>OX101739.1:5364982-8115683 GCA_944452665.1 Stenoptilia bipunctidactyla
ATGTACTCGCCACCTGACACCCGCCCAAAAGGCTCCAGGCGAGTATGGCGTTACAAGTCAGCAGATTGGGATGAAATGCGACATTTCTTCGCATCTTATCCATGGCGGCAAACTTGTTTTACATCAACCGATCCATCGTGCAGCGCTGATGCTGTCTCAAGTGTGATAGTTCAAACAATGGAGTATTTCATTCCCCACGCTGATCTATCCCTTGAAACCAAAGCTCGCCCATGGTTTAATACTGCTTGCCTTGCCGCTGAAAAGCGAAAGCGGGAAGCATACAACGCCTGGGCAAATGCTCGCAGAAGCAAAGCCGTGGATTCGCATGAACACAAGAAGAGGTACAATGCTGCCGCCAAGTCCTGCAAAAAGGTAATCAAAAGAGCTCGTTTTGCCCACATAGGCCGTATCGGAGACAGAATAGCAGCATACCCTTCGGGAAGGAAAGCTTTCTGGTCCCTTGCCAAGTCGGTCGAAACGAACTTTTGTCGCCCGTCGCTGCCACCACTGAGGAAACCCGATGGTTCTCTGGCCCACACTGCTAAGGAGAATGCAGATTTATTTGCTAGTATCTTCGTGGAAAATTTTCGCCTACATTGCCAAGGAAAAATCCCACCCCAATTACCTCAGTTCGGACCTACAATGGGTACCGTTCACATTCGCCAAAAGGAGGTTCTTAAATGCTTGCTGCACCTAGACGAGAACAAAGCTAGTGGTCCAGGCGGTATTCCTGCAGTGGTCTTAAAACGCTGCGCAGCTGAGTTGTCTCCCGTTTTGACGCGTCTTTATCGACTTTCGTTGGAATCTGGTAAGGTTCCCAAGTCCTGGAAGCTTGCTAACGTACAGCCAGTATCACCTCCATACTTTGCAAAGTCATGGAACGTGTATTGAACAATCGATTCCTGGCATACCTCGAGACCAACGAGCTCCTAAGCGATAGCCAATATGGTTTCCGCAACGGGCGCTCGACCGGCGATCTTCTCGTGTATGCCACTCACTTATGGAGCGAGGCCTTGGAGGGTCATGGTGAAGCAATAGCTGTATCCTTAGACATTTCCAAGGCCTTTGACAGGGTCTGGCATGATGGTCTCTTAAGTAAGCTTCCAGCTTATGGCATACCGATTGGGCTCTGCGACTGGATATCTGATTTTCTGAGGGAACGGTCAATTCGAGTAGTCTTAGATGGCTTCTCCTCCGACCAAATGGCAATTAAAGCCGGGGTACCTCAGGGATCTGTTCTCTCTGCAACATTATTCTTGCTGCACATTAATGACCTTTTAACACCGGGCATTATTAGTTATGCTGATGACAGCACTGTTGTAGAGAGATACGTATCCAATGCGCGAGGGAGCCCCCGTGAAATCCAGAGTTTAAGAAAGTCAATGATTGAGCGCGTTGATTTGACCTTACGGAAAGTATCCGATTGGGGTGAGTCGAATTTGGTCAAATTCAACGCGTCCAAAACTCAGGCGTGTCTATTCTCCGCAAAAAAGAGCACCTTCACATTAACGCCCACTTTCCAAAATTAGGGCTTTTAGGCGTAACTATAACATCCAGTTTAAACTTCGGTCAACAAATTGTGTCCATGGCTCAAGTAGCTTCGAAAAAGTTGGGAATCATCTCGAAGGTACGGCGGTACTTCAGCCCTGCACAGCTTCTTAACTTATATACAGCTCAAGTGCGATCATGCATGGAGTACTGCAGTCATCTTTGGGATGGTTCAGCCTAATATCAACTAGAAGCGCTGGACTCCGTTGACCGAAGAGCCCGTAATCTAATTAACAACGTCGACCTTACGACCAAAAAACTACAGACCCTAGAGCATCGTCGTAAGGTTGCTTGTTTAACCGTGTACTACAGGATACATTTTGGTGAGTGCGCAAGTGCTCTGTTTGAGCAAATTGAACCCTCACCCTTTTACCATCGGACTACTAGACGCAGACAGAACTTCCATCCGTATGTGGTTGATATTCCGAAAAGTCGAACTAAGCGCTTTGACAGTTCCTTTTTGATACGGGTCGCCAAGGTTTGGAACGAACTGCCTGCGTCTATTTTCCCTGACCAGTATAGTCCTAGTACTTTTAAGCGTCGAGTGAATAGGTTTCTCGTGGATGGACGTGTACCACCTTAGTCTTCATGTTCACTTAACATCAGGTGTCATGGAAGACAAACGTCCCATCCATATTTTATAAAAAAAAAATATATATTGAAACCCGCCATTAATAAATGATTTTACATTAAAGTAGGTATTCTAATGAAAAAGTCGTCGTGGCGCCGTGGTTACTGTGTATATTTCGGCGTGGTCGGTACTTGGATGGGTGACCGCCGACCATTCAGTTCTCACGGCGTCTTCTGTGCTCCGGAGGGCATGTTAGGCAGTCGGTCCCGGGAGCTGTATACTTGTATACAGTAGTCGTTAGGGTTTGTCGGAAAATTCTGCGCCCTGAAAATTCTGACATCCATCAACCAGCACTGGGCCAGATTTATGGATGTGGATTTATGGAGCTGTTGCGCGCGGTTATACCCGCGCAATTTCGATTCCCGCGGGATTTTCGGGATAAAAAGTAGCTTATCCGGATTCGGAAGAATCCCTCTAAGTAATGGTAAAAGAAATTTTGCAATCGGCCCAGTAGTTTTTGAGCCTATTCAATACAAACATACAAAAATACAAAGGTTTTATAATATTAGTATAGATTATAATGATTTACGAGTATTTATTTATATAGTTCACCAACGCAGTGGTCACCAAAACAAGGTTTAACAAAGGACATTCTAGCGCCACCACACTTATAGGCGAAAACAGCATGATTGTTTTAATAGAATTCTAAAACAGTCGCTTTATAAAAATAGACTACATTATTTCCGTTATCATTATCTTTCATTGGTAACAGGTATCCTACCATTTAGCTGTGCCTATTCGAATCAGTCGTTTCTTTCAAAACGCTTATCTAGGAAGAATACGGCTATTCGTTGCTGACCCTACAAAAACAGAATTCAAGAAATAAGATTTTTAAAGATCTGAAAAAATATAGCCCTGTAGCAGTTGATAGAGCAGCTACACGCCATACAAGTGGGAGTTCCAGGTTCGAGTCCTGGGCGGGTGATTTTATTAAGAATATTTTTTCAGATCTTTAAGAATACACACATAACCTCACGCCTGCCTCCCCTTGGGGTAGACAGAGACAAGGGAATACCACTGATACGATCCAGACATACCTCCTTCGCTTCCTCCACGTTCATTAATCTTGAAACACCAGATGACCGGCTGGTGTAGTGGTCACATACATTGCCTTCTATGCGAGAGGTCCTGGGTTCGAATCCCGGCTGCGGCGGATATCGGTGTGATGAACACAGATATTAGCCGTCAAGTCATGGATGTTTATATGTTTATTTTAGTTTATTCTAATAAAAAAAATATGTATTTATTCAATATGTATGTTTATATATTTCTTAAGTCTAGTATCCATAACACAAGTTCTTTAAGAAACTTAATTTGGGCTAGATAATGTGTGAGTGCAGAAATATTTATTAATTATTTATTTATTTATTTTCATACATGATCGCCGCTTACGGGTACTTTTAACTAGGCCCTTTTTAAGAACGTCGCCAATTTGATCGGCCTACGTTCGCCTAGGGCGGCCCCTTCCGAAAGCACCATCCATTCTTGGGTTCACCAACCATCCTTTCCAAATGTCCAACCTCATTTTAATCTCATAGCCCGGTCAATTCGGACATTTGAGGCTACATGAATTCCCACCAAGCTGGAAATCGTAAGATTGTTTAAAATATGATTAAAAATAAAACTTGAAAGTTCCCCCTGTATACATTTTTTTTTATTCAAGGTCGCAGCAAAACAGTAAGTTCTATCATAAAAATACCTGACACAAAATTTGTAGATCATAAAATTATCTACAAAAAATATATCATTATTTCTTTTTGCTACAAGCCAACGTTTTTGAGATATAACAATAAAAAAATTGTAAAATTTGTAATTGTCACAATAGGCACACATCTACGCCACCTATGAGGTAGTGTACTTAGCGCGTTTTTTCAACGTTGTTTCTCCAGTAGGCCTATTCCATGGGTCAGTTGTAATCCTGTTTGATTTGAAACTACTGCAAAGTAATGGATATTAGCAGAGATTGAAACTATAAAAGCAATAAAGTTTTAAAAAAGTAGGGAAATCCGAGTCGTACCTTTCAAATTCTTCTTCTGGTTCTTCTTCTGGTTCTTCTTGATCGTCTGGTTCTTGTTCGTCTAGTTCAGTGATTCTTAAAGTGGTCTATATCGACCCCTAGGGGTCTATGACAACGTGCGAAGGGTCTACGACAGCGAAAAAAAATTAGGGGGTCCATGAAATGAAAATAGTGCCTATTCACTTACATCATATTATCTTGTAATATATATGTATATACATTATTACAATATACATTATTTGTAATAGTACCTACCTAAAAAGTAAAATATGCATATGTTTATAAAAAAAATAAGTTGTAGGATGTAGAAAATATCAAAAAGTCAATATAAGGTAAGCAGGGGGTTTACCCAAAGCCATAAAACATAGCAAAGGGTCTACGACGCAAGAAGTTTAGGAACTTTTTTTCAACCACATTTAGCACTGCAACCCGGTGTTGAGGCAAAAAAAAAATCTAGTATTTTTATTCGATTAAACAACCTAGTTTTCTTTTAAATATCCTAATTGGTGACCCCATTGTCATACTTCCCATCTCTTGTAAATAAGAACCCCAAGTATACGAACTCTTTCACTTTCTCCACTTTTTCGTCTCCTATCATAATATTGCATTCCGTCATATCTTCATTCCTCCCCACAACCATAACTTTCGCCTTTCCAACATTCACTCTTACACCTTTTCTTTTAAACGACTCAGGCATCACAGTGACCATTTGTTGCAATTCCAAAGCTGACGATGCAAGTAGAACCAGCAAAGCTAGCATGCAGCCATCGATAAAGACTCGAATTGACAAGATAAATATTATTTTATCCTATCATGTAAGCCAGCATGCGCACCATAATAGATAGAATTGCTTGATTTGATACGATGATTAAGCCCATAGAACCAAAGATGCAATATTCTTAAAAAAAATACATACTCGAAGAGCCAAATTTTTAAGAAAATATCGATAAAAGGCCCGATTTATCGTTGTCATTGGTCGCTAGCTAGCCCCGCTGGTCGTCGGCGTAAAGCAGAGTTTTGATCACTGTCTTATTAATTTTTAAACGCCATTCAGATTCTTTCAGATCTTTCAAACAGCTATCCTTGAATAGGTTGAACAGCCATGGAGATGCTACACAGCACCTCGATCGACACTAAACCATTCCGTGTAGTCATCATTCAACCGGACACAGGCACTCGAGTCCTTATACAAGGTGTCCCTGTTGATTTCCCATAACTTTAAGGTTTAGTTCCTTACTAAAAAACAATACTTTTTTCCAAAGAATGTGTGGTTCAAAAGTGCATAATTTCCAAGATATCATCAATCTTAATATAATGAGTTCATAAATTATCACCCTTGTAAAATCTCTTTAACATTAATTCAATAGATGCGTTTCACTGAAGCCATACAATAAACAACAAAAACATTTTAAACGTTGAGGAACGTTGCATACAATGTACAACGCAAAGCGTTTCGAACTGTACCTACCTGTAAAAAGGGATAGAAAATGCCACTTAGCATTAAAGGTGTTTTACTTAAGATGTTTTGACTTAATTAAATTATTTTGTATGAAAAATAAAAACAAAAAAAAAATTAAAATAGAAATATTATTCACATGTTATTTGATTTTATGGTCCCATGTAACTCTAGGGTTATGCGAAATCAACAGGAACATCTTGTATAAGGATCACTGTCCACCCCAAACTTGTATAGAGTTTAGTTAGAGTTTGTTAGAGTTAGACCACAGCACAGCTCATTCCTCATCTCACTGTCATTATCTTCCAAGTCAATGAAGCAGCAGAAAACCTTTCTCTTGATTACTGATCTTAAGGCAAAGACTTGATCCATGCATTCCATCCCATTTCGAAATCCTGCTTGCACATCCCAAATTTTAATTTCTGTTTCTTTCATCGCTCTCTCGCTCTAATATCTTTGCATACATTTTTCCTGCAATACTCAAAAGACTAAATGCCTCTTTAAGAATAATTGAGCATTATTTACTATTATTATTATACAATGTGTTAATTTTATACTTGATCAAACGAAATCTGCGGATATAACATTAAAAATTATCGACAAAACGCGAAAAAAAAATTTTTTTTCGTACACCATTTAGAAATTAAAGCCAATGAAAAATTTTTTTTTATTCAATTCCCATTTTTTGTTGTTAATTTTTTTCCTAAATAAGTGGACCATGGATTTTTTTTAAATTAGTCTTATTTTGAAGGTAAAGCCATAAACTAGTAATAAAAATTAAAAAAGATCACAATATCAAGCCGGAAAGTTGTAAAAACATTAATTTATTTTTATTTTTTCATAAAAAAAAAATGTTTTTTTTTAAATGTTTTACCTTTTACTCCGAAACTAGCACGTCAAGGTAACTTTTTTAGCATGTTTTATTAAATTTCATAACATACCCTACAAGTTCACCAAAATAACATAGGTGCTATCTCTCTTCGTTGTTACGATAGGTACTATCCGAATTAAGTAAGTAATTTTAACAAAATTAAATAAGTACTTGGATTACATCAATAGTGCAATAAAAAACACAATTAAATTAAATCATTTATTTATATCAAGTTTTCAAAGTGTCCACCATTCTCATCCATGCAAACAATGGCACGCATTGTCATACTACGTACAGTTTTTTTTAGAACATTGCGTTTTGCTCTTATTTCATAAGCTGCAGCCATTATTTTTTGCAAAAGCTCTTCGCGCGTTGCAACTGGAGTACTATACACCATCTGCTTCATATGACCCCACAGATAATAATCAAGTGGTGTCAAATCTGGGCTGCGCGGCGGCCACGCCACTGGTCCGCCTCGTCCAGTCCATCTAGTTCCATAACGTTCATTTAGGTACTCACGTACGATTGTGCTGAAGTGAGCTGGAGCGCCGTCATGTTGGAACCACATCCTTCTCCGTGTTTGAAGATCCACATCTCTCATCAGGGAAGGTAGCTCATTTCGCAGAAACAAGAGGTAAGTTGGCCCCGTCAATCTTGATGGTAGAATAAATGGTCCAATCAAATAGTCTCCTATCATCCCAGCCCAAACGTTAATAGAAAATTCGACCTGGAACGATGCTGGTCGAACTGCTAAAGGGTTTTCTTCCTCCGGCATCCACAAATGCAGGTTGCAAAAATTTGTGATTCGATTCCGATTAAAATTTGCCTCATCCTTCCATAAAATACGATCACAAAAATTGCGTACTATGCGTCTTTGCCGCAATAGCCATGAACAAAAAACATTTCTTGCTTGGTAGTCCGGCTCATGTAAATTTTGCACTTTTCGAAAACGAAAGGGGTATAGACATTCTTTTTTAGACCTGGAACGACTATAGGAGACTATTTGATTGGACCATTTATTCTACCATCAAGATTGATGGGGCCAACTAACCTCTTGTTTCTGCAAAATAAGCTACCTTCTCTGATGAGAGATGTGGATCTTCAAACACGGAGAAGGATGTGGTTCCAACATGACGGCGCTCCAGCTCACTTCAGCACAATCGTACGTGAGTACCTAAATGAACGTTATGGAACTAGATGGACTGGACGAGGCGGACCAGTGGCATGGCCGCCGCGCAGCCCAGATTTGACACCACTTGATTATTATCTGTGGGGTCATATGAAGCAGATGATGTATAGTACTCCAGTTGCAACGTGCGAAGAGCTTTTGCAAAAAATAATGGCTGCAGCTTATGAAATAAGAGCAAAACGCAATGTTCTAAAAAAAACTGTACGTGAATGACAATGCGTGCCATTGTTTGCATGGATGAGAATGGTGGACACTTTGAAAACTTGATTTAAATAAATGATTTAATTTAATTGTATTTTTTATTGCACTATTAATGTAATCTAAGTACTCATTTAATTTTGTTAAAATTACCTACTTAATTCGGATAGTACCTATCGTAACAACGAAGAGAGATAGCACCTATGTTATTTTGGTGAACTTGTAGGGTATGTTATGAAATTTAATAAAACATGCTAAAAAAGTTACCTTGACGTGCTAGTTTCGGAGTAAAAGGTAAAACATTAAAAAAATATATTTTTTTATGAAAAAATAAAAATAAATTAATGATTTTACAACTTTCCGGCTTGATATTGTGATCTTTTTTAATTTTTATTACTAGTTCATGGCTTTGCCTTCAAAATAAGACTTATTTAAAAAAAAAACCATGGTCTACTTAGTTAGCAAAAAAATTAACAACGAAAAATGGGAATTGAATAAAAAAAAATTTTTCATTGGCTTTAATTTCTAAATGGTGTACGAAAAAATATTTTTTTTTCGCGTTTTGTCTATAATTTTTAATGTTATATCCGCACATTTCATTTGATCAAGTATAAAATTAACACATTGTTGCCTGTGCTGTCCCACTGCTGGGCAAAGGCATCTCTCCATTTTTTCCATTCTTCTCTTTTAACTATAAATAACTTTAAAATATTATTTAAGATCTTTTAAGATTATGCATCAGTGTCGACAGTACAATAAATGAAACAAACATTATTTTCATCAATTATGCCTTAAAATATTTTGACCTTTCGAATTTACAAGTCCTTGTTTAGATTCAATCGAAATGTCAACATTTTTTTCGGCGCATTTGCCTATCTGTGATGCGATTCGAGATAAATATTCTTAGAACGATTAACCTTCTAATCCTAGTTCTGGAATAACTGCGAAAATTTGGATGTTTATTAATTTAAATCACTCAGCAACGGCATAATGACGATTTAGCTATTTTTGCTGTATAAACACGGAGGCACTTTTTATCCAAAATTTAATTAAAGCAGCCAGCCAGCAAAAAGTAAGGGTACCTATAAATAAATAAATCAGGTGAGGTTGTGCACACAGGCAGTGCACGGTTTCAGGATAGAACTGGCTCGTAGCACATTGTCGGAATACTACACTGATGGAGATATTTGCGGTAGATTTTCAATGAAGGGCGCTAGTTAGCACAGACATACGTCTACGTAGACAACGCCAATGCATGTACTTTGCGCCATTTCCCGTTTGCGTCTGCTCCCAAGCGCTCGTATTGCGCTGCCCTTGTTGCTTTCCCCCACACTCGTGCGGGTTAGATTACCAAGCCAAGCTCTTAACGGAAAGTTTTTCTCTCGCGAAGGTTCTGTGGTGTCGAGGTCATTCATCTGCCCTTTTCAGGGCGGACCCGACTGCTGCCGGCCGAAGCATCGCTGATCAGGTGGATATTAGCCGTGACAACTAAGCCTGATCGTCCGCCGTTCACCGGCAATAGGTCTGTACTAGATCGTTCTTTCTTACAACGCGTTTGTGCAACCGTCTCACCGTTCACCGGCACGTAGGATTCATCTAGGATAGAATTCTTTTAGCTCAACCCTGTTGCCCGTGCTCGATTCACAGAGGTTCGCAAAAAGTCCAAATCGAAAAAGAAGAAACAAGATGCTTCTTCAATTTCAACACCTATGGTTTCAGCTGCTTCAGCCGCTGTTAAGCCTCCGTCTGCTCCTGCGCTTCCTTCCGTTTCAGCGATCCCGTTGCCACAGCCTGAGTGCTAAGCTTACTTTGGGGCCTTAACACAAGCTATGCTTACTTTGGGGCCATGTAGTTGGTGTGGTTGTTTGGGGATTTTTTTAAATTAATTTGTGTTTTTTATGTTTTTAGGTACTCGTTCATTTATCTCATTTATAAAATAAACAGATTCAACCCATTCTAAAAAGATTAGGGTAGAGTTTGTTTAAAGCTTTACTATTTTAAAATCTAAAAAATAAAAATAAAAAACGTAAAACCAAAATGAAAGCAAACTCATTATTTCTTTTTCAGAAAAAGAGAACCGCATTCAAAAAAATCGACCCACTAAAAATGTTTAAATAATTTTTATAAACGCCATCCTATTCCGGTTTCTATTCCGTCCATATTACTACCCCGTATAGTAAATTTCTGCCAAAAATGAATTAATGCTTAATAATGTAATAAGAACATTAATAATTTATCTGGGTAGGTATTTACATAGTTTTTGAAGTCGGTGCCAAACCAAATTTTTAGGATAACAAAGCATACTGCATAGGAAGTAAGTACTTACATAGCTACATGTTTTATATAAATGTAAATTAAATAAAACTGTAAATATTTGTAGGAAATCGAAGTGGGGAGGGCGCTGTTCTCTAAAATACAGACTCTGTAGTTTAGGGGCCAGACATTTCACTTGAGTGCTACGCTTTCTATGGCGGCAAAAATACCGAAAGGCCCAAACTTGAGGGTTGATACGTTTGCGGTATAATTTTCTCTGTTTGGCAGCAGTCTTACTTTTTTTTGGTTTGGCACCGAACGAGAAAATCGCGGACTAACATACATACATACATATATACGAGTATTTACAGGTCAAACTGAGAACCTCCTTTTTTTGAATTCGGTTAAAAAAGGGTGATTTGTTTTATTAATAAAGGGTTATGTATCAAAAATTTAAGGTGTTCGACCATAAATGTGTAATGTGTAAAAATTAAGTTACTGATAAGTTTCAATAAATCAAAAATTCTTCTGAAATAGATCTTGGATATGGCAAACATATGCAGTAAGGTCACCGAAAATATTAATAAATATATTCAAACTTTAATGAAAAATTACACATGTAATTTTTACAAGAATTGAAAGACTTATCTCAATATATTTATTCATGAATATTCAAAATAATTAGGGCTCCAGGTTAGTTAGTCACTTGTGTAACGACTTTGTATGTTATAAATAAAAATTGTTGGAAAAGTATTTTCTCTATATTTTATACATGAAACAATATCCTGTAAAGGTGACAATTTATGGTAAGACGTCTATCCAACCCAACAACCGATAGAGCTTCGTCTTTCCAATTCATATTGATACCGGAAACTATGATTGATTGTAGAGCCTTTACATTATGAGAAAAAATACGTTTCAAAGATGAAAAGTTATGTCGAGATATCACTTTATGAAAAAAATAACGATGGCAGTTATTCCCACATCTACTTACCTAACTTTTAAATATCAATTCGCACCAATGTTAAAAACTTAGGTATTTTAAGCTATCATCACTTATTATCCCGCGAACTAAGAGACGCAGCGGCGGCGGCGGTGCGACGCGCGCGGGGATGAAATCTCTAGATAGCAATCGCACCATCACCACGAGATATCAGTCAGTACGCCGCGCGCCGCCGCGGAGAGCGGACGTGTGTGTGCGAGTGTTAAGTGAGTGCAGTGGCGTGTCGAAGCGAGGGTCGCGGGCGCGCGCTGCGCCTGCTAGCGGCCCTGCTGCTGGGCCTCGCGCGCCCCGCAGCGCCCTCCGGAGCCTCCGGAACCCAAAAACTAACTGAACTTCCCCCGCTGCATGCCGCGCTTACGCATTTGTATGTATACGAAGTTTGTTGTGAAAGTTTGACGGAAAAAGTTTTTGAATATCGAAAGATTGTTTCTTTTTTATTTTGTGCCTGTTACGAAGTAAGAAACCGTAGCAAAGTGTACATGTTGCCTGATACTAAGTAATCTAAGAAATCGGCGCAGTTTGTAAACACCTGCAAATTTACGACCGTGGGATAATATATAGCCGGTGTTTTATAAAATATTGTTAATAAGTTTACCTATATATTATGCATTATGAATTAATATAAAGATAAGAATAAGGCTTAGAAATTTGTAAGTTATGCTAATGATCGCGTTGATGTCTTTTAGCGGGTCCGCATGCTACGAGCGTGCTACGGGCGAGCTACGCGCTAAGTTAAGTTATTGTTAGTTTCCTGTTTTTCTAAGAACTTTCTTAGGATCTTTTTATTACTTACTTATGATTACGTGATTATGAAATAAGGAATTTCAAAAGTAAGATTATGATTTCTTGCATTTTTTGTAAAGAACAACTTTTATAAACATTCTAAGTAAATTTGTATACACGAAAAATAGAGTATCCGTAAACAATTTAATCGATAGTTTTAATTAAATTTAATTCGGCCATATTCATCATTAAAATGCTTTCAAACTTTAAATTGATACGTTGAGCTTTATTTTCATACTAGAAGCTCTGAGTTTTTCCCGCCTTTATTTTATCCTGTATTTTTTTAAGTTAGAAAATCAAAATCAAAAATATATTTCCTGACCGGACCAGTATATTTGGCGATAAAATCGTTTAAAGACACAAATTGTAAACAAATAAATTACTTTCAATACGAAGGGCACTGATGTAGTGTTAAACTACCGTCTATACCAAAGTTCCTGGGTTTACATCTCGGTATGGGTGAATATTTGTGTGATGAACACAGTAAAGTCATGTTAAATTTGTATATTTATAATTTTATTTCTCATATTTTAATATTCACTGTTTTTAAGTTTATTTTTCCACTGTCTAGTAGTACCTATCTATAACACAAGTTCTTTAAGAAACTCAATTTAGGTTGAATCATGCAAAACCAAATAAGAAAATCAAAATCATCTTTATTGCAAAAATATGGTATTAACAATTTATCATTGTGGTAGTATTAATTTATAAATTATTAATTGTATCACATATTTAACTGTGACACAGAACACAATATTTTTAAAAACAAAAAAAGGAATATAATTTAAAGTACAGAAAAAACAACCTAATAATGTTTTTAAGTTTTTTGCATTTAAAATGCTCAATTATTCTTAAATAAATAAAAAATGTGATAAACAAAAATTACCCGACCAGGATTCGAACCTGGGACCTCTCGTTTGCCGGACGAGTGCTCTTCCAACTGAGCTACTGGGGCCTGGCTCTACGCCTCGAAATTACTTACCACATTTTTGTTTTTACGTTATATTGCTAACGTAGCTCCATCTTATGGTATAAGTTTTGCAGCTAAGACCACCACATTTTTCATTTATTTAAAAACAACCTAGTATTTTACTAACAAAATAAATTAAATAAAAACCGCAATTTAAGAGATTAAATGTTTTAAATTAAAGGATAAAATCATTTTTCCATTAAACCATTTTTGAATGTAAATATTGCAGTATGAATTTTAGAAATATTAATTTATTTATTCTTATTATATACAAACACAATCATAACTTAATTCTAAGATCGGTTTTAGATCTTTAATCATAAACCCCTTCTGACCTTATTTATAAATGAAGGTAACGTGACCAATATTAAACACAACGTTTTGTTTTCTGCTCACGAAATAACGTTCATTTGAGCAATACAGTCAAAACCATTTTTATTTTGTTCTTGTATTAGTAATAGCTGTAACTTCCCTTTATAAATGTATTATTAAAAGCCACTAATCTGAGTAAAACTAAAGTGGAAGAATATAGAATGAAATAATATAATATGCATTGCACCTAAAATTGCTTCCATGCTGGACTGGGAGCGAAAGAAAAACATAGAAAGTGCCAGCTGCTTCTCTTCCCGGGCATACTGTGAAAGTCAGTTAAGGGACAGAGGTTTTAAAGGCGTTTTGTAGGTGATAGGCTGACCCCCTGTCACTACAAAAGTCTCTCTCCATCTTTATAATGCCTCCAAATTTGTCAAGCGTGACATCGGATGGTCTTGTAACCTTTGGTGTTCTGCCTACCCCATAAAGGATACAGGCGTGACGTTATGTATGTATGTATGTATGTATGCACCTAAAATCTTTTATCTCATTAACATCGTTTTTCAAAAGCCAACAGGGCCATGAGTCTTTTCTCTGTGTAACGAGGACTTTTAAGCCGTAAACCATCAAGCTGGCCCAGTGCTGGTTGGTTGCAATTTATTGAAATGAAAATGAAATGAAAAAGTTTATTTCAGGCAAAGATTATCCATACCCTTAATATTAGTAAAAAACACAACTTAAACAACTATGTTAGTAAAATTTAAAATGTTCATTTGACTGCACATGTACTGACATTAAATGTTCAGTTAAAGGACTGTCCGTCCTTGCCGCTATTATTTTCAAGAGAGTGTTGGTGCAGCTTCGCACCCGTGCCCATAGCTTTAAAAAGACGATCCTGTGTGCTTTATATTTGTTTAAAAAGTCGTAAGAGTTTGTAAGAAGCTACGCATCCACCATATTGTATATTTTTATGATTAGTGAGCTTTTTCCCGCAACTTATACCACGCTTTACATCCGTGCACTCAAAAAATAAGATTTTTCATACAAACTGTGTGAATTTCAGGAATTTCTTGCTTAGTGCACCCTTACACCGTATAAAGAATGTATGTTCCAAATTTCAGCTCTCTACCCCCTGTAGTGATGGTTGTACATTGTCAGTCAGTAACGTAACAGTTTTAATAAATAATAAATAAATAAATATTTCTGACACTCACACAACATTATCTAGCCCAAATTAAGTTTCTTAAAGAACTTGTGTTATAGATACTAGTTAACTTATATACTTAAGAATTATATAAACATACATATTCAATAAATACATATTTTTTATTAGAAAATAAACTTAAATAAACTTATAAACGACTTGATGACTAATATCTGTGTTCATCACACAAATATTCGTCGCCACCGGGATTATAACCCCTACACCAGCCAGTTTTACGTATTAAGTTTTTCAGATGGCGGTATCCGTTTTCCTTTTGATTAACAGCATTATTTTTGTTATCAAATAATCAAATTTTAGCCCAAGACACCAACATACATTAATGTATCTAGAGAGATACAAAAAATGAAAATAAAAATTGAAAAGTTGAATTTTTTTTTCTTGTTCCGTTCGGGAATTGAACCCCAACCACTGGCGTCAGAGGCAGATAGGTTTACCGCATCGCCAAAGTGTATAATATGTTCATTTCATTATTAAGATAGTGGCATATCTGCACGCACTTGTCGTTCTTATAGTGTTTATAATTAAGTATCACTTTTCATCTTGTTTTATAAAGAGTCATTTTTCTCCCGAGCCTATGTGCTCTAATTTCAACCACAACGTTACTTGTCATGAGAGATTAAAAACAAACGTGAGTTCAGTATTAATAAGCACCCGTGTTGAACCAGAGTGTAACCTTAGATAAAATTGCTAAGGTGTAAGAAAACACATATAAAAGTCGCTTCATCATTTTCCTGAAGAATTGAACGCAGGAATGATATTCCGTTTTCATAAATAAATAAAATCCCAGACCATCACATCAACTACATGGTCTCAAAGTAAACAAAGCTTGTGCTATTAGACCATGTAGCGAACAAGGGGGGACTTAGAATAGAAAATAAATATTTAGATAACCGCCCAGAACCAGAACATATTTTTTTCCTGTTCCGTGCGGGAATCGAACCCGCCACCATTGGCATCTGTGGCAGATAGGTTTATCCCATAGCCAAAGTGCTCGTCAATCAAAGGCGGTCTATAGAAGAAGGCCCGGATAAGGTTGGCTTAGCCCTATCTTAATAGCCCTATCACCTATCTATGTGTGGGGAAATGGTCTCGTTTGCTGGACCATTTCCTACGTGGGGGGCGCTCGGCTAAGGCTGAGCGTAATCTGCCGGGGCTCGCGGGTAATGCCAATGATGGTACCGTGAGCTCCATCTATGGCAGATGCGGTACACCTTGAGGTTTTTAGTGGGTAGATCTGGCCTTCTGCCGGATCATCCCCACATACCCCGTCGCTCCCCCTTGGGCGGTCGGGGAAGTGATAGCACGTTTTCCTCAAGCAAAAAAAAGCCCTATCACCCATGGATAAGTGTATTGTACATTACTACTAATCCGAGTCGCCCTCGTTTGACGATATGGGCCCCTTCTGAGTACGCGTGGCTAGCGACCACCCTTCATATAACTTCTGCCGCCAAATATCACCGTTTTTGTGGCAATATTTTATACAGGTCCTTCCTAAACCCGTGTGTCATCTTCGAACTCATCTTCAGTTACCACTTGGTCAGATTGAGGTCGTCGCCAATAAAAAAAGTGAGGGGATAGGTCCACTAAATTAAGATAATTTAAGTACGTCACCTACTCTACATAGATGTGTGAGTTTAGTCATAGTTTTGATAACATATTATTAGTCATGCATGACTTAATTGCGTCGTAACATATGTTTTCCCTATAAACCTCGACGTTTTGACCGAGTTACAAGGATTGTATTCACGAAAAAACTGATTAATAAATAAATATTTCTGACACTCACACAACATTATCTAGCCCAAATTAAGTTTCTTAAAGAACTTGTGTTTTGGATACTAGATAACTGATAAACTTAAGAAATATATAAACATACATATTGAATAAATACATATTTTTTATTAGAATAAACTTAAATAACCATATAAACACCCATGACTTGACAGCTAATGTCTGTGTTCATCACACCGATATCCGCCGCCGCCGGGATTCGAACCCAGGACCTCTGGCATAGAAGGCAAAGTAGAAATATGTAGTAATATGTGTAGAAATGAAGAAGCTTAAAACTGTTATTTTTTATAGTTTATAAGTAAGTTCCTTACCTCTATAAGCTTTTACTTTCAACAATTTGATTTTAAATGATAAACAATTCAAAAATTTAATAAATTTATAAGGCTTTCCCTTTTATACCACTGAATACATTTCGAGGCTTCAAAGGATTAACCTTCTCACAGAAGCATTATGTAACCGAGTTAAAAAGTTTTTTTACTCGGGATTCAGGATATGGTTTACCTATATAAGGTCGCCACATATTAGGCAATAATATTTTAATAGCAGATTAAAAATGATGAGTAGCTCTGAATTTCGAAAAATAAAAAAAAATTTGAAAATTTTTTCATAAATTAAAAGTCGTCGAAATTTACTCACTGAGAAGAATTACGAAATTTGAATTTATGAAAAAATTTAAAAAAACTTTTTTTTTTTTATATTTACACCCAAACACCACACTCATCATTCGTAATCTGCTATTAAAATATATTTTACTACTATAGGCGGACCCTGTATACCATCTTAAGCCTTAATCTGTTCTCTAATTATTACGTGAAAATGCAATAATCGTGGTACTCATAAACATTAGCGGTTATTTGTTCAGAGGAAGGAAATAAAATATACTTTTTGCCACCTGAGGTCGTATTAGTAAAGCAACGCCACCCCCGAATAAGCGCGTTGTAAAAAGCGACTAATCCGAGTGACGTCATCTGTGTCTGCGCAGTTAGCGACCAACCTTCATTTAAATCTGTAGTCAAATATCGCCGCGGTGGTAATTTGATGCAGTTTTTCGTTACTGGCCTTTCATTGAATATTTTAAAAAAAAATCGAGTTCCTTCCTAAGTCCACGTGTTATATTCAACTACAGTGGAATCCGTTTACAATGACATCGAAGGGAAATAAGAAACAAGTCATACTAAACGGACGTCATACAAAGCATAGGTACTGCAAAAATAAACAAACTCTTTGAGTAAGTATGTGATTTATTTTAATAGAAAGGAATAAAATAGAGATAAACTAAAGTAGATATTAATAAGTAGACTCAATAAGTAAATCTACGCTCTTTAAATAAAAAAATCCTTTCACGCGCCGAAAGTCTTTGGGTATAACGTAACTCTCCCGAACACTGCCAAAGGTGTTAGAAATCATACGGTCGGTCACTATAAGCGGACAAAATTTGATAAAAAAAGGTCACAATAAGCGATATGTCACTATAGGCGAAGTCATTATATCCGACTTAGTTATATAATTTATATGAAAACCAAACTTCACTGTGTAAACACGTCATAATACGCAGTTATAATAAAGGGATTCTACTTATCAATTACTATCCGTTCCGGTTTTTACCGTCGAAGCAGCCGAGACTTACGAGGGTACTGCAGCCGCTTAACCTTACGCATCCGCGAGAGACTTACATTATATTATGTACTTACCAATCTGTACTTATATAATTAACTAGCTATTGCGCGCGATTTTACCGGGATAAAAAGAAGACTATGTGCTATTCCAGAATGTATTAGGTCCTTACATATGAAATTGGTGTTATGTCGTACTGGCCACTTTAATCACAAATATCTCCTCTTTGGTTTAGAATTCCAAATTCAAATTTATACAGCTATTTACTCATAAATTTTTGTTTCAAAAACCATATTTCTTTTGTTTTTTTCTCCTCTGCATCATTGAGTTTACAAAATGGAAAATTTAAAATTTCGCGTTATTGTCGAATATGAGTTCCGCCTTGGCACCAGTGCTGCAAAAACCGCTCGAAGAATTAATTATGTGTATGGCAGCGGTGTCGCTAGAGAAAGTACACTGCGTTTTTCTTTCCAACGTTTTCATATTTTTGTTTTCATTTTTCATTTCATATGTAAGGAACTAATATACACTATTACTATGCCAAATTTCAACCAAATCCTTCGAGCCGTTCTGTCGTGATTGAGGAATTCATCCATACATCCAAACTTTCATATTTATACTATTGATACTAGTGTTTAAAGTCCACTAGTTTTGCCCTAAAGTCCCTGCATAGGACGCAAACACTATCTGCTAAGATTCAGGTCATACACGAGAATATTAAATAATCGAATAGTGCCGAAATTCTCAAAGGAGAACACACGAAATCACAAGTTCCTTAGTTTAGCACTACTTCAATTTAACTAAACTTCTTGAAAGTAAACAAGGTTAGATATTAGAAGGGCTTGGTTAGTTTACACTTTAATAAGTTTAAATTATTGAAATGGTTGGCATTTTCATATATATTTATAACATTGTATGAATATGAACGGTGAATTTTAAGTTGGAAAAGGTTATTATATTGTATTTATATTGTAAGGATAGGACGTTTGTCTTCCATGCCACCTGATGGAAAGTGCGCATGAAGACTATGGTGTTACACGTCCATACACGAGAAACCTATTCACTCGACACTTAAAAGTTCCAGGACTGTAGTGGTCAGGAAAAACAGACGCAGGCAGATTGTTCCACACCTTAGCAATGGTATGGATTGTATGGATGGAAAAAGGAACTATCGAGCTTAAGTTGTAATAAGCTTTTTTTAATTTATTTAATGCTATCAGTTTCTAAAAATAGAAAAATAAAGCTATTTACAAAGCGGTATAAGTTATTAAATGTCCCAAATTACCCTTTAAAAGGCCGACTTTATTAAAACTACTTTCGTTAATATTTTTAGCTACTGCCTTTTATATTGTCTTACATTTTCAAGATTCGTCACATAAAATACTAGTGATGCAGTTTTGTTTATTTTACTACAGTACAAGCAGAAGCGCAGGTTTTCACCATAGCTCCGAATTCCCTTTTTTTTAAATTAAGCTTATTTGATTCCTGGTTAATTTATAAAGCCTTTTATTGGCGAAAGAGTTCTTAAAATCAATCCTTGATAAAAAATCAATAAATAAAAATAAATAAATATTTCTGACACTCACACAACATTATTTGGCCCAAATTAAGTTTCTTAAAGAACTTGTGTTATGGATACTAGTTAACTGATAAACTTAAGAATAAATACATATTTTATATTAGAAAATAAACTCAAATAAACATATAAACGTCCATGACTTGACGAATAATATCCGTGTTCATCACACAAATATCCGCCGCCGCCGGGATTCGAACCCAGAACCTCTGGCATTGAAGGCAATGTACGTTACCCCTACACCAGCCGGTCGTTTTGATCTTCTTTTGATTGTTTACAGTACAAAACAACGAATAATCGAATACCTTTATTCTATTTTTATGTTTCATTAGAAAAACGATATTTTAACGGAATAGCTAATAATCAATTTTAGGTGTTGCTGGTGTACATTTTAATATTATGTTTAAGAACGCCATTTTGTTAAATTATTTTTCAGTGTACTTTTTATAACTTGTATCTGCGGTGGCTTGTTAATGGCTTACTCGACATTATATGTTAAACCAAGTTTTTAAGTAAAAGCTGTTAGCCACCCAAATAAAATAAAATAAAACTTTAGATGAGTAATATTTGTAGATATCTAATTAAAAATTATCTCAATGACATAAAGATACATACAGGTTATTGTATTATATTCATATTCAAATAAATCTTCGAGGATAGGAGACATTCAATAATTCAACGTTTGCAGTGAGGTTTCTATTGAAATTAGGGTACGTGGGTAGGATGCAAACTATCGCATTCATCGAAATAAGATTCACCACTATGTTATCAACTAAAGTTATAGAGTAACTTAAATATTTGTATGTAATCAGCCGATTCTACGATGTTATTCGATTTTCCAAAATTGTCAAACGATTTCAATTATAAAAAAATTTATACACCACCTTTGTTTAAAATTCGCATTATGTATAAGATAACTCCACCTAAAACAAGATATTAATCCCTTAAGATTAAAAAAGGTATCTTACAGGGAATAAACAAATACTTTAATCCTCAGGATTATAATGTCATTTGATTTTTGAATGTCAATTGGAGCGAAATTTAATAATACCTACATGGACATGGCTGTATGAGTAGTTGCTTTGCCTAATTAAAAAATATATGGACTTAAATTTGGCTGTATAAGTTTGTGTACCTTTGCATTTGGAACGACTACCAAGAAAAAACTAAAAACCCTTGTAAAAAGGGTGGCTGTATGCGACGGTTTCTTTTGCCTTTTGAAAAAGCCAAATAAGAAGTAAAATTGCGCGTTTTTGAAAAGAAAATTCTTTCAGAGTTTTTATTTCAATATTATTCAAATAAATAAAATATGTCGAGCTCGAGTGACGATTTAACACCAGAAGATATTAGAAATGAAGCAAATAGTATCGTCGATAATATTTTGCCGTGTTAATCGAAGCTCACTCATTGCGTTCAGGAATTATCTACAGAATCCTTCATTTCGCTCAGAATTCAATATGATGCCCGTCATATAATACACTGCTTTATCCCCTTGATGCATAATCTACTATCATGATTAGGATATAATAATAATAATAAAACTCTTTAATGTACACTAACATAGTTACACAGATTAAATTAAAAAAACAATCACAATTAACATACAAAGGGCGGCCTTATCGCCGAAGCGCGATTTCTGCCAGGCAACCATATGCATATCAATTAAAAATATTTTTTATAATAAACGGTAATTATCAATAAATATTAGGGACAGAGTCGGAATAAAGGATCAGCTGGATTTCTAAAAAGATCTTTTATATCACAAGCAAATAAATAAAACTGTTCTGTCTTTAAAGCAGTGATATATTGGCTGTGCAATAAATATCATAATTAAATTACTCCGAACTCTACTAAAAATAATCAAACTCACATAATATCTTTAAAACAAAATATTCCTTTAAATAAATCATTTAAGTTTACGATCCGTACAAATTAACACGCCATTAAACCTTTTTACGAGCATAATTAACACCTTTTTCTCTAAAGCAAGCGTTTGTTTAGTTGACATTTCCGTCAAGATCTCTTAATTTACTGCCCACCGGTGTAGTTTAGAGTTGAAATGGTTTCTTCAGTGATAAATGGTGTTGCCAGTGTCCTGAGTGGTCCAGAGTTGTGGACAGGAATTAATGAGAGTTGCAATGAAAGTGACGGACAGCCATCTGACAGATGAGTGGTGACACCTCGCCGAGGTTATGTCATGTTGTTGTGACAGTTCTAATTTAGAAACTTTAAAGTGGTTCGCGAAGTAACTTTGTGTAATGAGCTACCTACCTCTAAATATTAAATCTGCCGAATCTCTTCTCACATTTAAAAAACGTTTAAAATTACACTATCTTTCAGTATGTGCTGCAATTAATGTTATTATATTTTTATATACTTATGAATACTTATGTTAGTATCTTTTTATATATTATATGAATTTATTTATGGGTATATATTATTTATGTAGCTTGCTATATTATATTGTCTATTTATGTTTGTCATTTTACATTATATATGTATATTCTTAATTAGTTTATTTATATTTAAAATTAGGTATGCCTTAATCCCAACTCTCTTTTTACAAGTTCTTTAACCCTGTTTGTCTGGCAGAAATCGCTTGCTAGCGATAAGACCGCCAATTGTGTTACTGTAGAATAATTTTATTTCCTGTTGTACATATATGTATTTTGTAAATATGCAATAAAGTGTAAATAAATATGTAATAATGTCTTAAGTTTTCGTAATTCATTATCTGTACCTACTATAGCTACTTTTTACCTGCTTTGCTTCTGTTACTTACTTTTAGCCGGCTGATGGTCAACCTAAAGTTGAATTATTAATCTTAGTAACATACTTTGAAATATTAATATAATCGATAGTTGCTATCGTAGTATATAAAAAAGATAACGAATTTTCAAATAATATCTGCATATTTTTGCCTGTTGTCTCGTTCAAATGTTTATAATAAAGTTAAATAGTAAGTAACGCCTATTTCTGTTAAAGATTTAAGTTTCACCCGTATACTTGTTCGAATCCGGTTCAGAAAAAGGGCAGTTACCTATAAAGGATAATATCTTTAAGATTTCGTATGAATCGTTGTTAGGTGAACTTTAAATAAATAGGACTAGAAGTAGCCTTATCCACAAGCGGTAGAAGTATCCTTAGCTGACCTTACAAAATATAATAAAAATATATCCTGTGTGTATGAATCTCAATAAATTTTATTATAACAGACATTCAGAAGAAGTAGTAGTAGACATCACCAAGACATTGGTGGATAATGGGCGATCATTATCTTTATAAGCCGAGGGACGCACACTTCTCGACGGAGGCCTTCCCCAGGATTCGTCATGTCGTCCGGACCCGCGCCGCCCTCATCCAGCATTTGACGTTCGTAAAGTGTATAAAATTACCTACTATGAATAAAAAAGTTTTCATTTTCATTTTTTCATTTTCATTTTCATTTTCATTCAAAAGTTGACATATGCAATAAAACTCGTTTTAACTCAAATTAAAAAAGTTACAATATAAATAAATTTCTCAAAATTTATTCATATTTTAATTAATGATGCACCATATAACATACCATTTGAAAACCCATAAACTCGTATCGTAAAATCGCATTAAACACTAATTCCTTAATGCAAGTGATTCCTTTTACCATAAACAACATGTGAGATGAAAGATCACAGAATCTTGTTTATCATACGAAAATGGATATAAAATGAGGCCACGCGTATTAAGATAAACTTTTTATGTTTTAAGCCTCATTATTGTTTTTTTTGGTCTTCAAAGTTATCTGCTTTTCAAATATAGTAGTTTGCGACTGTCCTTTGATAAACAAAGTTGATTATGGAAGTGAATCCCACGCAGTATTTTGTTGCCATATATTATGCAATAAAATTTTGTTCTGTCTTTTCTTGTCATTCCGATATCATGATAATATTCGGGTAAAAAGTGGGTCCTGTGTATTATGTCAGGTTGTTTCCTACCTGTGCATAAAATTTCAGGTCGATTTATCTAGCGGTTTTGTCAAAATAGTACAAACATATATCCATGCTTGCAAAAATTTGCGTGCATAATATAAATGAGGACGTTGTCCATTAGAAACATGTGTCAATAGTCCTTCAATTGGTCTATTTACAGCAAAAGGCTATCGAAAAATTTGTAATTGTTTATTTATTAAAGATATTTTGTTATTTAAAGTCATAATATTATATACTTTCAAGATTCTTAGTTGCTGAAATAGTTTAGGTAATTGTTTTATAAATTCTCTCTAAAAAGAACCCAGAAATTCTCATTACGAAATTCCAAGCTACTCGGAATAGGTTGATATAACTTTTATTGGTAAAGGATAAGAAATAATCTATTATTTTAGAGTATTATGACAAATAAATTAAGAACTTTTTATTTAATTTTAATAAGAAACCATTAAATTCAGTGTTCAGTCACTACTCATTAGATATAGGTATAATAAGGAGCATATATCTATTGTTTACTTTCATCTCCAAAATAATCACGATTCTATCCTACCCATAAAATTTCGACTACATAAATCTTTTATTTTGCGCAAACGTACAACAACAAGAACATAAGATTAACAACAAAACTTTAAAATCGATCAATCGAAAGCACCTATTCAAACTTTCGTGCTTCGAACATACATCGATAGTATCAATCGAGACTTAATCGTCGAGGTAATAAATAAACTAATGTTCTAACTCGATTCAGTTCTTCTACTGTCTATAAAATCAAAAGTAGGATAAATATAAAGAAAACATCTTTGATCTAGTGGTAACCCTAGTTTTTGAAGGAGCTCTTTTGATTTTGTAAATGGAAGCGCTTTACATAGGGTGACTGGTGGGTCACTTTCAAAATTCCAGGATGTGATAGTTTAAGGTCATACATGAAGTGAATTCATTACGTTTTTGGTTACATTATTGGTTACATTAGCGTAATACAATACATACGTAGCAGGTGGTGGTGTGCGTGTGGAGGGAACACTGCTGTGTGCGTGTTGACTGAGGCAGCGCGTCGGGAAAAGTGTAGTAAGTTCTCTTTATTTATTCACAGGGATTTCTGGTGAAAAATTAAGTACCTACTTTTATTACATAATTATGATCAGAATCGAGTACAGTAGTGAAAACTTGTCACCAGTCACCCTGTATAACGTAACTATATTAACATATAAACTAACTAAGCTAAACTGTGGGCAGCGCAAGACTAATGAGTGAGAGCTAATGAGATGAATGGAGAACCTTCTAGGAGGCTTTTGTCCAGCAGTGGACGTCTCCTGGCTGAATGATGATGATGATGATGATGAAACTAAACTTAAGTGTGATTTAATCGTGACTAAAACCATCAAATATAATCAACGAATGCAGAGCATTAAAAAACCGACTTCACGCCAAAACTTTGGCTGAGTTGAGAATGTCATCAACGTAAACAATCTCCGAAATCATACATATTTTTTCAAAAGTTTGAAATTCTCAATGAAGTACTCAACCGATTTCGATGAAATTTAAACGGAACCAACTATGAAGTATCCTCTATCATATGAAACAACAATTTTCAAAATCAATTCATAATTGTCTGAAATATCGTGTAACAAAGACACACAAAAAAAGAACAAACAGACGAATTGGGGAAAAATTTTTTGCTTGGTGTTAGGATCCCTTCTGGGTCCGCCTGGCTAGCGACCACCCTTTATATAAAGTCTGCCGCCAAATGTTACCGCTCCGGCGGTAATGTGTTCCGGCAATATTGTATAAAGAGCCAGTTCCTTCCTAAACCCGTGTGCTTTCATCTTCGACCTCATCGTCACTTACCATCAGGTGAGATTGAGGTCAAACGCGGGTTTAGTCACTTATAAAAAAAAAAAAAAGAACCTCCTCCTTTTTTGGAAGTCGGTTGAAAACGACTTCACTGACTTTTATTAATCCTAGTCAAAGCTTTGGCTGAAGTGCAGGGACCGGAAAACCCCTTTATTTGATTGAGCCTATTGATAGGGTAACCCTATCAAAATCTTACCATATGGAAGTGTAACCCTATTGATATGGTAAGCCTATCGACGTGGTAACACTTTGAATAAAGTTAACTACTTTCGGATGCGCTTACCCTGTGATAGGGTTAGCCTATTTCTATCTCTTTCCGCGCATGCTGTTGAATTCGGAAGTATAATTCGAAATGCGAGATTGAATAGATGGTGATATTTTTGATAATTTGATATTCTTAGAGATTAAATTTGCCTGCAGGTTTTAAAACCCTATTGAATCGGTAACCTTCAATAGGGTTTTCGATAGGCTTACTGCTTACATGAAGCTAACTCTATTGATATGGTAAGCCTTAAATTAGGGTAAGTCTTCGATACGGTTACCAAATTGATAGGGTTTTTTAAAACAAGTCTATGAAAAACCCAATCAAAAACCTCTTTAAGGGTAAGCGGTTCCGGTTCCTGCTGAAGTGTTCGGTCATCAAGGTACAATTCAACATATTGATACATATTTTTTTCGAAAGTTACAAATACTTATTTAAAAAAGTACTCAAATTTATACGGGACCACCTCTGAAGTATCCTTTATAATATGAAACAAAAATATTTAAAATCTATTCATAATTGATTGAATCCATGACAACTACTACAAAAAAGTTACCTTGCTTATTCCGCGACTCGTACCTGCACTAGTGATGCAGGATTTTCGTGCGTTGGTTCACCGCCCTCCCTCCCTCAAGCAAGAAGCAAGAAGTGCAATGAACACACACTTAGAATACCGTAACCCACACCACAAGCTAACACGGACACGTGTTTCGCCTCAACCAGAAGCATCTTCAGGGTGCAACTGTTCGGTGGTCGGAGGGAGGGCGGTGAATTAACGCACGAAAATCGTGCATCACTAGTGCAAGTACAAGTCGCGGAATTAGCAAGGTAACTTTGTTATAGTAGTCGATTCATAATTGTCCGTAAAATCGTGTAACAAAGCACACAAAAAAAGAACATACACACGAATAGAGAACCTCCTACTTTTGGGATTCAGTTGAAAATCGGCAGTAGATAAATTTCTATTTATGTAAATTATATTAAACTACTAGCTGACCCGGCAAACGTTGTTTTGCCATATAAATAAAAAAAAAATAGACGTTGGCCGATTCTCATAGATACCGGATAAGCACAAAAAATTTCATCAAAATCGGTCAAGCCGTTTCGGAGGAGTATGGCAACGAAAACTGTGACACGAGAATTTTATATATTAGATATTTTAACGAGTGACAACCCTAGCTTTTTATGATGGAATCCTACTTTTTAAAAATGGAAGTGTATTGTATCTCGTTTGGCGCTTCAGCGGAATAAAGTAGATTGACCGGAGAGAAATAGCGCGAACTGATATCCTTGGGAACGAATAAATTCGTCTAAATTATTTTCCTTCATTATCGTCTCCATTTTGTGAGGGATTGTTTTGTTTTTGGCAATCGTTTGAGAGTTGGGAGAGTTGGGAGAGTATCATCTTTAAATAATATATCGTAAGTTTCTCCTTAAAAGTGAATTACATGTTAGTTAATAAATCAGTAGGTATAATATTGGAAAAGGCTTATGACAGTGTGGTGAGAAGTGAGCTGTGGTCAACTCTGTCCGAGTATGGGGTGGATAGTGACTTGATACGGGCACTCAAATCCTTATATAAGGACTCGAGTGCCTGTGTCAGGTTGAATGATGACTACACGGATTGGTTTAGCATCGAACGCTGTGTAGCGTCTCCATGGCTGTTCAACCTATTCATGGATAGCTGTTTGAAAGATCTGAAAGAATCTGAATGGGGCTTAGAAATGAATGAGACAGTGATCAAAACTTTGCTTTACGCTGACGACCAGGTTCTACTTGCATCGTCAGCGTCGGAACTGCAACAAATGGTCAATGTTATGTATGAGTCATTTAAAAGGAAAGGTTTGAGAGTGAACGTTGGAAAGACGAAAGTCATGGTTATAGAGAGGAATGAAGATATGACGGAATGCAATCTTATGATAGGAGACGAAAAAGTGGAACAAGTGAAAGAGTTTGTATACTTAGGGTCCTTGTTTACAAGAGATGGGAAGTGTGAAGGTGATATTTAAAGGAGAGTAAAAGCAGGAAATTGTGTTAATGGCGCCTTGTACTCGGTTATGGCAAGCAAAATTATACCGAATAAGGCTCGTCTGGCCATACTTGAAGGAGTTTTGGCGCCAACACTTATGTATGGTAGTGAATCTTGGGTGTGGCAGAAGAGACATGAAAGTAGGATTAATGCTGTGGAGATGAGAGCGTTGAGAAGCATGTGTGCAGTGAAATTGAGTGATAGGGTGCGCAACAGTGAAATAAGAAAGAGATGCGGATTGAAAGAGGATGTAGTGACTAAAATTTAAAAGGGTATGCTACGGTGGTTTGGGCATTTGGAGAGGATGAGTGAAAGTAGATTTACGAAAGAGGTGTACAGAGCAAGAATGGATGGTGTTGTTGGAAGGGGCCGGCCTAGGCGAACGTATGCCGATCAAATTGGTGACATTTTGAAAAAGGGCCTAGTCAAAAGTACCCGTAACCGGCGATCATGTATGAAAAGACTGATGAACGTGGAAGAAGCGAAAGAGGTATGTTTGGATCGCAGCAATTGGTGTTCCCTTGTCTCTGCCTACCCCAAGGGGAGACAGGCGTGAGGTTATGTATGTATGTAATATTATTACTTACACTTTACATGCTGGTAAAAGGACAAAAAGTAATTTGTGGAAACATTAAAACCGCGTGTGTCTTAGGCCTGAGCAAGATGTTTTTTTAAATTATAGTTATATAGGGAAAACAAAATAATGGTACGTAATCATCATCTGAAAGAATAATAAAAACTTAGTACCTATAGATGGTATAGATAAGCTATAGATGACCCAGTAATATTAATTATCCAACCCCGGTAGCCAATATTCATGCGGGCGGTGTCGCGGGCAATAGCATAACATAAAAAATACAACTCGTATTATTTATTCAAAAAACCATGCTAATAAAATGACTCCATCTAAACCAAGTCTGTGCCCAAAAAACATTGCCCACCTACAACAGACGCAAACAAAACTTCACCCATTAACAACACACAGACACATACCTACAATGTGACTGCCGCGATTTTATATCACTTCAAACGCGAGTTTTTCCTACAAAATATATTTGTAGGAAAAAAGCAGCCAAGTCCAAGTCGTATGAAGGGTTCCGTAACAGCATGTAAAATAATATAAAAGTTCAGGGTCTCGATTCTGTAATTACCACATGTTAAAATAATGCACCTTTTAGGCACATTTTGTCAATATTCTTCTAATACAAAGTCACTGGGAGAACCATCAATGAACAACATGCACGTCACCGTATACAGGATGACTGGTGACAAATTCTAGATACTGAAGGAGAACACTCAGTAGGTACTCGATTCTGGTCATAATTAGGTTTTTTATAATTAATTTAACCTAATAAAAATTGGTAAGTTTTGTTAATATGTACTTTACTTACGCCTGAGCCAATCGCGGCACGTGACCTGTTACGCGGATCGCTGCTAATGCTAGTGTAACCATGCGTTGCGTAATAAATTCTTTAACTTTCGGTTAATTTTACTAGGTAAATAATTAATATTTATTTTTTATTATATTTTTTTATTTTCATGTATGATCTTATACTATCACGTCCATTAATTTCGAAAGTGACCCACCAGTCACACTGTAAATTATTAAAAGTTACAGAAACTGGCCACTGCAGCACTGCTAGTTCGTTGTAACTTTGATCGATGTTTTAATAAAAATGTACTTTAAAAAAACCACTTACTAGACCTCATTCAAACAATTTTTGGTGGAAGTTTACATGATTGGTTATATCATTTCATTATTTTAGAAGTTACAGGGGTGGGGACACACATTTTACTACTTTAGAAATGTCTCACGCGCAAACTATTCAGTTTAGAAAAAATATATATTAGACACCTAAATTTCATTTTTGAAAGTCTATCCATATACAAGTACAGGTTTGAAGAAAAAAATCTAAGTATGGACAACCCCCAAAATGTTGTTTTATTTTTCCATTCTTGCGTAAAATCTTGATGCGGTTTGCAGAATACATCTACTTAGGTACCAAGTTTCAAACTTATAGTTCTATTAGCTGACCCGGCAAACGTTGTTTTGCCATAAAAAAAAAAAAAAAAAAAAATAGATGTTGGCCGATTCTCATAGATACCGGATAAGCACAAAAAAAATCATCAAAATCGGTCAAGCCGTTTCGGAGGAGTATGGCAACGAAAACTGTGACACGAGAATTTTATATATTAGATAGTTTCAGAAAAAAGTGGCTGTGACATACGGAGGGATACACAGACAGACAGACATGACGAATCTATAAGGGTTAAAATTTTTGCCATTTGCCTACGGAACTCTAAAAACTGGAAAAGTGTCAGAACGGAAGAATAAAACTGCCATAACTCACTTGTGTCACCGCGAGCAGTCGGGGTGCTCATCTACATGTACCATGTTCGGGGTATGGAAATGAGCGACGAATATTTTTTTTTTTTTTTTTTTTTTTTTTTTTTATTAAAATTCAGGAGATCACAAACAGTAATGTACTAAGATGTTTACAATTATAGTAATTTAAATATGTTTTTATACATCCCAACAACATGATCCACAATTAAATTACAAAACTTACAAGTTTACGGTTGTCACTTATGTAATTAAATTTGTTCATAAGGGACTAAGTAAATATATAAGTACATTCATACACGTACATATACATACATATATACAAACATACATTTAATATATAAATACATATAGCTATAATTAAATAAAAAATAAAAAATGTAAGGCTCACCGTTGTTTACTTCTAATTATACATCTATATTTTTCAAGATATTAATAATTTCTTTTCTATATTTATTTATGTGTGTGTGAAATAAGTCTAGGTCCGCGAACAGCTCATTATATCTATCGCACATTCTGGTAATAGATGATCGTTTACCAGCATTAGTTCGGCAAAATTTTGTTGAGAATAAACGTTTTGATCTTAGGTTTTTGTTTGAAACGCGGAAATCAAGACTGCTAATGAGCTCAGAACAATCAAATTTATTATTAACAATCTTGTACAATGTGACTTGCTCCAGTTGGATTCTGCGTTGTTCAAGAGAGAGTAAATTAAACTTTTTAAGCAACTCATTATAATTACCGTATTGGTTAAAGCATCTATAGCTTGTCATTTTAAGATATTTTTTTTGAATACGCTCTATACTGATTTTGTATTTTTTATAGTAAGGGTCCCATATGACGGTGGCATATTCCAGTATAGGTCGTATGAGAGTGTTATAGAGATACAAATAGGTGGAAGGTTTTTTAAATAAAGTACTTAATCTAGCAATGAATCCGAACATTTTGAATGCTCGACCAACAATGTTATTAATTTGATCGTCGAAAATAAGTTTTGAGTCCAGTATAATACCCAGATCTCTGATGTTATTTACTCTTATAAGAGTATGATTATTAATTACATATTTATATTGTATGGGTTTTCTTTTTCTTGAAAAGTAGATATATTTGCATTTAGAAAAACTTAAATAAATTTTATTTATAGAACAGTAGTTTTCAAGAGATTGTAAATCTAATTGAAGAAGAGTACAGTCCTGAATATTTTTTACTATTTTGTATATTTTTAAGTCGTCTGCATATATTACAAAATTCGAATGTGTTATATAGTTTTTGATATCATTAATATACAAAATGAATAAAAAGGGTCCTAGGGTCGATCCTTGAATTACCCCGGATGTTGCTGTAAATGTTTCAGATTCATACCCATTGACAACAATTTTTTGCTTACGATTATGGATATATGAGGAAAACCATCTCAATAAAGATCCCTTTATTCCATTAAATATTAGCTTCTCCATAAGAATTAAGTGGTCCACTTTATCGAAAGCCTTCTTAAAATCAGTATATATACAATCTACTTGTTCTCCCTTGTCCATAGATTCAAATAACATGGAAGTATACAACATGAGGTTACTAATTGTAGATTTATTTTTTACAAAACCATGCTGGTTAGGTATAATTTGATTGGAAAGTAATGGATATAAAATCTTATGAACTAACTTTTCAAAGACCTTCGATAAAGTAGATAATATACATATAGGCCGAAAGTTTTCAATATTGTCTTTTGGTCCGTTCTTATGTACAGGAGTTATATTGGCCACTTTCCATCGATCAGGGAATATGCCTTCCTTGAGACTCTTGTTTAAGATTATGTACAGCGGTAATGCTATCGAGGTGGCAGTTTGCTTTAGAAAGTATGGTGGGATTCCGTCTGGACCAGCGCCTTTAGTAGCATCAAGCGATAGTAGCTCATTCCTAATGGTATCTAGAGAAAGATAAATGTTAGATATACATATACTATCCATCGAAGGTTCTGATACTGGTATCCATGTGTCGGGATCAAATTGAGAAGGCTCATAAACTGATTGAAAATACGTGGCAAACATAGAGCAGATCTTTTCAGGGTCATTTGATGTTTCATTATATAAATTCATTTGATAAGGATAAATATTTTCACTATCTTTTTTACTAGCTACGAAGTGCCAAAAATGTTTTATATTTTTATTTATATTTATTTCCAAATTTGTAATATATTTTTTATATGTTAATTTTAACAAAGCCTTAAATTGTGTTCTATACATAGAAAATTTTATATACAAATCATTGCAAGGGGTTTTTTTATATGCACACCACGCCTTTTTTTTTAATTTACAAAGTTTTATTAATTCAAATGTAAACCAATGTAATATTATCTTACGTACAACAGTAGAAGTGAAAAACTTGATGTAAATGTTTCGAAATATTTTGTTTTATAATTGTTATATTGGCTTAAGTTTTTAACGATTCAATTTTCATCAATAACATCGATTCATAGACATATTCAATAAGATATGTCTATGAATCGATGTTGCAGTGTCGAGTGAACCGCTCGTGGCTACGAATAAAAATGTGAAATCAAATAAGACGCAATAAGATATTATTATTAAATAAATATTAATATTTATTAACATTTTAGGGATAGCTTATTTAACGTACTGTCCGATAATTTTTCATACAAAAATTTTCCCCAAAGCTTAATTATTTGGTGTCAAATACCAAAAATAAGCATGGTATCGTTTCATCTCGTTGATATTTAAGATCATTAGTGAATATTGTATCATATCATCCAAATTCCCATTTCAAACAAAATTTTAAAGCTACTTTTGAGTAATTAATTCGATTAGGAAAATATTAAAGTGGTAATTAATATAGCAATCAGCGAAGTTCGTTCAAATGAGTTAACTTTTTGGATATTAACTAAGTCCTTGAAATGAAACAGCAAGATTTCTTTGCAGAATTGAACGACTAGTTTGTCCTAGCTAGTGGAATGAGGAATCTTACAAACAATTAATGGCTTAGAAGATTGCAGGCGTGAAACAAGTACTAAAGTTAAAAAATCCTTCCTAACTCTTGTGTCAGTCATCCCGTCACCTTCGTGAGTTCGCTTACTTACCGCCATATAGTAATTTTTATAGGTTGATATAGAGATATCAGCTAAAACGGAGCTCTAGCGTCATCTAGAACTTAGTGACTGAAACTTTTACTAGAACCAGTCGGGAACTTTCCCTGTATTTTTCTTTAAGAATATTTATTTATGATTCCTCAAATGTGTATATTATCATGATTATATGATTTTTTTATGTATCAGAAAATCGTTGTCGCGATCAAAATTCCAATAAACATGCAAAGGTCGAAATGCAGCGTTGTTTCCGAAATCCAGTAGAATTAAAAAAGGGAGCATCAGAGTCCAAATGGTGGCCGGGTAAAAGGAATCCAAGAAAAAAGCGATAAAAACAACATTCGAAAACGGGTGCGCAGTAACGAACACAGGTAACGAATGAAAGATAGATTTAATGAGTCGGTTAGGTGATTGATTGAATGAACCGAAGAATGAAAAGTAGGATGAAAGAGGCATTGTTTATGGCATTTTTCTAATTTTATTAATTATAAACAGCGCCATCTATATCTTAGTGATACTAACAAAATTTAGTGAAAGCTCCGTGCTTACCGCTTACCATCGGAGTTAACGAATTAGGGGTCATACGCGGTTTTAGTCATTCAGTCATAGTTTATACAAACAAAAATATTCTATCCGATATTTGGTTATAAATTACAGATTCTAAATTTTTTTTTGTAAATAAAGGACATGTTTGCAACTTGCTACTAGCGCTATAGTGCGCCCGGTGGGAGTTTGCGTTCCTGACAGCTGTCAAAATCATAGCTTTTTACCCCTTCGAATCGGAAATAAACTTTATTCAGTGGACATAAGGAGCTGTCAGGAACGCATTCTCGCAACGGCCGCACTCTAGTGTAATAACTAGCATCATGCTTAGTTGCCGCTTATTTGTGGTCAATGCTATCTTTTATTTTCTTTAGCGCGTAATTTTTGTTTTGAAAAACAAGATTTATTTATTTCTATATTTAATAAAACTGTTAATAAGACATACTCTCTTAAATCTATGAATTGTAAATATGGATTCAGGTATAAAACCTAGTAAGTAATTTATACGATAAAAAATATCATAGTGAACGAGAGCTAACTAGACTCTTAAAACACAGTACAGTACAGAAATCAACTTCATACAAACGCGAGCTATACCTACGCGGCTCGATTTCGGCATGCGCTCGGCGTGCGGCCAGTCGCGAGTGTCTGCATACCGAAACAATTGTTGATTGAGTTTTACGTTAATATGCGGATTGTTTTTACTCTAAAATTTAATAATACATCTTTTCGTGTGTCTCAGTCGAGGCGTAAGTATTTTTCGGGCGCTTTATTATAAGACCGATTTGTTATTCAATCGTAAACATATAGTAGGCAAATGTAATTTAAAGAAAGAATGCGTGCAGCCCTGTCTCATGTGAACGGCCCGTGGTGCTTTAGGCATTTATTTCAAAGATGCGGTCGAGTTAAATTACTGTAGATATCTGTACTGTGCTTTAACTAGCTGAAAAGTTTGTTTGTTTATTTGAATATCAATATTTGAAACTGGAACTTTTGACGAAGCTGATTACATTTAACCAATAAAATCAAAAGTTATGTGGTAATTCCTTGACTTCACATCATCATTGTTCGTACATACCAGCTTAGTAAAAAGAACATAAAATCCGTCTGACTCATCAAATATCTCACAAGTACTTCATCAACAGCCCTATAAAGGAACCTTTCCTACAATGAGAGACAGTATTTTCAGTCAGACCCTAGATTATTTGGCATTATTCATCCCAGAATGTCAGGATCTTATGCGTAAAGTACCCGCAAGTGGTCATAAAGAGGTCTCCTTTTCACTAACACAGCGAAAACAGTGTTCACTTAACTAAGAAATTTATATATGTAATAAATTGGAGGAAATCTTGAAACTGTGGGAAATTACAGTTCCTTTTACTTTCCAATAGTATGGACAAGATTTTATCTTCATACATTTTGGCCCATATGTGTACCACGAGTTACACGTACACCAAATTGTAGGGCATAAACCGAGGAACTGTAAAAAATAGGATATACTTAACTCTTCATGATTAAATGCTGTAAAATAAATTATTTAAAGTTGTAAAAAAGAGCCGTTTCGGAACATAAGATCATTATTTTTTGACATATGTCAGTAAATGTCAATAATGGCAGGATGAAACCACACCGTTAGTCATTCAAATAGGGTCCTTATTCCAATAAATAAATAAATAAACAACGTACCTAATGACGAACCGTCAGTTTGACAGTTATAGTTGTTTTTTTTTAATGAGAGGCATTTTCTTGGCATTATTAGCAGTCTTTGTACTGCATAGTACAGCAATATGGCTTGTGTATAAAGCCACAAGTAAGATTGTTTTCTCAGTATAAAGTTGAACTAAGACCAAAACTGTTAATACAGTTTTATTTAGTGGAATCAATGGTATTATAAGCCGCTGAGTGTACCTCGGTACTTCAAATGGGCCACTTTTACGGGGATCCTGTGCTAAATATATAAATTATTATTAAGTACAAAATACTATCAAAAGTTTGAAGTAGTCATGGCATCGCGTCATACTGGCTTCGTTTATATTATTCGATGCTGCATGTTTTGCTACTTTCCGGTGGGTACAGGAGTCGGTGACCGGTACCAATTATTTTTTCCACGACATCTTCTGAGCTTCATAGGTCAGCTAGTCGTTTGTACCGTATACCGGTATCTAGCAAACGTTAGAGATTTTCGGACGACATTTCGGCACCCTGAAAATTCTGGCGTCTACCAATCTCTGGGGCAAACCTGCTGTCACCCATTGCTGATTAAAACAGGTTGTCATGACGATGATTGTGAGTTTTCCAAATTAGTAAACTGTGTTGATAAGAATACGTTCTATTATTATTGATTAAAAAAAACAGCTTGATCAAATAATTCACTCCTCGCTCAGCCTCTAAAGATCGATTTCTCCATACTGGTAACACCAAACAAATGCCAGACGAAGTCAGGAGTCAACGCTCGCTGGCTGGATGCTGACCGCTCGTAACTCTAACTGAACTTAATATTCCAGTGTTTTATAGCCGTCTACTCATTAATCGTGGTTGTAAAGTTTCTAGAAAAAGTGGGGGTTTCGACTAGTTTATTTTTATTGGCATTGTTATAGAATTGTTTTTTGCTCTATATTTTAGAATATATCTATTTATTTATTTATTATCAATTTTGGGAAACATACAGCATATAAAACACTTAAAACTAAAAGAAAACATTAAAAGTACATAGGCCAGCAAAGTCTCCACTATTACATAATACCTAATGTACAGTTTTTTGAATATACTGAATAATAAACGAATACATAAATTATATAACTTAAAATTATTGCAAATATTTACTTAAAATTATAACTTAATATGAGGCTAGCTAAATATCTAAAATACAAAATAAGGGCGCGAAAATTCAAACCCAATAAAACTCAGGTAATTAAATTAAATTTAAATTTGGGCAAAAGAAGAAATAAAAGGAAATCAATTATCGTTAAGATTTGTAGGGACAATATTTATACTTTTTATATACTGGGATAAGGATGAAGTGAATATGTCTGAACTTGAGTATATATGTATGTCAGAATATCTAAAAGGTTAATATTATACATATACTTAGGTATGGAAGGGTTATTCAGGGCTAAGTCTACACTGTTAAAATTTTTTAGTGAAAATTACATAAATGTTTGGGCAACGAGAGTTATTAAATGATAATGTAGTTTTACATGAGAGATGTAATTTTACATTACATAATTGTGTATTTTTTCTATAATTTATGGAAATTCACGTATATTTCGGCAATTGTATACCTTTTAAAAGTATATTTACACATTTTTTATGTATTGCTTATGTAATAATCCCAGCCCATGTGTAAAAATACAAATTGTTCTGTCATTATACACGTTTTAGGTAAAATTACATAAAATAATTAAAAATCTGTAAAATTATCGAAAATTATTTTCTTTTCCGCAATTTACTGAAATTTACAGCTGTTTTCGGTACATTCTACAGGTTTATGTACTTTTTTGCATGTAAAATCACATAATTTTTAACAGTGTATTAAAGTGGATATTATTAGCCTATTACGGTATAAAATACACAGTCTGCTGTGCTGTCTTTACAAAACAATACAAGCTTTGTTTGGCTATCAGGTTGAGTAGTTTTATTTTCAACCGATTTCCAAAAGGAGGAGATTCTCAATAATTCTGGTTTATGTTTTTAAGCTATTGCATAGCTTCTATCGCGGGCCTTGAGCGTGGGGACCGAATCCAGAAATTCCGTAACGAATAAAACCTAACACCCCCCACTCCGACCGGCACAGCGGTGATACTTTGATTTCATAACTTTACATGCGGGCTTTAATAAACAATCAGCGCCAACTACTAGGAACTTGTGGAACTTCATATTAGATCAAACATTACTGCATAAATAAAATAAATGAATAATTGCATAAGTTGATAAAAAATGCTATGCCATAGCTTTACCGCGGCAGTCTCCGAGTGCCACACGTCTTTTTTTTTGTGTCTTTGTTTCACAAGTTTTCGGACAATTACGAATCAATTTTGAATTTTCTTGCTTCATATGACAGAAGATACTTGAGAAGTGGTCCCATATAAATTTCATCGAGATCGATTGAATTTTTTTTTATATATGAATATTCATACGGAGAATGTTTACATTGGCGACCTTATACTTTACCAAAGTTTTGACTTGAAGTCGGTTTTTTAATGCTCAGCATTCGTTGATTATTCAATTAAAAATCGTGAAATCACACGAATGTACAATAACAACTAATTATGAACGTAAAAGTTTGTCAGGATGATTGTATGGATGTAAGTGTTTGTTTCATACTGTAATTTCTGGGTGTATTATTTTTATGGTGTATTATGTTTTATCCTGGTATTCTTTCAGAAGAGGGATATATCTGTATCTGTATCCATCAGTAGGCAAAAATATAATAATGCCATATAGAATCTCTAGAACCAATCAGTCGAATTCGAAAAAATCTTTTTGCATTTAATTAATATTTAATTGCTTAAGAAATTCTGGCTCGATCAAAAGTTACGCTTCTAAAAGTTAACAATAGTTCTATTAGTAAAAGCCTGCACTCTCCAACATGACTTACACAAAAGCCTACTAAAACTTACACTACAGTTATGAAAAAAAAAACACTTAGCTTAATACATACAGCGTGCTCCCAATTTCAATTTGAATGAGATCAATCAACACGTTTTTTTCACCCCAAATGAAATCAGGGCTTCGTACAAAAAGCTTTGAATGATGGATGGCAGTAATAACGTTCCTGACCCCCTCACGCCTGGCTGAGAAGCGCCTTAATGATACACAAGCTAGGAGCCGATAATATGGAAAATATGTGTGCGATACCTACTCAATATTTACTTTATACTAGGTTTAACATGCGACTTTATTCTGATAGATACAGAGTTTTTTTTTATTAATACGTTTTTTTTTAAATAATTTCTTACATTTTTACGATTATATAAATAAAACATCCTTTATTGCGCTTTTCACGTCACAAAGTCGCTCGGGACCATGGTGTCTGTATAGACACCAAAACATGAAAAATATAATCCTACGCGATAATATTATGTGGCGGATAAATCAAAATAAAAAAGACTATATGTACACTTACTGGACATTAAAATGTAATACTAACATTGGCTTTAAAATCGTATAACGGTAGAATTAAATGTAAAAAGCATGCGGAACTCATCAAAAAAGCGCTCATTAAATGAATTTGCAAATAAACAAATAAACTAAAGAAAAGAAAAGAAATAGCAAAATAAAATACATAGCATACAAAATAACGAAACAAATACAATATATCGCCATTTGTGTGTGTTAACGTCATGTCATAGGCGAACTGCTTACACCAAGTCCTAATAACTCACAGTTTAATAAATAAAAGAAAGCTAATATTACTTAAATTTTGCTTAAACTGTGTTAGCAAGCACTCTTTGAAATCGTTTCTTTATATTATTTTGTACTCAAAGTAAAATCATCAAACACCTACAATTGTATTTAAAAAGCCAACAATAAGGCCTTAAATCTTTCCTATAGGTGATTTAAATAATTTTCATACCTCCTTTATATAAAACTATGTAAATAATTCTCGAAATTGGGCTAAGCCTTACTCAAGATTATGGGGTTGAAAATACAGATTAAATACTATTAACATAAACACCAAGTTACGAGTATTATGCTTATACCATTTTCGCTCTTTTCATACTAGGTCAACGACACCATGCTTATTGGTGCACGGCAAAAACGAAATATGATTGATGACTATAATCTCAAAGTGATTGACGTTATCTTCAATCAGAATGACCCACGGTTTGGGCTGAAAAGAATTTGTAGACCGTATAATCTTTGACCTCAAGGAAAGATAGCTAAGACGTTAAGTTGCTGGATATTATTTTCTTTGAAAGAGAGTTAAGAATATGATTAATTGTTAACTGCTAGTTAATAAATACTTTGTTAATTTAGGAAAACAAAGTTTTAACTTTCCTGGTTAAATGTGTTGATTTAAATATCAAATATGTAATAATTGTTCCTTAATTGATATACGATACTATTTGATTTATTAGATCGAAAATTTTGTTGTGTATTGGATTCTAAACTATTTCTTTAATATAATATAATATATAAGTAGGGGGGGCTAAATATATTTTTTCCTGAGGGTCTCGGGACGGGATATTTAGGTATACCGACAAATATGTCGTGAAAAAGTTTTGTAACTAAATAATATAATATAAATATTTCTGACACTCACACAACATTATCTAGCCCAAATTAAGTTTCTTAAAGAACTTGTGTTATGGATACTAGATTACTGATATACTTAAGAAATATTTAAACATACATATTGAATAAATACATATTTTTTATTAGAATAAACTTAAATAAACATATAAACATCCATGACTTGACGACTAATATCTGTGTTCATCACACAAATATCCGCCGCCGCCGGGATCCGAACCCAGGACCTCTGGCATACAAGGCAATGTATGTTACCGCTACACCAGCCGGTCGTCTTTATTACGATGGATGTTTATATTAGCTAATTTCTCGAAAGTTTTTAGGATATGAAACCCTAGAACTTTTCTCTTTTCGTACATTTCATAATCGCCGGATACGGCTTGTATCTAATAAGTAGAGAAAAATATTTTCGTCAGATAATGACAATTATCTTGTCCTCTATCGCGCATTGGTCGTATATTAGGCTGCGGTATGAGAGATTCGGGTATAGTATCCCAGCCGGGTTGCTTTTGAAAACGCACTCATAAGCTAGCTCCGGTCTGTGCATACTATTGTACGCCATAACAAAAGCTATATAAAGCTTATTTGCTATTAAAAGCCTATTGGGAGTGTTAAAATAAGTAGTTCATTAATAAAATATATAATACGGCATACAATTTTAAAATAACAAAAACTTTAAATATTTAATACAATTACTACTTCTATCACTACTAATAACGTTACAAAAAAGTTTCAATAGCTGTTTATCGCTTGCAACAGTGGCCATCAGAAATCTCATTCCGTTCCCGTCCCACCGGATCCGCGCAGAGGACGTTCAGTCGCGGCTCAGCTGCAATCCAACTGAAAGCATTTTTATGTAAATCCAACGGGATTGCTCTGCAAATGGAACCTATCACAGTCGCAAACCTGTTCGTACGATTCCTAAGTAAATGCACCAATTTAGTGAGTAAATTGCTCGTGACTTCACACAAGCGAATTGTATAGCATCAAAGTTGTCCTTGGGAAAGGATCAGATAAATAAAAAGAATAGTCGGTGTTTCAATTAGTTTTTTGTTTCAAAGTTTTGCAGTAAAGTTATTTCATTACCTCTTATTTGAGCATAGTTTAATTTTTATTACACTTTATAGAAAAGGAAAGAGTTGCTGGGAATGAATGGAATTTTGTTATGCTTTCATGCTAAAACGACTCTGTAGATAGAGCTGAAATTTTGCATACAGGTAGGACAAAGCTTGGAAGAATTAAAATATTTTCATGTAAAGCTATTCTATCATCATCATAGCTCTTTGTAATGAGCCCACTGCTGGTACCCACCCCGCCGAACGTTGCTTATCATGTAATATCGTATGATATTACTTTAGAATGGCGACTTTCGTGGCGGCATTCTAAAGCTATTCTAACGCAAGGGATTAATTCATAAAACAGTTCACGGGTTAAGAATGGGCTGAGACAAAAAAGTTTTCTGCCTATTGCACCACGACACGAGCTACTTATGTAATTAATTCCTTCTATATCCGTGCAGTATTGTATAAGAAGAAATGAGCTGCCATATATTTTTCTATATTCTTGTTTTGTGTTCCCGATGGCATATCAGGATCAAACTTATGTTTAGTTTTTTTCCACGCGTTGCTCTATCTGTATCGAGTCAGAAATATATCTTATATCTACTTAAAAATATTTCTATGATAATTATTCTTCTTCCTGAACCTGTGTGCTGTCATCGTTGATATCATCTGCACCTACGATCATGTGAGATGGCGGCTAAATAACTGTTTAATAACTTATAAAAAAAGCTATAAGTATGGCTAATAATTATGGATATGTACGAACAAAACAATACATAACAACAGACATAACTTCACGCCTGTATCCCATATGGGGTAATCAGAACACCAGAGGTTATAAAACCAGGGTTTGTCACGTTAGACAAATTTTGAGGTATTATAAGGATGGAGAGAGACTTTTGCAGTAACAGTGGGGTCAGCCTAACGCCCACAAAAAAATAAAATCTCTGTCCCTTAACAGAGTTTTACAGTATGCCCGGGAGACGCAGCTGGCACATTCTATGTTTTTTCTTCGACAAATATCAGGTTTTAATTTAGAAAGTCAATTGTACTAGGCATAAAATAAACAATATCCGAACAATAAGCAAGATTCTACCATCTCAAGGATTCGGTTTTATTATCCCGCTGTGTACGACATTTGTGGTGGACCATAACGGCCCGTTTACGAGGCACGTGACGGCCCATATAGGCTCATTACGGCGGTCGCGGCGGCGGACTTAAGTAGCTAATTACAAATGTAGTAATCCAGTGTAATAACTGCAGTTGTTATTGATATTACTTAATTTTACCACGGCATGTATGAAAGTGTTTGATATACATAGGGTATTTCTTAAATCATACCTTACGAAGTGACTTTTGCAGAACGTAAACGTAAAGTGTGATTGAGATAATTTCTTGCAAATGTTATGAATTGTGGTAATTCCAACGTAATAACATTTTATTGGAATATAGCTACGTAAAATAAATAAATGCCATTTTTAGAAGTCTCCAATACGATTCTACTGAAACGGTGACGGCACTACAAGGTTATGTTGTGGAAATTATTGTCAGTGTCATAGGGATCAAGGTTCGCCGCGCCGACTATAGAATGTTTAGCGGTAGACTGTGGGGAAGAGAGCCAGGTGCATCCTGATGGCCTCCAACCACTAATATATCTATGTTTTCTTTTACAATATGCTTATCCAGGATAAAGGGCTATTCTTAACTGACTAAATTATTAAGTATCAATTTTAATAGTTATTTTTTCTTGTTTCAGGGACGTGTCCAACAACAACATTAGTGTGCTTGATCACGACGCACTAAACGCTGCGCCCCTATTACGAGACTTGTGAGTCCTTCATTTTTTGATTATAGTAATTAAATTATTTAAAGAAAGATTAATCAATTGAAATTCATCGTGGCGCAATGACTCCTTTGTATGCTTATGGCAGGCCCAGTGGGGCAAGCAAGAACCCAGCAAGAATGGTTGACTGCTGACTATTCATTTCTCTCGACAACTTCCGCATGTAAATTTAAGCAGTCGGTCCTGGGCATTGAATATTTCTATACAGTAGTTGGATTAAAACACATTTGTTTGTACCGATTTTATTTATTAATACTTAATACATAGCAAAAATATGTTATTTTTATTGTTATAATTATATTGTTTCGAACGAACTAATCTCTATAGTTTTGCTTGTGACAGCCTTATCATTGAGGAAGCTATATATTTTATTCAGAAATCTCAACGGAATCAAAAGTTTAGCATTTATATCAGGTATTTTTATATACGAAAGGCGGCCTTTAGTTAAAAATATTTACTATGCAACTTTAGAATAATTCTATAATCAGAAGACTTGATGTGTTTATAATATCGCTAAATGTTGTTTTTAATGTTGACATTTAGTTTAACACAAATCCGTTTATCAATTAAGTATTTTTCGGATTAACTTGAAAATATATTTTATTCATAATATTGAAATATTTTTACAATTAATCACATTTTTTAGCCCGATTCAACCCATACCGGGCGACTGGTGACAAATTTTTGATATTGACAGCGAGCACTCTGCACTCGATTCTGTTAAAAATTATGCAATAAAAGTATGTACTTAATTAAATAAATAAAGAGATATTACTACACATTTCCCGATGCGCTGCCTCAGTCAACATCAATGGATTCAAACACTTTATTGCCATTAGAAAAAATAATAAGCTAAAGTAACATATGGTTTTCTGTAAAAAAATCGCTCGTCAGCGATAAGACCGCCCAGTAGTAATTACACAACACACTGTTTTTTTTTCTCATTTACTATCTGTACTGTATACTGAAGTGTAAATAAATAAATAACATAACATATTTGCAGCCTTATCACTTAAAAGCGATCTCTTTCAGGTAAACCTCAAATATTTATAATGATAAATCAAGAAATCTGGTTTTGCAATCTTTGCTTACAATGTATGACAGCTACAAGGCTAAGCTTTGGCCAAAACCTACTAAAATAAAATACAGTTGTGAAATAATCAAAGGATTGAACTTCGATCTTCGTTCAAAAGTAAAACCTTCACCATTCCATCACTCATAATCTCTCTTTAACCTTAATACAAACTATTGGAACACCACTTCAAAATAATAATTTATTACATCAAATACCAGCTGCATATCAATAAATAAATACCAAAATACTCTGAAGCTATGAGTATTTGCTATCAGATTGTTTAATGCACTCAGCAGAGGCCAGACCAATGATATCGCACATCCTGTGAATGATTGGCAACGATCAGTGCACTTCATAATGCTAGTACAACACTCGCAGTACAGTTTTGCAATAGTTATAATATAAATTAAATTGAATTGAATTCCTTATCCTGAAAAGTTAGATATTTTTGCGAAGTCAAAAGTCACATGAGAAATATGTAGAGTAACCGCCTGGCAAGCGGGAGACAAAAGTTCGAGTCGTGGCCGAGTGATTATATTTAGTATATTTTCTCAGATATTTAAGAATAATTGAGCATTATTAAATGCAAATAACTTAATTTAATGAGAAAAATATGAATTACCTCAAAGGCCCTTTTTGATTTAGTTCTTATCAATAAGGTAGATGATAGGTGGTCTTATGTTTTGGTGATTTACAGTACTTCAACTGTATGCTTAGTCCTTTTATTTGTCCTTTATGCTTAGTCCTTTATTATAATCGACCTGTGATTATGTAAGTTCGTTGCTAAAACAAATATATCTCGCGTAAAGTCAATGCGTTAATTATTAATTTTTATGATGAAACTAATCACAAAACTTTTATTGATAAGTAAAATTAAAGTCAAAGACTTTATAATGTCGCGTCATGACAGAATAGGCCACCAGTTACATTACCCGTGTTACGATATGTGAAAGACTCGATCTGTCCATGTTTGGCACTTTGGTCACGGCGGCGTCGATACAACGCACTGACCAATTGACCTTTTTGCACACAAATGTACCATGCTAAGTCCGTGTAATTTTTATGTTCAAGAATGTTGTCTATAAAGTGGAACAAATTAATAAGATACAAATTAATTGATTGGTTGTTTTTTTTTATCGAATTATGCAGTTTTTGGAATGGTGGTGGGGTTTTACAGCTTTTTGACCCCAATTTTACGTATTACCGTCATGCTAACTACATACATACATAACTTAAAAAGAACGCTTCACACATGTCCAGGTTGAAATCCAGCACTAACAGTTTATTGATTGTTAATGTTTGCTAATAAACTGGAGCTTTCAATATGGAAGCACTTTATGTCTGTTTTAGTTACTGTATAATTTTCAAAACTATTTTTGATTCCCTTTTTTGTATTACTAAATAGTTCTTAAGTTGTATTAGTAAAAAGTGGGCCAAGATGCCACAATAAATGAAATTTATTATTAGTATGCTTACAGCTACACGCCTTTTGGCGGGAAAGACGGTCGGGGATCAGGGCAAGAGAGACAGAAACCGGCTTATTATTATCATTATAAGGTCACGCCTGTAGGTATCCCTTATGGGGTATGCAGAACACCAGAACTTATAAAACCATCTGATGTCACGTTTGTCATATTTGGAGGCATTATAATGATGTAGAAAGACTATTACAGTGACACGGGGTCAGCCTTTCGCCCACAAAAAAACCTTCAATAAAACCTCTGTCCCTTATCTGGCATTTACAGTATGCCCGGGAAGAGAAGCAGCTGGCACATAAAATCGCCATTTAGTGGTAAAAGTTAGCATGTTAAAGTGCGGCCGTTGCGAGTATGTCCACTGAATAAAGTTTATTTCCGATTCGAAAGTTAAAAAAGCTATGATTTTGACAGCTGTCAGGAACGCATTCTCGCAACGGCCGCACTTTAGATGCACACTTCAATGTTTTTCCTTTGCTTCCAGTCCAGCATGGTGTGCATCTAACATGCTAACTTTAACCACCAAAGGGCGATTTTAGCCACGTAGGGTTGGCATGGAACAGCAATACCACCCCTGAATAAACGTGTCTTAAAGAATGAAATGAAATATTTATTTCAGTACATACCCGATTTTTCACAGTAATCTTATACTTAATTATATGATGCTATACAATGCAAATTATTTAGCAGTAGCTCTGGACTCCACCCTAGGATTCCCTGTGATGTGGAGACCAGTGTCTATCCATATTAGTTCATTTTCTTGTTAAAGAAATAGCCATACAATGAGTGCGAATACATGTGCGATTATCTGTAAGTATAATGTATGTATGTGTGTGTGTGGTACTAATCCGAGTAGGATCCCTTTCTAGAAGGCACGCTTCTGATTAAATCTGCAGTCTAAATCACCACTCCGGTGATGTGTTCCGGCAATATTTGATGAAGAGTCCAGTTTCTTCCTGAACCCGTGTGCTGTCATCTGCGACCTCATCTTCACGCGGACTTGGGTCAAACGTGGATTTAATCAACGACACAAACAAGCCGGATACAAGGGAAGAATTGATAGAGTTAGGCTGCAAACTGGACAGCAGGCTGTTCTCGACACCAACGGGCGCTCGAGCGATTTGTCGCGGTTTCATACAAACTCAATACTTTCTATCGTGCCGCGGAAATCTGCCCACGCCGCTGAGGCTCTCGTCGTCGCTGTCGCTGCCGTCCAGTTTGCATCCTAATGAGTAGCCCCGGGACATACGGTGTAATATCCCCTGGCAATGTATCGGTATCCATGTGTGGTGGTAATTGCTTGGATTCTGTTTACCTGTTACCCTGATACCTACTCAGATGCAAAATAAACGCGTCATAAGGGAATTTGGGGATGAAAACATATGAAACAATGGTATCTTTCACGTTAATGCAACCATAAATTTAAACTAAAAACAATAACTCAAAAAAATTAAATAAATGTTCTTTTTTTGTTGCTTTGATATATAAACCTACATTGTTAAGAAAATACCACCACTACTCAAAAGTTTACATCCAAGAACTTTTATCTTTAAAATAACTCTACATACACAATTTTTACAAAGCAGTATCTTTAAATTTATCTTGGCGACTAGAAGATAAATCTTGAATATTTCTGAAAACCTTATTATGTAAGCGTATCTATCAAATCGATTGTAGAACATTGACCTAAATATAAGTAAGTGAATTCATGAAGTAACTGCTTTAGCTTACTTCAGTTGCAGAAATAATCGCAATATTTTAAACCGACTTCAAAAAAAGAAGGAGGTACTCAATTCGTCCGTATGTTTTTACATCATAAGTTTTGACTGAGTTAACCGATTTTGATGATTCTTGTTTCATATGATAGAATACTTTCAAATTAGTTTCATATAAATTTCTTCATGTTTTTTTTTAAATATGTATGCATTCGGAGATCGTTTACCTTGACGACCTTCTCATTCAGCCAATGTTTTGACATGAAGTCCGTTTTTCAACCGACTTCCAAAAAAGGAGGAGGTTCACAATTCGTCTGTATGTTTTTTTTTGTGTCTTTGTTACACGATATTTCAGACAATCATGAATTGATTTTGAAAATTTCATATGATAGAGGATACCTCATAGTTGGTCTCATTTAAATTTCATCGTAATCGGTTGAGCACTTCATTGAAAACTTCAAACTTTTGAAAAAATGTGTATGATTTCGGAGAATGTTTACGTTGATGATATTCTCAACTCAGCCAAAGTTTTGACTTGAAATCGGTTTTATTAAAGCTCTGCATTTGTTGATTATTTAATGCTCTGCATTCGTTGATTATAAAGAACCATTTTAAATAGAATCAGTATCAAATACTCCAATCCAATCCCGTACGCACTAGCGGTTGACCGCTTTTCCAGTTTAAAATGCAACCGCCTGTGATTGTACGCACTTAGCCGCCACAAAAATTCAATCGCGGCGGTTAAATGGAGAGACACCCGCTAATAAACCGCGAGTAAAGCAATTGAACCGCTCATGAACCATCTCGGCGGCCAACCGCTAGCGCGTAAGGGCGCTAAATCATCTAAAATTGCTAACAAAACAGTGAGCCCAATTCGAAATTAAACTCTTTAATTTTAGGTCTCCCTTATATCAAATTAGGGGACGTCAAATTCAAAAGTTGCTTCCAAAAACTGATTTTGAAGCAATGACTAAAGAAACAAGAGGACATGACATAACTCCGAAAAAACGGGCCTGTTTAGTCAGAAACAAAGATGGTTGCTTGCCGTAGTGCTCATAGGTTTTCTTGGGGCAGCCTAACACACTGCATCTAACCATGATAATGGCAGTATTGTGCAAATTTCTGCACTATAAACAACAACGATTTCATAAATAAATGAAAAATGTGATAAATAAAAATAAAAATTAACCGACCAGGATTCGAACCTGGGACCTCTCGTTTGCCGGACGAGTGCTCTTTAAGAATAATTGAGCATTTTAAATGCAAAAAACTTAAAAACATTATTAAACAACGATTTCATATAAAAACACTTAAATTTTCTTCAAAATTTGCAAAAAGTAAGTCGTTATGACAACTGACGTACTTGTTGTTGTAACATGGCGACTGTTGTCCTTTTTTACGTACGATTACACTCTTGAGTTAAAAAGAAATGCCCATATTAAAAGGAACAACTTTGTTTTTTTAGTTATTGTTTTGAAGCCTCTAAGTTTGATAATAGAGACCTAAAGTTAGAGATTGTAATGTCGAATACGCCCCACGATATACAGGGTGTCCCATTTACCCTATATATTACCTCGGAGGTTTTCCATTACCCATAAGGATTACAGAAAAAATATGAAGACAAGAAAAAAATTTAAATTTTTGTATGTCAGCAATAAATTTTCTTTCATACAAATATTGAAAAATAAATTTCGAATTTTTCTTTTTTTATATTTTTTCTGTTATCCCTATGGGTACTAGAATACCTCCGAGAAGGTACTATATAGGGTAAGTGGGACACCATGTATATTAAGATAATATTTGATATACCTACTATAACGATATAGACAACTATACCAACTATGTATGATTCAATAAATACCCTACGAAGTAACTTTTGCACAACGTAAACGTAAAGTGTGATTGAGATAATTTCTTGCAAATGTTATGAATTGTTATAATTCCAACGGAATATCATTTCATTAGAATATAGCTACGTAAAATAAATAAATGCCATTTTTAGAAGCCTCCAATACGATTCTAATGTAACGGTGACGGCACTACAAGGTTATGTTGTGAAAATTACTGTCCGTGTCATAGGGATCAAGGTTCGCCGCGCCGACTATAAAACGTTCTCGATTTAAATTTCATCTGAAGGCTGGAGGGTAGGTAGAACATCGGCCCAAATTGACAAGTAAAGATGTTTCGGATATTTTGAATCACTACATAGTATAAAACTAAGTCGCTTTCTCTGTCCCTATATGTATGCTTAAATCTTTAAAACTACGCAACGGATTTTGATGCGGTTTTATTAATTGATAGAGTGATTGAATATAAATAAATAATAAATAAATAAATATTTTTGACACTCACACAACATTATCTAGCCCAAATTAAGTTTCTTAAAGAACTTGTGCTATGGATACTAAATAACGATATACCTACTTAAGAAATATATAAACACCATATTGAAAAAATACATATTTTTTATTAGAATAAACTTAAATAAACATATAAACATCCATGACTTGACGGCTAATATCTGTGTTCAACAAACCGATATCCGCCGCCGCCGGGATTCGAACCCAGTACCTCTGGCATAGAATGCAATGTATGTTACCACTACCCCAGCCGGTCGTCTAAAGGTTTACATGCATAATAACATCCATTAAAAAGTGGAGAAATACTGTTATTTTTGAGATTTCTAATGTGATGTCGTAAATAATTACATTTTTTTCGCTTACATTGCAGACGCAGGCTCAATGTTTGAAAAAACTCCGCGATGGTATATGTCTATCTCTTATGGATATCCCACAATAATTTTTTTTTGTCATTTACTTTAAACGACAAATAATGGCTTATTTTCGAGGCGATTTTAACCAATGTTATAATATCTCAATGACTTCAAATCCAACAGTTGCTATCAATAATTAACGAATGCAGCGCATGAAAAAACCGACTTCACTAATATTTTTAAATCCTTGTCAAAACTTTGGCTGAAGTACAAAGTCATCAACTAATACAGTTCTTTATTTTTTTTGTAATCCTTATGGGTACTAGAATATCTCCGTGAAGTAGGGTTGGTGGGACACCCTGTATACACTTTTCCTGTGGCTATACACATTAATATACGCCTCTCCTCTCATAAAACCTTCAGCAAAGATTCCACGTAATAAATCAAGGTTATGTAATATAAATAGAATGAATTTCCTTTGTTTCTTGTTTATAAATAAGAAGGATCAGAGCGTCCCAGTAGCGGCCTCCTACAGGGTTGCTCATTAGTGAGCCTGCGATATTGCAACCAGGCACTTTTGTTAGGGTTGACAGCGAAAAAAGATTTTCTTCATATAAAAAAAAATGTTATTAAATATTTTCAGAAAATAGATAAAATTGTTCTATGAAAATTTATTACGGCAGTTTCGCCAGGAATAATAACACGGATAAATCGTGGTGAAGCTTTGAAGAATCTACTTGAAAAAAAAACATATTTTTGGCATCGTTAGTTCGACACTATATTTTTTTATGACCACGGTGTTTGTCGAACCACTGAAACTTTGAATTTAAATTTCACATACGATATTCAGATTCTATAAACCATCACTTTCTGTGAAATTCACAATGTGAATCCTTATTTAATTACCAGACTAAATAGGTCTGGCAATTAAATAACTACATCCATGCTGGACTGGGAGCGAAAGAAAAACATAGAATGTACCAGCTGCTGCTTCTCTTCCCGGGCATACTGTAAAAGTCAGTTAAGGGACAGAGGTTTTATTGGCATTTTTGTCGGCAATAGGCTGACCCCCTGTCACTACAATAGCCTCTCTCCATCATTATAATACCTCATTTGTCAAACGTGACATCAGATGGTCTTATAACCTCTGGTGTTCTGCCATAAGGGATATAGGCGTGAAGTTATGTATGTATGTGTGTACTAAATAGGCTTCGCTTGCTTAGATTACCTTCTAGAAAGACTCGAAAAAGAAACCGTGCAACTAATCTTTTTAATTTTCCTCTTTCAATTATTTCGGTCACAAGAAAGTATAGTAATACAACTATAACGAACATAAAATGGCATAATACATACATAAATTCACGCCTTTATCCCGTACGGGGTAGGCAGAACACCAGAGGTAATAAAACCATCTGATGTTACGTTTGACAAAATTTGGAGGCATTATAATAGTGGAGGGAGACTATTGCAGTGACAGAAGGTCAGCCTATCGCCCACAAAAAAGCCTCTCATAACACCTCGGTCCCTTAAACTGACTTTTACAGTATGCCCGGGATAATATGTATTACTGATAATATGTATTCAACCCTTCGATAGATTTAAGGATAAGCATAAAGTTTTATTATAAGATATCCGGATGCAAGAAGATTGTTAATTGTTATTGTGTATTTTTAAAAGATGATTGCTGTTGAGTTTCTTGCCACTTCTTCTCAACAGATCGACTTTCCGAAGTGGTGGTAGATTCAGTTCAATTTGTAAATTGGGACTTATTTCAAATGTATTTAAATACTTACGAAATAAAGATTCTTTTGACTTTTGACTTTGACTTGACTAAAATGGTATAACATGTATTACTTATAAAGTTTCCTTTATAAAAAAATTAAGGAATAATATAAAAACTAATGGTCATCAAAGTGGCAACCTTAGTTTATCAGTATTGTCTACAAACTGTACCGTCACAGAGCTTCCCAGCTGCAGTATTAATAGCTCTCGACGACACAGCCTTCTTCTGCACAAATACATTCTTTTTACAATCGCAATTTCATTAAATCTACAGCTTTTATTGCGGCTAGACCGCATTTAAAAGAGAAACTATAAAACAATGATAACAAACTTTATTTTCGTAAATTGAATTTCTGAACGAAGTCTGTTAAAAATAGAATTTGGAAACCAAAAAAAAAGTGCCACAAAAAAACGCAATTGAAACGAGGCTGCATGTGTTTTCTACAAATTAATCGGGTATGATTTGTTATTTATTTAAAACATAATAATAACAAGTGTTACAAGATATTGGCAAGGATTATACCAAAGAGTTACCATTTTGCTTAGAGAATCATCAGTTCATGTGATAAATGAGAGGTTTTCTGACAGCTCATTAAAAAAATAAAACGGTACAAAAATGGTACAAAAGGCTTCGATAGATGGCGCTTTACAAAAGGCGAAGTCTTGTCTATCATACAGCCACTTATTCCACACAGTGTTTTTAAAAGTAAAATAAATCTAATTGACGTCTGTATCAGAAATTGAACTTATAAATAACAATAGATGGTAGATACCACTTACCTACATAATAATACAGACTTAACGCCATCGGCTTTTTAAAAAAGCCATCTATAGAGGTTTTATGAACTAATCTTCATAACTGTCAGAAAACTCCTCATTAAAAGAGGATTGATTGAACGAAAAGCTTTACTGCCCTTTTTAGCTCGCTATTTCATAAAACGAATTGCTCCAACTGTTTTCATGAGATATCTTCGTATTTGACCACTTTTATGAACAACGAACCACGTGGTGCTTGCTCACAGCAATAGTACAACCACAGTACATCAATTCTATCTACAGTAATTCAACTTCATACAAACGGAAGAAACGTGAGCTATACCTACGCGCCTCGATCTCGGCATGTGCTCGGCATGCGGCCAGTCGCGAGTGTCTGCATACCGAAAAAATTGTTGATTGAGCTTTACGTTAATATGCGGATTGTTCACACTTTAAAATGTAATAATACATCTTTTCGTGGATCTCAATCGAGGCGCAAGTATTTTTTGGTCGCTAATTTATAAGACCGATTTGTTAATCAAACGTAAACATGTTTTTTTGGACACAAAACGTATTTTTGTTGAACACTTCCTATTCAATTTACAAAGTGCTTTACTTGTTTACATAAAAAAAGTTGCAGTCACAAAACAAAATGGAAGTAAACACAAAGTAGGCAAATGTAATTGAAACGCTGAATTCGGGCCGCCCGCCTATCACATGTCAAAGTCAAAGTCAAAGTCAAAAGAATCTTTATTTCGTAAGTATTTAAATACATTTGAAATAAGTCACAATTTACAAATTGAACTGAATCTACCACCACTTCGGAAAGTCGATCTGTTGAGAAGAAGTGGCAAGAAACTCAACAGCAATCATCTTTTAAAAATACACAATAACAATAACAATAACAACAATTTACAATCTTCTTGCATCCGGATATCTTATAATAAAACTTTATGCTTATCCTTAAATCTATCGAAGGGTTAATCTTAAATATTTTGGAGTTTTATTATAAAAGCGTACACATTGACCCATGAACGAGTTGGTGATCTTCTGGAGTCTACTATTATATTTATACATTAGGCAATCAAGTACTAGACAGAAACGTAGACATAGATATAGAAGTAAAGATAGAAGTAGATAGATGTAGCGATAGAGGTGAGAGATATTACAGATAATGTGGATGGAGATGAGGATAGTCGTGGACAGAGACTGGACACTAACACGGACGTGAACATGGGGGAATGGGATGGAGATGGGGAAGTCAGAGTCAAATTCAAAAAAGTAACATAGTCATAAAGTCTTCAGCAAAACGACCTGGCACCGCTAGCAGCACCCGTTCACGAGTATAACGCAAGCACCAGCCATCACTCTCCTCAACCATATTTTAGGGAAGAGGGTGACCCGACACCCGACGCTACCGCTAGCCATGCCGCCTGAGAGAGCATGACGTTCTTGCTGTTGTATGGATAAGAAGGAGATGGAGATGGCGTTGGATGAGAAGGAAATGGAGATGGTGTTGGAGATGGAGTTGGAGATTGAGAATATTTGAAAAACAATTTAAAACCAAGGACTCTTATCGTCCATATATTCAGAAATTGTATAAAAGCCTTTACTACACAATTTTTGTTTAATAGTTTCTTTAAATTTATCAAGTGGTAAGTCTTGAATATTTGTGGGAACCTTATTATAAAAACGTATGCATTGACCCATAAATGAGTTAGTGACTTTATGAAGTCTACTATCATAGCCGGCTAGCTTGTACTTATTTCTAGTATTAACATTATGCAAGTCACATTTTCTATGGAACATGTTTAAGTTCTTTTTTACGAACATAAGATTTTCAAAGATATTGTGAGGCAAAGGTAAGAATATTAATTTCTTTAAACTTATTTCTAAGTGTCGCCCTGGAATTAAGTTTGTAGATTGAGCGAATAGCCCGTTTCTGCAGCACAAAGATGGTTTTGATATCGGCAGCATTTCCCCACAGGAGAATGCCGTATGTCATTAAGCTATGAAAATAACCAAAATAAACCAACCGCGCAGTAGCTTCATTAGAGATATTTCGCATCTTTTTGACGGCATATGCTGCAGAACTAAGTCTCTTCGCCAACCTTTCTATATGTGGTCCCCATTGTAGTTGTGCACCTTGGGTTATGCCAAGGAACACTGTTGAATTTACAGGGCTCAATTCTTGTCCTTTTACAATTAAGTTAGTATTTACATGCCGGACATTAGGCAAAGAGAATTTTAAAAATTTTGTTTTATTTTCTTTGAGTAGTAGGTTATTGGCTGAAAACCATTTCTCCACAGTTTCAATAAAACAGTTTATTTCAAAGCAATGCTTCAATTGCCTACTCACTTTAAATAGAAAAGAGGTATCATCAGCAAATAATATGACCTCACACTTGTCTTTCACTAAAAATGGCAAATCATTTATATAAACTAAGAATAAGAAAGGCCCAAGAATCGAGCCCTGGGGCACTCCCATATGAACTGCTGATCCCGATGATCTCTTTCCATTAATATCAACTCTTTGAATTCTATTGCATAAATAGGATTTCATAAAATCAAGTGCCCTATCATTGATTCCATAGTGGTGTAGCTTCATTAGGAGTGTATCGTAGTGAACACAGTCAAAAGCCTTGGACAGATCACAAAAGACACCGAAGGCATCACGTGACTCCTCCCAGGCATCAAATATATGTTTGATAAGCTCAACACTGGCATCAGTTGTTGAGCGACCCCGTGTGAAACCAAATTGATTTGAATTCATTAAATTATTGCTAAGGAAGTGTACCACTAGTTGGTTTAAAATAAGCTTTTCAAAATTTTTACTAAGTGTTGGTAATATAGAGATTGGTCTAAAGTTACTGGGGTCGGTTATGCTTCCTGCTTTAAATACGGGAATAATTTTACTAAGTTTCATTAAGTCCGGAAACACACCATTATCAACACAATTATTAAATATACTGGCTAAATAAGGTGCAATACCGTCAATGATGGATTGGATGATTTTAACAGAAATACCATCCAGATTAGCAGTGTTCTTAATTGTTATACTTTTAAAAGCTTTCAATACCTCACTTTCAGTAACATGCCTGAAAGTAAAGTTAGTTTTACACTTATTTACATTATTTTCAAGAAAAGATTGTGCAGCTTTAACTGATGAATTTAATGTCTTCGTAGTCGAAACTGGAATGTCTACAAAGAATTTTTCAAAAGCTTCAGCAACTTCTGTATCTGATGTCAACAGTCGATCACCAATTTTCAGTTTATGTTCCGCGTTTCTAATGTTTGACTTTCCAGTTTCGCTGTTTATAATTTGCCAAGTAGTTTTAGGTATATTTACACTATTTTGAATTTTATTATTAATAAAATTTGATTTCGCAATACTACACACATTTTTGAACATTTTGGAGTATTTTTTAACATATTCCTTAAAGGTTTCGCTATGATTATATGACTTTTCATCATATAATTCATATAATCTGTCTCTGCTGAACGGACCGCGGCGCTGTAGGCATTTATATCAAAGATGCGGCCAAGTCATCTTTCCGCATCTGTCCTATGGTACAACTATGACCTAAACAAACCAAGAACACATCTATGTTTTTCTCCCATAATGGTAAATACTTTGCCCTACATACTATGGGTGATTTCTTCGAGCGTTCATTTTTTAAATTTGCCTGTTCGATATGTATCTGCAAATTTCTTAACACTTTTAGTCAATTGGATCTTTAGTTAGTAGTATATTTCACAAAAGTTCTGAAAGAAATGCTGAAGACTCTCATAGACTATACACAATAAGAACTAAAATTCTAAAACGCCTTACGGTGATATCTACCTGCAATATTTGATCAATAGCCAGTTCCATCCCAATGGAAAACCTTAGTCACCAATATAAAAGGCATATCAGTGCACAGGGGTTAAAAAACAATTCCTAAATAATAATACGCCTAGAAGTGAATAAAATGTATTCATATTATTCCATTTTCGAATTCAAATGTTTCGATCATGTAAAAAGTTTCTAATATACCATCTCCTATTTCCAAAGACTGTTTTATAAAGTCGCGAAGGTTAGTGAACTCGCTATAAATAATACAAAGAACTAAATATAGACATTGTGTCTGTGATTTAATGAAGGGTTTCTTACTTACGGGACGTCCTTAAATAGATTCTAAGATTTATAGAAGAATTCGTCGTAGCGTTTGATATAGCAGGAAAGATGCGTTCGGACTTTTTATAGGGACGGTGATTTTCTGAAGAACTAAACTTTTCAACACAATATTTTTTTGTGCGATGAACACATACATTAATGTCAAGTCCTGGATGATTATACATTATATAAACATATTTCTAATATCTACTTATATATTCAATATGTATCTACGTTTATATTAGTATTTATGTTGTCTAGTATCTATTATAGAAACCTTTGAGAAACCCACGGAGGAAATGTATCTGCTTTGTGGAGAAACCTGTGCCAAAAAGGATTTATCCAAGCGTTTTCACAGTAATTCAAGTTGGCCGCATCTTTGAAATAAATGCCTACAGCGCCGCGGTCCGTTCACATGTGATAGGGCTCCCCGCCTTCAGCATTTAAAGTACATTTGCCTACTTTGTGTTTACTTCAATTTATTCTAAACTAAATGAAAAATGTGATAAATAAAAATTTCCCGAACAGGAATTTAGTTTTGCAATTAAAATTATTTGTGAATTGAATAGGAAAGGTTCAACAAAAGTACGTTTTGTATCAACAAACCATGTTTAGGTTTGAATAACACACAGGTCTTATGAATTAGCGACCGAAAAATTATGCGCCTCGACTGAGATATGCGAAAAGATGTAAGTATTATTAAATTTTAAAGTATAAACAATCCGCATATTATTGTTTTGACATGCAGACACTCGCGACTAGCCACATGCCGAGCGCATGCCGAGAGCGTTTCGTCCGTTTGTATGAAGTTTAATTACTGTAGATATCTGTACTGTGGCGGTTCATTCCTCTCTTAAGACAGGTAATACAAATGTTGATGTTCACGATTCAGTTTAAGCTCTTATTAATATTTGCAAATAAAATCAACCCTTTTCCAAATCAAATAAATAATGTCTTACTAGCCATGCTATCTCTTACGGTTTTATTATTATTTTTTACAAAATTATGTTTTTTATTTTAATGTTTCATTCAAATTTACGGAATTATGTATAATTTTATGTACCTAAGTTTTTTTTTTTTTAATAATATCTACATATTATATCTATTGAACCCCATCAGTCAGAATCGTTCCATCTTCTTTTAAACGAAGGATGCCTGTAGACGTCGCTTTAAACTAACAAGGCGAATTTAGTCTTTTTAATGACTTATACGTATAATTTTTGTTTTTATTTCGATTGCAATAAAGCTTCAAATTGTAAATCTCATTGTTTGTCAGGAACTTGTCTGGTAACCCGGTGGTGGTGCTAGCGGCGTGCAGCGCTGCGCTTGCGCGGCTGCGGCTCGATGACTGCCAGCTGCAGGCGCTGCCAGTGCTCTGCTTCCCAGGGCTCAGCTACCTGTAAGTATAATTTCATCACTTACATCTCGATTATACCTTTACTTTTACATTACTTTATTGGTAATTATTGAGACGGTGGCAGCAGCGGTTCGTTAAATGCTGAAAATTGCGCGGTTGTTCACTATCAAGATGGATTAATCAATTAAAAGATTAAAAATCAAATTAAAAGATACACTTAGGATGACACACGAAAACAGTTACCTATTTTCTTTTTAAATAAATAAAATTTGATATAAATTAAAGGGACATGCATTAACATAAAGGAAATTTACATATGCATTAATTCACTGAAAATTACCAGTAGCTTCCTCAATCTCTATAGAAGGTAAAAATATTGTGATACTACACTACTTTACAGTACCTACTACGGTTGCTCTGATTATAAAGGTTAATACAGCGAAAACTTCACCAACCGCTGACCCAGTCCACACAACCTGTCAACTTGTTTGTTTTTAACTAGGAAAAAGCATCCGACCTCTCACAAAGCCTGACTTCAAGCGACATATATAACCCTTGGGCCTTTAACTATGTGAGTGAATCGAGGTTGGTGAATTTTGGAACAGTAAATAAGTAGGTACCTAACTACCCAAAATTGAGACACCAATTATGAAGACATCAAAGTAAGCTATATAGACTACAAGGCGGAACTGAGGGATATAGGTACTATTTACACACAAACCCAAGTTAGTTTAGAAAAGTAAGTTTCAATATAACCCGGCTGGAATTCGAACTCTAGATCCCTCAGGCCACTGGCTAACACTCGTATTATAAACAATGTTATTAAAAAAATTAAAATAGTGATTCCTAAAAACTGTTAATAAAACACTAAGTTCAAGTTTAAAATTGGTAAAACTATAGCTAATTCATTAATCAATAATGAATTTAACAAGTCTTACAAAATAATATAAAATTCAGCATACTAATTTATTGACAGCACTATCACTCAATGCCTCAAAGCCTCTCAAAAAAAGACTAACACACACTTATATTTTACGACTATTACATTAGATATTAAAGTTTATATTGCGAGGAATATAAATCATGTCCTATCACCAGCACCTAGCCTTTCATATTACATCGTATTTTATAGATAAAAGCTCAAAATGGCTGACTCGAGTATAATAGTAGCCTATATGGCGACGAACACCACAGCTTATGCATAATTCATGCACTTGCGTACTGCGTTCGACAGGCGACAACTTCGATATTGACTCTTGATTACATCTGCTGCCCTGGTACATCGTATCACGATTATACTGTTACTTTATGACTTTATAGAGGGCGTGAGTGGTGCAGTGATTGGGCTTTCGGTTGAATGGTTGTGTGTGGGTTCCATCTCTATATAGAGACACGTGTTTACTTATTTATTGAACAAATTATTTATATACTAGTATTAGAGGCTACATAAATTTCTGGGTATACGTACCAGGTTTCCCCCTGAGTCCCCCCAGTCTCCAAAACAGAAAATTATGTATGTATAGTTAGTGTGTTAGTTTGGGTCATTTATTAAAAGTAAGGAAATAAGTAAATAAAGTAACCCTTTTTCAGCTCCAGATATTTTTGATTGGTCTGGGCATTAATGAAACCTTTCAATTATTTTATAAATTTTAAGGCAGAGAAGAGATTTGTTTTGTTGAATATTAAAAAACATTACTCGTGTATTCATAATAATTACTCCGGTACCTCACCATTTGAAAAACATATGTAAGCCAATTCCTCCTACGTGCAATTCATTCGTTCATTTATATTCAAAACTCATTTCGTCCAGCTCTTTGGAATATTTACTATATTTGAATAGTAGCCAAATGACGTTTTCAAATAAGACTTATCGTTAAAATGTTCAACTAAAAGCAATCACCAGCTAAAACGCAACATATAAAGGCCAACCTGTACATTTTTTGCGATAGTCTCACCATTTAATCAACATTTGCTAATACACATCCTTGAGAAGCGCGTACGATTGCTCAGTCGGTCACTGATGTCTCTCCAGCGAAACTTTGACGAAAATAGCTGATTCCGGCCAATGACCCTCAGGTAGGTACCTACATCAAGCGCTCGTATAAATCAACGAAGACTACGCTACGGAACCCAATAAATAAACAACATTACAAACGAGTAAACAGCACATAAATCTCTTCTATTTATTTTGATGTTGTTCTTTACGCGTATATATTAATATTTGAGAAACGAAAAAGTGGCGTACCGCGCTTTTCGCTTATGTAAATACGTAGCTGAAGAATAGAGATATTGTATTCCATATAATAAGTGTATTTACATGATAAAACGGGTAATATGAGACCAAACTGCGTCCCATACAAGTAGTTGTATCTAGTTATTTAGGGCACCGACACAAGTGAATATATTAGGTTTTAGGTTGCAGAAACAGGATAAATTAGCGGGATTGGGTTGTCAGGAGAAGATTAATGTCTTCCTGAGGGAATATTGAGAAGATCGATCATGAAGGGCTGTATTGTAAGGGTCTCGGAAAGCGGTGAAAAAAGGGATACTGTATAATCAGGTTAGAAAGAAGTAAAACAAATTGTCTCGGAGTTATCGATTTTTATAGAAAATATGTGAGTTTATTCTATAATAAGTTTGTTATATGAACGTGGTTTATGTTTGCAGTATTATTATTATTAAGCTAAGTACTTTCCTTTGTAAGAAATAGAAAAAACTTTTATGCGTTTATGTCAATACATCTTTTTGGTTTGAAATCTTGTTTGTTTTAATTTTATTAAATTTTGCTTTAACTAGGTACTGCAGGTTTAAATGAGTATGCTCCATTATGTATTTTTAGTAATTTATGATTTTAATCCATATTTTAAGGTTCTTACAATTATTTCAAGTACGAGTTCTACATCAACTGTTTGTATGATAACTGCCTTAAACTGTTTTAAACGCCTGGGTTTGATTCCTGGCAGTTTTTGTAAAGAAAACTATACTTTCCATATTTGTTCGGGTCTGCGTGCGTGTAAACCTAATTGCTTCGTTGTCGTGTGGTTTTTTAATACATGCTCATTAACGCCTAGATAACTAGCTTTGTTTTTATTATAGTATGTAAGTTTTAAAAAAAAGTTTACTTAAAGTTCGATCTACCAACAAAATTAGCTCAAAATTATTTAACTGCAAACTTTAAACTGAGATTAAAAACAACTCCAATGTATAATGGGTTACCATGGCAACATTTATTCAGATTTCTGTTTTATCTGTGATTGGTAATTTACATACATACATACATAACCTCACGCCTTGATAATTTATTGAGATTGAAAATTAAAATCCACTATAAATTCTCTTTCAATACTGAAACCATCTATCGTTGTTTATAGAAAACCTAACAAATAAGTCAGCTATATTTTTACTTCACTTAAGAGGCAAAGATAATATAGAGCCGGTCTTAAAACAACACTCAAAAACATTATGTTACAACCATGCCCCGAGCGATCGAAAGTGGTTGCTCCGGTACTTCACCGTCAGTGTATGTCACTTATGTTACCACACCTTGTCACGACTTATTGTGTACGAACGACTTTGGTTAAACGTTAAATTAAGTACAATTTGTGATAAATTGTTCCGCAATGCTTAGGAAAGGATGATATGATATGAATGCGATTTTTAAACAGTCTCGTCCTTCATCATGACTATTTGTCATGGATAACTTTGATTACATTAAGTTTACTTCATATATTTTTCGACGACCACTTTGGCGATGGGGTAAACCAACCTGCTTCAGACGCCAGTGGTTGCGGGTTCGATTCCCGCACGAAACAAAAAACTGATAAATGTAGTATAGAATGACTTGAGCCATATTGGTCACAAAGAAGTGGTGGCTTGTTATACAGGGTGACTGGTGACAAATTTTATATATTGAAGGAGAGCACTCTGTACTCGATTCTGATCATATTGATGTAATAAAAGTAGGTACTTAATTTTTCACCAGAAATCCCTATGAATAAATAAAGAGATCTTACTACACTTTTCCCGACGCGCTGCCTCAGTCAACACGCACACAGCAGTGTATAATTCATGTATAATTTTAAACTATCACGTCCTGGAATTTTAAAAGTGACCCACCAGTCACCCTGTATATGCATATTTTATATTCTAGGGTCCCCCTTAATTCGCTACATGGTATCTCATAACACAAGTTTTTCTTATTTTGAGGTCAGGTAGCTGGTGTGATTGTCTGGGGATTTTATTTATTATTTATTTAGGTATTTTATTATATTCAATATGTATGTTTATATGTATATTCCTTAAATTTAAATATCCAGTATCTAGTATTCATTATCTATTCTAGTATTAAGGCTAGATAAGGTGGTGTAATTATTAGAAATATTTTAAAAAAGCTTCAGCTCTTATTGGAACAAGTGTCACGGGTTTGAGCCAATAAATAATCACAAATTTTCAACAATATATTGACTGTACAATAAAATTGCTATAAATTTAAGACCTTTTAACTAACATATTTTGCATGCGTAGATACGTACATACATACATAACCTCACGGCCGTCTCCCTTTTGGGGTAGGAAGAGACAAGGAAACAACAATTGCTAAGATCCAGATTCTATACCACGTCTAACGGTGGGTTTCAATTTCGAATATCAATCTAAAATCCAAATTTTTTTCATACTATTACAAATCTGGATTTTGGTTGTCATGGCAACGCTCATACTTTTAAATGTTTACAAAGAAGGATTTTGGATAAAGACACAATATTGAAACCCATTAATCGTCTATTTTTTGTTTCTTCTCATTGTTTGTTCCTACATTGTTAAATAGATTAGTAGCAAGTACTAAACTGAAACTGTACTTTAAGCTGACATTGGATTAGGATCTAGCTTATATAATGTTCAAAAGTTAGTTTGTTAAGTATAATGGTATTGGTCCTTTGAGACCCTGGTACATGAATTCGTTTTATAGCTTTATAGTACCAAAGAAGTTGGTTCAAATCATGTTTTTTTTCTGAAACCCAACTTTAGCAACATATTATAAATGAAAATCTAGAGTTTCAGAGTTAGAGTTCAGATATAAAATATTAGACCACTTTGGCGATGAGGTAAACCTGTCTGCCTCAGACGCCGGTGGTTGCGGGTTCGATTCCCGCAAGGAACAAGAAAAAAATGTCTCCGTGTCTGGGTGCTTATCTATTTATGTATTTATATTCTAAGTTCCCCCTAGTTCGCTATGTGGTAACCCATAACATAAGCTATGCTTACTTTGGGGCCATGTAGTTGGTGTGAGTGTCTGGGGATTTTAATTATTTATTTTATTTATTTAGTCAAACTACTGCACAAGAATCTATAAGTAAGCTTAAGTTAAAACTTAACGATTTAATGCAAATCATTATCCTATCGTATAATTTATACGATAGTTATAAGTTACAAATATACACATCGTAAAGGATTGAGCTAAATTTTCGAACACAGAAAGGGCCTAAAATAAATTAACATATAGAATACTTTTATCGCAAAAAACCCATGAGTAATAATCAACGGATTCGTTAGTTAAGAATATACAGGGTGTCCCAGAACTCACCGTCAAGCCGAAAAGGGGTGTAAATTAGAAAAATTAGAAAAAAAATATAACCCATGCAGTTTGAAAATTATCTTTATTCTTGGTGCTTCCTCAAGGGTTTGCTTGGCTATCATTTGACCCTTCATGCCTTTTCTGCCAACAAATGAAATAAATATCAATTAATATCACTGCAGCGATGGTGTGTTCCAGCTGTGTTATTAAGAGTCGGCTATTCCTAAACCCGTATGCTATTGCACTTACCATCTAGTGAGATATGGAGGTCAAACCGATATAAACATTTAGGTTTTTAACTTCCATTGTTTCGGAAAACTTCGTCGCTACGGCATCAATACAGTAATCTATAGTATATATGTTATCTATACTTCAAGGCTTTAAAGCTCTCGGAATTGTCACGACTATTCACCTTAGAACTATCAATGTTAACATATTCAGGGTCATACATTGAATACGTGTACTGTTACGAAGTACGTGTAATATTCCTTGATCGATTTAGATTACACTATGATCGTTTTAGATTTCGTAATGTTTTTTTATCGTTTTGTTTTGATTTTATTACCAACGTAGTAGAAGCTAGAATATTAAATGTCTTTTATGATTGATGTGATGACAAAGCTACAGTCTTGAATATTGCAATTTTGTTGCTTTAATTTTTTTTTCAAGTATTGAATCTAAAAAATATGCAATTAAAGATATTTTTGTATAAAGAATCTCTTTGGTTGCCACGGTAACGCGCAAATATATGTTTTAAATATAAGATTAAGGAATGAGATTAAATATAAGTCAACCTCGTTAATGTTTAATGTAATGTTCAGTTTCATAAAAACTTAAAACATTTTTCAAACCGCTCTCGTGACTGGGATCAATGTTCAGTCCTTATTTGGTATGCTGCTGCGCTGAACGATCTTATTTAGCTAAGATCATCAAAATTAGTTGAATGTTTTAGGTTAAAATGTGGAGATTATCAAAGAAAATTTCAATGAAAATTTGAATTTAGGTTGAAAACTATAAAAGTTCCAGAAATTTAAGCCCTACCCCCGATTGAAAAGCGTGGAGTAAAAGGCGGCTAATCAAAGTGACCCCCGTTTGGTGGTAATATAATATACCACCCTTTATATTAATTCTGCTGCCATATATTACCGCTCCGGTGGTGACGTATTCTGGCATTATTTAATGAAGAGCCAGTTCTTTCGTAAGCCTAGGTATGTGCTTTCATCTTCAACCTCATCATCACGTACCATCAGGTAAGTTTGAGGTCCTATAGTAAAAATAAATCTTACTGGATTTCAAGATCTCGTTTCTAAATTAAAAAAGAAGTAAAAAGTTCAGCAACAAGGAGGCAGATACATAGATGACTCCTTAAGAATCGCCGAAGAAAGTCAAAACAAAGATCGACGTAGACGTCGCCTATTTAACAATTAACAGCATAACCCAGCCTAATAATTAGCCTCTCTAATTATCAGTACTTAACGCCAGACATCCAACCAGATCAGATTAAGACGAAAGCCCAGAAAATATAGCACAGTTTACATAAACACCTATACAGGGTGACTGGTGACAAATTTTAGATACTAAAGGAGAGTAGTTGTAATATACTCTTTACTTACTGTTTTATATTGCATTATGATTGTTATTTTGTATTGTTTTAAAGTACCTACTATTATTTGGTTTCTTTATATTTTTGTTTCTGAAAATGTTATTAAAACTAAAAGTTGTTTGTGTCAACTCAAAAAATTTTCATGTTGCTTATGTCACCTTTCAGTACAGATAATTTATAAACTGTTATTAGGTTTCATATTCATTTCTTTTTCAATTATTTTTAAAATTAGTACTATAATATATATAATTCTGAGACTTGCACATTTAGAAGCACTATAAATTTCTGCTCCACTTTTACCATACCACAACCGCTGCTCCAGAGACTAAAACCTCCTTAATACGAGAAGTGTCAGTCGCTGGCCGATGATAGAATGGATGCCTCTCGAACATGAAAATTTACGTCTGTCGAACGAAATTGAGGCTATGAAAGGAGTAGCGAGCTGGTCTCCAGGTTTTTTTTGAGATAGAACACTGAACAGAGTAGTAGGGAGTGCTACTGAAGAAATAACATCTAAATAAAATAGTTCTATATAACTCTATAATCTCTTGGCGCCGTTAATCCTGGAAACTTTGGATACTTACCCTTTTGGAAGATCACAGTGGATATAAAAATTAGTGCACTGTAAGTGAAATAGTGCTTTTTATACCATCGTGTAAGTTTTTATTTGTAAATATATTAACTTTAACTTTATCCTCTTTATTTTTCTTTTACCTCTGTATTTAAATAGTAGGTTACTTAGGCTATTACTTTAGGTAATACTACATAGTCTGTTAGCGATTCTGATCATAATTATGTAATACAATTAGTAATTGTTTTTGCACTAAAATTCCCTAGAAATAAATACCACTATGTTACTATTTACTTTATATACATTCAATCGCGGCACGTGACCTGGCACGCGGATCGCTGCCAACGCCAGCGTAACCATGCGTTGCGTAATCAATTCTTTTACTTTCGATTAAATAATTAATATTTATTTTTTATTATATTTTTCCTCTTCATGTATGATCTCAAACTATCACATCCTTGAATTTCAAAAGTGACCCACCAGTCACCCTGTATAGCAAAGTTTACATAAACAGCTATACAGCATAGCATGGTTCGGTTCGTAATCCTATAAGGCATCGCTGCTCATTAAGCTATAAATCTAAGTAAGAAGAGGCTGTTATTAAACGCTTATTCTGTCGGTTCGTTTAACAAGTCCCTAGTTTATTACAGAATCATGGTTTAAATGATGGCGGTCGTAATTTTATAAACGAAGAGATTTGAGGCTCGGTTATATGGTGGTGTGGTAAGCCTGATTAATTGATTGTCGACATCAACAGAGGGGTTCTTTATTTAAGATTTTGCGTGTCTATTTCTAAATATGTTTTTTTGTTTGTGGAGCGTTGTAGTTTGGTTTTTGACAGTCGATTCAAATTTAGATTAAAGCACTTCTTGGATAAGTGTTGCTGCAAAAAGTTCAATTTGGAATTAAAATTTGAAAATGTCTGTGTTTGAAATAGAAATCCACTGTTAGTCGCCAGTGGGTTTCTAGTTTAACCTAGATAACATTAACAACATGTATATTTAAATTTGAACCTGTTAAGCATTGGTCTGCAATGCAATTGATTACCTATTGTTAAAAACGTGCCTATCTGCGTAGGGTCCTACCGTAACTGAAATATAGTATTAAACGCATGATTGTATGTTATCTTTTAAAGCGAGACTTACCTACAAAGACACGCTCGCATATAGTCTAATAACACATATTAGATTCCAGTCAACACAGCATCAAACCCAACTTGCGTCGACCAAGGCGTTTTCCGGTAAAAGTATTTTTTGATCTGGATTAACGCCTTCGCGCCGTTACAGAACATAAATTAATTATAGTTTTGAAATAAGAACACGATAGATTACTCCGATTACACTTAAAATTTAATACTAATATATTTTGCATAACATAATTCACATTCTAATAACTCATTTCAGAATCTAAATTCAAACTCAAGATAAAACCGTCAGTCCATTTATTCCAGTCTGTCTTAGCCAAAATAATCATGAAACTATGCATTATTTATTTCCCTCACTAACTTGTACACTATTCATTACATTAAGCTTCTAATAAAGTTTCATTTGAATAATTTGTAATCGTGACCTGCTTAGTTGTCTCAACATTTGTGTCGCATGAACGCACAGCTGTGCGAGAAACGTACTAGAAGGACGACTTATTTTTTTATTTATATATTATTTATTTATAATCATTAACAAAATCCACAGACCTTAAATATATTTGAATAATTTACATGATTGATAAGAAACTTACGTCTTATGACGGATTTACATTTTATAATTATAGCTGGAGAGCTTAATATATACAAGTAATATATACAATATATAACATACAAGCAGGCCTGGCTCACTCCGCGCGGCACATCTGTTATTTACCTACAGCGAAGCGCTCCGCCGGCGTATTTCGAATGGGTCGTGTGTCACGCGCGCGCCCATCGGGACGTTGTAGATACCTACCTACCTAATAGCACTCGCAGTAATTCTATGATGGAGGTCGCAAATAGTATTTAAAAATGGACATAAAAAGAAACAAATATTCAATTAGATTATGTTTAGATTTGATTATGTTCAATTTAGCAAACAAAACATAGCTGGTAGTATTACTAATTATTGTTAAAAAAAATATTCAATTAGGTAAGTTGAATATTTTTTACAAAGGTAGAATAACAGTAATACCTACATCGGTAGATACTTAATTACAAATAAGGAGATTAATTATTCTTCACTAGGCAGCAACCCTAACAGCGTAAGAAAAGATAAGAGGCATGCGATAGAAAGAGACAAAACTTCTAGGTATATGTGATACAAGTTTTCTTTTTATAAATTTAAAAAAAAAAGGAGTGTCAGGAAAGAAAAAATACTATAAACAAATCATCTTATCTTAATTTAAGAGTACATTGAGCAAATTTATTAAGAACGAAATATACATATAAGTAGGTACATAGTTAACTATTGTAAGTGAATGGCTGAATTGGAATGTATGTTCATGAATGTGTGAAACATATGTGTGTGTGTGTGTGTCTGCGTGGGTGTAGAGTATGGGTGAGTTTGGTTTTGTATTGTCAATTAGTATTTTCTAAGTTTATAAATGTTATGAACTTAGAAAGTTTAAAAGTTTTCTAAGTTTGTAGTTATAAATGTTAAAGTTTAAATACATGGATGAATAGATGTCCTCAATCACGGCAGAACGGCTCAACGGATTTGTATGTGAATGGAATGTGGCATAGTGATAGTTTACAGTCTGCAATAACATAAAGGCTATTTTTAATATCGATATTCGAAATTGTGTGGGTAAAACTGCACGAAAACTCTAGAATTATAAAATAAAAATAAAAACTTGATAAACCTACCGGTATTTTAATTAAACATGTCAGATGATAACAAGCACTGACAACATATAGTTAGTTGTAGTTAATACTAGCTGCTGCCCGCGACGTCGTCTGCGTGAACGCTATGCAGCACCAAACGCACCTACGATTATAACACTGCTAGCGTGATAATATGTAGCCTATATGTTGACCCGACTTCTTAACTATCTTCATGCCAAATTTGAAGTAAATCCATGCAGTACTTTTTGAGTTTATCCCGGAAAGACAAACAGACAAACAGACAAACAGACAAAAATTCTAAAAACTATATTTTTGTTTCTGTTTCGATTGTAGATCATACCCCAAGTATTCTTTTAAAAAAATATTCAATGTACAGTTTTGACTTTCCTACCATTTTATTATATGTATAGATAAGTTCTGTAAATTACTTTTGAATATATAAAATAAGAATGCAGTATGTAGGTATACTTTACATTCTTTAAATTTTTGGCTAAGTAACTACAATGTATTTTTATAATCTATCTTAATGTATTCTGTACTCCTCACTCCCAAAGGTTGCGGCTGAAAATCAGCGCCACAGTCTGATGGCACAATGCTGAGCTGCACCCATTTCGGCATTTTTAAAATTGTATTTATTTCTTTGTTGATTTTTGTTTTGTTAGTTTTTCTTTTTTATGCCGAATAAATGTGTTTCTTTCTTTCTATATAACTACCAATAAATGAGTACGCGGTATGCCGCGATCTCAACTATGGATTTCGAGCGTACCTACTTGTAATTATATTTTGATAGTTATACGTTTGTTTACATTGAGAATTTGCGTAACGTTTACAATTACGGTATGATAATTGTATGTACAATATTTGTGTATATGACTTTTTAACACGGTACTATTGCAAAAAACTAAAAGGTCAAAATATTAGCTTTAAAAAATTGTTTCAGCTGTACTAACTTAAAACAATCCTTATTTGTATTTATATTCCCTTTATTATTTTAAAAAATATGCTGCTATTATCTTCACAGTTTAATCTAACTTTTGTTTCTAATCTGCCAAAAATTTATATCCCAAATTTATGTCAACTAGGTCCCCCTGTGTGTATAAATTTCGTGGTTCATGTATGTTTTTGAGTGGGAAGCTGGAAATGCCTAGAATGCGTACCAGCCATACCACAGCCGATTATGTACTGGTAACATTAGTCACCCGAAGAGTTCGTATGGCTTTATTAGTATAAGGTTTGTCGTATTTAGCAACGGTATACAGGGTGACTGATGACAAATTTTAGATATTTAAGGAGAACACTGTCGGTAAGAATATTGTAGGTACTTAATTTTTCACTAAAAATTCCTATAAATAAATAAAGAAGCACTAATAAACTTTTCCAGTCAACATGCACACAGCAGTGTTCCCGCCACTCGCACACCACCACCCACTAGGTATCTATTGTATTACGCTTATGTAACCATGCGTTGTGTAATAAATTCTTTAAGTTACGGTTAAGTTTACTCAGTAAACAATTAATATATATTTTTTTTATGTCCACTCTTCATGTGTGATCTCAAACTATCACGACGTCGAATTTCAAAAGTGACCCACCAGTCACCCTGTATATTGCGTATCTCGTTAAACTTTACTATGCAGTGAGCGGAAAAACATAGAGTTGTAACTAGTGCCTGAAACTGACCGGACGAAGTGTGCCTCGACGATGTCAAGTTCGGTTATGGCAGAGCATTTCATTAAATTAGGCGTTGACAAAAAAATCTTTTCAAATAAATTTTGTTTGGAGGTTTTCCCATTCCCTGTTACATACATTGGAGGCATTTGATTAAAAATTAGTTTTCGTTGAAATAGGATTTTTAAATTTATTTTATAACATGCTTTATTTTTTTGTTGCATCTTTATAAAAGGATGTAGAGTCCGGAGAACCTCAGGGCTTTCACTAAGGTATATCCTTAAGTTTTAGGTATAACCTTTAATGGTACATCATCAGCAAATTATTTAAATTATAATCAAAATATTAAATAAGTTTTTATCACGTTCAAATGTGATATGATCCGGTTGTTCAGTATGAAAATTATATTTTCATTATATCATCTTATGTACCTAAGCCTCATGATTCAAATGTACTTATAAAAAAGAGTAAAATAGAACACACAGGCCCATGACAGATATCTGCAGATGTTGCAAATATTTTTCATGGAGAAATAATAAGTCCAGCAACAGAATATTTTTTTGGCCACGTGTGATCAAGCTTCTATTTTCATAACTTAGCCACAAGACAATAACTTTTGCGAAAAAAGTGTCTTGAAGCAATTAATACTATAATTATAACATAATTATTTATACAAAGTAATTTATTTATTTATTTAATTCTCACAGAACCAACAGCACTTTAGATTACAATATTAAGAATCAGATACATAAAACTTACTGCCAATAAAAGGTTCACAATTTTTAGACATATTTTTTCTTTTTAGAGTAGGTAATCAAACAAAAGTACACTAAAGAAATAAATTAAATTAAAAATTAGAAATATAGGTAATTATTAGTTGTAGAAATATTGAATGCATAACAATAGGTAAGATTTAAAAAAAGAACATAAATTATTAATATCAATATCAATCAATACGAGCGGTGTTGTGCGTGTGTGTGAGCGTGTGTGTGTGTGCGTGTGTAATATTGTTAGTTCTATAAGTTAGGTAGATTAATATGACTGACAAAATAAGGTATATAAGTTTTTACACAGAATTATAACATAAATACAAATATATTCATTAACATTGCGATGAAAAATATTATGCGACAAGAACGGCTCCCGTTCCCGAAGACGTAGTCTGTACGGTTAGGTGCAACGACGAGCGCAGCGAGGAGGAGCAGTTAGGTTGCAAATAGTAATATGCGTGCGCGAGCCGAGCGAGTGAAGCGGGCGGTGCCGCGGCAGCGGCCGGCGAAGCGCCATAAGCCCTAAAGCTTTTTTAAATAACCCCGACGTGGTTTGTGGCGCGGATTGTGGCTGACATAGTAGTTTAGAAAGCCGTTTAATTAGCACCCTTTTTCATGCAGTGGGTATCGAACTAACCACCTTTCGCGAGTCGACTCTTTGTTCAGCTACTACGCCGCGCCAGGAAGATTTTGTTTAATAATAATATAGGGGCGTTCAATAAGGATGGTCAAAGTTGAATAAAATAAGCTGTTTGTGAGATATTAATTTTATTATTATTTTATTTGAAAGACCCATTTCTGCTATCATGTTTTGAATATGACATCATTCAAATGTCCGTCGCGGTTTTCCTTTTCTTTGATCAATTAGAATCAAAAGTTTTAAACTTGTGCGCTATTATAATAAGGTCAAATTGACGTATAAAAAAATATAAAATTGTATAATAGTAGCCTGACCCTTAAGGGATATATCGAGAAAATATCTCTAATCTAAATATTATATCAAAGGTCCTTCGAACCAAAAAGTTTGGGTTAGTTCTAGACTTTAGTTATTATACAGGGTGACTGGTGACAAATTTTATAAATTGAAGGAGATCACCTTGTATTCGATTCTGATCATAATTATCTAATAAAAGTAGGTACTTAATTTTTCGCCACTAAGACTACTACACTTTTCCCGACGCGCTGCCTCAGTCAACACGCACACAGTAGTGTTCCAGCCACACGCACACCAACATCCGCTAAGTATCTATTGTATTACGCTTATGTAACCATACGTTGCGTAATGAATTCTTTATTATTATTTATATAATAATAAATATTAACAAATATAAATATTATTTGTTTACTTTTACTCAGTAAACAAATAGTATTTATTTTTTATTTTATTTTTTCTCTTCATATGTGATCTCAAATTATAATGTCCTCGAATTTCGAAAGTGACCCACCAGTCACCCTGTATATAGAACTAGTACTTTCCGGCAAAGTTTCACACTTCGATAAAGCTTTCGAAGCTTTCATACCGACAGTTTGATTCTAAGATTTATCATTCATCGCAAAATACTTTTTTTTGTAGAAATATCCTATTATTATTTTGATTTGTGAAACCTATAATATGTGCCTCAAGTGATAGTAGTCGTGTTTTCGATATGTGCACCATCTAATCGGTTTGTTGTGATGTTAATATACCTGTTTCAACCGACTTCAAAAAAGGAGGAGTTTCTCAATTCGTATGTATGTTTTTTTTATGTTTGTTACCTCATAACTTTTGACTGGGTAAAGCGATTTTGATGATTCTTATTTCATATGATAGGAATAATTTCAATAATTGACATTTCCATATAAATTTCATTATGAATTCGGGGATGGTTTACCTTGACGTCCTTATACTTCAGCCAAAGTTTTGACCTGAAGTCGGTTTTATAATGCTCTGTATTCGTTGATTATTATTATTTAACAATTGGAAAACGAATTAAAATTGAGTACGCGAGTATGTCGTGTGGGGCAGATAGTGTTACCAATGCGCAACAACGGATTGTAATAAGTTCATTAATCTTTAAACTTTGCTGGAACAATACACAGCACAGCCAGTGACATGTATAAGCGCGTCTGATAATATAAAACTAACTTTCTAAATGGGTATAATTAAAGCAGTATTTCATAAAAAAATTATATGGCATAATATTCTAAATCAATAGAACAAAGTATTTACAAGTTTCAAAAAAGTTGTGGAAATGACTCAAATAAGGAAATGAAGACAATTTTTCCATATCCCTCGAGATGGCTTGATAGATTGACAAATTGCTGCGTTTTTATAGGGATCGCTAAAAATACGGCCATCCATTATTTTTAGTATCACTTATCGATAAAATGCAAATCCGATATCTTGATAAGTAATGCTCAATTCTTTATCAAAATCTTCAAACAAAAAAATATATGACGTCTTAAGTATTCAAGTACCTCTTTCAAATCTAACTTATAAAGAAAACGAAACATTAATTGTATGTTAATTTGATTTAATTTATATTATAAAGAGAAAAATTTTGTTTATTTTGTAATGTATAACCTCAAAAACTAATAGAACGTTTTAAAAATATTCCACCATTAAAAGGTAATGCAGATTTTTCAATGATCAGATAAAAGTTATTTGGTCTAATAAAGTTTTACTTAACAAATTAAAACAGTCTTTAGCCTTAATCTATATATAAAGTTCAAGAGTATGTTTACTTGTGTGTTTGGTTGAACGCGCTAATCTCAGAAATTACTAGTCCGATTTGCGTTGCATAGAATTTATTGAGGTAGCCTATAGGCTATATTCTATCCCGGAGTTCCCATGGGCGCGTAAGTAATGCAGGTGGAACTGTGAAGTCCAGCAAGTATAATATAAGTGTCATCAGGAATATGTTGTGAAAGAACCGAAAATTCGTAAACATTCTACAAGGTCTACAATACCTTACTCAACTGATAACTTCTATCTGACTATTAAAAAATCAAACTTTAGAAAATCTTAAATGATAAGGAACACCTACTTGGGTACAATATCTATATAAATATTTCTGACACTCACACAACATTATCTAGCCCAAATTAAGTTTCTTAAAGAACTTGTGTTATGGATTCTAGATAACTGATATATTTAAGAAATATATAAACATACATATTGAATAAATATATATTTTTTTATTAAAATACTTAAATAAACACATAAAGATCCATGACTTGACGTTTAATATCTGTGTTCATCACACAAATATCCGCCGCCGCCGGGATTCGAACCCAGGACCTCTGGCATAGAAGGCAATGTATGTTACCACCAGGTGGTCGTCAAACTAAAGTCGATTGATAGGATTTTCAGGTGACAAAAATCTGTAAGAACTGGTATTCCGATCTATAAAACGCTAACCAACAAGGGCCCGATTCTGTAGCATGTGATTCTCCTAGTAACATTATATTGGCAGAATACTAACAAAATGTCACCTGTTAACATAGTGCGCCTTTTAGGCACATTATGTTAGAGTGCGGCCGTTGCGAGAATGTGTTCCTGACAGCTCCTTATGTCCTCTGAATAAAGTTTATTTTCGATTCGAAGGGAAAAAAGCTATGATTTTGACAGCTGTCAGGAACGCAAACTGCCGCCGGTCGCACTATAACATGTGGTAAATACAGAATCGAGGCCCTGCTTATTTGTTGTATGCATTTTATACCGTAAAATTAAGTAGATTGTTTTGTTTTTAGTTTTATTTTGTAAGTCATTTAGAGGACTGTTAAGAATATACAGGTGGTATCTGAGGGATTATTCATACTGTAAAGCCGTCTTTTATTCACTAACTCTTCAAAAAAGAGTTTCTAACATCCCTACAATGTAACTACCTATGACATAACTTCACGCCTGTATTCTTTATAGGGCAGGCAGAACACCAGAGGCTGTAAAACCATCTGATGTCACGTTTGACAAATTTGGAGGTATTAAAATGATGGAAAGAGACTATTGCAGAGACGGGGGTCAGCCTATCGCACGCCAATAAAACCTCTGTCCCTTAACTGACTTTCACAGTATGCCCGGGAAGAGAAGCAGCTGGCTTATTCTATGTTTTTCTTTCGCTCCCAGTCCAGCATGGAAGATGATTATAAATAAATGATTTGAATTTCATGATTTGAGAAGTGATTTGATTAATGATTTTTTTGATAAATGATTTGAAAAGTCACAGAAAGAGACAATTTCCATGAGCTTAGATTCCAATCACAAAAATCGAGTTAAATACAAATCTCTTCTGTAATCTTGAGTAATATGCCCGCGACACGGTTTAATATGAGCGCCGCATTTTCTTGACAGAAACATATCTTTCCCATACGTTATACAGCGGAAATTTGTTATAATTTTTGTCAAAGTTGTACATTTAACGTGAAAAATGTTATGTTTATTTTGAATGGCTTCATTTGGGACGGTTTGTGTTTTTATTTATTAGTTGTATTAAGATCGTTGTGTTTATAAGGCGTTATTAAAATTATCACTGAAATAGAATTGTTCTAATTCGTATTAAGTATTAAATATGTCGTGATATATTAGGTACCTATACTAATCTATACTAATATATAAAGCTGAAGAGTTTGTTTTTTTGTTTGTTTGTTTGAACGCGCTAATCTCAGAAACAACAAGTGGGATTTGAAAAATTCTTTTTGCATTTGATAGCCCAACTCTTGAGGAAGGTGATAGGCTATATTTTATCCCGAAATTCCCACGGAATCAAAAGATACGCGGGTAAAACCGCGCGCGGTGGCTAGTTACCTATATGACAAGGCAGAATTCCATCTTGTGGTTTAGGAACGGATATCACGATAATTAATAACCACGATATTAGGAGGTTACTACATGTATAGTGGTATTGTATGTTTATTAATATACCTATTAATATTGAAGGGCTTATTTGTTCCTAGAAAGCATAAGAAAGGCAAGCTCTAAGTTACAGGTTATGTTTAATATACAATCATAAAAAAATAATCGTCTTTAAGTATAATAAGCTAAAGCTTAAATTACACTGCTATATTTTCTAGAAATCTACTATCATTAAAAAAGTACTTGAGATTTATCTTAACCATTTTTATCGACTTCCTTTGACTACCAGCAGCAACGAATCTAATTGATTACTGTAAATTTAGAGTCTTTTTCTGAATATATTTCTTTGAGAAATGTAACACTTCTGATATTAGAATTTATGGTCTATATTTAAATAAGAATCGTGCAGACATTATGTCGTTTTATAATTTGCTGTCTTTAATTTCAATTCAGAAAAAGCAGAAGTGGGAGTACGGATATTTTTCATATTTGTCTCTCGAGATTTTAATAAGATCCACAGATTTTCGTGTAATTTCCTTTAAAAACTCACGCGTAAAAATGTTTTTTTTTTTTCAATAATCTTTAGTTAAGTATATTTGTGAATTAATAGCTAAGTTTGTATGTATTTATTCAAAATATTCATTGCAAGGCATAACTTTTCACAAACATTTAAAATTTTCTTCATTCTCTCTTGGAGATCAACAGTTTTATCCCTTACAACATTACTAACTCTAGCACAATTAATGTCATTAATTCCTCTACTCCACAGATCTGTAGAAGATAATCTACTAGAGGAGATCCCTGAGTCTTCTCTGGCGAGTGCGAGCGGGTTGCGCACGCTCAGGCTTGCGCGCAATCGCTTGCGCCGCCCGCCCGCGGCGCTAGCGGTCACGCTGCATCTGCAAGCTTTGTAAGTTATTGTTGTTTAGTCACCAGCCAAATTTAAATGTTATTTTTTGGGATACGATATGAACGCACTTGCATATTTATTTTACTATCAGTCAGTACAAAAATTAAAGATATGGGACCAAAAACTTTTTTACAAATACATAGTCGCTGTTGATGAACTACTACGACACGACATTTCATTGATAATACTACGACATAGTACTACAAGATGTTTTGTAGTAGCACGCATTCGTCTTTATTTTAATAGTGTTCATTCATAGTTTTAGTGACCATGCTTTGCTTAATATGTTGGCGAATATATTATTTCCATGTAAAAAAAAAATTTTTTTTGCAAAAATCCTTTCCATGAATGATTCTTATTGTGTGAAAAAAATTTGGCCGCTGACTAAAAATCAACCCTATTTAAACAATATAGCATTTCTACCTACAAATATTTAATTATACTATTGCGATATATTTCAAACAATATTATAAATAGTTCTTGTTGTTCCAAAATTGGGAAAAGGCATCCCTTCTATCTTTCCATTTCAGACGATATAATGTCCCAGTTTGGGTAAAATGTGTCCAGATTACTCCACCTACAACATGGTCTAAATGGTATATCAACAAGATAAGTTTTACGTTTATTCATAAATATTGACACCAAAAAATCTATGAGTATTTATACAAAGGCGGCTATTATACATGTGTTTGTGGGATTAAATATAACATAATAAATAGCTTTAAATTTCAAAAAATATGATTGATATTTCATGTCATAAAACTAAAGATTTTGCATACATACATACATACATAACTTCACGCCTGTATCCCGTATGGGGTAGGCAGAACACCAGAGGTAATAAAACCATCTGATATCACGTTTGACAAATTTGGAGGCATTATAATAGTAAAGAGAGCCTATTGCAGTGACAGCCTATCGCCCACAAAAAAGCCTCCCATAACACCTCGGTAACACACTTAACTGACTTTTACAGTATACCCGGAAAGAGACGCAGCTGGCACATTCTATGTTTTTCTTTCGCTCCCAGTCCAGCATAGAAGCTAAAAAGCTTTTGCAATATAAAAAAAATTAGAAAGAAAAAATAATAAAGAAATATTTTCGATTTATTTTCCATTTGTTATAAGTTAGTAAATGTGTCGACGTGCACAGTGTGTGTGTGAGCGAATGATTTACTGAAGGACCGTAATTTTCTTCCCTATGAAGACCCTTATGCAAATTCAAACATGATATTATTTACTTTGTTTTTGTGAACCAAATCGTTTCCCGCACACAACTGCTATTTCTTGCAGCGAACACCAAAATAGGGTTATTCGTTTTTTGAACGGAATTTTCAAACACACTTAATTTACAGGCAACCGCCTTTAAGCAATTTGATAGGCTTGGAATTTTTAAAGTTTTATTTGGATATATTTTAGTACTTATATAGATCGATTTTAGAATTCTAAAGAAGCTGTCAGCATAAAATGATCAGTATATCAAACAGCATAGATATTTTTTTTGTACAAAAGCACTTGAAATACTTGCTTATGAATGTACCTACTCTTGAAGGTACTTGTATATCAATATACATAATGTATAATTTCAGAAAGTCATTTTTTTTTCAAAAAAGTTAGCAAACAATACTTTTGTGTAGCTGTAGCTTTTTTGACACATTTATTTTGTTATGATATTTATAGTACCAACGCTAGAATACCTAGAAAATTCTAAATTAATCTTGTTTTTTAAACTCGTTTATCGGGGTTCGAATTTCGATATTCCAACTCAATTTTCATTTCATCTGGCCTATTTTTATTTATTAAGGCAAACCAGTAGTTACATCAATCTGAAAATAAAAAAATGAAACATAAATGTGAAACTTATTTACCTGCTCATAGACCTGAATGCCAATCTTCCCATCATCGGGTGGAACTACTTAGGCCTTCCCTTTTTCCACCTTTCATGACATAAAAACAAAATAAAAGTTTTCGAATAGTAATCTCATGGCGTCATACATGCTGCGCTATAAATGTCGATTGTCATTCATTTATTTATTATCAAGTGTATAAACAGTTTGCCCTCCGTGCTTCGGAGGGCACGTTTCCGTGCTTTGGAGAGCACGTTACGCAGTCGGTCCCGGGTGCTGTATACTTGTATACAGTAGTCGTAAGGGTTTGTCAGAAGCCGTATCGGCAACCTGAAAATTCTGACATCCACCACCCAGCACTGGGCCAGCTTGGTGGACTATGGCCTAAACCTCCTCATCACCCAGGGAAGAGACTCCCCAACTAACAATTTGACGTCGTTTAATAGTTTAGTAAACGTAATCTACAGCGCACAGTTCGCAAAAGCTAGGTCACACTAACGTTACAATAACGTTTGCTAAACGCGAAAAGGGCCCCATTTATACGACCTACATTGTTGTTTAATGGTCATACAAAAGTCACAAGATGACGAACTTAACATCATTCAAAAGTCGTGTGAACGTTAAGAAATTACCACTTTCATCGCGCAGTAGTCGCATCAAAACTTTACAACGACTCGTTTCGTTATATTGTGGTTATATTTGAGTCAATACCTGTAAGACTGATTTTTAATTTTGTGACTCGAATCGTGTTTATAGTTTTGTTTCGAGATCTCAGTGTAAATAAATAAATACAAGGAAATAAAAGATGAGTATTATTTTACATGCATATCATGTTATCTCTCATACGTTTAGTTCGATTGGGAATGTAAGTTTTATGACAATATACCGGGGTAAATACTATTCATATTTTCATGCCTCATCGTAATTTTGGATTAAAACATTAAATTTATATTAACAAAATTATGTTTTTTCTATTTATAAAATATGTTTATTTCTAAAAGTGTAAAACCTGTCGCTTTTGTCACACACTTATCTCTTTATGACGTAGTTAAGACAAAAATATCGTTTTAAGGTTATTTGACGACCATACATTACGCCATTGCCGCTGACTATTAGGGTTCCTTAAACAATTAAAAATCCTTTTTTTGATTTTGCCAATATTCACAAAAATAATTTATTTTTAAATTTATTTCAGGTAAAAACTGATCGTAGTAAAAGTTCAGTGCAGATTACAAAACATTTTAATAATTATATTCAAGTAACTGTTATCTGAAACATGGTTTAAAGTGCAAATAAAAGCTTTAATTTAAAAAATGTAGATTTTTTGAAGCCCTTTGTTTGTTTTAATTTCCATAGGATTTTGAAGAAGATCCTTCAACTCCGTCACAAGATGTGTTAAGTAAGCTTCCAGGTCGCTTGGTTTGCCTGTTCTTTCATAAATACCAACAACAATTGGTGAAAGATGTCTTTTTTCATAAGTTTGACAAAGTATAGGTATAGGAGGGAGACCATCTAGGTTAAATACTAATGAAACTATATTTGGAACGTCATCAATGTGTTCTAATATTTTTTGTAGATGCAAAGATAAGCCATTATGCCAGTATTTACCATTGCCTACTGAAAAAAAAAAAATATTTCATTTATTCTGAGAAGAGTTCTAGGATCGTTAGGAACAATGTTATGTAGTCTTTTGTTCACGATTCCGCTTAAACTTTTGAGGGTATGATGAGAAATGTTAAATTCAAGAACCCTTTTTTTTCAAATCCTCCCAAAACGTATTGTCTTTGTCGTCGTCTGTATCAGAAGATTCAATTAATGATTCTCTTGTGCTTAACAGCTCTGAATGATTACTAGTATAGTTATCTGAAAAACAAATATATAATTTTTAATCATTCTTTATATAACTTAAAAAATATCGAGAATCTCACATGAATATACTTTAAACGTAATACGTTACGAAAAAGCTTACCATACGTTAACACATCGGACCTACTAGGAACACTTTTATCAACGTCAACTGTAATAAAAATGAAATTAACTTTCATATAAATACATAAATAATTTCAATATTTAGTGATAAAAATTGAATTCATAAAATCAAACACAATTTTTTTGCAGTAAATAAAATAAATATTGATACTGAACCTTCTCGTTGTTCATGTGTTGTACACTTTTCTCCTTCAACATTTGTGACTAATTCCACGGTTATTGGTGTTGCACTTTTTAATAAAAGGAAATTTCGATTTACTTTCCTTTTGAAAGCTCCACTACGATTAAGTTTTCTCCACGATTTTTTGCTTCCATTTTACATATTAAATTTTATCAAACATCCCGTAAATATGGCGGCCAAGACGTTTTAAAGCCATAACTTGACTCAAATGTGACTAAAAGGTTGATTAAAGTCAGGGCATTACGTTAAATTGACATCACGTAATATGAATGTTATATTTGAGTCGTAAATAAACAACCAAGTCATTTAAGTGTCTCAAATTGATTGCTGTAAAACAAAATAGACGCCGTTTTATAAACGTCACTGTAAAACTTGTATGGAACTGCTAAATTATATAAACATCATATAAAAGTTTTCCAAACACCTCATTTGGTCACTTGAAAACTTTTAATGGACTGTAACGTTAGTATGACTATTGCGTTGTCGTACAGACCTTTTTGCTAAAACTTTAATGGAACGTTGTATAGTTTAGTCTTGCCAACGTTGCTATGACCAGTTTATTATGACATATTCGTCGCACGACTAAAAAGTTAAAGTAAAGATGTCTATACGACCTAGCAGTCATCTCATTACTATTATAAGACTGCTATCCATCTTAATGTCATACAGGTCAGGACTTATATGACGTTTTTGCTTGTTGGGTCATACACTGCAGTAGGCTCATTACAAAGAGTTATGATGATGATGATGATGAAACATTTTGCAATCATAGTACCGTTCTCAATGAAAGATTTTCTTAATCGCTTAAATTAGGTCATAATTAATCCTAAAAAAAGAAAAGAGATCTTTGAATGCAATTTCATTTAATTTTAAGACAGCATTCTTATCACAAACTAATTTTCCAAGCCTCACTTCGTCTAGACACGAAGTAAACACTTGTGCAACATTATCCGCACCCAAAACTTCAGATATTAATCTTGTGTGCATGATCCTTCCTTAAAAAACATGGCGAGCTGTCTGCAAGTCATTCAACCCTGGTACTGAACCTTTACCTTCGTCTTTTCAACCCGCTGCAGTTGGCGACATGCCAAATGTGGGAAGTTTGAAAGAAAAGTCCAATCTTTCAATTTTCTATCAGATTTGATTTAGATTCTGAAGTTCTGGACACTTGAACGTTTGTTGTTTGATTTTGAGGTTTGAAATTAAATTAAAACTATTTTTAACCAAATTATCTTGTTAAATATGTGACCACAAAACATTAACTGAAACAGGATAGTTATTGTAGTTTTGATTGATTTTCGCAGAATGACTGATTCAAAAAATCGTTAGAATGTACCAGCCCGTTCACACATGGTACGTTTTACTGGATACCTTTTTTGTAATGAAAATACGTCTACTGAATACTGTGCCATATGTGTCGCCCATACAACTCCATGCGCCATCGATGAAAAAAAAACGTATCCGGTAAAACGTACCATGTGTGAACGGGGGGTAACGCAACTGTATAATATGTAAATAACCGAAAAAAATGTGATAAATAAAATAATAATTGAGCATTATAAATGCAAAAACTTAAAAACATTGTATAATATGTAGATATAGCCTAAAATAGCCACAATACACAGCCTGAGATTTCGATGATGATCAGATCGAGTCTTTTACAAAACTCACGTAAGTATGCATATTTATTTTCAATGATAACTAAAAAGTTTTAAACGAAATTTATAACCAAGTTCTGTTTTAAATGTTCACGATCCATTACATCAAAGAATAGACGTTTTTCATTTAGATTTGATCATGATTATTTATAGTGTGGTTCAGGTATTAGTGCCTTTACAGACAGCCTTCAATATAACCTTACCAAAGCCTTTATTGTATACATGTAATAGAAAAGTCGACTAGGAGTTCCAGAAAAAAAGTGCAATCTAAGAAAGAACCTCTTCAGCCATATATTGGAATAGACACTGGCATAAACACTTAACAATGAAACAAACAATACCAAAAGACATTACATTAGACACGAATCGCTGCCAGCATTTGGTGCCTCACATAAAACATTCCATACGCGGCATCGGCACTTCGGCACTCGGGCACTTGAGCAAAGTAAACCGTTAATGCTTTTCAAAATGTCAACTGAAATCTAGTTCAAAGACATTTTGTAGCGCGTTAGTTACTTAAACTTTTAACTGAAACTTTGGTCGCGAACGCTCGTAAAGCTGGAACAAGAAATAAAAGTGGAAATAAAATTGTTTATCGTTCCTTTCGTAGTTGTAACTGAGTTGTTTTATTTACTTGTTAATCATCCTTCGGTGATGTCAAGGGTTGTCATGTTTTATAAAATTGGAAGTCCAACAGCATGTACTTAATCAAAGAGACAATAATCAACGAATGCAGAGCATAAAGAAAACCGATTTCAAGTCAAAACTTTGGCTGAGTTATAATGTCATCAATGTAAACATTCTCCGAAATCATACATATTCTTTCAAAAATTTGAAATTTTCAGTGAAGTACTCAACCGATTTCGATGAAATTTATATAGGACCAACTATGCAGTATCTTCTATCATATGAAATTTTCAAAATCGATACATAATTGTCCGAAATATCGTGTAACAAAGACACAAAAAAAAACATACAGACGAAATTGAGAACCTCCCCCTTTTTGGAAGTCGGTTGAAAATGTAATTGAAAAGTCAATTATAGGAATACATGAATAAAAATAGTATTCCTGTTAGTAAAAATAATTGTTATTCAAATATTACATTGTCTTGAATTCAATCATGGAACTATCCTTCTCAAGATTTGCACTATCAATTGCAAAAATGATTTTTGAGAGCGTTTGGTATTTTTAAGATATACATTTTCAAACAGCTCATATACACTTTTATTTTCATGTCACGGTCAATTTGTAATGTACCTATTTGTATTAATTTGATAATTCTGACTGAAAAAGAGTGCCAAGAGTTTTTTTCCGCCGGCTTTTTTTGTCTCTTGGTCTACTGTAATATCTCATTTAACAACTATCAACAATTAGTTAAAGCCGAAGTATGTGATGACTGACTTCATCAAGTGTTTTGTGAAATTCCTAAGATGAATAAAAATTTTTTTTTTTCAATCTTATCTAATAATGAATATGTTTACTAAACGATTACCACATTTAGCTACGTTTGGTCGGACCAGTCGGTACAAGGATGGGTAATCGTCACGTATTAATTTCTCACGATGACTTCCGTGCTTCGTAGGGCACTTGAAGCAGTAGGTCCCAGAAGCTGTAAGCTTGCATAAAGTAGTTGCAAGTATTTATATCGGTTCCCAGCAAATTCAGGCACCCAACAATTAGCTCTGGGCCAGTTTGGTTATTTTTGTTATATGGCTCGTCCTTACCTAGGAAAGAGTTTCATGACCTTGCAGTTGGCTCAATGAAAAGGTTTTCATAATGATTATTAACACAACTACATCTACTGCCTCTTTTCCCGGGGTCGACATTAATCGAATGCGGACGACCGCAACCGAGGAACGAGCCGAGCGCGCTCGCCGCCATTACTACGCCATTACCCTTTACCGCTGACACCGCGCAACCTGTATAAATTAATAATTATTGTAAACGTACTTCAAGAATATACGTAAAAATTTCCGTAACAAGTGTATAATTTAAAACTTCAACATGGTAATTGTAGGATGATGACCCATAAACATTTCCAGTAATTTGGCAGATAGTAAGAAACGATTAGAGTTATAGGATCATCATTCCCATCATTCATCTAAATCCGTTGAGCCGTTCTGCCGTGGTTGAGTATAAACATCCATACGTCCATCCATCCAAAATTTCATGTTTATAAATTAAGATAAAATCTAACAAGCATAACATCCCTATTTACAAAGATCTTGTAGCATAGAAACTCTGTCTGGTGCACTTTTGTCGTCGCCGATAATCCGGGATCGGGTTGTCCCGCTAACCTACTTGTGGGAATTACAATAACTTGCTGTACGTACAATGAAATGTATTGTTTAATACCCTGGATAACGCTTGTGCTTGGATACTGTTGGTAGTGAGCTTATCTGATGGAAATAGCTTGGAAAATGTTTTGTAAAAAGCGTGGTGGAGCTAACCTAATGTGATGTGTTTTATGGGGTTTTACTGCATATTGTTTTAATAAAGAGTTTTTAGTAAGTGTTATTAACAGGATATAGCCGCTTTGTGAAGCTTGTCCGGCAACGTATGATATCACAGTCCTGCATATTTTCATTGTGCGCCGGCTTTTTTTTTTCTCTTGATCTACTGTAATATCTTATTCAATAACTATCAACACCTTGTTGAAGCCGAAGTACAAAATTGTGACGTCATTAAGCGGCCATTCGATGGTATTATGATGAATAAAAAATTTTTATTAAAATAAAATCATTTAATTTCATTTTGTTAAAATGTTTTGCTTTATTTCGGATGGGAAGAAGGATATGCAGTGTAATAACTGTCTCAGGGCGGGGGCAAGATTTTTTTTGCCCCGTATTTTATCATTAAATTTGGAATAACATCTTTGAGTTGTCTACGACATGGAAACATTTACTCATTTTACTTTTAATAAAAGGCGAAATTTAAATGATAAAGTAGATTTGCGTTAGACGTATGAAATATTGCAAGAGGTATTTTTTAATGAATTCTTACTTGTGCTTAAATTTATCATCCATTGCTTTAAGTAGGTCACGAAAAAAATCCCTATTCATTAATACTTTTTCTGACTATTACAAAGTTTTAATCAAAGAAAGGAGAAAGTAAAAAGTTATTTTTTATTTTCTTTTCTTACTAAACTTCTCAATTTAATAATTTGTGACTTTTCCAGAAGAGAATCTCGAAACAACCTTAAATTAATTTCTTAGCTTTGTTCATAGAAAACGTTTCATGACGTTTTCCTCGCAATCTCGCACTCTTTGCATTCAACTCTATAACTTGACATATAACGCGGGTGTAGTCTTTAATTAGAAAAAATACTGATACAGTCTATCGCGACATTTAAGGGCAACTTGCACAATTATCCTAAATTCGTTCAATACATTTAAGGAACCCTTAAAAAACCGTCTAATAACGATTAGTATCTTGCATAACAAATATATAAAACCCATTAAATGTTTTTAGAGAACTGTTTAAATAACGCACCGAAGGAGCTATATAGGGAAGTTAATTCTTTTAATTACATACAATCTTGTTGTACAATCTTGTTAGACCTTTACACATGTTTTCATCTTTTTCTTTGCTTGAACTTGGCTAATACGCTGCCGCGTGTCTAGATATAATAAAGCTCAAAAATAACCGCATTAATAATGTATTGTGGAAACTCAAGATAAACGTTTTTTTCCGCCAAGGAAAGATTTGGCAACCATTAAAGCAAGCTTTAGTAGGAGGAGGATGAATCCTTTTACGGACGAAAGGGTATTCTAAAGTGCTGCTAGCTCCTAAGGCTATTAGGTACAGAGCAGCGACTGCTGTACCCTGTGTGGTGATCGCGAGAGCGGCCATGAGACTCCTCAGTACCCTAAGTATACCGACTAATCACCCCCTTTGCTGATCAACCCTTAATAAAAAGGTGATGTTCCATGATTGGTTCTTACCAATATAAATATAAAACCTAAGATATCTTAATTTACCTATATATCTCATCAGACCATATAATAAATCGGATTTCAAATCATATTTTTTTACACTTCATGTAATGGTAAAAGGTACAAATAAAAAACTAAAAAGAATAAAATGTACATAGGCGGTCTTATCCCTGATGAATATATGTATAGCTTTCTCACACATAATATGTACTTTCAATTTAAATTTGATGTGATAATTTGCAGGCTGGTAAAGGCGATGGTTTATAAAACCTATCTTTCAAATATTAAAAGTTTCAATTCGAAACTGTTATATGTATTTTATTTAAACGCGAGCTTACAGAAATATTACCCTATTCAGTGGCTTCGAGAATTATTGCAAAGTATTATCTTTATGGCGAAATAACGTATATAAATTATAAGATAAATTCAAATTTAGTAGACGGTTCCTTTCATAAAAATGATTTATGGGTTTTAAAGCGATCTTTTAAGATTTTAATTAATAAACGCGATGATTTTAATTTAACTTCTTACTTCCTTTCAACAATAGGAGTTCTTAATGCTAAACTTTACTGTTACGCTGACGATACTGCGGTGGTTTTTTGGGGACGTACTTGGAATGAAGTTAAACGTCACGCCGAGAGTGGAATGGCCCAGGTTCAGCACTGGTTAAACGCTAATCTTTTAACTCTAAACACCGACAAAACTAAATTTATACCATTTTCCAAAACTATATCTTCAGCACCACCTAATTCTTTTAGTTTAGTTATTCATTCATCAACAAATTGCCTCAGGTCAGGTTCAACTTGCATTTGTACTGGTATTGATCGTTCTGCTGATATTAAATACCTCGGTGTCTTCTTAGATGAAAGGCTATCCTTTAAAGCCCATATTGATCATGTGTCGGGAAGAATACGCAAGTTGTGTAACATCATGAGAAAACTGAGACACTGTGTCGAAAGAAGGCTGATTATTAATATCTACATCTCATTATGCCAATCTTTAATTTTATATTGCCTCCCGGTATGGGGTGGTGCAGCGAAAACAGTCATGTTGAAAGTCGAAAGAAGTCAACGGGCGGTTTTGAAAACGATATTCGGTTTCAAATATAAATACCCTACGGCTCTCCTTTACAAACAAAGTCAATTACTCAGTGTTCGACGCCTTTATATTTTCAGAAGTGTGCTATCATACCACAACTTAGTTGTTAAGCTACCTAACTATTCCTCGATACTGAAAAAAAGAGTTTATAAGGCCCCAACCTCCAAAATATATTCTGCTTTCGCAAAAAGGCACAGCACTTTTTTACATCCGCATTTATATAACGTTGTTGCATCAAAATGCAATATTCGGAATCATCCGATAAATGAAATAAAGAGAAGAGTCTTTGACTGGTTGGTTTGCCTCGATTATGAATACACAGAAACGTTACTCTCATCCACCCTATAACCTTCATCTTGTTATTTACCGGAATTAAAATTTAGAAGCAATATTAAGTAATGATATTCATACTATCTTATTTTTCACTAGTTACATACCCATGAATCATTTCATTCCGTAAAAGTTATTTAAATAATTCAAATTATTTAATTTTACCTAAACTTATATCGAACACTCATGATGAATTTTATAATTTTCAAATATTTAAACTCGAGAAAAATAATATATCAATACAATAACTTAACTAATTCTAATTTTAACTTAATTAATTTTATTTTTATCAATACACTCACAAAAAAAAAAAAAAATACTTCACCTAATAATTATTTATTTTTTACTTTGTAACTGTACAATTAGTGGATTGAATTTATAAGGAAACAATAAACATGTATATTCAATGCAAACCTAATTAAGTATTTTATCACTGTACTTACTGTAAAATAAAATACATCGCTACCCGTTATCGCGACAGTATAGCTTGCAATGGTAAACGTACCGGGTCCCCGCGATACAGGTTCGCCTAGTGCGGGGTCCGCTAGTCAATGCAAGGTACTGCAAACTACCCTCATCTTATATTTAGTCTGTATTTACACTAAGTTAAATATTGTAGCACTTAAATATGTAATTAATTGTATTAGTAAGTTAAGTTTGCGATGTACAGTTTGCTTTTTGGTAAATAAAGAATTTTTGATTTTTTTGATTTTTTTTTTTTTTTTTTTATAGCTAATAATATGTTAAGTAGGTAAGAACTTCTTTGTTTGTAGCTGTCAGGCTTCCAAATAAAATGTTATAAAGTACATACATATTGTCCGTTCATCGTAAGATGTCCCCTGCCGTTATGTTGGCACTATTGCTTGTCAAGCTGTTGTCGGTATTCTAAGATAGTGAAGGAATCCTTTTTATTGATTACTTGCCAAAAGGGCAAACGATAACTGGATCCTATTATGCAAACTTAATTCCGAAATTACGTGAAGCGAATAAAGAAAATCGTCGTGGGAAATTGTCATTGGGCGTGTTGTTCCTCCAGGATAACGCTCCACTTCATCGTTCGGAAATTGCTATCACCGCAATCCGCAGTGCTGGCTTCGAAGTCCTTGATCACGCACCATATTCTCCTTACTTAGCCCCGAGTGATTTTCACTTATTTCCAAAATTAAAGGAGCATATTCGTGGAACTAAATTTGACGATGATGACGTGCGCAGTTATGACTGCCGCAGAGGAGTTTTTTAATAGTCGAGAAAACTTTTTTGCGGAAGGAATAAGAAAGTTGGAGATGGGGTATTCTAAGTGTATTAGATTAGAAGGAGATTACGTAGAAAAATAAAATATGTTTCTTTAATTTTTTTTTTTGTATTCATTCTAAGAATTTTTTGATTCGCCCTCGTATAATATAAATTGTGTCGTCATTCAAAACCTTCCTAGTCTTATAGTTGTTTATTATTTACAAATCAGAAAATTAAACATATATTTATTCGTGGTAGGTATAGTACAAAGTTAGATTACGGCGTTAAAATGGACACATATTATTGGTAACACTGCTGCCACAATGCTGCCAACATCAGCAGGCAGGGGACATCATAAAGTGAACGGTCTGTACATACATAACTTCACGCCTGTATCCCTAATGGGCTAGGCAGAACACCAGAGGCTATAAAACCATCTGATGTCACTTATGACAAATTCGGAGGTATTATAATGATGGAGTGAGACTATTGCAGTGACAGGGGGTCAGCCTATCGCCCGCAAAAACGCCAATAAAACCTCCGTCCCTTAACTGACTTTTACAGTATGTCCGGGAAGAGAAGCAGTTGGCACATTCTATGCTTTTCTTTCGCTCCCAGTCCAGCATGGAAGGAGTTGAAGTTATGTTGTTGTTTAGTTTAAATGGATGGATGGGTGTTTGTTTTGTAACGAATTGTCGCTGGTGTAATCTAATTATGAGTATAGCAGGTGTCCTACGTTGTCACATTTCACTTGCCACCAGGTGGTATGGAGGACCAGCGACCCATTCTCATTAGGTAATGTAACATGAATATGAAGAAGTCGTCGTGGCGCCGTGGTTAGTGTGTGTATCATACGATGTCACAGGTTAAGCAACGTTCGGCGCGGTCGGTACTTGGATGGGTGACCGCCGACCATTCATTTTCACGGTGCTTCGGAGGGCACGTTAAGCAGTCGGTCCCGGGTGCTGTATACTTGTGTACAGTAGTCGTCATGGTTTGTCAGAAGCCGTATCGGCACCCTGAAAATTCTTACATCCACCACCCAGTACTGGCCCAGCTTGGTAGATTATGGCCTAAACCTCCTCATCACCCAGGGGAGAGACTCATACCCTGCAGTGGGCTCATTACAAAGAGTTGTGATGATGATGATGATGAATGTAACATGATTTTTTTAGTCTGGATTTTTAATGCTATGAGAATATTGTTTATGTGGAAGTGGTTGATCATCATCGAATTGTTTCCGTAATCGGATGATCAGGAAATGAGTGAAGATGGATTTTCTTCTAAATATATGATTCAGTCAGTAACGTGCTAATATAACCTTTGCACATCCTCTTTTTCCACTAACATTATGGAATGAGAATCACCAATTTAACATTAAATTTCTATTTTCCCATGAAAAGGTACCAATCTATTTAAAACCAATCCATTAACTATTCTTTGAAACACGAAAAGAAGATATTTTTGGCAACTTCTATTGACGCTGCATCAAATATCCATAATGTTAATCTAAGATTATTTTCTAAGCCAGCGAGGTCTATCTTTGGCACGATGTTCTTTGTTACTCCATTAGTTAAGTGTTGAATATTAAGACAATCTGGAACGATTAATATAATGGTATTAAAACGAAACGGTTCGGATAGGGCCTTTGCTTAAACTAGGATATACATATTTCAAATTCGGAACATTCGGAGATGAGATTCCAACAAAAACTTTTCAAACCTTATACACTCTTTGGTTCTATAACTAAGACCTTGCTAATTTGCGGATCCGTTAATTTAAAAAAAAGACGTGTGGCACTCGGAGACTGCCGCGGTAAAGCTATTGCATAGCATTTTTTATCAACTTATGCAATTATAATTATTTATTTATTTTATTAATGCAGTAATGATTGATCTAATATGAAGTTCCACAAGTTCCTAGTAGATGGCGCTGATTGTTTATTAAAGCCATGCAATAGCTTAAAAGTCACGGCATTAGCAAGTTAACTTAGTAATATGTAGTTATTGTGTTGGATAACCACAAGGTAACGCCTGATTTAATCAATAATACTCAGTGCTTCGATTGTGTTAAGAAATGTTTTAATCAATAAACAAAATAAAAACAACACATATGAATCTGTTTTCAAATAAAAGCAAAAAGAATAACGACCCAACTATGGTTTGATGAAAACGTTTATTAGGCTCGAAATCTATATAAATATTCTATTTTATTATGTACATAAGTTAAGTTGACTAAATACCATCACGAAATTAATTAACTTTACTTTAAAGTTGGCAAAAAATAAGGTTATTTATTTTGGCGGGAAACAGGCAAACAGTTTCACAATTCAGCTGTTGTTGTTTGTTTGTGCTGCTGTATCGATATTTCTCTTTGTTAAAAGTTTTTGATTTAGATGGCTAGTCGTTAAGTACGTTTTTTTTTCTTTTACTGTTTTGTAATACTTTACTTTTTGCTTTTGAAACTAATTGTCAGATATAAACAAAATATTTCTTTTGACAGCCTAACTCTTGAGGAAAATTATAGCCTTTTTCATCAAAAAATTTCTACATCTTGAAAAATTAAGAAATAATATAACGAATTAGGCTGATTTTAAACGTGCTTCAAAGTCACAAGTCCATACTATGCCACAATTTGGCTAGCACAAGTCAGAACATATCAGGTAACCACCATGCTTAGTGCCGTATAAATGACAAAATATTCACCCGTCCCAATCCCAATTCTAATAAACCTAAATGTAATGTCAACAACTATCAATCAACAGGGCAGTATTCAAGAAAATCTTTTTATCAACTAGCTCATACATTAATGTAAAAAAATAAGTAGGTCAACTCTTAATAATAAAGTTTTGTTTGATGTGCGAAATAAATACGCGCAATTGGACCGGGGCGGCGCAGGAGTTGACAGCGTGACGAAGACGCGTCGCCCGCAAGTATCAAAACTGTTTACCGAAGGGACACAGTAAACGACGATTATATTTGTTCTATTTTCATGGTGTTGCTATTTTAGACTTTGTCTGTAGACAGTTTTGATCAGAAGGGAGTTCTTAATTTGAAATGGTTATTTTTTATTTTCTCTGATTTAGGCCACATTGTACGTATATAAAGTACATCGCAAATAATATTTATAAATATATTTATCTAATGCACAGATATAAAAAAGTTCACTCTAATTATGAACGTGGTTGAATACTTAGCTGATTAATCAAATATTTGGTCCTGAAGAATGTTTATATTTTTTCGTGTTCCAGACTTTCAGACTATACAGTGATACTAAGGGTATCATAATTATAGATCGAGATCTGAACCAATTTAGAAATGTTATTATCTAAGCTGGTCCTACACAAATGCACCACGGGGCCTTATATTCACAAAATTTATACCTACGAAGAAGGCTGTCAAAGCAATAACGTAGATAAAAAAATACTTTATCTTATTAATTCAACTTGAAAATAATGTAGCGATTCAAATCATAAACACACTATAAGCATGTCAAATGAAATCAAAATCAAAAAGTTTTATTCATCTTAGAAATTTCACAAAACACTTGATGAAGTAAGTCATCACTCATCACATACTTCGGCATTAACTAGTTTTTTTAAATATTTTATTTAAAAAGAAAAACAGTTTACAATATTTAGAAACATACCTTAAATCTCGGTGATTTGTCTGGTATGTTGGTTTAGTTGACTTTATGACAGGTTGTTGTTGATAGTTGTTAAATAAGATATTACAGTAGACCAAGAGGCAAAAAAGCCGGCGCAAAAAGCTTTTGGCACTCTTTTTCAGTCAGAATTATCAAATTAATTCAAATAGGTACAGTACAAATTGACCGTGACATGAAAAAAAAAACAAACACAAGACAGCAAATTGTGAGAGCCAATTTCATGCCACAACCAAATTGCTTACATAGTAGGTGCAATGAGCTATGGATGCATGATGAATATCAACCGCGTAGGGTTGACTTAGAATATTTCTCATGTCCCTGTGGTGGTAGGGTCTTAAGTGTCCCTCTAGGTCACCATCATCATCATCAAAACTCCGTGTAATGAGCCCACTGCAGGGCTAAGCTTCTCACCTCTGGGTGACGAAGAGGTTTAGGCCGTAATCCACCAAGCTGGCCAAGTGCTGGTTGGTGGATGTCGAAATTTTCAACAAACAACTGACAAACCTTAACGACTACTGTATACAGCACCCAGAAGCACGGTAGTCGTCGTGTGAAATAAATAATCGGCGGTCACCCATCCTAACACCGGCCGCACCGAGCGCGCTTCACCTGCGATATCGTTTCCACACGAAGACGTGTTCAATATTGCAATATTTTTAATGAACTTCCTAAACCCGTGTGTCTCTTTACCAGCAGGTTAGATTAAAGTCAAACACGCAAAAAATTAAAATCAAATGTACATAGATAAAAAAATATCATAAGAAAATCTAGAATGTCAAAAGAACAAAAGATCTGAAAAGAATCCTGAGAAGAAATCCCCTGAAACAATCACCGTTTTCAACCTGCGACACGATTGACCCTGGATTTCCCAAATGAATGCTTTAGGGAACAAAGTTTTCTAAACTAGAACTTCCCACAGTTCCGCTGAATACTTAGATTGTGTGAAAAGAGCTTTTTCAGACTACAGAATTAAGTCTGTTTTATGAAAGCTTTCTTACTCGTTGTGAGGTGAACGTCAAACGCAGTACGAGGCGGTCGCGCGACGCGATACGAAAATATCAAATATACGAGTAGGTACCTTACCTTACTGATACTATAAAAGCCATAGTTTTCATTTTACTTCCATGCTGGACTGGGAGCGAACAAAAACATAATGTGCCAGCTGCTTCTCTTCCCGGGCATACTGTAAAAGTCAGTGCAGGGGCGGAGGTTTTATTGGCGTTTTTGTGGGCGATAGGCTAACCCCCTGTCACTGCGATAGTCTCTCTACATCATTGTAATGCCTCCAAAGTCAAACGTGGCATCACATGGCTTATAGCTTCTGGTGTTCTGCCTACCCCATAAGTGATATAGGCGTGAAGTTACATACATACATACATAACGTCACGCCTGTATCCCTTATGGGGTAGGCAGAACACCAGAAGCTATAAACCATCTGATGCCACATTTGACAAATTTGAAGGTGTTATAATGTTGGAGAGAGACTTGCAATGATAGGGGGTCAGCCTATCGCCCACAAAAACGTCAATAAAACCTGCATCTCTTAACTGACTTTTACAGTATGCCCGGGAAGAGAAGCAGCTGGAACATTCTATGTTTTTCTTTTGCTCCCAGTCCAGCATGGAAGGAGTTGAAGTTATGTTGTTTAGTTTAAATGGACGGATGGGTATTTGTTTTGTAACGAAGTGGCGCTGGTGTTATCTAATTATGAGTATAGCAGGTGTCCTACGTTGTCACATTAATAAAAAAATTAAAATTATTTATTGGTTTTCCTTGACACTGGAGTATGGGTCACTTTATATTGGGTCGCGGCGCTCCAAAGATCTCATTATTAGTCAAATGTCTTTTCATCGCTCATCTAGAACAACCCCAGCGCTGTAGGGCTATTCTCTTAAACAACAGCGTCGAGTTCATCGATGCAACAGCGATGAGTGACATAATTGGTAAAGAGATGCGGATTGATAGAAGATGTAGTAACTAAAATAGAAAAGGGTATGCTACGGTGGTTTGGACATTTGGAAAGGATGAGTGAAAGTAGATTTACGAAAGAGGTGTACAGAGCAAGAATGGATGGTGCTGTCGGAAGAGGCCGCCCTAGGCGAACGTACGCTGATCAAATTGGCGAAGGGCCTAGTTAAAAGTACCCGTAACCGGCGATCATGTATGAAAAGATTAATGAACGTGGAGGAAGCGAAAGAGGTATGTCTGGATCGAAGCAATTGGTGTTCCCTTGTCTCTAGCCTCCTACCCCAAAGGAAGACAGGCGTGTGGTTTTGTATGTATGTATGTATAACATATAACTCGAACCCCGCGCTGATGAAGGCATGAGTAAGAACTGACATTCGTCGAACAGTTTGATATTTAGTCGACGAGCTCGTCGTCGAGCACAGCGCTGTTGTTTTAGTTACGCAAGCCCTGCAGATCGCTGAGTGATTATCGTTCAATCATAGATATTCTGCCAATTTTCCATAGGTACTTGTCAATAAATCTATTAATAAGTAGAGTTCAAGTTGAGTAGAATAATAAGATCCTTTGTGTGTTTATCTAGTAACAACTATACAGGGTGACTGAGGGTTCACTTTCGAAATTCAAGAACGTGATAGTATGATGTCATACATGCAGAGAAAAAATAAATAGGTATTAATAATTTACTTAGTAAACTTAACCATTACATTGGCAGAGGCGTACGCACGGCGCCATCAACACAACAGTATAGGTAGGTACGTATAGACGGCTTCACGAACGGTCGTCGACCTAGTAAAACTCTTTATTTATTTACAGGGAATTCTGCTGAAAACGGTACCTACTTTTGTTACTTATTTATGATCAGAATCGAGTACAGAGTGTTTTCCTTCAATATCTAAAATCTGTCACCAGTCACCCTGTGAATGAAACTCTTGCTGTCATCTAAAGTGCAGACAAAACTGAATGATCTACGTTGATTGGTCTAAGTAGACAATCCTTTTAGCGACGAAAAAAACATAAGCAAAACCAAATATTGTTTTCACGAATTGATTACAAAATCCTCGTTGTACCTGAGGGGATTGAAGGGGCGTTTATTTTCAGATTTCCACGGGGAATCACTTTCACAGATTGTGTATGTCTGATATATTTTTGGATCAATTATTAATGTGATTTCCTTTATCTATCAGGGATCTCTTGTAGACAGGTCCAAAACTGTTCAGGCAATTTATTCTTTCGAAGCTAGACAAAATGAGGATGAAGAATGTGACCGGAAAAATATGTCAACTTATTTAATTATAACGTTTTAACCATATTTATTTAATGTAGCGAATGGGCTAAGCAGAATGATTAATTAATATAAGAGAGAAAGAAGATGTTTGGATATTTACATTTATTTTCTTAAGTTGTTGTTTTATATGACGACCGGCTGGTGTAGTGGTAACATTTATTGCCTTCTATGCCAGAGGTCCTGGGTTCGAATCCCGGCGGCGGCGGATATTTGTGTGATGAACACAGATATTAGTCGTCAAGTCATGGATGTTAATATGTTTATTTAAGTTTATTCTAATAAAAATATGTATTTATTCAATATGTATGTTTATATTATATTTCTTAAGTAGGTAGGTACCTATATCAGTTATCTAGTATTCATAACACAAGTTCTTCAAGAAACTTAATTTGGGCTAGATAATGTTGTGTGAGTGTCAGAAATAATTATTATATTTATTTATTATATATTTCTTGCTGTTTACATCAATTCGAATCCCCCTGGCACTTTTAGAGATCAGCGCATTCGAACGAACGAATCAACCCTTTCGCTTTATTATAACTTCTAACGACTGAAGTTTTACGCGCGCAAGTTATTATTATTGGAAAAAACTTGATAAAATGTAGCTTCCTCAAGAACCTTTGATCCTGGATAACGGATCATAAACTTAAGAACTACAATCACTACAAATCAATCCTGTATAAACATACACATAGAATATACAAGGTGTTCCGTTTGAGTTCCCATAACTCTAGGGTATTAATGGGACCATGTAATATAATCAAATAACATGTGAATAATTTTTCAATTTTAATTTTATTTTTGTTTTTGATACTAAATTATTCAATTAAGTCAAAACATCTTATGTAAAACACCTTTATGCGAAGTATGATAAGGTGGCATTTTCTATCCCTTTTTTATCGCTATGCACAGGTACAGTTCGCAACGTTTTGCGTTGTACATTGTATGAAACGTTGCTCAACGTTTGAAATGTTTTTGTTGTTTATTGTAAGGCTTCAGTGGCGCGCATCTATTGAATGAATGTTAAAGATATTTTACAAGGGTGATAATTTTTAAACTCATTATATTAAGATTGATGATATCTTGGAAAGTATGCACTTTTGGACCACATATTCTTTGTTAATAAGGAACAAATCCTCAAAGTTATGGGATATCAAAAAGAACACCTTGTATATCCACCGGGATTTGGGAACTCTGGTGTAGATGGCAATGGATGTTACCACTATACCATCCGGTCGTCAAATGATCAAATTCAAAAATAATCTTTTGCATCTGCCTTTTAACTAGTTTCATAGATGTCTACAAACTCTCCAGTATTATTGTATTAGTAATAGTTGAAGTCGAAATATTATGTCATCATCATCATCATCATCATCATCACAACTCCGTGTAATGAGCCCACTGCAGGGCTATGAGTCTCTCCTCTGGGTGACGAGGAGGTTTTAGGCTGTAATCCACCAAGCTGGCCCACTGCTGGTTGGTGGCCGAAAATATCTTCTGACAAACCCTAACGACTACTGTACACAAGTATACAGTACCCGGGACCGACTGCTTACCGTGCCCTCCGAAGCACGGGAGTTGTGAGAAATGAATGGTCGGTGGTCACCCATCCTAATACAGGCCGCACCGAGCGATATCGTTTATATGCACAGTAACCACGGCGCCACGACGACTTCAAATAATATTATGTATTTCTTAAATATACATACAAACATACTCTTGAAATACGTAACAAATTGAAATTAATCTACCACAAATATAAAAATTGCCAATCTCTGGACGTATCCTTATTTATCCCCACATGCATATACAGCTGTGATATACGTGCCAGCATGTCGCATGTTACGTGCGTTCATTCGGCTCGCGGAATATTTATTAAACTGTCGACCTACATATGGAAATAAAAATAAATTGAAGTTTACGATCGCGATTATGATATCGAGTTATCATCGAGTATTCAAAACACGAATGTTAACGAGCTTTTATTTTTATTTGAGAGTGAAACGTTGTAATTCATATTTAAAGTGGAGAAGAAGCGTAATTATCTATACATATAATAAAATGGTAGGAAAGTCAAAACTGTACATTGAATATTTTTTTAAAAGAATACTTGGGGTATGATCTACAATCGAAACAGAAACAAAAAATATAGCTTTTAGAATTTTTGTCTGTTTGTCTGTTTGTCTTTCCGGGATAAACTCAAAAAGTACTGCATGGATTTACTTCAAATTTGGCATGAAGATAGTTAAGAAGTCGGGTCAACATATAGGCTACATATTATCACGCTAGCAGTGTTATAATCGTAGGTGCGTTTGGTGCTGCATAGCGTTCACGCAGACGACGTCGCGGGCAGCAGCTAGTTCATTTATAACAAGTCTATTTCTTTAGATAATAAAATCGAAATTTTGGGTTTTTTAAACAATATGATAATGTGAGACTGTATTAGACACAGAAAAAGAAAGACTGTAAAATAACGGAAACAGAAAAGCTATCTATCTGAAGCTTATCATCAAAAATCAATTATTCTTACTTTGTAAAGTGTCTCTCAACCCAGCGAAATCTATACTAATATATAAAGCTGAAAAGTTTGTTTGTTTGAACGCGCTAATCTCAGAAACTACAAGTGGGATTTGTAAAATTCTTTTTGCATTTGATAGCCCAACTCTTGAGGAAGGTTACAGGCTATATTTTATCCCGAAATTCCCACGGGATCAAAAGTTACGCGGGTAAAACCGCGCGCGGTGGCTAGTCGGTTGATAAAAAACTATGAATTTGAACGTGCTAATCTTCTTTAAAAAAGTTTCGAGTCAGCTTTGGAAAATTATTTTTGCACTTTTTAGTAAGAATTTTAGGTTATATGTTATCAAATTATGCCTTCGGGATCAAAAGGAACGCTGATAAAATACACCTCTGTTCAGCTCATTTAATTTTAACGTAAGTACCTATTTCGAATGAAGTTAAGTACAAATTTTTACACATCTACCTAATTGCATACCAATATCTACGCGCAATGTATGAATCCTTTACAACCGAACCTGTTTCATTCAAAACTAATTTCAAACAGCATTGCGAATAATTTGTACACAATTTAAGCGGGTAATAAATTCTTTAAACCATCCCGCGTGACCTCAGCTGTCAGTGTCACAGCTCACCGCTGACGTCACTAGGTTCGTTCATTCATTCATTCGTCGGATTCGCGGAGAAATGGCGCAGATGTCAGGGTTGGCGCTTAAGAAAAAAACAGTTATTATTTTTTTGTAGTATTTTTCCTCTTCATAACCTATTAAAAAAATGAAAGAAATGGAACCAATGAAACTAAAAATCAATTACTAAAAAAATGTTCCAGATACAAAAATCATTTCTTTAAGAACCCAATAACCTGACTTAGGTCGTATTAGGTAGCTCAACACGGTTTACTTTATTTAGGTCTGTGGAGAATTACTGTCAAAAATATAATTGTAGACTCTAGATTTGAGTATGACTATTATTTGTTTTTAAAGGGTCGTTTCATTCTCAAAATATGATATTATTGGTTTCTAAAATTGGTTTGTCCAACGTGGCAACCCTAAAATAATTCAACGTAGGCGAGTTCTAAATTCAAAACTATCAAAACAAAGCTTTCTTGCTTACGTCTGTCACACATATCTAGAAATGGATCCATTTTTGTCAACTTTATTTGTGAGTTCGTTTTTAAGTGGGAAGTCGTATAAAAATAATTTTGTATTTTATATCCTCGATAGATATTTTAATATAACATACACAAAATAAAACTTCTGTATAGTTTCTAAAGCATGGTGATAAAATAAATTCAATTGAACTTTACTAAACTTAGGAAAATATGTTACTGGCTTCTTAAATACGTGACAACCCTAAAGCACTTCAGCGTAGGCGAGATCTATATTCAAAACTCGGAAATAACGCTTTCTTGGGCAAGTTGCACAAAGAGACATGCCGCGCTGTCACCCTCAAAGGAAGTTTCAATAACCTATTTCTTAAAACGACTCCATTTTGTGTCAATAAATAAACAATTCGCGGTAAAGATCTGTATATTTTTAGAATTGGAATAGTCGGTTTTGTTTTTTTTTTTATTGACGATGGTTTTTGCTCGTTCTTTTTGATACTTTTTTGGTGTAGGAATTAATTCATTAATGCCTTTTGAATATTATTACAAATCTTACAGTAAAATAAAGTTACTTTACTGATTGTCTCGGACGTATTTTTTTGTAAAATAAAGTGTTACAGGTGCCATGGTCATAAATACAAAAACGTGTAATTGAATTTCTTATTTTAAAATGGGTGCTAATTAAACAGACTTCTTTTAAATAGCATTATTTCCCTCTAAAAATGTAAGTTGCCTTCTAAATTACTATGTCAGCCACAATCCGGGCCACAAACCACGTCGGGGCTATTTAAAAACGCTCAAGGGTTCATGGCTAGGGTATATAAGTATATGCAACCTAACTGCTCCTCCTCGCTGCGCTCGTCGTCGCACCTAACCGTACCGACTACGTCTTCCGGAACGGGAGCCCTTCTTGTCGCATAATATTTTTCATCGCAATGTTAATTAATATATTACTTAGTATAAATTATTATGCTTTAATATAAATTCCTTCAAGACACATTTTTTTGTCTCTTGGCTAAGTTATGCAAATAGAAGCTTGATCACGTGGCCAAAAAATATATTCTGTAGCTGCACTTATTATTTCTCTTTTAAAATTGATTTTTCCTTTACCATCATTATCAAAACTCTCTTGCCTGGTTGACAAGGAAGCTTAGGGCCTATAAACCTACCAATCTAGACTTTGATAGTTGATGGATATCCGAATTTTTAGGGTGTCGAAATAACTTCTGAAAGACTCTCACAACTGTACATAATTTTATATGAAGACAATACAGAAAAAAGCCTCCTAAAAAAATCCACGATTATTTGGATGATAAAAGAGCGTGGGATTGATGTCTCCACAGGATATTTCTCAAGATTGAATGTAAATCACCGTTTACACAGCTTGAGTGTGACATGACATTAGCATGCTCGAATAGCTGAATCGTATTGTGTTTTCGATCTTTCATGTCTCAGCTCAGTTGTATTACTGCCAATTTGTACAGTGAGTTCTGACAAAAGACTGCCGCCGGGAGTTTTTCACCGAAGCCGCCTTTTTTGTTTGGGTCTAATCTAATTTTAATACGTTTTGTTAATACTATAGTATATTTGTTCGTTCATTAAGTGTAGATATGTCATATACAGGGCGTCCCAAGGCTAAGAGACATCAAGGGAAAGTAACTTATATATTACAGATAGAGTATTTTTCTGAATGATTTTTAAAAATAAGTAATTCTGCATTTAAACATTTCCTAATCACGTGCTTCGTTTGGGAATCGAATCGACTTAAATATGAAATAAAATATTTTTATGATTCCAATCGAAAGAATGGAAAAAATGAAATTCTTTTTGAGTAACCTAGTATTTCAAAAAAAGGAACAACGTGTGATTAATCATTTTAACCAAATTAAAAACACACATGAAACTTCTGAAGTCAAAAAAGTGAAATGGACGTGAAATCTTTATATACAGAATTACTAAAATACCCTAACTACAATATTTAAGGTACTTCCCCTTGATGTCCCATAACCCTAGGACACCCTGTAGACGGCGAATAAAAAGAAAAAGAAAGATTTTATTCTAGACTTTTGAGGAGTCAAAGATCGAGGATCGACATCGATACGACCCGACAATAACCTGACATCCGTAAACAAATGTTAAGTTTCCTCAAGTATTTAAATCTCAGAAAATCATGTTCAATTCATGGACCATTTATGGACCACTCTAGAACATGGAAAACACTTGCACTTATTAGCACGTGACATAAAGACTTGTTTTTATTGAGGTTGACAAGTGTGCCAGTAGTGCTCATTCGAAACACGTTCTCCAATGGTTTGCCAAACTCGGATACTTTTCCCGCAAAAGACAGTTGCCAAATAATTGCGAATTGATTCGAAATTCCCATCACATCTTTAATGTATCGGTGTGTAACCAGTTATTGACTAACGGCTGGATTCTTGTTTTATATCTACTGAGGTTTCATTTCCTTATGCTTTGATGACCGCTCAGTTAGTGAAACTCGGCAATTAGTTGTTGTTGAAATTTAAATGAATATATCATCATCATCACAACTTTCGAACTTTTGAAGTCGTCGTGGCGCTGTGGTTACTGTGTGTATCATACGATATCACAGATTAAGAAACGTTTAGTATGGTCGGTGCTTGGATGGGTGACCGCCGACCATTCATTTCTCACGACGACTTCCGTGCTTCGGAGGACACGTTAAGCAGTCGGTCCCGGGTGCTGTATACTTGTATACAGTAGTCGTTAGGGTTTGTCAGAAGCCACTTTGGCGCCCTGAAAATTCTGACATCCACCACCCAGCACTGGGCCAGCTTGGTGGATTATGGCCTATACCTACCCCATAAGGGATACAGGCGTGACGTTGCGTATTAACTAATATTTTCTATTTTTCCAACAGGGATCTATCAGGAAACCAAATCGCAGAACTGGACGCAGAATCATTTCCTTCTCTGCCATCTCTACACACACTGTGAGTATTTACTTAAGGAAACTTTTAAATCTGTAGTTTATTTCAACCACAATATTCAAAATCACATCAACAAGAATACAGTCTCCGTTTGTTTACTTTATCAATTGTCTGCTTTATCAATAACTAGTTGTTTCGCGTGGTTTTACCCGCGCAATTTCAAATCCTGTGGGAATATCATCGGGATTAAAGTAGCCTATGTACTATTCCAGACATAAACATAAAATATGCCAGCTGCTTCTCTTCCCGGGCATACTGTAAAAGTCAGTTAAGGGACAGAGGTTTTAAAGGCGTTTTTGTGGGCGATAGGCTGACCCCCTGTCACTACAATAGTCTCTCTATCTTTATAATACCTCCAAATTTGTCAAACGTGACATCAGATGGTCTTGTAACCTCTGGTGTTCTGACTACCCCATAAGGGATACAGGCGTGACGTTACGTATGTATGTATGTATACTGTTTTTCACTACATTATACTGTTTACTGTTGAACAAAAAGAAAGTATACAAAATACTGTTTTCAGCATAATAATAACAATTCAGCCTAATCATTTATTTCATCATCAAAAAGTACATTTGAACATATTGGTCAAGAGCCTCCTTTTAAGCTCGAGGAGCCTGTGCAAGGAGACCCCGACCGTCCATAGCATAATTAAAAGATTACAGTTTGAAATAAGAAGTAAATTTTACAATTCCATCTTTAGTTAAAAAAGCATAGCATAAGAAGCTAAATACTGTATATTTTATTTATTTTATTTTATATTATTTGGGTGGCCAACAGCTTTTACTTAAAAACTAGGTTTAACATATAATGTCGAGTAAGCCATTAACAAGCCTCCGCAGATACATTTGGAGATAGAAAAAAGATGGTTACATACACGAAAAAAAAAGATAATTATATAAGGAAAAAATAATATATGCTAGACTTTAATTAATAATTTGTGCACGAAGATCTAAAAGTATATGTTTCAAACATTAAATTAATTGAATACTATTAATTTTTTTCAAAATACTGTTTGATATTCTTTTCAGACTCAAATATACTTTATTTCTAGAAAAAAAGTTGGCAACCCTATGTTCACTATAACTATTATCGAAATCGGTTGAGCCGTTCTGCCGTGATTGAGGAACAAACATCCATACATCTAAACTTTCACATTTATAATATTAGTAAGATAAGATTATTAGTTCAACCAATTGTCTATATAAAATAGCTTTTAAACCTTAAGATTAATTTATTTTGATGAATTCCAAATATTATTCGTATTTTAAGTTTAACTATCTCTTTCGGGGTTTCCTTTTTTCTATCATTCTATATTTAAAATGTATTGGAGACAATTTTCTAGCGGGTTCTAATATTCAAACTAATGGTGACTCTTACATCGAAACACATGTCATGTATAAACACTACAATGACAACCAAAAAACGGAATTATTAAACAGTAAAAATGCGCGTGAAATGTTAAAAACAAGGACTGCATACCGGTATGAATTTCTGTACGTTTTTCTGTATTACGTCATACTGTTAAATTAGGTGTATTTCAAAATAACAGTACAGGAATTCATACTGAAATAATTCGTGTACCTTTTTTATTATTGTAGCATAACTGATTTATTTTCAGCTGAAATTTTCCGGTATTAATACTAATATTAAAATTTTATTTTTAAATAACTGTAGAATGTTTGATAGTTTAGTTGAAGCCTATGAAGCCGATAGTTTAGCGTAGGGACATATGCTGACCTATATATTTCGGTTCAAAAATTAAATAGGTTAAAATATTTCTGTACTAAAAACATCTACAGAAATTAATCCGGTATACATTATTTGGGTACTGATATAAAAAATTACTTTCTAAAGGCTCTTTTCAAATACTAGTGTGCTCACCTTGAAAGTTGAGTAAAAATTTAGATTAATGAATTTAATGTATCATATAAAACACTATCATGAATGACATCCAAAAAACAAAGAGATATATACATACAGTTCTCGGTAATCTTAATGGGAATATTAAAACTCGTTATAAACAATATAATGCCAATACCAACAAACTACAATAATCACATCGTTAACATTTCGCTATACCATAGACTACACACTATCTCGTCTCGTATCGATTCGTTACATCACTCACAGCTTAAAAGGCGAATAATGTAATTTAACAACTGGGTAATAAACTTTTTGCGAGTGACCTTCGAAGGTTGTTTATAAGGCTGCGCCGGCGGCGACTCCATGCGAAACTCACTACGAATGTTACGTACGAGACATGCTTGTGCAATCGGGGTACGGTCAACAGAGTAAATATAACATGGGTATCTTTTTTATAGAAATATTTATGACATTTTCCCCTAACGTTACAGTTGTGTTTGAAATTTCTTTAAGACAAAACAACAACCGGATTTATCGCGTAAATTTACATTTTAAATTTTAACTCGACGTTTCGGTGATTTTGCACACCCCGTGGTCACGAGCGACGTGTTTTATTTAATAGTATGAATCGCGAAAACTTACAAAGCATATACATAAAAGAACTGTTTTTATAAAAAAACAAATACAAAATACAAAAAAGTGAGAACTTTATTCGTTCATGTATTTTGGTTCGTGAATAAATGAAGGACATATTATGCAAATTATGGGTGTCAATAGAAATAAATTCTATAATGTTGTCACGATTCAAAATTTAAAATAAAACATTTTTTAACCGGATTTGTCTAGTCAGTCCCTCGTGACCACGAGGTCTGCAAAGACACCAAAACGTCGAGTTAAAATGTAAAATATAAATATACGCGTTAAATCCGTTTAGGAAGTGTTTTATTATAAAACTTTGATTTCCCTTTTTTAATATCAAACCATCAACAACGAAAATAATAAACAAATGTTATTAAAAGTAAAAGATTCCCTATAAATTTATATTTCAACTTTTTTTGCTGACCGCACTCCTCACTTGCACACCTACATACATGAAGGCTAACGACAAACTCAATCAAGTTCTAGACAAGTCACCATCATTCGGATTTTCCCATTCCTTGGACCTCGCACTTTCTTGCATACATAGCTTAAAGGCCGGTACACATAGGTGTACAATTTACAACAATTTCTCAGTAAAGCATAGGCGCATTTCGACCTCGCGAGACGTATAAAGCATGAGAATTGAAATAAATCACTTTTTAACCGGATTTATTACGGATATTTTACACTAGCCGGTCCCCACAGTTCCACCTGCATTTCTCCCATTCTCGTGGGATTTCCGGGTCAAAATAAAGCTTCCTCGATAAATGGACTATTCGACGCAAAAAGTATTTTTCAAATCGGACCAGGAGTTCCCGATGTAAGCGCGTTCAACCAAACTCTTGAGCTTTAGATTTTAGCGCGACTTATCTGTGTCTTAGCAGACCCTGTGGTCAAGAGAGACTGAGGTGTCAGGCGTCTTGACAGTGGAAAAGGTTAGACATCATCTCCATCTGTTTCTCAGTCTTCGAGCGTCGCGTCGCGTTCAAGGTTAACACAAAGAGCTGACAGTGTCTTGAGTTTCAGGTCGTACCGTTTGTTGGATGTTTGATTTATACGCTGTTGAAGTGTTTTATTTTAAATTTTGAGTCGTGAAAACTTAAGACAATATCATGAGAATTGATTGCATTGCATGTTACCTTACACCAATCTTACCATTCCTAGCCTTAAATATTCTCTCCACTAAACTGAACTCTCATTGCTATAATTAAGTTATTTAAGAATTTAAACTGAATTTGTTAACGTCTCTCTGGAGTTAATAAACAGAGATGAATTTAAATGGTCTTTTCATTTAGTTGGTATTAAATTTTAGGGTAATAGGTTTGCTAATCTTTGAAGGAATTCAAGATGCAAAAGCTGAAAGTTTTTGCATTGATCTTTGCGTAATATGATGAAATGATAATTTAAATTGGTTTTTATACGAGTTATGGCCATGTTCTTGGAAAACAATAATTAGGTAACAGTAAAATCTGCAGACAGTAAGTATATTTATTAAAAAAGCATATTATAGTTGGTATTGTGGTAAGTTGTCACGATCAGCTTTAAAAATACTTTTAAGTTATCATCCGATTTTATATTCACTGTTGTGATTCACTGCGATGCGATCTATGATTGTCATCGACAACTAAATCCCTGAAGGTATAAAAATATCGAGCTTAAAGGGATAATTGGCCAATTGAAACATTTTTAAATCTAATAGAATATATTTGTCTATTCAATTTAAGGTCGTAGTTATCTATTGCCCAGATCACAAATTTTGTCTAATTTCGAGTCAGACGGCGCTCAGTGAAATTTGAAATATTTTTAGGAGTATTAATAGACATACAATTAATCAGTACAAATAATCAGCTATAAATTAAGTAAGAATCTTAACAAAATGTATCGTTTTATTAGATGTTCATTTAGTAGAACATAAATCAAAAGTCAATTTCAAGATCGAATTATAGTAATATTGGAAAACGATTACTCTATTATTTCTGATAGCCCATAAAATGTGAAAATAGCTGCCATTCCATCTAAATACGATTACAGTCAAAGGCTATATCTAAACGACTCATGTGCTTGCCTACCTAAGTCGACTGCACAAGTAGATTAATTATTTCTATGTGAATGAATCTAGGACCGATAGCAGACTCAGCTGTCCCTGGCTGTATACTACTATAAGCTAATAAAATGACTATGATACAATAAAGCTTTTGCAACCTCGAGTTTGCAACACATCTTCTTTAAAGTCTCTTCTTTTCTATAATCATATGCGAGACTTATCTCATGCTACCGTCGACAACGATAAATCGGGCCTTTTATCGATATTTTCTTAGAATGTGGTATTTAGTGTATGTAATTTATTAAGATTATGACATATTTGGTTCTGTGGTCTTAATCATGGTATCAAATCGAGTAATTCTATCTATTATGATGCGCATATTAGCTTACATAATAGGATAAAATAACAAAATAATATTTATCTTGTCGATTCGACTATTTATCGATGGTTGCATGCTAGCCCTGCAGGACCGCTCGATAATAAGCGTCATATTTCGGCAAATTTACACGAATTCTTTAAGAACTATACATCAAAACTGAAATGAAATGAAATGAAATTTTTTATTCATCATAAGACCATCGAATGGCCGCTTAATGACGTCACAATTTTGAGCCGTCATGAGCAGAGATTAAGCAGAGGCAATAGGACCTTATAGTATATTTTTTTTTAATCCCCAGACAATCACACCAACTACATGGCCCCAAAGTAAGCATAGCTTGTGATATGAGATACCATGTTGTGACCTAGAACATAAATTGATAAACAGCCAGACACGGATTTTTTTATTTTTTTTATTGTTCCGTGCGGGAATCGTACCTACCCGCAGCCTCTGGCGTCTGAGGCAGACAGGTTTATCCCATCACCATTTTGAATTTTAACCTTTTAGTACCTTTGTACATAACTTCTTCGAGTGAAAGGGTCATAAGCCTTGTCTTCTTTAGATTAGGTGCTATTAAAAATATGATTCCTTAACCAGTTCAGATAGTCTATTAAATTTTTTAGTTGATTTTAAAATACTTAGCAGTTGAAGTTGTATCAAATTTTAATTGCATTAACTTTAGCATAACATCCAATGGACATTTGAATAGCTATTCGTCCTAGATCGCTCATTTTCGTATCAACTCAGATGAGAAAACGGCCAATAGATATTTATGTAAAACAGTATACTTAAGTTTGTTTACACGCATTTCCTTATAAAGTCGTGGTGACATTGGTCTAAATAGTTTCCTTAGTGAGTCGTTAATCTTTATGTATACTGATCTATAAGTGGGTCTATTGTACGGTTAATTAAATTACTTATAAACGAGGTAGACAATTTAAATTGTTGCGCACTTAAGTATATGATTACGATTTAATCGTCATTAATAGAATAATTCAAAGTATGTTTGTCTATGATTAAGGACTCTTTGACATATGTTCTAAAACTACTTATGAAACTAAGTTCTCTCATCATTAATTTTTTTTTTATTTTTTTTTTTATTCTGATTGTCAAAATTAAAAACTGAGAAACTACTGAAGAGTTTTCAGTTTTCACCTTTAGACGCAGTAATTCATGAAGATAGTTATTAGTTATTGGAAAATCCGTGAAATAAATACTGATGATATATGAAGTAATACACACATCAAAATGGTCTAGGGATATTTCAATTAAACCTTTTCAATTATTGTTCCGTGCGGGACTTAACCCGCAGCCACTGGCGAGGTGACAGGTTTACCCCATCGCTATTTTCAATTCGCAAACCTTTTCAATTAAATAACTTAAAATCTATTAACGTTTTGTTAAGACACCTACAGATTAAAATAAACCTTGCTTAATAGCCTATCTAATCTGATAATAAACTTTTAGATAAAGTTAAAATTTAAAAACAACTTAGAAAAAGAGGAAAAAGTCAAGACAAAATTTCAATCTCAACTTTATTTTTGAAACATCAAAACCTAAATATATAACAACTATTTTTTTTAAATAAAATTGTTGAAAACTTAAAATTAATAATCCGTGGATCCACTTAAGATTATCCTGACACATCTGCAGCGGTTCTGCATACTCAAAACAAGAGTGTCACTATCGCTATCCAAATTGCGGATTCTGAAGCCATGACCAGTCTGAGCGTTACTCCCAGGCTTTGGTCACGTTATCCTGTCACGGGGGAAGTGGTGGAACGGCAGCGAGGACCTCAACGCATTACAACATAGGTACAGGACCGATTCATAGAAAATGCTGCACAAAGTCAACCAAACAAATGTAATGCCAATGCAATTGGTTCAAAGGCTACAAAGACAGTATGGTTTGCTGGTTAGCGCTCAAACTTTGAGAAGACCACTGTTTACGCATTAAAACAAGTAGTCACAGGAAATTTAATAAAAAATGTTACTTCACATACTACTTAAGTAAATGATTTATAAAAACTAATGTGCGCTTTAAAATACAATCAGCGCCATCTACCGTAACTCTATGCAACAAAATATTATAAACACGACTGTATGAAGTCAATCTACGCGCTCGTAGGCCACTTCGGGTACCGACACACCGGTAGGGATATAGACGGGCGAACGTGTAACAACATCTTTATAAAACTGCATTCATTATTAGTTGTTCATATACCTACTAACAGTGGATTTCAACATTGCATCATTATTTTCAATGCAAAGTTTATAAGGTGAATAAGTTGCGCCTATAAACATTCAAATGCAAATTGACAGCTTTAAGTGTTCTGTACGTAATTTGCGTTGTTTCTTAGAATAGTCCTTCGCTCCAGGACCTTCATATACAAACTAGAGACAGCCCTTCAATGTCTGCGGCTAAATATCATTGCTCCACAAATTCAAATCACACGCGCCCATCCAGCGCACGCCACGCGCCTCATCAAAAGCGTCTATCTATGCAATTTGATTTATGTAATTTGAGTCTTATTTTACATTTCAAATTAGCATATTTCGAAGTCGGCGGGTGTAACGCGAATAAAGCGCGGGAACGACTCGTGTCATTTGCGAATCCCTTGTATTTTTTTTATTTTTGACCCCATTTTCACTTACCATGAGATGAGATTCGTCTCAAACTTGAGTTTATTCACCGTTAAAAAGAGACGTAAAACTTTTATTTATTCTGTGGTACAAGTTTAAATGGCATTGCATTATTAACGCTATCTCTCTGTAAAGCTTTAAAAATAATGAGAATTTAAATTTTCCCACTTTAAAAATAACTAAAGGCGCTTGTTTTAAAAGGTTCTTTCGGTCGGTAATTGTATTCCAAATTATTCTGAAAACTTTAAGTAGTAAGTTAAATAACTTACCAATTGAGGTCTGATTTATTTTCACTTTATGTCTTTAGTTTGTGAATTGAAATTTGGAACCAAACACTTACCTAATATCTAGTTACTTATGGGTATAAATATAGTTGAATATGAATATCCTTGTGTTAATCTAGATATATAAAATCAATACGATTTATAAATAAATTTATTTCCTTTAAATCGATTAACTTTTCTAACGAAACTAATTACAGATAATATGTTCAATCATAATCATAATTACACGTTATTGTATATGACTTTACACTTTACCATACGCCTGGTCTAAGCAATCGGCCTCGATAAGGTACTTTCACTAAGGCCACGTCTGCACTGTGGTCGCGATATGTGGCCTGAATAACTTCGTCAGAGCTATTTTCCATAATGTTGAATAGTCGCAAGGATTCTCCGACCGGAAACTATGGAAGCTAATGACTAAGTTCGGACTTCGAATACTTCCGTTCTGGAATTATTCCAAGTTTGAATTTGGTAAAAAGATTCTTTTGAAAGTTTGTTTAATGGCATTCTAAATCTTTTGTTGACGGTCTTTGAATGGTGATAAAGGTTCGATTAAGGATATTGGTTTGGATTTTTGTTTGGTCATGGTTTTGCGACGCATAGGTTTCAATTCTCGTTAGCTTGATTTCTTGAACTAGTTTGGGCCTGGATATACAGGGTTACTGGTTAAGTCGACCTAGATCCGTCAAGGGCTTGTAGTAGGTACGTATCTTTTCTAACTTTTTTTGTTTGCCTTACTTTGCATGTCTTTCACAACAACTGTGTGTCCTTTAAGTGTGGCATATTGGGTTTTGCCGTGCGTATTACTCATACCCACATTTTATATTCATACTTGCTGCCGCCGATCTCGCGGAAAAATTAAATCAATAAATAGTAAATCTCTCATCAAGACGAGCATCATGTTTAATATCAGTTGACATGATAGTCTAAAAACTTACTAGGAAGCAATTTCGGATTGAAGATTGCCTTTAATATAAAATCGAATGATATTAAATAAGAAATAGATAAATTACTTAAACTGACACACCAAATATGTGGCCCCAGTGAAACCATAGGCCTTTTTTTGTCTGGGGGAAAACGTGCTAACCGTCCCCTACCGCCCAAGGGCCTAGTATACCTACACTTAGACCCAAGCCAGTTTAGTAAGTTTCCTAAACTTGCCCAGGCGCAACTCAAACCTAGCATCACTGAGACCTTCATAAACCGAAATAGATTCCTTTTTTGTTCATTCAAAAATTGTCTATTTATTTAAAATAGTAAATAATTATTAATAATCATAACCAGGAATAAAAAACGCTATATTTTAACAAAATATTCGTACCTCAATAAACAACATAGACTAAACCGTAGGAAAATCCTAGTTTAATATATGCAACGAAATCGTATCTAACTTGTGTAACTAAATTAGCGCGAAACATCATGAAACAGTCCTGTCACTTGTCATGTCAGCTGTCACTTTCAATGCGCATCAAAGACCCCGCCATGTTGGTGTTGCCGAGCTGGCGAATGACAGGCACGTTCCTAGCTTTCGTCGACCGAATACTAATGATAGTTGGGCGAATAGTGAAGAGAACCCAATTTAGTTATACTTGCTTTCTTGGTTGATTGAATCTGTGAATCAGAGGTGTCTTTTTACATGTTATAATACCGCATTTGATCTAAATGTTACTTGATAATAGGTTGGGGGGAAAAGTCTTTTCGCATTATAGTATGTATGAACTTGTAATAAAATCTCTTTGGCTATAATATTTGTATTTGGCTGGTTTTGGTATCATTGAAAGTTAAAATTGTAAAGAACATAATTCCAAATTCAAATTAGGAAAATGTGTGATTTTCATTTGTTTTTCGTACTGTCAAGAGTGAATCTAATGAAGAAATTCGATACTATTACTAGAAAAAAGGTAAATGCAACGCAAGCCGCGAAAAAAAATTGCGATGTTTATGGACCTAGTGCAATGTCTGTGAGAGTAGCACAAATTTGGTTTAAGCGTTTTTAATCCAGAAATTTTGATGTCAAAGACGCACCTAGCTCTGGTGGCCCTATTACGGATAAAATGGATGCCATTTTTGAAAAAGTGGAGCAAGATCGACATATCAATAGTTACGACGTAGCTGAAGAACTGGGAATTGACCACAAAACAGTTTTGGCGCATTTGAAAAAAGCTGGGTTCACAAAAAAGCTCAATATTTGGGTACCTCACGAGCTCACTGAAAGAAACCTAATGAACCGTGTACTCATTTGTGATTCTTTATTACGACGTAACGAAACCGAATCATTTTTGAAGAAGCTGATAACTGGTGATGAAAAGTGGATCACGTACGACAAGAACGTGCGAAAAAGGTCGTGGTCAAAGGCCGGTCAGGCTTCACAGACTGTGGCGAAACCCGGGTTAACTCGCAATAAGGTGATGTTGGAAAAAAAACTTTTTCCCTAACCAATAGTTTGTAACGGTGATGAAGAACAGGTAAAGATGCGACTGACTATTTCTAAGAACCATTTTTATAGAAATCTTAGCCGAAACAAGGTATAATAGTGTAAGGATAGCTTGATGCTATCCTTATAGCTTGAGCGTGGGGACCGAAGCCAGAAATTCCGTAACGAAAAAAACTTAACACCCCCCACTCCGACCGGCACAGCGCTAATACTTTGATTTCATAACTTTACATGCGGGCTATAATAAACAATCAGCGCCATCTACTAGGAACTTGTGGAACTTCATATTAGATCAAACATTACTGCATAATTAAAATAAATAAATAATTATAAATGCATAAGTTGATAAAAAATGCTATGCAATAGCTTTACCGCGGCAGTCTCCGAGTGCCACACGTCTTTTTTTTAAATGTGGGATTGATCGCAAGTAGATAAAAATAAATGACTTCTTGTGACGGAATCGAACCGCCAGATACCATCAATGTTAATGCTTATTTGAGGAAGGCTATTTCAAGTCGCTTGTGCACCGGCCAAAAATAATGACTTTTTGTATTTTGAACCTTATTTTATTTTTAACATTTTACAGCAGGTAAACTAGAGACTAGCGTGCTTAGACCAATTAAGAAGCTTTTAATTTTATAATTACGAACAAAAAGTGCAAGAAAACATAAATAATGTTTAAAAAACTAAATTTACGAATCATGCGCGATAGTCAGCCATGAAAAATGCAAACATACTTAAATTATATGTTAAACTAATTATGAAAGTTCGACAGTACCTATATGTCTAATAGTAGGCTTTCACTTTCATTTATTTTAGTCTGATCTTGCTTCATGCTCTTAGCCCAATTTTCATACAAAAACGGACAAGACCTTTAACTCCTCCACTTGGTAACTAACAGTTGTACCTAAAGAACTAAACGATATTGTTATGTTGATCGTGACTGATTTCTTTATTAACCTGTCATTGCGCCTTTGAACAAGATGACACCATATTTCCATCGACACAAACGCGGATACGGAAGTGGGCCTTTTCCTTTACTGATGACTCACGCGTCTTACAGAACCTTAAGTTATGCGCTCTTAATACATCGTATAAGTATTTTAAGAATCCATAACAAGAGGTCTTTATGAAAATTTTGAGAGAAAGTTATTAAAGTTTGAGAAAAAAATATTAGTCGCTTTATATGACTCGCTTACCCAGAGGCGGTAGGTCCATTTTCAATGCAGTATGTAGGTATACTTTACATTCTTTAAAATTTTGGCTAAGTAACTACAATGTATTTTTATAATCTATCTTAACGTATTCTGTACTCCTCAGTCCCAAAGGTTGCGGCTGAAAATCAGCGCCACAGTCAAAGCTGACGGCACAATGCTGAGCTGCGCCCATTTCGGCATTTTTAATATTGTATTTATTTCTTTGTAGATTTTTGTTTTGTTAGTTTTTCTTTTTTATGCCGAATAAATGTGTTTCTTTCTTTCTTTCTTTCTTAAGAAGTATTCCTTTAGCATAATAGCCTAATTTATTAGGTAAATCTTGTTCATATGTCCCTTTATCCTCAAGAGAATGTTGAAAGAAATGTTTTCGTAAAGTTTACCTGCGTACATTAAATTTAGTCTGATTTATATTCGTAGTAGGTATTATTTTACATTAAAGATATAACAATAATGGATCCACCCTTGAAAGCAAAGTGGTTTCTGGTCCCATGGACGTAATTAGGAATCGGGAATGGTAAGTGGATATACCTATGCGTTGCAAACCGAAACCAATAACTACATTAACACCGAACTGTCGTTGCACCTTGAAGATGCTTCTGGTTGAAGCGAAACACGTGTCGGTGGTAGCTTGTGGTGTGGGTTACAGTTTTCCAAGTGTGTGTTCATTGCATTTCTTGCTTCTTGCTTGAGGGAGGGAGGGCGGTGAACCAACGCACGAAAATCCTGCATCACTAGTGCAAGTACAAGTCGCGGAATTAGCAAGGTAACTTTGTTAAAGTAGTTGTCATGGATTTCCTCAAAGTAACGCCTGATTCAATAAATTATACTAAACCAATACGCTAATTCCTGTATTTTCACTGGCTAATCGTGTCTCGCGTTATTTGGAGCACAACTAAGCTCACACGTTGTTTCAACCCGGTTTCATTTGACATGCATACAACTTACCATCCCAAAACTTAAACTACATTTCAATACACTTCGATCATTCCGATTGATTCCAGCTCGTTGACTCTTTCAAAATATTCTTATGAAGCCTTAAGTGCACGCCTGAGGAGGCTAAGTGCAAAGGAAATAGGCATCAATTTTCTGCCATCAAATCTTTTGTGTTATTCAAACCATAATGTTTTATGTGTAGACGTAAAAGCCTAAAACCTGTCAAAAATTGTGATTGAATCTGAACTCTATGCCCTCGACATTAAGCTTAAAGTGGTTTTGGGAAATTTTAAAGATTTGTAACGTTTGATCCGCTGCCTTGTGTACAATTATAGTCAAGAGTAGGTAGACAGACTTATGGCTTGTCAGGGGTTTTATTGTTAGTTCATTGGCTTTTGGAGTCTTTTCTTGTAAAGATGCTGACTGTTGGTATTCTATATTCTTGTCTGTAAACTATATGTACTAGTTAGAATATCGGTTGATATAAACAGTGTTTGATTTCAGCTTATGATTTCAGTGTCTGCTTCTATGCTGGACTGGAAGCGAAAGAAAAACGTAGAATGTGCCAGCTGCTTCTCTACCCGGGCATACTGTAAAAGTCAGTTAAGGGACAGAGGTTTTAAAGGCGTTTTTGTGGGCGATAGGCTGACCCCCTGTCACTACAATAGTCTTTTTCCATCTTTATAATACCTCCAAATTTGTACAACGTGACATCAGATGGTCTTGTAACCTCTGGTGTTCTGCCTGCCCCATAAGGGATACAGGCGTGACGTTATGTATGATTCCAGTGTCTCGGTTTTAAATCTCTACCAGTTTAAAAACTTGAATAATGAAAGACTAGTTTTATTCGAAATTCAAAGTAATTAACTATACCTACATAGATTATACTAGTTGAATTTAGAGTAAAAATATTCTATAATCAAATTAGTTATGTGCATTCCATAATTGCAAATGACATTTGCTCGCCTGTGTTCTGTTCTATGATCCCACGCGACACCATTATCAAAGCACTTAGAACATTATTATTACATACGTATGATTGCTAACTAGATTTGTCTTCCAATAGCATTGAAGTAACTGAAAAAAATATGTTAAATAAAATTCACCCGACCAGGACTCGAACCTAGGACCTCTCGTTTGCCGGACGAGTGATCTTCCACTGAGCTACCGGGCCCAGGCGGTACGGTAAATTACCTAACACATTAACATTAAAGCAGTTCTGAGAAGCATTGTGACATTGAATTTATTATCCTATAATTATATACCTGGGTGAACAAAGAGTCGAACGAAAGAATTTATGTGTAATTTCATCTCAATCTGTGCATCTATTTCAGCACACAAGACTAACAAACGTCTGTCTAACCACACGAATTTTCACACAAAATTAAATTAGGATTTCTAGCAAAAAGTATTCTATCTGAAAATTGGCCAAGTCAAGAGTGTGTGACTTCAAAAAAGAACTCCTCAATGGCATAATTATTTTGTTACATGCAAATTAAAAGCACCGAATTTTTGGCTGTCGCTGATCACTCTTTGCTCAAGATTTTTTTATGCTTCGAATAACATTAAACACGTTATTAGCAAACGATTATTATGGCAACATTTAATTGCTTTCCTTCAAAAACTTCAACACTTATTGCCATAATTAATAAAGCGAAGGTTAAACTGCCGAGCGTCAGTGGATGGTTCGAGGGCGTTCAACCAATTCCGACATACGCTTGACGTTTGACGAATGGGGTCGTTATTGATCGGTAGCTTTTAATCAAACTATTCATTGATTAGTTTAATCTACTAAGGGTTACATAATCTAGAATGTAAATCAATTGTTTCAATTCTCTGCCAAATATCAAAACGCCGATTTAACATATGCAGAAACACTTTATCATACGGTGATTAAGTGTTTAGGTTTTTTTAAACTTCTATAAGTAGTGATGTAACAAAGCTATAGAAGTATTTTTTTTTAAATTGCAAACAGCTGAGTTTTATTGATCCGGTCGGATTTGAAAAATGACGTTTCCCGTTGATAACCAGCAGACTGGACTGCCGCTTTATAATTCAGGACTTTACTTACATTGTCTGCCTGAGTTGCGCAGACAACATTTTAGGTTTGATTAAAGTTTACGAAGGATTTATTTATGATACATAGTAATATTATATCGATGTCTACCTAGTACAGCTACCTTATAGTCTGTTTTAAAAATATGCTAAATAAAATTATCACCTGACCAAATATAACGTAAAAACAAAAAGTATGCTAAGTAATTTCGCGGCTTTGCGCCAGACCCTGCTACCAGGTACGAGTGCTCTTTCACTGAGTGCTCAGTGAAAGAGCACTCGTCCGGCAAACGAGAGGTCCCAGGTTCGAGTTCGAGTCGGGTGATCTCATTATTCAGAATATTTTTTCAGTTATTTAAGAATATTTGAGCATTATTAAATGCAAAAACTTAAAAAATATATAATTCATATTAGCAATCTTACCCTTAAGAAAGACTATACTCGTGACAACGAATTTCCCACAAGATCAAAGTTTATATTACTATTTTAACTTTAACTTTGATACTAATAAAGCTTAAAACTTTGTAATATGTGTAATCGCTGAAAATATCAGTCGGGGTTGCCAGTGGCAACTTGCCACTTGTATAATTTAATAAGGGCCATATTTTATTTAAACTCACAGGGTAAAAATTGGCGCGAATTTGATAAACAGCATGCAACAACAATGTGCTTTATGATCGACCTTGTCTCATCGTATACCATCAGATCAAACTCCAACTCGGTTACCTATGAAAAACCAAAATTAAACTATTATAATCATAAATAAATAAAAAAATGTGATAAATAAAAATCACCCGACCAGGACTCGAACCTGGGATCTCTCGTTTGCTGGACGAGTGCTCTACCATTAGATGGAGCTACGTTAGCAATATGACGTAAAAACAAAAATGTAGTAATTTCGTGGCGTACCGCCAGGCCCCGGTAGCTCAGTGGAAGAGCACTAGTCCAGCAAACGAGAGGTCCCAGGTTCGAGTCCTGGTCGGGTGATTTTTAATTATCACTTTTTTTGATTTATTTAATTGAACATTTTAAATTCAAAAACTTAAAAACATTATTATTATAATCATATTACTGTTTTCACTTTGGTTTATTAACCGCTAATAGGATGCTTGTATCCAATTATTTTTAAGTGCTATTCGATGTCAAATCATATTTCAAAGGTTCACTGTATTAATTTTCAAAATGGTTTCATAATATTTAATCGCATCCGGTCTATATAAATTTAAATGCGAATTATATTGGTGTTGGCTTATTTAAATTATTTGTGAATTTTCGGCAGCTATTTTGCAATTTGGTGCGTGAATAGAAATCCTGTAAGCCCGAGGATTATTTAATAAGCTCTAGAATCTAAATTATCTTTTACGATTTTCTGAGAAGGGTACGTTCATATTGATTTATGTTTTGATAAAATTATGTAAAACAAACTTCTTTTACCATAGGATATAAATAACTGATTGTCACACGGTTTGTTTTTTTTTTTTATGCGGCGTAGCAGTTTTAATTCCAGAAGTTTGAGGCCTAATCAGGCCAGTTTGGAAAAGTTCATTTAACGCAATTTTTATCTGAGTAAAAACTCTACTCAAAACTTGATTTAAAATCTAACTTATATTCAATGACAATTTCAAATATCTTACAGCAGTTCATATATTTTAAAATCTATAATGAAAACTCTCAATAAACTACCTACAAAAAAAAACAAAAACTTTCATGATACTCAATTCATAAATTAAACTTAGACCTAATCTTGCAGTCTCCTACAGCTTTATTCATCCCTGGTACCTCCCGTCCTCTAGACTCCCGCAGTGACCTCTGATTCACGGCCACAAATCAAACGCTCTCAAGCTTACTGAAACCTCTTTATTTTCCTGACACCCTAATATTCGTAAAGGACTGCTGTGGGATTTATCTTCATGATATTCCGATGATTTTCATTTTCTGTATGTTTTTTCTAAATCTTCGTACATCTGTAAGAAATGATAAGTTTTCGGATTTTTGTTGTTGTATTAGCTTATTTATCGGATAGTTAGGGCAAAAATCCTTTACCTATTACATACTAAAATTGGTTTAAAAGTTACGTGTATTTGTTATGGCAAATTCTCAAATTTTTTTTTTTTCGATATGTGCCAAAGTTTAATGTAGAAAAATTATGTGATGGACAAAAGTATACTGAATGAAAGCCATTCAAAACCGGTAAAAAAATAGGTTGTAGACTCTGTAGAAGGTTTTTTGCAGTTTGAAGATATGAAATATTCATTACAGTTAAATTTATTATTTTGAAATTAGAAGAAAGAATCATTGTTCTGGATTTGAAAATCACGCTATATCACGAAATTTGTGACGGTTGGAGTCTATAAATCAGAATAGAAAATTCTATACGTTAATCACGTTAAAGTGATATTATTTAACTTATCGATAGGTTTCAATACTGCTTGATGCCTCACTAAAACAGTATCTTGAGATTTCAAACTTAATATTTATGTAAAAAGTTTCATCTTAAAAAAAAAAGGTATTCAAACCTCAAATGTTAAAACCTTTATTTGCTTACACAGCTCAACCGCGAATTGGACCAACTGCGAATTGGACTAACCGCAAATTGGACTCATCGCGAATGGGACCAACTGCGATTTGGTAATTTTTTTGAACATTGGACCAACCGCGGCTTGGACTAAATGCGCGAGGAACTATTCATAAATACTTTTTCGTTATAGTGCCAACTTACCCCGCTACCGAGTTGCTCATATTTTTGATGGAAATAAAAAAATACGCTTGGCGAGCGACCAACCTTTCTATAAACTCTGCCATGATACCGTTTCGGTCGTGATATGTTCTGGCAATGATTTATAGGTTCGAAAGTTAAGCAGTCAGGTTTGGGAAGTAACCATTTCATCCGAAATCATTGCCAGAACATATCACGACCGAAACGGTATCATGGCAGAGTTTATAGAAAGGTTGGTCGCTCGCCAAGCGTATTTTTTTATTTCCATCAAAAATATGAGCAACTCGGTATAGTCGCTTTTTGAATGCACAAATGCAAAAGCACTATTTAGTTACTATTTAATTATTGAACCGCAAAATTTTAAGTGTAAGTTGTATACTTCCTCCTCTATAAGTATATGAAAATTTTGCTATATCATCTTATGAATGCAACATAAAATTAGTATATCAACTCTAAAAAAACATATACAAGAGCCTTAAATCGTCCTAAACAACAAAGTAAGCAACATTCACAGAAAACATATTCGCTCTGTCTGTTCCAAATTTATTGCGAAAAACTTTGTAAGAAACAAAAACACATCGAGGAAAATAAAGAAATCACTTAACTCAAGGGAAGGTTAATGTATCAAAATACGAGAGAAGACATTTGAATACAATGGCGGTTAGTCAGCACAATGGTCACAAAAATGTATGAGTTAATTGGCGCCGGAACCGATGAGGTCGAATCATACGCAAAAATATTATATTATCCTGTTAATGTCCATAATTATTCACAAGTTACATTTTCATGCTGGACTGGGAGCTAAAGAAAAACATAGAATGACTGTGCCATCTGCTACTCTTTCCGCCCGGGCATACTGGAAAATTCAGTTAAGGGACAGAGGTTTTATTGGCCTTTTTGCGGGCTGACCCCCAGTCACTGCAATAGTCTATCTCCATCATTATAATACCTCAAAATTTGCCAAATGTGACCTCAGATGGTTTTAGTGCCAACGCTGCGTCACGCTTTGGAACGCGCGTTTCATACAAAACTGCAACGTCCGTACCATACGCGCGTTCGATACGGACGTTCGGAATTCGCCAAGTGCCGCGTATGATACGCGCGTTCTGTACGGAAAAGGATTTAATGAATTTACGGGGTTCTTACCACGATTTCTGATTTTATTTTCGCACGTCCGATATTTCGATGCTGTTACAAGCACCATGATCGCTTACGAAATTCATTAAATCATAGTGAAAATAACCGCGATAGTTTAAACAATTGGTACGGAAAATGTAATGAAAGTTTGTACGTTTGAATCTCTCTTAGTAGGTGTTATATTTATTTATTTATTTAAAGGTCACCAACACAATAATGTTAACATTAACACTTCTTAAAAATAGGTTATTACTATAACTAAACACTATTACGTTTATAGGTGACGACAACATGCATTGGTACATTAAAAAAAAAAAATTACATAGGCAATAATAAATTATGAAAATTAAGTAAAAATTAATAACAAATTAAATGGGTACGTATAACATAAATCTATGGGTAGGTATGTTTACAACTTACCCATAGATTTACCCATACAATGTTAATTAAAACGTCAATAATTGAATCAGATAATTATAATAAGCCTCTTGATCTTTTGATAGAAAACGTTATTTTAATTCGTTCGAAATATTTATTTTTCGTATGTATTTCAAAAAAATAGAGAAACTGAATAAAACAAAATACATACATACCAGGTCAGCTACAATACTGCGATGATTATTGAAGCTGATCTTCAGCTGGGACATCAACTTACTTCTCCTAGGTGTTGTTTTTGGAACAGAGAAATGAATTATATAGGTATTATCATATAACACATCGTCATAAAAAAATAACAAAAAAAAATCCCCGCGGCCATATCTAAGTGCTTTTCATAAAAAGTTTCTGAAACTTTTTGCAGGATATTTTGTGTCATCAAACTACTTATTCCGTATAATCTATAGCATCTGAGAAAAAGCCCCTTGTCGGAAACATCTGGCTAACTATAAACAACAAATTAGTTGTTGCATAACTCACAATAAAACTTCAATCGTAACGATAACCCAACACAAAAACATCGCCTAAACTTTAACAACCAACTATAAAAGACGCGGCAAAAACGGTGCCAAGCGATAAGCGATAATATCGCTCGGGGAATATCGACGCTTACTTATCTGACGCGATATCGCGCGATACTTAACTATCGGAAGGCAGTTCATCCCTCACTGCAAAGATCTACTATCTACTTAATATCCGAGAAGGAATCGTGATCGGCACTATTTTCTGAAATTATTACTTCCTCTAATTTATTACTGCAATAAAATGTTACCGAACTGTTCTCAAGTAGCTAACGATTGGATATTGATGGCGAACTTTTATATTCTTTATCTGTTAAGTTATGTTCTGTTTAACGTGGCTTTTTCTGTGTAATAGCTACCCTTACAGGTTAAATTATGATTAATATCGTATTTTAACTAGCTCATGCTCGCCATTTCAGTTGTGTTAATAGTTTAGTATTAACCTATTGTTTTAATTTAATTAATCCATCGATCTACCGAGCCAATATTCTGATTAAAGCATAGTTAACAACAATTTAGTTTAATCTTTTATTTGCGACTAAATAGCAAGATATAAAACCGTTTTTCCAACTATTTCTATTAAGAAATACGTTAAGCCCTGATTTTTCAATTGTCACTAAAATTTGGTCACTTAAAAGAATTGCAAAATTTCAATACAAAAAAAAATGTTTTTGTCGTAAATTCAATCCACAGATCATTCTTAAACTTCTCCTAAAATATTTTGATCTTCGTAAAAAGACCCTGTATATCTGTTCGATAAAAGTGCAGTACACAAGCTAAGAGATCGTATTTATCTTTGTGCCGCTAAGTATGGGCTTATCTGAGAAAAAAGGTTTTATTTTATTGTTTGCTTTATATAGCCTATGTTTCGAAGTTTTTGTCAAGCTACTTTACTACAGCAGAATCCTAACAGCCTATAGCGCGTATGTCATAAAGACACCACACCGGAATAATGTAATCAAAAGGTAATCAAATAAACACCTAAACCCGAGATAGCTTACAGAAGTTTGTTTGCTTATCGGCCGACACAATGAACGACTAATCTAGTTACCTATTGGAAAATGGCGTTGGCACTGTTAACCAAACAAACAGGGTTCTATTTACGCACCTTTGGTCTCATACAAAGTTTGTTTAAAGATCTCTATACCTAGCTGTAAAATATGCAGTACTTATAAAAGAGGTATAATAAGGCTTTGTAAGGTCTTATAAAAGAGGTGGCAGCAACGTTTTTTTTTGTTTTTCCGCCAAAGATAGCTTTGGCACCCACTAAAGCACGCTCTAGCAGGAGGATGAATCCTGCTACGGACGAAAGGGAATTCTATAGTGCTGCTAACCCCAGTGGCTAGCAGGTATAGAGTACCCAGACAGTGTGGGGATCGCAAGAGCGGCCACGAGACTCCTCAGAACGCCTGAGTATATCCACTAAACATCCCCTTTAATAATCCGCCTTGGTGTAGGCCATAATTGGAGCGACAGCCAATCGGTAGATACAGGCTGCGCAGCGGGTGCACCCTGGCCCCCATGGATGAGCTGAAAGCTAAAATGACGAGGCTGAGATAAAGACATTATCAAGAGTGACGAGACTCACTCTAAGATAGGAAAGCTGAAAGAAAAGGACTGAAAGAAAAGGATGAAAAGGACGCAAACGGGAAGTATTTGACAAGCAGAGTCTTGAAATAGTAGATTGTTAAACAAGGGTCGGATGACATCAATTCCCATACGAGGTGTTTAGACGCCCGAGCGCAGCGAGGGCGGATATAATCCGAGTATGAATTGATGTCATCCACCCGCGGGGAACACTCTACTTTTCATTTCGAATATAAGGAAAGTAAAAAAAAACATTTTTCTTAAATAGTATTTATTCTAAATTAATGGAAAAGTTCGAACAATTCGTAAAGTTCAAAGTGACATATAAATCGGTGACATATTTCTATGTAGGTATAGATATCATTTTTTACATAAAACAACCCTATGTATTAAAATAATTATATATAATTAAGAAAATTATATATTTACTAGCTGACCCGGCAAACGTTGTTTTGCCATATAAATAAAAAAAAATAGATTTTGGCCGATTCTCATAGATACCGGATAAGCACAAAAAATTTCATCAAAATCGGTCAAGCCGTTTCGGAGGAGTATGGCAACGAAAACTGTGACAAGAGAATTTTATATATTAGATATTATATTTTTTTTAAAGGATAGTGACAAAATATAGACAAATATAATTTTTTAAATTACTTCTTTTAACTTGACTTCTAAAATAAAAATAAAACACAAAAAAATCTAAATTTTTGACAGCTGGCTTCATGAGAAATGTATTAGTTCTAATTTTTCATTTTTTAATTCTAGTTCATAATTTTTTAAATTACTTCTTTTAACTTCTAAAATAAAAAAATAAAAAAAAATCATAAAAAATTCTAAATTTGTGACAGCTGGCTTCATAAGAAATGTATTAGTTCTATTTTTGAAATCCATTCCGGCCCTTGGTTCGGAATGAATTTGTATGAAACATTCCGACCCGCGGGTGGGATGAAGCATTTTCAGACCGATACTTGGATCAAACATAGACTACTTTCCGAGTATGAGGAATGAAAAAATGATTTCCAAAGGCCCCAAAGTTTGAAATCTCGAACTTTACATGGGCCTAATTATTTTTAAATCGATACACTTTCAATGATGAAGAAATTTTGATACAAAGAAAATCTTTTTTATCCATACAATTATTAGTACCCAAATAGCTTACCTATCAATAAAACTTTAAAACAGGCAATCTTCGGAAGTCATCAGAAATAGCTCCGATTACGATGTTTTTTTTTTTAGAATAGAATAGAATAGAATAGAAGTACATTTATTGACGGACACAACACATTACAATAGTTAGAACAAACAAAAGAAAGTAAAAGCACAAAAAATAAAATAAAGATGACATAAGCAAAATTACAAAGTAAGTACACCACATCACATTACACAAAAATAAAATTAAAACGAATATATTAGTGGACATCAGAAAGTAAGATAGTTTGAAGATAAGTTGAAATGTTGAGCCAGTCAAAAGGCTACGACTCATCATATGTTACGACTTGCGTCTAAGTAATATAAGAAAGCAATTATTTTTAAATAATTGCTTTCTTATATTACTTATAGTAACAAGTTATATAAAGAAACAAAGAAAATATCAAAATCGTCGTTGTTTCTGAAGGCTTTCGACCGAAAACCTTTATTGACGATGCAATTTTTTTTATTCATAATATACGCGGTAGGCAAGCGTGGAGGTTAATGATATGTACGAATATCATGCATGATCATGGTCGGCATTTTGTTGCGTACAGATTGCTGTAATGGAACTAGTATTGTTACATTCTGCGTACGTTACGTATTTGGACGTGTAGTGCGCAGAATGTTACATTACTAGTTCCATTCATCTGTACACACCATTAGATGATAGGACTGACATATTAAGTATGTAGATGATAAATCCCGAAGCCAGAACCTAATTACGAAGCCTGTTTTAACTTTTAATCCTGAACTGTTCATTTTTAATTGGAAAGATACGAAGATGACCAGGTTTCAGTCTGAGGGAAGAGTTTTTCAAAACTTTTAATTAAAATAAATGTGGTGTAGGTGGGTATTTTTCATCAAACATTGAGTAATCATAGTACTGAAGCAGCGCTTCCCATTTTAAAATTTATGAAGTTACCTTTTAGTTAATTAACCTATATTAATTATGATGGGACTGACATGTACGTTCGTATACAATAAAAAAGATTTAAAAAATATGGAAAAATTTGTTCAGTCCTAGAAATAAGTGGGTGCCCATGCAAACCGGACCCGCGTCGGAAAGCGCATACAACATTTGTTGGATTTTAGACCTTAATTTTATTGGTATATTAAAAATTCAGCGTTTTTTTATCGTTTAAAAGAAAATAACAATTTACAGTATTTAAACACATACCTTAAATCTTAATGATATACGAGCTTTCCGCTCATTAGTTTCTTGAAAACCGATTTTTTTAAAGTAACACTATGTATGTGGACTGGGAGCGAAAGAAAAACGTAGAATGTGCCAGCTGCTTCTCTTCCCGGGCATACTGTAAAAGTCAGTTAAGGGACAGAGGTTTTAAAGGCCTTTTTGTGGGCGATAGGCTGACCCCCTGTCACTACAATAGTCTCTTTCCATCTTTATAATACCTCCAAACGTGACATCACATGGTCTTGTAACCTCTGGTGTTCTGCCTACCCCATAAGGGATACAGGCGTGAAGTTATGTATGTATGTATGTAACACTTTATGTATGTGAACCTATCGTGAGCTTATAGAAACTCATCATACGGAAGACCACACAGGAAACACTTTCGAGTCAGCCTCAAAAATTTAGTTTCCTAAAAACAATTTAGTAAAATATTCCCATAACAGGTGAAGTCTGTTCGACATGTTGACTACAATTTTTAAACCAAACAAACAGGGTTCTATTTACGCACCTTTGGTCTCATACAAAGTTTGTTTAAAGATCTCTATACCTAGCTGTAAAATATGCAGTACTTATAAAAGAGGTATAATAAGGCTTTGTAAGGTCTTATAAAAGAGGTGGCAGCAACGTTTTTTTTTGTTTTTCCGCCAAAGATAGCTTTGGCACCCACTAAAGCACGCTCTAGCAGGAGGATGAATCCTGCTACGGACGAAAGGGAATTCTATAGTGCTGCTAACCCCAGTGGCTAGCAGGTATAGAGTACCCAGACAGTGTGGGGATCGCAAGAGCGGCCACGAGACTCCTCAGAACGCCTGAGTATATCCACTAAACATCCCCTTTAATAATCCGCCTTGGTGTAGGCCATAATTGGAGCGACAGCCAATCGGTAGATACAGGCTGCGCAGCGGGTGCACCCTGGCCCCCATGGATGAGCTGAAAGCTAAAATGACGAGGCTGAGATAAAGACATTATCAAGAGTGACGAGACTCACTCTAAGATAGGAAAGCTGAAAGAAAAGGACTGAAAGAAAAGGATGAAAAGGACGCAAACGGGAAGTATTTGACAAGCAGAGTCTTGAAAAAATGATTTCCAAAGGCCCCAAAGTTTGAAATCTCGAACTTTACATGGGCCTAATTATTTTTAAATCGATACACTTTCAATGATGAAGAAATTTTGATACAAAGAAAATCTTTTTTATCCATACAATTATTAGTGCCCAAATAGCTTACCTATCAATAAAACTTTAAAACAGGCAATCTTCGGAAGTCATCAGAAATAGCTCCGATTACGATGTTTTTTTTTTAAATAATTGCTTTCTTATATTACTTATAGTAACAAGTTATATAAAGAAACAAAGAAAATATCAAAATCGTCGTTGTTTCTGAAGGCTTTCGACCGAAAACCTTTATTGACGATGCAATTTTTTTTATTCATAATATACGCGGTAGGCAAGCGTGGAGGTTAATGATATGTACGAATATCATGCATGATCATGGTCGGCATTTTGTTGCGTACAGATTGCTGTAATGGAACTAGTATTGTTACATTCTGCGTACGTTACGTATTTGGACGTGTAGTGCGCAGAATGTTACATTACTAGTTCCATTCATCTGTACACACCATTAGATGATAGGACTGACATATTAAGTATGTAGATGATAAATCCCGAAGCCAGAACCTAATTACGAAGCCTGTTTTAACTTTTAATCCTGAACTGTTCATTTTTAATTGGAAAGATACGAAGATGACCAGGTTTCAGTCTGAGGGAAGAGTTTTTCAAAACTTTTAATTAAAATAAATGTGGTGTAGGTGGGTATTTTTCATCAAACATTGAGTAATCATAGTACTGAAGCAGCGCTTCCCATTTTAAAATTTATGAAGTTACCTTTTAGTTAATTAACCTAAGTATATTAATTATGATGGGACTGACATGTACGTTCGTATACAATAAAAAAGATTTAAAAAATATGGAAAAATTTGTTCAGTCCTAGAAATAAGTGGGTGCCCATGCAAACCGGACCCGCGTCGGAAAGCGCATACAACATTTGTTGGATTTTAGACCTTAATTTTATTGGTATATTAAAAATTCAGCGTTTTTTTATCGTTTAAAAGAAAATAACAATTTACAGTATTTAAACACATACCTTAAATCTTAATGATATACGAGCTTTCCGCTCATTAGTTTCTTGAAAACCGATTTTTTTAAAGTAACACTATGTATGTGGACTGGGAGCGAAAGAAAAACGTAGAATGTGCCAGCTGCTTCTCTTCCCGGGCATACTGTAAAAGTCAGTTAAGGGACAGAGGTTTTAAAGGCCTTTTTGTGGGCGATAGGCTGACCCCCTGTCACTACAATAGTCTCTTTCCATCTTTATAATACCTCCAAACGTGACATCACATGGTCTTGTAACCTCTGGTGTTCTGCCTACCCCATGAGGGATACAGGCGTGAAGTTATGTATGTATGTATGTAACACTTTATGTATGTGAACCTATCGTGAGCTTATAGAAACTCATCATACGGAAGACCACACAGGAAACACTTTCGAGTCAGCCTCAAAAATTTAGTTTCCTAAAAACAATTTAGTAAAATATTCCCATAACAGGTGAAGTCTGTTCGACTTGTTGACTGACGAGTCTTAAAATGTAATCCCAAGCAAGATCCCTAAAATACCTGTAAAATTAAACGGAACCCTTCACATACAACCGCGACTCGCACAAGATCAGTTCCACTTTAATTCATTAGAACTAAAATATTTTCTATTTCCAAGAAGATTCATAAATAATACCGAACACATACTTAAGTAAATTGCTAAACTCATGCTCACTTCTACGAAACAAATATAAAGTGTGTTTGTTTTCATTGTAGCGTGATAAATGACTATGCAAGCGATGAACTGAACGATGGGTAGCGATATCATTCGTAAGACAAATAAAGAAAGTTCTAGACATAAATAAACTTTTTGTTTGTAAGAAATCTCCTTCGAAAACCGATCGGGCAGCTACTGTCACGCGGTGTTATTCCGTAACTTGCTCTTTTCTGTACCGGTATGGAGAGTTATATTTTTGAGTAGTTTGAATGTTTTGTCAATTTGATATGAGTGTTAATTTATAGTTACATTAAGTCATTTTATTTAATTACAGTATATGAAAGAACAAACAACAAGATTAAAAAGGTTTCAGTGTTTATAATGATACCGACATTGATTTTGCAACCGACTTCTCAATATGTGTAAATTTTTCACTGTGTCTTTGTTATTATTTTGAAAAGATACTCATACAAAAAAAAAGTAATTTAGATTAGGAGGTGAGAATTTGGGTTTTTTTTTTAAATTATGAAAAACTATCATATTTACTAAACTATAAGAAATAGGCTAGTAGTACTCGAAGCAAGTTTGTTCAAAATAGCCTACCTACCCCCCATTTCAATTTGGCCAACTGTGTACCAAACACTATGTAAATTAAAACAAATAAATAGGGGTATTACAAATAAATAATAAAATAAAATATAAATAAATAAAAAAGAAGAAACGAGACGGTTCTTCGCATTATCGGCAAAGATTTGGAAATTTTAAATACGTTGAAGCGGCGCAAACTGCTATACCTGGGTCATATCATGAGACAGGAGAAGTATGAACTTTTGCAGCTTATATTACAGGGGAAAATACAAGGACGCCGCAGACCAGGCAGACGCAAAACATCTTGGCTCAAAAACCTGCGTGAATGGTTCGGGATGAGCACTCGGTCATTGTTTAGAGCGGCCGTCGATAAAGTTAAAATCGCCATGATGATCGCTGACCTCCGATAGGAGATGGCACCTAAAGAAGAAGAAATAAAAATTAAATTACGCCCCAATCAAAACGTCATCAACTCAGAACGATAAAAATACTGTGTGTGGAACATTAGATCTGGTCATACATAAAATTGCGTGCGATATCAGAAAGTACTAATAAAAAATGTCAGATTTAGAAAAGCAGCGATTAAATCGTAAGAAGTTACTGAATCGTTCAGTCGGGGTGTCTGTATAAATCGCCTCGATATCCGTAGATCTGCGTATTTATCGTCTGCACGCTGCACGCGGGGTGAACGACCCTTGCACCCCCTAAAACCCTCATCCCTTTCCCAACCCCCACAGTACCCCACTGCTATAACACTTCCAAATATTTGCCTACTGGAATCATATCTAGTTTTCAATAGGGAGTGATGTTTAATTAAGTTTCTATCGTTTGTTTTAAGCGTTTTATTTGATGAAGTTTTCTGGATAAGTGCTTTTATAAAGAGGTTATCTTAAAGACCATGGGTATCTTAAAGACCAAATTAGGGCTTTTCTTACCGTTGGTCAAAAGTAGTCCTGCCTATAGGTTCTTTTGAATAGGTTAAGTACTTTAAAGGAATATGGCAAATGAAGAGATCGCTTTTAAATATAATTATAATCGTTCGCCAGTTTCTGTTTCTCTTGCCCCGTCCGACTGGTCAGATTGTCTGGTCATTCCACCTAGAAAGCGTAATGCTGTAAAAATGCCCACTAATCATAAAAACATAAATTTAGGTTCATTTGGGCAGCGTTCGCGCTTTTAGCGATTTCTACCAGGCATTCCTTTTAAGCCATGCCGTCAAAAATTTATGTTTATTTTTTCCTTTTTTGTTTGTTTGTTACAAAACTGTTCTTGAAAATAAAGTGTTTTTCATTATCACTTATTTGAAAAAATAACAAACCAAAAAGCAACTGTGTATAATAGATCATTACGAAATTTAAAACATTTTTGTCGGTCATAAGTAGATAAGTGTTTACTACACAGAGAAGCATTTAAATATTAGAGTGACGAGTATTCTTTGATGTGTCTAAGAGTATTCAGAAAATAAATGGCGGGAATTTAGAGTGGAATAAAACGTTTAGCTACAAGACTTCACCACAAATTGCGAACAATTATAACGCACAGAAATAAACGCTGAACGCGCAAATAATGCTGAAATTGCAGAGGCGTCGCGTAAATATATGGAAATAAGTGTAGTTGTAATGTAAAATAAAATGTTCTCTGATTTAAAATTGCTACGTGTTTTAAAATGAATATGGTTCAATTTACTTCGCTTGGCTACTGGCCGGGAGTCAATAGTTACAAGGTATATACAGGGTGAATGGTAGCAAATTTTAGAAATTGAAGGAGAGCACTCTGTATTTGATAACCATGCGTTGCGTAACGAATTCTTTTACTTTCGGTTAAGTTTACTCGGTAAATAATAAATATTTATTTTTTCTCTACATGTATGATTTCAGACTATGACGTCATCGAATTTCGAAAGTGACACACCGTGTATGAGACCAGTTGATGCACCCTAAGGGGGCTTATATTCAACAGTGAATTTTTATGGCATCTGATTGATTGAAATCGCTAAAATAGAGATAGTATAAATTCCAAAATCATAAAAACATTATTATTTAACCCATTTCATTTCTATAGCATCCATATTTTATGGCCTGTCCCAAAGTTTTCTTGTCATTATCTATCTATACTAAATATACAGTAAATCACTATAAAATTATAAATTTAATCCATTTTCAATTAACGTAGAAATCACAAAGAAGATAGTTTCATTACGAAAATATGTTCCCAACATTCTCTTACTTCGAGTGATTGTACAAATATTAGCTTGCAATGTTGAATGGCTTTGAATCTCTGCTTTTAATGTCTCCCGTGGAGCTCTTTAAACAGCCATCAACCGCAGAAGCCTCTGCATTGTTGACACAAAGATTGTTTACCTCTGAGCATGTATTTTTCGACTCCAATTTTGAAATTGTTGTTGAAGTTAATAAACTTAAAATAAACTTAAGTACCTGTATACATTCATTGGTCTTTAAAGTTTTGTGTATTTTTTCTCGGTCTGTATTTTAACATAAATAAGTAAATAAAGTAAAGCTAAATGTACATCATTTTGGAAATAATAAATTATTTTTGTTACCTACCGAATACTGCAAAAAAAGGCTCTAATAAAAACACTCTTTTCGCCCAGAATTCTTTTATGGCTTACTTTTAGGACTAGGTGTCCACGCGCATATTCGTTCACACAAAACTGCCACGCGCCACGTGCGCGTGGGACGCAGCTAGCTACCGCGAGTATTTTCGTATTTGTATTACGAGCGTAAATTGTTTTTCGATTTTAATCGAAGTGTTGCCATTTATAAGAGATTAAGTATTTCTTCCATGCTGGACTGGGAGTGAAAGAAAAACATAGAATGTGCCAGCTGCTTCTCTTCCCGGGCATACCGTAAAAGTCAGTTAAGGGACAGAGGTTTTATTGACAGTTTTGCGGGCGATAGGCTGACCCCCTGTCACTGCAATAGTCTCTCTCCATTATTATTATACCTCTAAATTTGTCAAACGAGACCTCAGAAGGTTTCATAGCCTCTGGTGTTCTGCCTACCCCATAAGGCCACGACGTGTGGACACGGACGTATGGCACACGCGTGGACACACGTAACACTGCGTTGGCACTTAAGTAGGCACTATTTCAATATACCTCCTTTTCTGTGAGTATGCCAACTGTCAATTTAATTACGGATCATTTCCCATTTTACTAAACGTATAAAACCTTTAATAAGAAATGAACTCTCGCAAAATAGCTAAAAAGGACCTGCTACAATTGTTTTAAATTCTGTAATACAATCTTCAACCTTTTTTCAATCTTCAACTTATTAAAGAAAATACTTTTAAAACCGATTATTATCGCGTAAAATAATTTTACATTTTAACTCCGCATTTCGTTGTTACAGACCCCTTGGTCTTGTTTAAATCTACTAAAACTGAGACATACATACAAACTTACATATCGTCACGCCTGTATCCCTTATGGGGTAGGTAGAACACCAGATGCCATAAACCGTCAGATGTCACATTTGACAAACTTGGAGGTATTATAATTATGGTGAGAGACTTGCAGCGATAGGGGGTCAGCCTATCGCCCACAAAAACGTCCATAATACCTCCGACATAAAAAAAGGCGGGTAATAAAAACTTGGCCATAAAAATAATGAAAATTTTCTCATATATGCAAAAACCAAGACCAATATAAAATGTGTGCAATAATGTTAACAAGCGATGTATAATAAATTATATGTGTTTAGATCTGCAACAAGTACATATTATTATAGTTATAGTTATCGTAAAATAAGAAAACTGTTGTCTGAACTAAAGTTATAGTCTGAAAAGTTATATAAAGATAACTAGTTAAAAAGTTAAAGTTCGTTTTTATGATAAACGATGTAAAACGTTTATTAAATCACGATTGAGATCATACTTTATAATAAGTGATGATGAGGCAAATTACTGGAACTTCCCGGTGTAGAATAGAAGTGGCGCTTCATAAATTATATTAATTAAATATCCCTTAAGTAACCAATATTTGAGTACTAATCAGAAGCATGTAGGTATCAAAAATTTGCTTATTTTAAGTATCGCCTCTTGAGATCAACCTCTCAGTGCTTACGCTATATATCATAATTCGCTCGCAATAAATATACTTTCATATCTTGCAGGCAGCCTCTCCACATCAATCCCAACAGTTAAAAACCCCACAACTTCTTAAAATTAATAGTTTTTAAAATTTTGGCTTTCTATAGAAATAATATTTATAGCCTCTGTTTAGAGACGTAACTCTGAGCGTAGGTTTGCCAGGCACCTTGCGCAGTAAAATATCGCTTCATAATAGTATAGGTACTTCTTACAAAATGTAGAGTAAGGAGCAAACATATTTATGTTTTTATTTTTTGTGTTATTTATCAAGATTTGTAAAAAGTCGTAGAACAAATGTTGTTCGGATTAATGTGGAGAGGCTGCCCGCAATAGGTGATGCGTTAATGAAAATTAACCCTGTACTTTTTCTTATAAGTAGTAAGTAGAGTTTATACTTCTAATATTGATTATAATTAAATGCTTTGACGAACGCTGCTGTAGCGTAGCTTTATTTATTTACCCTTAATTGTACATTTACGCAAAAGAAAAAAAACATAATGCACGAATGGGCAGCCTTATCGCTGGTAAGCCATCTCTACCAGGTAACCAAAAGGCTTTTGTCTGCCTCAAAACGCCAGTGGAAGTGGCTTCTATCCCCGCAAAATGCAAATATTTAACTCGAACCCTGGTAGTTATTTAATTTTTATATGATTAAAATTATATTATGAAATATGATTTTAATATAATTTTAATTATTTCTTTGAACTATCTTATTAAATACATACAAAAATTATTTAGATTTGAATTTGAACAAAGTGATACAGGGTGACTGGTGGGTCACTTTCGAAATTCGAGGATGAGATAGGTTGAGAAAAAATTAAATTAAAAATAAATACTAATTACTATTTACTGAGTAAACTTAACCGTAAGTTAAAGAATTGATTACGCAAGTCATGATTACATAAGCGTTGGCAGCGATCCGCGTGCCAGATCACGTGCCGCGATTGCTTAGGCGTAAGTAAAATAAGTAAATAGTAACAAAACTTTCTTCATTTATACGGAATTGTAGTGAAAAATTAAGAACATGTTTTTATTTCATAATTATGATCAGAACCGAGTACAGAGTGCACACCTTCAATATCTAAAATTTCTCTTCAGTCACCCGGTATAGAGGCAATACGCCTTTATAAAATGTAGAAAAAACCTTTAGAAAAAGCCTTTTGTACCTTACGCAGCATACAATTGAGAACTATTTTCGTATAAAATTTCACAATGGAAGGACGAATCTATTTGATTGTAAGCAGTCGCTGATATCCATTTATTGATGATGTGCCTTTGACCTTCAAATAAAGCTGGAATGCATTGTTTGAGAGGAATATTAAAAAAAAATAGAAAATTTTGATTAATTAGAAAAATAATCTAAATTCTCCTTTAGACGTCTTGCGGTGTAGTTGTAACATGCATTACCTTCAATGCCAGAAGGCCTTGGGTTCAATTCCCAGTGGGTTGGACATTTGTACTATGTACAATATAAGCTGTCAAGTCATGTATTTTTACATGTTCGTTTTATTTAATTTCTAATATATCCAATATCCATAAACAAAAGAAACATATATTTTACTAGACGATATCTAATATTTCAGCCATTTTACATAAAACCATGTATGAATTATTCTTCTTATTCTTCAACTTCAAATACCACATAAATCACGTTGTCTTTTTGATGAAATTCATATGAAAATCCATCAGTGGTTTATTGCTTTCAAACAGACAGACGGATGCAGCATTGTTTTTTTGGTATACATTGAATTACATTGAAGTGTTGGTTCGAGAATGTTCTTATTTCTAAGTAGTTTTAAAAATAAATTAACCATTTTACATAAATTATTACAAAACAAATCATTTTATTGCAATATAGTGGTAAACAAATAGATCTTATATATTATAAATAAATAGTTCTACACAGAGAGAAAAAACTTTAAAAAGGAATATTTCAAAAATTTTAATAATTAGTAACAAAAAAAACAAGGACAATGCTTCCATTCAACATTCTCAAAAGTATTCGTAAATGACACTTAACTCTCCTTAATATTTTAAATGACAACTATAACAATACAGTTAACGCGTTAACCCTCAACTTGCCAGATAAGTTATACTGTAATTTGAAACTTATTTAACCCTTCTTGTAGAGAGGACAGCCAAAAGACATTAGTACGAAATAATAACTAGAAACGTCTAACTTGTGGCAATAACTGGATAAAGTATACCAAAGAGGAGCTCAGAAAGTGATCAACAATCGCTTATTACTCGAAAAGCGAGTCTCTCGATGGAGTTTGTACCTATTTTTCTAAGAAATAAAAGTAATTTTCCAACTTTGTATAAACCCTGGCTACCGCAAATGGATGGTATTAAAACTTGGAGTCGTAAAAGCGACCAACGACTCCAAACGAGAGACTACGAAGTATTGAATGTGGAAGGAACCACCGATTTGTATCAAGATTCGTCGGAAAAAATATAAACTTTTATATTTATAGTCGCGCTGGGTGACTAAACAGATACTTTAGTTTGCGCTCAAGTAAATTGTTACGCTGTGATATTTTTGGATATTTTTATACTTATGAAAGAAACTAAATGTTGTATAAAAGTCTGTAAAGGTACGTAGAAGTTCGCAAACATTTATGTGTCTCGTTCTTTTTTCTTTTTACTTTTTTTACTTTTCAATTCTAAGATATTAAAAAAGTCATAACTGGTAAATATGCATAACTATTTTGAACACGCAGACATTGGTGTTATTATTGTATGCATATATGAATCTATTCATAAGTTCATTACATACATACATCACTTCACGCCTGTCTCCCTTATGGGGTTGACAAATTTGGAGGTATTATTATGTTCGAGAGAGACTATTGCAGTGACAGGGAGTCAACCTATCGCCCGCAAAAACGCCAATAAAGCCTCCGTCCCTTAACTGACTTTTACAGTATGCCCGGGAAGAGAAGCACCTGGCACAATCTATGTTTTTCTTTCGCTCCCAGTCCAGCATGGAAGAAGTTTGAAACAAAACTTGTGAGTTTAAAACGTCTTTAGAAATGAACCTTATGAGCACTAACATAGTACCTAATGATGACTCGAAATCACAATAAAATAGGTACGGCTGTAGTAACAGAAAATAATTTGCAATCTTGAGTTTATGAATATAGGGAGCAAACAATATTTAATAAAATTTGAAAATGAATTTTTAGTTTGTTTATTTTATAATACGAAATATAAGAGGTTTTCAACTTGATTTTATACCATAATATTTTTAGCTTAAGAGCAATAATAACATTATAATGTGAAGATGAAAGGAATTAAGCTAGTTGAAGTTTCGTGTACAATTTCCTAGGAGTAGCCTTGTACTGTCACGTGTATTAATATGTATACACTTCGCAACTTATTCGGTTGTGATAAAGTTCCAATTCCAATCAAAATGTATACATATTGGTGGACGTGACTGACGTGTACCTACTTATACCCACAGGAAAGAGATAGTCGCAGGTCCCGCAAAAACAACCCAATAGAATCCTTAAAAATCATTATATTTAAAACGTTGATCTTACAACAGACACATAATTTATAAATGTGAGTGTCTGTTGAGCACAGACACATTAGTATTTATCGGTTCGGCGTCAGCTCGGGGTCTGGCTTCTGTCGCGCTGCGGAGTCGAGCAAACGCCTTTCCAATGTCGAAAGTGGATTCAGTCGGTATCACTTGCTAATTAGGATTATTAACTCAGTCTAGCATGAATATTAAAGCATTTTTAAGTTAGAAAGACGGTTTCTTTGTCTGTCTTGTTAGTTAATAATGCCAATAATATTTGATGGCCTCCTTGGTGGTCGAATGTTCGCCTGCGTTGTGAGAGATTATGGGTTCGAGTCTCAGCTGGGACAGTTTAGGAAATGAATTTTAACATACCTCAGTGGTATTTCGTACGGTTGCCTTTGATATCCATCTTCTTGATCTCTCTCCCATGGTAACACAAAGCACCATGACAAGCACAAACAGATAATCACACAAAGTACATGGCCCCAAACTAAGCAAAACTGGTGATATGGGATACCATGTAGCAAACTAGGGGGGAAACCTAAACACTCAGAACCGGAACATTTTGTTTTCTTGTTTCGTGCGGGAATCGAACCCTTTGCGTAGTAGAGTCTTAGACCACTGCACCACAGAGGCAGAAAGAATCACTAACCAGCAACAACCATAAAGTTCGCAACAGAAAACTCTGTATACAGTAACTGTACACTCACTGTATACAGATTCTGTACGCTCACGTCCACCGATTAAAACCACCTCGCAAGTATTCGCTTTAATTTCTGCAGTAATCGACGACTTCATTACATTCCAGAAACAATCCGCAAAATAAGTTGTTCTTTCTCTCAATGAGTGCAGATTGTTTGAATTTCGTTTTTTGTGAGAGTATTAATTTTGAACCTAATTACGTAATTGGTATTGTTCATTTTATTTAAATTGTATTTTCCACTGGCAGAAGCCCACGTGACTACGTGTTCGCGTCTTGAAGCGGCTACACACGACCCTAAAATCACTGGCGATATCGGGACAGCGGTAGTGGGGATGAAATCGGCTACTACTCTACACACGTCCCTGCCAGTCAGTACGAAACCGACCGTGCAACAGACTGCTCGTTGTTCCGAGATGCCGCCGACACTCACAAAACAGCAGAAAATAGGCATTGTTATGGCACTTACTACGATGCCACCTAACCAGAGACGAAAAAGGAAGACCTGGGTTAAAAACTGGTTGATGAAACTTCATGAACTTAGCCACATGAACGTGATGAGACATTTAGAAGAATGGATTTTGAGTATTTTGAAGAGCTCCTTAATATGGTAGCTCTCTTCCATACGTAGTACGCATATTCTCAAGTTTTTTCTTGAAGGCATTTTGAATGCCTCCTGTCTCATGTCGCGGTTGAAATAATCTTTATGTTTTTTATCCTACAAATATGGTAAATCGTTGAATAGATCGATAGCTTTGGTCCACGCTTCTCGATCTTTCTCGTTCGCCACGTTTTCGCGCTAAATAAACAATTATAACCGCAAGCACGTCGTATCGTCGCGGCACTCAAGCGCAGACTGCGTAGAAATCAATCCTGATTTCGCTACACACGTACTGACAACGCTCCCTAGACGATAATTGTCCCTAAATCGTGAGCTCGCTTTGAGCGATTTAGGGACGATAAAAATCGGGTAGGATTTGCCTACACACGAGACGATTTATGAGACGATCTAGGGTCCTCCCCACCACTGTCCCGATATTGCCAGTGATTTTAGGGTCGTGTGTAGCCGCTTTTGGGTTAGGATCAGTGGGACATTTGTCATTCGGCGAATCATGAAAATGTTTACTATGCCATCTAGTGTCAAAGTGCGGAAACAAAATCTTTCTTTAAATCCCGTAAAAGCCATTATTTTTTCGGTACTACACTTTTTGTACAAAATTTCATCCTGAGCCGTTGAGCCGTTCTGCCTACCGTGATTGAGGAATTCGTGTATCCATACTTTCGCAATTATAATACTAGTAAGATTAGGATAAAGATAAAAAAGATAGTTATTATGAACGGCTATTCGTTCTTTGAGCTTTCTGCCTTGCCCGGTTACTTTGATTCGGTTCCGATTCTTTATGTCTGATTCGACTCTGTCCCGCAGGGAAACTCCGAGCATAGCCCTCTCTATGGCCGGTCACGCGACTTACTAAAGCTTGAATCATGTCTCGAATAGAGATTTGCTATCAATTTAGTTTTTATTGAGAAATATCACAAAATCTAAACTAAAGCAGAATTTCACTCTGACTGAATTGGCTTTTATAATAGTTGTAAAGGAGACATTATTAAAGCTTATGAAAGCCTTCTCCAGACCTTCGTTGTTAAGATAGAATGATGAATATCAATTTAACTTTATTTATTTCAAAATTTCCTATACATCGGTTCTTGTAAGCTAAGATACGCTCTTGTACTCCCTTCTTAAAGGAAGCAGTCAAATTGACCTAAGTATGGTAGCACGTTTAGTCTTGCTGCATGTGCAGAGAAGGAGTAGGAGAAGAAATAAGACTTAGAGAATGACGGTGAGTACTAGAAAGTTGCGATTTGTCTGCAAATTCGATTGCTAATTACTGCGCTATTTAATAATTTACGTAGGTATGGAGGACGACTCTTGAGAACATTGGATCGGATAAAGGATATGTAATTTCAATGCTAAAGCCACCAAAGTTTCTTCCGTATTTCAGATACGTAGCCATATTATGTCGCGAAGCGCCGATTCCCTGAAGGGGGTCCGTCGCTCGCAGTTCAATAGGGTGCTGAAGTGGAAGAAAACTATTAACTAACACTTAAAAAACTTTAATTTTAATTTACAAAACGAGAAAGGCACTTAAAGTCACTATAGCACTGTAGGGAAAATGTTAAATTTTAGACGTTTGGAGCTAGCGGCCCTCGGCCGCAGTTGACGCCGTAGGAGACCGCGGCTCACAGCCGCGGTAGTGGTGGAGGCAGCCACCAACAACCGCTAAGTTAGCGGCAGGGAGGCCGCTCACAGCGGTAGGAACCACCGCGAGGGTTGTAGCGCAAGGCCGCAGCCGTGAAGAGCGCCGAGCAGAGCAGGGCGCCTCAGGTAGAGCCAGGACGTCGTCGCCGGGGAGGGCCGGCGGCTTTTCCCGGATCGGTCAGCCGTCCTCCAGCGTTCTCTCCCGATCTTTTTTTTTCTTCAGAATCCTCACATCTCTCCTCAGCGGACCTTTATTTTCTTCTCTCACTGACGTTGTCAAAATGCTTGACATGTCATTTCTTTTTTTTATGACACAACGGCCAGTATTGAGTAAATTGAGTATTGCAGTAAGGAGTTCCAATATATTATATATTCTATTATATTATTATATATATTTCTATATTTACAAACTAAATATATAACTTAAGGAAAAATATAAAACGAATCTGCTAAAAAGTAATTACAGTAAGTAAGTATAACATTATAATTAGTGTTAACGTGGAAAGAAATTACAAATACAGTTTGTAAGCAGAATTAAGTAAATAAAACACTTAAACATTAAATACACAATAAAACTGGATTCTAGACAACACAGTTGATCTTATCACTCATGAGCGAAGTCTCCCAGGCAACTATTACATTCATCATCATCATCACAACTCTTTGTAATGAGCCTACTGCAGGGCATGAGTCTCTCCCCTGGGTGGAAGTCGTCGTGAGAAATGAATGGTCGGGGCGGTCACTCATCCAAGTTCCGACCGCGCCGAACGTTGCTTTACCTGTGATATCGTATGATACACACAGTAACCACGGCGCCACGACGACTTTACATTAACTAAAGTTAATTGCAATGAATAAAAGAAAATCTTAAATCCAGGTTCGGAGAGCAAAGTCTTAAAAGGTTAGCATGAATACACTTAACCCAGACCACAGTAGTATTATACATTTAGTACTTATTTCAATTCGGCCGCATCTTTGAAATAAATGCCTGAGGCGCAGCGCCGCGGTCCGTTCCCATGCGATAGGTCTGCCCGCCTTCATTACATTTGTCTAGGTACTTTGTGTTTACTTCCATGTTATATTCCAACCCCTCATACGTCCCATACAAACTAATTATATAATTAATCGTCGAGCCTACCAGAGTAATTAAGCAGCAAGCAATGATGCAACGACTTGGATGGCCACAGGCGTGAAGCTAATTCTACGTATTTGGTGGGAACGGCGTCGCAACCAATTGAGTGGTCAACAGGTGCTGAATCGTTCCAGCAGCAGACCCGATTTAAAGAATCACTTCTTGTCTCACACTTCGAGCAATTAGTCGTCCTTTTTTATATAACTAATTAAAGTATTATTTTAACTTTGTATTTAATTAAATTAAATAGTTTTAAAGTAACTTCGTTTTTTTTGCATCCTGCGGCTGAGGCCTTCGTAATTTCCATTTAGTTTTGTGATTGTAAATAAACCTTTTTTATATAAACAAATAAAAAACTTTGTGGATTAAATAGGAAGTGTTCAACGAAAATGCGTTTTGTGTCAAAAAACCATGTTTACGTTAAATAACAAATCGGTCTCATAAATGAGCGACCGCAAAACACTTGCGCCTTGACTGAGACATACGAAATTACTTAGGTATTATTAAATTTGAAAATATAGAAAATCTGCATTTTAATATACCTAAATCTCAATCAAAAATTATTTGGCATTGACCGCATGCCAAGATCGAGCCGCGTAGGTATAGCTCGCGTTTCGTCCATTTGTATGAAGTTGAAATACTGAATATAATATTACCTTCCCCAGACTTTATGAAACATTTAAAAAGTCGCTGAAAAAGTCGCAAGCAGTCACGCGTGACGAGACATAGCGAATCTTTACGTGTTTCTGTAGGGTTGCGTGATTACAGTCGTCACGAAATGTTTAAATTGCTTTGGTGTCGTCATTACAGTCTAATAAACAAAGTGACATGACACGATCTTTATTTACATGACACAAGTTTTGTACTTATGGTGGCTAGCTCACAAGTCAAAATATTCTATACTCAAATCAAATCAAATCAAATATTCTTTATTTCGTAAGTATTTAAATACATTTGAAATAAGTCAAACAGTTTACAAAATGAACTGAATCTACCACCACTTCGGAAAGTCGATCTATTGAGAAGAAGTGGCAAGAAACTCAACAGCAATCATCTTTTAAAAATAAGAAAAAAATACACAATAACAATTTACAGCCAGGGAATCCTATCTTCTTGCATACGGATATCTTATAGTAAAACTTTTCACATAACACTTATCCTTAAATCTATCAAAGGGTTAATGTTAAATATTTTGGAATTTTATTATAAAATAAAGCGTACACATTGACCCATGAACGCATTGGTGATCTTCTGGAGTTATATATTTATACATTAGGCAATCAAGTACTTAGCTTCATTGTAAAATAATAAACCACTACAAAAGCTACCGCGAGCAGCTTTGAAAATCAGTCACTAGAACCAAAATATAATTTAGATGTGTATTCAAACATTTAATAAAAACCCTTCGTAAATAGTATTTGCTTCACTTTCAGTAAAATCAATTTTATTTCCATGTAAATCTTAAACATTTTTTTGTAATTTTATTTTAAAAGCGCAAATCCATCAATGTTTCACGAAGTCTTTTTAAAAGGCTCTTTTTTAACCAACATTTCAGTTGCAGTACTTCAAGTTTTTTGAAACATGCATGTGTTTTTAATATATACACATAGGATTTTCATAATTGTTATGCGAAATAATAAAATTTATAAAACAAACACAAAAAATGTTTTGAGATTATTTTACAAATTGACTCGACGTTTAAAGTAAAATCCTTAGAAATTACAACGATTACATATCTCCAAAGTAAGCAAAGCTTGTGATATAGAACGCCATGTAGCGAACTAGAGGCGAACCTAGAATATAAGTAAATAAAAATATTTTCCGTGTCCATTCCGACCCCGTTACGACCATGTCGTTGTCACAGACGGTTCATAAGAGAAATCTTTTACATATTTCATCATCATCATCACAACTCCGTGTAATGAGCCCACTGCAGGGCTGTGAGTCTCTCCTCTGGGCGACGAGGAGGTTAAGGCCGTAGCCCGTAATCCACCAAGCTGGCCCGGTGCTGGTTGGTGGATGTCAGATATTTCAGGGTGCCGAAATGGCTTCTGACAAACCCTAACGACTACTGTATACAAGTATACAGTACCCGGGACCGACTGCTTAACGTGCCCTCCGAAGCACAGAAGTCGTCGTGAGAAATGAATGGTCGGCGGTCACCCATCCTAATACCGGCCGCACCGAGCGCGCTTAACCTGCGAATCGTTTGATATGCACAATAACCACGGCACCACGACGACTTATATTTAATGTACTAAAAAACGAGAAAACTTAAGAGAAACTGAAAATAAAATTTTCTTCCTTGAAACCAAATTCTAAAACGCTCCTAAACCTTGGTTGCACATGGCAAAAAAATCTCGTTTCGCTGAGCAAATAGTTTGGATATTTCACAAACCGAATGTACACTCAACTTTAAAGAGTCCTTGTTAGGAAAAGCAAAGAATTCCTTGTAACTCCGGACTTAACTCAAACATGTGGTGCACGTGGAACATGTATGTACATACTGAAGACCTAGTTGAAAGTCTAGAATAACTGAATTGCATTTTGTACAACACAGGCTTGTTTTCTGTAAAGAACATCGTTACTTATACAGGATTGTTTTAAGTCACCGGATAAATTGTTTTTCACATAATAAGTATCATTTATAGAAACGATTTTTGCAAAAAAAGGTTTGTATTTTTTTTTTACTAGGAAATTAATATATTCGGTAACATACTAAGCAAAGCACTCAAGTAAGTCTAAATTATGAATGAATACCATTAGAATAAAGACTCACTACAACAAAACATCTTCTAGTACTACGTGGTAGTATTATCAATGAAATGCCGCGTCGTAGTAGCTGTGTTCATCAACAGCGAGTATTTGTAAAAGAGTTCGCGGTGCCATACCGATAAAATACTAAATATTTATTGTAGTATTTTATCGATATAAAAAATTTACACAAAAATTTTATTTATCACATTTTTCATTTATTTAAGAATAATTGAACATTTTAAATGCAAAAAAATTAAAAAAAAAAACACTATTAAAACATGGCAATGCTTCACTTTAACTGGGATTCACAATTTCTGTAAAGAAATTGGTCTCGGGTGGTCTTAGCTGCAAAGCTATACCATAAGATGGAGCTACGTTAGCAATATAACGTAAAAACAAAAATGTGGTAAGTAATTTCGAGGCGTACCGCCAGGCCACGGTAGCTCAGCGGAAGAGCACTCAGAGAGAGGTCCCAGTTTCGAATCCTGGTCCAGTAAGTTTTATTTATCACATTTTTCATTTATTTAATATTTAGGTATATTTATGTCGTTCCAATGAAAATGACATTTAAATTTGGCTGGTGATCAAAAAACAACCCTGTATTGATATTTTGTGAGGTTGTTTATTACTCTTTCTCATCAAACCTGCATAGGATACTTTGAGAGGTCCTGTGCTCGAGTTCCAACCGGGTCCAAGTCCCAGCCCGGCCAGCTAAGGAAGAAAACTATTCTAAACAGGATCGAGTCCGGGCGTATATTCATTTTCCCTTTACTTCTGCTGTGTGGTCTCAACATTACCTACTTTCCCATCACAGTTGATTGATCATTTTGTATTTTTTACATACATACATAACTTCTCGCCTGAATCCCTAATGGGGTAGGCAGAACACCAGAGGCTATAAAACCATCTGATGTCACGTTTGACAAAGTTGGAGGTATTATGATGGAGAGAGACTATTGCAGTAACAGGAGGTCAGCCTGTCGCCCGCAAAAACACCAATAAAACCTCCGTCCCTCATATTTTTAAACAATAAATAAATAAATAAAATCCCCAGACAATCACACCAATTACAAGCATAGCTTGTGTTATGGGATACCTTGTGGCAAACTAGGGGTACCTAGAATATAAATACATAAATAGATAAACACCCAGACACGGAAAATTTTTTTTTTCTTGTTCCGTATAGGAATCGAACCCGCAACCACTGGCGTCTGAGGCAGACAGGTTTACTCCATCGCCAAAGTGGTCGTCAGCTTTTGTCGTTTAATTATTTATTCACATAAAGGCAGTGACATAAAGGCTACAATAATACTAGGTTACACACATTATAACTTATATTTTTGTTTTTGCCGACAGGGTACTGAAGCGAAATCGCTTGGCCGCGCTGTCTCCGGAAGCATTTCGCAACATACCAAACCTGCGCACCCTGTGAGTATACTAAGAGTAATACTAAAAGTTAAACATCCTGTATATAAAATAAAAAAGTGAGTTCTACTTTTTAGAAAAGTTACTAAAAAGTCACCAAAACACCAACAAATACCTATTTATAGATAAAAAAATTCATCAACAAATATTTTTTGACTCTACATAGAATTAGTATAGAAATAATAATGAAGTAAATTGCGAAAATTTAAAAGTGTAATATGAAACATAATGCTCACGATAAAACAATAAAATCGTACTGAAACTAATTCAATTTGATCTTGAGTGAGGACAGAACAACGATAGTAAGCAAAAAAGCGGGAAAATTTAATCGAGTTAAATAGGGCTGCCAGATGTTTGAAAAGCGTCAGCCGTTTTTAAATTCCGTCCGTAAATATACTATAAGTAAATACTTTTATAAGTATATAGCACCCATATCATATGTTCTGTTGAATTTGAGGCTTAATAGAGCTGTGCAAAAAATAAAACTACTTAGAAATACATACATGTGATAAAAATCTCACTTGAAGTTTCTTCGCGAAATATCACCGCGCCACGTGGGTTATGTGTTTTTTCAATGATTTATAAAGAGTCAGTTCCTAAACTTTACTTACCATCACTTAAGATTAAGGACAAAAACAGGTTTAGTCACGGTTAGAAATAAGATCTCAGGAACTATGATACTGAAGCATAGAATTCATTTAAATTTATTGCTCTTTTATATTATGTTATGAGTCCGAATGATCAACAAGGTGAAATTTTTCAACAACTAAACTTTCATAAAAAGCTACGGCAGATAATTTATTTAAAATATTTTTATTGGAGTCACGGACTGTTTTATTTCAGTCGGTGTCCTGGTATCATGACTTATATTGGGTTTCTATATGTACTTAAATATAATTTTGATCGAAGTTTTTTCCTCCTAAATAGAAATTGTGATTATTTTTGTTATTAGAGAATCAAGATTTAACATTGAAATGTACTGTAAGAAAACAAGGAAAAAGACTCCGGCTGATTTGTATTTCTGTAAACGATATCCTTACATTACGCTATTTAAAATATTATAGGCATGAGTATTTAAAAAAATATCGTATTATTACCACGACAATTGAAAACCGACAATAACTAGAACTGAAAAAGTAACCATCGACAACCCTGCTACCATCTAAATTTACAATAGACAGCGGGCGCCCCTGGCGGCGGGTGTCGGCAACTAAGGCATTACGCTGCAGTCTATGCACCCACACAGTGTTGTTTGTTACCGCTTTATTGCAAAATACGATCCAGCCGGATAACGTTACTCGGGGGAAAATCAATAGTTCGGCAATACTGCTGACATACAAGTATATTGGGTGCTGTCTCGTGCCGCTGTAAAGCTGTGTTTTTTAATGTGTTTGCTTGAGAAAAGGGACTGTTATTGTCGCATACCTAATGGTAATGGTTTTGTTATAAGATTTGTTACTTTTTACGGTCCGTTTTTTGTTTAAAAAAAATTGGGGCCATTCTTTCTGTGATCACAGATTACGGCAAAATTATAACATCTTTTGTTTTAGCTTTATAGTCATGAATGACAGATAACCGACATGAGTTGGATTGCAACTAGTTAAAATTTATAAAAACATTCAATAATGAAAAAGGCGGATTGTATCTTGTTGATTTTAAAATTTAATATACTCTGGGCAACATGTACATTATTTTCTAGACTGTAGGAAAGTTCCGGATGTGAACAGCGCAGGACCAATCAGTGTAGAGAACATTTTGGAGCCTTTGTATAGCAGTGTATAGCCTGGCTGAATGAGGAAAGACCCAAGGCCTCAGCTTAAAAAGCTAATGTTTTTGAATGATTCAGGAAACTCATATGCTGTTATTATGGCTATTAAAAAAGGAAACACGTTAGCGCCCAGGTGCCTAAGGGTATATGAGAATTTTCACTAAAGCTGAATGTAGACACTCTAGATACTATTACACTCTTTAATCATGGATGATCGATATTCAAATAATCAAAGGTTTCCATCGTTCACTGCCCGATTCGCCTTTTCTCCGCTACGAAATAAGACTTTAAAAGTTTGATTTTTTATACTCAACTGAAGGAACAACATACAATTTATATACCTACTATTATAGATACCTATTCGTTTATTAGTATATGTATGAAGTAAAAATGTAGTAAAATAAAAATGGTAAAAATGTATAAGTAATGAGAACCTAAGTTATAACTGGGCACGCTCATTATGTACTGGCATTTCTTTAACGTATGTACACTACGTAGCACTAATTGTATAGTTACAAGTTAAAAAATATTGTATAGTTACAAGTGTTTTGCATGCCAGATAAAGCTAGAAGACGACCGATTCCTTTAGTAGGCATCGCTCTGGCTTGCAACGTTCAACATGTAAGTAAACAGTTAACATTGTAAACAACTCAGTCTTACTGTACGCTGGACGAAAATAGGTTTTACTACTTTCGTTTTAGTATCTATTTTAGTTTTTAATGATATGTTTAAAACGAGAATATTTTTGTATACCTACCTATATAAAGTGTTTAATAGATCTGTAGGCCTATTATGGATCTCAAAACCATGCGATGATATCATGAAATAGTTTTGACTTAAAACATATCCTGCGATCATTATTCGTTATTACTTCTCCGCGAAATCTCTTAGCCAAGCTCTTGCCATTAGACTGAATACAATAATCCCAATATATAATAGTATTGTATTGATTTATGAAAGCACACGAAACGGAAAAACATGCAATGATATTATGAAAAACTTTGACGTAAAACATATCATGCTAATTTTATTCGGTATTACTCCTCGGCGAAATCTCTTAGCTAAGTTCTTGCCATGTAGACTGAATACAATAATCCCAATGTATAATAATAAAGTATTTATTTATGAAAGCATTGGAAACACAAAACATATCATAGAGGTGGATGCGATCTCACCTTTTTCAATTGACGTTTTTAAGTCATAGATGAAATTATTGAAACGCCTATTGCAAAAGGAAATGCCTCTTGCATGCAATGAATTGCAATGTTTGTATGTATACATTGCAATTCAATGCAAGCAATGAATTGTATATGTATTTGTTTATACAGGTCACAAAATAAAGATGCTCTGAGCGTAAACACCCTAGACTCACCCTCGATCCTACTTATCCAAGATGTAGCGGGGTAGGTCCTACTTAACAGGTCTTGTGATATAAAATAAAAGATGTTAATACTGATAGATATCACAGATTTATTGAAAATAGCTCAAGGCGAGTCCTGAGTATCTTTACACAGAGAGCGGTGAGAAAGAAGTTTAACTAGCTCAGGAGAGGGAGTTCACCTATACTAAATCACCTCACCGTCTATGTTGTACGAGGGTCATTTGAAAAGTTCCTAGCCTAACGTACTTAATGAAACCACATGATTTTGATTATATTTTTATTTTTCAACATACTCTCCCCCGAGCTCAATACACTTTTTCCATCGACCCGGTAAGGCTTCGATACCCATTTTAAAAAAAACTTCTTCTAACTCCTCAAAATAAGCGTCTACGGCGGCTATGACCTCTTCATTTGTAAAAAAATGTTTACCACCTAAAAATTTTTTCAGCTTTGGGAACAGGTAGAAGTCTGACGGTGCTAAATCCGGTGAATATGGGGGATGAGGTAACAATTCAAAGCCACACCGATGGATTTCTGCCATGGATTGCACAGAAGTGTGAACGCGTGCATTGTCCTGATGAAACAAGACCTTCTTCCTCAATAAACCTGGACGTTTTTCTTTGATTTTTTCTCTCAAAAGCCGCAGCAGGTTGCAGTAGTAATCAGAATTTATTGTTTCACCCTTTTTTAAATAATCCACCAGAATTATACCCTTTGCATCCCAAAAAACTGATGCCATGACTTTGCCAGCCGATAAAACCACTTTTGCCTTCTTTGGGGTGGGTGATCCTGCCCTTTTCCATTGTTTCGACTGTTCTTTTGTCTCAGGTGTATTGTGGTGAACCCAGGTTTCATCCATGGTTATAAATCTTTCAATAAATTCCTGTGGATCAGCTTCATATAACTCTAAACAGTCGCGGGAAGTTGTGAGTCGGTTGCGTTTTTGTTCCACTGAAAGCAGCCGCGGTACCCACCGCGCAGACACCTTAGAGAATCCAAGTTCAGAAGTAATTATATGATGTGTTCGCTCAGAAGAGATGCCTACAGTCTTAGCTATTTCCTCGACTGTCAATCTTCGGTCAGATAAAATTAAATCACAGATTTTTTCTTTGTTTTCATCAGTGGAAGCCGTCGAGGGCCGGCCACTACGGGGCTCATCTTGAATGGACTCACGACCACGTTTAAACTCTGCCACCCAATTTTTAACAGTCGCATACGAAGGAGCGGACTCACCTAAAGTGGCAGACATGTCTTCATGTATAGCTTTTGGAGTTAAACCTTTCAAATACAAGTATTTTATCACTGCACGATGTTCAATTTTATCCATTTTCAAAAATTGCTCTGACTTGACTTACGGTATCACGTGTAAACGAACAATTAATTATTGCAAATAAACTAAACTGTGCATACTTGTTGCTAAATAATGTAGCTATAAAATGAGGGTAGTTATAAAATATAACGACGAGTCTAACAATGTTAGGCTAAGAACTTTTCAAATGACCCTCGTACATAAAAAAAACAATTTATATAGGTACTTTAAATTATCATGAAGTTAACAAAATAATTAATAAACTAAGGTTAGTTACTTAAGACTACTTAAAAACTAACCGCAAGGATTATCTTTTAAAACAATAATTAACGAATATTCTATTTCTTAATGTCACTACAATAACTAATATCCAGATTGAATATCCAATATCAATCTCCAATATCACCACAGGTATTTTCTTCCATTGTTTTCTGGTTGTTGTGTATTTATGTGTTAATATAAAATGTTACCTTATATTTCCTCGGTCAACATTTCACTCAAGCAAACCAGGCCACCATGAGGATTTCATGATCTTGTGTTAAATCATGTAACGAACAGCTTCAGCAACATTTAAACCAATGAAAAAACTCCACCAGAGTTACTCCTACAAAGCACCCTGGAAAGAATTATAAACTTGATTACTCGAGATGGTCAGATCTAGGTTATGTTTTTTTTTTGATAGGTTTCAATTTGGAATAATTTAAAAAGGCGACAATTACTAACATTTGTGATGGAGCCTTAAAAAGATATCTAGCTGAATATTCGTTCAAACTAATAGGATTAACATCAGACGTGAAGATTTGACAATGTGACTTACCATATGGTTTCCAATATGGGCAAAATCTTTAAAAGGCGGCGAATACGCGAATAGTATTACGCCTTATTTAATTCCAAGTTAATTTTTTTATAACCCATAAAACGTACCTACGTTACAGCATAAATCTTTAAACCCTTACAGAGTATCGATATGTCTATCGTATTATTTTGCCACATCACTTACTTAGCTTCTTCACGTCAAATATTTAAAATTTAATTTAATTAAAATTTTATGAAATATATTCATGGATAAATCGAGATTGAAAAACGTACGTCATTTGTTTATAGACCCCCGGGGTCAAGCACAATACAACAGGTCCACATTGAAAGCCAAATTACACCCTGAAAGAAAGATTACACCCTGTATACAGTTACTTACAATAAATCGTAAATATCGTGGTGAAGAACCGTAATACTCCGTGAAGTATATAACCGTGAAGTTCGTAAATATTAGAATAGTTAGTAAATAATAAAAACAGCATACCGTTGATTCTGAAAACCCTTATTTTTAACCCAACTAAGGAAAGGATAATTTTAAACACTATCAGAAGAAAGTCCCAATAAAAAAGCCACATGAAAAATTCATGTTAATTGTTAACCTCAAAACAGAATTTTTTGATGTTAAAAATCTACATAACAGCACAAAAGGGCCGCTTGAACCACCGACAAGACTTCGTCAAATTATGCAAACGACGAACCGCGGCATGTAACTTTGTTACAAAAGCTAACTTTCATCATTCGCGGTGGCTCTTCAAAACTCATTTCTAATATAGGACAAACACATCCACTAGATCTACTTCAAGAGTAAATTTCCCAGTAAAATACTCAGCTTCCTCTTTAAGAGGAAACTTCATAGGAATGAATAGAAATACGGTGCAAATTGTCGGGTTGATAATATCTGAGAGAGCGGTTTATTGACGCTCGGACGCGCCGACTGTTGGTAATTGCCTGAGGAAATATTTCGAGCTTTCAGTGAGATATTTAATAAGTTTGATTCTCTTTACTTTAGTTTTCTTGGCTTTTGGAACTGAGTTTAGTTACAAATTAAAACGATTGAATGTGAACGGCTGAAGGTTCTTTTGAATAACGATTTGACTCTTTTTCAATTTTGTTTTTTCATTGGTCTTTGTAGGCTAAGAAATAACTTTGCTACCATTGTATGCATAAATCTTTAAAAAACACTTTTTTTTGATTTTTCAGCGACTATTACAATTATTCTCTGAGTACTATTACTTAAGCGTGCTTGGATTATTATGCTTAGGTATATTAATTTATATTTTTACTTTTCTAATTAAAAATAGAAATTAATTTATTTTCATTTTCAATTTTTCTTATTATTTACTAGATATATTGTTTAGAATTTAGGTTTAAACACGGGTCTTGTGCAAATAAGCCAAAAGACGAGATAATATGCATTCTTTTTGCGCCCATGTTTTGAGTTGTTAATAGGTATTAAGAACATACGAAAGAGGATTTAATCTATTGTTATGGAGAGTCAGTTACCAATAAAGACACGAAAAACTTTCTAAATTATCATTTTGCTTTAAAAAAGGAGTCTTGTGAAAAAACTTTTACGCCGTGACATGGCCTATTTATACAAAAACTATATTCTTACGAATTAAGGGAGGGTCTAGTTTCACTGACGCTCACCAAACAAGGGCTCTGTCATAACATGTTGGCATAGGACCGACGCAAGCCTTAGACCAATACGACTGGTCTATTATTTAAAGAATGATGATTATCCTACAAATAACCCTTTCCATAATACTATGTAAAACGGCTGAACGTGTTGACTTAGGCCCCACGCAAAGACCATTTAAGACCCATAATAATCCAATAGTCACAGACATAATAATAATGGAACTATGATATTTTTATTAGTACTTAATTTCTTACACGGAGTCGCTGTCGTCGTAGAGCCGCGGTTACTGTGTATATCAAACGATATCACAGGTTACGCAACGTTCGGCCCGGTCGGTACTTGGATGGGTGACCGCCCACCGTTCATTTCTCACGGCGACTTCCGTGCTTCGGAGGGCACGTTAAGCAGTCGGTCCCGGGTGCTGTATTCTTGTATACAGTAGTCGTTACACAATAAGTATAAGTATAAGTGTGTATAAGTATACACAATAAGTATCATTTATAGAAACTATTTTTGTAAAAAAAGAGTATTTTTTTTTTTTGCAAGGAAATTAATTTATCCGCTAACATATTAACCAAGGCATGGTCACTCTAAATTACCATTAAAATAAAGATGACTACGCGCTACTACACACATTTTGTAGTTTAGTACTATTATTAGTACGTATGCTTACAGCTACACGCCTTTCGGCGGAAAGACCCGACAATTTGACCAGTCGGTCGGGGATCAGGGCAAGAGGGACAGAAACCGGCGAACTATTCGGGCAGTATCCAGCAAAACCGCTCTTTGCATGCGTGCTGGAAGCGAACCACCGCCGAATCCCAGCCTTTCAAGGTTTCTGCCCAAAGTGGCTGGGGTCAAACCGTTTGCGGATATTACAACCGGGATGATTTCGGTGGACACAACTTCCCACATTTCGGTCACCTCGTGTGCAAGGTCCAAGTACTTGCGTTGCTTTTCGGTCTCGGCCTTCACGAGGTTCTCGTCATGTGGTATAGTTATGTCCACCAAAAACACCTTAGACGACGATCGGTCCATTAACACGATATCAGGTTTATTCGCTAGAATAGTCCTGTCCGTGATAATGGGCCGATCCCAGTAGAGCTTGGCACTGCCGTTTTCGAGAACTGGCTCCGGCGTGTACTGGTAATAAGGCAGTTTCTGATTGATGAGACCGTATTTCAGAGCGAGCTCTTGGTGGAGAATCTTGGCTGCTTGGTTGTGTCTATGCAGATACTCAGTGTTAGCAAGAACCGAACAACCCGAAACTACATGTCTGAGGGACTCGCCAGGTTGGCGGCACGCCCGACATACGTCCACTGTGCCGTCCCTCATAATGTACCTCCGGTAGTTGTTCGTCTTGATAACCTGATCCTGTATCGCAAAGACAAACCCTTCGGTTTCCCCAAAGAGGTCCCCGAAGCGCAGCCAATGCACGGAGGCTTTACGGTCCACGTGTGGCTCGTGTAGAGCTTTGTAAAACCTTCCGTGCAGCTCTTTCTCTTTCCATACGGTCTCACGATCAGAAATGCTTAGTAACGCCGGTGTCTGCCATGTCTCGAGGCCCAGATTGAGAGGGGTGAGTCCTTTGTCACACGCTACAACCTCTCTATGCATACCCACGTCCGCATTCGCCATATAATAGGCTCGGAGGCTATAAATCTCCCGATTGTGCAAGGTTTTGGCGCTAATTAGGCCTCTTCCTCCACACTTCCGGGAGATATACAGCCTCATTACTGACGACCGAGGATGATGCATTCTATGGAGGGTCATAGTAGTGCGGACCTTCCGATCCAGGGCTTCTAATTCGGTCTGAGTCCATCTGAGTACGCCAAAGGTGTACGAAAGAACGGGCATAACCCATCCGTTAAACGCTCGGACTTTGTTGAGACCCGACAGAGAACTAGTTAGTACCTTTGTCAGGCGCTCAAAAAAGACTTCGCGTACAGACTGTTTTACGCTCGCTTCTTCGACACCGATGTTCTGTGACATACCCAGATACCGGTATGTTTCATTTTCGGAGAGAGCTCTCAGGTTAACGGGACCTAGGTCAACCCTCTGAGAACGAGTAATCCTTCCCCTCTCCACATGAACAACCGCACACTTGTCCACTCCAAACTCCATTTTGATGGAGCTGCTAAAATCTGTCACGATTTTTAGCAGTTCCCCCAATCGTAGAGCCGTTGGAGCTAACAGCTTGAGGTCATCCATGTAGAAAAGATGGGATAACCGCATGCCCCCTCTACGAAACTGAAAGCCCGTCTCTGATCCCTCCAGCAATGTGCTAAGAGGATTCAGAGCCAGGCAAAACCAAAGTGGGCTCAGACAATCACCCTGGAATATTCCCCTACTAATCTGGATTCGGTCTTCCGCATCCGTCATTCGCCTGCCTTGGAGACTGAGCATTGTACTCCATTGTCTCATACATCGCTCGAGAAATATTCGAACTGTACCGTCGATTTTGTACAGTTCAAGAACTCTCAAGAGCCACGTATGAGGCACGGAGTCAAATGCTTTTTTATAGTCAATCCAGGCTGCGGAGAAATTGCGACGGTTGCGTTTGACCAATTTGCCAACGACAGCGTCCACGAGAAGGAGTTCCTTTGATCCGCGGCTACCAGCCCTACATCCGTTCTGAGCATCAGATATAACGCGATTACCATCTAAATGCTGGCGAATCTTGGTGCTCAGAACGGAGGTAAGTGTCTTGTAGGTGGTAGATAGACACGTTATGGGCCGGTATTTCGATGGATCCGCGGTATCGTTGGACTTAGGAACTAAATGAGTGACCCCAGTAGTGAGGAAGTTCGGGAGAGCTCCGGTGTCCAAGGCTTCCCGGAATTGACGGGCCAAAGTTGCATGGCACAGAGAAAATCCCTTGAGCCAATAGTTCTGCAATCCGTCAGGGCCCGGACTTTTCCAGTTCGGGCTCCGGCGGATTGCAGCACTTACATCCTCCTCTGATATGAGGACTTGGCTCATAGGGATCACCCCCGCACACGCTTCCTCAACCCTATCAATCCAGGGACCCTCTTCGTGCTCAACTGGGCGCTCCCACAGGCCGCGCCAGAAGTTAATAGCGTCGGCCTTATCCGGTATGCGGCCAGTCGAGCAGGGTTCGGAACTCTCCAGGGATTTATAGAACTTCCTTTGGTCACTCGAGAAGAGACGATTTTGGTTGTATCTCTCAACCCTTTGGGAGTATCTCCGAATACGCTTCGCCCATGCAGCGATCTTTTGCTTCAGCTCGTCGATGCGCTCTGTCAGTTTTCGGGTGAAGCCCGGTTTGGTCAATCTAGTGTCCATTCCGGGAAACTCCCTCCTGACAAAACGCACAATCCTTGGCCTGGTGTTGCCCGAGCTGAAGCAAGTTAGCTTGCCGATGAGGATCCTGGCTTGTTCGATACGACGCTCAATCCTCCTCTTCCAAGCTGGTACAGCGTTACTCCGAGGAGTAGCACGTCCAGCAGTTGGGCTTGGAGCAGCCATGGCGCCAGTAAACCGACATACCGCCATAGCCGCTCCAAAAAGGATTGAGTTCGTCTCGACAAGATCAGAGCTGCTCTCCAAATGTTGGGGCAACATCTGATTAACGGCCTCAACGACTTGCCTATTACGAGCGCTGCATGGTAGTCTGGGAAGCTTCGGCCTTCCTTCAAGGGGAGTATTACGTACTTCCTCAATCGCCTCCTCTAATAGCCTTCTCGTGTGCTCTAAATCCTGGGAAGCCATCTCTGTTGCACCTCCCCCTGCCACCGGGTTGTTCCGGTCTGCCTCGTCTGCACGCTGCTCTAAAGCAGGCATTTGCACTGGAGAGGCGACACTCGCAGTGACTGGGGGTGGTACCACAGAGAAGGCTTCGCGTCTCAGTTGTTCGAGCTCAGTGGGAGCGAAGATGTTAGAACGCATTATCCACCGAGCTCTATCCGCAAGGTTTTGCTCAGCGACGGTCAAATGAGGCTCCAGAAGCATGAAAGCGCGGTGCATGCGTGCTCGATACCCCGTTCTACCTGTTTCCGTCTCTCTTGCCCCGTAATACGCTCGCATGAGGTTGGCGTTTTGTTGCTGCGTCCATCTCATGCGCCGTCCTTCAGGGGCGGGCTCCGATTGCGGGGGCTGTGATGCCCCTGCCGGTGCCAAGCTCCCTGAAGGCGATGATGGTGGTGAGGACTGGGCTGGTGGTCGCCTCAGTCTCTGTGCGCTGGCGGATCGCATGCTGCCGCGCCCAGCGCCAGCACCAGACGCGCCCCGGCGGCCCCCGGGTAGCGGCCCTATACGTTTATTTGTCTGTTGTGCCATCATCATTATTTTCCAGAGCCACGTTAGCCACGCCAGTAAATTTGTATCCGTGTGTCCGCCCCCCACGTGATCAGATGGTCGATCAGGACGTGTGGTTGTTTTGGGAGGCCTATTATTAGTATTATTATCAAGTAAATGCCGCGTCGTAGAAGCTATGTTCATCAACAGCGACTATTTTTTAAAAAGTTTTTGGTTTCATATTTCTACTTTTTTGTACCGAGCGACGGTAAAATAAATAATATGCAGGTACGTTTATATCGTATCAAAGAAACTAACATTTAAATTTGGCTGATGACGAAAAATTAACTCTGCATATTATTATTTTTATCTTCTTCAGTGTTTATCTCAAATCATTATTCCAAACCTTCTTTTGGTGTGGATAAAACACTAACCATACTGCTATAAACAGTTACTTACCATATTTATATTTATTTCTAGACATCGTATAATATTAATTCACCGCCATCAACTTAATTTCATTACTATTAGACAAATAAAGTTAGATGAGATTTTATGAATAGTGTCTGTAATAATCTATAAAATGTTTATACTAAACTTGATACCAAATTATACGAAACTATCTTTTTTTTATGTGTTTTTGCTCGCAGAGGTTTAGATTTTATTATATTAATTAAACGAATGAATGAAATCTTTGCTCTATTTAAAATAAGTGATTCTTTGACTACTGAATATAGGTACGAATAGTAACTTGGAACTTTATTTCATGCTAAACGGGGACCCACTGTATTTTCGACAAGAAATACATTATATCGATCCCCACTTAACACTATAAAACGGTAATGAAAACACCTATAAAACTGTGAAAGAACATTCATCAAGAGAAGGTGAAGAGAATACAATTTCCAGGACAACTGCAACAAACATTTAGGCAGTCTATTTACGTTTAATGGAAAGTCTGAAAACTTTGGTTCATAATTCACTCGCCTGGGCCAAAAGATTTCTTTTTCTTAATATTTGTCAGTTTATAATTTTATACGTAGAAAGTAGAACAAATGTTTTTTTTTATAATGTATGAATGGGATGTTTGACTTCCATGACACCTGTTGGTAAATGAACATGAAGACTAAGGTGGTACACGTCCATCCACGAGAAACCTATTCACTCGACGCTTAAAAGTACTAGGACTATACTGGTCAGGGAAAATAGACGCAGGCAGTTCATCCCAAACCTGGCGACCCGTATCAAAAAGGAACTGTCAAAGCGCTTAGTTCGACTTTTTGGAATATCTACCACATACGGATAGAAGTTCTGTTTGCGTCTAGTAGTCCGATGGTAAAAGGTTGAGGGTTGTATTGTTCAAACAGAGCAATCGCACACTCACCAAAATGTATCCTGTAGTACACGGTCAAACAAGCAACCTTACGACGATGCTCTAGGCTCTACAGTTTTTTTATTGTAAGGTCGACGTTGTTTATTAGTTTACGGGCTCTTCGGTCAACGGAGTCCAGCGGTTCTAGTTGATATTTGGCTGAACCATCCCAAAGATGACTGCAATACTCCATGCATGATCGCACTTGAGCTGTGTATAAGTTAAGATTATGTTGTTGGGATTGATGTGGAGAGGCTGCCTTCAAGAAGTGATGATCTAATTAAAATTAACCCTGTATAACAACATTGTATTTCCTGACTTTATCCGCGGTAAACCCAATCCGATGGTAGCATTTTGTTTAAAATAATTTACTCTGTTACTCCAAGCCCAAAAAAATTCAATGTAATCCACCTAGCTATTCTAGAACACAAAAGTTACAAACACCCAACCTCACAAAATATTTAAATAGTTTGAAGTTTATTCATCAGAACGTGAAAACTTAGACAATATTCAGTTTTCACACAAGTTTTAAAGAGTGGATAGAACTTTCATTAACTAAAATTAAATTATGAGCATACGTTTACTAACATAGTTTCAAAGATTAATTATTACATATATTAAAGCAATATAGACCCTAGTTTTCATTATTTTATTATTTTTAAGATCTTTTACAAACTGGTAAAATATCTAACCTTTCACCAACTTATCTCCTGCAGTTAACATCGCGGTCATCTCTTGCTCTTGAAACATCACGTCCATTCAGACCTAAGCTCAATAAAGCCTTTTTATTACATGAAACCTTATGTTCCAGTCATAAGGGTAATATTTGTAAAGCCTAGATATGTGAACCTAGATATGGCTCTTTTATTACATGAAACCTTATGTTTCCAGTCATAAGGGTAGTATTTGTAAAGCCTGAAGTAAGATATGTCAAGTGAGGGCAGTTCTGAAGCAGGTTAACAGTATTTTTACGCGGTAGTAAAGTGCTAGGGCAGAGGTCTGGCATACTCCTGCTGTGACACGTAAAAATGTGCCCAATGACCTTTCCTAGATCGTTGTGTTAATGAAATCAATAAAGGCTTAATATAGCCATAAATCTTTGGTAAAGGGTCTGTTGTAAGAGGAAAGGTATAAAGGCGGGAGTTTTATTTATTTGTTACTGCAATACGTAACGTAGTTGTAGGTAGGTGATGTTTTGGATAAGTTTGAAAATAACATAAATAAATTACACCAATTGCAACACCAAATACGTAGCCTCAAAGTTAGTTTTAATAAGCTTGCGTTTTAAAGACTAACTCCGGATATCCTAGCATACAGTATGGTTCTGCAATATAATTGTTTTAAATAAATTTCAGATTATAATCTTACCAACAAATAGACGAAGAATCTGGTTTTTGCATTGACTATCAGTAGAGACAGGATCTATATCTACTCACAAAATGTTTAACGTATCAAGCTTTTATTGTTTATTAATTATACAGATACAATAAAAGTTTGACAAAAAAAAACGTTACAAAAACCAACTCATGCTCTTCAAAACAGATGTTTTTAAAACATTTACAGCTTTTTTAAATCTCTGGGTTATGTTACTAAAATGATAATAATGGTCTTTTATACAGGGTGGTCTATTTATAGCGTCCAAAAAAATTTTTACTTAAAAAACATCGTGCCTAATGATTACAGATATTATTTTTTCAAAAAAATAATGGTAAGTATAGTATTTATGATTTAAAAAAAATTGTAATTTATCTTGTCGTCTCACAAAAAAATACTCTAGTATAAATTACATTCCTTGTAATGAAATAAATATGCTAAAAACTTTTCGAAGAAGTAAGATTTACAAAAGTCTATTTAGAATTTACATTAATATGGCATATGAAGTGGTAGACCTGTTTATACACTACTTCTGTACCAATTTTTATTACATTACAAGGAATAGTTTTAACACTAGAGTATTTTTTGTGAGACGACGAGATAAATTACAATTTTTTTTTCAAAAATCATAAATTCTTGACCATTTTTTTTTTTTTTAATTAATGTCTTTGTGAAAATGAGGCACGATGTTTCTGAAGTAAATAAATTTGGACCACTATAAATGAACCACCCTGTATTATTAGATGCAACATGCATCTCATACAATACATCTCAAACGGTACGAAATGTCAATCAATGCGCTTATACGGTATTAGTACTATTAAAGAACGAACTTTGCGTCTAAGTTCACTTATATTTGAATGAAAATTATAATCGCAAGAATATTATTTATTTACTTTTTTCTCTCAACTGTAGGTACTTCAAAGAAACCGTTATTTGTGTCCAAAGATCTTGCCCAACAGTAAACAAATCGGGTCAGCAGTTTCCGTCGACAGAGGGCGCTACAGTGCGGAAAATATGGCGGACACGACGTCGTATACCCGGGGTATTATTTGGGACTTCACTTTAGGTAATGCGTGAATGGCGCGGACTTTCTTTATATACTTTACGAACGGACATTACAGTGTCTTGATGACAAGTGGATTATAGTCGGACGTCCTGTGACTTATATGGGATGAATTTATGTTGTTTATGAACAGTTGTGGATTTATTAAAAAAATCTTTCGTTTCATCACAGACTCTATATGTATACACTAAAGGCCGTTTTCAATAACTCACCAAAAAGCTCAACATTAAACTAAAAATAGAAATTCCCGTACCATCTTGAGCTCAAGTGACAGATTTATGACAGATTAGACACAAGAAAATATGACAATCTTTGATATCATTACTTTTACTTTAACTATTTAAATAGTAAATTATTGTATTTAGTAAATTATTGAAACTGGCTGTAAAGCTAAAAACTTGGTTTTAAACTACTGTCTCTGGACTCTCTGATGAAACTGCTATTAGAAGTATAATAATAAATAATAATAAAATCCGTAGACAATCACACCAACTACATGGCCTCAAAGTAAGCGGAGATTGTGTTATGAGATACCTTATAGCGAACTAAGGGGGAGCCTAGAATATAAATACATATACATATTATAGATAAACGCCCAGACCCGGTTTTTTTTCTTGTTCCGTGTGGGAATCGATCCCGCAACCACTGGCTTCTAAGGCAGATAGGTTTACCCCATCGCCAAAGTGGTCGTCAAATAGGTATTTTGTATTTTTCGCATTAGATAGTCCAAGATTTGGTTATGATATTAAATAATTTCAAGCCGTTAACGGGATACAATAGTACGAGTAGGCTCTGCTTGTTTCTAATACACGACAAATATCCGCCGAAATGCCCAACTAACCTTAGTTTTTGACAGTAGCGTAGCCATTTGACTAGTAGAAATAGCTATATCATTTTTCACTTTGATTATAAGTAATCGTACCAATAGAAATCAAATTAAAAATAGGTAGTTTATTTCTTAAATGAACCGATAGTAAATTACCCAAAACGCTGCATCGCAGAGAACGTAAAAAGTAATTTTAAAATTAACGCAACGCTACAAAAATGGTTAAAAAATGATCGTATAATTCTGACCGAAAAAGAGTGCCGAGAGTTTTTTTCCGTCGGCTTTTTTTGTCTTTTGGTCTACTGTAATATCTTATTCAACAACTATCAACAAATTGTTATAGCCTAAGTACAAAATTGTGACGACATTTTAATGGCTATTCGATGGTCTTATGATGAATAAAACTTTTTGAATTTTGAAAAAATGCAAAAAAACAACCCATAAAATCCTGCGCCCAATCTGGCACTGGTGGTTATGTGTTATGACAATGTTAGATGAACGTTTTAGCACTTCTTCTTGAGCACGTTTCCCTACTTTCTTCTACAATTTCGCCATTACTCAGCATCAGACGAGTTTGAGGTGAAACGCGGAATTATCCACCGTTAACTATTTCTGTAAGAAACTCTTGACAAAACACAATTAATCGATAATTGTTTGAACTAACAAATAAACTAATGGTTAATTCATTTGTAAATATTGTAATTTGTTATAATATTGTCTTAGGTTTTCGCGATTCATATTAGTAAATAAAACACTTTTCAACCGGATTTATCGCGTACAACGAGAGTCTCTCGTGACCACGGGACCTGCAAAGACACCGAAACGTCGAGTTTAAATTTAAAATGTAATAAAATGCGATAAATCCTGTTAAAAATGTTTTATTTAATTGTAATTTGTTTTTGTGTGTTATTAACAAATAAAAGAAATTATAAGGAAAAAATAATGGACTTCAGTGATCGTATTATATTGTATCTTCGAAGTACTTGTACCTGCAATGCATCGTATATTGTATGATTATTTTCCTCATAAGTACACCTGCAGGCGTAGCACGGCTTTCATAAGAGATAAGTCACACGACAAGACATAATTTTGTCACAGTCCGGTAATTTGTCTTATATGACAGCACGGGCACACGACGTGACAAAAATGCTTGCCGCGACATATCTTTGTCTTGACGTTTATACAAAGAACGAGTTTAACAACTTTAAACCTCCAAATGTAATTTTTTAGTTGGTGAATTTTTAGTTTTAATATTATTTTTAAGTTTTGTGACCATGTCAAGGGCCAAAAAGCAGTAAGTACCTTTACCGTTGAAGTCTTAAAAGAATCTGATTATGATAATTGATAGACATAATTATTATTCATCATCATCATCATCACAACTCTTTGTAATGAGCTCACTGCAGGGCATGAGTCTCTCCCCTGGGTGACGAGGAGGTTATAGGCCATAATCCACCAAGCTGGCCCAGTGCTGGGTGGTGGATGCCAGAATTTTCAGGGCGCCGAAATGGCTTCTGAAAAACCCTAATGACTACTGTATACAAGTATACAGCACCCGAGACCGACTGCTTAACGTGCCCTCCGAAGCACGGAAGTCGTCGAGAGAAATTAATGGTCGGCGGTCACCCATCCAAGTACCGACCGCGCCGAACGTTGCTTAACATGTGATATCGTATGATACACACATTAACCATGGCGCCACGACGACTTCATAATTATTATTATGAAAAAATAATCTCACAACCTCCGAACCGCAGTGATAAAAAATGTTTGGCGATGTGTCAAATTGTGACAAAAATAAACAAAACGATGCCGCCATGCTATTAAATAAGAGATAGAACTTGAAAGAAGTCTTAAAAATTTGTCAAGATGTGTTTGTCACGCATTCTAGATAAATTAAACTTGCCCCGTGCTGCTGTATAAGACTAAGCAATTATGTGGCTCAAATTGTGATATAATCTGTGACACAAGTCTTGTCTTGACAAGCCGTGCTACGCCTGGTTCATGAGATTTTCGAAACTTATGTTTAAGTGACGCTCTTAACACGAGGTTGTAGATAGCACGGATTACCGATAATACTTGCTAAGTAAGCACTTAACTTAGCTTAGTAAAGTAGAGCGTGTGGTAATTTTTTGCAGGAGTACAACTCGCAGTTTGTGTTGGATATGATTTTCATTATAAAGTATTGTTAATATTTTTTTCCTTTATATTGGGGTGGGTATTCGTAATAAAATACTTTTTATAACAATTATCCCCAAAGTTAGAATAACAATGCACAATGTTTAAAATACATACATAGAGGCATTTTTAATGCTATCCATGTTAAGTTAGACTAGACAAGCTTCAAGTATAAAATTGAAACTTTTAAAACATTACGAAACATGACTCCTGGAGCAATTCTTCTACTAACATCACTTGAAATATAAAAAAGTTCACCTCCACAGCTGCTGCTACAGCTACTGTTCCCAAGCTGTAGCAGAATATCAGCGCTTTGCTCTCTGAACAAAAATGACGCTGAGCTACGGCTTTTTGCACTACTAAAAAACACATATTTTTGTAATTAAATTTTTTTCTTGTTGTAATATGTGTGTGCTTATAGCACAGTATAGTTATCTACAGTAATTCAACTCGGCCGCATCTTTGAAATAAATGCCTACAGCACCGCGGTTAGGGCTGCCTGCCATCAGCATTTATTGCATTTATTACATTGGCCTACTTTGTGTTTACTTCCATTTAGTTTTGTAACTGCAAATATACTTTTTATATGAACAAATAAAATACTTTGTAAATTGAATAGGAAGTGTTCAACAAAAATACGTTTTGTGTCAAAAAACCATGTTTACGTTTGAATAACAAATCGGTCTTATTAATTAGCGACCGAAAAATACATGCGCCTCGACTGAAGCGTACGAAAAGTTGAATTATAAAATTTTAAAGTATAAACAATCCGCATATTAACGTAAAGCTCAATCAACAATTGTTTCGGTATGTAGACACTCGCGACTGGCCGCATGCCAAGCGCATGCCGAGATCGAGCCGCGTTTCGAGCCGTTTGTTTGAAGTTTAATTACTGTAGATATATGTACTGTGCTTGTGGTATCAAGAAATTAATTATCTATCAACTTCCAAAAATAGCAGAAAATATGGGAGATGACTGCGTTTATTTCCACCAAATGTAGCTAAGAACTATCTCTATACACAAGACTTCGAAAGACCAAGCGTTCGAAAGCTAGCAAATCATAAACATATGCACACACAGGCGTAAATACAAACATTAAACTTAAACGGGCAAAGAAATCCAGTCCACACAACTCATAAAAAAATACAAACCTCTAAAGAACGTGCGCCCTAATAAAGTCAACAGTTCTTAATTTTTCACTAGAATTCCCTATAAATAAATAAAGTTTAGTTTCTATCTAATTTACTAAGGCCTGTGTCAATCGCGTCACGTGACCTGGCACGCGGATTGCTGCCAACGCTAGTGTAACCATGCGTTGCGTAATCAATTCTTGAACTTTCGGTTCTTTCAAGTTTACTCAGTAGATAATTTTTTTTTTTTCTCTTTATGTATGGTCTCAAATTATCAAGTCCTCGAATTTCAAAAGTGACCCACCAGTCAACCTGTATATTATTATGTATATCCTTTATAGCTTTTATTTAATCCTTAGCCCACTAAAGGACTTATTGCTTATTTACGCTAACTTCGGTGTCAGCGCCATGTTTGTCGACAAACAACAAACAGTTGGCTGGCCAGCGTTTGTCAATAACAACACTTTACGACACAATAACAACTTATTTGCTGACCGTAACGGCTGACTTTATTACAGTATAGCTGTCATGGTTTGAGTGGTACGTGAAATATGCATTTGAAATTGTATTCATGTTGGAAGTAAGTTGAATATTAATGTTTTAAATACACTACCACTGAATGGGTTTGGTGAAATTAAGCGATATGTCGGTTTTAAAGCTTTTTGTGTCGGGTATAACTTTAACCTATATCTATCTAAATGGCAAGATACTTTAACTTATAAGATAATGTATTTTGTGTGTTTCAGAGCAATATTTTATAAATCAACGCCTTTTGCTTGTTTAACTAAAAGGTGAAAGGTGCTTTTGATATTTTCATATACATATAACATCATCGGGAGAAAACGCCATTTATTTCACGTACCTCAAAAAAAACAGATAAGATAGATAAGATAAGATATTTATTTCTGATAAAAACTTATATCTAAGAATAACATTAATTTAGAAATTTATACTAGGTTAAACAACATAATCCGTAGTACATACCTATAAGATTACTAAATTTAACAATAGATGCTATACCTACAGTAACATGTGATTTCATTAGTTTATCATGAACTAGGTTAACACAGGTATAATACCTAACCCCCCAAGTGGAGTGTGCCTTGTCGTGGCGGGGGGGCTCAGTAGCCCGTCGCAATCCAGCGACTGGGTGAAGCCAAATCACTCCTACGATGGTGGCGCGCTGCGTCTGTCCCGTATCGGGCGGCAGTGTGCCCCTCCGGTACTTTGCGTCTGACCCGTAGCGGGCGGCAGTGGTATCGGGGTGAGGGGGTCGTAGGCGTGGCGAGCACTAACACTGCCGTCGCGTAGTCATTAAATTGTCACTGCCACCAAAACCGTAACCCGTCGAAGTGTCGTGGATCATGTCTCGCGGCTTTGATGGAACGGGGGTCTTGGCTTAACCGCCCGGACCGTGAGGAGACATCCTCTATAAAAAACCCCGAAAGACCGATCGCTGGGAAACGCGGCGATCGGTTGCCTCTTCGGAGGTGGCAGAGTGGGTTAATTCTGCCAATTAGCGACCAACCCTGGGTACCTCCCGACCCCCAGGCGTAATTAGGGTTGACCTTGGCACCGCGTCACTGCCTCGACTAAGTCAATATCACGAACGCGGTACTCGTGGGATTTTTTATGGATATTCAATCTTCACTGGACGTTGTGCCCGAGAAGGGCGGAGTAGACGTTGGGCCCGAGAAGGGTGGAGTAGATGTAGTGCCTGAGATGGGCGGAGTTGATGAGAGCCGTAAAGGCAGAGCTGGGGTTGTGCCTGAGAAGGCTGGAGTTGTCTTCCATGTAGGACGTGGTGACGACGTAGACGGCATTGGCTGCGAAAGCCGAGATTTCACTGTCCCCGATGAGGGAAGAATAAGTAGACGCCGTGATGGAAGCATAGGGAGAAGTGTGGGAAGCACGGGTGTTAGAACCCGTTCACAAAGGAAGGCCTCCTCCATGGAGATTGGGGAAAGCAGTGGTTCCGAACTCGGAAGTTCCTGCGGTCCCCAGAAGAGGTGCTTGGAGTTCAGTGCCATTCTTTCTGGCACTGAACTTTCAGGCTCAGAGACGGAGACGGACAGCCAGGCCCAAACAAGGGCAAGGGATGTTGTCCCTGTTAAAAAAGGGAAGGCCGGATCCCCCAAAAAGGGGAATCTCGAAAAACAGAGGCTGAAAAAAGCAGAGGGGGAGCCTCTCAAGCTGACTTTCCGCAAGGACGCAGTAAGTCCGCCCCTTCCGTTCATGGGAGAGCTGGACGTAGAGGCGCTGGCTGCTGACCAGATTCGAGAGAGGGCAGGTGTAAGGGTCGCACGGATTTTGTCGCTGGCTACCACTTCTAATCATCTGAAGGGTAGCTATGTGAAAGAGTTCAGAGATTGTGCACGAGACTTGAGTGACATGGTGGAAAGTCTCTCAAGGAGGACGGAGGCGGATGAGATTCGCAATGTCCGTAGGGATAATGCCCGTCTCAGGAGGTACGTCGAGGACCTAAAGTCCGAAGTCACTGCCTTGAGACGGGATTTCCAAGAGGGAAGGGAGCGTGAGTCTCCTCAGCCTGCCGCACGTTCCGCTACCAACCTAGTGGAGGAACTCAAAGCTGCATTGCTTCCGGATTTGCAGATCTCGTTGGGGGCGATGATGGATGCCAAGCTCTCTGGCATCAAGTCGTTGTTCCCAGCTGAGAAATTGCGGCCCCCGCTGGCACATGAATCCCGCGAAGCATCAGTCCCAGTCCCAGCCCGTCCTCAACCGGGGCCTGCACCAGTGCAGCCAAATGTTCCGTTGCCGGCTGAGGCATCCGCGCAGCCTTGGAAGACTGTGGTTGGCAAAAAGAAGAAGAAGAAGGCTTCTTCTCCTCCTGCGGTTCCTCTGGTGGCTCAGCCCTCCCCTAGCTACACGCAGGTGGTGAGGTCCTCTGCAAAGCCGGCGAGCCAGTCCCAGCGGCTGTTGGCGGCTGTGGCACCCGCGCCTCCTGCCCCATCGGTAGCTAAGCCGAAGCTTACCCCTCCAAGGTCCTCTGCAGTGGTGATCACATTGCTTCCAGAGGCCATCCAAAGAGGGGTGAGCTACAAAGACGCAATTCTGGCTGCGCGTCAGAACATCCGGCTGGCTGACTTAGGGATTGCCACGGTCAAGATCCGGGAGTCTGCAACGGGAGCCCGCATGTTGGAGATCCCGGGCACCCAAAGTGGGGACAAGGCGGACCAGCTCGCGGCTAAGCTGCGAGCTGTTCTTGCCGAGGTCGCAAGGGTGGACCGGCCGGAGAAGCTGGCCGAGCTGCGGATTGGGGGGCTGGACGACTCCGTCACCGCTGAGGATGTGGTGGCGGCAGTTGCGTCTAGGGGAGAATGTGCACCCGAGCAAGTCAAGGCGGGTGCACTTCTGGCGTCGGTCCGGGGAATGGCCGCAATTTTTGTCCGGTGCCCTGTCACCGCGGCAAAAAAGATAGTGGGAGCGGGTCGCCTGCTTGTCGGCTGGAGTTCCGCCTCCGTGACGGCACTCGAGGCGCGCCCCATGCGCTGTTATAGGTGCATGGGGATCGGGCACGTCCGCGCCACGTGCCCGTCAGCGGTCGACCGATCGGACCTGTGTCACTGGTGTGGACAGCCGGGACACAGGGCCGCCGCCTGCACTGCCATCACACGATGCGCGGTATGTGCTGACGTTGGGTGCCCGTCGGCCCACGTTATGGGGAGGAGGAGTTGCAACCCTCCCCCCGTCAAAAAGAGAGGGGTCCGCGGTGTCGGGCTACCTCAAACGGCGGTGCCCCAACAGGCGGCTGAGGAAGTTGAAATGGCCGAGTAATGGGTAGTAGGTCCTTCAATTTCCTCCAGGGGAACCTCAACCACTGCGCCGCTGCTCAGGATTTATTCCTGCAGGCTATGGCGCAGTGGGAAATCGAAGTGGCGGTCGCGGCGGAGCCTTACTATGTGGCTCCACGACCGCATTGGGCCTGCTCCTTAGACGGCACGGTGGCCATCGTCGTGCGGCTGGGGGGGTGTCACCCACTGATTGTCAGGGAGAGGGGTCCAGGATACGTGGCGGTCAGGTGGGGAGAGTACACCATTATTGGTGTTTACTTTTCCCCTAATAGGCCGCTACGTGAGTACGAGCAGTACTTGGACTCCCTCCACGCATTGGTTGGGCGTATGGGGCCTGACCAACTGCTTCTGATGGGCGACCTTAATGCGAGGTCGCCTCAGTGGGGTGACACCATCACCAACTCTTTCGGCGTGGCCCTGGGGGAATGGGCTGTGGAGGCTGGACTGTCCCTCTTGAATACAGGGACAGTGCCGACTTGTGTGCGACCGCAGGGATCGTCCAGGGTGGACGTTACGTTCTGCTCTCCTGCGATCGCACACAGGATGTGCAATTGGCGGGTGCTGGTGGACCCGGTGACCCTATCGGACCATCGGTACATCCGGTTCGAGGTCGCCGTCCAACAGCACCTAGCTGAGTCTCCACGGCATCCCCCTGCCTTCCCGCGCTGGGCGATCGCCCGGCTCGACCGCGAAAAAGCGGCTGAGGCGGCCGTCGTCCAGGCGTGGTGTGCGCCGCGCACTGCCCCGGCCTCGGTGGACGAGGGCGCAGGCCGCTTCCGCGCCGCTTTGACTGCGGTGTGTGATGCGGCAATGCCCAGGGCGAGGGTCCACTGCGGTCGCAAGGCCGTGTACTGGTGGTCTCCGGAGATTGCTGAACTCCGGGACGCCCACGGTCGGGCTTGGCGGGAGTGTTCGCACTACCGCCGGCGGCGCCACCGCGACGAAGCGGAGGAGGCGCGGCTGGTGGCCGCTTGCAAGGCCACCAAGAAGGCATTGCAAGCGGCGATCTGCGCCGCTAAGGAGCGGGCCAGGGAGGAACTCCTGGAGGGTCTCAACAGGGACCCGTGGGGGCGTCCCTATAAGATGGCTCGGAACAAACTCCGGGCCATGGGACGGCCCCTCACTGAGACTCTCCAGCCTGAGTTCCTGAGGGTGGTCGTGGGAGAGCTGTTTCCTAACAGCCCCGACCACTCCTTGCCTCCCTCAGCGGGAGTGGCATGGGAGATTGAGGTTCCCCCCATCTCGGACGCCGAGATGGAGAATGCCATCTCCCGCTTGGGGAGGAAGAGGACGGCCCCCGGACCAGATGGAGTGCCCGGACGGATCCTAGAGGTAGCGGTGGAAACCCTGGGATCCGAGCTTCGGAAATTGTTCGACCTCTCTCTGAGAACCGGACGGTTTCCGAAGCTCTGGAAGGACGGGAGGCTCTGCCTCCTCGGGAAAGAGGGCCGGTCGCCGGACAGTCCGTCGGCGTTCCGGCCTTTGGTCCTGCTGGATGAGACGGCCAAGATGCTGGAATTTATTCTGGCATCCCGGCTTGTCCAGCACCTCGAGGGGGTAGGGCCTGACCTGTCCGAGGCACAGTTCGGGTTCCGACGGGGGCGGTCGACGTTGGACGCCGTCTCTGCCCTGAAGGCCCTCACCGCGGAAGGTGCCGCGAGGGGGGAGAGGTCGTTGGCAGTGTCTTTGGACATTGCCAACGCCTTCAACAGCCTGCCGTTCGGTGCAATACTCGAGGCTCTCCGATTTCACGGGGTGCCTCTGTACCTGCGGCGGCTGTTGGAGGACTACCTCCGGGACAGGGACGTCATCTACGTCGACGGGAGGGGGTCACTGACGCGGCGAACCATGAGGTGTGGGGTTCCGCAAGGATCGGTGCTCGGTCCGCTCTTGTGGAACTTGGGCTACGACGGGGTGTTGAGGGGCGTTCTGCCGCCCCACGTCAGCGTATTCTGCTATGCTGACGATACCCTCATAGTGGCCCAGGGGAGGACGTTCGCCGAGTCAGTGACTCGGATGGAGGAGGGTGCGGCCCTAGTGGTGGGCCGCATAAGGAGGTTGGGCCTCAGGGTCGCGCTGGAGAAAACCGAGGCCCTTTTGTTTCACGGGCCTCGGCAGGGTCCCCCTCCAGGTGCGACGCTGATGGTGGATGGGACCCGGATACCCCTGAAGAGGGAAATGCGGTATCTGGGCCTCATCTTAGATGGGCGCTGGGCCTTCGGCCAGCATTTTAAGGTGCTGGCCGAACGGCTCATCAAGGCGGTGGCTGCACTGGGACGGCTGCTGCCGAACGTGGGGGGGCCTGGTTCCCCATGCCGTAGGCTCTACCTCGGTATTGTGGGAAGCATGGCCCTCTACGGAGCGCCCATCTGGGAGGATGCCCTCAACCACCAAAATAGGGCCCTGCTGCGGAAGCCGCAGAGGGTCATGGCGGTGAGGGCATCGCGAGGGTACCGCTCGATTTCCCATGGGGCTGCCTGCGTCCTGGCAAGCGCCCCACCGTGGGAACTCGAGGCGGTAGTGCTCGGTGCCGTTTACCGGTACCGAGCCGAGAGGAGGGATGCGGGCGAGCGCCCCGGTCCCGAGGAGGTGGCACGCGTCCGCAGGAGTGCCAGGAGGGCACTCCTTAGGGGATGGGAAGAGTCCCTCGTTGCGCCCGCTTACGGGGCCTGGACGATCGATGCGATTCGTCCGGTCCTCGTTGAGTGGGTGCAGCGAAGGTGGGGGACTCTGACCTTCCGCCTTGTGCAGGTATTGACCGGACATGGTTGTTTCGGTCACTACCTGCACAGGGTCGCCCGGAGGGAGGTGACGACAGAGTGTCACCATTGTGGGGCGGCCGACGACACGACGGAGCACACCTTAGTGGTGTGTCCGGCGTGGGGTCGGCTGCGGCACGAGTTGACGTCTGTCGTCGGAGAGGACCTCTCGCTCGCTAGCGTGGTAAAAGCCATGCTAGGGAGTCGAGAGGCTTGGGCGGCCATGACCTCCTTCTGCGAGGACGTAATGTCGCAGAAGGAGGCGGCGGAGCGGTGCCGGGAGGATGACGCCTCTTCGGCACCGATCCGCCGTAGGCGGAGGGGGGGACGGAGAAGGAGATACGCTCACCTTCTCCCTCCCGATAGCCAGCCGTAGCGGGTGAGGGGACCTGCTGCGGCTATTAGGGCTATGTGTGGGGAAATGGTCTCGTGTGCTGGACCATTTCCCACGTGGGGGGCGCTCGGCTAAGGCTGAGCGCAATTTGCCGGGGCTCGCGGGTAATGCCAATGGCGGTACCGTGGGCTCCATCTATGGCAGATGAGGTACACCTTGAGGTTTTTAGTGGGTAGGTCTGGCCTTCTGCCGGATCATCCCCACATACCCCGTCGCTCCCCCTTGGGCGGTGGGGACGTGATTGCACGTTTTCCTCAAGTAAAAAAAAAAAAAAAAAAAAAAAAAAAAAAAAAAAAAAAAAAAAAAAAAAAAAGTATAATACCTAAACTAAGTAATTATGATTACTTGTTTTTTAGGTATAAAATGTTCAATATAATGAATTGCTAAGTCACTATTAATTCTATAACAAATGGATACAATAACAATTAGTGTAACAACTACATAAACATATTTTTATAAGGTAGGTACCTATGTAAGGATTTTAACATTATTTATTTTTTCAAATAGAGAATACTATACTAAACACATAACTGGATATACAAATACAACATACAATAGTCAATAATCTCAAAAAAAACAAACTCATATAAGTACAAACAAGAACTAAATGTACAATAAAGAATGGCATCAACAAATGTAGTTAAGTTTGTATTTCTCCGCAATCATGAAAAGAAGTACTGAGCAGTCGTTGTAGATCGACAACATTGATCTACAGTGAGCATCTAAATTAAATCAGTCACGCACTTCAGTTACAAACCTTGTTTAAATAAATATAGTACCAAAAGAATAATGTCCTTGAGTTCAACCGATGTTTTAAGTTCAGATAAAAGCTATCTCGATATTTACGCAAACATAACCATTTTACAATTACATTCAAAACAAAGTTAAGTTTTATACTGCAAAGGACATCTCTTTCATAGTTATTTGTCAACTCGGTCATTTAGTCGCTCGGTCGTTTGGTCGCCGGTCAAAGCTCGTAATAACCCATTCACCTGCAATGGCCACTCAACTACCGACACGAAACTCGTGCTCAATGTGTTCCATTCAAAGTGAGATAGAAAAGCTGTATACATATCAAGTGGTCATCTCCATCTATGTTAGGCTATGTGTAATTTTTTTCCAAATCTGTATAAAAACGACCACTTTGGCGATGGGGTAAACCTGTCTGCCTCAGACGCCAGTGGTTGCGGGTTCGATTCCCGGACGGAGAAAGAAAAAGAAAATGTTCCGTGTCTGGGTGTTTATCTATTTATGTATTTATATTCTAGGTTCCCCCCTAGTTCGCTACAAGGTATCTCATAACACAAGCTATGCTTACTTTGGGGCCATGTAGTTGGTGTGATTGTCTGAGGATTTTATTTAAAAAAAAAAACTAAAGTTTCGTGATTGATCAGATAACGCAGAGGTGATCTATAGGACTGGTAATTTTATATTATTTCATTCAGGAAACAAACAATCCTCATTGATCTTAATACATACAAATCAATAAAGAAATAACTCTATACTACTTCTTAAAAAAAATCACATAAGCTTCTGAAAAGGGATTTTTTATCGCAATAAGTAGCTGCTTGAACATATATGAAATATTTGCTTGTGAGCTTTTATTTAAGAGGGGAGTTGATTTTTCACCACAAAACTCTACCAGGATCAAAAACTTCTCTTGTTAAACCGCGTGGACTCCTAATGTAGCATCACCCTAATATCAGGAACACTTAAATTAATCTTTCTATTGTATAGTCTGTAGCGAAAATCCGTTTTATCGGCATCACTTACACCATTACATGGATTTATGGGGGTAAATATCAACGGCGACGTACACGAATTAATGACGCGCACTAGAATTTCGAAGTCGTCTTAGGTAGTCCTGAGCTGTAAACCTTGCTGAACTTTTATAGTGCTGAACTATGAGGTTGAGGTCAATGAAATAAAAATAACGTAAAGAACGATGTTCATTGTTGCCCTGTATTTTTGAAAACTCGTAAAATGTATTTAAGAACATCGCTTCTTACGTTATGATAAAAAAACGGGTAGGGGAAAACTGTACAAAACCGTATATCTGGGTAAAACCGTATAGCGTAGCTATTTACGCCAATTATCCAAATTTCGTGGGCACAAGCCGCTCAGAGGTGCCTACCAAGCAGTACTATCTGCAAACAAACACATGTCGTTGTAGGCTAGCGCAATTTGGAGTTATTTAGCTTTATTGTTTTTCGTTAGCCTTGATCGTATTTTCGTGAATATACAAGCAATGATTGTGAAGTGTACATACGTAAGTCACTAATCAACTACGTTGTAGGTGATGTATCTGTTCTTAAATGCAATGTTTGCACTTGTATTGACTATGTGTGAGTGAATGATGTTTTTGTTCTACACCCGTGTTGGGGCACAACCGTATGGGGTAAAACTGGTTATATACGATTTTGATCCAGATATATAAGCCTAATTATTATCATATTTTCATCAGCGCTACTCATTGACCAAACACCATCAACTTTCAATGTGTCATTCAAGACAACTTCCTCAATCTCAAAAGAGTAGAAGTAGTTATTTGCTTTTTCATTGAATTTGTTGTCTAATTTTTTTTAATATGTTAATCTTAAGGGGTACCTAATGAGTCTGACTGAAAGTTAATGTTGATCTAATACCTTTGCGTTTAAAAACGGATGAGCTTCATGCCCAGACCCTTAGCTATGCGGTTTTGACCCGGTCTCCCATAATGTTTAGTTTAGTTGGTTTCTATATTACTCATAAGATAATTAAATAAGACTTTAAAAACATAATTATTCATTTTTAAGTATTTTAATTTTTAAGTCATTTATGTCATACAAAAATACATTTAGACTTTTTCTTTTTTTATATTTTTTTCTGTAATGCTTATGGGTACTAGAATACCTCCGTATTTAAGGTATTTTATAGGGTTTACGGGATGCGTATTAACAAAATATAAACCATTAGAGTGAAAGTACAAACTGAACTGGCTTAGCTTTTGTATGACAAAAACTTGCCGAAACCCTAATCTATTCTAGTACACAAATTGACCGAAGTCGCGTAGACTTTGTGAGATAACTTCAATTTAACATTGCAGCAACAAAAGCTATCCCATTTGATATCGATATTTACCGATCGTTAGCTTCAATTTGATACTTAAATGGCAATTGTTCTGATTTTCAAAGATAGGAATAAAATGTGCAAGCATTATGACCATCGTTATTTTGATGACTTAACGTTTGACTTTTGACCATGTCGGGATTGCCCAGGGTTGACTATAATAGCTGACCAGGTTTGGCGCTTCGCCGGCCGCTACCGCTCCGCTCGCTCGGCCCGCGCACGTGAATAACTATATGCAACCTAACATGCTCCTCCTCGCTGCGCTCGTCGTCGCACCTAACCGTACCGACTCCGCCTTCCGGTGCGGGAGCCCTTCTCGTAGCTTATCTCTTTCGTCGCAATGTATATCAAACAAAGATATACCCACTTTTCATCCTGACAAAAGCTTATCTATTTGAGTGAATATGTATTATACAGTACTTGGTTTTGTCTTTGCATTTCTTTGAAAATTACAAGAGCAAAAGCTAATCCATTTCAGTCAATTTTTTTACTGAGTTAGATTAGGTATTGTCGAGTAGGTAATATGCATAAACAAAAGCTCCTCTATTAGAGTCTGACTCGAGACTCAAATAGTATAGCCTTTGTATATTCGCTTACGGGATACCCTGTATATAATTATTAAATAAATAAATTAACTCAGTTAGTAGACTGAGGAATGCGGAAGATTTGATTCAGAACCGGAACCGATTATATTAAGTACTTTTATCCATAATTTTTTTTTTTCTAAGATATAATGAAAATATTTATACTGTAATATATTCGCATCTAACGTAGTTAATAGAAAAGGCACTAAAATCTCATTTCGTTTACAATAAAACAAAAATGTTAGGGACGGTTCGCTAGTATTTCCTTTTACATTGTTTAATTTAAGTAACATTCAGATTCTAATTTAACCCTTGGTTACACCGCCACCGTCCCTTTTGGTTTCATTGACAAAATATTGGTTTGGGTCGTTAGATAAATCCACTTAGGGTTCAGATTTACTAATAAAGTGTCCTTTTCAACTTTAGGAAGTAGGAAATACGTAACTAAGTAATATTTAGGTACTTTTTGACTCCGTTATTTGTAGTCCTTAGAAAAACTACAAAAACTCAAGGATACTTTTATTCTGTTAAGAGTCACCGAAAGAAATGGAAGTGTTTTAATGGAAAGTAAAAACAGCCATCTAAATAGCTGAAAATACATAAATGACCACAGCGTTGGTCATTCGAATAAGCACATTCAAACCCACAGAGAAACAATTTCAACCTTTAAACGTATTTTGTCAAGTTTGATGTCAAGCTCACCTGCTAGGAAAAGACATATAAAAGACATATCAAGATAAACGCTTTTAACATACACATGTGTCCCCGTAACTCAGTTACTAATACTACGAACTTTAACAAGAATTCTACTGCGAACGCGTTTCAGTCAATCTTTCACTCAAATCCATCATGCACTCAAAAGCACCGCGTCTAACATACATACTTATTTAATTACAAACCTTTAATGAATACTTGAAAGAGGTTCAGGACGCCGAAATAGTTTCAGACAATTCGTTTCAGCTACACCGAGTTTGGAAGGACGGAGCTTGTCGTGATAAATGAATGATGATGACCACTTTGGCGATGGGGTAAACCTGTCTGCCTCAGACGCCAGTGTTTGCGGGATCGACTCCCGCACGGAACAAGAAAAAAATGTTCCGTGTCTGCCTTTTTATCTCTTTACTAGCCACCGCGCGCGGTTTTACCCGCGTAACTTTTGATCCCGAGGGAATTTCGGGATAAAATATAGCCTTCCTCAAGAGTTGGGCTATCAAATGCAAAAATAATTTTTCAAATCCCACTTGTAGCTTCTGAGATTAGCGCGTTCATACAAACAAACAAACAAAAAAACAAACTCTTCAGCTTTATACATATATTAGTATAGATGTATTTATATTCTAGGTTCTCCCCTAGTTCGCTACATGTTATCCCATAACACAAGCTATGCTTACTTTGGGGCCATGTATTTGGTGTGATTGTCTGGGGATTATATTATGTTCTTTGTTTTTTGTTCAACGGTGACTAAGTCCGTATTAAATCTTATCTGTTGGTAAGTCATAATGAGGACGAAGACAGCACATGGGTTTAGGAAGAACCTGGCTCTTCATAAAGTAATGCCGGAATACATCACCGATGATGTTTAGCGGCATATTTTATTTGGAGGATGGTTGCTAACCTAGCGGTCCCTAAAAGTGTCCCACCAAGCTCAGATTATTCGAATTGGTCGCCTTTTACGACGCGCTTATGTAACTTGGGGCGGGGGGACTATTCTAAGCTACTCAACAATCACTATGTAAGCAGCTTGGCTGCGACATGATATTGGCAAGCACGAATAGCTGTCTTCTGTTTGTTTGTTCATGTCATAGTAGAGCTGTATTTCTACCAAATTGTACCTATAATAAGCACTTTTTACAAAAGAGTGCCGAGAGTTTTTTTCCGCCGGCTTTTTTCCTCTCGGTCTACCGAGGGTTCTACTTTCATTTCGTTTTTTAAAGCCGAAGAAGAAGTAGTAGTAGACAACACCTTGGTGGATAATGGGCGATCATTATCTTCATAAGCCGAGAGATGCATACTTCTCGACGGAGGCCTCCCCCAGGATTCGTCATGTCGTCCGGACCCACGCTGCCCTCATCTAGCGTTTGACGTTCGTAAAGTGTATAAAATTTCCTACTAATTACGAATAAAAAGTTTTCATTTTCATTACTCTACGTGGGCAATTTCTGAAGTCCTTGCCGGAATTGTTTATCTACTATACCAAAAATTATAAGCAAGAAGTGCTACTAAACATCTACTTTTTTATACTACTTTTGTTATTCTATTTCAAACATTAGGAGTATTCTTTCAATAAAAAAATACACTTCTCATGAAAAAAGTATCATGAAATTGGTTATGAAGTGGTGGAAAAATCGAAGATCATATTACGTTTCTCTGTTTCGAAACCATTCAACAATCTTTGACTCCCATTCTTACTATATCTTAACCGACAGTCTAACTTTTCGCTCTTTGAATCTTGTCAATGTGAGATAAAAATTGTTGTTTAGTGAAATGGTATTTGTAGTTACTACGATACGTCACTATATTACATCGGCGTGAAATAGCTTTCGATAAACTGTTAATTTAAAGCCCAGCTAGACTGTTGGAAACAAAACATCAAACAAGGTGACCTTGTTAGTTTATATCGTGTTTCCAACAGTGAAGACGGCTGTTGACAACCAAATTACATGGCCTTGGCGGGTTGGAAACGGCGGTGTTTAGAATCACAGACATACATCTACATAGACAACGCAAGTGCCACGATTTGGAACCAAGCGTGCCGACTTTTTAAGACCTATTGTGACGTCACAGCTGATATTTATTACTGGAAAATACAAAAAGATTCAGAGACACCGATACCGCCGATGAAATCGATTATTAAGAATGATATTGATAATGTGGACTCGATTTTCTAACAGAAATACATACACGCATATTACAATACATATTAAATCTAGAGGTGACCGACCTTGACGCTTGGTCGGGGTTCGGACACGCATAGGACATGCATTTGCGTTATCTATGTAGATGTATGTCTGTGTTTAGGACAGTGTGTACGCTTGTTATTGCATGTTTTACTATGTAACTATAACTATAAATGACTCGAGTTTCGTAGCTTTTTAGCCTCCGTTTCAACCTTTTCTTCTTTGTATCCTCAATTGCATACAAAACTGCCATCGCGAAGATGTTGCCGACGCGAGAGATCAGAGCACACTGACGATTAAGAGGCGTGGCCTGGCGTGACCTTGGCTTGTGTTCTTGTTTGTCTCCTTGTTGACAACCACCGTTTGTAACAGTGCGGATGACTCGGAATTGGTTGTCAACAACTTAACCTTCCTTAACCTTGGTTGGAAGCATTAGTTTTCAACGTGTTTTCAACAGTCTGGCGGCCCCTTTAAGCCCAATGTCGTTCCGCGAGTATGTAGTAAACATTCAAGTATATCATCCTACTTCCAATTTTCTAAGGGTTATATGGAAAGGGATGCCATATGGTATCAATAAAGCCTTTCAGTACGACCTATCTATATTAAAAATCTCTTTTTTTGTACCTTAACAGAACAGAACAGTCGACGTCGTGCTAAGGAAATGATTTTCAGTATTATTGATATTTTTGCATTGTATAAAAAAGTGTATATTTTATTTCTTTAAAGTTAATTTATAAAATAATATTAGATAACCAATAGAAACCAAGCTATTGGATAACCAATTGTTGATAAGAAATAAGTTTGTTTAAGTGGAGGAATCGGTGCGACACTTTCTCTTTACTTTAAATATTTACTGATTGTTTTTATGATCCAACACTGTTTCAAAGTACAACCAAATTTTACAAACCTTGAATTGTAAAATTGATTTTATATATGGTCTTTCATTAGAAGTTTCAGCCAAAATCCACCAAACAGTTACTTTTGGGGATGCATTGGACGCTTTTAGATCTCACGTGGATCGGTGTCATCTCTAATTCGACAATTTTGTTTACCATTTACCCATTTATCCAGCAATTGGCCTCATCGTAGAAGATGATTTTTCGATGCAAATTACTTTCAGAGTATTTTTTTAACGTCTAATTTATATTTAGTGATCCAATTTTCACGCGTTGTTGAATGCTGTGTCCGTCCATGGTAATTTGGCAATACAGACAGGCTAAATAACTACTAATTTTAAAATATGTATTTTCAAACAGATGGCCGCTTTCAACTGTCGAAGTTTGGAAGTCCCTATTAAAAGACCTTATGTATCTAAACCTATTTCATGTGTCTTGGTCTTTCAAAATTTTACCATTGGTGTCCTAGATGTAGAATTGAGGAACGCCCTACAGAATCACTTAGCTACACTTGTGCCAAATATCCCTGTCATAACTAACGTCGAATGAAACAATACCTACCAACCACAACATGCCTCATTAGATAACCAAAATTAAAATAATTACCTACCAGCACTCAGCATACAAGACTTATGATTTATTACCCCGAAACTCCCTTAATGCAAGCGATTAATCATCACCTTTAACCTAATTACCAGGAATTAAACGTAATAAATAAACATTTCTGAGCATTACTCGAAAGGGAATCATCTGTTTATTTCGTATACAAAGTTAAATTAAGAATCTCTGTTTAACGCTGATTTTAAGGGTAAAAGTAAAAGTGATTTCGGTAAAGTTCTCGCTGTAATCGGCTCGGCAAATTACTGTTCACGCGAAAATCCCGGCTCACGTAGCCTTAACCGTTTACAGGTAGGTATACAAATTACTTGCACGATACGAAAAGAGCTTTTTGTTTTGCCTTCAAGCCGATCTGATGAAAAGTAAACTAACCCAGTTCTGCTACATTAACAGTTCATATTTTACTTTGGGCAGCATTTTCTTGTAAATTATTATGTCGGTGTTTGAATTGAAATGGATTGAAACAAGAAACTTAAGAAACTACATAACAACTTATTGTATTAAATATCATAATAAATATATTTTTCAGCAGATTATCTGTGTAACTTTGTAAATATAAACACACAGACATAATTTTCTTTTAGTTACCAACCTATTTTACACGCACTCACTGTTACAGACACTGCTATAACATATTTACTCGTGTTCTGATATCATACCATTTTTGTACATAAAAAGATGTGGAAAATTTATGAGGATTTATGACTATTCCGCAGCATAAACCTTGTGATTGAATATTTTATTTAGGTATGTATTTCATTTGTGGAAAACCAACAGCACAAAATACAATACAGAAATTTCTTTGGAAATAAGCAGTTCCTTTGTACAACTTACCTTTTACTTTATCTGATCTCATTTGTAGTGTGTGCATAAATTGTTAAATAAAATAAATAAATAAATAATACAAATACGTATAAAAAAAACAATAAGCCATTACAGGCTTCCGCTTGTGGAAACAATACATATAAAAAAAGATTGCACTATTACAAAGATTATAAAAATATCATACAAAATCATGTGCTACTTATCAAATTAAGTACTCAGTTTACTTGATTACAGAACGTACTTTCTTGTGATTATTACAATATAAATTAAAGACCAGAGATCTTTTTAAACGACTATCATTTTATAATCAATATTTATTAGTTTACAAATCGATTAACTTGTGAGTTGTGAATAATTATGAATGATAAATTTCAACATTAAATTGTATCGAGGCTCGTAATTTTTGCATAACTTATCAACAAAGTCAAAGATAAAACTATGTTCATTAATTGTTTTCACCCACGTTGTATCGATTTTTGACTCCTACGCATATTAAATAGTAAAACATCGATATGTCGACAAATGTTATCGTATCAATAGACTAATCTATCGACGTGTTAAACCGCAAATAAACAAATTTCACCTAGATTCCCCCATAACTTATATTGCTATATAATGTTTGAAGCAAAGTGAAATAGTTTAAGAAATAAAACAGAAATAGAACGAAGTCGTTACACGAGGACAAACTTCGTGAAATTAAACCTCCTTGAAACTAACCGGGAACACATAAACACACAAGTTATAACTTGGGAACTTGGAAAATATTAAAAGTAAAGAGTTAACTAGATTTGGAAAATTTTATTTGTTACTACTAGCTTTCGCAGGTGGCTCTGCCTGTATCCAAAAAGGAATGTATTTGCGATTGGAAACTTTTAATTTTATTATTCGCGAATTAATTAGGTGTTCAATTCGTACTCAAATATGAATATTGTGACAACTTTGATTCAACATTTTCCTTTCGGTATAAATAGCATGTGTTCATTATAAGAACATATATTAATCATCATCATCATCACAACTCTTCGTAATGTTCCCACTGAGTCTATCCCCTGGGTGGCGAGGAGACATACGGGGTTGTTTTGTCACCGGCCAAATTTTTTTTACAAAATAAGTATAATTTATAGAAACTATTTTTGAAAGAAAAAGGTATGTTTTTCTTTACAAGGAAATTAATATTTTCGCTAACATATTAAGCAAAGCATGGTCACTCTAAATTATGAATTAATACCATTAAAAAAGACGACTACACGCTGGTACAAAACGTCTTGTAGTACTACGCCGTAGTATTAGCAATGAAATGCCGCGTAGTAGTAGCTAGGTTCACCAACAGCGATTATTTTGTAAAAAAGTTTGTGTTGCCATAACTTTATTTTTTTATACTGAGTGATATTTAAAAAAAGGCAGGTACTTTTATATCGTATCAAAGAAAATTATAGTTTAAATTAGGCTGTTGACTAAAAAACAACCCTTGATAATGATAAAAAATTATTGCAAGGATCTAGTTTCTGCACTAGGAAGTCCTGTAAGTATTAAAGAACATCAGCCTCTACACTCTAGACCAAAAAGTTTGAAGTATGAACCAAAAAATAAAACATAAGTTCAACATTGCTAGAACAACAGATATTATAAAAAGAAAAGCACATTAGTTATGAGAGAACATCATGATTATGGTTTTATTTCAAAAGTTGTAATCGGGTTTACATATTTATATGAGAACGTATTTTGTCGAACAGCGATTGTGTTACTGTAACAAATTTTAATATGCTATTTGTCGTTCAAATAAATAAAAAAGTGACAATCTACGAAGTATAAGTGATTTTTAAAATAAAAAATTAAGTTAATGATTTATCTGTTCAAACACTCTGTACTCAATGAGATTTTGACAATAAAGTCACAAAATACGTGTTTGGATGCAGGCTGCGGGGTACTTTATCTTGAGTGCCGCCATTTGTTTTACGGCATCATAATCTTGTTTCCTCAACGTTAAAGCCAGGAGACTTGATAAAACGAAGGTACCTTAATCTTTTTTTTATAATGGCAGCAATATGAAAATCTGATATTGACGTTTCGAAGATAAATTGATGTAGGTAAGCTAATTTGTGGCACCGAATAGAAACTTTCGCCTTAAAAAACGTTTCTCAGGGACCATCTTTTGCGACCAGCTAGTTGTAATAGTTGACGCTATACAGGAAAGTCTGAGAGGGTTCTACCACAAAGCAAATAATGTCTTGGATTAGTTTCTTTTCATGACTATTTTCTCCGCGTCCAAAAAGCTTTGCAACACGGCTAGACCGATAGTCTCATGTGCATTTTTCCATCCGTTTTTCCTTCAGAGATACGGAATAGTTGGTATATCTCGATATTGATATATTAAGCTTTATTTGACAAAAGTATTGAATCAAATTAATATTTTTAATAGAACAGTCTATTTTTCTGACATTACGTATCACCTTTCTTTTTATCATCATCATCAGCCAGTAGACATCCACTGCTGGACATAGGCCTCCCCCAAGATTTTCCACGTCCAGCTCAGCGGGCAATGACAACTTGTTTATAATGCCCATAGTTAGCGACCACGTCTCATTGCCGTAAGTAATCACTAGCAACACACATTGGTCAAAAGCCTTTGTCTTCAGACACTGCGGTATTTTGGACGAGAAGATTTTACGGGGCTTCCCGAACGCTTTCTTTTTATAGTCAAACAAATGAACTTATTATTCGAAATTCAGTTAGTTTTACTTCATTTGCCACACAGAATAACAAAATAGTACCTACATATTAATTCCTATATTTCTATGAAACCGACCCTTACATTCTAATCACGTAGCGTATGTTAATATTACCCTTCCAAGGCAAAAACAGGCTATAGAATTCAGTTAAATAGGTTTTTAGAATTCAAGAGAATACAAAATGGATTTTATTTCTGAATTAGAAACTTCTAAGAAATATTTGAGTACTTCGCTTATTTATCGTCATTAAGAAAACAAGTTGGTTTTCACGACGAAGTCGTCGTGGCGCCGTGGTTACTGTGTGTATCATACGATATCACAGATTAAGCAACGTTCGGCGTGGTCGGTACTTGGATGGGTGACCGCCGACCATTCATATCTCACGACGACTTCCGTGCTTCGGAGGGTACGTTAAGCAGTCGGTCCCGGGTGCTGTATACTTGTATACATTAGTCGTTAGGGTTTGTCAGAAGCCATCTAGGAGCCCTAAAAATTCTGGCATCCACAACCCAGCACGAGGCCAGCTTGGTGGATTATGGCCTAAACCTCCTCTTCACTTAGGAAAGAGACTCATGCCCTGTAGTGGGCTCATTACAAAGAGTTGTGATGATGATGAAGACAACAAATCAGATTGCTGGTGTGAGTTGAGCTGAACTAAAACAGTCAACCAATAATATCATCTACTAAGTAACCAGAATGTAATCTTTTCAATATAATAGTACGCACTCACTTATGGGCTCTGTGTTCTCAAAGTCAAAATATTCTTTATTTCGTAAGTATTTAAATACATTTGAACTAAGTCAAATAATTTATAAATTAAACTAAATCTACCACCACTTAGGAAAGTCGATCTGTTGAGAAGAATTGGCTAGAAACTTTAAAAATACACAATAGCAATTTCGAGTTGTTCCGAACTGATCCCAAAAAGAAATCCCACCGGGGATCAGTTTTAATTTTAATTTATTTTTTATTCCTAACTGATCCCAGGAATGTGAGATCAGACGGGAATTGACATTTTTAATAAATTTATTGTTCCTAACCGATCCCAGGTGAATTTTAGGTAGTAATTTGGTACAGAAAGTCTCAAAATGTTAATAATTCTTCAAGAATTATCATTTTATGTTTTAATTTTCTCTCTAACCTAAGAAGCATAATAGTTAGCCGATGGTAGTAATCGTAAGGACTTAGCAAATCTGCTAAGCTTGAACAATATTCTAAGAATTTGTTACCTGCCTACTCGCAAAACTGAATCGAAGCACTTGCAAAAAGAACAACGGACGAAACGAACAGAGAGATTCGACGACCGGCTGGTGTAGGGGTAACGTACATTGCCTTCTATGCCAGAGGTCCTGGGTTCGAATCCCGGCGGCGACGGATATTTGTGTGATGAACACAGATATTAGTCGTCAAGTCATGGACGTTTATATGTTTATTTAAGTTTATTATTTATTCAATATGTATGTTTATATATTTCTTAAGTATATCAGTTAACTAGTATCCATAACACAAGTTCTTTAAGAAACTTAATTTGAGCTAGATAATGTTGTGTGAGTGTCAGAAATATTTATTTATTTATTTATTAGAGATCAATGGATCAATTATGTCACTAACCAACTTCTGAATGCTGAAATTACTGTAGGCCACTGTTTAGAAAAGTTAAAACTTTGACAGTTATAATAATTTTATATACATCAGTTAAATTAGTTAAAAGCACCCCCAATCAAAGGTTTTTGTTTAACGTTGTTGATTTATTTGATAGTTTGGTGGATAATTAAGTATAAGTTAGACATTTAGTAAGCACTAAATCTGACCATTTTATTTGTTGATTCTGTGTTAATTTTATCCTCTTAAGTCGTTAATTTAACAAAATAAAAATTTATGTAATATTAAAAAATAATAATTAAAGACTGATTTTTACTAAAAAGTGTATAATATTTAATTTCCCTAACCTATTGCGCTATACCTACTTATAATCACTTAATTGATCAATGCCCCTCTTCACTTATAAGTTTTTAATTCCATTGCATTGCATGAATTCTACCTAAAATAATTTATTACAAACTTGCTCCTTTTTTTCCTGACTGTACTGTCAATCTAACGTTGTAGGTAAACGGGGATCGGTTAGGAATAACAAAACGCATAGGGGATCCGTTAAGAAATTAAATTCGATGTGGGATTTGTTGGTGGGATTAGATCAGAATAACTCGCAATTTCGGCCAGGAAATCCCATCATCTTGCATCTGGATATCTTATAGTAAACCTTTTCATATAACGCTTATCCTTAAATCTATCGAAGGGTTCATCTTAAATATTATGGAATTATATTATAAAATCGTACACATTGACCCATGCCATGAACGAGTTGGTGATCTTCTGGAGTCTATTATATTTATACATTACGTAATCAAGTACTAGATAGAAACGTCACGTAGAAACGTAGATATAGAGGTAAAGATAGAAGTAGAGAGAGATAGGTGAGAGGGAAGAAAGATAATGTGGATGGAATCTTTAACCTCTACAGTCGCAGTTCAACTGAAAGAAATTTCTTTTATAAATAGTACTGGCTACAAAACTAAGCAGTCAAACTAACAAAAAAAGCCCTTAGCACAATCCCTCAAACTGAAATATACAGAGTTGGTTTTTAGTTGCCAGCCAAAAAATGTTAGTTTCTTTGATACGATATAAACGTACCTGCATATTTATTTCAGCGTCGCTCGGTACAAAACCCACAATTTTTTTTAAAATAGTCGCTCTTCACGAATATAGCTACTACGACGCGGCATTTCATTGATAATACACCGACGTAGTACTAAAAGATGTTTTGTAGTAGCGCGTGGTCGTCTTCATTTTAATGGTAATTTAGAGTGACCATGGTTTGCTTAAAATGTTAGCGGATATACAGGGTTGATTTGTACTCACCGGCCAATTTTTTTTACACAATAAGTATCATTTATAGAAACGATTATTGCAAAAAAAGTAATTCTTTTTCTTTACAAAGAAATAAATATATCCGCTGACATATTAAGCAAACCATGGTTACTTTAAATCACCTTTAAAATAAAGGCAACTACGCGCTACTACAAAACATCTTGTAGTACTACGTCGTAGGATTATCAATGAAATGCCGCTTCGTAGTAGGTATATTCATCAACAGCGACTATTTTGTTTTTTAAAGTTTGTGGTTCCATATTTTCTACTTTTTTGTACTGAGCGACGCTAAAATAAATATGCAGGTACGTTTCAAAGAAACCAACATATAAATTTGTCTGGTGACCACAAATCTACCCTGTCTACTATTTCAATAATCGATTAAATTGATATTACAAGGCGCCTATCTCTAATATTTACATAACATACCCTAGAGACCGTGGTCACATCTGGTTTCATCTTTTGATGAATATTTGATGTGCTTCGAGACCCAGTTAGCAAGCGATTCAATCTCTGCAATAGTTTGATAGTACTTGGCTAATTCATTAATTAGTTCGAGGAACTGACCAGGCGTGTCAGATAGTGCTTGCTGACTAATTGCCCGACGCTAATCAGTTGTAGTGTAATTAATTTGTTTGTAGGTGATCTAGATTTAACACTTTGGTAGAGGTAAATTATTTTATGTTTTGTGACATTGTGTATTTTTAGAGTTCTATATCCGAAGTCAAAGTCAGAATATCTATACAAATATATAAAGCTGAAGAGTTTGTTTTTTTGTTTGTTTGTTTGAACGCGCTAATCTCAGAAACTACAAGTAGGATTTGAAAAATTCTTTTTGCATTTGATAGCCCAGCTCTTAAGGAAGGTTACAGACTATATTTATCTCGAAATTCTCACGGGATCAAAAGTTACGCGGGTAAAACCGCGCGCGGTGGCTAGTAATTTATATTTAAGTGCTAAGTTTTTAAAATTCATTACATTAGATTAAATTTTATCAATTGTAATAAGAGTCATATTGACAGTTTTTATAATGCAATAAGTTATCAATCATCACCACTATCTGTTTTCAACCGACTTCCAAAAGGTGGAGGTTCTCAATTCATGTGTAAGTTTTTTTGTGTCTTTGTTACACGATTTTTTGGACAATTATGAATTGACGTTGAATTTTCTTGTTTCATATGATAGAGAATACTTCAAAGGTGATCCCAAATAAATTTTATCGAAATCGATTGAGTACTACCGGAAAATTTTTCATATTTTTGAAAATAATGTATGACATACATACATAACATCATGCCTGTATCCTTTATGGGGTAGGCAGAACACCAAAGGTTATAAGACCATCTGATGTCACGTTTGACAAATTTGGAAGTATTATAAAGATGGATAGAGACTATTGTAGTGACAATATCAATAGTCAATAGTATTGTAGTCAGCCTATCGCCCACAAAAAGGCCTTTAAAACCTCTGTCCCTTAACTGACTTTTACAGTATGCCCGGGAAGAAAAGCAGCTGGCACATTCTATGTTTTTCTTTCGCTCCCAGTCCAGCATGGAAATTGAAAATTTCTCAGAGGATCATGTCAAGACAGAGGTCAAGACACCGAAACGTCGAGTTAAAATGTTAAATATAAATTATACGCGATTAATCCGGTTAAAAAGTAGTTTTATTTATCCTAAAAAGGTTTTGGGTTCTTATTATAAGAGCACCAACAGAACCGGATTATTAGTAACCATCCTGCTTTCTACCGTAATAGGTTTAGGCAATAAACCCACTGTTCTTATCGCGGATATCTTAACAAATAAATAAAACGGGAAGATTAAGGCAGTAAACCCTGACAGAAGAAATGTTTTATTTGTTTTGTTCTTTTGTGAAATACAGAAAACCTTTATTAGTAATATTGTGGGGTAAATATGTAAGATAAATCCACAGAATCGATAAATATGCCTACGATTTGCAAATCCAAAATAAGGTATTGAATAAGGTATTGATACAAAATTAACTGACTGATTTATAGTTAGCCTAATGCTTATAGCTTTGATAAACTTGTACAGTCAGCTACAAAAGTTTTGTGTGTATATATTTATTATATTGTAAGTATATATTATTTTAAATTATATTATTTACCTATACCTATTTATATATATATTAATACTATTTATAACATAATGACGCCATGTTATGTTTCTTTTTCAATTCAAAGATTAATCTAAAGGTTGCCTGGAAGAGATCACATTGAAGTGATAAGGCCGCCCATATTGCACCATTTCATGTAACTATATTACTGTATGTTTTTTAAGCTATTGCATAGCTTCTATCGCGGGCCTTGAGCGTGGGGACCGAATCCAGAAATTCCGTAACGAAAAAAACCTAACACCCCCCACTCCGACGGGCACACAGGGGTGATACTTTGATTTCATAACTTTACATGCGGGCTTTAATAAACAATCAGCGCCATCTACTAGGAATTTGTGGAACTTCATATTAGATTAAACATTACTGCATTAATAAAATAAATAAATAAATATAATTGCATAAGTTGATAAAAAATGCTATGCAATAGCTTTCCGCGGTAAAGCAGTCTCCGAGTGCCACACGTCTTTTTTTTTAATATTTCACCATTCTATGCAAATGACAATAAAAGGGTTTGAATTGAATTGAAAAGTTGATTAACACATTGAAATCAAAGTCGTATTTCACCATATTGTGCCTAAATAACGACAGATATTAATTAACTTCTATGTATAGTTGTATTAATAAAACATAGAAGTTAGTCAATATTAGTTGTTATTTAGGCACAATACGATGAAAAGCGACTTTGAAAATTTAAATATGCTAATCAACTTGTGATGCTGACTGTACCTATTACGGAGACTACAGAGCGGAAAATTATTACCTATTGTAAGCAATACCTAAGAGACAGTACGGGAACTTAGTGTGTGTGAACTTAGCTTGCAAAGATAATAAAAGCAATCTTGGCTTAATAGAGTAGGTACAGAATCCAGAAGAAATAGCGTCCGACCTCTTTCTGCGGACCCATGAATATTAAACTCAGTTGAAATAAGGAATAAGGTCTAATAATATAAATTATGTTAAGTTTATATTTTGGTTTCATAAAAAGGAGAGAGTAAATTATTTTATGAAGCAATATCTATTAAAAATTGCTTCTATGCTGGACTGGGAGCAAAAGAAAAACATAGGATGTGCCAGCTGCTTCTCTTCCCGGGCATAATGTAAAAGTCAGTTAAGGGACCTAGGCTTTGTTGTGGGCGATAGGCTGACCCCCTGTCACTGCAATAGTCTCTCTCCACTATTATAATGCCTCCAAATTTGTCAAACGTGACATCAGATGGTTTTATTACCTCTGGTGTTCTGCCTACCCCATACGGGATACAGGCGTGAAGTTATGTATGTATGTAAATATGCACTATCAACTGACTTCCAAAAGGGGGAGGTTTTCAATTCGTGTATATGTTTTATTTATTTTTATTTTTTTGTGTCTTTGTTACACGATTTTTGAACAAATACGTTTGTATCGGAGCATATACAGGGTGACTGGCACATGAGCCGCCATAGGAGCAGAGCATGTAGGTGGGATCATTTGCGAGTATTTAAAGCCTACTTTCTATGGGTCAAGTGACAAGTCTTATAGTTTTGGAGATAATCATAATTTTGTACTTTTTTGAAATTTTCCCAAAAGTTTGCCTTTACACTCTCACAACTTTTTTATAAATCCATATTTTTTTATAAATTATTGTTAATGAGTAATTTATACTTGCTTGCATTTAAGTTACATCGATTTTTGCCAAAAATAAATTCTCAGAAAAGAGATATTGCCTTTTAAAAATCACAAAAAGTTGAAAAATTCTCGAACACAAAAATTTCCACACATTAAAAAAAAACGCAGGGTTTTGTGAATTTATTCTGCTTTAAAAAACTTCTTTAGTCCATGAGTTTTCCAAAAATAACGTTTTTTTAATGCTCTGCACTCGTTGATTATTTTACTGTGTCTTATCGTACCTCAATCAAGTGCATTCCTGTCTTACATTATCAAATAATTTCAGTTTCAATTAATGCCTTCTACTACTTGATTGGGTATACTAATGGCAAACATTTATTGCAATTACATCTACATCTGATCGCATCTACCATTGGATTTAACATGAAATTCACCATGTGTAAAACCCGAGCAAACAATTCTCTAAAGCAAGTAGTTTAATTTACACATATTTTTTTGTTGACAGACGCCTTGAAGAGAACTTATTGACAGAGCTTCCACCGGCCATCAAACTACTGCCTTCTCTAGAAGACCTGTAAGTATTCCTGAACAAATCCAAATGCTTTTACCATATCAACCAAATTTCCTATAAAGTCTATCTTCTAATAGGTAACAGTAATATCTAATTACATAGGTACATACATTTTTTTTTTTCAAATATAAAAACCACTTATCCATTATACATACTCTTAGATTCACGTTTATTTAAAACTTTATGATCAAATTTTGATTGCATTTTAAGTCGTCTTAAACTCGTTTTTAAATCTTTCGATTTAATTCAAGTAAATTTTCTTCTTTCATTGCTCCTTTCAGACCCATTTTTTTACCCTACTAATTTGTACCACAGGTCTATAGCGTACAATATGGTTGACTGGGTGACCGCCGACTGCCTGTCCAACAGCGGCCGCCTCTCCAGGTTCGATGCTCGGAACAACCCGCTGTCACGCATTCATGAACATGCCTTCACTAAACTACCGCATCTTACTACACTGTAAGTATCGATCATATCATTTTACTTGAAGGTAGGTCTAACGACAATCCTTCACATAAGATCTGCCAAAAATCACCGCTCGGGAGGTGATATACAGGGTGACTTATACAGGTCACTTTTGAAATTCGAGGACGTCATAGTATGAGAACATACATGAAGAGAAAAAATATAATAAAAAATAAATATTAATTATTTACTGAGTAAGCTTAACCGAAAGTAGGATAATTGATTACGCAATGCATGTTTAAAATAGCGTTGGCAGCGAACCGCGTGTGAGGTCACGTGCTGCGATTGGGTCAGGCGTAAGTAAAGTAATTAGTAACAAAACTTTATTTATTTATTCTATTATTCTAGTGAAAAATTTAGTGCCTACCTTTATTACATAAGCGTGACCAGAATCGAGTACAGAATGCTCTCCTTCAATATCTAAAATTTGTCACCAGTCACCCTGTATAGCGGCAATGTTTTATATCCAGCCAGTTAATTACTAAACACTCCTGCTCTCATCTTCACTACGCAAGTGAGATGAAGATCAAACGTTGTTTAAGTCGCAGACTAGGGGCGGGTTGTATCACAACTACTTTACGTGTCTGTCAACGTTAAAAATGGCGTTAACCACTGTCAAGCTAGAAAACGGGTTGTTTCACCTATAACGGACGTCAAAAATTAACGATTACGTTGACTGTCCATCCACCCACTGGTTAACGTAACTTTCTAGTGAAAACTGAGTTGACAGGCAGGACATCTTTTGTTGAAAGCTTTTAACATTATGGATTCTGTTTTATTTTCATATATTTTAAATGATAGTGATGATGATTCAATTGTGGAAAGGAAGAGAAAAGACATTGACGAACAGTTTTTTTTGTGATGAAACAACGCTTTGTATTTGACGTACGTTAAACATCTGATGTAATCGTCAAAAAGTTACGTACGTATGATACGATAACCAACCGTTTGATACAACCCGCCCTTAGTCTGGTGACCAATAAAAGTAAATCATGCTAAAAAAATATTTTGCCAAAGTTGGTAATAATGACTACCACATCCGGTAGAGTCGTTCATGTGAGAGTCTAACTTGATAAGTATTTTTATTGGGTAATGCGCATCAGCCTTATCTGCCTAGTGACGTAGGCCAGCCAGCGTTTACCGGCCGTTTACCAGCCAGCGACAGCCAGCGTTTACCGGCGACCTTGACCAGAATATCCAAAACTTTAGTCATATTATATTATAATTTAAAACCATTAAATATAAGCAAATGCTTCTCTCTAAACACCTTGTTCATTTGGTGGGTCATAAATCAATCACCCTATATACACTTCGAAGTCTTAATAATTCATATCATTTGTATACCTCTTTCATAAGCAATGAAAGAGCATTAAGTTATACCGTGAGGGGACTAAGAGACTGACTTTGGCAAGTCTAACTTTAAGCCTCGCTAGACTAAACCTTAGGGAGTTCAAATACAATATTTTTAGACGCAAATAAATTTTCAAGTATTCAGCTTTGGCACAAATATAAAATCTTAAATGTAAATAAAGAAATGTCAAATTACTAACTACGCTTATTTATAAAATTAAATAACGCTTATAATACAGGGTGTCCAAAAAAGTAGTTTGGATAAAAATATCCTAGATATGGCTAGTCAATCCCATTCGACTTCAAAAAACTGTTTTTTATTTGGACTTATAGTTTTTCCATAAAAAAATCCAAACATTTCAAGAAAGGGTGCGCGCGCAGCCTTTCACCTAACTAGATAAAGCGCGCGCCTTTTGATCAGCTGGCAGATATTTACATTGTTGTGATTTTGAGTGCGAACATGACAATCGAACTTATTTAAGATTATTTTGTACATATAAAATAAAATATACATTAGAGGAACATTGAACTATTGAGTTGATTTTATTAATTACTGTTAAAAGTTTGATTCCAATTTTTTACTTTTGTTTATTTTATCTATTGTTTATTTTATTATGCAAGTACCTCCCAGCTGAGCGTAAGGCGCGTACGATATCTGGAAACGCGCGCTTTCCTTGAAATGTTTAGAATTTTTTATGGAAGAACTATAAGTCCAAATAAAAACGGTTTTTTGTAGTCGAATGGGGAAGACTAGCCATATCTATCTAGGATATATTTTTTTTCCAAAGTACTTTTTTGGACACCCTGTATAACTGATATTATTGTTCCCCTTTAAATTTATTTCAAGAAGATGGGATTCCCTGGCTGTAAACTGTTATTGTATATTTTTAAAAGATGAGCTGTTGAGTTTCTTGCTACTCCTTCTCAAGTATCAACAGATCGACTTTTCGAAGTGGTAGATTCAGTTCAATTTATAAATAATTTGACATATTTCGAGAGATAATTTCTCTGTACCTACAAAATAAAGATTTTTTTGAGTTTGAGTTACATTTCGACATGTTTTAAAATGTGACTTACTTATAAAAATTATAGATTTCAAGCAAAGAATATCCCTCTTTTGTTTGACCGTAGTTGGTATTATTTCAGTCATCATGATCTAAAAGGTCTAAAAATTTAATGAAATTTATAAAATCACCCGATCGGGACTCGAACCTGGGACTCCCGCTTGCACAAGAAGAATATGCATTTACGCGTAGAATGCGTTAGTCCGTCAGTGCAGCGGCAGAGTGGGAATTGCGTAAATAATTTCGATAGCGTGTGGCCATCTTGAGAACCCCGCGAATCAAAAAGTCGAAATTTGTAAAATACCTGTTTATGGGCAACTTTATGGACAGAAACGACTTTACCTAAACACATTTATCTATCAAAATAAATATACTAGGGTATAAATAAGCTTCTAATGCAAATCTTTTCATATTAAAAAGCAAGTTTATTCAAAGAGAATGCTGTTTACAATAAAGCTGCATGTGCTTTACACGCGTCAGGCTACCGTGACGATTAACTCGTGAAGGACGGTTGATGAATGCGATAACACGAAATTCCCTCATAACTCAACTCCACGGCGCGCTATCTTTAAAACAAGATCTGGAGCATGATTCATGGAAGTCGTCGGAACTTTTTTTCATTACTTCCCTCGGTAACAAAATTGAAAGTAAAGTTTTAAATTAAAAGAACCTTATCATTTACCGCTTCGTAACGCAGAGCGTCTAGATCAGTATCAGATAACGCGGTGAATTGATTTATGGCCGTTTTGGCAGAAATGTTTTGAAATTAATGCGATCCAATAACAGGAGGCTTAATCGCGCCAGCTCGGTGACAGATCGCGCGCCACCCGCAGCCGGCGGCAGATTGATCAATCTTGTGACGAAAATCTCTCAATTTGCATAACATGTTTTTTGAACAACATTGCAACGTTGACCTCGCGACACTCAGGGAACTTCCATTGAGACTAACTGAGTCATGCTTCGCAGTGTACTTTACGAGCGTCTATCGAAGCCATATCTTGTAATAAATTACGATGTTTTTCGTTGAAAAGATCTCGACGGTACTAAGGCGGTGGATTTTTACATCTGCTTGATATATTGTCGTGTGGAGGTCATCGACTCGACCCGCGTCACGGCTGTCTGTTCAGATCTGTGCTCGCGTCGAGATTCTAACGCACTTTCGATTTCGTCTGAACCCTGATAACCAAACCTACGTAAGGCTTTTTATCTCCCTCACGATGTCACGACAAATACAATATCCAATTTGCTAACTTAGGCTTTATTGAGACTCCCGACCTAGATATTTAAGTAAATTACTCCCCTGTTCTTGGTAAACAAAATCATATTGTTCGCGGTTTGTTTCATCGGCCACAACAACGTCATTAATGTCAGGAAACATAAAATACATTCGCAACATTACGCTGTGATTTCGTAGCGATCAGAAACAATTTCTCCCATTTCAAAGCCTACTATGAATTTTACTGTCTATTTATTAACAGAAGGCCGTAAATTTGTGTAGTAAAATTGTTGATTCGCAGTCATATTGCATGGTTAGGTAGTAGATTGTATGTCAAGATCTTGTTTCAAGGAGATTCCAGGAATATAGGGCGTCTATTTGCAACGGTAGCGTAGGTAGATATTAGGGTTAAGTGCAGTCGATGCGTGCACTGCATTAGTGCAAAGCTCTCGATGCTAGGAGGCCTTGGATGGGGCTGATTGCAGCTCGATTCCACTTGCAGATATCTTGACCTGACTACTTTGTAGCTCGGAATATAATGAGGCACAATTAGAATCCAATTCATGTTCATTCATTCATTCATTTTTCGAGGATTGTTCGTCAAATGCCGAAATATGTCAATTTTCAAAAGTTTTTTTTTTACTTTATAGAAATATGTTAGCAAAATTAAAAAAGATTTCGTGACCAAGTGTTCCATGTTTCGGGAAAATTATTAACAGATTTTTTCTATGATCGTGCAGCAGAAGTCAAGCCTTCGTCTTCCCGCGTCCCAGCTGTTATACGTATTATTAGACTCGTATTACAAAAGCTTACATTTGAACTCTATTTAAGCTTAATTTTTTGTATATCTATGCTTGAGTCATGATCAACTCTTAATAAAACCTTCATAATTATGACGGTCTAAAAAATGTCCAATGCAAAAAGGATGCAAGGTCTGAAGCTATAAACAGGGTGACTGGTGGGTCACTTTCAAAATTCTAGGACGTGATAGTTTAAGATCATACATGAAGAGAAAAAATAAATTAAAATATAAATATTAATTATTTACTGAGTAAACTTCTCCGAAAGTTAAAGCATTCATTACTATATATACTATATATATATAATAAATACTTAGCGGGTGGTGGCGTGTTGAGCGCGTCGGGAAAAGTGTAGTAAGGTCTCTTTATTTATTAATAGGGATTTCTGGTGAAAAATGAAGTACCTTCTTTTATTACATAATTATACAGAGTACAGAGTGCTCTCCTTCAAATTTGTCACCAGTCACCCTGTATATTTATATTTTAAACTATTATAATAGTGCTTCTTACCGTATAAGAAGTGTTTCCGTGTAAACAGCCGATTATTAAATTAGCTGAACGTATTTGAATCTTTCTTTTGTAATTATACTGCAGCTTAATTTGACTGTTTTCTGCTACATTGCGTTGCGATTCGATGACGCGGCCACTATCGTACATAAACCGATCGACTATTAACTGCTAAAATAGATTCTATAAATATAATAATTTTATCAATTTGATGCTCTCAGAATATCCGTTCTTAAAATACCCTGTAATACTGAAAACCGACGACTCTCTCACTAAGGGAACGTTGAGATAATCAGATCGTGTTCTTTATATTTTATGTCAGTTTTTTTAAGTTTAACAATGAAGAAAAGGTATTTATTTCACAGCCGTGAAACACGAAAGAACAGACACATAACTTTATCAAAAATATGTTGCGGTATATCCGCAGCAGTGAAAAGTAAACTAACCCAGCAATCACTGTAAATCCAGCAGATCTGAAACACTGATTTCACCGAGTAGCTGAGCTCAAAACAATCACGCACTATAGTCGTAAACCCTTCTAGTGAATAGTTATTTATTTTACTGAATTAATTTCTTCGTTCTAGTTTGTTTCTAAAAGTACCACTTTCAACTAAGAAAGATTATTTTGATGGTTCACGTTCTTAATTAAACTTAACTTATACTGAATCTAGTGGTATTTAATATAGGGTTGGGTAGCTCAGTTGGTAGAGCACCTACCCGCCCGGCAAGTTGGAGTCCCAGGCAGGGACCGGAACCGCTTACCCTTAAAGAGGTTTATGATTGGGTTTTTCATAAACTTGTTTTAAAAAACCCTATCAATTTGGTAACCGTATCGAAGACTTACCATATCAATAGAGTTAACTGCATGTATGCAGTAAGCCTATTCAAAACCCTATTGAAGGTTACCGATTCAATAGGGTTTTAAAAAGTGCAGGCAACTTTAATCTCTAAGCACACTACATTCGATTTAAAATCACATGACCTTCTTTGCATATTTTGCAACCAATTAGTTTCATTTGTGCTAGCTTGCCACTCGTCATCGCAACTCCCAGGTTCGAGTCCTGGTCGGGTGATTTTATTAAGTATATTTTTCATATATTTAAAATATTATTTTATTTACGACTTTTGCTTGGCGACGATTTGGTTTTGAGATGTTTCAAGAATATACAGGTATATACTTGTATATTCTTGAAACATCAATACGGTGTACAATACGGTGACTAAAACCAAACTAAAATGTTATCTTCTTTGATACTATATAAACGTACCTGCATATTTATTGTAGTACTGCTCAGTATAAATAAATAAGAATATGGCACTACAAACTTTATTACAAATAGTTGCTGCTGGTGAACATAAAAGCGCGTAGGTCTCTTTATTTTAATGGTATTCATTGATAATTTAGAGTAACCATGATTTTAATATGTTAGGGAATATTTTAATTTCCTTGTAAAATAATACTTATCCCTTTTTTCAGAAATCGTTTGTTTAAATGATACTTATTGTGTAAAAAAATTTGGTCGGTGACTACAAAACAACCCTGTACCTATAAATAGCATATACTTAGCATATTAACATATACAACGTGTAACAAAATGGAGAGATAAAACTTTAGGGTTAGCTTCTATACCATACGTAGAATGTACAGTAAAAGAATTAGCATGATCAGTGCTGGTATAGACTTTCATACAAATTTTTTAAATTATTTTACAATAAAATATTTTGACAACCCTAGTCAACCTCAAGCTAAAAATAGACTTGCGCCGCAATCAGTGACCTTATGACCTTTCCCGCACCGGCTGAATAGCGAGCGATACGCCGCCGCCGCGGCCGCCCACTGCGAGTAGCGCGGATATCAGCGCAGCTGATTGTTACTTACCTATCGTTTGGCACATTGAATGACACAATTTTTATCACACTACCTAGCTAATGAAAACAAATAAAACAACATGTTAGTACAACTTTCAAGATTCTATTTATTAATAATAAACGGGTTGCCCGGAAGAAATCGGGTTGCCTGAAAGAAATCGCTTAAAGCTTTTTAAATCGCTTAAATATTGTGTACATAATTATTTCTACGTTTAATGACAATAAAGAGTGTTTGTTATAATTATTACAACTTAAATTTGTAATATCTGACAAACTCTTATGGCAAGTATCGCACTTATTTCAATCGACATTCAGTTCACTTTGCGTAAAAACACTCACAACTGTATCTAGGGTTTCCCTTACACTTGGCCAGAATTACAAAAACGGCTCACAATTTCTGCCTTCTTTTTCAATACACACACATCCACATGACGTTTGTGCCACCGACAAAAGCCTAACCGAGGAGGTCACAAATCCGCTGGTATCAGCTCTTGCGTCCATCGGGAATGATAAGGATGTTGGCCATCATCACTAAGCGTGCGCCATATCACCATGTGATTGACATCCAAAAGAGCGCCGACTCGTCGAGTGCTGCTCCTCGGATCCTCCTCGAAATGATCCAAGACTTGCTCTTCTAAGTTCTCGGAACGCGAAGGTGGCCGCGCTGGGTTTCGCGTGAAAACAACCGGCGCGCTGAGCCGCAGACTCATGCTTCGAAACACGCCATAGCCGGGTAAGTGGCGCTGTTCAGCTGCCGGCCTGCACTCCACAAACCACTGCCTGTAAAGCTTTCGAGCTTCAAATAACATTTGTTGTTTGAATACACATGTCGTCGTGCATTACCTCCAATACTTTCAAGTCGAGACATTTTAAGAAAAGTTCGAAAAAAATTGCGATAACAACTGACGTGTACACTTGAAAACGGACACGAAAGCACTGAAATAAATTTAAACAAATACATAAACCGAACCAAAGCAGTTCTAGTACCTACCTAAAAATTTTTAGGGTTCTTCCGTATAGCGATACAATAAACAAAATCTTAGTACCCAATTTATTTCATAATACAATGAAATGACTTCATTATCTTATTTTTTTGTATTGTTAAGTTATTCTGTTACAAATAAATAGTTTTCAATCGTGAAATCACTTAAATAGTTTTTAAGTTGTTTGTTCAATATCAAAATATTAAAAACTGTTATTTGTTAATTTACGTAACTTATTTTTACGCTTCACACATTTTAAATAAAGAAATTAATCCATTTTGTTTCTCAAGACAGAGAATAATAATAAAAGATAAAGATTCCTCATAAAAAAATAAAGCTTTAGGACAGGTATACTTAGGATATTTTTCCCTATAGCGTTAGAAAATAATTTCAGTTGCCTGAAACAAACGCAACTAAAAACAATAATTATTTAATCATAAGTAATTTAACTTTTTTAAATACAAAATTTTGTTGAGTTGAGAATTTGTTCATAATAAATATTGAACGGAACAACCTTTAGTTTGGCTTGGAAGCGGCGGCGGCGGTAAATCTCAAAGGGTATAATTCCGAAAGGCGCAAGTAAGAAGTCCCGCGATTTGAGCGATAATACACCTTGTGTGTTTGATATAAGAGCTATGCACGGGTTATCTTTTATGAAAACGACTTTACTTAGTTGCTAATTTTATTCATTTAAAGCTTTGTTGTTTTATGTATTGATAGTTATAAGTATGTGAGAATACAAGAAGCTGTAAGTAGGTATTGTATCATAGTATGAGGTTTACAAAATCATAGGTATTTACCGAAAATGTTTCCTATTATAATTCTTAGAAAGTTTGAAAGTAAGAGAGAGGATATTTCTTCGTTTTTTATTAGAATTAGGGGTAAGTTTGATTGTCTATTTGAATCTCTCTTCATTAGGTATAAGTTGCGATTTGACGCCGTGCGAAAGAATTTCCACGTAATACCTACCGATAGATTTGTTATAGTTTCATATTAGTTTCTTGCAATTCCTAAAGAAATGTGATAGTTTTTTGTATGACAAGTTTGATATCATGGTTTATTGAGAGTACCTACCTAAATTAATGTTTTGTTTTACGTTTCTCTTAAATTGATGATTACTAATGCTTAATTTGATAACATTTTTGATTTTGGTCGTAAATGTATTTCGATCATGTATGTTGTTAAGTATTAGAAATAGGAGGCTACCGAGCCTCAGCATCCGTTCACAACCACAAACAGTGCGACTAAGAAAAAGTATTAAACGTTTTTAAAATACGTAACACTTAAACGTGAGAGCCCGGGAGTAGCGAGAGAGCGATCCGCGGCAGACAAAGGGCATCGAACTTGCTATTTCATAGACTATAAAAATTATGCAGAATGCTGGATTACTTAAAATTTATTTCAAGCTTTATTGTATGGTGGTGATGATAGTTGTAAGTGTGTGAGAATAAACAAGAAGTTAAATATCCTTGTAAGTGATGCATCATAGTTTAAGGTTAAGAAAATATATTCTCACGGATAGTTAAAATTAACGTGTTGTGGGTTCGAACGCGCAAATCTATTATTTTAGTAGAGTTTTAAATTGGTCAACCACGTGATAAACGCACATATTGGTGAAAAGGTAGTTTTAAAAAGATACTACCGAAAAAAACATTCCCGAGACGTTGTTGTCGTCTAATTTAGTAGGCACAAAATTACACTTTGTAGTATCTCTCTTGGTTACTTATCGCTTTATTTTAACGCCATCTGTTATCGAATAGATTCTATCAAAAGGTAACAGCTGTTTTTAGGGTTGACACTTAGATATTTTGATCTAAACTTTGAACTTGTTTTCCGAACCAACCGCAAGGATTACAAGTTTATGTTACTGTTACTTATAAAAAGTCTCACTATGGCTATAAAAATATATAATAAGCTACCGGACAATTTAAGATCTCTGCCATTAAGAAAGTTTAAATTTGCGTTGTCGGAATGGCTTATTCAAGAATGTTTTTATTCTGTTGACGAATTTTTAAATGGTTAGTTTAGATATAAGGGAAACATGTTGACACTATTTAATCCAAAGATTGACATATACCCACTTAATAATATTTTTTCCAATTGTAAATAACATTAGATATCTATAGAATGACATATGTACTTAATAACAATTATTCTTCATAGTCATTAGTTATTGATAGATTGACATATGTATTTAATAATAATAATTCATGTTAATTTTATTTAATTATATTTTATGAATGTGAGGTCCTATAACTTCAATGTAACATTGTATGCTGTCCTACAGTAAAATATGTGATACTTATTCTTACTTATAATTACACCTTTTTTGTACCATATTTTCTGCAATAAAGAATTTTTGATTTTTGATTTTTTGATTTTGAAAAACTACACCACCAAACATACAATCCCCTTAAGTATTATCTCTTCATTATGTTACACGTTGTATACGAGTAGAAATTGCCAAGTACATTTAAAGGCTTCACGTTGTTAAAATTTGTGAATGTTAAATGCAAACCGCACTGCAACGTTCGGTGTTCATCTGTTTTTGGAAAACCAACTTACTCGCCATCTTACTTTAACTGGGGCATGACATACTCCGGACCCAAACAAGGGCCCTTCCTCAGATCATACGTCCAAAAAAATTCTATGCAAAAAAAGTATTCTTTAAAATAACTTTTTTGTATACAGACTTCTTCTGGTTTTTACAGATTTTCGGGATATCGTATAAATATATAAAATTTTCGCGTGTATGATTTCTATATGAGCTCAAGTTTATTCATGCCTAAAGATTCATGCAGTCATTATAGTATAGTAAATAAGAAAAGCTTGAGAAATATCAATATTTTTCCGGTAGGCAAAGTTTGGATATTAAATAAAACACTTTTTAACCGGATTTATCGCGTATATTTACATTTTAAATTTTTGACTCGACGTTTCGGTGTCTTTGCAGACCCCGTGGTCACGAGCGACTGAAGTGTCAAGCGTCGGATTGATAGATTTCAAAAGTTATATATCATCATCTCCATCTGTTTCTCATTCTTCGAGCGTAGCGTTCTGGATTGACACAAAACGAGCTGACAGTATCTTGAGTTTCAGGTCGTGCAGCTTGCTGGATGTTAGGTTTAATGTTTTTCAGGATAGGGTCCCATGTCGGTGATAGTTTCCAACCATCTTCTCTATTGAAATTAGGGTGTTTTTTAATTTCAATCGCTTCTCTGATCATTCTAGGAATGTAATGCTTCTCTCTAGATAAAATTTTGACAGAGTCAAACCTTAAGTAGTGGTTGGGCTTGTCGATGGAATGCTCACAAACTGCAGACTTTGAAGCTCTTCGATTTTTAATATCAGCTATGTGTTCTTTTACGCGGGTTGATACGTTTCTTTTGGTTTGACAAGACAATATTAAAGTTTGGATATAATGCCATGACTTCGCCTGGCAGTTGTAGTTTTCGGAACTTTACGTTATTTCATTAGTTTATTAGACGTGATATATGCTAATTATTATTTTTAAACATTTTGTGCTCTATTTTGTGCGAATTGTAAGGGTTGTTTAAAGAAAACTACTTTAAAGCGAAGTCTGGAACTGTTTATGAACCTTTTCATACATTATTAATTTAGTCTAGGGATGGGACGAAACATAAAATAAAATATTATCGATAAGAAGTAAAGCTCAAAGATTTGATTATAAAAAGGAAAAGAATATCGATATCAAAAGATTTTCTTTTGGTTTATTTTAAAATTTGTATTCATTTTTATACCTGTTACCAAGGCACAAGGCGGTCTAGCACGAGGCCTGTCGACTCGTGCTAGACCATCGATTCTTTTCTCATCACTAAAGGTAGGCGAAGTCTGGTATTGCTTGAACTTTGCCTGAGTACTTAGTTTGCATTTACTATCATAATGGTGGAAAAGCACGATTTATATAAAGAATGATTGTAAAAAACTAAACATTATTAATTTTAGCATAGATAGTACAAACAGGGCCACACCTTTTGTATTTTTTTCGTGACGGAAAGTGTTTTGAAACTGTTTAGAAAATCTTCCAGTAACATCTTCCAGTAACCCGCTCCAGTAACATTTTGTCTCAATTTAAGTTAGCAGCTAATGGCGTCTATTGGTGCTGCCACAATTAAATTGCAAACTATTTAAAGGTTTTACGAGATTATTATTAGCCATTTTTCTCCGTGGTCCTTTTTTAAAAATCCGGCGAAGTTTTGTGCACTAAGCGAAGCCCTGGCTTAACTTAATAAATTAGTTAATTATAGAAATAACGACCTTACTATAATTAACTTTAACTGAAACACGAGGTGAGCACACGAACATCGAATAACTTTAGTAATTACTTACGGTTCTTTCATTTATTATTTATGATATGCGAAAATATGTTTGAAATTATTTTGGCCATTTGAGTGGAACGCCAGCGCTGCTGGTCTCTCTGGGAGATCGTCCAATATCACAGATGACTGAACATTGCAAGCTGGTTGGTTATTACAAGTTTCTAGTTAAGGGTCTTTGATACAAGTTGTAATTGAAAGATTTTAGATGATTCTAGCTGGTTCCCGGAAGGATGCAGTTTGAATTTAAGTGGTTGCAGTTTGAGAATTGATGTGGTTGACAAAAAGAGTGATAAATTGGCTCGTAGGTACCTAATATATGATTATGTTTAATGCAATGATAGGGAGCTCTAAGAAGAAGGTACTCTTAGGCTGGTGCAAACTAAATCAGAATTTGTTTATTAGTTATATCCAAAGAAAGTATAAAATAAAGTTTACGAGAACTAAACGAAATGACTTTTTTCAAAGAACTTAAATACCTTAATAATAAAGTTAAAATTGGAATGACATTTAGACTTTTCGCGGTGAATGATAACTATGCCTTTTGTAGTACTTACGATCAGATGGCCAGGAAGATACACCATTGAATTAAAAAAAACATTCCTGTGACTAAAATATGATAATTATACAAAAAAATATGTGGTTTCATTTGTCTCGCTTCTAACAACGACGTTTAATACCAACTCGGCTACCCGTACCAAAAAAGAACTATTTCGTTCGATTTTATGAAATATCCACTAGGTACGTAATTGGATAGCAAAAGAGATAATTTTGAGATCAAATATTTCTCTATCCCGTATGATATACATGGTGACTGGTGGATTATTATCGAAATTCCAAGACGTGATAGTTTGATCTCAATGATGATAGTATGATCTACATGAAAGGAAAAAATAAAAATAAAAAAGTATATTAATTAGTTACTGAGTAAACTTAACCGAAAGTTAGAGAATTCATTACGCACCGCATGGTTACATATGCGTAATGCAATAGATACTAAGCGGGTGGTGGTGTGCGTGTGGCGGGAACACTGCTGTGTGCGTGGTAACTGAGGCAGAGCGCGTCGGGAATAGTATAGTAAGGTCTCTTTATTTATTCATACGGATTTCTGGTGAAAATTACTTTTATTACATATTTATGATCAGAATCAAGTTCAGAGTGCTCTCCTTCAGTATGTAAAATTTGTCACCAGTCACCCTGTATATCAACAAGATTTCACATACTTTGTAACTTCTAGAACGGTAAAGATACAGCTGCTTTTTTTAAATTTTCTTTCTTAATACACCCTGTATAGCATGATTGAATCATCAAGTTTATGTTCTTCTTGAAGGCGTTTGTAAAGACTATTCAATTATTCAAAATTCTTTGAACATTTTTCACTGGCGTACAATTTATTATAGTTATTAACTCTACAAAGTTTTCTTTGATGAAATATTAAATATGAAGCGGTGGAGGTCAGAGGCAAGTAGGCGATGGGTTTATAAATTAGTTCTAAGTAGGTACAATGCCTCAAAGGAAGGTATCCTTTTTCTTCGTTAAGGTTTTATATATGTATGTATAGTGGTGAACTGGTAAAAGTGATATTAGCCAAGAAACATTATAATACTAGATCTTAATTAGCGATCAGGTGATGCTAGCCAGTGAGGTTTAAAAGCATGCGGAAATAAATTTACTGTTATGAATTTGTATTGCACATACATGAATATAAGTGGTTAATTGCAATTTATAAAATGAAAATAAAGATTGCTATTTAAAAAAGAAGAAGAAATGTATATTAAACTTCAATTAACACTATTTTAATATCCTAAATATACTATGATACACCCTTGTATCGCTTCTAGGCTCTGTAATAAAATATTTTCCAAATATAATATGGTTTAACATAACTGATGGTAATTTAATTTATCATTATATTATTGGCGTTCCTAGTCTCTGTCTAACCCAAAAGGGAGACGAGAGCGAAGTTATGTATGTATGTAATACTAGCTATTTCACGCGGGAATATCGGGATATAAAGTAAAAGTAACCTTTGTGCCGTAAGTAAGTAACCAAGCTGTTAAATTAGAAAATCACATAAATATCTTAACTCAGGTATGATAACGATTTTCAAGTAAGAGTTTTACATTTTTATCTATGTTCACGTAAGTCCCATGTTGAGCGCCAAACTGTCACGTCACGTCGTTAGTGAACACCCTAAACACCCTAAGCCCGTGTTTTGTCATCATCGATCTCATCTGCACTTAATATTTGATGAGATGGAGGTTCAACGTGGATAAAAAATCTGGTTAACCAGACTTTTTATGCCTCGCATTATCTACCAAGATCTTTCCAATAGAATTTTTATAACTCCTATTGTTAGAAATTTGCACGACTAAGTGAATTACGATTTTTTCACATCCAGCTCTTCAAATATTTCATTTATTATTGAATTTTCCTACATTGAATTTATATCTCCACAGTGTACTATCCGAAGCGAGCGGGTTGCGGTCGCTGCCCGCGCTGCATGGCGCCGGCCGCCTGCGCGTGCTGCGGGCGGCGCACGCGCGGCTCACGCACGTACCCAACGATCTGTGTCTGCACGCACCGCAGCTGAGGGCACTGTGAGTTTAGGCCTTATTTACTAGACCAAAAGTATGGTTTTTGTACGATTGAATAGTGATTTATTTTATATTTTAAGTTATATATCGAATTGGATTAAAGTGAAACGAAGGTTTATAAATTTCCTAGAAAATTAATTCGCGGATCTTGTTATTTTGCGGTGACATATACCTACTGCTAAAAAGATTAAAGCAATTTGTAAGGAGCCTCCAAAGCTTAATAAAGCAACATTTTAAATTGGTATTTTCCGAAGAATAGCAATTGTTTTATCTAACATGCTTTTTTTTATTCTAGAGATCTGAAGTCAAATTTATTGGAGAACGTGCCAGACTTGCAGCATTGTTCTGAGCTACGGGTGCTGTAAGTATCATTTAGTTTTTAGGTATAAGTTTAATTATACAAGGTGTTGCGTTTGATTTCCCATAAGTATTTGAGGTTTTGTTCCTTACTAAAAAATAATACTTTTTGCCAAAGAATATGTTGTTCAAGAGTGCATACTTTTCATGATATCATCAATCTTAATATACTGAATGAGTTCATAAATTATCACCCTTATAAAATCTCTTTAACATTCAATCAATAGACGCGTGTCACTGAAGCCATACAATAAACAACAAAATCATTTTAAATGTTGAGGAATGTTGCATACAATGTACAGAAGGCAGCACATCAAGTTAAAATTGGTTGGGGAAAATTGACAGGTAATGAAACGCTTAATCTGCTGGCCTCTGTCACCGCAAAACGTTGCAAATAGTACCTACCTGAGCATAAAAATAATAAAAAATGGTTGTCTGGTAGAAATCGCTACTCAGCGATAAGACCGCCAAGTTTTTATGTTTAATGTAAGTGTTCTTTTTTCTTTTACTGTACCTTTATAAACTGAAGTGTAAATAAATAAATAAATAAAAAAGGGATAGAAAATGCCACGCTGTCATACTTCGCATAAATTTTTTGACTTAATTGAATTATTTCGTATGAAAAATAAAAACAAAAAAAAACAAACAAAATTAAAAAATTAAAAAATTAAATTGAAATTAAATTGAATTTACATGTTATTTGATTCTATCAAATGGTTCCATTAATAACCTAGAGTTATTGGAAATTAAGTGGAACGCCTTGTATTTTTAAAGCATTAGGGGGACATACCTAACCACTAGCAAACTATCATAATTCACATAATTTTGGATTTTTTCAGACACGTCGAGTTAGGTTATGAAATATTACTTATAACTTTACAGCATAAATCTGAATAAAATTATATTATTTCAAATTCCGCAATTCAATAATAAAATAAAATAATGAATACATACTGAAACCAAAAGTTTCTAGATTCTGCTGATTTTGCTGACGGTATAGTTTATTTAGGATGAGATATCGTTTCTTTTAACCTTTCTTAATTGACCACTTCCAAATTTAATTATGCCTTGAAGTTATAATGAAATTGAGTTTATTATAACACTTAATTTAATCTAATTCATAATAGGTAATTTATCTTGTACATCAGGCAACCACTCTCTCCTTACGAGATGTTTCTGAAAATAACTTTCGAATTATTTTCAACGGACTTCCAAAAAAGGAGGAGGTTCTCAATTCGTCTGTATGTTTTTTTTGTGTCTTTGTTACACAACATTTCAGACAATTATGAATCTATTTTGAAAATTCTTGTTTTATACGATAGAGGATACTTCATAATTGGTCCCATATAAATTTCATCGAAATCGGTTAAGTACTTCATTAAAAATTTCAAATTTTTGCAAAAAATATGTATGATTTCGGAGAATGTTTACGTTTGTCCAGACCTGTAGCTACGATGGTGGTTAATACCCGCGAGTATTAACCGACACGGTCGTAAGGGAGACCTACCCTAGCTATCCCTACAAGTACCCCTACAACCCTACAATAAAAATTTTAATCGGCAAAAGTTTCCAGTAAAATTCGAATGAAACCGTGTTTCCGAGACGTTTATAATTTTAATTCCATTGAATGAGTCCGCGCTTGTTCTTGATTTACCTTTTTAAGCGTTTTATTAGTTGTAAACTTTTTTGTACTTTTTAGGATATTTTTTACTTAATTTTTTACTAATTACGTAAATATAAATAAAAACAAAACCGTTATAGGAACACTTTTGTGTCTTATATGGCTGTCATAGTCAGAAATATCGGGGAATACTTCAAGACTTGATTCCCGCAAGCAACGTAGTAGATACTTGAATATTTTTGACAAGTTAGTACAACTTTCTCAGTACACGGTCTGGTTTCCACTTGCCTTATTTTTTTATTAAAACCTTAGTAGAACTGTCGGCAACAGTCCGTTTTTTCATAAGTCTTATTTCTTAAAGTGAATCCCCTGTACTTCCACGTTTTAAGAACCTTATTGTTTTATTAGAAATAACTAGTTTTTATAACACTTAAAAAATGTAGTATTTAAGGCCATCAAGATTAACCTTTTCATCTGATCTCCAGGGACCTCTCCTACAATCACATCGCATCCTTGTCAGCATCATCACTACAGGGACTGCAGAGGCTCCACGATTTGGTGCTCGCCGGGAATCAACTTGAGACGCTGTCGTCAGCAGCCCTGAAACCAGTTCCTAGGCTTCAACTGCTGTGAGTCTTTGGATTTTAATTTAAAGGGAATGTTCAAGATGATAAAATTATGTGGCTGTTATATACGGGGTGACTGGTGGGTCACTTTTGAAATTCAAGGACGTGATAGTTTGAGATCACATACATGACGAGAAAAATATATTAAAAAATAAATATTAATTATTTACTCAGTAAACTTAACCGAAAGTTAAAGAATTGATTACGCAGCGCATGGTTACACAAGCGTTGGCAGCGATCCGCGTGCCAGGTTACGTGCCGCGATTGACTCACGCGGAAGGAAAGTAAATAGTAACAAAACTTTATTTATTTATAGGGTATTCTAGTGAAAAATTTAGAACCTACTTTTATGACATAATTATTACCAGAATCGAGTACCCCTTCAGTAGGTATCTAAAATTTGTCACCAGTCACCCTGTATAATCATGTTTCTATTCTAATCCAACCCTATGTGGCTATAATTTATTATAGTTCTAGGTGGTCTTTTGCAGACGATTAATTGGTTTTTTAAACATTTTTAAACTAGGCTAGTGCTTTCGAGTGTCATCACTTGAGACCAAGGAATCAGGAAAACGAATCAAGAAAATACTGAAACGTTAAGATGTTTGTAACGTAAAATACTTATAATTCAACGTGAATAAATATGGTTAAATAATTTCAATAATTATTTTAATAAATGCAAAATGCAAAAGTTTAAGACCCGTAGGAGTTAATTACGTTTAAGACCTATTGTAAACGTACTTTGAACTCTTCTTATTTTATATACTATTTAAATTAATTTTAGAAACGGGATATTTACCATGTTTTTCATTTATTTTGAGTTTTCGATATTTCGGCACTGTTGCAAGCACCATGATCACGGCGGCACTGCAACATGGTAAAAATCCCGTTTCTAATATTAATTTAAATGTTAATGATCATGTTAGTTCAAAAAATCTATACTACTTACTAAAGTAAATTTTTATAACTATTGTTTTACTTAATTTAATTTACATTGTATGTTTTTCAGAAACCTTGAAGACAATGAGCTGGAGCACATTGATATGGAAGCATTTGTGCCGCTGCAGCAGTTAGAGGAACTGTAAGTTTGGCAATATTTTGTGTTTTTTTATTTTCTCATGGTAGGTATTGAAACCTTTTGTCCCGAGTTTTCGGGTTTGTGCATTTACTTTCGGACAATGTAACACGACAAATTGTTATATTAACTAATGTTTCAGGCATGGATGTGTACGTCAAAGTTTAATGTAAAGGGATGGCAGGCCGCGGCCCACGGCCCGACCTTTGTCGTCGGAAAGCTGTACGAGTATATTATATTCGCTGCTACTAAATAAGTTAATAGCGCGTTGTAGGAAAATCCCTTGTGTCGTCATCGTTCTATGGAGTGTCGCTAGATGTCGCTACAAATGTAACTATAAAAATAGTTTCCAAATAGGTCGTATTTTTCTTCATAATCGCATTATTTAGGTGTAGAAAAAACACAATAGGTATTTTATTTTTCTAAAAACGTTCTTCATACAGAAAAGATTTATTTTATATTAGGTATTATTTATTCGGATATCAGTGTGTCCATAATAGTTCTTTGCGACGAAAGTTTCCCAAGGACTTTCGATTTTAAAAAACGAATGATGGCAAAAATAGATTGCGTTCCCTTTGGCTTTTCATTAGTACATATTGGGTTTTTAGCTTCTTAGGGCGCTTTCAAATTAGCCACGTGTTTGTAGCGCGAATGCCTTTTGATATGGTGAATAAAGCTTAAAGGCTTTAGGTACCACCTAGTAAATAATCAAATATGGCTCCAATTTGCCCTACACGTTACATTCAAAGTCTATCAACCTACTTTTATTATGATAGGATGGTTTGGGTGTAGGTGTCAAATGTCTCGACTGTAGTTTATCTGAAACTAACAATCCGTCCCATTATATTATGGCTGTGTGTTAATTGTCTCAAATATGTCGATGATTATTGAAGACGTTGAGAGAATCCGAGCCGAATTGCTAGTAGTTACTAAATATTAATATGTTGAATTTATATTGCCACAAAGCAAACAACCTAGCCAAAGAATATTTACATAACATCCACTGGATGGTACTTACTGAAAACCAAATTATTGCATTGCAAGAGCGGTTATGCACACACACATCCGATCCGAATCCAAGAAACTCCCGATCTAGAAATCTTGTAAGTATAAAATGATGGATGACGGAACCACAGATCAGAAAGTATTAATATATGTACAAGTATAGATAGGACACATCAATATTATAGGAAGTTTGGAATGCAAGCTTTTTTGCCGCATGGCGGCGCTTATGTGCTTGAGGTTTTTTGGGTGGACTACGCACTATAGTGGTATTTTATTTTTAATGTAGATGAATATTGCTTTTCATTTGTGAAAGAAAGGGTGCTTATTTAGATTACGAACCACTATCTAAAATAATCAAAAATCAACACTAGCTAGCATGTTGGATAGTTATAAAGTTATTCGTCAAAATATGTGAATCATGAAGTCTATCAAGTATCACAACAATTCAGTTACATAAATGATTAACTATGATAACGCTACATCTGAGTTTGCACGAAATTATATAAATACAGCAGATATGTGCAGTTCACAACAGATATGCGTAGGACTTTCACAAGCCGGTGATCAAATGGCGAAAGATTGTTTATCACTCACTCAATTCACTCATATCAAGTTTTTATTGCCAGTAATAAGTGGCGCCACCAAACGTCAAAATGGTGCTATGGCCAAAGTATTGAAATAGAATAAAATGCTTTGATTGTCATTTCCATGGACGGACGGAACCCGAATCTAGTGCGTAAGCTAACATAGAAATAGTTGTACGGCTACGTCGTCGTCGGAACTTATTTTCTCGGATTCGAAACGGATTCGGATCGGATTTATTTCAAGAATGAGATTACTTGCGTTTGGAAAAATATTGTAACCCCATCATTTGTTTTTTTTTTATTATTCTTATTTTTAAGAGGCTTTTATTCTAGGAGAATATGTCAGCCTCATCGTAACCTAAACTTAATTTATAACAAATAATTCTCATTAAAATAATCATATTTATGAATCACAGAGAGAGACTTGTTTGTGCAAAAATATGTGAATTAAGTTATTAAACACTTCTGAGTTTGGATTTGATAATATGGTCAAGAATACGCCGACATCTAAATCAAATATTTGATAATATTTATCAATACATTAATATCAAATTTTTGCAACAGGTCTTGTCTTTCTCTCTGATACTTAACACATTCTAAAAGTATATGCTGGACGTCGTCTACAGTATTACAGGTTTCACAATAAGGCGATTCTAGTTTTTCATTAAGAAGCCAAATTTTCTAGATGGATAATGGTTAGATCGAAGTCTGTGGGCTATAATAATATATTGTCTACTTTTTGGCGCACTGATAAACCTCTTATACCAAATTCCCTTTTCTTTACTTCTTTCATCATAGTATTCTGTAAATTTGTCATAACATTTGTTTTTCAATTCATATAGGATCTCTGTAAAAATTGGTAAAATAGATATTTCTAAACCCTCTGTTAAAGCTAAGTTTGCCAATCTGTCAGCCTCTTCGTTTCCCCTTAACCATTTATGAGAAGGAACCCATTGCAACCTGAGAGTAATATCACGTGTACTAAAATTATGGATAATATCAAGAATTCTGTAAGCTACCGATGTACCTCTGCAGAGGCGCATCGAGCTAAATCCTGCATTTGTTATTATCATCACTAGTTATTAGACGAGATTAAGGTCAAACGAAAATAAAATTGAGATTAAAAAAAACAACTAAACCTCAGTATATTTATATTGTAAATATTCCGTACCAGAACTGTAAAACTCTTGGTTTTATTACACCACAGCTCTTTTGTTTTATAGCTCATTTCGGTGTCGTAAACTGGGAAGAATTTTTCATTTTAAACTCTCCCCCTATAACTTTAGTTCATAATTTTAGTTAGCAATTTCGGAGAAAGATTAATTCGGCGACTTGAATTAAGCGAGTTGAGTTAGGGTAATCAAAAAGTTTTTATGTCTTATCTATAGTTTCTGAGTTTGAATAACACTCTATTAAATCAGGAGACAGTCGTTTTAAAAAACATTTTGCTATGTTTATAGATAATAATATGATTTGCTTAAATTTTTTAGTTTTGTTTTTCTACATAAAAAAATATTTTTCCTTATGTACGTCCTAGTGGCGTCAATTATTTAAGGGAAAATAAAATGCTTAAAACGGTGCCCACTACGTAAGTTGCTTTTCATCTCATTCATATTTTTTATGAACACATATGGCCTAGCCAAAATAAGCCGAAAATAGGGAAACAGGAGAAATAATCCATGTAGCTTTGGAAATTGGCACAGTTTACGTAGTGGCATCCCGATTAACATACTTAAAGATCTCAAGAGTGGGGGGTCCCTTTTTATATTTCAGGTTTTTTCCATATATCAAAAATCTGAACAGATATCATAATTATTGTTTGTGAGCAAAGTTTTAGCATATTAAACTTTCCACTGATTTTATTATATTCATTTTTACTCTATGACTAATACTTTGGAAGCTACAGGGTGTTGAAGTTTGTGATGAGCGAGGTCACCGTGAGTTCTTAGCATATCACTAACTGGATTAAGGTTAAAATACGCGATGCCTGCCCACGCAGGCATCGCGTATCCAATCCTTGCGTCTGCCCTGTCTCTTGCTGGCGCACTCTGCCAGCCATTTTAGTATGCTCATAGCCACAAAAAAAAAGTTGTTCGTGGTTGCTGTGCATATTATACAACATCGCAGGCTAAGCGACGTTCGGCGCGGTCGGTAACAGGATGGGTGACCGCTGTTCATTTATTTCTCACGACGACTTCCGGGCTTCGGAGGGCACGTTAAGCAGTCGGTCCCGGGTGCTGTATACTTATATACAGTAGTCGTCATGGTTTGTCAGAAGCCATTTCGGCACCCTGAAAATTCTGACATCCACCAACCAGCACAAACTTCTTCGTCACCCAGAGGAGAGACTCATAGCCCTGCAGTGGGCTCATTACACGGAGTTGTGATGATGATAGCCACAAAGATACTTTTCTAAGATGGGATAGAAGTATCAAATAAATTGACATTGTTTTCCAGTAACGTGGGCAACAACAAACTGCGCTGGCTGCCGGCGGCGGGGCTGCAGCGGCTGCGGCACCTGCGCGCGCACAACAACCCGCCGCTCAAGCACTTCCACCCGCCGGAGTTGTTGCCTAGGATCGAGGTAATGTTGTACTTTATTTATTTATTGCATATGATAGAGGATAGTTTAGAGTTGATCCCATTTAAGTTTAATTGAAATGAATTGAGTAGTTCTCGAAAAAATTTAAATTTTTGAGAAAGAATGTATGTTTCGGAGCATGTTACATTGACGACCTTATACTTTATCTAAAGTTTTGACGTGAAGTCGGTTTTTTTAATGCTCTGCTTTCGTTGACATACATAACATACATACATACATAACGTCACGCCTGTATTCCTTATGGGGTAGGCAGAACATCAGAGGCTATAAAACCATCTGATGTCACGTTTGACAAATTTGGAGGTATTGTAATGATGGAGAGAGACTTGCAGTGATAAGGGGTCAGCCTGTCGCCCACGAAAACGTCAATAAAACCTCCGTCCCTTAACTGACTTTTACAGTATGCCCGGGAAGAGAAGCAGCTGGCAAATTCTATGTTTTTCTTTTGTTTTTCAGACCCTAGTTCTCTCCTACGCGTACCACTGCTGCGAGTTCCTGCCGCTTATGGAGGGCGCGGCGCCGGCGGCGGGCGCGGACGCCGACGACGACGCGGACGACGGCGGCGGCGGGCTCAGCGACCTCGTGCTGCTGCCGCCGCCGCATGCCGACCTCGCCGCGTGGGCCAACTACACGCATCTACCGCATCATTACTGTAAGTATAATGTCGCCACAACTCTTTCTAATGAGCCCACTGCAGATCTATTAGTCTCTCCTCTAGGTGACGAGGGGATACAGGGCATATTCCTTACATACATACATAACTTCACGCCTGTAGCTCTTATGGGGTAGGCAGAACACCAGAGGTTATAAGACCATCTGATGTCACATTTGACAAATGAGGTGTTATAATGATGGAGAGAGGCTACTGCAGTGACAAGGGGTCAGCCTATCGCCCACAAAAATGCCAATAAATCCTCTGACCCTAAACTGACTTTTACAGTATGCCCAGGAAGAGAAGCAGCTGGTACATTCTATGTTTTTCTTTCACTCCCAGTCCAGCATTCCCTAGTCACATCTACTCTACTTTTCTCTTAGGCCTCAAAGGTTCGCTAAAATCTCTTTTTCTGGTTAAGTTCGCCTTGCTGCCTACAAAATGACGTGATATGTATCAGTTTCATTCCAAATGTTTACAACAAAGAATGAAATAAGATTTTTACTAAATTAAATTTTACATTTTTACAGTGAACTCGTCAGTGGCGCGGCTGCTCAGCGCGTTGTCCCCGCGGACCGCTCGGAAAGCGCCGCGGCGCGTGCGCTGCCTTCCGATGCCAGGTTTGTATTATAACTTAACAGTAAAACACTAAACAACGGCAATATGAATACTGTATAAAAAAACTAGCTGTAGCGCGCGGTTTTACCCGCGCAATTTCGATTCCCGCGGGATTTTCGGAATAAAAAGTAGCCTGTACGGATTCGGAAGAATCCCTCTAAGTAATGGTAAAAGAAATTTTGAAATCGGTCCAGTAGTTTTTGAGCCTATTCAATACAAACATACAAAAATACAAAGGTTTCCTCTTTATAATATAAGTATAGATATATAAAATCAAAACAGATGCTATAAGTCTAGACGCTACCTAAATATTTTTTGAGCAAAAGGCTTAGCATTACGCTGTTTACTTATTGTCTGAACTTATCTTACATCAAATAAAAAATAAAATATTTTCTCTCGTTCAAAGCCTTCTCTATTTTTTAAGCTATTTGTGATTTATTTACCTAAATATATATTTTGTAAATAGTAACCTTGACTAACTAAAAACTAAATAACCCAATAAAAACGTTCACGTTTGAGATGTTTTTAGGTACAAAAATTTTGTGTCTAGATAAAAAAATATTTGCTGAACAACATTACTATAGAAGGAATCCTAAGTTATTATGAAATAAAATAATCAACGAATGCAGAGCACTAAAAAACCGACTTCACGGCAAAACTTTGGCTGAAGTATTAAGGTCGTCAAGATAAACGATCTCCGAAGTCATGTATATTTAAAAAAAAAACATGAAGTACTCAATCGATTTTGATGAAATTTATATGCTGTGTAGTATCTTCTATCATATGAAACAAGAATCATCAATATCTTTGCACCCAGTCACAGAATAAATAATAGTACCGGGGGTACTTGACCCAGTCAAAAGTTATGAGGTAACAAACATATGAAAAAAAATTGAGAACCTTCACCTTTTTTTGAAGTTGGTTGAAAATACGACTGACACATTAATATCGGCTTTAGTTTTATTAATAAACAATTATTCCAGTATTTACAAAGCAAAAGAGTTTAGTAGTTAAATAAGTAAGAATGTAATTATAGCATACCTACCATTGTAATATTTTTTTCAACACACTTGCTCGTAAAGTGATCGTTATTCTATTGAGTTTAGAACTATAAACTGGGCTATAAGTCACGCGTGCATAATATATTATACCCTAGTGCATAATATAATGAATCCTACAAAGTTGAATTGTACCTTTGTGCAAATAACATGCGAGAAAACAGAGCATCCGGCATACACACAGCACACAGCATTTATTGGTCCGGGTTATACACTAAATATTTTCAGAAACAACAAAGAGGTTTTATACCACTTCAAATCCATATACATTTTTAAATGTTTGCGCCTTATATTAGTAAAATAAATTTGTATATTAAACAAATTATTCACAATTTACAATCATTTGTCATAAAATATTAAAATATTTGCATTTACCACTCCAAATTAAACATTTTCACTTAAAATAGGCTGTATATGCTATACAGACATTGACACATTTGACGGAAAAAAAAACCTACGCGCATGCGCGAGGTTCGGCGCCATTTTTCAATCACAATTCACAGCTTTGTTATCAAGTGTGTTTGTTATTTTATGATCACGTATGTCTGTCTTTTACTCACCAGTGTGTTGAAAAACGTCGTATGTAACTCGTGAGCGTTGCTAATTACAGTCTCTGCTCATTATTAAGCCCTCGCCTGCGGCTCGGGCTCAAATCACAGCCTCGACTGTAATTAGCAACTTCGCTCACTTGTTACATAATATACTATTTCTTTTAAGTTTTCAGTTTATTTTAGTCATTTGTTTAATTACTTAGTTTTTCTTTAGTTTTTACTGATTTATAAAAGTAAATTATAGTACTTAATATTTTGAGTTAGGATTTTACTTTATATGTTTGCACAATAAGTTGATTTGTAATAGATATCTAATTATGATGTTATTGCCTATAATTGGGTATACACCCGGCCATGGTTTTTAATTTTAAGTTTATTTTTCTATCATGTATAGTGTATTACCTGTTGGCAATTTATAAATAAATAAATAAACTATTCTTTTCAGGGCCGTTCCTACCATGCGTGGACTTATTCGAATGGTGGACCCTCCGCTGCGGCGTCTGGGCCGTCTTCCTACTAGCGTTGCTAGGCAACGGCACCGTCGTGGTCGTACTGACATGCTCCCGCGCACGTCTCGATGTACCCCGCTTCCTTGTAGCCAACTTAGCGGCTGCAGATTTACTAATGGGCGTTTACCTAGGCGTGTTAGCTGTGGTTGACGCTGGCACGCTAGGTGAATTCCGAGCTCATGCGGTTCGCTGGCAGTTATCAGCTGCGTGTCGTGCTGCTGGATTTCTAGCAGTGCTGTCTGCTGAGTTGTCCGTGTTTACATTAGCAGTTATCACTTTGGAGAGGAACTATGCCATTACGCACGCTATGCATCTGAATAAGAGGTTGTCGCTGAGGCACGCGGCGGGTGTCATGGCGGCGGGCTGGCTGGCGGCGTTGCTGGCCGCGCTGCTGCCGCTGTTGGGGGTGTCGGATTATCGTAAGGTAAGAAGGCTTTACTTAAAACCATTAATAGTGCATTACTGCAGCGGCCGGCAAGAGCGGATGAGAGCATTGATGGACGAACGTGTGCATACATACGTAAGTCCATCAATGCCTAGTTGACGAACAACTAAGAACAATAGTTTTTGACGTGCCGAAGTATTTTTTTCTGTAATTTTTTTTTCTATGTGCAAACCAGTTCAGAATTTAAATGAAACCTCTATGGTCGCCATGTTGCAGAGTAGAAGATCGTTCCATTTTTAAATTACACGACAAATGGGATTTCACATAGTAATTAATTTTTCCGCTAAGCCGGGCAGATATGGATTTTCATACAACAATTGCCGGCCGCTGTTCGACCAGTACAGCAAGCTCGATTTATCTCCAAAAAGGTTGTCAAAATAATGCTCAACCAAGCATGTTCGAGAAAAACATTGTTAGACTGTCTGTAGGAATTAAAAAGTTATATTAGATATACAGGGTGTCCCGAAGAAAAGTGACAAGTAAATGTTCTGAACACAGAGCATCTTTCGTGATTCGTGTTCGAGTCCCCCTTTTGAATGTTCTGGAATTTTTGAATTTTGTGAGTTCCTACGGATAGTCGCGGAGACATAAGTTATAGGTTGAGACAGGTGAATTATTTGTTTTAAAAATAGGACAAAGGGTAATTTCAGGTCATCATCATCATCATCATCCACAGCCTGTATACGTCCACTGCTGGACATAGGCCTCCCCCAAGGTCTTCCACGTCGCTCGGTCCCGCGCCGCCCTCATCCAGCGTTTACCGGCGACTTCGACCAGGTCGTCGGTCCATCGTGCGGGGGGCCTGCCTACGCTGCGTCTCTCCCAGTACGTGGCCGCCACTCGAGAACTTTTCTGCCCCACCGGCCATCTGTTCTGCGAGCTATGTGCCCTGCCCATTGCCACTTCATCTCTGCAATCCTTCTGGCTATGTCGGTGACATTGGTTCGCCTACGAATCTCCTCATTCCTGATTCGATCCCGCAGGGAAACTCCGAGCATGGCCCTTTCCATTGCCCGCTGAGCGACCCAAAGCTTATTTATAAGGCCCATAGTTAGCGACCACGTCTCAGTGCCGTATGTCATCACTGGCAACACACACTGGTCAAAAACCTTTGTCTTCAGACACTGCGGTATTTGCGACGAGAAGATTTTACGGAGCTTCCCGAACGCTGCCCAGCCGAGTTGGATCCGACGATTGACCTCTTTCTCAAAGTTGGACCTACCTAACTGGATTTTATGTCCTAGGTATAGATAATCGTCAACAACTTTGAGCGACAATTATTATATTATTTTAGGTCAATTCATATGAATTGGTTGATACAGGTTCTTTTTCTCATTGTTCGGTGATTTACCGAACATTTACTTACTTTGCAATATTTTTTGACGTACTTAATTACCTATGTTAATAACTTTGTATCAATATAATTTCAGTGCACAACTAGCGTCACACCCGGGTGCATTCTAACATTTTACATAACATTTATATTTTATATTATTTAACATTTTTGACAGTTTTACATTAAATAAATAATTAATAAACATTTGAACAGTTTTTTATACAATAACATTTAATCACCGCAATACTCGCCCCCTACACGACACTCATCCTGCATATAAATTTGAAATTGAAACATTAGCGAAAACGATATAAACAATACGCGGTACCTGCTATTTTCGGAATACTTTTTATGTAAAATAATCGTGTATTAATGAGTACTTGTGCGGCAGGTGGCGGTGTGCCTGCCGGCGGAGACGGGGTCGCGCGGCGCGCTGGCGTACGTGGCGGCGCTGCTGGCGGTCAACGCCGCCGCCTTCCTCGTGCTGCTCGCCTGCTACCTCAAGATGTACTGCGCCATCCGCGGCTCGCAGGCCTGGAACTCCAACGACTCGCGCATCGCCAAGCGCATGGCGCTGCTCGTCTTCACCGACTTCCTGTGCTGGTCGCCCATCGCCTTCTTCGCGCTCACCGCCGCCTTCGGCCTCGAGCTCGTGTCGCTCGAGGAGGCCAAGGTCTTCACCGTGTTCGTGCTGCCGCTCAACTCCTGCTGCAACCCCTTCCTCTACGCCATCCTCACCAAGCAGTTCAAGAAGGACTGCGCGCTCGTGTGCAAGGCCATCGAGGAGTCGCGCGTGACGCGCGGCATCGGGCGCTGCCGTCACTCCAGCAACTTCAGCAACCGCCAGACGCCCGCCAACACCAACAGCCTGGCCGAGCGCTCCTCGCGCGGCGCCGGCCCGGCCTGCGCCTGCCGCCGGCTGCTGGCCGGCCCGGCGCCGGCGCCGCGCGGGCTGCTGGGCTGGCTGGCGGCGTGCGGCCGCGCGCGCCCGCAGCCGCCGCCGGCAGTCCGGCCGCCGCCCGCGCCGGCCGCGCGCGCCGGCTCCGTGTCCTCGTCCGTGGAGTTCTCGTCGTCGCGCTCGGACTCGTGGCGCACCGGCGGCCGGCCACCGGCGCCGCGCCGGGCCGCGTCGTGGCTGGTAGCGCGCAAGACGTCGCAGGACTCGAACCTGTCGTCGTCGCGCAACGACTCGTCCGGCTCCGCCGCCACCGCGTCCACCGGCACGTGGCGCACGTCGCGCTCGGCCGGCTCCGGCGCCCGGCCGCGGCTCACCCGGCAGCCGCACGTGCTGGCGGACGAGCCGCCGGCCTCGCCGCCGGCGCCGGCGTCTCTGCCGGCCCCGCGCCACCTGTGCACCATCCCGTCCGCCGCCGAGCCGGACACGCCGGCGCCGGACTCCGACGGGGCCGACGCCGGCGAAACCGGCCCACCCGTCTGAACTGGCACCTCTTTGCTCTCACCTACTTAAATATGATAATATATAATACTTCCTGTTAATCTGCTGTAAGATATAGTGTCCGATGTTGTTAAGATGATGGCCATATTGTTTATTGTAAAAGATGTAAGGTAGTCCGTAAGCGAGTATTTATATTTAATTGTGCCAGTGTGGGGCGCTCGAGGATGTGTCGTGCCGGGAGCTGTGGAGCTGGCAGGCCGGCCCCAGTAGGGGTGACCGTCTCGTAGCGAATATTTACAAAAGTATTTAAATGTTATACCGATATAAAACAAATTTTAAATTTTAGTAAAATTTAAGAGAAGTTTTGCTATGAAATTGTTTATTTTCCTACAAAATTTATAAAAGTTACCATCCGCCCCAATTTATATTTGTAGTCCTGTAATGTACGTGTTGCGTGCGATGTATGACGCTAAGTATTCCTATACAATAATTTATTATTCAAATATAGTAGATTTTTTGCTCATTCTACTGCCAATACATTATAATATAATTGTTAGTTATAACTTAATTATTGTGATAAGGTTATTACCAAAAAGGTATTACAGATGGAGATTTTTCAATTAAATAATGCTAGTTAATTATTTATTGTTTGTTTGTGAATGAAAATTAATAATGTTATTTTTAGCTAAGTAAGTAGACAACAAAAATGTATATAATAAATCGAGTGCTCGAATGACTGAATGATTGACAGTGATATTTATTTTTTATTGTACAAAATAAAATAAATGATAAATAAAGAAAATCTAATTTGGCATTTTTATTGATAAAACCCTTTGTGCAAAATCTACTATTCCTACCAAAGTTGTACCTAACAATAAGAAATTACGTTTTACTTGACTACGGCGAATCAAAAAGGAGGCTTATGATTTTGACCCGTGATTTTGACCGTATACGTATGTAAGTACACGGCTATCTTTTAAACATATCGCTATCAATATGACGTAAATACATAAATATTTCAGCGGAGACTCTTTGTTGTTTCCTACTTTTTAGAGCGTGGTTTTAGTAGTCGGGTTTTAGTTTTTGAACTTATTTTTTTTTTGTCAATCATTTTGGAGTGATAGTGTTTACACATTTGAAATGTGCTAACTTCTTTTATATGATATCCCACACGAAACCGTCAAGAAATATTTATTTTGGAGTAATAATTTATACATATTTGGGCTGTGCTGTACTAACAAAGCTGTGCTAACAAAGCTCTTTCATTTGATACTCCACACGAAACCGAAAAGAAAAAAATATTTTTTAGTTCTTCAATTTAAGTCCCCTAGAGGGCGCTGTAATCAATTTATCGTATTTTTACGTAGCCTATAACCAGCGGACAGTAAAGAAGCTTACAACGACAGCTCATTTGTCCAATGATTACTACTTAGTTTAGAAGTTCTGAGGGAACAGATGAAGATCCATAGCCACATACATACACGTCAAAATCATAAACCTCCTTTTTGCTACGCCATAGTCGGGTAAAAAGTGTTAATGCCGAATGGTATCCTACCATTTTTTATTTTTATCTAAGTTCACCAAAGAAGACCAAAAAGCCGCGTCCAACAAATCAAAGTCATTTTTAGCTTCCGAGAAAGTAAAACTCGTCACTCATCCTACATACCTCCCTCTTTCACAGTTGAGTATGGTACCCTAAAAAGGGTCACCCAAAGATATTCTGTCTGTCTTTTTCGCCTTTGAGAGTTTGCCGCAGAACCAAGTTTGATGAATTCTGATATAGGTAGGTACTCGTACCTAATGATAGATACGTCTTTGGAGAACAAAATATTCTAAGTACCTACTTACTTGAAATACTAATCCTGTGCGCTTATTTTTTCAATTTCAAGTGTTTAAATGGGTGATTTAAAAATAGCTACCTATTTGAATTCTTTAACAATTTAATGTTAAGCAAGGAAAGTTCAGATTTCCACAAAAAACCTCCACTTCCTCTCGTTGAACTAATTGTGGAGATATTTTTTATATGAAAACTTCCAAAGTCAGATAGCTATGGGATCCGAGTAGGTAGGTACATATTGGGTTGGGGAAAAAGTTTCGTCGCATTTTTTAAGAAAATTCAAAACATTTTTTAATATAGTTTATTGACATTTAACTAAAGTATGTATGTACCATTTTGTTCGATAACCTTTTGCCATCTTGTAGTGGACATGATCCCATTGCTATAAAAAATTTGGAACCTCTCATCAAAATACCGCGACAAGTGGATTTGGCAGTCCTCTCGTGATGTTAACCTAACACTGCCTAAAGAATTCTGAAGAGACCGAAACAGGTGGAAATCTGAAGGTGCAAGGTCAGGACTATACGGCGGATGCATTAACACCTCCCAGCCAAACTCTCTTAATTTTTGCTGGGTGGCTATAGATGTGTGAGGTCTAGCGTTATCATGATGAAACACCACATCCCTTCTGTTGATCAATTCCGGCCGCTTTCTCTCAACTTCTTGTTTTAATCTCATAAGTTGTTCGCAGTAGAGTTCAGAATCGATAGTCCTGCCTGGTGGTAACAGCTCATAATGAATAATGCCCTTCCAATCCCACCACACACACAACATCACCTTATTGCGAGTTAACCCGGGTTTCGCCACAGTCTGTGAAGCCTGACCGGCCTTTGACCACGACCTTTTTCGCACGTTCTTGTCGTACGTGATCCACTTTTCATCACCAGTTATCAGCTTCTTCAAAAATGATTCGGTTTCGTTACGTCGTAATAAAGAATCACAAATGAGTACACGGTTCATTAGGTTTCTTTCAGTGAGCTCGTGAGGTACCCAAATATCGAACTTTTTTGTGTACCCAGCTTTTTTCAAATGCGTCAAAACTGTTTTGTGGTCAATTCCCAGTTCTTCAGCTACGTCGTAACTACTGATATGTCGATCTTGCTCCACTTTTTCAAAAATGGCATCCATTTTATCCGTAATAGGGCGACCAGAGCGAGGGACATCTTTGACATAAAAATTTCCGGATTGAAAACGCTTAAACCAAATTTGTGCTACTCTCACAGACACTGCACTAGGTCCATAAACATCGCAAATTTTTGTCGCGGCTTGCGTTGCATTTCACCTTTTTTGTAGTAAAATTTTAAAATTTGTATCGAATTTCTTCATTAGATTCACTCATCTTGACAGTACGAAAAACAACACATTTTCCTAATTTGAATTTGGAATTATGTTCTTTAAAATTTTAACTTTTCATGATACCAAAACCAGCCAGATACAAATACCAAAGAGATTTTATTACAAGTTCATACATACTATAATGCGAAAAGACTCCCCAACCTATTACATAGGTACCTACCTACTAACTAAAAATTGGTTTATGAGAACCACCAGTTACCCATCGACGAAACTTTATAAAAAACAAATTTATCCCGCAACTTCGTATGCGCTTAACTACCCTTCTCGTGGAAATTTCAGAAACTATACAACCAGACACCCACTGAAGAACCTTTATACCAAGTATCACACCCATACACTCAAGGAATAAGTTTTTTTCATACAAACTAAAAATCATATATTTCCCGTGCCCGTGGGAATTTTGGGAATTTTTTTCGTAGCACAACCAGTCACTCTTTGAAGAACCTTCATGCCAAGTATCACATCCGTATACTCAAGGAATAAGATTTTTCATACAAACTAAAAAGTCCAACCCCTTCCCGTGGGAATTTCGGGAATTCCTTCCATAACATAAACAGACACTTATTGAGGAACCTTTATATCAAGTATCACATCCGTGCACTCAAGGAATGGGATTTTTTCATACAAACTAAAACATCATATATTTCCCGTTCCCGTGGGAATTTCGGGAATTACTTTCATAACACAACCAGACACACATTGAAAAACCTTTACACCAAGTTTCACATCGGTACACTCAAGGAATAAGATTTTTCATAGAAACTAAAAAGTCCTATATTTCCCGTTCTCGTGGGAATTTCGGGAATTACTTTCATAACACAACCAGACACACATTGAAAAACCTTTACACCAAGTTTCACATCGTTACACTCAAGGAATAAGAATTTTCATAGAAACTAAAAAGTCCTATATTTCCCGTTCCCGTGGGAATTTCGGGAATTCCCGCCTTAGTGCACCTCTACATCCCCTATAGAATGTATGTTCCAAATTTCAGCTCTCTACGCCCAGTAGTTACGGCTGTACGTTGTCTGTCAGTCACTCAGTCACTCAGTACCTCAGTCACTCAGTCAGTAACGGAACAGTTTTATATATATTGATGACTGTACTTGGGCCTTTTATTTCATTTGTTTAAGAATGAATTTTGACAAACATAGTGATTTTCTCTTTGCGGATGTCTGTAATTTTTTCGAATAAATGATAAAATTGGGTGTTTCTTAAAATAACAGAAAACAGACTCTTTTTCAACGACAACGTTCTAGAACTTTATAATTACGTTGCGTCAACGTCAAAAATATACGCTTATGTCAAAACTAATGACAGAATGACAATTCCATCCATTTCCATAAAAATAAAAGCAAACAAGCAAGCAATAGCTATTTGTTTGTAATTCATTCAATATATTTAGGATTTGTGTTGTAAAAAGAAACCTTCACCATGAGTTATATGTTAGGACATTTACATAATGGTTGGCAAGTTGATCAGGCTATATTGTCCGAAGAGGATCGAGTCGTGGTGAGTTATTAAATTGGTGAAAAGTTGTGTTAAATTTTGTTTAATCCTTTGAAATCACGTCAACAGCCTCACAACTGTTGTTTCAGAAGTCAAATCTTTTTTTTTCTGTCGTATATTCAAAATAAACTTTATTGAAACAAATACTAATTTATTAGGTTATCAGATTCGGCCACGACTGGGATCCCACATGCATGAAGATGGATGAAGTATTATATAGTATCGCTGAAAAAGTAAAGAACTTTGCTGTCATCTACCTTGTTGATATTACTGCGGTTCCAGATTTTAATAAAATGTAAGTAATGCTGAATTGTAAGTACTATGTCTGGCATTAAGTGCAGTTCCAACATATGGTTTGGACCAAACTGTATATGTCCCAGTAACTATATTGATTTCACACACTTCTTGATGAATTGAGAATGTCGCTCAGATGGGCTTATGATAATAGTTCAGACAGCTTTTACTTGACTACTTTATTAAATTACCAAATTACTAATATCATTATACTTTCAGGTACGAGTTGTATGACCCATGCACGGTGATGTTTTTCTTCCGCAACAAGCACATAATGATTGATTTGGGTACTGGTAATAACAACAAGATTAATTGGCCCCTTGAGGATAAACAGGAGATGATTGATATCATTGAAACAGTATACCGAGGGGCACGAAAAGGCAGAGGTTTAGTTGTATCACCTAAAGATTACTCAACTAAATATAGATATTAAATGTATTCTCTTTTGTGTGATCTTAAACAAAATTATGTTTATTTTGATAAATTCAAAAGTGAAAATTAATGAGCATTGTTTTAAATGTTCTAGGCAGTTTGTTTTGTAAATATATTTAATAAGGAAATAAAGTAAATTTAATCATTATGCATCTGGTTTTGATGATTTCATTGAGTCATATTTTAAGGCATATAATAAAAATTAAATCTCAGGAAGAAGTAAGAATTTAAAGCCATAAAAAACAAAATAAAAATTTTGAAAAACCCACGACGCGGCGGTTAAAAAGTAACTGAAAAAGAATAAAATAATTTAAAATCCCCCGTCGCGTAGTGGGTTTTTCAAAATTTTTATTTTGTTTTTTATTTCAAACTTTTTAAAGAGCATAATATAGGTACCATACATTACATTACACAACACCTCGTTCCTCATCAGCCCTCTAATGTTCCCCACCACCGCTGGAAAACCCATGTAGTTTATTTAAATACACAGTGAAGTATTATAATAAGTATTTACAACTCAACTTTGCTGGTGGCTCAACTTTGCTGGGGCTTTGTTGTAACGTAACTCGATATCATATTACGTAGAATGGTTTGTGCAAACCAATGTTACCATTCTTTAAAACCACTGGTCCGATTTTAATACGGTTAGCGGACCAATGGTTTTGCAGAAATAATGGTTGTTATTACAAACAAATGTTTACTGCAGCGCCCCCTGATGAGTTGTTACCGTAATACCAATCTCAGAACATGCGCTAATCAAATCCTAAGCGATCACTGAAAACAGCATTTAAATCAGACAAATGGTTTTGCAGATAAACGGTAACATTGGATTTTACAAACAAATGTTTACTGCAGCGCAGGGGGCGCGAGTGAGTTGTTACCGCTACACCTATCTAAGAACATGCACCAATCAAATACAAAGCGATTACTGAAAACCTCATTAAAATCGGACCAGTGGTTCTGGAGATAAATGGTAACATTGATTTGCACAAACACCCTCTCACCCCAAACGCATATACCGTCTCCGTTCCGTCGTGGGTAAAAATAACCAGAATTATTTATTATAAAATTCTAATCAGTTTTGAACTAATGTTTTTGTTTTATGGGATCTGAATATTACAACAATCACATACTTTTTTTTCTGTTTTTATTAATAATATATCAAAAAATCTCACTTCTTCCTACCACATGTATGCAGATGATCTCCAAATCTACCTCAAATCTAGTTTAGAAGACTTGCCAAAAACAATTAAGACCATAAATGATGATCTTAGAAAAATATCCTCCTGGAGTCACCAACATGGTTTAACTGTAAACCCAGCTAAAACTCAGGCAATCATAATTGGTAGTTCAAAAATATTTAACAAAATTGACTACACACTTTTTCCACAAATCAATTTTAATGGGATCAACATTGAATGGAGCAAAACTGTGAAAAACCTTGGGGTACTGTTCGACAACAATTTATCTTGGAAGCCACAAATTGATGAAGTGAGCAGGAAGATGTTTGCAGCCACTGGTTCATTAAAGCGTCTGCGCAATGTCCTACCAATACCTACCAAAATTTCAATCGCCCAATCCTTATTCCTTCCTATTTTAGATTATGCTGACGTCTGCTACCTTGATATAACTGAAGCCCAATTAAACAAACTTGAGCGGCTACAAAATCTTTGTATTAGATTTATATTTGGATTACGCAAATATGATCACATATCAGAATACCGCAACAAGCTCAAGTGGCTTCCAATTCGATTTCGCCGGAATACTCATATTCTCTGTCTTCTTTATCGCGCGCTGTTCGATTCTGCTGTTCCGAGGTATTTATCAAATAAATTTGATTACATTTACTCCACACATACACGTAATTTGAGATCAAGTAATAATTTAAAATTAGTGACACCGATGCACACGACGGATTACTTTGGCAAATCGTTTTCAATCCATGCGGTACGCTTATGGAACGAATTACCGTTACAAATTAAATCCGCACAAACTTTAGCCACTTTTAAAAAACTTGTAAAGATGCACTATTTCACAAAAGTTGAAGAATTACCATGAGTATTTTTATTTTATACTTTTATTATGAAATCTGTGAGTAAACACATCTTTTCTTATTGTATATGTATATGAGTCTATAAGTATTGTAAATATTAAATATATGTATGTGTATGTAGGTATAAAGATAATATGTGTGTATGTATATTTTAAATATGAGAACTTATTTTTTATACATCATCATTTGTATATTTATACATATTTTGTTTTAAACAGTATTGTACGACATGACACCCTTAAACTCATATAAAATCCTCTGCCCTAAGGTTGTCTGGAAGAGATCGCTTTTTAGCGATAAGGCCACCGATTTGTACTAAAAGATTTGTTTCTCTAAATACATTGTATCTCGTAATTTTATAGTTGTGCAATAAAGAGTTTTTATTATTATTTTTTTCGACAAGATCTTTTTTTTTTTTTTTTTTTTTTTTTATTATTATTATTATTATTATTACTCTTTATTTGCCAGGGTTCACTTGCAAATTCATTTTTTTTAGTAACCATACACATAACTTGACAACTGTATGGCATAGGCAGAACACCAGAGGATCTGACTGATGTCACATTTAACAAATTTGCAGGCATTATAATGGTAAAGAGAAGAAGCTGGCACATTTTGTTTTTTTCTTTGCTCCCGGTGCAGCATTTAATTACATTTATTTAAAACAATTAAAAACTAACCAGATTGCATGGCTTTAAGATAAACATATCAATACATCTATACATATAATAAAATGGTAGGAAAGTCAAAACTGTACATTGAATATTTTTTTAAAAGAATACTTGGGGTATGATCTACAATCGAAACAGAAACAAAAAATATAGTTTTTAGAATTTTTGTCTGTTTGTCTTTCCGGGATAAACTCAAAAAGTACTGCATGGATTTACTTCAAATTTGGCATGAAGATAGTTAAGAAGTCGGGTCAACATATAGGCTACATATTATCACGCTAGCAGTGTTATAATCGTAGGCGCGTTTGGTGCTGCATAGCGTTCACGCAGACGACGTCGCGGGCAGCAGCTAGTAGGGTATAAACATTAGATCAGAACTTCTCTCCTCACTTCCCGAATATCTTCAAAGATGCAATCCTAACAAATGCTTAGGTAAACAAATTATTTGTTATACTTATTATAATTTTATATAACACAGTTCATTAAAATTGTCTCTCGCTCGCACACCTAGTGCCGTCTATACTCACTCTCGTGCATACGGTCAGTAAAAAAATATTTGTTTATAAAATTTATTTATTTATATATTTTATTAATATTTTAGAAGATTAAGAATTATGTGTGGATTCAATTTATGACAAAAAAAAATTTTAATTGAAATTTTACAATTCTTTAAAGTGACCAAATTTTTGTGACTGCAGAAAAATCGGGGCTTAACGTATTTCTTAATAGAAATAGTTGGAAAAACGCTTTTATTTCTTGCTATTTATTCGTAAATAATAGATTTAACTAAAATGTAGTAGTATTGTCTTAAGTTTTCACGATTCATAATTTGAATAAAACTACTTTTTAACCGGATTAATCGCGTATAATTTATATTTTACATTTTAACTCGACGTTTCGGTGTCTTTGCAGACCCCGTGGTCACGAGCGACTGACGATTAAGATATACGCGATTAATCCGGTTAAAAAGTAGTTTTATTTAAAATGTAGTAACTTATGAGAATTATAAAGTATACAACAAAAAAAATTTTTTTTTTTTTTCATAAATTGAATCCACGATATTATAATATTAATATAATAGATATTAATGTTAAACAAGCGTTTTAAACGTTGGGCGATGGTATAAACGTTGTGTAGTGTTGCATCGTTTTTTTTTTAATAAAAAATATAATTATTAGTATAAAAATCTTCTTTTTGTTTACGTTTGAGAAACTCAAAATAAATTAATGCCTAGTAATTATTTTTACCCTGACTGAAAATAACGCTGTAGAATAATATTTTGCATTAAAATATTTTAGGTAGACATTCAAATCAAAATTGAACAGTTTTCGATGAATACAAATAATAAATGATGCCGTTTTCTTCTTAACTTCCGGTTTAGAGGGGAAGTTGGTTTTTTTAATGCTCTGCATTCGTTGATTATTGTTTTGGTTATAAATGTTGTGTTTTAAGTCAAGCAAAACTTTTAGTGTGACCTACGTATTTAAGCATTATATTAGCAAAGAATCACAAAATATACAGTTTCCTCCTTTGTACTATTTTAGCTTGTCCCGCCTGCTTTTTTTATTAAAAATATTATTTCAAAGCTCTTATAGTCTTATGTGCTTTTTAGGTGAAACTTACATACTTCATTCCGCTGTTGGGTTTTTTAGTTTATGTAATTAATATTTTACTATCTATTATTTTTGAATTGAAAAAAAAAATGATTTTCCTTTCTTTATTGAACCAAGTTATATAGGTAATAATAATTCTGGTGCGATTGTCGGGTCTTTTCCGCCGAAAGGTGTGTAACTGTAAGGACACAATAATAATTATTTATTTATATAATTATAAAGCATTCCAAAAACAAAAAAATATTATTAGGTATCTATGTGAAGGTATAATTTTTTGGTGTCTGTATAAGTAAACGTTATTTGCATTCTAGTATCAGTAGGTACCTTATCAATCCACACATTCTGCATTCTGATACTATCCTCTCGGCGACATATAGTAAGTCAACTATGAGCAAAATAAAGTAGAAATCAGGACAAGAAATCATACATACTTTTAACAGAAAATGATACGTGACTTTGAAGCTCTATTCCATTTATACAGCAAAATACCCACCATACAGACCGTTCACTATAAGATGTCCCCTACCTGCTGATGTTGGCAGCATTGTGGCAGCAGTGTTACCAATAATATGTGTCCATTTTAACCCCGTAATCTAACTTTGTTTATACCTACCACAAATAAATAAATGTTTAATTTTCTGATTTGTAAATAATAAACAACTATAAGACTAGGAAGGTTTTGAATGACGACACAATTTATATTATACGAGGGCGAATCAAATAATTCTTAGAATGAACACAAAAAAAAAAATTAAACAAGAATATTTTATTTTTCTACGTAATCTTCTTCTAATCTAATACACTTAGCATACCGCATCTCCAACTTTCTTATTCCTTCCGCAAAAAAATCATTTTATCGACTATTAAAAAACTCCTCTGCGGCAGTTATAACCGCGTCATCATCGTCAAATTTAGTTCCACAAATATGCTCCTTTAATTTTGGAAATAAGTGAAAATCACTCGGGGCTATTATTATTAGGGGTTTTGGGACTATATGAGCAGTCTTGTCCGCTCGTCACACTGCGACCTAAAAGATCTATTGTGTGAGTCCCAATTTATAACTCGCCGCACACTCCAATGGAGTCCAGGAAATTTAAGATTTTCCTTACGGCGATGCTCCTAATCTCTTTTGGATCCAGCTCGTGCTTATCCAGGTGAGCGGAGCGCTTGTGCATAACTGCGGGGCAGTGGCACAGTAGGTGTAGAGGGGTTTCCTCTGCGCTTTCGCAGTATCTGCAGAGCGCTGTCTCAGTGAGACCCAGGTTGGACATATGCTTGTTTAGTTTGCAGTGTCCCGTTAGTGATCTTGCCACTGCGCGTAGTTGGGGTTTGTTAAGAGATACTACCGATTCTGTGTATGACTTGGAGTATCCCTCTATCAGTTCCCTTGAGTGTCTCATGCCTATTGAAAGTTCCCAGAGGCTTTTGCTTTCTGAGAGGCACTGGGTGGTGAGTATTAAACGCGTCAGGCTTTTCGGGATGCCGCAGAATGGTTCTGGACCATATCGGCTACCCATTGCTCCTGCTCTCGCGAGTTCATCAGCGGCTTCATTGCCGTCTATACCGGAATGGCCCGGAACCCATTTAATAAAAACTCTATTATGGCTTGCCAGCCTGTTTAGCGTTTCATGGCATTGCTTCACCAGTTTGGAGTCAACCCTTGAAGAGTCAAGTGCCATTAGTGCAGCTTTGCTGTCAGAGAAGATGTATATGGTTTGCCCTTTGTAGCCTCTGTTTAGGCTGATTTCCGCACATGATAGAATGGCGGTGATTTCAGCCTGGAAAATCGAGGGGTAATGACCCATGTTGCAGCTAGCTCCATACTTGGGTCTCACCCCGTGAATTCCATAGCCAACCTTGGTGTCCATCTTTGAGCCATCCGTGTACCATATGTGGCTGTAGTCCTCGCAGACTACCCGGCTCTTGCTCCAATCTTCTCTGCTTGGGAATTCCACTTGGTAGAATTTGGTGAATAGCATCTCCGGCATTGTGCTGTCCGAAGGCATGCTTAGTATTGGATTTCTGTAAACCCTGTCCCTGAGTTGGGATAGATTTGCAGACAGCCATGTCTTTTTGAGCTGCGTCGTCACCCTCAGCATTCCCACAGCCGCCTCCTTGCGAATTGTCAGGTGTAAGGGCGGGAGATCTAACAGTGCATCCAATGCCTGTCCTGGCGTGGTAGACATGGCTCCAGTGGTCATGATGTTAACCGATCTTTGAAGTTTGTTAAGCTCCATAATCACCGTCTTTTGGTAGGTCTTTTTCTGCCATACCACACACCCATAGGTGATGATTGGTCTTACGATGGCAGTATAAAGCCACATGATCATCTTGGGTTTAAGACCCCATCTTGATCCCACCATACGACTGCATAAGTATAATGAGGTTTTGGATTTATGAATCACATTCTCAATGTGTTGGTTGAAAGTGAGTTTTTGGTCAAAGGTGATGCCCAGGTACTTCACCTCCTTGGAAAAGTTAAGTAGCAATCCGTTGACTGAAGGCGGTCTAAGTTTATCCAGTTTCCTTTTGTTACAGAATGGTACTATTATTGTTTTGTTGGCGTTGATTGACAGTTCATTGTCTTTACACCATTTTAAGGTTATGTTAATGGCACCTTGAATGAGGTAAGATAGGACTTCTTGACATGGACCTCTAACTATGATAGTGATGTCGTCTGCGTATCCTATGACCTCATAGCCTTTCTGGCTTAACCTGTTAAGGAGGGGGTCTACCGTGAGAGTCCAAAGCAGTGGTGATAACACACCGCCTTGTGGACATCCACGTGTGGTTTGAATCTCATGATTACAACCATTGAGTTCTAATTTTGCCTTTCTGGTTCTGAGCATTGCCTCTATCCATCTGTTCGTGGTCTGGTCCACCCCCTTTTCTGCCAGTCCCTTTAGAATGGAGGTTATGGGCGTGTTGTCGAACGCTCCTTCTATGTCCATGAAAGCACAGAGGGCAATTTGTTTGTCGTCAGCGGCCTTTTCTAATTTATCTGTCAGCTCAAGTAGCGCAGATTCTGTGGACCTGCCTTTACGGTAGGCATGTTGCGCTGGATGCAGTGGGCACGAGCTTAGGATCTCTTCCCTGATCCACATGTCCACAACCTTTTCCATGGCCTTCAGCGAAAATGACGACAGACTGATCGGTCTAAAGGATTTGGGTAGTGCTTGGTCTTTCTTACCCTGTTTGGGAATGAAAATGACCTTTACCACTTTCCATGATTCTGGTATACTGCCCAGTGCATAGCTTGCCCTGTACAGTTTTATCAAGTGAGGAAGGAGAATTGGTAGTCCCTGTTGCAGTAGAGCTGGGAATATTCCGTCAACCCCTCCACTCTTGTATGGTTCAAAGCTGTTAATGGCCCATCTCACCTTTCCACCGGTGAACAAAATGGCAGCCTGTCGCCAATCTTTTATCCGTGGTCGGTGTCTCCTACCATCTGTCTGAGACCCACTGGCATGCGTTTTAACTAGCACCGACCCGGGGAAGTGAGTTTGAGCCAGCAGTTTTAGAGTTTCCTCTTCAGTGGTTGTAAATATACCATTCTGGTCTTTGAGTAAGCCAAGTTGCTTTGGGGGATCCTTTGCCAGTATTCTCTGGACTTTAGCTACTTGGGGCGCTGATTCTAGCTCCCCACAGAATTTCTGCCACGACTGCCTTTTGGCCTTTCTGAGCTCGGCGTTGTATTCTGTTAGTGCTTTTCGGTATAGGTCCCAGCTGTGCCCGGTCTGGGAGTTCTTGGCCTTGTTGAAGAGTTTACGTGATTTCTGTCTCATCGCCGTAAGCTCCTTATTCCACCATGGAACATTACTGCTGTTCGCTTGAGTTTTTTGGGGGCAGTTTTCCAGGTAAGCTTCCATGGTAATGCCTTCCAACATTTTCGCCGCCATGTTCAACGTTTCCGCAGTCTTTATTGCCTTTGGAAAACTCTTCAGCTTCTCTCCAAGTGAGGACCTGTAGGCATTCCAATTCGTACGTCTTGGATTCCTGTAGGTTGTTGTGGAAACCTCCGAGCTTCTCCCAATAGTAAATTGGATGTGTTTGTGATCAGACATCGATATTGTGTCGCAGACCCTCCAGGCTTGTATTTTCCTGCTGAGGCCTTCCGTCGCAAAGGTGATGTCTAGTACTTCCTTCCTGCTTCTGGTTACGAAGGTGGGCTTGTGACCTGTGTTAGAAATAAATAAACAATTAGAAATAAGAAAGTCAAACAGTAACTCACCTCTTTTGTTGGTGTCCGTGCTCCCCCAACACGTGTGGTGAGCGTTTGCGTCACATCCCACGATTAGTTCGGCGCGTGTCTTCTTGGCGTATTCCACCACTCGCTCCAAATCTTCTGTGGGATTAGTTCTGTCACCTGGGAGGTACGCTGAGCACACTATTGTCCTTTGTCCCCCTGTGTTTAGAACTGCCACTGCTATGTCGTCATTGCAGAGCTCTGTAACTGGCAGAAAATTAAAGCCTTTCCTAAATAAGATGCAGGCTCTGGGCCTAACGCCGTTGGTATTATACAAAAGATTACCTGTAGTATTAAGGCCCAGGATTTTGCTGCCGTTTACCCACGGTTCCTGGATGAGCGCAAGGTCTAAGCCATCGGATGTAAAACTCTTCTCCATCACTGCCGTGGCAGCCGTGGCATGCTGGAGATTGGCTTGCACGACCTTCACTCCACTCCGTGAGTACGCCATTGGGATTATGGCCTTCTTCCGGTCCCGTAGGACCTACCCCCCTTCCCCCTACCAGGTCTACCTGATGGTCTACCTCGTCGGGGTCTGGGCGGCATCCTCGGTGTCGTCGGAAGGCTTCCTCCGCCTCCGGACGGCGTTCCAGGTGTCAGACCCCTCCACATCCCTCCTACCTTCACATCGGGAGTTGTAGGCCCCCCACGTGGAGGCTGGAGGGCAGCGGGTATGGGAATGGACACCCGTTCCGCAGTCGGTGGCTTGGCGGCTTGCGTCGTCCTCGGTCCACAGCTTGCCCCCGGCGAAGAAGGTACCGCCGGCTTAGAGCCTTTGCTACCCCCCACCCCGCTGGCCTGCCGCGGACCAAAGCTCATGGCTTGTCTGGGCTTGGGGTATAAGCCTTCAGCCACTCCCGACGGTCCAGCAACAGGTTCAGGCAGTGGAACTGGCCCTGCAACCGTCCCGGCCGGTTCATGCCTTTTGCCCTCCTGTGCCTTAGGCGTAGGCGGACAGTTGGCAGTCACCGGACCGGGCTGAGGCATGACCTGCTCGGCCCTAGCTGTTACCGGCTTGGCCCCTGAGACCTTGCCGGGAGCTGACTTCAGCCAAACCCTCACCTTACCAAACCCACACTCTGGCCTGAAGTCCACTCGTTTGAGAGCCTCAAGCCCTTCCTCTTCGATGGAGAAGGTCAGCAGTTGACCTCGCTCAATCGCCTTGGAGTGCAGAGGCTTCCAAACTCCTGTGTCCAGTCCACAGTTTTGGGCCTTTAATAAGGCAAAGGTGGTTTCCACAGACGAAAACTCATCGGCCGGTATGAGAAGGGACGCAATAATGGGCTTGGGCAGCTCATCCATTACGGACAGCTGTAGCCACCCCGCCTTGTTCACCACACCGTCGAACAAAATGGGGCCCGTCAACGTCCGCTCCTGCGTCACCTGGTAGAGCAGCGCCTTCTTCACCAGAGCCATCTGCTCTTTAGACATGGGGGATGCGTTTTTAACACCCACCCTCCACGCCTTGGCTGCCGCGCTGTATGAGCCACCACCCGTGCTAATGCTGGGGGCAGCCGGCTCACAGCACGGCACTGATGTCTCTGGCCGAGCTTTGGTAGCTTCAGGCGTGCTAGTCTGCTTAGCAGCCTTACGCTTGTGCTCCTTGGGGGACACCTCTTCGGTTCGGGGGCGCTTTGTAGCAGCCTTACGAACCTCCGACGGCATGTCCCTCATCTTCAACCTAGCCAGCTGTAGGGCCTCCGTCCTCGGAATCCCTTTAGCCAACAGCATTTTCAAACGTGTCCTTGCCGCTCCACAAAGTCTGTTCCTAGCCTTGGGCTCAGTAGGCCCCTGAGAGGGCACACGTGAGCAAGGCTCAGGCTGCGGCTGAGACACGCTTGAGTCTACAGGCAGATCCGCGTCCATGGACGTGTCCGCCTCTGACTGCAGGAGGTTAGCCTCCTCCTCTTTTGTCAGATCCAACTGCGCAAATTGCACCAGATCCGACAACTCCTCCTCCTCGTTATTTTTACTATATAAGCTCTCCATACTGTTCCCACGAGTAGCTAGGGAAATAAAGGTCCACCCCCGCAGAGCCCCGCTTGCGAAAGGTAAGGCAAAAATACACCACGAGTCTGCCTGGTATCGTGGAGGTACCGCTAGAGACCAACATTACCCCGTTGGCCATGCAACCCCTCGGCACGGTTCACATCACACCTTGGGTTTCGGGGTTCTATATATATTTCAAATATAATATATACCTTATCAACATATAAATGCTAAAATACTTACTATACATAGTTCCATTATAATACATATCCAAACCTATATACTTAAACTAAGTGTTATACTAAAAGAAAAGCAGCGAAGCTGTGGACCGAAAAGTGCTGGGAGTAGGTTTTGGGGATTGGGCAGGAGAGGTCGGGGGGGAGTCTAGGGGGTACGGATAGGATTATATAATATATACTTTATAAGAATAGATAAGGGAGAAGAGGAACACAGGAAGGGGGGAAAGGGTTGCACCACCACTGTTTGACTGCAGTGGTGACAACTCCCCTGTTCGGGGCTGCCTAAGGCAGCGTTCCCCCCCGCGTGCACGAAAGCGTTCAAGCAGAAGCACCCGAAGCGCTCGCACGCACCCGGGGGGGTGGGCTATCCACAACCTGCCCACCCGCTCGGTTGCATGGGAGATGCCCCCCAGTGCATTAGGCTGCATTGCAGGCTGGAATGCCGATACATTGCAGCCCACTGCACAGGCCGAGTACTCGGGGCTAAGTCAGGAGAATATGATGCGTGATCAAGGACTTCAAAGCCAGCACTGCGGATTGCGGTGAGCGCAACTTCCGAACGATGAGGTGGAGCGTTATCCTGGGGAAACAACACGCCCAATGACAATTTCCCACGACGTTTTTCTTTAATCGCTTCACGTAATTTCGGGATTAAGTTTGCATAATAGGATCCAGTTATCGTTTGCCCTTTTGGCAAGTAATCAATAAAAAGGATTAATTCACTATCCCAGATAACGAAAACAGCTTGACAAGCAATAGTGCCAACATAACGGCAGGGGACATCTTACGATGAACGGACAATAGTAACGCTTTTTTTAGGATCAAGCTGACAGTTACAGGTCTGTGGCCATCATTTTTGAATGACATTAGTGATGTAGGCATACAGGGTGCCGCTACAATGTTGAACATACGAAAATGTGGGTCAGGTGGGGTGGTTTTATTTTATTTTCGTTTCATAATTCTTTCTTTACACATTCTATCAGCAACCTGAAAAATACAACCTAAAATACAACTATTTATCAAACTGTTTTGTCATAGTAGGCAAACAAGCCTGTGTGTTCCCTGACGCACAGTAAATAATCACCACCACTACAACTCCAGAGTAACGGCTGATGCGTTGGCAACCCACCCATTAGATGGTTGGTATGGCACATTGCAATGAAAAGCACTATCATGCTGTTCCATCCGAGACACAGCAGCTATTTGGATGTGAAAATAAGTAGAATGGTAGTCATCACCAAATAGAGAAGCGTTTAGAGCCGTCAGATTTATCTCACTTATATTCAGGGACCGGAACCGCTTACCCTTAAAGAGGTTTTTGATTGGGTTTTTCATAGACTTGTTTTAAAAAACCCTATCAATTTGGTAACCGTATCGAAGACTTACCCTAATTTAAGGCTTACCATATCAATAGGTAGAGTTAGCTTCATGTAAGCAGTAAGCCTATCGAAAACCCTATTGAAGGTTACCGATTCCATAGGGTTTTAAAACCTGCAGGCAAATTTAATCTCTAAGAATATCAAAAATATCACCATCTATTCAATCTCGCACTTTGAATTATACTTCCGAATTCAACAGCATGCGCGGAAAGAGATAGAAATAGGCTAACCCTATCACAGGGTAAGCGCATCCGAAAGTAGTTAACTTTATTCAAAGTGTTACCACGTCGATAGGCTTACCATATCAATAGGGTTACACTTCTATATGGTAAGATTTTGATAGGGTTACCCTATCAATAGGCTTAATCAAATAAAGGGGTTTTCCGGTCCCTGCTTATATTATGAATGTGAAAATTTGGATGGATGGATGTTTGTTCCTCAATCACGGCAAAACGGCTAAATGGATTTGGATGAAATTTGGCATAGTGATAAAATAATATATTTTTGAAACAAAGCACTGACTAAAATATTTGCATTTTTTTTTTGCAATTAAACGACATTTTAAGATTTATGTAACGTCTAGTTCGCCGGTAAACGCTAGAATTTTCTAAATTTAAACTATGAAATATCAATTTTATGGTTTTAGAAATAAGGTGAAAAATAAAACACAAGAAAATAAGTTTGTTCGCTTCATTCACAACTCAGATCTGTTTACACAATATGAAGGCTGTCGACAGCACTTAACACTTACACAAGTCTCCAAGAACCAGCCGATATGCCTAACGCGATCCCACTGCAACTACTACAAATACACTTAACATATTAAGTTTAATAACTTCGACTTTAATGACTTAAACTTACAAAATCTCATTAGGAGTTGGCTTTTGAGCACGAAATCTCCTTTAAAACTTCTCCGGACATCTTATAGTTAAAATTATAGCGTTAGGAACATCGGCAGGCGTGAGCGGTGTGGAGATTATGACTAGCGCACCGCCGCACGCGATACTACTTTAAAAAGTATACTTAAACAGAATCTTTACAATATCCAAGTCATTTAAAGATGTACTAGACAACAATAGTCAAAAGAGATATGTTACAACACGTTTATGAGTCGTCTGCATACTGTGATGTTAGTCTATTGAAAAGTATTATCTTATGAAGAAATAGTAAAAATGAAATAAAGCTTAAATAATCATGAGTATAAAAGAAAAGTTTTGTGTAAAGACTACACTTTGAAGTGTGGTATTCATTTGTTTCGCTTATCTGTTGTTTCTTGTAGTCTTAACATTTCACAACGTCAGTATCCTCTGTGTAGTGAATTTAGTCGAAAACATAAAACTGACCTCCACAGACACCCAAATAATAATTTAATTTCTTGAAAAGATAATGCACGGATGGAAAATGCTCAGGCTACAAGAAACAACCTACTTTGCTGTATGGTTAATAAGAACCATTATTCAATAACTCAGGTATCCATATTTGCAAGGCATGTTTCTGATAAATTGTTGGAGTTTAACCACCTAGTCTTATGTAATGATTAGAAGACAAACGTTAAGGAGACACGTTAACATTTTTGTCATAGACATTATTAGGATCCTTACACATATTTACAAGCGACCGAAATAGCATAGCATATAAATGTATTTTGTATAAAAGCGTGCTCAACTGTAAGTACCAGTTATGTTATTAAATCATGATCATGTGTACTAAACAAAACAATTGCATTACTTATGCCAAGAGGTTCCTTAATCTACGTAGGAATTTGAATTATGTCCGAGAAAATTACACTGTTGTTATGTAAACAAATGAAAGTCCATGTCTGAACACCTATAGCTTATCTATATTTGAGGTATTGTACCTAGTGTGCTTAAAGACTAGAAAACTGATCTGCATTGAAACAGTTTTTTCACTCTCCGTGCAATCCATTGAAAGTTTAACAAAATTCTTTATTCAGGCTTGTTATTGCATAAAGTAAAATATGCTTTTGAGGATCCTCAATGAGATCGTATAGATTCATGGTATTTGATATTTCACCGGGCTTCATAGCTTAGTGTGAGTGAGACAAATCAGTAATAATGTGTCATGAATACTCTTATAAGTTAAGTTAAATGGAATATACTTACTAATACCTACACTAAAAGAATATGTACTTGTAAGCCTTTGTAGGCGCAAATGTATTTAAATGTTGAGCAGCATACTACAAAAATAGCAACATCACTTTGAAAATGTAAAATTATTTGATAGGATACGACTACATAACTTCATGAATCATTAAGGTCAACTTTCACGGAATTAAAAAACAGAATGAAAAATAAAACGTGAAAGCACTGTGAGCACACCTTTACACTAAGTTTCATTTTACTATTTATGTGTGCGTTTAATTAGCGTCAATACGTCATCGGTGGCTTGTAAATACGTTCACAATCAAAACACATAAAGAATGGGATTAAAAATAGCATAATTTGCACCTGCACTGTGAAACTCCGGTTTACTTTAAACTTGAATATCATATTATTTCTAGATTGAAAAGTAGAAAGCGAGCAAGTACACAAAAACTACATCATTCTTAAACCTATTCTTTATCTGCGTTCCATTTTTGAATCTATTCATCGCGGCGCGGCGGCCACTCAGAGGCTATTCCGTTGTTTGCGTTCGAGTTATGGTTAGGGTTAGGATTCGTGTTAGTATTTGTAGTAGGGGTTGAGTTAGTAGTTGTGGCGGTGGGAGGGGCCCAGATGGCGGCGAGGGAGCGGAAGGGGTCGTAGGCGCGGGGGGCGGGGAAGCCGGGAGGGGGGCGCACCTCCCACCAGGACGAGCCCCAGCTAGTCTCGCCTCCCCAGCCGAGGGAAGTGGTTGTTGGTGGTGGCGTGTCTTCTGCACCTAAAATTAAAGTATGCTTGGTTAGATTGTGCTTTAACTGTGACTAAAGTAAAGGCTTTTTAATTACAGCGAAATTTGGGTGTAGTCACTGGTGAAAAATATACTAAGTAAAATGAACCGACCAGGACTCGAACCTGGGATTCACGCTTGATGGGCGGGTATTCTATCAACTGAGCATCAGGCTATCGAAATTACTTAGTACATTCCTTTTTACGTTATATTGCTAACGTAGCTCCATCTAGTGATATTTCTTTGCAGCAATCGAGATGTATTTCGTTACAGAAATCGTAAATCTCAGTTAAAGTAAAATATTGCATTAACATTTTTAATATAATGCTCAAGCAGGAGTCCCAGGTTCGAGACCTGGTCGAGTGATTTTATTTAGTATTTTTTTAAGATATTGAAGAATAATTGAGCATATTATTTATTAAATGTAAAAACTTAAAAAAATAATCCCATATGCCATACCTCTGTAAGGCGGGTAGAGATCGGAGCCGTAATAGAAGAGAGATGGGGAGTCGTGGGTTGTCCCTGAAACTACTTCTGACCACGACGCGCCTCGAACCAGCGAAGAGGTGGATGCCGATGTGCTACTGAGTAGGCTGCTGCTGTAAGTAAAGTTATATGATGAATAATAGAGTAAACTGCAGTTGATTTTGATAAGGTTCAATTTTGAATGCTAAGATTTATAGTTATTGGGAGACGTTTTAATTTCAAGTGGCAAAAATGTTACTTTGCAATTAAGTTGCATGAATACACTCTTATGCTGCGCTGATAAGACCCGCTCAGTGATGATGACAGAAGATGATTTTTCTGGGAAATTATCAACGTCACGGTTTAAAATGTAGTTTATTTTTAGATTTAGGTAGTGCGATCTTAATTTAAAAAAATATATTAAGGTCTCATTGAAGAAAACTTTCTTATATCATGTGTGGGTCTAGTTTCTCTGTAACTGTTTTTATTCATTCAAGGAACTATTCTTATTATTATAATAGAATTGTTTTAAACGAGACTGGGATCCCTCTGATAGTGATCTCAAGCTTAAACTCTTAGAGCTAATTGTTGATGTTTCATCAATGGCTGATCCTTGCCTTTATCCAGAATACTACTTTATTTGTGTGTGATTATTATGGCCGTATTGATTTAGAACTGGAGAGGCTGATAAAAAAAATATATGTTTTGGTTCATAGATTACTATACCTAGTTGAATTGTTTTCAAATGATTTTCCTCACAGCTCTCATTTTCCATTACGCGCAAATTATTTACAACTAATTAAATATAAATAGGCGCGATAAAATAAAATAAAACTATGTAAATAAGAACTTTTATACTGAAATTAGAAATTAAACTATTAATCAAGTGTAGTTTTTATTATAACTTTAAGTAAATAAGGTAAATGTCATAAAAACTATTTCATCTCCAATTTACATATTCAAAGACACGGAACGTTCAGATGGGAATTGACACTACTGAAACGACATTGAATCGCTGAATATGAGCGGCCATCTTGTTCGATATGTAAAAGCAATTGAATGGAAGATCGAATAAATTCGTTGCGGCAACGTCACTGAGGTTGTCAATTTTGAACTGTCACGAAAATCATTTGAAAACAATTCAACTGTAGATGTTTTATGGCGGGTTTCAATATTATGAAAACTGTTCGTTTTGCCTACGAACAATAGAAATCACTACCAAAATGCCTTTCTATATTCATAATCTTGACATCTAAACCACTGCTTACGAACTGTTTGACTGTAATGGGTTGCTAGGTTACATTTGACCATTTACAAAATAAGTCATTATATCTAGCCAACGACGACGTAACAAGTTATTAATTTAAACCAATGAGGTAAAGGTAGCATGGCAGTCTGCTGCGGCCAATAAGTGTTATGTTTTCATTACGTGTGACCAATTAAAGAATAGGTCATTTTATCTAGCCAACGACGTAAAAATTTATTCATTTAACGAAATATCCTATCAAATATCTGTCAACATATCAATAATCCAGTTTTCTCTTTCTAACTTATCTATAGCTGTTTTTGAAAAAAAAGGACGAATATTATTAAATGACAATATTTCTTTTAAATATTTACTTTGACGTCATAAAAATGTGATTCAACCAATGACAAAATTAGTCGAAGGATTGGCGTTTCGTTTTACGTAAGCAGTTAAACGCAATTATTAATAAAAAGCTCTAAAAACATACAATAATATATTTATCGAATACTAAAACATAGCAAACATAAATTGAATAAGTTTATATATTTCTTTAGTTCAAATATCATACAAATAATTTGCGAATGCGTGATATTCTATAAATCACATATCACCTATTTTCTTGGAAGAACGTCACGCAAGGAGGGCCCATGCCAAATTTGAGAACGTACTGCCCGTAGCTAATAGATATTGTGAAACGCTACTTTTTTCCTACCAGTTTTGTACCTTTACCGGTTACGCATAGCAGTCAGTTGAATATTGAAACCCGCCATCACACGATTCTACCTGAGCAATGTCCAATGCCGCGGGAATTAAAGTATCCTATGTTTTAATGTAGATAATAATCTATATCTGTATCAAAAGAGAATCGTCACTCCCCATACTAAAAATACTGAAATTTGTATAGTGTTTTTTTTTAGTTTATTAGATACATTTAATTATAGATAATCACAGAAAAATCGTACATTATTATATTTCCTGTTTTATAGTAAGTTATTTCACAGTGAAATTATTAAAATATGGTATTACCAACTACTTCTACAAAGAAGATTGAACTTGTTTAAAAAAGTACACTTGACAGGTGACTGACAGATAGATGGTCCTCTGTGTTCGTGAATGCGCTCTTTTCGGTTTTCATAATACTCTTCGCAGTCTTATGCAATTTAGGTGTAGCTCAGTAACAATATCAGCTTTCCGATACAATCAGTATTCTATTTGCTCAAAAGATGTGATTAAGTTTTTCATATTTTTCACAAAACAAACAGAATCAATCAACATCGATGTCAAAGACAGACAGACAGGTGTTTATTTTAATGATAGTGACGGACGGACGGGTGCCATATTGCTTTATTACCAGATTCACGTATATTTTTTAGCAAAATTATATAAAAATCAAAAAGATATAAGCGACGCTAAAAAATATATAACATCAGAAATAGATATGCATTGTTCCATAGTTGATTTTAAAAATAGTTTCATGTTTATACATTCAATAGTATGAAATGACGATTCTTCTTTTATCCACATACAAACTTTCGCCAGTAAAGTATTGTTCTGTTTATTCCGGAATAGTCTGTTGGAAAAAATTTCTTCAGAAATAAGCTGGTCATTGTAACGTATTTTTGTAAATCAATTGTATTCTAATTTACTAACACAAATAAACGAATAAATAACTAAATAACATACCTGGATGAAGCAGCAGCAGCGGGCGGCGCGACGGGCGCGGGCGGGGCGATGGGCGCGGCGGGGGCCCGCGGCGGCGGCGGCGCGCGGCGCCGGCGCGGGTGCGGCCGGGCCACCGCCCGGTCCGTCACCGGCTTAACCACCCTCACACTCTTCTCTTTAGTTTCCTGCACTGGCACTCGCGACTCAACAATCCGCCGACGAATCGAAGTCTCCACAGGTTTGATGACAGGCGGCGGTGAAGGCGGCTGTATTGCGGATACGACTGGTAAATCGGGTTCCGGTTCCATGTTTTCGGGTTCCTCGTCGACTGGGGAAGAGGAGGTCGATTCGAGGGACGCTACGTCTGTGCTGCTCGATGGGGAGGGGGGTCGAGGCGCGGCGGGGGCCGGGGGAGGGGTTGAGTCTGTGTCGTCGCTCGATCGAGTCTCTCTTCTTTCGGCGCGGGCTAGTACGTCGGCTCGCCAGCGTTCGAAGGCGTGTTTTTCGGCGGTGGGGTCTAGCTGCGGCTGCGCGCGGCGCGGCTGGCGGCGGCGCTTGGGCGCGGGGGGCGGCGGGGAGGGCCGCGGCGGGGGCGGCGCGGGGGGGCTGGCGGCGGCACGTAAATCTAATGGAGCTTTGGGTTCGGCGGCGCGGGCCCGCTTGGCGGCACGAAGGATGCGCTCGGCGTCGACGGCGGCGGCGGGCAGGACGACGACTAGCGCTAGCAGCAGCAGCAAGCGGCCCGCGGCGCGGACTGTGCTGTCCCAGTTTGGAGAGGGGGAAAGGCAGCGAGGAACTACGCCTGTCGAACATATTGAACATGTTATATAAAGGGTTATTTTTAAGCGTTGTTTTCAGTACGCAGCCTCTGACTCCAATTGGCTGTCGTTCAGATGAAGAGAAAAGCCCAACTCGGGATTTCTCAGCAAAGGGGGTATTTAGCGGGTAACGCTGGGTTCGGTGAGTCCCGCACTGTTAGGGATTGGCTGGCAGGGTAGTCCCCCAAAGGTGCATCAAGCATTCACCTCCTCTCCTTCTGAGACTTCCTTAGGGGGGTCTAGTAGGTTGTCTAACGTTTCTTTGGCGGAAAAAAAAGCGTTGTTTTTTTTAAATCGAATAAAGCATTCAAATTTGCATCGTATAGGTATTCAATGTTTTATTGAAATCGATAAATTAGCCTTTGCCATTTACGTTTGAAGAAATAACTTCATTTAAATATTATTCGCGGCTCCGTTTCAAATAGTCAATTCGGAAGGTGGAAGAAACATTACCGTTAACAACGAACGAGCCATGACACGCGACTTTTTACTGCCACAGTTGGCTAAGTTGAACTTGGTTGACATGTGGTTTCATCAAGATGGTGCCACATGCCACTCAGCTCGTGAAACAATGGACATGTTGAAGTATAAAGGTGAGCAGCCTATCTCTCGAAATTACCCTGTGAGTTGGCCGCCAAGATCATGCGATTTAACGCCTATTGATTATTACTTGTAGGGTTATGTAAAGTCGTTAGTCTATGTGGACAAGCCCAACAAGATTGAAGTCTTACAGGATAACATAGCACGCATAGTTCGTGGAATAAAGGTCAAAAAAGTGACGAAAAATCGGACTTCCCGAATTGATCATTTGAAACTGAGCCGCGGACAACATTTACAAGAATTTAACTTCAAAACGTAAATGGCAATCGCCAATTTATCGATTCCAATAAAAAAATTGAGTATATGAAGCAAATTCGATTGTTTTATTCGATTTTTAAAAAAACAACGCTATTTCAAAAATCACCCGTTATTTGTTACGAAAACTATTGACTTGGTGGCACCACATTTACAAACACACACAAGGCCTATTTCAGCTGTCAATACATTAACAGTTTTCGTGAATGAAAATTAAAAATAAATGTGAAAACTGCAAGGTGTTAATTCCTAACAAAACTACAGATGAAATTGAGCAAGTGATTAAAATTTTATTATTAAAGTAAAACTAATCATAATACAATTAAAGTGGATTAACGTTTTTTATACATTTAAGTCAATTTTAATCAAGAATAACATCGAATTTCTTTTACGAACCAAACAGATCACACAAAACTCACCCATCAACATAAACTTGGCCGTATGCCGGCCCACCTTCGTCTCTAGCACCGTCGTGACCCTCGCCTGTCCCCAGTCCGGCGCGAAAGTCACCGTCAGCACCGCCGACTGGTTGCTAGGCAACACGTCGCACACACACGGCTGCAACTTCCAGCCGCGACCGACGCACGCGCCGTTAGACAGCGACCAGCCGCCGCCGCCGACGGTCGCGTTAGACAGGTTGCGGACGGTGAGGCGCCGCGTTACGAAGCCTGGGATGACGCCGGTCGTGGTCACGCCGGGGCATTCGCGGATCTAATATGGAAGAAAGAATCGTAAAAATCTATTCAAGACAAAAGAATAGAGCACGAATGGCATCCTATCTTAAAACTTTCCACACCGGGAAAATATCTTATACTGCCATCAGATTTTGAAGTTGCGATACAATTTAACCTTACATTGCCTCTCATTTTTCACGTTATGACACTGAAATATGATTCTAATATCCTGGATATAGGGTTGATAATCGGCTGTGTCATAAAACTGTCTACAGTATGCACATGGGTTAGACAGCGACCAAGCGCCGCCGCCGACGGTCGCGTTAAGCCGGGTACTCAGTAGCAAGCTGTATTTGTAACCATTGCATGCACTGTAACCAAAAAACATAGTGTGTACGTGGTTCGCGAACTTTAGAGAGGTTGCGGACCGTGAGGCGGCGCGCTACGAAGCCGTCACACCGTATTTATTAAATTCATTTATTTACACTTTATTGTTAACCTTATATTATAACAATTTAAAATACATTCAAAGTGACTGAAATTACACAATTGGCGGTCTTATCGCTGCGATATTAGGGATATAAGAAAAATCATCAAAAACGACTTGTGAACACAAGAAGAGCAACTTATATTCCATCGTTTTTAAACATATCCATTCATTTAAACATTCGATTAAATCAGACGCGTATAGCATCTTATAATGCAATCACATTTTGAACTTTTTACTCAATATAAAATTGAGATGAAAACAAGAATCATAAATGTCGATTCAAAAAAAACATAGACCCAAATTGATAATTCAATTGCGTTCTATTTTAAAACTTTTCATATTGAAAAATCGGATCACGTAGAGCAATCTTATCACAATGTCATAAAATCTGATTTTAATTGTATCTCAATGATATTAAGTTCACAATAAGATGCAAACTTCACCATCGTTCTCTACGTATACGTTCCCATCGTATCTAAATTTCATAACTTTAAAATCCAATGGCAACATAATTTACTTTTAAATTATACTTATTAAAAGTGAACATGACGTGATTTCTGTTGGTTTCGTTTCTCAACAGATCAACTGTGATATAATAAATAAATAAATACACTAACCGGGAACACAATAGGCGAGGTAGAGCCTGCCATTATACCGTCGATTTCCAACTGCGGCGTCTCCCCGCGCCCCGCTAGTTGCACCACGTCGTATACTGTTAGGTTATTTCTGAAATATAAATACAAAATAAAATAAAATCCCCAGACAATCACACCAACTACATGGCCCCAAACTAAGCACAGCTGGTGATATGTGATACCATGTAGCGAACTAGGTGGAAACCTAGAATATAATACATATACAAGGTCTTTTTGATATCCCATAACTTTGAGGTTTTGTGCCTTACTAAAAAATAATACTTTTTGCCAAAGAATATGTGGTCCAAAAGTGCATACTTTCCAAGATATCATCAATCTTAATATAATGAGTTCATAAATTGTTTATTACCCTTGTCAAATCTCTTTAATTCAATAGACGCATGTCACTGAAACCATACTATAAACAATCAAAACAATTTAAAGTTTGAGGAACGTTGCATACAATTTACAACGCAACTGCTGCGAACTGTACCTGTGCATAGCGATAAAAAAGGGATAGAAAATGCCACGTTGTCATACTTCGCATAAAGGTGTTTTACATGTTTTGACTTAATTGAATTATTTTGTATGAAAAATAAAAACAAAAAAAATATTAAACATAAAAGTTATTCACATTTTATTTGATTCTATTACATGGTCCCATTAATACGATAGAGTTATGGGAAATCAAAAGGAACCTTGTAAGATAAGCGCCCAGACCCGGAACATTTATTTTCTTGTTCCGTGCGAGAATCGAACCCGCGACCACTGGCGCGGCAGACAGTGTTACCCCATCGCCAAAGTGGTCGTCGAATAATATAGGTAAAAAACATGATGTTTTATTATCATTATATTGGATGCTTACCTGCAACGTAATAGTACTTGGATTCGACTAATAAAGTGACTTCTAACAAATACGGTGTATTATTAGCCCGCCATTGATTTTATTCGCAACTAAAGGCATAAAGAAAAAAGAGGTCGAATATAGCGGAATATGTTTAGGTTTAGCTAATCTCTAATCTTATTTTGATACTGAGCTAATCTAATATAATAAATAGCACTGAAAAGATTTTTTCCAAATGTAAATGTCGGAAACCACCAGTCGAAATAGAACAAGAAATGCTGAAAGCCTCTTGAGGAAGGGCTAGGCTATATCAAGAATTTATTAAGTGGCAAAATTTTCGCTTTAAATAAAATCTTAAGGCAACTGTTAACTAAAATTAAAAATTCAACGCTCAAAAACCCCTAAATAAATGAAAAAATGTGTTAAATAAAAATCACCCGACCAGGACTCGAACCTGGGACCTCTCGTTTGCCGGACGAATGCTCTCCCACTGAGCTACCGGGGCCTGGCGTTACGTCTCGAAATTACTTAACACATTTTTGTTTTAACGTTATATTGCTAACGTAGCTCCATCTAATGGTATAGCTTTGCAGGTAAGACCACCCGAGACCAATTTCTTCACAGAAATTGTGATTTTTATTTAACACATTTTTTTTTCATTTATTTAAAAGTAATTAAGCATTTTAAATGCAAAAACTTTAAAATATCACTCAAAAAGCCTTTGACAATACTGGCTTAAAGCTGTGAACTATGTAACAAAAAAATAAGAAATAGTATGTAGAATAAACTCACCTTAAAACCAAATAGGTCGTATAATACTCGGTACTCGGCGGGGTGAAGTGCATTTTGACTTCCACCTCGGCGTTATCCCCCATTATCAGGGTTGGTGGTGTCTTCATGTCATCCCCGTCTTCGTTGTCAACTATAGTGACATTGCCAGATATGGGGGTGAAGTCCACAAACTTGAAAACGTGGGGGTTGGGTGTGCAGCGGTTGGTTTTGCAGATTGCAGCCTCACTCTGGCACATACTGGAAAGATAATGATGAATCACTAGAGATTATTTTAAGCTCAGCTTTGAAAGACAGTAAACGGCTATATTTTATGTCTGGTTTACTGTCCTTCAAAGTGTTGACTATCTTGAAACAAATTAAACAATAAGAAATGTAAATTTCGCATACTTTATACAAAAAATGTAGCTGTCGAATGTATTAAAATATTGTCGAGAAAAAAATACTTTTTTAAAACCTTACTAACGCAATCAAATTCCATAAAACAGTTACAGTGCAACATCTATACTAATATATAAAGCTGAAGAGTTTGTTTTTTTGTTTGTTTGAACGCGCTAATCTCAGAAACTACAAGTGAGATTTGAAAAATTATTTTTGCATTTGATAGCCCAACTCTTGAGGAAGGTTATAGGCTATATTTTATCCCGAAATTCCCACGGGATCAAAAGTTACGCGAGTAAAAACCGTGCGCGGTGGCTAGCTAGAGATAAACCTGACATTGTTTCCGAGAAACGCTTATGTTTAAACTGTACATACATTTTTAATCAAAGCATTTTAGTCTAAAAACAAAATGTAAAGGAGCCAAATGTAAAGGAGTATGGACAGCGTGAGAAATCATAGATGTAATCAGAGCATTATAAAATTATAATTTTTGCAGTAACGTAGAATTTAACTTCAATGAAGAGGTGCGTGCGTTCACGGACAAACTGGCGGTTAATAAAATAAAATAAAATTTTGGCGGCGTGGTCATATTTGGCAGCTGGTTTCATATGATCATTATCCTAACAGATTGTAAAACTACAAACTGAATAAGTAACTTTTGGCGATACACTGCGAACCAATTCGGACAAAAATTACCTCAGAGTATTTGTTTTAACAGTTCCGTTTTTTTTTATATTGGTGTAGTCTAGTACTTTTTACTATTTTCAAATCGTGTGTGTTACTGTTTTAGGCAAATAAATGTTTCATCTATCTAACTTAGATTTAACTTACCACCAGGGCCCCGATTCTGAAACTACCGCATGTTCACATAATGTGCCTAAGAGGTGCATTATGTTGACATGTGACATTTTGTCTGTATGTCGCCAATACAATGTCAGTCAGTAGGAGAACCATCGGTGAACAACATACACGTCATGGTAAATAATGTTATAAGTTACAGAATCGGGCCCCAGGTTTATTCACAAATTTAAAAGAACATCAGTTTATTTGCACTGGGAGCTTTTACTGTAGCTTTTGTTGGTGGACGATAGCCTACCCCATAAGGGATACAAGCGTGAAGTTTTATATGTATGTATCAACTTTAAAAAAACAAAAGCTTCCAATTCCTAATTCAAACTTACATATTGGTATATCGGTTGTGAGTGAGCACCAGCTCCATCCTCACAGAATGCGGCACTTTGATCCTCAGAGTCAACGGAGTGGGAGTAGCCACTAGCGACGCGCATGCGTTGTGCCCCGACACGTGGATACACGGCCAGTGTGGACGCAGCCTTAGAGAGACGGGGATACGAACCACCTGTAGGGAAATAAATAGATGGATAATTACATATTAATATTTAAATTTAAAAATGTTTTTAAGTCATACTATTGTTTATAAAAACATGTGAGTAAAAGTTGCATAATAAACTAATACTAAAATAGTTCAAGTTTTCACGATAATATTCAACAAAACATTTTTTCAAGCGGATAAATTGAATAAATAAGCAAAAAAAAAACGATCAGTTTACCATAGTGTAATATCCAACATGTATTACTGTTAAATGATGCTTTATTAAGCTATTGCATAGCTTCTATCGCGGGCCTTGAGCGTGGGGACCGAATCCAGAAATTCCGTAACACCCCCCACTCCGACCGGCACAGCGGTGATACTATGATTTCATAACTTTACATGCGGGCTTTATAAACAATCAGCGCCATCTACTAGGAACTTGTAGAACTTTATATTAGAAACATTACTGCATTAATAAAATAAATAAATAATTATAATTGCATAAGTTGATAAAAAATGCTATTCAATAGCTTTACCGCGGCAGTCTCCGAGTGCCACACGTCTTTTTTTGTATCATCAGGGATATCTTTCAGCTTATGACGCGATTATTTTTCAAAATAATAACCAGAACATTGTACCTTTTTTTAAATTTATCTAATGTCAACTTGAATCAACATGAATCAGCGCAGCTGACGACATTTATTTTAGAGATTCGGCCGAGTTGAAATACTGTATAGATAATATTACCGTGGTAACGTTATACTTAAGTTATTGAGCCTACAATGAACCTACCTGTGAAGTAGACACATACAGTTGCAGCTGCTTCTCACTGGCGCCTCGGAACAAAGCTATCTTTTCCACCAAAACATTTGTGTCCTCTTCTAACGCTGTTTCACCTGATCGTTCTTGCCAGGCTTTACCGTCTGGAAAGAATATTTATTATAATTCAGACTTTCATTTAAAATTGTTATAAGAGCAATATAAGGGTCGAAACAAGAGGTGGTAACATACATTGCCTTCTATGCCAGAGGTCCTGGGTTCGAATCCCGGCGGCGGCGGATATTTGTGTGATGAACACAGATATTAGCCGTCAAGTCATGGATGTTTATATGTTTATTTAAGTTTATTCCAATAAAAAATATGTATTTAATCAATATGTATGTTTATATATTTCTTAAGTATATCCGTTATCTAGTATCCATAACACAAGTTCTTTAAGAAACTTAATTTAGGCTCAGAAATAGTTAAATATTTATTTATTATTTATTTATTTAATGAATAACTAAGACATTCGATCGTAGTATCGCAGTTGTGAAACTTTAAAATGAAGTAGTATTGGACAATGTCACAATCCCTGCTGATGGTAAGGGAAAATGAGGTTTAAGATGACAGCACACGTGTTTAGGAAGGAACTGGCTCTTCATAAAGTGCGCTGGCGCACATCACGGGCGGAGCGGGGATAATTTTACAAAGAAGTTCGCTGCCTAGGCGAATACTAAAGTATCCTTGCACCCAGGCGGTGGTCTCTTGGATTAGTTAATACGAAACGCTTAAACAGGGCCAGTAGGCGCTAGGTCAACCCTAAGCGGTCACTTCGGTCCTACTCATGGAGGAAATATACAGAGGAGCTGCCCAATCCAGTTTTCTATAGGGACTCAAGCGAAGCCTACGGGCGGGTTGCAGGAGGATTTTGGGCATAAATAATTCGAAAACAATTTGTAAAAAATAATTATGAATAAAAAGTTCTTCGTGGCTAGTTAATTTTATTTGGATTATCAATGTAATTCCTTTAAAAAAGTAGAGAAAACTTAATTTTACATCGAGAAACAATGTGGTATTTTTTTTAATATCTACGCGTGTACATACTGCGTAGAAGTAAGCGTCGAACTGACGCCAGTGGCTCTAGTGCGGAGTAGCTTGAACTAATGAGGCTGTGACGTCACGACAACCCAAATTGTAGCTGTGCATCTTTGCTTACAGCAACTCTACTATATATCTGCTATGTGGTCCTACTACAAAAAAGGAATGGACTTTAATAATAATAAATATTCTTTATTGCCACAGAACTTAAAAAATAAACATTTTAACAATATTATCAATGACACTGTGGGCGGCCTAATCGTTTAAAGCGATTTCTACCAGGCAACCCGGGGCAAAGGGAAAAATATCACAAACCTATAACAATAATTTTGTTGAACGTCAATCGCTCGTGACCACGGGGTCTGCAAAGACACCGAAACATCGAGGTGAAATGTAAACTATATATTATTCGCGATAAATCCGTTTAAGTTTAAATTATGAATCGTGAAAACTTAAGACAATATTGTTAGCTTTCACGTTATAAATATGAAAATCAATAAAATATTTCCGGAACACATCAGCGCCGGAGTGGTAACATGTGGCGGCAAATTTATATAGGGTCGTCTTATCATATCATAGTCAATAATATTTTAATAGCAGATTAAGAATGATGAGTTAGTCACAATTACGAAAAAAAAAATTTTTTTTATAATTTTTCGTAAATATAAATTTCTAAATTCTTGTAAGTGATCAAAATTTAAGTTTGATCTATATTTTATGACTACACGGCAAGTCATAAAATGTAGATTAATCTTAAATTTTACTCACAGAGAAGAATTTTGAAACTTTAATTTATGAAACATAATAAAAAAAAAAATTATTTTCGAAAATGAGACCCACTCATCATTCCTAATCTGCTCTTACAATATAATTGACTATTATATGCGGACTCTGTATAAAGGGTGGTCGCTAGCCAGTCTGACCCTAATGGGATCCTACCACCAAGCGGGGGTCACTCAGATTAGTCGCATTTTACTACACGCTTATCCAGGAGCAGCTAGCTATTCTACACGGACGAGTTATATTTGAAGAAGGTTTTTATGTATTACCTTGGCAATACATTTAGGTCGCCAAATACCTTCATTCTCCGGGTGCATTATGTAGCAGTGCGGGTGACAGGTTTCTTCTGCCTTATAGAGCAGCCAGCCGGCGGCGTGGCTGCCAGATGAAACCCAGCGAGACTCCTCATCTGATGGTGGACTGGAATGAAATTAAAGTGTTAATTCAGTAAAATTTGCCGTAGCGGAAGCTTCTTTGATTCTTAGTTGATAATTTTATAATTCATATCATAATCCTGTATTTTGCTTCTTTCTATGTGCCATTGCTTTGTAATATTAAAATACTAATTAGCCCCTTAGAACTATTGGGTTAGATACCATCTGAAAATCGGCGCCATGTTGCTTTAACTAGCATCATGGTATTGTAGCCAAGCTGGGTACTTTTTTCTTGTTATATGTATATTGGCTAATGTTGACATAATTTTTATTTCCTTGTTTGTTTGTTTTTTATTACGAGAAAAAAATGTGTTGAATTTAATTATTTTTTTTACTAATATTGAAACCTCTCTTACATTTTTCTTTGACTGTTCATTACAATGAATTGAAAGCGAATCTATGCTTAAATCATGATCAACGTTTAACACTTTCATAATATGGGTTGTAGTGGCAATTTCACCTAAGGTTAGATCAAATCAAGCATAGACATAATCCAGGATAATATTATACTAGAATTTTTCAATGATCATAGTTTGTATAAAGTTATATGCTGACTAGCAACAGACTTAAATGTCGAGAATAAAAACGGCTCCTAAATTTGTAATAAAAATTGTCTGTAACATAAGTTAACCGTACTCGTTGAAAACGGAGGGTTTATTGTCGTTTTTGCGTGACCTGTCACTGCAACAGTCTCTCTGTCATTATAATACCTCCGAATAATAAATATGTAATAAAAGTAAGTTCTTAATTTTTCACCCGAATTTCCTATAAATAAATAAAGATTTCACGAATGCTTCACGGCTCGACGGCCGTTCATGATGTGGTCTATACCCACAAAGCAGATACATAGTAGAGCTGCTGTAAGCAAAGTTGCACAGCTTCAATTTGGGTTGTCCTGACGTCACAGCCTTTAGTGCAAGCTATTCCTCGCTAGAGGCACTGGCGTCAGTTCGTCGCTGATTTCTGATTTCTGTGATGTACACGCGTAGATATTAAAAAAAAAATTAAATCCTCCATTTGTTTCTCGATGTAAAATTTAGTTTTCTATACTTTTATAAAGGAATTACATTGACAATCTAAATAAAATTAACTTACCACGAAGATAATTTCATTCATAATTATTTTTTACAAATTGTTTGTTTTCCAATTATTTATGTCCAAAATTTCAGATTGTTATTTGTTGCCTAGGTGATTTTTATGCCGCGAAAAAAGGTTGCGTTATCTGCCGTCGAGTATTAATACTTTTATTTCGCGGTTTTTTCTGACAAATTTGGAACGTATGAAATTTCGTTAAAAAGCTAGAGCCACCTAGTAAAGTTTAGCTGAACTTTTTTGATGATCATGTGAATATTTTAACCTTATGTTTCAACCGGTTTTTACTACTCGCTACTAGATGACTAATGCCATCGCCTGTTTGGCTATGATTGGCCATAACCCACCGCTTACCCCTCCCGCACCCCGCGCGTAGGCTTCACTTGAGTCCCTAGAAAAAACCGGATAGGGCAGCTCCTCTATATATTTCCTCCGTGTCTATACCTACCTACGTATTCTGTGTTGGTAGCGCCGTGCGTACAGCCGTGGTAAGTAGTTACCAGTGTAACCATGCGTTGCGTAATGAATTCTTAACTTTAGGTTAAGTTAACTCAGTAAATGATTAATATTAATTTTTTATTTTATTTCTTCTTCGAGTATGATCTCAAACTATCACGTCCTCGAATTTCGAAAGTGACCCACCAGTCACGCTGTAGTCTCGGGTGTTCTGCCTACCCCATAAAGGATACAGACGTTAAGTTATGTATGTATACAACGTGTAACATAATGAAGAGATAATACTTAAGGGAATCGTATGTTTGGTGATGTAGTTTATAAGTAAAAGTAACATAAATTTGTTATCCTTACGGTTCGCCCGAAAAACAAGTTCAAAGTTTAGATCAAAATATCTAAGTGTCAACCGTAAAAACAGCTGTTACCTTTTGATGAAATATATTCGATAACAGATGGCGTAAAAATAAAGTGATGGGTAACTAAGACAGATACTACAAAGTTCAGCCGGCTCGGGAAAGGCCATAAGGTCACTGACTGCGGCACAAGACTTGTTTTAGCTTATCAGGTTGACTAGGTTTGTCAAAATATTTTGTTGTAAAATAATTAAATAAATTTGTATGAAAGTCTATACCAGCACTGATCATGCTAATTCTTTTACTGTATATTCTACAAATGGTATAGAAGCTTTTATCTCTCCATTTTGGTACACGTTGTATATGTACATAAAATACTTACACATAAGAGAGCCCTGGATGCGGCGTGTCGAAGTGTATGTCTTGGACTTGCATCCGTATGTCCATTGTGCTTTCGATGACAAGCGGTAATAACGTGTTGATATACTGGAAAGAGAAAAACAACATTAGGTTAGTATTATTAAATTATTATTATTATTATTAAAGCTTATCATGAGGATTTTTGGTCACTATGGAAAATTTAAAGTGTATTTTAAGGTTAAGAACGCTTCATAATATGGGCATCTATCACTTGCGGATTTACCCAGTTCTTACAAGAAATAGCTTCACGGGGATATATTATTGGGATTTAAACTATACCTAAACGAATTCTGATCGTTTTGTTAGAAGATCGTAACGAACCGTGAGAAAAAGATAGTAAAATAAAACATTAAATATATATTTTTACTCGTGTCGCATTAATACCAATAATCCATAGTAAAACAAGTATACAAACCGGCGCAACAAGCGGCACGTTAATCGGCGCGACGCTGACTGTACCGCGGTGCACGTGCACCGACAGAGACTGCGTCGTGTGACTGTACTCTGTCCATATTGTTATTGCACCTGGAATTAATAAATACTTTTTAGACATGACGTATTGACACCGCTATGTGGCCCTAAGTGAATCAATTACCGTGAATGCATGACTTTTGGGGTTAATTATTGTTTTGTTTGTTTTTTGAGTTTGTTTCTTGTTTCTGCTTTTTTTTTATCTCTCTGTTACTTAGATTATTTTTGTTTTATATAAGTTTGTTTTTCTACTGTTTTGTAAGTAATTTGCGACAACTTTGAAATTGTGTTATATAATTTTTTAAGATATATGTTTAGCAATTATATCACTGTTCGTTGTCCAACAAAAATAAAATAAAAATAAATAAAATAAGGGACAAATTAAAAAAATCATCTTAGGAATTTCACAAAACACTTGATGAAGTCAGTCATCACATACTTCAGCTTTAACTAGTTTTTGATAGTTGTTGAATAAGATATTAGAGTAGACCAAGAGACAAAAAAAAGCCGGCGAAAAATAACTCTTGGCACTCTTTTTCAGTCAGAATTATTAAATTAATACAAATAGGTACAGTACAAATTGACCTTGACATGAAAAAAAAACAACAAACACAAGACAAGGCTAATTGTGAGAGCCCATATTGTCATGCCACAACCAAATTGCTTACATAGTAGGTGCTATGAGATGTCCCTAACATCTCAGTAGCGTTTACTTGAATACCTAATAGCTCCATAACACGATCTTATGTACAAGTTTAATTTAGAGCCACATGGATAGTGTATCGTCATTTATTTACTAACTCGTAACACTGAAAGCCCAGAATGTAATTTATGGATAATATAATTTATTGATGACAAAAGCTTTAGCAGGAATCATTCAACTGTTTTGAAGAACTTCCGGATCATTGATATAAAGTTTAAAATTATAAAATATTTATTATTTTGAGAAATGTAAATTTATTTTAGAAAAGAAACCTGAAATCTACAAATTCTTTTAACCTAAATGTAAGGCTTTGTCGGAGGAGACAAAACAGTACTATCGCATGTTGAAAGAATGCCTTCTCAAAAAAAAAAGTAATAACTTCTTACCTCTATAAGTTTCATACAACACATCGGGCGCGTTTACGACAAGAGTGGCGTATGTGTGCGTATGTGGAGAGACACAGGCACAAGTGTGCGGACTGGCCTGCCCTGGGCAGCTGTCCCACTCTAACTGTAGGTGAAAGAGAGAGACAGTCGTCAGTTACGATAGTGAAAATACATAATTACGCAAAATAAATTGGAATCACAAAAGTTTAAAAACATAATTTTTTTTATTTAACTTAGTAATAAGTAAAAATAATATGAAAAACTTAATCACCGTGGCAAAAGCGACATCAATCTGTACTTTAGTCGCACACAGCACCTCGCTGCTGGGGTTAAAGACCTTCGCACGTACGCGGGTCACTGAGCCCGCGCCTACCGCACCTAGCGACAAGTGCGCTTCTGTAGCTGACAGCCATTGCCATTCCTGTAAGATGTAGTAAGAATTATATTAGATATTGAAATTAATATGAAATGATAACATACAGAATGTATACATTAAAAGGATAAAACATAATAAAAATGCGTCACGGAAAAGAAAGAAAATTTATATGGAGTTTACGTCTGTGTGAAACGGTTCAACTCAGCAAATTATGTAATGTTTTTTTTTCCAATGATTCCATGACGCTGGTATTCTGATGAACCTTATTTCGGGGGGTGATTTGTAAATAAGTATTTTAAGGTCTCATGCGGTTATAATCAACGAATGCAGAGCATTAAAAAACCGACTTCACGTCAAAACTTTGGCCGACTTAGAGTGTCATCCACGTAAACATTCTCCGAAATCGTACATATTGTTTCAAAAATTTGAAATTTTCAATGAAGTACTCAACTGATTTCAATGAAATTTATATGGGACCAACTATGCATTATCCCCTATCATATGAAACTCTCAAAAAGAATTTTCAAAATCGATTCATAATTGTCTGAAATATCGCGTAACAAAGACACAAAAAAAAACATACAGACGAATTGAGAACCACCGTTTTCGAAAGTCGTCGGTTGAAAATTAATGAAGAATGAAGCAAAATTAAAAACCATTCAAAAATCAATAAATACATTGATTTATTACAATAAATTATTAGTTTAGTATCTTCGTCTACGTATCCGTAGTAATCGTAGTCATAGTAGCAAAGTGGCTCTTGTGTGTCATTCTATGCAGCAGAGCAGATTTAGTAACGTACATTAATACATGGATGGATGAACGTCAACCATTTATTTGATACATGAAATTTTGGATACGAATTGGTTACGGATTAAGGAATGATTATTATACCGGATGCGGTGACGGATATGAAATCATTTCGGATTATCCGTTAGTTTCGGATAAATTCGGTTACCTATAGGAATATCTAAAGTAAAATAAAAATGGCTAATAAAATGGTTTTATTTGTATGTCACCATTACCAATTAATCAATCGATTCTGTAACACAAAATTTTGTTGAACTATGAATGTCAAATTGTTCACAAGTTAGTAACCAGTATGATAAGACGACAACAGAAGAAAACCAACAAGCCGCGCGCATTGTATTATAATGTGTGTCGGCTGTGCCCGGCCCATCAAAACAACTCATTATATCGTGTCTCGATTAGGCTCCGCCCCTGTCCGTAAACGTTTATTTCGGATCCGGTTACATTCGGTTACGGATATTTTTATTTATTTATTTATTTAATTCTCACAGAACTAAATTTATTATTATTATTTTTTTATTATATAGGGTCGCTTTATAATAGTCAATAATATTTTAATAGCACATTAAGAAATATGAATGTGGGTCGTAATTACGAAAATAAATTATTTTTTAAACGTTTTTCATAATTAAAAATATCAAAATTTTTCTAAGTGATCAAAATTTAAGTTTGATCTGTAGTTTATGACTACACAGCAAGTAATAAAAACGTTTCCATCTAATTGTATGTAGTGATAAAATTTTACTCACAGAGAAGAATTTAGAAATTTTAATTTTTGAAAAATATTTGCAAAAAAAAATATTTTTTTCTAAATTCAGACCCACTCATCATTCCTAATCTGCTATTAAAATATAATTGACTATTATAAGCGGACCCTGTATATATAAGATAGTTTCAGTTACGGAGCTCCCCCACATTCCTATGTGTATACTTGTGTACATAGTAATCGTCAAGATTTGTAAGAAGGCGTGTCGGCGCCCTGAAAATTCTGACATTCACATCACCCGGGCCAACTTGGTGGCTGAAAGCGTACGACACTCCGCCACGCGGGAGAGACACTTATGGCCCCGCAGTGGTCTCTTCATAAAGGGTTATGATTGTGTTTGATTTATAGTTTCTGTCTAAATCCGTGTTAACAAAGTCCTAAAACAAAGTCCTTCGCATATCTGTTGGAAACTGCACATATCTGCTGTGCTTATATAATTAAGTGCAAACTCAGCAGTAGCGTCAAGTGAACTATATAGTTTATCATTTATGTAACTGAATTGTTGTGATACTTGATAGACTTCATGATTCACATATTTTGACGAACAACTTTATAACTATCAAACATGCTAGCTAGTGTTGGTTTTTGATTATTTTAGTTAGTTGTTCGTTAGTTAGTTACCATTGTAATTTAAATTATTACCCTTTCTTTCACATATGCAAAAACAATATTTATCAACAATAATAATAAAAAACCACTATAATGCGTAGTCCACCCAAAAAACCTCAACCACATAAGCGGCGCCGAGCGGTAAAAAAGCTTGCATTCCAAACTCCCTATAATATTGATGTGTCCTATTTGTACTTGTACATAATACTTTCTATAGTTGAATTGTTTTCAAATGATTTTCGTGACAGTTCAAAATTGACAACTTCAGTGACGTTGCCGCAACGAATTTGTTCGATCTTCCATTCGATTGATTTTAAGTATCGAATCAGTTGGTGAAAAAAAAATATTGAGACTTACGATTACATGAAGGCCGCTCACATTCAGCGATTCAATGTCGATTATATAGTGTCAATCCCTATCATCGGAACGTTCCGTTTCTTAGAATATGTCAATTTTAGATGAATATTTTTAATGACATTTACTTTATTTACAGTCTACGATCTCGTACATTGACTTTTCGTTCTTATTAATTTTGCTGACCGCGGTAACCTACATTACGCAGCGCAGTGTTCATTATAATTTAATATATTTTTGTCGTGCAATACGCCGTTCTAACCTTCTAAATAAATAATCTCTGGCGTATTCATCTCAACAACTTCTACAGTCCACTGAACTTCGAGCTATTGTGTATGGTCACTGACTATACATACAGTTAATAATAAAAATTACACTTGATTAATAGTTTAATTTCGAATTTCAGTAAAAACAATGTTATTTACATAGTTTTCTTATTTTGTCGCGCCTATTTATATTTAATTAGTTGTAAATAGTTTGCGCGTAATGTAAAATGAGAACTGTCAGGAAGATCATTTGAAAACAATTCAACTATAATAATAATAAATAATAAAATCCCCAGACAATTACAGCAACTACAACCCAAAGTAAGCATAGCATGTGTTATGGGATACCATGTAGCGAACTAGGGGGGAACCTAGAATCATCATCATCATCACAACTCTTTGTAGTGAGCCCACTGCAGGGCATGAGTCTCTCCCCTGGGTGACGAGGAGTTATAGGCCATAATCCACCAAGCTGGCCCCGTGCTGGGTGGTGGATGCCAGAATTTTCAGGGTGCCAAAATGGCTTCTGACAAACCCTAACGACTACTGTATACAAGTATACAGCACCCGGGACCGACAGCTTTACGTGCCCTCCGAAGCACGGAAGTCGTGAGAAATGAATGGTCGGCGGTCACCCATCCTAGTACCGGCCGCGCCGAACGTTGCTTAACCTGTGATATCGTATGATACACACAGTAACCACGGCGCTACGACGACTTCGAACCTAGAATATAAATAGATAAACACCCAGGCACGGAATTTTTTTTTTCTGGTTCCGTGCGGGATTCGAACCCGCAACCACTGGCGTCTGAGGTAGATAGGTTTACCTCTTCGTCAAAGTGGTCGTCAAGTATAGTCTGTGGTACTGACCGGGCGCAGGCAGGCGCGGTGCGCGGCTAGCGGCAGGCGGTAGGCGGTGTGGTTAGCGCGGAGAGTGGCCGCGCACTGCAGCGCCCAGCCCGCGGCGGGCGGCCGCAGCAGCCGCAGCCGCGCCGCCGCCGCCGCGCCGCCCGCCGGCACGCCCACCGGCGTCAGCGGCACCACCTGCACGCAAACACATGGCCTGATATAACCACGGAGGAATAAGCGAACCTGCTGTAACCCAAAAAACGCTTAAAAGACCCCAAAAACAAGGTGCAAAAAAGACGTTTAAGATAAATAAACTTATATCTACTTAAAAATGTTTTTTTTTTTTTAAGTTTTTTGCATTTAAAATGCTTAATTATTCTTAAATAAATGAAAAATGTGATAAATAAAAAATTACCCGACCAGGACTCGAACCTGGGACCTCTTGTTTGCCGGACGAGTGCTCTTCCACTGAGCTACCGGGGCCTGGCGGTTGTAACTAATGTGAAAGAGCACTCCTAAAAATGTGGTAACTAATTTCGAGGCGTACCGCCAGGCCCCGGTAGCTCAGTGGAAGAGCACTCGTCCGGCAAACGAGAGGTCGCAGATTCGAGTCCTGGTCGGGTAATTTTTTATTTATCACATTTTTCATTTATTTATATCTACTTATTCAGGAGATGCGTCACACACTACAAAGGAAACGCCAATTGCTACGATCCAGACATACCTCTTTCGCTTCTTACATATTCATTAATCTTTTCATACATGATCGCCAATAATTATAAAAATTGGAGGAAAAATTTTATTATTACTGAATTCAAAGGAAAGTCTATAAACACTCGGCCGCAGTACGTAAATGCTCTTCAAAGAGCAATAGAGCCAAAGATACTCAAATTAAAATAAATATAATGGTTATAAAACAGTTACCTATTTAAAGTGTGTTAAATAAATAAAGTCAATACAATTCCTTTAAAAACAATTAATTTAATGTAATAAATCCTGCAAACTTAAGCAAACTTTGAAAAACAGTCATCAATGTACTGAAGTCGGCAGATTACAATCCTGTGAAAATATCCTCAACCAATTTTTAACTTAATGTCGAGCGAGGGCATAGAGTTCATATTCAATCACAATTATTTTTCAATTTTAAACCCATGATACGTATTTTGACTATCTCATATAAGCCCTTCGATTCAAGTAAACTTACCTCAAAATGCTCCGTGACCTCATCCGGGAAGGATATTTTCTGCACCATAGATATCTCGTCGTTGGGGTTCCGAACCACCACCTCGCGCCAACCCATCGGGTCCACGGACGTTCTTATGACGCTGAAAATTATTTATTTTATTAATTCACAGTCAAGAAAAAATAATTACCTGTCTACAAGGTGTTCCTGTTGATTTCCCATAACTTTGAGGTTTTATTCCTTACAAAAAAACAATACTTTTTGCCACAGAATGTGTGGTTCAAAAGTGCATACTTTCAAAGATATCATCAATCTTCATATACTGAGTTTATAAATGATCACCCTTGTAAAATCTCTTTAACATTAATTCAATAGACGCGTGTCACTGAAGCCATACAATAAACAACAAAAACATTTTAAAACTTGAGGAAAGTTGCATACAATGTACAAGGCAAAGCATTGCGAACTGTACCTGTGCATAGCGATAAAAAAGGACTCGAAAGAAAAAACATAATTCAGCTTATAATGTCAAGTTCTTGCCAAGCTGTTAACAATGATGTTCAATTACTTTTGGAAAATAAACAGCCTTTTGAACCATCAATCCTTCGCTTTCTTTTTCATTCCAAAAATCTTTGATATTTAGATTAATTTTCACAAAAAAAAATCTTGTTCCAAGTTTATTAATAAGCAAAGACATAATTTACTCGAACTTTCTGAGTAGTGATAGTTTTTCAAGTAGGTCATCGCGTTAAGGTTAACTTTGTTTTGTATGGGATCGAAACAGCGCCAGCTAACGACCAAAATGGGAAACCGAATTAGTAAGGAAATGATTGGTTGGTTTAAACTATTTGGCTGATAAAAACCCTTACTTGGAAATCTGTTCCTTATTACAAACGGCATAAAGTCTTAAATCAATAAGTACATACATAGGCGACACATGCACGTGCGCTTTGTGCACCGTGAGGAGGCATTGCGCGGCGTTGTGTGCGTGAGTGATGCGGCACCACACGGTCGGCGGGTTGAAGTTTGGTGATGCCACCGATGCGTATAAGGCCGCCGCTAGAAATATAAATACATAAATCACTTCAAAAAAATTCAAAAAGTTTTATTCATTATAGGTTTACAAAAAGTAAACCAGTAGATCAGGGCTGCGCGACGTGGAGAATCTTGGGGGAATCACGGCCTCTGTCCAGCAGTGTGCGTCTCTCGGCTCACGAAGATGATGATCGCCCATTATCCTTCAATACCTACTTCTTCGGCCTTAAGAAACGAAATGAAATAAGAACCCTAGGTAGACCGAGAGAAATAAAGCCGGCGCAAAAAAACTCTCGGCACTCTTTTATCAAAAGTGCTCATTATAGGTACAATTTGGGCGAAATACAACTCAGCTATTACATAAACAAACAAACAGAAGACTGCGTTTCGTGTTCAGCTGTCACATGAACTATGTAGCGTTTATATGAGCTTGACTTACGAAGACCACACAGCGAAACTATGAGGTATCCTCATCTACATCCAGACCTAAGCCAATTTAGAAATAGTATATTTCATTACGAGTGCGGAAAGCCTGTCAATGCAAAGAGTCAGGTAATTAGAAGATATATACAATTTAAACAATAACATAGATGGCAATTTATACTCCAAAGTTATACTCCATTCATAAAATAATAAATAAAATAAAATCCCCAGACAATCACACCAACTACATGGCCCCAAAGTAAGCATAGCTTGTGTTATGGGATACCATGTAGTAGCGAACTCATGATCGATTCAAATTGTCATTTGGTAACTTCTCCCGCATCATTCGAGGATATTCTACATTAGAAGGATGGGACGTGCAACATAAGAAGGATGGGACGTGTGTCGGAGGACCATCCCACCTGGTGAAAGGTAAACATAATGGTACACGCCCATCCATGAGAAACATAATCACTCGACACTTAAAAGTACCAGCACTGGTAGTGATTCGGAAAACCTTTCCATTACAAATTCACCAGGATAATAACATTTCTTAACCTTTGACTTCCCAATGTCACGATATCGGGTCAGCGGGAAAGTAACCTCTGCGTCCCGAAATCGCGATATCGTGTCCTATGACTTCATGCAGTTTTTTGGTTTATTTCTATTAGCGGAAGGTCTATTTTAGCTTATATTGTATAAGAACGAACAGGCAAGAATACGAGCTTTCTATTGGTGCACGGCACTCTTCACAGATTGGTTTAAATTCATAGTTATAAACTGTTAAAGTCAGTCGTTACATACGTGTGTCGGGTGCAATATTATCATAATTTTTTTTAAATAATCCCTTATCATTTTGGGTTATCTATTAAAGAAACTTCACACAATTGTCTAAGTTTTAACGATTCATAATTTAAAATAAAACACTTTTTAACCGGATTTATAGCGCGTAAGAGTTTATTTTACATTATGAATCGTGCAGACTTAAGATAATATGATTTTTGCGTTTAATTAAAGACAAAATACTTACGTGGCAATCTGAGCACGTGTGCGAGCACTGGTTTCGAGAAGGGCTCCAATGAATTCGTCACTATGTCCACTGGCACTAGTGATATCACGGTAGGAAATGCCGCACCTGACAAAAACATTCATTGTAAAAAAATCTATGAAGTTGAAGGGAGATCATTTTGGCTCCGTACATTTTTGGGCCTTTTTCCAGCTAATGAAATTAAATGGTACGTATCGTTAGTACTAATTGTTCTGAGCAATCATTATTATGGTAGAAAAGATGTATGATTACTCTAAGTGAAGTTATACAAGTTTAATTTGTCGTTTTCATACATATATTGATTTAGAAAAGTGTAGAAAAAACATGATCTGAATCATTGTTATGATAGTGCTAAGGCTTTTGGGTAATTATTTGTAATAATAACACAGATCTGACTCACAATACAATATGTACCCGAAATTAAATATGTGCAAGCTCTAGAAACCATATAAGAAATTGGTCTCGGGTGGTCTTAGCTGCAAAGCTATACCATTAGATGGAGCTACGTTAGCACTATAACGTCAAAACAAAAATGTGTTAACTAATTTCGAGGCGTTCCGCCACGCCCCGGTAGCTCAGTGGGAGAGCACTCGTCCGGCAAACGAGAGGTCCCAGGTTCGAATCCTGATCGGGTAATTTTTATTTAACACATTTTTCATTTATTTAAGAGTAATTAAGCATTTTAAATACAAAAACTTAAAAATATTATTCTAGAAAAAGATGCCGCAATACATAGACAACATCTACACATCCCATTCCAACTTTACTCAAGTAATTACTATTAACACGTAAGTTCGCTCTGGAGCTATGACGTAGTTTTGAGGATAGGTTTCAAATGCATTCAAATGTTTAGATTTTTTTAAATGCTAAAAGTATAAGTTCAAAAATACGGTTTTTTAGTTTTAGCACTTATGGCAAACAATGTTACGCATACGCATACATACTTATGGCATACATATTATTTATAAAGTACACTCACCATTAGAATTTGGATGTATAGGGTGCGCGGAGCAACTAGCGGTGTAATGCCGCGTGTGCAGGTGGACCGGCGTCGCGCCACTGTTACCCAAGTATATCTCCACCTGTTAAGTAATAGCGCATGATAAAAACAAGCGATGCATTGGAAAGTTTGGCGCTAAATGGCTATATGGAATCACATCATTTGAACTCCCTTAGTCTGTAGTTTTTAACCAAGAAAAGCAACACCTCATTTTGCCTTCTAGGTCATTCAAAGAAGTCGACTTAGTTAATTATATCTACGGAATAGGCAACAAAATGCATTTTCGTACATCTTAATATATAAAACTCTTCCGTTACTGACTGAGTGACTGACAGACAACGCACAGCCAAAACTACTGGCCGTAGAGAGCTGAAATTTGAAATACACAATCCTTAAAGGGTTTAGAAGAGCACTAAGGAAGGAATTCCCGAAATTTTCACGGGATGGGGAATAATTGGACTTTTTAGTTTGGATGAAAAAATCTTATTCCTTGAGTGCACGGATTTGATACTTGGTATAAAGGTTCCTCAATAAGTGTCCGTTTGTATTATGGAAAGAATTCCCGAAATTCCCATGGGAACGGAAAATGTAAGAATTTTGAGTTTATGTGTGTACGAAATTACGGGCAAACGCTCCTTTCTAAATAAAAATATTTCAATCAATACTTACTAGATTTTGGAATTGGAAAGCCAATAAGTATAATCTAATATTGTCTTAAGTTTTCGCGATTCATACTATTAAATAAAATACTTTTTCTCACTCAGTAGCTCGTGACCACGGGGTCTGCAAAGACACCGAAACGTCGAGTCAAAATTTAAAATGTAAATATACGCAATAAATCCGGTTAAAAAGTGTTTTATTTAAAAGTATAATCTAGATCTTTCTCATTAAAAATTACCTTTTCCTCTTTATTGAGCGAATGTGTTTTGACGTGTATGGTCGGCTCATGCGTGTAAATGCCGGGCGGCACGCGTTGCACTTCCACACTAACTACCCACTCGCGATACGAGCCCGCTGTAACATAAAAAATAAGCTTTATTTTTTATTTTTTTAAGGAATAAATGTTTAATGGTTTCAATGGTTTTGAAGTGATATTACGAGTAAAATAGATCTCAAATTTTTATAAATATAATATTTTTCAAAGTTTCAGTCAATCGTGCCCCAGGCGTGGTCCCAGGGGGACATGACCCCCCCCCAAAATCTTGAAAAGATGAACCTCTTAGAAGAAAAGAAGCTAGAAAAGGATACTTGTGATTAAAAAATTCGTTGTGACCCACCCCCCCCGAAAATTTCAGCCAACAACCGCGCCTGTCGTGCCCACCATCGAACCTGAACGTAAATGAAGATGAATTTGAAGATCACAGCATACGGCATACTAAGGAACTGGCTTTTCATGACATTGATTTTTTCATATGAACATTTCCGGAACACTACTATGCCGGAGCCGTGATAGTTGGCGGAAAAATTAAGCGTGGGAAACTTGGAACAATCTTTTAAGTTTATCCATGGAAGGCAGGGCTGTTCTATGCTGACCCTAAGCAGCTTATTCCTTGCAAAGCTTGTCAATACCATTGCAAATTAAAAGTTACGTTTGACCATGATTATTGGGTCATGATTCAAAATTCAAAATTCTTTATTAGTGTTACAATTTGCGATTACCTGATTTGGAAGTCTCCTGTTAAGTTTTAAAAACCTGTATTAGGAGATTTCCGCTCTTACGTTCTATTCGTATGATATCCTGTTAGGGCTAAAATATTTTTTAATACAGTTGCTCAAAAAGTGGCGTATTGCAGGGACGTTTAGCGTTCACACTTGTGCTTTTTCTTTACCTTTTCCGCACTCGTGCGTTCTCTTTCCCAAATGTCAAAATAATGTCTATTAAAAAGAAAAAATCAACCACGAAGATTTTACTAAGAAAAATTCATAGAAGTTTTTACGATTCATGCAAATAGTTCTGAAAAGAAGCTACTAATTTGTTTCAATATCAGATATAATGATTTGATGCAATGAGTTAGGTTAGGTTTCATTTCATTTTATCTCATTAAATTCATTTTCATTTCATGTCAATACAAAAAATCTACTAAAGACTTGGCTGTATGGGCATAGTTTCCTTTGCCTACCCAGAATGGGTAAACAAAAAAAAATCTCTGTTTATAATCTTTCACGGCTGGCGCCATTTTGTATATTTTATAAAATTGCTTAATTTTTTCGCAACTGTATTAAAAATAGTCGTTCAGTACACGTGCGGAACCGTCATTGCAACTCGTTCCGACTGTCAACCCTCGCCTTCGGCTGCGCCTCGGCTCGTGTAGACATTTGTCGGAACTCTTTGCAATGACAGGCTTTCCGCACTCGTAATGAAATATACTTTTGTAAGATTTATTCCTTACTGTCTCTGGATAAGTGTGTCGTAAAAGGCGACTAATCCGAGTGTCGACTAATCCTGCTTAGTGGCAGGACCCATTAAGTCCGCCTGGCTAGCGACCACACTTCATATAAAATCTCCTGGGAAATTTCACGCTCCTGCGGAGATGAGTTCCTGCAATACTCTGGCGCTGGGGTAAACCCGTCTGCCTCAGACGCTAGTGGTTGCGGGTTCGATTCCCGCACGGAACAAGAAAAAAAAAATGTTCCGTGTCTGGGTGTTTATCTATTTATGTATTTATATTCTAGGTGTATTTATATCCCCCCTTACTTTGGGGCCATGTAGTTGGTGTGATTGTCTGGGGATTTTATTTTATTATTTTTATGTATAGCCAGGACCTTCTTAAACCCGTGAGTCATTTTCGACCTCATCTTCACTTACCATCAGGTGAGATTGAGGTCAAAACGCGGGTTTAGTCACCAATAAAAAGAACTTCAACTATCAAACTGAGCTGTTGAATCTCCAATCTTACTTCTTACTAATATTATAAATGTGGATAAGGATGTATGGATATTTGTTCCTCAAATTACAACAGGTTTGGATGAAATTTGGCATAATGATAGTGTACAGTCCGGAATAGCACAAAGGCTACTTTTTATCCCGATATTTCTGAGGGATTCGAAATTGCGCGGTTAAAACCGTGCGAAACAGCTAGTAAATATATAAAATCTACGCACCCTCATGCTTCTGACTGCGCAAACGCACGAAGGCAGCGGAATTAGCGCGCGGGGGGATCACGACGCGCACGAGTTGTTTGGTCGCGTGCGGCGGGAGCAGCCAGTCCGAAGAACCCCCGGTACCCATCAGCTTCAGACCCAGCCAGGGGGCTGATGAGAAAATCTCTGCGATCTGGAGATGTGGGATGATTTGTTGAGATTGGGACCTAAAGCAAACGCGTATAATATGTCGCGCTAACGAAAAGTAAGACTCGATTTTGCCGCCTCCGAGAAAGCGGGCTTAAGGTTTTGAACTTTGTTTTTGTGTAATCTAATCACATGAATGTATCTCTATAACTTGTAGTTCATAACATAAACAAATAAAAAGTTTATGATTTTGACCCTGTGTTTCTCGGAAGCGGCAAATTCAAGTTGTTTGTTGTACTTTTCGTTAGCAGTAATATCGTCTCAAATAAGTCAAAAATACGTAAACAGCCGTGATCACGGGTTCTGTAAAGATACCGATACGTGTCGATAATGTAAAATATAATTAGACGCGATTAAACTTGATTAGCATTGATTCAACTCTGGTTGACGTATTCACTGAACTTCCTGCTATAGGGGTGTGATGAGTAGGTATTAATTATTTAAATTGTGTTCATGTATTATTATTTTACTAACATGGTCTATCTTTAAGATATTTTGTTACTTTATAAGATAAATTGTCACTATATGGATTATTGGTCTGAAAATAAGATTCTTATTTTATTTTATTTCAATTTATTTAAGTTGATGAACACATTAAAATTTTCAAAGCAGCTTTTCACAATTTTGTGCCTAAACAACGACTAATGTTAACTAATTTCTATGTACAGTTGTAATGATAAAACATAGAAGTTAGTCAATACTAGTCTTAATTTAGGCACAATATGGTGAAAAGCCACATTGAATATTTCAATGTGTTCATCAACTTTTGATGTTTGACCGTACCTACCTATAACATGTAAGTGTATTCGTGGTCAACGAAAAATACATTCCACTATTTATAAAATTTTATGGTACATGGGGCACACTTAGTACTACTCGTCACCCATCCTGCACATAGCCCTGACCTAAGCACTCTGTGATTTCTATATTTTCCTCATAATCAAAGATTTGATGAGTTTTCACTTTTACCAACTACGAAGAGGCAGTGACAGCATTCTATCAGTGTGTAGAAAACAAGCATTCAGGTGTGTGGTCCTCCGTTTTTAAAAAACTGTTGGAACTCATGAAAAAAATTTCAAAATGTAAAGGAACATATTATGAAAAGCAATAAGCATAATATTTTTGTTATAACATTTTGTTTTTTGTAAGTTACGCAAAACTTAACTAGTGTGACCTACATATACTGAATAAATAAATAAATAAAAACACATAAGTTATATAACACTATTAATATGGTTAAAACGTGGTTGATTTATGATTATGAATTGTTAAAACTGAACACAATAATTAATAACCCTGGAGTAACACAATAGGTCGTTATGGGTAATTGAATTGATTAATATACCTTCATAATTCTGAACATTTTTGTATGACACAGGAAAACTGTAAAACCCTGTAAAAGTTACATTGTAACTAATTACACATTGTAACTAATTACAATTTCACTGAATACTAAGAATAGTTTTAAAACGTATATCTCTGAAATACACTTTGTGACGTGAAGTGTTTGCATCATATTGCAGCACTTTACCTCCATATATTCGCGGCAAATAAACTGTGCCGTTAACTTTCTATGAGAATAATGTACGGAAAACATAGGGACTTATTGTTACCATATTTGAATCCAATCTTATTTAAAACTAAACATAGAGTGGCTTGTAAGGCCTCCTCCATTTACATATTTTTCATATTGAGAAAGATCTAGAGTCCACTAAAGGATATTGAAAGAGTACAGGCCTTTTAAGTTGATTGCCGTACTCTCTTCTATTCTCCGTATCTCCTTCGGCCAGCAGATATATCGTAGTAGAAATTCCAGAAATCTATACTAATATATAAAGCTGAAGAGTTTGTTTGTTTGAACGCGCTACTCTCAGACGCTACAAGTGGGATTTGAAAAATTATTATTGCTTTTGGTAGCCCAACTCTTGAGGAAGGTTATAGGCTATATTTTATCCCGAAATTCCCACGGGATCAAAAGTTACGCGGGTAAAACCGCGCGCGATGGCTAGTACCTATGGTTTAAAACTATTGTTTCTTTTACCAATTTCAATAATTTAGAAATTTAGATGTGCAATAATAAAAATGTTTGATTCTTCTTTAAAAACAATACAAGCTTTTTGAAAAATCTTCATTCTTACATTCTAGAAGTGGGTTTAGTGTGTCTAAAGTTGATGAGTATTTTTAAACGTTTGCTGTATTTTTCAAACATACCTGCACGGGATCTTCGGTGGGATTGTATATTGATAGAATTGGCTCTACAGTAGCATTGTCGGGGACTTTTACATCCACCATGGGCCAAATATCCCACTCGGAGGCATAGCCTTCGGCTGACACCTGAAAACACGTGTTAGGTTAGACATACATACATAACTTCAAGCCTGTATCCCTAATGGGGTAGGCAGAACACCAGAGAATAGAAAACCATCTGATGCCACGTTTGACAAATTTGGAGGTATTATTATGATGGAGAGGGACTATTGCAGCGACAGGGGGTCAGCCTATCGCCCGCAAAAACGCCAATAAAACTCCGTGTTAGGTTAGATTTGTGACATAATATTTTTAAATACGTAGTTTGACAAAACTTTGGATGAAGAATAAGATCACCAAGTTAAATATTCTCCGTTTTCATACATATTTTATCGAAAATTTCCTATTTTAAGTACTAAATCGATTTCTATGAAATTTATATGGGACCACCTCTGATAGTCCTCTCTCATATGAACACAAACAATGATATATAACAAGGATATTCATAATTCTCCAAAAAATCGCGTAACGAATATAGGGTCTTTTTTATGAAGATCAAAATATTTTAGCAGAAGGTTAAAAATATTGTGTGGATTCAATTTATGAAAAAAAAATTTTTTTTTTTATTAGGTAAATTGATCTTATATAATTCTCATAAGTTAAGAACATTTTAGTTTAATCTGTTATTTACGACTAAATAGCAAGAAATAAAAGGGTTTTTCCAACTACATATTTCTATTAAGAAATACGTTAAGCCCCGATTTTTCAATAGTTAGGAAAATGTGGTCACTTAAAAGAAATGTAAAATAACACGTTTCATTTTAGTATGGACCAAATAAAATAGTTGTGGAATACCATTATGAAAATACAAAATAACTGATAGTTAAATTAATAGTTACTTTTCGTGTACATTAATGGCGGGTTTCATTATCATGAAAACTAGAAATCACTACCAAAATGCCTTTCTATATTTAAAATCTTGACATCTAGACCACTTCTTACGAACTGTTTGACTGTAATAAGTTGCTAGGTTACATTTGACCATTTAAAAAATTTGTCATTTTATCTAGCCAACGACGACGTAACAAGTTATTAATTTCAAGCAATGAGGTAAAATAGCATGGCAGTCTGCTGCGGCCACTAGCGAGTCAAGTTTGCATTACATATGACCAATTACAAAATATATCATTTTATCTAGCCAACCACGTAACAATTTATTCATTTAACGAAATATCCTATCAAATATCTGTCAACATATCAATAATCCAGTTTTCTCTTTCTAACTTATCTATAACTGTTTTTGAAAAAAAGGACGAATATTATTGAATGATAATATAATTGAATTTTTCTTTTAAATATTTACTTTGACGTCAAAAAAATGTGATTTAACCAATGGCAAAATTAGTCAAAGGATTGGCGTTCCGTTTTACGTAAGCAATTAAACGCAATTATTAACAAAAAGATCTAAAAACATACTATCATATATTTATCGAATACCAAAACATAGCAAACATAAATTGAATAAGTTTATATATTTCTTTAGTTCAAATATCATACAAATAATTTGCGAATGTGTGATATTCTATAAATCACATATCACCTATTTTCTTGGAAGAACGTCACGTAAGGAGAGCCCATGCCAAATTCTCAAAACTTACAGCCACAAGATAATAGATTTTGTGAAACGCTATTTTTTTCTACCAGTTTTGTACCTGTATCGGTTACTCATACCAGTCAGTTGAATATTGAAACCCGCCATAAGAAAAACTACTTGACTCGACAATGACCACAGGTGACTGAATACGACATATTTAAGTCATATTTTCACTGACATTCCTATATTCCTGGACGTAAAATATGATTTCAATAAAATAAAATTGATAGATATTAGTAGTGGTGAAATGTCATTTCCGTACATTATGTTGACCTTTCAGGATCATCTCTCATTAACCGTTTATAACTTTTTGTTTTAAAACTCGTATACTTCGAAGTATAGTAAAAAATTATATATTATTAAGTTTTTGTTATTTTTTTTATACACTCTAAGAACAAAAGACAAATCTCTATAGGTTTGAAACACATTTTTTGAGATTAGATTAGACACATTAGATTGAGTACGTACATACAGTAAGTACTTCCGGCCATTTTGTATAACTGTGGAGATTTATGGCAATACCGTCATTTTGTTTTCTTATTTGCACACCTAAATTACTGATTCAACTTTACATGTTGTTTGATTTGTGAATTATTTCCACGATCCTAAAATTTGGCATAGGTTGCGGCCAGGAATGCAACGAAACCTTTCAATAAAAAAAATATATAGTTTTTTTGTCATAAATTGAAACCACATATTATTCTTAAACTTAAAATGTTTTCATCTTCAAAAAAATGACCTTGTATACAAATATAAACATACACACGAATTCATAACCTCGTCCTTTTGGTAGTCGGTTGAAAAGAAGAAACAAACCAACACGTTTAAGATATACATGTTTATCATGCGGTATGTATTTGCCTACTGCTTCACAAACTATTGCTATTGCATAATATTATAACATAAAAAATCATCAACAAATATGTCAATAACTAATAACTTAAGTAATATAACGATAACTTACCGGGTACTTATGTGAGCCACGCGAAGTGTGTAAGTATAGACTCGCTGCCAGCACCCCCTCAGCCCGCCCCACGAATACCACTTGGAATGTCGTGTTGGCATTCGGCGCAAGGGACTGTGGAAGAAAATTTGATTAAATTATAAATTCTGCTCATGAAAAAAGATTCATAAATAGAACCCTACAATAACATTCATAGCTTCTATGCTGGACTGGGAGCGAAAGAAAAACATAGAATGTGCCAGCTGCTTCTCTTCCCGGGCATACTGTAAAAGTCAGTGTGTTATGGGAGGCTTTTTTGTGGGCGATAGGCTGACCCCCTGTCACTGCAATAGTCTCTCTCCACTATCATAATACCTCCAAATTTGTCAAACGTGACATCAGATGGTTTTATTACCTCTGGTGTTCTGCCTACCCCATACGGGATACAGGCGTGAAGTTATGTATATAATAACATTCATAATCAAACATGATTTTTAAAGAACAGTGGCCATACATGATTTTAGTTGATGTTATTTTGTGGCGTTTAACAAACAAAAACCTATTAGACTATTCGGATTTCATTCCTGAGTAACTCAGTGTAAAAAATACTCGTAGACTAACGTTACACGAAAAGATATTGCATTTTGAATATTATGTTTTGTATGTCTTTGGCACTGACAATTCAATTTTTGTACGAATTTTATTTATTTTAAAAACGTTACACACTAAACCAATGTGTTGAAAATTCATAGAATAATAAATAAATATTTCTGACGCTCACGCAACATTATCTAGCCCAAATTAAGTTTCTTAAAGAACTTGTTTTATGGACACTAGATAACTGATATACTTAAGAAATATATAAATATATATATTGAATAAATAAATATTTTTTAAATAAACATATAAACATCCATGACTTGACGGCTAATTACTGTGTTCATCACACCGATATCCGCCGCCGCCGAGATTCTAACCCAGGACATAGATAGAAGGCAATGTATGTTACCACTACACCAGCCGGTAATAAGTTGTTAAGATAAGGGATGATTAGATTTCTAAACGCTCATTATTTCACGTAACTAAGGATGCGTCTTTGTTCTTTAGTTATTGGAGACTTGAAACGCATTTGACCTTAATCTCTCTTGTAGGTAAGTGAACATGAAGTCGAAGACAGCACACGGGCTTAGTAAAGACCTGGCTCTTCATAAAATATTGCCAGAACACATCAACGCTGAAGCGGTAATATTTATTTGAAAGGTTTTATACGTCGTGGCACCGTGGTTACTGTGCACATCAAACGATATCGCAGGTTAAGCGCGCTCGATGCGTTCTGTATTAGGAAGGGTAACCGCCGACCATTCATTTCTCACGACGACTTCCGTGCTTCGGAGGGCACGCTAAGCAGTCGGTCCCGGGTACTGTATACTTGTATACAGTAGTCGTTAGGGTTTGTCAGAAGCCATTTCGGCACCCTGAAATATCTGACATCTACTAACCAGCACTGGGCCAGCTTGGTGGATTACGGCCTAAACCTCCTTGTCACCCAGAGGAGAGACTCATAGCTCTGCAGTGGGCTCATTACACGGAGTTGTGATGATGATACGTAGGGTGGTGCCTATCGCTGGCGGACCTTGAGAGGGTCCTACCACCATGTGGGAGCCACTCGGATTAGTCGAATTTTACGACACGTTAATGTAGGAGCGGTAGGGCTATAGGTATTTTAATACCCATAAGGATTACGGAAAAATATAAAAAAAGACATACATACCTACATAACTTCACGCCTTTATCCCGTATGGGGTAGGCAGAACAACAGAGGTAATAAAACCATCTGATGTCACGCTTGACAAATTTGAAGGCATGATAATAGTGGAGAGAGACTATTGCAGTGACAGGGCCCACAAAAAAGCCTCCCATAATGGTGCGTACAGATTGCTTGTAATCGAACCTGTAATGTAATAACCAGCGCTCGATGCTGCGCTCGGTGTATTTGTACGTGTATTTCGCACGAACTGAACATACACTGCGAGCATCCTGAGACAAAATGTTTCCGTATTTCATCGCGAGCACGGTCCGTCGACACGCATTTTTTTCTGTCCGCCAGACTTCAGAAAATTAATAGATCACACGAGACATGGATTGCGAAGACCAGTTAGTAGGTAGTGATCGCGCCAAACATTGCCCTCTGAAGTTGTTGCGGGGATTTTCGCGCGGGTGTTTTACTTACAAAAAACCTTTTATAAGTTGTAGTAAGTACCTAGTCCAAATATACGCAAATTTCAAAAAAAAAACACAAAGAACATAAACTTCTAAGTACTTAATACCTAAAGTTTGCGCTAATAGATGAATTTCTATTACTTAATAACAAACATATTCGAAATACAGATTTATAGCAAATCATAATTCTTGTCAAATGAAACAATTCAATCGATTTAAATCCAAACGTAAAACAAGATACCTACTTATTCATTTTCTCTCAATAGGTAGGTATAAAGGTTAACTCTCACATTTATTTAGAGATACACTATTGGAATATTATAAATATGAAATAATCACAATACCTTTCTATCGTAATAACCTGCATAACAACTCGACACGATAAAACAATATCAAGTAGGTACCTACATACCTTCAATCAAAATAAGACATATAACCATCTATCTACATCGGTAATTGTTCCAAGAACAACGTAGGTAATAAGATTTTACCGCGTCGGCCATAAGATTTAACAAGAATATTCTAGATATATCAAACAATATTAAAAAGAACTCAGTTTACAGCTTTACAGCTACCACATTATAACTAAAAATATAGGTTCATACAACATTGGCTTCTCGAAATTTCTACTAGGTATCTCAAATTTCCGAAACAATTGTTGATTGAGCTTTACATTAATATGCGGATTTTTTATACTTTAAAATGTAACAATACATCTTTTCGTGCGTCTCAGTCGAGGCGCAAGTATTTTTCGGTAGCTAATTTATAAGACCAATTTGTTATTCAAACGTAAACATGATTTTTTGACACAAAACGTATTTTTGTTGAACACTTCCTATTCAATTTACAAAGTTTTTTATTTGTTTATATAAAAAAAGTATATTTGCAGTCATAAAATTAAATGGAAGTAAACACAAAGTAGGCATGTAGTTTAAACGCTGAAGGCGGGCAGCCCTATCACATGTGAACGGACCGCGGCGCTGCTGTAGGCATTTATTTCAATGATGCGGCCGAGTTGAATTACTGTAGATATTTGTACTGTGGTGTAAGTATGATATTGAACTATCACGTCCTCGCATTTGGAAAGTGATCTACCAGTTACCCTACATATATGAAGTTTCACCACAGCTAAAGTTTACACGAGGATTTAAAAATGTTATTGAAGTCGGTTTTTTAAATACATCAATATATAATGATAAATCATCAATTCATAAAAAAAGTGCTGAAGATCTAGACGTTGGTTGCGGCGCACCACATTTTATACAAGGAGAAAATGCAGAGAATTGCTTACAGTTGATAAAACAAAAACTTTACAAGTTCTGGTTTGTTTACATCTTTACCATAAAAAATAATTCTAATTTATCTCCTAAACGATTAAACTGATTAACATCATTCAAATGGATAAATTGGTTTTATGCCTAGAGCTTTCATTTGACATCATAATCATTAAGATAACTTAACAAACAAAATATCACACTTTGAAGTTGCTCTCGTAATTATCCAATATTTATGAAATGCAAAACAATAAAAAATTATTCAATATGAATTGCAATCCGCGTCCCTTTGATGTTGTCCAAAAAACCGACAATTCACGGATAGCGTAGAGCGCGCTTCGAGCGTCACTACACAGGTGCAAGTCTCACGCACACAGGCGCAATTCCTGTTCGCGACCGGTGCTCGTGCAATGTGAACGGGCGCGCGAACGCCCGTCCACATTGAGCATCGAGCATTTTTTGATGTAATTCAAAAAACAGAAAATGTACGGATAGCTTATGGAGCGTACACATTGCTTGTAATGGAACCTGTAATGTAATCTGCAAAAAAAGTTCCCATGATTTGTACGCCTCTCGAGCGCGAACTGAGCCGCAGTAGAGCGCGCTCGTGGCCTGCTCTAAGCTATCCGTACATTTTCTGTTTTTTGAATAACATCAAAAAATGCTCGATGCTCAATGTGGACGGGCGTTCGGGCGCCCGTTCACATTGCGCGAGCACCGGTCGCGAACAGGAATTGCGCCTGTGTGCGTGAGACTTGCACCTGTGTAGTGACGCTCGAAGCGCGCTCTACGCTATCCATGAATTGTCGGTTTTTTGGACAACATCAAAGGGACGCGGATTGCAATTCATATTGAATTATTTTTTATTGTTTTGCATTTCATAAATATTGGATAATTACGAGAGCAACTTCAAAGTGTGATATTTTGTTTGTTAAGTTATCTTAATGATTATGATGTCAAATGAAAGCTCTAGGCATAAAACCAATTTATCCATTTGAATGATGTTAATCAGTTTAATCGTTTAGGAGATAAATTAGAATTAATTTTTATGGCAAAGATGTAAACAAACCAGAACTTGTAAAGTTTTTGTTTTATCAACTGTAAGCAATTCTCTGCCTTTTCTCCTTTTATAAAATGTGGTGCGCCGCAACCAACAACGTCTAGATCTTCAGCACTTTTTTTATGAATTGATGATTTATCATTATAAATATTGATGTATTTAAAAACCGACTTCAATAACATTTTTAAATCCTCGTGTAAACTTTAGCTGTGGTGAAACTTCATATATGTAGGGTAACTGGTAGATCACTTTCCAAATGCGAGGACGTGATAGTTCAATATCATACTTACACCACAGTACAGATATCTACAGTAATTCAACTCGGCCGCATCATTGAAATAAATGCCTACAGCGCCGCGGTCCGTTCACATGTGATAGGGCTGCCCGCCTTCAGCGTTTAAATTACATTTGCCTACTTTGTGTTTACTTCCATTTAATTTTATGACTGCAAATATACTTTTTTTATATAAACAAATAAAAAACTTTGTAAATTGAATAGGAAGTGTTCAACAAAAATACGTTTTGTGTCAAAAAATCATGTTTACGTTTGAATAACAAATTGTTCTTATAAATTAGCGACCGAAAAATACTTGCGCCTCGACTGAGACGCACGAAAAGATGTATTGTTACATTTTAAAGTTTAAAAAATCCGCATATTAATGTAAAGCTCAATCAAAAATTGTTTCGGAAATTTGAGATACCTAGTAGAAATTTCGAGAAGCCAATGTTGTATGAACCTATATTTTTAGTTATAATGTGGTAGCTGTAAAGCTGTAAACTGAGTTCTTTTTAATATTGTTTGATATACTTATCTAGAATATTCTTGTTAAATCTTATGGCCGACGCGGTAAAATCTTATTACCTACGTTGTTCTTGGAACAATTACCGATGTAGATAGATGGTTATATGTCTTATTTTGATTGAAGGTATGTAGGGTATGTAGGTACCTACTTGATATTGTTTTATCGTGTCGAGTTGTTATGCAGGTTATTACGATAGAAAGTTATTGTGATTATTTCATATTTATAATATTCCAATAGTGTATCTCTAAATAAACGTGAGAGTTAACCTTTATACCTACCTATTGAGAGAAGATGAATAAGTAGGTATCTTGTTTTACGTTTGGATTTAAATCGATTGAATTGTTTCATTTGACAAGAATTATGATTTGTTATAAATCTGTATTTCGAATATGTTTGTTATTAAGTAATAGAAATTCATCTATTAGCGCAAACTTTAGGTAATAAGTATTTAGAAGTTTATGTTCTTTGTGTTTTTTTTTTAGAAATTTGCGTATATTTGGACTAGGAACTTACTACAACTTATAAAAGGTTTTTTGTAAGTAAAACACCCGCGCCAAAATCCCCGCAACAACTTCAGAGGCCAATGTTTGGCGCGATCTCTACCTACTAACTACTAACTCTACCTACTAACCATGTCTCGCGTGATCTATTAATTTTCTGAAGTCTGGCGGACAGAAAAAAACGCGTGTCGACGGACCGTGCTCGCGACGAAATACGGAAACATTTTGTCTCAGGATGCTCGCAGTGTATGTTCAGTTCGTGCGGAATACACGTACAAATACACCGAGCGCAGCATCGAGCGCTGGTTATTACATTACAGGTTCGATTACAAGCAATCTGTACGCACCATTAGAGCAGGCCACGAGCGCGCTCTACTGCGGCTCAGTTCGCGCTCGAGAGGCGTACAAATCATGGGAACTTTTTTTGCAGATTACATTACAGGTTCCATTACAAGCAATGTGTACGCTCCATAACACCTCGGTCCCTTAACTGAATTGAACAGTATGCCCGGGAAGAGAAGCAGCTGGCACATTCTATGTTTTTATTTCGCTCCCAGTCCAGCATTTTTTTTTATAAAAAAAGAAAAATACGAAATTTATTTTTCAATTTTCGTATGAAAGAAAATGTCGAAATTTATTGCTAGGGTAAGCGGGACACCCTGTATATATTCTAATATATATATGGGCAAAATCCCCAGTCTACGTTAATAATTTACTTTTAAGCTAGACTGAGGACATTTCAACAAAATAATAACCCTTTAGCCCTACCGCTCTTTGATAGGCATTTCGTAAGAGGCGACTAATTATAACGACGCTCGTTTGGTGGTAGGAACATTTCAGGGTTTGCCTAACTACCGACTCCGCCGCCAAATATCCGTCGTGTTCTGTCAATGTTTATGAAGAGCCAGTTTTCTATACCCGTGTGCTTCCTCATCCTTACTTACCATCTGGTGTGTTTGAGGTCAAACACAAGTGTTGGAACCAGTCAAAATAATAAACAAGCAATGTGTTAAGCATATTTTTACAAAGTTGTAGTTATCCTAATACCATAATTTTATGCCGATCAGACAATGATTATGCTTAAAAATTCAATTCCTTCGGTAGTTACTAGCAAGCATAGTTCCTTAGTTTTTCTTTACGATCTATTCATCTTAACCGACTTCTCTTAACCGATGAGTAAAGCAAAAAATTTTTAAATTGTTATAATTTTTAAAATAAATCAGTCCAATTTTGCCGACGAAAATACGTTTAACGGGTTTATTTTCAAAAATTATAACTATTTAAAAAAATTGCTTTACACATCGGTTAAGAGAAGTCGGTTTTATGTTTTCATGTAACTTTTAAATGAATCTATTAAGGTGTTTCGTAGCAATATCCGTTTAGAATGGTAAATTAGTGTTATGTTTGTGACTTTTTTTTATCGAGCCAATTTTTATAAATCATATTTCTATCTTTACACAGCGGTTGTTTATACAGTTAATTTTTGGGAATATTTTTTCAGACACAAAATGTATACATTACCAGGTATATTAACTATCAAAAAAGCATAAAAGCGCTGCATCCTCGCCTTAAGGGATGCTCATTTTGATAATATACCATTGCACCAACTAAGTAACTTGGATAAGCTATGTTCGTTTATATTTGCCTATTAACTATTGTTTCTAACTAAGAATGTACCCTCGGTTTGATTTTATATCTATCTCTGATACTTAATATTATTATATAATTTCTTTATTGTCGTTCTATACTATTTTTGAGGTGGGCGTAAACGGCTACGTACGACACAGTCATTGACTAATGTAGCTGTTTTCGATTATATTTATATTTGTAACTCTGTTTTTAATGAATAATGAATAAATAAATAAAAAAAACTTAGTACTTATTCAAAAAAATCTACTTTTAATATCTCTTTGTTTCAGCGATCAACCATCTGATAAAATATTGATTTGAGTCATACGACCACTTGGTTATTATAGTAAGTGACTTTGAGACATACATAGAGAAGCCTATAATTAGCTGTTCAGCTGCAAATCAAAGTATGCACTAATTATCATTTTTCTTTGACCTTCTTTCCAACTTAACAAAGTTTAAGGAAAAAACTAAACTACCAACGTGTATTTCCGTGTTTAGAACAGATCGCGTCTAATCGTGTGATGTTTACGAAGCGATAACTACACCTCACCTTGACTTTGATAAACTGATGTGAATCAAAACAAAAGGTGCGGATTGCATGATTATGCAGTACGTAAGATTTAACTAGTAATTTAAGAAAAGTAAGTAAATAATTTGATTTCTAAAAGTATAAATAATCTTGATTTCACCTCATAAGTTTGAAGGCGCCACACATTCGAAAGTTAACAAACTCTTAACAAAACCTACAATCATGATACTAAGTTAAAAGTAAACTTAACTTGCAAATGTCTGTCGGAAACTGCAAGATCTAAAACAATCAGGTAATCTGATAATCTCTATCTAGGCATAATTCAAAACAGGAGATGACGACAAAAACACTTGAGATAAGAAATAAAATGATTAGAGCGAGATCAACTGAGTAAGACTGATTAAATAGTGTTGTCTCTCTTCACGAAAAATAGGCTTATATTATTAAAATTTACCAAAGATGTGTATCAAAACATAAGCATACCAAATATAGTGAAAGCCTTTTAATAATGTATGCATTAGTTAAATTGGTATATAAAATATTTAAAAAATTATAAGGAAAATAATGTTGCCAAGTATCTAAAAGGGGTTATCCAATAGTTTGTGTTACTAGGATAAACAAGCCGGAGGTGAATTGAAATCGATTTGTCATAAAAACATATCATCAATACTATTCTGACCGCGATGCAAGGTAATTCAAGGCGGCAGGCGGCAGGCCATTACAGTAATCGTGCACAGCAGATTACATTACATGGACTATCATGTTTACAAATAAATACTATTACTTCACATCACTGTTGTAATCAGCTTAATGTATTCACTTGATTAATTATTGACATGCTTCTGTATTACAAGGCTTTGTTTGTATTTAATACAATGATACATAGTAACAGGGTCGTTTCATTTTGTAGTAAATGCTACATTGTCATAGCTTTAATGAATTAGTAATAATAGTAAGCATGCCTTAGCAAGGCGACTAATTATATTTTTATCAACTTTATGACGAAGACGAATGATGCTATGGTTATGTAGAAATAATGACAAAACTTTAAAAACACAACTCGTCGAAATACAAGGGAGGCAAATATTTGAAATAAAAGGTTGGACACTAGTCAGACGGTCTACAAGCCTACCGGCTATCCTCACTCAATAGCATAATTCGTGTATTACTTTAGGCCGCACTAATCAGACAGAGCAGACGGAGCAGTCTAGTAGCTTATTTCAAACATATGATCATATTTACGGCCTTCAAATTTTGCGTTTTATTTATTTATTTAACAATTTATGTACGTTAAATTAAAAATAACATTGATTAAAAAATTTAAAAACAGGGTACAAAGGCACAGCTTATTTCTAATGAAATTTCTTCCAGCAGACCTTTGGAGTGTTTGGTTTAAATGTAATAGTAAACCCAAATTAACTAAAGCTGGCGCCTTTACACATTGCTCTTATGTGATGTCCGTGAATAAGCGCGCGGCGAGCGTGACTGTATGCGCATCATGATTAGTCTGCCCGTCTCTCTCGCATGCGATTTAGCTTATGAGTGTGAAGGGGACAATGCCTAATTGCGCTCTAAAATAGTTTGTAAATCGATCTCACCTGCATAATATAAATGCAAGATTAAAGGAATAATGTAATAATCATAATAAATTATAACTAGTAACACAAATGTTTAATTGTATTTGTTTATCTACAACGCGCCCCTCGTACTAAAACCTTACTCTAGTCAACACTTAAATCAGAGTCGCATTTTGAATCAAAATCATTTATTTTTGAACATTCTGTATCGCGAAATTGTATATGTGTGAGTGAGTACTGTGAAGGCGCCAGCTTTAGTTAACCAACCAGTAGTGCGTGTACTACTAATTTTTTTAGACAGGGCAAAGTTTACTTCTACATACGCCTAAGGCCACCAATGTATCCTACAAGCGGTGACAATATACAAAATACAAATTTAATAAATATTTTGTTTCATAATTACTAAGATTCGAAGAAGCCAAGAAGCTCTACTTATATCCAAGTTATATTGGCTTTAATAATGTTTTTAAGTTTTTTTTTTTTTTGCATTTAAAATGCTCAATTATTCTTAAATAAATGAAAAATGTGATAAATAAAAATTACCCGACCAGGATTCGAACCTGGGACCTCTCGTTTGCCGGACGAGTGCTCTTCCAACTGAGCTATCGGGGCCTGGCGCTACGCCTCGAAATTACGTACCACATTTTTGTTTTTACGTTATATTGCTAACGTAGCTCCATCTAATGGTATAAGCTTTGCAGCTAAGACCACCCGAGATCAATTTCTTTACAGAAATTGTGAATCCCAGTTAAAGTGAAGCATTGCAATGTTTTAATAATGTTTTTAAGTTTTTTTTTTTTTTGCATTTAAAATGCTCAATTATTCTTAAATAAATGAAAAATGTGATAAATAAAAATTACCCGACCAGGATTCGAACCTGGGACCTCTCGTTTGCCGGACGAGTGCTCTTCCAACTGAGCTATCGGGGCCTGGCGCTACGCCTCGAAATTACGTACCACATTTTTGTTTTTACGTTATATTGCTAACGTAGCTCCATCTAATGGTATAAGCTTTGCAGCTAAGACCACCCGAGATCAATTTCTTTACAGAAATTGTGAATCCCAGTTAAAGTGAAGCATTGCAATGTTTTAATAATGTTTTTAAGTTTTTTTTTTTTTTTTGCATTTAAAATGCTCAATTATTCTTAAATAAATGAAAAATGTGATAAATAAAAATTACCCGACCAGGATTCGAACCTGGGACCTCTCGTTTGCCGGACGAGTGCTCTTCCAACTGAGCTATCGGGGCCTGGCGCTACGCCTCGAAATTACGTACCACATTTTTGTTTTTACGTTATATTGCTAACGTAGCTCCATCTAATGGTATAAGCTTTGCAGCTAAGACCACCCGAGATCAATTTCTTTACAGAAATTGTGAATCCCAGTTAAAGTGAAGCATTGCAATGTTTTAATAATGTTTTTAAGTTTTTTTTTTTTTTTGCATTTAAAATGCTCAATTATTCTTAAATAAATGAAAAATGTGATAAATAAAAATTACCCGACCAGGATTCGAACCTGGGACCTCTCGTTTGCCGGACGAGTGCTGGTCTTAGCTGCAAAGCTTATACCATTAGATGGAGCTACGTTAGCAATATAACGTAAAAACAAAAATGTGGTACGTAATTTCGAGGCGTAGCGCCAGGCCCCGATAGCTCAGTTGGAAGAGCACTCGTCCGGCAAACGAGAGGTCCCAGGTTCGAATCCTGGTCGGGTAATTTTTATTTATCACATTTTTCATTTATTTAAGAATATATTGGCTTTATGATAGAACAATTAGACAAATATGCTGAGTGTGTACTGTCAAGTTTGAGGGGGCAATGTCGTAGCGCCACGTCAGGTTTAGCTTGACTGCTACTTGACCTTAGGATTTACAAGACAGGACACCTTAGGCTGAGATAGATTAGTTTCATTAAGTAATTTTGTTGTTTAATCTAGATATCGTATAATTTTATTTATCTTAGGAAGAAGTATTAGAAATAAACCTAGAAACATGCTTGACTTGAGGGCAAATATAAGTTAGTAAAAATTCAAAACTTTTATTGTTAACAACACGCACCTTAGTGTCAAAGAACGAAGCGTGTAGATCTGGCGAGGTGCCGGCGACTGAATTAAGGATCAGCGTGGAGTTTCCTCGGTTGATCATGATCGCTGTCTTCGTATGAGGGATGCCCAGCTCTCGCGGCCCGAAGTCGATGCTCGGTGGTATCAGAGTCACTTCTATTTCGCCTTCTTCGGTCCATTCCTTGAGCAGAGGAAAAAGATGATTAATAATCAAAGAATACAGAGCATTAGAAAAACCAACTTCACGTCAAAACTTTGGCTGAAGTATAAGTCAAAGTAGTATTCGCCGTATTCGTACATATTTTTTCCTTTTTTTTTGTTATGAAGTAAGTACTGAATTGATTTTGATGATGTATCATCTATCATATGAAACAAGAATATTCAAAATCGATTCATAATTGTCCAAAAAAATCTTGTAACAAAGATACAAAAAAAGAAAATAACATACACACGTATTGACCTCCTCCTTTTGGAAGTCGGTTAAAAATAAAATAAAATAAAAAATCCCCAGACAATCACACGAACTAGATGGCCCTAAAGTAATCAAAGCTTTTGATATGAAATACCACGTATCGAACTAGGAAGGTACCTAGAATATAGATACATATGTATATAAAATTTAGCAGTCGTGGTGCTGTGGCTCCTGTGTCTATCAATAGGTATTGCAGGTTAGGCAACACTAGGCGCGGTCGGTACTGGGATGGGTGGGGCTCACCATTCATTCTCACGGCGACTTCAGTGCTTCGGAGGGCAGGTTAAGCAGTCGGTCCTGGCTGCTGTATACTTGTATACAGTAGTCGTTAGGGTTTGTCATAAGCTATTCCGGCGCCCGGAAAATTCTGACAGCCACCAACCAGCACTGGGTCAGCTTGGTGTCTTACGGTCTCAACCTCCTCGTCACCCAGGGGAGATATTCATAGCCCTGCAGTGGGCTCATGACAAAGATTTCTGAGGTATAATTAAACACGCAGAACTGAAACATTTTACGAAATCGAACCCATCGACCTCACGATTTGCGTAGTAGCCTACCTAACCAATGTTTAGTAAGCGACTTTTACTCCCGAAGACGGAGATGTCCCACAACTTTCGGACTCTTATGGATGGAGTTCTTTTTCATGGGACATTGTAAACAGGAGGAAATGTATGAGATTATTTAAGTCTTACATATTTTGACTCGCTTTATTTAATTATGAGAATTTGGTTCACAATAATTACAACATACAAACAGTACTTAAGGTTTAGCACTACTTAGATCCGATTCTCATCCGAGAAAATAAAAATTTAGAAAACCTGTATGAAATGACGGAGGTAGTGCGTAAGCTACATATAAATACCGTCATTCTCAAATTCGGATCAGATAAAAATCGTATGTAGTGTGACTCGCTCTTAGGGCGAATAATTAGATAATGTGACAGAAAATCTGTAGGCAAAATTTCAGAAAAAAATTACAACAAAAAGAAAACTCAAAATTAAAAATTAATAGAATACGAAAAGTACTTAATCAACGCAACGATGATATTTCAACCCTAAGATTCAGTTAGGACTGCCTTTGTTCCTGTAATAGCATTGGCTGTTCCTCAAGTTTAACTAGAACACATGTCAATATACGCCCCCAAGCTGTTAGTATAAAGGCTTTAATTTTAATAAAAAGTTCAATTATCCACACTTCCACACTAATATTATAAATGCGAAAGTAACTCTATCTTTCTGTCTGTCTGTCTGTCTGTTACCTTTTCACGCCTAAACCACCCAACCGATTTTTCTGAAATTTGGTATGAGGATAGTTTGCATTCATGAGAAGGACATAGGCATATTATTTTTTGGGCTAGTTGTATAATAAATAATGTTTGTTTTTTGTTTACATATAAAAAAATATACGATTTTAATACGCCGATGCTTTTAAGAAACAGTTTGGTTATACTGTTCTTTAAATATATGTACCAACCAGTCTATAGTGTAGGTGCTTGTAACAAACAGCATCGAAATATCGGACAAGCGAAATTAAAATCGGAAACCGTGGTAAGAATCCTGTAAATTCATTAAATCATAGTGAAAATAACAGCCTATAGATGTCACAAAACCTGCTGTATCAAACGATATGCACAAGCGCCACTGCCACTTTATCTTCATTAATCAATACTAATATATTAAGTTAATCAAAGGGTTTGTTTGTTTGCTTGCACAAATCTTGTAAGGTAAACATAAAATTAAAAAAATAATGGACAAATTTTATTTTATCAAAGAATGCTTACTGGATCAAAAGTTATGCTGGTATAAATAAACTCAAGTATATGTTAATAATAAATAAATTAATTAAATTCTTTAATTTTTGGAACAAAAAATTTTGTTGCTGACTGTTTCTAAAATAGTTTTATAAATATTCATATCCTGAGTATGATCAAAAAGTAAAAAAATATGTAAGTATTATAAAATTATAATAATATTTACTATGACTGCTTTTATTGTGCCGCATAATGTTTTTTAAATCGTTTTATAAATGAAAAAAATGAGGGGCTTTAATTTGACAGTTATTAACATAGCTGCACCAAAAGGTATAATTTTTACCACTTCAAGTTATCAAAGAATACAAAACAATGAGTTGCTGATTCACAAGCTCTGCTTAGTTCAGTCTCATAGTTGTCAAAATGTATTCATAAGGTATTTATAATAAGATATTATTGTATTTATTATTGATTATGCATACTCCAACCATTATTGTTTCGCTTTAAATACTATTACTTTAAGGTTCTTTTGAATATAAAAAAATAAAAATAAAAGTCTTTCAGTGCCTACCTTGTTGAAAAAAATACATATTTGATCATACTAGTTTATAATAAAATAATTATTTTAAGTGTTTGCAGCATGAACTTGTTGATAACGGAAAAGTAAACAAAAGAATATAAAGAAATTCTTAAGTAGGTCAGAAAATTATGTGATGAAAGACCACTAGGGTTTAATGGTCTATAATACAAAAATATGAATGAGACTTGCTGGCTCAGATTATTGACTTTCACAGTCACACAAGTCAGTCTCTAAGTATTTTAAAGTTTTGATTAAATAATTTTATCAAAGATGATGCATGCAGGTAAAGGACACAACAGAATGTTCTTAAATCATTGAAGACAAAGATTTATTTTGTTCGCCTTGTTGGATCTTGAGGAGTTCTTTAACAATGAGATCATAACACCAAAGGTTCTTTTTTTGCATGCAATACTTCTTAGAGCATCTATTTTATGTATGATGAATAGATCCTTATCTGGTATATTATGAAATTTGCATTAATAAAACATGCAGAGATAATTACCTGGACTGGTACATCTTCCATGTGCGATTCATGGTTGATCAGGACCTCTGAAAATTATAAACAAAATTACATAGCACTTAACACTTTCCCATTTCAGACATTTTGTTTTTTCTTTCATTAAATCTCATAATTATATCCTTATTTATGGCTTAAAAACTATCAAATAATTCATTCAAGTTATTGTCAGTGACATTATTCCAAATTATAATCAAGATTTAGTCCTGTTTCAGAAACCTTGTTTATAGGCATCTCAATTTAATTTAATCACAATCACAATCATCACATCACAAAATCATTGTATTATTAGTAAAAGGTAGATAGAAAAAAGATTTAATTTAAATCTTTCTTCCAGTTAAAAAATAAATTGTTGGTATGGCACAGTGTCGGAACACAAAATTCAATGTAATATAAATATTTGACAGCAGGTGTAAAAAGAGTGGTGGCCAGTAAGTTAATAAAACCTAAAATAATTTAGATTTTAGTGTAATCTTTGTATAACATTTTTCTTATAAAATGTTGAGATAAAGAATACAATTTGGCTTTATGTAACTAGAGCTAATAAATAATATCGGATACTCTGTATTTATCTTTATGGCTACAATAAAAATTGTGGAAATATGTAGGTAGTCAAAAAGTGCGCGAAAGAGTCGCAGCCACGGCATTAGGCACGTGGTGTAGCGACTGCAGCTGGCGATGCTGACCAGTCCCCTCGAGACTCAAATACCACGAATGCCAACTAGCAAAACAAGTAACAAACCGCCTCGCCAACCGAACTAAAATAAACATACAACTCGCGCTTACCGCGTCGTGCCGCAAATACCTACATTTCTTGTACGTCCTACTTTTATGCAACTGCAATAAGCCATTGATTAGAAAATGTTTTTTATAAATAAATCTTTGATTGTACTATCTTAATTTGAAATCATACAAAATCGATTTTACCATCACTATTTCCATGAGCTGAGAGAATAGAGTTCAGAGATAAATCCAAAAATGTCAACACAAAAATGTAACACCACACATTTTTTCGATACATATTGTTTTTTTATCAATACTGTTGCTGTTTTTTCATATTTCTCATCCACGAAACTATATTTTTATGAAACAAATTCATACACAAGTTTCACATCACAAAACAGACGTGCAATCGCGATGGAGAGATGTGATAAACACATTCAGAAACGACAGACTAGCTGGAACTTTTATCCTTTGGTGGTCCAAAGCAATCCATTAACAATTTAAAATATTTTCAAAATTAACTTTTTTATAATCATTAAGGAAGATAATTCTAATCTTGTTATGTTTTAAAGTAAATTAGTATGATTTTTTCCTAATATTCACTACTACAAGCTATTGTAGTTAAACAAAAGTTGAAGTTGTTAACATGTTCAGAACGTTGTTCGAACATAAGTCGAATGTCAAAATGACACCTTTAAGCATTTATAAAGCAGTTTTAGCGCACAAACTGATTGTCTGCAACCTAAACTAATATATTCGAATTACTCAATATTTTTTGTAAATTGAAAAGTTTTAATAGAATGTCTTATTCAGTAAATTAAGTATAATAAAATCACATCCTAGTCAAGCGATTTCATAGTCACTTCTAATTATTTTATAAGTGAATAAACTTTTATAGACATAAAATGCAGTTATTTTGCATTCTTCGTAAAACATAGTTAATCAGCAGACAGAATTTATTACAAAACAAAAAATAAATAATAGAATTAGAAAAAAAAGAAACGCACGATTTAGGCGGCAGTTCTTGACAACAACTTGTTTTGTCAAACGATTTTCAGTTCAGTATCTACTTGTACATTAATTTAATCCGAAAGAGGAAAATCGCATATAAATATCAGAGAATATCTCAAAATATCCATGAAACACAATTAAGAAGAATGATGGATGATGAAGAATATGGTATGAAAAAGTATTTAGAGCAGACAGCAACGCTTTGCTAACTTTTACGTCCAAACAGCTGATTTTATATATTTTTTATGGAAGTGTTTGTTATTGTTATTGCTATAAATTTTAACACTTCACAGCCAGTGAAGCAAGTGCTGCTTCTCCAGCGAGTGGAACTGCTGGTGAAGCTGATGCAGACACAGATCTGGATGAAGTGGAAGACTTTGATATTACCCTGCCCACCACACACTCTGTAAGTGTATTTTATTTATTTTTACAAAATGATTCCAATGCGCTTTTGGATAGATTCTAGAGCACCAGTATTATTGTATTTTTATAAAATAACTAGCTTTTGCCCGCAACTTCGTACGCGCATAAACATTGTTTATATTTAACACAACCAGTAATTGAAGAACCTTTATATCAAGTATGCATCCATGCACTGAAGAAATAATTGTTCATATAAACTAAAAAGTCCAATATTTCGTGTTCCCGTGGGAATGGCGGGAACTTCTTTCACAACACTAACAGTTACTCACTGGGAAACCTTTATATCACAAGTATCCCATCTGTGCACGCATGGATTTTTTTTTTCATACAAACTATAAATCGTATTATTTCCCGTTCCCATGGGAATTTCGGGAATTCCTTTCATAGCACAACCAGTCACTCTTTGAAGAACCTTCATGCACACCATGAACAACCATGCACTGAAGGAATAAGATTTTTCATACAAACTGAAAAGTCCAACCCCTTCCCGTGGGAATTTCGGGAATTCCTTAAATAATACAGACAGACACTTATTGAGGAACCTTTACACCTTTTTTTGATACAAACTAAAACATCATATATTTCTTGTTCCCGTGAAAATTTCGGGAATTGCTTTCATAACACAACCAGTCATTTTTTGAAGAACCTTTATGCCAAGTATCATATTAGTGCACTCAAGGAATAAGATTTTTCATACAAACTAAAAAGTTCAATTATTCCCGTTCCCGTGGGAATTTCGGGAATTCCTTACTTAGTGCACCCCTACATCCCCTAAAGAATGTATGTTCCAAATTTCAGCTCTCTACGCCCAGTAGTTACGGCTGTACGTTGTCTGTCAGTCACTCAGTAACTCAGTCAGTAACGGAACAGTTTTATACATGAGTCACTAAACTACATACACACGTCCGGCAGCCGCACCGCGCACCAGTTCTCGCACAAACAGCCGTGAGTCACTAAACTACATACACACGTCCGGCAGCCGCACCGCGCACCAGTTCATATTGATTACACTGACGTAATTTTTTTTTTAAATAGGAGAAAAATTACAGAAATAAAATTTGAAAGTTTGTTGTGTTCAGTCTTGGTATATGATATCTAGGTATGTAGATATCTTTGTATGAACATCATAATAATTAGATTCTAAATTATTTAAAAGGAAGAAAGGTAATGAAGTCAATTATAGTCTTAGGAAGGCAGAACTGTAACTATTAATCAAATAAGATAGTAACCATACTTTTTATTTACATTATGACTATTTTAGGCAAACATTAACAATTTCTGTAAATTTTTCCATAATACTATAAAAGAATTTACACAAAGGTGTAATAGATAAACTTCATTTATCCTTGTCAGTATACAATTAATTGTGACATCCTTCAATTAGTATGGGTCTGCTTGGCCTCATCTTCCATGTTGCCCCAAAGCAACAAATGGCCCTATAGTGGGTTTATGTTTCAAAGTATTGGTGTTATTTCTTATTTCTTTTTTTAAATCTTTGCAGTATATGGGTGCTGGACTACAGCGAGTAGCTGGTCGTGCTGTATTAGAGGCCGGCTGGAAAGCAAAGGTTATAGCCATAGCCCATAACGGGACAGTATTTCCAGGTAATTGCTGCTATAACTATTTTATATCAAAAGATTTCATTGTTTATATTATTTATTTATTGTTTCTTTATTTATAAATTCCCACTGAAAAAGGTTCTATAGGGATGAAACTGTTTTTTTGCACAGTGGTGTCATTTTAAAACTGCTTTTTTCAGTTGGACATAATAATATGTTCATATTTGTATTATCTATACTAGTATAATAAAGCAAAAGTGTTTCTTTTGTCTGAACATGCTTTTAAACTACCAGTTGAATTTCAAAACACAAATTCTACCTTTATAATAATACACAAATTTTTCAAATGTATATAGGGTTGCCATATAATTGTCAATAATATTTTAGTAGCAGATTAAGACTAATGAGTGGGTCATAATTACGAAAAATAAAATATGTTTTTTAAATATTTTTCATAAATTAAAGTTTCAAAATTCTTCTAAGTTATCAAAATTTAAGTTTGATCTGTAGTTTATGACTATACAACAAGTAATAAAAACGTGTCCATCTAATTGTGTATTGTTATAAAATCTAGATTAATCTTAAATTTTACTCACAGAGAACAATTTTGAAATTTTAATTTATGAATAATATTGAAAAAAAAAAATCTTTTTCGAAATTCAGACCCACTCATCATACCTAATCTGCTATTAAAATATAATTGACTATTATATGCGGACCCTGTATACAAAATAAAAATTTTGTTTATGCGAAACCAAATACATGCATCAAATATTATCATTAAAAAATCAGAATACTATTTATATATTTATATTATGTTAAAAACTCGGTAAGTTCAAGCCTCTTGTGATGTCTTGCTTTTGTCGCGCGAGTGACACCCAACACGCGGCTTTCGCTCGACACCCCTTCATGTGGCGTAGGTACCTACTTGCATAACTTGCATCCAGAATACACTTAGTAATTTCGATGGAGTGTCGCCAGGGGCGACTAGGTAGCCAGGGGCGGTAGGGCTGTTGACTCTGCACGGCTTAGATTCTTAATTTTGTTTTCCAGGTGAGACTGTGCCCCTGCACATACCAGACCCAACAGATGCTACTCGCATGCGTGAAATTCTCAGCACAGACCAACTCTTCGCTCTGCTGTTTCCCGATGACTCAGGAATGCTGGCTTCTGGCCTGGGAGTTTTGTGTGAGGTTTTTGAGGCAGCATCAGAAACACCGGCTCTGTCTGTAAAGGCGAAGGCGATACATAGGATTAAAGCTCCTGGCATTAAGGGACGACAGTTGTTTGTTTTTGCTACGTAAGTATTTTTTGAATCAATGTCTGAATATTTTTTATTTTGTAGGTTCTTGCATTGATTTTGTGTACATATGTGATTAATGTGGGCATTATACATAATGTTTGGGCATTATGAATAATGTCTAGCTGCAGCAGGCTAAGTAATAAATTACTATCTAAACTTCATTATTTATCTCATTGCTCAGTCATTATTACATTGCTACATGAGAATTGGGCAATTTGATAATAAAGCAAAATTTTTAATATTATGTTTACAAACTAAAGTGCTGTAAACATTGTTGTGATAGTATGGTATGTTGTTAAATCCCACTGATTGTGACAGAAGTTTGCTTTGACAAAGTTCTGCCCGGGCATTATGTATAATGCCTCATTTATCATTTCGTCCAAGACATAGTATACGCATCAAGAAGAATGTAGATTCATATGTAAGGCTGTCAAATGTTTGAAGAGAAGTGGCAAAAAACTCAATTATTTAGTATGAACTTTCGTACCAAGTTACTGAAGTCGTCTTCTTTATATAGATTATCTGCAATAGACGTGGAAGTACTTCCGGAGACATACGTGGAGTGGGGCCAGCATCAAGCGCGGCTGTCCAGCCTCGACCCGTGGAGGCATTCGAGGTAAGGATATAAATAAGAATAAGAATTTATTTATTTGCCAGAATGTGGTATAACAAGTTCTTAAATATAGTATCATAATACAGTCTTACTCTAAAGTACGCACATTCACTCCGTCTGAGCATTCGAACATATTTTATTACAAAATTTGATCATTATTATTTAATATCATAATAGCAGTGTTCAAAATTTAAAATTTATAAATTGGTCATATTATCTTAATTTTTAAAGTTACAATTACAATAAAGTTGAAATGTCATAAGTAATCAGAAATATCATCAAATGATAAATTAAAAATAAAATGCGAATTAAAAATCTCAAGTACAAATAAAACAACTTTTTTATATTATATTGAAATGCTTATGTTAGTTCAAATGGAAACATTCCTCAGTAATGTGAAAATAGGTATGAACCTCGCGATACAGGCTGTCGCTGGTGCAAGATTTATAGATAAGTATTGTAAGCGTTCCTGCACACGATGCCGTCACCGCGCCGTCGCCGCGCCGACGCCGCGCAATTACTCTGTAGATACGAGTCGTGCGAAGCCCGCCACCGCGCCGCTCCCGCGCCGCCACCGCGCGCGTTCCCCTCCCTCCTTGTTTGTTTGATTCATTCCATTACCGGCCGCGTACGAACGTGCAGGTGCGTGAACTTGTTAATTAATTACCATGGATAGTTTTGATTACGAAACGTTTATAAGTTTAGTGGAGGACAGAGAAGTGTTATGGGACAAAACTTTGGAAATATATAAAGACAAGCGTAAAAGTTTAAAAGCTTGGTTTGAGATCTGCCATATAATGAATGAGAACTTTGCAGACCTACCCGATACGGAGAAAAATAAATACGGTAAGTATCTTTTTACAAAATTTTATTTATTCTTGTTAATGTATTTCTATCTAGTGGGGCCAAACGAAAAAATATATAAGTAGCTGACTTAAAGGAAGTTTGGGACAATACACGATCAGTATGTTTTTAATTTAAATCGTAATGCAACAGTGTATTATATGTAAGTGTGTGGATAGTATATCTCGTAAGCAATTTCGTGTGGTAGGTACCTACATTAAACAAGCAATCACTTGCTACTAGTAGTTAGTGATGGGACTCGAGCCGTGTTTCACTCGAGTTACTCGAGTAGTTTTGTTTTTACTCCCACTCGAGTCATATTTTTGATGACTCGGATTACGAGTGACTCGAATGATTCACTCGAAAAAAAAACACTCGAGTCTCATCTTTACTCGAGTGACACTCGAGTAAATCGGTTTTCACTGGCGAGTGACTCGAGTGAAAAAAAGTCACTCGAATCCCATCACTACTAGCAGTAGCTTGAGTATTCCCGCTAGATAGAAACACGTTTCACATACATATTAACAATAATTATTTTGCCATGGTACACTGCCATATTCAGAATTAAAATACTCCTTATATTTGTCACGTATTTCATTAGCTGTTGTAGGCACCATTTCTGTTGAATCAAATGGCAAAATCTCCTCTAATTCACACCCGCTTAGAGATTCTTGGACCCCTTTTACGCCCTCCTCTTTGTGTATAAAATTTTGCAGTAAACAACAAGCTTTCACAACATCAACAGCCAAATCCAATGACACATTTAAAGGTCGATGAAAAATTCGCCACTTATTGGCCAGTATCCCAAAGGTGCATTCTACATATCGTCTCGCTCTTGTTAACCGATAATTAAAAACGGATTTTTCTGCATCAAGCATTTGACTATTATATGGGCGCAGTAAATTCTGATGTAATGCAAATGCTTCATCACCTACAAATACATATGGCAAGGCAATGTTGGTATTAGGTAAGGAAGTAGGTCCTGGCAAGTTCAAAGTATTGTTAATCATGTTGTGCCAGAAAGCGGTGTCTTTAAAAACACCTGAATCACAATCCTTTCCATAAGCACCGACACTGATATAAATAAAGTTGTAGTCACTATCGGCGACTGCCATTAATACAATCGAGAAGTAATGTTTGTAGTTCAAAAACATCGATCCACTTTTATTTGGTTTTATTACTCTGATGTGCTTTCCATCTACAGCACCGACACAATGAGGGAAATTAGCAGACACTTCAAATTTATTTGCTATTTCTAGCCAATCGTTCATACATGGCATTTTCATATATTTTGGGTAAAGTTCAGACCATATTAGAGAACACGCTTCTCGTATGATTACGCTTAAAGTTGACTTTCCCATTCTAAAACGATATTCAAGATCGGCTAATGAAGTTCCGGTTGCTAAATACCTGCAATTGAAAAAAACATTACAATAATAAAATGGATTATTAACATTAATTATTTCAGGTAAACTAATATCTCAGAAATGGAAGAATATAAGGGATGCGTGGATGAAATGCGACAAAAAGATACGTGAATCGAAATCTGGATCAGGTGCAAAACCAGTACATAAATATCAATATTATGATAATTTACAATTTTTGAAAAAAATTACCCCACAGCCAACCCAATCTGGATCAAACATGCCGGAAGAAAACAAATCTGAAGTTACTAATGTCAACAAAAGAAAGAAAAACGAAGAATTGAATCCTGTAGATAAGAAAATGATTAAGTTTATGGAAACGTTAGAAAAAGATGACGATAGTAGAATGATGTCTTTTTTTAAAGGCATAGCTCCTACCGTGGAACGCTTCAAAGACGAAGATATTGTTGAATTCCAGTACCAAGTATTGAATATTATAAGAAATATCCAATATAAAAATAGTTATAGCGCTCCACATCATTCACGCACAGCAGGCGCAATGGACACCCCGGCACACTACGGTTACCATACTACTGCTGGACCCAGTACGAGAGTTCAATCACAGGCTAATTATAGCAATGAAAACGATTCATTACAAAGCATTCCAAGTCCATCTACTTCAAGCTTGATTGATTTTGATTTTTCTACATTACATCAGAATAATTAAATATATATTATATTTATTTTATTTACCTCAATGTAACAACCAATCTCTCCTTAGCAGATATACTTGCTCGCATATTTGTATTTGTGTGTTGCAGTTTATTCTTTAATAAATCTAATAATTTATCAAATGTCTTGTAATTCATTCGAAAATAATCACAAAACTTGGCCTCGTCTTTTCGGAGATCTTCGTAAAGTGTATGAAATTCACCAAATTGCTCCCGTGCCGACAGCATAGGATGAACCCACAACTTTCTAACTCGACGTTCTTTTTGCCATTTTCTATACATATAGTAGGCAAGCACAAATTTCTTTTTTTTTCATTATATAAGACATGTTTGCGTCACGTGCGATCTCGCGGCGTGCACGTTCGTACGCGGCCGGTAATGGAATGAATCAAACAAACAAGGAGGGAGGGGAACGCGCGCGGTGGCGGCGCGGGAGCGGCGCGGTGGCGGGCTTCGCACGACTCGTATCTACAGAGTAATTGCGCGGCGTCGGCGCGGCGACGGCGCGGTGACGGCATCGTGTGCAGGAACGCTAATAAGTATGTAATATGGTTTTTTGGAAAAAAAATCGACTGCTACTTCCGCAGTCGTTTGTTAAATCACCTGACAGAATGGATGTATGAGACTGGTGGCAATGTATGGTTGGTTTTTAAGACAGTACCTAAAAATAAAGGCCAGTTTATGGCCTATAATTTTATACATCTTAATTCTATTTTTTTCCGCTGACTCTTTTCCACTCGGTATGCCTTTAATTCGTAGTTAAAGCTGTACCTACATTCTGACGTTCATTTAGTGTATAATATGTAAAGCAACTATGAATAAAAACCGATATAATAAAGTTAGGACTGCCGTCTTGTTTATTTCTACCACCAAATAACTTACTCTCTTTTGCTTAGAAAGATTGAATAGGTACACAGAGTAATTTCTGACTGGTGGCTGTGTTTACTTGACATCTAGCAACCAAAATTCCGTTTGCCTTTTATGTAGAAATATAATCAGTATATTGTAGTCTAAGTAATAAGTCTGATATATTTTTAAACAGTCCTAAATCATTAGGAAGATTTTTGAATAATTATTTACTCTCGTAAATTCGTATTTACAGCTACGATACTGATAGGTTTCGATTAAAATTGTTTGAATTAGTAATCTTCTGCCTCATTTTCACGAACTATTATTCTTCTTCGATCTTATGTTCTCTTACCATCAGGGTTTCGTTATGGAAAAAACATATTACTTATTATTGTTTTACGTTTTCACAATTAATGGACTTAGTAATCGGTTTTTACCGCGTATATTTTTAAATTTTAACTAAACCTCAACTTATCAGACCTCGTGGTTACGTGTAAATGTTAAATAATATGTTACGTGATAAGATCCGGCTTAAAAAAATCTTTAATCAAAAAAATGAAAATTAAGATCGATACCTATAGTTTATGCCTCGTTTTATTATACACCTATGTATAGGATAGTTAATAATTTGTTATAATATAATGGTGCGTACAGATTGCTGTAATGGAACTAGTAATGTAATATCCAGCGCTCGATGCCTGCGCTCGCTGTATTTGGAAGTTTATTGCGCACGAACTGAGCATTCAATACGGGAATTCTGAGAAAAAAAAATCCGTATTTCGTCGCGAGCACGGTCCGTCGCCGCACAGATCCTTTTCAACCGACTTCCAAAAGGAAGAGGTTATTACATCGTGTGTATGTTTGTTACTTGATTAATTGGTCAATTATGAATCGATTCTGATGATTCTTGTTTCATTTGATAGATCAAAATAAGTCAGAGGTGGCCCATAGAAATTTAATGGAAATCGATTCAATACCTACTTAAAAAAATATGTATGAACGCGGCAGATATATACCTACGTAGATGACATTTCACTTCAAAAATGTTAGTGAATTCGGTTTTTTAATGTTCTGCATTTGATGATACCTCTCTCCGCGACACTTCACAATATTTATAGATCCCACGAGGTATAAAGTCCGAAGACCTCATTTGTGCTCAAATTTTATCAGAGCTTCATCAGTATCATACCTACATACCTAAATCAAAACTCGCCTGAGTGACTAATAGACAACGTACAGCCATAACTACTAGGCGTAGAGAGCTGAAGCTTAAACATACCTTCCTAGGGAGATATAGGGGTAGGAGTGCACCAAGGAAAGTAACCCGAAATTCCCAGGGGTACGGAAAACATATGACTTTTAGTTTTTATGAAAAACTTATTCACTTAGTGCACCAATGTGAAACATAGTAAAACGGTTCGCCAATGGGTGTCTGATTAGGTAAATTTAAAATAAATTAATATTTACAACATTCACACCAGGATCTAGGCCAAATAAAGTTTTCTTAAAAACTTATGGATTCTAGATAGACAATGCCTATTCGCGTACGGAGTCATGAGCAAAAGCTAATTGTTGTACTCATGAAAAAACTCCGAAGGGCTCGACGTTGCTGGCGCACAGATTGTATAAAAGGAGAGACGGCTTACAGAGCATTCATTTGACAGCAAAATCGTTACGATAACTTAACAAACAAAAAATCACATTTTCAAGGTGCTCTCGTAATTGTCCCATTCGCAATCCGAGTCCCTTTTGTGTTGTCTAAAAAAACGACAATTCTCGGATTGCGTCGAGCAGGTTATAAGCGTCACTTACACAGGCGCAATTCGAGCTCGGGAACTGTTCGTGCGCCCGTCCAAATTGAACATTTTTTAATATAATAATAAAATAATTTATTGACACAATTTATAACACATTACATTGAAATTAACAGAAAAAAATACATATGCGTCAAATGGGCATTTTCAGCATGAATGTTGCCGTGAGGCAAAGCTGTTTTCCAAAATACCCTTTGCTTCGTGCCTCATTTATTAGATAGTCTATATATTTATACAAAAATAATTTTAATTTAATTTAATTTTCAATATCTATACAAAAAAAAAAGTTTTCAAAATTATCGATACATTAAATAATACCTTGTTAATAATAAACTTAAAATTAGATGTCAAATTAAGGTAGAAAAAGGAAAAATGCTCTATTGACATTAGACAGAGAAAAGTAATACATAGGTACATTTTAAATTAATTATCATGATAATATGTCTCAGAGAGGAAAATAAAATAATAAAAACAATAATAATAAAAAAGAAGATAACATGGATAATAGAAAATGTCTTGTTAAAGAAACGCTGTGCATACTTAATTGAAAAATAACTTTTGGGCATCTTTATCGTTAATTTGGTCTTCCAACATAGATATTCTTAATTTTATCTTAAAACTAGTCTTGGACAAGTGAGCTCGGTAAGGAGGGGGCAGACCATTCCAGATCTTGGCCGCACGGTACCTGAAACTACCCATAAAAGCGCTGCTAAAATGCTTACTAACCGGGAGCACCATTTTATTTTTATTGCATACTCTGGCTTTATTTTCCCGGGATTTATGTCTCCAATGCATTTTATTAAATAATTATATAGGTAATTTTTTAGTCACTACTTTATGGGTCAAGCAGGCGAGGTGCAGCTCACGGCGTTTATACATTTTCAGCATGCGGCATTTGTTTAGGTATGGGGTTATATGTGCACGTCTAGGGACCTGAAAGCAAAAGCGTGCGCAGGCGTTTTGCACTCTCTGGATAGCTTGGGATGTTTTTTTATAAAGCCTAGGCCCGTACACAGTATCAACGTAATTAAAAATAGAAAGAACTAGACTTTCTGTCAGCGTTATTCGTACTTGTTCTGACAAAAAACTCCTTATACCATAGAGTACCCGTAATCTGTAAAAGGCCGATTTTATTTTTGCATTAATATGCTCTTCAAACCTAAGCTCTGCGTCCATTACTAAACCTAGATTCCTTGATAACTGCACTCTATCTATTTTTACATTTCCTAAAAATAATGATGGATCCTGTTGTGTAATTTGGGTGATCTGGTGTTTTGTTCCGAAAATCATAAATTTTGTTTTGACTGGATTTAGTACCAAGCAGTTATTCTGCGACCAGTTTAAAACCATCTGTAGGTCCTCGTTCATTCTGTACACCGCTTCATTCGTATGTTGAGCTTTAAAATATGTATATAGTTGCGTGTCGTCTGCATACAAATGAATCGAACATGAGTTTCTGCGTTCAATGGTCTGTACTAGATCTGCGGTGAAAACAATAAACAGGACAGGAGATAGGATTGATCCCTGCGGACAACCTCTAGTTATATTTTTTGTACTACTGAATAATTTGTTTCCACTTTCATTTTCTATTTCTACAAACTGCTTTCTGTTAGTTAAAAAAGAGGCGAACCACTTCAGGGAATCCTCAGCGACACCATAAAATTTAAGCTTAGCAAGTAATAACTTTATATTTATGCAGTCAAAGGCCCTAGAATAATCTAACAGAACTAGAATGCTACCCATGCCTTTATCCGAAGCGTTAAGTATGTCGTCAGTGACATGCGCGAGGGCAGTGTCAGTGCCGTGGCCGTTCGGAAAGATGTTTTCCCGTTCCAGGTAAGCAGTGAGTTGAGAGCAGACTGCTCTTTCTACCACTTTAGATAAAACTGGAAGAATACTAATGCCCCGTAAATCCTTAAGCTCTACCACTGAAGAAGATTTAGGTAGAGGTTTTATCCTAGCCACTTTCCACTGGTCTGGGAAGACCCCATTCTTTAGGGACTTATTTACTATAAATGTTATAATAGGCAGAGTAACCGTCAAAGTTCTTTAAATAATTAAAATGCTTATTTCATCATGACCAGCCGAGTTCGATTTTATTTTTGACATAAATTTTAGTACTTCTGCTTCGCTAATTTCCTTAATGTTAAAGGCGGATGTACCGTGGGAACTGTTAAGATACATATCTATAGTCTGAGTAGGTGGTAAGTTTTGTCCCGGGGTATCTAAAAAAAATCGTTTATTTTGTCAGGGTCACATAATACTTGTGGGATTTCACTGTTAGTATGGTGACTGAAAAGTGATGTTTTTTTAAGTATGACCACATTTTATTAGGGTTCCTGACGTTTTCATTCACATAGTGAGAATAGAAAGCAGTCTTCTCATTTCGAATAGCCCGTGTAGTATAATTTCGTAAGCTTTTATAATATGCTTTTCGACGATCGCTATCCGGAAGTGACGAATTCTTTATAAAATCTGCTTGAGCCTTATTTCGCAATTCGATCATAAACTTTATGTTATCCGTAAGCCAAGGTGCACTTTTGTCGTGTATTCGAGATCTTTTTAATGGAGCATGGAAATCATATAGAGTAATTATAAAATTGTTAAGGATTTGTATCATATCATTTACGTCTGAGCAATCATATATTATTTCCCACGGAATTGAACGCAGGTCCTGTGTAAAAACGTCATCATTTATTTTATCGATCGATCGGCCCGAGATAAATCGTATGGAGGGTTTCGGCTTAGGTATTTTTAGTTCTGCCAGTACAAAGGCGTGGTCACTGAGGCTCGAGTTATGCTGTACAATGATCTTACGACATAGTTGTGGTGAGTCCGTTATAACTAAATCTAAAAGCGTAGACGAGTCTTTGCTGATTCGTGTCGGCTCTGTAACTAACTGATGCAGGCTGTGTTGTTTAAAAAAATTAATAAGCTGCAAGGCCGTACTGGTTTGTTTACTAAGCAAATCTACATTAAAATCTGTAAACAAAAATATATGCGAACAGTCCCCACAACTACTAACTGATACACCTAATGCCTCTAGTGCATCCCTCACTGAGAGCCCAGACTCTGTTCGGTAGGCCGTCCCGAGCGCTATTCGTTCCTTGCCGGTCAGGGTGAGCTGCAGCCACATCTGCTCGAGGCCGGACGCAGGGTGCGAGCGGGGCCGCAGCCGCAGCCCGCGGCGGGTGTAGAAGCCAACACCGCCCCCTCTGTTCTTCGACTTTCTCGGTATATGTTTGAAGTTATAACCAGGCAGTTTGAAAGCATATTTTTCTTCGCCGTTTCTTAGGAAGGATTCGTTAATAGCTATTATATCTGGTGATAGTTTCGTGACAGTAGCGGCTAGCTCATCTTGTCCAGTATTCAGAGATCTGACATTTATAATTCCCAAATTTAAGCATATTTTTTAAATTTTATCCATTAATGTTATAATATAAAGAAAAAGTATTAAAGTCGCAATATTCAAAATTAATTATTTTATTAACTATATAAATAGGACAAATTAAGTATGCACACTTTGAGTTGTAACGATGTTTTAAATTAAAAACTACGAATTTGATTACAAAAATTATGAAAATCAAAATCCACTCGCATATTAATAGTAGTCTAAAAGTAATCTGAGAAAATAAAATTAGTATAACTGGTAGGAGAATATAAATTAAAAAAAACAATAAAAACACAAAGTAAATCTTTCACATTTTTTACTTACTGGGACTAGTATTTCGTGCAGCCTTAGGAAATAATAAAGTGGAATTGTGAATATTGGAATACATTTAGAAAATAATTTCGATAGTAACCTATGAAAATAATTTAATATTTTTATATGAAAATAATTTCATGATTGCAAAACAAGGTCAAATTGAACTTTAAAATATTAATTAAACCCTTCACATTGATTATCTTTTGAATCATATAAATAAAATAAGCTAAGTCGAATTTTGAGTTGTAATAACGTTTCACTTTAAAAATTAAAAAAATTACATTGAAACTATAAATTTCAAAATCCGTTTGCATATAATTAATAGTTTTGGAACAAGAATATGCACTAAGCTTGACATATAAAAAGTTAAAAAACTTGACATATAAGTTAACTTACATCATAAAATTAAGGTAAATAATTGAATAATATAAATTAAAAGGACAATAAAAGGACAAACTAAATTTTTCATTTATTTTTCTTTCTGAGTCTAGCATTTCATTTAGCTTTAAGAAATAAGTATACAACAATAATAATATGCACAACAATATATAAATTAGATAATCATTAATTACAGAATTACAAAACAGGTTTAATTTTAAGTTTAAAATATTTACTAAATACTTAATATTGATTATTTATAAACAAAATAGATGATGTAGAAATTAATGGAAAAACATAACAATATGTATTTTGCTCTTTTTTTGAAATAATTTCAGAATAAGTTATGGTGTATTGTTGCGTTGAGAAAACCGAGTGTATGTCATCTTCGTTTCTCAGTCGGTGCTCCTTTTCTCCGTCTGCTTTTCGTGTTAAAAAGGCTCCGTTTCTGACATATATGTATTTCCAATTAAAGACCTTTCCTTGAGCCCGGGCTAACTGTAACAACTTTCTGTTCGTTTTAGTTAGTCTTTCATTAAGAAATACCGAATTGACTTGTTTGGAACTAGAAAGGTCAGCGGAGGTAAGTGACTTCCGTTCACGGGCAGCCTTAAGGAGACGCAGCTTGACAAGTCGGCGGATGAGACGCAGCAGCACAGGGCGCGGGCGGCGCGCCGGCCCGGCCGCCGACAACGCGGCGACGCGGCGCGGGCCCGCGCGGTACACCTCCGCCACGTCGGACTCCTCCAGGCTAGTGCCGAGCTTTGTAGCGATCACACAGACAATGTGTAAAAGATTTTCATTATTCTCTTCCGGTATTCCGATAATTTCAATATCATTCACTAAGGCATCTTGTTCCTTATTGTTTATATCCTCCTTGAGCTGTGTTATTGTGGACTGGAGCTTTTCAACCTCATCATTAATTCCCTGTAAAGTTTCTATGTGAGTTTCGAGTTTATTTATTTGAATCGAGGACTGTGCAGTGTAGCGTCTGCACAGTTCTATTTCCTCATGCAGACTCCGCATTTCAACCTCGAACTTATCGAATCTCTGATTTAATTCCGTCCTCATGATTCTCATCTCAACCATCAGAACTGCTGTTGACCAATTGTATTGTTTTGGAATTTAAGTTTTTAATAGATATTATGCACTTTTTGATGTTATCCATAAAACAGAAAACTTACGGATAGCTTAGAGCAGGCCACGAGCGCGCTCTACTGCGGCTCAGTTCGTGCTCGAGAGGCGTCCAAATTATGGGAACTTTTTTTTACAGGTTACATTACTAGTTGTATTACTAGCAATCTGTACGCACCATAATATTCTATCAATTTTCTATCGCACTAGGCATTCCTGTAAGGATAGGTATAAGTATTTTGATGTAATAAATAAATAATAAATTGCTTATTTCCCGGCCAGTGCTGGCGAGCGTGTGAAACGCATGGAGGCTTCGCTAACCGCGTGGCCCACGTTCGTGCTGGCGGCGGGCGACTACTCGCAACTCAAAAAGCGAGTTATGGATCACTTCTCCAAGTTTACTACAGGTTGGTGTTATTTTATTAAGCTATTGCAAAGCTTCTATCGCGGGCCTTGAGCGTGGGGACCGAATCAAGAAACTCCGTAACCAAAAAAACCTAACACCCCCCACTCCAACCGGCACCGCGGTGATACTTTGATTTCATTACTTTACATGCGGGCTTTAATAAACATTGAGCGCCATCTACTAGGAACTTGTGGAACTTAATATTAGATCAAACATTACTGCATTAATAAAATAAATAATTATAATTGCATAAGTTGATAAAAAATGCTATGCAATAGCTTTACCGCGGCAGTCTCTGAGTGCCACACGTCTTTTTTTTATACGAGCTTTTACCCGCCACTTCGTACGCGCATAAAGTATCGTTCATGTGGGAATTTTGGGGGTTTCTTCCATAGGTATTACAACCAGACACCCATTTAAAAACCTTCATACAAGCTGGAATGTTCTATGAAAATTTTTACTTAGTCGCGTAGGGTCTGCTTAGAAGAGCCCTACCGCCTGTCGATACATGCTTCGTACAAAGCGAATGAGCCCCGCGTGGTAGTAGAACCCCTTCAGGTCTTCTGGCTAGCAGCCACTTTTCATATGAAATTTCTCGCCAGATATCACCGCTCCAGATGTTTTCTATGTAGAGTCAGTTCCTTCACAAATCCTTGTGCTGTCATCTTCGACATCGTCTTCACTTAACATCAGATGAGACCGATTTAAAACATATTTGACGACCGGCTGGTGTAGGGGTTACGTACATGGCCTTCTATGCCAGAGGTCCTGGGTTCGAATCCCGGCGGCGACGGATAATTTGTGTGATGAACACAGATATTAGTCGTCAAGTGTTGTATGTTTATTTAAGTTTATTTTCTAATAAGAAATATTTATTTATTCAATATGTATGTTTATATATTTCTTAAGTATATCATTTAACTAGTATCCATAACACAAGTTCTTTAAGAAACTTAATTTGGGCTAGATAATGTTGTGTGATTGTCAGAAATGTTTATTTATTTATTTTTATTTATTTGTTCAAACGCAAATTAAATGTATTACAAACGCTGTAAAATCTAAAGTAAAAACATATCTACAGGAACTAAGTTATTCAGAATTCTCCATATTATATAATAAACTTATATAACTAGGTGTACTAATTTGTATCTATTTAAAATGAACACTATATTTTATATACGTATATGTATGTATGTACCTATTAACTATAGCAATATAACAATTCTATCTATGAGTTATTAAATTTTAAATAACTGTTATTTTATTTTTACATACTAAAAGATTTTAGCAATATACACCTTATTCTGCTCTGGTCAAAAACTATGCTCCTTAAAACCTGGCTAACCCTAGCACGGACCTTGGTCTATTGGGGTTGCCTTAGTTCTCTTACCTGAGTCTATTTATCTAGTGGTGTAATATGAATTTATTAATGTGTATAAAAAAAAATATATTTATTTATAAGCAACTCCACTTATTTTAATCGAACATCGAAACAAGTTTTAATAAAACGCTATAAAACCCAATTAAAAATATATTTTCTATAACACGATATATTATTATGTCCACAGTGCAACCACCCGCATCACCTACGGCACTATCGTTCTGGGTTTGCGCGAACATTTGGAGCCGGCAGTCTGAACGACTGTGTCTGTTGCAGTGCGCAGACGCTACTAGCAGGTTGCATCTAGCGTTGAAGCTTTTAGACGCGGTCAGTTCATATGACAATAATAGTACTATGAGTGTGAATATATAGGGTCAAACATAAGTCTTGAACAGAAAAATTTGTTTCTACAGCAGTGCCTTAAAGGCACACTAAATTTGGAAGCAAATAATAAAACTTTAATTATAATAATTATTAATAGCAAAAATAACAACCTTATGGTCACGGTTGAATGATTAATCTGAGTATGAATGTGACAATGCGACTAAGTAAATTTAGTTAATTTTTTGAAGCAACGCATTATCGTTTGCACATTTTTGACTGCTGTTGTTGACACATACTTAAACTAAAGTTAAACAGTAAGGAACACATACTTCTATTCACGCCTTATTTTTCACTCAGTAGAAAAGAGATATCTCGTTATCTCCAGGGATTCAAGTGAAGTTATGTCAAATCTTTTGTAAATCTATTGTATTAGTCCCATAGAAACGAGTAGCGTGAACATTCAGTTAAGTAAAATATATCTATCCTAGTCTTTTTTGGTTATGCAACTGGAAAATGTTAAAGAAAATATAAAATATAGGAAAGAAGCTGATTGAAATAGTTTTTTCAGCGTTTACCGATGAGTTTGGCGTTACACGCTTGCCAAGCGTGTAAACGTGACTTGGCTCACGCTTGCCAACGGATCTGGGCTAGCGTCGGTCTTTGAAGACAGATCAAAGGCAGCTTGTGGCAAGGTGCTTGCGATATATTTACAAGTTGGGACGTATGCCTCGAGAAATATCGAATCCACAAAGATAAACAAAAAATCCACCATCGTTTCTAGCATACCTTTCATTTTCTTTGTTTTTGTTTATTTTGAAATAAAAATATGTCAAACTAAAGAGTAATAGCCGACACAACTTCAACGCTCACGACATTTCCGGAATACAATAAAGCACTCGCAAGCGTGTTGATGGCAACCAAGCATTTGTAAAGACTTGAAGCTTGCATACGCTTGCCGAGGCTTAAAACCCACTTGTGTAACATTTTGGGAACTTTTCCGAAGAGCATCTTTCTTCAAGATCGTGTTTCATTTTCTTTTAAGAACTTAAAGCATACCTAACTTTATTTATTCACCTCCTATTGAACCTGTTATATGTATGATTGATTGATAATGATTGACAAGGTGCTCACGTTATTTTTTATTTATTTCTAGCGCGGGGAAGTGGTGTGCGTGCGGTGTGACTCTCAAATTGCCAAACTTGAGGATGTGTTCACAATGTCCAGTGATGGGCCACATGCTAATTATACCAATATAGGTAAGGATATTCTAAATAAAGAATGTGTAAGTCTATAATTCGATTAATTAACTTAAGTTCTATATAAATACAGCTAAATCCGCGCTGGACTGCAATTGTACCTGGTGGTAAATGATGAATTAACCTAATATCAACATAGTCTTACATAGACATAAGGTAGATTTTTATTAAAAAATATTGTTTATCGGATTTATAACGAGTAGACTTTGACACCTAACTACGGTATCTGAAAAGGCTTCATTAGTATATCCTTCCCGTAAAAAATGCGCTATCAAATGCAAAAATATTTTTCCAATCCAACTGGTATTTTCAGAGTTTACGCGATTTAAAATACAAATCTTAACTTTAAATTTAAAAAAAAATCTCCAGACAATCACACCAACTACATGGCCCCAAAGTAAGCAAAATAAGCGCAATGTGTTATGGGATACCATGTAGCGAACTAGGGGGGAATATAAATACATAAATAGATAAACACCCAGTCACGGATCATTTTTTTTTCTTGTTCCGTGCGGGAATCGAACCCGCAACCACTGGCGTCTGAGGCGGTTTACCCCATCGCTAAACTTTATTTTAATAGTATGTATTTCCTTGCGTGTACATAAATAATTACTACTGAAAACAAAAAGTCTGTCTGTATTTTCGGAGTAATTTTTGGAATCTCAGTAGATAATGTATCGTGATGTTTCATAGCCTCTGAAAAAAACCAAGAGCTACTCTGTGTAAAAAAAATTGGCCGGTGACCCCAAATCAACCCTGTATATGTGGACATCACCAGGCTGATGATGATGATGATACAATATTATGTAATTTATTTACACACACAGTAAATTACACATTCACACCACTAGGTACGTAGACTCAGATGAGCGCTTACAGTTGCGAATCAAGGTGGGAACTAAGGCAATCCCAGTAGAGGGGTCTATTAACATCTTATAAAAAGAAACATTTGCTTGTGATTTTGGAATAATCTTCGAAACTAAAAAACAAGTCTAAGAGTAATAAAAGTTTTTGCATTTAAAATGCTTAATTACTCTTAAATAAATGAATACATACATACATAACTTCACCCCTGTATACCAAATGGGGTAGGCAGACACCAGAGGTTCACCAGAACACAGAAACCATCTGATGTCATGTTTGACAAATTTCAATTCAATTCATTTATTCATAATCACAGTTAATTTTACAAAGATGGTTTTATAATAATAAGTACAGCCATGATTCGCCTTAGTGGCATATGAACATTTTTGTCAAATATAAAAATATGTCAAAATAAAAATATTAATAAGTATGGAACAAAAAATTAAACATAAAAAAAAATTATAATAATTAGGTACCTATACAAAGATATCTAACATATTTAAAATTACATTATTAAAATATAGAAATCAAAACATCATTTATTTACAGTTACAATCTCTGTCGGTCAAAAAATCATTGAGTTCATAGTAAGCTTTTTCAACAAGGAAGCCATTAAGTGCAGATTTAAATAGTGCGCGATTACTTATTTCTCTTATATGTATATGCTGGTATTTTATTATATATTGAGGGTGCCATGCTATTTATGCTCATTCTATATAAAAGAGTTTTGCGTGTTTGTGTAACTTTAAGATTGCCCTCACGTCGTGTTCCAAGTGGATGTGTCTCAAAGTAGTGGGGATTATTTTTTACAAAATTCGAGATTTCACATATGTATAATGAGGGCACTGTAAGAATTTTATACCTACGAAAGTAAGGTCTACATGATTCATCTCGTTGTAGACCGAACATGGACCGAATACATTTCTTTTGGGCTATAAAGATGCTCTGCTTTTCAGTACTATTGCCCCAAAACATTATGCCGTATCTTAAAGCTGATGCAACATATCCATGATAAGATGTCAACAGTGTTTTTATATTGGCAACATCTTTTAATTTGTAAAGAGTATAGGAGAATTGATTTAATTTATTTATTAAACTGTCAATGTGAAATTTGGAGGCATTATAATGACAGGGTCAGCCTATCGCCCACAAAAAACCTCAAATAAAACCTCTGTCCCATATCTGACTTTTACAGTATGCCCGGGAAGAGAAGCCGCTGGCACATTCTATGTTTTTTTTCTTCGCTCCCAGTCCAGCATGGAAGCTAAATAAATGAAAAATGTGTTAAATAAAAATCATCCGACCAGGACTCGAACCTGGGACCTCTCGTTTGCCGAAAGAATGCTCTCCCATTGAACTACCGGGGCCTCGGTACGCCTCGAAATTACTTAACACTTTTTTGTTTTTTTTTTTATACGTCATATTGCTATCGCAGCTCCATTTAATGGTATAGCTGTTGTAACGTTGTGGATTGGGGGGAGTGTTCTGTTTGTGCCCGGAGTGAAGATTGCTTAAGTTGTAATTAACCAGACACTCCTACCAAAACACAGGTCACAAAATAAAGATACTCTGAGCGTAAACACCCTAGACTCACCCTAGATCCTACTTATCCAAGATGTAGCGGGGTAGGTCCTACTAAGCAGGTCTTGTGATATAAAATAAAAGATGTTAATACTGATATATCACAGATTTTATTGAATACTAGCTCAAGGCGAGTCCTGAGTATCTTTACACAGAGAGCGGTGAGAAAAAAGTTTAACTAGCTCAGGAGAGGGAGTTCACCATACTAAATCACCTCACCGTCTCTGTTATACATAAAAAAAAACAATTTATATAGGTACTTTAAATTACCATGAAGCTAAATTAACAAAATAATTAATAAACTAAGTTTAGTTACTTAAGACTACTCAAAAACTAACCGCAAGGATTATCTTCTTAAACAATAATTATAGAATATCCTATCTTTTAATGTCACTACAATAACTAATATCAAGATCCAATATCCAATATCACCAAAGGTACTTTCTTTCTTTTGTTTCTATAGTTTTTGTTACCTTATAATTCCTTGGTCACATTTCATTCAAGCAAACCTGCAGGCTACCATGAGGTTCTCATGATCTTGTTAATCATGTCAAAGACAGCTTCAGCAACATATACCCAAATAAAACTCCACCAGAGTTACTCCTACAAAGCACCCTGGAAAGAATTATAAACTTGATTACCCGAGATGGTCAGATCTAGGTTATGTTTTTTAGATAGGCTTCAATTTGGAATAATTTAAGAAGGCGACAATTACCAACATTTGTGATGGAGCCTTAAAAAGATATCTAACTGAATATTCGTTCAAACTAATAGGATTAACAATCAGACGTGAAGATTTGACAATGTGACTTACCATATGGTTTCCAATATGGGCAAAAATTTCTTTATAACACAAACTGCAGCGACTACATTTATAAGTATTACGCCTTATTTAATAAAAGGTTAAAAGACAAACACAACATAAGCAACCAGCAAAGCTGGCAAAAGGAAAGTTTTCACATCTTGACCAAAGCGATGTTTTCCGTCTCCAAGAAAAAAAAGAATGTTGCCAACCTCAAAATTCTAAGGTCGCAAGTTTTAATTTTTATTAACCCACAAAAAAAAAAAACTACTACGTTACACTGTGCAGAAATTTGTGAATCTCAGTAAAAGTGAAGCATCTCAATGTTTTATAATATTTTAAAGTTTTTGCATTTAAAATGCTTAATTACTCTTAAATAAATGAAAAAATGTGTTAAATAAAAATTGAAGAGTAATTAAGCATTTTAAATGCAAAAAAATTAAAATATCGTAAAGTAGAATTTGTTTATTATGACTCCGCTTATATTGACCAACCGCTTATTATGACGTGTTTACACAGTGAAGTTTGGTTTTCATATAAATTATATAACTAAGTCGGATATAATGACTTCGCCTATAGTGTCATATCGCTTATTGTGACCCTTTTTTATCAAATTTTGGCAGTGTTCGGGAGAGTCAAGTTATACCCAAAGACTTTCGGCGCATGAAAGGCTTTTTTGATTTGAGTCTCAGAGCGTACTTATTGAATCTACTTATTAATATTTACTTTGATTTATCTCTATTTTATTTATTTATTTATTTCACAATTTATGTTATAAAAATACAATTTAAGTATGTACACTAAAAATAACAGATATAAAAATAAAAAATACATATACAGTGTGTCCGGTCACGACCTAGCGATAATTTAAGGTTACAAAATATACCTAATTTCATCGACAAAAACACCCATATATGGGGATCTACCTCCCCTCCTGTCGGAATGGCCGCCATTTAATTTTTTTTTATTCTTGTAGATACCTCTGCTGAAAGATGCCGATTTCTCTGGACAGAAAGATCCTACAGATGTAAAAAAAATGTTATTTTAAAGGTAGAAATAGCAACTATCAAATAAACATAAACATTATAGAAAATTTTCCCTACAAAATATCTTAAAACCTTCACAATGCTAATTTAAGTGAAAAAAATTGACTGTTTTTTATATTTTTCTTAACATATTTCAAAAACTAGCACATTGATACAATTTTTTTTACTACTGTCCTAATACTCAAGGATATTACTTACAAATTGACGTTAAAATTATTGTTTTTAATTGCATAACTCGAGAGTTAGGGCTGTTTGAATATGACCCTTTTGTGAGGGTCCCAAACCCATGTAGAGCCCTAGCTGCTACATTGAAAATGGTTTATGTGATAAGGACGGAAAATTATTTGTATTATTTTAGAGCGGTGAATAAGTAGGACAAAAAATTATGTTTGATCAGCTCAGGTATCGAAGATAAATGTTTGTTAGATAAATTAATAGCGCACTACATTCATGATCCTCGTAAAAGGGTCATGTTCAAACAGCCGTAACTCTCGAGTTATGCAATTAAGAACAATAATTTTAACGTCAATTTGTAAGTAATATCCTTGAGTATTAGGACAGTAGTAAAAAAATTTATATCAATGTGCTAGTTTTTGAAATATGTTAAGAAAAATATAAAAAACAGTCAATTTTTTTCACTTAAATTAGCATTGTGAAGGTTTTAAGATATTTTGTAGGGAAAATTTTCTATAATGTTTATGTTTATTTGATAGTTGCTATTTCTACCTTTAAAATAACATTTTTTTTACATCTGTAGGATCTTTTTGTCCAGAGAAATCGGCATCTTTCAGCAGAGGTATCTACAAGAATTAAAAAAAAATTAAATGGCGGCCATTCCGACAGGAGGGGAGGTAGACCCCCATATATGGGTGTTTTTGTCGATGAAATTAGGTATATTTTGTAACCTTAAATTATCGCTAGGTCGTGACCGGACACACTGTATACAACATAATATATAGAAATTTATATACATATAGATATCCCTTTGGGCACTTTGTGGCTCCAACGTGCCGTATAGGTAGTAATTTGTTGATCCATTTTCACTTGTTGATCCGGGTGTCCTTTGTTGATCCATTGCCAACTGACCATACATATGTAGCTCCGTTCGGAGCCACAAGAGTCACGATGAGTAATAATAATAATTAAGGGATTTTTATACAAATCTACCTTTTTGGCGTATAAGCAGTTGTTGATCCAATTCAAATGGGCCAATCAGGGCGCATCATTTGCCAAAGGCTACCTCATTGGCACGTTTGGGCTACTATATTACTGGCTACAGTAATATAATAATGTCTAGCTAGTATTTTAAATTCTCAAAGTAGTAGAGAATCTTGTCTTTAAAAAAGGAAAACTCACAAGAAAGTAGTCGCTCCACTCATCTTTAGGATGAAAGTGCTTGTGTTTATTTTGTTGATTCTGAATAAAAAACTTTATGTTGATCGAAAGAGATTATATTTTCGTTTTCGAAAAATAATAAAGTAATTATGTTAACAATAGAAAAAAGATAATGGTACTTTGCAGAGTCATTCAAAATCATCTCATAAAGCTGAAACTTAAAGGATTTTTTTTTATATTGTAAGGATAGGACGTTTGTCTTCCATGCCACCTGATGGAAAGTGCGCATGAAGACTATGGTGTTACACGTCCATCCACAAGAAACCTATTCACTCGACACTTAAAAGTTCCAGGACTGTAGTGGTCAGGAAAAACAGACGCAGGCAGATTGTTCCACACCTTGGCAATCCGTTTTGTTCGACTTCTTGGTAAATCCACTATATAGGGTTGGAAGTTCTGTCTGCGTCTGGTAGTCCGGTGGTAAAAAGGAGTGGGTTAAAATTTGGTCAAAAAGAGCACTCGCACCGTCCCAAAGGTGACTGCAGTACTCCATGCACAAGTACTCCATATTGGCTATCGCTTAGGAGCTCGTTGGGCTCGAGGTATGCCAGGAGTCGATTGTTCAATACACGTTCCATGACTTTGCAGAGTATGGAAGTGATTGAAATTGGTCGATAGTTGACAGGATCAGCACGGCTTCCCTTCTGCGGTACTGGTTGTACGTTAGCCAGCTTCCAGTATTTGGGGACTTTACCAGATTCCAAAGAAAGTCTATAGAGACGCGTCAAAACGGGAGACAACTCAGCTGCGCAGCGTTTCAAAACCACTGCAGGAATACCATCTGGACCGCTAGTCTTATTCTCGTCTAGGTGCAGCAAGCATTTAAGAACCTCCATTTGGCGAATATGAACGGTACCTATTGTGGGACCGAACTGAGGTAATTGGGTGGGATTTTTCCTTGGCTATCTAGACGAGAATTTTCCGCAAAGATACTGGCAAATAAATCCGCCTTTTCCTTAGCGGTGTGGGCCAGAGAACCGTCAGGTTTCCGCAGAGGCGGCAGCGACAGGCGACAAAAGTTCGTTTCGACCGACTTAGCGAGGGACCAGAAAGCTTTACTTCCCGAGGGGTATGAGGCTATTTTGTCTCCAATACAGCCTATGTGGGCGAAACGAGCTCTTTTGATCACCTTTTTGCAGGACTTGGCGGCAGCATTGTACCTCTTCTTGTGTTCACGCAAAACCACGGCTTTGCTTCTGCGAGCGGTTGCCCAGGCTTTGTACGCTTCTCGCTTACGCTTTTCAGCGGCAAAGCATTCAGCACTAAACCATGGGCGAGCTTTGGTTTCAAGGGATAGATCAGCGTAGGGAATAAAGAACTCCATTGCTTGACCTATCACACTTGAGACCGCATCAGCGCAGCACGATGGATCGGTTGATGTAAAACAAGCTTGCCGCCACGGATAAGATGCGAAGAAATGACGAATTTCATCCCAATCTGCCGACTTGTAACGCAATACTCGCCTAGAACCACTTGGTCGGGTGTCAGGTGGCGAGTACTGCGATACAGATTTCACCAGACAGTGATCGGATATCCCTAAGGGTGCAGTGACGGACACCGAATATCTGTCCGAATCGGTTGTCAGCAGAAGGTCCAGGCAGTAAGCAGTGTGGCCAGCAACATCTGGGATGCGCGTAGGTTCGTCAACAAGCTGAGAGAGGCCCTGAGTGAGCGAAAACTTAATAGCCTCTCTACCAGCATGGTCAGTGTCCTGAAACGGGTATAACCACTGTCCGTGGTATGCATTAAAATCCCCCAGGAACACCAACTGCGCTGTGGGAAAACGTTGCTGAACCTTATCCGCTGTACTTCTGAGATAGTCCATAAGCCTTGTTGTCTCCCGATCTCCGCTGTGTGACCGATAAATACCAGCGTATACCATTTGGTCTAGGCCGGTATCTATGTGAACCCACATAACTGAAAGGTCCGGCACTTCTAAGTAATGGAGATGCTGACAACAGATCGTGTCACTGGCATACATGCACACCCCGGCGTGCGGGTGGAATTTGGACTCCAGGATGTAACCTGGGTAACAAAGGTATGCCGAGTCTGACGGCTCACGGATCTGCGTCTCCGTAAGGAAGAGTAGGTGGGGTCTCTCCGTCTCGAGGTGGTGGTGGACATCATTGAGATTGAAGTGCACTCCTCGGATGTTACAGAAGTGCACTTAAACGAGAGGAAGTGCAACCGCTGTGTTACTTTACTGTGAATAGGGAGGAGAACAGAAGTTGAGTGAAGCGCTGCAAATAGAACCAAGCAACTCGATAGGAGTAACGCACCTTTGGGAAACTAGCTTGGAGACTGCGGGGACGCCCAAACCCCCCCGAGTTCGCCATCGGGTCCTCTCAAACCGATCGCCAGCCGGCACGATGGAGCCTCCCAGGATTTTTCGCGAGGTGGTGGGGCAGCCTTTCGCATGTTAAATTGACGGAAGGGCACCACCAGGAGTGGAGCCCGTGGCTTAATTTTACTCAAAACGGGAAATCTCAGCAGGCCCGGACACCGGAAGGATTGACAGATGAACAGCTTGTTGGAGCGATTTGTCTGATTAATTCCGGTAATAAACCAGACCCTAGCCTACTAAATAGGCGTCGTTAATTCGGTGTGCGTGGCTCCGTCACGCATCTCACTGACGACGTATTAAAATTCTTCTTAGAGGTACCGGCGGCTTCGAGCCGCACGAGATTGAGCAATAACAGGTCTGTGATGCCCTTAGATATATATATCATATTCTTGTATTTCTTTCACCGTCACTGACGCAAGTTGAGAATGTAACGTCAACTTTATACAACCTCTTATTCTTTATTTATTCATTCGACATTCACACGTAAAAATCCTAACGGATTTTTAAACAATCACCCTGGACGGTGGATCACTTGACTGCGCGTCGTAGTGTGAACTGCAGGACACATTTGAACATCGACATTTCGAACGCACATTGCGGTTCGTGAGAAACATCCAGGACCACTCCTGTCTGAGAGCCGGCTGTATAAATAACATACACCACATTGCGCCGTAATAACGTAATAATCTGTCTGTCTCCTGCCTGGGTCCAAAATCACTTATATTTACAGTTTTCACTTGGAAAAATTGATATGAGCGAAATCGTAACAAGTAACTACAAGTAGCTACCATTTACAATTAATTTCAAAAATGATAATTGCTTATGTCAAATTCAGGATTGAGAAAAAATCTGTGCTCGCACCGCTGAAGCTTTTTAAATACTAACATGCTTTTAATATACCTAGCTAGCACGCTACATTCACAATTTTATGTAGGTATTAGTCACACACGAAAATTTCTCATAATCCAAACCCAAACTTTCCTTTATAGGTATTACAAACCATAAATTGACAGAATTTCGACAAAACAGGTAGGTTCTTAATTTTTTTGCAACTTTGGTCTGGATACCTAGTACAACTAAAAAAATATATTTAAGAATAGATAGTTGGAACGACGTGTAGGTATACAGGATTATATAGCAACGTGTTCACAGTCAAGTGGGCTTTTTCAAAAAGGGTAAGTTTAACTTAATTTCCATCGTCATGCATTTTTTGACGAAGTTTAAATTACCTGCAATGTGCCAACAGCAGATTTAATTGACAGTTAAATGTAAGTGACAGCCCTTCAAACTTAATTGAATTGGGCAGTTGATGCACTGTATTTTATTATATTATGATTTTTTAATTGATACATGCAAAAAATTGCTAGGGGAGCATATATTATTATCGTAATTACGTAACTTAACTAACGTAGGTACGTAACTTGGTCTAAGTTCTTTACTTTAAAAGTTATAACTTCTCGTGTCGGGACTTCATATAAAAAAAAATCGCTTAACTTGGTACTAAATGTAAGACACATACCTTAACCTTCATTTTTGTCTTCATGTTACAACCGAGGCGGATCTAACAATGTATGGAGCATTGCGAATACCTATTCGGATCAAAGCAAGTACTAATGGTAGTACGAGTATATAAATGGATCAACACAAGTAATTAATATTTAAAATATATTCGGAGCCAAGTAGTCTTCGTACATTTAAAAAATTTAGCCGTTACGGATCCACAATTGCATGAAATTGTTGAAAAAAAAAATTCGAGTATAATTTTATATAATAAAATAGCTTAATAAAATACAGTGCATCAACTGCCCAATTCAATTAAGTTTGAAGAACTGTCACTTACATTTAACTGTCAATTAAATCTGCTGTCTGCTGGCACATTGCTGGTAATTTAAACTTCGTTAAAAATGCATGAAGTTGGAAATTAAGTTAAATTAAACTTACCCTTTTTTTAAAAAGCCCACTTGACTGTTAACACATTGCTATATAATCATGTAAGTATACCTACACGTCGTTCCAACTATCTATTCTAAAATATATTTTTTTTAGTTGAACTAGGTATCCAGACGAAGATGGAGGAGGGTACGGCCCTAGTGGTGGGCCGTATAAGGAGGCTGGGCCTCAGGGTCGCGGTCAGGGTCAGGTCGAGAAGACCGAGGCCCTTTTGTTTCACGGGCCTCGGCAGGGTCCCTCTCCAGGTGCGACGCGGATGGTGGATGGGACCCGGATACCCCTGAAGAGGGAAATGCGGTATCTGGGTCTCATCCTTGATGGGCGCTGGGCCTTCGGTCAGCATTTTAAGGTGCTGGCCGAACGGCTCAGCAAGGTGGTGGCTGCACTGGGGCGGCTGCTGCCGAACGTGGGGGGGCCTGAATTCCCATGCCGTAGGCTCTACCTCGGTATTGTGGGAAGTATGGCCCTCTACGGAACGCTCATCTGGGAGGATGCCCTAAACCGCCAAAATAGGGCCCTGCTGCGGAAGCCGTAGACGGTCATGGCGGTGAGAGCATCGCGAGGGTACCACTCGATTTTCCATGGGGCTGCCTGCGTCTTCGCAAGCCCCGTGGGAACTCGAGGCGGTAGTGCTCGGTGCCGTTTACCGGTGCCAAGTACCGGTACCGTTTGCCGTTACCGGGTGCGGGAACTGCTGCGGCTATTAGGGCTATATGTAGGGAAATGGTCTCGTGTGCTGGACCATTTCCTAGGTGGGGGGTGCTCGGCTAAGGCTGAGCACAATCTGCCGGGGCTCACGGGTAATCCCAATGGCGGTACTGTGAGCTCCATCTGTGGCGGATGAGGCACACCTTGAGGTTTTTAGTGGGTAGGTCTGGCCTTCTGCCGGATCATCTCCACATACCCCGTCGCTTCCCCTTGGACGGTCGGGGACGTGTTAGCACGTTTTCCTCGAGTAAAAAAAGGTATCTTGTCGAAATTCTGTCAATGTATGGTTTGTAATACCTATAAAGGCAAGTTTGGGTTTGGATTATGAGAAATTTTCGTGTGTGACTAATACCTACATAAAAATTGTGAATGTTGCGTGCTTGCTAGGTATACTTAAAGCATATTAGTTTTTATAAGGCTTCAGCGGTGCGAGCACAGATATTTTCTTAATCGTGAATTTGAAAATAATTGTAAATGGTAGCTACTTGTAGTTACTTGTTACGATTATGCTCATATCCTATTTTCCAAGTGAAGACTGTAAACATAATGGATTTTGGACCCAGACAGAAAACAGACAGACATTGTTACGGCGCAATGTGGTGTATGTTATTTATACAGCCGGCCCTCAGACAGGAGTGGTCCTGGATGTTTCTCCACGGACCGCAATGTGCGTTCGAAATGTCGATGTTCAAATGTGTCCTGCAGTTCACACTACGACGCGCAGTCAAGTGATCCACCGTCCAGGGTGATTGTTTAAAAATCCGTTAGGATTTTTACGTGTGAATGTCGAATGAATATAAATAAAGAATAAGAGGTTGTATAAAGTTGACGTTTCATTCTCAACTCGCGTCAGTGACGGTGAAAGAAATACAAAAATATGATATACATACACGTATTTTACTGTATACATGCAGTAAGTAACGCCAAACACGCAACCGAGGACGACACGCACAGACACAGCTCGCACCGCGCATATTACCGCGCATATTCGCATATTACCGCTCGGACCCGGGGCAGCTAAGCGACAGGGCAGCCAAGACGTAAGGAGCGTCCACCGCCGCCTACGCCAGCAAATACCGCTTGCCGCCGCCGCTTCGCGTCCGGTACTCACCCACCTTATACTACTACAGCGTGTAGAAAAACACTCCGGTTCGTATCGGGCGTGCAAGTTTGTATGGTGGTGTGTACGTTTGGAAACCTTCTTACGACTTTTACTTCCTCTAAATGATCAAGTTTGGTCAACTTCCCAGCAACGCCGACGGCCGTGAAGCCACCGCGTGTCGGTCCGAAGACCTCACTAAATCATTCAATCGGTAGTAGCGGCGGGCGGTGTGCACAAAGGGCAGGGACGTATTCAACGCGAGCTTATGACTCGCACTTACTAGGAATTCCTCGTTTATGGGGGATAATTGCAAACCCCAATTCCCAGCACGAAGGAGTTTCAGCGGGTTGCCCGGGCTTCTAGGCCCGGGAGAACATGCTGATTCCTTCAGTGTAGCGTGCGTGCGGCCCAGGACATCTAAGGGCATCACAGACCTGTTATTGCTCAATCTGGTGCGGCTCGAAGCCGCCGGTCCCTCTAAGAAGAATTTTAATACGTCGTCAGTGAGATGCGTGACGGAGCCACGCACACCGTAATAACGACGCCTATGTAGCAGGCTAGAGTCTCGTTCGTTACCGGAATTAACCAGAAAAATCGCTTCATCAACTAAGAACGGCCATGCAACATCACCCACCGTATTAAGAAAGAGCTGTTAATCTGTCAATTCTTCCGGTGTCTGGGCCTGGTGAGATTTCCCGTTTTGAGTCAAATTAAGTTAAGTTACGTCAATTCCTTTAAGTTTCAGCTTTATGATATGATTATGAATGACTCTTTGCGAATCACCATTGTCTTTTTCTATTATTAACATAATTACTTTATTATTTTTCGAAAACGAAAATATAATCTCCTTCGATCAACATAAAGTTTTTTATACAGAATCAACAAAATAAACACAAGCACTTTCATGCCTAAAGATGAGTCGCTCCACTACTTTCTTGTGAGTTTTCCTTTTTTAAAGCCAAGATTCTCTACTACTTTGAGAAGAATTTGAAATACTAGCTAGTCATTATTATATTACTATAGCGAGTAATATAGTAGCCCAAACGTGCCAATGAGGTAGCCCTTGGAAAATGATGCGCCCTGATTGGCCCATTTAAATTGGATCAACAACTGCTTATACGCCAAAAAGGTAGATTTGTATAAAAATCCCATAATTATTATTATTACTCATCGTGACTCTTGTGGCTCCGAACGGAGCTACATATTTATGGTCAGCTGGCAATGGATCAACAAAGGACACCCGGATCAACAAGTGAATATGGATCAACAAATTACTACCTATACGGCACGTTGGAGCCACAAAGTGCCCAAAGGGATATCTATATATATAAATACATATATAAAATAAAAATGAAAACAATCAAATATATAAATATATGCGTTAATATATAACCATATGAAAATTGAACAGTGGTAATCTTATATTAAATTATTGTTGAGAAAAAAAGTGTTCTCGAAGTTCTCGAACCTTTTTCTTGAAAACAGCTAGGGATTTTGACTCACGAATACCGTAAGGTAGTGCATTCCACAATCTGACTGCATGGACAGAAAAAGAGTAGGAATAATAATTAGTTTTATGTATTGGCATTTTTAGAAGCGTACGTTTATGTGCTCTGCATAACGTATTTGGAGAATGAGCAAAAGAAAATCTCTCACGAAGGTAGATAGGGGCTGATGGGTTAAAGAGGATATTATATAGGAGACATAGAATTCTAGCATCACGGCGTTGCCGAATCGGAAGCCATCGGAGTTGCTTACGATAATCGGATACATGATCGTACTTTTTGAGTCCGAAGATGTAGCGTATGGATAAATTTTGTAAGCGCTCCAATTCATCTAGAAGTTCCTCCGTGGCATCCAAGTAGCATGCGTCTCCATAATCCAGAATGGGTTGAATCAGTGTCTGAGTAAGGGAAATTTTGGTCTGTAGTGGTAAAAAGTTTTGTAGGGATTTTAATGAATGGAATGTAAAGTGGACTTTCCGACTGACTTCACTGACGTTCGCGTTCCAAGTAAGGAAAGAATCTATAATTACACCCAAGTTCTTAGCTGTATCAGTAAAGGCAATCGGAACATTATCCATGGAAACAGGAGGTAGAGAGGATAAGTCGAGTCCACCACGAATATAGCGACTACCTATAATCATGGCTTGTGACTTTTTAGGATTTACTAGGAAACCGAAGGATTTAGCCCAGTCACTGATTCGACCCAGATCTAAGTTCATAGAAGCAATGGCAGATTCTATGTCAGGAACAGTGCAGTGGCGGTATAATTGCAAATCGTCTGCATAAAGATGGTATTTGGAAGAAATTATTTTATTCCTCTCTATTAAAATAAATCACATACTAACTAAAACAGTTTATTTATTCTTGTAGTACCTATGCTTTGTATGATGTCCGTTTAGTATGACTTGTTTCTTATTTCCCTTCGATGTCATTATAAACGGCTTCCACTGTAGGTATTTTTATTTCCAGGCGGCTACGTGCACGACATAGTAACAGTGACGGGGCTAGTGGCGGAGGCGGCGCGGGTGACGGGTGCGCCGTCGGCGCAATTCTCCTGGTTCCCGCGCTACACGTGGCGCGTGCTGCTCTGCGAGACCTGCCGCGCGCACCTGGGCTGGCGGTACGCCCTCACTACACCACAACGGCTTTCTGATGATATGCTGCTGATAGATAGATACATTCATTTATTGTTACCACAAACACACACATGTAACAAAAAACTGACGACCGGGTGTAGTGGTAACATACATTGCCTTCTATGCCAGAGGTCCTAGGTTCGAATCCCGGCGGCGGCGGATATTTGTGTGATGAACACAGGTATTAGCCGTCAAGTCATGGATGTTTATACATATTTTATTTAAGTTTATTCTAATAAAAAATATGTACGTTTATAAATTTTTCTCAAGTATATCAGTTATCTACGAGGGTGGATTGAAAAGTTCGCGGCCTAGTCAAGAAAACAGAATAAAGTACATACAAAAATATTTTTATTTTTCGACGTAATCTCCATTTAGCTCTATGCACTTCTTCCATCTGCTTTCCAGAGCTTCCATACCTGTTTTAAAAAAAGATTCCTCAAGGTCTTCAAAATACAGGTTAACAGCGGCTTCGACCTCTTCATTCGTTAAAAATTTCTGCCCACCGAGGTGTTTTTTCAGGTTTGGAAACAGATGAAAGTCCGAAGGTGCCAAATCAGGAGAATAAGCTGGATGTGGCAACAATTCGAAACCACAATCACGAATTTGAGCCATAGACTCGACAGACGTGTGGACTCGGGCGTTGTCCTGGTGAAACAACACTTTCTTTCTCAGTAATCCTGGGCGTTTCTGTTTAATTTCTTCACGTAAACGGCGCAGAAGGGTGCTATAGTACGCAGAGTTTATTGTTTCGCCTTTTGGAAGGTAGTCCACCATAATGACACCCTTAGCATCCCAAAAAACCGATGCCATCACCTTGCCAGCCGACAGAATTGCCTTTGCTTTTTTCGGAGTTGGTTCACCTGATTTTTTCCATTGTTTGGATTGTTGTTTTGATTCTGGGGTATAGTGGTGAACCCAGGTTTCATCCATTGTCACAAATCTGTCAAGAAAACCTTGTGGATCAGCCTCGAACATCTCCAAACAGTCGCGAGAAATCGTGAGTCGAATTCGCTTTTGCTCTACTGAAAGCAATCTGGGGACCCACCTAGCCGAAATCTTAGAAAAGCCGAGTTCATGGACAATGATGTTTTGCGTTCGTTCATATGAGATGCCTATAGTGTCTGCAATTTCTCTGATAGTCAATCTACGGTCTTTCAATATGAGATCACACACTTTATTGATGTTTTCTTCGGTCGTAGACGTCATTGGCCTGCCGGAGCGAGGGTCATCTTCGATGTTCTCTCGTCCACGTTTAAATTCTGCAACCCATTTTTTCACAGTGGTATAAGACGGGGCAGATTCCCCTAATGTTGACTGTTGTCTGTCAGTCACTGACTTGACTGAGTGACTGACAGACAACGTACAGCCGTAACTACTGGGCGTAGAGAGCTGAAATTTGGAACAAACATTCTTTAGGGGATGTAGGGGTGCACTAAGAAAGGAATTCGCGAAATTTCCACGGGAACGGGAATAATTGGACTTTTTAGTTTGTATGAAAAATCTTATTCCTTGAGTGCACGGAAATGATACTTGGCATAAAGGTTCTCCAAAATGACTGGTTGTGTTATGAAAGCAATTCCCGAAATTCCCACGGGAACGGGAAATATATGATGTTTTAGTTTGTATGAAAAAATCTTATTCCTTGAGTGCGCGGATGTGATACTTTGGTATAAAGGTTCCTCAATAAGTGTCTGCTTGTATTATGTAAGGAATTCCCGAAATTCCCACGGGAAGGGGTTGGACTTTTTAGTTTGTATGAAAAATCTTATTCCTTGAGTGCACGGTTGTGATACTTGGCAAGAAGGTTCTTCAAAGAGTGACTGGTTGTGCTATGAAAGGAGTTCCCGAAATTCCCACGCCAACGGGAAATATATGATTTATAGTTTGTATGAAAAAAAATATTCCATGAGTGCACAGATGTGATACTTAGTATCAAGGTTCCTCAGTGAGTGACTGTTTGTGTTGTGAAAGAAGTTCCCGACATTCCCACGGAAACACGAAATATTGGACTTTTTAGTTTGTATGAAAAATCTTATTTCTTCAGTGCATGGATGTGATAATTGGCATAAAGGTTCTTCAATAAGTGACTGGTTGTGTTAAATATAAACAATGTTTATGCGCTTACGAAGTTGCGGGCAAAAGCTAGTTTATTATAAAAATGTGCTGATGACACTATGACTATTTTATTCCATTCTTGTTTAAATACTCTGGTCCCAGTTTGTCATGTTCGTGTTGTGCATCCATAGCTCAATGCCCCTACTATGTAAGCAATTTGGCTGTGGCGTGACATTGGCTCTCACAATTAGCTGTCTTGTGTTGTCAATTTGTACTGTACTTATTAATATAATAATTCTGACTGAAAAGAGTGCCAAGAGTTTTATCCGTCGGCCTTTTTTTGTCTCTTGGTCTAGTGTTATATCTTATCGAACTATATGATGACGTCATCGAATGATCTATAAAGTTCTTATGATGAATAAAACTTTTTGAATCAAAAATGGACAATCTTAGTGACGTTGCCGAAATAAAATTGTTCGATCTTGGGCATATCGAATCAGTTGGTGAAGATATGAATTCAGAATTGCGATTACAAGATCATATTCAAATGTCCATTCAGTAGTGTCAATCCCTATCGACTGAATATTCCGTTTCTTTGCATCTATCAATTTAAGATGTATATTTTTTATAACATCTACTCAATTTATTTAATAATAATAATTACAGTTGATCAATGGTTTAATTTATAATTTTGGAATAAATAATTTTGTACACGACTGAAGATAGTTTTAATTTGAAATTCGTATAATTCTTAATATTATGTAAATAAAGATAACTTTGAATTGATTTTATAGCTTATAAGAAATGTATAGTTGTTGTTATAATAGTTTATGTTCGTATCTTATAAGAATTTAATTAAAAATACAGTCCACTTAGTTTGTATAGGATAAGTTTATTTTGAATTTTAATAAAGAAAGAGACAGTACGCAGACGGAGTAAAGAGTACCATACTTTAAGCGTGATAGGTAGAAACACGCATAGTTGCTCGCCCGCAAGCCTACACTAGTTGCGGGCCGCCCAAATTAAATATATAGTCGGCGAAACCTCAGTATGGCACTCCGACCTCCCGAAGCAACAAGTGTCCTGAAAATAGAAGAAAGTGTTTTTAATCAAGATTCCTGAACAAATCCCTGCAGTAATTCCTGGCGAAAATTCCTGGCGAAAATCCTGACGAAAATCCTGACGAAAATTCCTGACGAAAATCCTGTACAAAAACTGAACTGTATAGAAGCGAATAAAACCTTGCCGTGAACCTAGTGGCTATTTAATAGTATAGTTTGTCCAAGCCGTTAGTCGTTCACATTTATGGTCCTTCGAGCCGGATATTGTTCCACACAAACAGTTCGGTTTATTGAAGAAAGAAAATGCCTGTAACAAGATCACAGCAGTCGGAGAATGCAGTCGAAAACGCAGTCGAAAACGCAGTCGAAGCCGCAGTCGAACACGGAGTCGAACACGGAGTCGAACACGGAGTCGAACACGCAGTCGAACACGCAGTCGAAAATCCAGTCGAAATCGCCGCCACCACGACCGCTACTTCCACCAGCGCCACCGACACTACCACCTCCACCTCGTCGTCCGCAACCGCGTCTACTGAAACTACCACGCAGTCTGAAGAATCTTCAATAGTAAAGAAAAAGAAGAATAGAAGCCGACCACCCAGCGTCGCAAGCACTGCCAAAACACGTTCACGCCGCGTTGAAATAGCGAAGGCGCGAGAGGAGCTACTACAAAAAGAAATTCAACTTTCGAAACACAGAATAACCATGCTGGAATTAGAAGAGGAAATATCAGATCATGATTCTCAAGAAACGCTTCGGGAGGAACGGACGTCGGACTGGGTGATCCAGAACACCAAATCGAACAAGAAAACCACGAGGGAAGCTCAACCCATAGAAAATAGTCAACTTCCTCCGTGCGTCGACGAGTTAAAAGAAACACAGCCTTGCCAATCGACCGCGCCGGGTATCGAACCTACCGACGCGAGGGATTCGTGTTTCGACTACAACAAGTTAGCCGCTGTCATAAATACAGCGGCACGTGTGAATCAACCTACCATACTTCACACGCAGCGAGTTATGGAGCTACCAAGTTTCAATGGCTCATCGGGAGAGTGGCTTCCTTTCAAGGCCGCATATGAAGAATCCGCAAGCTACTTAACAGAACAAGAGAACTTATCGAGGTTAAGAAGATGCCTTCGCGGAATAGCAAAAGACGCCGTTCAATGTTTATTCATCGGCGCTACAACTACGAAAGAAGTCATGAAGTTACTAGCAGCACGGTTCGGCCGCCCAGACGCACTCGTCGCCGCCGAACTCGAGAAATTGAGAAGCCTGCCGCGACTTCAAGAGAATCCGAGAGATATTTGCAACTTCGCTTCGAGAATAAACGACGTCACAGCGACAGTGCGAGCGTTACAGAAGCCGCACTACTTATATAACGCAGAAATAGTACGCGTCATTATAGAGAAGCTTTCAGCTGCGCTACGACTCTCTTACTTCAACTTCGTAGCAGAGCAGCGTGAAGATCAACCAGATCTCATCATCATGGCAAAGTTCTTCGATAGACTAGCAGACAGATGCGGGAAGTTCGCGCCAGCTGAGGGGACACCGACTGAAGACCGGCGGGAGAAGCGTCAAGCTCGAAACTATCACATAGAAAGCACACAACAGTCGAAAACACCTTCAACAAACACCTGCGTCGTCTGCAAGAAAGAAAACCATCAACCCTCAGACTGCTCCATGATGAAGAAAGCTGAAGTTTCAAACAGATGGGAACTAGCTAAACAACACAGGCTATGTTTTCGATGTTTACGACGCCGACTTTACCGCCACCTTTGCAAGACGAAGAAATGTGATATTGACAGGTGCGACTACTCTCATCATCCACTCCTTCATCACATCACAAAAGAAAACGAGAAAAGCGAAGACTGCGCCATAGTAACGTCGGCCAAAGAACGAGTACATTCAACAGCATTATTGAAGATACTTCCAGTTCAAGTTTCGGGACCTAAGGGCACGATAGATACCTACGCCCTGCTGGATGACGGCTCGACCTGCACCCTCATAGAAGCAGATGTAGCGGCGAAGATTGGAGTATCAGGGCCACCATCCCCTTTCTACATTGAGGGGGTGGCTGGTGCCCGCGTATACGCCAAGCAATCCAGGCGCGTCTTCTTCGAAATCCAAGGCCGCGACACTGAACGCCATCGAATATCAGCACGCACGATGGAAGACCTGCAACTATCGCCTCAATCCATCTCATGGCAGAAAATAGAAACCAGCTCACACTTACAAGACATAGAAAAGTTCATTGTAAATGAAACACAGAAGCCTACAGTGCTCATAGGTCAAGATAATTGGAGCTTGTTAGTCACACATGAAATGAGAAGAGGAAGGCAGCATGAACCAGTCGCGTCCTACACAGAGCTTGGCTGGGTCCTACACGGCTCAAACGGGGCGAAGAAAGAAGCTATCCATAGAACTACGCACATTCACAACTTCGAAGAACAAGAGTCTATGGAACGTATGATGAATGAACACTTCGCGCTCGAGTCAATAGGTGTTGAAAAGAGACGCTCATACAACAGAGAAGAGCAACGCGCGCTTGACATACTTCAAAATGAAACTAAGCGCATACCGGCGGGAGGTTTCGAGACGGGACTTCTCTGGAAAATCGACAACTACGTACCTCACAATAATTACGACATAATAATCTTTATTTACCATAAAAGCACAGTTACATGTTTTTATAAAAACTATGACATCCACACTAGGCAAAGCCTGTCAAGTGGGGGCCAAATATACATATTCAAGAACAAAGACATAAGAATTCAGCAGCACAGTAAACAATAAAGATTAAGTGTAACAGCTTAAATATAAAACCATTTACAGAATATATATTAGTTAATTTAGGTACATTGTGTTACATTATATAAAGTAAAAAAAAAAAAAAACATTATGGAAGGGAAAAGTATATATATTTATATAAGTGTGCATCTCTCATTTTCTCTCCAGTTTGTGTGTGTGTGTGTAAGTTTGTGTATGTTCGTGCGTATGCGTGGGTGTATGCGTGTGTGTGCGTGTAGTTGTAATGAGCCTATAGTATGTATGAAATTTTATGTTGTAGAGCGTATCATTTTCTCAGAGTCTTTGTAATTCAGAGACAGCAAATATTTGTGTATTGTTGTTTTAGCGGCAGGCATTTGGGAGTTTTGTATATTGCATTTTTGTGCTAACTGATTATATATTTTTGGAAAAACATCCACTAAAACGCTTTGCAAAGGATGTTTTAACTTTGGGTACTGGAATTTTAAAAACTCTTTTCTTGAGCAGTGACTTATGTTCAGGACAGCGGGTGACTATCTTATGTGTGTGGACAAATGCTCGCATTAAGAAAAGTCTGCGAACACTCAAGACCTGAGCCTCACTATACAAGTCTGTTGTGGGGTGACGACGAGCCTTCCACAGAGAGACCTTGAGCACAGCTCGCTGCGCTCTCTCCAATGCTATTAATGTAGAAGTGGCTGCACCTCCCCACACCAGGATACAATAATTAATGATGGGCTGGCAAAATGACAAATAGACGGACTTTAGTAGTGGGCCGTCAGCAACATTTCTCAACATCTTCATTGTATAGGTAAGTTTCCGCACCCTGTTTGATGTAACCGTGATATGCGTCCTAAAACTCAAGTTCTCGTCAACCATTATACCCAAATACTTCAGTGACTTTACTTTTTCTATGTATTCACAGTTACAACCAGAGCGTGACGTGTCCGCATAAAGACGACACGCTGGATTATGTATTTTAATTTTTAAGAACTGATGGGGTGGTACAGGTGCCAATGTTTTGTGAAAACATAAAAACTTTGTTTTAGCAGTGTTGAGTGTTAGTAGATTCTGATTTAGCCAAGTGAAGAGTCTCTGCATTCCCTCCGACGCCATATGTTCTGCTTCTTGCCATGATTTTCCGTAGAAAACAATTGCAGTATCGTCAGCGTAGCAGAAGATTTGGGCATTTTGTAGTTGCATAGTCATAACGTCGTTTATGTATGCAATGAAGAGAGTAGGGCCCAGGACGCTTCCTTGAGGCACACCGAAGGATACTTGTTCGAGGGAACTTTTATGACTGCCAATCCTTACGCAGTGGCTCCTTTCAGTGAGATATGACGCGATCCAGTTATTGGGCAAACCTCGTACGCCGAACCCTTCTAATTTTCTCAGTAGGATAGGGATCGAAACCGTGTCAAACGCCTTTGCTAGGTCTAGAAAGACACCGACACAGCTTCGGCCCCCATCGAGATGTGCAACAATGTTTTCCGTTAGACGCATAACGGCATCTTCGGTCGACCTACCTTGGCGAAAGCCAAACTGGCTGTTTGAGAGCATACCGTTATCCTCCAGATATTTAACTAATCGTTTATTTATTATACGTTCTAAAAGTTTAGAGAGTGATCCTAGAAGGGAGATGGGTCGGTAGTTACTGGGCTGGTCTTTACATCCACCCTTATGAATAGGCGTAATGGCGGCTGTTTTCCATGCCTGAGGGAAAGAACCTAACGTGAAGCTAAGATTGAAGATAGCCGTAAGCGGCTCAACAATTAAGGGAGCAATCTCCTTTATTAACCTATTAGTGACACCATCTAATCCCGGGGCACTACCTGTGTTTAGACCATTCATAAGGCTTAGGACTTCATTTTCATCTGTGGGGGCGATAAAAAATGACTTAGGTGGAGTGTGTCTGTCTCTCACTTTTAATAAAAGTGAGCCCTGCGTTTCTTTTAATTTTACTAATATTGAGTTAGCTAGGTTTTCACCGACAGATGAAAAATAGGTGTTACAATAATCAAGTGATTCCATAGTAGTGCCTTTGGTTTTTAATAATTCATCGGATGTGGTTACACGTGACTTTTTATGTATGATACAGTTTATGGTATTCCAGAGTTTTCTAGGTTCATTTTTATGTGTATTCAATTGATCATGTTCATAATTAGATTTAAGTTTTCTTATGATGGAAATGTAAAAATTACGGTAGCGAGTGTAAGTTACTTTTTTGATAAGGTTTTCTGGGTCTTGACGGTATTCAAGATGAAGTTTATCTCGAACTTTAGAGCATTTAATAAGTCCAGCCGTCATCCAAGGGTGCAAAGCAAGTTTATGGCGACTTATTTTTATAATTTTAGAATGTTTGTTTATTGCATTTGTTATTTTCGATGTAAAGGATTTAACAGCGTTATCAAGATTATTACTATTAATAATTGTTGATCAATCAATTGATTTGAGATCAGACTTCACTGAATCAGTGTCAATTATAGTTTTGTAACGACTTGGCTTAGTATATTTAAAGCCCTTCGTTGCAATACCCGCCATAGTAATACAATGATCAGTAAGATCCGAGAGACAAACTATAGATTCCGCATGATGTTTAGCTGACACAAAAATATGATCGAGGCATGATTTTACGCGAGTCGCCTTATCTATGCAGGGGATGAGACCATGTTCAGCCAGAACGCTAATGTATTCTATTACACTATTATCATCGTGATTCAAAATATTAATGTTCATATCTCCTGCCAGAATAACACATGAATTAGAATCCATAGAACTAAGGGTTTCATCGAGTGAATGAATAAAGTTATGTGGTTTGCAAAACCTGGGGACCTATAAATAGCTATTACTTTAAACTGATTTGGGACTTCAACCATAATACAATTAGCTTCATCAACATCCAGTTCAGCAAAAATGGGAGACCACTTAGTATTAACGTAAACCATAACTCCGCCGCACTTGTTAGTAAATTTCGTTGAATGGTAAGATGTATATCCTTGAAGTTGTTTAATGGTACTGAATTCATTTAGCCAGCATTCACTGAAAACAATAATATCGAAGTCAGTACCTAGTCTTTTTTGTGTTACAAGGAAGTTATCAAAGTTTTTCTGTGCACTTCTAATATTAATGTTGAGTATCTTCAGGGAATATTTAGAAATAATACTCGCACACTCTTCCAAAACTGATAATGTATGACAATTAATCTTATATGAGCTGTCAACTTCATCTAATAAATTTAGGGTAGCCATGGGTAGAGCATAGGGAAGTATGATTTTATATTGTATCGCATTATGTGATAGTTAATTGTCATATATGAGTATCCGGAAAAACGACCATTTTTGTAATGAAGATTTTTGTGTATGTTGAATGTGTGTAAACCGTAGTTAGTAATTGTGTTTGTGATGTGAGTGTGTGTATTATAAGGTGAGTATGTGAGAGAGAGCGAAACATCAGGAGTATTTTGATTATAACATGCCAATATTAACTTACTAAGAAACATGATAAAAAATATTAGATAGGCTACTTTACAACTAAGACTGCAGCGTGCCGTCTCCACTCTTGATTGGATCCGATGGGAACAGACGAGCAAGGTCATCCTCCGACTGAATTCTGATTGCTGGACTTCCTTCTTTTGCATCACGTTTTCTAAGAAAGATGAATCCATTGTTAAGCCAGCAGTATTTGTACTCGTGTGTTTTAGCGAAATTCTTCGTATTGCGAAATAAATTACGGTTATGGCGAGTGAGGCGTTCGTTTACATATACCTTTCTGTCCGTCCCAGAACCCACAATGTCATTATTTTTTAAAGAACGACGGGTTTTTGCTTGCCTCATGAACTCATCTCTTCTGGACCGTTGGGTAAAAGCAACAACAAGTGGGCGGGGGAGTGAGCGAATATTATCTTTATCTCCTTCCTTGTTTTTGTGTTTAGGTCCAGCCCGAGAGACATAGTCTAGGTCACAATCATGCAACTCCATACCAAGCTTATTGGCCGTTGTTAGTGCAAGGTGATATGGGTTTTCGTTCGGCGTTTCATCGAGGCCCGAGAGTTCCAGCTCGTTTCTCAAAGAAAATTGCATTTGTTCATTGAGTTGCTGTTCGAGGCTAGTAATTTTGGTTTTCAAAGCAGCAGTTTCACATACCTGAGTCTCCAATGCCTTGATTCTCGCATCATAGTTGGACAATTTTGAATCCAACTTATCAAGACGCTCTATCAAGTTGATCTTCATATCCGTCATATGTTGTCTCATGAGACTCATTTCTTGTGAGAGTGTTTGTAGAGAGTCTGTCGAAGCAGCAGTACTCACTGTCTGCGCAAAGCTTGTCGAGGCTTCGGTGGGGCTTGTGAGGGATTGTGGGCGATTTTTCCTACGTAAAGTGACGTTTTCGGCTGCAGTACGGACCGGAGTTTGTGAATTGTTCCCACCTTTCTTCATCTTTGCAGTACAAGTCGGACAAATCCACGTTTTTATCTCATTCGGCTTAAGATTTTCCGTCTTTGTGCAGATCACGTGATAGCTTTGTGCGCATTCTGCAGTTGTACAGATGATTTTTTTATCATCATTTTTAAAGTTTTGGAGGCAGCCTGAACAGCGCATCTTAATAGTACCGAATTATAGCGATGAGTTTGCGATAGTAAAACGGTGTCGATCGCCTCTTGTTTAGCTACCGTGGTACAGGGTCGAGCAGCGTTGTCGATCGGTCGTTACGTTGATTCACCAGGCGACACATTAAATTGCAAGTCATGCACGGTAGCCAGCCAGTCTCAAATATCAGCGTATCTTGTGTTTGTAGTCCCGAGAAAGTTCGCGTCCAAAAGGTCCTAAACGCCGTGCAGATCGCGTCACTTACGCGTTTTTGTCAAAAACACTCAGCGAGAAATATATTTTTAGTTATATTTCAGAGTTACCACAATTATTGTTTAATTACTAACACCATTCGCACACACTGTATATTGATAAGTATTTTGATGTTATTTTCAAGCATCTCTTTAAGGTTCACTTATATTTACGTATGCACTCGTTTGTAAAAAAAAAAAAACAACATGGCGTTGAAGAGATTAGAACACATAGAAAAGAAGCTCGATAAAAATGAAGAGATGAAAAATAGATACAAGCTTCAAATGGAAACACTCTTCGCGAACGGGTACGCCGAGATAGCTCCTGAACCAGTAGACAATCGAATCTGGTACCTTCCCCACTTCGCGGTGATCAATCCTCAGAAACCAGAGAAGCTGAGAATCGTACATGATGCTGCAGCCAAGTCACAAGGAGTCTGCCTCAATGACATGTTACTCTCGGGCCCCGACATGCTCCAATCATTGCCGGGAGTCCTCATGAGGTTCCGACAACAACCCATAGCAGTGACAGCCGACATAAAAGATATGTTTTTGAGAGTTGAAATCAGAAAAGAAGATAGAGACATGCAGCGCTTCCTCTGGCGAGGAGATCGACGTACAGGGGCGCCCACTGAATACAGAATGAAAAGCGTGATCTTCGGAGCGACATCTTCCCCGTGCACTGCAATCTACGTAAAGGATAAGAACGCGGAAGACCACAGAGACCAGTATCCCCGAGCAGCGACAGCCATCGTTAAAAACCATTATGTCGATGACTATCTGGCGAGCTACTGCGATGAAGACGAAACAATCGAAATAGCGTCACAAGTGGCCCTCATACACAGCCGCGCTAACTATACGCTTCAAAGGTGGTCCTCAAACTCCACCAAAGTCTTAAAATCGCTAGCGCCGGGTAGTAAAGAAGACATCGTACAACTCGCGCCCGAGAAGATCCTGGGGATGATATGGAACCCGAAGCTCGACACCTTATCATTCAACATAAACAAGAACAAATTAACAAATGAAATATTCAGTGGAAAAAAGAGGCCTACGAAGAGAGAAGCCCTGAGCACAGTCATGTCAATATATGACCCCCTCGGGCTCGCTACGCCGATCACCGTACAAGCTAAGAAGATACTCCAAGAAACTTGGAGGTCCGGCATAGAATGGGACGCTGAACTTCACAATAACGAAACCGAAATGTGGAATAGTTGGATGACTCACGTACAAATACTACCACAGTTGCAAATACAAAGATGTCACGCCGAGTTGGCCCGCGCTACGATTCGAGAGCTACATACCTTCGTAGACGCCAGCTCGTCTGCATACGCTACGGTCGTATACTGGAGAACGGTCGATGAAAACGGAAGAATCCACGTATCTATAGCCTGCAGCAAAGGGAAAGTCGCGCCATTGAAAGTAATTTCAATACCGCGCTTAGAACTTCAAGCCGCCACGCTGGGTTCCCGCCTCGCCGAAACTGCATCGACAGAATACGACTTCAAGCCTACACGTCGAGTATACTGGTCTGATTCGAAAACGGTACTAACCTGGATTCGAACGGGACCGAGAGCCTTCAAACCTTTCGTCGCACATAGACTCGCCGAAATCGCAGAAACCACGAAAGTTAATGAATGGCGCTGGGTACCGACGAAACTCAACGTGGCAGACGATGCGACACGAACAACGCCGACAGATTTCAACTCGCAACATCGCTGGTATCAAGGGCCTTCGTTCTTACTCTCACCCGAGGACGAATGGCCGACTGAAGAGCCGTCAGAATCACCAATCGATAATAGTGAAGAAAGAGTGTGTGTTAACACAAACAAACACACACTCACACAAGCCTTACCGGATATCTCAAGATTTTCAAGCTGGATCAGACTTCAGAGGGCGACCGCACGGGCCCTACAGTTCATAGAAATCATTCGTAGTAAAGAAAAGTGTTCAAATACACGAAAACGAACTAAGAAAATAGAAAATATAGATCCAGATTGGAAAATAGTACAAAATTCCAATAAGAAAACGCAAGCTTTCAAGACTAAAATAGAAAAAACTCTCAACTTCAAGCCCTTAGAAGCTCACTTATTGTTACAAGCTGAGATGTTGTGGGTGAAAGCCCAGCAGCAAGAAACCTTCGCGGACGAGCTGGAAGCCTTACGTAAAGGAAACGACGTAAACACAAATAGCAGATTACTTCAACTGTCGACTTACCTAGACGCTGAAGGGATCATCCGCCTTCGTTCAAGAGTAGCTGCCGCCGCCGACATCACAGACTGCCAGAAGACGCCCATCATAATCGACGGAAGTCATCGCTGGACTCGATTATACATAAAACGAGTCCATGAACAGCTTCATCATGGTGGATTCGAAACAACGGCGAATGAAGTACGTCAACGCTACTGGGTGCTACGCCTACGCTACGCAGTTAGAAACGTAGTAAAAACCTGTCAAGCGTGCCGCATAAGAAAGGCGAAACCAGCGTGGCCAGCTACGGGAGACCATCCTCGAAGTCGTCTCGCCCATCACAAGCGACCGTTCACCTTCACCGGTCTGGATTACTTCGGCCCGCTAACAGTCACAGTCGGTCGTACGCATCAAAAACGCTACGGAGCGCTCTTCACATGCCTAACTACGAGAGCGATACACTTGGAGCTAGCCGGCAGCCTCAGCACGGACTCGGCTATCATGGCCCTGCGCCGCTTTATAAATAGAAGAGGATGCCCTACAGAACTCTGGTCAGACCACGGAACTAACTTCCGCGGCGCCGACATAGAACTGAAGAAAGCAGCGCACGAAGCCTTAAGAGACGAAGCCTCAACGCACTCGATACAGTGGCGTTTCATCCCTCCTAGCGCGCCGTTTATGGGCGGCGCGTGGGAACGGCTGGTTAAAAGTGTGAAAACTGCTTTGAATGTCACTCTACATGAACGAGCCCCCAAAGAAGAGATCCTGCAGACGCTGTTGGTTGAAATAGAGAACACAGTCAACAGCAGACCTCTCACACACGTCTCGACGGAAGCTGAAGACCCAGAGGCGATTACTCCAAACCACTTCCTACTGGGTGGTGCCTCGCGAGTACCCGTACCTGGCACCTTCACCGAGGAAGACAGCTGCGGACGTCGGGATTGGAGGAAGAGTCAGCGCCTGGCCGACATGTTCTGGGCACGTTGGGTGCGCGAGTACCTTCCAGAACTCCAAAGAAGACGCGAACCTACGTCCAAGGGTACCATCAAACTCAACGACCTGGTACTCATAGCTGATGGAACTCTCCCTCGAAACGCCTGGCCCCGAGGCATCGTCATAAATATCTACCCCGGACCAGATGGTGAAATTCGAGTCGTCGACGTGCAGACAAACAAAGGGACCCTGCGAAGACCTACAAAGAAGCTGGTGATCCTGCCCTGCAGCAGCCACTCCGAGGATGATGTCTCCTGAACGTGTACCCCCTGATGGTTCCAGTCAAGACTGCGGCGGGAGATTATGTACACGACTGAAGATAGTTTTAATTTGAAATTCGTATAATTCTTAATATTATGTAAATAAAGATAACTTTGAATTGATTTTATAGCTTATAAGAAATGTATAGTTGTTGTTATAATAGTTTATGTTCGTATCTTATAAGAATTTAATTAAAAATACAGTCCACTTAGTTTGTATAGGATAAGTTTATTTTGAATTTTAATAAAGAAAGAGACAGTACGCAGACGGAGTAAAGAGTACCATACTTTAAGCGTGATAGGTAGAAACACGCATAGTTGCTCGCCCGCAAGCCTACACTAGTTGCGGGCCGCCCAAATTAAATATATAGTCGGCGAAACCTCAGTATGGCACTCCGACCTCCCGAAGCAACAAGTGTCCTGAAAATAGAAGAAAGTGTTTTTAATCAAGATTCCTGAACAAATCCCTGCAGTAATTCCTGGCGAAAATTCCTGGCGAAAATCCTGACGAAAATTCCTGACGAAAATCCTGTACAAAAACTGAACTGTATAGAAGCGAATAAAACCTTGCCGTGAACCTAGTGGCTATTTAATAGTATAGTTTGTCCAAGCCGTTAGTCGTTCACAAATTTTATTTACATAGATTTATTTTTTACTTTGCCAATTTATATTTTATTAGTTGTATTGAAAGTAGTTTGCGCGTAATGCAAAATTAGAACGCATATCATTTGAAAACAATTCTACTATAGTTGTAATGACATATTGACGTGAGAACTACCAAACACATCTGGGTGGAGGTAGGAAATAAACTAGGTTGTCTTACAACATAAATTTAGGCTAGATTTCTGTTAGAGTGGTTCGCACTACATCCGGTTCAAATCCGAGAAAATAAGAATTTAGAAATTTTGCATGAAATGCCGGATGACGGATGTCGGATAGAGTGCGTAAGCTACCATAGAAATAGGTAGTTCTAAAGCTACGGCGGCGCTGCCGCGCCGGATCGTCATTTCTCGGATTCGAATCGGATAAGAATCGGATATAGTGCGTAACCGCTCTTTGTGTTAGAAACATTTCATTTATTTTTTTAAATATCTACTAAGAAAGCGAAAGCCCACTGATACAAGAGTCATTTATCGCATTCCGGCTGATTGATAAAAAGCCCATAAACTGACTTTATTTTAAAACAACGTAAAAAGTTTTAAAATATTATTTACAGCGGTTACCACTACATCCGACCTGAATCCGAGAAAATACGGTCCACCATAGGCCGTAGCCGCAGAACTATTTCTACGGTCGCTTAAGCACTAGATCTGGCTTCCTTCATCCGTCATTTCATACTAGATTTCTAGATCTATTCTCAGATTCGGATAGGATTTGTATATGGATCGTAACCGCTCGAATTAGAACTGTAACTTGTTAAATTAGAATTCACTTTGAATGTTACATATCATGTTAGCTTTAGACCTTCTTATTAGAATTAAGTTCTTTCTTCTGTAAAGGTATCTTACATTTATCATATTTCTTTCTTTTTCTAGATTTGACGCTTTGAAGAAAAACCTACGACCACAGAGATTCTACGGGCTATCGCGGAACTCTGTACAACCTAAACTAGCCGAAAGCAAAACCTACGAAATATAATCGTAACTGTACATGCTCATGTTATTCTTTATGTAAATGTCTTAACTAAGATTCTTTACTGCGCGCGAACAAGGTCATAATCAACGGAGAGGGATAGTGATATCTTATTTCTTTGTCGCACTCGTGCGCTTTATACGAGTGCATTGTCTGTGCGTACGGATAAAACAACGATAGATGCGTAATACTGACCACTGGAGATTTGTGGTAGACAATCCTCGAAACAATTGAAGCGTTTTTTACAAAAACAGCCACTGTCCAAAATTAGTTTTTATTCAGGAACAAGAAAAAACTTAATAAAAAAAAATCTGATGACCATGTAGTTTAGCAATCAATTAAACTTGTTAAATAGTTATATTAGCTTTAAGAATAAACATAATAAACAAAGCCATGTCTTAGAACTTATACCTATAAACTAAGCTGAAAGCCTAGGGTACCTGGACATTGGTGGTTTTTGTAAGAAAAATGAACTTGATTGTATACAAAATAGTGAAATACTGCTTACTTCCTTAAAAACTTTTATTGCACTAAAACAAAAACTAAACATAGACTTAGTACCTAATTTATACTTAACATAAAAAATATTATAGTATCATTCTTCACCACTACTGTTGTCATCTCCTGAAATATCCACATCTTCATCTTCTTTAACATTTTGCTGCAGTAGGGAGTTGTAGTATTGTGTGTTCAATGGATTTGAAAGATACTTTGCCAAGTTTATTATATCTTTTAGTTTTCCTTCTTTTAAAGGTAATGGACCCTGGTACAGAGGTACAAATGATATGTTTTCAGCTGACATCTTTTTTTTATTTCTTATGCATATTGGAAGCCAAGGGCCGCTGTAAGAATCTCTTACACACATTTTTATCCTCATTCTGTTTAATTTTTAGCATCCTGATGCCTTTTATTTTCATTGCTGGTCTACTTTGTTTCAAAAAGTATGGTTCTAACCCTTTGAAAATGTTCAGGAAATCATCTTGACTAACATTAACAACATCAAATGGTGAGGGCTTTGCTCTAGCTTCTTTAATAAGATGATCCCAATCACTTTGAACTTCTGCTACATTCACTTTTTTTTTAGCTGACACCAGACTGAAGTCCTGATCATTGGGCAAATAACTGTGACCGCGAATGGGAAAAATATACAAAACTTTTTTAAAAAGCTTCAGACATACTACTAGGTAGAAAAGAAATCGAACCATAGTATAATTTTTGTTTTGGCCTGAGCAACCATCACTGAAAATAACACAAGTTTCATTGTGGGCACCAACGTCATTAAAATATTTTAGAAGCATAGATGTCACATTATTCTGTCCTTTACCACCAACCATCTCATCATACACATTCATGTAAGCTCTATCATTGCCTAAATCATGAATTCCAAATAAAAAATACCACAGCTGGCGAGCATAAAATACATCTGATGTTTTGATGTGCGGAAGAGGTAGGTTTTGCATGTAGTCAAATGAAATGCATCTTATTTGCCCCATCTTAGCTTTACCTCGGTAAAATTTCTTTAAATTTGTAAAAGTTTCAGCTTTTGTTTTATGTAATTTATGTTCAAATTCCAACCTTTTCTTCTCATTTTCATCACTGCAGGCAGCAATCTTATTAATCATAGAATAACAATAGGCACATGTATCACTCCTTGGTAATCCAAATTTTATATTAAACTCATTTGTGAAAACTTCCCAGTAAACTTGATAACTAACATTAATGCGGTATAAGTTTAAAAACATCTTCCACATTTTTTTCACGCTTATATTTTCAGGCAAATAAAAACGGTTTGGGTTCTTTCTGATAGAGTAGTGTGATTGCCTTACTTTAAATGATTTTATGTGAGCTCTCACTAAGTTAGTTACTTCAACAGGAGTTTTCTTGTACCTGTTGGATGTATGTTTACCCCTCTGGTCAGTGGGTGCTTTACCAAACTCAATGAGATGTGCTTGAATTCGCCTCAGTCTTGCTCTTTTAATACCATAAAGGCTAAGAAATGCCTTTTGACAAACAGCAATATCTTGGTTGTTAGCCCGGACCTTATAGGTATAGTAAGCGTTATGGCCATGCACGGTCTCCACATGAAAATCTTGTTCATCATCATTACTATCATCATCAAGTTTACGAGTCCTGCGTCGTTGAATAGCGTGGACAGTAATAAGGCCTGCTAAATGAGAATCTTGAGCATTTTTATCTTGTAGGTTTTAAAGATATCCAAGAGCTTTTGTTGTAGGTCTTCACAATGTTTAAAACATAAATTTCGGCAGCTGGAAAAGATAAAACAAAAAATAAGATAAGATCCACATAGAATCAAAGCAGTAATCTACATTAAAACCAATAAAACTTTATTAATACTAACCTGCAACGCATCCCAGTCTGTCGTTTCGGCACTGTTTTACCAACATGATTTACATGTTCTAGGCCTTGAACTTTCAGGTTTTTAATAATAGCTTCCTTTTTTTCTTTTCTCCTCCGTTTAGCCGGCCAATTAGTTTCATTTTCTGCATCACTTTCGACAAAATTTAAGTCCATTTTCTAAGCAAAAATACATAAAAGTAAAAGCCCGCTCAAAATAGTTTGTTGACGTCCAGCCAGAGTAATGAATGAATGACAGTTTTGTTTTTTTTTAAAAACCGCCAATGTTCAGGATATAGGTTGTTTTTGTCAAATCACCATATTTTTAACCTCTAATAACCGTGTATCTGGGCTGTTCTTGTAAAAACGAATAGTACAGATCGATAGACGGTCATTGAAAGTATTACCAGACATCAAAACATAATTTTCGCAAAAAGTGGACAAAGGTTGTTTTTGTAAAAAACGCTTCAATTACAATATTATAGATCGCGCCAAACATCTATACCCTAGCAAATAATTCAATGCAGTAAACTGACAGTTCGAAATGTCAAAGAGAAAAATAATAATACCAGTTAAATAAAATCTTCGTAGTGTAAGTACTGAATGAGAATGATAGAAAATGAAGGAGTCTTTGTCATTCGTTTTGCATAAAATTTTAAAGCAATTTATAAGCAATTGAATTTGAGGTATGTACTTTATCTTCACAGTAACTTTAGTCTAATAATTCATTACTAAACAGGTCTAGTGCTTTAAAACGGTTACAGTAGGAGTAAAATCCACTTCATACCTAACTGCTTTATTTTTCTAACTCCTTTAGTCGTTTAAAATGAAATTTCAAGAACAGTTACCCGTTGCTAACAGAAACATAAATATATATTTTTTCTAATCATTTAGATATTATTATTAAAAAAAAGATTTCATTCATTCACTTTAACCACATCACTATTTTTTTTTCTTCCTTCCTAAAGAGGGCACACTGGAGCTGTCATTTTACTGCATCGAATTATTTGCCAGAGTATAGTGTCCTCTGAAGTTGTAGCAAGGCGTTTTGCGCAGGTGTTTTACTTAGAAAAAACAACTTCTCGCAACAACTTCAGAGGGTACTAAATAATTGGCGCGATCTATAATCTCCGTACTTAATATAATGTTATCAAAATTATTTAAAATTTCTTCTCAATAGTCATTTTCTTATCGATAACGAGACTGCGCACTTGCGGTGTACCCCGAACACTAAAATTTATGATTGATCCGTTGATTTTTTACTTTTTTCGCACGCAATAAAATTGTATAGCTAGACACAATTTCTAATTATAAGCTATGTGTATTTACAGGCCCTTGTCAAGTATCTATGGATATTCTAAATTTTATTATTTTTAATGAATGATGAGACTTAAAAGAAACTTAAAGCTCCGTGATTAGCACATGACAAAATACATTTCAATACAGTCAAAAAAATTTGAATGAAATGACGCAGGGCTTTCTGGGAAGGGAATAATACAAAAAAAATGAGAAAGAAAACAAATATAGCACAATATTAATCTAATTTATAAATATTTTTTTGATAAGTTTAGCTATTTAGTTAAAAACTTACTTACCTTACGTAAAAACAGTCAATATGTATAACGACAAGTACCTATTTCTGTCCTTTTCTCTCCCCACGCAATGACGTCGTTAGGAACAGTTCGCAAAACAGGCTCCCTAAATAGAACCCAATGACGCTAGCTAGTCTTTTGTGATGTATTATTGCTGCTGACTTTACGTGGTACTTAATTTTACTCTAATTTCACTTATTTGTTATTGCTAATGATTTTTCCATAGGCAAGTTCTTAATAAAGATTTTGAAAATATTTATCTATTCAACAATGTGCCTTCTTAAGTTCATATTTTTTACAATTCACCATTGATTTTATTGATAGAATCTTTTTAAAATTGGTTTAGGGTGACTTATTCTAATGCGTTCTTTCAAAGATATTTCCCAGACTGAATAGTAATAATATTCACTCACACTGTATTGTCATAAAAAACAAATACGAAAAAGAAAAAACATACACAAATTGTGGCCAACTTTTGCGGCCATATCGCTCAAGCAATTTCTTCCAGACAATACGCCAATCTTAAGCAGATCATTAACATAATAATACAGCGAGGGCCAGTGCAAACAGCATCTCTTAGTACTTGGAAATAATACAAAAGAAGATAAACATAATATCTTATAAAAACAATCTAAGAATAACATAGATTAAAAAAGCCATTGAAATAAACTTAATTGTTTGTTTGTTGTCAAAAATAACTTATCTATATTATAAATGTCTAAAATATTAAATGTTATCGTACAGAAGGCAGCAGATCAAGCGTTACATTACCTGTCAAATTTCCCCAAACAATTTTAACTTTATGTCGAGGGCATAGAGTTCAGATTCAAATAAAAAAAAATACAGATTTGTAACTCTTGATGTGCTGCCTCTTTTATTTTTTATATTATAATTTACCCTTCAATTATTACCTAAATATAAGAACATAATAAATACAATTATAAAAAAAAAATTAAAAGCTACTGGAAAAGTAAATAATTTTTTGTTTCCTACTACTATCGCTAAAGAATATACAGGGGCCTGTAAAATAGTTACAATATTTTAAGGGCAGGTTAAGAAATATGCGTGTATGTTTTAATGTTTATAATTATTAATATTATCTTTCCGCTTAGTGGATAGTTTCATGCCACTTGAATCATTTGTTATTTTTTATATGAGAAACATTAAAAATACGTTATTCCGATTTTTATCATAAATGAAATCAATACGATGTTCCTCCCTCTTAAAATATTTTACACTATTTTTGCAGACCTATTTTTTTAGTAGTAGCTGTGCGGGAAGCAGAGAAAGGTCTCATTTATCGAGATGCACAGATGAGTCGTATGCGTTGAAATATTCTAATATACCTAATGAAATATTGTAAATAGTACATGTAGTTTGTAGAGCTTTGAAACTATGATATATAACTTTAAAGATCAAATGAAATAGAAACAATACTTTACTTGTGTTAGAACCCTTGTTGAAAAATTAAATGATGATTTAGTAGAAATCTGGCCAACGAAAGTTGAACTTGTAAAATATGGCATAGATTTGTAATAAATAATTTGATATTATAGTTTATTATTTTTGCTTTATTTTTATGAAGATGAAGGTGTTTTTTAACAATACACGGAGAAGCCACCAGCCAAGGACAAGGTATAATGATAAGAAATTAACAAGAAATTTGAGGAATTTTCGTACAGTCAAAGAACAAAGTGTTTTAAAAGTGTTTATTGAATCTTCGAAAGTATATCTTATTATTGTTTATGAAAGTAAGAAAATACGAGGTTTAAACTACTAAATAAAACAATTAGATGTGTATAATTAGTAATTTCAAGTATCAATTCACTAAGGTTGGAGTTAAACCTCCGCTCAACCCACTAACGCAGAGCCGGACGAATCTCTCAGAAAATCTCGGAGAAGTCTTCCCACTCTTATATTTCCCATTCCCACCCTTATATCTTACGGTAATAACGTTCAGAATGTCAAAATGAACTCGCCATTTTTAATGTCCCCAACCAAATATTAATATTATCATGGTCTTGTTCATATTTCGTTGGCTAGAGTCTACTTTAGTAAGTCCATTAGCATTAAAGCGTCTGTACTTGTATTGTACCTGTACTTATAAGTCTATATTTAAGATTACTTATTTAAGTTTAAATGTAAAGACATTAAAATGTATTCGTTTATGATTAACTGTTTTTTTTTTCTGATTGTAGACTTAGTTTCGTATTACATGAAGAGACGCCTCTTGTTGAAAAAATCGTTGGTACAACCTTTTAACCCTAAGTCATTTTAATATTTGCAATCTACACATTACGAAACTACGGTTTTGAAATTTATTTTATTAGGTTTTCATTTGTTCTATTTGAATACAAAATACATGGGTGCATAAATAAGGACTGACAAGAAGCCATATTGTTCCGCATTTTACTACCAAGTGCGGATGAGAAGAAGTGCTAGTGTTAACACTATCGTAAATGCACTTTGCATTGGGGACGAAGTGAGAATGAGACAAAGTGTAAGTATAAAACGTAAGTAAACACACAAAGGAAGAGTCAAAAAACACCCAACAAAAAACGCATATTTTTAATCAGATTCTTTTCAGACTTATATCACGATGTACGTACAGTGTGTTAGGGATCGGATTTCCGATAATTGACCCACGTACAGTAGGTACGTTAAATTTTATCGACAAAATACCATACAAAAGAAGGTCTCGCCGCACACGCCTCAGAATGACAGCCATTTTAAAATTTAATATCTAGTATTTTTACGAGTTCAGTAGATATTAGATTGTACAAAGCACAAGTTCCATTAGTGTGCAAGTGAGAGCGGTGTTATTAGGATAGTTAGGTGTGAGTGAGAGAAAAACTACTTTAAGACTTTTAAATTCTTCTTCTTCAGAATTTTTACGGAAATCATTCAAACTGACCGCTATTATTTTGAATGCAGGCGGTTGCCTTTAATCCGTCGAGTGGCTCTTTCTACCATTTCTCTATTGTTTCTTAGTTCTTCTGCTGTCTTCTGGCTATGGAGTCCTAGTACATTTCTTTCGAAATGTGAGAGCTCACTTGAATGCGATTGATTCGCCATGGATCGGACGATGCGGTACGGTTGCTTGGCCCCCGCGGTCACCGGATATTACTCTTATTTTATTTTACTTTATGGGGTACAATAAAACAAAAAATATATCGAAAAGTTCTGGGCCGAGAAGGAGCTCCTTCGTCGGATAATGACGACAGCAGAAGAACTAAATAAATAAACTAAGTAAATAAATAAATAAACTAAGAAACGAAAAGAGACACTCAGCAAGTCGGATTAAGGTCAACCGCCTGCATTCATTATCATCATAACTCTTTGTAATTATGATGATGTAGTGGGCACTGCAGGGCTATGAGTCTCTCCTCGGGTGGCGGCTGGTTGGTAGATGTCAGAAATTTCAGGGCGCCGAAATGGCTTCTGATAAACCCTAACAACGACTAAGCACTGTATACAAGTATAGGTACAGCACCCGGGACCAACTGCTTAACGTGCCCCATAGATGAATATAAGTACTAAAACGTGCCCTCTGAAGCACGGAAGTCGCCGTGAGAAATAAATGGTCGGCGGTCACCCATCCACGTACCGACCACGGCGAACGTTGCTTAACCAATGATATCGTATATCATACAAAGTAACCACGGCGTCCCGAAGACTAGCTATATTAATTACATATAAGAATCACGAGTTTTTGTAACAATGATGTACTTACCTAAAGAAGGCAGCAGATCAAGCGTTACAAATTTGCAATTACCCCAATCAATTTTTATCTTTATGTACAAGCTTCGTATTTAATTGTAAATTTTTGACAGATTGGGAATCTGCCGCCTTCTGTGCCTATAGCGCGCGCAAGATAAGTCTGCACGTGCCCAATGCTGAGGCCACACTACCGTGATATGCCAATAATTATTGCCATAACTTAATCAACACCTAGGTGTAACCACGATTTATGGCCATAATTTTACAATGCCAATCAATATGACAAATCATCATCGCAACTCTTTTGTAATGAGCCCACTGCAGGGCATGAGCCTCTCCCCTGGGTGACGAGGAGGTAGGTATAGGTAGGCCGTAATCCAACAAGCGGGCCCAGTGCTGGGTGGTGGATGTCAGAATTTTCAGGACGCCAAAGTGGCTTCTGACAAACCCTAACGACTACTGTATACAAGTATACAGCACCCGGGACCGACTGCTTAACGTGCCCTCCGAAGCACGGAAGTCGCTGTGAGAAATGAATGGTCGGCGGTCACCCATCCAAGTACCGACCGCACCAAATGTTGCTTAATCTGTGATATCGTATGATACACACAGTAACAACGGCGCCACGACGACTTCATGGTAGGCAATCGCTCCGGCGGCGGCCTTTTTTCGCACATCATAGAAGATTACCGCAGTAATTATTGCGTTTGTGGCCACACTACTGTTTGTCCAGTGTGCAATATGAGCTCACCGGCGACGCACGTATCGACCGACATGGAGAGGTCAAATGAAAAAGCGCTCGAGTTTTTAGAATTATTCCAATCCGAACCGCTCTTTGGGATACCCTACTTGTCTCCTTTTAGCTTTGTTGAAATTTAAAAGATTCATGTAAAAATAATTGGCACTCATAAAACACAACACCGCTGCAGCTTCGACCCCCACCTTGAAAAAGTGATCTTTTCCGCCAAATTTATTGACATATCTAGGTAAACTCTAGTGTAACCACACCAGTTCATGCAGTAATTTAAGCAGTAATTTAATGTCATAATTATTGCGGTAACAGCCCGGTAGACGGTAAGGTAGTGTGGCCGCAGTATAAAACTATAACTAAATCTCTGCCTGCTAGATATGTTGTTTCGCGGAGTTATGCCCAAGGTTATAAAAAGTGCTGGGACAGATATCATAATGAAAGTGAAACGTGCTTGTGATGCAGAACGGGACAATAAAGGGTCACTACCACCACCAGCGCTACCCGTCACGCGCAGACTTATCTTGCGCGCACTCTACCTAACCTTTGACTTTAATCTCACCTGATGGTATATGAAGATGGGGTTAGAAAGGAACTGATTCATTAAAAAATGCCGGAATACCTACATTAAATGGTGCTGTGATATTTGGCGGCAGATTTATTCTAAAAGTTAGACCCTATCGAAGCAAACCCTGGGGCTCCACCAGGCGGAGGTCGCTCGGAGTAGTTGCTTTTTACTTCAAGCATATTCAGGGATGATATGCTTTATATAAGCCCAGTAGGATTGAGGTCACAATAATTGCGACCTGAATTCTGGTGCCTGGCAGGGGTTACATGATGCTCTTGGTGTATTTTGTGACCTATCTAAGGCATTAGACTGTGTTCAGCATGACACTCTCATCATAAAACTCCACCACAACGGCATCAAAGATATGAATTCAAAACTTTTGAATTCATATCTAAGTGACAGAATTCAGAAGGTTGAGGTTAACCGGAAAAGGTCGGCTGGGTCGGTTGTGAGAATAGGAGTGCCTCAAGATCAATTTTGCGACCATTTATGTTTTTAGTCTATATAAATGATCTACCTACCCTATATGGTAGGCATAATTTTTTAAATGTTAGACAGAAAATCAATTGCGGCGTTGTTATATAATTAGGTATACGATGACAAGACCACTAATTTACCTGCCATGGCCATGGTCTATCTTCTCCGTTCACAAAGCATGTTTAACCTCCTGAGCAATAGTCGCGCTCATTTTTGAGGACCTCTATCACTATCATTAGTATATAGTAGTATAGGTAGAGAGCTGCAAGTTGTAATTCCTTCTTAAGCTTGAAAGCAAGCGGTAAAATCGTCTTGGCATAGTAAAGAACGGGTAGAAGAGAGTGTAATTAAGTAAATTATTTCAGGTTTATTCGATATCGTCATAAGTTTATATAAGCGTTAATGGAACCTATTACCAAGGCTTCGCTGTCCGTATTCTTCTGTCATCAAGCTGTATCTCATGATCATGACCGTTTTTTTGCCGCTATAACAACAAAAACTAATAGAAGAAAAATATTTAAGTAAGTACCTACCTACCTAATTAAAAATAAACATATTAACATGTAAAAAAATTGCAATTTGGGCGGCCTTATCGCTTTAAACGATTCCTTCCAGGAACGGACACACAGCGGTTTCTTACCATAGTCTCTAGGTGGCGCTTTTTGCAAGTTCTTTGCAAGTAATTGTGCCATATAATGGAAACCATGCCGTCATAAGTAGGTATAAGACGGAACTCTTTGTGCGGTTTTCAGAGTCACTACATCTACCTACACAAAAGGATTCACGCTTTTTAAATAAACATAGGCAGTTAATTAAATAATGTTCATGTTTCTACTTTCTGTAAAGAATACTGCACTTTCTTATAAGCATGGATTTACTTTTATGATTATTTTATTATTTCAAAAAACATTTGGCTTCAAAGAAACATACGCTGTGGGTAATAATATTTTTTCCCGCGGTCAAACAAAACAATAGCACTTTAAATATGACCCAAACTAAACTGTTTAGAAATACTTAAATGGATTTGCATGCAACTTAACTTTAGATCGATCAATAAACATGCATGTCCCCTGTTATTATTTCAAATAAAATATAGCTTCGCTGAACTTTAAACGGGTAAGAACTATAACTTCAATTTTATGTATACCTAAGCTATGTTTTTACCTTTATATCTGAATATTATTATAACATTATTTAGTAAAGATAACCAAGATAACAAGCAAGCTGTATAGCTTAAACTTTTTGTTAGGGAGAAAAGAAACTGAACTGTCAATGATTCGCCTGTCAGTTACACTTGACGCTTGCTTCCCCCGTCAAATTAAATCAGTTGATTTGAAATGTTTGAGAGCGTTGTATGTGTACAAATTCTCTCGCTGTAAATTACGTTTATTAATTTTGTTATGTTTTTGCTGTGTTATTGTTGGAAATCGTGATATTAAAAATTTATATAGTGCTTGTTTTTTATGTATAGCAGTCTCTAATGCAGTGAAACGTATAAATAAACAAGTGATGCCGATGTTAGGTGTTACCCGAATGGATCGATATCGGTGACTTCGGATATATATTTTTTTGTTTACGGGATCTGAGAAGGTAGAAAATGGAGAAGTCAGCTAGACCTCGAACTGCCCTGAACGAGTGCGTGAAGGTGGTAGTGAGATGTCGCCCTCTGTCAGAAAAAGAGAAGCTGGAGGGTTACGACGAGGTGAGCATTCTGTTTGTTTGTGTTGTTGCAGCCAGGGTTGCGCATACCTGGTGCGTCGTCACTTTTAAAACCCTTTTACTATTGACATCAATGCTACATGTATTTAATTATTGCTATGAAAGTGATACCACGAAAAGATTATTTTTTTGTTTTGCAGGTAGACTTGCTAATCAATAACAGATGATTTCGTAAAAAAAATAGTTTCAAGTTTGAAATTGGACTAAATTTGCGCTGCTTCAATATTAAATCGCATAAATTATCTGATTTGAATTGAATATTAGGAAATCCTTTCCTGTATAATCTAATTATCCATCCTACAGCTGATTTCGCAAATCAGCGTTTGAATAAATGTTTTTCATTTCATTTCATTTCATTTCATTCATATTTTATTGATCCATGAAGGGAGTGAAAATATAATGTAATGAGTGAAGTTAAATATTTATCAGAACAAGTTGGACTGAGCCTCAAAAGTAATGTGCTGTAATTTGTAAAAATATTCGAAAATCACTTAAGTAATTTATGAGACTAGGTACCTATAACATTTGAAATGGAGAGTACATATAATTAGGAGCAGTCAAAAATGTATGCAATAGATAAGCGTTGTGGTTATCATTACTAAATTTGCATAACAGCCTACTATGAGTATGATGTGGGCTATTTGACAACCTACCACTATCTGTAAACTTATGCAGGCCTTGTCACTCTTACTACTACCACAAACAAATTGGCACTTATTTCAAATTGTAGCAACTTAACGATAAGTAAATACTAAATCTAAAAATAAGCTTTCAAAATATACATTCAAAATAAAAATAAAGGCAATTTTGTTTAAACCTTTATTACCATACTTAGTTTATTTGCACTATGTGAATACTAGAATGTATAAATATGTGATTTAATTTTGTGCAATAGTGTAGAAAATAATAGCAAAAGACATCTTGAAGATAGTGCAGCGAACAAATTCTTTTGGATAACGGTCATTCTATGATCACATGGTCATCCTATGGCTACAAAAACATTGATACTTAGCGTTGTAAACACTGATCATATCATGCAAGTATGAATAGAATGGTTTAATATTTTTTCTTGATAGTTCTAACACTAAATATTCTAGTTATTATCCCTCTAATAACAAACAAAAATATTTCCAGCTATTTTTATAAGCATGAAGCAAAGAAATGAATTTGGAAAAAAAGGATTATAATAGTTATTTTATTTTATTTTATTTTATTTTAAACATGGTAAACCAGAACTAAATACATTTATCTTAATACATAAATAGTGTAGGTGAAATATGTTTACACTTAAAGAAATAATATAACATAAACATGTAAGCACTCACTGAAGCAATAACAAAAATTGAAAAAAAGGAAACAAATTAAATTAATTAAGTACTTAAGTTACTTAACTTTCGTAATACAAAAAAAAAGAAAAATATTCCTATGTATTAAACAAAAAACAGTTATAAAGAATATTCTTTACCTTACAATATGATGACAGGTATTTAAGCTTATACCTAACTTATACTTGATATATTTTGTTTATAATTTTTGTAGTACCTACTTGGTAACCAATTGTAGTTTCAACGGCAGGACCAAATATTTTGATCAAAATCTAGTTGAACATTTTTATTATACATAAAAGACTATTTACGATATTGGATAAAAAAAATGGTAAATACGAATTATACTTAGCAATATTAAAGTAATACCCAAGATAAATATCTGTAGGCACATAGCAAACATTTGGTTTAAACCTGCAACTTTTTGGTATCAGTTGGCTATCTGCGCCATGAAGACAGTATCTCTGTGTATTGTTTGAAAATTTTTAATATTATTAAGTAATTTGCATAATTAAAATGCATTACTTTCACTTCATTATTTCTGGTTACTTATTTGGACTAAATGTAAAAGGTTATATCAAGGTCTGATTAGGTAACTTTAATAATATTAATATTTTCATTATTTCCTGAAAAATTATAAATTGCCAGATACACAGTGCATTATCGTCTTTATCATCAAGATTAGATCATGAATCTTGAGAATCAAATTTAAAACAATATTGAGATGATAAAAGTCAAAACCATGTAGTTTCTTTCGCCAAGCCTATTTTTATGTAATCCAGCCATTAAGAATGTTAGGATTAAGTATGCTCTGCTTGTACGAGGTCGTACAATTATCATTATTACTAATAACGTTCAGCATTAATTGACACTCAAAATAAGTGCTCTGGTTTAAAATTTTCAAGCGTAAGAATGAGTGTACCCACTTATCTATAATGTACGCTCTGGCAATATGCCATCTTTGCTCTAATTTTTTTATACTTTAACAACATAGACTAAATTAGAGATTGTTCATTCATTTAACGATATTTCAGTCTCTCATACGCCGATATTTGAGTTAGGTATTCTTTCTGACGTAATAAAGGTGACGTAAATTAGTCTAGTGTCGAAGGTTATTTCTTAATAATGAATACTACAAGGAGGTAATTCTTTAGGCAGAAGCTGAATTGACTTGCAACTGAAATTTCTTACGTCCAAAAGTATTTTCTGAAAATTAATTCAGGCAACCTTTTGTGACTTTGAATTAATACATTTTCTAATCTAAAACGTATTCTAAATCTACTGCACAATCGATCACAAACAATACGCGCTACACAATACCTTTGTAATAGCACGTAAATAATCTTAAATCTATTCGATACCTATGTTAAAGGTTTTGATATCTCATTATATTATTTAAATATCGAAGTTTGACTCTTTTCGGCTCTAGTAATAAGTTTTGTTTTTTATTAATTAATATAATTTTGTAATTTTCTCATAAGGGCGAAAGCCAGTATATGGGTCACCTGCAGGCCTAGCAAGAGGCCATCGGTAAAGACTCGAATTGACAAGATAAATAGTACCGAATTATTTTATCCTATCAGCAGTGCGAGCACAGAACTTTGTCGACTCGTATGTTTACGAATGTTCGTATACTATGGAGTCGGTTGCAAAATATAATTTATCTATACATTTATTTAACAATACAACATGTTCAAAAACATTTTAAATTAACAAGGCATATATTTATTTTTACTTGTCCTGGGGCAGTGGCTAGTTTTCAATCGTTGCTTACAAACCTACTCCAAACTATACGAACTAGTGAAAACACGAATCGATAAAGTTCTGTGCTCGCACTGCATGTTAGCTAACATGTGCACCATAATAAGTAGAATTACCTACTCAATTCGATGCCATATTCTAAGAAAATATCGATATAGGTATAAGCCCGATTTACCGTTTTCGATGGTCGCAGCAAGCCCCGCTGATGTATGTAATAAGCTCTAGGAAACTGCAGCTCAAGGGATGCCATTAGTATCAGCTGACTATCAGGGCGTTACCGACTATGAGCAAAGACCATGACTATGAAAAATCTTCGGCAATGCAAAAGAGTAGTATGGTCCCCACGCAGACGAGCTCTTATCACAAAGCGTTTAGACATTACAACCATATTTTTGTATATTTGACGACCCCTGAAAGTAAGGCTGTATGTCACGTTTTTACTCAGAAGGTCTTAGGCTGCAAACTGGACGGCAGCGACAGTGAGAGCGACAGCGGCGCGGGCAACTACGGGCCGTTCTCGACGCCAGCGGGCGCTCGAGCGACTAGTCGCGGTTTTATAGAAATTCAATACTTTCTATCGTGTCGCGGAAATCTCTAACCGCGCCGCTGTCGCTGTCGCTGCCGTTCAGTTTGCTCAAAGAAAAGATTAATATTACTGCATGCAATTAAGTACCTATTGTGTAAACATATTATTACATTGGACTCTATTACAATGAGTACGCGTTCATATTTATTTATTTTGACACAATTTATTTGCATTCTTTTTTGAATTTCATATGATATTACCTAGGCGAAGTCCCGTCGTCGGCCTCAGCAACCTAATCAGAAGTGGTACGAGCGTCTCTCCTCCAAGTCTCCGAATGAAAAGAAGTCAGACGTCCCTTTACAGGTCCAGTTGTCCTCCAGAGCTCATCAGACTTTTGGTTAACTTGGGGGGAGTGGCAGCGTACTAATAAGGGATGAAGGGGCTTTAGTAAAGGGTGCACTTGGGTGGAATGGCTATTCAGTTACAAATGTATGACAGTCTAGGTCCGGTATTTTTAAAATGCTTTGAATTTCGAGTATTTTCTTATGTAGTTGAATTTCACATTGAATTTCAAAGGCATTGTACTTCCAATTTTGATTGTCTAGCCAGAATGATAGGCGTAGTTAATTAGAATGGCTACAGATAAACTTTTAGTACTTTATGTAGCACATGTTTTTTTTTTGATTCAATGAATTCAAAGAAAGTGAATTAAATCTTGAGTATCACAAGATTAAAAACACACATATTTAGACAAATATTTTGAGTTTCAACCCAGTTCAAAAAAATATATACTTTTTGTTTAACAATTAATTTTAATTTTGGTTGTAATTTGTTTTTGTGTTTTATCAATAAATAAATAAATAAATAGTAGATATTCATACAGCATAGTCCATTTTCCGAAACAGAAGCATCTACTTTCTGACTAACTTTAAGTAGCAAATTTTTGGAATACAACTCAGTTTATCAGTAATAATTCATTCCTGTAAATTTGTAACTGAATAGTCAGGACTCATCAATGTATTATATTATATTCTTAAAATAATAAGGTTCAGGTAAAGTAAAGGGCTAGGTAACATCGACGCAGTCACATCTAAGTTACAGCCCGTTCACACATGATCCGTTATACTGGATACATTTATTGTATCGTAAATACGTATACTGAATATTGTGTATGTGAAGTAGCTCATAAAAATCCATGCGCCATCGATGAAAAAAAAACGTATTCGGTAAAACGTATCGAGTAAAACGGACAATGTGTGAACTGGCTGTAATACTACGAAGCTAGAGGAATCAATACTATATCTTGTTATATTACAGCATATTCGTTATACTAAATCAATTAAACAACTTTATAGTGATAGTTCTTAATGATAATATTGTCTTAAGTTTTCGCGATTCATACTATTAAATAAAACACTTTTTAACCGGATTTATCGCGTATATTTACTGATCGTCGCTCGTGACCACGGGGTCTGCAAAGACACCGAAACGTCGAGTCAAAATTTAAAATGTAAATATACGCGATAAATCCGGTTAAAAAGTGTTTTATTTAATAGTTCTTAATGATGCCATATTCTTTAGTTATTGGTGATGGTTAACGCTTCGTACTCTTAAGATATGCAGGTTTACAATTTTTAGAATGTAGCGATTTTGCAGTATTGTCAAATTGCGATATGCTTGCTCGTTTTTTTCAACCGACTTCCAAAAAAGGAGGAGGCTCTCAATTCGTCTGTATGTTTTTTTGTGTCTTTGTTACACGATATTTCGGACAATTATGAATTGGTTTTGAAAATTGTTGTTTCATATGATAGAGGATACTTCATAGTTGGTCCCATATAAATTTTATCGAAATTGGTTAGTTACTTGAAATTTAAATTTCAAACTTATGAAAACAATATGTATGATTTCGGAGAATGTTTACGTTGATGACATTCTCCACTCAGCCAAAGTTTTGGCGTGAAGTCAATTTTTTTAATGATCTGCATTCGTTGATTATTAGTTTCTGTAAAGCTAAACTTAATACTTCTTAGTTAGTTTTTTTTTAGAAACTGCTGAGTTTAAAGTTTTTTAATTCGATGTCCAGCGACAATTAAAACTATAGAATTCAAAAAATCCAAAATTATAGGAGGTGTCCCGGAGAAAATGTTGCCTTTACACCGTTAGACTTGAACTAAACGAGCGATGAATCAAATTGAATTGTATTCTTACAGTAAATTAAGTCGAATAGCATTTTCGTCAATATCGATGATCAAGTTTTACGGAAAACTCATACTCATCGGAATCTGTCATCAAAGTTAGTTTCACAAAAAATATCCAACGGATAAAGCCTTATAGGGTTCAAATTACAATATCAAGTGCTTTAACTGAATTTTTTCTTTTTATAAACCCTTGTCGGTTTTCTAAACAATGAATTAATTGCCCTAGCCACCGCCGCCGCCCAGGCGGGAAGTACGTTGGTCGTCTAGACGGTAAAAAGTCAATATTTTAGTATAATAGGTTCCCACCGAAGTACTTACTAGAGAAATGTGGGTAGTTTTCAACTTGTAACTTTGTTTACGGGCGATTGATCACGCTAACTACAAAATTCCATTCATCTGCAGTAGTTAGATTGCCTTAGTTACTGGGCTGGGCGGTGGAATCGATTTAACAGTGACCCTCAATAGTAATGGTTAAGCGTGAAATACGTGGGGACGCTATCAATATTTCAACGAGGAAAATATTATATCATCTCTATTTAAATTTATAGAGACAACGTCATATTTTTTGCTTGGAGCACTTTATGGGAAATATAAGTTTCGTGCTTATGGCAATTTTTAGATGTTATAAATTTTTAAATACATTTTGCAAGATATAACTCGTCTAAAATGTCATGAATTTAGAAAATATTAGACTTTTAAGTGTATACGTAATATATTTCAATTGTAAATTATTTCTTTCTTTTATCGGTCTATTTGAACCCGCGTTTGCCCGTAGAGGGCAGCTTTTCGTTATTATTATAAATCAAACATACTAGAAGGATGTTGATTAATTACCCACTCCTAGCTGGAGATTACGAAAAGTTGAAAGGTATAATGTAGTTTAACCGATAAAATCCGCCTAAAAGTTAATATTATAAATTGTGAAGACCAAAGGTTAAGAAAGGGTCAAATGCTTGCTGTTTCTTTTGTTGTATTTTTTCGTTTGCCTAGTCATCCCTTATAGGTAGTTATTTATTACAATTTTTAAATAAAATAGTTACCTAACTGTTTTCAAGTGCATATGTTTTATCAATGTACTTTATTTGACTCTGAAACGTAAGTTTGTGTACTTTTTACTAGTAGTGTGAATTGACAATAGCGACGTACCATTTTATCTTTTTCAATGAATAAAGATAGACAGATATGTTCGTTGTAGTATCGGGAAATAATAAGTCTAAAGTGGCATCAGTAGATCGAATACAGAAGGCATCATTCAAAACACTTCTGGGAAACCTCTAAGACCTATTTATCTACGATGTTTTGGTTTGTACCTAAGTACCGTATTTTCATCCATAGATGGTGTATTTTTAAAATACGACCAATAAGATAATTCCTTCAGTAATATACCTATGTATTTAACAACAAATTTGCTTCCACCGACTAAAATGGTAAAGGGCTTAAGCGTGATAGAGTAACATTAACTCACTTATTAAACCCCTAATCATTCTCCATTGTAAATAGAGGTACTAACTTAAAATTTAACCCAATAATAACCTCGTAACCTAGGCAATATACTGATTGTTATTTCTTCTATAGGTGGTGAAAGTATGGCCGGAGCGAGGGGCTGTTCAGGTGTACAACCCGAAAGGACAAGACAAGATGTTCACATACGACGCCGCGTATGACAGCTCCTCGGATACACAGACCATATATGATGAAATGGTAAGTTGATTTTTTTGAAGTTGGTTGAAACAACGTAGGCTTTTATAGGTAAATAGCAAATAAAATCGATCCCGGCTGGGACACAGACCTCCAGGGACCTCAGACATTCAGGGCGGGCACTCTACCAACTGATCTACCGGGTTCTGGACGTTGTCCGCCGAAATTGTTTTGTATATTGGATTGTCCATGATATGCTAACGTAGCCACCGCAGAATTGGATCGATTTTATGTGGTATTTTTATCCATAAAATTATATGTAAGGATTATAAAATGCAAAGAAATCTTTTAAAAAGTAAGTTTTCTTCGAGTTTTCACTTGTTTAGCCACAGATCCTGTGTAATGCGATTCATTAAACTTCGAGTAATCCAAGTGTCCTCACGTTCCTTCAGTTTGATCGCAGTCCCAAATTGTAGCCACGTATAACCGAAAATTGGCTTACATGGATAGAACTGTAAAATTCAACGTTATGTCCTATTGAAAAACTTTGAATCGCAGAATCGCCAGAATCGCTGTCTTCTCGAAATTTTCTTATCAACGTGAAAGGCAGGATGTTGTTACGAGTTTTACATTTGAAGCACACTACTGAGGTTGATTCCCAGCAGGTCCAATTTAGGAAATGATTTTTTCTAAACTGGTTCTCGTCTGAAAGTATTGTATTAAGATACCTTTTCCGCTGTGTGGTCTTTATAGCTGAGCTTTAAGGTTACCTTCTACTTCCCACATAGCTGTTGTTTCAGCTTATTTTATTTAGTAAAATACTTCCATTCTCTAAAACTGATTAGGTTACAATTTTCTACTTAAAAAAGCAGGAAATAAATAAAAACGCATCTTGTTGTCAAGGTAATGACCAAACTTGGCTACACAGTACCTACAGTCAACAGCAAAACTGCTTAAGAAGATTCTATAGGTACTTGGTAAAAGATAACTTAAAATATTTTACGTCTTTTTTTTGAAGTTATATGGCATAATCGCTCAAATCACTTTAATTTAATGTCTTCTATTTCTGTTTGTTGTGTTTACGTCTTCTCATATAATTAGTGGTTTTCATAACACAGCTATAACATCGCTCCAGAGTCGATATATTTCGGTAATATTTCATAAAGAGCCAGTTCCAACCTGCGTGCTAGATATTCGCCATATCGTCAATTGAGGTTTAAATGTGTTTAGGTTAAGATCAAACAATAAAGTGATGAAGCTTCTAAAAAGTTAAAGTCATACCTTTGTTTTTTTTTATAACCAGATTTATATAATGTACATGATTTATAGGTAACTTGTTTGACAGTATTTTATCGGCTACATTTTGGTGAGTGTGCGAGTGCTCTTTTTGACCAAATTGAATCCCTTCCTTTTTACCACTGGACTACCAGACACAGACAGAACTTCCATAGTGGATTTACCAAGAAGCCGAACAAAACGATGCGATAGTTCCTTTTTGGTACGGATTACCAAGGTGTGGAACTTTTGGCGTTTACTGTACCCGTGTAGATTAAAAATAAGATAAAATAATTAATCACGTTACTCAGCGCTTAGATCAACGATAGCTATGGTCGCACAAGGACGTGTGCGTTTATGGCAATCTATAAATCTGCTCATAAATCGATATGTGTGCTTATTTCAGGTTAATGTCTTACTAAATATTTATAAATATAAACCTTGCCTTCTTTGGGCTTAACTGTTGAGAGTGAAATCATAAATAATGTAAATGAAAATGATAGCAAAATAAACAACGTCTTTGCTTCGTTAGACTGAAGGCATGTCAAATGCGTCTAGGGGCTTGTATATCAGGGAAGGTGATCCGACTAACAATTGTATTTTTTGGGTTGCTTGGTAGAAATCGCTTCCAAGCGATAAGGCCGCCCTGTATACATAATTTGTTCTTTTATTTGTGTTTTTTTTTTATTCTGGATTTGTTTTTGTGTATAATAAAGGGTAAATAAATAAATAAATAAAATAAATATTTCGAATTTAAAAACATACTTTTCGTCGAACAGTGGCGATAGTTTGCAATAAGTTTTTCCGTGTAGGATGGGCTTACCATAGATCTACTGTCCCTGGGTAAACGTGTCGTAAAAGTCGACTTATTCAAGCTCCCCACGCTGGGTGGTTGGATCCTGTCAGGTTCCTCGACTGGTTATTTATTTATATATAGTTCACCAACGCAGTGGTCACCAAAACAAGGTTTAACAAAGAACATATGGCATTGTGATACAATTCTAGCGCCACCACACTTATAGGTGAAGACAGCATGCAGTATAGTTTTGCGAATAGTAACAATTAAATAATAATAAAATTGCACATTGACTTAAGAAATTAAATAAAATTACAAATCAAAACATAAGCACACATTTTTTTTATAACATTAGGTAGTCATCAAAAATAATCAAAATACTTAAAAAAAAACGAGTACGTAAAATTAACAATGTCAACGTTGTAAAAATATAGGGGAAGAATAAGTAATTTGAAAGTTATCTACCAATTTGAAAATTTAAGAATACCTAATGTTTCTAGCCACTAGCATAAATCCAATCTGAGTAGACTTCACATGCATTTATCAAGGTGTTTTGTTTAAAGAATGTAGGTTAAAGCTGAATCCCCTTTTGGGTATATAAATCAGTGCCTCATTTTACTAGTTTGTCAGGCTTTGTACTATTGTATTTACTACTAGCCACCGCGCGCGTTTTTACCCGCGTAACTTTTGATCCCGTGGGAATTTCGGGATAAAATATAGCCTTCCTCAAGAGTTGGGCTATCAAATGCAAAAAGAATTTTTCAAATCCCACTTGTAGTTTCGGAGATTAGCGCGTTCAAACAAAAAAACAAACTCTTCAGCTTTATATATTAGTATAGATGAGTAAAAGCAAACACCCCAAAGCAGATTATGTGCAAATCTCATAGAAAGCAATTTCTCATGGTCTACTACTTTCGTTGAAAACTGATAAGATTAAATTTGACAACCAATAGTTATCCGGCAATAGTATCTCTAGGCCTTGGCTCAAAAGCGGCATTTCACATTGCCGTTTTAGCACGAATTGCTATACTTGCAGCCAGGCCCTCTACCAAAGTTCAACACTAGGTATTGTAGATTAGGACTGGTAGCTCGCAAACAAACGAATTCTTCAGATTTATTTTATTATTGTAGATTATATCGCGTCTAAACTTAGATTTAGACGTAGAAAATGTATTAACAACAATTCGACTGAAATAATATAAGTAATATAATATAAATAAGTCTATGCTGGAATGGGAGCGAAAGAAAAACATAGAATGTGCCAGCTGCTTCTCTTCCCGGGCATACTGTAAAAGTCAGTTAAGGGACCGAGGTGTTATGGGAGGCTTTTTTGTGGGCGATAGGCTGACCCCCTGTCACTGCAATAGTCTCTCTTCACTATTATAATGCCTCCTTATTTGTCAAACGTGACATAAGATGGTTTTATTACCTCTGGTGTTCTGCCTACCCCATACGGGATACAGGTGTGAAGTTGTGTGTGTGTCGACTGAAATATTTGATGATAGAATAAACGATAGACGCACACTTTTTAAATGCGTTTTTCCTAACTTGGATAGATGTTTTTTTATGATTCGCTAAGATTATTCTTATCAATAATAATACGACTTCGATAATAAACCCAATATTGTAAACGTTGCACCTAAATTTGCAAACGTGAATTTATGGACTTTTCCGCAGTTTATACCTAAGGTGTAAGGAAGTTTCAACAAGGTCATGTTAAGGGCATGTTAATACAATCATTGTTTCAATTGTCATGATACTTTCCAAAGTTGTTGTCCTCTGACGTAAGGATATAAACACTGAAATGATTATCCTACGCGATGACTGCGCTTCACTAGTCATGAGAAATTCAATCGTTCAATTAATGACGGCTGCTATTCGCTGCCTACCAACAAAAGAGCCATTCTCGCCGAAAACGAACTATAAATCTATCAAAACAGTTTTCCCCAATCCATCAAAATAACTAAGTGAATAAAGTGCCGTCATCAAAAGGCGTGCTGTGCGTCCGCGCAAGCGACGCTATCAATGTATTTAGACAAAAAGAAGTGTCGGCAAGAGAAACTTGGGCACAAAAACTGCGCACGCGATCGCAAGTAGCCGCGCGGGTGCAGCGGACATTAGACTCGTTCAAAGATGTTATCATTAGGAAATAATTGCAGCTATATATTTCCTGTAACAATGATTTATTGAATCTAAGACGGATCCGCATAAAATAATATTTAATACTCTCTTTAGTGGTTAACAGTTAGCCATTTGTATGATAATGTTTAAAGATAAAAAGACCACAGCAAGGCTTATTACTTATATATGATTATTGAGGAAGTCAAAAAAAAAATTGTGTCTACTGGAAGACCAAAATTTGCTCTTCTTTTTTATGCGACGATAGAGTAAGACGCTCTGTCGCAAAGTTGTCACTATAATCAACAAAAAAAAGTAATCCGTAATTTGTTTGGTTTTGAGTTAGATAGCGCCATGTGAATTGTACCTACAGTTTTATTTGTATATGGTTGAACTTTGAAATACGGTGATTAACTATCAAATTAAAGAGCTTCCTCGTATTCGTACAAAAATATAGAGATATTTATGAATTCTTATCTCACATGAAATAGCATAGAATAGGTGAATTTCCATAACATTTTCTGACTTCCTAGACTACCCACAATTTTCTGGCACGGCTCTCCAATGAATTACTCATGTCTCGGGTTCGACGCGACTTTCTATTGTATGTGTAATTCCTATATTTAAATCCGACATTGCGCACAAATATAAAGATAGAGACGTCGACTGCCGTCAGAGCATGTAGTATGTGACATGTTTATTGCTAGTTTTCTTCGTTTTTTTCGGAAAGATAGATAAATAGTAAATAAATTGGATTTAATATTCACGCAGTGCTATATAGTTTAATTTATAGATACAGTAGCAGTTGAATTTACTCGCGGAATCTTGGATTCCGTAGTACATTCTTTATTAAAAATAAAGCCTGTAGTACCTTCCCGAAGAGATGGACTACGCAAAAGAAATAATTCTAAAGCAAGCCCATTAGCTTTATTAGTTATATTAGTACTTAAAGATAGTATCATACGTAATACATCCAGCGCAATGTTATCAAATATGAACCGACTCTGAAATAAGTTTAGAAAATTTGAACAGTCCCAATAAATAGAAATCTATATTAAAGGCGATATTTTGTATACACTGTTCGAAATTTTAGATTTAAAATGACGTTCTGCTGATACCTTAAAATTATAATTGTTTGTAGAAGTGAGGAAAAAGGGCGTGTCGGCCTCGACTTTGGAGAGTTTCGTACGGACTATTTAGTGTTTTCGGGTTGCAGACCTGAGTCTTGACAAAGACCAGAAACAGCACAGTGATCACACAATCGTGGTTATCTACGTTTTTTATTTCGATGCAAGCAAACCTAAAAGACCACGATCTTTGTGACGCAATGCCTCTCCCATAAGGGGGAGGAGGAGGCTCTAACCTGGCACTCCCCGAAGTGATCATAACACTAATAAGGCCCCTGAGAGGCAGAGAGGTTATTCTAACACGCCCTTACACGCACGGGTGACTTCCAGATCAGATAAGTTTCTATAGTTTTTAACAAATTGATCAAGGCTTTCAAAAATCTTTCCTAATTTTATTGAACAGCGCGTGCTACTATTTAGAAATTATAAGTAGTTGAAAACTAAATAAATGGACCTTTAGGCACAGCAAACAGGGAAAGGACTAAAGTTTTCGTCTTTTCATCTCACTAATATTGTAAATGTGAAAGTTTAGATGTCTGGATGTTTGTTCCTCAATCACGAGTGAACGGCTCAACGGATTTGGATGAAATTTGGCATAGTGATAGTGTACAGCCTGGAATAGCACATAGGCTATAATATAGGATTTAAATTGCGCGAGTAAAACCGCGCGCAACATCTAGTAATTTATAGTTATAAATAATCAATAATAAATAAATATTTCTGACACTCACACAACATTATCTAGCCCAAATTAAGTTTCTTAAAGAACTTGTGTTATGGATACTAGATAACTGATATACTTAAGAAATATATAAACATACATATTGAATAAATACATATTTTTTATTAGATTAAACTTAAATAAACATATAAACATCCAGGACTTGACGACTAATATCTGTGTTCATCACACAAATATCCGCCGCCGCCGGGATTCGAACCCAGGACCTTTGGCATAGGAAGCAATGTATGTTACTGCTACACCAGCCGGTCGTCAATTTAGATATTAATTACAATTCAGTTATTAATTACAATTTTAATTAATTACATGGTATTTTTATTATTGTTAAAACTTAAGCATGAACTCTATGTTTTTTTTTCAAGTTGATTTAGGTAATAAATAACAGACAATGCTATCGAAAAGATATAGGTATGTAAAAAATACACTGCAGTATTGACTTATTCAAATTAAAAACAATAATAACAATGAAGAAATATTTTTGCGGTGGCTTACTCGCGTTTGGCGTACCTTGGAGTACTTACCTACCTAGTCATACGACATACCATCAAGCAGGGACTGCGACCTATTTTAGAAATTCTTTCTTAGTTATTTATTGCTACACAAATAACTAAAAAGTATTATTTAGTACAAACATACATTTTATTAAAAATTTCCAATAGGGTCAAGAGCTGAGTACCTATTTCAACTTCAAGTTACGGTGACATTTCAGACACCGTAATCACTGAAAAAAAATTTTCCACCATTTCAGTAGTTTTTGCTAAAAATCAAGTTTCTTCCTCAACTTTAATCAATTGTTTCCAATTTCCATGAATATTGATTAGTGCTTAGAATTTCTAATATTTTGACTTGACTAATCTCTACCTGCCAAGTGAGAGGGCGCGTGCGAGCATTGTATGCGCGTGCGTCAGTCCATTCATCACTCATTCAATCACAATCACTCATCAACGCGGATTCAAACACAATTACAATGTTAATCAATATGGTTGTGTAACGAACCTACGCCAAACTTGTAATTAACTTGCACTTGTTTGTAATTGAAGTAGGTAAGTTAGTAACTTAAACGGTAGGTATTCTAATATTGTTATATACCTACCTAGGTAAAGATCTAGATTGCTTTGTTCTGTTAGTTATGTTTAAGGGGATGCTAAATGATGGTGTCGATTTTAAGAAACTTTAGCTAAGTAGGTATTAAGTCATATTTGGAATTCATAATAATTTAAAGTAAATAGGTATCTCTTGACTTAAAATTTATATATTTTGTAATTCTATGTACAGTAGAATCCGATTATTATGACTCCGCTTATATTGACCAACCGCTCATTATGACGTGTTTACACAGTGAAGTTTGGTTTTCATATAAATTATATAACTAAGTCGGATATAATGACTTCGCCTATAGTGACATATCGCTTATTGTGGCCCTTTTTTATCAAATTTTGTCTGCTTATAGTGACCGAACGTATGATTTCTAACACCTTTGGCAGTGTTCGGGAGAGTCACGTTATCCCCAAAGACTTTCGGCGCGTGAAAGAAAGGCTTTTTTGATTTGAGTCTCAGAGCGTAGATTTACTTATTGAGTCTACTTATTAATATCTACTTTGATTTATCTCTATTTTATTCCTCTCTATTAAAATAAATCACATACTAACTTCCACAGTTTATTTATTCTTGCAATACATAGATATGCCGTCCGTTTAGTATGACTTGTTTCTTATTTCCCTTCGATGTCATTATAAACGGATTCCACTGTAACTTCATTATAAGTATATTTATTATTATATAAAAATACTTATATAGTAAGTAAACATTTGTGCACAATTTGCCGGCCACATGATCATATCGGGCTGACCTAGTATCTGCCTATTATGGTCACTGACCATCTGTCCATTGTATCACTTATTATACCTCAACAAAAACACTAATAAACCTATTCAAACCAGTCAGTGCTCTCCATTCCATAAAAAGACTACAAATAACCATTGCAAAAACTGAAAATGCATGTCTTGTGTATAAAAAATAGTAAAATTATTCGCCATGGTGTTATATAAAAAACCAGCTTGTTATTGCGAATGTTACATTTAAAATACCTTTAATAAATAAGTTATAATATTCGTTCTGGAAAAATCAACGTCATCATTTTTTTTATTTATTTCACAAAACTGGTAAAAAATTTAAACAATTCTACTAAAATATCATAATCATAATACCTATGTCCAAAAGACGCCTATTAATACTTACACGTATTTACTTCCATGCTGGACTGGGAGCGAAAGAAAAACGTAGAATGTGCCAGCTGGTTCTCTTCCCGGGCATACTGTAAAAGTCAGTTAAGGGTCAAAGGTTTTAAAGGCGTTTTTGTGGGCGATAGGCTGACCCCCTGTCACTAACAATAGTCTCTCTCCATCTTTATAATACTTCCAAATTTGTCAAACGTGACATCAGATGGTCTTGTAACCTCTTGTGTTCTGCCTACCCCATAAGGGATACAGGCGTGACGTATTGCAGTTAGGTATTTGCAGTTAGGTACTTTAGTTTAATTGATTGCTATAAGTAGTAGATATAAAAAGTGTATAGGTAGTTTAGCGATATTAGGCATACTCTCACATACCTGCAGACGTTGCGTTGTCATTACTTAACATCTAAAAAGAGATGCTACTCAAAAAAAGTCGACTGCACTTACTCAGTTTCTGTATGTTATGCAATGGTTACATATTAGTTTTCAACCGACTTCAAAAAAAAGAAGGGGTGGTTAATTCGTCTGTATGTTTCTTTTTTATGTTTGTTATCTCATAACTTTTGACTGGGTGAACCGATTTTACCGTTATTTCACAGTTGGTCCCATATAAATTTCACCGAAATCGATTGAGTAGGTACTTCATGATTTTTTTTTTTAATATTCGGAATTCGGAGATCGTTTACCTTGATGCTCTTATAAAACTGTTCCGCAACTAACTGAGTGACTGGCAGACAACGCACAGCCGTAGAGAGCTAAAATTTGGAACATACATTCCCAATGGTGCGTACAGATTGCTGTAACGGAACTTGTAATGTAACATTCTGTGCACTACACGTCCAAATACTCAACGTGCGCAGAATGTTACATTACTAGCAATCTGTACGCACCATTAAAGGATGTAGGGGAGCAGAAGCTAAGGAAGGAAATTTCCGAAATTCCAACGCGAAATAAAAACAAATTAGTTTGTACGAAAAATCTTACTCCTTGAGTGCACTGATGTGATACTTAGTATACCTAAAGGTTCTTTAATAGGTGTCTGGTTGTATTATGGAAGGAATTTCTGAAATTCTCACAAGGAGGTGCGTATGAAGTTGCGGAAAAAAGCTCGTTCACCAAAAAATAAAGGCGTAGGAATAGAAATCGTCTTGAAAAATAAAAATGTATAATATTAAATATTTTAAAGTTCATTATAATTGGGCTTATTGATCAATCAATGATGCAGCCCAGTAGCGTCTTCCATAAATGCCTCATTACCTTGTGAAGGTTCTCTCGATATGCTCATTGCCCGCGGTGACTCAGCCGTGGGCGGTAGGCTTTATGTAATGCTCCGACCTTCGATATTGTGTTCTATTGTATACAGTCACTGAAACATAGGTTTTTATTATATACTTAAAACGATGTAGTGTTCATAATGACGATAGAGCTGATTGTGGATAGGAAATAACACTTCTAAAATTCTGCTCAGACTTTTCGATCATATTATTTTTGGTGCCAGATTGAGAATTGGTTATTAGATTTACGTTAACTTCAATTATACCTGTTGACGAATGATAATAAAATCTAAAATAAAGTACTTATACGGGTTAACGAACGAATTGGCTATATTATAAATGTAGTCGAACAAAGTAATTTTCGCATCGATAAAACTGGGCTGTTGAGTTTTTTGATACTTTTCAACAGATCATCGACTGTCTGAAATGGTGATTGATTAATTTAAGTTTGTAAATAATGTTACCTATTTCAAGTATACGTAAATGTAAGAAATACAGAATATTGATGTCACGTTTGACAAATTCGGAGGTATTATTATGATGGAGTGAGACTATTGCAGTGACAGCCTATCGCCCGCAAAAACGCCAAAAAAACCTCCGGCCCTTAACTGACTTTTACAGTATGCCCGGGAAGAGTGCAGCTGGCACATTCTATGATTCTATGTTTTTCTTTCGCTCCCAGTCCAGCATGCAAGTTATTTATTTTAACTTAATACGAAAAGTGTCTAGACAGACGCTTATACCAAGCTGGATCAAAAAGATAAATCGCTTTTTACGACACACTTATCCAGGGCCGAACATGGTAAAAATTTTCATTTTAACAGTTTCAGCTTAACATCATTAATCAAACCATCTAAGCCCCGATTTCCTTCTGAACGTAGATTAACAAATCTCAGCTCTGTCTAAAGAAAAATTGGAGGCGGAACTCGTTTTAACTCGTAAGCCGAGTTCAAATCTAATTGATCGCATTTTATTACACGGTGAAGTAGGGGCAAAGTATAATTAAAATGTATCCGAGCAATGTTAGGAAAGGAACCGGGTGAAACGTGCAAAACTTTGTTCAAATTATTAAATACATTGCCATTGCCTTGTATGTACATTTTAGAAGCGGCCATGTTTGTTAAACGCAATGACCACTATTTCGTTCATGCAAGAGATGTCTCGAGAGAAACTCGCCATCGAGACAGGTTACTTTCTGGTGATTTGGTGATTATCAATATTATGCAAGATGTGTAAAAATTTTAATTCTCTACCAAAATATTTTAAGCTGTTAACAGCAAATAAACTTAAAATAGAATTATCTTATTGGCTGAAGGAAAACTGTTTCTATTCCATATCTGAGTTTTTAAAGGAGACAGAACCTGCTCCATACATTTCTGGGCCACGATGTTAACAACTTGACATTTGCTTTTTTTTATTTAAAATATAATCATGTTTCATTACCGAAATTTTCAAGATAAACCAGTGTTGAGGAATTGAGATATCCATAATTTTGTCTATAGGTATATACAGAAGTTAAGTGAGCTTAGAATCACTTTCGAAAGCTATTCTTTTTCTTATTGTTGAGCTCTATACATGAATTATTGTATTTTGAATTATTTAGAGAGTTTATAATTAAAAATAAATTGTAGCACATTTTACTTAGATAGCATTCTAGATAAAATAGAACATTATAAGATATTCTCTTTACTTACTTAGTTATTAGTTGTAGTTTTAAACAACTATTCAAACTAATAAATTGATACTAACAACTTTCACTTTTCTTAGGGCTATCTTAAAAATAGTTCAAAAACCATGAAAATACTCAAGCTCAAGGAAAAAAACCAAACAAACGAGTGAACAAATAGATCGATTGACTTACTGAACGAGTAAATTAACATAGTTTCGTTCTTCATTCACTCAGTATTGCCAAACCTAATAAAGAATTTCGGCTATTTTAATTACAAAATGGTTATTTAAAATAAAACTAACGCGGTTAGTTTACATTCATTTAGCCTTATAATGATTCTCATTTAATATTTCTTCAATTTTACTCAGCGTATATTCAATTATATTATGAGTTATTCATCCATACTAAAAACCCATGACAGCGATTTCCATATCTTGAATTAACTTGTTTCCCCCTCACTACATTTTTAGGGGTTTTATGTATTTTGAATAAGGATAAAATAAGCTATTTTTTTAGACCAAAGACAACCTGTTAACCCTGTGGCCCAGGCTTACTCAGTTTCCTTTAGAATTATGTAGATAATGACATGGCTAGATATATTATGACATTATCCTTTTATATTTTTTATTTATTTATTCAGTCACAAAGTCCACAGCTCTTAATAATTAATACATAAAAAATATAGAATAATTCTAATAGCCATTTATGGACTTACATTATTTTAGTATGTCTTCTAGACGAGTAACAAATTATTTATTTGGTATACCTATACAAAACATTACAATATAAAGTAATAACTAATTAAATATTTAAGTACAAATTAGGATTTGATAAATAATAAAAAGGATTTGTTGACAGTCACATTGTAAAAATTAACAAAATAAGGTTGATTAATATGTCAATTGAGAGAAAAAATACTTGTCAATGGTTTACAAAACTAATTATTACTAACTAAAGATATTTAATACAGAAAACTTAAAATGTCAAAAATTACAAAAACAATTAACTATTCAACTATTCAAATTATTGAAATTTGTTAAATTATATGTACCTATATGACTAATTGCAAGCTGGTTACAGTTTTGTATGTGAACCTCTACTATTGTAACACTTTATTTGTACCACACAAAAAGCAATAAAATGATTTTATTTGATTTGATATATTAGCTCGACTGCCGCTAACGATCAGATTAATCCACTACTCGTTTGCTGATTTTATTACATACTCCTACTCTACCAATTATATTTCAGTTAAAAATTTCAACGTTCTATTAATAATAACATAACTATTTTTTATTACCGTCCATGGCTAGTGGCATTTAAATAGGTTAATAACTGCTTTAAACTATCGCGGTTAATTTCTCTACTTATAATTTTCTGAATTCACGGTATTCTTACGATTTCCGATTTTTATTTCGCGCGTCCGATATTTCGATGCTGTTACAAGCACCATGATCGCGGAATGGCTACTAAATAAGTTTGTCTTTATCCATAGATACATACTTTCCCATGTGAACATGGTTTTTTATTACCTATTACCCGAAACGAACTGTAAATAACAACAATTATTTTTACTAAGCTATTAGGCTCTTTACACACGAGACTTTTCTGCTACGAAATCAATAAAGTAATGACCGCACGTAAAAGCTCGCGTGTTATCTCAGGTCAAGGTTAGTTATAAAGTTTACTGTTACGCGACTTTACTGTATCGACCGAGTGGCCATTATCGTCGGCGATCAAACGTGTTTTATTGTTTAACCATACAGGTGAAGACGAATTTATTATTATCAATCAGCTGATACTCAGCTCCAGAGTTTATGAGTACTTGTTGCTGTTAATTTATTAATAAAAACGTTGACAGGTGCGAGGTGGGAGCGAAAGAAAAACTTAGATTGTGCCAGCTGCTTCTCTTCCCGGGCAAACTGTAAAAGTCAGTTAAGGGACGGAGGTTTTATTGGCGTTTTTTCGGGCGACAGGCTGACCCCCTGTCACTGCTATAATAATAATAATAATACTCTTTATTGTACACAAACATGGTTACATAGATTAAACGAAACAATAATTATAATTTACATACAAAGGGCGGCCTTATCGCCGAAACGCGATTTCTGCCAGGCAACCCAGGCATTGATGGAGAAGAATGTGGGCGAGGTGTACGGCTCGTAAAATAAACTACATACGAATAATTACATAGACATACATAATGATAGCATACATATTTACATATATACCTAAGTACATATAAATAAAATACATAATAATATACATCACATAAATATATAAAGATAGTTAAGATGGACAGTGTTTTGCCAGGTAATACCGTTTCAGCATTCGTTTAAAAATGCGCGGTGTGCGCGCCAAGCGGATCTCAATCGGGAGATCGTTCCATAACGACACCGATCGTATGAAAAAGGATTTACCTAAAAATGTAGATGTGTGCGGTGGTGTCGCCAGGAGCAAATTTGATGAAGAACGCAAGTGTCGGTCGTTATTGGTATACAGATAATTTAAACGGTCTTTTAGGTACGAAGGTATCGCTTTATCGTACAGAATACGGTAGACAAGAGAAAGAATGTGAGTATTCCGGCGAAGGCGAATGGGAAGCCACTTGAGGTTATTGCGGAAATCAGATATGTGGTCGTATTTGCGTAATCCAAATACAAACCTTATGCAGAGATTTTGTAGCCGCTCAAGTTTGTTAAGAAGTTCTTCAGTTAAATCTAGATAGCTGGCATCAGCATAGTCGAGAATAGGAAGTAAGAGAGATTGTGCAAGCATAATTTTAGTGGCAGTAGGGAGGAAATTACGAAGACGCTTGAGCGAATTCGCCGCGGCAAACATTTTCCTGCTCAGCTCGGTGACTTGTGGTTTCCATGATAACGTGCGGTCAAAGATAATTCCTAAGTTTTTTACAGTCTCGCTGTATGGTATGGAGATACCGTTAAACACTACTAGAGGAATTGAGCTCCAGTTGACCCGAGAAATCATTTTGTTACTTCCAATAATAATAGATTGCGTCTTAAGAGGGTTCACTGTGAGACCATGGTTATTGCTCCAGTCTGATATCCGCTTTAAGTCTGCATTGTGTTGTCGAATAGAGTTTGGTAGGTTCTCAAGACTGTTTTGTGTGTAGATTTGAAGATCGTCTGCATATAGATGGTAAGAAGAAGATATATTGAGAGTTATCGAATTGATGAAAAGAGCAAACAGGAGAGGAGACAACACGCCACCTTGCGGCACACCGGTTTTAATATCACACCAATCAGAGAATTCCGTCTCAGTAGATATACGTTGCCGGCGCCCATGCAAGTAAGAATGAAACCAATCAATAGTCGATGGAGATATGTTAAAAGAACGAAGCATTTGCAAAAGTATGTCAAAATCTACTGTATTGAAGGCATTACTGAAATCCAACAGTGTTAGTACAGTAAGCTTCTTCTCCTCCATGCCCCTACGAATATCTTCTGTGATATTAAGCAGTGCAGTAGTCGTACTATGCCCAGGTCGGAAGCCAGATTGCAGGGGGTTCAGTAGCTTGTGTTCTTGCAAGAAAGTATTGAGCTGCTGATGAACGAGGCCTTCGAGTACTTTGGAAAGGAAAGGTAGGATGGAAATAGGGCGATAATCAGAAAAGGAAGAAGGATTAGTTTTTTTAGGGAGAGGTGTAATGATTGCGTCCTTCCATGCATCAGGAAAGACAGCATTAACAATACAATTGTTAAGGATACAAGTAATTACAGGAAGGATTATGTCGAGGATGGGTATGAGCATCTTACGACTAATGCAGTCAGAGCCGATGGCGTTGGAGGCAATAGACAGCATCGTCCTTTTGACACCACATTCCGAAAATTGACTTATTGAAAAGGATGGAATATTTGGAATCGGTAAACTAGATATGTGATTCAGAGTGCGTATTTTTATGGCAGCATCTATAGAGCTAGAAGAAGTGAAATGACCATTTAATGAGTTAAGATTAACATTTTTGAGAGAACTGTCACTCTTAGATTTACCGATACCCAAAGTTCTAAGAAATTTCCAAACTTTAGCTGAATCGCCGTTTGAGACTGATTTGTGAATATGGCGTCGTTGTGCATCCCTACACATCGTATTGCAGCGATTCCTCAAATTTTTATACACCAGTGAGTTTTCGTCAGATGGATATCTTTTCATTTTAGCTTTTGCACGGTTTCTTTTTTTCATTAACTTCTTAATGTCGTCCGTCAACCAAGGAGCAGGAAGATGTTTAATCTTGACAGGGCGTAATGGTGCATGTCTGTCATACAGGTCAGTAAGAAGTGAATTAAATGTCATAATTTGGTCGTTGACCGATAACTTATTGACAGCAGCTGACCAATCAGTATGACAAGCATCGTCAAGAAGTTTTTCTAAATCAATGCCATTAAAATTACGCCGCAGAAGGGTTCTCGGCTTTGCTTTGGGAGGGCGAACTTTATATGAAAGTAATAATAAGTCGTGATAAGAAAAAGCGTCCGCGTCTAATTGACCAAAGTGGGATAAGTGATCTAAGGAGGAGACAATAGCTAAGTCAATAAGAGAGGGAGAACTATTGGGATAATAGTGTGTGGCCTTAGACGGGACAATATTAAGATTGGTTGACCTTATTAAAGAGCGAAGTTTTGTAGATCGAGGATCACTTTTAAGAAGACACGTGTTAAAGTCGCCCATTAAGATGGTGTGACCGTAAGAAGGTACCAAGTCCTCCAAAACATGCTCTAAAGTAGAGAAGTAATCTATTTTTGGCGGGCTGTACATAACTCCTAGAAGCACTTTAGTTTGGCTCAACGTAATTTCCAAAAATAAGTGCTCGACTCCACTAGTCGGTGTCAAGGTTGATGCGTTGACCACGGAAAAAGGAATGTGTGCTCTAAGATATATGGCCACGCCTCCACCAGTACGGTCTGGACGGTCACTGCGTATCAGGCAGAAACCCGGCAATGCATAAGAAGCAGAGGAGAGACATGGTTTGAGCCAAGTTTCTGAAACAAGGATAGCGTGTATAGCTTTGCTATCAAAAGCTGCCAGCATATCGGGGAAGTGAGCTGGAATACTCTGCGCGTTGATATGGACAACGTTAAAGTTTTTACGAAAATCTGAAAATTGGTTGTCGAGCGCAATATTTAAAGAAGGAGTGATACTGTGGTAGCTACCTGTACTCTGCGATGAAGGTGAGGAACATGAAATATAACCAGGCAAAGATATGTCATCTTCGCTATCAGAAATATACATAAATACTAAATAATTAAACTTAAATATATATTAAACTACTTATTAAATACCATAAACGATAAAACAAAATAAAATAAATAGTAATAAAACAAGCTCTACCTCCGGCTAAACTACTAAAATTAAACAGATTTAACTTCTGTAATGTTGATTAATGATTGACAATAATATTGCATTGAGATATTGACAATAACATTGCAGTTTTACAATCACACACTGTCAGTGGTCGTTGTGTTGATAGCTAAGAGAGATGACACTTTGACAGTTGAAAATCTATATACACGTCAATGCTTAAACATAAACAAATAATAAATAAATATCGGAGGTAGAGAAAAATATGAAGAAAAGATATATATCTACACATATACTTAATAGGAATAGAAATAATTAAAGATTATCTACGTGCTGGACGCTTACTCCTCACAGATTTAGTTGACTTCGACTTCACCGGGGATCCAGTATCTGCATCACTAGACTCGGGGTTCGGGATTGAGCTGAGGTCGATCATTGTCACTATCCGATGCCGCACATCATCAGGTCCAAGCACGAACAACGAACCGTCCTGGGTCCAGCACCGTGTCACGCCGAATCTTTGACGAGCCGCAATGAAAGTGTCATGCCGGAGTTTTGTCAAAAACTCCGATACAGTGACGCCGGAACCTTTAAGAGCCGTCTTGGCTTTCCATACTTTACTTTTTACTTGCAAGTCAGTAAACTTGACCAGGACTGGACGAGGCTTATCAGGACGAACAGTTTTTCCTAACCGATAACAGACACTTATGTGGGCTTTAGTGAATTCTGCAACCTTCATGTTTTCGGTTATTACTTTCACTGCTGCTGAGGTCACATCTTCGTTCTTGTGCTCTGCCATGCCATGAAGAAGGACAAATTTTCTGCGGCTCTGCATTTGAATCTTGTCTAGCTCAAGTGCCAGGAACTGCACCTGCTTCTGTAGATTATTTATGGCTTCGGTAATAAATAGCTGAAATTTGTTGAAATCTTGAGACAGTGCCGATGAAGATGATGCTGGGTTGGATGATGTGGTAGTCTTGTACAGTTCCTTCCTGAACTCAGTCATTTCAGTGTTGAACAAGTCCGCCATGGCCACAATAGTTTTCTGGATGGATTCCATAATGTGATAATGTGAGGTTAAGTGAAATAACAGTGATGAAGTGTAGAACTTGGAGATTATTAGCCTTGGAGGTAAAGCCTGTTTACTACATGTAAAATATGTACATTAATTTGTATATTATTGTTGATTTCCAATTAAATGATTATTAACTTTGATAAGTGCTTTTACTGTTTCTAAGGCCTACCCTCAAAAAAAACAAAAAAAAAAAAAAAAAAAAAAAATGCTATAGTCTCTCTCCATCATAATAATACCTCCAAATTTGTCAAACCTGACATCAGATAGGTTTTATAGCCTCTGGTGTTCTGCCTACCCCATTAGGCATACAGGCGTGAAGTTATGTATGTATGTATGACAGGTGCCTATATCTTAAGTAGTTTTTTTAGTAGCATAAGTACATATATTAATATTTTTAAATTAAATATATGCAATAATAAGTTCTCTTTCCGTATGCTGTCATTTTCGACCACATCTTCACTTACCATCCCGTGATGTTGAGGTCAAACGCGGGTTTAGGCATCAATAAAAAATCTACAGATAACATTTGACACTTTATTCAGGGTTGTTTTTTGGTCACCAGCCAAATTTAAATGTTAGTTTCTTTGATACAATATAAACGTACCTGCATATTTATTTTAGCGTCGCTCAGTACAAAAAAGTAGAAATATGGAACCACAAATTTTTGAAAATAGTCGCTGTTGATGAACATAGCTACTACGACGCGGCATTTCAGTAGCGCTTAGTCGACTTTATTTTAATGGTAATGCTTAGCTTAACATGTTAGAGGATATTATCAATCAATTAATTTCCTTGCAAAAAAAATACTTTTTTTCTACAAAAATCGTTTCTATAAATGATACTTATTGTGTAAAAAAAATTGGGCCGTGACCACAATTCAACCCTGTATAGCCTTATAATCCCAAACTAAGCACATTAGTATACTCAACAAATAAATATAGCATAAACTACTAAATTTGTAACACAATAATTAGCGCAGATACATTTGTCGTGTAAGGGGGTCGAACCCAAACCTCGCTTGATTCATCCGGCCTTCTGATCTACCGAGGCCGCCGTATAAGCCGAATGATAATAAAAAAATATTTTATTAACTAAAACCAGAGACTAGTAGAGTAAATAGACTGACAATCCCCATATAAAAAATCGTTTCACGGAAAAAGCTCCAAATCACGTGTTATTTGTAGATGGCGCTGGCAGATAGCCTGGAAACTCTCTAACAGGCCATTGAAACCATAGAATCATAATTAAATTCTTTTAAAAATCAACAAATATGTATAAGACAGAAATGATAAGACAACTTTACTCCCCGTAAAGCAGTAGTCTTATCATTGAGAAATGGACAATTAAATTGAATTATGCTGTTAAATTATTATAATTTTAGTTTTGTTTAAATTAGCAATCCAAAGATCATCAATTTAATATATTTTTAGCATTTCATATTCCTTAACATTTAAGCAATCGAAATATTTTTTGTAAAAATAAATGAAATTATTTTCAATAATAAAAAAACGCTGAAACGTTAACGGTCATTTGATGTACGACTAAAATATTTATTCGTAAGTCATAATATGGATAACATGGTAATAATATGGAATATATTGTTTCTTTTCTAAGTTTTTTGATCATTCTTTGGAGCTAGTATATTAACGGATAGTTTTATAAATACATCCATACATACCATACATACATAACTTCAAGCCTGTATCTCTTATGGGGTAGGCAGAACACCAGAGGCTATAAAAGCATCTCAAGTCACCTGACAAATTTGGAGGTATTACAATAAGAAATTATTGCAGTGACAGGGGGTCAGCCTATCGCCCACAGAAACTCCAAAAAAACCCTTAACTGGCTTTTACAGTATTTTACCCGAGAAGTAACTCAGCTGGTATATTATATGTTTTTCTTTTGTTCAGCACAGCATGGCAAAAGTTATGTTTTATTTTAAGACATCATTTCATCAGAATTTTCATACAAGTTTCATACAATATAATTTTTAATTTCTTCGTTTTTTAATTGTTTTTAAATATTTTTTTGTAAATACTTAACTGTATATGGGCGTTTCCACAACAACCAGGCGCGGTCGCAGACTGAAATTTTAGGAGGGTCACAACTGAATATTAATCACAAGTATCTTTTTTCAGCTATTTTAAGGGGTTCAACTTTTCATGCTTTTTTTTTGTCATTGGGAATGCGCCTGATGAAAACCAAAATCCAGATTTGTTTTTATAATAAAAGAAGTATAGGATGACGTAAAGTAAAGGATGCCAGTGCCTATCATTACTCCTTTGCACTCCTCCGCAGAACATCAAAGTTTCCTATGCGCGTGCGCCAATAAAATCAAGATGATAAGAGTCACTAATGAAATAGAGTGTTCACTTATCGGGTAAGGTAGACTGTATCCTGGATTATACAGACGCTCCTTTATATCAAGGTATTTTGGGATTACAAGTGGATAAATCCGAAAGGAAGCTATTTCTACATAGCTTCATCAATAAATACAGCAATATCGATAAAGAATTACGGAGGTTCCGAAATTGAAGCTTTTTTATTACTATAGTCAAAAATCGAAATCTTTTTATTTATTAAGTCGACATAAACATAACGACAGAAATAACCAACTTCGTTACTTCTGACTTAACCCCTATTTGACCTCAATCGCAACTCGCAGATCGTAGTTTCATGCGAAAAGATCTAACCTATTAAAATATCAATACATATATAGGCTATTTTAAATATAAAAAAATATAAAGCTACCTTCAAATATGTCAACAGGTTCGTCCCCTCGTCGCATCAGTTCTCGACGGCTTCAACGGCTGTGTCTTCGCCTATGGACAAACGGGCACCGGCAAGACCCACACAATGGAAGGCTCAGCAGACCATGAGGGCATCATCCCACGGACCTTCCGCCATATTTGGGCACATATCGAGAACACAGCCTCTCCGGACGTGACGCATCTCGTTTCGTGTTCCTATGTGGAGCTTTATCTTGAAGATGTCAGGGATTTGCTGGCGAAAGACTGTCGGAAGCTGACTATTCGGGCACAGGTAAGGATATTTTTAATTTAATTTTTGATTAGTAAACCTGGTTTGACTTCAATCTAAATGTGACTTATGATAATATAATTTGTTCTTATGAAAAATCTCAAACTAAGTCACCGAAAGTAATCACCGTTATGCGAGGAAATTAAATATTTTGTATTCCTTTTAATTTTATCGTATTGAATTAACTCAAAAAGTACCTACTATAATCAATTTTATTTTTATTTTTAACATTATATATTTTGATATTATAGAGCTTTTTGTGCAAAGCAAACGGAGGCAATATTATTTTAAAAACAAACTCCCGTGGTCAAAATATAAACGTAGGTATAATAACGATGCTTGATCAGAATTCGCAGTCTGAGATTCTTTATCAAACTCTTCAGACGACTATACTGAAAATTACTAAAGACTATACTAAAACTGATCATAACGAATTACCTACCTACCTCAAAAAATTATTAACTCTATTAATTTTTTAACTGTTTCTTGGTAAAAGTATGACAATTGATGTTAAATATTAGGTAGCAGCAATATCTGAGAAATAAATAACTTAAAACATTTTTTCGAACAATTTTGTCGGTAAATAATTTTTATCAAATTAAATATTTAAAGTAAATCCTAACATACATATTATTGGTATCTGTCGTTGGTTTCCTATTATCTTCTTCAATAAGGAATATTGATTTAAAAATAAAACGTATGACAATGTTGAATTATAAGTTAGCAGTTAATGATAGGAAGATAAATAATATTTGAGATCTCGAGGTTATATCTCGTACCTACTTTAAATATTGTATGTCGTATTTTGAAACTAATTAGTCGATTTTTAAGTTCACAAGGCGATATTTATAATACCAAAAACCAGTGTTTGAGTATATAAAATTCTTAAAAAATTTAGGATCGTTAATAAGCCGCCTAGTTAGTTACATCTGCCAGGCAATATCTAATAGACATGACAGTAAGGAAATTAGGGTAGGCGTGGCTTATAAAATAATCTCTCTTACCTTAAACTTACCTTACTTACTATAATATTATAAATTTGAAAGTTTGGACTTATGGATGCATGTTTGTTCCTCAATCACGGCAGAACGGCTCAATGGATTAGGATAAAATTTGACATAATGATAGTGTTCAGTCTGGAATAAAACATAGGCCAATTTTTATCTCGATATTCCCGCGGGATTCGAAATTGCGCGAGTAAAACTGCATGAAATAGATAGTCATCTATAAAACTAAACATCAAGGTGATTATTACATAGAACCAATATGACAATGGTTTACTTTTATTTCTGTTAAGCGTCAATATTGGATCTCAATCACGGCATATCAAAACAGGCTCAATAACACGAGGCGAGAACTCGCACCTCGTATGTAATTGTTGACACAATATTATTGCTATATGTGTACATATGTACATGAAAACACACTTATACATGCAAAACATACATAAATGGTTTTCCTTCTGAGATGCCCTTCGCTTTGGCAGACAATAAGTGTTGACTTACAGAAGGATCAGTGCAGTTTAGTTGCAAGAAACCTGGTTGCTTTTTTCCACTTTTACAGACTTTAAGTATTGGTGATATTGGTCATTTTTTTGGTATGAATTTAGTAACTGAAATATAAACAACAACTATTAACAACAACTAAGTTACTAATCAACTAAGCTTATTAGCAGACGCGGTGATTATATCGTTCAGTATGCATGCAGAACCTGTAACAAAATTTTTTCGAACATGTTATTAAAAAATGATCACAACATTTAATTTTTTGCTTACTGCAAGAAGCTAATTATGACTCATTAAAACTTAATGACAGTTTCAATCCAATACGCAATCAGCAAACACATATTTATTATTTTTATTTTTTTAGTTCCTCTTGACAACAAACTGATGCCTTCTGTAAGTTTCAATTTAGTCTTCCCATATTAAGTTACAAAATCGTTTCAAAGTTTGCAGTTAGAAATGGTATTTGCCTGCAACGTGATACGGCGAGGGGAAATTGTGAGGGTTCTGCCGGCACGTTATTAACTTTATGTCAAAGGGCGACAGCTTGGGCACGCTTGGTTAGGGTTCCTGTGGTTCGTTGTGTTAGAATATCGTTCGTTAATAGACTTTTCTGAAAGAATAAAAAAAATCTTGGTTTTTTCTTCTTTTGGATTAACTGTTATGCCTTATTTTAGATTTTATGGTCTCGAAATTTCACTTTCGTTAAGTTCAAGTTAGATAATGTCTGAACTAAGAAAAGTCGGTGAAATAGTCATTAAATATACTAATTGAAAAATTAAACAGGATTCCTTTGTCTATTGCCGTAAACCACATAAAACTCCACGATTTGAGGTAGGTGCTAGGTAAATGCAATCTGATTCAAAAAAAAAACTGATTCAATTCTATGAAATTTCTCATTAAACAGTATGAACAGAAATAAAGAATACAATCCATCAACAAATAACTTGACCGTGCATATTTCAAGTTTGTAACATGTTGCATAAATAATTCTATTCCCACACTCACGAAGATCAAATTCTAAAGAATTTCTACACTGTGCTTTTTATTAATATCTATGCTTCTATGTTACAAAGGAATTATCGCAGGAGTTCAGATAGTGTTACAGCGTATCGTATTGTTGCTTACTGGCCTAGCTTTGTAGCTATCTGAAACGAACTAAGCTTTACTCACGTGGAAATAATCGTGAAGAGTCGGCAAAAATAACTCCACTACCCATGGATTTGCGAGTCATTTCATAGTGTATTAAAATATGCAATTCAAGTTTTTTTGATTCTCATTACGGAGTATTGTAGTGTACCAGCATCGAGGATTTAATATTCAAATCCATTTCAAAGTTAGCTAATCTTAAAAGTCTCCGATTTGTGGAAGAATCCCTTGAAATCTACTACGTCCGATTCTTATCCGATCCGATATCCGTCATCCGTCATTTCATACAAATTTTCTGGATTGTCTTCAAAGTGGAACAATCGGCCTGCGTCTGTTTTTCCTAACCACTACAGTCCTGGAACTTTTAAGTGTCGAGTGAATAGGTTTCTCGTGGATGGACGTGTAACACCATAGTCTTCATGCGCACTTTCCATCAGGTGGCATGGAAGACAAACGTCCTATCCTTACAATATATAAAAAAAAATCTCATTTTATCGGAACCGGATCGGATGTAGTACGTACCCGCTCTTTATCCGTGTTTCGTAATTTAGGCACGATTTAGCAAGGAGTGTTATATGGTGAGTGTTACATTTCCTCCCTAGTTCCTTGCGTTCCATCTTCGGCCAAATCGTCTCTTTAAGTCCAGGTAGATTGACTTTTCAAATCTCAAATCTTTTCTTGGTTCAGCTACTTCCCGAATGAGTTATGAAGTAGCTAAACATCATGCGTGTAACGGTAATGTTTTATGATAATCAGTTCATCATCAAACCTACATAACACTGGCCGTTTCTTTAGGATTAGCTTAACTTGAGGCTATTGAATGAACAGCCTTATGCTACACGAAAAGGGCTACAAAATTCAACACTAAAATCAGGTTTCAGTAATACATAAGACGTTGAAAATTAAGTTATTCATATTCAAATTCTTTTGTATTATTTATTTGTTTGTTAATGACCGTATCGACACGGTGTCGATTATATTGAATGCCATCTTAGTGTCAGCTGTCTCGGCGACACTAATGGGATAATTGTATGGTGCTTTGGACTCTTGAGGGATCACTTTTCAGCCTACTAGGGACCACATGGTCAATATGATAATATTGTTAAACAACATTGCTTTGACGACCGGCTGGTGTAGTGGTAACATACATTGCCTTCTATGCCATAGGTCCTGGGTTCGAATCCCGGCGGCGGCGGATATTTGTGTGATGAACACAGATGTTAGCCATCAAGTCATAGATGTTTATATGTTTATTTAAGTTTATTCTAATAAAAATATGTATTTATTCAATACTAGCTGCTGCCCGCGACGTCGTCTGCGTGAACGCTATGCAGCACCAAACGCACCTACGATTATAACACTGCTAGCGTGATGATATGTAGCCTATATGTTGACCCGACTTCTTAACTATCTTCATGCCAAATTTGAAGTAAATCCATGCAGTACTTTTTGAGTTTATCCCGGAAAGACAAACAGACAAAAATTCTAAAAACTATATTTTTTGTTTCTCTTTCGATTGTAGATCATACCCCAAGTATTCTTTTAAAAAAATATTCAATGTACAGTTTTGACTTTCCTACCATTTTATTATATGTATAGATGTATGTTTATATATTTCTTAAGTAGGTATATCAGTTGTCTAGTATCAATAACACAAGTTCTTTAAGAAACTTAATTTGGGCTAGATAATGTGTGAGTGTCACAAATATTTATTTATTTATTGCTTAAAAAAGCTCAAATCTAAAGTGTTCTAATTAATTGAATGAAGAAAATCATTTTCTATGTAAAAAAGCATTTTTAAGTAGACTGAGAATATTGTAATAGCGAACGCTTATAGCACATAGGCATGGTTTTTTTTTTCTTCCCTGACACCTGATGTTAAGTGAACATGGAGACATGTACCACACGTCCATCCACGAGAAACCCATTCACTCGACGCTTAAAAGTAGGACTATAGCTAGGATTATACTGGTAAGGGAAAATAGTCGCAGGCAGTTCATTCCAAACCTTGGCGACCCGTATCAAAAAGGAACTGTCAAAGCGCTTAGTTCGACTTTTCGGAATATCTACCGAAGTTGTTGGGTTGAAAAAGAAAAACAATAACTATTCCAAATCGGACTGTAACTTTTAAAGACTTGTAAAGCTGTAATTTTAGGAGAGTTTAATGGTCAAATAGGTAAGTATTTGTCCAGATTTCATTTCATGATAATATGATTTATTTATTTATTTAATCATTCAAAACATACAACCATCATTACAAGTTCTTAACCAAATGGTTTCACCAACAAAAAAAAATATGATGGTAGTTCTTAGGCACTTTGGGAAACAGCTTTGCTGTGCGGGATTCGAAAGGCATAATGGCAGTGTCGAGACGTGAAATTTCTACTGGCACTACTTTTTTTATAGAATAAGCCCGCTTTTGACCTCAATCTGGCTCAGGAAAGAACTGGCTCTTCATAAAATATTTCCGGAACACATCACCGCCAGAGCGGTAATATTTGGCGGCAGATTTTATATGAAGGGTGGTCGCTAGCCAAGCGGACCCTGACTAGATCCTAGCACCAAGCGGAGGCCATTCCGATAAGTCGCCTTTTACTCATCTGAGTGGGGTAGGACTAATCTAAGCCAGCCTTCCGAGGCCAAATTCGTGACTACATGAAGTATCATATTAAATACTTTGAAAGTAAAAAAACTATGTGTTGCATGATAATCTATTTCTATATATATAATATAATCTATTCAAATCGGGATCCTACCACCAAGCGGGGATATTAGTCGCCTTTTACGACCCGCTCATCCAGGGACGGTAGGACTATTCTAAGCCGACCCTACACGAGCTACATACATACATAATTTCACGCCTGTATCCCTAAAGGGGTAGGCAGAACACCAGAGGCTATAAAACCATCTGATGTCACTTTTGACAAATTTGAAGGTATTATTTTGATGGAGAGAGACTATAGCAGTGACAGGGGGTCAGCCTATCGCCTGCAAAAACGCCAATAAAACCTCCGTCCCTTAACTGACTTTTACAATTTGCCCGGGAAGAGAAGCAGCTGGCACATTCTATGTTTTTCTTTCGCTCCCAGTCCAGCATGGACTACATTTGCCATCTAATGTCTTAGGCTCAGCAAAATATCTTTTCGAATGCGGTCTAGATTACTTATGTTTATGCTCGTTTCCATTTTACAACAAAAATACTTAAAAATAAGAATTTTCAGAAACCTTGACTCTACGGCGACAGTCGGTCTAGAAATCGGTCAATAAAATTTGGCCTTAGTCGCAGTACAAGGATAAGGGCAAATATGCAGCAGTATACTTGAAGCATTTTTGACAAAAGAGGGCCACAGTTTTTTTGCTGTAGGCATTTTTCCTCCCAGTTTACTTTTATTCTTCTATTTTCCGAGGTTGTATATTCTGATGTTCATTAAGTACACTTAATCATTTATATAGAAAATAGTTTTTTTACACTTAATCATTTATATAGAAAATAGTTTTTTTTTTAAATTGATGTACTCGTAATAGGTCTAATTACGCCCAATTCACCGAGACGCCCATTGTATAATTTATCAATCTCTTATCATTTAATCAGATAATGTTTATCCGTGAAGTACAGAAGTTTCATGGCCAAGCCGCTATCACAATTATAAATGCATAATTCGTTGTTATTGATTTATCGATTTTTCGGTGTCGTAATTTAATTATGTTTTGTAGATGTTCTTAATTTAAAAAAATCCAAATTAATAAAATTATATTACATGAAAACGTCTGAACTTTGGTTAAAAAGTACCTACCTACTTACACAAAACTTTTTTTAAGGGGAAAAAAGAATGCACAGATATGGAAAAAATAGACTTGATATAATTTGTTGTTAATAGAACACGCTTCTATCAATTTGAAATGAAAATTAATAATTTATCAGCTTTTTATGCCATTTGATAAAGTTTGCGTACGAAAACATTCGTTATTGCCTCTCACATAGAACTTACTATTTAATTGATGTAATATCGGTTACTTGATCAATTCACGTAGCGAATCGAATATAAAATGTAAATAAACTACTTTATATTGTGCGTGATCAGTTGCCATAATTTTTTGCGGTTTGTTTGTTACCGAGTTTTGGCATGGCACCCGTCATTCACTTTTCTGTGACCTCAATTTGGACAGCCTTATGAACTGGGATAACCCGAAATATGTATTTTGCATAAATTATAATTTTATACATCACATACATTGATATCGACTTTAAGGTATTCAATAAGGTACCTACATTGATAGTTTACTAATGTTATACTCCAAAGTAAAAAATGCAAATACTAATTTGAATAGACTTAAAATTAATAGAGAATAGGCGCCAAAATTAATATTTTTTGCACAAAGCGTACAAAAACGAAAGCGAAATTTGGAACCGAAGTAATAATTTGAGACGTTCGCTTTTCATCTTTGAATCACAAATGAGCATCAGCTGCTTTGCGATCGTTCTGTCATTCAAAATCAAACCTTGCGTGCGCTCATTAGCGTTTAAAATCAAGTTATGATAGTAGTATTTACTATAAAATTCGTTGGTAACGTACTTAAATAAGGCCTAACCTTGCCAACAGACGTACGCTCCGATGCACTCACAGAATTAGGTAGCGTTTTTTTGTCTAAAAAACCGCATTTATTATAAAATTGTGTAATCGTTGGTAAAAACACGTCAATCTGGCCAATTGAGCAATTTGACATAAATAGTTTTATGCAAGGTTAAAAGTAATTATAACGAGATTTTCCACCGGCCGTGGTATTTAGGCCCAGGGTAGAAAAAGTCATGGGTTTAATTAATAATGATTTGTCGAACGTGTTGAACTTTACGGCGTAAAATTGCTTTAAAAATTTCGTGAATGCGGACCGAGATATTTACTAATTGAACGTTCTAATTTGGCCTGTAACCAATATATTTTGTAAACACTTAGGGTTTGCAGTTTTGCAATATGCTGTTGTACAATCCACATCGCAATGATTAACACTCATCCAATTGTACTTTGATTTCAGTTTATTTTGGAAGCTTTTACTCACAAATCTAAACATAATTTTAAATAAATAAATAATAATAGATAAATATTTCTGACACTCACACAACATTATCTAGCCCAAATTAAGTTTCTTAAAAACTTGTGCTATAGATACTAGATAACTGATATACTTAAGAAATATATAAACATACATATTGAATAAATACATATTTTTTATCAGAATAAACTTAAATAAACATATAAACATCCATGACTTGACGACTAATATCTGTTGTTCATCACACAAATATCCGCCGCCGCCGGGATTCGAACCCAGGACCTCTGGCATAGAAGGCAATTTATGTTACCGCTACACCAGCCGGTCGTCAAATATGTTCATATAGGTAGCTACTATTATCATCTAAGTAATTTGATCATAGTTCCCCAAGGTTCCACTGTTGCTTACAATAACAAGCCTCATTAAGGTTGCAAAATAATTTTTTATGAATTTTAAGTAGGTACTTAGGTACAGATTTCAAATTAAAATCTTGCTCCAGAGAAGATAAGTACCTACTTAGTTGATGTCCCTGATGAAAGAACATTGATGATATTGACTTTCGAATTTTAAAAATATTCGTTCAAAAACACAAAATTTCGATCTTATTTTCGCACAAATATTTTTTTTTTCTATCAATGAACGATCTTTCTATTGTTGTTTAACCAATAAATATCGATTGATAAATAAATCAATTGTAAAAAAAAGTAGCCGATACAATACTTACCTTAAAAGTTAGTTTTTTTCGTTTTACAACTTTTCAACAATTAGAGATTCTTTTACAAGTCCAACAGGTGCACTCTCTTAACAAATGACCTCAATTTTCAATTGTTTTCCCTCCTTTCAGCAAGAACTAAATGGATTCTACATTCCCGAGATGACATCAATAGAGTGCAAGTCAGCTGCCGATATGGTTCGGGCTATGAAGGCCGGTAATAAGCATCGGGCTGCTGGCAGGACAGACATGAATGAACACTCTTCCCGAAGTCACGCTGTGTTCCTGGTGACTGTTGAGACTGCTCATAGGACTACTAATAAGATTCGGTGAGTGGTGTCTTAGACTTCAGCTAAAAGGAGAACAGATTATGTGGCGAGGAAGTGAAAAAGCCGTAGTAGGTAATTAGGCAGTAGAAAGCTCAGCAGCTGCTCTGAATCTTCGAAACACTTCTACTGCTTTTGTGCCTATTTAATCTTAGGGTAATAAATGTTACCAGAAATCAAAATTTGTAATTATATCATTCTATATATTGTGTCGATTCCTTATTAAACCTCATTCAGCAATGATTCAGTAAAAACAAAAATTATCGACTTTAGCGTCACAGAGCTAATAATACCTATATATTAGGAATTGTGATAACATTTCTCTCATTCAAAAATGCTCTCTCCAAATCTGAGCAAGTAAAAATTGTGTCCATGGATTTGGAAATTTAAGGAGTCTCTTTTAGCCGAGCAAATTATTTGAAGGCCCTTTTAAAGTTATATTTTTTTCAAATGTTCACTGCTCTTTGTGATTTTTTTAGTTCTTTCACCCGTAAGCACTCATATTACGTGTTATTGATAGTACAAACGACATAGCTACGATCAATAGTAAATATTACTATTGTTAGTTTTTCATACTTCCGTGAAAGTATATGATTTATGCTTTATGTTCTTTGTTGGTCAATTTGCAATTCTCACACTTGAAACAGTCCTTCTTTGTTAAAAAGGAATATTATTATGAATCATTCACATGCTTTGCGTGTTAGCCTAAGCAGGTTTCTAAATAGTCTAAACATGAACTAATGCAAAGTTTTATGCACTAAAATTATCGTTGGTTGACTCATGTAGACTGTATACTTTAGATTATTCTTATATGCCCTCTTATCGCCGTACGGCCACTTATGTTCACTAAAATTTAATATCGTTCATATCCCACTGTTATATGCGTCATACTGCACTCAACCAAATATACGTTCAGGTTATATATATGTTAGTCATATTTCTTTGTACTAATGTATCGAAGGAACCTTATATAGAGCGCAACGAAGTTATATAAGAAAAAAAAAGACTATCCAGTCATGAGATCATTACTGCTTAGTTTACTAACAAATATTAATTTTTTGTAGTTATGTTAAAAAAAACTTTATTTACTTATAGCAAAGCTGACTTCATAGTAAGGAAATTATTGCATTTTTTAATGATGTTTGCTTTAGGTATTCAACCTTCAAGTAAGATAAATAAATATGGAGTTTTGTAAGGTTACTTATGTAACCTAATACTAGTATATCTTAATATATGTATTAGTACGCAAATTATTAATTAAATCCCTATTTAATGTTTAAAATAACTTTTCCGGATAAATAAATTTTGGCATATAAGGTAAAATATGTTTATCCTTCCCTCTTTTTCATCGTACCTACAAAATTGGTGAGTCGGACCATCTGAGACAATAACAGAGGGATATTTGAATAAAACGACGTAAAAACGAAATAAAACGATGCCTCTTTCGAGCTTAATAAGTATTTAAAACCAAGTTTTTTGTCCAATAAATGATCTTTATACATATAGTAGGAATATCAACGATGTGAACTCGACTACTTATTTATAAAAGCATCTACGCAGTAGCTTTAAAAGTTTCATGTGTTAAGGCGATCCTCGAACTTTCAAAAGCAAAGTTTTGATGAGTTTTGATGATATCTTTTAATTTTCTTTGGTCAATTTTGTAAACGAATGTAAATAGTTTTTGAACAGAACATAATTACAGTTCAGTCACTTAACAATGTATGTTCATAAACCTTTCTGGTTCTCCAAGTAAAAACTGTATCACTTTTTTAACGTTTACTTCTTCAAGTATTTTCAGCGATAAGACCGCCAAGTTTTTATGTTTAATGTAAGTGTTCTTTTTTCTTTTACTGTACCTTTATAAACTGAAGTGTAAATAAATAAATAAGTAAACGTAGAAACATACAGTAAATTGCTTATGTGTTTTAAACTATTTGAAGATATTAAATCTTCATCTCACCTACATCAAATAGTTCTTTATGCTGCAAAACCTATTAATTTTTCGACTTGAACGGTATGAGAATAAAAAAAATCAATTTATATCTAAAAATAACGCACCATTAAAATATCAATCAAGATCGTATTATTGAAAATATCGTATAAACAACGTTGTTCCTTCGGCTGTCAAAAGTTTTTGATCGGCACCGCTCAACATATCTTTTCTCTCGTTCAGAAACAATTTATTTTCAACAAAGCCAACAATATAGTTCTATAACGGAGCTATTGATAACGAAGCACGTGCAGCCACTGCAGCCTTCGGTCGATCGATCTAAGTTTATAAGCCACAATAAAGATTATGTTTTACGTACAATCACCAAATTTTTTGTAACGCAATTCTTTGTTTGTTGGTCACGATTCTAATCGTCGGTTTTTTATTGTATTTTATGTTTGGGATTTGAAAGATAGTTGATTAGAAATGTATTATCTTTATAGTTTTACATTACCGCGTTTGTGAAAACAAATTTATTCAAAACATTTCAACGGGCCGTTATCAGAGGAGATCCGCTCTAAAATGTCTTGTTAAAATAATGAAAGAGGTTTAACCTCCAAATCAAGAATGACAATCAAATTTTCTTATTCTCATTATAATTCTGAACAACCTGGACAAGCGTATCGGAGGCGCCTTATTTAACTGACCACTGTCGCTCCGCTTAGTGCTAAAATCCCTCAGTTCCCAGGGTGGCTGGGATATAAAATACGCTTAGTTATTAAGCTGGGATATAAAATACGCTTAGTTATTGCTTAGTGACGACCGGCTGGTGTAGCGGTAACATACATTGCCTTCTATGCCAGAGGTCCTGGGTTCGAATCCCGGCGGCGGCGGATATTTGTGTGATGTACACAGATATTAGTAGTCAAGTCATGGATGTTTATATGTTTATTTAAGTTTATTCTAATAAAAAATATGTATTTATTCAATATGTATGTTTATATATTTCTTAAGTATATCAGTTATCTAGTATCCATAACACAAGTTCTTTAAGAAACTTAATTTGGGCTAGATAATGTTGTGTGAGTGTCAGAAATATTTATTTATTTATTTATACATCATAGATCAGTTTCCCGCGGCTTAGTTGTTGTGATTGTCTGGAGATTTTTTTAAATTCGACTCTACCTAGTTGCTTCCATGCTGGACTGGGAGCGAACGAAAAACATGGAATGTACCAGCTGCTTCTCTTCCCGGGCATACTGTAAAAGTCAGTTAAGGGATAGAGGTTTTATTGGCATTTTTGTGGGCGATAGGCTGACCTCCTGTCACTGCAATAGCCTCTCTCCATCATTATAATTCCTCATTTGTCAAACGTGACATCAGATGGTCTTATAACCACTGGTGTTCTGCCTACACCATAAGGGATACAGGCATGAAGTTATGTATGTATGTATGTATCTACCTAGCTTAGGTCTCTCCTGTGTCAAATAAGGGGACTACAAACAGTTGCTAACAGAACTCATTTTGAAGCTTTAAGTTTGTCTTTAGAAAGACTTAGTGTAATGTTGAATACGGCGCAATATTATCCTAAACAGTAAATAAATGAAACAACTACTAGTAGCTCCCAAATCTAATTAGCAACGATGCACCGTCTGTATCAGTAATTCGGCGTGGGCGCATGTTCTTAGATCATACATACTACATGCGGCAATCACGTCATGTCATCGCGTCCACAAGAAACTCAACTGGCGTGTGTCTACGATAGCCAAATGTTAAAAGGAAATAAAAAGAGCGTATTTTTTATCTGTGTTTGTTTTCCAATAATATGTGCAGTTTTGAAAACTTTGTCGACGATGATGTCAGGTATGATAGTGTTAAGTCGTTAGCCTCAAATAGAAGTGTTGTTCCCTTTAAGGCAGTTTAAATATGTGTCAGTAAGAAATACTCGCGTTTTTTATCAAAGGAAGTCTATCAGTTGACCTCTACCTAAATGGTTTAGCGCGAATTTGTGAAATAACGGTTGAGGTCAAACACGAACTGGGATGATTATTAAATATTGTATATAAAAAAAATATAGTATCGTGTTTAATTTAAACTAAAAAAAGTACAATGACTTGCTTATTAAACATCTATCTATTTGAATAAAAATATATTCTTCCTTTTGAGATCTACTAAAAATAAAGTTTTACAGCCGCCAATGCAGCGGCGCGGCGTGGTCAGTGTTATGCAACTTGCACAACCACAATGTTGTAAAAATATTACGATCATTTTATGATTATTTCAAAACGTACGCAGTAATCTTTGTAAGGGCAGGCGTTCTTAGTGTAGCTGTTGCGATTTCTTTATCAATACTTTGCGATAGTCTGATCTTAAGGTTAAAAATTGCGCTACAACCGCAAAAGCAACGTGATGTTTAGAAACCGTATCCATAGATACCAACAATGGCGAAGGATGAGTGCTCATTCAAGGGCCAATTTCTGTAACTTATATTATTTTATAACCGTGAAAGCGTAACAGATAGACAGAGTACTTTAACGTTTATTTCGTTTTTTTATTTGTAGCAGTATAGATTGTTTTTGTTGATTTCAATAAATATGATTGTTACGTAGGGCAAGCCATTCTAAAACAATGTTCACCTAAGTTTACCCAAGGGGAACAAACTCTAATGATACGCACGAGTCTTTATAATTTAAGTAGCTTTGGTTTGAAAAGAGCTTTTTTTATAAACTCAGCATCAGTTATGTTCTTGGTCCACTGTGTTAGTCACATCAATTTATCCACTAGTTTTTAGACCTACGAAAGATACTGAAACGTTAAAATTTCAAAACCTCAGGTTGTTCTCATATCGTTAACTGGTTTAAATAAATAATATAAAAATAAAAAAAAAATCCCCAGAAAATCACACCAACTACATGGCCCCAAAGTAAACATAGCTTGTGTTATGGGATACCATATAGCGAACTAGGGGGGAACCTAGAATATAAATACATAAATAGATAAACACCCAGACACGGAACATTTTTTTTTTCTGGTTCCGTGCGGGGATTGAACCCGCAACCACTGGCGTCTGAGGCAGATAAGTTTACCCCAACGCCAAAGTGGTCGTTTTAACTTCAACTTTACATACCTACAATTGTTATTGTTACTGTCTGCTATTGAAAATATATGTGAATGTATTTACCAGACTTACTAACTCAATTGGGGCAGTCGCACAAAAAGTGCGTAAAGCGAATTAGGTCCCTCCGTGTAAAATCCTGACTCATACTTGTAAAAAAAAGTTGTATACCTGGAACCTGAATATTCTCAGAGTTTAAAAGGGTCGCTAGACTGTTGGAAACAAAACACCAAACCAAGGTGACCTTGCTAGTTTACAACAGTGAAGATGGCTGTTGACAACCAAATTACATGACCTTGGCGGGTTGGAAACGGTGGTGTTTAGAAACACAGACATACATCTACATAGACAACGCAAGTGCCACGATTTGTATTGGAACCAAGCGTGCCGACTTTTTAAGACCTATTGTGACGTCACAGCTGATATTTATTACTGGAAAATACAAATAGATTCAGAGACACCGATGCCGCCGATGAAATCGATTATTAAGAACGATATTGATATTGTGGACTCGATTTTCTAACAGACATACATACCTACGCGCGGATCAAATCTAGAGGCGACCAACCTTGACGCTTGGTCGAGGGTCGGACACGCAAAGGACATGCATTTGCGTTATCTATGTAGATGTATGTCTGTGTTTAGGACAGTGTGTACGCTTGTTATTGTATATTTTACTATGTAACTATAACTATAAATGACTCGAGTTTTGTAGCTTTTTAGCCTGCGTTTCAACCTTTCCTTCTTTGTATCCTCAATTGCATACAAAACTGCCATCGCGAAGATGTTTCCAACGCGAGAGATCAGAGCGCACTGACGATTAAGGGGCGTGGCCTGGCGTGACCTTGGCTTGTGTTCTTGTTTGTCTCCTTGTTTGCAACCGCCGTTTGTAACAGTGTGGATGACTCGGAATTGGTTGTCAACAACTTAACCTTCCTTAACCTTGGTTGGAAGCATTGGTTTTCAACGTGTTTTCAACAGTCTGGCGGCCCCTTTATTATTCGCAGTTTAAGATTTCATTGTGCATACAAGTAGCTGTTGTTGAATGATGCGTGAACGGCATTTATTTACCCGACTGCACGTGGTTATGAGACGTTCTTAACACATTAATTAAACACACTTAACGCAGCATGTAAGTATTTAAGTATGGACTTTGTTATACAGACCTAGTTATGTATATCTTGTAGGTGTTTCTTGGACTAATGGCCGTTGCTTTCTTGTATATACGTAAATATTTGTGAAGAATATCTTGAGATCGTTTTTGTAATTAAATTTTAACAATTTGGTTAACGAGTGCATTAGAAACGTAGGTAGTTATGCATGTCTACATTATTTTGAGTAAATATAATGATCTTACTTTTACTTGCTGCTGATGTTTTCTACGGTGATTAGACCGAAACAATACCACTGTTAATAGATACTTTTCAAATCTGTTGGTTTAAAAAAATCAAATTTATTTATTGCTCAATGTATGGTAAAAAATAGTTGTTTACAATTTATAATTAATGTCCCACATACAAAACTGGTAATCAGCATGCAATATTATTTTAACAAAAGAAAAAAGTAATCAATAAATTTAAATGATAAGTTATATAAATTGAATTGATCAAATTAGAAAATTATTCTTTTATATTTAAAAAAACCTTGCAATTTTATTATTCAATTTACATTGAAAATATTCGTTAAGTGAGTAAAAACATTTTTCTTTTAACCACCTTGACAATTCAGTTTTCAATTTATTTGTCGATAATAATTTACATCGGCTAGGTAAAGCATTGAATATTTTTACATACATAGCGTAAGACTGATTCAAATATAGTTGTAGGCGCGGCAAGTCATCGATCACTAATCTATCACCATGGCGCCCAGCCCTGCTAACATCCCTGGCTCAAGTAAAATAATGAATGTTACGTTTAACAAACATAGCAATTATTATAGGGATTTTACTATTTACTATTTATACTAAAAATAAAGTATTTTACTATTTATTTATTTTATATTAAATCCATTCTTCTTCTTCTTAGGGTGCCTCTCCGAATGGTGAAGATTATTGATCAGCATGGTATAGTCCTCTCTATTATTGGCACCACGGAATAGTTTCGTCGCTTTAGCTATTAAATCCATACTGAAATTCAAATATTATTTTTAAAGTTTTGTATTGTATGCAAGGTATAAAAGTAAATTTCTCAAGTTATTATTAGCAAAGTAAAAATTAAACTCCTTGTCTATGACCTGTGACCAAAAATTTAAGTTAAACTGTTAAACTGTAACAATATTGTATAAAGCAAAAGTCGGAACTATTTATTACTTACATAAATAATATATGTATAGGGATTGAACTCAGTCCCAGGAAATTAAGGATTTTCACCGTTAGGAAAATCCTAAATTACCTGGACTCGATTGGAATGTGCGGCGAGTTATAAATTGGGACTCTTTGGAGATCTTTAGGTCGCAGTGTGACGAGCGGACAAGACTGCTCATATAGTCCCAAAACCCCCAATAATAATAATAAAATAAATCATAAATTAAATAGATTCAAATATCTCAAAAAGTTTTAACGTACAAGTGTTATTTTAAATCGTAAGCCGAAGGAATGATATAGATTTTTTAAATATAATGATCACACTTGTTATAAATGTTTGATCTATGACATACTTGACTTCCGACATAGAATAAAAAACTGTTGAATTTAAATTAAATATTTATAAAAGATAAATATTTGTAATAATTAATCCTTGTATGTTCGTTGAAATCAAAAACATCATCCGTCATGTAAGAGGACATGACGTAACAGTTTTAAAAAAGATGGATTGTTAAAAAAATGTTAGGAATCCTAAAAAACTTAAATTTCGACTAAATATTCGACCGGATTGTAAAGTGTTTTATCATTAAGAATACCAATAGTTATCATCTATTTTCTTTTCAAGTTAGCTCAAGATAATTAAATATGTAATTCTTATACTGGTATCGAAAAATTATAATAAGCCTATATAATGGCGCACAAAAATGTTATAGTTTAATGGTAAATGGCAACCGCCATACTAGGTCGTCTTTACATTTCGCCATTTTTGATACTCTTTTTATTGTCAAAACTGTCATTTGGTACAAATCTGTCACTTCAAGTAAGAAGGAATGGAATGTCTATGCACGGAAAAGCGATTTTTAATAAATCTTGTGCTTTTTTAATACGATGTCTATCTGAAATTGGGTGATTACTATTTGTTTGTTTACTTATTCTATTCAATATATCCTTGTGCTTGCATTCTAGCCCCAGATACAAAGAAAGGGAAACATATCCTTTAGAGGTATTATAATGATGGAGAGAGACTATTGCAGTGACAGGGACTCAGCCTATCGCCCGCAAAAAACGACAATAAAACCTTTGTCCCTTAATGTCCCTTCATTATAATTTTAAAAAGACGTTTTTATCCTGTCTCTTATGAGTTGAATGTCAGTTGAAATTTTAACGCGATGAAATTTCATAAAAAATATTTACCACATTTCTAATTCCAACGATAGTCAGAGCTTTGTAAACTCAATCAACCCAATCAAAATCATATAATCTATATCTACTACTTCAATGACAACCTGTTCAAATTTCTAAGTAAACAAGAATACCTAAATCACATTAAATCCTGATCTACAACTAACCACAATCACTATAAACCCACATACAACCCACGAAACACGATATCAACAATATTCCTTAATATTTGCATCCAAAATAGCACGCGGTAGTTACCTTCGAATCTTAAAAAAAAAAAAACAAATCGGAAGTTATGTCATTCATGTAATTCATTAACACCTTAAAGATAACGCAGGTTTACTGGAACCTACGCTCTATGTGTCATAACTGAGCTGTTAGACACATTACCGAAATGAGCTCTATTCTGTGGGCCATACGGAAAATAGTGATGTTTAGAATGATGATCCGACACTGACCCTCAGTGTGAAGTTTATGTTCATATTTGTACGGCCCACACGCATAATGTAAGGACATTTTTTTCTACGTTGTTGTTTTTGCGTATTTTTTTATCTATTGTTTTAGATAATGAATATAAAAGCAATACAAATGAGGTGTAGGTAGATTAAAAAAGAAATAGAACTAATGAAACCCATATGATTCTCGATTTGACTTATATTGGGCTCCATGGTAACAAAACCTAGGTAATGTATTGTGACCCTATTAAACTATAAAAAACTATTTCAAAGTTCTTTTTAATGGTTTTCAATATACAATACAAATAGTGGATATTAAATCACAAATACCTATTATTAATAATGTTTTTAAGTTTTTGCATTTAAAATGTTCAATTATTCTTAAATAAATGAAAAATGTTATAAATAAAAATTACCCGACTAGGATTCGAGCCTGGATTTTTGGAATCGGCCTGAAATGGACTTAGGCGTTTACTTTAGAAACGGGACATTTACCATGTTTGATCGAAACGCATAATAAAGCACCCGCTTTGTGACAGATTTGTTTGTCCGTTAATAAAAAAAATCCCTGAAGATGGGAACCCCGTCTTGATCATGGCGCTTGCAACAGTGCCGAAATATCGAAAATACAGAATAAATGAAAAACATGGTAAATATCCCGTACCTATCTAAAGTTAATTTAACTGCTTTTAGTTTGTTCTTAAGATTAGGTAGGACAGACAGACATGGTGGCATAAGTGTTCCTATTATATTACTGCTAGCTTACAAGGGTACATTTGCAAATCAAACAAATTACGAGTATGCACAAGACCTTAAAAAATGCGAAACAAATTGTTATAGCTTTCATTGTGTATAAAGTCGTAAACCCCATACTGTAATGCAGCATAATAAAACATTGTAGCATTACTTAAAATCGAGCTCCAACTTTGTAAACATAAAACCTATATTTCCTTTACATAACAGACAAAGTAGGACAAACAAATCATGGCTCAATGAATATAGTAAATAAATAAATACTGAGTTTTTCCGCACAAGGACGAGAGACGTACATCCTCAGTTTGTTCATTTCATTGTTGTCGGCCATTTATTTTATGTAAACATACATTTGATGTTTTATTTACAACACCTGTCGCGTTTATGCTAATTGTTAATGAACCTCACAGGGTAAATCAAACGCTAACGGCTTAAAGATAGAATTGTAAATTTAAATAATTAAAACCGAGGTTACAAGCACTTTAAGACTATTCCTGCGCCTATGGATAGTTCAAACGTGTTGTAGGCTTGAAAACTCGACTTGAAATTGCATGACGACCACTTTCGCGATGGGGTTACACTGTTCGCTACATGGTATCCCATATCCCAAGCTCTGCTTAGTTTGGGGCCATGTAATTAGTGTGATTGTCTGGGGATTTTATTTTTATATATTTATTTGTGTATTTAACTGGCTGTTTCTTTTCTTTCGCTTCCATAAAAGTTTTCTTAATTTAAACCTTTGGTCGGCAACCCTTCACTGACCATAGTAACTTAGATACCCATAAGAAGGCTTACTCGATGGCCAAAACGCAAACTCCAGTTCGTGGTATCGAATTGGCAGGCAACAAACTCCCAAAACTTTTACATCCTACTGAAAGAAAATAAACTGTATCAGTATTGAAAATATTGATATTCTAATTATTGTATAAATAAATGATTTTCATGCTTAACTGCCTCGACCAGCCCAGTTCGGTTGCGTTTCTATCAGTGGTCTTTGAATTCAAATACAAAAAAATGCTACTGCTTCAGTAATTAGTGTTATGGACACGGTTAATTAAAATTTTCAGTACGAATTGGAGTACTCGTTGTTTTTGTTTTGTAGTCAATTGAAGTGATTTTATTTATGAGTAAAACTATCTTGTGTCGGTCGAGCGTTAACTTGCTTGGTGCTTCATTATGGTATTGCATCAAATTTATTAGAATTACAAATAATATTTTTAGGTTACTATAGATCGATAAATATCTTCTACGATGATTTTCTTCGTTTTGCCATCATCCAGAGTCTTCTACCCAGTATGCAGATTCGATTCGAGTAGATTCGAAGTACTTACTAAAATTCAGTTTTTTTTGCTGACTGCAATTCGCCTTCAATCGCACCCGATATCCAGATATGATAGATCAAAGATGAAGTTTTGAGGTTCGAAAAGAAAATGATCTAGATGAAATATATGCCGGAAAATATCACCGTTGTAACAAAATGGCGTATGACAAAAGAATTCATACTAGGGTTGGTTGTCAGGCCTACCACTAAAACATTTTTATAGAAAGCTGTTTTGCTCAAAGTTAAATAGAATCGATGTACAATTAATCCCACGTATTAGTATTACCAGGAAATACGCAATCGATCACCATATTAGGTGCTAGCATTAACTTCACATGCGAGTACTAATCGCCAAGGTTTGCGCATTTTTTTTATGCGCAGGCGGCTATGACTGATGGACTGTTTATATTACATGCTTAAATTGAGTGATCCTTTAAGTGATGAACAGTCATATGAACCAGTTTTTTATTGTCCTTTATTAATCTGTGGCATCAAAACGACGACCTGAAATGTATATAAAAGCTGGTTTAAAACTTTGGTTCTAGAACAAATTTACCTTAATAAATGCCCATATTTTATTTGGAATAACAGATCAGTAGGTACTTTTGAAAAGTTATCTTCCACTTTTATTTTATACTACATGTTTTTTTCTAAATCTAATGTATGTATGTCCCAGCTGGATTTGATTTGCTGTTTTAGCCAAGTTTAGCTTTTAGAAATATTACGATAAAAATAAAAATAATATAAAAGGAAGGAAGGAAAGGCACTCATTATAATCTTTTATCCATTATCAATATTTATGCCCATAATTACATCCTCAACCACCGGATATTCCATCGTCAATATACCAACAACTGCAATATGTGTCACCCATATAACGTCGCTAGTAGTTCAGTGAATGGGCGTCAAGAAGGAAGTGCTAATAGACCCGCGTTCACAGACCCGTCAGTTTCCGGCTGAAGGGACGCGAATTGTCCTAAGTGCTTAGTCATTCCTGTGACGGGATAAATGAACTGGCTACTAAATGTCATTGTTAATTTTCTAAATACTTCTGGTCGAACTTATAACTTTTTTTGTTACTTTCGATGATTGTTTGTATTAATTACTTTGGAAAACAAATCATAATTCACATCGCATTTGCATATTAAATGTACTCTTTATTAAATAATTGAAAAAAGTTGTTGAATTTATTTTTTGAAAATATAGAGTACTAGCTGTTCCGCCAGGTTTTACGCGCCTAGTTTTGAATCCCGCGGGAATATCGGGATAAAAAGTATATGTGCTATTTCAGACGGTACACTATCACTATGCCAAATTTCATCCAAATCCTTTGAGTCGTTCAGCCGTGATTGAGGAACAAACAGACATCCATCCACCCAAACTTTCACATTTATAATATAAGAACGATAGTGAGATTTAGCGATTGCTTTTATTTTTGTAATAACAGACAAAACATTTTTAAAATGTGTTTGCTGTTAAATATAATAAGGGGAAAACTTAAATGCTTTGCAAATAAAAGAGAGCCTCCTCTTCGCTTGAAATCATCAGTGAGACCGCATGACCTAGAATAACGGGATTATGTCTAGAGTACAGTTCTATATTAGTTCAATAGAATCCAGAATTTTCATGCGTTCCGTTAAAATGTGAGGATACTGGTTTTTTAATTCAACCTCGGACAGATGAGACACTTTTCCGTTTAAAAAAACAACGCGTCTTTGTTACTGGTTAAAGACAAAACAAAAGGATTAGGAAGTTTAAATATGAATATAACTAGTTAGAATTAGAGGGCATAGATTAATATAGCTCCTTCTTATCAGCATTATAATAAAAATGGCGTCGTTAGCAACCACTCTTTATTAATTCTGTTGCTATGTTTGTTACGTTTGAGAAAAATAAGTTCCTTTTATTTCTTTTTTAGATTTGTTAATCTACAAAAAGGTCCTTTGTAATGAATTTTCACACCCTATATCGTCTAAAATTTATTGTTTCAGCGTCGGCAAGCTAAATCTCGTCGATCTAGCGGGTTCTGAACGCCAGCGAAAAACAAATGCCTGCAACGACCGTCTCCGGGAAGCTGCGAGAATCAACCAGGCCCTGTCCTCCTTGGGGAATGTCATATCGGCACTCGCTGAGAATAGCCCCCATGTGCCATACAGGTAAGGCATTGTTTGACGTACATACTCTGTAATTTGACGCTATGCATTCCAAAAATACAATACAATATAAAATCACTTTATTGCACACCACATATTATAAAATACAATAAGAATGAAAACAGAAAAAGATAGGGTGCAATGGGCGGCCTTATCGCTAAGACCGTTCTCTTCCAGGCAACCTTAGAATGGATAAGAATAACTTTAATTGTTGTTACTAGGGGGTGCGGCGTATAATTATATATACATAATAATACAATGTATAAGTGATAATACATAAATACAACACAATATCAAAAAAATAGATAAATATCAAAGAAATAATTAATATCAAATATGTTTTCGAAAAGATGTACTCTGGATCTTGTAAAAGGCAACTAATCCGAGTAACCCTTTTTATAAACTCTGCTATGAATTATCTTCATTTCGGTGTTCAAAAAATTCTTTGTGAAAGCTAGCCCCTTTTTACTTTTATGTAAATACCACATAATCGATTAGTAAACTGATCATAGCTTAAATTTATGTTCAATGTAACTTTATGAGATTTAGGTCAAACGAAGGAAATGAAAAAACTTGTAACCTTTTAGTCGTTGCTTTCGACGACGCCATAATAATCACCACTGCCGATGTTCACCTGCAACTCTAACGAGACATAAAGTGGTTCAGCAAAACTGCGTATGGAAATTTAAAATTGTATGCTATCTTTTGGGTTCTTCTTTTCTTAAAACTACTTGTGCAAATAAACTTTCATTCTATAAAACCTCATTCCAGAGACTCGAAGTTAACCCGCATCCTTCAGGACTCGCTCGGCGGGAACAGCAAGACGATAATGATAGCGAACGTCGGCCCCGCCTCCTACAACTACGACGAAACTGTCACTACCCTCCGATATGCACATCGTGCTAAAGGTTAGTTACTTGTGAAGTTTTTCACCGGTAGTAGACTATTCAAAAGCCCCTGGGTGCATACTACGAACCTGTATTTTATAGCCGCCATAATAATTATTGTAAGTTTACATAACATAACTTCACGCCTGTATGCCGTCTGGGGTAGGCAGAACACCAGAGGTAATAAAACCATCTGATGTCACGTTTGACAAATTTGGAGGCATTATAATAGTGGAGAGAGACTATTGCAGTGACAGGGGGTCAGCCTATCGCCCACAAAAAAGCCTCCCATAACACCTCTGTCCCTTAACTGACTTTTACAGTATGCCCGGGATGAGAAGCAGCTGGCGCATTCTATGTTTTTCTTTCGCTGCCAGTCCAGCATAGAAGCATATTCTAAGTTTTTTTTTTGGATAAATGAAAAGATTTGCCAGTAAAACTACACGACCAAAACTTTAGGTTGGCAAAGCACCAGTAATGCTTCTTCCTATACCTAGGTAACACTGAAAATATTTAGAAAATGAAAAACGGCTTAATATAGAAAGTTGCCAATACTTTTATTGTTTTTCGAAATAATCTCCGTTCCTCTCTACACATCGTCGTATTCGATGGAACCAATGAGAAAAGCAGTGGGCCCATTCTTCCTTGGGGGCCTATTCTATGGCATTTTCGTATGCTTTCACCGCATCTTCAGGGCTCGCAAAGCGAATACCTCGAATTTTATCTTAGTTCTTGGGAATAAATGAAAATCACAGGGTGCCAGGTCAGGACTATATGGCGGATGACTTATTATCTCGACACCTGCCATAGTCATATATACAACAGTCCATTTTGCGGATTGCGCTGAAGCATTGTCGGGGTGAAGGAGAATCCTGCTTCGAGGGCGCTGCTGTCGAATTTTTCTCAAAACAACAGGCAAACAGCGATTGACATACCAGTCTGCAGTACCTGTCCTTCCATCTTCTATCGCGCACAACTATCGCGAAATGACCATTCCGACCAAAGAATGAAGCAATCATCTTTTTTCCTTGACTTCTTCCTTTCTTTACCTTAGTTGGCCGATCCTCGAAAGGAATCACCCTCTGAGCTGATTGTCTTTTGGTTTTGGGTTCGTAGCAATACACCCAGCTTTCATCACCTGTGACGATGATGTGAAATACAGCATTTGAGTCACCGCCATTGAAGTTATCTAACATAGTCCATGCGAAGGCGTTTCTGGTCGTCGGTTAAAGTATGGGGAATCCATCTGGTACAAAGCTTCCTGACGCCTAAATGTTCCTGTAATATTTTTTGAACTTGGCTCATACCGATGCCTAGGCTTCCCCGTATCTGCTGATAGGTCACTCCTATCTTCCTCTATCATGCGTCGCACAGCACTGATGTTATCTTCAGTAGTCGCTGTTAAAGGACGTCCCTCACGCGGATCATCACTGAGATTGCTACGTCCACGCTTAAACTCATTAAACCAATTGTAAATAGTGGCACGAGATGGGGCTTCATTAAAAAACCTAATCCCAGCCTATTGTAGCTTTGTTGTTTAGTAAGCCCACAACGAAAGTCATAATAAATCATTGACCTAAAAATTTATCCCGTTAGGTTCATTTTCACGTGTAACAAGAGTTTTAGATTTCCCTCCAATTCACAGAAACAAATGACAAATGAATGCAATATACTACATAAGGTTACCAAAGAGTTCTAACATTGAAATTAAAAAAAGTTTTCATTAGCAATGTTTCTAACTGGCCAGTTCTAAACATTTTCATTGTTACCCACGTAGTTCATTATATCCTGATGCAACTATTAAGTTTGGTAACAAACAAATATTACATTTGGTATACTATACACTTTTTCTTTATTTACAATTGGCACGTTCCAGTATTGGATAGTCAGCATATACTTGCAAAGTTTTGATGGTATGTCTATACATACGTATAAAAATTAACGTTTGCTTCGGAGCTGGGGTTGGGTATGCACATTATTTTCCCATAGTAAAATACCCACTCTTGTCAAACTAGATTTGTTGAACATTTTGAACTGGCTATTCAGACAACACTTCATATTTTAAAAAGAAAATCCTCATACCTATTAACCTTATTTTGCTTACAGCTATAAAGAACAAGCCGGTTCGCAACGAAGACCCGAAAGACGCGAAACTGCGTGAGTACCAGGATGAGATCGAACGGCTTCGTCAACTCATCGAGCAGAGGAAGGCCAATGAGAAGAAACCGAAGAAAGAGAAACCTGTCAAAACGAAGCCAGTCCTTGATAACCAGGGTTTGTATATAAATGCATATCAGCACTTGTTCGCACATACTACCGACAAAACTACAGACATACATCTACATACATAACGCAAGTATCACGATTTGTATTGAAACCAAGCGTGCCGACTTTTTAACACCTACTATGACGTCACAGCTGATATTTAGTGATGAGAAATACAAACCGTTTCAAAGACTCCGATTGAATGAAATCGATTATTAAAAACGATATCTATAATGTTATATCGATTTTCTAACAGAAATATATACGCGCGGACTGAATCTAGCTTGGTCGGGGTTCGGACACGCGAAGAACATGCATTGTCGTTATCTATGTAGATGTATGTCTGTGGACAAAACAGTGATTTTGACCGCACTTGTCGTTTGTATAATTCGCTACGCGAAGATTTCGAAAATAATTGTTTTCAAACAGTATTGCAGTATTGCCTTATTTAATCTGTTTCAAGTACCTAATACTTTAACTTCTCTGTTTATATTCGATTTTTTTTATCTTCCAAATTTTAATTTTTCGATAACGAGTACTTAGCGATCTTAAAATTTGATCAACATATGTGAAAACTTGTTAGTAGATACCTAATACGTAACCGTTCTTGTGTTTAACATTGTAGTTATCATTATATCTTGTATATTCCTTAAAAATAAAATGATCCTTATAACTTATATCCTTATGACGATTGTATGATGATTGCTATGTATGTATGTATGTAAAAAAGTTTTCATTGCGATTAAAATACTTAATGCGCCATCTAGTGTCAAAACGTTGAATTTAATTCTTGAAACAAATCTATCCAAGTATGAACCTGCTTGTTTTCGTAATAAAAGTAGCCTATATGCTATTCCAGATTATAAACTATTTATCTGCATAATCCAGCCATTATGCTGAGATTGAAGAACAAACATTCATAAACTTTCACACTTCTAATAAAAATAAAATTTAAATATAGAATTTCTCGCTTTCAAACAATTTATAACCGATTTTTCTTTATTACCACAGCAGCGGAAGAAGAAACAGCTAGTATAGAAAGCGAGCACATCCTAGCAGAGTCAGTGATAGAAGCCGAGCGCTGTAAGACTGAGGAGTTGGAGTCTCAGATCCGGGCTTTGGAGGATAGGCTGGTGCAGGGCGGCGGGGGGAAGGACCTTATTAATAACTTGAACGAGACTCAACTTATACTTGGTAAGTGAGGGTAGGTTTTATTCGGTAAACTAAATTTTGAAGACCAATTTCAGTGTTTTAGTCAAATAATGACAACCGGCTGGTGTAGGGGTAACGTGCATTGCCTTCTATGCCAGAGGTCCTGGGTTCGAATCCCGGCGGCTACGGATATTTGTGTGATGAACTCTGATATTAGTCGTCAAGTCATGGATGTTTATATGTTTATTTAAGTTTATTTTCTAATAAAAAATATGTATTTATTCAATATGTATGTTTATATATTTCTTTAGTATATCAGTTATCTAGTATCCATAACACAAGTTCTTTAAGAAACTTAATTTGGGCTGGATAATGTTGTGTGGGTGTCAGAAATATTTATTTATTTATTATTAAATAAATGTGTATAAGAATAAACTACTTAGTTGAGATTGTTTTAGTGTAAATACGTTATTTATATTTTTTAAGTGATACATCTTATCAAAACTGTGATATCTTTTACTGAAATAGGATAAGTAGTAGGAAATAGAGCCTAGTTTTTTATGGTACCAGCTTATAAATGTATTTTAAGGAATCTAATTGGGGATTTACTCACTGAATCCAGTGATACTATTAAATTAGGAAAATAGCTAAATTTTTAAGTAATCAACCAGATCTTGTTATTTAAAAGTTATTTATATTTAACTGACTAACTCTCACGTTTAAAAATAAAAATAAAATGCTTTGCTCTTTAATTTACATACTGCTATAGTGAGAAAAAACAATTGTGTCATAAGTAAATTATAAAGCAGTTAGAGGAAGCCTAGCAAGACATAGCAAACGAATGGCCATTTCGCCATACGTTTTTAAGACTATTGCAGATGTTTGGTTTGGGTCAATACGTTTTTCGTCATTCGTACGTTTTAATTTAACAGTATTAACAAAAAACATTAATAAAGTGTAATATATATGATCAATGTCTTTTGACCACAGAACAAAGGAACATGGAGATAGCAGAGCGCAAAAACAGAGAAGTCGAAATGCAGCAGAAAATAGAGTTAGAAGAAGAGACGACGGCCATCGTCAACAACACATTTACAACTTTACAGCAAGAAGTGGATCATAAAACGCAACGGTCAGTTGTAATAAATTACTCTTTTCATTTTCTTTGCATGTTATAAAAAGGGAGCATCTTTCCATTTATATGTTCAGGATAATCTTAGAACACATTGAACAGTTTTTCTTCTAAGATCCGTATAATGAAAGCTTTCTTAAGCTTTAATTATGACTCCTGTGCGATTACCAAGAAGTCGAACAAAACGCTTCGATAGTTCCTTTTTCGTACGGATTGCCAAGGTGTGGAACAATCTGCCTGCGTCTGTTTTTCCTGACCACTACAGTCCTGGAACTTTTAAGTGTCGAGTGAATAGGTTTCTCGTGGATAGACGTGTAACACCATAGTCTTCATGCGCACTTTCCATCAGGTGGCATAAAAGACACACGTCCTATCCTTACAAATTAAAAAAAAACATAGATTTGCTGTCAATTCCCCGAAGAACATATTTTATGTCTGTATTTTATTTTGACAGCCTATGCGTATTACTTATAAAGAAATTATATCGCTATAATAGTACATACTATATAGTTAATATTTTTCAAATGTCAATCCCTTAATTAAGTTTGTCCGTTAAGCTCTTCTAAAATTAAATAATTATATTTAATTAATTATTGTTTCTTGATTACAGATTAAAAAAATGTTTAGCGAAGTACGCGTGTCTTAGAGAGGAGATGGTGGAACAAAGGGAAGCTCATGACGCTGAACGGAGGTATGTTGTAACGATGATAAATTAATTAATTCTACTGCACTTCTACTATGCAGTCAACATAATCCTTACATAATTTTAACACCACATAACATCAAAAATTATCAATTATGAAATTATGTGGGGTTGAAAGTAACGTGTTAATAACATATAACTAAAGACTCGCATACATCTCAACAAAGACATTAATAAAAGCTCATAGTTTACTTGGATTATGCCCTTAACTAGGCACGAAAACCAACGATTGACGAGTAAAGCAATAATTCAACAGAATAATAAAAGTAATATAATATATTGAGCATATTTAGCCATCAAAGTGGGACAATTCAAGCCCTTAATACATTATACAAGTACAGAAGGATCAACCGTTACAAACCTATCAAAGTCCCCAACCAATTTTAAACTTAATGTCGAGGGCATAGAGTTCACAGAATTTTTCGGAACGCCTGAAACAGTACCTATATCAAACAAAAAAAAATTTTTTGAAAAAGGTTTGCTTTTAAGTGACGGTATTTCGACACTGTTGCAAGTGCCATAATCGCGAAACTAATGGCACCCACGTTATTAGTTTAATATATCATGATAGTTTATACGTGAATATTCTTTCAAGTGAAGCCACAAAATCATACCAATATCTATTTAATTTTCATGATGCCTCGCAGTTTCTTTGCACTGGTTCTATGTTGACTATCGATATATCAAAACATTGCAGGTTTTTTTTACGGTATCAGGTTTTTTCTTCAGTGTATCTGTGTGGACGGTGGCCGCTGGTTACACTCATATTACTAGTGTGTTCTATAATACTTCTAGCTAACTGCGTGATTGTTGAATATGACTAATGAAGTAAACTAAGATCTTATATAAATGAAAAAAATGTGTTAAATAAAAATCAACCGACCTCTCGTTTGCCGGACGAGTGCTCTCCCACTGAGCTACCGGTAGCTCCTGTAGTAGCGAGTCCTGGTCGGTTGATTTTTATTTAACACATTTTTTCATTTATATAAGAGTAATTAAGCATTTTAAATGCAAAATTTTTAAAATATTATTAAACTAAGATCTGTCTCGGTCGCAGGGTGAAGTGGCGTAATTTATTTTGTGCTATATTGTTCTTGGTGTCATCTCGTCTAAACCGTAATCGAATTTTGTTGGTTAAATATAGTTTCATTCATACATCGATTAGAGTTTTTAGAATTTCATATCGCTGATTTCGTATGACCTTATTTGATATATCGGATTATAAAGGAATCATTATAGTTCGTAATATTTAGCTTTCTAAGCTCTATTTGAATATCCAAACGCAAGTTCAACCCAGGATATCTTTATTATTAGTTAAAAACGATCCAGTTCACAGGAGTTAAAATAACAATTAAGCATTTTACGGATCTCTGATATTACAATAACACCTAAACATTATACGTGTCTCTGTTATTAGATAAAGTTTTGAATATTTAACCCTTTAACAAGGTCGTATATACAGGGTGTTTGGTAACAGGATGCAAAGCTGAAAGGAGGTGGTAGTCTAGACCATTTAGAACATTTTGAGCCATACATGTCTCAGACGAAGTGTGATAGTTTTTTTAATAAAAGATTTAATGTTTTTCCAAGAAATCTCCAGAATTTGACAATAAATCTCTAACAGTACTTCTGTTACTGTAGGGAGACTTTTAATTTTCTGTTTTGGAATGTCTAATGTCTATTGTATACAATCACTGTAATTTGAAACATCGGCGACTCAAGAAAAAGAAAACTGAAGGGAATTGAAAATAAAAAATAACAGAAAAAATATTTAAGTGTTTTTTTTAGGATGGATTAAAAAAAACTAAAATATTCTTGGCTATTAAAATCATTTTAAAAACATCTTAGCGATTGCTCTTTCATTTAAGCTATCATTTACGACAGTAGCTATCGTATATTTGGAAATAAGCTACCTAAAGCAACTAGAGAGCTAAAATTTTTAAGTGTGAATTCTGAAAACAAACCGCCACCTGCAATACTGGCCAGCGTCAAACAAAAGGGAAAGTGGCGGAATTTTACTAGCGTAATGACAAATACTCATAAACGAGTGGAATTGTGGAATTTGTGGAATTTTCCATTAGTGTTGTGCTTACGCATTAGTTATTATGTTCGTGTTATCGATAAATGCGGTTTAACTACATTAAAAGATGTAAACTTCATCACAGTATAGAGTCATAAGTCAATGTTTTTTTTTAATAAAAATATTCATCTCTGGCCTAATATATTGTGCAGAAATCAATAAATCTTTCAAAATTTTTTTCAAACGATCTTTGTTTCATTTGGTTACCGAAATACATACTATTAGAAATTTAATATCGAAGTAACTCTGTCTATATATTTGTCTGTTACCTCTTCAAGCTTAAACAGCTGAAACTATCAAGTTTTAATTTGAAGCGTGTGAAGCTGGGACGGGTATATCGATCTACCATTGAACATCCCTATTTGTTGTAGGTATTTGTTTTTAGATTTACTGTGCTTGGCGCTGGGAGCATGACAACTGACAGAAAGTCTTACGGGTAATGGGTTAATATTTAAATCCTCAAATTTTTATGTTACATGAGCGTTTCACCATATCATCCAATCGCCCACTGGAATATAAGAAGGCAGCAGTTTGCATTGCGTCATGCAGTTGATAGCTAATAAACAGATATGGAAACCATTAAAATACAGGCATTTAATATTTGCAGCAGATTTGTATTTCTACTGAATTGCACCTATTGATGAGCACTTTTGACAAAAGAGGTTTTTATTTCGTTTTTTAAAACCGAAGTTCTAATTCTAATTTTGACGGTCATCATCGTCGTCTGCCGAAAGATGCATACTGCTGAACAGAGATGGAGCTACGTTAGCAATATAACGTGAAAACAAAAATGTTGTAAGTATTTTCGAGGCGTATTGCCAGGCCCCGGTAGCTCAGTGGTATAGCACTCGTCCGGCAAACGAGAGGTGCCAGGTTCGAATCCTGGTCGGGTAATTTTTATTTATCACATTTTTCATTTATTTAAGAAAAATTGAGCATTTTAAATGCAAAAACTTAAAAACATTATTAAATTGTTTTGTACTTTTTCAATTCTATTTACGTGTACTACGTACTGTGGACTCCAGATCACACTACCAATTACACTAGCCTTTTTTCATAATGTTTATTTGACAGTCTCCTGTTGTGTTGTTTCCAGAGAACAGGAAGCGCTAGTAGCAACTTTAGCCGGCGAGCTGCGTCGCCGCGTGCTGCTAGCGGACAGCTTCGTGCGAGATGGCGGCCGCTCTGCGCTCGCGCGCCTGCGCACCAACGACGACGTGCTGTGGCTGCAGCCGCCCAGGTCAGTAAGGCAGCTGGACCGCTCATTGATAAAGTTTATCCTCTCATTTCAATTTCATCTCTTGCGTAAAGAACAGGTTATTCTAACATGGACTATGAAACCTCTTCTAAGCGATACAACTTAATGTCACTGGAAACAAGACGAAATTATTTTGATGCCATTATGATGTTTAAGATCTTGAATAACATTGTTGATTCACCCGCATTATTGCAAAATATTTTATTTCGAGTGCCTCGTAGATGTGAGCGACTATGTGTTAAGAAAGACTTATTTTTTGTAGAAAAAAAACAGAACTTGTTATGCGCAAAAGAACTGTGTTAAAAGAACATGTAGGTACCTTTTATAATTATTATTTGAAGGATATTGATTTGTTTTTTAGGCCACTCGCTGACCTCGTTTAAAGCTTCCCTAGTTAGAACATTGAACTTGTGAAATTTTGTAATGAGTTTTGTATGGGTTTTCATATGATTTTTTTTTGTATGCATGGTGATGGGTAATTAATTTGTAACATTTAAGAAACTAAAGGTCTACATTTGTAAATTTTCTGTAATATTAAGTATTTTGTGTGACTGTTTGTTTCTTATGATTAATAAATAAATAAATAAACTTTCAATTACTTTACGTTTATGAAACAGTATCTTGAAAGCACTTAAATGATATTATCATTTTGTACAATGTAATGTAATTGTGTCACAGTTTATTATTTCTATCTATCTATATGTTTTTAGCATATCCTTTTGTTTCTTAATAGACCGAAACCTTAATGGGGCTTTTAAAAAATAATATTGAATTTTTTTCACAGGATAATTTACGGTTGGGGCTAGATATAAATACACTAAAGGCAAAGAAATAGTCACAATGGTTTTAAATTTTAATTATTACTAACTCAGTGTTCATACTCTTATATAATAAAATAATGTTAGCCCATTCAAATTAGCAAAATCAGGGGAAAAATCCGTGTAGTTTTGAAAATTGGCACAGTTATACGTTGTAGCATTCAGATCAACATACTAAAAGTCCACAAGGGTGAGGGGGGTGTTGAGGTTGGGAGGGGGAATTAAAGGTCCCCATTTTCAGGTTTTGCCCATATCTCGAAAATCTGAACAGATAGCATAACTATTGCTTCTGAGAAATTAATGGTGGTATAAGATTTATGGTGCCGTCTACAATGAGATAGACAGTTTTCAGCCGAGTTCCAAAATTAGAAGGTTCTGAATTCGTTTGTATGTTTTTTTTTGTATCTTTGGTAAGGGATAATTTCGTCAATTCTGAATCGATGATTAGCGTTTCGATGGTACATAGATAGTGCAGTCTCATAAATTTCGTCGAAATCGATTGAAGACTTTATGAAAAATATTGAAAACCTAAGTATGTATGAAAACGGAGAACATATACTTTGATGACGTTAGGTAAAAAATTTGCAAGGATTTAAAAACGTTAGTGAAGTCGGTATTTTAATGCTCTGCATTCGTTGATATTTTATGATGGGGAATCTTATGTCTCTGTCTTTTCCCCAACCGTGCTATGTAAACATTGTATCCTACATACAGGAAGCATATTGAAGGTTACTTCGGACAAAGGCGCAGTAAAGGATTTTAAGGGTTTTAATATTGCTAAATTCTGATGACAGTTATGAAGTTTCGCATGAGATATTCGTGTTGTTATACATCTAACTAGTAACCTGTGTTAATATATGCCTATCGTGACCTTACAGTGTGGAGCCAGCGCTAGTACGACCCACAGCGCACGGCACCCGTCGACCAATGTGCGCGCTGGCGTTGCTGCCGGGCGCGCCCGCGCGGCGCCGCCCGCACTGCCTGCTGTCACTGCAGCCGCTGCCGCTGCCGCCCACCACGCGGCCGCATGTGCCGCACGCGCGGGTGAGTTCCATACTGAGGGAGACAAGCTGATAAACAGGCGCGGCTGGCAATTCCGCCGCCGCCTGCCACGCGGCCCCATGTCCCGCACTCGTTAAGTTCAGCACTAAGGGAGACAAGCTGCAAGGCCGGGCTGGGAATGACAATGCTACATATACCGTACCTAAGTATTATATCTATACAAGGTTTGTTTTTAGTCACCAATCTTTGATACGATATAATCTTACCTGCATATTTAATTTAGTAACGCTCAATACAAAAAAGTTAAAATATGGCACCACAAACTTTTTTCAAATAGTCGCTGTTGATGAACATAGCCATTACGACGCGCGACGCGACATTTAATAGTACTATAAGATGTTTTGTATCAGCGCGTAGTCGTCTTTATTTTAATAGTATTAGTTCATAATTTAGAGTGACCATGTTTATAAGTTCTTTGTAAAAAAATACGTACGTTTTTTTTTGTTTCTATAAATGATACTTATTGTGTACAAAAAATTTGGCTAGTGACTAAAAACTAACCCTGTATTGATAAAGCTCAACTGCTACGAAGCAATACATGTCGCACACAGCTGCAAAGCCGACGTCTCTACGTATACCAAAGTATTATTATTTCATATTTTCATTTCATTTTATTTAATTTAATTTCAAAGTATTACATCTATACAACGCTATTTGTTTATACGAAACCTGACACACGGGTCGAATATTTTCATTCAATCAATCGTTCTTAAAAAAATCTTAACACCTACTATTTTCAAAACTCAACATGTTCCAAGCCTCTTTTGGAGTCTTGCTTTTGTCGCGCGAGTGGAGATACCCTCGCGAAGCTTGCATCCTGGGATCGCGTATTATTGAGTGAGTGTATACATTATTTAAGGCTCTGTGGAGATTAATGAGTTAAAATATAGCGTGGTTTCAATATATAGCATGGTTCGATTCTATTCCCGATTCTGAACAAACTGTTTTTAGGTTTCGTATAAACAGAAATAATGTTGTATATGATAAAGCTCAACTACTAAGCCTCATCAAGCAGAAAAGTCCTTCCCAAACCCATGTGCTGACATCTTCGACACCATTTCTGAGTGAGATTTCACCCAAAGATGTCTGCACAAGATGTCAGATTGTGGTGAGGTGAGATTTTTATGAGCTTTTTAGCACAAAACTGCAATCCGATCACAGAATTACTGCCTGAATTCCTGATTCCGACCGACATGTCAAATGTCGAGTCATTCCGCCTAAAAGTCGTGTTGTTGTGCAAACTGCAAATATTCAATAATAATAATAAATTTATTTATTTACCAGTACAAGGGTTTTAACAAATGTTTACAATTAATTTTTGTTCATTCATATACTGTGTGAAATGAAGCGTGCAAATCTAAATATTTTTTTATAAAACTATATAATCACATACATTAACCATTCTAATACTTTTAGGCAGTTCGTTTATATAAATTGAAAACAATAGAGGCCCTAACACGCTACCATGAGGAACCCCTCGGTCGTTGAGGGAATAGGGAGATTGGTATTTCCTTAATGTGTTTTGGTCAAACCGAGAAATTTCAACACAATGTGTTCTATTATTTAAATTACTTTTTAGACAGTTAAGAGCTTTTCTCATTACCTATACAATATCGTTCTAGCTTTGTCAAAAGTTTTTTATGCGAAACACGATCAAACGCTATCGACATGGCCTGACTGAAATAGAGATTCTTTTACATCAATAATATTTCAAAGTTTTTGCATTTAAAATCATTCATTTATTCTTTTACATTTTTAATCAAATAATAGCAAGCTAATGATGAATAGCGAATTTTTATGAAACCATACTGTTTATTTCTTCATATATAGGGTCTTTTGTAATGAACGTATAACCCGTTATCTGGAGTTGGTCCGAATGTAAGAATGTAAGAAAATCGTATCTTTATGGCGGAATAATCAGGCATTTAAAAATGGTAGAGACTTTTATACTTTTTCATAAATTTCTCGAATTCTGCTCAGTGACCATCAACCGTCCTTTTAACGCAGGGAGTGTGCTCCTATTTCCGATTTTGATCGTTTTTTACCTCGTGATAATTTTCAATTCCGTAATAACATTTCGCAACATTTTTTCACTTGAAACTATTAGAGCGTGACAATTTTTAATTCGTTCACTTTCATTACATTATTATCGTGGAGTTACGGTATTTTTATTCCATAGATCAGCCTGGTTTTGTTATAGTGACTATGCAAAGTATCTTGATATAATTCAACCATCACAGCCAAGTTTTGCAACAATTATAACATTACTTGAAAAATGAAAACTCTGACCTTGATTAGTGGTCTCGCTCCTGTAATTTAATGTTGCTTGTAAACTACACATTGTTCTACTTTTGTAGAATCTGCACATACTAGACAAGTTTTTAAATTTATGAGCAGCTACAGCTCCATACTTTTTTTATTCACAGTAGATGATCAAAGTTGACACAAAAAAAGTTGAAAAAAAATGCCTTAAAACGACAATTTTGAAAGGTTTAGGTTATGAACACCTAAAATTGTATAAAAATTAGGTAAAACAATTCTTCAGGAATATAATTCAGTAGACATCAAACAAAAATACCTAAATTTGATTAAATGGCAGCGAAATGAATGAAAGAATTCGGGACATTTATGAAAAAGAGGTCTCCATTTGTATATGGCTGAGTATTCTGATAAATAGATACGAATTTCTTACAGTCTTACATTCGGAACAACTCCCAGATTACGGGTTATCCATTCATCACGACAAACCCTCTATATAAAAGCATACAATTTATAATAACCACTCTATCAAATATTTTTGATAATACAGGTACAAAGGTGACTGGTCTGTTTTTTTTTTAATCTGTATGATTCTATTACAAGTTGTAAGCGACATTGTAATTTATTTATTTTACAATTATTTTAAAATAAAATATGCTCTCAAATATCCAAAATCTTATCTTATCTCTTAAATGTATTCGAATGTTCGCGTGCGGCATGAAATTTATGTTCGATTCCCTGGACTACCCGATCGAGTTATGGCGACGTTTTTTATAGGTTCTGTTTTTAAATTTCAAAATGTTTTTTGAGCCATAACTATCACACGTTATTGTCGGAGGTATTTGACTAATCTAAATTCTATACAGGTTCGGGGGTCATCATATATCAGCGGTTTTTGAAACGATTCAACTGAAACTAGAATGTAAGCCGATAAACCATGCCCCTGTCGCTATCAGCGCAAGCAAAAAAAAATCGTTTTAAGCACAACACATGCAATAAAGAGATATACCACAAAAAGACATTTAATACGACTAGCTTAGTGAACTTTAGCTTAGGGCGCCATAGTTTAGGGTGCGACTAAGCTTAAGCATTGAAATGAAGACAGGTTCAAAACGAGGGAGAGGAAACAAGAGAATAGATAATTTGTATTAGAATAACAAATCTTGTACATAACGACCTGACTTCAGTGTCAAGACTCCAGAGTACATTATTCTTCCTTTATAGGAGGTTAGCTTGCAGCCCATGTGATTCAAGAAGAAATCATTTACAGCGCTTTATTTTGTCCTGTCTCGGTAGTATTCAGTTATTATTCGGCAAATCAACCAAACATTCGGCTGAATGTTTAAATAAAATGCCGAATGTACAGAATACGAATGTTCGGATGAACAGTCGGCTCATCTTTGATACAAAATGTACAGACGAATTGAGAAACTTCTGTTTTTTAAGTCGGTTAGTATACTAAAACTAAAGGTGACAAATCTTTTTCTGAAAACCGCATCCAAATCGGTTCAGCCAAACGCGAGATAATCGCGGACAAACATACATATATACATACTTACAGGTCAAACTGAGAACTTCCTTTTTTGAAGTCGGTTAATAAAAACCAGCATGTTCGAGGATATTTATTAGCCAAGGGTTTGCGCAGTAGAATTATTAATTCCAACATGTAGTAATAGGTCATAGTAAGACAGTCATAGCTAACACATATTTTTGAAGAAATTCACATATTTGTAACCGGGGTGTAAACTTTTAGGTTCTCGGAATAAAGAAGACAGCGACACTGTAATATGTCTACAAAAAAAGGACGAAAAAGAGCGGTCCTAAGTGTGATCCTTGAGCAACACCAGAACGAACAGAAGTTGGCGAAGAAATAAATCCTTTCAATGTGACCATCTGGCTACGGTTGGATAGGTATGATTTTATCTACCTCAGTAAATCACCGTATAAACCATACTATGAAAAATTTTGTGTCAGAAAAGAATGGTTCACTTTGCCAAAAGCCTTCTGAAAATCAGTATAAGTAGAATCAGCTAGACCACCCATTGCGAATGGACCATAATTAGTTTTGGACAAGTACGTTAGTAACTGTTGATTTCTTCTTGACAAGAACATGTTGGTTTTTATTTATAAACGGGCGCACGTGCGTGTAAAGTCGTCATGTACTACGCTTTCAAATACTCTCGCGGTAGCTGAGAGTTTGCATATATGTCTATTCCCAACGTATGGGAAAAATAAAGTAGTTTGAAATATTATTTTAGAAATATAGGACATATAGCATCTGGACGAGCAATTTTATTGGTATTTGGTGCTTAAGGTTACTTAAAAATGTCCGAATCGTGAATTACTATTCGATATATTGGAAGGCATCCAGCGCAAATCCTTGGTTAAAGACTTGGTGTTTTAATTAATTTCAAACATACGTTCTAGGTTCATTATGACTGTGTTATTAAAAGATCTCAAAAACTCAAGTTTCATATATAGGAATTTAAAAAATCTACAAGTTTCATTTTTCTCTTTAACACTCTTGTAAGAAACATCTTCGAACATGCTAGTGTTGTTTGGTGTCCATATTATCAGGTATACATTGACAGAATCGACCACGTTCCTAATAAAGTGCTATGTATGATTTCTTCTAAGAGTCACATGGGCTGTAAGCTCCCTTTATTGAGAGACTCAGTACATGAGCTGGAGTCTCCACTGAGGTCACGTCGTCATGCAAAAAATGGGTATACGACAAGAGATTGTGAGCTATTGAAAGTCCTATTGTAACGTTATTCTTGAGGTAGTGTATTATTTTTGTAAGTCTTCAAAAACTGCAACGAAAAACTGGTTGGGGCTTTCAAAGATTGACATGTTTTTGAACGGAACGGGTCCAAAAACGTCATCCTTGGCACTACGGTGGTTCCTGAAAACTTTGGGATAACTGTTTAGTTAATTTTCGGCACATGCAGCATTCTATTTATGAAGTAGAACACTAGAACAATCCCTCAAGAATGTCTTGGCCTTTCATGCAATATGCTAAAAGTGTCGTAATCATGAGGGTTGGCATATCTTATAAAGCGCTCGTCATATTTTCTTCTTTCAACGAGGCATTTCTTTGAAGCTGTTTAAAACCAATTTGGGTAGTTTCTAGTTATTAAGTTTTAAGGGGAATAAGATTTTTTTAAATGTTTTGCATTATATCAAAACTACTGTGTACGTTGTCGAGACTGAAGATACTCCACGAAGTTACGCTGACGTAACGGCAGCCCAGCCACAGGGAACCAAAAATCCGATCTTTGAAGATCCAGGAAGACAGATGGTTTCACAAAAGTGGAAACGAAGAGGAAGAAGCCGTCCTGTCAGAGCATGTGCGGTTCCACACCGAAGATAATATGCTGCGTTCTGAGATCCCAACAAGGCAGCTGAACGTGTCTCGCGTTCACACCTTTAAGGTTAAAAATGAAGTTAAATATCTGCACGCGAAGACAGGACTGAATATGAGGGTTGACAGTGGTTGAGTGAGTTTCATCTCCTTTGTGGTAAGAGTGTCGACCAAACATCTGTCGACCTACATAAAGGAAGAGTTTCAGCTGCAGGGTGTCGTGTTCCGTCGCGAATATTTGACACAAAGATGTCACGTCCCACATCGTAGCCTATACGTGTGAAGTAGTGTAGTTTTGAATATATTGTATGTATATGTTAACATATTTATTTTTCAACACACTTGCTCGTAAAGTGAGCGTTATTCTATTGAGTTTAGAACTATAAACTGGTCTATAAGTCACGCGTGCATAATATATTATACCCTAGTGCATAATATAATGAATCCTACAAAGTTGAATTGTACCTGTGTGCAAATAACATGCGAGAAAACAGAGCATATTTTATTGATCCGGGTTATACATTATTTTTTTTCAGAAACAACAAAGAGGTTTTATACCACTTCAAATCCATATACATTTTTAAATGTTTGCGCCTTATATTAGTAAAACAAATATGTATATTAAACAAATTATTCACAATTTACAATCATTTGTCATAAAATATTAAAATATTTGCATTTACCACTCCAAATTAAACATTTTCTCTTAAAATAGGCTGTATATGCTATACAGACATTGACACATTTGGCAGAAAAAAAAACCTACGCGCATGCGCGAGGTTCGGCGCCATGTTTCAATCACAATTCACAGCTTTGTTATCAAGTGTGTTTGTTATTTTATGACCACGTATGTCTGTCTTTTACTCACAAGTGTGTTGAAAAACGTCGTATGTAACTTGTGAGCGTTGCTAATTACAGTCGAGGCTGTGATTTGAGCCCGAGCCGCAGGCGAGGGCTTAATAATGAGCCGAGTAGTGACCAAGTGAGCCGACTTCGCTCACTTGTTACATAATATACTATTATATGACCCTTCGATTTAGTAATTAACTAAATCTTAAGATGCCTGAAATAAATTCTTTTATTAGTATCTTATTCTCTGATCTTTTCATGTCCAATTTCAGAAAGTTAAAACATATGTGACATTTGAGAACGAAGTTGTGGGACTTGTAATTTTATTATTTTCGATTGCTCGGCGATGTTCTCCACAAAACAAGCTTTAAAATACAACTTTAGGTCTACATAGTTTATGTACGAGTTTGCATAATTATTATTCTGTGATCTCTTTTATTCAGTAGGTTGTTATTGCGACTAATAATACAAGTATTTAATATAACCCTTTCTCTTATTACAGGTATTAGAACCGGCCAACCACAAAGAACCAGAGGCCCCAAAGGCCCGACGTCCGCTGACGGCTCACCGTGCCGGCCGGCTTGGCACCGCCGGCGGCCGGTAGACAAGTACTTAGCCTACATACTGATATAGGCAACCAGTTCTTTACCCTGCAGTCACAGGCCTTTTTTATGATGGGAAGATCTTACACAGTCCTAACACTGCGTAAGATCGTGAGTTCTGCACGAATGAATTCGAAAGTCTATGATCTTTTTACGTTATTGAGTTACTATGGTAACGCATTTTGGAGTATTCCAAACAAAGGCCTTTCTCGTAAAAGGCATAACAGTTTATAACTGGAAAGATTCTGAAAGTGGGGCGAAAATATGTGGATTTTACCTAGGTAGTTTTATAATTGAGATCTAAGAAGAGGGTGATAGAGTTTCTTTTTTCAGGCCACGCATTGATCGATATACTGATATTTTATTGAAGTATTAAGTCTATCTTCTTGATGTTACGTGTTTCCAAAATGAAAAAGGTCTGTTATTCTGATAAGTAAAACAATTTTGTAGAGGATAGCAACCTAATCATTATGTAAAGGGTATAAGAATGGATACGGAATTATATTTTTCTTCTGAAAAAACTTAATAAGTCAACATTGTTCCTTCGCCCTGTTCGTACAAATTTTATCCTCTGCATTATTCTAATTTCAAACTTAGCCAATTCCGAATATAATTGAAAATACTATTATAATTTTCGAATATATTCGGGCCCAATGTCTCAATGTTTGCGTACACAAAAAAAGTGTACACTGCGATGATAAAATACTAAACTTGTAACTCTGCCGTCAAATTTTATATTAATCTATCTATAATTAATTAAAGCGTTTTGCGACTCACTACTATAAGGTTTTCTAGTACATTACGTGGGTGCGCGAGCGATTTGTAACGAAAAATGTATTTTTGATCTCGAAATCAGTTCTTGTATTAATATTTTTATATGAACCAACTGATAAGATGCCAAAAATGTCTAAAACATACCAATTTGCTTTCGCTACTTACATTCACACGCAGCAGTGTTTAATCATTATACGAAGGGTAGAAAGGTGAAGTAGAAAAATATCTTATATTTTAATGCATGTTAACTTAAGCGAAGATTACTGTGATTTGTATATTTTTATTGCAAACAGTGGCACGTAATTGAGAAAAATATAGGTGCTTACATACATTTACTATTATATCCTAATTATTTTTAGTTTGCTTAATCAAATTGGTAATGTTTTAGACGATGAAGCTTGCAAATGCTTTTGTCGAATTTAATAAAAACAAGAGCACGACTAGCTTAAACATAGTTAATACGAAAAAAAAAACATAAAATAAAAAACAGTATTAAAAATGAAATTGTTAATTAATACTACGCTAATAACATGAATTGTCAATTTTCGAAAGCATTCTTTTTATTAGGTAGTATTGATTGAATTACATGTATGAAAATACGGATAAGATGTTTATTATATTGTATTTAAGTTTATACAATACGGTCACAAATACACCGGATGTGCATTTTGACACCCGATCGATCTCAACAGTCAGTGCATGTGCAATAAACCTTATTTTTTCAAAAATATTTTAACGTAGGCTACGTCTTGTGTTTTATAGTTTATTTGCAAGTGATTTTGAACTTATTTTAATTGAAATATTTCTATGCAGCATCTTACACTTTGGAAATAAAAACTTAACTGTCTTTTTTAATACATCACTTTTTAACAATTTCTGTGAAGTATTTAACTATGAAAACTGATATTTTAGTTATCTGTAATATACTTTTATATAAACTCTGGTTCAAGATATAAATAAAATGAGACTAGTGCATGTGATTGATGACGTTGACAACTGTAAGTCAATCAATCAGTCTATAGTCATGTTCTTATCTAGAACATGATATAGAGCTATTTATTTTTGTATATTTATTTTGCATTGTTATTAATTTGAGAATTTTATTTTAACTTCAATCATAAAGTCAGTTGAAGTTAGTGATATTAGGTTATTTATTTTTAACCACAATCATTGGTTTTGTACTTTTTAAATTTCTTGTCTACTTTTATATACTTTGTTTTTAAATGTTTTCAGTACTTTCAGATTTTTATGGCTCTTTGCTGGCCTATATATTATATGTAATGTACCGTTATTCAGTAAGTCCTTAGTGTTTTAAAATGTAGGTTCAAAAATGTTACCAAAGATGGAACTGTGCATTCCACGAACTAGTACCCCAAGTGTAGTTGATATTAGCTTAAAATGTTCCTTTACATTTACTTGTAAATCTCTAGTGGATTCGTTAAATATTATCTAGACAGTTTCTAGTCAATGATTCTTGTAACAAAACATTGTAAATATATGTTATTTAATAGATATTATGAACCTTAGAAGTAATCTAGATGTAACGTCCCTAACGTTCGCACAATTAATTATGTCTTCGTCTAAATTGATCCTTTGATTCGATCACTTAGTGCAAAATCAATATAAAATTAATTATTTATAACTCCCTATTTTAAACATATTTATTTTGTGCTTTTTATGTGGATTATAGCGAAGGAAGCAAATCATGTGATAAAAATGTAAATTGCTAGTCAGCTGTGCCGCGATGCGCTTACACTCACTAATAAAACGATAACAAAACTTACTCGGTGTATCATTTACAGTTTCGTCATCATTTTACCCCGCGCCTCTTGTTATCCCAAACTTATGAAGAGCTCTTTAAATATTCTAAATCATATTCATATTCATATTCTAACATATTCTAAATCCAACTAAATCATGACCCATTTTGTTGAAAATTCGTTTGAAACTGTCAAACTTGGAAGGTCTATCTCGTAGAATGCACTTATGAATTTTTAGATATGGGACCTACTGTACTCATTAAATGTCAGTGTCGAATGAAATGATAACAAGTTCGTCACCAAGGAAACCTATCTTCAAGCAAATTTCAACCTACTAGCATTTAGACGATTTGCCAAAATGAGCTTGTTGTGGGTCATGATTCAGCTGGTTCGATAGTACCTAATCATAAACATTAACAGCCAATGCGCTCAGATTGTTCAGGCCATCCACCATCCTCAAATATACCGGAGCACATGTAACTCCAAAAAGTTCGTCACATGCAAGCCGCCGCTGGGATCGTAACAACCAAACCGCCCCGTTAGTATTATAGCAACCAAAGGGTCAAAAAGTAAGATTTTTTTTTGTACGGAGCCCACTGCATGGCTATGAGTCTCTCCCCTGGGTGACGAGGAGGTATAGGCCATAATCCACCAAGCTGGCCCAGTGCTGGGTGGTGGATGTCGGAATTTTCAGGGCGCCGAAAATGTCTTCTGACAAATCCTAAAACGACTACTGTATACAAGTATACAGCACCCGGGACCGACTGCTTAACGTGCCCTCCGAAGCACGGAAGTCGCCGTGAGAAATGAATGGTCGGCGGTCACCCATCCAAGTACCGACCCCGCCGAACGTTGCTTGTGATATCGTTTGATACACACAGTAACCATGGCGCCACGACGACTTTCTTTATGATTTGATCTTTACTACAATCGTAATACGGTTCGGCTTTGTCGTTGAAACGTATGACGCATGAAATAAATTCCATTTTCCTAGTTTGTTTGTTTCATACTTTAGGGCACTTTAGTGAATGTACATGGGTTAGTGCAATCTTAATAGAATCAAAAAAAAACGAAGTATTGTCTTGATGACTTAGAGTCACATAATACAGTTGCCTGCAATAAGCTTTTTTTGCAGGCAACTGTATTAAATTCTGTAATAACTGTACGACCGGCTGGTGTAGTGGTAACATACATTGCCTTCTATACCAGAGGTCCTGGGTTCGAATCCCGGCGGCGGCGGATATCGGTGTGATGAACACTGATATTAGCCGTCAAGTCATGGATGTTTATATGTTTATTTAAGTTTATTCCAATAAAAATATGTATTTATTCAATACGTATGTTTATATTTATTTATTTATTTAACAATTTATGTACACGTAAGTTTAGATACAATAAAGAAACACATTGAACAAAAATAAGTACAAAGGTACTGCTTATCTCTTATGAAATTTCTTCCAGCAGACCCAAGACTGGAGAGTTTGGTTAAGATGCAATAATAGTGTGTACTAATCGATAATATCGTATAAACTACTTAAATACTTATGAATATACATACAAATACATAAAAATAATATAAAATCTACTTTAAATATACTTATATAAAATACATACAACTACAATTACTAATATCATAATATTGTTTAAATAGTAGTGTAGGTTACAAAACTTACTGTAGAGAAAAGTAGTGATCTTTGACTTTCTTTTTAAAGCTAGATAAAGTTTTAGACTCACGAATTACATGAGGTAGTGAATTCCACAATCTGACTGCATGAACAGAGAAAGAGTAGGAATAATAATCGGTTTTGTGAGAAGGCATATGTAGCAAAGTACGCACGTGTGCTCTACATGGCGTATCCTGAGAGTGTGAGTATGAAAACCTTTCACGCAAATAGGAAGGAGTGAGTGAGTTATTAAGGATATTGAAAAGGAGACAAAGGATCCTGGTGTTTCGACGGTAGCGTATAGGAAGCCAACGAAGTTGCTTGCGATATTCAGAGACGTGATCGTACTTTCTTAGGCCAAATATGAAGCGAATGCAAAGATTTTGCAGGCGCTCCAATTTGTTGAAAAGTTCCTCCGTGGCATCCAAATAGCAAGCGTCGGCATAGTCGAGGATGGGCAGAATAAGTGACTGGGCAAGTGATATTTTTGTTTTTAAAGGTAAAAATCTTTGCAAGGCTTTTAAGGAGTGCAAGGAAAAGTGGACCTTACGACTGATTTCGCTGACATTCGCGTTCCATGAAAGATTAGAATCGATTATGACTCCTAAGTTTTTAGCTGTGTCAGCGAAATCAATTGTTACGTTGTCCATGGTGATTGAAGGTATATTAGAAAAGTCAAGTCGACCACGAACATAACGACTGCCTATGATCATCGCTTGTGATTTTTTGGGGTTAATATGAAAACCGAAAGACTTTGCCCAGTCACTTATTCGACACAGGTCTGCATTGATTGCCCTAACAGCAGAATCAACATCAGTAACATCGAAATGGCAGTAGATTTGCAGGTCATCTGCGTAGAGATGGAATTTGGATGCAATGACTTCGGTAACTGAGTTGATGAAAATGGAAAAAAGGAGAGGAGACAGGACCCCACCCTGCGGCACGCCTGCAATTAGATCACACCAGTGTGAGTGACTCTCATCAAGGCGAACCTGCTGCGAGCGGCCACGGAGATAGGAATCAAACCAAGTCAATGCCAAAGGGGATATATTTAGGGATTTAAGGATTCCCAGGAGGATATCGAAATCAACAGCATTGAAGGCATTGCTGAAATCGAGAAGGATAAGTAAGGTAAGGGATTTATTTTCCATGGCCCAGCGAATGTCATCAGTTACGTGAATTAAGGCTGAAACAGTGCTGTGGCCAGGACGGAAACCGGACTGGAATGGGGTAATCAAGTTATTGGTGAAAAGGAATGCTGACAATTGTTTATGAACAATGTGTTCGAGAACTTTTGAAAGAAAAGGTAGAATCGAAATAGGACGGACATGGGTCACAGCAGTAGGATTAGGGATTTTAGGCAAAGGGATAACGTGTGCACGTTTCCAGGCTACAGGAAAGGTGCCAGAAGAAATGGAGTGGTTAAAAATGTGTGTGAGGATAGGCAAAAGGACAGGTAATATCAAAACGATCATTCTCGAACACAAATTGTCATCACCAACCGCAGCCGAGGAAATGGAAAGGATAGATTTCTTGACTTCTTCTGACGAAACAGCTGCAAAAGAAAAAGGAGAATGTGTTGCTTTCAGTCTCGACAGATGATCCAAGGTGTTGGATTTAATATTTGGAGCCAACATAACGGGAGGAAGGGAGAAATGATTGTTCACGGCGCTCAAATCAAAATCTTTAAGGGATGAGTTGGGAGATTTGCCTATACCGACAGATTTGAGGAATTTCCAGACTTGTGCAGAACCACGATTTACCAGAGACTCGTAAAAGTACTTTCTCTTTGCTTCGCGACACAAACGATTACAGCGATTTCGTAAAAATTTAAATTTTTCATGGTTGGAGTCAGAGGGACTTCGTTTATGTAATCTTTTTGCCTTGTCTCTGCTAGCCATAACTTTCTTGATACAATCGTTAAGCCAAGGTGCTGGGTTGTGTTTTAATTTAACCTGTTTGAGTGGAGCATGGCGATCGAACAGCTGCAGAATCACATTGTTGAAGCACTCGACTTTGTCATCTACGGTTGAACTAGATAGTATAGTATTCCAATCCGTCGACTCAGCGTCGCGCTGTAACGCTACGACATCGAGGTCTTTAAAGTTACGTAATAGTAATGTGCGTGGTCTGCGTCTGGGGACACGGATACGGTAGGACAGGAAAACAAGGTCGTGATAGGAAAAGGATGCAGTGAGTTGCCCATGAGCCGCAGCATTACTGGTGTTAGAGACAACCATGAGATCGATCAGGGATGGGACACAATTGGGAAAATGATGGGTCGCAGAAAGAGGTAAGATATTGAGGTTATGGGAGTTTAGGATGGAATCAAGTTTTCGGGAGCGGGAGTTGTTTTTTGCCATGCATGTATTCAGGTCTCCCATGAATATGACATGAGTATAAGATTTCTTAAGTATATCAATTATCTAGTATCCATAACACAAGTTCTTTAAGAAACTTAATTTGGGCTAGATAATGCTGTGTGAGTGTCAGAATTATTCATTTATTATTTATTTATTATAAGAACTATGATCTAATTTACACTGAATATAGATGAGACATAAACATAGGTACTGTACTGAAATTAAAGTTGTCCCATTTTTTATACAGGATGAGTCTGGATAAAGTACACAAACGAAACTGGACGATAATTTGGGCCATATTATCGACGAAATAAAATAATTCATAATGCCTTCGGATTGTTTTACAGGAATTCAAAAAATTGGATTTTGTTTTAAACTGAATTAAGACGTTTCCTGTTCTTAATTCAGTTTGTTTCATAATGAAACTTTTTTTTTACATCTTACACCGTTTTGTTTACAAGGAGGGCAAAGCACCCATTTTTTTTATTCCTTTAAAAAATTCCGACGCCATATAGAATATCTGTTTTCGTCCATAAAATGGCTCAAATTATTGCCTAGTTTAATTTGTGCAATTCATCCAGACTCACCCATGTATAAATTAAGCACAATAGCTATTGTAATGATAATGCCTTGTAGGAAAATTAAATAGATAATTATGATGAGTTTATGGAGTTGTCGATCTATTTACCATACATTGTCTGGTTAAGCTTACCACATATTTTCCGGGAAAAACTCAAGACCACGTGATGCCACTCTCTAGACGGTAAAAAATGATTTCATCTGTAAAATGAAGTCCGAAAGGGATGCATGAAATGAGCCTCCCCGCGGCGCACCATGGAAGCAGCTAGATCCGGTAACTCAGGGTCTAGGCTGATCAGTTTCAGTCCTCTCACCAGGATGAATAGACCTACAAACTCTCGAACTTTTTTGGTTACTCGTCGACACGATAAGACGATCTGCAAAATACACATGTTTCGAACAAATGCATGAGGCTCGGTTGTTTTTGAAAAAAAAAAAGGTGGATATGTTCAAGCTGTGTGTTTTCTGTTCTCAGTATGAAGGAAATAAGTATAAAACTACGAGGGAACTACTGAAATTTTCACACAAATACGTAAATCCTTTTGCATAATCAATTGTTTATTATCATCTATCTTAACTCAGTCTTACAAAATCGAGTTTAACTCGCGTTTTAAGCAATAAAACACAAAATGTTAAATACAAGTTTATATATAAAACACGTATAATCATTGTGTCATGTTGGAGACCTTGCGCTTGATATGAGTTCTCCTCTTTTGTATAGAGTAACACCTTCCCTTCTTACATTTGGATCATCTTTTTTAGAGTTTGGATCATCTCTTCTGACGGTTTGGTCATCTTTTCTGACGGTTTGATCGTCTCTTCTGACGGTTTGGTCAGGTTTTCTAAGGTTTTGGTCGTCTTTCCTGTCTGTCTTGACTATTTGTTCCATTCTCGTGCGCTGCCGCGTTGTAGATTCATCATGTTGTCTTAATATTACTGCTCGCGCGTCCGACGTCATGCGTTCTCTGAAAATAAAAACTACTATTTATGTTGCGGCAAGACTGAAAAATAAATTTGAAATTGTAAGGCACATTATTGCAAAAGTTAAACGTGGTTAATATGGATGTCGTTTACAACTGCACCTATTATTAACTACTAATTAAGACTTTCTAGGCGTAATCTTTGTGCTTACGTGCTAATTTTTGAAGTTTCCATTATGTGAGATTCTAGTCAAATTAGGGTTATATCACCTAAAAAAAATATACATTAGCACATGTCTCTCATTTTTTAAATTAAATAGCCATAAAGTTAGCAGCAAGATTGATTTTATGTATAAACCCTTTGGTTTGACTTTGTTTTTATAATTTAATGCTATCTAAATCAGTCACAGATACAAAATCTACTGTCCCTAGATAAGTGTATTTTGCATGGTGGCTAATATTATGATTGGGTGATCCTTTAGGGTCCGCCTAGCTAGCGACACCATTCTTCTTATAAAGTCCGCTTCAGCAGTGATGTGTTCTCCTTGAACGGCCAGTTTTGTATGTTTTTTCTTATTTTTGTGTCTTTGTTACACGATATCTCAGACATTTTTTTTTATAAATTATGGATGGGACGTTTGTCTTCCATGCCACCTAATGTTAAGTGAACATAAAGACTAAGGTGTTACACGTCCATCCACGAGAAACCTATTCACTCGACGCTTACAAGTACTAGGACTATACTGGTCAGGGAAAATAGACGCAGGCAGTTCATCCCAAACTTTGGCGACCCGTATCAAAAAGGAACTGTCAAAGCGCTTAGTTCGACTTTTCGGAATATCTACCACATACGGATGGAAGTTCTGTCTGCGTCTAGTAGTCCGATGGTAAAAGGGTGAGGGTTTAATTTGTTCAAACAGAGCACTGGCGATTTTATATAATCGATTTTGAAATCGATTATAAATCGATTTTGAAAATTCTTGTTTCATATGATAGAGGGTACTTCATAGTTGGTTCCATATAAATTTCATCGAAGTCGGTTGGGTACTTCCTTGAAAATTTTGAAAAGATACGTACGATTTCGGAGAATGTTTACGTTGATGTCATTATAATTCAGCCAAAGTTTCGACGTGAAGTCGGTGTTTTTAATGCTCTGCATTCGTTGATTATCCAAGTCTCCCATGTGTACGTACCTGCCGAGCGACACGAGCGCGGAGGGGCGCGCGGGGCGCGCGGGCGGCGGGGAGGCGGGCGGCGGCGAGGCGGGCGGCGGGGAGGCGGGCGGCGAGGACGACGAGCTGCCCACGTCGCGCGCGCCGCTGTCGGCGGAGGCGGGGCGCGGCGCGCGCGCGGGGATGCGCAGCGACGCCGTGATCACGCAGTCCGAGTCCGCGGACAGCGTCTGTATACAGATACAGTTGTTATAGAAGCTTTCATTGACTCGAGCAGAACTTCGCCGTCAAATTTCCGCATAGAACTATAAAAAAATCTATACCAAAGTCTGAATAAGGCTTCAGAAGACTTATGCCCGTCTGCACTAAACTTTGACAGCTCCTAAGTTGATGCTTAAGTCTCTAGGACGTGCTTACGAACAAAAATTGCGTTGCACTAAACTTAGGTCAATGCCTAAATGCTTAAGAAATTCTTAACTTTATGTGCCCGATTCCCCATGCCATAACTTTAGGCAAGTCTTTAAGCATGATCGAAAAGTTATGCCAACACAATAGTTAGATTTTTTCATATACATATATTTAATAATTTACCATGTTATCTTTTAGAAAAAACTTCACTACGTAGTTGGTGAAACTTCAAAAATATTAAATAAACCTGAGAAACATAACTTCCCACAATACTTTATTTGTATCATTCTCATTACTTTTCGATCATGTTTTTGATAGAACGTGGATTGAAGATTGAATATTGAAATACCTAAATTTGTACCTACATTCCATTGACCTATACAATAGAACTTAATGCTACATTCCCTCGCTTGAAAAATTCTTCCCTGGTGAAATCGTTGCAAGTTAATTTGTACCTGACTAAAAACATGACTATGATTAATGAGTTGGACGAATTCATAAATTTCTTGGACTTTCTCGAAGATTTAGACGATGAAAACCCACAACGCAGGACACGCATTCTGAGGACAAGAGGAAATCCTCTTGAAATCATGAACGATATCGAATTTTACAAAAGGTATCGTGTGTCAAAGGAAATATTCCTTTTTATACTTCATAAGATTGATGAAAGTCTGGAGTACGAGAGTGACCGGTAAGTAATTACATACTAAATGTTAGTAGGTATTAAGTATTTTATTGTTAAAAATTTTTAAGTTAAATAAACCGGCAAAAATTACAAAGTGACATGAAGAACCAAGTCATAGATAAAAATCAAAGACAAAATAGACTTTTTCGTTCATTTCGTTCACTTACTTAGGGAACGATCGTTGTAGGAGTCACTTAAGCTAAACAAGTTGGTGCAGAGCAATTCAGCGTAAGTCAATGATTAGGTGTGACTTAGTTTAGGCGTGTCATAACTAAGCTTATGCTAAGTGGAGTTTAGTGCAGACGGGCATTAGTCCCATTTCCTTAAAGCTTTCTGGAGCAATGATCATGATACAAGTAGAGACACGCTGTCAATTCTAGATAATGGCTAAAAATTACATACGTGGCCCACTATACGTTAGTAGAGCTAAACACACTAAGATTTTATAAAACAGGCCTTAGACTACTATTTTATAATTAAATAAAATATATATTAACCTTAATAATGTGGTTAGCCAATGAAACGTAGGTAGATTAAAATTTTGGTTAAATAAGTCTTTTACACAATTAATCGTGAAAATTACTTCAGATAATACTTCTTTTTCTAAATTTCAAATCAGACGAGCACTGTAATTAAGCAACATTAGGAATAGTAAGATGCTGTTCCGGAGCGTTGCCCTAAGGCTTGAACTCAGTAATTTGACTGTTTGATCTCTTGTGACAAATGTGTTGGTTCTAAAATAAATAAAATTATTAGAATAGACATTGAACTACTAATACTAATAGTTTTAGAATCGAAAATATATGCTGGAATTATGGCGGTAGATTGCTATGTATATGCAACTCACCTCATTGTACTCTGTGTCGGTGGAATCCGGCGCGGAGTCCCGCGCGAGCTGCACGCCGCTGCTGCCCTCTTCCGTGCCCGAGCTGCCGCGCAGCCGGCTGATACATCGTAACAATATGTCAGTCAATCATAACACTCTCTGATAGGAGTATTACAGGAGCATGATAACCCTTTCCTATGAGGCCACTGCATGGATATGATATCCCTTTCTAATGAGCCTTTGGCGACCAGCCTCCGCTGCGGCTCACACGGTGCATATGTCGCAGTCATCTAGTTGAATTAGCCACTCAATTGGACGCCTAGGCCGAATCAACGGCCTAGGCCAATAGTTGATTGAACACGAAACACTCAACGTTTAACAACTTGGCGTGTTGAAAGTTAGCCCTTTGAAGATGGCTGACCAAAATTCAGCCAAGTGATTTAAATTTGGTACAGTTTTGGATAAAGTAATAAAACAAGTCGGTCATGGTAAAATTATCTGTCATGACGGAAAAACCAGTCAAAAATTTTTTTTTATTAGCTTTTTTTATTTATTTCAATTACAAGGAAATAAAATCCATTGTGGCGCATCGCCGGGTGCTGCCGCACCACGCTCGCCTCTCTCGCTCGGCTCGCGCGTAAATATAAATACCATAAATATAATAAAACAAGTTCCGTTTTAATGTTTTAATATTTAAACCAAACATCATAAATTTAACAATATCCAATTTAACTAAATGCCTAAACAACGTTTAGCCAACTGGTTAAACGTTGCGATCAACGACTTGACTAATTGTCCTTAAGCCAGTTGATTCGGCCTAGGCGTCCAATTGAGTGGCTAATTCAATCAGATGACTGCGACACATACACTTCGTTAGAGCGGGCGGGGGCTGCCCTCCCTCCGCGCCTTTGGCTTTACAAAAACACTCTAGGGTGGGACAGAAAAGTACTGCATGGTTGACCAATTCGGTTCTGTGTTAAGTTTCAGTCTCTCCTTAGCACCCCTTATTCCCCCTTCAATTTCTACATACACTACTACACTAACTACTTCTCCTCGCTACGATCGTCGTCGCACCTTATTATACTGTTAGTAATATATTTTATCCGGGGACGTAGGTCCTACCATCTTTCCTATTGTAGGCCCCATAACTACGTATCAAAATAAAAGTAATCACCCAGGGATATTACGAAATCAAAATGAATGTTATCGATACAATAATGTATATAGAAGGACAAAAAAGTAGCAAATTATAATAGTGAGAAACATACTTCGATCTTCAAGACTCGAATTATGAAAATAGTGTTATATAAAATATCTGCCAAAAGAAAAAAATTATTGTAATAATCGGAATAATGTTTTTCTGAGTAGTAAAATATATGTAAAATAAGTATATTGATAACAAAATGATGTAAGCAAATCAATCTAGCATTTGAAAATTCATCATTACGTTTTCAAAGTTTTGAAATTCGACCAAAAAAGTTTCGAAAGTAAGATAGGTAACCGGCCCAAAGCTTTCATTAGCTAATGCTTCGTCATCAAACACACTGTTCTTTTTAAACTAAGCTTCTAGGCCTATACAGGGTTAATTTTAATTAGCGCATGACGTCTTGCGCTAATTAAAATTAAGGTCCTCTCCACATCAAGCCCAACAACATTTGCTACACCACTTTATAAAATTAATAATTTTAAAAATTTAAGTTTTTCCATACAAAAGAATATTTATTGTCCCTAAACTGGCGTTTCTCTATTTACACTGATGCCACGCACCTTTCGTCACGGCACGTGCAGCGTAATAAATAACTGAGGGAGCAAGAATTTGTTTTTGCTTGTGTTATTTATTTAAGAATTTCTTTAAACGTGGAGAGGTTTTATGTGGAGAGGTTGCCTGCAAGACGTAATGCGCTAATTAAAATTAACCCTGAATACTAGATGGAAGGATTATTTTTGACACAATATGGTATTGGGTCAAAATTAATGGTAATTATCCGACCCAATGGTTACGCTGGACAAGCCTTTTGTTCGGGTAATTTTACTTGCTGATTCTTCCTTTTAATGCTACCTATCAGGTGAGATTGAGGGGAAATGTTGTGTGGCGTAATTTTTTAAAAGTATTTTAAGAGTGCTAAGCCACTGACCTGGTCACGATAGTCATGGCAGACGACAAGGATCCTGACGACGTGTCGGAGCCGTCACGCCGCCGTCGACCGCCCGCCGGCTCACTGCGGCAACGAGGAAAACGTTATTTTTAGTGATCCTACATAAGGGTGTCATCACACCACTCGATCGTCGCCTTCGATCGCTGGCAGAATGGAATAGTCCGATCGACGTTGTACAATATTGTACGAGTATAATATTATGTGGCAGAAAGGCATCAAACTCTGAGTCGATGGTTTAATTATTTTAGACAGAGTTTTAAGCTGAGTTCTGACTCTGATACTTCTATGATGTGATTGAGTTATACCTAAATAAATTGTCATATAAAAACATATGAAAGCGTGTCTAAAGTACACACTTAAAACATAATTCACCAGCAATATCGACTTAAATAAAACCCGTTGTAACCGGATTTCTCGCGTTTATATTGTACATACATTTTAACTCAATGTTGTGGTGTCTTTGAATACTTCGTGGTCATGAGCAACTAGTTAGTCGCGATAAATCCGGTTAAAAAGTTTACTATTTTAGAACACTGGACGAGTATTCGGCGATTTTTGTTGCAATAGTCTCTCTATCATTTTAATAGTTTCAAATTTGTCAAATGTGACATCAAATGGTTACCTATATCCTCTGGTGTTCAGTCTATCCCATAAGGGATACAGTACCATAGGTAAGTACCCATAAGTTGACAGTATATTTAATGTAATAACATAATAACAAACCTCCCCACATCAATCCCAGCAACATTTGTTCTACGACTTCTAACACATTTTGATAAATAACATAAAAAATTAAAAACAAACAAATTTTTGTTCTTTCTGTTATTTATTACTCCATATTTTGTAACGCAAGGTTACAGAGTTATAGGCGTCGTCCTAATTGGCAGCGATCGTACGATGGCGCGATGCGTTCTCGTCGTGCGATGAGTTCAAACATACAGATGCTCGCACAATGACTTGCGAAGTTCAAATAGGACACTCTGAAGCTATCTGTATGTTTGAACTCATCGCACGACGAGAACGCATCGCGCCATCGTACGATCGCTGCCAATTAGGACGACGCCATAGAGTATCGGCAGTTTAGAGACAATAAATATTTTTTGTATGGGAAAACGTTAATTTTTAAAATTATTAATTTAAAAAAGTCGTAGAACAAATGTTGTTGGGTTTGATGTGGAGAGGCTGCCTGCAAGAGGTGATGCGCTAATTAAGATTAACCCCGTATAACGAGGAGGTGCACTCATCATACAGTTAATACAGAACAATATGAATTGTAAAAATCAAAGGTTGTGCTCACTTGGTGGTGGTGACGGCGGCGCGGTGCAGCAGCTGCTCCCGGCTGCCCGTCAGCCGCGCCGACTGCTCCGATGCCGTGTCATTAGCGTTGCTGTGAGGAAGAGATAGAACATGTTGATTTGTGTGTATTATGTGGACATTTGCTTATTTGTAATGATTATAAAACTACAAGTTATACTAAAAGAATTAAATACTACACCAATAATTAAAAACACTATTGTCATTAATGTTTTACACCTTTTAGAATCGCAGTGATCAAAATGTAAAGTGCGTACATTAGCGATACGAACTTTTTTCAGAAGTTATTCTAGCTGGCGCGTAAGCACGAGACACGAAGGTAAACCAAATGATCTTTTCAGAAACCATACCGGCGGCACCCCTAAAAATCCACTTGCATCGACCAGCCAACACGCTCTAGTTTTGTGGATTAAGCAGGTAAGAGACCATAGCCTTGTGGTGGGTTCATAAAAATGGTTTTAATGATGATGATTCTTGTTTGAGGCTAGTCTTCTTTGTAGTCATACGGCGCGAGTCATAGTGGTGTCTCCACGTGCCTGATTTACTAGCAGCGCGAGCAGCTTTTGCGGCGGTAAATCATGGTATGTACATACGAGATGGGTCAGCTGTGTACGGGTCGGCGTTAGAATTGCCCTACCGTCATCAGGCCCGGTTCTTCAACGGCCACCAGCATGGGAACTGATTGGTTGTGGACAAAATGGAATGGACAACATCAAGAAGGAAGTGTAAGAAGAGGACGTGTGTGAAGCTAAAATTAAAGAGGCACCAGTTCGTTTCTTGGGAGATCCCGGGCTCTCTTTATAAACGTGGAGGCTGCGCCTTAGGGGGAGGGGGCGGCTGGGTTAATGTGGCTACAATAGTAGACTCCACAAAGTTACTCACTAATAAATTTCCAAAAATATGTAAGATAAATATGTAAATATGTAAGACGACCACTTTGGCGATGGGGTAAACCTATCTGCCTCAGACGCCAGTGGTTGCGGGTTCGATCCCCGCACGGAACAAGAAAAAAAAAAATGTTCCGTGTCTGGGTGTTTATCTATTTATGTATTTATATTCTAGGTTCCCCCCTAGTTCGCTATATGGTATCCCATAACACAAGCTATGCTTATTTTGGGGCCATATAGTTGGTGTGATTGTCTGGGGATTTTATTTATTTATTTTATTTATTTATTTATTTACCCTTCGATAGAATTAAGTATACGGTAAAGCGAGTCTTGTGTTAAAAGGACTAATATAAGATATCCGGATGCAAGAAGGTGGGATTCCCTGGCTATAAACTGTGATTGTGTATAAAGATCAACAGATCGACTTTCTAAAGTGGCGGTAGATTTAGTTTAATTTGTCATATTTCAAGTGTATGTAAAAATGTTTGTTTTTCTTTCGCTCCCCTTCCATGCTGGATTGGAAAAACATAAAAGTCAGTTAAGGAGGTTTTATTGGCTTTTTTTTGGGCGATAGGCTGCTACCCTGTCACTGCAATAGTCTCTATCCATAATTATAATACTTCCAAAATCAAACGTGATATCGGATGGTCTTATAAACTCTGGTGTTCTGCTTAACCCATAAGGGATACAGGCGTGAAGTTATTTATGGATGTAAATACCTACGAAATGAAGTTTTTTTTTTAATGTGGAGGTACTCACGCGGCGTGCACGAGCAGCGCGTGCAGGTGCTGCGGCGGCAGGTGGATGTAGGCGTCGTGCAGCTCCTCGCCCGCGCAGCGCCACAGCTCGGCGTGCCCCCTGGTGGCGCCCCCTGCTGGCTAGTGTGGAGGTACTCACGCGGCGTGCACGAGCAGCGCGTGCAGGTGCTGCGGCGGCAGGTGGATGTAGGCGTCGTGCAGCTCCTCGCCCGCGCAGCGCCACAGCTCGGCGTGCCCCCTGGTGGCGCCCCCTGCTGGCTAGTGTGGAGGTACTCACGCGGCGTGCACGAGCAGCGCGTGCAGGTGCTGCGGCGGCAGGTGGATGTAGGCGTCGTGCAGCTCCTCGCCCGCGCAGCGCCACAGCTCGGCGTGCCCCCTGGTGGCGCCCCCTGCTGGCTAGTGTGGAGGTACTCACGCGGCGTGCACGAGCAGCGCGTGCAGGTGCTGCGGCGGCAGGTGGATGTAGGCGTCGTGCAGCTCCTCGCCCGCGCAGCGCCACAGCTCGGCGTGCCCCCTGGTGGCGCCCCCTGCTGGCTAGTGTGGAGGTACTCACGCGGCGTGCACGAGCAGCGCGTGCAGGTGCTGCGGCGGCAGGTGGATGTAGGCGTCGTGCAGCTCCTCGCCCGCGCAGCGCCACAGCTCGGCGTGCCCCCTGGTGGCGCCCCCTGCTGGCTAGTGTGGAGGTACTCACGCGGCGTGCACGAGCAGCGCGTGCAGGTGCTGCGGCGGCAGGTGGATGTAGGCGTCGTGCAGCTCCTCGCCCGCGCAGCGCCACAGCTCGGCGTGCCCCCTGGTGGCGCCCCCTGCTGGCTAGTGTGGAGGTACTCACGCGGCGTGCACGAGCAGCGCGTGCAGGTGCTGCGGCGGCAGGTGGATGTAGGCGTCGTGCAGCTCCTCGCCCGCGCAGCGCCACAGCTCGGCGTGCCCCCTGGTGGCGCCCCCTGCTGGCTAGTGTGGAGGTACTCACGCGGCGTGCACGAGCAGCGCGTGCAGGTGCTGCGGCGGCAGGTGGATGTAGGCGTCGTGCAGCTCCTCGCCCGCGCAGCGCCACAGCTCGGCGTGCCCCCTGGTGGCGCCCCCTGCTGGCTAGTGTGGAGGTACTCACGCGGCGTGCACGAGCAGCGCGTGCAGGTGCTGCGGCGGCAGGTGGATGTAGGCGTCGTGCAGCTCCTCGCCCGCGCAGCGCCACAGCTCGGCGTGCCCCCTGGTGGCGCCCCCTGCTGGCTAGTGTGGAGGTACTCACGCGGCGTGCACGAGCAGCGCGTGCAGGTGCTGCGGCGGCAGGTGGATGTAGGCGTCGTGCAGCTCCTCGCCCGCGCAGCGCCACAGCTCGGCGTGCCGCTCGATCAGCGTGCGCACCACGTTGATCACGTCCGCGCGCTCCGACAGCTGCTCCATGCTGAAACAGAAACAAATAGTCTGTTTTTACGCTGCACATAGGAATGTAGGGAAAAATAAATAAATTTTGGATTTTCTTACAATGAAAAATTGACAAGCAAGTGATATGATTTTTGAAAAAAATGGCACGACTGAACTACTAAGGACCGTTAAGACATTAGCTTTTTGAATAAAGGTCTACACGAAACACAGTTTTCAACATCGAATATGGCACAAACACACGCCTTTTGAGTAATAAATACGTTCTTGATTAAACAAGAGTTTGTATATCTGAGGGATGTTTCTTTATGTGTTTCAGTTCTGCTATGTTTCTACAAAAAGTTTATTTTATAACTTAATTTAGTGATATGTTTTTCCCGAGTAGGTTTTTCATCGAGCACCATACCAAAAAAAGTGGTATCTTTTGTTTCTTTGAGTAACTTGTTGTCATAATTAATCGTAAGTTCTTTTTTGTTGCCATTTTTATTAGTGAACTTTACATATTTAGATTTACTCATGTATATCTTAAGATTATTTTGTTTTAGCCAGTATATCACTGATTTTAACGTTTTACACATGGAATTACAAAGGTAATTTATATTATCAGGAAGGTCGTTCATGAAAATAAGGACGAACAAAGGCCGAAGTATACTCCCCTGTGGCACACCAAATTTTTTTACTGTCATAAAAGATTCAAGTAAATTATCTTTATCTAAACTTGATATTTCCACGAATGGTTTTTATTTGTAAAATAATGTTTCATCCATTCTTTTTATAAGCGTCTAATGCCGTACCGCTCAAATTTAAAGAGGAGACGTTCATGAGACACGCAATTAAAAGCTTTGCTCATGTCAAAAAATATGGCTTTGGGATACGCTGATCTACATATTCAATTATTTTAGATACTAATAAAAATGCCCTTTTGAAAAAAACGTATGCTCAACGCTTTTAAACAAATTCTTCGAAAGCATTCTATTAAATTCGCTACAAAGTAATAATAATATTCTTTATTGCCACTGAACTTAAAAATAAACATTGTAATATAAATAATATCAATTTGGGTGGCCTTATCGCTTAAAACGATTTCTACCAGGAAACCCTCTAAGGTTATTGATTGCATTAGATCAAATTCTATCATAGTAATCTAATTCAATTTCTGCACAAATATTTAATTTGAAAAAAAAAGGACAAGAATACCACAGGGCTCTTTTCTTGAATTATTCTAAGGTGAACAATAAAATAAAGTTTTGGACCATTAACTCGTTTTATCAATCAATATATATAAAACTGTTCCATTACTGACTGAGGTACTGAGTGACTGACAGACAACGTACAGCCGTAACTACTGGGCGTAGAGAGCTGAAATTTGGAACATACATTTTTTAGGGGATGTAAGGGTGCACTTAGGAAGGAATTCCCGAAATTCCCACGGGAACGGGAAATATAGGACTTTTTAGTTTGTATGAAAAATCTTATTCCTTGAGTGCACCGATGTGAAACTTGGTGTAAAGGTTTTTCAATGTGTGTCTGTTTATGTTATGAAAGGAATTCCTGAAATTCCCACGGGAACGGGAAATATATGATGTTTTAGTTTGTATGAAAAAATCCCATCCCTTGAGTGCACGGATGTGATACTTGATATAAAGGTTCCTTAATAAGTGTCTGTTTGTATTATGGAAGGAATTCCCGAAATTCCCACGGGAAGGGGTTGGACTTTTTAGTTTGTATGTAAAATCTTATTCCTTGAGTGTACGGATGTGATACTTGGCATGAAGGTTCTTCAAAGAGTGACTGGTTGTGCTACGAAAAAAATTCCCAAAATTCCCACGGGCACGGGAAATATATGATATTTAGTTTGTATGAAAAAAACTTATTCCTTGAGTGCATGGGTGTGATACTTGGTATAAAAGTTCTTTCAGTGGGTGTCTGGTTGTATAGTTTCTGAAATTTCCACGAGAAGGGTAGTTAAGCGCATACGAAGTTGCGGGATAAAGCTAGTGTTGGATAATGATACAAACTACAAAATTGCAAATGTAGATTACAAATAGCTATTGCTGCTACTGAGTTAGGAATGATATGTTAAAATTATTGAAATATATCTTATTATGCATACGTTAGAAATGTTCTATTGTATGATAGGGTAATATGGAATTTACCATGCTTCCGTCTTAAAAAAATGTTGACTTGAAAAGGTCTATAATAAGTTGTGACCTAGAGAGTCCGGATGCCACTTATTTATTTGCCGGCCTTCATAAAAATAACTTATGATAAAAAAAATGATTATTACAAACGAATTGAACTTAAAAAAACTTATTTGTAACCAACCTACCTCGCAGTATCATTCTTATTACAATGCAGTATGGTCGGCGCGAAGATCGTCGCGAGATTGGCGGCGTCCATCTTGTTTCCCCCCGCGTCGTCCCCCGCGTGCGTGGACAGCTGCGCGAGGAAGTCCAGCAGCGCGCACAGCGTGTCGCGGTGCGCCGGCGGCAGCAGCGCCACGAGCAGCCGGGTCGCTTCCCACTGCAGCCGGCGGTTGCGAATCTCTGGAAATTGCGACACAAATGTTACATATCTGTTTGCACGTTTTTTTAAACTACCTGTTTCAAGCGATAATACCCCCGAAATTTCAAAATCAGCGGAAGTATCAGGTCGTCTTGGCGCCGTGGTTACTGTGTGTATCATACGATATCACAGGTTAAGCAACGTTCGGCGCGGTCGGTACTTGGATGGGTGACCGCCGACCATTCATATCTCATGACGACTTCCGTGATCGGAGGGCACGTTAAGCAGTCGGTCCCGGGTGCTGTATACTTGTATACAGTAGTCGTTAGGGTTTGTCAGAAGCCATCTAGGCGCCCTAAAAATTCTGGCATCCGCCACCCAGCACTGGGCCAGCTTGGTGGATTATGGCCTATACCTCCTCTTCACCCAGGGGAGAGACTCATGCCCTGCAGTGGGCTCATTACAAAGAGTTGTGATGATGATGATGATGATGATGATCAGGTTAAAAAGTAGCCTAAGTGCATTATGACTATGTCAAATTTCATGCAAACCCGTTGAGCCGTTCTGCCGTGATTGTGAAACTAACATCCATACATGCATCCATCCAAACTTCCTCATTTATAAAATTAGTAAGATGTCCCTCTTCTTTCTCTTAGATCTTTAAAGTCTGTACAAATAATCTTTTACCAGTTTGAAGACAGACTTGTACTTAATTTTCTTCAATTGTGCCCACATTGGCAGCCTTCTGGTAAAGCAGTCTAATCTTTATTTATCCGTACATAAGTCTTCAAGATTTAACTAGCTTAAAATAACTTGACTGCGCCTATAAAAACACTGTTTTGAATGTAAAAAATCTGAGTCATCTCAGCTCAATAAATTTTATTAGTTCAATTACCTAGTTAACTATCAGATTTCTCAAAAAACTCCTCCAAGTATTATCCATTACAATCATTGCCAAGTATAATAGCCATTATGCAGATGGCATGTTCCAAAAGTTCCTTTTTAAATCTTCGTATTGCCGTCTGGCAAATATAAAGCCATCTATAAATATCAATAGGAACCTACAACTTACTTTGCGTCATCAAAAAAGGTTGGTACAGGTCTCGACACAGCAGTGGGTCAGGCAGGTCCCTGAGGAACTCCTTTAGCAAGGTTGCCACGTCGTGGGGACACACGGCGGAGTCCAGCGCTGTCTCTTGACAACGCTCCCACTCCTCTCGAAGCTGGAAGCATGCAGAATATGAAACATTAGTACGTGTATATTGTAGCAAGTTTTGCGTGGTTTATAAATTTTGGAAGTAGAGTTTTGAATTTGAATTTTTGATAATTTTCGTAGATAGAGTCTGGTTAACAAAAGTAGACAATGGGGGTTTTTGCATACTTTTTATATGGCAACTTATTCTGGTGTCACTGTTGTCAATCGAACGGTTGTTGGTGGTTTTGGCAATTGAGGTTTTGGAATTAAATTTTCGTATTTCGAAATGAATAAAAAAGTAAAAAATTTGATAGTTTCATAAACAATATAGGAAACAGCGATACCAGTGCTCTGACGATTCATTCTATATAGAATTGCTGGAATCAGATTTTGATTACAAGAAATAAAAATATTTATTGTATTTTATTGTTTTATTTTTAAGCCTGATAAATTACTAGTTGCCTATCATTTTAGTTATATACTTCTCCTCGAAACGTAGGACAGTACCAAGATTGTTATGTTTTACAATAATTTTATTTAAAAAAAATATCAAGTATCATGTTTTTTAATCCATATATGTGTCGTACTATAGTCGGGGTTACCATATTCCTAATTCTATAATACCTTATAATTCCAAATTAAAAAAAAATCATAGTATAATGAATTATTATAGTAGTAGATTCTCCTACTGTGTCGTTTACGATACTCCATTTTCCAGCTTTTCTGGAAACTTGATATTTTTTAAATATTTTTTTTGTTATTATATATCACATAAATAGAAGGTGTACAAAGTTTCAACTAGTTTCAAGTCGATAACGTAAAAAAAGTTTATTCAGGAGCAAGTGGGTTAATAAAATCCACATGAAAAGAACCGTAGTCTTTTTACCATATGCAGAAAGACATTTCTTTTATTTCAATATTATTAGACATAGTGTCAATGCCACTGCTGTTTTTATAGCGCAAAAAAGATTAGTAAGAATAATGTCAAATATTGAAAACACTGACAGCTGTAAATCCTTTTTTAAAAACCTTAAAATTCTTACCCTCCCTTGCATATACATTCTAGAAATTTGTAAATTTGTCCGAAAATATCCCGATTTCTACAAAAAAGAGAAAATGTACCCAACAAATATCAGCTCAGACCCTCTAGGAAAAATAAACTAATTCAGCTAACATCCCGACTACAAAATCAATAGGTATCCCATAACTCAACTGGCCCTCAGTCATCTTCTATTAAATTGTACAATCATCTTCCCACACACATACGCAATGAAGAAACAGAAAACATTTTATACATTTATTAAAACAACTTTTACTGACAAAGTGCTACTACACGGTGAATGAATATTTAAATGATAAATTTTAATAAGAAAGTATTAATCATTAATAATGACATTTATAATAAAATTGATATAAAATAATTTAGGACTTAAACCAAATGTTCACTGACGAATCCTCTCTTGCATTGCAGTACCTATACTAGGTCCATAATTTTACGTATTATTTAATAACCACAACAATGTATACCTACCACCTGTAAAATTTGGAAAGCAATAAAGAATTGATTGATTGATATTTGTTTATAGGACTTTTTTATTTGTATGAAATAATCTTATTGCTTGAGGTCACCGATGTGAAACTTGAAAAAAAAGGTTCTGTAATGGTTGCATCATAGAAGGAATTTCCCACAGGGACTATAGTTATAGCATTATACGACATGCATTTGACGACCACTTTGGCGATGGGCTAAACCTTTCGCCTCAGTCGCCTGTGGTTGCGAGTTCGATTCCCGCACGGAACAAGAAAAAGAAATGTTCCGGGTCTGGGCGTTTATCTCCATATGTATTTATATTCTAGGTTCCCCCCTAGTTCGCTACATGGTATCCCATAACACAAGCTATGCTTACTTTGAGGCCATGTAGTCGGTGTGATTGTCTGGGGATTTTATTATTATTTATTATTTAGTTGTCGCAGGTAAAAGCTCGTAATATTATAAAATTAATTATATGCAGTGATAGTCATAAGCCGACAAGTTAACTTCAAAATAATAAATCTTTTCATTCTGCGTGTCGAAAATTAAATGAATGTTTCTTTTTAATCTACAAAATGAAGAATCAAGTTCTGCTAACACTTCGCTCTAAAAGCGTGTTGCAAATGAAAATTTACAATGTTTAGGTGTTGCTAAATTTGCATTCATCGGTTTATTTCTGCACTTGCGCTAAGTAGGTACCGAATTAAAGTTTGTAATAAATTCAAGCACAATCTAGGTCACTATAATTCAATCTGGTTTGATAATATTTACTCTTTGAATTATTAGTTGATAGCATAATAGTTGTACAGTCGAGTTAGCCTCTCCCACGCGACCGGGAAATACGATTATCACCATTCTGGCAAGCGGTCCTAGGATTGTTGATACCAATGGGTAAAAAGTAGGGATCATCTAATGCAACGTTCTTATACGCAAGCTTAGATATTTGTAGATTTATAAATTATGTCTCGACGGGTACAATCTATAAAGGTTGATTAAAAGCTCCGTTTAACGTAACGGCTATTTTAGTACTTTATTTCTGTTTAGTGGATAAAATTTTGAAGATTTCCTGTTGACGGAAATAATTCAAATTTCAAGCCGATAATCTCCACCGTAGGCCAAGCAAAAAATTTCAAGTTTCAAAATGAATAACTGTAAACCCTTTAATCAAGTAATAAAGTTATGCTAAAGTTTTTTGAACAACAAATTATATCATCTACTGTATTAAGTCCTATTTACCAAACATCTAATTCCAGCGATGATGTTTGCACTGCGAGCGCCGCTGCTGAGCGATGCTGTTAGCTATCGATTAATACTAACTGTCACTAAATTATGATGTTTGACGAGATTCGAGCTTGTTTGGACAGTTTGGACATAGTTTGGACAGAATGATCGATTCGATCGCTATACAAGAAGACTGATAGGTTTAATTGAACTTTTTATAATTGCAATTGCATCGCTCTAGGAAAACAAAATCCGTACTCTTAGAAACAAATGCATTTATAAAAAAAATCATTGACAAATCTGAGACGCGGATCTTATCAAGGAGTAATCTGATACCCCTAAAAGTATAGAAAGCGATACCGGTATTTGTCTGAATCAGTAATCAGCACACGGTAGATAAGCAGCCGTTAGGGGCGCACTTAATATTCTTAAAAATCTATAAAAATCAGTGAGTTACAGACGGATGATATATGCACCTGTAGTTTTGCGAGGCAATTTTATTCCAGAATACATGTAGACATGTAAAATATATCTGTTAAAAAGATTATCTTTCACGAGAGATTAGGTATATCTATTTTAAGATGATAAAAGATATCGATAAGATTTTAATGAATGTTTTAGATAAATTTGATGCAAAAAAAATCATATGACTTTCAGGCCAATTCAATGTAAACGAGTTAAGGAAACTTATTAATCACCAACGGAGAACTCATATCGAAACAGGGGAAAAAGATCGTTCTCTAGACCACCAATCATTGGCAATAGTTCGGCGAGACACAATTTTTTATGCTGCTGTTATACTACAATATTTCGGGCTGTTATTTATTTTATAGTTATTAAAAACATCTTTACAACCAGGTATTAAATTATCTAATAAACATGAAAAACATTTTAATAATCAACTTCTGAGCTCTTACTTAAAACACGTATCGTACAGGAGAATGATTTTATATTAAGAGTATCCTTACCTGTCTGACTCTCTTTTTTGATGCCGACACCCTGAAGAGGCCGAGTGTCGTGAGTCCATGTCTCCTAAGGTGCGCTAGACACGCGGAGACCAAGGCTGGCACCTTGCGGTACTCTGAACCATCTTCCACTCTGGAGACGGCCCAGTCACTTGAGTCACAGGATTCACTCTGTAACATGGATAATCATCAATTAGATATGGTTCAAAAACAAGCTTTTGTGGCGTAATAAACAATGTTACGCAAGATAAGTTGTGAATATTCAAGAATATTTAACAATCAAATATATTAAGTATAAAGTATAAATTGATAATTTTATTAACGTTATAAAAATTTGAGGCCAATTTGGATTAACCTAAATAGAGTTAGTTCTCTTTATTTACAAAGCAAAGATTACGAAAAGGTAAATGAAAGAATAAGGGATTGGCTATGTGAGGCAGGTGAAATTTAGAAAGTATATTCTATTATTTTCATCAGTATAAAAGAAATACTACAAATTAAAAAGGTAGATGTAAATAATTTTTTACATCTCCCTAAAATATTTATGGTAAGAAGAAGCAGTTAAGCTTTTGAAGTACTTATCAAAAGTAAATTTAACAAACAAGTTAAAAAAATATTTATATTAGAGGATTATGAGTGTTCTAAACACCATTCAAAGGGTTTAGCTACAATAATCGCACGTATTTTAAATTCCCCTTTTTAAAATCACCATACTGTTGAAAATTCGCATATCAAAATTATAATGTCCTTGAAACTCAGAGATTACACCACAACATTTGTAAACATCTCATACGTATATATCTTCCCGACTAACTATATCCAATCTAACCCAAAACTACTTTCTCACAATATAAAACAAACCAAACCCCTATTACCCAACATTTGAACCCATCAAACGCGCCAGAGTTCAGGGCTAAGCGGGTACCACTTATTGATGCTTCAAACGGTTTCTAACGATCCCGTCTATTTCCGTCAGGTCACTCCGAAATGGCGGGATCGTCATGGATTAATTTTATCATGGCCATAATGAAATGGTGTAAGAAGGCCGGGCAGGTAACCGGACACCTGTGACGTCAACACACGCAACAACGACGTCAGAAATGACCTACTAAGCAAGTATTGCGGTAACAAGCGTGTAACTTGCTGGAAACACATTTTTCGACGATACAGGGAATGTTTTTAATATCGCATTGTATTTTTTGGCTCCGATTCCATGCTGTGCTATGCGTTATGATTTGAACGCCAGATGGTCGAATTCACTAATGAAGTTATTTGCAGTGTAAACAAACGGTTATTTTGGGATGCGAAAAAATTTAAAGTCTTGGACACTTATGATTCATATTTGTTATTTTGCAACTTTAGTTCGTAGCATTTAGGTTGTATTAGATATTTGAATTATATTATTAATATATTTATATTTGGGTTAAACAACCGCCCATATTAGCTTGCTCAAATGAAAACTCAAGTTCATTTGTGTAGTAAATTAAAATTTTGTCCATGATAATCTATCCTTTATTTTTTTAACTAATGTCAATAAAAAAAAAAATATTCCACATCCAAATCCTAAAATTAAGAAAATCCTGTTATTCAGCCAATTAGTTATTCAGCCATCAGTCCAGAAATCAATGTTCTTTAGAGTACGATTTGGCAATTATATTAGTACGATAAACACAGTTATCCCCGTAGTCTAGACCGGTCTGTCGATAATTCAACGATCTGTCATGTAAACACAGCGTGAATCAATTCAGATTGATCGCCAGTAACAGAATCGTGTCGTCACAGCCACCAAATTGTCTACCGCGATGAATTCACTGACGATTACCGGTCTCAATTTCAAACAAAAACAAGATAATGAATGGTTGGAAGAATTATTGTCTGGAAGAAATCGCTCTTCAGCGATAAGACCGCATAGTTGTACTTACTAAAAACACTGTTCATTTACTGTCTGTACTGTAAATTAAAGTGTAAATAAATAACCTGACTTGAAATATTTTGAATCTTTCCAAATGGTGCTTTAAGATGTTAATGTTAGAAGCAAGATCTTGAAAATAATTAAAATTTTATGTTATCTTTCTGTTACTGTTACTATCTGTTACTATGAACCAAAAGTCGTACCCTGGGTAAGAGGTTTTCTTCACTTTCTTAAATGTCATGCACCATAACCCATAGCCATAGCGTTAACAAATACGTATAAAATAAGGAATTTCGAGCAAGAAATGAAATCAAAATCCAGAATTTGCTTATGCTTTTGCCAATTTACAATACGAGTAACAACTCAAAGGTCTCAAAGAAAAACAAAATTTTAAAAGACAGGCTGTTATTACAGCCCGAGAGTTCTTTGTAAATAGCAAGTCTTCTAATAGAGAAATAGTCAATAAATAATTTTCCGCAGTATTACTTGCGGCACTGCCCGCCGTCAGTCAGTTTTAACCGTTTTACGACACCGTAATAATGTTGCAAACACTTTGTAGTGGCAACGCGGTAATTTTCCATTAATGTCGACTATTTCTGTATAGCTATAGATCCTCGTAACGTACATAGTTTAAGTGTTTATTGCTTTTATTTCTATATATCGTTTGTCCCAAGAAAAAAAATGTACTTCAGTTTGGGAGAAAAAGATAAGATTACGCTACGCACAGCATTGCCTCCACTTTTACTCTCTGAGGTCACAAAATTGACACAAGCATTATAAACGAATGTATCGGCGTGCAAGCAACTTACTGTGACCAACATAATTTGTTTGCCAAGTATGTGGAGTAATCGTAAAGCACTACATTTAGTGGTAGATCGATCACCTGCAGGGTTCCATTGGCTAGCAATCCTCCATATAATGTCTTTCTGGTCCCAGCTTTCTTGTTTTTATGAAAAGCCAGTTCCTTCAAAAGTCTATTTGCTGACATTCCTTTTAGTCAACCTAATTCCATTAGCCATTCAATTTGGTTGCGCTCAATCGCAGGTTTAGACAATGTTAAAAAATCACTCTTATTTAAATAAATAATTAATAAAATCCTCAGACAATCACACCAACTACATGGCCCCAAACTAAGCAGAGCTTGTGATATCCCATATACCATGTAGCGAACTAGAATATAAATACATATATAGATAAATGCCCAGACACGAAACTTTTTTTTCTTTTTCCGTGCGGGAATCTAACCCGCTACCACTGGCGTCAGAGGCAGACAGTGTTACCCCATCGCCAAAGTGGTCGTCGAAATTTAGGAAAAGATTTTTGACCTGCGGTTCAGTTCAGTATATTTAGTATAATTTGAGCCTCGAATCGAATGTTTTTGAATTCCCAGAAGGTTTATTTTGCCTTGGGAGCTTATCATTTTGCTAGGAGAGGTCAGAGACACTATCTTTTACTTTAAGGTTGTCAACATCTTTGTAAGCCATTTGCACAGTAACAAAAATTGCTTCAGCTGTAATGTCTAAATTAATCAGTAGGCTTTTTGATACAAAATTTTTTTGCACCTTTATTTTAAAACTCTATAATTTTCTTTAAAATAATCAGATCAAGTCCCTTCTTCAATCAATTCGCAACCTATGCCGCATTTTCTAGTGTGCTCTCTTCTTTTCAAAAATACATACAATCATACATTTGACTTTCATAGCGATACGTGTAGTGGAATGCGGTGAGAGTTGCTGGCGTTGTCCTATATAAAATGTATATACTGTTATGTAAAAGGTTGAAATTCAACCAAAGTTCTTATTAGTATAATATAACAGTATAACTAATAATTCGTCAATCCCAATGAAAGTATCTCGTAAGTATTTTTCATAATCTAAGTAAGTCAAAATATTTTTATTCAAAATTTGCTACAGTAGCATCTCTAAAAAATGTTTAAAACATCAAAGCTGGACAAGGTAATCAAAATTTGATAGTTTACGTCTTGTCAGGGTGATGACGATACTCTCAAGATCGGATAACTTATGACAAACTTCCGGCGAACTCTTGTTGGTAAACCAGCGAACATTTTGTTCACTCATAAATTAATGTGTTTTTCATATATGCGATTGTGGCATCCTTTGACGTGTGATAAATGGTAGTTTTGAATAATGGTCAACATTTAGTAGTAAAAAATACAAATAATGAATATTGACTTTAAAATTTGATTTGATTTAATCACCTTTGTAAAGAGTTAGATATCAATTGCTTTACAAATGTTTTGTAATACAAACCATTTAAAACGACTAAATACATATAACCTCTTCAAACATTAGAAGGAGACACGGACACTACGAGCTGTTACCATTCTCAAAAACATTATTACAAAGTATAAAAGAAATTTTGCTTATTAAAAATATAAATATGACTAATTATAAAGAATAAAAAACTAGCAATCCCAACGTTATAATTATATTCAAACAAGATCAAAGGGTCAGTAAATAACTCATATTAATCCACTTCATCAAAACAGCTATTCTAAGAAACGAAATTGAGAATCTTAACATCATTTAATTATGACGAATCACCGAACGAACATACCGAAGCCCAAGAATTTCTCCACCAAAGAACGACTCCACTAAACGTACACTGCTAGATAGGCTCAGGTGCATACACGTCATATTCCAACATGACGTGGCTTGGCCAACAACTATACAACTATTTTTGATCACTCTTTAGTAATGCCAACCAATAAAGAATACCTGCCACAACGAACCGATGGCACCATGTGATAGGTCTCAACCAAATGGTAAGACTAGGCTACGATAGGAAATAGATCAGTTATCGATCGAGATCGTTTCATATCAATTCATAAAGTTTATTTTAAGATTTATAGTGCATCCGGTCGTGTTTTTAGAGAGCACTCTCTCAATGAAGAAGGAAAATAGATAAATAAAATTCCTTGCATGCCTACGTGTTTTTTTAGACGCATTTTTATACTAGTTTGTAGACCACCTATCATCACCTCCGGAACACAGCTCGTCTATTGCCAAAATATTCGGGGATCGACTTTATTCGGCAGAGGTCGCTAGTCAGGTGGAATGTGTTCATAACTCAGGTAGTACGTACGAGTAGAGTAAATATCCTTCTAATTTGTGGTTTGAGTATATCTTATACCTTGTTAATTCCGCGAGTCAACTTGTGCCTTCAAATTAATAAGAATAAATTGTGATTAATTACTTTAATCAAGTTTAATCCAATTAAATATATTCCATAAAAGACCATTCCATTTTCACTCTTCCTTGGTTATTTTCGATGTACAAACAAGGTAGTTTCTTCCAGCATCCATTTATTTCTTATTAAGTATTGCAATCGATTTCTTTACGACAAAGAATGAGGTTTCCTGGGTAAATGTACGAAATGGGTGAAAAATCCCTTACAAACTCTATTTTTTAAGGCTAAGAAGAAGTTAGTAAGAGGTCTCTATCTTTTATTTACCTGTTACCTACCTTACTATCTATTATGTTTTATTCTTCCATCTGGCCATAAAATTATGGTAATAAATATAGGGTTAAAGAAGATCCTATGAAATAATCAATGAAGAACTAAATTCGGGTTTTCACACACTCAGGATTTGGAACATACTGAAAATTTCTTATAAAATTAAATGTAATCGTTTTAATAGTACTAAGCAAAAGGACGTGTAATTTAATTCACGTATCGTAATTTATGTTCTTATTTAAGTAGTTATTAGTTGTTTGCATCTATTTAAACTCAACGTGATGGACTATTATATAAATCATAATAGTGCTGTAATGATATCATGGAAATTTTATTAGAATTACGTTGCGTTATTAATACAATTTGTTATAGTTTCGTAATATATATTATGATAACATGGTTTCGAATATGCGTTTTACTAAGATACTGTTAAAAGTTTTTCTCTGAGTGTTTTCATTTCGTTAAAATAGCGTCAATTTAAACCTAGTTCTAAACCTTACGTTTAAGTTATCATTTTGACTTTGACCGTTCCAAACTGATACTGTCTAATATCTTTGACTATATTCCATTTGTGGCCCAGAGCTGGTTGGTGGAGGTCAGATTATATCAGTGAAAAGAAACAGCTTTCGAAAAACCCAAATAGCTACTGTATAGAAGTACATAGCACCCAGGACCGATTGTTTAACGAAGCACGGAAATCGTGAGAAATAAATGACCGGCGGTCACCAATCTCTGTACTGACCGCGCTGAACGTTGCTTAACCTGCTTAAAGCATAGTATGCTCTGGGCAGGGTCAGTACTCCACAACGATTTCATATACAACGAACTAATACAACGAATCATGCATGACCCACCATAAGCTAATTTTGCCAAACCGTCTTAACACTAAACTTCCGTGCTGGACTGGGAGTGAAAGAAAAACATAGAATGTGCCAGCTGCTTCTCTTCCCGGGCATACTGTAAAAGTCGGTTAAGGGACAGAGGTTTTATTGGCATTTTTGTGAGCGATAGGCAGACCCCCTGTCACTGCAATAGCCTCTCGCAATCATTATAATACCTCATTAGTCAAACGTGACATCTTGGTCTTATAACCTCTGATGTTCTGCCTACCCCATAAGGGATACAGGCGTGAAGTTATGTATATATTATATATGTACGTCTTAACACTAGTAGGTCGAAATTCGCTTGAAGATAGGTTTTCTTGTTGACGAACTTGTTATCATTTCTTTTGACACTGACATTTACTGAGTAAATGTTCGTACAGTATCTAAAATGTGCTAAGTGCATTTACACGATAGTCCTTACAAGTTTGACAGTTTCAAATGAATTATCAGCAAAATGGGTCATGATTCAGTTGGTTTGATAGTACATTGACCCATGAATGAGACAGTGGCTTTACACAACTTACATCATCCTTATCCAAGTGAGTGAGGGACTGCAGTGAGGCTCTTGAGCCGCCGTGCTGCCGCCGCAGTGCCTGCTCGCTCTCCACGCACTGCGCCAGTGGGAGCCCGAACACGCTGCCCGGCGCCGCGTCTGTTGATCAAGAAACAACTTTATTTACTGCTGAATTAAAATGGAATTAGCTAAACTGGTAAACCCGGTATGTATAAATGGAGCTGTAACCTGTAAGACCAATGTAGCTTTCCATAACAAGGGTTGTAAAGATGAAGTGATATACTCAGGATCGAAGAACAGAAGTCATTAGATACAAAGTGGGATGGTTAGGTGGTAGGTTTTTGAGCAGCGAACACGTACTGGAAGGTAGAACGACAAACGGTGGACCAAAGGTCTTGTCAAGCCATGAGCTTCTTTCGATGATGATAAAAATCATCACATCATAAAGGAGGCAGCTAAGAAAGGTTTTTTTATCAACTTGCTTGAACCAAGGACTTATCAGACATAAGCTCGTCTAAACTAAATACCACATTATTTGAAAAATATATTATGTTTTATTGTTGCAACATCTGTACTTCTCTTCGGAATAAGCGAAACTAGATAATCCGTTTTGAATCAAAATAACATAGCAGATACATCAAAAGTCACCTTTATTGTTATAAGAAAAAAAAAACCAAAATGAAAGCAAACAAAAAGTGAACCGCCTTCAAAAAACCGACCCACTAAAAATGTTTAAATAATCTTTATAAACGCCATCCTATTCCTATTTCTATTCCATCTATACTGCTACCCCGTATAGTAAATTTCTGCCAAAAATGAATTAGTAGGTACTTTATAATGTGATAAGAACATTAATAATTTATCCGGGTAGGTATTTACATCGTTTTTGAATTCGGTGCCAAACCAAATTTTTAGGACAACAAAGCACACTGCATAAGTAGTACTTACATAGTTACATGTTTTGTATAATTATAAATTAAATAAAACTTTTCATATCTTTTTCTGAAAACCGCATCCAAATCGGTTCAGCCAAACGCGAGAAAATCGCGGACAAACATACTTACAGGTCAATCTAAGAACCCCATTTTTTTTAATGCGGCTAAAACATAATAGTTGGACACAATTTTAACCAGTGAAAAAACTTCACCCTCTTTCTACAAGGAGGCGTTCCGGTTCAATAACTTAAATCCTTTGGGTGTATAGATGGATATATTTTGCTCTAAATGGCCGACCGGGGATGAAAAATTTTTCAAACAGTGAGTGCAAAGCCTGCAATAACATATAAAATCCTTTTTTTCCTGATATTCATAGAAATATCTGTATAGAAAGGCAAGGATTCTTAGTATAGTCAGGTATAGTACACGGAAGAAGCTAATCAATTATTATTGAATCAGGTTTTTGTGTCCCGAATGTTAATTAAATATTACTATCCATTATTTAAATATTTGCGAACGAAACCGTTCTACAGCTTGCGGCATATAAATTTGAACTTGATGATAGTCTAACTATATCCGCGAACACTCGAACACACAATAACACGCCGCACGGTGTTCCGTAGCAAACAAGTTCGTACAAAGTAGTCTCCGACTTCGTTTACTTTCAGCGGTAAAATTAGAGATCCTTGAGTCACAACAATGTTATTATTATTTAAATCGATTTCGTTTCGAAAACAAAATATTTATTAACATTTCTAACAATGTTTGGTTGCACTGTTATAGTATTTTTTTGAGTTGTTGCCAAATGTTCGTAAAATGCTCACACTTATTTTTCGATGTTGCAGTTTTATAGCGGAGGAGGTAGAAATTTGTGTGAATAGATTAAAATATCGTAATCATTATCGAAGATATATATGTTTTTAGTAGGTGAATTAATAGCTCCTTGTTGAACGAATTTCAAGCACGTGTAGGTCAGCTTGAACGTTGAAATATTGTTATTGAATATCCTGCCGGGCGTTGAAAACTGCCAATGGTTAGGAAAATTATATCGAGTATTTTGAAAAGACCGGGAATATTTTTAATTCAAAACACACTAAACTATGTCATAAAAAATCCAACGTTGTAACTCAAACGTAAGATTGGTTTATGAAATATACTATATTAGAAAATTTTAATAAAGTTGAAGCCGTTCTCACAGGAAGTAAACCATAAATCATAAATTAACCATCATCGCTTCCACGATTTAATATACCAATTATTTATATGTTTTTACACAACGTGGGTAACTTATTATTAAACCGTGTATGAAATCCGCTTTATTTTGATACCTAAGGGTTTGACAATGTAAACGAAAACGTTGTATTGAAATGTATCAATAGATAAAATGGTGATGGTGTGTCTGTTTGTGCTAAATTGTAACTGAATGTTGTTCTTAACTATTTTTATTTTAATTATGATCTTTTTTTTATTGAATAATCTGAATATTATAATAATCTTGAAGTCGTCGTGGCGCCGTGCGACGTCGTCGTGGCGCCGTGGTTACTGTGTGTATCATACGATATCACAGGTTAAGCAACGTTCGGCGCGGTCGGTACTTGGATGGGTGACCGCCGACCATTCATTACTCACGGCGACTTCCGTGCTTCGGAGGGCACGTTAAGCAGTCGGTCCCGGGTGCTGTATAATTGTATACAGTAGTCGTTAGGGCTTGTCAGAAGCCATCTTGGCGCCCTGAAAATTCTGGCATCCACCACCCAGCTTGGTGGATTATGGCCTATACCTCCTCTTCACCCAGGGGAGAGACTCATGCCCTGCAGTGGGCTCATTACAAAGAGTTGTGATGATGATGATGATGATGAATGTTATATTAATAATGTAATAATGTATACTTTCAATTCAAATTTTATTATTGAACACCATTTTTTGTAATTTTTCGAATGTTGTATATGCGTGTGAAATGAGTACATATCAGAATCTGTGTTTTAACTGTATTTCTTGTAATATGTAATAATATGTTCTCTGTTGGCATATTTTATTGTATAAATAAATAAAATGTCTTATAAAAGTGATAAACTCTAAAAGACATTCCCATAGGATAGTGTATCTATAAATTCTATTGTTTCGGAACACCCACTTTGGCGATGGGGTAAACCAGTCTGCCTCAGACGCCATTGGTTGAGGGTTCGAATCCCGCACAGAACAAGAAAAAATATGTTCCGTGTCTAGGTGTTTATTTATTTTTATTCTAGGTTCCTCCCTAGTTCGCTACATGGTATCCCATAACACAAGCTATGCCTATTTTGGGGCCATGTAGTTGGTGTGATTGTCTGGGGATTTTATTTATTTACCTCTACAAAAATGAAAAAGTGTATCAAAACTCAGCAACCATCATTTATCATACAGATACCTTAGTCTAGGTTGGGAAGGCCTCACTATGAATGAAAGTTGGTGTTCGTATGGGTTAAAGTTATCAAGTTCTGCTGTGAGGTCCCCAAGTATAGAATCGTGGGCTCCAAGTGTTAAGACAGACACTCATTAAAGAAAACCTAATCGTATAACAAAGTAAAAAGCTCATATTATTTCCAAAGGCAACTTTGTAATCAAATATCAAACTATTTAGAAGCTACATCTAAACAATGAACTAGACTTGATATTAATTTAATAAAACGTAAAGAACTACATAAGAATTTGACCGGACATGTTATTACTTTGAAACCTTTCCTTTCCTTCGGATTCGTGCAGAAAGAGCGAGACAAGGCCTGCTCCATGCGTTTCGGTGGCAGAGTATAGTGACAGGCGTGCGTGCGCGCCGATGCGTACAGCGGTAGTCTCGATATAGCGCGAAACACTTGGCCTTTACATTTAGCTATTTTGGACGCACGGAAATATCGCGCTTATTGTTAACTGCAAGCAAGGTGGAAAAAACAATTGATGACCGCTTGTCTTTATCGAGATTTTAATTTTGATCCTTAAATGCTTTTGTATACTATTTGTGTTTAGTTACTTTTAACCTCTACTTATAATATATTATACTAGCCACCGCGCGCGGTTTTACCCGCGTAACTTTTGATCCCGTGGGAATTTCGGGATAAAATATAGTCTATAACCTTCGTCAAGAGTTGGGCTATCAAATGCAAAAAGAATTTTTCAAATCCCACTTGTAGAGATTAGCTGAGATTAGCGCGTTCAAACAAACAAACAAACAAAAAAACAAACTCTTCAGCTTTATATATTACTAGCCACCGCGCGCGGTTTTACCCGCGCAACTTTTGATCCCGTGGGAATGTCGGAATAAAATATAATTTATAATCTTCTCCAAGAGTTGTGCTATCAAATGCAAAAAGATTTTTTTAAATCCCACTTGTAGTTTCTGAGATTAGCGCGTTCAAACAAACAAACAAAAAAACAAACTCTTCAGCTTTATATATATTAGTATAGATTAATATATGTCATTATATGCGTTTTGAAAGCTTTAGGGTGCTACCACGACCTTCGCCGTCGGTCGACCTTCGATTGACGTAGATCGGATTTTTGGGCCTAGTAAATACTATCGATCGAAGTTGACTTTCGTCTTTCGATCGATTGGTGTGCTAAGTGTCCAATGAAAGACATAATACATTTATTTTTGTCAAACATTTGGAAGAGCATTTTGGTAACACAAGAGTATTAGGGAACACTTTACTTATTGTTAAATTAATAAATTTGTTGTATGACGAAAAATCTTGCTACCACTTAAAATTAAACAACCCATAACAAACATTCGTTTACCAGGGTTTGCTATGCTATATGATTTTTATGATTATGTATAAATTGGAGATTGTTAGAGCTTTTCACTTCTAGCAATAATCACAAGTACTAACTTAACTAACTTCATCTCACGTATTCGTGGCTACATCTTCTGAAAAGATGACGAATCTTCGTTTCAGAATAATAAAAGTAAGCTTTGTGGCCAATAAAGAACATTTAATAATCTTACTAGACGTGTGGAATTGAAGTGGGACCTAAACCGAACTTGTCTGATACGATAAGCTGAAAAGTTTTAATTCGAACGTTCTAGTATTTGAAACTACCATCTGGATTTAAAAAATCCCTGAAAAATTCCTTCGGATTTAGTAGTCAAGTTCTTCAATAAGGGTGTAGTTTACAGAAAACATCCTACGGCATTAAATGTAACCCTTAGACATGAAAAAACTGCGCGAAGCAGCTAATTCGAGCAAAGGCTATAGACAATAGCTTTGGTGTTAATTTTATCAGAAATAAGTAAGTACTTGTAGCACAATTCCTCATATCATAGCAACTCTATTATAAATGGTGATAGATTAGTGATCGATGACTTGCCGCGCCTACAACTATATGTGAATCAGTCTTACGCTATGTGTGTAAAAATATTCAATGCTTTACCTAGCCGATTTAAATTATTGTCGACAAATAAATTGAAAACCGAATTGTCAAGTTGGTTAAAAGAAAAATGTTTTTACTCACTTAACGAATATTTTCAATGTAAATCGTAAATTTGTAATAACCGAATTGCAAGGTTTTTTTAAATCTAAAAGAATAATTTTCTAATTTGATCAATTCAATTTATATAACTTATCATTTAAATTTATTGATTACTTTTTTCTTATATTACAATAATATTGCATGCTGATTACCAGTTTTGTATGTGGGACATTAATTATAAATTGTAAACAACAATTTTTTACCATACATTGAGCAATAAATGAATTTGAATTTGAAAAAATAAAGTTGCCCTGATCGGTACACGGATGCTTGACCTAAAAAATATTTTTTATTTATTTATACAACAAGATATGCCAACAGAGAACATAATTATTACATATTAAAAGTGATAAAGTTAAAAACACAGATTCTGATATGTACTCCATATACAAAAAAATAAAATTTGAATTGAACTGAAAGTAGCATTATTACATTATTATTATAACATTCAGATTATTCAGTAAAAAAAGATAAGAATTAAAATAAATTAAAATAAAAGTAGTTATTGGCGGTCTGCACCCCAAGAAGTTTATTTATTTATTTATTTAATTTTAAGGAAAACTTACAGCTAGGAGATTTTATACAATAAATGTTTAGAAACAGAAGGCCAGATAAAGTTTCCACATATAGACATTTTAAAGATTAAAAAGAAAGAAACACACACATATATGCAAAAAAAAAAACAATACACAGAAATAGACGAAACAGAGATAAATTAACAAATACAATAACAAAACAGAAAACCTAATGAGAACAAATTAAAAAAAAAACAATTTAAGTTAAAATATAAAGAGGAGGTTAACAAAAACTAATTAATCGTTGACAAAAGCTAATTAAAATCTTAATTTCACAAATTATTAAAGAACTGTTTTGTCAGAGCCGCTCTGACACTCGGGACACCGGTACAGAAGACGTCGAGGTTGTCTAGCTCGCGAATTGCCTGGTTCACCAGCTTGCATGATCTAGTCATGAAAGAATTCTGTCTGTAGTTGGTACTGGCAGAAGGGACGTAGAGTAAGGATGGGTTTCTGTATGATTTTTTGTGTGCACAGATACCAACTAGAGACAGAAGTTCAGGTACGTCAATTTTATTATTTAAAATTTTTATAATATTACATATATCTGCAATCTGTCTACGGACGCTCAATGGCAATATATGATGGCGCTTACAGCGCGCTATATAGTTTTTATCAACAGCTTTACATTTGTACTGTAAAAATTTTAAAAATTTACGTTGAATTGATTCTAGCCTCGCTATATAAATATCATACAAAGGGTTCCAAACAGAAGACGCGTATTCGAGGTGACTTCGTACATAAGCACAGTAAAGTATTTTTATGGTTTTGATATTGTTAAACTCAGAAGATAATCTCAATACAAAGCCTAAAGCTCTAGTAGCTTTTTTTATAACGTTATCGATGTGCTTATCAAAGATAAGTTTTGAGTCAAAGGTGACTCCCAGATCCTTCATCGAGTCTACCCTTACTATGGACATATTATTAATTTTATAGTCATACATAATTGTAGATTTTTTTCTTGTAAAAGAACAAACAAAACACTTAGAAACATTTAAATCCAATTTATTTTCAAGACAGTAGTTATAAAAATTGTTTAAGTCAAATTGTAGATTATATGAGTCATTTACACTATTGATTGTACAAAATATTTTCATATCGTCGGCGTATAATAAGATATTGGAGTAAATAAAAACTTTATGAATGTCGTTAATGAAAATAGAGAATAGCAACGGTCCTAACAAGGACCCCTGCGGCACCCCCGAAGGGACAGTTTTTGATTTAGAATTATAGCCATTTAATGCTACTATTTGGCTACGATTGTTAACATAAGAGGCAAACCAACGATATAAGTTACCTCTGATACCTATTTGTAGAAGCTTGCGAAGAAGGATGACACTGTCTATACGATCAAAACATTTAGAATAATCTGTGTAAACAATGTCAACCTGTGATGGCTTAGACATTTGTTCAGTCAGGTATTCAGTACATACTAAGAGGTTAGATTCGGTTGATTTGCCCCTCATAAAACCGTGTTGCTGCTGCATAAATGAGCTTTTTAATGACGAATACACCTGCACATGTATGATTCTTTCAAAAACTTTTGAGAAAATACAGAGTTTGGATATAGGGCGGTAATTTGTAATGTCATTTTTAGGACCCTTTTTATGTACAGGTGTAATAAATGCAGATTTCCATAGTATAGGCATATAGCCCTCGTCTATGGAACGCTTATATATCAAACATAAGGGCACTGAGAGGCTTTTTGCACATTGAACTATAAAAGTTGGGGGTATGTGGTCAGGTCCAGCACTTTTATTAATGTCTACAGTACATAATAATTTATAAACATGGTCAGTTGTTATTTCTATGTCACATAAGTCAGAAGCCGCAGCAGGGTGTACACAAGTGTGTAGGTCACTAGGTGGCGAGGTAGACGGCAGAAAAGTGGAGTGAAAAAATTCAGCAAACATGTTACAAATGTCATCGCCTGAAGTAGAGGACTTGTCAGCGTACTTCATCACCGATGGGACTGAGTTTGATTTTTTCTTTTGTTTTACGTAACCCCAAAACTCACGCGGATTAGTACTAATTTTATTTTCGATAGATTGTATGTAATCCCTGTACATATCTTTTTCTATAGTTTTAGCACGAGTACGTAAAACGGTGAAACTATTGTAGTCTGCTAGGTTGTTGTATTTTTTATATTTCTTATGATACTTGTTTTTTTCTTTTAAGATTTTAATGAGAGAGGTTTTGTACCAGGGAGGATATTTCGTACTTGAATTAGTCTTTTTAGAGGGTATATAAGTGTCACGAAGTTTATATAAGCAGTCATAAAAATATGTAATAGATTGTTCAATGGTTAGTAATTTAAAAGTCTGAGCCCAGTCAACTTCATCCAGCTTCTTATTAATACTACTGTAATCCGCACTATTGTACAGATAAATAGTACGGGGCTTTGGGTGAAGCGCGGATAGCTCAGCTAGCTGAGTGCCTACAACAATCGCTTTATGATGAGGGTCAAGCGGTACAAGGGGACAGTCACATTCGGTAATAGATACGTCGTCGTTCGATAATATAAGGTCTAAGATGCGGTCATTAGTGTTAAATAAATAATTATATTGGTTTAAGTTACATAGATTCAAATTGTCAATAAAAGTAGTTTGGAAATCTCCTATGATATTGGTTGGCGTAAGATACTCTAAATCGTCAGAGGATATCCAACTTATATTAGGCATGTTAAAGTCACCAAGGACTATGTATTGGTCATCGGGAGATTTAGTAACTACTTCTAAGTTTAGAGATATGTTGACGTGGATAATTATAGGGTACATTTAAGATGACGTTTTATAAAATTGAGGAACAGTCTAACGACCCGTGGAGTATATTGTTGTATATTTGTGGCAAACGAAAGGTCCTAGGTTCGAGTCCTGGTCGGGTAATTTTTATTTATCACATTTTTCCAGTAATTTAAGAATAATTTAAGATTATAAATGCAAAAACTTAAACACATTATTAAACATTGCAATGCTTCACTTTAACTGAGATTCACAATTTGCAATACCTAAATTAGGTGCATAATTTTACTTATTATTATTGTAAATCAACTATTATTATAAACTGCCACCTGTAAAATTATGTTTGCAATAAAGTATTGAGTATTGAGTATTGAAAAGAAATTGGTCTCGGGTGATCTTAGCTGCGAAGCTATTCCATTAGATGAAGCTACGTTAGCAATATAACGTAAAAAACAAAAATGTGGTAAGTAATTTCGAGGCGTACCACCAGGCCCCGGTAGCTCAGTGGAAAAGCACTCGTCCAGCAAACGAGAGGTCCCAGGTTCGAGTCCTGGTCGGGTAATTTTTATTTATTAGATTTTTTCAGTTATTTAATAATAAATGTAACCGTATCATGATTATATTTATATGACAAAAACAAAACTATATAATTTGAAAGTTCCGACTTAAAACTCCATCTGTTAAGTATTTACATTTCTTTTGAATATTATTTCAACAAAGTTTACATCAACTGCAGCTATATTTCGGGGCAGACGACGTGGCTGTGCGAGCAGTCCATGCACTATCATAATATTTATGCGCCCGCGCAGCCCGCGCAAGATCAAAGACTTCATCTTGTTGGTAAGTTTCGTTCTTACATTGCGATTAAAAAAGGCGATGTATAGTATTGAACGGAGCGAAACTCAAAAACTAAAAACTTCAGTAACGACTTGTAGTAAAAAATCTGTATAACGATATTTAAAAACCAAGTTAAAAGGACACTTAATGGGTTTGAACCTTATGTATTTTTAAAGAAACCAAGTCAAACATCGAGGTTAATAAAAGGGTTGTCATTAAACACAGGTTACAAGAGTTAGGGAGGAGTGAAGGCGTAATTCCTCTCCTCACAGTTATGCAGTTTTAATAATTCAGTACAGCAATTAATCGCTTCGTTTCACTGTGACCTTTCATACCGCAGAATTGCTGACGTGAAAATCGTCATTGGCTGTCACTTCTCAGACAGCAGACGCGTTAAAAGCAGACAAATCTCAAGGTTACCGCTGTTGATGAATTCGCGGACTTTCCAAATAGATCTAAATATTGACTGCGATGAGGAAAATGATTGGTTTGAAATTTACGTGTTAACTATACGCTTTGAAGTATATTCGCATGGGGATAGGCACAAATAAGAAATGGGTTTTCATTTTTTGTAAGAGCGAGTTCTATTTTGAAGTGTTAGTTCATCTTAGACCTCATAGTCAAGAACTATCTGGTCGTGATTGAGGTCAAAGAGCTTTTATTTTATCTTTAATTCGAACTGAAATTCTCTTCGACTCAAAACACTACAATATATGAGCATTGCCATAATTAAGTATCTAAATTTGATTCAAAGATAAAGTATCTTGAAAGTAAATTTAAATTTAATATACCTACAAGTTTTTACTGTTAGTACCAGTTAATAAACTTGTTAATAAAGTAAGAAAGGAGATAAGTTTAGTTTTCATTTAACCATTATTTCACAACGTACCAAAGTATGAACCAGATGTAGATGTTAGGTTTACTCATAACTTCATAATTGTCTGTCGTGTCATGTTGTTATAAATAAACACATTCTTCAAATTCATAGCCGAGATTCCTTCAAACAATGCAATAACGTGACATAATTTTTCAGCACTTGTGTTGCCAAATTGCTAACAAACCGCTACTGGAAAAAAATAGGTTTGTTCCCATTTCTACTAATCCATGCTTGCTAATATAATCGTGAACCAAATATTAGTGTCAACATGAATAAGCTTGTAATAGCGAAATGTTTGTTTTTTTTTCAGTTGTAGAGTCGTAAAGATTATTTGCTTTGATTGGAGCGTGAAATAAAGTTTAATAAGAAATAAAATATGATGAAAGATATTGCGAGTAATGTGCGAAAATTTGGGAAAGGCATCATTATTCTTTAGGAAAAAATAAGGATAGGGATTTCACAATACAAAGTGAATTTTAGATTTGAGCTTTAACTGGGTTGGCTTGATGTATCATCATCATTGAGCCAGGAGATGTCCACTGCTGGACATAAGTTCTCCACACAAATCGATCCTGCGCTGCCCTCATTCAGCATTTACCGACGACCGCACCTGATCGTCTTATTGATGTACATGACGTTTGACAGATGTAGCAGATTTGTATATCAAAAATTCTAATAATATTTTTGAAAAACAGGATTAGAGAAATGGGCACTCAAGTTTTTATTAAAATCAAGTAGATTGACTAATTTCCATCAATCTGAAATATTTTTTTTATTTTTTAGCCTCGTTCTACGAATTCTGTTCACTATCACTTAACATCAAATAAGCTTATGGTTAGAAAAAAATATTTCGTTTATTTATAATTTACGTCTTTTTTCATTATTTTTAGGCGTTTATAATTTTAGTTTCTTTTCCATACAAAAGTATAGAGTGAAGCGACAGCATTGAATTGAGAGAGAGGTTTCCCCTACGCAATATAACTCTTGTGCATTCAAGGGTAGAAAGAAAAGAAGTAAAAGGTAAAATATCTTTTTCTTATAGAAAACTTATAAGACAATGTTTTTTTTAACTGATCTAAACCTGCGTTAGACTCATCGCAGTGTTTTTTAAAGATGAGGTAGATGATGACAACTCGTAAAAAATTTCTGAGATGAATGACTACTGACTCTTTATTAAGGGTAGTCGCTAGTTAGACGTATTCTGAATTGGTTTAACAACCAAGCGGGAAACAAGTCGCTCCTCATGACATGTAAGGGCGTTAGGGTTATTTCTTAACCGGACCTTCCTGCCTTAACAGGTTATAATAATAATAATAATAATAATCTTTATTTCAGACAACTTAATCCATATTACAAAAATATGAAAATATTATGCTTTATTTTATAAAAGGACGCTTTAAACGAAAAATGATGACAAAGAAATATTTTAACATAACAACGCAAACCATAAGCAAAGCCCTCCCTCTACAAGGTTGAAATAAAGTTTTACAAAAACCTTCTTACCTTAACAGGATATGCTTTATTTTATAAAAGGATGCTCTTAACGAAAAATAAGGATAAAGAAATATTTTAACATAATAACAACGCAAACAATAAGCAAAGCCCTCCCTCTACAATGTTGAAATAAAGTTTTACAAAAACCTTCTTGCTTTAACAGGATATGCTTTATTTTATAAAAGGACGCTTTTAACGAAAAATGATGACAAAGAAATATTTTAATTTAACATAACAACGCAAACCATGAGCAAAGCTATACAAGGTTGAAATAAAGGTTTACAAAAACAAGCGTTTCCTAATTATAATTACAATATCTGCATCAATAAACCACGACCTCGTATCAAGGTGAGAAAAATGAGAACGAGTAGAAAATCAGTATGTTTGTATAAGTAGAGAACAATATATGTGCCTGTGACGACGGACAGTGTGTGCGTACGCGTGTCTGCTCGACTATTTTTAAGAGTTTGTATACACGAACGCTGGCGCCTACACTTTTCGGAATTTTCATAATTTCGCCGTATTTTCGGGAGTGTCGATCGACGCTTGTTCTTAGACGATCGGATGGTTTGTTTATGTTAAGTTATTAAAATTTGTGTGAACAATAAGAGGATATATTTTGAGCTGTTTTAAACAGGGTATCTATCACATCGCAGCTTTTTAACTGTGAATTTTCGACTCAATATATGGCTTCTAGATTTAGGTTTGAATTGATGGATTGGGGTCACTGGTATATTATAAGTAGTTTAGGTTGTCTAATGTCTAAGCCACTATGATTCCTGAAAGCTCAGTCAATAAAAAATGTATTTGTATTTTTAAGAAAAAAAAAAACATTGTGGGGATTACAGTTTTATTTTTTTATTTTTTTGAATTTAATGATGCTCGATTATTTTTAAAGATCTCAAAAAATATACTCAATATAATCACCCGACGACGTTAGCAAGATAATGTAAAATTAACATACTAAGTGATTTAGATGGCATGTGGCTTCACACCGCATGCCACACAGGACCAATGCCCCACGGTGGCCTTCAATACCTATTTAGTATACAATGTGTAAGGGATTCGACTTTTAATATTTACCTATGTGATGTAGGTACTAACATTCAATTACTTCGAGAAAAATTACCTTAGGGAGTGGCGCACCCTTCACCCCTCGAGAGGAGTGTGAATTAAGAATATAAAGGTAAAGAATGTAAAGGTTTGCCTTTTGTTCGTTCAACCAGCTTTTTTCACTTTTTTTCGTATCTCATAAATTACATTAAAGATACATTCAATTTAACGTGACTATAAATTTTGTATGAGAATATGATCGAAGAGAGTTTAAAGTAAAACCATTTCTTCTTTATACTAATTGATAGGTTTAATTATTTTTAATGAAATTATCATATGTGTCCGTAGATTGTTAAGATAAATTAGTCTGCTTATAGTCGCCTAGATATCTCTAGAACAAGCATATCATAAAAGGCGGTTAACTCGAGTGTTCCCTTCAGATTCCCTATGTCTGACACTCTTTATAGTTATAAATATGGATGAAAGAAAATGTTATAAAGTGGTTCAAAAATTCAAACTGCTGCTGTGCGAAACGTGCAATACGGCTAAAGCACATACCTTACTTTCAAACTTAAACAAAACGCGAGTTAATTTTGAATTTGACCTTAACATTTTCTTGTTACGCTCCCCGCTGCCCCATTGTTCCGCGGTACAGACACAATCTCCTCCAAAACCAAAGCTAGACAAAACCCAGATCTAATCAATCACTGGAATATAAAATATCTGATGTTTACGAACTCCCGCGCACGTTAAATCATTCTGATGTATTCATTATCCAATACTAGTCAGTAGTTTTTATTGCCGGGCAATAAAGTTCAAACTAGCTTGTTTATGCTATGTCACATTGTGGGTAGTTAGAAAAAGTCCTTGATTGAAAATTAATAGTCGAATTAGTGTTGTACGTAGCGCAAGGTGAGCGTTGTTTATTATTTATGAAAATGGGTAAAGGCGTTTGCCAGAATATTATTAGTTTACAAACTAACGAGTCTACTGAGCGTTTTTTATTTTATAATTTAAGTGAACGTGAAGTTTATTAGATGCTAAATTATCTCCATTTCCAAAACCGTTCATACGTAACCGATCCTAGGACATTAGATGGTAATTACCTATGCTTGTGACTACATTGCCTATTCTTGCCATCTATCCAGAACACAGAAAAGCTGTATAGGTGTGGAAATAAGCAGGTTCTTAGATACGTAGACGGGTTTTTTCAGAAAATGATTATACCCTACTATCAGAAAAATAAATCCTAGCTTGAATAAAAAAGAAGCTTTATGAAATTTTCAATAAAATAAACCCTCGCATTGAGATTATCAGTGTTACCAATAACGAAATATCCGATTAGATAATCCTGTTTTCCATGTACCTACATATTATAATATAAGTACACCAAGTTGTATAACGAGTGTTGCTGAGACCTGAAGGCTTTGTGTCATAGAACTATGCTACGTCTACTACGGTCGTAGTAAGAATGACTACGGTAACTTTTAAAAGAGCCAGTTTAAAATCTAAATGACACTACGATTTCTTTTAATCCAATATTATATTGATGGTATGATTCTACACTTTTTATTGAGTATATTGAGAGCTTTTGCAAAGCAACACAGTTAAAATGGCGGTTTATATAGTATTGAACGTAGTACCAACCCAAAAATCACATAACAATAGTTTTTGAGGTTTTTCTCTTCTCGCACTTATTTTCCGATTGCCAAATCCATTGAAATTTCGTCCTACAATCATGCATGACATTACCTTTATCCTTATCGGAGTCCTTGCGGCTCTGGTCGAAGAAACCGGTGGTGAGCGCCTTGCGCTTCAGCAGATGCGCGCGCCGCTTCGGCTTCACCGCCACCGAGCTCTCTGCAACAATATGAAACTGCTTAGGACGTAATAATAAACACTCTTTGTGTTTATTCAAACTTTATATTAACAGTACTGAATGTGATTTTTTCCGATGCAAGATACAACTACATACATACTTAAATAACTGCAGGCCTGTATCCCTTATGGGATAGGCAGAACACCAGAGGCTATCAAACCATCTGATGTCACGTTTGACGAATTTTGAGGTATTATGATGATGGATAGAGACTATTACAATGACTATACTATCACTATCGCCCGTAAAATCGCTAACAAAACCTCTGTCCTTTAACTGACTTTTACAGTATGCCTGGAAAGAGAAGCAGCTGGCTAATTCTATGTTTTTCTTTCGCTCCCAGTCCAGCATCAAAGTAACTACTTATAAAATATACAACAACGAGCTTTTGCCCGCGACCTCGTACGTGCATAAACATTTTTAATTTTATAGTTACTACATATTAGTGCTATAACTACCGTTCCTGTGGAAATTTCAGACATTTCTTCCATAATGCAACCTGTTGAAGAACCTTTTTAACAAGTTTTACATCTGTGCATTCAAGGAATAATTTTCATACAAACTAAAAAGTCCTATTTTGCCCCATCCCTTGGCAATTTCAGGACATCCTTCCTCTTAGTACACCCCAACACCCCCTAAGGAATATATGTGCTTTTCAGCTCTCTACGCCTAGTAGTTATGGCTGGACGTTGTCTGTCAATCACTTCAATTCTAAATAACAATTCTACTTAAAACGATAGATACAACAGTTTTAAACGAGATCACTACTTAATATAAGATCTAAGAATTCATTTTAACTCGATGTTTCAGTTCCAGTGCGGCACACAAGACTACGGACGGTGTCTATCAAGACAAAAAAACATCGGATTATAATGTATTGCATAATTATTAAATATGTTAGAATTCAGATAAAAATCGTAAAAAAATTAAGATAATTCCATGCTGTTCTTCCTTTTGTTAGGTTAAAAATCAAAGTCTTAGTTGTAGTCCAGTAATTATAGTAAGTTCACCTCGAAATTCGAGATACCCAGCTGTATGTTTGTAAATACTTGTATATTGACATCCTAAAAGTTATTTCAAAACCTACATAGTATGGTAAGGTGTAAGTACGCAACTATTAAATTTCAAGGTCACAAAAATCGTTTTTTTGCGCTTTTTTTGTAAATATCTCATTTCCTATGGGTTTTTTGCTTTTATATTAATATCAATATTGTAGGATACAAAATTTTCTACAATTTTTGTACTAAGTTTTTTTTTATACGGTGAACCGTTTTCGAGATAGAGAGCGGAGAGCGCGCTGTCACAGACGTATCATTCAATTTTTTCTATCTCAAAACACTCGAGTTCTTAATTCAGGGGGTGAGTTTAAGTATTAAGGATTAATAATAAAATAATACAGTACAGTTCAAATATTTCTCGAGCGATGTATGAGACAATGGAGTACAATGCTCAGTCTCCAAGGCGATTGAATGACGGCTGCGGAAGACCGAATCCAGATTGGTAGGGGAATATTCCTGGGTGATTGTCTGAGCCCACTTTGGTTTTGTCTGGCTCTGAATACTCTTAGCACATTGCCGGAGGGATCAGAGACGGACTTTCAGTTTCGTAGAGGGGGCATGCAGTTATCCCACCTTTTCTACATGGATGACCTCAAGCTGTTAGCTCCAACGGCTCCACGATTGAGGGAACTGCTAAAAATCGTGACAGATTTTAGGGGCTCCATCAAAATGGAGTTTGGAGTGGACAAGTGTGCGGTTGTTCATGTGGAAAGGGGAAGGATTACTCGTTCTCAGAGGGTTGACCTAAGTCCCGTTAACCTGAGAGCTCTCTCCGAAAATGAAACATACCGGTGTCTTGGTATGTCACAAAATATCGGTGTCAAGGAAACTAGCGTAAAACAGTCTGTTTGCGAAGTCTTTTTTGAACGTCTGACAAAGGTACTAGTTCTTCTCGGGTCTCAGTAAAGTCCGACCTTTTGCGTACTCAGATGGACTCAGACCGAATTAGACGCCCTGGATCGGAAAATCCGCACTACTATGACCCTCTATAGAATCATCCTCGGTCGTCAGTAATGAGGCTGTATATCTCCTGGAAGTGTGGAGGAAGAGGCCTACTTAGCGCCAAAACCTTGCACAATCGGGAGATATATAGCTTCCGAGCCTATTTTATGGCGAAGGCGGACGTAGGTATGCATAGAGAGGTCGTAGCGTGTGACAAAGGACTCACCCCTCTCAATCTGGGCCTCGAGACAAGGCAGACACCGGCAGTACTAAGCATTTCTGATCGTGAGACCGTACGGAAAAAGAGAGAGACGCGCGTTGTGAGATCAAAACCTTTCCCACCACTATCCTAATCAACATGAAAACTAACTCTTAAACTCCCAACATAACATCGTAAATTATTGATAAAACTCGCAACTGTCATATAAACAGCGCGCCAACTGACATGTTTTCTGTCAAAACAAGTGTCAAATGACAGCGTCAAATAGCGAGCGCCCTGTTGTTTGCTCATGCGCCGTGTTGACGTATCTGACGCCGCCATGCGACACCAGCCTTGTTGTGGTGGACGGAGGCAGTGGAAAATTATACAATGGTGTTATTTCATTCATTATTAATAATGAGCCCAGTACAGTCATGGGTCTCACTCAACCCTGGTTGACAAGGCTTGGGCTGTATATAATTTTAAATTTCAAGGCCTTGAAATGAAATCTGCAAAATCCTAACTATAGTTTATAAGCATTTAGTGCATATTATACAATAAATATTTGTATCTTCTTCATAATTTAACATGGTTTTTCATAAACCGTCCATTTAAGATTTGAATCTATTTTTTTCTATTTTTACAGAGATTTTAAACGTTCCAATCCTAGGCTAGTAAAATAATATAGAAATAAACAATAAGATAAATACAGATACAGAGTGACTGGTGACAAATTTTAGATACTGAAAGAGTGCACTCTGTACTCGATTGTGATCATAGTTATGTTATAAAGGTAGGTATTTAATTTTTCACCAGAAATCCCTATGAATAAATAAAGAGACCTAACTACACTAACCTCCACTAACCTCAGTCAACACGCACACAGTAGTGTTCCCACTACACGCACACCACCACCCGCTAAGTGTCTATTGCATTACGCTTATGTAACCATGCGTTGCGTAATTAATTCTTTAAATTTCGGTTAAGTTTACTCAGTAAATAATTATTTTTATAATATATTAATTTATTTTGTCTCTTCACGTATGATCTCAAACTATCACGTCCTGGGATTTCGAAAATGGCCCACCAGTCACCCTGTACAGGTATTCATCATCATAACTCTTTGTAATGAGCCCTCTGCAAGGCTGTAAAGTCTCTCCCTTAGGTGATGAGGAGGTTTAGGCCGTAATCTACCAAGCTGATCTGTGCTGGATGGTTTTTCAGGGCGCCGAAATGACTTCTACCAAAACCTAACGACTACTGTATACCAACCCAGCCAAGCTTTGCTTAAGCTGTGGCATCGACTGATTATTATTGCTCGAATAAAAAAAATCTTTGGAAACATTCATTAACATGAAATACTTAACGTGTTTCTCGAGAACAATTTTATTTGATGGATATTTTTGAACGCGCTAATCACTAAAATACCAGTCTTGTTTTGAACAAATACTTTTGCATTTGATATCATGACGGTAAAATCGCGCGGAACTACAAATTCATAAGTGCTTATTTAAAAAAAATATATATAAACTGTAATGACTGTGTTTATTTCATAAATATTTGCTACGATTTGAAATTTTGTTACTTTTAATAAAGCTTCTTCTATAACATACATCTTTTTTACGTCTTGTTTGTCCTAAAGTATACCATTTACAACTATTATTATCACCAACCTTGCAGCATTGTTGCGAGTATCAGCGACATATATTTAGCGAAGTTTAATTCCGCTGCGTGCGCGCATAATGAGACAGAAATAGAGGATGCCAGGAATACCTAGTGTTGTTGATTTACAGGAGAATTTCCCGCGATGGTAATCACCTGGTGTAGGCTGGGTGACTGACATATGTGCTGAGATGATACTTGGACCCTTATATTTACAATTTTATTTAAGTGTGATCGATTATCCTTAAAGGTTTGCGTTATTATAAAGGAAATGGCATCTTCAGATTAATAGTATCGGCGTTAGATTAATAGGAAGCTTTTTAGCAAGTTTTTTTTGGGCTCAGAGAAAATGAGAACTTAGTTCCTTTGTTGACAAAAGATAGAGATTTATTTCATGATATTTAAATGTTTATAAAATATTTTGGAAAGCCTTTTGCTAGCGTCTATTTCAACATCAGTCAACCGACATTCATATAAGAAATCTGCATTAATAAACAGTCAAAAAAAGTGAAAAAAAAAACCAGCGCTACATATGTTTCATCATATGAAGACTTGTTTCATAAAACAATCAAATGTTTCGATTAATACGAATGATGTGAATTTATTTAAAGGAGCCTCATCTGCAGTCAAGGTGACGTACAAAAATATTGTAAAAACTGGAATAGAAATCAATGACTATAATTGACACAGAAACAGCTATCAGGTAACTTAATATAGGTGTTAATTCTAACGAAGATCCCCTAGTTTTTAGGCCATTTATATTTAGTTTATGCGACATGGTTTACTATTAAACAAGCACACATTGAAATTTCGACAATTATGGACATGTTCATATGAACTGCAGTTATGTTACCAAAGCTTTCTTACAACATTCTTGTCGGATTCTGACCAGCGGAATAAAACTACCGTGCCAACTCCGGTCTACTGAAACTGCAATAAACCTAAACGAGCAACTGGATAAGTTCAGGTATTTACATCACACACTCCAGTCTAGAGCGGCAAGTCGTTACCCCACATTAACAATTTTCACAGTGCATTAGATTCATTAGCTGTTTACCACGTTGATTGTTTGCAATCACATTTAGAATACATGACCGCTTACCTAAAATATCACACGTTGTATCGCCTTTGCAATTGTATCTCTTTTTACCAAAATCGTTTTCTTGAAAATAAGAAAGGGTCGTTTGTCTTCCGTGAGATCTAATGGTCAACTTCTATCCAAGAGAAACTATTTACTCGACACTTATCTAAATACTAGAGCTATAATGTTCCGCTGAAAAGGTAATGGACGCAGGCAGTTCATTCCTAACCTTGGCTATCCGTATCAAAAAAGAACTGTCAAAGCGCTTAGTTAAGACTTTTTGGAATATCTGCAACATAAGGATGAAAGGTCTTTCTGTGTCTAGTTGCCCGAAAGGAAAGAGGCGTGAGTTCAATTTCTTCTTTTAATAATAATAATAAATTTTAATAGAATAATAATAAATTTTGTTTAAATAATAATTTGAAGTCGTCGTGGCGCCGTTTTTACTGTGTGTATCATACGATATCGCAGGTTAAGCAACGTTCGGCGCGGTCGGTACTTGGATGGGTGACCGCCGACCATTAATTTCTCACGGCGACTTCCGTGCTTCGGAGGGCACGTTAAGCAGTCGGTCCCGGGTGCTGTATACTTGTATACAGTAGTCGTTAGGGTTTGTCAGAAGCCATCTAGGCGCCCTAAAAATTCTGGCATCCGCCACCCAGCACTGGGCCAGCTTGGTGGATTATGGCCTATACCTCCTCTTCACCCAGGGGAGAGACTCATGTCCTGCAGTGGGCTCATTACAAAGAGTTGTGATGATGATGATGATGAATAAATAATATATTGTTTTCTCAATATTGCCAGATGATACAAATAACAATAAAATGTGAAATGTCGAAGTTCACGGTTCTAGGAAGAAATTGGCTCTTCATAAAATATTGCTGAGACGTATAACTTGTTCGGAACGATGATTTGTTCGGAAGTTCATACAAAGGCTGGTAGTTAGACAGGCGAGCAAATTATTAGTGTTGAGATTCTATAGGAATCTCTAAATTCTCGTAGAAAATTGTACTCTTTACACACCTTATAAAAAATAAAGTTATTAGTAATGAAAAGTATTTTTGCTGAAAGGCAGTAAAGTAATTTTAAATTTTAACTTCACGGTACATTTGGCTTTATTATGGATAACTTATGAGTCAACAACAAACGGAGATGTCTGCGGATCAATTATCTCCACAGATCATTTCTAATTACTTGCAACATTATTACAAACTTTTATTCTATTCTATTTTTAAAACGTGAAATAACAAAATTTAAACAACAATGCTCAATTACCTTCAGATATAAACATTTCAAACGTAAGATTAATGCGGAATTTACACATAATACTAGATTTCTAAAGTATTTTATGGATAAAATCATGTTTATACAAGGACTCAACTATGGGATTTCGGTAGTGGATAGTTCCAATTTTAAAACAGTGTTTTTATTTTGAGAATATGATTATGGTATTCTACATCGATGCATTCTACAAACGAACCATTTATGTTTCTCCTGATGATATGCAGCCTATGTATATTGAATTTTTAATTTAAGTTATCAATGAATTTAAATATTGTGTTTTAAGATCGAGAATCTTAAAGCTTCATCACTGCCGCTACGGCAGCATGAATAATTTAACTTAAAACTGTGTATTTTTACTATTTTTTAATTTTAAAACTATTCAGTTTTGTACCAACAGTCATTATAGAAAGAACCGCTAAAATAATTAAATAATGATTTCTAATAACTGTGTATTAATTTGTTTATTCGAAGATTGAACTTTGGCCATTATTTATAAAACGAGATTAATAAACTAGAGTTGACACTTAACAACCTATATAAAAACTAAGAACTTACATCACAACTTTAGTTATCACATCAAACAACATACATACATACAAAAACCAAAACTACTGTACTGACAAGAAAAAATGAGACCAGCTACAGTTGAAGGTCAAGACAGGACATCGCACTTTTTTTATATACCAAATAGTTTCTACACCACACAAGAAACTTTTTGGAAAGCCATGGCACAACACCAAATGGTTTTGATACCCGCTTGCATGTAAGCGATTCGTCTTGATCATTGCGGGGCGTGGGAGAGCAAGATATCTTGATTTTATTCACAGAGAAATTTTGGCTTCGCTTACTAAGCGGTTTAATTTTACATATAATTTGCACAGGTATAATTATTTGTATCCGTATTCTCATCTTATTGCATCATACTAAAATTAGATAAGGTAGGCTATCAATTAGTATAATGGCGCATTTTCATTAGTTGATAAGTCGATTGTTAGGCCGCATGCGGCGGCTCGACGCATGCGGTCTAACAACCAATGAAATTACCTCGGTCGTTTCAAAAATCTCCCGCATGCGGTTATAAACGACCAATGAACACGGTCCCCGTCGTGCGGGCTCAATGGCTTGCGTTTCGGAAATCTATCGACCGCCGCATGCGGTTATAAACAACCTATGAAAATGCGCCTTTATGTTCCATATTTTTAGCTCAATGGCCGGCTTTTTATTTATGAAGAGTTTTAGAAAAGAATGTATCTGAATTGCTGAAGGTTCTGTTGTAATGTGTCAAGAATCATTCGTTGTTATGATTTCAGTTTTCATTGCGCAATATTTGCCATAAATATCTGACAGAATATTTGTAAGAAATATAAATAAATAAGAATATAAATAGTTTTAGAAACAGTTTGATGGGAAGGGATATAAATTGAAAATAGATACGGTATGTACAACCATATCTACAAGCCTGGTAGAAATCGCTTGAAGCGATAAGGCCATTGTCCAAAATTTGTGTTTCTTCTTATTTTCTTTTGCTACTTATGTATTTTTTTTTGGCAATAAAGTGTGAATAAATAAAAATAATATAAATTTCCCGTTTTTAATTTAGAGTTTATTTTATTTATTTATTTACACTTCAGTATACAATACAGATAGTAAATGAGAGAAAAAAACAAACAGCTGACGAGCGATTTCTTACAGACAACTATGAGTTAATACTTGTTTTGGTCGATTTATTAAGAATAATTTACAAAACTTATTAAGAATATGTATTCTGTTTCACGTAGCTTAGGCTAACTCGTTGCTCAACCATTTTGTTTCATTAATATCGTTTTAATCATTTTTATATACCCACCCAGGAATATATTATCAGTTCTGTAAATGGCCCATAGAATCACTAGTCTCTTATTACTTAACACGTACATGTAGTTCTCTCTTATAAGTATGCGTAAGAATTAAAAATGAAAAATGATTGTAATTTGTAAAGGAAATAAAACTTCAAAGATATTATCCTATAATACGCAGTAACAGCTAATAAGTACTTAAAAACTATCGACCAATTATTCAACGGCTACAAATAAGATGAAATGTAATTAATATTGTCATTTATAAATAGACTTTATCTTTCTAATTAATACAACTCCGTAGAATAAATACTTTCTAAACGACACAGAATACGGCATGTGACATGTGGATGATTCAATACAACTATTTGACGAGTCGGCTAAATTTAGAAAACTATTACGAAAATTGTCGCGCGCGCTATAAATTACCTCTGAAAATAGAAATGTCATTCTTTTGTTGAAAATAAAACCTCCACGTTATATTTTTAATTAATGCGATTGTATGTTGGTGGAGATCGTTGTGTCTACTTTTTTAAATACTTTTTTATTTGTACTCTTAATGTGTTCTTCATTTCGTGTCTAGTTGATAACCTGAATATTCATTACATTGAAGTTAGATTTTAAATTTTAATAGACGTTTCAGCCAAAGACTGCTTACCGGTATGAATTTCTGTACATTTTTTTTCTCTATACCGTTAAATTAGATGTATTTAAAAATAACTGTAGAATGTTCGAAAGTTTAGTTGAAGCCTATGAAGCGTAGGGACATATGCTGACCTATACATTTCGGTACAGAAATTAAGTAGGTTACAATATTTCTATACTAAAAACATCTACAGAAATTAATCCGGTATACATTATTTGGTACTGATATAATTAAGTTAGATTTTAATAACAGGTATTGTATGTGATAATAGGTATTGACTAATAAGGGTACTGAAATTTTACTGGTTTCAGCAGATTATTATCCAAGACTGATGATTTGCGAAACTTATAATAAATAATAATAAAAATAAAAATCTTTATTTCCTCTACAACAGATTTAACAGATGAAGATTGATCTGTGATGATCTGTGAAGCTGATTTATTTTTACTATTTGCCTTCAGCACCACTAGTCGCAGATTTCCTTACACAATGCAATCACAACCACTTTGGTGATGGGGTAAACCCATCTGCCTCAGACGCCAGTGGTTGCTGGTTCACTCCCCGCACGGAACAAGAAAAAAAATGTTCCGGGTCTGGGCCGGGTGGCGTATTTACAAAGGCTATAACCATTAGAGTAAAAGTGCAAACTGAACTGGCTTAGCTTTTGTAAGACAAAAACTTGCCGAAACCCTAATCTATTCTAGTACAGAAATTGACCGAAGTCGTGTAGACTTTGTGAGATAACTTCAATTGAACATTGCAGCAATAAAAGCTATCCCATTTGATATCGATATTTACCGATCGTTGGCTTCAATTTGATACTTAAATGGGAATTTGTTCTAATTTTCAAAGATATAAATAAAATGTGCATGCATTATGTATGACCATCGTTATTTTGATGACTTAACGTTTGACTTTTGACCATGTCGGGATTGTCCAGGGTTGACTATAATAGCTGACCAGGTTTATGGCGCTTCGCGGCCGGGTGGCGAATATACAAAGGCTATACTATTTGAGTCACGAGTCAGATGCTAATAGATGAGCTTTTGTTTATGCATATTACTTGACAATACCTAATCGAACTCAGTAAAAAAATTGACTGAAATGGATTAGCTTTTGCTCTTGTAATTTTCAAAGAAATGCAATGACAAAACCTAGTACTGTATAATACATATTCACTCAAATAGATAAGCTTATGTCAAGATGAAAAGTAGGTATATCTTTGTTTGATATAGATTGCGATGAAAGAGATAAGCTACGAGAAGGGCTCCCGCACCGGAAGCCGGAATCAGTACGGTTAGGTGCGACGACGAGCGCAGCGAGTTATACACGTGCGCGAGCCGAGCGAGCGAAGCGAGCGGTGCCGCGGCAGCGGTCGGCGAAGCGCCATAAACCTGGTCTGCTATTATAGTCAACCCTGGACAATCCCGACATGGTCAAAAGTCAAACGTTAAGTCATCAAAATAACGATGGTTATAATGCATGCACATTTTATTTCTATCTTTGAAAATCAGAACAATTGCCATTTAAGTATCAAATTGAAGCCAACGATCGGTAAATATCGATATCAAATGGGATAGCTTTTGTTGCTGCAATGTTCAATTAAAGTTATCTCACAAAGTCTACACGACTTCGGTCAATTTCTGTACTAGAATAGATTAGGGTTTCGGCAAGTTTTGCTTTTTCAGTTTGTACTTTCACTCTAATAGTATAGCCTTTGTAAATACGCGGCCGGGTGAATATATGTATTTATATTCTATGTTAACCCCTAGTTCGCTACATGGTATCTCATAACATAAGCTTTGCTTACTTTTAGTAGTTAGTGTGATTGTCTGGGAATTTTATTATTTTTATATTTATGGACGTAAAGATGTTCTTTGGGTGTATTTTATAAAATATAAATCTTTAAAAAAAAACATTGAAGCTTTTCAAGAAGTCATCTTGTCATATTGCTATTATGCGGGTGTAGGGCCCGATTATTAATTCTAACTTACCTAACGGCCGTGTATCACATTGAAAAAAGCCTTATTCATCCGTTATGTCTAGATTCCTAGTTAGGTGACATTTAAAATTATATAGTTTATATTTGTCAAAGATTATTTTCATTCATTTTTTTAGATAGGCAATAGTAGAAATGATCAGCTCACCTTTCACTAGCTCACCATCCACTAGCACCCTCAACACCAATAAACAGCACAGATTCAGGCAATTAACAGCATTGTGATAGTGTTATTGAAATATGGAACCAAAGGAAGTAAATAAACCAAATAAAAGAAAAAATACACTTAGAAAATTGATTGAATCAGGAGTTACGTTGCGGAAATCCATGACAACTACTATTAAACTAACCTTGCTAATTCCGCGACTTGTACTTGCAGTAGTGATGCAGGATTTTCGTGCGTTGGTTCTCCGCCCTCCCTCCCTCAAGCAAGAAGCAAGCAGTGCAATGGACACACACTTGGATGCAGGATTTTCGTGCGTTGGTTCACCGCCCTCCCTCAAGCAAGAAGCAAGCAGTGCAATGAACACACACTTGGATGCAGGATTTTCGTGCGTTGGTTCAGCGCCCTCCCTCCCTCAAGCAAGAAGCAAGCAGTGCAATGAACACACACTTGGAATACTGTTACTCACACCACAAGCTATCACCGACACGTGTTTCGCTTCAACCAGAAGCATCCTCAGGGCGGTCGTTGCACCCAAAAAGTCGCGAAATTAGCAAGGTAACTTTTATAGTACACTTAGAAAAATCTACTAAATGCCTTGGATGCAGCCAACAAGAGTATGGCCAAAAACTAGCCTCTAAAACTTTTGTACAGAAGGCAGCAGATCAAGTGTTTCATTACCTGTCAAATTTCCCCAACCAATTTTAACTTAATTTTTTTGATGCTTGTACCAAGAGGCACTATCCAGTCGGAAAATAAGAAAGCCGTACAAGAAATCATAAGTAATAATCATTTGGAACTGGGGATATTATATCATTGGAAAGTCTTGATGGAAAACCTACTATTCCAACGAATAGTCAAATAATAGTTAGGAGTACATAAAATAAGACGTTGAATATCGACCAGTAATCAAACGTTTTATATCTATACCTGCTATATCTACGTTCGTTAGCTAAATTAACTGTTTCCTTGATATTGACACGCGTCATTATTTATTTATTTACTCTTCAGTTTACAGTACAGTCAGCAAATGAAAAAAAAAATAGTATTTTTAGTTAGTACAAATAGGCGGTCTTATCGCTGAAAAGAAAATCGATTTCTTCCAGACAAACATGTAAAAAAAAATTGAGGTAGTAGTACTAATGTTGTGAATTGAAATTGATTGATTCAAACCTTAATAAAGCCCATGCAAACATGGGCTTGTATTTCTCTATCATAAAAAACCTTCACGATTCTAATGACTATTCCCTATCTATGTTTATTAAAAAACTACTCAAAATAACTTCAGGTAACTAAAATATATTTAGCAAAGAAAGCACGCCGCAGCACTGTGTTGCGTTGCGTGTGATTAAATACATAAGAGGAGTGCCAAATATTCGCTTCACTTAAACAAACAATGAGAAAATGAATTCTAATTCAATTTATTATATATTCGCGAATTGTGCTGCAGAGTAAACTGTGAGTGTCTCCTTGAAATTATAAATACAGGGTTGATTTTTCGTCACCAGCCAAATTTAAATGTTAGTTTATTTAATACGATATAAATGTACCTGCATATTTATTTTAGCGTCGCTCAGTACAAAAAAGTATAAATATGGAACCACAAACTTTTAAAAAAATAGTCACTGTTGATGAACATAGCTACTACGATGCGGCATTTCCTTGATAATACTACGACGTAGTACTACAAAATTTGTGTAGTAGCACGTAGTCATCTTTATTTGAATGGTAATTTAGAGTGACCATGCCTTGGGTAATATGTTAGCGGATAAATTAATTTCCTTGTAAAAAAAAATACTTTTGTTTTGCAAAAATCGTTTCTATAAATGATACTTATTGTGTAAAAAAAATTTGGCCGGTGACTACAAATCAACCCTGTATGAATTGGTATGAAAATAAGTAATCATTTGAGGGAAAGTGTTCTTTTACATTTAAGAAAACTGATAGACGATTGATACTCAATATCAGGTTGAATTTTGTCAGGACTTAGGTGGATTAAATGCACGTATTTTCAGATGATTATAATAATATATTAATTTTTATGTGGTATCTTAACCAGCTCATTAATAACACAGATTAAAAACAATTGTGCATAAACATAACTATTAATGATGTAAAGAGGGTTTTGGAATCTGCCGCTTATAAGCAAATAATTGTATCATGTACCTCATGAATTGATATGTACCATTTTCCTCTGCGTGGTCAAAATCCCCATCCATCTTCGAATAATTTATAATGATTCAGATAAAAACAACGACACTAAGATAACAAGACCTCAAGAATAGGATAACCCCAGGACATATTTAAAATTGAGTTATTCTGGATATTATCAAAACTTTGAGCTTGTGAGATGGAAAACAAACAACTTACAGAATACTTTAATACTTGAATCTCAATCTCAACCAACCATGGGTTTAAAAGGAACTGGCAAATCCTAAAATAGTGTCACAACACAACTCATCGTCAAATTTCTTCCTAAACGGTCCTTACAAAAAACTAATTTTTTAAACTCCTGCTCGAGATAGCTGATGTTATTCATAAATCTTGTGAAATGTGTTGACATCTCAATCTCTAGATCACGTCGTTTGAAATGACCTTCGAAATATAAAATCATAGGATATAAAACGAAAGATGTCATCGCACTTAAATATATGATATATTTTAATATGAAGTTTCGGAGTATTTACAGACAATGTGGCCATGATGCTTTTTATTTACATAAGTAATCGAAAAAAAAAATTAAGACACTTAAAGTCTCTACTTTAAAAGATTATATCACAAAACTCTTTCCTCTCTAGTTCTTAACTAGCCACAGTACTTTAGGTATAAACCATTGTTTCGACACATTTGCGTTAACACGTAACAGAGAATTCCTCGGTCTAAATTTAACTACGTATCAGAGATTACTACATCTCAGTGAGAGCTCATGGCAACAAGATGTAAAGGTGGGAGGCGCGTGCGCGGCGAGATTAAAATGATTGTGTTTTGACGTACTTCGGTCTTCATGTGGATAAACAGGCTCTTAATTTTTAGGATTTGGGTTTATTGACAGATTGACATGTTAAAGAAGTTGTTAGGGATTGCACCGAAGTTGGAATAATAAGCAAACAACTTATTAAATGAGCAGACTGCAGAGTCATGTATATCTATAAGTATGCTTCATAATATTGTCTTAAGTTTTCGCATTTCATACTATTAAATAAAACACTTTTTAACCGGATTTACTTAAGGTTTGACTCTGTAAAAATTTTATCTAGAGAGAAGCATTACATTCCTAGAATGATCAGAGAAGCGATTGAAATTAAAAAACACCTTAATTTCAATAGAGAAGATGGTTGGAAACTATCACCGACATGGGACCCTATCCTGAAAAACATTAAATCTAACATCCAGCAAGCTGCACGACCTGAAACTCAAGATACTGTCAGCTCGTTTTGTGTCAATCCAGAACGCTACGCTCGAAGACTGAGAAACAGATGGAGATGATGATGTATAACTTTTTCAATCTATCAATCCGACGCTTGACACCTCAGTCGCTCGTGACCACGGGGTCTGCAAAGACACCGAAACGTCGAGTCAAAATTTAAAATGTAAATATACGCGATAAATCCGGTTAAAAAGTGTTTTATTTAATAGTATGCTTCATGATGACGAGTTTCTGGTCGAACCACCAATCTGGCCATGGGTTTCAGTAGATATTAGATTTTTAGGGTCCCAAAACAGCTTTTGATATCTTCTGTATATCCTTTATACAAAATCCAGAACTCTATCATATCGTGTAGCACGTCGTAATATAATAATGTCACTCACTTTCATATTTATTTTATGTAATGACTCTTACAAACTTATCAACATATGAAGCGCACTAATTTTAATCCAATTAAAAAAACATGAGACAAGTTCCCTATAAAAAATCTTACTAATACATACTTCACGATTAATTCGATGATGATACATTCTATCCTAAATTCAAAATTATCGAAGATTAATGAAAGCTCCAGTTGTTTTCATGGAATAGATTAGGTTTTCGTGTTTCCATCGCGTCCAGCTGCGCCCGAGTGGAATCATGTCGGATGAAATTTGCTGCCACATCTCTCATGATGCAACGCTTTACATGTAGCAATCTGATTCAATTCAAGAATAACTGTGAGCTTTTCTTTGCATTTAGTTAATTCTTTTATTTTGTTATTGCAACACAAATTGAATTAAGACTTAATATTTGTATTAGAATTAAGTATTACAACGTTGTCAAAGAGCTTCATTTAAAAAAAAAGTTGGAGGAGATTTTTAATCGGACGGTATTTTTGATTGAATGTTACTTCATTATTTTATACCTATGAACTGGTTATATTATTTTGAAATCAAGTCTTGAGTTTGTCTTGAATTACATGAATTAATTATTTCTATTCCAAAGGTTGTAAAACCAAAGAATAAAATACCACATGCATATCTTCGTAAATTGTGTTTTTATTGATTTTTTTTATACGATCACAAATGAGACAACCATGACCTAAAAAAGGGGTGATGAAATTGGTTTCTCAAAACCTTTTCATTCCTTAATTATAAGATTATAACTAATTACTTATCAACCAATCATCAAATGTTTAATTCGTTTGTTGATTGGTACGATAATGATAATAATAAGACAATCGCATAGTTCGCTGGTACAGCGCAGTATCCACACGTGAGCTCGGATCTTGTGGATCTCCGCGTCATGTGATCTCGCGGCAGACGCGGCTGCGCTACTTGCCAACTTGCTATAAAACTAACATACTCGATCGAGATAAATATTATATTATTATTAGAAGAAGTGTGATAGAATATGTTGGTTTTTTATTGGTTACTGAGCTGCGTTTGACCTCGGCTGAAATGTAGATTTTGGGCTTGGAGAGAAGCTAGCCGTTCATAAATTCCCTAATGTTTGTAACTAATTAATGCCAAAGCAGAAATATTATAGTAGTAGATTTCAGGGCATCGAATTGTCAAAGGGGTTCAACATTATAAATTCTATAAGTTATTAAACTATCATACTCATTAAGATTTAAAACTAGCACTTGCGACAGTGCTGAAATATTGAGAATTCAATAAAGTATTAACGCTGTAAATCGACTAGAATAATATCGTTAACACTCTTAGACTTAAATATATGTTGCTTTGGATATTTATTCCTGATACGTACGTATAATAATTCTTAAAGTCCATATTAAAAATCACAATCACACTACCGAGACAGAACCATATGATAACAATTTGATTCCAAACATTCTCCGTCAATCCGATCTATAAACACAGAATAGCTCACAGCTGACATTTGCGTTGCGCCTGCGACTCTGACGTCACGCCACGTCACGCGCGTAACGGCCGACATCTGTCACATTATTTATACGCCATTGACAAGCCGGTGGTTGATCGACGATGTAAATAAATACAGGGATTACTGATCGCTAGAGTGGGCAAAGAACGAGAATTAAAACGTAGAGCATATAGTTTTTAGTATGTTTTTGGAAATAGGATCTACTTACGCACTCAATTGTAAAAATGAAGATAAATCTTTTAGAACTTAAATATATATGGTGTTGATTTTACACTTAGCTCACGCTTAGAAAAAAAAGCTAATTATTTTTTTCCATGGGCGGCTTGAGATATCGCATGAATCTATCTATATCTATACTAACTAGCCACCGCGCGCGGTTTTACCCGCGTAACTTTTGATCCCGTGGGAATTTCGGGATAAAATACAGCCTATAACCTTCCTCAAGAGTTGGGCTATCAAATGCAAAAAAAAAATCCAATTCCAATTTTAGTTTCTGAGATTAGCGCGTTCAAACAAACAAACAAAATCTTCAGCTTTATATATTCTCAGCTATATTTAATAATAAAATAAAGCTATATTTAATCCCAAAATTCCCACGGAATCAAAAGTTACGCGGGTAAAACCGCACGCGGTGGCTAGTCTTATCTAAATGTACATACGTCTACTACGTTTTTATGTGCTTTGTGGTTTTACGCGATAAAACAAATTATTGTTATAAATTGCGTAACGCATTAAATTAAAAGGAACAATCTAAGTAGTTATAATAACTACACGTACGTATCGTCATCACAACCCTCTACAGGGAATACCCAAGGGTTACTGAAGATAATGTTGAAGACAGAGTGAAGTGGAGGAGAAAAATCAAGAAAACTGACCCAACACCATGTGAGGATACATAGCTGGAAAAAGAGAGAGAGAGAGAGAACACTACAGGTATACGGGTATCAGAACTAAGCGATGACATGGTGCCGTGGTTTAATTATCAATCTAGCCCAGTGCTGGTTTGTGTATATCTCTATTTTATGAGATTGATTTGTAGAATTAAAAAGCTACACCTAAGGGTGCTTGTGAGTAAAAGTCGACAAAGTAGGGACTGAGTTTTCAGTTAAAGAATTCGCAATTTTGTGGTCAACTAACGCCACTATTCCAAGGAAGAAACTTAACAGACTAGGTTTCTCGTGAATGGACGTGTACCACCTTAGTCTTCATGTTTACTTAACATTAGGTGTCATGGAAGACAAATGTCCCATCTATGTTTTATAAAAAAAAGACTTCGTGTGTCAGCTGGATTGCCGCCTTGTTTACCGTTATCACTGGTTTCAGGAAGAGCAATCCATGTCGTCAAGCAGATACGAGGGTGGATTGAAAAGTTCGCGGCCTAGTCAAGAAAACAGAATAAAGTACATACAAAAATATTTTTATTTTTCGGCGTAATCTCCATTTAGCTCTATGCACTTCTTCCATCTGCTTTCCAGAGCTTCCATACCTGTTTTAAAAAAAGATTCCTCAAGGTCTTCAAAATACAGGTTAACAGCGGCTTCGACCTCTTCATTCGTTAAAAATTTCTGCCCACCGAGGTGTTTTTTCAGGTTTGGAAAAAGATGAAAGTCCGAAGGTGCCAAATCAGGAGAATAAGCTGGATGTGGCAACAATTCGAAACCACAATCACGAATTTGAACCATAAACTCGACAGACGTGTGGACTCGGGCGTTGTCCTGGTGAAACAACACTTTCTTTCTCAGTAATCCTGGGCGTTTCTGTTTAATTTCTTCACGTAAACGGCGCAGAAGGGTGCTATAGTACGCAGAGTTTATTGTTTCGCCTTTTGGAAGGTAGTCCACCATAATGACACCCTTAGCATCCCAAAAAACCGATGCCATCACCTTGCCAGCCGACAGAATTGCCTTTGCTTTTTTCGGAGTTGGTTCAACTGATTTTTTCCATTTTTTGGATTGTTGTTTTGATTCTGGGGTATAGTGGTGAACCCAGGTTTCATCCATTGTCACAAATCTGTCAAGAAAACCTTGTGGATCAGCCTCGAACATCTCCAAACAGTCGCGAGAAATCGTGAGTCGAATTCGCTTTTGCTCTACTGAAAGCAATCTGGGGACCCACCTAGCCGAAACCTTAGAAAAGCCGAGTTCATGGACAATGATGTTTTGCGTTCGTTCATATGAGATGCCTATAGTGTCTGCAATTTCTCTGATAGTCAATCTACGGTCTTTCAATATGAGATCACACACTTTATTAATGTTTTCTTCGGTCGTAGACGTCATTGGCCTGCCGGAGCGAGGGTCATCTTCGATGTTCTCTCGTCCACGTTTAAATTCTGCAACCCATTTTTTCACAGTGGTATAAAACGGGGCAGATTCCCCTAATGTTGTTTGCATGTCATCATGGATCTCCTTTGGTTTTAATCTTTTTTTAAACAAATATTTAATCACAGCATGTTGTTAAAATTTCTCCATTAGTGAAAATTTGTTCTACACACGTATTTATATTGTTCGTAAAATTTTATTTAAACAAGATATCAAATTGAAAATTCGCGGGCTGACAATTGAATAATGACTTTTCAACCAATGTAGTATCGACAAAAACATCATATCTAAAAATTATGTAATGGGGTCTCTAAGGGTGTTGCCACATCAATAGATCGATGTCGATCGGTTTTTTCTGCGTAGTATCGATCGTAAAACTATCGATCGATGTCGACTAATCCATTCTACCATTGATCGACGCCGTCGATTGAACAGCGTTCGATTGGTGTGGTAATAGAGATAAGTCGGTTTAGATGAGTCGGCAACATGTTACTGTTTCAATTTCCTAAGTATCGATATTCGCATGACAGTTCATAGTTTTTTATCGTTGTTTTTTAAATCAGATTTTCCTCATGTTTTTCTAAGAAATTTCCAAAATAACTAACAATAAAATTATTTTAAAACACACCTCTAAAGACAAGAATAGCAGCCGAACTTTATGTTTCGTGAGAAAGTGGTTTTAAAATCGTTTTCATTTCAATAAATCACTCCCCGTTCAAGTGATTAAATAATTTTATAGTCATTTTATAATGTTTTGCTTCACTGGATGATTGCTAGGATTGGTATGATCAAACACTGCGAAGTAAAGGAACACATTGCCAATGTTTAAATAACAAGGAGTCGAGTTCATTTCCACATTAGTAGTAATACTTGATTAACTATACCTTTTAAACAGTTTGGAATTTCATTATTTATCCCTGTCTGACATTTATGACTATTTGAATCGTTGACTGCTTAACATGCTGCTTGGGTGATCCTATAATGTATTTTCATACAAAACTGTGTGTTCATACAAATCTATACCATTCAAAAACTCATCATCTAATCAATCGTGTTAATTTTTTCATTAGCAGCAGATGATACACAAACTGTTTTATTAATAAACAGTATGAACATACTTAACACCTAATAACAATTAACTGTTACTCTATACCTTTAATATACGAAATAAGAAATAAATAAATACTTATTTAAGTTATGGAATCAACTTCTTCTTAAATACCAATTTCAAGCAGATGTATTTAGAATGAGTACGAACATTTGAATTACGCTTCAAAATGGCCCAAATCCAGAGTTAGGTATATGAATATTTACAGAAGTGTAACGCCCAAGGTTGTCTGGGAAATCCCTTCCTAATGTCGGTGACTGAAGCGTGTTGACCTCAATATTACCGAATTGTTATTGTCGATTAGATTAAAAATGAAACACGCGGGTTTAAAAGAATATGATTAAGTTTCTTGTATTGTTTTAAGTGCGAATAAATTGTTAGATGAAACTCGGCTGCAAGTGCCTATTCGTAAGACAAATGTATGTTTTTAACTTTTTCTGTCTATTCAGACAATTTTTTTTAGTCTTTTCTTATATGTTAGACTGATATAAAATTTTACTATAATATTGTAAATATGAAAATTTGCATAGCATATAGGCTTTTGATCCCAATATTCCCTTGGAATTCGAAATTGCGTGAAACTGCTTGTCATAAAAATAAGTTTGAGAATATTTTAGCTAATATTATTTGCTCTATTTATACAGGGTGACTGGTGGGTCACTTTTGAAATTCAAGGGCGTGATAGTTTGAGATCATACATGAAGAGAAAAAATATAATAAAAAATAAATATCAATTATTTACTGAGTAAACTTAACCGAAAGTTAAAGAATTGATTACGCAACGCATGGTGCCGCGAATGACTCAGGCCTAAGTAAAGTACATAGTAACATAGTAGTATTTCTTACAGGGAATACTTTACTAGTGAAAAATTCAGTAACTACTTTTATTACGTAATTATGATCAGAATCGAGTACAGAGTGCTCTCCTTTAGTATCTAAAATTTGTCACCAGTCACCCTGTATAATATACTTTTCTCTGTACCTTTATTTTTTTGATCTGTTGGAATAATTTCCTACAGTAATTAACTATACTTTTGTTTTGACATTTAATCACTGTTATAAGCTTATAACGTGTCCTCGACTTACAAATTCCTAAACAAGGAAAACAGTAAAAAAATAACACCAATACAAATTGAAAATGTCCAATCACTCAACCTTTACGAATCTTAATTCTAGTTCCAAAAAAAACCTACAGCAATGAAATAAACACAATCACAATACCTTCAGGAATCTTAATAGTAGTTCCAAGGTTGATCTGCTGCAGCCTGGCCAGCGCAGCCTGCTGCAGTGCCTTGCGTTCCACCTCAGACAGCTGGAGGATGGAGGTGTCAGTCAGCCGCACGCAGCGCCCGGAGCCGTCGGCCCAGCAGCAACTGCCCTGCACATAGACCATGGTTATTGCACCGAGAAGAATATATGATATATGTTTACGCCTATATGTTTCCCCAGCGGTGGACCGCAATGGCGGCTAATAAATCGCTTTTCCAGTTTAATATGTAACCGTTCAACCGGGGCGGTGAATTTAGAAGCAACCGCGAAGAAACTGCGATTGGACCGCTCACGAACCAACCACTAGTGCGTATGGAGACTTAAAGAAGAGAAATTTTGCAAGTACACAGTCCTTAGATGTATGTCAAAATGGACGTTTATGCATATAGCACCCTCTAGCCCTATTTATAATTAAATAAATTTAACAAACTGACACAAAGTTGTTTTTAGTCACCGGCCAATTTTTCTTACACAATAAGTATCATATATAGAAACGATTTTTGCAAAAAAAAGGTATGTATTTTTTACAAGAAAGTTAATATATTCGCTAACACATTAAGCAAAGCATGGTTACTATAAATTACGATTGATTACCATTAAAATAAAGACGACTACGCGCTACTACAAAACATCTTGTATTACTACGTCGTAGTATTATCAATGAAATGCCGCGTTGTCGTAGCTATATTCATCAAACGTGACTATTTAAAAAAAAAATTTTGGCGGCCATATCTTTATTTTACCTATTACGTTACCTACCTTTAAAAAACTTGTTGCACTATTTATCAAAAGTTGAAGAATTGCCCTAATTTTAATATGCATTACCTATTATTATTAAATTTATATTACACAAATATTTATGGTTATTGTAAATATTATATATTATGTATGTATGTGTATGTATATAGATATATATGTGTGTATGTTTATTCTCATAAGAACTTAATTTAATATATAAAATTCTCGTGTCACCGTTTTCGTTGCCATACTCCTCCGAAACGGCTTGACCGATTTTGATGAAATTTCTTGTGCTTATCCGGTAGCTATGAGAATCGGCCAACATCTAATTTTTTTTTATTTATATGGCAGAACAACGTTTGCTGGGTCAGCTAGTAACTTATATATTTATTACATATATTGTACGACATGACACGCTTTTACGCACCTGAAATCCTCTACCCTAAGGTTGTCTGTAAGAGATCGCTTCTTTAGCGATAAGGCCACCTCTTGTACCTACTCTAAGTTTTTATTTCTGTAGAGTGTCTAAGCATTTATTTGTAGTTGTGCAATAAAGAGTTAATTTTTTTTTTTGTATTGTACAATAACCAATATGAATAAGTTGGTGAGATAAGTGCATGGTTTTCTTAGATGGGCAGATTGAGATGAAAAGATTTTTTATTAAAGACTGAGCCCGAGTTTGGCCACAATCTCACCTGTAAGTGAAGATGAGGTCGAAGATGAAAGCACATGGCCTGAGGAAGAACTAGCACTTAATAAAATATTGCCAGAACTATTCACCGTCGGAGCGTGATATTTGGCGGCACATTTTATATGAAGAGTGGTCGCTAGCCAGTGGGATCCTGACCTACATCACTCGGTCCCTTTTTACGACATGCTTACCCAGGGGATAGGACTTTAAATTCTGTTATATTCATGGGATGAGGATGCACACGAACTTAAGATTGTGGCTGTTTGTTTGACAGTTTGGGTTCTATTTTTGATTAAATATTTAAAAGAGAGGTTCATCAGAGGTTTTTTGTGGGCGATAGGCTGATCCCCTGTCACTACAATAGTCTCTCGCCATCATTCTAATGCCTTCAAATTTGTCAAACGTAACATCAGATGGTTTTATTACCTCTGGTGTTCTGCCTACCCCGTAAGGGATGCAGGCGTGTGAAGTTATGTAGTAGGATGTATTTAAAAGAGAAAAACAAAATAAAAATAATCAGTAAGTATACAAAACAAAACCTAATATTGTCTTAAGTTTACACGACTTATCGCGTATAATTTATATTTTACATGTTAACTGGACGCCGTTTCGGTGTCTTTGCAGACCCCGTGGTCACGAGCGACTGAGATGTGAGGCGTCAAATTGATAAGTTGAAAAAGTTATACATCATCTCCATCTGTTTCTCAGTCTTCAAGCGCAGCGTTCAGGGTTAACACAAAATGAACTGGAAGTGTCTTTCAGGTCGTGATATGTGTTCAATTTATAGAGTTTCAAAATTCGTGCTGGGTAGACGCACAATGATCCTACTTATAGTAGTTATGATGGATTTCCCCTAAGGAGCTCTTGATCAATCGTTATAATCGTCGATTCCAAAATTTAAGATGCATAATAATGAATTAGTTTATAAAAAAACTAATGCATTTAGTTTTCACGTCTAGTTGTCACAAGAGTCATCAAAATGAATAAACAATTATCACTATACTTTATATACATTTGTGATTTTTGAACTTCACAAAACATTTGACAATTTATTTACTAATTTTACTAGTTCTAACGAAAATTTCGTAAATATTGGAAATTTCAAGAAATCTATTTATTGATTTAATCCAAGCTGTGGTCTAATTGCATACCACTTCGTCCAAATTCTTTCAATAATTACTGAAAGAGCATCAAACATCAAAATGTCTTTAACTTTCCTCAAGATGTTAATTAATGTATTGAAAATAAATATCCAGCCGGACCATACACTCTGTTTTTTTCTGTTTACTAATCTCCAAACTCTTGTAGTTAATAATAATGAGTCGCTCATTCGACAGTTATTAACAGTTTGCTTCCGCTGCGTTACTAATATTTCAGTAAAAATATCTAAAACATTGTTTATTTATTAAAACACTTCCGTCATTTGCATTTTTTCACTAGTAAATATATAAGAATGATTATTTTTGGAAATAAAGAACGTTCAGCCGACTAAATATTTATACACATGCTTATTAGCAAAGCAATGTTTTAAAGTGTTATAGTCAACATTCTACAAACTATAAAATAAATAAATAATAATAAGTTTTCAGTTTATGAAGTTAATCGATGTTACCAAATTTCGAAAACAATCACTTGTTGATACAGTAAGATAATAACATAATGTTATCATATTTTGTGAATCAACCTAGGTGACATCGCCCTCTCGCGGGTAATGCCTATGGAGATGCCGTGGGCTCCACTTATGGTGGATGAGGTACAGATAGAGGATTTTAGTGGGTCGGTCCGGCCCGATGCCGGAACTTTCCCACAGACCCTAAAATGGTGTAGTATAGAACTTTGCTAAATAATTAGGCCGAGTAGGCCGTAAAATTTATGGCATCGGAACTTACGACTAATTTCCCAGGATTGGAGCAGAATTTTTTCTACTGTAGAAGTGATCATAACATATATCACGTGGTCTTTAACCTTTGATGCAACATAAAAACCGGGGAGATGCTTAAAAATGGTAAGCCCAATAGAGATCGACCTAGCAGTAAAACAACTGATGCGTTGAGGTTCTTGCCGACCCATGTAAGTAACCCTTCCGAAACCTTCGACATAGAAATAGTAGAGTAGATAATCGTACCCCGTTCGGTAAGTGTACGTGAAAGTAATGTAAATTTTGGTTATAAATCAGGACAAACTTTACAGCACTTTTTATATTAAATAGAAACACGCTCAATTTCTACCTGTGGTGACAACCGTATAATATTTACCACGAATTGAAAGTAAGAAGTCATCTTAACCTCCTGACTTTTTATTACGATCCAAGTATATAGTAAAAAAAAATAATGAAAAAAATTCCAAGCTAGAAAATCTAGTTGTCCACTATGTCCTTTTTATAGGACAAAATCAGATTATAAAGTCATAATTAATATAGGAATTAAAAGCAGACTTTGTGCTATTTTACTTATAGAATGAGCAATAATATACGCAAATTTATTTATCATAATTAAGTACCAACATAATTTTTCTCTTGTATTTAGCTGTTTATAAACTAAATAGCGTAATTATATTCATAAATATTAAATAAAAAATAAATTTATGTATTTAGTTTTTTATTTTATTTAAATTAGTATTACGCTCGTGAAAAGAAGTTAAAAACATTCAATTTTCTTATTTGTTCGTAGCAAATAAAAAATTGTCATATTCTTGATTTGGAACACAAAGAGATCAAAACCAAGAACAAAGTAGTCTTAATAATAATAAATTTCTCCAAAAATATAATATTTAAATCATTGCTTCATAATCATATAAATTTAAACTTATATCTAACACAACTATCAATTAGCATAACGCTTGATACTGGCATAGATTCAATGACTTCCTCGCTATCCGAAGAACTCGCCGAGGCACTCTTCGAGTCTGTAGCGATCATTTGGTTGAGGAACAAAGTTGAAATCATCATCTGATATTTCCGAATCACCTCTTTGTTCAAAATATTGATGATATTTTATTTTCTTATCACTGTGACAAAAGAAAACAAATAAAAATAGGCTATGTACATGGAACGATAAAAGTCTCAATTTCCTATAATAATAGTCTGACTTTGTACTACGCAAAGGACATATTAGAAGCACGTGTTGTGGAATGACAAATACAACTCTATTTCAACAATTCATGCATAAATTATAATATGAGTCTATCAGCCAATATTTCAGAATCTAGAGAGATTTAACAGCATTTCACTTATCGGTTCTTCGGCGTGTGCGCACCTCTTAGCTGATTGGCGTCATTTTTATAAAAACTACAGGTGTTACAGACTCACGGTGGTTTCTATTCATACGGCATATAAATACTAGATGGTGTCAAACGATATTAATGGGTGAAAAGAGATTACTTTTGGCAAAATATTTTTTTTAAAGCAATGTACTATGAGAAGTATGGGAGCGACCAGGTTAAGGTTAATGGTTAAGGAACTATTTATTATTTGAAAATGTCTTTAAATGACAATTTTGATAATGTTTTACGTAAAGATCACCTAAAATTGTATTAAAACTAAATGATACAAGCAAAAATTAGGTTGACCAAAATACTTTAATTTGATGAAATGGCAGAAAAAATAATTTTAAAAACTTGGGAAATTCGTAAAATAGTCTACGCCATTTTCATATGATTGAGAATCCTTGCAAGAAGATGCGATTTTCTTATAGTCTTGCATCCTGACCAACTCTAGGTGATGGGTTATCTATTCATTACGACAGATCCTGTCAACATTCATATTATTACGAAAGATTGCATCACTAAACATACTGCCCACAAGATATCAAGGTGTGAAACTAGGTATACCCTGGCAAATAATTCAACGCAGTAAAATTACAGTTTTAGTGTAATAACTTTAGGGAAAAAAATAGGGATGTGGTTTAAGAGAATATATGTAATTATTTTTTAAATAATAATATCCTAATGCCGTCGTGGCGCCGTTGTTACCGTGCATATCAAACGATATCGCAGGTCAAGCGCGCTCGGTGCGGCCGGTATTAGGATGGGTGACTGCCGACCATTCATTTCTCACGACGATTTCCGTGCTTCGGAGGGCACGTTAAGCAGTCGGTCCCGGGTGCGTATACTTGTGTACAGTAATCGTTAGGGTTTGTCAGAAGCCATTTCGGCACCCTGAAATATCTGACATCCACCAACCAGCACCGGGCCAGCTTGGTGGATTACGGCCTAAACCTCCTCGTCACCCAGAGGAGAGACTCATAGCCCTGCATTGGGCTGATGCAGAGTTGTGATGATGATGTTGATCCTAATGTGTGGACAAAAAATATTTTGGCTCACAAGATATTTCTTTTTTATGGTGCTGTTAGCAAAGGGCAACCATTCTTGAGATTTAATTTTTAACGACATAACGAGTTAAAAAATAAATAAGTTATCAAGTCGAATTTATTTCTACTGTAACCGTTTTAAAGCACTAGGTATGTTTGGTAATTTATAATTTTCATTAAAGTTACTTTTAAGATAAAGTACACGCCTCAAATTCAATCTAATATATAAAATTCTCGTGTCACAGTTTTCGTTGCCATACTCCTCCGAAACGGCATGACCGATTTTGATGAAGTTTTTTGTGCTTATCCGGTATCTATGAGAATCGGCCAACATCTATTTTTTTTTTTATTTATATGGCAAAACAACGTTTGCCGGGTCAGCTAGTTATTTATAAATTTCCTTAAAATTTTATGCAAAACGAAAGACTCTTTCGTTTTCAATCATTCTCATTCAGTACTTACACTACGAAGTTTTTAACTGGTATCTTTATTCTTTGAAGTATTTATTCATTGAATTATTTAGCAGAGTATAGAAGCATATTCTTAAACATAATACATCAATATATTTAACTAATTCGCTAAAACCAAATGAGTTTATAAACGGAGTCCACTTTACAACCGTTTACTAAACGGAACAAAAACCCATTAACCATAACGTTATCTGACTTCAACCTCGTAATACTGCAATAAATAGTTCACTAGCACAATCATTATAACTATATATTATTTCTCAAAAGTATACCGCTGTCACAAAACAAAAATAAACCGTAGAAAAGTGGAACTGAGTCACAGAAACTTACGAATGTGTTTTGTCTCCCCGCCTACGAGTTACTATAGCTTTGATATCAGCAATAACCGTTAGAATCATTTATTAAAAATTAAATATGTTTAGAACGGGCATCATAATAATCATCAGAGGAAAATTGACCTTCTTCAATTACAAACAGAGTTTATTTTGATTACGAATGATGATTGTTGTGGTAATAATAGCTGCTTTTATTTTTAGTTGCTATGGCAAATTAAACTATATTCAGCGGTAATAAATAGAAATTTGTTTCTTTTGTGTTTTTGTTGCTGTGCAGAACAAAGAAAAGATGCTTGGTTTTCCAAAAATGTATACATTTATATAATTTTATGCAATAGTAATATTAAAAACAAAAAAGTACATACATACATAAAGTCACGCCTGTATCCCTTATGGGGTAGGTAGAACACCAGAAGCTATAAACCATCTGATGTCAGATTTGACAAGGTTGGAGGTGTTAAAATGATGGAGAGAGACTTGCAGTGATAGGGGATCAGCCTATCGCCGACAAAAACGTCAATAAAACCTCCGTCCCTCCACTTTTACAGTTTATCCGGGAAGAGAAGCAGCTGGCACATTCTATGTTTTTCTTTTGGCAAAAAAACAACTTCCATTTAAGGCCCATTTAGACGACGCCATTTTCTTGCCTGTGGTATACCATAAAATTGAAGCGATAAATGTCTTGTATCGTCTAAACAACATGTTACATTATTGCACTATAGGAGCAAGTTCCATTCAAAACTGTTCGTGGTGTAAAAAACAGCACGAACCAATTCTTGTATGTACTACCATTTGCAAACATCAGTGCAGTTGAGGAGGGTGTGTTATTAGTTGCTGCTATTCTCAGACAAGAAATATTGAAAAAAGGTGTTGGGTCAAAAAATGGATAATGCTCATGGTTGCGATAAATTTTGACAAACTTGATTAAATCAGCAGAACCAAACTTAAATACTTGTCGAGTCATACCTACTGCTTGTTTTTTAATATGAAAGAAACACTCGGTACGAAATGTGGGTTTTTTCTGAGAACGTTCAATATTGCATGAAAATTTTGTCTGCTCAAATTCGTGCAATAATTGAAGCAACGCGTCAGAAAGTGGTACAATGACATAAAAGTTTGTGTTTAGACAGGTCAAAACTTGAACGCAAATATTGCCTGTCAATAATCTCCTTGGTGTAAACAAAAGACACTGGCAATTATTTCCTGTTCAGACTTGCATTCAATAGTTGCATTCAATTTTGGTATTACTGGCCACATGTAAACAGTTGCTTACAATAATTGAAGATCAATTATTGCTCCCACTAGATTTCATGCAATAATTGCTCTTGAATGTTCAAGAAAATGGCGTCGTCTAAATGGGCCTTCAATCTAGCCCAAGCAAAGGTTTTTAAAAATCGTTCAAATTGGAAACTAGGTAAATAAAATCCTACTAATATTATAATTGTGAAAGTGAGGATGAATCAAGGTAGTCCGCAAAGTTAATAAGTTAATATGGCTAAATCATTTATAACTGCTCTTCTTGCGCGCTTTAATCGACGTACAACGAGATCTATCGAATAAAAAGCAAACTAAAATTTTGGAACCAAATATCGTTTCTGACTTTTCATCGTCCATTTGTCTTACTTATTAGTCTAGGACCTAATAAACTACCATACCAAATTACATTAAAATCGGCTAAGACGTCTGAGCGTGACAAACATGCATCCTATGTTCCTCTTCTTCGCAATAACCACCGAATGGATATTTATGAAACTTTACAATAATATAACTAATAATATAACAGGCTAACATACGATTTTATCTAATACATAAAATTCTCGTGTCACAGTTTTCGTTGCCATACTTCTCCGAAACGGCTTGACCGATTTTGATGAATTTTTTTGTGCTTATCCGGTATCTATGAGAATCGGCCAACATCTGTTTTTTTTTATTTATATGGCAAAACAACGTTTGCCGGGTCAGCTAGTAATTTATAAAGATATGAGTGAATTAAAAACAACGATATTTCAAGTCTGCGGTGGGTGTATGACCATTTGTTTAGTCCATAATCGTATAGGTGGCACTGTTTTCAATCGAAGAAAAGATAGTTATTTAAAACCTATATTAAGATTTTAAGATATTAGATAACACTTGGATATGGTTCGAAATTAATCTTATGAAGAGTCGAAGCCATATTAACTTTGTAGACTACCTTGATTGATCCTCACTTTCACAATTATAATATTAGAAGGATTGCAAGACAGTGAAACTTAAAATAATCGAAGGAACTCAAGGTTTTGTTTATTTCGTGATCGTTTCTGCCTCTTCGAAGTCAGAAACCGTAGATTTCTTCGGAATTAAAAGTAACGTATGTGTTAACTACCATACTAAATTACATTAATATTGGCTTAGCCAATATTAATGTAATTAATAATTGATCCTGAAAAGCAGCCAAACATAACTATAGATACACATTATACACTAATAATGACTGGATGGATGGATTTTTGCTACTCTTTCACGCAAAAACTACCGAGTGTATTCTTCTGAAACTTTACAGTAATATAGCTTTACCTAAAATAACAAAAAGCTATAATTAATGAAGATTTTGCAAGAATCTAGTAAATTTAAGGCACTTTGGCACCCAATTTGCTTATAACGCAATGTGCCTTTTTAATGTACCTAATAGATAGTTAGTTATCTAAGTTTGTGGTTAGGAATTATACATATTTTACATACGGGCGAAGAGTCTTTATTTTTATTTTTGTTATTAAAGATAGTAGGACCCAAGGCTCCAAAGAAGAAAATAACCTACTCTAAATATTAATTCAATACAGACGAAGTCGCGGGCATCATCTATGTAATATCCCTACCTACCTATATTTTTTCACAAAACCTGCGGATCACAGCTTTTTTGTAACAGTTTTTAAAGTAACTCTGTCTGTTTATCTATCAGTAACGCTTTCACAGCTTAACTACTGAATCGATTTTGACAAAACCTTATTCTAGGTAAGTTTGAACTTTAAGGAAGATATAATAATAGTATTTATCCAACTCCAATTACTGGTATCCACGCGGACGAAGTCGCGGGTCATAGCTAGTATGTGAATAAACGTAAAAATTATTCGTGACTTGCCAGTTGATAGCTTGCTGTGTTCGTTACAACCGAACTTGAGACCCCTGCTTAGAACGCAACATTACTTAAAATATCTATCATCATCATCATCACAACTCTTTGTAATGAGCCCACTGCAGGGCATGAGTCTCTCCCTTGGGTGACGAGGAGGTATGGGCCATAATCCACCAAGCTGGCCCAGTGCTGGGTGGTGGTTGTCAGAATTTTCAGGGCGCCAAAGTGGCTTCTGACAAGTCCTAACGACTACCGTACACAAGTATACAGCACCCGGGACCGACTGCTTAACCTGCGTGCCCTCCGAAGCACCGTGAGAAATGAATGGTCGGCGGTCACTCATCCAAGCACCGACCGCACTAAACGTTGCTTAATCTGTGATATCGTATGACACACAGTAACCACGGCGCCACGACGACTTCAAATATCTATCGTGTAACCAAATTCTCGGGCCAAAGTATTATAAGGAAATATCATCATCATCATGAGACAGGAGAGAGCTGGATAAAGGGCTCCCGAAGGTTCACCGGATCGAACGCAGGCACCCAATTTATGCTACCACGTTTATAAAAATAACGTTAAAAATATAATAGTGACCAACTACACAAACACTCCCACAAGCAACAACTAGATATTTAAGTGTTTTTTTTTGTATATTATGTTTCTGGCAAATAAATATTTTTTTATTTATTTTTTCACTCTCTTATTTGGCCACAAGGTAAGCTCTGAAAGATCACACAGAAAAATAATGGAAAATTTCTGATAAACCAAAACGGAACCAGTTAGGAAAGGTTTACTTCCCACATTGGTCCAATTACGGTTCGAATCCTTCCATATCGCGATTCCATATTTGAGTAGAGTCCATTCTAGCTTGAGTCGATTCGAACGCACGCACTCAATTATATTGCCATGTTTATTAAAATAACGTTCTAACTTTAAAAAAAGAACAAAAGATTAATCACGTGCTAATAAGTAAGACGCAGTATCTACTATTGTTGTATTGCGTGTATGAGCTGCTGCAGTTAATTCTGGAAATGTTAAATCATGAAAACTCCTCCTTGTTGTCCCCATTGTTGTTAAACAAACAAAATTTATTGGGTTCTTATTCAAATATCGTATGCGTAAGACCTTAAAGGAATAATTTTGCAGGTATAATATGATTTTATAAAATGTACCTATATATATTTAATCCTTTTTTATCGTGAAGTCTTAGGATTAATGATTTTATTTTACGATTATATTATGTTTGTTAAAAGAAATTATTATAAGTATTGGACGTTAGGTAGGAAATTCCAGAAAAACCGAAAAAAACAAAAAACTTTTTCAAAAGTTCCGGAATTTAAAGATTTCCGAAAAAAACATTCTAATCATAAAAGTATCTTATATTAACTCGGGTAACTGCTACAAAACAGTGAAACAAAAGTAATTTAAAATGTTAAATTTGTAAAATAAAACGCCTGGCAAACTGGCCGGCAGCGATAGCGACAGCGGAGCGGGTAGCGGTGCGGGCAGCGGCGCGGGCAGCAATTTCCGCAACACGGTAGAAAGTATTGAGTTTGTATAAAACCGCGACATATCGCTCGAGCGCCCGCTGGCGCTGCGTAAGACCTTAAAGGAATAATTTTGCAGGTATAATATGATTTTATAAAATGTACCTATATATATTTAATCCTTTTTTATCGTGAAGTCTTAGGATTAATGATTTTATTTTACGATTATATTATGTTTGTTAAAAGAAATTATTATAAGTATTGGACGTTAGGTAGGAAATTCCAGAAAAACCGAAAAAAACAAAAAACTTTTTCAAAAGTTCCGGAATTTAAAGATTTCCGAAAAAAACATTCTAATCATAAAAGTATCTTATATTAACTCGGGTAACTGCTACAAAACAGTGAAACAAAAGTAATTTAAAATGTTAAATTTGTAAAATAAAACGCCTGGCAAACTGGCCGGCAGCGATAGCGACAGCGGAGCGGGTAGCGGTGCGGGCAGCGGCGCGGGCAGCAATTTCCGCAACACGGTAGAAAGTATTGAGTTTGTATAAAACCGCGACATATCGCTCGAGCGCCCGCTGGCGTCGAGAACGGCCCAGATTCTCCGTGTCGCTGCCCGCGCCGCTGTCGCTCTCCCTGTCGCTGCCGTCCAGTATACAGCCTAAGACTTCTCACACCGTAGGTAAACACGCGTCCATTTCACTACATTGGCCAATAACATTTCTCCGTACAACTTCTGTGTTTCTGTGGGCACGTCAGTCAGTCCCGGGTGCTGTATACTAGTATACAGTAGTAGTTAGGATTTGTCAGAAGCCATTCTGGAGTACTGAAATTTTTGACATCTACCAACCAGGCCACTTTGGTAGTGGCTCATAGCCTTGCAGTGGGCTTTTTAAAAAGTATAGTAATGAAAAATTTTATGACCGTGCTCTAGGCGTTCGGAAACTACCAGTGTTGGAAACGACCATTTGGATTCGAATAATCCGGTCTAGCTCTTGGGGTAGGTTATAAGAAATCTCAACGGAATCTAAAGTTATACTGGTAAAACGACCACCACACTAAAATGACCTCAAAATAAATAAAATTTTGTAAATAAAAAATCAAGGTTGAGAAGTATTCATAAAAAAATATTATATGTATATTAATTGGACGTATGTACAGCGCCATCTATCCGTAAAATAATGTGTTATGGATACTAGACAATACATCAAACTTATACTATTAATTGTTTTGTATACACACACACACAGAAAATAAACCCAGGCCAATGCAAGCAAACATATCTATGCTCACAAATATTTGCACTTTGTTATAACGGCACAATTTTCTCAACCTGAAGCCGTACATGCAATATCATCACAGAATAAGCACTTAATATTCTATAATTTTTCATAATAAAATAAATAAATAAAATCCCCAGACAATCACACCAACTACATGGCCCCAAAGTAAGCATAGCTTGTGTTATGGGATACCATATAGCGAACTAGGGGGAACCTAGAATATAAATACATAAATAGATAAACACCCAGACACGGAACATTTTTTTTTTCTGGTTCCGTGCGGGGATCGAACCCGCAACCACTGGCATCTGAGGCAGATAGGTTTACCCCAACGCCATAGTGTATTTTTATAGTCTTTATACCTTAGATAAATAAATGAAAAAACAATCGGGAAGACTTCTAACTCAAACTGCTGTTACTACGCAAATACGTTAACTTTGAAAGAAAAATGCTTTCCCCGTATGGTGGTAAGTAGGTGGGCTATATATGTAACCATACTCTTCTGAAAGTAGAAGTCGGATCTTCTAACACTAATAGTCGAAATGAATTACTTTCACGGTCATGTAAAGTCACATTTAAATGGAGGGAAAATGCTTTGGAGCACTTGGGTAAAGATAATGATTAGTACTGTTATTATTTATTAGCATATATGCAGTTATTTATTAATTTAACCCTTATGCTGAAAGCTATTTGATAATAAAAACATTAGTTAGAACACTCTCGTAGCGGTTAATACACTGATTAGTTTGATTCCTATGCAATAGGTTCTTAATATTTCAATATTCTTATTTTTTTTAGTTAATTCACAGTTTAGCCGGATTTACCGAGTATGTTTAAATTTTACATTTTAACTCGACTCAAGGTACTATCAGTCGTGACCAGAGGGTCCGTAGAGACCCCGAAACGTTTAATTTCTAACAAAATATTTACAAATATTTTATCATATCACATTTTCTAACATTTTCTTACTTTTCCAAGCATTTACACATTCATGATCATGCACGCATATAAATACACACACACACACGTACACACACACAATACACAATTAATACTGTAGGTTGAACTATGCATGTATTCTCTTCTCGATCTCTTACCAATATCTTATCTTATCTATATAAATAAATAAATAAATTTAAAATTTGCTATTAATTTAATTTAAAATGTGATACAATAGAAAATATCCTACTATGAGCATGGGTCTCGTGATTGTTCGGTAGAATTTTACTTATAAAAAGAAGAGGAGGCCTCGGGCAACTTGTAAACTGACAACGTATGCCTTTTTCGACCTCAGTAAAAGAATACAACTCCATCATACTAATCTCAGTCGCCGTGCATATTTTCTCTGTTAGATTTTTTTTGCATCGAATAAAGATTTCCCTCACAGATCGTTACAAAACGATTTATGGACGCCTCGAAATAAGCTCGCTGATTGAAGGAAAATCATGTGGCATGCAAACCATTAGAAACATATTCTGGTTGTATAAACAAATAAAATATAAATTTCGAACAAGAGTTATTGTTTTACTCAGGCTAAACAGAATTAAATTAGTTACTAATAATAACGATTCGCGATTCCCGTCCATTTTAAAACAAGAAGTTAAGCAATTATGATTCTGTAGTTTTAGCAAAGTATTGAGTGAATATTAAATACTTACAATAAATATGAAAGCAACGATATAATATATGAATAATATATCAATTACTTATAATAATTGGGAAAAAAACAAGAACAATCTCATACCAAAAGCTTGCAAAACCACTGTTTTCGTTACGAAAGATACGAACTAAACAAAATGTGTTCTAAGAGGCATACGACCTGAGTGCTCTTAAGTTAATCATAAATAAACAACACCATCCATAAGATGAGATAGTATGTTCATATGGCATATTCTCCTCTTCTATCGTGGTAATACAAAGACGATATGTTTGGTACATAATTCTCAAAGCACATTTAATACGAGCGAGTTAGAAAAATGTGAGTGAGGTTGAAAGCAACTGACCTGAGGGGTCCAGGTGGAGACGACGCGGCTGGAGCTGCGGCTGCGCGTGCGCCACAAGCGCTTGCTGACGCTGTGCACGACGCTGTTGGAGGAGCGCGACTTGTGCACGGCACCTGCGGCGGGAGCGGGCGCTGAGCGGCCCAGCAGCGAACCCAGCAGCGACGCCGGCGCCGTGGGTGACGCCGGCGACGGCGGTGACGTGTGCCAGCCCTCCTGGTACCCTAGCATCCACCCCTCTTCCGTCTGACAACCCTTATGAGGCCCGTCGTCGTCCACGTCGGACCGAAGCTTAGGCTTAATATTACGCAAATTCTTATCGTAGTTGATCCGCTTGAAGCGATCCGCCTTGTCGGCGTCGACGCTCTTCTTGCGCGCCATGCGCAGATAACGTTTTATTGTGTCGCTAACGGACTGCGAGACGTCGTCGTGGTCGACGCTGGAGCGGCGGCGCGCCGGGCGCTCGGGCGGCGGCGAGGCGGGCGCGGACGCCGGCGACGTGGCCTCCTCGCGCGCGCGCCACTCGCGCTCCAGCGCCGCCAGCTCCGCGGCCGCCAGCGGCTCGGTCTGCGTGCCGCGCGTCACCAGCTGCACGCTCGCCGCCTCCTCCACCGAGTCCTCGCGGCACACCTCAATGAGTGGCGGAGGCGACAGCGGTGGCGACAGCGACCAGTCGCCTTCGTCCAGCCGTGCCCCCGCCGTGCGGCTTCGGGCCATGCCACGTCCGAAACCTCCACTCGCACCATAAGCACCACCCCCACTGCCCCCCGCTTTGGCTCCACGATATGGTTTCGTTTTACGCAAATCATGATATAGTCTTTTCAATAAGTTCCTATCGGTAAGTATATCCTGCACTATGTTTTCGCGGTTAGGCGCCTTCGAGTAGTACCGGCCGAGGTTGTCAAGCAGCGAGCGCGAGGCGTTGTCGTCGGAGGCGGAGTCGGCCTCGGCGCGCGCGCGCAGGAAGCGGCGCAGCGAGCGCACCAGCTCGTCAGCCTCCGTGAGGCGCGCGGGCCCGCGGTCCTCTTCCAGTTTCAGGTACTTGCGCAGCAGCTCCGCTAGCGTGCTGTCCTCGTCTTCTTCCGGCGGCGGCGCCGTTTCCTCATTTCTTGTAACTTTTGGTGACCGCGGCGTCCGCGCAGTCTTCCCTGCGAGTCCTGAAGTGGAGGGCGCGGGAGCGGCGAAGAAGTCCCGGCGAAGCTTGGCGATGTCCAGGCGTCCGCCAGATATGTGCAGCTCGGTGGGACGCGGCGGTGGCGCATCCTCCGGCTCGTGCGAGCGCACGGAAGCGGACCGCGGGCGGCGCTTGCGGCGCGGCCGTGGCAGCGCGCCGGGGTACGAGCTCTTGCGCCACAGCAAGAAGCGCGGCTCGCGCGCGCACACGTCCTGGAAGTAGGCCTCAATGCGCGGCACGTCCTCGGCGCGGTTGCGCGCGCCATCGGGCACGAGGCGGCGGCCCGCGTCTGTCATGTACTTCCATGTCTTGCGCGTGAGCAGCCAGCGCTCGCGCGGGCGGTGGCGCGGCTCGGGCCGGCGGCGGCGCTCCATGGCGGGCGGCGCGCGACTGCCGCCGAAATAGCGCACGAATGTAGGCCGCCGCGCCGACACGAGCCGCCCACGCCTTCGCTGCGACTGGGGTCTTCCCTTGCTTCGAGGAAATATCTCATCTCAAGTCCATCCCTTCATCAATCGAAGGGTTTTTCAAGTGTATCTGATATTTTTTCAACATGATTGAACATTTTTTGATAATTTTGCGCGCCCGCCTCATGTCTGCCATTCGCCCTTGCGCTGCGGCAGACTGCCCGGAGCGCAATAAGTCAGGCCGCTTGGACGCGCCCCAACCGGAAAAGAATTGTTTACGGCCACGTCCGCGACGCATTACTTACGGCCAACCTTTTGATCACACATAGCGAGTGGATTAATTAAGTAATTTATGAATCCTATCATCGAATACGATAAAAAACACATAATATCGTATTTTTGGCTCATTCGTCGATGTTTTTTACTCTTTCTGATCGCATCGTGCCAGCAGTAAGGTCATGAACGTCATAGCGTATAATTTATAGTTATTATGAACTAAATTTATCCAACAAGTAATTGTCTAGGGGAGGCATAGCAGGACAACATGATAAGTAATTGTGCTTACATAAGACATCAACGCATGGCTGTCAATCAACCGTCCGTAATTCCACTAATATAAATTTTAGTTTTAATTATATTTATATTTACTCGATAAATGTAGTAAAAATGCAGCGTCTAATTCTGCACGGCCGGTGTTTTAGTACGTAACAACTTTAGCCACTTATAAAGCGCTGCGATTTAAAAATAAACGCACACGCACAAAATTAGATCGTTTGTTCGGCTATTAAAGTACTTTCAACGCCATCTAGTGAATTCGTTGAGAACTTGCGGAAATTGAAAACTTGCCAATAAATTCATGATTTTGAATTTGATTCGGGTATGAATGAACAGTAAAAGTAAAATTGGTTTTTCGATAGATGGCAGTAGTAGACATTTTTAAAAGTTAAACATGTTTCACGATCTATTTCTTTATTAATATTAATTATACAGGGTTAATTTTAATTGAGGAATCACCTCTTGCAGGCAGCCTCTTTACATCAATCCCAACAACATTTGTTTTACAACTTTTTTAAAATGAATAGTTTTTTAAATTTTAGTTTTCCCATACAACAAATATTCATAGCCTCCGATTATAAGAGTAACACTATTTACTTTGAGCGTAGGTATGCCACGCACCTTGCGCAGTAAAATATCGCTTCAAAATAATAATAAGTACTTTTTACAAAATATACAGTACTTAAGCAGCACAATTCTTTTTGTTTTCAGTTTTTGTGTTATTTATCAAGATTTGTGAAAAATCGTAGAACAAATGTTGTTGTGATTGATGTGGAGAGGCTACCCGAAAGAGGTGATGCGTTAATTAAAATTAACCCTGTATATTAATATTTCTATAAGTATATTAATTTTCTAATAACTTAGCACTATTTTGATTTAGTTCATATTTGTATACGATTTTTTTAAATTTTGTACCTATATATTAATTTACACATCAGAACGTATACAGAAAGTGTCACATTGGCGCTCTCGCGAATCAATTACTAAAATAAATTTAATGATCCACAAAAGCCTGGCAGAATATGCAATATTTATTTTAAGTCACAAGGTCCCAATAACACTATAAATAAGAATCTATATATATTTACTATTAGCGTGCCATCCGAAGTGCAGTTAGTACGAATTAATGATTCGTCAAATAACCGATTTGTTCGATTTTTGGCATGAACAAGCGCATTGTTTAACACGTCCTCATTTCCACCGATATGGCACTCGTATTGTTTCGTAAGCCTGACAAATAACAGTTGAACAATGTGTGTTACTAACGCATCATCGAAATTTCGGGCTAAAAAGGAAACAGTTTTTAAAATAGTAAACTTTGATGATTCAAAGAACTAGTCAGTTTTTTTTCTTTTAATTATAAATGGCCTGTATTAATTATATTATATTATTAATTATATTATTCCTTATATTATACACGTTGAAGTGGAAAAGGAGTATTCAAAAAAGTTAAGATGAAGAAAGTATCTTTAGCAAAACCGGGGTTGACTTCAAACTTACTGAATACAAAAATTCTATGAAAAGTGATATCCTCACATCCATTACGAAAATAATTTGGAACGTTATTGTCTGTTATTCCTTCATATGTTATGTGTTTTATTCACTTTGTCTTTCACCTTAAATTTTATGTACTTGTAGTTATCATTATATTGTCTGTAATATTGTGGGTACAGTGCTCCAAAAAAGTAGTTTTTGATTTGGTTTTCTAGATTTCGAAGTCTACAACAAGGTTCAAACTAGACGACATTAAAAGAGATGCATAAAAATTACGTAAATAAAATTGATAAGGTATACGGTATACGTCACTTATAAAAATGCATGATATTCTAACCTTTATTATAAAAGATATTAATTTAAGATAACATTTGGATGCGTATAAACAAAAGTAGGTTACAAAAACTCTATTGACAACCAAATTCTATTTGTTAAAAAAACAGACAATTGACATTTGCAAGCAAGACTAATCTTTATTGCCTGTGAATCTACAAGTGGCTATTAACCTAAGGATGGTACACCAATTTTTGCCTGACTGCATGGTCGAATTCAACAGAGAAGGCTATAATATTGCAACAAGGGTTATAATTCCCTGCTCGACCATTGACTGACTCACACATGCTTACATTGTAGATGTCTCTCAGTTTAATGAGCACCTTATCACAAGCATTTTAAATTCAAATCGATAAATCATTTTTTGTAGTGACCGCTCTATCTAAGAACTTTGTTTTGAACTTAAACTGTGCCGCCATTTTAGGCTTCAACCGTCAAAAATAGACTGTGGGTTAAAAATAGAATGAAGTTAAAAAAAGAATGTGTTTTTTACCTGATTCTTATTATCTTTTATAGTTAGCTTTGTGAGCGATTTCTAAAAATAAGGAAAGGCGACTTATCTTAATAACTCTAAAAAGATCTTATAGAAAAACAAATAAAATCGATTCCAGCCGAGATCGAGTATATTTAAGCATTATAAAATGAAAAATATAAAAAAATAAAGCTTTTAATTTTTTTTTTATTGCTATGTTTTATCTGAACTGAGATCTCTCTGAGAGGTCTGATGGTAAAAAGGAGTGGGTTAATTTCTTTTTAAAAAGAGCATTCGAGCACTCACCAAAATACGAGTATATGTATGATATTGTCAAACAAGCAACTTTATTTTGGATCCAATGCACACATAGAGCTCTTGAAGCACATTGGCTGTACATAAAGGTAAATTCAAAAATAAAGATTGGCAAAGATGGCATTTATGGGAAATTTCATCATCTACATCAGCCTGGTGTCGCTCACTGCTTGACATACACTGGACATCACTGCCTTCCCCAAGGTATGGGAAATATAATCTCAATAACGAATTGAAAAAAACATTTTTAAGTCAGAATATAACGTGTCTAAGTACTAAAGGAATGTTTTGTTGTATGTCTTTCATGAAAATGGACGCAGAGGCTAAATGACTCAATGGCTCAAAGATGAAGAATACGTATGTACCAATGAAAATATGGTTTAGATAAATAAAAATAATCTCTGATTTAAAGGTCTGACAAAAGATCTGGAATGAAATGGGGATTGAGATAAGGATATGTTTGATACATTTTTCTGAGGAATTTAAAGTCGTTCGTTTTAAACATTCTGTGCCTAACCCGCATAGCTTCACCACTCAGCTACTTAAAATTCTTCTTAAGTACTTATTATTAATAAAGATAAAAAAAAAACATAATAGAATTGAAAACCAACTCAAAAACTATTTATTACACGATTTATATGATTGTTTCTTACGTAAGCTTGAAAACAAAGCATAGTAGTTTGAACTTGACCTCGAAAGTGGCAAAACATTAAAAGTTATTTCCAACTTTCCTCTATCACTCAAAGTCTCAACATTTTCCTGTTTACTTCAGTGTCTTGTTAAAAATAACAAGGCCGAATGAAATGGTTATATGTCAGTCGGATTTATTAGAAAGTGTGCTCATTTAAATTCGTAACATTTGTAAATCTGACTGCAGCGGAGTCATAATGATTGTTACAGTTTCAGCCCGAAAAGAGGTATCTGATCCGACATATTTTTAAAATTCCTTATAATTATGTCTAATATATAAAATTCTCGTGTCACAGTTTTCGTTGCCATACTCCTCCGAAACGGCTTGACCGATTTTGATGAAATTTTTTGTGCTTATCCGGTATCTATGAGAATCGGCCAACATCTATTTTTTTTTTATTTATATGGCAAAACAACGTTTGCCGGGTCAACTAGTATTTCTATATTTCTTACACTCACACAACATTATCTCGCCCAAATTAAGTTTTTTTTTTTTTTTTATAAAATATGGATGGGACGTTTGTCTTCCATGACACCTGATGTTAAGTGAACATGAGATAAGTTTCTTAAAGAACTTGTGTTATGGATACTAGATAACTGATATACTTAAGAAATATAAAAACATACAAATACCGGATAAATACATATTTTTTATTAGAATAAACTTAAATAAACATATAAACATCGATGACTTGACGACTAATATCTGTGTTCATCATACCGATATCCGCTGCCGCCGGAATTCGAACCCAGGACCTCTGGCATAGAAGGCAATACATGTTACCACTACACCACCCGGTCGTCAAATTTTATATGCTTAAGACTAAGTCCGCGTTTGCTGTCAATCTCATAAGTGAAGATCAGGTCGAAGATGCCAGCACACGGCCTAGGAAAGAACAGAGGCCCGATTCTGTAACTCTTAACCAAGGACTGTATACCGGTATGAATTTCTGTATATTTTTTTTTCTATATTACGTCATACCGTTAAATTAGGTGTATTTAAAAATAACAGTACAGGACTTCATACTGAAATAATTCTTGTACCTTTTTTATTATTGTTGCATAACTGTTTTTTTTCAGTCAACTGAAATTTTCCGGTATTAATATTGATATTAAAATTTTATTTTTAAATAACTGTAGAATGTTCGATAGTTTAGTTGAAGCCTACGAAGCGTAGGTACATATGCTGACCTATACATTTCGGTACAGAAATTAAATAAGTTAAAATATTTCTGTACTTACTTAAAACATCTACAGAAATTAATCCGGTATACATTATTTGGGTACTGATATAATTAATTTAGATTTTAACAACTTATACAGTTATTATGTTTGATGAAGCAGTACACTAATAGGGGTACTGAAATTTTACTAGTACTATTTAAAAAAATTATACCGATATGCAGTCCCTGCTTTTAAGCATTATGTACGGTGACGGGCATGTGGTTAAATGATGGCTCAACTAGTGACATTGTAGTGGAAAATGAAAATGAAAATGAAAATGAAAATGAAAACTTTTTATTCGTAGTAGGTAATTTTATACACTTTACGAACGTCAAATGCTGGATGAGGGCGGCGCGGGTCCAGACGACATGAAGAATCCAGGGGAAGGCCTCCGTCGAGAAGTGTGCGTCTCTCAGCTTATAAAGATAATGATCGCCCATTATCCACCAATGTCTTGGTGATGTCTACTACTACTTCTTCTTCGGCTTTAAAAAACGAAATGAAAGTAGAACCCTAGGTAGACCGAGAGGAAAAAAGCCGGCGGAAAAAAAACTCTCGGCACTCTTTTGTAAAAAGTGCTTATTATAGGTACAATTTGGCAGAAATACAGCTCTGCTATGACATGAACAAACAAACAGAAGACAGCTATTCGTGCTTGCCAATATCATGTCGCAGCCAAGCTGCTTACATAGTGATTAATGTTTAATATTTGGAAATAACCTGTGGAGACATCAATCCCACGCTCTTTTGTCATCTAAATAATCTTGGAGTTTATAGTAGCCTTTTTTGCATAATGTTTCTTTGATAGTTCTTTTAAATTTATTAAACGTTAGAGATTGAATTGACTGTGGTATTTTATTATAAATACGTATTGACATTCCCATAAATGATTTGGTGCTTTTAGCCAGCCTTAATTTGGGAAACGCTAATTTATGGTCGTTCCTTGTCATTACAGAATAATTTTTATCATGCTTATCTTTCATGGTTTTAAATTTACTACTATTCTTATAAATATACATAATGTTTTCATATATATATTGTGATGCAAAGGTCAAGATACCAATCTCTTTAAACTTTTCTCTTAGAGATTCTCTACTTCCAAGTTTATACATTCCACGAATAGCCCTTTTCTGCAGTGTAAATATCGTGTCAATGTCTGCGGCATTGCCCCAAAGTAGGATGCCGTAGGACATTATACTATGAAAATAACTAAAATAAACCAGCTTCGCCGTATTAACATCAGTCAATGAGCGAATTTTCTTTACCGCGAACGCTGCAGAACTAAGTCTACTCGCTAGCTGTGAGATATGGGCGCCCCATTGCAATTTAGAATCTAAGGTAATTCCAAGAAAAACAGTGTTATCTACTAGATTCAACCTGTTCCCATTAAGCCGCAGATCAGACTCAACTTGTTTTACATTTGGTGCGGAGAATTTTATACATTTAGTTTTTTTATCATTGAAAGCTAGATTATTTACATTAAACCACTGTACTACATTAGAGAGAGCATTGTTTACATCGTCGTAGTTGGTTTTCTGCCTTATCATTTTAAAAATTAATGATGTGTCATCAGCAAACAATACAATATCGTGATTATTGCCTACCATATAGGGTAGATCATTTATATAGACTAAAAATAAAAATGGGCCCAGAATTGAACCTTGAGGCACTCCCATTCTCACAACCGACCCAGCTGACCTTTTCCGGTTAACCTCAACCTTCTGGATTCTATCACTCAGGTAAGAATTCAAAAGTTTGAGGTCAGTGCCTTTGATGCCGTAGTGGTGGAGTTTCCTGATGAGAGTGTCATGCTGAACACAGTCAAATGCCTTGGATAGGTCACAAAATACACCTAGAGCATCCTGTGACCCCTCCCAGGCACCAGCTATTACTTCAAACAGTTCAACACCAGCATCAGTTGTCGAACGACCCCTTGTGAATCCAAATTGTTTGTTATGAAGTAAATTGTTTTTTGTGAAGTGAGCTAATAGCTGGTTGAGAATAATTTTTTCATAAATTTTGCTACATGTTGGTAAAATCGAAATTGGTCTAAAATTAGTAGGGTCCGTAGAGCTACCCGATTTAAATAAAGGAATAACCTTACTATGCTTCATTAAATCAGGAAACTCCCCACTTATAATACAGTTGTTAAATATTTCAACAAGGCAAGGAGCTATTACATCTATGATAGAACTTAAGATTTCAACAGATATGCCCCACAAATCAGTTGTCTTTTTAACATCAATTGTCTTAAATGTTTTAAAAATGTCCCCGGTGTCTATGGGTTGGAACTTGAAAGACTCCTTGCACTCACTTACATGATTTTTCAGCAATGATTCAGCCACCACAGGTGAAGAATTTAACAATTTAGTAGTTGAAACTGGAATGTCAGCAAAACAATTTTCGAATGCTGTCGCAACATTTTCATCTACATTAATGGTTTTATTGTCAATTACAAGTTTAAACTCAGTATTGCGATCCTTAACTTTTCCAGTTTCCTTATTTATTATGTTCCATGTTGTTTTAGTCTTATTAGAACTATTTTTTATCTTATTACTTAGATATATAGATTTGGCTGCGGCACATACTCTTTTAAATAATTTTGAGTAAATTCTAACGTAGTTGCAAAAGCTTTCACTTTTGTTATATGATTTCTCATGATAGAGATCATATAGGTGCTTTCTACTTATATGTATACCTGTGGTAGCCCAATCACTGAAGGATTTACAATTGTTTGGAGAGACTTTTTTCGGAATAAATACACTCTCATGTTGTTTATTTATTATACTACTTAAATTACTGTATTGTAAATTTACATTGTTGGAGTGGGCTATATGGGGCATATTTTTAATAATACTACATCTAAATCTCTCCAAACGCTTTTTATTGACCGGAACAACCATTATATTCTTATTAACCTGTATTTTCTTTGAGTATTTAAAAGTAACCAACTGACCGCTGTGATCAGAACTTAGTTTATTTATAACTGATGAACTTACCGGAGTAACATTAGAAAACACATTATCTAGGCAAGTTGCACTGGTCCTTGTTATTCTAGTTGGTTCTAGGAACAGGTTACTAAGATTATTACATTTAAACAAATTTATTAGTTTTTTACTCAATGATGAATTTTCTAATAAATTAACATTAAAGTCCCCGCAAACAAATATTTTCTTAGTTTTATTACATAATTTATCCAATACTTGTTCTAAAACAAGTTCAAAACTATCATAGTGTGATTTAGGGGGTCTATATATACAAACAATTATGCAGTTTGTCAATTCTACACAGGATATTTCAATAGTGGTAGACTACTGACAAAATGTCACATGTTATAACATAATGCACCATAATGTGCCTAAAACGTGCAATATTTATGTTACCGACTAGTATAGCAGTAACATACATTGCCTTCTATGCCAGAGGTCCTGGGTTCGAACCCGGCGGCGGCGGATATTTGTGTGATGAACACAGTCATGGATGTTTATATGTTTATTTATGTTTATTGTAATAAAAAATATGTATTTATTCAATATGTATGTTTATATATTTCTTAAGTATATCAGTTATCTAGTAACCATAACACAAGTTCTTTAAGAAACTTAATTTGGACTAGATAATGTCGTGTGAGTGTCAGAAATATTTATTTATTTATTTGGTAATGTCAGAATCCGGTCACTGGTTCTTCATAAAATTTTGCCAGAACACATCACCTCCAGAGCGGAGATATTTGGCGGAAAATTTTATATGAAGGGTGGTCTCTATGAGGCGTTGTCTGAAACATTTTGCTCGTTTGCTAGCTTGCGACTATTATAGATAAATTGTTTTCAAATGATATTGTTCAGTTCTCATTTTCCATTACGCGTAAACTACTTACAATTAATACACAAAAAATTGGCGCGCGATAAAATAATTATAAATATTACTATTTTAAAGTTATAAATTAAACTATTATTCAATCATAATTGTTATAATTTAGGAAAATGTCATTAAAAAAATTCATCTTAAATTGACAGATTCAAAGAAACGGAACGTACAGTTGATAGGGAACTACATTGAATCGACAATGAATTGACTGATATGAGCGGTAATCTTGTAATCGCTATTCTGAATTAAAAAAAATCACCGACTGATTTGACTTGTCAACACAATCGAATTGGAACATTGAACAATTGCATTACGGCAACGTCACTAAGATTGTAAATTTTGAACTATCACGAACATCATTTGAAAGAAGTATAGTTCATGAGTCGACGGCTGGTTGCCATTATAATCAAATAATAATAATAGTTCATGAGATTTAATCTGCCAACCCTACAGAACACAAGGTTCCTGATTTTTTTTAAAATTTTATTTTATTATCAGAGATTTGCGTTAAAACTTGCACACAAACACTTCTAGTTCTAATATTAACACTTAGAAGAGGTCACTCAAATTAGTCGCTTTGTAATAGCTCTATAATACACGGACTAAAATAACTATTATTAAATGCAATACATTATTATATATATGCAATGCAAGTGTAGGTCAAAATTATATAATGTCGAATAAGCAATGAAAGTGTTGTAGAGATTCGATTTTAATATATTTTTATTAAATTAAAAAATATATAAATTAATAAACGTTTTACTTGTACTCAAAATTGTTAATATTTAAATACATTTGATTGTATAGTTGTATTCATTAAAAGAACTGATTTAAAACACAAATGTCTATCTAAGTACTATATGAACGCGAAACTTATAACAAAACACTTTAACGTACAAATCATAAAAATTACAAAACAAAAAAAAAAAAAAAAAAATTCTAAAATGAACTTATAATTAAACAACAAAAAAAAATTCTTTGGTGGCGGGGGCAACTACTCAAAAAGTCCCTTGACCGTATCTGGTGCAAAAGTGCCCGTGACGCTCGTTGCATTACCACGCTGAATTGCTATGGCAATTCTTTGCCCGAGAAATGTCCCGGATTGCATTACTTTTCCCTTAGTCGACGGCCGATTGCATTTATGATTTTTTTAGTGTCCTCGCCCCAGCACCCCATAGTGTTGTATTCATTTAATTAATTATTTAACTTTTTATTAGATCATTTTGTAATATCATTCAAAATTTGTATGTGTCTCTACATCAAAATAATCTATTTCTAATTACCCGCACATATTACGCAGAAGACATTTCATTCTACGCATATTCATATATAAATACCTATCAACTATTTTTACGTTTTTAATTGTTTCGTCCTTAAAACTCTTTCAAACGATTATGACAAACATGACAGTCCATGGCCTTACTATGAGTTATAGTTTCAGATGCGTTCCATTGTCTCGAGAGCCTTGTGCGAGTTCCGTAGAGAATGTGTCAACCTTGTTGTCCCCAAATCTGATGTATTTTGACAGCTGTCAAGTCCACAGACTAAGATCTCTTGAAGTCGACTGTTTCAGTCTAAGGATTTAGCTATACAGTATTCGTTTTTCACGTATTTTTCAATAAGTTTTAATCTTTGTAGCATTCTCTTGCATGCTTAACTATCATTTCATTTATAGCCATGTCTGCACAATACGTGAACAATTCTGTTAATTTTTGCACTGGTTTTATGACCTTTCACACTATTATAACAGTCTAATATTATAAATGTGAAAGTTTAAATGTGATGTATGGATGTCTGGATGTTTGTTCCTCAATCACGGGAGAACGGCTGAACGGATTTGCATGAAATTTGGCATTGTGATAGTGTTCATTCTGGAATAGCGCATAGGCTACTTTTTATCCCGAATTTTCTGCGGGATTTGAAATTGCGCGGGTGAAACCGCGTGCAACAGCTGGTAATTAATAAATTAAAGTCAGCAAGGGACATTAAATTATCTGTCAATAATAACCGCTCATGTAAAAAACTCGTATAATTTACTATTTGATTTCGTTTTAATATACTGGCACTTACATGCTCAATTAAAATTAGTGATATACTTAAACACTTTTCAATCATTAAAGGGTTGTCAGACGAAAGCATTTTTTTTAAATATAGGGTTCCCAAATTATTAAATTAAATAAAAATCTTTTCTATTTAAATAGATTTCACGCACACGTCACCGCCGTCTATATACATAAAACTTAATCTACTTTTAAGAAATTAAAATTATAATGGGGAGCTTTGAGTAAAAATGTTATATTCATATAAGGGCTTTAGGTATTTACAATTATAACACAATGTTTGTAACTCAATTGCTGATCTCAGTTTTTCAAATATCTAACAACTACTTGTTCGATATTTGAAAAACTTTTTTGTCAAGCTTCCTCAAAAGCAATGTCTGCACGATAGAGCACGATTTGGGAGCGAGCTTAGTTTTGCAACTACACTTTTTTGAAATCATTGAGTATTAGACGTTGCGTCAAATTTTAAATCCATTTCGAATTATTGATAACACAAAAAATACGCAATTCTTTAGTCGATAAAAATATAAGACTTGTTGTTTTAATGTTGATTGTTAAAATTTTTGAAATTACTGAAGACTAAAAGCATTATAATTGTCAAAAGTGACCTTTTCAACTAATACCGGGGCGCTTCTTTTGCTTTAAAACCGGGAATTTCACTATACATAATTCAAATAGAAGAATTTTACAAACTGTGTATTTTTTATGATGTCAATTATTTTTGATTTATACTTACAAGCGTTGCTATTATAATTTATACTATTTTCCACTTGAATCCCCATTTTTAAACTGACTAGTTTTCACGCGTAGCGTTCAGCTCATTCCATTGATTCACTTCATCACTTTACATGTTAATTTTATAATTTGTCACTATTAATATTCACTTTGCACTGTTTCACATCACCAAAGTTATAACACGAAAGTAGATATTTATGTGTTTGTCAATCTGCAAAGAAAGTGTTTTATACTTGAGTGTACTTGACTATAAACAGCTTGAATTTCATAAAGGAAAACCACAATTAAATACTTAAAACAATTTGTATTGTTCGAAAAAAAATCTGTTTAAATTAAAAAAATCGACAAATCATCAATACCTATTTGTTTGTTTAAAAAAGAGCAGTACAACATGAATGCTTAAATACATTTTTTTTTTAAATAGCTTAAAGTCGATTTCAAAAAAAGAACTAATTTAAAACTCGAAGCAAACATTACGCGTGATTTCCCGCGCGACTGGCTGTCACCGCGCGCGCGCCTTCCCGTAATGGCCGCATACTACTGGACCTGTAACCAACAGAAAACCACCATGTTTATTTGCTATCTATACCGAGTTCGTGAAAGACATAGTTCCTTTATTTTTACTCTAGCGGAACTGTGCAGGAATGTGGCATAGCACGTGCCAGACAAGACAGAGTTATTTTATGATACTTTTCTTTTATTAAATAGTCGATGGCTTATATTTGAATGTAGATTAGATGCGGTCAGGTGTATAAATAGTGGTTTGATATTCACAAATTCACGCTATAAGACAAGCGCCTTTAAGAAAAAAATATTTATGTTGTATTTGTGTAAATATATTTTCAGGTAACCTTTCGTCTCTTTGCTGCAACAAATTTGTTTTATGAAATTGTTTTTTTAATAGTTGGGACTATAAAATTACTCAAAACTAGGTGATTTAAATTGTAAAAAAAAATGAACGTAACCTCTCTGATAAAGTTGATTGTTGCGTGCCTTCTAAATGTTTGGTAAGCTTCTAATTAATCTGAAGATCTACAAAAGTTTTTTCATTAATTGACTCTATATTTTTTTCTTCTTTTGGCATTACCCTTTAAAAGTATTTGCCAGCGTAGACTCTACCTTTCATGTAAAGTAAAAAGTTATTTCACATTAATATTGACATGTAGGAACATGTACATTAACATTTACAAATGAAATAATAAACGACATCTTACAATTTGTCTATTGATCTTAAATATGCATTTAAACACCCTGTTTATGAGTGAAGTAGTTAAATAGATTGTAAAATACTACATCAAGTTAATTCTCTCTCCTGTAGTAGTTTTAATAATAAAGGTTAAAAATACCGTTATTTTTATAGCAAACTACCGCCCCTATTACGTAACTTTTCGAGTGATAACGATCGGCATTGAAACTGAGATGCCAAAAGTTTGCAATGTTATCAAAAGCGTTTGAGGTTGCTTATTAATTAAAGCCTTAAGTTAAATAAGTTAAAATTTAAAGTGTAAGTTTTAAAGCTAAACAATATCCTTATATACTTAAATATAATATCATCTGTAGGGACCACAACAAGTTTGAATAACGACGAGAGAAATCGACAAAAGTGGTCACTACAAGAATTGCCCGAACTTATGTTTTGTAATTTTAAAGCACGAGCACAAGGAAGTGGTTACATCAAAAAGTTTGCCAGTTTTCGTGACATCTGAAACTCAACCTGAAACACAATATTAATATAGTCAGTTTTGTGTTTAGAATCCAAACTTAAGAAACTCCAAAAATAAAAAAAATATTTTACAGTTTATTTCATTTATGGGTAGGGGGATAAATATATTTTTTCCTGAGGGTCTCGAGACGGGATATTTAAGTATACCGACATAATATGTCGTGAAAAAGTTTTGTAGCTAATTATAATAAATACAGGGAATCGTGACGTTAAAATGTCTCGGCTCATTATTAAGCCCTCGCCTGCGGCTCGGGCTCAAATCACAGCCTCGACTGTAATTAGCAACTTCGCTCACTTGTTACATAATATACTATTATACGTTAAGATAGGTATTTAAAATATAAACAGAGAAGCTAATTTATTAAGTTATACTTGGTACATACCAAATAATTCGGAAGCAAATGCTCGTCTCAAAGATGCGATACTGTCTGAAAACAAGTCCTTCTCGAAGTCATCGCGTAATGAATTATACAAACGACAAGTGCGAACAAGTAACTATTTTGTCGATAGTTTGTGCGAACAAGTGGAATATGCAACTTCGTCTTCTTACTACGTGTATTAGTACTGCGAGGCACAGCAAATCCGACATGCTCTAGTAGTTCAGCCGAGTCTACATTACAGTTCAATATTTTACATAGATATGTCAGATCTGCTACCTACGCCTCTGCGTACTTCAAGAGGAAGGAGATGGTGTCTCGAGCATCGCTCTTTGTATGTGCTGTCACGAACTGTAGTTTTGAACTCTAAGTATCTCAGAAATCTCTTTTGAATGGATTCCACGCGGTTGATATATACAGAGTAAAAATAAATTACTGTTATTGTCCAATATAGCAGGATAAGCAATGGTCACCACAAATTGGTGACCATTGCTGGGCACTAGTACAATGTACAAGAACCACCTGATAACTCAGAGCTTCTAAGGCCTGTTAAGCTGTCCGGGTGCTATTTACAGTTGTTGTCTGAATTTATCAGAAGACATTTCGGCGCCCAAAATTTCTGACATCCACCAGCCAGCTCTATGTCGGCGTAATACTTTGCGGGCTTCATCCCCGATACCCAGGTTATAGTCTCATTGTCCTGAAGTGAACCAATCACAAAGGGTTGTGTCGATTATTTAGGCTGGTTGGAAAACTGCATAGGAATTTTCCCGTGCATTTCATTTCCTGCAGCTTATTTCATTATCAGGCCGACGCGAAGGCCTTACGTCAATGGTGCGTCTGATCAACAGAGTTTTATTTATTTTGGCGCAAACCTACCGTTTGATTTATTCCAGGTTATTTCGTACAAAGGCGTGGCAGACTGCAGGTGTTAAAACGACGTCTATGGAAAAGATCAATGATATACTTGTATGTGTGACCTTTGGCGGTGCTACTAGTTCCTGTCGAATTAAATGCCTAGTTTGCTGCAACGTATCGAGTACGAAAAAAAATCAAAATGTAATATTGTAAATAAAACTACTTTTTAACCGGATTAATCGCGTATAATTTATTTTTACATTTTAACTCGACGTTTCGGTGTCTTTGCAGACCCCATGGTCACGAGCATAGAGTAACTTATATACTGGGTCACGAGCGACTGAGGTGTCAGGCGTCAGATTGATAGTGGAAAAAGTTATACATCATCTCCATCTATTTCTCAGTCTTCGAGCGTAGCGTTCAGGGTTAACACAAAATGAGGTGGTAGGATCCCTTCTGGGTCCGCCTGGCTAGCGACCACCCTTTATATAAAGTCTGCCGCCAAATGTTACCGCTCCGGCGGTAATGTGTTCCGGCAATATTGTATAAAGAGCCAGTTCCTTCCTAAATCCGTGTGCTTTCATCTTCGACCTCATCGTCACTTACCATCAGGTGCGATTGAGGTCAAACGCGGGTTTAGTCACTTATAAAAAAAAAAAAAAAAAGATTATAGGTTTAGAGTTGGACTACTTCTTGATTCTCTCCTTCTGAAGTATATAAATATAGGTGCATAAATAAATGATGCTTGTGAAGGTAGTAAAGTTTTCGATTGACGATTTCCGGAAAAAAACGGACATATCTGAAAATCTGGTCGCGTTAAACGTTTGATGTAAGTAACACAAGACTGTGTAGCCTGCAATATAATGCGTTCTCCGTTGTACATTGATGTAGTAGCATCTAGATCACTGCACAACGTATATCGTGAGGGCACGGGTACGATTCCGCACGGAACAAGAAAAAAAATGTTCTGGTCTGGGCATTTATCTATATTATACAGAGTTGTTTTTATAATATACGAACCTGCATATTTATTTTAGTATCGCTCAGTACAAAAACACAAAAATATGGCATCACAAACTTTTATACAAATAGTCGCTGTTGATGAACACAACTACTATAGATAATACGACTTAGTACTACAAGATGTTTTGTAGTAGCGCGTAGTCGTCTTTACTTCAATGGTCTTCATTCATAATTGAGAGAGACTATGATTTGTTAAATATTTTATGGAATATATTAATTTCCTTGTTAAAAAAATACATACGTTTTTTTGCATAAATCGTTTCCATAAATGATTCCATGACTTATTGTGTAAAAAAAAATTTGGCCGGTATCAAAAAAAACAACGCTATATATATTTATGTTCTAGGTTCCCCCTAATTCGCTACATAGTATCCATTTCTATTTATAATTAGTATTAAAATACGTAAACGTAAAAATGAAGCCTTAAAATAACAATCCTCCAAAACTTCAACTATTTTTAAATGCTTGCTTCGTAATTCCCATTAAACGTATTTAGATGTAGTTTAATGGTTTGGTAATACCCACGCATAAATGCACTAATTATGCTATCAAAATAATAATAAATACGAGATTCACTAAATCACATATCAAACACGATCATGCGACATTTTTTATACTCCTAGTTTTATTTTACCGTGATTAGGGGTGAATTTTTTTCGGATCTGCAGATTTTTCATAAGTTAGTGATTTCAAGATTTTTTTTTTATTTTAACAAAATTGTCTTAAATCGTCGTATATTAAATCTTTACAGACACGAAACTTCGATTTAAACTGACAAAAATGCGGTTACAAATACTGGTGTATTTAAATGTATTATCTTTGACGACCACATTAGCGATGGGGTAAACCTGTCTGCCTCAGACGCTAGTGATTGCAGGTTCGATTCCCGCACGGAACTAGAAAAAAAATGTTACGTGTCTGTGTGTTTATCTATTTATGTATTTATATTCTAGGTTCCTCTAGTTCGGTACGCATAATTGTGTTGGTTTCCCATAACACAAGTTATGGCTACTTTGGTGCCATGTAGTTGGTGTGATTGTCTGGGGATTTTATTTATTTATTTTTATTTTATTTATCTAGCTCTTGAATCACAAGCATTGCTTAGTTCACTGAACTGTGTAACTTATGCAACAATTCTTATATCATGTTTATGTTAATAAATACCAACCCGTGAACCGTACCCTTTCGGTTTCGCTCGTCTACGCGGCATTTGCTAGTAAAACTTCAGTCGCCATGTTTTTTCAGGCATAATCATTGTGATACTCAGAAACTTCATAAATTACAAAGTATTTTTTTGAGATTTTCACTTTTAGACAGACGTAGCTTAGAGCTTTCGTTTTAAATTTAAATAATATACATTCCATTCTGCTTTTACAATGAGCTAAGCCAAGTCCTCGTTTTTCAGGCTGAGTTTACATTAATTTAAGGTTTAAAATATTTAAAAAAACCAGTAGCAAATAAATTAAACCACAATTAATAAAAAAAGCAATCGATCTTTAAAAAATACTTTTGCAACATAAATCCGTTCGTAGTTTATAAAGCACAGGAAGCTCCGTCTTCAAAGTCATGTTTTTGATAAAGGAAACAATTTTTAATTTAATTCGCAATTGATACCCGGTGACATGTAGAGTGGAGTTTTCCTCGAAAGCTGAATTTCGCGGGTTTTATTTTGGGCGTCACCATTCGCTGCCAACAGGTTTTTGCTTAAAATATTATGTGTCGTTCCGTTACACAGACGTGTTAATGTTAGTTGTGAAACGTCAGTTTTGGGATGTCAATTATGATGTAATTTAGAACAGTAGCACAACTGCAGTAGCGTTTACAATTTAAAAAACATCGTAAACATCGTAAATATTTATTTGATGAACACAGATATTAGTCGTCAAGTCATGGATGTTTATATGTTTATTTAAGTTTATTCTAATAAAAAATATGTATTTATTCAATATATATGTTTTTATATTTCTTAAGTATATCAGTTATCTAGTATCCATAACATAAGTTCTTTAAGAAGCTTAATTTGGGCTAGATAATGTTGTGTGAGTGTCAGAAATATTTATTTATTATCAGTATCATCATCATAACCCTTATATTAGCTCACTTTTTGCTCACATGAGTCTCTCCACGGATGTTAGAATTTTCAGGGCGCTGAAATAGCTTTCGGCTAAACCTAAAGACAACTGCGTCTCTACTAACTAACTTGCGAAAACATATTTTTATCGTAAACGTAATTCAATTAATGTAAAATTATGCTCAGCGCCCCCACCGGACGTAAATGGTTCTAATTTTGTGATCACGAAACATTCCTGAAAACTTTCATGTCGTCATTGTATAGCTACGTCAGTGACGTAAGTGTTTATTTGAATTTCGAAGCTGTATACAGCTCGTGGTTCCAGCTTAAATCGACTCGCGTTTTCGTACCATAAACTCGCCACAAAACTTAACGAACTATTGAAATGTTTCTGATTAATGCTCTACGATAATTGGTGTTTGTGTTTAAGGCTCTCCATGAAAACATATGGGGCATGTTACCATCGTTACTTCAGCGGTTTATAATTGTGAACATGAAGAAATTAGAAAGCGTTTTGCCTTATTAGAAGTCTTATTTTAGAAATGTATATTAAGTCAACAAAAGCTATGTCATTTCAAATCTATCATACTATCGCTATTCAAGTATGGGTACTGGGGAGAACAGGTATGATTGTCTCACAGGTTGGTTGTCACAAATGTCATAAAAAAAAACAGAACGAATTAATATTTCAATATCAAGCGCCGAAGAGGTGCAAGAGCGCTTCACCTCAGATACTCAGGTGATCAGAAAGGGCTCTTGCGCTTCTTCAGCGCTGGTTTTATGACAGTTGTAAGAACCCACCCGCTGCCTTATCACGGAAATATAAGCGATCAGCTAAAATGGCGCGGTCATCATGCAATGGACGCGCGATTCATTGCTTTACATCGTATTATGTAAGCGATAGCTGTTTAATCGTTCGTTGATAAAACAATTTGGTAGCTATAAAAGAAACTATTAAAATGTGAAACAGATGTTTGCTTTTAAAATTTCGCAGAAAAGTATAAAAACTTTAAGATTAAAACAAAAAAGCGAACTTCTCGTAAGTTTTATCCCTCAAGTGGTACCTATCTAGTATATAAGTTACTCTTCAACCTTTGTCAATCTTACGTGATACGAAAAGTATGAAAGTCAAAGGGATTATATGCACTTTTAGTACATCGATTGTACGATAGAGGCAGCACAGTCGTTGGTTTGTTATGGCTTTGTTTTTGCTGTAACGTAATACGAATTAGTTATTTTTTAGCAAATCTCGCGCAATTTATGCCATCGCTTTGCTATTGCAAATTAAGTGATAAGGCAGCCGTGTGACAACCATACCCATTCTCCCCTACAGAGTTATTAGTAATCAAACTATTTTGTTTTAGCTTGTAGAACTCATCATACAACATTCAGCGCTCATGAACTTTAGTAGGCAGAGCCTGCCCAGTTCCAAAATTACGACTATGTTGTTGTCTTTGATCTTGGAAACTGCGTGCATGATCCATTTCCTTACGAGTGGTTTATATTACAATTATAAATAGCATGTAAACGAGCAAAATGAAATCCTACATTGTGCACATCGTTTAAACGCAATAGATCACTAAGCTGAATTAGTGAAAATTTCTACATACATAACTTCACGCCTGTATCCCTTATGGGGTAGGCAGAACACCAGAGGTTATAAGACCATCTGATGCCACGTTTGACTTTGGAGCTAATATAATGATGGAGAGAGACGATTGCAGTCGCCCACAAAAAAACTCCAATAAAACCTCTGTCCCTTAAAATTTCTAAATAAACCATTATCAATTCGTGACATAAAAACAAATGAACATTAAAAACTGTCCCCAATTGTATAAAAGTCGGCTTAATAACTTTACATTAAGACCTGTCAAAATATTGTTCCCGATATAACTTAAGCTCAATATATGGCTGTCTGGATGTTTTATTTATATTAGTTATTACCGCGAAACGTAATTCAGTTTTATACAAACCGCAGCGAATGCTTCGGTTAATGGACATTTTTATGCTTTTTCAGATTAAACATCGATTAAAGCGGTATCAGAAGTGCTTGGAATACAGCATTACAGCGAAAGAGATTAAATTCACAAGCTTTTTTCTGTTTTTTAATTTATTTAATTTAGTGTGTCTCGAAGTTTTGATTCCCTACAAGATTTTCAGCCAGATTTACTGACACAAAGGTGAGTTTCAATATAACGAATGTGTCTGTCTGTGATTGGAACTCACTTCACTGCGTAACTCACTTCACGGTGGAGACGATGGTGCGAAGGTTTACGCATTATCTCCAGATGCAAGAAATTGCCACATAAATAGGTATGTACTGTCATAACAGAATATTCAGTGTTAAAGCTGCGTTTGACCTGGATTTCGTGACAAATATCGAATTCAAAAAAATGAAAGGAACACCAACATATAAATATTATATTATACACGATGGTGCGAAGGTTTACGCATTATCTCCAGATGCAAGAAATTGCCACATAAATAGGTAGGTACTGTCATAACAGAATATTCAGTGTTAAAGCTGCGTTTGACCTGGATTTCGTGACAAATATCGAATTCAAAAAAATGAAAGGAACACTGACAAATAAATATTATATTATACAAAGTTACCTCTATTACTTTGACAACCAATACGCTTACAATAGGTAAGCGTATTTTAAAAGGCGGATAGTCGAACTGACCAATCCTTGGTAACAGGATTCACCTGACTACCTACTATATGTCCCTATACAATCCGCTGCCACTTATCATCGCTCCGACAACTATGCGTAGCTATAATATTTTCGTTTTCATTAAATTTTTAGATCTAGGAGCAAACGACCATGTGACTTATCCAATTATGTTACAACGTTATGATAAAATCACTACAAGTGTATAACGATAAGTCCCAATGTCAGTGATTACTGACTGTCCTACCTTTCTATCCGGAATACATCAAAACTTTATGGCAGCGGAAATAAACAGGACAGCGCGGTGGTATCAACCACGGACAAAAAACACAAGAGGAAAGGGCATCGCTTAATAATTCATTAGTAGGCTGTCGCCAAACTAACACATTTACATTTTACGCACACTGAAATATATCCAATTAGAGCGGTCATAATTTGGTGAAATGAAAAAGACATAAGGACTATTACCACAGAATAAGTAATAGTTGGTACAGAAGAATTACTCCACAAGAAGATCTAAATAAATTCGAGTCTTGCTACGACGCGATACGGTGGAATTCAGCTCGCACAGCATTACGTACCTGCAAATTTATATACCTAGAAGTTTTGTCTCTTTCTATCGCATGCCTCTTATCTTTTCTTACGCTGTTAGGGTTGCTGCCTAGTGAAAAATAATTAATCTCCTTATTTGTAATTAAGTATCTACCGATGTAGGTATTACTGTTATTCTACCTTTGTAAAAAATATTGTTTCAACTTACCTAAAGTACAAAATGAAAAAAAAGTTACGACGAATAATTAGTAGGTAATATTACCTATGTTTTGTTTGCTAAATTGAACATAATCAAATCTAAACATAGTCTAATTGAATATTTGTTCCTTTTTATGTCCATTTTTAAATACTATTTGCGACCTCGATCATAGAATTACTGTGAGTTCTATTAGGTAGGTAGGTATCTACAACGTCCCGACGGGCGCGCGCGTGACTCACGACCCATTCGAAATGCGCCGGCGGAGCGCTTCGCTGTAGGTAAATAACGGATGTACCGCGCGGAGTGAGCCAGGCCTGCTATTACGAATAAAAGAATATCAACTATAGTACACTTGAAATAGAGTAGAAGTTAGTAATAATACTTAGTGATTTATGTCAGAATTCTATCTGCATGCTTTTAGTTGAATCTGTCAACTTAGTTATGCTCTTCGACGATAGATGTCTCTCAAACCACACGTTATGCAATTTTAGATTTTATTTCAATGAAATACATGTCATTTTTCATTTCCGCTAATATTTTTTCCGAATTAATTGGCAAGAACGATTAACGAAACATAAAAAATGAAATTAAACGAAAATAGCGACTTACCGATGATAGGAAACACCTGATCGTATTAAAGTTTTAGTACCACTATAGTTTTTACACTCTAGAACAGAACATCGAGTCATTTTATGGGTTTTTTTGTAATGGAACACACCGGCAAAAGACGTCACAAAGCGTTGTAATCACGAGAGCGACTGATTCGAGTTAAGTCTCACTAGTCTTAACTTTGGCACGTGCGCCACGCCCACACGTCCCTTCCTCTTGTGTTTTATGTTCCGTGGTATCAACAGTAAATGTTCGTCCTGCTGTCAACTTTTTTAAGACACCTCGACGCAGGCAAGGTAAAATTTCCATACAGCCTAGTCCGAATGTGAAAAAAAAATTGTAGGAACGAAACTTAAGGGTTACAAGACCCTTGTTTACAGGTGGCATAACAATTGTTTACAGGTTGGCATAATAAAAGGCTTTAAGTATTGCTCATATTATTTCCTACGAACAACATACCTAACTGAATCAATTCCTTGAGTCACCTAAAGTTTTCATTCAAGCAGTGACGTCAAAGAACTGTCATGCGAACTGACTCACGCGCCACGATTAATGCGGCCGAGACAGCGCGCGAATCATGTCTTTTTTCGTAAACTTCCTCACGAAAATTGTTTAATTAAGTAATGTGAGGGTGTGACAGAAGGTGACAAATCTTGGTAAGGAAATGACTTGTTGACTGATGTAAACTTTCTAAAGAGGTTAAATGGGAATAGAAAAACACTCGTGACCATTGTCTATGTATAAACACCAAAACGTCGTATGTGATTTATATATTTCTTAGAAGAGGAATGATGGTAGCTTTATACAGGGTCGCCTTTTATTAGTCAATAATATTTTAATAGCAGATTAAGACTGATGAGTGGGTCACAATTACGAAAGACATTTTTGTTTCAAAAATATTCTTCGTAAATAAAAATTTTAAAAATCTTCTAGGTGATCAAAATTTAAGTCTGATCTGTAGTTTATGACTACACAGAAAGTAATAAAAACGTTTCCATCTAATTGTATGTAGTCATAGAATGAAGATTAATCTTCAATTTTACGCACAGAGAAGAGTTTTGAAATTTTAATTTATGAAAAAAAAATTTTTTTTTTTTCGAATTTCAGAGCCACTCATCATTCCTAATCTGCTATTAAAATATAATCGACTATTATATGCGGACCCTGTATAGAATGATCACTGTCTTTGTACTTTTTGGTATTGATATTATCATAGGCTTTACTTACAGCTTCTTAATGGCTTACTTACAACTTACACTACTTATTATTTTTTAAATAGCGATAATATTCAGTTTAATTCAGTTATACATGAGAAAAACAAAATGCTCAATGTTTTTTATAGAAATAAACAACATTTTTAAAAGTTTTGATCTGATACCATGAAAGCTCTCATACGAAATCTGGTAACATCGGATGGAAAATGGTATCCATTGATATATCCAGTTGTATGGTGGGAAATAAATCATCAGTTGCAGTATAGATTTTTTCTAACATTATTATTTCTACACTACATTATTACTATTTAAAATTGTAACTTTGTCTTGTTTATTTTTTTACTAAACAATGAAGACATTATAACAACAAATAACATTATATAAAACTGAATAGGTAAACACAAACAATCTACTGCTTATAATTACATATTACAAAATATAATAAACATAATGTTGCGTAAGCAAAATAAAATAACATAAATATTGCGATTGCAACTTATGGTTTTATTTGACTCAAGTAATTTTCGATTTCTCGAGTAAAGTTTAATTAAATTGATTTAAATAAAAAGTAGATTCTATGACACCGCTCGAACGGCAAAGAGTAGGTTGTAACAGTGCAATGAATTTAAAAAGGTGGAGAAATTTAAATTGTCAGCCAGGCCCAGATGTCTCATGTGAATATTTCGTGTTTACCTTGGAACTACAGAATTAAAAAGAACCCCTAACATCTTATGCTATAAAGGGTGACAGGTGACAAATTTTAGATATCGAAGGGGAGCACTGGATTCTGATCATAATATTGTAATAAAAGTAGGTTCTTAATTTTTCAGCAAAATTCCTTATAAGTAAATAAAGAGTTTTACTAGGTCGACGACCGTTCGTGAAGCCGTCTATACCTACCTACTTATCCTGTGTTGATTGCGCCGTGCAAACGTCCGTATCAGCAATGCTAGCACGGATCTTTTGTCGATCGTAAGTTTACGAATGCTCGTATAGTATGGAGTCGGTTGCAAGTTTTTAGTAACAATGTAATTTTTTATTTTACAATTATATAAGAGTAGAACCTGTTAACAAACATTCAAAATTAACAAGGAACACATTTATTTAAGCTGACCGTGCGGCAATGGATAGATTTCAATTATTGCTTGCAAAACCGTCTCCATACTATACGAGCATTCGTAAACTTACGATCGACAAAAGATCCGTGCTAGCACTGCAGTGTAGCCATGCGTTGCGTAATGAATTGTTTAACTTTCGGTTAAGTTTCCTCAGTTAGTAATTAATATTTATTTTTTATTCTCAAACTTTTACGTCTTCGAATTTCGAAATTGACCCATTAGTCACCCTGTATGTTAATATTTTACCTTGTATATAAATAAATAAAGATAATTCAGACAGAAATCTGGACTACTATCAAATGAAGCACGCTACACATCACTGAAGCAAAAAAACTCCGTCGCAAATGAATCACTAGACATTCGGTCACCTATCAACAACACTATTTATATTTTAAATAATATAAATATCTACAAAATAATGTATTTTAATAAACAGTATTTCCAAGAAACACATTTATCTTGTCAGTTTGCTTCTAACAAGACATGCTTATTTGTGGAAGGTAAATGGACTCAATCAAAGGGCAGGCAGACTGACTAATTCTAATATAGAAAGAGTGATAGATATATATTTAGGTTCTGTTGCTACGCAGAGAATATTGAATATCGACAAATTAAGTAAAAGCGTCGGTTAATTTTTTGCGAAATAATTATGCGTATTTCCATAATCATTTCAATTTCATTCAATTCAATTTCAATTTATGTACGCAGTATAAGAAAATCCCGATGCTGTCGTTTTTACATTTTAAAGCATTTTTTGTAGTTTTTCCAATTTTTTATTTTTATTTTATGCCTATTTTTTTTAGTTATCGTTCCGTGTTCGCTTGATTTCAAATACCCGTACAATGGAAAATTCAATAGGTGCTAAAAAAAGACAAGCTCAAAAAAAGAGAGGATTCAAAAAGATAATACAACCTCTTGAGTTGGTTGAGTTGAGTTGATTTGGTGGCCGCGGCTACGCTCAAAAACTCAAACTCAAAAATTCTTTATTTCGTAAGTATTTAGATACATTTGAAATAAGTCAAATAATTTACAAATTGAACTGAATCTACCACCACTAAAAAAAAAAAGTCGATCTGTTGAGAAGAAGTGGCAAGAAACTCAACAGCAATCATCTTTTAAAAATAAGAGAAATCATCTTCTTGCATCCGGATATCACTTTTCACATCAACACTTATCCATAAATCTAACAAAGGGTTAATCTTAAATATTTTAGGATTTTATTATAAAATGAAGCGTACACATTGACCCATGAACGAGTTGATCTTCTGGAGTCTACTATTATATTTATACAATAGGCAATCAAGTACTAGACAGAAACGTAGACATAGATATAGAGGTAAAGATAGAAGCAGAGATAGACGTAGCGATAGAGGTGAGAGAGAATACAGATAATGTGGATGGGGATGAGGATAGTCGTGGACAAAGACAGGACGTGGACATGGAAATGGGGAAGTCGGACTCAAGTTGAAAAAAGTCATAAAGTCATCAGCAAAACGACCTGGCACCACTAGCAGCACCCGTTCACGAGTATAACGCAAGCACCAGCCATCACCCTCCTCAACCATATTTTAGGGAAGAGGGTGACCCGACACCCGACGCTACCGCTAGCCTTGCCGCCTGAGGGAGCATGACGTTCTTGCTGTTGTATGGACAAGAAGGAGATAGTGGTGGTGTTGGATAAGAAGGAGATGGAGTTGGAAATGGAGTTGGAAATGGAGTTGGAGATGGAGTTGGAGAAGGAGTTAGAGATTGAGCACTTTAGAAAAACAATTTACAACCAAGGACTTTTATCGTCCATATATTCAGATATTGTATAAAAGCCTTTATTACACAATTTTTGTTTAATAGTTTCTTTAAATTTATCAAGCGGTAAGTCTTGAATATTTGTGGGAACCTTATTATAAAAACGTATGCATTGACCCATAAATGAGTTAGTGACTTTATGAAGTCTACTATCATAGCCGGCTAGCTTATACTTATTTCTAGTATTAACATTATGTAAGTCACATTTTCTACGGAACATGTTTAAGTTCTTTTTTACAAACATAAGATTTTCAAAGATATATTGTGACGCAAACGTGAGAATATTTATTACCTTAAAGTTATTTCTAAGTGTCGCTCTAGAATTAAGTTTGTAGATTGCGCGAATAGCCCGTTTCTGCAGCACAAAGATAGTTTTAATATCGGCGGCATTTCCCCAAAGGAAATGCCGCCGATATTATTAAAGCTAATTTTGTAAATGTTTTTATGTTATTTTCAAATATACAAATTATATTTATACATATATGTATGACGGGGCTTGCGATAGGCGTATTTCTGAAGTTTATTCATTCGTTATCTACGAATAAATAACTTCCATAAAAGTTTTTAAATATTCTTAATTTAGGCTAGATAATGTGGAGAGGTTCTATTTCAGGAAGTGTCAGAATTAAATATATCCTATGAGATGCACCTATACGGTTGATTAAGAAACAATAAACGTACATCCATCCATACTCACAAACTTTCAGTTTTACAATATGAGGAGGTAACAAGCGTAGTGCGTACGCGCAACTGCTTATTTAGGAAACTGAAGTCTGCAATCCTTCGGAAATGTGTCATTTGTATATCTAAAAGTTAAATTTCTTTTGTTTGTAATAAACGTAAATAGTACGATTATACGAAACAGAACTCAATTAGAGGAAAAATAATTAAAAGAAGACAAAAACTAAAGATATGTAAGGAAGCAAAGAGAAGATAGTCTTGTCCGTTTGACCATTTTGTTAGGGTAGTATTTGATTTTAGAACGTGAGTTATTTTTAACAAAGATGGATAGCTTCTTGCTAACTATCAGTAATTGCAAATTGTCTAATTGCCAAAATACTTCTAAGAGTTCTAAAGTGCGGATAGTGAAGATTTGAAATATTGTATTTCCCAAAGATGAAGAATCATGAAAATCAATTTTCGCGAGTAACTTGTAAGCTTATAGAAACTGCCCTACGAGTATAAAGTTGTTAAATAGAACAAACCTGGTTATTGTAAGACGACAGCGAAGTAAAACATTTTTTCTTTGATTCGCAATCATAAACGTGCGTGTCGACATAGGCCCGTCGCGATGACGTCACCGACGAACCAGTGACGTCACGATGCGGTTAGCTCACAGCCACTATTTTTACTAAATCGGCCGTAAAACTAGATTTACTAGGCAATTTCGTAAACTGCTGTCGTCGGGTCGAAATATTGCGAAATTATACTAAAGTCATAAAATTCACGTATTTTATTATAACATTGTGTCGTAAAAAATAGAAGGGTCTTTCAGTTTTGGGCCTAATAAGATACAAGTATGTTTTTTATGCCATGTTATGATTATGTTAATGCCCTTAATATTTTTAGATAAATACTTATTCTATTAATCTTAAAATTAAGCTTCCAACAACTTATTTTAATCTCTTGAGGCCTGCGGTAGTATGAATACATAGACTACAAAAAATTATTTCACCGCCATCTTATGAATCACACTCGAAGTTTTAGTATAACAGTTTAATATAACAGTCTTTATTACTCAATTTTTGTTTAATAGTAATCTTTAAATTTATTATGTGGTAAATCTTGAATATTTATACATTGACACATAATATAGTTTTAATTTTTCCGTAGAATATCTAAAAATTTTACTCATTTAGGTAAAAATCAAGTATGTGATAAGTAGTAATTAAGAACCGATTTTATTTTCATACGACATTGAGAAAACTCGAGTTTTCCACTTAAGATTTTTTTATTATTTTCTGTGATATAACAAGACCATTAGTGTATTTTTTTTTTTTCAAAATCTGTATTAAAAATTTTCTGGTCCTCAGGAGGTTAAATTAAAAAGTCTGGTTTAATAATAAATGCACATAAAGACTGAGTAGGTACTTATTTTGATTATTTTTACACGATGTGAAAACTGGCTCATAGGCACTGAGTCCACAGGATGGTGTGTAAGTGGCATCCATACATATTGACATAAGGACATAATTTATTGTATGGAGGGAATGAAGTGTTTTTCCAACCCTTAAACATAAGGGTTAATTTTAATTAGCGCATCACCTCTTGCAGGCAGCCTCTCCACATCAATCGCAACCACATTTCCATACGCCCCGGAATATTTAAAATGTAAATTCCAGTATCTTGGTTCATCACATGATAGATATCTCCGATCTTCTGATAACCTTAGCCTGCATATTCCTTTACACCATTCTGGATTTCTTTCAAACTTTTTTGTTATTCAGGCAAAAAGGCTGTGGGACAAATTACCTGTATTCATACGAAAAGCCCCTAGCAAACTGGCATTTAAACAATGCATCAGAGCTCACTTTTTCAAGATAGCAAATGTATCATCATAATTTTTACTTTTATTTTCATTTATGTTTAATAGCTTTTATGTATATATTTCATACATATTATAGTATAGAGTATATATGTATATGTATTTATGTAGTTGTGTATTATTAATTATGTATATATTATAGTTTTTATTATAATCTGCACCACTTATTTAACTTCTCTGCTTTTGTGGTGGTTGACTGGTGGAGAATGCCAAATGGCATTAATTAACAATATTTGTGCAATAAAGTTTTAAATAAATAAATAAAATATCGCTTCAAAATAATAATAGGTACGGTACTTCTTACAAAATGTAGAGTTAGAAGAAAATGCTTTTCCTCTTTTTTTAATGTTTGTGTTATTTATCAAGATTGGTAAAAAGTCGTAGAACAAACGTTGTTGAAATTGATGTGGAGAGGCTGCCTGCAAGAGGTGCGCTAACTAACATTAACCCTGTATAGGCTTACAATTAAGTAATCTTATATGTTGTACGATATAAGTCGACCGTTCAAGAATAAATAACAAACATAACTGAGGAAATGGAAAATCAGGAGTTCTGGAAAACTTATCGATCATCAAACCACGCTAAATCCGATCATCCACCGCCAACTAAACTAAGTTAGTTTTAGCTTAGCTCGCATAGTTGAACTAGTTTTTCATACATGTGCGTCCACCGCAAACTATGTCTTTTTTAACGCAAATTTAGGTATGTATAAATAACTAGCTCGCTAAGCTAAACTTTATTCGTTTAGTTGGCGGTGAACGATCGGCTTAACTCATATCTAAGATTTTACTGTATGTTAAAACAATTGTCAAATGTCAAACATTACATTATTACAATCTAGTTTAGTTCGGATAGAGCCAAAGTCGGTGAAAAAGGCCTGCAGATCCATAGAAGGCTTGAACAGTCAAGTCAGAAAAGCGCATAAAAATACATGACTTCCTTCTTTTTTTTTTAAATATAGGATATAATCTGCATAATGTATTATGTTCACGCGATACAAAAAGCGAAATAAAAAGATGATAGAGAATTTTCTATTTTAAGCTAGAGTATAGAGAATTAAGAGACAAGGTAGGCTCATTTTATTAAACTGCACTGATATATCACCAAAAGTCTCAAAATTAAAGAATGAATAATATTTTTCTAATACTGCTTTCATAGCCATTATCAGAACTTTGTGCAATGAGCCCACATGCAGGGCTGTGAGTCTCTCCCCTGGGTGACGAGGAGGTTTAGGCTGTAATCCACCAAGCAATCCACCCAGTGCTGGTTGGTGGATGTCAGAAATACTACTTTATGCTAACGGTAATCGTAGTTATTCCCTATTCCCTATTATTGCAACGTTAGCCAATAGCCGTGATTTGTTTATCTAAGAATCATATATTCAATATTGATCTTTATTTTTTTATTTAAGTATCTTTACATCTCCATGTTCGGTAAGTAGGTTCTTATTACCTCCAAATGCGGCTTGTAGGTGACTAAATAGCGCTCTAGGGTAATAATCTAGCTAGAAAAGTCCTAGGGCGGTAAGTGATAAAAAAAAATACTTCTTTCTTTCAAAAAGTTTGCGTACATCTAACCGTCATACTGGCAATAGACATCATGCATTCAGCCCAATGACCAAAGAGGTCGCTTTGCTATTCAGCCTTGTCTTCGTGTGAGTAGTAGTCATCACTTTTAAATATCGAACGACGAAGCTCAATTTCGATCTGGAAAAACAATTAAAAAGTTCTTTATTGATTCTTTTTAATGAAAAAAGGCGGGAATAGAAAACACCTGTCCCTAAAATATGAAAATTGTTCTCATTTCACTATAAATTTCAACAAATAAAATGTTTTATTCTTGTAATGCCAGTTTTTTTCTACTTACCTCACAATCGAGATGTAAAGCAGAATAGTTAGCTCGGGTGTAAGCATCATTTGCATTCTCGAACTATAGGCGCCCTATAGTTCGAGTATAATATCTCGGGCTGCAATTGATGCCTTAAAGCCCTTGGCTACTAATCTACTATTATTTTCAATACCTTATTACCTACAATGCAGACTTATACGTAAAGTCCATGTGGAATTTAATATAAATATGTTTAAGATGTGAATAATCTTTTCGTTTTCATACATATGAATTCGAGATTGCTAATTTTTGGATATGGATTTAAACAGTAACATATACTTAGCTTACTGTTATCTTGGTGACAAATAAAAAACTTAACTTTATACAATGAAACTATTTCAAGGATAACTTATTATGTTGTTAGAATGTTCACATTTACCAGAACATATAAATCGGCCATGAAAAGATGCCAGCGAATATCTGCAATATTATCTTCGTAAATACATTAACGATTAATAAATCGTCTTTATATAACGCTCGGAAAATACGTCTATAATGACCTCTCTGTCATCTCTTTAATATTAAAGAAGGACGAACGTTATACAAATATAACCTGTTTTTCCAATTTGCTTTCATTCATATCCGTCTCATACATTTTAATACAATTCGGGAAATTGAGCAACTAAACATAGAACGGGAGGGTTAAAATGAATTTAATAGACAGGATATAAGTGTTTCCTTATTCAACTCTCATTTAAAAGTGTTTTCCAAATGGTTAATTAACATATATATACATATAATGGGCTATTGTAATAAAACCTTCCATGCTGGACTGGGAGCGAAAGAAAAACATAGAATGTGCCTGCTGCTTCTCTTACCGGACATACTGTAAAAGTCAGTTAAGTAAGGGACGGAGGTTTTTTGACGTTTTTGTGGGCGATAGGCTGACCCCCTATCACTGCAAGTCTCTCTCCATCATTATAATGCCCCAAATTTGTCAAACGTGGCATCAGATGGTTTTATAGCCTCTGTTGTTCTGCCTACCCCAATAGGGATACAGGCGTAACGCTATGTATGTATGTAATTAAACTGAAGTGCCTGTTTGAACGTGCTAATTTGTGAAACTTCGTTACGGTTAAAAAATGTTTCCCATAGCCTTAATCTTGAGGAAAGTGGTCCAAGAACAGAATGAAAAGCTACGCAGGCAAAATGAAAAAATGTTAGAATAACGTATGTAACTTCATGGTAAAATACTACGTAAGTTCTTTATCATACTTTAGATAAAGACAGTGTTATTGCAATGAATAACCAATTTTCAAAGTTATTAAAGCTTTTTATAAAAAAAATCTGCACTTTAGTTGACGTTTTAACAGTAGAGTTTTCCTTGCAAAAAGAACCGTAACTATAACAATTCATTGGACTTAATTTTTTTCGTTACCTTAAAAAAATGTAGTTTTAGATTAAAAGTAGGACAAATGCTACAATCACTTTCATAGTTTTAGAATACAAGTTGTAGCACCCGGCTCTGGTTGGGTGCCGTTTAGATTTAAGTTTTCCCGTCTTTACAATTGAAGTCCAAATCTTAATATATAAAACTCGGCTGACTGACAGACAACGTACAGCCATAACTAGGGGCCGTAGAGGGTTGAAATTTGTGGTTTATGTGGGGTTGTGGTGGAAAGAATTCCCGAAATTCCCACGGAAACTGGAATTATTGGACTTTTTATTTTGGATGAAAAATCTTATTCCTTGAGTGCGCGGATATGATACTTAGTATAAAGGTTCCTGATAGAGTGACTGATTGTTTTATGCAAGGAATTCTCAAAACTCCCACGGGAACGGGAAATATATGTTTTTTAGTTTATATGAAAAATCTTTTTCCTTGAGTGCACGGATGTGATACTTGGTATAAAGGTTCTTCAACAAGTTACTGGCTGAGTAATAAAAGTAATTCCCGAAATTCCCACGGGAACGGGAAGTATTCAACTTTTTAATTTGTATGAAAAACCTTATTCCTTGAGTACACGGGTGTGATACTTGGCATAAAGGATCTTCAAAGAGTGGCTGGTTATTTTATGTAAGGAATTCCCAAAATTCTTACGGGAACGGGAAATATATGATTTTTAATTTGTCTGAAAAATCTTATTCCTTGAGTGCACGGATGTGATACTTGGTATAAAGTTTCTTAAATGAGTGTCTGGCGGAATAATAAACATAATTCCTGAAATTCCCACGGGAACGGGAAGTATTTGATTTTATACTTTGTATGAAAAACCTTATTCCTTGACTGCACGGATGTAATACTTGGTATAAAGATTCTTCAATGGGTGTCCATTTGTATTATGGAAGGAATTTCCTAAGTTCTCACGGGAGCGGTACTACCGTTTATTATTACTATAGTTTACCTATTTAACCTATATTAAAATTAACCATATTAAAATGAATATCTTTTTAGTTTTCTTCTGGATCTGAGAGACTAGGGAGGGTGTGATGATGACCAAATACGGGCTCTATGGGTTATAAAGTTTCCCAAAAATTGGTGTATTTCAAAGATGACTCTTCAACGTTAATAATCACATCAAACCCGACCTTAAATTCAAATCCATCACATACACAAAACAGAAATACAATCTCATCGACCACGCGCAATAACAAATGACGGCGTTGGATACTTTACGTTTTGAACTTGGAACCATAACAATTATACGAAAAACAATCCCGTCTCAATTCGCAAAGATCTCATAACAGCTCGTAAATCGTTAAACTAGATGTAATTAGGAAATAACATTATAACTAGACGTACACTGGAAATTATTACAAAGGAATCATTATAATAATAAAAATTCACGGTTATCCAGGACCATTTCAATAAAACAAACTACCATAATGCAGTAATAATATTATCAAAATAATATTATCCTATTTAAAACCATCTAAAACCAAATGACCTTTCCAGTCAGATGATCCAAAACAAACGAATATGTAATAACCAACATTAACAGCTTTCTACTACTCAAATGGTCCGTAAATAAATACTCATATATTTACATTACGCTCTGACTACCGCATAAAATAATAAATACACACAATAAAACAGACTTCACTATACTAAACTAAATCATACTGTATGATCTAAATATACTCCGGCGCAGCTTTCATTGTTTATATTGTTTATTTCGGCGCAGACGCTTAATTTTATGAATGTTCGATTTCAAATTGGGTTTATTTCGTTCTGTCTGGAACGTGATGTATTACATTGCTTTGTTTTTAATTAGGTTACAAACAGAAGAATCACTACAAATTTGAATTTGTCGTGGCGTAGTACAAGCTTGACGGATTATTGCGAAGAATATGTAAAGTAGTTAGAAATGGGTGCTGTAGTTAGGGAAGCCGTAAGGGTTTGTCAGAAGCCAATTTGTAAGAAGACCCTGAAAATTCTGTCTACCATCAGGCAGTGCTGGACCTGTTTGGTAATTTACACTCTTAACGTACCTCATCCAGGGGAGAGAATGCAATGAGCTCAGTAAAAAAGATTTGTGATGATTATGAAAATAATGTCACATTACAAAATATCGTCTTATGTAAAGGATTTTTTTTAAAAGCTTAGGCTTGCACTATTGTAAATTATTCCAAGTTTACAGTTGACAGCTTTCGAAGTTCCTTAGATATGAAGGAGTAAGGCAGACACACACCATGGCACCAAATTGGCACGACACCTTTTTCTCTGCAATCGACCTTAATTATAAGATGCACTAGTTAAGAAGGGATAACTAAAAATACTCCAAAAACACAACTGGAGCGATGATATTTTTGAGCAAACTTTTCATGTTAAGTTATAGCTAGATTGCTGGCCCAAGAAGGTTCCTTTTAAGGTTCCGTGGTTGCTCAGATTTTTACGCGTATCTAGGGATGCTACAGATATTCTTATCCGAGCCTAAGTGGGCCATTTTTAACCAAGACTACGATATTGAGCTCTAGAAGAGAAGACTTGGTTCGGTTTTAAGCCGACAGGGAAATCCCAACTCTACATATATTCATATCAGAACACCAGAGATTATAATAAATCTGATGTCACGTTTGACATTTTTTTAAACCCCAATTTTAGCAACCTCATTCCATTTAGATGATTCTAGGCCTTGTTATGAGACCTGTTTATCGCGATCAACTTCTGTCAAACCGTTCATCTTTAGCAACCGGAACAGCTAACGTATGCCAGCACTAATGATCAACCTTTGTTCTAATTACAGTTATTCATGAAGTAGAATAGGCACGGTCTATACATAGATAGCTATTTGTTGTAACCCCCAGCTGAATGTCTACCAGTTGCAGCAATAAATGGGTTTACGACAACTGGTTAAACATCGCACAAAAAGGTGTGGTACGATGAGCAGTGATTTTTGGTATGTTTCTAACTGTAGGATGACATGATCGTTGCTCCTTTAACCATTTTTTTTAAATAAATATAAATAGAATGTTTGAGGTCTCAGCAATCTCTATTAACGGCCTGTGTTTGATCAGAAAAATTGTGAAATTTATTCTTTTGTGTTGTTTATTCCTACAAACGCTGTTTACCACAAGCGAGCGGAAAAGTCAAGCTTGCATCTCGACTCCGGCGGCTTGCCGTCACTGTTTTAGAATTTACAAATAAAAGAGATGTGTACTTGGGAGAACTATGTGAGGTGATTAACAATTGATATCGTGCATAACTAGGTTAAATAAAAATTCAAGGAAATGTTAAAGTGATAATTGCAATTTGGTCTATGTTACTTTCTTTTAATGGACACTTAAATTCTAGAAACAAACTAAAATTAAAGTCAATTAGGGAATTTGATTCTCGTTTCGGACCACTTTTCTAAATAAGATCCGCCATCATTTAGTGACGCTATTCTTATATTGACAGCATTTTATGCAGAACCAAGTTCTATGTATCAGCGTTGTGAGCTTGTTATTGTGAAACAGAGTTGAACAAAAAAATCAATTGAAATGGGCTCACTTTGTTTCCTACCGAATATCATAGTTTATTTATAGATAAATGTATATTTATTACCCTTTCAACAAGTGACTATCAAATAAAAGTTTACAGGCCAGTTCTAAAAATATTTTTTACACCGGTACACGTTGACAAGATTCCAAGAAAGCAAAAGTGGCACCTAATACGCATCTACATAGTTCAAGAATGAAAACAGGACTTACGTCAATATTGCACAGTTCAACAACTCAATTTATTTACTTCCTCCGAAAGCAGCACAAAAGCATGTTTTCGCGGCATCGGAACCGCGTTCATTCCGGTCATACCTTGTTGACGTCACTCATATCATGATTTATTCGTGAAACAGACGGAGTTAATGCAGTGTCGATATTAATGCTGGGATGAGGCGCCGCTGTTTGCCGACGTTTTTTTAATTGCTTTATCTTTTTATCTTTGAACTGATTCACAGAGTGGACGCCAAGTGAGTATTCTTAAACATATGTTGATGCTGGAAAGTAAGGAGATCGTATTTAATGTTCTTGTATGAATGCTATGTTGTTTTCTTGAAAATTTTAATTGGAAGGAAAAAGATTAATTGGCCGTAAGAAGTAAGGGATCGGTGAAATCACGTCGCCGTCATCCGGTGATATCGTTTAGAATGTCACCAGAGTCCAGCCCCGCCAGCGGAGAAGATCTAAAAGACAAGGAGAACATTAGTTTCCGCTCCGCGAACAGGGATTGCGAAACCCCTCAGCCCTTATCCCTCAGGCGGCGCCCGCCTTAGCACCAGGGAAACTAGGGTTTATTTTAAGAGAAGTTCTCTACCTAGCAACCCGCCTTTTCTGCCCAGGATTACGAGTTAGCCGACGGCTCAAAAGCCAAAGCAATCCAAGCTTCCCGCCCCTTCAGAGTAGTTGGTAGGTTCGATACCAGCGCTTCCCACCCCTGTGCCCTCATCATCAGTCCCCTTTAATAGCTAAAGGTTAGAATTAGATTCTGGTGATATTTTGTGCGAAGATATTTCACGGATCGCTTCCAGCTACAGTAATGTCCTAGAACGAGAATTAAGATTTGCCCTGGTTAGAAAAGTCACAAACGATAGGTAGCTGAGGCGACTAAGACTCGACTAAAATAATTCCAAAGAGGAGAGTGGCCGGAGCGGCTTGGTGCGGCAAGGCTTCACCTTTTCGGTCTTCCTGTACGCGACTTGTCTAAACAGGTTTATTCTATGCAATTAAGGGATATAAGACAGATTTTCAATCGCAAGAGTGAGAATATTTTCTCACTCCTCCTCGGCTTCTGCCTACTTCCCTTTTTTTATACCCATGTAAAGTCAAAGGCTGACGTTTTTTTTCGATTAAGAAACTTTGTTATCAAATAAAACAAAAACTAGTGAACTAATGATACTGATTCAGGAGTTGAAGGGAGTGTAAAACAGTATAAATTTAAATAAAATCAAAATTAGCTGTCTTCACTTTTACTTTTTTTTTATTTTTTATGATTACAAACAAAAAAACTTTATTTACTTATCATTCACAAAAAATCGTTTTAATGGCCGGTCAGGCATAGCAGATAATCTACTCTACAGGTCACATTAATTTGGCCGGCGATAGACGAAACACCCTGTATATTTATAAAGATAAAAAGTATGTTATGCTTTCCCTACCTAATTGGAAACTAATCATCTAGTCTAAGGTACGACTTGTGTTTCACGTCCATCCAAGAGAAACCTTAAATAATACATTTTTAACCGGATTAATCGCGTATAATTTTACATTTTAACTCGACGTTTCGGTGTCCTTTGCATACCCCGTAGTCATGAGAGACTGAGGTGTCAGGCGTCAGACAGTGGAAAAAATTAAACGTAAACCTCCGTCTGTTTCTCAGTCTTCGAGCGTAGCGTTCTGGATTGACACCAGAGAAACCTATTGAGTATATATTAAAACTATCGTAAAACTCGAATCTCAACACGTGTAATCGCAAGAATAACAGGATAAGAAGTCCTATCCCGTTATTCCAGGCTATGATATAACTGTTTGCGAAATGTTGCCTCAAACGTGACCGCTAAACGGCAGCGTGAAACAACAACATACAATCATCCATCCATTCATCCTCACAGACTTTCACGTTTATAACATTAATAGAAATTAAAGTTTTGCTTTTTAGAGTGCAAACATTTTTAGAATTCAGATTATCTGGGACAATGATTAGAAATACGTTTATTTCAGGTAAATTTAATTCATATATTGGTAGTATGTCTTCCTAGTTAATAACTATTTAATGACAACAGACAAATTTTAATCCATCCAGATAAACGTCGTAACCGATAGTGAAGTCACACTACGATATTAAAGTTGCCGCATTCATGGATATTTTTTTAACTACGGTGGTATCTGTACAGTACTTGTATAATTAAGCTAATCTTGATAACGTTTACCTTGGGGAAGGCTATATTTACTAGAACTTTCTACGCGATCTAGAGTTACGCGAGCCAAAACGCACTATTCCTTAAAATAACATTAAACTCATAAATTTTTTCATAGGACAAGCGAACGGTCGTGAACATTTGTCTGTTTATTTTTTCATAAAACCTTTATTTATCATGCCTTATTGATGAACTGAAACTAATATTCTCACGTGACCTATACGAGCAAATACCCATTGCATCGGTTTCCACCAAACCACGTTTGCTCAAATATTGCTATTTTCGCAGCTCCGCGCCGAGTGTAGACTGACATTGTAAAGCAAAACACATATTATTTACTTTGAAATGTTGTGAGTGGAACATATAACAACTTGGGCGAGTAACTGTCGGGTGGTGCTGTGTTTACTTGCGTAGGTTCCATTCAGGGAATGCTGGTTAGTGTTGGAATTTATATTCGTAGTCTGCAGTTGGATGTTATTGTTTCAAATTATGATTAGCTTCTCAAAATGTTCTTGGGTTATTGAATGAAATGATATGGGAAATACGAGCAAATTAAATTGGGAAAATCTAGCGGGTTTTGATTAGGTGCTGAGCAGTATTATTTATTAACGCCATATATTTTGTAACTCTTGAGTTAGAGTTGATTTTCTTGTTGGTATAATTACGTTTTAAATTGTGTCTTTCTATTCTTCAGGAATTATATACAATATTTTCCCGTGATGGGATGTATTTATTCCGTATTTTTATTGTTACCACCTTAAATGCCACCACTCAATGTCAACGTACTTAATTATATTATACCTCAATTATTTGACGTGTTGAACCGGATTTTATTCACAAGTCACGAGAACCAAACTACATATGTAATACTATTATATTGTCTTCAATTTCCACTTCCACAATTATTGATAACTAGCTGTTTCGCGCGGTTTTACCCGCGCAATTTTGAATCCCACAGGAATATCGGGATAAAAAGTAGCCTATATGCTATTCTAAACTGTACACTATCACTATGTCAAATTTCATCTAAATCCGTTAAGCCGTTCAGCTGTGATTGAGGAACAAACATCCATATATCCAGACATCCATACATCCAAACATCCAAACTTTCACATTTATAATATTAGTAAGAAGTAAGATTAATCTTTGCAGACCCCGTGTTTAACAGCCGCGACTGTCACTATATATCTGCTTTAAAAGTGTTTTATTTAAGTTTAAGTATTAAAATATAATAAAACGCCATTAAATACTCATAAGTAAGTATGTCAACGTGTCTTACTTACTCTAATTAATGGTGAAAACTTAAAACAAAATCAATTTTAACATATGATTCACCAACTGTAAATACAATCTCTAATTCTAAAAACGAAGAATGCAATAAAATTTTGAGTAACACTATTCAAGAATTCATAGCATCTGAGCACATAGATTCCCAATTAGGCATACGTCCCGGCGCGGGCGCGCTGCCAGCGCCGCCACACGGGCACACCGCTAATTACAAACAGAGCCGACTTAGACAACATACGGTAAATATAGCACGGAGGTGTGGGTGGAGCTTTATCAGAGATTGGGAGAAAGAGAGGCTAGATTTGTGGAGAATTTCGTTCATCCTTGGACGTTAGTACTTGTAAAAGTAAGCGACTTGTAAAGGTAGTTTTAGAAATGTAGAGATTTGTTGGAACTACTTACCATACCATTTTATTATAGAATCACTTGCCAGGTATCTCCAAAACAAGCAACTTTGCCATACTGTAATCGTTATTAAAGTCAACTTCTGAAAATGACCATAAACCATTTTCAGTAGGTACTACATTTATTTTAATTAAGGATGAGACATATGTCTTCCATGACACTTGGTGGTAAGTAGACCAATTTGGTATACGTCCATCCATGAGAAACATTCGACGCTTAAAAATACCAGGCAACTAATTGACGACCCGTATCAAAAAGGAACTGACAACGCGCTTAGTTTGACTTTTTGGAGTATCCACCACATAAGGATGGAATTTCTCTCTGCGTCTAGTAGTCCGAAGGTAAAAGGGCGTGAGATCAAAGAGATGTCCCAAGATTGTATGGAGCCTTGTCTAGGACTATGTATACCAAGCGAAATCATAGCTATAAACGTGAACAACAGTTTTTAACACATAAATTACTACAGAATTACTTTGTATTTTGGTTCAAACAAAAAAATATACAGTTTATTGCAACATAAAAAAAACATGACGGATAATAATATGAAAATCACGTAAGTAAAATGGATTTGAGATACTTAACAGGTTGCTAGCCGAGACTAGGACACCTCTTTTGTTTAAAACTCTCACGCACTCTCTAAAATGTAATGTAGGGTATCTTCTTGGCAGAAACATTCCGAAAGTGACTGCAGCATTCCATTAAAGAACTTACTTACTTAATTATGCATAGAAAAAGGCGCCTAGTTAATGGTTTGGAAATAGACCTATTATAACACAGTAACTTAGTGAAAAGAAGTCGTCGTGGCGCCGTGGTTACTGTGCATATCGTACGATATCGCACGTTAAGCGACATTCTGTGCGGTCGGTAAAAGGATGGGTGACCGCCGCCGGCCATTCATTCCTCACGACGACTTCTGTGCTTCGGAGGGCACATTAAGCAGTCGGTCCTGGGTGCTGTATACTTGTATACAGTAGTCGTTAGAGTTTGTCAGGAGCCATTTCGGCACTCTGAAAATTCCAGCTTGTTAGATTACCTACGGCCTAAACCTCCTCGTCACCCAGGGGAGAGAGGTTCTAATTTTATTTAGTTTTCACGACTGGACAGAGACCTCCCCCAGGGTTCTACACGTCGTCGCCCGGTCCCTAGCCACCCTCATCCAGCGTTTGACAATCATCAAGTGCATAAATATATGCCTATAGTGAATAAAATATTTCATTTCGTACCTTACTGATGACCGTTGTTGCTTTGTAGTTGTCGTGAGACGTTGCAATTGAAATCGATACTTTTACGGAGTACGTTGACAAAAACCTTGAACCTTGATTTGATGATCGTAGGTCGTGTGTATATCGCAACGTTTGATATAGCCTACAGAGAGAACTATCGTTACATTATTGGTGCGAACCGAATAAAAAATTTCTGTACTTCTAAAGATTGCCCCAATCATATAGACAAACCGACCTACTCTTTTATTATATGTGGAGAGAAGAGCAACTATGGGCAAATTAATCTACGCCATTTATGGATACGTAACCGACCATTTTTGTTCAATTATTTTAAAGTAAATAATTTACCTCATAATTTATTTAAGAAGCATTGAACCATAGTTTTATTATCGAACTATTATATTTCTGTCAACGTAATTTTTAATGTTTTTCTGACCTTTCTACTTATTCACTATGTTATCACATATACACACAGTTTAGTAGGATCTAAGGCTAAAATGGAGAAACGGACTTGACCTAGCATTTGCTTGAATACAATAACCAGCTTGAACGTTGCCAATTGAAACAACTACTCACTATTCAATCACACCAACCAACATCATATTCATATAAAAATACGCGCCCTTTACATTAATCTGTATTATAAATATTGTGATAGCCACGACATTCTACGAAACGACCGTCACAGAGTTTAAATAGCTATCTAGAAATAGACACAGCATCATTGTGGATGCAGCAGCTCTGTGGTGTGACGCTCCGAGAGTCGCACGCGCACGCGTAGGGCGCGAGAGCCCGCGGTGTCGCGTTACTCATGCAGATTGCTGACATGTTTAAAAAAATTTTGATATGACGAATAGATTAAGTCATACATTTATTTAGATTCTAAATATTTTGGATTTTATTTTCTTTTTTATTAATTAAGGATGGGACGTTTGTCTTCCATGAAACCTAATGGTAAGTGACCATAAAGACTAAGGTGGTACACGTCCACCCACAAGGAAATTATTCACTTGACGCTAAAAGTACCAGGACTATATTGGTCAGGCAAAATAGACGCAGGCAGTCCATACAAACCTTGGCAACCCGTATGAAAAAGGAACTGTCAAAGCGCTTGGTTCGACTTTTAGCGTCTAGTAGTCCAGTGGTAAAGTGGGTTCAAATGTGAGCACTCACACCCTTCCCAAAATTTTGCAGTGCCTTCAGCTTATAACAGTGCCGTAATATTGAGAACTCAAAATTAATAAAAGGCAGGGTAACCTAGGATAACCTACCACATTTCTTAAGTAAATGTTAGTTTTAATGACCATGCACAGATTAAAAAGTTGTGAGATGTCGGAAAAAAATAACACTGACTGTGAGTTTTACTCTTTTACCCGAGCGAAGTGGAGAGTTACTATTAGCCATCAAATGTTCTTGTTCTAACAGACATCTTAACTGTCCTAACGGTATCAGGTGGGCGGGATCGATCAGTATAAATGGGCGTTTCTACTTTGGCAAATATTCGACACTATTTGTCACCCTTAAAAAAATAGATGTTTGGATTTTTTATAGGTGACTAAACACTCGTCTTAAACCACCTGATGGTAAGTTAAGATGAGATCGAAGACGGAGCGGTGGTGTGTTCATATTGTAAATGTGACGTGAAGGAAATGACGGAGCGTTTTTTTTGTTTCTAAAGGTAAGAGCATCTGACGTACGCATGACGCTAAGGGAAACTCGTCGCTGGAATCAGGAAATAAAACAGTATATCTTGTTATTTCACCCAGCTTGAGTAATCACCGAAAGCAATCAACAAGTCACTCTGCAGACCCTTGGACATTAGCTAGGCAGTCCCAATGCCAGTAATTGTAATAACTCATCATCCCATAATATATTTATTTAATTCAGATTTGATTCACTCTTGATGATAAGTGATGATAAGCTCGAAGAAAGATCCTTCATTTTAGGGAACCTAAAGTGTTCTGTGCTAAACATTTTCAATATCAAAATAATATATTGTTCATACTTGCTTCATGAATACCTAATGTTTGTGTGTTGTGTTCTGATTGATAATAAAGTTTATTTATTATTATTATTTATATTTAAAGCTACACGCCTTTCGGCGGAAAGACCCGACAATTTGACCAGTCGGTCGGGGATCAGGGCAAGAGAGCAATTATTATTATTATTTGTGAAAATTGACCATAATGCAGACAGTTGTTCCGTGAGATCAAATTATGTTATACTTTTTTTACGTTATTTCAAAGTATACCTACGTAACTTATTTGTTATAAAAATAACAGTGTAGAGCTTCTTCATACAGTTACTGTATTGTGATTTATAGGCATTAATTAGTGACTAATTTTCTACAACCTTAGTATTAACTGTCGCAACTCCAATTTTTTTCTTAATTTTCTAATTTGGGAAATGAGCTCTGGCTGGACACATCTGATGGCCAGTGGCTGCATGTCTGTTTACGTCATTAATTATAGATCATTGAGCTTACTGATTATGCATTGCGGAGGCTTAACTTTAAAATCCCTATTGTTCGTTCCCTTAATTATTCAAACAACCTCGCTTACTCATGGCAGTCACAATAGAAAGGATGACAGTAACCAACCATGAGTATCCGAAAAAATTAAGGCCTAGTAAATATTTGAAATTCATTTTTTTTATGTTCTGTTTTATTAATACTGTCCCAAAGATATTGTTTTTTATTACTAAGGCCGCCCAAACGTTTGTTGAAAATAAATAAAATACAATTTATTCGATACAGGTACAAATAAAACAGAACATTTCAATTTTAAAAAGTAACAAAAGATTTATTATTATTACAACAAACTTAATGTATTTTTAAATAATTTATTCTGAAATTCTTTTATAGCAATAGTGTCTACTTCTGTTGTATTCCCCTAGTGTAAACATACAATTTTTCGATTTAATTTTAGTTTTAATGTTTTTAGAATATAGTAAATAGATAAATAAAAAAAATCCCCAGACAATCACACCAACTACATGGCCCCAAACTAAGCAGATCTTGTAATATGGAATACCATGAGGTGAACTAGGGGGGAACCTAGAATATAAATACACATGTAGATAAACACCCAGACACGGAACATTTTTTTTTCTTGTTCCTTGCGGGAATCGAACCCGCAACCACTGGCGTCTAAGGCAGATAGGTTTACCCCATCGCCAAAGTGGTCGTCAAAGTGACAGTGATACTTAATCTTTGCTCTTTCTCGTTAAAACGCCTTGGTGATTTGAGTATAAATTACGAACACAGATAGTCCAATTCATGAAATACAACAAAGAATGCAAAATGCAATAGCGCTAAGCGCTGAAGGAGGGCGGCGAGGGACCGGGTGACATGGAATCTTTAAAGAGATCTTTGCTCAGCACTGGACGTCACCTGGCTGGTGAATCGAAGGTAAATAAAAGGTAATAACGTAAGGTAAAGGTAAAAACTAAGGTAATTAAAAGACTCGATTCCCTCGCTAGATTATCTAACGAAGCAAGTACATGAATCAGACAATGCCGTAGATACCTGCATATAGGATGTTTTAAAACATCCAAGTCATTGTTCATTGTTGAACAATGTCGTTGTCATATGGTGTCGTCGGACAATAGACGGAATGGTCATCAGCTTTTATAGATTAATCTGATCATTTATTTAGACTTAATCATGCTATCCTAGTGGAATTGTAAACGTGTACCTATTATAAAAGTAAACTGAATATGAATAAATATTCAGTTTACGTATATAATTTATGATATTCGAATATCCAAATAAGAGAAAGAAAAAGATATTAGTAATGAAAAGTCCTAATAAAATAGTCAATTTAATCTGCCAATGTGCATATATTATGTGGGCGAAGTACGAGTATAGCTACTCTATCCTTATATTATAAAGGGGGAAGATTTTTTTTGTGTAAAATAAACTTAAAATTGTCTTGTCGTTAGAAAGCTTCATGAAAAGTAGTATACTTGGGCTCTTTTTATTAAGAATATCCTGCACGGATTCGGACAATAGGTGCTAATAATTGATAATAGAGACAATTAGTTCCTATTTTTCTACACAAGTATCACTTTTAATGCAAAAAGCAAGAAAATATACTGCGCTTCATTTGCAAAAGAATCCATACCTAATTGTGATAACTATTACATTGAGTCTTAAACTTATAATAGAAAGAACGATTTTATTAAAAACGTTCCTTCTAGTTCCTTTTTCAACATTCATCCCTTATATTAAGTCTAAAAATCCTATTACACTAACTACCCAATTTTTAGGGACCCTAATCCTAAGGGTGGTGTAATATGCCCGGGCATTAGAGTTAGAAAATAAGGGTCCCTAACTAGGACGACCTGACCGCCTTGCTCCTTGCTCCCTGACCGCCTACAATCGAGTAGTGTAATAATACTTAGAGCAGTTAGCGAACTCAGAGTCGTCCATAGATGAATATAAGTAGTCGTCGCGTGGCTAGCGTGGAGTGTGCATGTGCCGGAGATTAGACTCGTGCAAATAAAAACAAAAGTCTCCGGCCGCCATTTTGATTACACGCCATGTGTTCGAATAAAGAAAATTGTGTCTTCTTTTGTATATAGGGAGTTACTAAAGGAGACAGAACCTGCTCCATACATTTCTGGGCCACGGTGTTAACAACTTGACATTTGCTTTTTTTTATTTAAAATATAATCATGTTTCATCACCGAAATTTTCAAGATAAACCAGTGTTGAGGAAGTGAGATATCCATAATTTTGTCTATAGGTATTCACAGAAGTTAAGTGAGCTTAGAATCACTTTCGAAAGCTATTCTTTTTCTTATTGTTGAAATCTATAAATGAATTATTGTATTTTGAATTATTTAGAGAGTTTATAATTAAAAATAAATAGTAGCACATTTTACTTATATAGCATACTAGATAAAAAAAGGACATTATAAGATATTACTTATACTTACTTAGTTATTAGTTAGTTTTAAGCAACTATTCAAACTAATAAATTAATACTAACAACTTTCACTTTTCTTAGGGCTATCTTAAAAATAGAAAAAACCATGAAAACACTCAAGCGCAAGGAAGGAAACCAAACAAACGAGTGAACAAATAGATCGATTGACTTACTGAATGAGTCAATTACCATAGTTTCATTCTTCATTCACTCAGTATTGCCAAACCTAATAAAGAATTCCGCCTATTTAATTTACAAATTTATTATTTAAAATAAAACTAACGCGGTTAGTTTACATTCATATAAGCTTGAAATGATTCTCATTAAATATTTCTTCAATTTTACTCAGCGTATTTTAAATTTTATTATGAGTTATTCATCCATACTAAAAACCCATTAAAGCGATTTCCATATCTTGAATTAACTTGTTTCTCCCTCAATACATTTTTAGGGGTTTTATGTATTTTGAATAAGGATAAAATAAGCTATTTTTTTAGACCAAAGTCAACCTGTTAACCCTGTGGCCCAGGCTTACTCAGTGTCGCAGCGCTCCAGAAGATTCTGTTTATGTTTAAGTTGTACCTAATTGTACCTACTACTTTAATTGTCGTGCTAGGGTTTATAGTTTATAGAAATTACTAGATTAATATGATGAGTTAAGCTAAATAAAGTAATAAATTATGATCTGTATAATACTATAAACCCTAGCACGACAATTAAAGTAGTAGGTACAATTAGGTACAACTTAAACATAAACAGAATCTTCTGGAGCGCTGCGACACTCAGTTTCCTTTAATAAGTATTCAAATTCCTCCTCTCCCATTTTTAAATATTTTCTAAAGTCCACTGGTTCCAGAGCACTGAGTATCCTCATATTGAAGTGCTCTATCTTAATTTCAAGTATTGCTTGACCCAGATACTTTACCTCTTCTTTTTTTCTTCTATAATATTCATAGATGCAACTGCCAAAGCCACCGCAATCACTGTTTTTTTTAACGGTTTAGATGAAAAAGGTGCCACGATACCCCGAGTCGGCAACGAATGTTCTTGACAATCCGAGCGCGTTCGAATGCAGACTGTACACTACACGGAGATTGAAGGAGCCGGTATTCAATGCAGTATAATAAATCGACTTGCAAGTGGCCACGCCTTACTACTGGGCCCTGAATACCGTGTAGTGTAATATCCGTTTAAGGCTGCAAACTAGACGGCAACGACAACGAGAGCGACAGCGGCACGTTCAGCGATGCGGATAAACTGGGCCATTCTCAATGCGAAAAGGTTTACTATAAGATATCCGGATGCAAATGTTGGTAAATTGTAACTGGCTGTAAATTCTTATTGTGTATTTTTTTCTCTTATTTTTAAAAGATTATTGCTGTTGAGTTTCTTGCCACTTCTTCTCAACGTGCTAGATTCAGTTCAATTTGTAAATTGTTTGACTTATTTCAAATGTATTTAAATACTTACGAAATAAAGAATATTTGAGTTTGAGTTTGAGTCAACGCCGCCAGCTGGCAGCAGAGCGGTTTGTCGTGGTTTAAGAGACGTACCGAACAAACGAAAATGTCGATACGGCACCATGAATACTTTCACAGTTCATTTATACAATTTATACTATGGACAAAAGAAGACGTAAATCTGTACTTTAAGCAAAGGAGGCGAGTTTCTTCGTTATTACGAAGACCAAAGACGAATTTCAATCAAATTCTTTGATAACACTAGAATGTTTGTGAAAACCTGTGATTATGTCCTGGAGAATATTTAATAACAAATAGGATCGGATTATAGTTACGAACATATAATATCTCCAGCAGAAAAATCGTTTTTTATTGTCTCGCATAATTTATAATTTTTTTTCGATTTTTGTGGTTAAAAATATTTGGCTGTTTTATTTTTTATTTATTTACTGTTCTATATCGGTGGTCTTTCTAAAAAAACTGAGATAATTTTTTCCAACGACATTTTACGAGGCTAGTTATCGATATCGGTGGACAACTAGATTGGCGTTCGCCGCTCGTTGCCCGCGGCTATCGCCGCTGCCGTCCAGAACGCTTCATACAACTCCATAAAAACTCAATTAAATAAATACTGTCTAAATGACTGTTAAGCAAATTATATTCTCAGGTTATATTATAATATAAATGACTACTTAAATGGCAAATCTATGTAGACATTTAATTAAATTTTTTCAATTATTGTAATTTTTATTAATTTATTTTACTAAACTTTATTTGGACTCGTTTAAATATGACATTCTATAATTACATAATCTGAACCTAATTATTTAAAATTCATATAACTTCACCAATTTTTGCACACTGACACCTGTCGGTAGGATGTTGGTGACCTCACTTTTATCTTTAAGACCTACAATGTACCGACTTTCTAGCAAATAAATATATTTCATTTCATTTCAATACTTTCTATCGTGTCGCGGAAACCGCGCCAGCGCGCACGCTGTCGCTCTCGCGCCTGCCGTCGCTGCTGTCCAGTTTGTGCCTTATGGTCATTTATGGAAATAATAAGGCAAAACCTAAACGGGTCACACACTGTACTGATGCAGTTAATATTTGATATTCTACAAAAACAGATTGATACAAATAGCTTCATTCATTAGTCGAGTCGCGCTCGGAAACGGACGTGTCTCGCTAAATTGCAGTCTGAATTCAATTCAATTCGCGATACGCGCGGCATCAGCCGCTGCACGTCACTATGGCTATGAGTTCCGAAAAACTCATAGCCAATGAGTTGTTGGCGTTCATCCAACACGCCATCGACACGATGGATGAAGTCAGTATCTTGCAAATCTGCAAGTCTGGCTTCACTCAGGACGAGATCAGTAGCGGTAAGGCGCTGCTGTACCAGACGCTCGGCAAGACCGCGCAGATGCCTTCCCGCAGGAGGGATGGGGGTGAACGAAGTCTCCAAGATATCATCACCCTACTGAAGGAGACAGACCCAGACGAGGTGCCCGCATTCGTAGCGAAGGATCTGAATAAGCTACCAAGCATTGGATTCGACCACGTCGACGTAAGCAGGTTACTGAAGGACATTACGTTCCTGAAGTCAAGCCTAGCTGATGTTCAGAGGAAGCTGGAATCGTCAGATTCTACAATCGGTGAACTTCGTACAGAATTATTACAATTGAAAAGTAATAACTTCATATGTAGGTCACCGGAGTTCGACGATTCTAATGTCAACACGAGGCGTCGCGGAGCGCAAGTTGCATCCGTCAGCAGTCCGGCGGCGTCGGCGTTGCCGATGACGCAGGTCACTGCGTGCGACACCCCGCGCCCCGCCGCCACCGGCTCCCCCGCGTGCAGCGCCCCGCGCCCCGCCGCTCGCTCCCTCGCAATGACGGAGCCGATGACTCAACGCGCACCGACTTCCCGCGCGTATGCTACCGCCGCCGCTGCCATTACATCACAGCGGGCGATAACGGAGAAGAGGAAGGGTTGTAGCGGGTCCGCTCGCAATATTGAACCTCCGCGTCCTACGCAGGACAAGAAGTGCGATGAGGAAGGCTTCATCAAAGTTGAGAGGAGGAAGAAGAAGCCTACCGTCCGCAACCACCGCGGCACCGCACCGCCCGTGTTAGGTCAGCTGATGCGCGGTGAAGTACCGTCGACGCAGCTGTACGTATCCAGAGTACACTGGTCTACGAAGGTCGAGGAGGTCGTAGATTACGTACGAAAGAAAACCTCTTTTACTCTGAGGGTTGAGCGTTTGGAACCTCGCCATAAAGTGAGTTTCAGCTCTTTTGTGGTGAGAGTGCCGACCCAACATCTGCCAACCTTCATGAAGGAGGATTTCTGGCCGCAGGGAGTCGTCTTCCGGAAATTTCGAGGACGACTGTCTTATGACTCACGACACACGTCACCGACTTTACGACAGCCTCAAGTGTAGTTTTTAAGTATTTTTATATATTCTAGTTTAAGGTATGTATCTGTTTATCTTATATGTATGTTAGACTGTAAGGTATTTATTCTATGGGCCTCTGTTTTCAATTGTTAAGATCTCATTGTAAATATTGCCTGAAATAAATGAATTTATTATAATTTATTATTAAGATGGCCTTCTAAAGTAATTGGTTTACATTCATCATGATCATCATCACCACAACTCTTTGTAACTCACCCACTGCAGGGAATGAGTCTCTCCTTTGGGTGACGAAGAACTATAGGCCATATAATCCACCAAGCTGGCCCAGTGCTGGGTGGTGGATGTCAGAATTTTCAGGGCGACGCAATGGCTTCTAACAAACCCTTCGACGACATTCGATTAAATTTTCCACGTTAATATCGATCACACTTGTTAATATCGAGCATGATCGAATGAATCCAGTTCACATTAGTGCACAGCTAGTTGTGATCACGTAATCAGACGCGCATGTGTACGAAAAAACGTAAACATTCCCACCGCATCGGTACCGCGCGGTACAAACAAACTTCCTTTTTTTGATTGATTTTACGTAATATTTAAATCTAAATTCTAATAGCTATTTAAGGTTGAACTGAATATTTAAGTTTCTTTTCTCTGTTAGAAATTATTGTTGGTTTGGTGTATTATTTCATTAAATGAACTGCTACAGTGCTTTATATAATTATATATTCTGATAAAAGTCGTCTTATGCCTTATGTCTACGGTTTTAGAAAGGCTGTATACTTTCACCATTTTTCTCAACGGCCCCTGACACTTTATTGAAGGTATTACAAGAAATGCTTAATTTCTGATAAAAGTTATCATTTTTCTGCGGTTTTAGGAAGATTGACTTACTATATTTTCACCGTTGTTCTCTACGACCCCTCTGTATTTTCAACAAATATTTAACAAAACGAACTAAGTAAGTAACTTATTTTATAAAAGTGATTTACTTTTTGTTTGATGTAAAAGTTAGGTTTCATGAACGAAGGTTACATAAGAAAAAACATTACAATTAAAATTACATACATACATAACTTCGCATGAATAGAACAATCACTATGCTCTGAATCTCCGCTCTCCTTCAATGGAAACAGAACGAGTATAGTGATTGATCTATTCAAGCACGGCTAACTTCTTCTCTACTTAGCTCCGCGTCAGTGGAAACGCAGCCTTAAACCGTAGTACGTAAACTACATTGAGCCGAACTCGTAGCACCCGTAGTTCATTCGTAGACCTCTGGCCTTTCTGTAGTCATGAGACGATTTCTTCAAGGTAAAAATGTATACTTAATAGGTACCTTAAAGGTTAATTTATTTTTTTCTGTTAGATTTGTAAAAAGTCGTATAACAGATGTTGTTGGGGTTGATGTGAGAAGGGTTCCTGCAACAGGTGATGCGCTTATTAAAATTAACCCTTTATATTAATAATAACAGAAAATCTATGCTTGAGTCATAACCGATGCTTAAAAATGTCTTAAGTTTAAGAAACCCTTCCTTTCATTTATTTTTCTAAAATTACATTTTAATTTTAACTTTCATATACATGAGTAAATATTTCAAGTTGTAACAGTCAAATTTAGCATTTAAAAAGTACACGTACTTACCTTGAAAAGGTACCTATAAAGTACACGTTTTTACCTTGAAGAAATCGTCTCATGGCTACTGAAAGGCCAGAGGTCTACGAATAAACTACGAGTGTTACGAGTTCGGCTAAGCGTAGTTTACGTACTACGATCTAAAGGTCTACACCATGCTGCAACTATGGCAATGTTTATTCGGGTAGCGTTAATGTCAAAATTATTCCTATTTCCGTAATTTTAAGGTTGGGTCAAGCAAAAATTAGTTTCTTACTTTAGAATCTATGGAACACATGTTAACTTTCACTTCGTTGGAGTGCAGTGAGGTCACGCGAATGAGATTAATAAAACATCCTCGACAATTGTATATATGCAATTCTACAAATAAATAAACATTTATGGCATTCACACATCATTATCTAGCTCAGATAAATGTTCTTAAAGAATTTGTTTTATGAATACTAGATAGCGTATAATAAAAAAGAAACATACATATTGAATTTATACATATTTTTATAAGAAAAAGAAAAAGTAGAATAAAAATATAAACAGACTTTTATCAGAATATAAACATAAAAATATAATTATCAACGACGACCGGCTGGTGTAGGGGTAATGTACATAGCCTTCTATGCCAGGGGTCCTGGGTTCGAACCCGGCGGCGACGGATATTTGTGTGATGAACACAGATATTAGTCGTCAAGTCATGGACATTTGTATGTTTATTTAAGTTTATTATCTAATCAAAAATATGTATTTATTTAATATGTATGTTTATATATTTCTTAAGTAAATCAGTTAACTAGTATCCATAACACAAGTTCTTTAAGAAACTTAATTTGGGCTAGATAATGTTGTGTGACTTGTGAGTGTCAGAAATATTTATTTATTTATTAATCGATGACTTGACGGCATCATCATACAAATTCATCATACAAATTTCTACTGTAACCAGGATTGAAACGCAGGACCTCTGGCATAGACTAAAATGTATGTTACCATTGCAGAAGCCGGACTTTATCTACTTATAATAAGGCAGTGTCGCTGAAAATGGCCCGGCTCCTACGATAGCCCATTTAAAAATAAATGCAGTTATGATTATCCGAAACATTTGAAATTTTGCGGGTTTATGCTACTATTACTATAGAAGTGCAAGTGTGTTTCATAATCGGCACATCGCCATTTTGACCACACATGACAATTTGCTTGGTCATGTTAAGACGATACACATTTTACAAACTCCACTATCTCAATCCCTTTAAAAGTAACAAATTAAAAGCATTTTTATTTTGTTCAAAACTGTGAGCAATCTATTTAGTAGCGAATAATAGATGACTCTGTAAGTTCCTATCATGGCCCATACCATCATTCCCTATAATGACAAAAATATTTTAGAAAAAAGAACTGATTTATTAAAATTTTCGATTCGATCAAAGTTAGTTTCTAAGGTAAATTTTATTTTATTTAGTAGTTTGTTTTTATTTTATAGTTGATTTTTATTTTGATAGACTTAAGATTAATGATAATGATTAATTTTATGAGAAGACTGTGATTTTATTTTGGTATTTTATGTTAAAAATGTTAAAGTGTTTACAATGCGTATATTTTCATTAGTATTTTTCTTCTGTTTCTCGAGGTAATGGTTATCAGAATTTTCATAGTGTTCAAAATAAAAGTTGGAAATACAATTTTCTGTTCCCATTATGAAACAAATTAAATGTGCAGCGGTGCGCGGGGTTGCGGGTTGACGCTCAAAATACAGAGTAATAAATAACAGAGGGAGCAAAAACTGGTTTGTATTACTTTTTTTGTGTTATTTATCAAGATTTGTAAGAAGTCGTAGGACAAATGTTGTTGGGCTTGTATTTATATTCTAGCTCCCCCCTAGTTCACTATATGGTACCTCATAACACAAGCTTTGCTTACTTTGAGGCCATGTTATTGGTGTGATTGTCTGGGGATTTAATTATGTATTATTATTTAATGCAAAATTTTAATTTCAAACAAATTCATTCATTACAGTTTACTTCAATTGAAAACTTGCTTCTCCTTAGTCCATACACTGACACGCTTTCGTTCCAAATAAAACTGTTTATGTTACAATTTCACAAAGATTGTTTTTAATAGTATTATGCTAATTTTTAAACATCAATCTTGGTTTGAAAATTTTAAAGATAAGATAAATTTCAATATTTTGCAATAGCATTTCCAAAACTTAAAGGTTTTTTGAATTTCCATTTCTTTGCGGTACTAGCCAGAGTGGTTTGGCCGCGTAGATCGACCGACTGGATCAACTCTTTATCTATACTAATATATAAAGATGAAGAGTTTGTTTTTTTGTTTGTTTAATCTCAGAAACTACTAGTGGGATTTGAAAAATTCTTTTTGCATTTAATAGCCCAATTCTTGAGGAAGGTTATAGGCTATATTTTATCCCGAAATTCTTACGGGATCAAAAGTTACGCGGGTAAAACCGCGCGTGGAGGCTAGTTTTTTTATACGGTCGAATGGATCAGTCGATAGTTTTTACCGCCAAAAAAACGATTGACGTCGATTGATTGGTGTGGTAACACCCTAAGAATATCTCTACCACCCCTGGATAAGCGTGTCTTAAAAAACGAGTAATCCGAGTGATACCCGCTTGGTGGTAGACCTTCAGGGTCCGACAGGCTAGCGACCACCCTTCATATAAATTCTATCGCCAAACATTACCGCTCTTGCTGTGATGTATACCGGCAATCTATACTAATATATAAAGCTGAAGAGTTTGTTTTTTTGTTCGTTTGTTTGTTTGTTTGAACGGGCTAATCTCAGAAACTACATGTGGGATTTGAATTTTTTTTTTGCATTGGATAGCCCAACTCTTGAGGAAAGTTATAGGCTATATTTTATCCCGAAATTCCCATGGGATCAAAAGTTACGCGGGTAAAACCGCGCGCGGTGGCCAGTATTTTATAAAGTGTTATGTCCTTTCTACACCCGTGTACTGTCATCTTCGATCTCATCTGCACTTACGATATGTTTAGAATGAGGTCAAACACAGCTTTAGTCACCAATTAAAAAAATAGATTTTAGCTTTGTAAGTTCGACGTATTTACATAGTGTTGAGGATCACGCTGGTGCAGCAGAGTAAAAGGAAAAGGCCAAAGTCCAAACTGTTGTTATATTTGTTTCAAAATGTCAGTACAAGCAAAAGTTGAGAGAGTATGGGGCGCGTATCGTGCTAGGGAACACGACTTTAACGACTGAATAGTATTTGAAGTTGTGGATTTGCCCTCCCCGATGTCTCAAATACTCCGCGCTTCCCCTTTACAAATTGACCTTAAAATTACAGAATAAATAATGTTAAATGAGTTAATTCACATGTATATGTAGATTATATTGTATAAGGTATTTAAGGTACAGACTAAAACGTTTATAAATTCGGTAGCTAACATATAGCAACTAAACTTAACATTTACACATACACATAGACTTTTTTAAATTTACAAACATGTTTATTATATGCACTATTTAAAAGTAATCCATTTTTTATATAGGCATTAGCAGCACTGGATACCTTACACAGTATAAAAGGTAAACGCCGGACAATCAACCACAAGAAACCCAGTTACTTATAGCATATATAATAGTAAAAATAGTTAGCTAATTGTCAACGTAAACAAACTAAACCGACATTTTTGTGCTCATTCTAAATGACACAAATCAACTCGCCGACATTTCTTATTTAGCACGTGCACTTGTCATTTATTTAGCATCACGACTTTAACACAAAAAAAACAGTTGTTTTGATAAACGGTGACACGAGAACATCGAACCCGGACATTTACTTTTAGGCTGGTAAATAAAATTTATTTCCATTAAATTGTATTTTAAGATTAAACGAATGAAACACGTTAAACTGAAATGTTTTTAAAATTTCAATGTTGTTAAAATTTAATACACCAGCAATTCAATACCCCCTTAGATACATTTTGATCTGTAATTTTATGAATTTATGGAATTTTGACCACGATACCCGATTTCAAATTCGCGCGACCGATATTTCGATGCTTTTACATGAACCATGATTGCGGCCTGCACTCCGCTGTCTGCGTGCTTGTCAAAAAAAATCTGAAATCGTGGTAAGAATCCCGTAAATTCATTAAATTATTGTGAAAATAACCGCGATGGTTTAAAATAGTGTTAGATTTTGACCTGGTTTGCATTAGAGGGTGAATTTTTCCCGGCGCTCACTGCAGGCAATCAAGCATCACGACACAATTCTAAGAAGCCGAGTTATCACTGCTTTGGTCAACGGAGTCAGTGAAAACAAGAAATTGAAACTACTTTAACTGCTGGACTGGGAGTGAAAGAAAAATATAGAATGTACCAGTTGCTTTTCTTCCCGGGCAAACTGTAAAAGTCAGTTAAGAGAAAGAGGTTTTATGAACGTTTTTGTGGGCGATAGGCTGACCCCCTGTCACTGCAATAGTCTCTCTCCATCATTATAATGCCTCTAAATTTGTCAAACGTGACATCAGACGGTTTTATAGCCTTTGGTGCCCATAAGGGACACAAGCGTAGTTATGTAAGTATGTATTCCACTGTAAAGACAGCAACAGCTTTAAGCAAACTGAACTCGAATGGAGCCGGGTAATAAAGCTAGTAAACTAATAAATCTCGTAGGTATTGGATTAGAAACGAAACTACGCAAGAACTTCACCAGTATAAACAAATCGGTTCCAGAATAGATAACCATCCAGACTGAGATCAAACAGTTTACAACTTTTAATCTCCGTCAGTGCAATTGTCAATCAAATAGTGTGTTTTTTTTTAAATAGAGTAGATTAGAGTTAGGTTATTATAGGTTCTATTAGGTCCTTACATATGAAATTGGTGTTTTGTCGTACTGGCCACTTTAATCTCAAATATCTCCTCTTTGGTTTAGAATTCCAAATTCAAATTTCTGCAGCTATTTACTCCGTATTTCTTTTGTTCTTTTTTTTTTGTTTTTTTTTCTCTGCGTCATTGAGTTTACAAAATGGGAAATTTAAAATTTCGCGTTATTTACGAATATGAGTTCCGCCGTGGCACCAGAGCTGCAGAAACGGCTCGAAGAATAAATTATGTGTATGGCAGTGGTATCGCTAGAGAAAGCACAGTGCGTATTTGGTTCCAACGTTTTCGTTCTGGAAATTTCAACCTACAGAACAATCCCCGTGGACGGCCGGAGACCAGAGACCGACATTGAAGTATTGAAGGCTATTTTGGAAGCGGATTCATCGCAAACTACGTCCGAGTTAGCTGCAGTCTGCGGTGTTAGTGACAAAAATGTTTTAATCCACTTGAAACAAGTTGGGAAGATAAGAAAGCTCGAAAGGATGGTACCTCATGAATTGAGTGAAGCAAACCGACAAACGCGCATTGACTGCTGCGTTACATTACTGAACCGGCAAAATAATGAAGCGATTTTACATCGAATCCTTACCTGTGATGAAAAGTGGATAGCAACAGGAAGCGCAGATTGCCATGGCTGAACCCCGGTGAACCATCCAAATTCTGCCCCAAGAGAAAATTAACTAGAAAAAAGTTATTGGTCAGCGTTTGGTGGACTAGTGTCGGTGTGGTGATTACAGCTTCCTTAAATCTGGCAGATGATTACTGCAGATATCTATTATAGTCAGCTTCAAATAATGATGGATAAACTAGCCGCAAAACAACGGAGACTGGTCAATCGCACAACGCCTCTGCTGCTTCAGGACAACGCAAGACCACACACTGCAGAACAGACTGCTAATAAATTACAGGAGCTTCAATTGGAATGTTTAAGATTTTCACCGTACTCCGCGGACAGACTACCATTTTTTTTAGAAATTTTGATATTGTTTTGGAGGGAAAAATTCAACTCCGATGAGGCAGTCCAAACCGCCTTCAAAGATTTTATTGATTCCCGTCCTAATGTTTTTTTAGAAAATGCATAAATGAACTACCTTTGAGATGGCAGAAGTGCATAGATAGCAATGGATCATACTTTGATTAACTAAATATATTATATAAAAAAAATAAACGACTTTTATTCCTCCCATACAAAACTCCAATTTCATAAGGACCTAATATTTAGGTTATAAGCATATCTGACTGTTGATCCAGGTAATACCACATTCAAACAAACAGTTTAGCTTTATTATATGAGTATACAGGGTGTTTTTGTTAAGAGTATTTTGAGTTTTGTTTCAGGGTTTTGCCACCTATCATACCTGAAACACTGCTCAGTCTTAACAAAAACAACCTGTATATTACTCAAGCTTTCTCATTACACAACGTATTTTTATAGTTATAGTTTTATTCCTTATTACTCAAATATTGCTCAAGTTTTTAAGTTTCATTTTTATATATTATTGTATTAAATAGCATACGTTTTTAACCGAATATAATCACGTTTAATTGATTTTAACATTATATTAACTCAACACTTCAATTTTGTAAAGCCTAAACGAGTCTTGTATTTAATACACTAACTATACATGGTTAATTTTAATAAGCGCAACAGCCTCTCCACATCAATCCCAACAACATTTGTTCTACAAATTTTCAAAATTATACTACTCTATTTACTCTGAGCGTAGGGAAAATATCGCTTCATAATAGTAATAGGTACTTCTTACAAAATGTAAAGTGAGGAGCAAACATTTTTTTTTTAATTTTTGGGTTATTTATCAAGATCGAAAAATCGTAGAACAAATGTTGTTGGGATAGACGTAGAGAGGATGCCTGCAAGAGGTTATGTGCTAATTAAAATTAACCCTCCTGTATAGCAACCAATTATGCTTATTACCTATTCGAGTAGACGTTTGTGTGGAGACAAGAAAGATCGTTTGCAGTTTCTATCATTTTGTACTTAATAATTTGGTATTAGAAATTAGGACCGAGTGACGTATTTAACCTAGGGGGAGAATGTCCAAGAGTAGATTTAGGCCTCCTAAATCATCATCAACAGCCTCTAACAGGCTGTTGATGATGATGGTGAATCATGTATACATCTGTTTCTTGTACCACTCTTAAATATGTAAATTAAATAATCAAAAAATCAATAATAACAAAGAGTATAATGACAGATCTCAAACGCATCACCAGTAACGATTCACAGGTGTCCAGATCAAAGAGACGCGCGCGCATAGCTTTGTTAGTCTTCAAAGACGTGTATAAACTCTTTGTTTGAAGGTTAATACTACTATTAAGCTATTTAAAGATGTATTAGTTTCAGTCTTATTAGACTGCACAATGATTTGACTGTGTAGTTTTAGTCACCTGACCGAAAGGACAATTAAGCTGAAATGGAGTAAGAGGGCTTTAAAGGAACGGTATCTGTTATAACATCTCTCATACAAATCTTAAAAAATAGTGGTAAATAAGTAACTATGTTATTGCTATAGCACGCAATGCAATATGCACGTATAATTTACATTTTTGGATAAGTACGGACAATATTGTATTTTGAATTTTAAGTTAAGGCTGATGGCACTATGCTGATGAGCTGCGACCATTTCAGCATTTTTAGTATTGCATTTGTATTTTCGTTTGACAGCTAATATTAAATAAAGCAATTTAAGAACATATAAAATGAAGCTGCGGCTGCTCTTTAGCAGCTTCACGTGGTTTTATCCGCGTATCTTTTGATACCAAAGGACTTTCTTGATAAAATATAGATTTACCTTCCTCTTCGCCTTGCTGATGTTTGTTAAAAGACTGAGATATGGTGAATTCTTGAAGGGTCTTAAAAAAATATAAATTGTTTTAAGGGCAATTGACAAAATAACGTGACGATTTCAGTACCTAGTTTCTGTTTCAGTACCATATTTATTTATAGTTCTGAAATCGTCACGTTATTTTGTCAATTGCTCTTAAAACAGTATGAATTTTTTCTACTTGATACTTAACATTTTGATATAGTATTACTTTTGGTAATTCTCATATGTTTGGTGGTTTAGTGGTATAGAATATTTACTAACTAGATATGTAATTATCGGTTACTAGATTTTCTTAACGGTGACTTGGGCCCCAATGTCACTTGATAGTAGGTGAAAATAAAGTCGATGACTATTTCCCGCACTTTTCTATACATGATAAGGAAGAAACAAGAAACTGCCTCTTCATAAAACTTTGTGGAAACACATAATAACAGTAGCAGTGATATTTGGCGGCACACTAACCAAGAGATGTCCTGAAATATGACCCTGAAGATGTCCTAAAACTATAAGCGAGGGTCGCATGGATTAGCCATCTTTTGATGATGATGGAGACCTCCCAGACGTATTCGTCGACGGCGATACCCTGTCAGTCGCACGGATTCTTTCTTCGCTCATGTGCTTGAAATGAAAAAAATTATTCATAATAAGACCATCGAATGGCCGCTTAATGACGTCACAATTTCAAGTCACAATTTCATAAAAATATTATAAAAAAATAATGAACTTAAATTTAAAGTTAAATCTTGTCAATGGCTTTTACTATAAGTACCTGATTTAGACGTAATTTGTTGGCAACCTAAATTTAAATTAATATAAAATATCATCCATGTACCGCACTCAAATGTACTAGTTTAGAATTGGTCTGCATAAAGTCTGAAGCTGCCGAAATAACTCAATGGCGTAATCACAGGAACAAAGGCAATTAATTCTTGTTATTGTCTTAAAAGCGATAGCGCATCTTTGATCACTAACATTTTTGATGAATGATGTTCATGGGTTTCCATTGCATCCACCATCAGTTCAACTGTTTATGTTTTAACATTATTTTAAAAATTAACATTGAATAACACGCCGACTTTATTTAATACGATTTCGCAAAATTTCTTGCTAGTATACCTACTTATCTAAATCTTTCCCACGAGTTGGGTTATTCAAACGGATAGTTTCCGTGATGACGAAAAAACATAAGTCTCTTCATATCAATTAAGTAAATGAATAATAAAGTGCAAAATGTTTAAGTTATCGATGCTTACCTAACAATAGTGTATGTTTCGATAAAATCGAAAAATACACAATGGTACAAGTATTCCATTTAAAAGCCGTCAAAGTTTACGACACCAAGATATCTTTGGTACAAAACCTGATTAAGCGTATCCTTGAGTAATCGACTTCAAATAAATAACTTTACAATAAAAACATCTTTAATGACCTTTTGACACCGGGCATTATTAGTTATGCTGATGACAGCACTGTTGTAGAGAGATACGTATCCAATGCGCGAGCGAGCCCCCGTGAAATCCAAAGTTTAAGAAAGTCAATGATTGAGCGCGTTGATTTGACCTTACGGAAAGTATCCGATTGGGGTGAGTCGAATTTGGTCAAATTCAACGCGTCCAAAACTCAGGCGTGTCTATTCTCCGCAAAAAAGAGCACCTTCACATTAACGCCCACTTTCCAAAATGTATCTGTCCCCATCACTGACCATCTAGGGCTTTTAGGCGTAACTATAACATCTAGTTTAAACTTCGGTCAACAAATTGTGTCCATGGCTCAAGTAGCTTCGAAAAAGTTGGGAATCATCTCGAAGGTACGGCGGTACTTCAGCCCTGCACAGCTTCTGAACTTATATACAGCTCAAGTGCGATCATGCATGGAGTACTGCAGTCATCTTTGGGATGGTTCAGCCAAATATCAACTAGAAGCGCTGGACTCCGTTGACCGAAGAGCCCGTAAATTAATTAACAACGTCGACCTTACGACCAAAAAACTACAGACCCTAGAGCATCGTCGCAAGGTTGCCTGTTTAACCGTGTACTACAGGATACATTTTGGTGAGTGCGCGAGTGCTCTGTTTGAGCAAATTGAACCCTCACCCTTTCACCATCGGACTACTAGACGCAGACAGAACTTCCATCCGTATGTGGTTGATATTCCGAAAAGTCGAACTAAGCGCTTTGACAGTTCCTTTTTGATACGGGTCGCCAAGGTTTGGAATGAACTGCCTGCGTCTATTTTCCCTGACCAGTATAGTCCTAGTACTTTATTATTATTATAAAATATGGATGGGAATAATAAATAAATATTTAAGCGTCGAGTGAATAGGTTTCTCGTGGATGGACGTGTACCACCTTAGTCTTCATGTTCACTTAACATCAGGTGTCATGGAAGACAAACGTCCCATCCATATTTTATAAAAAAAAAAAAAACTTTATTTTCTCTACAATAAATCAAATTTGTAATTAATTAGCCTGTGGCGAAAATGTCACTACTTATATTATATACTCTATGTAAATATTTGTTATAGTTTACTCTCGAATAGATGAGATTATGTTTTTCTGTGCACTTTCGATTAATGTCAGTTTGCATTGTTATGAGATAATTTCAATGAATTAATACAACATATTGTAAAGCAGGAACGTTGTTTGATTCTAAAGCAAGAACACACAATAACCATCCAAAACATTCGTTCCCGCAAGCCCACTGCAGGGTTATGAGTGTTCCCCTGGGGACTAGGAGGTATAGGCCATAACCTACAAGGCTGGCCTAGTGCTGGGTGGTGGATGTCAGAATTTTCAGGGCGCGGAAAAGGCTTCTGACAAACCCTAACTGATGATGAAATCAAATTTAAATAGCACAGTACTCGTAAGTTGGATTGACTACAGTGTACCAGCATGGTTTTAAGGATAAAAATTAATATATGCCGTAGAATATCGAAAAAACTGCAGTGCCTCCAGGCCATTTTCGTAGAAATATTTTCACTAACCTTTTAAACAAGGATTGCTGAGCAGTTTGGGTTTACATATACATGAGCTGCATAAGTGCTGCATACGTTAAATTTTCTACTTTGAACATTAACTGTTAAATAAATAAAGTTGAATCGCTATTTTATAAATAAACATCGGCATAATTTTAATGGATTTGGTATTTTATTTACCATTTCAATTTATTTGCTAGTTTATTTTCCCTATCTACGAAAGTTCCTATCATTGAACTAGATTGGATAACGTCCAAAATATGATTGAATTTATGATATCTAGTATGGCGCGCTTGCGGCTATGTTCTCGATGCGTATCCGTTAGTGCATTTTCTGTAGACGTAGTTTACTCCAAAAATGTCCTACAAGATTATATTACATTATAGTCAAAGATCGTTCAGTAAATTCACCATAAAATATTAAGAAACATAATATTGTCATAAGTTTTCGCGATTCATACTAAAACAAACTTAAATAACTACTTAAATAAAACACTTTTTAACCGGATTTATCGCGTATATTTAGTCACGAACGACTGTGACCACGGGGTCTGCAAAGACACTGAAACGTCGAGTTAAAATTTAAAATGTAAATATACGCGATAAATCTGGTTAAAAAGTGTTTTATTGAATTAAGAAACATACCTAAAACCCATTTAACTTTCACGTAAGAGTAGCATTTTTGCTTTATTAAAATGTTAAGAAGTGTTTGATGATAAACTTAGTAGGTACCTACGTATTCGCTTAGGCAGATTTATTTTATCGAACGTAGTTTTGATTTGATATTTTATTTTTTATTTTTACAGTTGTTGCTTAGTTTGAACATATATTATGACATGATAGGTTTCTTTTTGGTTTTGAATGTTTTATTTGTAATTATTTAATCTTATATTTTATTTTGTATGTTTTTTATCTTATCTATTTAAAGTAACATTAGTTTACAATTTGTGAGGCGGAATTATCTTCTGCTTAGGCTCTGACAGAATAACAGCTTTGTTACTGAACTAGTTTCGGTATTGAACATTATGCTGAGTCCGGGCCTTTTTGCTTATATGACCTATTTGGAAAAATCTGTTTTATTTTGTGTTTTCATTTGTTTTTCTTTTGTAAGTAAATAAAGTTTTTATATATATATTGTTTTTAAATAGTCACGAAAATGAGGTTCTTTGATAGGGGTGGCACGACTTTGGTCAAGTCTGACATAGGTCAAATTGGTAATTCGTCAAGTCCTCTTTTCGACATATTTTGAAATTTGCCAAACATGCTATTCGTCAACTTAATCAAGTACAGTCATTAGCAATAGAAGTACACTAGTTTATTTTCTTACTAATGCAATCGATAAAAATAAATATAAAAAGAATAATTATAATTGTATATTTTCAAAATTTAATCTATTAACCTTTACATTTATATTCATACCCAACACAACTGTTTCAAACAAGTCAATACATCTATTTTCTCACTAATTAACTTCTCTATAATTTTTTCTATTTTGGCATCTTTAACGATGTCGGATGTCTTCCTTTTTTTTCCTTCTTCTCTTTTCATTTTTATTAAATAATAATGAGCTTCTTTTTTCAAAATACTTATATACATGAATAGATTATACTTTTCTTGTACCTTTGTCCCTAATCTCCGGTGCCAACCTTCGACTGCATTGGTGGTTCTATGGCGTTCAGTTGCACAACACCACATATCTTGAGTAATCCTCTTTTGCCATTGCTCTAGAAAATATTTTTGAAATTGTTCCGCTCTAACATCATTGTTTGGTAGCACGTTTTGTATTGCCAACCATCCTTCAGGAATGTACTGACAAGGCAGTAAGGCTAAGTTTGTGGTAAGCCTAACATGCTTTTTTAAATTGTCGTCAGTTAACATTCCGAGAGCTTGTGCTTTTCTATAAATTGCTTGATTAAAATGAAAGAAGCAGCCTTTGACAAAAATATCCGGAAAAATGCTTTTTGCAGCATTAATTACGGCTAGTTCGTAGTCGCACTTTAAAAATTTAACATGTAGTTTGAATTGGAAACGCAAAATCGAGAACACTCTCTTGTAGGTCTCCTTCGTTTTGTTTGGCAAAAGGCAAAAAAATACAGGTATAATATTGGTACTTGCTCTTGTACTGCCCAAGTCAACGTGTATTGAGAAAAGTTGAAAAAACGGTGGTGGAACGGTCTTAAAAGTGCCATCAACAAATATCAAATCTGTATTTAATGCCATTTCAATACCTTCATCCTTAGCAAATATTAATAATTTCGGTAGGTCGTCTTTACTTTCATAAACCAGAAAATCTTTTGTAAGAATATCTGGCAGTTCAACCGTATCAACTGTTGAGAACTTGCACGTTTGTACGCCAATCACCTTCTTTCTTAATTTGTATAAGCCATCACGCTTTGATCTTAAGCTTGGCGTATTCTCGAAATTATCCTCCTCTTCAAGTTCACCCATGGTTTCTTCAAAAATTGTGCTTACAGACTTCCATTCCTTTTTTACTCTTTCTCTACATTTATTCATCTTCACGTCAACCAAATTCTTATCAAAGTCTGCCTTGCAAGTATGGCCGCTTTCTCTCAAAACTAATATTTCATCGCTGCTTAAAGTTATGGATCCATTACAGTCACTTCTATGTATGCAACGCCAGATTGTGGTACCATTTTTGTTTGTGAAATTATAATGAAACTGATGTCCCGCACGTAAAATTTTACGTTTTCCTTTTTCAGTTGGGTGGCACGACTTTGGTCAAGTCTGACATAGGTCAAATTGGTAATTCGTCAAGTCCTCTTTTCGACATATTTTGAAATTTGCCAAACATGCTATTCGTCAACTTAATCAAGTACAGTCATTAGCAATAGAAGTACACTAGTTTATTTGTAACACTGCATCTCCTTTTGAACCCACACATTAGTCAGTGGAGGGGTGGCTTAGAACAGCCCTACCACCCCTGGATAAGGGTGTCGTATAAAGCGACTAATCCGAGTGACCCCCTCTTGGTGGTAGGATCCCTTGATGGTTCGCCTGGATAATAACCACCCTTCATATAAAATCAGTCACAAAATATCACCGCCCCACTGATAATATCTTCCGACAGTATTAAGGTACCCAGCACATTTTCAGGTCAAACGCGGGTTTATCACCGAAAAAAAACACAATAAAATAAATATAATATTTAGTTTTAAAAGACAAGCTGTTCTGTTTAGTTCTAATTATGAAAACACAAAGTCCGGACGTGTTCTCTGATGCCCTGTCAGTAAATTTTAAGCGCTGTCATGTTCAGTTTTATTTTTTTACGTTTCGTTAAATACGCAATCTTGTTGTTTTAGAAAATGTTGAAAAAAATTGGTGAAAAAGATTCACAGCCGCACTTCAACAATTCATTATTCATCACAACTCTTTGTAATGAACCCACTGCAGGGCTTTGAGTCTCTCCCCTTGGTGACGAGGACGTTTTGGCAGTAACCAACCAAACTGGCCTAGTGCTGGTTGTTCGATAACAATAACTTTTATGAACTCGTCCGCTACTTACCGTCGTATACTTACGATCATTTGTCGGTTTTTTATTTTTAAAACAAATCTTATTTGGTTAGTTGACAAATAAAGTAATTACGAGCGTAATTACTTTATTTGTAATTATTTTATTTGTTTTATTTGCAACTTCGTACGTGCGTTATCTAAAAAGTCCTTTATTTCCCGTTCAGCTGCGAATTTCGGGAATTGCTTCCATAATGCAACCAGACTCCCATTGAAAAACCTTTTAATTAAGTTTTACATTAGTGCCCTTAAGGAATAAGATTTTTCATACAAACTATAAAGTCCGTATTTCCCGATCCCGTAGGAATTTCGGGAATTCCTTCCTACACCCCCTAAGGAATCAGCTCTCTTCGATCAGAAGTTATGGCTGTACGTTGTCTGTCAGTCACTCAGTATCTCAATGAGTAATGGAACAGTCTTACATACCTTATATAGTCTTATGTATGTCGCAGGGATTTTGTCAGAGACGTGATATTATAATTTCACTAGTGAGATTATAATTACACGGGTTATTGTTAATAACGACCAGTTACTTAATTTCACGGTCTCTTATAATAATAATAATAATAATACACCGAATATATAAGTGCAATGGAAGCAAATGATTTATATAAATACTTAGGGTTTCAACAGCTTAGGGGGCTAGATCATACAGCCATTAAAAGTTCTCTCACCATTGAATTCAAAAAAAGACTAAATGCAATTTGTAAAACACAACTTTCCGGAAAAAATCTGATTAAAGCACTCAACACGTACGCAATCCCTATTTTAACTTATTCTTTCGGTATCATTAAATGGTCCAAAACAGACATTGAAAACATATCACGAATCATACGCACCACACTGACCAAACATAACAATCACCACCCTAAATCTGCTATTGAAAGACTCACAATCAAAAGACAGGATGGAGGTAGAGGTCTGATTGATTTACATCCTTTATGGCTAAAACAAGTCAACAGTTTACAAATTTTTTTTCACAATAAGTCCCTATCAAGTAAATTACATAGAGCAATTGCCCAAAACGATCAAAATTACACTCCACTTAACCTTACAGAAAACATCAATTTAGAATTTTCTAGAAATATAGACCCTCAAAAAACCAAAATAGAAGAATGGAAGAAGAAAGTGTTGCATGGAAGACATCCACACGACTTAAGCCAAGCACATGTTGACTTGAAAGCCTCTAACATGTGGCTTAAAATAGGCACACTATTCCCAGAAACAGAGGGTTTTCTAATGGCAATACAAGACCAAGTGATAAATACAAAAAATTATAGAAAGCACATAATTAAAGATCCCACAGCCACAAATGACAAGTGCCGTAAATGTCAATCACAACCAGAAACTATACAACATATTACAGGAGCATGCACTAACCTTACACAGACTGACTACACACACAGGCATAACCAGATAGTAAATATAATACACCAGAAATTAGCAATTAAACATAAACTCATACAGGACACAAACACTCCATACTACAAGTATACACCGCAAACGGTATTAGAAAATCAATCGCATAAAATTTATTACGATCGCGCCATCCTTACTGATAAAACTATCCATTATAATAGACCCGACATAACTTTACAAGATAAAATAAATAAAGTTACGTATTTAATCGATATTACCGTCCCTAACACCCATAACATTCAAAAGTCAACAGCTGATAAAATAAATAAATATGCAGAATTGAAAGAGGAGATAATAAGAATCTGGAAACAAAATAAAGTATATATTATACCAATAGTCCTTTCAACCACCGGAGTCATCCCAAAACAACTCCACCAATACCTGAAATTACTAGACCTAAACAAAAATATATACATCAGTCTCCAAAAAGCGTCAATATTAAATACTTGCAGAATAGTTCGAAAATTCTTACAACTTGAAGAAAATGAAACCATCCCATCCTCAACAACCACCTCACTGTGATTTACTTGGCGTCAGCCCGTAAACACAGTTATAACCGGCTAGTGCCGAGAATAAATAAAAAATGTAGGAAAATAATAATAATAATAATAATTGTGATATTGTAATTTCACGGGGCTGCAAAAGCGATATTATAATAACCCTAGGCGTATTATGATTTTTACCTGTGGTCCAATCTTATAAAATAAAAAAGCCGGAAAATGTTAGGCTGTATTTATTGTATTATTGAAATTGGCCGACAATCCAATCCAATTGTCAAATTTATATTTTTTATCGTGTAAGTTACTTACTCAATTATGTAAACTCGAGATTTTTATTTTGGCTAAGTAACATAACTTAATTATCACATAGGTATCTTAAAATATCAATTTCACTGTATCGGTGTAGTGAAATTATATGTAATGTCACTAAAACAAGGCCGTTATATTGTAAGAAATATGACGCATTGACAAAAACCCGTGTTATTGTAATGTCACTAGTGAGTTTATAATACCACGGCTATAATATCCCGGCGACATGTATATTGATTGATTAACCATGTTTATTTAACCGTTCAGTAAAGTTAGTTTTTCAGTAAAACTATAATAATAATTAAATGTAGGAAACAGTTACCTAAGAGACTATTTATTACTTGCTGCAACCCGGTCCCGTGAAATCCTAAGAATAATAGTATCTTATGCTTATTTAGGTTATGCCCGACCTGCACACCTTATTATATCCAAAAATTTGTTAGTATTGACAAAAAGAGTAACAAACATTTATAAATCTATATATCATGCTTACAATAATAATATTATCACGTGGAATTGATGTATGCCCAAAGCTTGAGTCATGTTGAATTCACAACGGAAGTTGATGCTACTTATCCTAATTAACATCCGAACTCAAATCAATTTGTTTTACCAAACTTGGAATCAAACTTGTCCTGAAAATAGTGGAGATATAGGACCCTGCCATGGACTCATTTAAAAAACATTGTGATGATGTTCAAATGAAACTGAGGTACAGTATTAACGTTTTCTTCAATATTGCATTATAAAATATTAGCAAATCTAGAAAAGGCTAATATTTGTATTTACTGACAAGCGGCTTTTTGTTAACTACTTATTATCCGAGATGTCAATTACTTTCTAAAGCATATAAAGTTTGATAAAAAAAAATGTTAAGTTCTTGTTCTGCTAGCGAAAATTCCACCAATGCACCATAAGCATTTTTGAGAGCTGCCCAAATGCGCGACCATTTCAATTCAAGAGTGGTTTAGATTTAAAATTTAGAACAGATGATGAATGAAGGATCACACAGAGCAAGAAACGTGTTTGTGTTTTTCTATTTTAATGTCTGTAATTATTGACGAATTTACAATTCACTCTTATCATAAATATCTCAGCTGATTTGAATGAATATTATGTAGAATATTGGTAACTGATATTCTGAAATCACACATAAATTGTTTTTATATTTAACATTATTTTAAATAGTAATAACTACCATATTTATTAATAAATTTCTCAATACAATAAAGTACCAAAGTTTAACTATTTTACACTTTACCTAAACGGTCAAGAGTAATTCACTTTTTCAATCATCTTTTACATAATCTAATTAGCCGTGAAAACTTAAGTCAATATATTTATTTAATTGGTTCCGTATACAAAGATCCAGTGATAGTACACTAGCTCACATCATTTATACATCGTAAAAGGGTTCTTTGATCGCCTGATACCCAGCTCAGTTCTGGTCGTAAATCTCTCCACAAGTCTTTAAACTCCTAAAGAAAATAATACTCGTAAATTGGAACCAACGAAACCATTTTATTTCTCCTAGCCTTTGATCCCGGCCTGTGTTTACTTATCAAAAACCTCTCAAACAAAGAAATAAACTTTTAAGAACATCTTTTTTTTTAGTACAATTCGTAAACTTATGAATTTCGTTAATTTTTCATCGTGTGTATTTCTTATTTTTCAATTAATAAAAAGAGTTATACTAGATAATGACGTTATTTTTTCCATGGCGAAGTCGTGAATTAATAATTCTAATAATACAACCCGCCAATTTCAGGTTATTTTTATAAAATGACATTTATCCCACACCAATATCCTTGAGGCGAGTCACGTTTACATTGATACGGAAAAGAAATTCAGAGACGAATTTACGGCTGTCAAAATTAGCCCACTCGATCCAGAAACGCATCTGAAATACAGATTATTACCTTCGTTAATTTGACATCCAAAGATCCAGCACGACACAATATACACTTTTTTTCTTATTTAAAAAAGTATCACTGTTAATTAGCACTGGCCGGTTATGAAAAACGAACCGTTGCTCGAATTTCAAATCGCTATCACTCGCGTCTTGTGGCATTCATTCCGTGAGGGGCGGCACAGGCGTCGCACGCGCGGCTCTAGATCACACTGGCGGAGCTCGCGTCCCTCCGCTACCGCTACGTCATACCTAAACATCGGCCAAACACACCAATAATCACGATTAATTTTAGGTTGCACTTGTCCGAGTGATTGTTACGATGTTAACTTGTTTGTAACTGGGATTTTGGTGCTAATCCAGAAAGACGTTTTATTATGTAGAGCAAGAAGATAGTCGGTTTCAATAATTCTTCGTCATGGAAAGACTACATCATTTTCTACAGACTCAAATAGAACTTACAATAATAACATACGTTATTAAGGATTTATAATATTTGGGATTACAATGATAACATGTAGGTAAGTGTGATTATGATAAAAAAAATGGATTGAGAACAGCTGTTGAGATTTCTGAAACAAAACGCAAGTGCTGATTCGCTTCATTATTATATACATTCATACTTATGGCAGCTTTAAGTTATAATAGTAACAAACACCCTTGACTTAAGCTGCATACAAGATTTAATTCCCTAAGTCCTATATTTTCCTTTGCCTTTCCTGTGGTAATTTCGAGAATAATTTCCTTAGTGCACCTCTACACCCCTTAAGGAATGTATGTTCCAAAATCGTCTTCTTGCAAATGCAATGCACCGAATGAAATATATTGAATCCTCTGTAAAATAGTATAGTGTGCTCTTCTAGTTAGTAAGTACTAATTAGATCGATAAAACTCTCAATGCCAATATTAAACATTATTAAATGTCGCCATTTCCTGACGCTTATATTAATTGACTAGCCGCGTAGGGTTGCCAAAGAATAACGCTCCTAAGTAAGTGTTACGTAAAAAGAGACTAATCCGAGTGAGCTTTAGGATAGGACCTTATGTCCTAGCTAGGAACATAATTATAAGTTGCAGACTTATAATTTCAGCTCTCCAACAGTAATTGAACCCGTGTGCTTCGATTTTATCGTCACTCAAGGGAGATTAATGTTTAACGTGAGTTTAGTGTTTGACGTAGTATGGAGATTTGAAGTAGAGCGCAAGTTATGATCGTTGTTGTTGAATCGATAGTTAAAGTGGTGTTGCAGGTAAACAGGAATGGTCTTATCATACAGAATACGGTAGACTACAGATAGGATGTAAGTATTCCGACGAAGTCGAATGGGAAGCCACTGGAGATTAGTTCGGAATTCAGATATGTACAGAGACCTTATGCAGAGATTTTGGAGCCGCTCAAGTTTATTAAGAAGTTCAAGTTTACATACGCATACATCAGTAAATACTTAGTTAATATTAATTTTTTATTCTATTTTTTCTCTTCATCTCAACTATAACGTCCTCGAATTTCAAAACTGACCCACCAGTCATCCTGTAGAAGATATTCATAATGATAAATATTCGCATCCGACCGATAGTTAGAGTACAGAAGTTACAGGTGTTCTATATTTCGTATAAAATTTAATAAATAACCCTTCCTAAAATTTTATAAAAAAAAATGGAAATTAATCCCTAAAATGTACCTATTTAATTATCACAAAACCACTCTTCGTTCCTTCCTTCGTATTTTCTGAAAAAAGAGGCTCAATTAATAAGAAACACAATGAGCAGATAATTCCGTCATCCGCCAATTTTCCGCGGCATTCATCTGACCTATAACCTGCTGTCGCCTGTGACTGTCTTCCTCGAAAGCGACTCACGCGCATCTTCCTCGAATTTTCTCTATACTCCGAGTTTTCTTTGTCCCAAATCTCAGAACATAAATATATATCACTTTAAATACTCACTTTCTGTGGTAGCGAACTATTTGTAGATATGTTTACCTGTCTAAGATACGCAAATAGTGGGAATATTATTTTTATAGTTTGGTTTTGTGTATAAATGCTTAAATTTTGCTTTGTTTTGAATATGTGATGTTTAACAAGTGTATGATGATCAGCAAAGTAGCTTTAATACATGTCATAAAAAGCATAGAATGTACATAATATGTCCTTCTCTTTATATTCAATTTCAACTCGTACCGTCACGTAATTTTTGCGTGGAAGACAAAAGCATTGATTCATTCTCGCAAATTTTCATGTTTATAACATTAGTGATATTAGCAGGATATGGGTTGGCGCTCGTTTGTCGGCTTCCGATAAAGAAAATGGTGCTTTCAAATCGAATTTACGATTTTCTTTTAAGTGGACCAGAAATACAGTTTTATTTTAATTTCTTGTTCCCATAACCACTTCATTTAAGTGACATAAATCTTGCAAATGGGTTCATCAAATAATACTTCTACGGATGATTTAATTTTGTGTTTCATTAGAAAACATCTAAGGTACCAATAAATCATGTTCAGGTTTTTGGAACATAGTTGTTTGGATGTTAACTAGAAGTGACGTTAAATAATTTACGAAAATATGCTACCAAGTAATATGGTAACAGACAAGTTTCTCTGAATCGTAGAAGCTTAACGGTATTCTTGTAGCGTTTCATTGTTTAAAAAAATATTGCTTCTTTACCACCGGTTACATACATTTGTACATACATACATAACGTCACGCCTGTATCCCTAAGTAGTAGGGAATTGGGCTTTCTGGCTCACGGTCTTTCAACATAATCGAAGTTTTAGTATTCAGTCTAAGGTGAACCATTCAACTATAGAGCGCTTGATCAAGCGCTCTATAGTTGAATGGTTCACCTTAGGCTGAAAACTAAAACTTCGATTACGTTGAACGACCGCGAGCCAGAAAGCCCAATTCCCTACTTTAAAACTGATAAAGTAGGTAGATTTATGGAAAGCACTTCATGAGTTACTTAGGCTCATTTTCGTGTAGAATATGTATTAAGTATTACCTATTAGTGAATTCCAATACTTTTTCATTCTCGAACTAGATTAAGAGAGGAAACTTGATGGGGTAGCTTAAACGTCGGTGATATCTATAACTAATAGATAAATATACCGTATTCATTTCCTATTTTAATTGATCAAGCGCTCTAATAGTTGAATGGTTCACCTTAGGCTGAAAACTAAAACTTCGATTACGTTGAACGACCGCGAGCCAGAAAGCCCAATTCCCTACTTTAAAACTGATAAAGTAGGTAGATTTATGGAAAGCACTTCATGAGTTACTTAGGCTCATTTTCGTGTAGAATATGTATTAAGTATTACCTATTAGTGAATTCCAATACTTTTTCATTCTCGAACTAGATTAAGAGAGGAAACTTGATGGGGTAGCTTAAACGTCGGTGATATCTATAACTAATAGATAAATATACCGTATTCATTTCCTATTTTAATGGTAAACTTGGAGGAGGATAATCTATGAAAGGAAGAGTAAAAGTAAAAAAGAAACAAAACTATTTAAAAAGTTTATTATCTCTACTTAAACCGTTTGTTTATACAAAAAATATTTTAATGATCATTTCTGACTATAATAAATCCAATACATCATTTATTAAATTCATTATTACCTATTAACTTTCAGTAAGAGTGAATAGTACAACTATGAAGCAGTTATACATACTTGTATTATATTATTATTATATATTTATTGAACGAAAAACTTTTACAAATTAAGACATATTGTTAACTTATGGTTATTAAAAACATCATATTATAAATAATTACCAATTATGTCAAGGTATTCGAAATAGGTAAGTCATATACACACATAATATATCTACATCATTTGTATTGTAAAAATAAAACATAGTATGCAATTACTTATGAGTTATTATGGAAAATTATTAAAAATACTTGTTACTTTCATTACATATTTGCTCACTCATTTTATCAATAACTTCGCGGACAGCTTTGTATACTTCATCCTTGAATATGTTTTGTACAACATGCTGACAACATATTTCAGCGGTGCATTTACACATTCCTTCACTGTTAAATTGATCTGCATCATAGATTTCTAGTTTTATGATTTTGCGACCCATGGCAGGAATTTTTATGTATGAATATACCTCGTTTTCTTTTACTCGTTTTCTTGATACGGCGGATCCTTCACCAATTTGTTTCTCATAATTGTCTAAAACTTGATTAGGTCGAACGAAATTAAACAGAGAATCTGAATCCTGAAATTAAAATAAATTCAGATAGTTATTACCGAAAGTGTTTTTGATCAGATATTACGTACTAGGTAAGTACGTAATATCTGATATATATACGTATATTAAACATGATTTCTTTTACATTAAATTTTTAAACTTACCGACATCATCGTTTTGGTCTTCAGATTTTATGGAGAGGCACATGTACGACTATCTGCACTCTCTTATAATTTGGGACTAATAAACAATTAATGAAATAGTGCACGCACCTATTCCATAATGTTATGATAATTTGCATTGTCAAATAAATATATCTACTAATATTGAAACTGTTTCAGTATGTAAATCTGTAATTACTTCCCTACTTTCTACGTAAAATAGTATCATGTATTCTACAAAATAAATTAAAAGTACGAGAAAAACCATACGACAATATTAGTTGCTTAAAGATATCGGTTGCCTTTTCAATAAGGAAGTTTTGCTGACTTGCAGCATTCGCCCGCCGTGAAGATTAGAGCGCACACTCTCTCATCATTACCATATCAGGCCAGCTTCCTTTATCTTACTACAAACCACCACTAATACACAAACGGAGTCTATTTATAGAACCCAATTTGCCTCCTCCCACCATTTGCCGCTAATTTTTGTGACCTTACCTTATCTACTTATTCAAGTGATCAAGTTTTCAGAAAACTAAAATTTTAATTACGAGGATTAAATTATGTAAGTATTCAATTGAGTTTTCTATAGAATTTTTTTATTAGACAATATTTTTTCTCTTTGTTTTACTTTTATATTCTTAACGTGATTGGTATTTTAAAATTAATATTTTTTAAAGGTCGAGCAAACAAGAAGTATATATGAGTGAGAGCAGCTCTTCGAGCGATAGCAGCTCGTCAAGCAGCCGGGAGTCATCCCCCGTGCGCGCGGCCCCGCCACCGCCGCCAGCCGCGCCAGCTGCGCCTGTGCCGGTCGCCGCAACGCAGCCTGCTGTAACTGAGAGGAAGAGGAAGTCCACTCACTCCCGTTCGTCTATTAAAAGGTAGCTGTTTTTACACAATATTCGTTGTGAAAACTTAGTAATCTGAAATATGAAGTTTTAATTATTTTCTAAACGAGCTCGTAACTAAAAGTACATAACATGTTTTAATTTTGTTTAGTATTTATACAATTTACTCGTTTTAATACTTAATTCTTAACTTTTATCATGTTGAATAATACAACATAAATAATACGAACAAATGAATCAAGAACATTTTCATACGTAATCGTAAATACGATAGTTTCTTAATTTAAAATTATTATAAATATTGGATTATAGTACCTACGTACCTCCTGTAGTTGTTGAATTATAATGCTTATACTAATGTAAAGTAGGTAAATAAGTATAATATGCTAATAAAACTTATACTTATAGGTACCTAAACTCAATTATAAAAGTAATAAATTAGCAATACATTAATGAAAATAAAATGGAATGAAATAAAAATACATAAATAAGTTTATAAATTAAAAATAAATTTATATAATGATTACTTATTGTTGTATTAATTATTATTATTTTCGAAGTGTATTTATTTTCTCCTCCTATTATAATTATACTACTACAGTATTATAGAAATAGTCACTAACTAAAAAATATTTTTATTCTAGATCCAAACATGAAGAAAAGCCGAAGAAGAGTCAAAAACGTAAGGAAAAAAATGATATGCGAACTACAGGTACTTCAAAGATCACTGCCAGAGACATGTTGGGGAGTGATTCGGACATGGAAAATGAGACAAAATGTGGTAATAAAAATCAACCATTAATATCATACTTAAGTCGTCGAGTTGCTAACGGGATATCAAAGCAATATAATACAAATATAACAGGCTCACGGTTTGTCGACTTAAAATTATATATGTGCGATGAAATAGAGAATATATCGCCAATGAACAGGTGGCGTCAGGCCGTAGTGACGCTAAAAATGAAGATGGAGGATAATAACCCAGCATATCGTCACTTGGTCAAATTTTTAAAAGAAATAAGAAGAAACTTTAAGGATTGCCCAGTCACGTACGTCAGTACGCCTAATCAATGAGAGCGTTTTATTTACCTATTCATACTTTATAATTTTAATACTTATCATTTTACATTATTTTTTTTACTTTATGTTATCTTAGGTACTTATTTCAAGTTATACTACTTATGTTAATTCACCTACTTAATCGTTATAATCGTTTAATAATAGTTTTCTAAATATATTCCTGTTGAAATTAAAATATAATTAAAGTGTTTTTTTTTTCTATTCTTTCAGACAAACACCCCAACAAAATCTTAAATGAAAAGTTGAATAAAAATAAAATAAAGTATTGTTCTGAATGTAATATTCAAATATTAGAGAGCTCTTATAGATTTCATTTAAAAACTAATTTACATAAAAAGAATTGCTTGTTGAAAACTGATTTTGATAATGTTTATATTATAGCTTCAGCTTTTCGAGAGAGAATAATAACTTACAGAGTCAACCCTGATGATAATGTTAGCTGTTTACCTCCTGAAGATTTTTTACAAAAAATTACAGATGATGTTAAAAAACTTATACACATTAATTTGTCTAAGCATGGGTCCATAAAACTGAATTTTGAATTGTTTGCCTATTTCAAATTACCTACTTCAGATGATATTCAAATTAAATCTTTCAATACTAAGTATGAAATCATATATAGAAATACTGATCTATCTGAACTATATTTAAAAACTGAGGTTATATTAACTAATAAATTAAGTGAATTTCAGCACTGTGAGTCAGGCTGGTGTTTTAACTCTGTCAGTCACTTAGAAATAAACATTAATAAATACTCCCCTCTAAGGGGTGGTAGCTTTTTAGAATTGCCTAAAGAAATAAGCAATACTAAAAGTTGTTTAAACATTAAAAATTATGATAATCATTGTTTTGCGTGGAGTATAGTGGCTGCTTTATTCCCTTGCACAAAAAATGGCAATAGAACGAGTTCATATCCATTTTACGCTTCAGTTTTAAATATCAAAGGGATGAATTTTCCACCATCGTATACAGAAATTAGATTATTTGAAAAAAATAATCCTTCAATAAGTGTAAGCATTTATGGCATAGATAATATGAATAATATCACAGGTCCATTGTACATGACAAATCAAAGAAAGGAAAATCATGTTAACCTATTGTATTTTGAACAGAAATCAAGAGGCCATTATTGTTTAATTAAAGATTTGGCAAAACTTACTCGAAGGCAATTAAGTAAACATCATGGTAAAACATACTTATGTGAAAACTGTCTCCAGTTTTTTATAACCCAGGAAAAATATAATTCACACACTTGTTCAAAAGTTTTGACAGTTTTGCCAAGTAAAAATAGTAAATTAGAATTTAAAAACTATGAAAGGCAGCAAAAAATTAATTTTGTAATTTATGCTGACTTTGAAAGTTTACTTTTAAACAAACATGAAAAAAACAGTTGTAATACCGAAACTTATAAATTACATCAACCTTCATGTTTTTCATACTACATTTGTTGTTCACATGATGAAAGTCTAAACAAACTTGTGCTTTACAGAGGATCAGATTGTGTTGAAGTATTTATAAAGTGTCTTATCGAGGATATTAAAGTTATTGAAAGCATACTTAGAAAAAAAGAACCTATGCTACCATTCACTCGGTCACAGGAAAATGAACATCATAGTGCAAGTATTTGTCATATTTGTAAACTACCACTTATTAATGACAAAGTCGCTGATCATGATCATATAACCGGTGTATATAGAGGCGCTGCTCATACCAAATGCAACTTATTATATAAAATATGTCCTTTTGTACCAGTTATTTTTCACAACTTAGCAAACTATGATGCTCATTTGTTCATAAAAGAATTAGCTAAACATGAAGGTGATATCAAAGTTATACCGAAGACTAAAGAAAAGTATATATCCTTTACAAAATTTCTGAAAAGCCCAAATTTGCCTTCCGCTATTCAAATAAAGTTTTTGGACTCGTTTCAGTTTCTAAGTTCAAGTTTAGATACATTAAGTAGAAATTTAGCAGACACAGATTTTAAACATTTAGAAAGAGCATTTAATTCCAAAGAACAGTTTTATTTACTACGTCAAAAAGGTGTATATCCATATGATTACATGAATTCATTTAAAAGATTTGAAAAAAAGAGTTTACCATCAAAAGAACACTTCTATAATAGTTTAACCGGTGAGCATGTTAGCGAAGAAGATTATTCTCGCGCACATAAAATTTGGAAAGTTTTTAACATTCAATCACTTGGAGAATATACAGACTTATACTTGAAATGTGATGTTTTGCTTCTGTGTGATATTTTTGAAAAGTTTAGAAATAGTTGTCTTAAGTATTATAAACTCGATCCAGCTTATTATGTTACTTCCCCAGGCTTAAGTTGGGATGCCATGCTTTTATATACAGGTGTTAAACTAGACTTACTGGATGATAAAGATATGTATGAAATGATAGAAAATGGAATACGTGGTGGCCTAGCTCAATGCTCACTTAGACATGCCAAGGCGAATAATAAATACATACCAAACTATGATGAATCAGAGCCATCTAGTTACCTTATTTATTTAGACTGTAATAATCTATACGGTTATGCCATGATGCAGAAAATGCCTATGTCTGACTTTAGATTTTTATCCAATGATGAAATTCAAAATTTAAATATATTAAGTATACCTGATGATGCTGAATTTGGATACATCTTAGAAGTGGATTTGATTTATCCTAGTTATTTACATTCAGGTCATAGTGATTTACCATTTGCTCCGGAAAAACACATTCCACCAGGGGGTAAAACTAAAAAGCTTATAGCAAACTTTCATGATAAATTTTATTACGTTATTCATTATGTTTATCTAAAAGAATGTATGAAAAATGGTTTAGTATTAAAAAAAATTCATCGGGTAATTAGTTTTCGACAACAAAATTTTTTAGCTAAATATATAGATTTAAATACACGTTTGCGTCAAAATTCATCTTCTAAATTTGATAAAGATTTTTTCAAACTTTTGAACAGTGCTATTTTTGGAAAAACTATAGAAAACAGACGAAAACAGGTAGATGTTAAGTTGGTTACAAAATGGAGAGATACTAATAATAAAACAAATAAAGAAATTGGGGCAGAAAAAATAATTTCGAAACCTAACTTAAAAAGCGTGTCCATATTTTCGGATAATTTTGTTGCAATTCAATTAAAATTAGAAAAGATTATTTTAGATAGACCAATATACATAGGGTTTTCAGTTCTTGAATATTCGAAACAACATATGTATCATTTCCATTATAATTTCATTAAAAAGAAGTATAAAGATAACGTCAAGTTGTGTTATACTGATACTGATAGCTTACTTTATTTAATACATAGTAAAGATTTTTATGCTGATATGAAGAGAGATATTGCTTATTATGATACGAGTAATTTTAAAAAAAATAATGTTTATGGGATCCCTACCTTGAATTCAAAAATACCTGGTCTTTTTAAAGATGAAATGGGTGGTGATATTATTAAACAATTCATTGGTTTGCGGGCTAAACTCTATTGCATTGAAAGTACAAAAAATATTATAAAAAAAGCAAAAGGTGTATCAAAGTCGGTAACTAAGAAACTGAAACCACATCATTATGAAAACACGTTGAATAAAAATATTAATATTAGATGTAGTATGAATTTAATTAGATCTATAAAACATGTATTGTATTCACAGAGGGTTAATAAATTGGTCTTAAATAGAGATGATGATAAACGACAAGTTTTGTCAAATTACATAAAAACTGTACCATGGGGGCATTGTGATACTTTATTTTAAATATTTTTATTATTATGTATACAATTAGAAATTAAGTTAGTTGTATTATAAGCAAGTATTTTAATAATATTGTAAAAAATGTGAAAATATAATTTGCTCACTCATTTCATACTTTTATTTTTCCTGTACCCATACAATAATATATTCTTCAGTACCAAGTAAAAAAGCGAATCTTATTGAAATAGTATCCATATAGTAGATATCTACTTTGTATATTAAAAATGTTTTGCATCTTATTTAAAGAAGATACACATAGTTTAATCTCTCATACTCATAATGAAGCTCGTTAAGCAAACTCTTTCGTTGGAGGTTAATGATTTAAATGTTGATACCAAAAACCAGAATGTGAAACATAGCAAGCTTTTACCCAATACGATTCGATGCATAATTTCTGGTCCTTCAAATTGTGGAAAAACAAACGTTATGATACATCTTTTATTGCATAAAAATGGTCTCAAGTTTCATAACGTTTATTTATATTCTAAAACTGCTTTTCAACCTAAATATCGCTTTTTACAAAATGTGTTAAAAAGAGTAGAAGGGGTAAAGTTTTTTAGATTCAATGACCATGACGATGTTGTTCATCCCGAAGATGCTCTCCCGAACTCCATCATTATATTTGATGATGTTGTATGTGATCAACAATCAAATATTCGCAATTATTTCACCATGGGTAGACACAACAATATCGATTGCTTTTATTTGTCGCAAACATACTCTAAAATACCCAAACAATTGGTGCGTGATAATGCTAACTTCTTAATTATCTTTAAACAAGACGATATAAATCTAAAACATATTTACAATGAGCATGTCAACACTGATATGAGCTGGTATTCTTTTAAAAATGTGTGCTCAGAAATTTGGAAAGATCAACACAATTTTCTAATAATTGATAGAGAGAGGCCAATAGCAGAAGGCAGATATAGAAAGAAATTTGATACATTTATAATATTGTAAAAAATATGAAGCTTTTTATGAGTTGGGTATTTATAAAAGCCAATTGGATGATAATAATATTAGTATCTTCGTTTCTATTACATTTGATAGCTGTGTGGTGGTGATAATGGAGAGAGATATTAAACAGCAATTAATTAAGTCAGTTAATTCAATTCAGGCTAAAATAAAGCAGATGAAAAGTAAAGAGGATCACACTGACCTAACTATGAAAAAGTTATTGAAACCTGTAACTATTCCAATTAAAACCTTGGTTAAAAATAGCTGTAATAATAATGAATTAATGTCTCAAAATGACAACTTAAGTACATTGAGTGGAGATTTAAAAAACTTAAACGCCAACAGTTCTGTCTCGTGTGAGGATGATTTAGATGAAAATGAAAACTCAGACGTTTCTTTTAAAAGCTCTGCCCTATATGATGATGATGATGATGACCAAAATATTTTACTAAAGTCACTAGTGCAAGATGATCTGTTTGATATTTATGAAAACATAAATATTCCTTGTGGGATAAGAATTCTAAATAAACATATATTTATGGGTAACTCAAAAGTATTTTTTTCTAAAATGGATAATGCTCGGGGTGACAACACAAAATATTTCGTTACTATAGACACTGAACGGTATGAATTAACACCAGGACTAAAAGAATTGATTCTATCTAAGAAACCTGATTTAAGTTTGGTTTCTGAAAATGATAAAATTCAATATAAAATTATTCTTTCAATAACAAATGCACATAGAAGAGATTATCATCCGAATGGGCAAATCAAAGGCGATAAAAGTGCAAAATATCGTGAAATAATCAAACCTTTATTCAGTAACACAAACATGGAAAAGCATGGTGGGAATTTGCCGAAATTCAAAACGTATAGGTCTAATACTGATTTAGTATACTGGGATGATCCTAATGAATTGGTAGAACGATTGAAATTACTAATTGCCTCGAAAGAAGCTGGTAATACTAATCATGATAACGAAATTTTGTCTATTATTGAAGAACTAAAAGAATCTGGTATTATTAAAGAATAAAACCAGAAACACACTCAACAAATGTTTAGTATGTTAAAAACATTCAATATGAACGTGGATAAATTTGGTCACCATGCACATAAAATCAAAAGAACTAAAAATGATGGGGTGATAGTTGAATGTGCTTTTAAACGTCTTAGTGACAATAATTTAGATGCTCAGAATAAAATCATTAGAAATGTGAAATTACCATTTTATGCAACAGATGGCGCAAACAAAGAATATATTGATAATTCTATTGACGATATCTATAAAAAAATAGACACTAAAACTACTTCAGAAAAAAATATACTATATAACTCTTTAGAAAAATGTCAGAAAGCCATTCATAAGTTGAACGAGTTAATTATCAAGTTAAATAATTTAGAAAAAAATATATTTAAATCAAAAAAATGAGTAAGATTGATGTGGTTAATGAAATACATAAAAGTGCGAGGGTGAATTTTCCACGAAGAAGAGTTATTATGAAAGATATCGATGACTTGTGGCAAGCAGATCTAATTGACATGCAAGCTGTCTCTAAAGAAAATAATGATTACAAATATATTTTAGTAGTAATTGATGCTTTCTCAAAATATGCATGGGGTTATAAATTAAAACGGAAAACAAAAAATTACATATCTGAAGCATTTACTGATTTGTTCAGTAATGGGCGTATCCCAAAAAATTTGCAAACAGATTTTGGAACAGAGTTTTATAATGATAAACTGAAAAAAATATTTGTCAAGCATAACATCAGACATTATTCCACATATTCCGTTAAAAAGGCTTCTATTGTAGAAAGACTTATAAGGACAGTAAAAACGAAAATGTATAAATTATTTAGTTTAAAAGGTAATTATAAATGGAATGATGGTACTTTGAATGATGTGATTAATGAATATAATCATACTTACCATAGAACTATAGGTATGAAGCCGGTAAAAGTTAATAAAAACAATGTTAAAATATTGCATGATAGGTATGCAAACCTATCAAATACAATTATGAAAAGACCAAAGTTTAAAGTCAACGATTTTGTAAGAATAAGCAAACACAAAGGAGTATTTGAAAAAGGATATACACCTAACTGGTCTACAGAAATATTCAAAATTATTAAAGTAAAAAAAACATCTCCACCGACATATTTGATTGAAGATGCCAGAAATCAAGCTATTTTAGGAGCATTTTATGAGCAAGAATTGTTGAAAACGAAGCAACCTAATGTATATTTGATAGAAAAGATATTAAAAATAAAGGGAAATAAGATGTTTGTGAAATGGTTAGGATTACCTTCAAACGAAAACAGTTGGATTGATAGGGTGAACATAGTAAAATAGTATATTAATATATGTCCTTTCTTATATTAAACTAGTTGTTTAAGAGTTATGGTAGACAGCAGTCTACTTAATTGGTTCATTAATAGTTTACCTTTTGAACTTAACTTACCTGGATATAACTATTGTGGTCCTGGAACTAAAGTAGCACAAAAACTATCTCGTGGAGAAAGGGGTATTAATTTATTAGACGAATACTGTAAAGAACACGACATAGCATACCATAAATCATCTTCATTAAGTGATCGTCATAAAGCTGATATCAAATTAATGAAAATGGGAAGAAAACGTGCTCAAGATTCAAATGCTAGTCTAGGAGAAAAGTTAGCTGGTCATTTAGTAAATAAGGCTATGTTAGCTAAAGTCAGCAACGGCTATGGTTTGACAAAAATTAAAAAAAGTAACAAAAAAAAACTGAAAAGTGGAGGTGGTGTAAGGAAACATTTAAAAAAAATTGTTTCTCATGCTAAGAAACATCTACGAAAACTAAAGCCGACGTGTAAAAAAATGGCCATTGACCTAGCGATAGCAGCAGCTAAAGAGTCTATGAAAGATTCCGACGTAAAATTACCTCGCATGATTCCTGTTCCAAAAACTGGTGGATTTCTTCCATTGATACCTATATTTGCTGGATTGTCTGCAGCTGGAAGTTTAGCTGGTGGAGCAGCAGCAATTACTAAAACGATTAATGAATTTACAGCTGCTAAAAAACGCTTTGAAGAACTAAAACGACATAACGAAAAGATGGAAACTTTGTGTATAGGGAAAGGATTAGAAGTAAGACCGCATCGTAATGGATTAGGAATTTTCATTTCAAATAAAAAAAACTAAACAAGCGGCTACCCAATCGAGCTTTGAGCAATATTGATATTATTAAAAATGCTACAGATATTCCATTCTTTCGAGGTGTTTATATGCGTGATGAATTGCCAAAGTATCCACTTTTGAAAGAATGTGGTATTATTAATCTGGATAGTTCAACAAATTCAGGTTCTCACTGGGTAGCCTACGCAAAATATCATGATTTTTTGATATATTTCGATAGCTATGGTAACTTAAAGCCACCAAAGGAATTAGTTTCTTATCTTGGTACTAGAAATATAAAATATAACAATGAAAATATACAACAAAACCACCCTTTCAACTGTGGACACTTATGTCTACAATTTCTTAGGAATTTTTGGTCTAAAATACAGAATAAATAGTCAGCAAAGCTTTTAAATTTGTTAGTATTCAATAATGTCTATCACTATAACGATTACGGGAGACAAGTCTTACTTGGAATCACGATTCCAACCCCCTCTAACTTTATGGGATAAAAGTGAATGTGGATTATTATACTTCTCCGCTTTAAATTCGATATCAAATGTAACCGCTTTCAACAACATATTTACTTACGGTGATGATAATAAGCAGTTACAGATACCAGTTGGAACGTATGATCTTTACGATATAGCTGATTATCTTGAGACACATATCCCTGATTGTGAAATTAGAATTAAACCCAATAACAATACGTTGAAATGTCATTTTTATTGTTCTCAAGCAGTGGATTTCAGCGTCCATAATAGTATTGGACAGTTACTTGGGTTTGAAAAAGTAAAATTAAAAGCAAATAAATGGTATGAATCTGTAAGTCCAGTAAACATTCTTCCTCTGTCCATGATAAGGATTGAATGTGATATAGTGCAAGGATCGTACAATAACGGTTTGCCTTCACATATTGTTCATGAATTTGTGCCGAACGTGTCACCTGGCCATCGATATATAGAAATACCACATAATATCATATATCTACCAGTTAACAAAACCTATATATCTTCTATAAGTGTGAAAATTTTAAATGAAAACGGGAATTATATTGATTTCAGAGGAGAAAGTATTCAATTGCGTCTTCATCTACGAAAAGCAATATGATAGTCTTTAATAAAGTTCATAATACGAGCACCAAACACCTCAATACCCGTCGTAGTGTTAAAGTGTCAACACGTTTTAAACCCGTAAAAAAAATAACAAAAGCGAATAAAAAATTTCTGCAGGCCCTGGGATTCAAAATATGAGTATTCTAGGAATAAGTGATTTTCCTCAATACGATAACTCAATTGAGAGTTATGAAATTCATACATATAATCCTTACAATAATAATTTTAGTGAAAATGATGAAATAAGAATTCCAATTCATCAACAGGATATATATGTATTACCATCAGGGAGTGCTATTTATATTGAAGGAGACATACAATTGTATGATAAAGATGGTAAACCTTTGAAAAAAGCTATTAAACTCACTAATAACCCAGTTTTATTTCTGTTTCAAGATATTCGATATGAAATAAATGGTATTGAAATAGACCGTATAAAAAATGCTGGCATAACAACTTGTATGAAATCGTATATATCAATGAATGAAGGGGAGAGCAAAGTTGCAGCTATATGGGGGTGGAGTTTGAATGGTTTTTCAAAGAGTTATAATAGTTTCAGTGCGGTTATCCCTCTTGATAAAATATTAGGATTTGCAGAAGACTATAAAAAAATTGTTATCAACTGCAAGCATGAACTTATTTTAAATAGGGGTCATAGCGTATTGAATGGTGTTATTGTGCCTGATGATGTCAACCATATTAAAATAAATATACAAAAAGTACAATGGCGAGTTCCACATATTAAAGTTTCGGATTACGAGAAACTTTCGTTGCTCAAACTTCTTGAAAAAGATAAGCCTATCCAAATTGCGTTTAGAAACTGGGATTTATATGAATACCCTGTATTACCTAAAACAGTAAAGCATTCATGGTCGGTAAAGACGACTTCACAAATAGAAAAACCTCGCTATGTGATTTTAGGTTTACAAACAAACAGAAAAAATAGCAGAACTCTGGACTGTTCAGAGTTCGATCATTGTAAAGTAACAAACGTCACCTTGTTTTTGAATTCTCAATATTACCCATACGAATCCATGAATTTGAAGTTTGATGAGAATAAATATAGTATATTATATGATATGTACACTAAATTCCGTCACTCTTATTACAACATTTCACCAGACCCATTACTCAATCTCGATAATTTTAAAAGCAAAGCTCCTTTATTCATTATTGATTGCTCAAGACAAAACGATAATTTGAAAACTGGTCCTGTAGATGTACGAATAGAAATTGAGTGTTCCGACTGTTTACCGGATAATACAACAGCATACTGTTTAATTATTAATGATCGTCTGTTTGAATACAAACCTTTGAGTAAAATAGTTCGTAAATTATCATGAAGCTGATTGTTGATGTACAGGGTTTTAAAACAGATAACAATACATTTATTCTTAAAGAAATTGCTATATTAAACAAAAAACAAATACACGTTTTTCTTGTAAAACCTCCTTTTCCTTATTACGATCTAAGCAAAACAGAGAGGAGGCAAGTAAGCTGGATTGAGCGAAACAGAGGAATTCACTGGAATGAAGGTTTCATAACATACCCTTCTCATAAAGACCGTATTGTGGAACTGTTGTCAGACAAAATACTTTATACTAAGGGAACAGAAAAAGTGCAGTGGTTAAAAGATATAACAAAAAATAATAATGTTTATAATTTAGAAGATAAGTTTTGTCCTAATTTACTTAGTTTGTATGATAAGTATAAAGAATCAGACGATATATTTAGTTGTATTTATCATAAACATATATGCGCATTGAAAAATGTATTTTGTTTAAGCAAATGGTGTGAAGAAAATAAACTTTTTAATTCTTTTTTTGTCTTTTTTTGCTTTTGCCCTTACCCCATAGATTATACATCCAACAATGATGGTAAAGTGTAACATTAAAATAAGTTATGAATATGACATATTTATCTAACAGTTTTAGATATAAACATTAATTAATCGAACTTCCTCTATATATCGTGAATCAAAAAGTATTGCAATTCACCAATAGGCATGATACTTATTCTATACAAAGTGAGTCTACCTGATGAAGTACATAAATCTAGATAATGTATCAGTTTGAAAGTAGGGAATTGGGCTTTCTGGCTCACGGTCATTCAACATAATCGAAGTTTTAGTATTCAGTCTAAGGTGAATAATTAAACTCGATGTGCGCGTTAGAGGCGTTGCAACCGCCTCTCAAGCGCTCTCTAGAGTTTAATTATTCACCTTAGACTGAATACTAAAACTTCGATTATGTTGAATGAGCGTGAGCCAGAAAGCCCAATTCCCTACTACTTCCCTAATGGGGTAGGCAGAACACCAGAGGCTATAAAACCATCTGATGTCACGTTTGACAAATTTGGAGGTATTAAAATGATGGCAAGAGACTTGCAGTGATAGGGCTCAGCCTATCGCCCACAAAACGTTGATAAAACCTCCGTCTCTTAACTGACTTTTACAGTATGCCCGGGAAGAGAAGCAGCTGGCACATTCTATGTTTTTCTTTCACTCCCAGTCCAGCATGGAAGATACATACATACATTTGTCTTTGAGATTTTAGTTGCGAGGACGTAATTTTAATTTATTATGGACTAAGCCTGCGTTTGATCTCAATCTCACCTGGGGGTAAAAGAAGATCGAAGGTATTATAATATTGGACGCGGGCTAAGAATAAAACTGGCTCTTAATAAGATATTGCCGGAACACATCAACGCCGGAGCGGTAATACTTGGGGGCAGATTTTATACCTATGAAGATTTTTATTGATTTGATTTTATATGATAACGAGCGTTTCGGGAATTCCTTCCATAATACAAACAGACACTTATTAAGGAACTTTTATACCAAGTATCACATCCGTGCACTCAAGGAATAAGGCTTTTTCATACAAACTAAAACATCATATATTTCCCGTTTCCGTGGGAATTTCGGGAATTCCTTTCATAAAACAACCAGTCACTGTTTGAAAAACCTTTATGCCAAGTATCGTGTCCGCACACTCAAGGAATAAGGCTTTTTCATACAAACTAAAACATCATATATTTCCCGTTTCCGTGAGAATTTCGGGAATTCCTTCCTTAATGCACCCCTACATCCCCTAAAGAATGCATGTTTCAAATTTCAGCTCTCTACACCCAGTAGTTACGGCTGTACGTTGTCTGTCAGTCACTCAGTCAGTAACGGAACAGTTTTATATATATTGATGTGGTCGCTAGTTAGTTGGATCCTGACCTTACCACCATGCAGGGATCACTCGAAATAGTCGCTTCTTACGACACCCTTATCCAGGGGCGGTTGGGCTATTCAAAGCCAAACGTATCCAATGTCTTATAATAATCATAGATGTCAACTACGCTTGAACAGAAAACCAATCATTACATTATTAATTTTCACGAAATATAATTGGCAACTACATTCTAAGAGACGCAGCGTAGGCAGGATTGACTAAAGATTTGGTCACAGTCAATGATAACGCTGGATGTAGGGAGTGCAGGACCGATCGGTGTGGAGGTGAACTTTGGGGTCAGCTTTTGTCCAGCAGTAAATGATGATAATGACCACCCATCAGAGAGAAATTGAGCTCGCTGTTACCTGCTTGGGTTGATGTTAATAATAATAATATGTCCCCTTCCACCTCAGTGGGACGGAGGTGCTGCCTGAAAATCAGCGTCGTATCCTAGCTGCGACATAATGCTGAGTGGGTTTGCCGTTTTCACATTCACAGTTTTATTATTAAGTCTTTGATACTTTTATTTATTATTTATACTTTCAATATTTTGTTTTAATTAAGTTTTTTTTTTCTATTTCAACTTTGTAAACAGTTTCTGTGTTTGTGAAATAAATACTTTTTCTTTCTTTCTTAAGCTTGCACAGCTTCCAGCATATAATTAGTTGTAAAAAATCAATACGAAAGAAACTTGAAAATAGTTGGATATCCCTTATATTTACTCTGTGGTCTTTGTGTGCCAAGATTAAGTACCAAGCAATTCACACAGAGAGCCACTGAGTTACGTAATTTGACAAGTTTTATATGACCTTCCTCTTGAATCGACGTGTCACGGGATACGTATCACTACAGGCGATGAAATTTACGTACTACGGTTCGTAAGCCAAATATCAAGCATTTGGCAAGTCTTCCATTCTTGGAAGAAAACTTATTCTTAGACGGAGCGCTAGAATAATAGAGTTTTCTTTAAAAGTTTGAATTTTAAGATTTTGAATCGACACTGGTCTACACATCACAGGGAATCCTAGGGTGGAGTCCAGAGTTACTAAATAATTTGCATTGTATAGCATCATATAATTAAGTATAAGATCATTGTGAAAAATTGTGTATGTACTGAAACAAATATTTCATATTTTCATTTAATTTCAATTAAAAATAGTACGTATCTGCCTGTATACAATAAAATAAAATTATATTTTTAATTTATGTTTTTTGAATTTATAATGATTAGGTAATTATTACATTTCTTATCTTTTCTCATAGTATAATGCTGAAAAGTATCTGGGTACATCTGGGAATCAAACTCTGAATGAAACCAATGCTGCACTGGGAGCAAAAGAAAAACATAAAATGTGCCAGCTACTTCTCTTCCCGTGCATACTTTAAAAGTTAGTTAAGGGACGGAGCTTTTATTGACGTTTTTGTATTGACGTTTACGTTTTGTATTGACGAAATTTGTCAAATGTGGCATCAGATGGTTTATAGCTTCTGGTGTTCTGCCTACCTCATAAGGGATACAGGCCTGACGTTATGTTTGTATGTATTATTTCATTCAGCTCTTTTTGATTAGTTTTTGAGGCTTCGCATATTTGTCATACGTTTTAAATATTTACATCAAAAGTACAGTTGTAGTTATCTTAAAGTAGCCTTTTCAAATTGAAATTTTCATCGATTTCATTTACCAAAACCTTGATAACACGGCCGATAGGTAATGTATCGTGATATTTAGTAGACTTAAGAGCCTCTTGCAGCGCGGTGCGTACTTCTATACTTCCCGCCCAGCAGGGCTAGCATTCAACCATCGATAAAACTCGAATCGACAAAGATAAATATTATTTTGTTATTTTATCCTCTTATGTAAGCTAATATGCGCACCATAATAGATAGAAATACTCGATTTTATTCCATGACTAGCCACCGCGCGCGGTTTTACCCGCGTAACTTTTGATTCCGTGGGAATTTCGGGATAAAATAAATCCTATAACCTTCCTCAAGAGTTGGGCTATCAAATGCAAAAAGAATTTTTCAAATCCCACTTGTAGTTTCTGAGATTAGCGCGTTCAAATAAACAAACAAACTCTTCAGCTTTATATAATTAGTATAGTGTATAGATTAACACCACAGAACCAAATATGTCATAATACCACATTCTAAGGAAACATCGATAAAAGGCCCGATTTATCGCTGTCGACTTTAGCATGCTAGCCCCGCTGATATCGCTTGCGAATTTCGCCGATGAAAATACGTTTATCTGGCTTATTTTTCAAAAATTATAACTATTTAAAAATTTTGCTTTACAATCGGTTAAGAGAAGTCCGCTTTTTGTTTTTATGTAGATTTTACATGAATTTTTTATGGTATTTATATGGTATTTTTTATGGTAAATTAGTGTTATGTTTGTGACTAATTTTTATCGAGCCAATTTACATAAATCATGTTTCTGTCTTTACACAGCGCAGCGGTTGGTTATATGTTTCATTTTTGTGGATATTTTATTCAGACACTTACACATTCGTCATCATCATTACACCTCTTTGCAATAAGCCCACTGCATGGCATGAGTCTCTCCCCTGGGTGAAGAGGAGGTATAGGCCATAATCCACCAAGCTGGCCCAGTGTCGTTCGATGTCGAATTTTCAAGGCGCCAAAGTGGCTTCTGACAAACCCTAACGACTACTGTATACAAGTATACAGCACCCGGGACCGACTGCTTAACGTACCCTCCGAAGCACGGAAGTCGTCGTGAGAAATGAATGGTCGGCGGTCATCCATCCAAGCACCGACCGCACCAAACGTTGCTCAACCTGTGATATCGTATGATACACACAGTAACCACGGCGCCACGACGACTTACTTACTTACATATTACTGGGTATAGGTACTTTAGACTATTGGATAACAGATCATAATCAGCACAGCATTTCCTAAGATTAGCCAGATCATACTGTACCTGTGTAGTGTACCTAGTCTACCGTGTCATGAATTAATAAGGAATAATATTTAATGTTTATGTATATTTTTTCTGTTAACTGGTTCTTTTTATCATTTACATAGAAATATAACAGTGTGATTATTATTAGAATTTATCTTTAAGTTAATAGGGTATATACCTTCCTAGTAAGTTTATGTCTTCTTCTCCTGGTTCGACCCTCGCAGTTTTATTATTATAATATTAAGAGAAGCCTGTAATTAGCTTTACTTGAAATAAATTAGTCTTAAGATAACATATTTGTAACGCTGTTGGTTTCTTAAATAAATAAATAAAAATAAAAACAATAACATTATTTAGAAAAAGAGTTGTTCTCTTACCTTTCTCTAAATGCATAAAATTAAAGTCCAAATAAACAACGAACATAACTCATAATATTTTATATGATTATATATTTATGTATGTAAGTATGTATTTATTTATTATATCTTAGTGCAGGTATTTTATTTAAGTATTTTATTATTTGAATATTATTTTTGTTACGCACGCAGTGATTTTGTTACGATGTACAGTCACGTGCACTAAGATGTACACACTTCGCAACTTATTCAGTTGTTATATGGGTCAAATTCCAATGAAAATGTATACATACTATTAGACGTAACTTTACACAAGGGAGCTGGTAGAAATTTCTCTTAGAAATAAACTATACCTTTGTACATATATCTTTAAGTAACATTGTATCTTTTAAACTGTGTGTACAAAAAAAATAAATAAAAATGAATAAATAAAAAGCTGGCTGTATTACAACCCTATGACTCGCCCCTGAGTAAGAAGAAGGTCTAGGATAAAAACCACCATGCCAGCCAGAGCTGATTGCTAAATGCCAGACTTTAAGGTGCCAAAATGCTTTCAGATATTCCTGAACGACTACTGTTTACAAAATACAGCCCCCAGACTGCTTAACGTTCCGAAGCAAGGAAGTCGTCGAGAGAAGTTAATGATCTACGATCACTCCTTGTACCGAAAATTGCTTAAATTGCTAAATCGAATGATAAGCAAGCCACATAACCATGACGACTTTGCTCATTTCAATTAGACTATCTGTAACAAAATTTTTACATTTACACAGATTGACATAACCTACATGCATTTACAGTTTACAGCTAGGCTGCTTTCAAAAATTTATTTAGTTATTTACTTATACATATTTATTTATTATTTATTGTAAATATAAGATGTACGGAGTTAGTTTACAACAATACAAAGTTATAGTGACTTAGTTATGTATTTATATTTTTCATTTCAAAACGCTTCGATAGTTCCTTTTTGGTACGGATTGCCAAGGAGTGGAACAATCTGCCTGCGTCTGTTTTTCCTGACCACTACAGTCCTGGAACTTTTAAGTGTCTAGTGAATAGGTTTCTCGTGGATGGACGTGTAACACCATAGTCTTCATGCGCACTTTCCATCAGGTGGCATGGAAGACAAACGTCCTATCCTTACAATATAAAAAAAAAAATTCTTTATTACTATATATTTTATATTTATATTTATGTATTGCATTACTAAGCAAGCATAATATAATTATATTGAATTATATTATGAAAATAATAATATGTGCATACTTAAGAATAATAAAGACTGTTCTATTTCTTTGTTAAATTTTAAACTAAACCCAAACGTTTAAAGTTAATTACTGTACGCCACAAACACTTCGTCCGCGTGCAAAGAGAGGTAAAAGTTCTCGATAACAAGATAAATCCCGATCCCAACAATGGTCGCTGGCAGGTCTCCAACTCCGTGATGACCAGCCGGCAGCTGGTGACAAGCCCTTTGTTCCCATTTCCGGGTACTACCAGCAGTACTTAGATATATACAGAGTATAATATGTAGGTTCTATACTTTCCATTGTTACTTTACATTTCAGGTTCGTCTATAGAAAATTGATAAATTGATTAAACACCATAATAGATGAATATCATAAATGAAGCTACTGCAGCAACGAAAACTAAGTATGGTATTATAGGTTCCTACTTTGTTAAGTGTTAATCTTGATAATCACTTATTATCTTAATATTTCGGCCGTACTGGGAGACGCAGCGTAGGCAGGCCCCCCGCAAGATGGACCGGTAAACGCTGGATGAGGGCGGCGCGGGACCGAGCGACGTGGAAGACCTTGGGGGAGGCCTATGTCCAGCAGTGGACGTCTACAGGCTGTATGTATGTATGATGATGATGACGAATCACTAATTCTAAAGTTTTTTTTATGTATTACCCAAACTGAACATGCATTCTCAAGTCACCAATGCACCAGAGAGGACGTCTTATTTTTCAACCGACTTCAAAAAAAGGTGGAGGTTCTCAATTCGTCTGTATGTTTTTATGAATAATAGTAGGAATGATTTCTTTGTCTTAGCGGGAGATTTTAATTTACCAAATATAGACTGGAACAGTACTCCTCCTGCGGTTCTTAAGGTTGGTTCTAAGGAAAGTCAATCCGCTGCATTTGATTTTATTAATTGTTTAATGTATTTGGGCTTTACCCAATACAACTACATCCTAAATTCGCAACGTAAATTATTAGATTTAATCTTTTCTAATACACAATTAATAATAACTAAGTCTCGTGAAAGAGGACAAATATCACCCGGCTATTGACATTGCCACTAATGATATTACTGCCCCCTGTATAAAACCACCAAGCAGGTTCAAAAAAATATTTTTTAAAGCAGACTATCAGGGTCTCAATACATTTTTCTTTAGTTACGATTGGTCTTTTTTAAATAAATTACATTTACAAACAACTATTGAAGAATTCTATGATGTTTTGAATTCGGCTATTAAATTATATGTTCCGGAAAAGCCTGTATCCTTTAACTACACCTATCCTGCATGGTATTCTAAGCCATTGATAAAATTAATACGCGAGAAAGCAAAGTATCATAGACGTTGGAAAAAATATAAAAATCAATTAGACTATGAGTCATTTTCAACTTTACGGTCCCGCATAAAAAGATTAGAATCTGAATGTTTTTCTTCCTACATACATTTTTCAGAACAGAAAATTAAAAGCTCTCCGAAGCTTTTATGGCAGTATGTCAAATCGAAAAGAGACAATAAGTCAATCTATCCTAATGAAATGTCCTATAATAATGTAATCTACTCCAATGAGCGCGATATATGCAATGCGTTTAATGCATTTTTTGGTGCCAATTTTAGTTCTCCGGCTCTTAATACTTACTCTAATTTCGTGGAGGATCCTTCGATACACTGTGACATAATTTCAAAAATAAATATTAACTCTGATTACATACTTAAAATCTTAAAGAATCTCGATCGCTCTAAAGGCGCAGGCTGTGATGAGATACCACCTCACTTTTTTGTTGGTTGTCATTAGCCATTCCTGTGGCTATAGTTTTCAATCGCTGCTTTCGAGAAGGATACTACCCTAACGTGTGGAAAAGAGCATTTATTGTGCCAGTACATAAAAAAGGCTCTAAGGCGGCGATTGAAAATTATAGACCTATCTCTAAGCTAAACATCTTAGGAAAAGTCATGGAAATGGTGGTTCATCAGCATATTTACCCAGCTATTGTTCGTAATATACCTTCTCAACAACATGGTTTTGTGCGAGGACGCTCTACGTGTACCAATTTTTCTTTATTTGTGGATGAGGTCCTACGTGAAATGGATAACCGTGGCCAGATTGATTGTATATATACTGATTTTGAGAAGGCGTTTGACCGTGTTGACCACATTATCCTTCTACGAAAGTTGCAAGAGCTCGGAATTCGTGGGGATCTTCTTCGTTGGATTGCTTCTTACCTGGAGAACCGGTCTCAGGCTGTTGTTTTGGCGGGTCATCGTTCTGACTTTCTAACTGTCCCATCAGGAGTACCTCAAGGTTCAATTTTGGGACCCCTATTTTATGTAGCTTACCTATATGATGTTGGTAGGTGCTTCAGTTTTGCAAAGTATCTAATGTACGCTAATGACACTAAAATTTATGCTCACATAAAATCTGTCGAAGACACTGCTAAACTACAAACTGATCTCGATAATCTTTGTCAGTATTACAAGGATAATCATATAACTGTTAATGTTGCAAAATGTCAACAAATATCTTTTACGCGCAAGAAGACATCGGTATGTTTTGGGTGGCAAAGGACTGGTTACTACTAACACTGTAAAGGACCTTGGGGTGCTCCTTGATTCAAAAATGACGATGTCAGAACATATATTAGCCACGGTCCCAAAGGCCTATAAAAGTCTGGGATTTGTTCTTCGCGTAAGTAAGCCTTTTTCAGACCCCGAATGCATAAAAAGGTTATACAATGCCTATGTTCGTAGCGTGCTTGAGTATTGCTTCGTTGTTTGGAGTCCTCACTACATAACTTATATTGATAAACTGGAAAATATGCAAGCTAAGTTCTTAAATGCTCTTAATTACCGTATGCATGTACAAGGATCTAGTAACTACAACGCGTTATGCAGTAATTTTAATTTGCTTCCCTTGAGAGAAAGACGATCTTTGCTACAGATGCTATTTTTACACGATATTCTCAGCAATAATATAAATAGCATTGAATTGAATTCCTTAGCTATGCAACTAAGAACACCCTTTAGACGTTCTAGACATTGCACATTATTTCACGTCCTGCTTAGTCGCTCTAATTATGGAAAACACTCAGTTATCAGCCGAATCCTTAGATGTTATAACGAGAATTTCCAATCATCGGACATTTTTAATCACACGAAGCAATCTTTTAGAAATCAAGTCACAATTAATATAAAGTTAAAACTAAATTAATAAAACAATTTGACTGTATTATACCTAGGTACGTACTTTCTTTATTCTGTATTCTTTGTATTTATATATCTATCTACTTGTGTAAAACTTACATGCCTGATTATTATTTATGTTCATTGAAAAAAAAAACACACACATGCTCAAATATCATACATACAAACTTACACACACATACACTCTTTCTTAAGAGCCCTTAACACACACTTCTCTAGTCGAATAGGTCCACACCACACCGCTCGTGTATTGATAATTATTGTATAGTTATTGAGATTAATAATATTGTTATTAATAAGTTATTTCTGTATTAAAATAAAAAATAAAAAAAATGTTCTTAATTAATGCTTATTGTATTTACTTGTATGCTTAATTTTGTATTTTTAATTTGATTCTTTGGTGTACTTTTGTTTGTTTAATTCTACCTACTCTAAAAAGTTTTTTGTGTAAAAATAGTGAACCTGTTATTGGCAATATGTATTTAACCTAATTTTTCTTGTTATAATAGTCATAAGTGCTGTTGGTTCTGTGAACATTAAATAAATAAATAATTTTTAAATGTTTGATACCTCATGACATTTGACTGGGTGAACCGATTTTGATGATTCTTATTTCATTTGATAGAGGATATTTCAAAATAGGTCCCATATAAATTTCATTGAAATCAATGGAGTACTTCATTTTTTTAAATATGTACCTATGAATTCGGGGATCGTTTACCTTGACGACCTTATACTTCAGCCAAAGTTTTGACGTGAAGTCGGTTTTTTAATGCTCCGCATTCGTTGATTTTATCAAAACAATAGTTAATGATTTATTGTTTTTTTTAATCTCATCTTATCTACCAAGTTATTTGTGTTTGGGCGGTGCTTTGTAATAAAAAAAATAAATCCGGAATTCTCCAATTTAAAGTCCATCTTTACGCTGTGACCACCATCGCCTCTATCATCAAATTAGTTGGAACCTCTGAATAATCTTAAAAAGAAACTTTGCAATGATGTCCCCCAGCTAAATAAACAGATATTCAGAGTGATGCCTTCCTTGTGCTAAGAAATTGACAAACTAAAGCCTACTTAGACTAGTATCCAATCTTAAAGCGGCTACACACGACCCTAAAATCACTGGCAATATCGGGACAGTGGTGGGGAGGACCCTAGATCATATCATAAATCGTCTCGTGTGTAGGCAAATCCTACCCGATTTTTATCGTCCCTAAATCGTTCCGAGCGAGCTCACGATTTAGGGACAATTATCGTCTAGGGAGCGTTGTCAGTACGTGTGTAGCGAAATCAGGATTGATTTCTACGCAGTCTGCAATTGAGTGCCGCGACGATACGACGACGTGCTTGCGGCTATAATTGTTTATTTCGCGCGAAAACATGGCGAAGGAGAAAGATCGAGAAGCGTGGACCAAAACTATCGATCTATTCAACGATTTACCATATTTGTGGGATAAAGAAACTAGAAATTGAGGAAGGTCGAACGGCAGAAAATGGAAGAATTATTAGTACTGGAAGTAAATTAAGTTCGAGAAGGTGATATGGGGTACTAGTACTGGAGAGTTTATGAAGTTCGAGAAGATGTTATTCGAGGAAGTAATTATTGTCATGGAATTAATGAATTTGAAGAAGTTGTTCATAATGGAGCGGCGTAATAATTCAAGAAGAAAGCACATTACTACAGAAAAGAAAAATTAGATGAAAACCAGACAAAGATAATCCGACACTTAGAAGGATGTCTGTCTTTTAAAAATAAACAATTAAGGGGGTGAACGTAAGGATATAATTGTTTATTAATGGAACTTAAAATAATACACAACAGCAAAGGAGTAAGCATTTATTTTGATAAAGAGTTACAACTGTTTTTTAATATTCTTTTATGTCTTTTATAGTTTTGTTTTATTGTTATTTTGCTTTTAGTCCTTAGGATGTTTAATTTTGATTTTATAATAAAATAATTAAATTGTAAACATGTGGCAAGTAGTGAGAAAATTTAAGAAAAGTGTTTTTTGAATTCAAATGGGTTATGGTATGATATCTTAATTGATTCTTTTTCGTCTCTGGTTAGGTGGCACCGTAGTAAGTGCCAAAATAATGCCTATTTTCTGCTGTTTTGCGAGTGTCGGCGGCATCTCGGAACAACGAGCAGTCTGTTGCACGGTCGGTTTCATACTGACTGGCAGAGACGTGTGTAGAGTAGTAGCCGATTTCATCCCCACTACCGCTGTCCCGATATCGCCAGTGATTTTAGGGTCGTGTGTAGCCGCTTTTAACTTTTTTGTATCCTAATATTGTGGTCATTATTAAGAATAATATTTCAAACATACTTTTTATTACCTGGATCATCCATCATCATCATCCACAGCCTGTAGACGTCCACTGCTGGACATAGGCCTCCCCCAAGGTCTTCCACGTCGCTCGGTCCCGCGCCGCCCTCATCCAGCGTTTACCGGCGACTTTGACCAGGTCGTCGGTCCATCGTGCGGGGGGCCTGCCTACGCTGCGTCTCCCAGTACGTGGCCGCCACTCGAGAACTTTTCTGCCCCACCGGCCATCTGTTCTGCGAGATATGTGCCCTGCCCATTGCCACTTCAGCTCTGCAATCCTTCTGGCTATGTCGGTGACATTGGTTCGCCTGCGAATCTCCTCATTCCCGATTCGATCCCGCAGGGAAACTCCGAGCATGGCCCTTTCCATTGCCCGCTGAGCGACTCTAAGCTTATTTATAAGGCCCATAGTTAGCGACCACGTCTCAGTGCCGTATGTCATCACTGGCAACACACACTGGTCAAAAACCTTTGTCTTCAGACACTGCGGTATTTGCGACGAGAAGATTTTACGGAGCTTCCCGAACGCTGCCCAGCCGAGTTGGATCCGACGATTGATCTCTTTCTCAAAGTTGGACCTACCTAACTGGATTTTATGTCCTAGGTATAGATAATCGTCAACAACTTCGAGCGTGGTGCCTCCAACTACCACAGGAGCAGGTGCAACATGGACGTTTGACATGATCTTCGTCTTATCCATGTTCATTTTAAGGCCCACTCGCTGCGAGGCTCCACTGAGGTCATCGAGCATTTTACTCAGGTCCTGCAGGGTCTCAGCCATGACTACGATGTCATCCGCGAATCGAAGGTGACTGATGTACTCGCCGTTGATGTTGATGCCGAGCCCATCCCAGTCCAGAAGCTTGAAGACATCTTCCAACGCAGCGGTGAACAGCTTAGGCGATATAACGTCGCCTTGCCTGACGCCCCGCTGCAGTTGGATAGGCTTCGAATTCTGATCCTGAAGACGGACTGACATAGTGGCGTTTTTGTACAAAAACTTCAACGCTTCGATGTATCGATAGTCAATTTGGCACCGCTGCAAAGACTGCAGTACAGCCCAGGTCTCGATCGAATCAAAGGCTTTCTCATAGTCCACAAACGCCAAGCAAAGTGGCTGGTTATACTCCTCCGTCTTTTCTATAACCTGCCGCAGCGTATGGATGTGGTCTATGGTGCTAAAGCCTTTTCGGAAACCGGCTTGTTCGGGAGGCTGGAAGTCGTCAAACCTGCGTGCGAGACGGTTAGTAATGACTCTTGAAAACAGCTTGTATACATGGCTCAACAAAGTAATGGATCTGAAGTTCTTCAAAAGGGCTTTATCACCTTTTTTGTAGAACAAGACCACTATGCCTTGAAGCCACGCTTTGGGCGTTTTGTCCTCGAGAATGATGGAATTGAACAGCTTCTGAAAGCTTTCTTCAGCTTTCAAAAGCTCGGCTGTAATTCCATCATCACCCGGCGCCTTGTTGTTTTTAAGCTGTTTAAGGGCCACACTAATCTCGTACAGGCTGACGTCTGGGATATCTTCGGTATAGTGTCGGGTTAATTTGGCTCGTGGGTCTTTTGCCATGTCTTGAACAGGTGCCCGTGTTGTCGTGTATAACTGCCCGTAGAACTTCTCAACTTCCCTCAAAAGTTCAGGTTTAGACGACACAACCCTGCCGTCGTCCGTTTTCAACTTCGTCAGTTGGTTCTGGCCTATAGACAAATCTCTCGCGAAGACCTTTGAGCCCTTGTTTTGCTCGATAGCCGTTTCAATACGGTCTGTATTAAACCGGCGTAGGTCGCGTTTTAGGGACTTGGAGATTTGTCTATTAAGCCGCCGATACTGAGAAGCATCTTCCGGGGACTGCAGGATCATTGTGCGTCTTTCTTCCATGAGTTTAAGGGTAGAGTCTGAGATTTTTCCGGTTCCTTTTGTACGGTGGGTTTTAAAGAACTTAGACCCAGCCGTGGAGACAGTTTCCACAAACCTGTTATTGAAGTCGTCCATATCGACGCAGTCGCCGAGGCATTCAAAGCGGTTCTTCAATTCGAGCTGAAAGCTTTCGGGGTTTTGGATCTGGATGGGTGCAGGACGAAGTACAGACTTTATCAGTCGAGATCGCTCCAGTTTTGGATTCAGACTCAATGTGCCTCTTACTATGCGGTGATCGCTACCGATTTTCACGGCATTGATCACAGAGACATCATCAAAAATCTGTTTTCTCGTTGACATGATAAAGTCTATCTCGTTTTTGGTGTGACCATCGGGGCTTTTCCAAGTCCATTTGCGGTGTTCCGGTTTCTTGAAGAATGAGTTCATCATAAAGAGGTCCCTCCTTCTCCAAGAAGTCGGCCAGCATCTGGCCTCGGACGTTCCGGACTCCGACTCCAAATTGCCCCACTTTCTGCTCATCGCCGCTTTGTTTGCCTAATTTTGCGTTAAAATTCCCCATGACCACGTTGAAATGAGTTTTGGAGCTGTGTATGGCTTTGGAGATGTCCTCATACATAGCCTCCACCTCATCATCGGAGTGTGTCGTGGTCGGAGCATAGACCTGTATGACCTTCAACGAATACCGTTTGGTAATTCTGAGTATCAGGTACGCTACCCTATTTGACACGCTCTCGATTTTTGTAACATTGGTCACGAGGGTTTTGTGGACGAGAAACCCGACACCACCTTGGGACAGTTGGTCGCCCTCCCGGAAGTAGAGAAGATTGCCGGATTTCAGGATTATCGATTCCTCTCCCTGTCTACGGACTTCAGATAACCCCAGGATATCCCAATGCAATCAACTCAATACTTCCTCCAGCTCAACAATCTTTTCGTCTGTCCGCAGTGTCCTAACATTGTATGTCGCCAGGGCCAAGGGTCGTCGTTGGTAGCCTGGTCGAACCCGGGGATTCTTAGCACCCCCTGTCCCGCCGTTTCCTTGATCGCTACCTTGATCGAGACTAGCGGGACCGCCGGGGACTAGGGGCCGGGGCCTTTGTTTGCGATTCATAATTTGGGGGGGAAATGCCGTAATCGCCACGCTTGGCAGGCGGGTTGGCGATCGCAGTGTGATGTTGATATACACAAAAGGACGCTGCTGCCCGTCCTCTGGTTTGTCCCTTAGTCGACTCTTACGACACCCACGGGAAGAGATGGGGTAGCGCTATTCTTAAGGCGACGCCACACCTGGATAATAAGGTTGATATACGAACTCAAAATAATTCAAATGTAACGTAAGATGAAGATGTAAATGATGTAAAATAAAACGTAAAACATTTCGTTTCTCTATAGGAACTAACAGTTTAATATTTCGGAAAGTTAACGAAAATAAGAATCGATCAAATGTTCCCTATTTTCCAGAATAACTCCTTAAGACAAAGGGCTGCTAAGAAAGCTCACATTCTCTCACAGGGTTTTTGTTGTAACATGACACATATTCCCAGAAATATCATTTTACATCTCTCTATATTGCAGCTTGTTTTCTCTGTAAACACTTCAACAGCAATGCCGTCACAATATAGCTGTTATTTATATGCTCATAAGAGCTTAATTTACTTTTAAGACACATTTATGAATCAAATTATTTTTCATAAAAGTCAACAAATCCTTATACGCTTTAAATTTATCGACCATCGACCGAGATCCATTACTGCAAATCGATATTTTATAAATATTTACTCATTTACTCGATCAATCGGCGCTGAAAGCTTTATCGTTGGATATTTTCTTTCATCATCGATAAGTTATTTGAAAATTTAATACTGAGATTCCATCAACTATTGTGAGAATAAGGACGAGTTTTTTTAAACACAGTCAGAAAAATAGGTAATGTGTAATAGGTATTGCAGCAAACATGAAATGCAAATTATTGTGGAGTTTGATCATGGATTTTCATTCTTGATTTTGCTTGTTCTTTGGATGCCACAGAGGAACTTCTCAACAAATCGGAGCGCCGCTACATCCTTGACCTAAAAAGTTAGATCAGAATCAGAATAATAACAGATTTAGTATGTATGATGGATGTAGCAGTGCAATGGGCCATAGCTCAGCGACATTATTGTTCAATGAACAAAACGCTGATTCTCAGCTAAAGCCTAAGGGGGTTGGGTACCAACTGCAGATTAAATTAAACATCAAATTATAAATGAAATAAAACATAACTTGAAATCGAATTGAATAAAACCTTAATTAAAATTGAATAAGTAAAAAAAATATTAAACCCTAAATACCGATATAAAATAAATTATAATTTATGTAAGGCTTAATTAAAAGTCAAACAAATTATAATTTAATTAAATACTAGGTATATTAAATCACGTCCCTAAATATCGCATGGCTTCCTATAAGCTACCCTCGAAACACTAGGCTGGTGACGACCGGCTGGTGTAGCGGTAAAATACATTGCCTTCTATGCCAGAGGTCCTGGGTTCGAATCCCGGCGGCGGCGTAAATTTGTGTGATGAACACAGATATTAGTCGTTAAGTCATGGATGTTTATATGTTTTTTTAAGTTTATTCTAATAAAAAATATGTATTTATTCAATATGTATGTTTATATATTTCTTAAGTATATCAGTTATCTAGTTTCCATAACACAAGTTCTTTGAGAAACTTAATTTGGGCTAGATAATGTTGTGTGAGTGTCAGAAATATTTATTTATTTATTTACTAGGATCCTTTGTCTACTGTTCAATATCCTTAACAATCTACTCACTCCTGCCCATTAGCGTGAAAGGTTTTCATACTCTCAGGATACGCCATGTAAAGCACACTTGCGTACATATCTACTTATGCCTTATGTGAGAACGTCTGTGTGCATATGCAGAGAAGTCCTCGTAATTGCTAAACAGATCCTGTTTTTTACATACACACATAACTTCACGCCTGTATCCCTTAGGCATGGGGTAGGCAAAACACCAGAGGCTTCTAAAGTAGGCAGAAACCATCTGTTGTCACGTTTGACACGTTTGGAGGAATTATAAAGATGGAGAGAGACTGAATTTTAATAGCTTTATTTTGCATTTGATACCTAATAAAATCGATCCCGGCTGCGAATATACAAAGGCTATACTATTTGAGTCACGAGTCAGACTCTAATAGAGGAGCTTTTGTTTATGCATATTACTTGACAATACCTAATCGAACTCAGTAAAAAAATTGACTGAAATGGATTAGCTTTTGCTCTTGTAATTTTCAAAGAAATGCAATGACAAAACCTAGTACTGTATAATACATATTCACTCAAATAGATAAGCTTTTGTCAAGATGAAAAGTAGGTATATCTTTGTTTGATATACATTGCGATGAAAGAGATAAGCTACGAGAAGGGCTCCCGCACCGAAAGGCGGAATCAGTACGGTTAGGTGCGACGACGAGCGCAGCGAGGAGGAGCATGTTAGGTTGCATATAATTATACACGTGCGCGAGCCGAGCGAGCGAAGCGAGCGGTGCCGCGGCAGCGGCCGGCGAAGCGCCATGAACCTGGTCAGCTATTATAGTCAACCCTGGACAATCCCGACATGGTCAAAAGTCAAACGTTAAGTCATCAAAATAACGATGGTCATAATGCATGCACATTTTATTTCTTTTCTTTGCCATTTAAGTATCAAATTGAAGCCAACGATCGGTAAATATCGATATCAAATGGGATAGCTTTTGTTGCTGCTATGTTACATTGAAGTTATCTCACAAAGTCTACACGACTTCGGTCAATTTCTGTACTAGAATGGATTAGGGTTTGGGCAAGTTTTTGTCATACAAAAGCTAAGCCAGTTCAGTTTGCACTTTCACTCTAATGGTATAGCTTTTGTAAATACGCATCCCGGCTAGGCTGGGACTCGAACTCAGATCTGCATTCCGGGCGTGCACTCTTCCAACCAGGGACTGCATATCGGTATACATTTATTAAATAATACTAGTAAAATTTCAGTACCCTTATTAGTGTACTGCTTCATCAAACACAATAACTGTACAAGTTATTAAAATCTAAATTAATTATATCAGTACCCAAATAATGTATACCGGATTAATTTCTGTGGATGTTTTCAGTACAGAAATATTTTAACCGATTTAATTTCTGTACCGAAATGAGTAGGTAAGCATATCTACCTACGCTTCATAGGCTTCAACTAAACTATCGAACATTCTACAGTTATTTAAAAATAAAATTTTAATATAAATATTAATATACAGTGTGTCCGGTCACGACCTAGCGATAATTTAAGATTACAAAATATACCTAATTTCATCGACAAAAACACCCATATATAGGGGTCTACCTCCCCTCCTGTCGGAATGGCAGCCATTTAATTTTTTTCTTATTCTTGAAGATACCTCTGCTGAAAGATGCCGATTTCTCTGGACAGAAAGGTCCTACAGATGTAAAAAAAATGTTATTTTAAAGGTAAAAAAGCAACTATCAAATAAAAATAAACATTATGTAAAATTTTCCCTACAAAATATCTTAAAACATTAACAATGCTAATTTAAGTGAAAAAAATTGACTGTTTTTTTTATTTTTCTTAACATACTTCAAAAACTAGCACATTGGTACTATTTTATTTAATACTGTCCTAATACTTAAGGATATTAGTTACAAATTGACGTTAAAATTATTGTTGTTAATTGCATAACTCGAGAGTTAGGGCTGTTTGAATATGAATATGATATGGAGGGGAGGTAGACCCCTATACAGGGTTATTGGTAATTAGACCGGATCCTTTTTAGGGGTGGTAGAGGATGTCATTTGCAACAATTTGACTATACATTGTGATATCCGGAAATGGCTCATTTTTTTTATATTATTTTTTTTTATTTTTTTTTAGGATATCCAGTTTTCCTACTTAAAAATTCAATAAAAAAAAAAGTAATAAACCGATTTCAATTCTGTTTGCAGTTTTAGAGAGACCTTGTTACAGCTCTTAATAATAAATAACAATATCATACTAATGTGGACCCATCCAGAAACTTGAGGCTGTTTCATAAAAAAATAATAATATTTTTTATAAAATTGTTTGCAAAAACAATTATTATCTCCACAAAAACGCTAGTAAATTCAGTCTGCATTTTATTTAAAAAACATGTACAGTTTGTGTGCTATCCAACGAGGTAAAAAAGTTGGTGGTTTATTACACAGTTGCAGAAATAATGCGATAACAAAAGACTTAGGTAGAGACATTCCGAGAAAGGGTTTTAGACTAAGGTATCCATGTTGAATGCGCCGTCTCGCTCTTGCTTGTGTTTGTTGCACGAACAATGTGAACCCAGTTTGCTCAGGCACTTCGTACTGTTTAGACGCTCTTTTCAACCCTTTATCACGATAAAACTTCGACCTTGCTAACGTTATTGGACTTGTGTAACTTCTTTTTCTGTGATTCGGCTAGTGAACTGGACTCTGTGATTGATTGCTTACCCGACGACTTGGCTTATACTAAAGGACCTGATCATGGCTGCGGAGCCCCGCGACCACCTACCTCGTGTTCGAGAGTTCACAAACGAAGAGTATGCGGACATACTCTTTTGCTATGGTTTTGCCAATGGCGTCAGTACACATGCTCGAACGGAATATCAGTCTCGATTTCCAGAGCGCCGTTTACCCCATATGAGTGTGTTTGACGGAGTTTACCGGCGAGTACGAGAAACTGGTCGTGTTCAAAGACGACAAAGCGATGCTGGACGACCTCGTATTTATCAATCGGAGGAAGAGGAACAGATAATTCGCATGTTTGAGCAAGATCCGACGACCTCAACAAACGTCATTGCACGACGTCTTGGCATGTCGCAATGGAAAATATGGAACACAATGCACGGGTCAAGACTCTACCCGTATCATTTGACTCCGGTACAAGTTATACAAGACGGAGATCCTGCACGTAGAGTCGAATTTTGCAGATTCATGTTGAATACAGACATGGAAGATGCCAATTTTTTATTAAAAATTTTATGGACCGACGAGTCCAAATTCGATCAAGATGGATTAACGAATTACCATAATATTCATTATTGGGCCCCAAAAGAAGACGGTAACCCAAACAAGAAAAGATTAAAAGGATCACAAAGAAGGTTTTCCCTTAATGTGTGGATGGGCATTATTAAGGATGAATTGATCGGCCCTTTTTTCCTGCCCAACAACCTCAATGGAGAAGCATATGAAGTTTTTTTGCGAAACGAACTTTATGAGTTACTCAGTCATGTACCTCTTGAAACCCGAAGGAACATGATTTACCAGCATGATGGTTGCCCCGCACATTTTAGTTTAAGCGTCCGTGAGTGGCTAAATCGTCAGTTTCCCAATAAGTGGATTGGCAGAGGAGGACCCATTCCGTGGCCGGCCAGGAGTCCCGACTTGACTCCTGTCGACTACTACGTATGGGGTCACATGAAAAGCTTGGTGTACGACGAGACTCCTGGACCTGTGGCAACCATCGAAGAATTAAAACAGCGCATAATAAATGCAGCAGAAAAAATTAAAATGAACTTAAAGACAAGTGTCGTTAAAAGTAATTTACGCAAACGTATGCGTCTCTGCATTCAAAATAGGGGCTCACATTTTGAGAATGTACTGTAAAAATCATAAATACACAATAATTACAAAATCATAATCTTTTATTTCTTCAAAATAAATTAAGTTAAATTAAGAAAGTATTTCTTCCATAACTACTTCTCATGGATACCGTCTAAAACCCTTTCTCGGAATGTCTCTACCTGAGTCTTTTGTAATCGCATTATTTCTGCAACTGTGTAATAAAGCACCAACTTTTTAACCTCGTTGGATAGCTAACAAAGTGTAGATGTTTTTTAAATAAAATGCAGACGGAATTTACTAGCGTTTTTGTGGAGAAAATAATTGTTTTTGTAAACAATGTTATAAAAATAATTTAAAAATTTTTATGAAACAGCCTCTAGTTTCTGGATGGGTCCACATTAGTATGATATTGTTATTTATTATTAAGAGCTGTAACAAGGTCTCTCTAAAACTGCAAACAGAATTGAAATCGGTTTATTACTTTTTTTTTTATTGAATTTTTAAGTAGGAAAACTGGATATCCTAAAAAAAATTTAAAAAAAATAATATAAAAAAAATGAGCCATTTCCGGATATCACAATGTATAGTCAAATTGTTGCAAATGACATCCTCTACCACCCCTAAAAAGGATCCGGTCTAATTACCAATAACCCTGTATATGGCTGTTTTTGTCGATGAAATTAGGTATATTTTGTAACCTTAAATTATCGCTAGGTCGTGACCGGACACACTGTATATATACCGGAAAATTAGAAATCAGTTATGCTACAATAATAAAAAAGGTACACGAATTATTTCAGTATGAATTCCTGTACTGTTATTTTTAAATACACCTAATTTAACGGTACGACGTCATACAGAAAAAAAATTGTACAGAAATTCATACCGGTATACAGTCCTTGCTTCCAACTGACCTACCGGAAACTGGTCGTTGGCCATCAAAATTATTTCGTGTTACGTATATGCAAACGTAGCTCCATCTTGTCGAAATGCCATGCAGCTTTACCACCCAAGACCAAACTTCTATACAGAGACAGATCTCAGTTCAGATGAAGACGACCACTTTGGCGATGGGGTAAACTAATCTGCCTCAGACGCCAGTGGTTGCGGATTCAAATCCCGCCCGCAACAAGAAAAAAAAAATGTTCCGGGTCTGCATGTTTATATGTATTTATATTCTAGGTTCCCCTAGTTCGCTACATGGTATCTCATAACACAAGCTCAGCTTACTTTGAGGCCATGTAGTTGGTGTCATTGTCTGGGGATTTTATTTATTTATCTATTTAAACATTACAAACAGACAAATTTATTAAAAGCTTTATTTTGAATTTAATAATTCTTAAATATATTTTTTATAGATAAAAAGTTGGAAGTCACTTGGAAGAGTGCCCGCCCGGAATGCGGGATATCTGGGTTCGAGACCCAGCTGGGATCGATTTTATTTGGTATCTATAATGATTTTGACCTGGTTTGCGACTGTATAAGAGTAGTTCTCGGGTCTTACTATTAAACATAGGACTATTAAACATCACAACGCAAAACACTACAGTCCTGGAACTTTTAAATGTCGAGTGAATAGGTTTCTCGTGGATGGACGTGTAACACCATAGTCTTCATGCGCACTTTCCATCAGGTGGCATGGAAGACAAACGTCCTATCCTTACAATATAAAAAAAAAACCAACACAAGTACAAATGTACGACTTGAGTTATCACTGTTTTTGTCAACGAAATCCGTATCGAAAAATGTATCAACTTGAAAAAACGTAAATACCTAAAGCTACAGTTAGTACGTAGTATTAAAGGCACAAACTTATTGCCCGCTTTATAAAAAAAAACGAAGATTATTGATCGCATTCGACCTTCAGCAATCAGACGACAATTTTATGAGAATATGCTGAATCTAAAAATACTTGAGTCCGATGGTCGTGATTTAGTACACCGTGGCATGCCACGGGGCATAAAAATGTAACGGAAGGTCGCGACCGGATGTTGTGGCCAGGGGAGCACCACCTTTGCAGCTTTCTGAAATATTGCATTATTTTAATTAACTGATTAATTCTGCAAACAAATCAGATGGTCTTGTGCAAACTTGGTTTAAACTGATTACAAACGTGGTAAAGCAGGAAATAAGCTATTTATACTGCTAAATAAACTCGTTAAAGCTTGAATTTTAGGAAGTACCTAATAAAGACAAATACTTGACGTTTAAAAGTATACAGGGTTATTGGTAATTAGACTGGAATCTTTAAAAGTGACGTAGGGGAGGTAATTTCCAAGTGTAAGGGTAATTTTTAAAATATTTGGGTTTTTCTGTATTTTTTTCTGAAAATCCAGTTTTACTCCTTTAAACATCGATTGTAAAAAGCCGAATGCTCCGATTTCATTTCTTTTTAGTTAGGCGTTTATTTTATGAATAATATCAACAATAAATTTTTTTCAATGTGATTCCAAACAGGAGCGACAGGTCTTTTTATTTTTCTTTGGAGAAACGTTTACAAAATCAGCGTTTTTCTCGAAAAAAGTGATGATAAATTTTTCGTGCACTTTTTCTAGAAACTTCTACAACTATTTGGCTATCCAAGAAGGTCAAACAACTAGCAATTTATTTCACAATTGCATAAAAATTTGCAAAGAAAAATCCAAAACCTGCATTTTTTAATTTTTGCCGTCGAAATGTTTGTGAATCATGTAGGGTTTTCTATCAATTCCCCCCAAAGTTATCTAGTATCCATAACACAAGTTCTTTAAGAAACTTAATTTGGGCTAGATAATGTTTGTGAGTGTTAGAAATATTTATTTATTTATTATTATTTTATTTACAATGTTTCTTTCGGGCAAACTTAGTCATGTTAATTAGGTACATTTCCCGACGATAGGCTTGAGGATTTGAAATAAAATTATGATTTTACGAGATCTGGAAAAGCCATGGAGAACAGTTAATTATAAAAAAAAATGTCCCTGTTGGTTGTGCACTCCTTTCGTAAAGCAACATGCAAAACCGCGGTTACCGCAGTTATTATTAAAACTTGTAAGAAAAATAAACAGTTTCTGTGTTTGCTTCTTACCGAAAAATAGTCATTTGGCCATATTGTGGTGAAATACAGTGCCTTAATTAAAAAATACCTCGTGACAAGAATTTCTCAAGAAGTTCTAAGTGACACTATCAGTCATCCATGTCATAACAATCCATGTAAATGATGTAAACGTTTTATTTGATAAGATTTAAGTACTTTTAGATTAATTTAGATTTACGGTTTTTCTGTATCGAAATTAAATTAAATTATTTGTTAACCAAAAAGGCAAAATGTCGTTTTTGACGGAGTACTTCGATGAATATCGTCAACATATAATTAGGAAGACACAAATGTAAGTAACTATTTACAGTGCCTTAATCCTTAAGAGATCTTACTAAATAAAGTACAGGTGGGTGGCTGTAACACTAAAACGCTAAAACGACTGGATGAATAAGACTTAAAATTTCGGTCAGGGGTAGGGGAAAGATTACAATAGACCGTAAAGTATTTTTTTACCTTGTGTATTCATCTTTACACCAAAAGTTTTTACCTATTGATAATCCCTATGATTAGTTCTCATATTAAACCTATAGAATAATAATATGCCATACCGCCGCTAGGTTAACTCGTCGTACCTTTATCCAGTAGGTACCTTTATAAAGTTTGCTTCAAAATAACAATTCCTCGATGGGTTTAATTTTCAGCAGAGTATCATGAAAAGTCATATTTTGAAGTGTATCGCAAATTTAAACAAAGACAAAAATAACGTACCTCATATACGCGGAACAAACTATCTTAATTGTAGCAAAAAACATAAAAAAATAATTGGTCTTTACACATGCAATTGCCGTTTTTAATGAAATAAGTTAACGCATTTTTCTATATTTTTTACTCTTATTATTCAAAGTAATTAAATTACTTACGAATGGAATCAATGCATTTGTGCCAACGTTTTGATAACTTATAGTTGCCTTTGTTGAAAAACTCTGCCGGACATACTCTTCAAAGGGTATTCAATTTTTGTTACTACTAAGTTATCCAAATTGTGGAAAAAGTGGAAGTCGAGACGCCTTTAATTCGTCATTGTCGACCAACATTATCGGCCGACCACATTTGTTCATGTGGTTCATTTCTTAGATAAAAATTTCTAGAACGAAAGCAAGCATTCCAATAACGGGTGGTACCATCGTTAGTAGCGTTCGCACCGTAAACGTTGTTAATGTTGCGTTTCGCTTCTGCTTATTTGTACCATTCTTAAGTTTGTGTTATTATTTTATTTTTTTCTCCTTTTGTAATGTGTGCAATAAAGTGTAAATAAAATAAAATATTTGTTACTACGACGGAAATCATACTCCATAATGACTCGATTTTTTAACATATCCATTATGTTGAAAAATTTACAAATCCGATGTAACCAGAAAACTATTAAACAAATGACTAAAATTTTAAATAAAAGAAATTTGATATTTGAATACTCAGTTTTTTAGCTATAAAATAGCCAGTACGTCGATAAGGCAATTTCATAGGTAAAGACAATTTGATCAATAAATATATACTTGCAATGTATGTTATTCATGTACGAAATTTCAAGTAGGCTTAGCCTGGAGCCATGTAGGATAATTTTATTTTGATATTCTTAGGACTTTAAAATGGACGTGGAACAACAGAGAAAAACAGCTGCTTCACAATATAAGAAGTAAGAATAAGTTCCAAGAGGCTACTTTGTAGAGATACAAACACAAAAACTGGAAGCATGTTTTTTATAGCAATACCTATTGCAAATATCAATACCGTAGCATCACTTTATGTTTTCTCGATTCATTATGACTTAATTCATAATTAAAAAGCAAAGTCCACAGCAGCTGTAAGCTCTAAGTTGGATGAATCAGACGAATTTTGGAGGTACTTTGTTGTATGTACTTTCATACGAGTTTCACAAATGGACGTATCGATGGGATTGACGGCCCCGAAACGTTGAGTTTAAATGTATTCTGAAATCAAATTGAATAATTAAATTATTGTTGTCATCAGATGTCGACCAGAAGACAGGTGGATGAAATTTGATGGAGTATGGCACGATCCAAAACTTGGTGCCCACAAGGTAGGCGGGGTATGTAATCGAAGCTTTTTTTTTCCTTTTTTATGTTTTTTATTTTTTTTGTAAAAGTGAGCAATGAGTTCTAAATCTACCTGATGGTTGGTGACAAGCATACTCTTTAAATATATATGGTGTATTTTTTTTTAATTTATTCATGGCAAATCCACCCAAATAAAAAAATTATTCGACAATGTCAGAAACATTTTTATGATCTTTTATCTTAATCAGAACCCTTTGCAGTGAATAATCAGACCTTAGATATGTACCTGATAGAAACCAGTGAATTATGATTTTAGAGATAAACCACTACAAACTATAAAATTGTATATATTCGATAGAAAGAAATGACTGAAGAAGAACTGCAGCAATTCATCAACGATACAATGAAGAGTCTGCGAGGGCAGTCTACGTACTTTAACGACTATTGTTCCCACCTCGACCAAAGTTAGTTATCCTTCACGTCACATCCTACTTATTTTAATTGCTTTCTGCATATCCAACCTTCCTATTATTCCATCTACGCTTTACATTAATAACGCCACCTTTCATCTTATTACCAATTCACAAATTCACTGTAGATTTTTACAGATATTGCAACAATCCATCCTCACTTAATCGACATTTCACCCGATTTCTTTGGCAATCACAAAACTCACAGTAGATTTTCCAAATCATCCTTTTGCAATACTCTCCCAAATCCATCTGCCTTACAACCGTTTCATTTACCTCAGCTTTCAAAACCCGTGAATTCGTTCCCCATCCGAAAAAGAAGCCGAAATGCCATGATGAAGTGAAGAAACCTGAAGATTTCACACCAGAGCCACCTGGTGAGAAGTTCGACATGAAAGACACGGAGCTGATGAAGGTCGCGCAAAGGCTTTATGACTCTGACAAAGAGAAGATCACTTTGAGGCCGCTTGATACTGCACCTAGAAGTAAGTTGAACAACATCTTATTATTTTTTCCGAAGGATTTTATGATGCAGGACGTAACACGACCTATCCGCAGTATTAAGATTGTCCTTGTTTAGATTACCCTGTAGAAATTGACAAGCTGTCAGATAAAATAAGTTATGGGTATGAGTGTGTACCCAAGTATTTTGCAGGTAACGATCTTTGTTTCATTGCAATGCCTCATGTCTTAGTTAATTGTGAGTGTAAGTTATCGTTGCATACATAAAATTAACGATGGATAGATAAGCAAATATCATATTTTTTACATTGTGTTGGGGATGAAGCCATTTTTTTAAATAAGAACTGAAACTTTGTCTTTCGGCGACGTTTCGTTTGGCCGTGAAATGTTTTTTTTTTCTTATAAGAATAGTCATATTACTTACTTTTTGTGTTGATCATATCTCTTATATCAAATACATTAAAATTAAAAACATATTTTATATAAAATCGGAATAATTTATTCGAAAATAAGTCAGAAATTATATTTTTTGTTTCTATTTTTTTTCTCTCTAACTTAAAAAGTAAAGCAAGTGATTCCCTTACAAAAAACATTCGTCTGGACTTGCTTGAAAATTCATGGCCAAAGCACCCTGTAATCAGTGAAGTTTTTGTGTCAGCTAGTTCAAATATTAATTAATAAATTTCATCTTGCTAACTTGAGTAGTCCAAAAACTTTAAAACATAGTTTAACAATTTGAACTAAAAATATATACTTACAATGTTTGTTATTCTTGTACAAAATTTCAAGTAGGCTTAGTAAACTTTAAAATATATTTTGCATCCCTGTAGAATATAATATGTGGAATAGAAATATATAATATATATATATGTAGGTAATATTATATCGTGCGTCTCACCAACTTTTTTTTGTCGAGGCCAACGACGAGTTTGTCTTTTGAAAGAAAAGGACGACGCATAACTTTGTATGAGAGCTGATATCGGCTTCAATAGACATGTGTGATACCTGGGCGACTCAATAAGTTCGTGACTTTTTGAATTTCTGACCTCTTTACTGAAAAAGCAACACTACTCCTGTCAACAGGCCTCTGTCAGTTGACTCCTGTCAAAATTTGAACTTGCTGCGTCAGACTATCCAGTAATTTTAAAAAACCAGTGCCAAGTAAAAAAGTGGTTTACTGAATTTCGTAGTTGCTGTACATGCATTGAAGATGCCGAACGTCCTGGATGCCCAGTTGAGGTCTCTACACCCGAAACAATCGAAAAAATTCACGATATGGTGTTGGCCGACCGAAGATTGAAAGTGCGAGAGATTGTAAAAGCCGTAGGGATCTCGCATGACTCAGTGGTTTCAATTTTGAAGGATCACTTGGGCATGAGGAAGCTTTCCGCAAGATGGATGCCGCGTTGCTCACAGTCAACTACAAAAGCAACCGTGTAATAACTTCACAGGAAGTTTTGGCGCTGTTTAATCGCAATATGGAGGAGTTTTTGCGCCGTTTTATAACCGCGGACGAAACATGGATCCATCACAATACACCAGAGACCAAACGACAGTCAAAACAGTGGGTTTCTTAGGGTGAATCGGCGTCAAAGAAGGCCAAGGTGGGTTTGTCAGCCAATAAAGTTATGGCGACTGTTTTTTGGGATGCACGCTGGATAATCCACTACCTTCAAAAGGGAAGAACAATCAATGGGGAATATTATGCCAACTTATTGGTCTGATTCAAAGATGATTTGAAAAAAAACCGATCTCATTTGGCCAAGAAAAAAGTTCTTTTCCACCAAGACAATGCAAGGGTGCACACATGTGCAGTTGCCATGGCAAAAATCCATGAATTGGGCTATGAATTGCTCCCTCATCCGCCCTATTCTCCACATTTGGCTACAAGTGACTACTTCTTGTTCCCAAACCTGAAGAAATGGCTTGGTGGAAAAATAATTGACTCCAATGAAGTCATCTCGCAAACTAAGGCCAATTTTGAGGACCTCGATCATATTTTAAAGGGATTAAAAAGATTGGAGAATCGTTGGACAAAGTGTATAGAGCTCAAGGGAGACTAACTACGTTGAAAAATAAAATGACTTATTTATCAAAAAATCTATGTTTTATTCCAAAAGTCACGGACTTATTGACCCGCCCTCCTATATATCGTTGAAAAGAGTTCATATTCTAGAACAAGAATTGGTATAGCGCCTGTCTTAATTCTGAGTCCAAGCTGATAACCAACCTAATACAATGAATCAAAATCTCCGAAGAAAAAATGAAAAAACCAACCTTAATTCAGGTGTGCAACAGATAATCAGAGCGGCGGTGTGGCTTACTATCTATGCTATAGGTGACCCGTCTGCTATTTTGACTCTGAACGGATTAACGATCGGAACTTGGCGCAATAGTAACTTTGACTCAGGTTATTAAAACCTATCCTACGGCGTATGCTATATGGCTATTGGAGGTTGGTACCAAAATTATAATCCGACATTTAGGACCTTATAGTTCTGAAAGGACTAACGATCGGAAGTTGGCGCCATAGTAACTTTGATTCAGATTACTAAGATCTATCCAACGGCGTATCATACATGGCTATTGGAGGTGGATACAAAAATTATAGTCCGACATTTAGGCTCTGAACGGACCATCGACTGGAACTTGGCGCGATTGTAACTCATTTTTTCAAATAGAAACAAAAAGAAAGCTTATTTTGTGTCGTTTAATATGTCGTTTACATATAAAATTGGTGTTTTGTCGTACTGGCCACTGTAATCTCAAATATCTCCTCTTTGGTTTAGAATTCCACATTCAAATTTATACAGCTATTTACTCCTCAATTTGTGTCTTGAGAACCGTATTTCTTTTATTTTTTGTTTCTTTTGGTTTTTTTCTCTGCGTCATTGAGTTTACAAAATGGAAAATTTAAAATTTCACGTTATTTACAAATATGAGTTTCGCCGTGGTACCAGTGCTGCAGAAACGGCTCGAAGAATTAATTATGTATATGACAGTGATGTCGCTAGAGAAAGCACAGTGCGTTTTTGGTTCCAACGCTTTCGTTCTGGACATTTCAACCAACAGAACAATCCCCGTGGATTGCTGGAGACCAAAGTCGACAATGAAGAATTGAAGGCTATTCTGGAAGCGGCTCCATCGCAAACTAGGTACGTCCGACTTAGCTGCAGGCTGCGGTGTTAGTGATTAAACTGTTTTAATCTACTTGAAACAAATTGAGAAGATAAGAAAGCTCGAAAGGTGGGTACCTCATGAATTGAGTGAAGCAAACCGACAAACGCGCGTCGACTGCTGCGTTACATTACTGAACCGGCACAATAATGAAGGGATTTTAAATCGAAACCTGTGATGAAAAGTAGATACTCTACGAAAATAGGAAACGCAGATTGCAATGGCTGAACCTCGGTGAACCATCCAAATTCTGCCCCAAGAGAAAATTAACTAGAAAAAAGTTATTGGTCAGCGTTTGGTGGACTAGTGCCGGTATGGTGCACTACAGCTTCCTTTAATCTGGCTAGACGATTACTGCAGATATCTACTGTAGACAGCTCCAAATAATGATGGATAAACTAGCCGCTAAACAAACGAGACTGGTCAATCGCACAAGGCCACTGCTGCTTCAGGACAAAGCAAGACCACACACACTGCAGAACAGACTGCTACCATATTAAAAGAGCTTCAATTGGAATGTTTGAGAGATCCACTGTACTCCCGGACCTTGCTCCAACAGACTACTGTTTTTTTAGAAATTTGGATAACTTTTTGCAGGGGAAAAAAATCAACTCCGATGAGGTAGTCCAAATGCCTTAAATGTTCAAATGCCAAAATGTTTTTAGTAGAAAAGGCATAAATGAACTAACTATGAGATGGCAGAAGTGCATAGATAGCAATGGATCATACTTTGATGAAATAATAATAATATAATCATGTTTATATTGTGCCAATGGTGCTCTCTAGTACAGGTTTTATACCTAAAAGTTTATTCAACTCCATTGACATTTTAAATTTACCCCAAAATATATATACCTATCACAATGCAAAAAGCAGCCATTTTGAATACGTACCGAATTGTACGAAAATTCCTACAGGACGATCACACATTTAACCCAAATACCGAGAACGAAATAAAAAAAACTCGAGAGTATATGTTCAAAACACAATATAATAATAAATTGTTTATTTCGGATAACAGGAATACAGATATCAGTAAAAACAAGTAGGTACTTAAATTCTAGTTATTTTTCTTAAATATAGATTAAACAGACTTTACTGAGTGCACTACTGAAATAAATATATTATATTAAAAAAATAAACGACTTTTATTCCTCCCATTTAAAACGCCAATTTCATATGTAAGGACCAATATTTATGTCATAATGAAAGCACAGCTAATTGCTATGGTCGACCTAATTAGATTATTTAAAATAATAATTTAACATAAAATCTCATATAACAAAAACACAATTTCCGTATTATGACAAATGAATATGTTTTTCTCAGCAAATTATCTCGTTTATTAGAGCTGTTATTGTTGGCAACTCGCGTGCCGTTTGAGTAGGATACCAGGAAGTCAACAAATCAAAGGAGATGACGACAGATTTGTTAAATTCGTCACAATCTGAAAACCGCTTTAATTTGCGTTGTGGCTTTAATTCTTAATTATAATCACAATCTAGGTGTTTTGCATATAATGTTACGAACTACAAACACTATCATAGCAACTATTTGGCCCCAAAGGATGACCTTGAGCCGTTATAGTAGATAAGTTGCAAATGGTGCAACTTTCACGGCCGCTCATTTAAAGTAGTTTGTCCAAGCTATAGTTCGGTTACGAATGAGAGTGGCTACCTATTGGAACTTAAAAATCTTTACTTTAGTATTTAAGTAATATTTTTTCATTGATACTATAAGATACTTGAAATGTGTTATGAGCGGCTGAATGGTCTTAGAAGTGTCGGGAAAACGAACAAAACGAAAAGAAGCGTTACTCATAAAACACGATAGAATTAATCACTGGACAGTTACTTAGTACCGAGTCTGTGGGCTTGGGTATAACCCTGGTTCAATCACAACAAAATCTTAATTCGCGAGTCCGTTCCGTCAGTTACTTTACAGTTACAATGCCAACTCAATTAATACCGAGCTACTATCGACCGTCAGTCCGAGATACGTCTGCGCACCTAGCCGTCCTAACCGTATCTATCTCACTTGCCATCATCCTACTTCAAGATATAACCTATGGCGCTGCAATCGAATGTCAGTCATTCATTGCATTTAGCGCCCTCTTTAACAGTGCTACCAACATACTTCCGTTACCATAAAGTCATACTAACATCTTAATATCGCCAACCTTTCGTTAGCTCCGACACGGCCATCCTGCAATGACACACGTCCTCGTGTGATAATCTGAAACAATCATACCAAAGTGGCGGCTCGGCCACTCCTGACAATGAAGTCAGGCAAATTCTCAAAAGAAAACACACAAGTTTGAATTTTTAATAACTGAAAATACCATTTCAGTTAACCAAGTTCCAAGCACCATTGAGTAACAATTATCTCCAAATCAAACGTTGAAATCCATTAATTTCATTATTAACAACAAGGTATATCGTTCGTGGTTAACAGCAATTATCATTTCCCCACGGGAAACCTGAGTCAACCAATGACTCCTTCAACACACTACCCAGAATCATTCTGGCGTAGTCACAAAACCAACGAACAAGAACCTGTATCCACAACACATTAAATCTCTTCCAAACACCAAAAATAACATCTTTCTTTACAACTGCAATGGATACTGTAACGTTGTGGATTGGGGGGAGTGTTCAGTTTGTGCCCGGAGTGAAGATTGCTTAAGTTGTAAGTAACCAGACACTCCTACCAAAACACAGGTCACAAAATAAAGATACTCTGAGCGTAAACACCCTAGACTCACCCTCTTTCCTACTTATCCAAGATATAGCGGGGTAGGTCCTACTTAACAGGTCTTGTGATATAAAATAAAAGATGTTAATACTGATAAATATCACAGATTTTATTGTGTAATAGTTCAAGGCGAGTCCTGAGTATCTTTACACAGAGAGCGGTGAGAAAAAAGTTTAACTAGCTCAGGAGAGGGAGTTCACCATACTAAATCACCTCACCGTCTCTGTTATACATAAAAAGAACAATTTATATAGGTACTTTAAATTACCATGAAGCTAAATTAACAAAATAATTAATAAACTAAGGTTAGTGCTTAAGTCTACTTAAAACTAACCGCAAGGATTATCTTTTAAAACAATAATTAAAGAATATTCTATCTCTTAATGTCACTACAATAACTAATATCCAGTTTCAATATCCAATATCCAATATCAATATCCAATATCACCACAGGTACTTTCTTTCTTGATTTTATAGTTGTAAGTAGATAAAAGATTACCTTATAACTCCTCGGTCAACATTTTACTAAAGCAAATCTGCATGTTACCATGAGGATTTCATGCTCTTGTGTTAAATCATGTAACAAACAGCTTCAGCCACATTTAAAAACAATGAAAACTCCACCAGAGTTACTCCTGCAAAGCACCCATATGGTTTCCAATATGGGCTAAAATTTATTTCTAACACAAACTGCGGCGACTACATATTATACGTATTTCACCTTATTAAATTTAAGGTTTTTTAAATGGGACGATCACAACATCTAGCCAGCAAAGCCGGCCCAAAAAAAAGATTTCACATCTTGACAGCAGCGGTGCGTTCCGTCCGTCTTGAAGAAAAAAAATAATGTTGCCAATCTCAAAATTCTAAGGTCGCGAGTTTTAATTTTTTATAACCCACAAAAACTACTACGTTACAATGCCCCCCCTCCAAAGAAAAGGGTCATGAAGTGAACCGATCGCCGTCCCGGCGTTGAAACAATCTACAACCAACCTAAACTGAGAAAAAAACTAAGTTATAACACAACAATGAATCTAAGTAGATAGGTAGATACCTACAATCTGTGAAATATATCAGTAACAAAACAAAAAAAATGTTACACCTATGGCCAACATACCATAAGGTATAACTAAAACCCATCACCACAAACAACAACTCAACAGCTGTTAAAAGAGAAAAAAAACTTGTAAGTAACAAAGTTTACAACCAACTATCAACAAAGTTGTATTAGAAAAATATATATAGGCATAACAGCCACTTAAGTAACAACAAACAGTTGTTAAAAAAACAATACCAAAATTACAACATTAAGTTTAGTAAGTAAACCTACTTACTAAAAAATATAAATAAATATCCATCTTTCAGTTATCAATCCAAAAAAAAACCAACAGGCAGGTCAGATTTTATACAAACTACACATTCCTTACAAGACCGGCCATAGCATAAAGTCATTCAATGAGTCCTTGAGTTGTGTCAGTCTTATCACCATTCATTCACATTCATTCATCATCGGGTTGAACATACATCATCTTCTAGAGCGCTCTTTGCAAAATTAGTAACTAACATAACCATTCATTCCTTACATTCATCTCTTTCAGAATTACTGTCTTTGTGTTAACACAGCAAAATCTGTGCAACACTAAACAATAACAAAAACATACTACTTCAGTATAAAAGTTGTAAAGCCAACTTTACACCAGAACTAACAATGGACATCGAATTGAATTTGCCTTTAGCTATTACTTAAAAAAAAATATAACTTCAGTATAACTGACAGTTATAACAAAATATTGCCGAAACAACAAAAATGTGTCAGGTGAGTAATAGAGAAATACCACCTATATGACAACAAAATAACTGCAGATTGAACTCAATACTGACAGTAACCAAAATCTGTACCAAGTGAGTAGTAGAGAAATACCACTTGTACAACAAAAAATATATTTATCTGCAGATTTATCTGACAGATAAAAAATACACTAACATTTAGTGAAAAAAAATTTCACAAAAAGAAAATATATCTACCAAAATGGTTATATAAAAATGTATAAACACAAAAAAATAAGGACTACCAATGGTGAAGTTTCAATAAAACACAAAACATATTAAACCTTTAGGTCCTTCACGTGCCACCTTGGATCAGTTAAACCATTAAATTTAATATTCCACCTGACAATATTTCTATCCCCAGAACACTCAACAATAGTCGGGGCCAGTGGTACCTGAACATCTGCACTGACAGATGGTACAGCTGAAGTGTCTATAGACAAATAAGGTTTTAATTTATCATTAAGAGACAAAATCTTCTTCTGCAACGCTGGGCTACTAGAAGACAACCTATTTATTCGCCAATACAAATGACTGCATAAACCCTTGAACCGTGAACTCGAACTTTTATCACTGTCAAACAAATTGGATAGTTCAAGCAGCTTACTTTCAATCATTGGAAGCTCTTCCTCAACATCGACCTTGTCATCCAATACATATATGTCATCTGGAGAACATTCCTTAGACAAAACTCTAAGTTGCTTCCTCAGCCCTTCTACAGTTGTGCTTGGTGTCTCAGAACGAATAAGAACTTCATAAATGAGTTCTTCCTTATTTAAAGCATGAAAATTAATTGATTTTAAGTTCGCCATGGTGATATTTTAACAAGAAAACCTTAATAATATTAAATACTATGTTAGTATTATAATTAAATACAAAATATATCTGTAAATATCAGCTAATGTAAAAATATATGGTAACATCAATGTAAATTACCTGAAAAAAGTTTGTTTGTAACAAACAATAAAAACAGAACAGTATTTGACAATAAAATGTTCAATAAACAAAGTAAAGTGTGTTGTTGTACACAAATTAAATGAATTTTAATTTGGAACTGCAAAGTTGTAACATTGACAAAAAGAGATATATTATTTTCAATAAACAACACACAAAAATGTAAATTGGACGCAATAACAATTATTACACCCTTAAACAATAAAAATTTAAAGATTGGGCGCCATTTGTAACGTTGTGGATTGGGGGGAGTGTTCAGTTTGTGCCCGGAGTGAAGATTGCTTAAGTTGTAAGTAACCAGACACTCCTACCAAAACACAGGTCACAAAATAAAGATACTCTGAGCGTAAACACCCTAGACTCACCCTCTTTCCTACTTATCCAAGATATAGCGGGGTAGGTCCTACTTAACAGGTCTTGTGATATAAAATAAAAGATGTTAATACTGATAAATATCACAGATTTTATTGTGTAATAGTTCAAGGCGAGTCCTGAGTATCTTTACACAGAGAGCGGTGAGAAAAAAGTTTAACTAGCTCAGGAGAGGGAGTTCACCATACTAAATCACCTCACCGTCTCTGTTATACATAAAAAGAACAATTTATATAGGTACTTTAAATTACCATGAAGCTAAATTAACAAAATAATTAATAAACTAAGGTTAGTGCTTAAGTCTACTTAAAACTAACCGCAAGGATTATCTTTTAAAACAATAATTAAAGAATATTCTATCTCTTAATGTCACTACAATAACTAATATCCAGTTTCAATATCCAATATCCAATATCAATATCCAATATCACCACAGGTACTTTCTTTCTTGATTTTATAGTTGTAAGTAGATAAAAGATTACCTTATAACTCCTCGGTCAACATTTTACTAAAGCAAATCTGCATGTTACCATGAGGATTTCATGCTCTTGTGTTAAATCATGTAACAAACAGCTTCAGCCACATTTAAAAACAATGAAAACTCCACCAGAGTTACTCCTGCAAAGCACCCATATGGTTTCCAATATGGGCTAAAATTTATTTCTAACACAAACTGCGGCGACTACATATTATACGTATTTCACCTTATTAAATTTAAGGTTTTTTAAATGGGACGATCACAACATCTAGCCAGCAAAGCCGGCCCAAAAAAAAGATTTCACATCTTGACAGCAGCGGTGCGTTCCGTCCGTCTTGAAGAAAAAAAATAATGTTGCCAATCTCAAAATTCTAAGGTCGCGAGTTTTAATTTTTTATAACCCACAAAAACTACTACGTTACAATACTTGTACTTTCGGCAACTTCAAAACTTTAACCGCTACAGATTTTAAATTTTACTTCAATTTAATAATTCCATCAAAATTCTAAATCCACGATTTAACAATTTACGTAAAGCTACCACTGGTTCGGAAGATCCATCTACTGAGAAGAACCAGCAAGAAACTCAGTAGGAATCGGCTAACGTCAACGCATTGTACGAACCACAATACTTTCGATAAGAAAACCGCACATTAAACAATGAAATATACTTTGAATGTAACATCAAACAATTTGACAGCGGTCGAACAATAAACAAAGCAAGCATAAGCTGCTAGAATAACCCAAATAATTAGCAAACAATGCAAACAGTTCGACAGTAAAATCTAGCTCTTTTGTCAATCGCAACAAGGTCAACGCATTTTCAATTTTCAATCTTTTCAATCTCGACGTTATTACCTATCTCCGTGATTCATTAAACACACACTATCGTAATATTACGTTTCAATTGCCAAAATAATAACAAGTTTACCGTTACTAAAACATAAGAAAACGTGTCTCTTAAGAATCGCAGCAAAATAATCTAAGATTGGCAAGATACAAAGCGATTTCTACCGAGTCACGGATACACGATAATCAGAAAGACAATCTACAACTTCAACGTTTAATTTACTTTCATCATCATTAAGTACTTAAAACGCAATATCAAAACTTTTGAATATTATCTTTCGCCTTAAATTGAACTTCATCTATAACAACTAAAGTTACGAAAAACCATTTGATACGTCTTGACAAACCGTACGTTATTACAAAACAATTTTACCTTGTCACATCTGTGCAAGCTATATAAAACTAACAAAATGATGAACTATATTAGGCACGTGAATTTACTCTAATCACTGACTCTCTCACTCTAAAACTGTTTCCATAATTAATCACTTCTTTAGACTTAGACAGGGATTAATTATAGTTCTCTCCATAATCACACAACCACAGATCCTTCCGTCACATAGCTCCTTTAGACTTAGGCAGCATCCGATAAGTTTCAGTTATACAACTCGTGCGAATTAACTGTGCACCTCGCGTTGTGACGTCATTCGGACGGAATGCTATCGGTACTGAGCGCTTGAGGCGAATGCGGGGTGCCGCGCGGGGCAGTGGGAGAGGGGTTGCATTCCAGCGGAGTGCACAGTTGATTCGCACGAGTTGTACACCTTTATTCTTAGGAAATATACTGCCTTATTTCAACAGATCTATGATTGTATGATAATCACACAACCACAGATCCTTCCGTCACATAGCTCCTTTAGACTTAGGCAGCATCCGATAAGTTTCAGTTATACACCTTTATTCTTAGGAAATATACTGCCTTATTTCAACAGATCTATGATTGTATGTCGGAGGTTACCACAACTCACTCTAATCACAAACGAAAGTTAAGCTTGGGCAGATCCGAGAAAACTATTCGCAAAAATAAATCGAAACACTAATTAATATTGGGTTAGGCTTATCCCACTTCTGATGTCGCGAAAACGAACAAAACGAAAAGAAGCGTTACTCATAAAACACGATAGAATTAATCACTGGACAGTTACTTAGTACCGAGTCTGTGGGCTTGGGTATAACCCTGGTTCAATCACAACAAAATCTTAATTCGCGAGTCCGTTCCGTCAGTTACTTTACAGTTACAATGCCAACTCAATTAATACCGAGCTACTATCGACCGTCAGTCCGAGATACGTCTGCGCACCTAGCCGTCCTAACCGTATCTATCTCACTTGCCATCATCCTACTTCAAGATATAACCTATGGCGCTGCAATCGAATGTCAGTCATTCATTGCATTTAGCGCCCTCTTTAACAGTGCTACCAACATACTTCCGTTACCATAAAGTCATACTAACATCTTAATATCGCCAACCTATCGTTAGCTCCGACAGAAGTATATCAACATATACCTAACTAAACAGTTATTAAAACTCACCCCGCCCAACAGGGTCTCGAAACTGGGACCTCTCACCTTCACTCGACCTTAAATCCCTAACAGCTACAACAAGTAGTTGGGATATCTGATGCTTAGTAAAGTTTGAAGAAGAGCCAGTTTCTAAGTCCGAGTAATGTCATCTTCGAGCTCATCTCATCTTATTAAGATTTAATGTAGGTTTATATTCTATTATACAATGGGTTTAAACATTAGGCAGGGCTATTTTGTAGTCGCTACGCCGGCCACATTGAAATATTATGTTCTTTGATACAACATAAACGTACCTGCATATTTATTTTAGTATCATTTAGTAGAAAAAAAATAAGAAATGGCACCACAAACTTCTTAACAAATAGTCGCTGTTGACGACCACCCTACGTACGGTACGAAACTACGACGCGGCATTTCATTGATAACTATTGATAATAAACACGACTTAGTACTACTTCTTATTGGTATTCATTAATGAATAGAGTGACCATGCTTTGCTTAATATGTTAGCGAATATATTAATTTCATGGTAAAAATATATTCACACATTTTTTTGCAAAAATCGTTTTTATAAATGGTACTTATGGCGTAAAAAAATAGACTAAAAAATAGCTCTGTATGTTACATTCTGGAGTCGGTAATTGCACTACCTTTAGGTACTGCCCTTCTATCCAAGATATAGCAGATCTATTTTGCGGATGAAATAATCAGGACGGTGGTTGTAGCATCACAAATGGTCATGTTTCACAAAGCACTTGAATTCTACATCCAGTACTATATTAAAAAATAATCTATATTATAACAACAAAATTATTCTTATTTCCACAGTATTTGGCTACACTCGTAAAGCGTATTACCAGACGGGTATTTCTGAGTACAAGAACAGCATAGCTCGCTTAGCGTATGAGCTAGTGAGAGATCAGAAAATCCCGAAGTACGAAGCTCACAACGGAGGTCGACCACAGTGGGGAGACTGCCCGGCCGAATTGCGACAACCAAAACTTGATATCATTCCATTGGACGGCGAGTCGTTGTTTTAAAATAAACGGTCCGTGTCAATAGAGTCTTTTATTTTGACGAAACAATCTCCTCTAGTCTAGTTTTCAGAAGCTCAGGCAGAAAGAGTTTTCAGTCATTATTAACGATTCTTGTAAGTGGGAATACTATTTTAATTACTAATTTATTATTACTTAGACCCTTTTCTTTTTTTTATTAAAATCTTAACCCGCGTTTGACCTCAAACTCCGCCAAATATTACCGCTCCCCCCCACCGGAGCGGTAATATTTGGCGGCAGATTTAACATGAAGGGTGGTCGCTAGCCAGGTGGACCCTGACGGGATCCTTCCGCCAAGGGGGTATGTACTCCGATTAGTCGCCTTTTACGACACGCTTATTCGTGGGTGGTAAGGTAATACTAAGCAGACTCTACACGGACAAAAACATATTAAAGTAATTTACTGATGAAAGGTGACGTTTTAATTTTTTTTATCAAACATTTTTTCTAAACCTTTCTATCGCAAATAAATGAAAAATGTGATAAATAAAAATTACCCGACCACGATTCGAACCTTTCTATCGCATCTTCACGGTATAATCAAAAAATTTAACTCTTGACAGTTTTTTTTTTTAAGTTTGCCTAACAATAATTTCCATAATATTTAAAATAAATGAAAAATGTCACCCGACCAGGACTCGAACCTGGGTACTCTCGTTTGCCGGACGAGTGCTCTCCCATTGAGCTACCGGGGCTTGGCGGTACGCCTCGAAATTACTTAACACATTTTTGTTTTTACGTTATATTGCTAACGTAGCTCTATCTAATGATATAGCTACGTTACTTAGCTGTAAAGCTACGTCTTAGCTTTGCAGCTAAGACCACCCGAGACCAATTTCTTCACAGAAATTGTAAATCTCAGTTAAAGTGAAGCATTGCAATGTTTTAATAATATTTTAAAGTTTTAGCATTTAAAATGCTTAATTACATTTATTTAACAATAATTTACGTTTTGTCCAAAAATGCCTATTATTTGAACACTGGCGCATTCTTCAACTTAAAGCATATCATGGTAAAGCAGTAGCATAGACCTGGGTATTAGTCACAGCAGTGGAACCGACATGTCTGGGGACTGAAAACAGCTCGCATTGCGAACGTTTAGCCTTCGATGCCTTCTAAGTGGTCCCTGGGTGGTGCTAAACGAGCAGTAAATCTGGTGGTCGGCTTCGGCGTGCCGGTTAGCGACCGGTTTGAGAGGACCCGATGGGACCACGGGGGGGTTTGGGCGTCCCCGCAGTCTCCAAACGAGTTCCCCAAAGGTGCGTCATTCCTATCAAATTGCTTGGTTCCATTTGTAGCGCTTCACTCAACTGCTATTCGCCTCCCTATTCACTCCACTCCTAAATTATGAAAGGTCCAAAAAAGTGAGGTTACACAGCGGTTGTACTTCCTCTCCTAAGTGCAATTCTGCAACATCCAAGGAGTGCACTCCAATCTCAATGATGTCCACCACCACCTCGAGACGGAGGGATCCCACCTACTCTTCCTATCGGAGATATTAGACCAAATGGTTTACGCTGGTATTTATATCGGTCACACAGCGGAGGTCGGGAGACTTCGAGGCTTATGGAATATCTCAGCAGTACAGCGGATATGGTCCAGCAACGTTTTCCCACAGCGCAGTTGGTGTTCCTGAGGGATTTTAACGTACACCACGGACAGTGGTTATACCCGTTTCAGGACACTGAACATGCTGCTAGAGAGGCTATTAAGTTTTCGCTCGCTTCAGGCCTCTCTCAGCTTGTGAACGTACCTTCGCGCATCCTAGACGTTGCTGGCCACACTGCTTACTGCCTGGACCTTCTACTGACAACCAATTCGGACAGATACTCGATTTCGACGCTGCACCCTTAGGGACATCCTATCACTGTCTGGTGAAATCTGTATAGCAGTACTCGCCACCTGATTCCGGACCAAATGGTTTTAGGCGAGTATGGCGTTACAAGTCAGCAGATTGGGATGAAATGCGACATTTCTTCGCATCTTATCCGTGGCGGCAAGCTTGTTTTACTTCAACTGATCCATCGTGCTGCGCTGATGCATTCTAAAGTGTGATAGTTCTAGGAGTTATGGATTTCTTCATTCCTTACGCTGATCTGTCCTTTGAAGCCAAAGCTCACCCACGGTTTAGTGCTGAATGCCTCGCCACAGAAAAGCGTAAGCGAGAAGCGTACAAAGACTGGGCGACCGCTCGCAGAATCAAAGCCGTGGATTCCCATAAACACAAGAAGAGGTACAATTCTGCCGCCAAGAATACGCTCGGGCACCGCTCGTGCAAGTAACATCTCATTTGTTAGCTCCGTACATTTTAATTTCTTGAATGTAAATTAGTTTTGAAGTGATACAAAAGTAATTTGCAGTGTCGGGTAGCCAGTGATAAACCGGATGCAGTGAAAATTATTGGAACTAAATCGGACCAAAAACACCCGAGTTACAAGCAAAAGTATTTTCAAGAAACTACTATAACGGTCGCCGGCCGGTAACGCATCGTTCTTTGTTACCGCTGCTGCTCGCTACGTTCGGGCCACATCGGTCTAGTAGTAGTCGGACTAGCACTCGGAAGTTCCAGCCAGGGCGGATGTGAAACGTTTCACATCCGCCCTGCTGCCGTATCATATTATTTATTTGCTGCCCTGCTGCCGTATCATATTATTTATTTATTTATATTTATTAAAATGTAAAAAAAATTAAGACAATACTTAACCTAATAGCAAGTGCATTGAAAAAAACGCCATCTACACCTTTTTTATGGAACATTTTCAACATTAGTTACTGTATTAAATATGGCTAAGTGCGCAGGATGTGGTCAAAAGATGGCGCCATCTGTAGCAAATGCAAGTTCATATACCACCGTGAATGCGTAGCTATACCAGCCGGGAGTAAATTAAGTGCTGAATGGGCTTGCCCAGCTTGTAAAATTAAGCTACCTAAAACTGATAACTCTCTGACACCCGTCAAGCCTCTCCACTCTGATGAGGAGAAATCGTTGGTAAATGTTACGTTGTGTTACACAAATGTGGTACGTTTGTGGAAACGTAAATGAGATTTATAGATTTTATGACATAAACATACAGACGCAATAATGTATACGATACTTCGATTCGAATATGTATTCGAATATCTACTTCGCTGGAAATCTTGTGAACAGGCTGGCCTTGTTCTCTACGAGCATAGACTCGGCCTCCGCGCGTCCAGACGGCCTTGGTGCGGCCTGCCTTCCGCACCTTGGCGAACAACTGGCGGTTGTACTGCGTGAGCCGCTCAATGAGGTAGAAGCGGCGCGGCGCGCCGGGCAGTTGCAGGCCGTCCGTGGTGGCGCCGCGCCGCACGCGCGCCGCCTGCAGCAGCTCGTCGCGCACGCAGCGCCGCGCCAGCCGCACCGCCAGCAGCCGCGGCTTCACCGACTCCTCATCACCTTCTGTCCTGTTACGTAGAAGTGAACCCACTCTTTCGACACTGACAACGTCCCTCTTGTCGAGCTCTACGCCAAACTTTTTTGATATTAGCGTAATTAGATGGGTTCGATTTTCTTCTTTGACTTCAGTAACTCCAGATATTTCGAGGTCATTGAGTAACAGCCACTGGTCCCGTTCTCTTAATTGTATTCTCAGTTCCTCTACAGCAGATGTCTCTTCCCTATCCCTGCAGTGACTATTTTTCTCTAAATTTACTACTCTTTCTTCGATTGTATCGACTTTGTCACTTAAAAAGTCTAACGATTTTTTATAAGCCTCAACCTCTCCCTTAATAAAGGAAATATCTTTTCTTAAAGCTCGCATTTCCCGGCATAAGAATATGTCACCTTCTTCAGCGATAGCGCCATCTAACGGACTAACATTTACCAACGATTTCTCCTCATCAGAGTGGAGAGGCTTGACGGGTGTCAGAGAGTTATCAGTTTTAGGTAGCTTAATTTTACAAGCTGGGCAAGCCCATTCAGCACTTAATTTACTCCCGGCTGGTATAGCTACGCATTCACGGTGGTATATCAACTTGCATTTGCTACAGACGTCGCCATCTTTTGACCACATCCTGCGCACTTAGCCATATTTAATACAGTAACTAATGTTGAAAATGTTCCACCAAAAATGTGTAGATGGCGTTTTTTTCAATGCACTTGCTATTAGGTTAAGTATTGTCTTAATTTTTTTTACATTTTAATAAATATAAATAAATAAATAATATGATACGGCAGCAGGGCAGCAAATAAATTATAATAGGTTGGGGAAAAGTCTTCTCGCATTATACTTAGTATGTATGAACTTGTAATAAAATCTCTTTGGCTATTTACTTAACATATAAATGAGTCGATCGCGGCACGCGGATAGCTGCCAACGCTAGCGTTGCGTAATTAATTCTTTAAGTTTCGGTTTACTCAGTTAATATTTACTGTTTATTATATTTTTTCTCTTCATGTATGATCTCAAACTATCACGTCCTTGAATTTCAAAAGTAACTAACCACCCTGTATAGCATAGGTTCTTTGATAATAAAAACTGAAGTTATATTTATTGAATCTATTTATTTATTGATTAACATTCATCAACCATTTACACGTTAAAACTAACTTACTTTCGACACTTTTTAGAAATAATCTTGAAAATATATTATGGTTTATCCTTTGAAAACAAAATAACACTAAATCATTAACTTTATACGAGTTCTTTTTTAATAAATGCTTGCACTACTTATGAATTCTTTATTTCAATACAATTATTTTTCACAATTTTATTCTTCTTTGAAATATGAAGAAACCTTCAAAACAGTTATAAGTCAGCAAATATGTACTCCAATATAGAAAACAGCATTATAGTTTTTCGTAAGCATAGCTCAATTATTCATCCCTTTGTAGTTACGACATAAAAAAAAAAAAAAATGATCTACAATAATAATGATTATCAACGTCATTGTTTTGATAACATTAAACATAACACAAAACATTTTCTTATACTATTTCTAAATGCTAAAATATTATATAACTAAATTAAGTACCTAGCTTGCAGCAAAAAAACCCATGTGCTGCATACTACAACCTGAAAATATTTAATGAAAAAGCTTTTTTACAAATTGGCGAAAAAATATATAATAAAATGGACTGATTGAGATAATTTCTTCTGCTCTTTCCATATTATGTGTAAATGCACTGAAACAATTTTCATTTTAGGTACCTACTCTTAATCAATTGATCTTGAGATTATTTTACACTAAAATCTTTGGGTACATGTTAACTCCAAATCTTGTTTTTCTTAAAAGGGATTGATAAATATAACATCATTTCACTAAAGAATATCTGATTGACACTACTTTCAATTTAGAAATACTTTAAAAAATTATAAGATTGCTTGCGAGATTCGAACCTTTGTATGACTTAATAATAACTGAACAGTCTAAGCAAGCAATTATATTTGCTTAGTTAGCGGTTCACGTTGGTTCAGTATAAATAAATAAATGCATGGCAATGTTTTTTTGTCATATAAAAAAGGTGTACAAAAATATCTTTGTGTTAGGCTGTAGATAAATTGATTTACCTAAACATTAAGTCTATACATCAATAACTATTTAACCTTGCCTTAAACGAGGCAATATTCATAACATGCATCTGTTCATTTACTTATATTTTCATAAATTATTATAATTTTGTTCGGTTTGTCTTATGCAACTACTTTATGTTTAAGATATTCAAAAGAAAGTGCTTTATTTTAGAAAAACACTATCGTTAAATAAAATGTTGCCTTTGCTCTGTAAAAAATCTTACCTCTAATAAAACGATTTAACATCTCCAATTACATTGAAATTAAGGTCACAATTTTGATTACCTACTTGTCTTAAATTTATACATTTAACTGTCAGTTTCATAAAATATGCTTTTTTATCTATAATCATTTAAAAATGACTACTGGTTGATTGATTACTAAATCACACAGGCACTTATGCGAATAAAATTTAAAGAAAGCTCTTCCATAAGCAATAAAAATATATTCACTTCGACTTCTTTCTAAATAATATTTTGATTTCTTAAATATTTTGACGCTATATAGACACAATCGAGCACATATTATTTCAATGAAAAGTTTTAAATGTCAGACTTGCTAAATTGATTTAGGAGTTGTAAAAATGCAAGATAGCATAAGTCATTTGTAAATCTAACAAGCAATAGTATTGAAAAAGATTTCGAACAATGCAGACAATATGACAAAGGGCATAAAGGCTTTTTGCAATACATACTAAGCCAAGGTACCTCACTATGTCGTTATATCAGAGTAATATAAAGACCTTACAGCAATGTGCTCAAAATGTATAATAATTTTACATACCACGCTTACTTCTAAACCTATATATCTAAGATTGTTTCATATATTTAATATTTCCTGTAAAATTGTCCTATCATTTCTTTAAAGAAATGCTCTTACAGCTAAAAGTACTTTGAACAATATATACTTTTGATTCTTATGTTGAACTATACATGTACTCGACATCCATGCTATTACCTTATTAAATATGCAACTTTATAACTTACTTATTGTATTCTTTACTAAATGCGTAATCAAAAACAGATATGCGAAAAAATCAAGAGAATCTAACTGTTGAGACACTAAATTAAGTAACTTTGTCAGTATTTGTTGTTTTACGGTCACAATGGTCATTATATAATATTTTTTATTGTTAGAATTAACAAATAGGAATTCAATTATGAAAAAATATTAAATTAGAAATAAAGAATTCATTTTTTTTTTATAACATGGATGGGACGTTTGTCTTCCATGGTACCTGATGTAAAGAGAACATGAAGACTAAGGTGGTACACGTCCATCCACGAGAAACCTATTCACTCGAGGCTTAAAAGTACTATGGTATGGCCCACGAGAGAAAAAATAAAACGGCACTGACTCGACTTCTACCAAGTTTTACACAAACTCATACGATACTCATACTTCTACGATATTCATGTTTTAGTCGTTTACGACATATTTGCGATAATTTCCATACACTTTTTTTGTGTCGTTTTTACAAAAAGGGTACATTGGTAGAGAGACGTCAGTGCCCTTTTATTTTTCCTCTCGTGGGCCATACTTTAGGACTATTCCATTGAATATTCCATTGACTGTTACTAAAGAAATAACAGATCATTTCGAAATTCCATTGACTGTTACTAAAGAAATAAAAGATCATTTCGAAATTCCATTGAATATTCCATTGACTGTTACTAAAGAAATAAAAGATAAACATTTCGAAATTACTTTCGAAAGTAGTCAAATATACCTAAACTTCAGAATAAGTGAGTTATGGAGTTAGTAAATACAATATTAAGTAAAATATTATGTGCTGAAAGTAAGTTTAACAATCACAGCGTTAATCGAGGAGCATCGATGAAATTTTTCTTTTGAGAACAAAAATTAAGTATAAAATAAAATTACAATAAATGCTTATATTTGTTTCTAATTGTAATAACATTCGCTTCTGGTACTTATGTGTATAATATAAATTTTAATTGTCACGTTTTATAATGAGTTGCATCCCTATTCTAGTTCGTCAGAATTATAAATATAAGATTTTTAATGCTTTACAAATTTAAACTTCAAATTTAAATTTAATTTTCATTAATTAATTCATTTTAATTCATTGCTTTAAACTTCTAAGTCTTGCTTTTTTTCATATTCGTCATTATTATTTAAATCTCTTGTTTGGATATTTAGAATTAATTCATAAATAAATCAACTTTATGTTCATAGTGAGGTTATGAATCAAGTTACCGTAGCTTTTTCACTGTGCATAAAAAAAACTGTCAAACATTTATACATTACATCTAGCACTGAAAATTTGTCCAAAATCCACCGATGACTCTCGATAACGTGACACTCAGACGCAATCAGAATCTAGCTCTTATGTAGACGGCGGCAACGTCGTGATTGGCGTAACCGAGACGTTTTGCATGTTTGAATATCTCATTAGTGGTCGCTGTCAGGGGCAGAGATTGTTCTAAGTTGTCTCCTAGCGCGAGGGCCAGTTTGAGGTCCTTTTGCATGTGGGACAAAGGCTGTTGTGTTGAGTAGGAGGACTCGATCATTGCTGGAAATAGATAAATAATTGTGTTAAGTATATAAGCATTAACTTACGGTAATATAGTATTTAGAATTGAACAAAGAGGCAAAGCTATTCTTAGAATTTCAAAACAAAATAATTTAAGGTTTCGAGCCAGAAACACATTTCATTTCAATGGATACTTTTTTGTATTTATTAATTGAAATTTAACTGAAAACATTTAGCAGTATCATGGATTTACAAAAAATATTTTGCCTAATAAACTAGAAGAATATTTCGAAAATAAACTACACTTACCTCTTCCCTTGAGCAATAAATGCGGACTGGCTAGCGGTGTTAAAGCCAACACGTCCAAAAGGTCCGCTTGGTTAAGGCTAGCGCGGTCGGCTAGTGCTAGCCCTTCAGCTAGAGCGGCTAGCGAAACCCCGCCGACCACTTGCAATACGGAGTTCATTTTTGAAGCGTTGCCGATTTCACCTGAAAGCAAGTAACAATTGTCTCTTTGATAAAAGTGCAATCTATTAAATTATAAAAATACATAACACACTAAAACATTTTTTAATACGTATCTACTAGGCCAAAGTAGGCGAACCATCATGCATCAACTGGACATTTTATCTAAAGAAATGTTAGTAAGGTCGGCAAATAATTTTGCCATGGTTAATTATTAGGAAAATCAACTATCTATTCTAGTACAGGAACAGCTAACAATGGTTCTCGATTCCAGCACTAGGATATTTACTACGTATCAACTGGGGATGGAATAGTATATTTCATTACGAGTGCGGAAAGCCTGAGAAAGCGGAAAGCTTGCAAAGAGTTCCGACAAATGTCTACACGAGCCGAGGCGCAGCCGAAGGCGAGGGTTGACAGTCGGAACAAGTTGCAATGACGGTTCCGCACGTGTACTGAACAACTATTTTTAATACAGTTGCGAAAAAATTAAGCAATTTTATAAAATATACAAAATGGCACCAGCCGTGAAAGATTATAAACAGAGATTTTTTTGTTTTGTTTACCCAGTCTGGGTAGGCAAAGGGAACTATGCCCATACAGCCAAGTCTTTAGTAGATTTTTTGTACTGACATGAAATGAAAATGAATTTAATGAGATAAAATGAAATAAAACCTAACCTAACTCATTGCATCAAATCATTATATCTGATATTGAAACAAATTAGTAGCTTCTTTTCAGAAATATTTGTATGAATCGTAAAAACTTCTATGATTTTTTTTAGTAAAAACTTCGTGGTTTGTTTTTTTCTTTTTAATAGACATTATTTTGACCTTTGGGAAAGAGAACGCACGAGTGCGGAAAAGGTAAAGAAAAAGCACAAGTGTGTAATAGCCCACATCCCGAACGCTAAACGTCCCTGCAATACGCCACTTTTTGAGCAACTGTATTAAAAAAGCTCTTTCGAATTCAGATAGTGGATAAATGGATATCACAGGAGCAAAACACTCAATCCGAATCCGAGAAAATACGGAGCAAGTGCATAAGCTACCATAAAAATAGTTCTAAGGCTACGCCACCGGACCGTATGTTTCCTCGTTTCTTCCTGCTTAAATAACCACAATACGCAAGGCTATTATGACAATACCCACTAGAAACAAGCGAAGAGGATTTCAGGGTAGATCTTTACTCAATAGTGGACATCTTCATACTAATTCGATCGGAATCGAAGAAATCGTCGTAAGGTTGCTTGTTTGACAGTATTTTATCGGCTACATTTTGGTGAGTATGCTAGTGGTCTTTTTGACCAAATTGAACCCACCCCTTTTTACCACCGGACTACCAGACGCAGACAGAACTTCCATCCCTATATAGTGGATTTACCAAGAAGTCGAACAAAACGCTTTGATAGTTCCTTTTTGGTACGGATTGCCAAGATGTGGAACAATCTGCCTGCGTCTGTTTTTCCTGACCACTACAGTCCTAGAACTTTTAAGTGTCGAGTGAATAGGTTTCTTTTGGGTGGACGTGTAACAAACACCATAGTCTTCATGCGCACTTACCATCAGGAGGCATGAAAGACAAACGTCCTATCTTTACAATATAAAAAAAAAATCTTGTCATGGTTTTTTCGTAGTAAAGTACGCGTTTTTACGTTATAACACTTACCAAAAAGGTATGCTACATTCTTTACTTCGCCATTAGTGCATTTTACTTTACGCCTTAACACTTAAACATGAAGAGAAACCCGAAACTACTGTTATTTTGACCAATTTATTTAGGCCAAGGTAATAACTTACTGCCGTGCTTCGGAGGGCTCGTGAAGCAGACATCGACCAACCGGCTTGGTGGTTAACGATCTAAACCTCCTCGTCACCCAGGGGAGAGACCCTGCAGTGGGCTCATTTATTTATTTATTACAATACAGAGTTGATGATCATTATATTTATTATCTTTATTATCAAAAAACACAATATAAAAATATTAGAGCAAATTATCTGTAAGAAATACAAAAAACTTAATGAAAAACATGTTCCATAGAAAATGTGACTTGCATAATGTTAATACTAGAAATAAGTACAAGCTAGCCGGCTATGATAGTAGACTTCATAAAGTCACTAACTCATTTATGGGTCAATGCATACGTTTTTATAATAAGGTTCCCACAAATATTCAAGACTTACCACTTGATAAATTTAAAGAAACTATTAAACAAAAATTGTGTAGGCTTTTATACAATTTCTGAATATATGGACGATAAAAGTCCTTGGTTGTAAATTGTTTTTCAAAAATTCTCAATCTCCAACTCCATCTCCATCTCCTTCTTATCCATACAACAGCAAGAACGTCATGCTCCCTCAGGCGGCATGGCTAGCGGTAGCGTCGGGTGTCGGGTGTCGGGTCACCCTCTTCCCTAAAATATGGTTGAGGAGGGTGATGGCTGGTGCTTGCGTTATACTCGTGAACGGGTGCTGCTAGCGGTGCCAGGTCGTTTTGCTGAAGACTTTATGACTATGTTACTTTTTGAATTTGACTCTGACTTCCCCATCTCCATCCCATTCCCCCATGTCCACGTCCGTGTTAGTGTCCCGTCTCTGTCCACGACTATCCTCATCTCCATCCACATTATCTGTATTATCTCTCACCTCTATCGCTACAACTATCTACTTCTATCTTTACCTCTATATCTCGTCTACGTTTCTTTCTAGTACTTGATTGCCTAATGTATAAATATAATAGAAGACTCCAGAAGATCACCAACTCGTTCATGGGTCAATGTGTAAATTCCAAAATATTAAGATTAACCCTTCGATAGATTTAAGGATAAGTATAAAGTTTTACTATAAGATATCCGGATGCAAGAAGATTGTTAATTGTTATTGTGTATTTTAAAAGATGATTGCTGTTGAGTTTCTTGCCACTTCTTCTCAACAGATCGACTTTCCGAAGTGGTGGTAGATTCAGTTCAATTTGTAAATTGTGACTTATTTCAAATGTATTTAAATACTTACGAAATAAAGATTATTTTGACTATGACTTTGACTTTGAATGTGTAAAAGTTTATTTGTTTTTATGTACGTTTTCATATTCACGCCTTACGGACAGACTAGAAGTTCCCCAGTTTCTAAATAATTCAGGGTTGATGAACTTACTGCCTAAATAGAAAGAGTTCTTGCTCATGGCCTTGAAGCAGGACTGGCAGTCGTCGAACAGCGAGCGGTCGCCGGCAGCCAACACGATGAGAGTGCCCTCTTCGGCCTGCGTTTTGGACCCTTGTATCTGAAATCAAAGCATAGAACAAAGTTAATTGAATCCTGTTGCGATTGAGGATGTTATTTATTTATTATACGGGATTAGTTAGTAAGAACAGTGAGCTTGAGAGAATGATGACCCATCTCGGTGATGTAAGAATGAAGTTGTTTCAAATAAACTTTTTATATGTTTTGAAACTAGGATCAAATATAGCTTAAGTTAATTCTACGAACATCTAAGCTGAATTTAAGTAAAAGTCATTCAATGGTATACATATGATAACGTCGATTTATATAAGGGATCAGTGCTTACTGGTAAGATACCGTCATCAGGTTTCGCATGGTTTGCGACCAACCTTCGACCGGACGACCCAAAGTCCCAAAGACGATCGGCTGGTGTAGTGGTAACATACATTGCCATATCTATGCCAGAGGTCCTGGATTCGAATCCCGGCGGCGACGGGTATTTGTGTGATGAACACAGATGCTAGTCGTCAAGTCATGGATGTTTATATGTATATTTAAGTTTGTAATCTAATTAAAAAAATGTATTTATTCAATATCTATGTTTATATATTTCTAAGTATATCAGTTATCTAGTATCCATAACACAAGTTCTTTATGAAACTTAATTTGGGCTAGATAATGTTGTGTGAGTGTCAAATATTTATTTATTATTTACTACGTAGGGCGTTCAATGTATTCTCGGTATCGGGGTGATTATCTCATTTACTAATGACACCATCTGAGGGTTTATAAAATTTCAAGTACTTACGTTCATTAGTTATCTAATTATCTGCAGTGAAAGACGATCATAATGACTGACGCCACAATGATTAAGAAAATCGAGCATCGCGCTGTTATAAAGTTTCTCACCAAGCAGGGAAAAAGTCAGAAAACCATTCATGAAGAGATGATTGCTGTTTACGAAGACTCTACTCCGTCGTTGTCTACCATTCAAAAGTGGTCAAGTGAATTCAAAAGAGGCAGAGAAAGCATTGAAGACGACCCTCGCTCGGGTTGGCCCGTAAGCGCCCTCACTGAAGAAAATGTGAAAAAAGTGGAGAAATTGGTTCTTGAAGATACCAGATAAAAAATTGGGATGTTAGCTGAGATGATCAATCTATCTGTGGGTACCATACATGCCATCCTTCATGACCATCTTAATCTCTCAAAGGTCAGTGCAAGATGGGTGCCGAGAATGCTCACCGCGCCTCAGAAACAAGTGCGAGTCGAGTGCTGTAAGGAGTTTTTAGAGCTCTGTGGAGAAGATCCATCGAATATTTTCGACCGGCTGGTTACTGGAGATGAGACGTGGGTTCATCACTATGACCCTGAGAGTAAACAGGAGTCCATGCAGTGGGTTGAAAAGGGTGCACAGGCTCCGAAGAAGTTCAAAGTCACCCCGTGCGCCGGAAAAATAATGGCCACGGTCTTTTGGGATGCAAAAGGTATTTTATTGATAGAATATACCAAAAAAGGCAAAAGCATCACAGCAGCATAGTACGCAACCATTTTGCGTAATTTAAGGGAAGCAATTAAAGAAAAGAGGCGAGGAAAACTCGCAGCGGGGGTGTTGCTGCTTCACGACAACGCGCCGGTTCACACGGCCGAAGTCAAAGTCAAAAGAATATTTATTTCGTAAGTATTAAAATACATTTGAAATAAGTCACAATTTACAAATTGAACTGAATCTACCACCACTTCGGAAAGTCGATCTGTTGAGAAGAAGTGGCAAGAAACTCAACAGCAATCATCTTTTAAAAATACACAACAACAACAATTTACAATCTTCTTGCATGAACGAGTTGGTGATCTTCTGGAGTCTACTATTATATTTATACATTAGGCAATCAAGTTCTAGACAGAAACGTAGACATAGATATAGAGGTAAAGATAGAAGTAGATAGATGTAGCGATAGAGGTGAGAGATATTACAGATAATGTGGATGGAGATGAGGATAGTCGTGGACAGAGACTGGACACTAACACGGACGTGAACATGGGGGAATGGGATGGAGATGGGGAAGTCAGAGTCAAATTCAAAAAAGTAACAAGTCATAAAGTCTTCAGCAAAACGACCTGGCACCGCTAGCAGCACCCGTTCACGAGTATAACGCAAGCACCAGCCATCACTCTCCTCAACCATATTTTAGGGAAGAGGGTGACCCGACACCCGACGCTACCGCTAGCCATGCCGCCTGAGGGAGCATGACGTTGCGTGGCGAAGGCTGCTGTGCGGGACTGTGGCTTCGAAGAAATAAATCATCCTCCGTACAGTCCAGACTTGGCCCCCACTGATTACTTCCTATTCCCAAATTTGAAGAAAGATCTTCGTGGAAAGCGATTTTCCGACGATGATGAACTGAAGGCAGCTATTAATACCCATTTTGAGGAGAAACCGGAAGAATATTTTTTACAAGGTTTAGAGAAGCTAATTCCTCGATCTAACAAAATTTGTTACATTAAATGTATTCATGTAAAATACATTTAATGTATTCAGGGTCTAGGGGACTACTTTGAAAAACAGAATTTTTCCAAAATTTTCCGATTTTTTTTTTTCATGCCTATACCGAGAATACATTGAACGCCCCTCGTAGTAAGATACCGTCATCAGGGTTCGCATGGTTTAGGACCAACCTTCATATTTTTATCGCTAAATATTTATAGATGGTGGTACTAATGACACGCTGCCGATCCAAAGCGTAAGATGATAAGTCTATTTTTCTTTTAATTTCACTAGGTGATCCTTATATCAAAACTTATTTCTTAAACAACACTTACAGGTTATTACTGAGCTGCATTTGACACTCTCTTATTTAAAGTCTCTCTAATGTCAAGCTTAGAGGTTTCAAAATCAGTTTCTATCCTATTTTACTCATAATTATCATCATCCACAGCCAGTAGACGTCCACTGCTGGACAAAGGCCTCCCCCAAGGTTTTCCACTTGCTCCCGCGCCGCCCTCATCCAGCGTTTACCGGCGACTTTGACCAGGTCGTCGATCCATCTTGCGGGGGGCCTGCCTACGCTGCGTCTCTCAGTACGTGGCCACTCGAGAACTTTTCTGCCCCAACGGCCATCTGTTCTGCGAGCTATGTTCCCTGCCCATTGCCACTTCAGCTTTGCAATCCTTCTGGCTATGTCGGTGTCTTTGGTTCGCCTGCGAATCTCCTCATTCCTGATTCTCCGAGCATAGCCCATTGTTGATAAAGCCCATAGTTAGCGACCACGTTTTTACCCATTATGTTGGTAAAAATAGGATAGACTGATTCATTACCCACCCATACACGAATATTAAACCATACTCCTTTGATTGAACAGACGAAACTATTACCAGTACTTCTAGTAATAATTTTAATTGAATAATGAAGTATACTTGTGAAGTCACAATGCTTCGTAGGAAAACCTCTTCGTACATACCTGAGCTTCCAAATATCTGCCGCCCTTCGCGCTGATAGCTTCCACGATATCGTGCGAGGTGTCGGCGTCTATGGAGGTCATCTCGACGTAGCCTTTTGACTCCAGAGACGGGCAGTGCAGGACGCCACAGTTTCCGAACACCATCTGTTGACAATTAAGAGTTTGATTATAGTTTAACTTCTTATTAAGTAAATTAATTAAACTACAGTGTTACATACAAAACAAAATGCCGCTTAGTAAATCGTGCCGTGAAATATAATCATTTCGGCACTCTTAAAAAAGCGCTTAATACCAAGGACTGTATAGCGGTATGAATTTCTGTACAATTTTTTTCTGTATGACGTCATACCGTTAAATTAGTTGTATTTAAAAATAACAGTACAGGAATTCATACTGAAATAATTCTTGTACCTTTTTTATTATTGTAGCATAACTGATTTTTTTTCAGTTAACTGAAATTTTTCGGTAAGTATTAATATTAATATTAAAATTTTATTTTTAAATAACTGTAGAATGTTCGATAGTTTAGGTTAGTTTAGTTTACATATGCTGACCTATACATTTCGGTACAGAAATTAAATAAGTTAAAATATTTCTGTACTTAAAACATCTACAGAAATTAATCCGGTATACATTATTTGGGTACTGATATAATATAGTGTTTGATGAAGCAGTACACTAATAAGGGTACTGAAATTTTACTAGTACTATTTAAAAATTTTATACCGATATGCTGTCCCTGCTTAATACAGCATTAACAAGATTCTGTTTTCAACACACTTTCAAAAGGAGCGAGTTCTTAATTCGTGATGATGTTTTTTTTGTATTAAAAATTTAAAAAAATATTTATTTCTTCCACAATTATGTATTATTTACAATATATTAAATTTACAAACTACCTAATATTACAAGAGGTAAGCCAATTTAGGTTTTGAAGTGCGAGACTGGTGCCCCATTTACGTTTCCCTGTACTAGCGGATCTTAGTTGCCCGATTTTTTGGACAGTTATGAATCTATTTTAAATATTCATATGATATTGGAGACTTCAAAGGTGGTCCCACATAAATTTATTCGAAATTAATTGTGCAGTTTCAAAAAAAATTATGTATCAATACGAATAATTTTACGATGATGACCCTATATTTAGGCTGATTTGACAAGTATTTTAAATTGATTGTGACGTCGGTTCTTTAATGCTCTACATTCGTTGATTATTTAATTTAATACAATATCTTCTGAAAAGGTATCAAAAATAGTTAAATTTTAAATAAATAATTACGACAAAATCTGAAAGGGCAATAAGGGCTAATCATTTAAATGAATAATGGAAAGATTCGCATGGTAATTTTTTAATGGTAATTTCAATGCTAAGATCTTATTTCATAGATTTTCAAAACGGTATTATCAAACTTATCCCGTTACGAGCTTTATGAAGCTACATCAATTCATCAAGAAATAGAATACATAGAAAGAATTGCTGTTATATTAATGTATTTTGATTGTTTCACATAATTTTGCAGGTTTATTTAAAAAGCATAATAAAAAATCTATAACTTGTAAAAGTCACTATCGTACAACTCTGTCAAAATTTCGTTAGTAAATAAACTTTTATACGTAGAAATTTTAAAAACTAAAATCTCTGTTTCACTGTAAGTCAATAAAATTAAGTAGAAACAATACAATTTATCCGTTTTACTTTTATATCATTAACATCAATCGTCTATAGTTTTTGTATTATTCATACCGAATTCTAGAAGCACATTTAATAAGCATTTACAGAAAAAATAATAATAATAAATAACCTCATTCTCTTCAATTGCAAAATTTTGAAACAAAAAAAATCAAATTCATGTTTCATGCTTCATAACCCGTAACGAAAACTTCAGAGAGGTTTTTGCACATAGCCCATACGGATAAAATTTCAGACAGAGTGGTTTTCCTTGTTAAGACCTTCAGAGTCACGGGGAAAGGTCAACATTATTTGAAGGGCACGGTTAATGACCCACACAGGCTAATGAGTCACTTCAATAGAAACTTAGCCCTATCAAGACGCGATCAAACACGAGAAACATAATTTGTTTATTTTGAGCCTAAAATCTTCTTGAAATTTGTACTCATTTTCTTGAATTGAAGATTTTGAAAGTCAAGCACCGCTTAGCAATTTAAAGTTTTAGTTTGAACAGCACATTAAAGAAAGGACTGCATGCCGGTATGAATTTCTGTACATTTTTTTTTCTGTATGACGTCATACCGTTAAATTAGTTGTATTTAAAAATAACAGTACAGGAATTCATACTGAAATAATTCGTGTACCTTTTTTATTATTGTAGCATAACTGATATTTTTTTCAGTTAACTGATATTTTCCGGTATTAATATTAATATTGAAATTTTTTTTTTTTTTTTTATTTAATTTTATTTGACGACCACTTTGGCGAAGGGGTAAACTTGTCTGCCTCAGACGCCAGTGGTTGCGGGTTCGATTCCCGCTCGGAACAAGAAAAAAAAAGTTCCGTGTCTGAGTGTTTATCTATTTATGTATTTATATTCTAGGTTCCCCCCTAGTTCGCTATATGGTATCCCATAACACAAGCTATGCTTACTTTGGGGCCATGTAGTTGGTGTGATTGTCTGGGGTTTTTTTTTTTTTTTTTTGAATAACTGTAGAATGTTCGATAGTTTAGTTGAAGCCTATGAAGCGTAGGTACATATGCTAACCTATACATTTCGGTACCGACATTAAATCGGTTAAAATATTTCTGTACTAAAAACATCTAGAGAAATGAATCCGGTATACATTATTTCGGTACTTATTTAATAAATTTAGATTTTAATAACTTGTACAGTTATTGTGTTTGATGAAGAAGTAGACTAATAAGGGTGCTGAAATTTTACTAGTACTATTTAAAATTTTTATACCGATATGCAGTCCCTGCAATAAAGGGAACTTGAATCAGGCGGTACTTTGCGGAAATCCATGACAACTACTGTAGCTAAGTTACCCTGCTAATTTCATATCTCTAGAGAACTTAGTTATAGCAGTATAATGCTTTTTATTTCTATAATTAGGTCTCTTAATTGTAAAATTCAGAGCAGTTACATAACTTGGACAAAAGGTCTCTTCTTTTCATTGTATTTTATACTTTTAATTCTGCAATAGCGAACACACCAATTATTTTACCCTAAACTTGGCTCACGAGGTGTCCTCAGCGGAAATAGGGGAGACATAATCACATTATGAGGCCAGACTTTGTCTCCTTAATATATTGCTATCAATTTGGAGAATCCGGTGATTACGCCGAAAACTTTACCCCACAACGTATATCTTTATTTAAAATAAGTCCTTCACAATTCAAAGTTCGACGATTTTCTCCTAAGCTAATAACGTAAAAAGTCAATTTCTCGTTAGGTACGTTTCCATTCTATTTCTACTCGACGACGTTCACGTCATACATGCATACGGTTTTTGGATAAGACTTGTATTGATCCGCCCGGAATGCGGGAAGATCTGGGTTTGAGACCCGGATCGATTTAATTTAGTATTATATCTATAGGACTTGTATCGCTTGAATTTACTTTAATCGCAATACTAGCTATTAACTCAATCATAACATAGTTTGTTTATAGTCAGTCGCGTGCAGTTTTTCTTGCGACACAGATGAATTATCTACAGTTTCCGTTTCATCTGCTTCAGCGCACGGAAATAATTTAACACTCATATATTACGCCAACGCTCTGTATCCTTACTATAACTGGAAGGTCCTGAGAAGACAAATGATTTATGTGCGAGTATCTACTTAAGGAATGCATCTCAAATATGAAGGAAATCTGTAGTGGAGCAGCAGATTAATATTTATCTTTATTGTCCATTTAGTTATTCAAATTATGACATATTGGTAAATATAATCATGATAATTAACAATATAAGGGCATTGTAGGGTACTGTAATATGGGGTCGCCACATAATAGTCAATAATATTTTAATAGCCGATTAAGAATGATTAGTGGGTCTGAATTTCGAAAAAATATAAATATTTTTTGAACATTTTTCATAAATTAAAATTTCAAATCATTCTAAGTGTTCAAAATTTAAGCTTATGACTAGACAGCAAGTATAGGGGTACCTTAAATACTGGTAATTGTTTCCATTATTTTTGTTTATTTGAGTGAACTATTTCTGTTCTATACGTTTTGGTATTATGTGAATCAAAAACAAACTTTATTTCTGACGAATAAATGTATTTTGTTACTATTACCGAATTCATGAGTGTTAATTTAAAGTTACATTTAAAATAACGGTACCTATTTTTACAGTTTAATTTAGTTGTATCTCTAAGTTTGGTATTAAAAAATTGATCCATCATAATATTTGAATTTTCCAGCACTCAAAATGTCGAGCCATTTAGCCTTCTTAGATTCAATGTTTTCTGAAATACACAATCCAACCTCATTCAGCTCGATATAGGGTTAGTAACTCCAAGTTATCTCTGTATTATTCCCTGAAGAAGTGGAATCTAGATTCAAGACATCTAGTTTTGTATTCGAGTATATCTTAGATATCGATGCTCCAGAATTACATGAATACTATAGCTATAAAATGATATTTCAGCCACAAGTCAATAGGTTACAGTAGCGAGTACGAATTAATTAACGTCTCGGAAAATAGCACCGTAACAAAACAAATTCTCAACACTTGCCCACCTATCGACCGCGAGGTTAAACTAAATGCATTAATTCAAACATGTCAAGATAAACTGTAGATTTCATCTAGCAAACTAACATTGAGTTGTAACTTTAGCATTATTAAATAAACTACATCTAGTGCACGCGCTAGTGCACTTTGCAAACTTAAATTGTTTGTAACTCGAGTTTTCAATGACACGAAACTACATATATCTATGTATAGGTAGGTACCACATAAAAGAGGCATTCGTAAATAAGGTGCCTGAAGAGACACCGGAACTTTGTTTAAATTTAAATTATTTATTCTGAAAAATCTTCAGTTTAATATAAAATTGTGCATACAGCATATTCTTGCTAACAAAGTATCGCATTTTACAGCAGTCAGTTATTCCCCAGCGGTTGTATATAAAAAACTGAACACGATGCTTATTTCTAAACAAGTTGTTCCTTTTGATTCCCATAACTCTAGGGTATTAATGGGACCATGTAATAGAATCAAATAACATGTGAATACTTTTTTGTTTTTATTGTTCATACAAAATAATTCAATTAAGTCAAAACTTCTTATGTAAAACACCTTTATGCGAAGTATGACAACGTGGCATTTTCTATCTCTTTTTTTATTGCAATGCACAGGTACAGTTTGCAACGTTTTGCGTTGTGCATTGTAAGCAACGTTCCTCAACGTTTAAAATGTTTTTGTTGTTTATTGTATGGCTTCAATGACACGCGTCTATTGAATGAATGTTAAAGAAGTTTTACAAGGGTGACTCATTCTATTATACATTTGAGTAATGGACTGGAAAGTGAAAATACCTAATTTTACAGTAGGTATTTAAATGAATCAATTTCTAAGCAACATTGGTGTTGCCTTTCTTTCGCACCCTTCTACTTTTAGATTGCGCTTTTTCTGTCCTTTACTCAATACCTAATCAAGAGTCCAAGATATCATTTCGATTATTTGAAAAGAATTATTACATTATGAATTGTCTGTCATATATCAGGATGTGCTTTTACTGTTCGTTCAATCAAACTGACAAAGCGAAGCACTCAGTTATTGTCGCGTCCATCCATCTTACATGACAGCCATTGTTTTAAGATGGATGTAATCGTGTGATGAACCTATCGAAAATAAACAAGATTATTGTCGGTTGAGACAAAAGCAACAATGCGAGAGCGATTCGGCTGACTTCCTTTAAAAGCCGCTGCTAGAGCACTTCCAACAGCGTTTACTTAATTCAATACACCAATTGACTTGTTTGGAAGAAAGTCTGTCATTTGATGTTCTTGCCATTAAATATTTATTTATTTGATTTTAATAATACTAACTATATTTTAACTTTGGGGCTTTTTGTTGTGCCAGTAACTGCGCAAGTAACATAAAGTAATTAAATCATTTTTATATTCATCTTGTTCTTAATTAACTCAATGTTTCAGCAATTTTTCAGGTGTCATGATCACAAGTGATAGAGGCCGAGACATTTTGACTTTAAGTTTGTAATTAAATGCTATAAATGCAAATTATAATAGAATCAATCGCCAATACTTAAGACTTAACAAGCAAACACCGTTTTAGTCAAATCGAAAGTCCGCAGTTTAATGATGTATTTATAACTAATGCGAGACCTTACCTCCTTGGCGGCTTGAGGGTCAGCCACGCACGAGAAGGTGATGTCGGCTTCTTCCACCACATCGCAAGGAGTCACCGCGATTTGGGCACCAGCCTTCTCGAAGTCTTTGCACTGGAGAAAAGAGAAAATGACAATCATTAGAAAATTTCATTACTTAATCATGTTGGTAGGTACTATAGGTAATTATTAGATACCTACTAAGGTTCTTAACATGTGACGTAAGTACCTAACAAAATAATACACAAATTTTGAAAATTCGGGCCGCCTTATCGCTTCAATCGATTTCTACATTTGAACCTAGACCAAATTTGGCAACTACCTAAAAGTAGAATATAATCAGCTCATCTAACAGGCAGGCATTATTGCTGTGCAGGTGATTTTAAAATATTGACGAGTTCTTTCATTCATAGTTATTTTATAGTTTGTAACGTGAAACATGTCGCGTTGATAAGCATTCAGTCGTGTCAATTGAGTAATTTATAGACATGAAGCACCAAAAATTCAAAGATTCATGATACATTGCCGGTATTAATTATGTAAAAGAAACCACTGGGGTATATGCTATTAAATGCCTCAAATGCATTGATACCACAAAAATTAGCTTGCTCTTTTTCTTTTGTAATCGAGTCAAAGAAACAAAACACGAATTTACAAAACCTCTATTAACCCTACCCGTTTAATACATGCTAAGTCTGGGTAAGTATTGTATTAACAAAATCTATTGAAAAACTAGCTGACCCGGCAAACGTTGTTTTGCCATATAAAAAAAAAATAGATGTCCCTCATAGATACCGGATAAGCACAAAAAATTTCATCAAAATTGGTCAGGCCGTTTCGGAGGAGTATGGCAACGAAAACTGTGACACGAGAATTTTATATATTAGATAATAATAAGCAACTATTTTAATAATGATAACTAGTATCCCAGATACGAGCCAGTGAAGAAAAGTTTGTTTCCGAAAATGACCCGGCTGAGAATCAAATCAAGGACCGCTCCAGTGACGTGCATTTAATATTTACACACTTCGCAACTTAGTAAGTTGTGATAAGGTTTAAATTCCAATGAACATGTACCTATACATATTATTAGACTTGACTGTACCCAACCCAACTAAACTCGACCAAAACCCTATGGAAGTTATCGTACCTATTTTTCAAAAATAATTTGTAACTATGTCCTTACTATTTTTACGTGATAAAGACTTAAATAAACCTGTAAAAAATCTGGAATAAAGAACACCTTTTCTATTCATGTTTACATTGAACTTAAGCTATGACCTTTTTAGTGTACCTACATGCAAACCTCATACCTACTAGAGGTGTGACTAATATATTCACATTAGTTATACATAACAGTTACACGGCAGAAATGTTATAATCGGTAACACTTACTTTATTATGTGATTCAATAACAGTCAAATAACAGTGAGCGACGCTGCATGAGTCTGTGGCGAAAATGTCACTACTTATATTATATACTCCATGTTAATATTTCTTATAGTTTACTCTCAAAGAGAAGAGATGTTATCTTCCTCTGTACACCTTCAGTTAATGTCAGTTTGCATTGTTATGCGATCATTTTAACGAACTAATAGAACATATTGGAAAGCAGGAATGTTGTTTGATTATAAAGCAAGAGCACGCAATAAGCACCGTTCCCGCACGTCATCAAAGCGCGCGATAAGCATTGTGTTATAAAATAAAAGAATGAATATAGAACTAGATCAGAAACTCTCACTGTTACTTGACTGTTACCCAGTAACAGTTATGACACCATGTTATTAATAAAGCGTTATATTAGTAAACAGGCATATGAAAAGTCGATCCTAATATAACATCACTAATACCTACTGCATTTCACTATCAACACGCAAGCTCTTTCTCAGAGTATAAATAAACTATTCCAATCGAACATTGCAATGCTATGTAAAAGTCAAGATAAGTTGCAGGTAAGCAATGTCAAAGTTTCTAAATGGAGTTTGTCAGCAGATAACACGTAACAAGGATACACTTTTCAAGATGTGGGTGGATATAACAAGGAGTTCAAGTTGTTTTGACTGTAAGACAGCGAATTTTCTAACTGTAGTTGCTAACTAACTCTCGACTCCAATTGAGTAACGAACTCTTTTGGGATATTTTACAAGATTAAGCATTGTTTAATTTATTAGTTTTTGTTTGTTACATCCTGTGAAAGAAGTGAAAGCTGTCTGTTACGAATTCACAAGCTTCAAATGACCCATAACCTTTGCAAAAAACTACCTATATAGTGAATCGCATGTGTCGAAATCAATAAATAAGTTAAGAGAACTAAGTTTAGTCTCTACACATCAATTCGAAATTTAAAAGGCTTTTTAACATTTCCGTAAATGTAGATCAAAATGAAAAACATAAGTGAAACATAAAATCCACCCAGCTACGAATTATGAGGTCAAAACAAGAGTTAGCTGTAACGAGCTCTATACAAATAGTTATTCACAAGAAGACATTACTTTTTTATGACATAATGACAAAGTGCTTGTCAAAGGACAGAGTTCAAGGCAATCGCCAAAGAATAACTACGTATGTACCTAATAAACATATGTAATATACAGTCAGTGTAGTTCCAGACCACTATAATCTGGTCCTTTCAAGAGTGGAATGAATGAATAGAAAACTCATAGGCATGGTAGATTTAATAGACATTAGTTTTCACCATTCCTAATTTAAAAAGTAATAGCTCCAAACTTCAACAATTCAAAACTATTCAGCTGTTTATTATCTTAAATGCACATGCACACTTGCAGTTTAAGTAGCCATTAGACTCTTTATTTATGATAATATTATGTTTAAAGAAATAAATTTCTTAATGGTGATGCACAACGAGTACCGCATTAATATGAACTTGACGCTGGCATTTAATCAATATTCAAAGTCTAGGGTTCAACCAGGGTATTTTCAGTTTCTTATAAATGGGTTTTGTATGGGAAATTTAGTTTAAACAAATGTCCATAGATGTCTCTGTTCTCAATTACATGACATTTAAGGGACACTGACATAACAACAAGAAATTGACAGTTGCTTCTATTTTTTTTTTTTAAATATTTTATTTAACGGGCCTGGAAACGAGTCCTTTTAGCCACACAAATTAACAAAATACAGTTTACAACAGTTGCTTCTTTAGTTCCTGTGTGACCAAACTAATAGTTACCTTGCTACCCTATAGTTTCTTCCAACAATATTTGCAATAACTGTCACAGTTATTGCGCTTTTCCTTAGTTAAATATCTCAACTAGAAATAAAGCATGGTTGATTGATTGCAAGATCGTAATATTTTTGTATAAAAATATATTAAAACAAAGTTATATTTTGGTATGAAAATATTTATTTATAAAGTTTAATTATATGAAATTTAAAAAATCTATAGGAAATCACTAGCATTTTCTTACTACTTTCATCAAAATCACAACGTACAAACACTGTAGTTACATATATTAATAGAAAAAACACCTTAAAAAATCAACAAAATTCTCTTTTACAATATTTTACATTAAGAAATGTAACAAGCAAGTAAAGTATTATCTACAAAGGTGCATTATGAGACCAATCCATAAATAAGTCTTAGGGTCGTATTATAGAACAAAACTTAAAAGCAGTTTAATATGTTATTAGATGATGCGAGTTTAAATAACGATTCCGGTTTTAAGTACGCGTCGCATTACTGAATGAATATTAAGTTCTGTTTAACTAAATCTTACTTATTTATCCGTACTTGGCTTATAACAGTTTTTACTATGGATAATATTTGTTCTCGTTTACAATTTAATAAAAATTATAATCGGATTCGTTTTACGCATACTTTCTTTTTGTATGCTAGATTTGAAATCGTTTTTTCACCTAAGAAGAGTATTAACTGTAAAGTATTTTGTAAGAATTTTAAAGCAAATATATTAAAACTCTATCAAATGGCTTGAAGTTACCTTACTTACCTAAAATAAGAATTAATAAAAACTATTAGAGTCATGCATGTTACCGCGAACGGAACGTTTAAATAGTTTGACGTTACGGACGGACGTGACGTGAACCTTTGTTCGTTGTCATTTTTTATTAATTGTTTGATTGGGTTATATTCGAATTTTTTTCGTTCGGGCTTGCCTTTCGTATGTTAATACTTACTTACTTACTATAATACAATTAAGTAATTAAGCTAGAAAAAGCAAAATGCCTCGTAAAAATAATTTTACGATGCAAGAGCGCAATCTTCTGAAAGAAATATTAAAGAAGTTTAAACATGTGGTAGAAAATAAAAAAACAGATTCAAAGGGGGGTCCATTTCTTTTAACTTTTTTGCAACTTGTGTGTTTTTTATCTAGTCTAAATAGTGAGCGGAGCAATCGCTTAAATTCAATTCACAGAATAGAATATTATTATATTACAAGGAGCCAAAAAGTATGTAAATTTCGCTACTTAAGTGTGGGTATGACCAAACCTACCAAAACGCGTATAAAACTGTGTTCAAAATTATGATTAAGTATAGTTTGGCAGTTAATATTCTTTCAATAATAAGCAAACGCAAATAGAGTTTTAAGTTAAGTTTTAAAATAAAGCTAAACTGTCATTAAACTAATATTTGTTCTACTGATATTCGTTTGGTTTTCGCAGTTTTAAGTTACGTTTGATAATAAGCTCAACGATTTAAACTTTGTTTAAAACTAGTTTTAGTTTTAAGTATCGTTTTAAAATACGGCCCTTAATTCAATTAAAGTACTAACGTACTTTCTTAACCTAAGTTTAAATTATTGCAGAAGAAAAAAGATATTTAATTATTGCAGATAATATTAAAACCTAAAAGTCACCTCTTGAAAATAAAATCAATAAAAGTGTTTTCTTACCTAATAATTTCAACAGTTACTTAAACAAATCACAGCAGCTTAGAATATTTGTATTTACGCATATTATTAGTAATATCAAACTAAACAATCTTTAAGAATATTTTCTTTATGTATTATTATTTTAATAATATATTCACATTATGAGATCATTTTTTAAATCAGGCTTAATTAACTAAAAGTTACCTATATCGCAACTGAAAAAGCAGTGTGTGATCTTAATTCAATCTATGTTTGACACTTGCGAAGGTTCAGGAAAGTTTAACCAAAAACTTCTTCTCGTCTCAGGCACCAGAGGCAACAATTCTGAAATTATTCTTTCTTTCCGATCTTTTGTTACACCTCTGGGTACAATTTTATTTTTTTAATCAGGAAATTTCTTTTCAACCGAATTCAAAGTATGCATGTTTGTCCGCGATTTTCTAACGTTTGGCTGAACCGATTTGGATGCGGTTTTCAGAAAAAGATTTGTTATGTTTAGGAGAAGGTTTTAATATATTGACCAACTTTAAGAAATAAGGTTCTCAATTTATCTGTTTATTTTGTATCAGAGATGAGCAGAATGTTCGGCCGAACAATCGTATTTCGTACAAGATTTGTATTCAGCCGAATGTTTGATTGATTTGCCGAATAATTACGGAATACTAGCAGTTTCCCGCAGATTTACCTGCACAACTTCTGATTAAAAATAGCCAACTTACAAAGAGGAGTTTAACCTGTATGTTATTTATGTTTGTCATCGATTACCTTGCGTTTGGCTGAACCGATGTTGATGCGTCCTTTTACTTACTTTCAATATAGGGCTAGCTTTTAGTTTTTTCATAGTAAGTTAGTTTCCATATTTGTGGATATACGTGGTAGATTTTTTAGTGATAAGTTTTGGATAAGTTCTTACCTGACTGTTCGCATGAAATTGTTTTAAGCGAATCTCTTTCCCTTTGTCAGTTTCTGCAGCACGAGCATGCTGGCGATACCTAGACAACACCATCTGGTGCTGCATCAAGTCGTTGTTATTTTTCGTTGGGATTTAATTCCTCTTCTTTCTTAAAGCGTCCTTCTCCATAGTTTTCTACCTAGGCCTACAGGTAAAACGTATATAACAATAGTAGGTCAAAGTCATGATTTTACAGTACCAAAACATCACATTACCAGAAGAAGTAGGTAGTTACTGATACCAGAACTAGCCCAAAACTTATCACTAAAAAACTATCACTAATATCTATAACTGTAGAACCTAACTAACTATGAAAAAACTAATAACTAGCCCAAAACACAAACCTAACACTAAAAAGTATGAAATAAAAAATAAATAAAAAAGTCATAAAACCAAAACCAAAATAAAAGCAAACTAATTATTTCTTTTTAAGAAAAAGTGAATCGCATTCAAAAAACCAACCTACTAAAAATGTTTAAATAATTTTTATAAACGCCATCCTATTCCTGTTTCTATTCCATCCATATTTAAAAATATGTGAAAATATGTCGATATCATTTTATTTAACGGGCCTGAAAACGAGTCCTTTTAGCCATGTCGATATCACTAAATTTTTTATTGCAAGTAAAAAAAATTAGTGATATCGACATATTTTCAACATCTAAAAACTATAATATAAAAAGATATAAAGTAATTCTCTTATTTTTTTTTCATTATTGTCATTAAACTTTACCCCTTTTGCATTTTACTGAGGGACACGCAGTATTACAAAATCAAAAAAATGCAACACATGATATAACAGAAAAAGAATGCGGTTTTTGTGAAAAAAATCCTTGGCAACACTATTCTGTTGACATCTTGTGAGCCGTTAATAAATTTAAAAAAAAAAGACATGTTGTGATACGAAAGTACGCTTGCGAAATTTTTCTCGGTTTTCTTGAAAAAATTATCGACCCCGGCTACGAAATCCTGACACTGATCTTCCTGCTTAATATTCAATACCCCAGCTACGCATTTTGGACAACGATACTGCTTTTGAACCCTGACTCCGGCGCGCTTTTTACGGTCTTTTTTGGTCTTCGCTACTTGTAAATGGCGGCTGAAAAAACATATTGTGTTCCTAACTGTGGAAAAACGAGTGAGTATTAATAATTTATAAATGTATTCATTAATTTTGTAGGACTAAACACATACTAACAGCACTTTATATGTGAGTTTTACGGTTACCGGCGCACCCTAGTCATTGTAAAGTTTGCTTGTGTTTGAGCTTGTGTTGATTTGATATTGTTCTAGAACTCAAATATTATGACAGACAATATCAAATCTATTGTTAACTAGCTGCAGTCTCTACAAACTTTGAACTCTTCTTTGATCCCTTTAAGGCTTGAAATTCGTAAATTCCTTTCTTATTCCTTGGCCACACCCTTAAGGCCCCTGGGCAAATTCAGTTTTTCAGGTCTAAGGGTTTAGCCTGGGCGTTGTAGAATCAGTCAGTCAATTTGTAAGTTGAAATAACATTTTTTCAAAAAAACATATGAAAACAATTTAATAACAAAGCCTTATATTCCGAGAACAACAGAAAATTAATATAAATTTATTAATTACAATGGCTTATAAAATAACCCTGAGCTTGATGTGCTTCTTTGCATAGGCCTTCTGTAGCGATATTGTATTGAAAACAAAGTATAGGACTTAGTTTCATGTCTTGATCTCAATTCATAACCTAACTGCTTAGGTATTTACAAATCACTGTCACTTCACTACATAGGCATTATAAAACTAAGTTGATTCTCGCTGTCTGTCCCTATGTATGCTTAGATCTTTAAAAGTATGCAACGGATATTTATATTATATTTTTTAATAGATAAGACTGATTCAAGGGGAATGTTTATATGTGTAATACATGCATGAAAGTTATTAGCATTGCACCCGTGCGAAGCCAGGACGGGCTGCTAGTTTTATATAAATTGTGCTCAAAACTATCATGTATAGCATAAAAAGTTTTTTTATAGCTACTTAGCAACCCATTCTGGCTTGATTTTTCAAACATATATTGAGTTACAAATGGTAAAGCATCAATGCTATCAACTTCAAACTTAGCAAGAAATTTAAGATTCATATCCATATATCAAGGCACCAATAATCCAGATTGGTATCTGCGAATATGTACTTCTTTGTGTTGATGGTTTTTTTTTAAATCAACATTCTATCTTTAGTACAGCGAATATGTATTATGTTTGTGTTGATGGGCTCTTTTTAAATTAACATACTATCTTTAGTAGGTACTTATATTCTATTTTAGTTTAGAGTATTTAAATATGATTCCTTGATTATTTTTCAGGAGCAGATAATCTTATACTGCATTCTTTTCCAAATCCTGATAAGTATCCTGAAAACTTTGTTAAATGGATTACTGCTGTTGGAGATGATATTTTAAATATGTATAGAAAATATGTATTTAAGTAAAGAAGAGTCTGCCATCTCCATTTTGAACAAAAATTTTGGATGGATAGTAAAAGGCTTAGCGCAATTGCATTGCCCACATTGCAACTGTACGGTAAGTCATTAACCCTTTTTAGTTTTAAATTATATTTATTGTCATTATGTTGGTCAGACACTAGGCATAGGAGTAACATCGCTTGCCTCAGATGCCATAGGGTCCGGGTTGCAAACATTTTGTGTACATAAACATGTTTGTTTGCATGAGTATGGGTTTATTATGTCTCTAGGTAATTAAACAAAAAAATTATAAAGGATATGTGACGAGCAGGCCAACAAATCTGGACTTGTCGAATTAACGATTTTTTACAGGATGTTTAAAAAATTTATAGGTACAAGCAGATGTAGACCAGTCAGTGTTCTGATTTTCAATACACGTAAGCCCTAATAATGTTCGAACATATATCTGTTTACTATTTATCAAAAAACTGAATGGTCAAACTGTTTACTTTGAGGTATAAAAATTAGAAGTGATTGCATGGACAAGTCTTGATGAGTTCGCCAGCTCCTCATAGATAGATAAAATAGATAAAAGATATTTTAATTGGTGGCATTTTTCATATAATCTGTACAAAAATCAGATTTAGGAAGGACAATTAAACTTTATGTTTTTGTTAGGAATTAACCTCCTTTATCACCACTTCACTGTTATAACCATACCTAGCGGAATACCCTGTCCTTTAAATTATATCTGTTTAGATGAAAATATAAAATTATTTATTTATTTAACAATTTATGTACACATAAGTTTAGATACAATAAAGAAACACATTGAACAAAAATAAGTACAAAGGTACAGCTTATCTCTTATGAAATTTCTTCCAGCAGACCCAAGACTGGAGAGTTTGGTTAAGATGCAATAATAGTGTGTACTAATCGATAATATCGTATAAACTACTTAAATACTTATGAATATACATAAAAATAATATAACATCTACTTTAAATATACTTATATAAAATACATACACCTACAATACTAATATCATAATATTGTTTAAACTTACTGTAGAGAAAAGTAGTGATCTTTGACTTTCTTTTTAAAACTAGATATAGTTTTAGACTCACGAATTACATGAGGTAGTAGTGAATTCCACAATCTGACTGCATGAACAGAGAAAGATTATAATTAACAAGATCCTCTTATTACACACAAGATCCATTTAATATTGTAAGGCCTTAATTTATGATATTTTAATGAAGCAAGATTTTTGTTGTTGAACCTTTATATATTGTCAGTGTATTTTCATTAAATCATAATGTTTTAATTAAATTTTTATACTTTTACCTATACCGTTTTGTCAATGCTGCTAAGTAAGTAAGTTACTTACTTTATTTAAATGTAAGTTCAATATATTTAAATAAAATAAGAAGCTTGAATAGATTGAGACAATTTTAACCTTTTAAATACAATTATTTTATATTATTGTGAATTAAAAATATATAGATTTATATGAATGGGGTTTTTTGTAATTTAATTTTTTTTTAATGTGTAAAATTATTTCTTCAGTAAAGATTTCATGTATTTTGTATACCTAATGATAAAAGTTTTCATAAAATTATATTAATGTGTGCTAAAAAAATTTAACATTTTTTTTTAAATTGCCTGGGAGGTGTTGTGTTAGACGCTATGAGATTCATAAACAAACAAACTTTGATATAGTGTTTATATCCATATTTTATTATTTAACGCACCCCCTTAGGGATAAAATTTTATAACCTTATTATGTAAAAAACTTAGGGCTTCCTTTTAAATCTCTAAATTCAGTGGTTAAAACATTTTTATTGTATTTTCAGAAAAAGGAATTTTGCCTCTGGAGTGCAAGGAAACAGCAGATATATTAATGTGTTTTTTGATGAGCTCTCTCAATGAACAGAAGTTTCATCAATGCAAAAAAACGTTGTGGTAAAGATTTACTAGCTACTACTACTACTACTAGTAAACGAAATAAATCTTCTAAACATTATTGTTGTTTTATTCATTTACATAAATTACCTATTCGTCTCTTGATGAAGAGATCAGTAAGCTGTGGACGCTCCTTTTTTAATTAATCATATTCTTAGATTCCACCGAGCGTGTACCGCTTACTGGTTTTTGTAAATAAATAAAAAAGTAAGTTTAATGGATCGAGCTAGGCTAGAACTTTTGTAAAGTTGCTAACATGTGGCGCTAGATGGCAGTGTTTCGTTCATATAGCTGATATCTCTATTTTAGTATAAGTAATGTACTCTGTGGGTTCAACCTAGTAGGTACATCAAGAATAGCTGTCTTTCAGAATGGAAATGGAAGCACGTATGGATTAATATGGATTAATCCAGTCCATTTTAAGCTAGGTTCATAATAAAACAAATATTGCCCTTAAAAATAATTTACCTAAATTCCACTATAATAATAAAACGATGTAATTTTTTAACGTAACTAAAAACCTAGATTTTTTAAACAGCGCCATCTATTGCAAAAAAAACATGAACTATTTGTTTTCAATCCACCCGCTAGATGTCGCAGGGCGTTTTCTAGGCGACCCACTGATCGATAGCACGCAGCAGACGCCGCGAGTGGCGTCAACGACCGAGCGCGCGGCCATTTTGATAACGGATCTTTCCCTCACTCATGGATAAAATGCAATGCCGATTATCAACCTTAAGTCATTTTCATACGGCTGAGGGGAGCTGGGTTCAGCTTAAAGTACATAATAAAAGCGTTTGAATACTTTGCTAAGTTTGCAAATTGGAATTTAGTGGCTAAAACGAAAGGCTGAGGTAAATAATTTCTGCAGTGACTTCGGCGATAGTGTATGACGCACGCCGGCACGCATAATAGGTTAATATGTCGCCCATCGGTATGTATCTATATACCGACCGATGGGCGACATATAAAAATAATGATAATGTTTTTTTAAAATTTTCTGTAAACCAATAATAGGTTTGCATAGGTTTGTTTTGTTTTTGTTAAATACGCTATGTATGTGAAAAAAACAGGTTTATAATCTTTCTTCGTGACGTCAACGACATCAGCGTATTTCTTTCCGACCTAAGCAAGACTAAACAACGAGCATTCTGTTTGTGTCGAATGTCCGACAGACGGCGAGGTCAAATAAATGTTTGCACAGAATCAGATACGTTCAGTTTCACTTTAGAATTACCGATGATCGTTCAGAAAGGCCACCCACGCTGCGAAATCAACGACCCATAATGTCCATATCGTGTGAATTCAAACGTTATTGTTACATAAGCAAGTAGATCTATACTTAGGCCTTTTATATGATCGTACGTAATAAATATCTTAAATTGGAAGCTATTTTTGTAGTCATCTGTTTACAACAGCAGCTGGTGAATAATTTACTTACTGAGAAAGTTTTATAGCAGAATATTATTGAACAAAAATCAATAAAAACATCGCTATTAGTTCCATCCAAGTCGTACTAGTCCTTGCCCGTATTAAAGTAGGGCTTTTGTAACTTAATCTAAATGCTCATCGGACCCTTCTGTATATATTCCGAGTAAAGTATATTTTACTGAACTGTTAAAAGATTTAGCGAAAACAATTAACAATTAATTTAAAAAAAACTGAGAGTAGCAGCAATTTAGTTTTATAGCCGCAATACAAAAAAAAACTGGATAACTGTTAATAATTGTTTCCGACCAAATTTATGACATAGCAGGAAACACTGGGGCTCGTTGAGTCATTGTTTCTTTTGGAACGTGCTATCGAACGACCGACGCGCCTATTGTCTCCCAGCAAAACAATTGCATGAAAAAATAATACACAGCAAAATATACACGGGAAAGCATGCAGTTTATGCCACTACTACTCTTGTACAAACTGTGCACAGAAATTATTTAAGATAAGTTTTGCAATGACAGTAAACCTGTCTTATTCGGAAATATTTGTCTTTTACAGAAAATCATCGGTAAGACGAAGATAGAACAGATACTCTTATCAGAAATATAAAATATATATTTGAAAAAACAGAAGCCGAAGGTGCTTATAGCACAGAAATAATTTGACAATTTTCAAATATGGAACAGGTAGCTAATTTTTTAAATAAGAACCGCTCCTTCGATACGAAATTTCATATACACACATTGTTACAGCCGGCGCACCTGCCTAGACGTTATAAAACTTGTTTAAACCACCTTGTGTAAGACGGCCTTTGTCAATCCAACTGTGCGTCGGTCATTCAAGTTAATGCTTTGAATATGCACACGTGACAGAAATATTAACGTTCCAAAATGACGCACTTTATGTTCGGTATTAATATATGCAACGACTCCCCAAGAATTGATTCATTTGCGAAATTTTGGCCATCATCCATTAGAAAGCGCAGAATATACTCGCCGCAGCTGTCGTTCTAGAGAGATTAATTCTGTCTTAATTTATGCCATGTAAACACGCCATCGCTTCATCGTTTATAAAAAACTCAGCTTGATAAACGCTTTCATAGCTATAAATACTGCGAACTTGACCTATCGGGTGGAACACAGAATATCCTATTATGCCAAAACGATGTATGCAAAAACGATAATTACAAGCGTAATTAGTGCAGAACAATACAATAGCAGTTCTCATGCGGAATGAAACTATAATTTATTTGTAATTGAGAGATCGAATTTACGACGGCGTGTTAAGTCTATTGTATGTTTATAGTAAAAAAAAATAGAAAAAAGCTAATCTTGGCAACTCTCCCACTGTGGTTTTTCTCGGAATGCAGCGTCTTTACTGCAGAGAAGCTCATTTCGTACACGAACAAAAAGTAAGTTCGCAAGATTAACACTTTGAAACGGAAAGTAAAAGGTGGCTTAAAAATGTGAAGATGTTGCTGCAATGTAGGAAATAAGGTCATGAGTGTGATATGGAGATCTAACTCGTGATGTATGAATGAATAAGAAAATGTCTGCACTGAAAATATTACAAACTTTTATGTACATACTAAATTTATCATCGATCGTAATATCCGCGTTTCATGAGCTAAAATGCTGGTCTCGTCACCGCTGTGCTGTTGCTAACTGTACGTGGAACTCGATAAATTCGTGCCGCAAATAGTGGCATCTTATTTCGGCAGCGATGACCGTTCAAGGCTACAATACCATCTATATTAGATTGGTACTGTTAGCGAGACAGCGCACGGTGTATTATTTTCAAATCTTGCATAGCAGCAGGAATGAAATCGCGTGTATTCTCGCGAGATCGAGAGAGCACGTGATGTGGAGTTACTATGACCATTCATATACTTAATTATTATGTATATCGCAACAAAATTTTGTAAAAACGTACAAATAAAAAGTTTGAGTCATGCTATTGGAATTTTATGACCGTAACGTGAAGACATGGAAGTGCTACGTTAAGTACTGGTGATCAAAGGTTTTATCGAAAATCTATTTTTTAAACTAAACAAAGACTGCATTGCTTTGGAACCAAGCAGTTTTGTTCAAAAACAACTTAATTTGCTATTTGTATATTCGATCTTAGATAAATTAGGCAGCATTATGCATCTAAAATCGGGTTAATGGTAACCGCATCCGTACTAAATTAAACAACCGATAACCAATGGATGTACCAGCTGCAACATGCAATGGTTGCACTGAGTCGATCGTATTACCTGCGTCAAAGGGAGCAAAATAAATGAATCTTTAATTGATGAGACGTGTACCGTAGACGAAACCACAGATAATAAAGACTTAACTATTAAGTCTCATTATCTGTGGTTGTTATTATGTTTCGAAATCATAGATTACGCTCGAGCACAATAAAAGTTACTTATATTTTTACCTAGCATTTCATTAAGTTTATTTGATACTCCGAGTACGTTATTCTTACACACTTCCTCGCCTCTAGCTCAATTGTGTAGTCTTCGAAACGTATCCTTCTTGACTTTCAGATGCATTGTTTTGATTCACAAGAATTCCACCACAAGCCGCATAAGATGGAACACCGTAATTCGAAACTATCGTGTCTAAGAAGCTCGTACAACCAGCTGCACGTCGAGTTCGAGCTTGGTCATGATAACTCGGCAAGTCCCGGTAACTTCTGAGTGTACTATGTTCCAGTAAAGACGTACGCGGTGTAAACCGTGGTTATCGTGTTGCGAGCACTCAATGAATTGGATACATCTGGTGATCCCGTGTCTTTGGTCTGAATATTAGGATTCAGCCAATTAGAAATTTGATCTTTAAATAGAGTGTTGCTTTAAAGGGGAAAGAAGCGTAAATTGATTTGCTTGAGCGTCTATAAAACTATGACTTGTCAAGTTTTTCTTTACGTGTCTATAAGGTCTGTTTTAGTATGCGGCGGTAAACTTTGGAAAAACGGAGCAGATTTTCATTTAGTTTGCACCAGAGAATTCTTGGGGCTCATCAATACCTTTCACGGCTTCTGTTAACAAATTCGGTGAAAATATCGATTTAAATCAACGGCACAGACAGGAAAAAAGCTAGACTGCATTCGAGCCGACCCGGGCCCTATAGCTAGTTTAAATATTAAAGAGCTTTTTGTATTTTTTGACAAACGCCTTACGTTACGTGCTCCACTTGAATGTATGGCATAACGCAATGTGCTGAATTTGGACCAAATTCATATTCGTGTGGGAGCGGTTACTATTTCTTGACCTACTAAATAGTCAGTTAAATTTTTATGAATACCCGGTTTTTTTTTTATTATTTCTTTATTTTGGAAGAGGGTTTAATCTCATAAGATTATGTCACCGTCATAGAAAAAACAAATATAAACTCCTTATCTACGCTTAATAGCTAACGCTTAATACCCGGTTATTAAAATAAAAACGATAATACGTTATTGCACTGAATAATCTGAATAATGTGTTATTGCTGTCATTAAGAAGAAAAGAATTAGGCACATTTATTGCTTTCCTTTCATCTCATTTTCCATTAGGAACTATCGTACGAAAGACGTTTTATATAAAAAACAGGACAAATAAAAATATTTTTAGATAGTTATCAAGTGGGCCAAATTATATTTCACAGCTTCTTTCTTCGCGATTGAGGTTTACTTTATGTAGTAGCGCCACCTACTGCTAGCCTTTGCACGGATTTTAGAGTCTATGATAAGGGTTCTTTTCTTTTTTTTTTTTTTTTAACAACTGTCACATTTCGCTCCCTATGTCAGCATCCAGTCTACAGAACTCATTCTGCGTTTCCGTGCTGTAGCCTGCGCACGTCGACTAAAATATATTAATTAGCTAGTTAAATTTTAAAAGTTTAAATGGTAAAAATTGTGCATCGAAGGAGGAGAAAATTCTCAAGAAAATAATTCGAGGAGGTTGAGACATCAAATTACAAATTCCGAAGAACCCAACGGTGTTGGGAGGTTCGATGCATATAATTAATTCTCCTATTTAGTCCGTTACTCGATAAAATCGCCGGTGGCGATATAATCTGATGTACGGTGGAGAATCTCTAATATAATTTTAATAAATATTAGAAAAAATGTCGTTGACACAAAAACTACCCACATGGTATGTGCGTGTAGTCATCGAGGTTCGATGCATATAATTAAGTCTCCTATTTAGTCCGTTACTCGATAAAATCGCCGGTGGCGATATAATCTGATGTACGGTGGAGAATCTCTAATATAATTTTAATAAATATTAGAAAAAATGTCGTTGACACAAAAACTACCCACATGGTATGTGCGTGTAGTCATCGAGGTTCGATGCATATAATTAAGTCTCCTATTTAGTCCGTTACTCGATAAAATCGCCGGTGGCGATATAATCTGATGTACGGTGGAGAATCTCTAATATAATTTTAATAAATATTAGAAAAAATGTCGTTGACACAAAATTACCCACATGGTATGTGCGTGTAGTCATCGAGTTTCGATGCATATAATTAATTTTTTTTGATTAGTCAGTTACCAGATAATATCGCCGTTGGCGATTAATCTGATTTGCGGTCTTGCACGCCGAATCCAAGATTTGAAGTGCCCGAGCTACCTCCGTCATTATCAGCCTTTTTTTTTTTGATACGATTGATGTCCCGGAACAGGTCTAAAAACCAGCAGTTGTCGGCTGAAGATCTAAAGAATCTAAAGATAAGCCTGTTGAGGGCTATCTTGTACCCGCAATTTGCAAATATTTACTTGCTCCCTTTATTAAATTTAGAAGCAAAAGCAGCATTGGCTGAAACTCTTACCCAACGGAGATTCTATACTTCAACAAAAAAAAAAAAAAAAAAGGGCAAATTGGAATCGCCTTGGCAGCTTCATCGCAAGCGATGGTCATCATTTTCAATGAAACTTTGAAGCAAAAACTTTTAAAACTGCTGAGTTACGCTTGTCGCGATAGCCAGAATAGGGAAACTAAAACTCATCGTAACATAATAATGAGTTCCATAAACGTATGCCTGCGTGACACGCTGACCAATACAAGTTGCGATGATTATTTATTGGGAGGAGATGTTGCTGAAACGCTGCAAATTGCAAAAAACGACGACGTCATCTCCGCAGCCACAGCTGCCGGCTCGAGCTCCACAGCAGAGCTACACGTACCCGCCACGTGGGACCTACCACGAACGGTCGTGGAACACTAGCAACCAGCGGAAATAAACCACCAGGTGCAGTGCGATGGACGTTTACGATATTTTCATCAAAAATGGGCTTAGATAACGAGTGATCCATTAATATTATCGTGAATAGCTGCTTACTAAAAACCTTTTAAATATCTGCCCGCTAAACAAAGTAGCTCTTGTGTTTACCCAAGGCCAATACATGGCCATAAAGATTATATTTTAGTGTTGGATAAACTATTAAAAATAAATGCTATATTCGTATGTTCTCATGAGCCAGGTAAATTTTATCACAAATTTTTTCTTGTGCTCAAGCTATACGGTGAAAATCGCTTCATACATAATTTAAAATCTTTGAATTAATTTACTACAAAACACTTCAAAATGGAAGATTACAGAACCGCTGATAAGTTAACAAAACAATGCTACATGGCCTCAATAGATGCAAAAGATAGTTATTTTTTCATCAATGTTGATAAGTCTTTCCGAAAGTACCTTCGATTTGAATATAACAACGTTTTATATGAATTCAAATATTAAACGTTTGACTTATGCACCGCTCTTTATATAAGTATTTACTAAAATATTAAAACCAGTCATGGAATTTTTACGTCGGGATAATTTTTTCATCCATAATATATCTAGATAATATATTTTACATTGGCAAAGATTGTGTTGATTGTAATGAGAATGTTTGGATTACAAAACATATTTTAATAAATTTAGGTTTCATAATGCATACGAAAAAAGTTGCTTTGTTCCTAGAACACAATGTAAATTCCTTGGGTTTATTTTTTGATTCAGAGAAAATTATTTTAAAACTACCCCCAAAAAAAAAAAAAAAAATAAGTTCTTAAAATAGAAAAAATAATACACAAAGTTATTCGAGCAATTTAAAATATTGTCACCAAATAAAAATCCTACTTATGATCAGGTAGTGAATTTACCCAGATATAATAAATATGAATTTACTTGGTGGTTAAATTATCTAGAAGAGGGCTTTTCTCCTCTTAGAACAGGCCAATACACTAAAACTATCTATCCTGACGCATCATAATACTGGCTAGGGCGGGTTTTGTGATGGAAAAGAGGCAGCGGGTCATTGGAAGGAAAGCGAGTCGTCGCTACACACTAATACTCTGGAATTAAAAGCAGTTTTTTCGGACTTAAAACATTCGCATAATTATGGTAGTTACGATTGTGATATATTGTTACGAATAGATATTACCATTACCTGTATAAATAGAATGGGTATTGTTCAGTTTTCACATATGGATCATATTACCCGAGACCAATGGAAATAGCGTGAAATGCGTAAGATCAATATCTTTACATCTTATATTACTTCAAAAGATAATATAGAAGCTGAGAGTTTGTCACGAAAACAGTTTAATGACACTGAATGGGATGTCAAACAGTTCGACAGTAAAATCCAGCTCTTTTGTCAATTGCAACAAGTTCAACGCATTTTCAATTTTCAATCTTTTCAATCTCGACGTTATTGCCTATCTCCGTGGTTCATTAAACACACACTATCGTAATACTACGTTTCCAATTGCCAAAATAATAACAAGTTTAATGTTACTAAAACATAAGAAAACGTGTTTCCTAAGAATCGCAGCAAAATAATCGAAGATTGGCCAGATACAAAGCGATTTCTACCGAGTCACGGATACACGATAATCAGAAAGAAAATCTACAAATTCAATATTCAGACTATCTATTTAATAAGGCATTATGAATGCCGCTTAACCACAAAATTTCACCCGCTCAACCGTGATATCATCACTATCTACCAAATCTGCGCACAACCTTCATTAAACGTTAACCTTGGTTGCCGCGAAATTGTTCAGCAAGCGTTAGTAAAAAGATCACTGTCTTCAAAGTCCGTTGAAATTATGTTGGCATCTTTGTTGGATAATTCTTACCGAGACAGTGTGAAGGAGGTATCAAGGCGTGGATTGAATATTGCAAAAATAATAATTTTAGTTTTACTCAAACTTCTAAACCAATAATTGTTCATTTTCTAACTGAAATTTTCGAAAAAGGTGCTAAGTACGGTACTATTAATAGCTATAGATCTGCATTATCATTAATATTAAACATAAATTCCCAATATGACAGGTTAAAAAGTTTCATGAAAGGAGTCGTTATGTGAAGACCAACCACATCAAGTATGATCTTACTGGGATCCAGCAGTTGTATTGAGCTACTTACCTACAAAATTTCCTAATGAAGACCTTGACTTAAAGACTCTTTTCCAAGAAAACTGTTACACTAATAGCTCTTGTAACGGAACATCGTGTTCAAATTTTATCCGTGACAAAGATTAAAAATATTTTAATAACTAAAAAAGTACTCATAAAAGGGTTTATAAAAACCTCTAAATTTAATAGTAAACAGACCTTGGTAAAGTTTCCGTTTTTTAATATTCGTCCAGAAATTTGTCCAGCAAAAACCTTACAGAAGTAAGTATATAAATAAAACGAAAATTTAAGGAAACCTGATAATTTGTTTATTAGTTTTAAGAAACATATAGGTTTCCAAACTTTAAGTCACTGGGTTAAAAACACTTTAACTCTCAGTGGTATTGATGAAAATATTTTTAGTGCACATAGTACATGACATGCTGCTACATCAAGAGCTATTTATTTAGGAGTTTCTATTGACCTATCAAAAGGACTGCAGGATGGTCGGATTCTTCCTCAGTCCTTGCTAGAAATTATAACAAACTTTGTAACGAAAAATAATTTGCCTAATCATTGTTGAATTGTTTTCAATAAGTATGTTTATTTACTATTGAAGAGTTTTACCTTACTACTCTGCCAATTCATTTCACTATAACTAATCTTTAAACATCCTACATAAAGTAAACCTCAATCGCGAAGAAAGAAGCTGTGAAATATAATTGAGGATCAAACGAACTTCTAAAGTGAAGTTCGATCCTAATTATGTGAACAGCTTCTTTCGAAGCGATTTAATATAAACCCACCCGTTTATATGCTTTGAAATGAGCATAATATGAATATGTTTCAACATGGAGTAATTTCAATTTATATTTGTATTTTACCCAACCCCAATATAGTGAAATGAACAAACAGGAATAAGACAGATTGACTTTAAACAAAATGAGTTCTGTAGACTGGATGCTGACATAGGGAGCGAAATGTGACAGTTGTTAAAAAAAAAAAAAAAAAGAAAAGAACCCTTATCATAGACTCTAAAATCCGTGCAAAGGCTAGCAGTAGGTGGCGCTACTACATAAAGTAAACCTCAATCGCTTCGAAAGAAGCTGTTCACATAATTAGGATCGAACTTCACTTTAGAAGTTCGTTTGATCCTCAAATATACAACATGGCATGAAATTCTAGAATAGAGGTTTTGATAATTTGTGTCACAAAAGATAAGTGACGAGCCTCGCAATCGTTTCACTAAAAAACGGGGTCAATAAGTTTGTAAATACATATCTATTAAAGTTATAATTACAATAATGAAACAATGGTATGTTTCTAAGTTTAGAACATCTATTATTAAAACCATAACAACGCATTGCAACACCCGTACTATAACATCTTAGCGTTTGATATTTATTTATGCATTCGTAGATAAGTACATTATTTTATCATTATTTTGTTATCCAAGAAAGCCCTGCAACGTACGTACGTACGTAGATAAAAATTTGCTATACCTACTTAGTTCAGTTTTATTTAATACGTCAATGATACCTACATAAATATTTTGAACACTCACATCAAATTATGTAAACCAAATTTCATTTGTGTGATAAATAAACTTAAGAAATGTATAAACATGCGTATTTAATATAGAAAATAAACATACATGACTTGGCGGCTAATATCTGCGTTTATATAACAAAAATCTACAATAGCCGGGGTCCTACACAGAACTCTATGTTATCAACTATTTGTATAATTGTTATCTACTATTTTGTGCGTGATAGTAGGAACATGATTTGACATCATATCCGTTATCTAGGCTTTTTAAAAAAGGAAGTGAGAGACAAGCAAGTTTTATACTAAAGGACAATTAAAATAAAATATTTTTTAAGCAAAAACGAGTATGATAACTCAACATCAAAACAAACAACAGGTTTTGCTCGTTTTACATAAAAAAGTGCTAATGACGTATTTATAAAAGTTCCGCATGAAACGAAGCAAAAAGCAGACTGGAAATACCTCGCATTACAAGCAAAATAAACGAATTGTTTAACATTCATATTTTAACCTGAATAGCAAAACTAGTAAGTATTGTAAGCAACTAGATAAATGTGTTTCTGTTAAATTTGGTACAATATGTTTATGCCTATGTTTTATTATGTAAATAAATAAAATAAAAATAATATCCCCAGACAATCACACCAACTACATGGCCCGAAAGTAAGCATAGCGTGTGTTATGGGATACCATGTAGCGAACTAGGGGGGAACCTAGAATATAAATACATAAATAGATAAATAGCCAGACACGAAACATTTTTTTTTGTCTTGTTCCATGCGGGAATCGAACCACTGGCGTCTGAGGCAGGCAAGTTTACCCCATCGCCAAAGTATGTAGGTACTGAAAGTTTTGGCGTTGGGCTCTCACGATATGCTTTCGATTAGGGTTCGATGCCCACATCAGGTTCCCACATCAGAAACCCTGCTTTTTAGGGTTACTTGGAAATTAGAATATAAATCCCTATTATTAATAATCCTTAGAAACTTTCACGTGTAGTCACGCCTGATAAAATGTATACCTACACTTCGCAACGTATTCTCTTGTAATAAGGTTGAAAGTTCAATGATAATGTATAAATCTTATTGGACGTCACTGTATAATATTATTCGTAAGTAAAGTTCAAATGTTTGCTTAAACATTATTGTCAGGTTGACAAACATTTAAATTATTCTTCGATAGATGTAAATGACGCGACGGAAAAACACCGCTAATTTCTAAACTAAGTAAAACCAGTAAATCAGCCTAAACCCCACCTCCCGCCCCCTGTTCTAATCCTCCCCGACCGACACGTGAGAACGTGAACACGTGCCTTCTAACAAAACAGTTTTATTTAAGCCAGACTCAACACTGGAAGCTATACTCCATTTCACGTTGAAGAGTTTTTTTGTAAACAAAATGACGTCATTGTCAAATTGACATGTCAGATGTATTCAACATTTTTGGATGTTATTTAAATAAAATATATCTTTTGATTTGGTGCCCTATGGTGAACGGCACTATACCCCGTGTACAAATTAATAAATATTTAAACGATTTTGCATTCGGACATTTACAGAAATTCTAAGCTTCAACTTTCCTTGTACAGTCACAAAAAACTTTGCTTGTTGTTGTGAGGTACGACTATTACGGTACGGTACGGTTTTAGTTAATAAAATGATTTTATCTATCGTTTATTCTGAGGTTTATAATAAAAAATTAAATGGTTCCGAAAACATAGCCTAGGTAAGCTTTTGACTTCCTAAACCAAAAACGTTTTGTAAATTTTGTATGAATAGGTATTGTAAAACTGAATGCAATAACAATCCAAGCAACTTGTCACTGCAATAGTCTTTCTCCATCATTAAAATGCCCCCTAATTTGTCAAACGTGACATCAGATGGTTTTATAACCTCTGGTGTTCTGCCTACCCCATACGGGATACAGGCGTGAAGTTATGTATGGAGGAATCCAAAACTCACCACGCACCGGTCCATTCCAGCCTTTCAAGGTGTTTTACCTATGTGACTGGGGTCAAACCATTTGCGAATATTACAACTGCGAAAATTTTAGTAGACACAACTTCCCGGCCTTCACGAGGTTCTGTCATGTGGGATAGTTATGTCCGCCAAAAATACCGAAGACGACGATCGGTCCATTAACACGAAATTAGATTTATTCCCTAGAGTAGTCTTGTTGTTGATTAGCGCTGCAGTTTTCGAGAAAGGGCTCTAGCTTGTTTCTGATAGATGACACGATATTTCAGAGCGAGCTATTGATGGATGGTCTTGACTGCTTGGTTGTGTCTGTGCAAGAACCGAACAACCTGAAACTACATGTCTGAGGGACTACAGGTTGGGGGTACGCTCAACAGACGTCCACTGTGCCGTCCCTCATAATCAACTTCCTGTGACTTTATGCTCGTCCACAATTATTCTTTCAACAGTTATGAAGGTTGCCTTATAATTGTGCCGTTTTTTAGAACAGTTAGTAAGGGGCCATTCCTTGCGAGGATGATTTCAATATGTTTGCTTATAAATATTCATCACCATTAGTTTTCTGACAAGGAAAGACCTTTTGAGGGCGTTTCCTAATAGTTGATAATTTTGAAGTTGCCGAGGGACCCAGTTCTGGAATAGGATATATGGTATAAACCCGGGGTGTTTGTCACTCATTTTACAAAAAAAAAAAGTCTTTTCACCAGATCGGTTACACCCCAACGCGCTCCAAATAGCATCCGCATCACGTTATCAGCAGTGCTAGCACGGATCTTTTGTCGATCGTAAGTTTACGAATGCTCGTATAGTATGGAGACGGTTTTGCAAGCAATAATTGAAATCTATCCATTGCCGCACGGTCAGCTTAAATAAATGTGTTCCTTGTTAATTTTGAATGTTTGTTAACAGGTTCTACTCTTAAATAACTGTAAAATAAAAAATAACATTGTTACTAAAAACTTGCAACCGACTCCATACTATACGAGCATTCGTAAACTTACGATCGACAAAAGATCCGTGCTGGCACTGCTGATTCGCCTAATTTAAACTTATACAACGAATAATACGAGGGTGGATTGAAAAGTTCGCGGCCTAGTCAAGAAAACAGAATAAAGTACATACAAAAATATTATTATTATTCGACGTAATCTCCATTTAGTTCTATGCACTTCTTTCATCTGCTTTCCAGAGCTTCCATACCTGTTTTAAAAAAAGATTCCTCAAGGTCTTCAAAATACAGGTTAACAGCGGCTTCGACCTCTTCATTCGTTAAAAATTTCTGCCCACCGAGGTGTTTTTTCAGGTTTGGAAACAGATGAAAGTCCGAAGGTGCCAAATCAGGAGAATAAGCTGGATGTGGCAACAATTCGAAACCACAATCACGAATTTGAGCCATAGACTCGACAGACGTGTGGACTCGGGCGTTGTCCTGGTGAAACAACACTTTCTTTCTCAGTAATCCTGGGCGTTACTGTTTAATTTCTTTTTATTTTTTTTATTTTTTTTATAAGTGACTAAACCCGCGTTTGACCTCAATCTCACCTGATGGTAAGTGACGATGAAGTCGAAGATGAAAGCACACGGGCTTAGGAAGGACGTAAACGTAAACGGCGCAGGAGGGTGCTATAGTACGCAGAGTTTATTGTTTCGCCTTTTGGAAGGTAGTCCACCATAATGACACCCTTAGCATCCCAAAAAACCGATGCCATCACCTTGCCAGCCGACAGAATTGCCTTTGCTTTTTTCGGAGTTGGTTCACCTGATTTTTTCCATTGTTTGGATTGTTGTTTTGATTCTGGGGTATAGTGGTGAACCCAGGTTTCATCCATTGTCACAAATCTGTCAAGAAAACCTTGTGGATCAGCCTCGAACATCTCCAAACAGTCGCGAGAAATCGTGAGTCGAATTCGCTTTTGCTCTACTGAAAGCAATCTGGGGACCCACCTAGCCGAAACATTAGAAAAGCCGAGTTCATGGACAATGATGTTTTGCGTTCGTTCATATGAGATGCCTATAGTGTCTGCAATTTCTCTGATAGTCAATCTGCGGTCTTTCAATATGAGATCACACACTTTATTGATGTTTTCTTCGGTCGTAGACGTCATTGGCCTGCCGAAGCGAGGGTCATCTTCGATGTTCTCTCGTCCACGTTTAAATTCTGCAATCCATTTTTTCACAGTGGTATAAGACGGGGCAGATTCCCCTAATGTTGTTTGCATGTCATCATGGATCTCCTTTGGTGTTAATCTTTTTTTAAACAAATATTTAATCACAGCACGTTGTTCAAATTTCTCCATTAGTGAAAATTTGTTCTACACACGTATTTATATTGTTCGTAAAATTTTATTTAAACAAGATATCAAATTGAAAATTCGCGGGCTGACAATTGAATAATGACAGTTCAAAATGACGGCAGAAAAAATAACAAAAGTTTTTTTTTAATGGCCAGGCCGCGAACTTTTCAACCAATGTAGTAGTTATCGATAAATTACTTCAAACAAGGAACAAATAATTATACTTTCTTATTAAAAGTAACATTGAATATGAAATTTAAAAAAAAATCTAAAAATAAAAATAATAATATTTTCAAAAATTAACCAAATGTCCTCTTTCGAGATACCAAATGGATAAACCTATTCCGCCAAGAAAATGTGAAAAAAAAAGAGGTAAAAAAAATATTTTTATTTCAATAATCAATGTTTAAATATCAAATCGGTTTTTAATTATTTCTCGATTTATTATATCGATCCCTTATAACATAAACCTTACTGCTAATGTGGTTCATGAAATAAAGAGAATCACCACTTATTTCGTATTTATTTCACCCGGTATCACCTTTGTTTACAAAAAAGGTCTTTAATCGTGAAACGGATTATAGTATCAACGATTCCGATTTCACTGTTATCTGTTGACTGCTACATAATCTTCATTTAATATCAATAATAATGGAAATACTGAAAACATGTTTGTATAATGAAGAATTGTTATCTGTAATGATGAAAGTCAGTATAGATCAAGTAGGTAATACGTTCTTGAGTACATTATGCAACATAATTATTTCTATAATTTATTTGTTTGTTGGTCAGCAAGAATTTCATACAGACAGAATTCTAGTTTATTTTTGGCAAATGTTAAGTCAAGTCTATGTAGAGTTTCACAAAAGTAAATAGAAAATAATTCTTAATTTAAATTGTATGTATGAAATATGGTTGACCTTTTCTGCCCGCCTAGTTCCTATTATAAGCGCGGAGATTAGAAAATACATAACACATAGAAAACATTCAAAAAGTTCACTCCCTCACCTGCACAATTTTATGAATAATCACAGGTGTCAACTATAAGCAGAAATATACCTTTTAAACATGTTTTGAAGGTTTAGAATGCTTTGTACATCGTCCTATCTTTGCATTTTCGATTAAACGCGCTGGGCTTGAAACAAAGATGATAAAATAAACAAAAGACTTAAAATAAAAAGTTATTCCACGATATGTTTGAGTTTTACAATATGAAAAATAGCTTTATTTATCTCCCTTATTTCCTTTATTTTTCAATTTGCTACCCTTGTTGGTACCTACTTGTATTTTTTTTGATTATCTTTTTGCCGTCTAGGACCACAGCTCAAATTGCATTCCGTATGTGTATAGACTTGCTTTTAATTACATTTCTACTATTCCCATTGTATTAGAGTCTTGAGCTTTTTTAATCTGTTTTATCAATATAGTGACCTTACGGATTAGGCGGGACTGTCCCAAAAAAAATTATGCTCTGGCACAAAAAATATAACAGTTACGATATCTATCAAACGAAAGCACCTGTACTGTATGTATAACTACCATAATCTATTGATTGCAACTATTATTCAATCTCTGGCCGTACTCTCGGGAGTGCGCTTGGACGCGACCTTGAACGAGGAACGGGACCCTGACCCCAGCTGCGCATGTCCGATAGATGCACGAATCTCGGTTCACTTTCCAGGCTTTAACATCTTTCATAACTGAGGGTAGGAAATGGGAAATAACCCTCTTTGTGAAGGCTTATTTCCGTCGTAGAATAGATTCTTCATAAATCAGATGTACTGAATAGAAGAAAAGAATGGACAGTGTAATTACTAGCATTGGAATTTAAACATCTAATAAAGCCGGTGTCCCTTGAAGTTGAAAGTATCCATTTCGCACAAAGCTTACTGAGTAGATATAAAAGATACAAAAAATACTGAAGTTAATAAACTACGATTATTGATATTATTAACTACGAGTATAAAATATAAACTAGTTTGAGACAAAATTAAGTTTTTTGTTGCGAAACTGTTGTCCCCATACATAGGCAGAGCTCGGAATCAGTTCACCAACTGCAAATAAGTTTATAATAGCAGAGTAATGATTTTTCATAATAACGACAGTATGTCTGTGTAGTTAAATGTAATGTTTAATTAGGTTAACCTTTATTTATTACATAATTTCCTTCCATTCTTTCCTCTTATGTTAGCTCCGATAAATTGTAGTTGAATTCTATTTCTAGATACTATTATTACTTGTAAGCATTTGTTTGTTAATTTGGCACGATATTAAAATATAAATTTATTCTATCATTATATGCTTTATCTACATAATAAGTGTCACAGAATTGGCAGTAGCTAGCCCATCTCGATCCTTAATTCACGTTTCAAAATACACTTTTCTAGACATTTATAAATCGAAACAAAGAAAAGTTTTTCTCGTTGTAGTCAGATGCAACGTAATTAAGGCCGTAAGATTTTCTCCAACTGACCTTGCTTATACTTAGAAAGCTATTCCACAGTGTTAATTAAGACTAGGTAATTAGCCAATCAAGCTAGAACTAAATTAAATACTTCTACAGATAATTTACACACAAGTACATATTCTGATGAAAGAACGATATGTATCAGCTAGCTAAACATATAAATCACGTTTCAATACATATTATGTATTGATTAGGAACTATTAAGCAATAAATAAAGTTACTTAATAATCACATGACGTACAAACATTTTACACTAACTATTCAAATGTAACTAGGTGTCTATGTTATACTTATATTTCGGAATGTTTTCTTTCCGTACACAATGGACTTTACCAATCGTTGACAGAATAACGTTTATGTTTGTGTTGTAGTCTAAAACCAAATTAATTAATTAATCTCCATGTCCAGTGTTATAAACATTCATTAAGTATCATATTTACCAACATTAATATGTCTTTATAGGGTAAACTTGTAAACTTTATATCAAAGATATACAATACGGCCACGAATAGGGCACTTATAAATGAAATAGCGTTGACCTTTAGGCCAGTATAGCAGTTTTTATTCTGACTGGGAATCAAACTACTATCGTCGCGGCAAAATATTATAATATTACCAGTTACGTTGCTCACGAAAACTCAATCATTATACCACAGCAGACATCGAACGATAATTATAGATATAAGTTATTTTATCATGAAAAGTTATCGTACCGTAGCTGTTTTATCAATCCACTCTGTAAGGTATTATAAGTTTCGAAATAAATGAAACATTGTGAAGTGTGACTATATTACAAATACTCAAAGTTTCACGTGCTTTGTGCTAATCCTTACAACCAAAAAACTGCAGACCTTAGAGCATCGTCGTAAGGTTGCGTGTCTAACCGTGTACAGGATACATTTTGGTGAGTGCGCCAGTGCTCTGTTTGAACAAATTGAACCCTCACCCTTTTACCATCGGACTACTAGAGAGCAGACAGAACTTCCATCCGTATGTGGTAGATATTCCGAAAAGTAGAACTAAGCGCTTTGACAGTTCCTTTTTGATACGTCTATTTTCCCTGACCAGTATAGTCCTAGTACTTTTAAGCGTCGAGTGAATAGGTTTCTCGTGGATGGACGTGTACCACGTTAGTCTTCATGTTCACTTAACATCAGGTGTCATGGAAGACATGGAATTTCTGTATTATTTAGAACCTATGTTTCTCCTGGACAATGATGCTTCTAATATAATTAAAATAAATATACTAGTTTTATAATTTAGTTTATATTTTATATATAATAAGAGATGTTGTAACTAGTGTGCTTTAAGATATATCTGGGTACATATGAAATCCTTACCCTAATCTATTTCGAATTTCGACAGCAATAGCCAGTGAAAGCGAATACAATTCCCACATTAAGTAACATAATGAATAGGTGTGATTGTCTGGGGATTTTATTTTATTTATTATCCAGTTCCAACTAATTCCACTTTAGATAGGTGGGGAAAATGGGGAGCTCGCCTTAGGGATGAATGTAGTTTGTTAGCATTTGTTTCTATTAGGTAAAGGAATTGTCCTCGTCACCCATGGGAGAGACTAATAGCCGTGCAGTGGGCTCATTACATAGAATTGTGATGAAAGGAATTGTATTAAAAATATTTAATCTTTTTGCTCCCAGCAATAAGTTACAATAATGATAATTTGGTCATGTCCTTGAGCGATAAGTAATTTAGTCACGATCGACGAGCGATCGAGCATAAAAGTAACAATATTTTGGCTTTCCATACTTCAGCAGTTTCCAACAAAGAAGAATATTCACGCTCTAATATTATTCCTGAATAACGTAAGTCATCGTTCGTTATTATCCCTCTTATATAAATAACCACACATATAGAAATAGACATGCTACGCTCTACTTTTGCCTTACTTCCCCTACTTATCCCAGATGCGGTTATATTTGCGGTCGCTGCTTCTAACGAAGATCTTATACAATTATGTACCATCTCAGAGTCATGGACAATCTTGGCATAGCTATTCACATTTAAAACAATCAACGTTTAGTAGAAACTATGAAAACAAACGAAGCTGCTTTAATAAAACAACTGTTTAAAAACAAGATTGCAAGCGTGCGTAACCACTATAAGGTCAAATGTATGACTGATTAATTAGCATGCACATAATAAAGTATATTGAGTTCAATGAGAAACTGAAATTTAGGAATAATTATTGTGTTTATATAACTAAATATATCTCTGAAACCTGACAAGGCCAAGAAAGTTTTATAAGACACGTGCTCGCAGCTCGTAGCCAACTTACCTGACGACCGTCTCTCGGTGCAAGTCTTCCGTCTTTCTCTAGCCATACCGTCTACTGTATGTAAGAAAAGAATAGAAGAATTTTCCCAGCCTGTTCAGGTAAGAATTTAACCTGATAATGAAAGGAGCGGTCGCGTGTTACCGAGACAGGACAAGTCACGTGGCGTTTTTTTATAGACACCATGTCGATATCGAGCTCACAGCACATTATAGCCCTTGAAGTACAAACGAATAAGATTGAAGTTAGATTAAACGATAATATAGAGCTATTGTGAGCGAAATAAGAGGGCTTGGTAGTAAACTCCGCACCAACTACAATAGGTATTAGTGATAAAGTGTGTTATCTAACCGAATGTTTATTTGTTAAAACATTAAGTATTTTATGTGCTCTGAGAACTGATAAGGAGTTATTTCCTAAACATGTTAACGGTAAGTAAGTATCTTGTAAGAACGACTAATTCTCTTACTTAGAAGTCGAATAAAATGTTCTTAATTTGGTAGTAGCTAAGATTCTCCGTGTAGAAATAGTTCAGAGTATCGATGAAAGCGACTTATCCATATAACCTCACCCGATGGTAGGACCTACTGACCTATATATAACGTAGACTAAAAGTCTACCGACCGACCTTGTCTGCCTAAAGCTGCGAGGCCTTATCGGATTTTAGTCCGTCCTAAGACAGTCTATTGGTCTCTCGACGTCATAGACTTAGAAGTTGATTCATCTACTTCAATTAAGGTGTGTGGCAGTCATTAAAGTCGTCAAAGATATTTTCAACCGGCTTCCAAAAAAGGAGGAGATTCGATTAAGGAGTTACACGGTATTTCGGACAATATGAATCGATTTTGAAAATACTTATATAATATAGTATATAATAGAGGATACTTCATAGTGAGTCCCATATTTTCATCGAAATCGGTTGAGTACTTCATTGAAAATTAAAAATTTTTGAAAAAATATGTGTGATTTCGGAGAATATTTACATTGATGACATTATAACTCAGCCAAAGTTTTGACGTGAAGTCGGTTTTTTAATGCTCTGCATTTGTTGATTACTTATAAAATAAAAATAAAATGTTCTTTTGTCTTCCATGACAACTGGTGATCATGAAAACTAAGGTGGTACACGTCCATCCACGACAAATCTATTCACTCGACGACGCTTAAAATTACCAGGTCCACTGGTCAGGAAAAATAGACGCAGGCAGTTCATTGGCGAACCGTATGAAAAATGAACTGTCAAAGGGCTTATTTCAAATATTTTAGAATATCCATCACATAAGGACGGAAGTTTTGTCTGCGTCTAGTAGTCCAATGGAAATAGGAGGTCCTTTATATAAATTACAATATTTATATGCATTCATTGCATAGGTGAATTCATTTCCAGAATTTTATGAGAAGCCAGTTCCATTCTCAGAGTGTTCTATTTCCGGTCTGATCGACACTTACCGTTAGGTAAGATTGATGTCATGCGCAGGTTTTGTTATTTGTAAAAGAATGCTGTCCTGAATATGTCAAATGCAGAGCCGAAACACGAAATAGCTTTTACACAGCGGGTAAGGAGTCAAGCAAAGTAAGGTGTTGCCTTAATGTTTGCAAGAAATCGTTTATAAAGCCTTTTTGACAGATTTAATTAAGGGTTAAGAAAATTAATAATAAGTTCAGCCTGATAAACTTAGTCGCCCGCATGCCGGGTGCTCTATTTAATTAAATACTTAGTTATTTTTCCAAGTGGATCTGCATTGTATTACAATAGTCACACAAAAACGTATAATGGCCCATACAAGACTGTCCCTAAGCAAATTTTATTAAATTACGCGAGTTTTTGTTCATAAAATGAAGGACAATATTAATCAAAAGCCAATTGATTCTTTAGTCTTGGTTATGATATTCGATTTTATCAAGAATCGTGACAGAGACTGTTGTAATGCACAGGGGAATATTTTTATGAATAAAAGCATCTATTTTAGTCTAAAACTACTATTATTTTAATATAAAATAACAATACAAATGTGGCTACTATATAATTCAAATTCAAATTCAAACACTTTATTGCCATTTGCATAGAATGGGATAGTTATAAAAATACAGTATTAACATTAAATGTACAATTTGGGCGGCCTTATCACTTCAAAGTGATCTCTTCCAGGCAACCTTATCTTAAAATAAATGAAAAAGAAACGTAAACATGGCATTATTATTTTATAAATGGTACTAATTTAAAGTATATAAATAGGCGTAATAATATAACATGAAATACATATACAGGGTGTGGCGTAATGAGTGGATAATCCTTTACCGACAGTTGGGGGGCATTGCGGCTCTTCGGAAAATGACAATTTGTGTTTAGTAAAAGTGTCAAGGTTTTCGAGTTTTTGGGCATTTCTTAAAATTTGAAAAAAGTTAGGCCTTTACCCACTCTTTTAAGTGCCAAATTTACAATACAAAGAATTTTTTTAATCTGTTTTCTCAACAGCATTCAGTGATAGTGGTGCTATCAAACGTAAACTACCAATTTTGTACGATAGCCAAAGTTTTTTTTTATTTTTATTTTTAAACGTACAGTTTGTGCTAAGTTCTATTTTTTTCCCTAACTTTGGTACCCCGTGGTGTAAAAAAAATGTAGAGTGACATGAGTGCCCAATTGATTAAATAATAGCCTATTTCATTACGATTCCAAAACGGTATAATTTACGATATTTCTAGCTCTCAATTTAAAAATATTGCATTTAAGGTGAGTCAAGGTCAATTTTCTTAGGAGGTTCTCTTATGCAAAATTATTACTGTTTGTAATAGTTTTAGTTCATCTGCCTTTGTGTTCACAAAACCCACTCCTCCGTCAAGTTGAATAATTATTCTAGAAATCATAGCGCACCTGCGTTTCCTACTACAGCTAATGTTTTGGTTTATTCATTCATTTAACGAGTAAAAAAGATAAAAAGATAGCGACTCTATTGTTTGTCCTGGGGTACCTACTCTACCTGATTTTAGGGTTCGTTGGCTAACTCCTTGCCTGCGTCTCCCCAGTGTGCTATCATACTACTTTCGTGCGCCCGCGTTTTTGCTCTGCAATGGATTGGATTTAATTTACGATTTGGCCTGTGACCTCGGACTTGATTTTCTTTGTGATTTGGACATTAACTTCATCGATTTACTTCTGTGACCTTGGACTTGATTTGCCTAGTGATTTGGACTTGGTGATTTGGTGTTGGGTACCGACTGGAATGTCTCGCAACATACCGTACACTCCGATGGAGTATGCTAAAATGCATTTTATTTACGGTGAATGTTGCGGTAATGCCAGTCAAGCTGCAGTATTGTATCGGGAAAGGTTTCCCCATGCACGCCATCCCGATTACAGAGTTTTTATAAGAGTGCATAATGCATACATGGGAGGTCGAATTCCGGGAAGTGGCATCGGCGGTGATAGCTCGGGGAGGCCAACTACTATACGTGACGATAAAAGTGTACTCCAAGAGATAGAAGCCGACCCGACCACGTCAGTACGAGCGATTTCCAGATGTACAGGCATATCAACGAGGACGGTGCACAGGATTTTAAGACAGGAGAACTTACACCCATACTATAACGAACCCTAAAATCAGGTAGAGTAGGTACCCCAGGACAAACAATAGAGTCGCTATCTTTTTATCTTTTTTACTCGTTAAATGAAAGAAGAAACCAAAACATTAGCTTTAGTAGGAAACGCAGTTGCGCTATGATTCCTAGAATTATTATTCAACTTGACGGAGTCGGTTTTGTGAACACAAAGTCAGATGAACTAAAACTATTACAAATAGTAATAATTTTGCGTAAGAGAAACTCCTAAGAAAATTGACCTTGACTCACCTTAAATGCAATATTTTTAAATTGAGAGCTAGAAATATCTTAAATTATACCGTTTTGGAATCGTAATGAAATAGGCTATTATTTAATCAATTGGGCACTCATGTCACTCTACAATTTTTTTACACCACGAGGTACCAAAGTTAGGGAATAAAATAGAACTTAGCACAAACTGTACGTTTAAAAATAAAAATAAAAAAAACTTTGGCTGTCGTACAAAATTGGTAGTTTACGTTTGATAGCACCACTATCACTGAATGCTGTTGAGAAAACAGATTGAAAAAATTCTTTGTATTGTAAATTTGGCACTTAAAAGAGTGGGTAAAGGCCTAACTTTTTTCAAATTAAAAAAAAAACCCTATAACTCGAAAACCGTGACACTTTTACTAAACACAAATTGTCATTTTCCGAAGAGCCGCAATGCCCCCCAACCGTCGGTAAAGGATTATCCACTCATTACGCCACACCCTGTATACATAAGACATAAATTTAAAAATAGATATATAAGTAGAAAGAACAAAGTATACTTTGTATTAACATAGATTCTATGTAATGTGAGATAAGTTTGAGAGATAGAAGTTTTTTAAATGATATTTAAAAGAAGCTATTGATTTAGCGTGGTGGAGAGAAAATGGTAATGAGTTCCAAAGAGATGTTGCTTTCACCGTGAACGACTGCTGATAAAGGTGGGAACTGTGACGGGGAGTGGCCAGCAAGTAGTTGCTGGCAGACCGCAAGTTACGTTCATGGTGTTGATGGCGAAAACTAAAGCGTTCTTTAAGATAGATTGGCAGACTAGGGTTAAATAATATTTTGTATAAAAGATTTAGGGTATGAGTATTCCTTCGAAGACGAATTGGGAGCCACTTGAGCCTAGCACGGAATTCGGAAACGTGATCATATTTTCGTAAACCAAATATGAATCTAATACACATATTTTGAAGGCGCTCAAGCTTGTTTAGTTGCTCTTCGGTCAAATTAAGATAGCTAGTGTCAGCGTAATCCAGTATTGGGAGTATAAGTGATTGTGCGAGAGCAATTTTGGTAGGTATTGGCAGAAAATTTCGAAGCTTTCGTAGAGATCGTGCAGCAGAGAAAACTTTTCTGCTGACTGATTCTATTTGAGGTTTCCATGACAGTGTGGAATCCAGTAGAACTCCTAGATTTTTAACTACTCTACTGTAGGGTATGATGACGTTATCAAAAATTATTGGAGCAAGTTGCTGATAATCAACTTTGTTTATGAGTTTAGAGCTACCAATAAGGATAACTTGAGTCTTTGAAGGATTAATATTTAAACCATAATATTTACCCCATTCAAGTATTGAACCAAGGTCCTTATTAATAGTGTTAATGGACAAATCGATGCTGTCGGGACTGAATTGCGTATAGATTTGTAGATCATCTGCATACAAGTGGTAGGAAGAAGATAGGGAGGTCGTTATAGTATTAATGAAAACTGAAAATAATAAAGGAGAGAGCACACCACCTTGGGGCACACCGGCGACAGTATTGCACCATGAGGACACTTTATCATCGACTAAAATACGTTGCCGGCGGCCTTGCAAATAACTGCGAAACCAGTCGATCACTTCAGGAGATATGTTTAGAGAGCAAAGAGTACCAAGGAGAACATCAAAATCAACTGTATTAAAAGCATTACTGAAGTCCAGCAGTGTAAGTAGTGTCAGTTTTTGATGTTCCATACCACTTCTTATGTCATCGGTTATTTTTACCAGCGCGGTAACCGTACTATGTCCGGAACGAAATCCAGATTGGAATGGGTTAAGGAGACTGTTGTGATTAAGGAAAGTATATAGTTGATGGTGTACTAGGCGTTCAAGGACTTTAGAAAGGAAAGGTAATATTGAAATTGGTCGATAGTCAGATGGATCTACAGGATTATTTGTTTTTGGTAAAGGTATAAGGTTTGCGACTTTCCAGGATTCGGGGAACGTTGATGAAGATAAGGAGTTATTGAGGATCTTGGTTAAGGTCGGGAGAAGGATATCAAGGATAGGAATTACCATATTACGGTAATTCCTATCCTATACTTAGTAATCAAATAATTTAAACAAATATTAGGAATTAAAACTCTTCAAGAGAAATTACTGCTTACCAGTGGACTGTTTTACCTATCCACCAGCAGATGCATATGGCGGTTTCCTGCAGAACGATTCACCTGAACGAACTAACCCGTGATTACTTTCCGTTTCACGATTTTAAAGTGTCTTGCCAATACAAAATTTGACTTAAATGCAGGATTCAAATTCTATCAGGAGACTGTTTAAAAAAATTTCGATGTTGATTTAATCAAAACATAAAAATTTTAAATGACTAAATAACACGCGGTCTAGAACACCTAATACCTATTATATCATTATTCATACGAAAAACTGAGAATTATTGCAATTTATTGGATGAAATTTGCTTGGGGCAGCGATTTTCCATTTATTAGAGAAAAACCCGTATAACAAACAAATATGCAGTATCTAACAACATTGTAGATACCTCAGACGAACGCAATTTCAATTTTTATTGATCGATTTTTTAAAAACTTTAACCTCTGAATATTTTATAAGCCGAAGGTTTATAAAACGTCACAAAAAAATAATTGTAGGTTATGGAAAATAAAAACATCAATAAGATAATCGATGTCAATAGAAAATATCCTCGAAGAAAACAAACCAATTAACCATAATAACAAAGTAATTATAAAGTTAATCAGTATTTTTCTTTGATACATACATACATAACATCACGCATGTCTCCCTTCGGGGTAGGCAGAGACCAAGGAACGCCAATTGCTCCGATCTAAAACATACCTCTTTCGCTTCCTCCACGTTCATTAATCGTTTCATACATGATCGCCGGTTACGGGTACTTTTAACTAGGCCCTTTTTAAGTATGTCGCCAATTTTTCTTTGACCCCTCTAAAATTACGGATTTGAGAAATCACAATGGAAATAACCAAGAAACGTTGCATTAGGAATATCAAGAAATTCCGAAGGGGCTAAAAGTTATGTGGGTATAGCGAGCGAAACTGCTGGTAATAAATATTTATAACATTCACATCAAATGATTAGGCAGCTCAAAAGTGAAAATGCCGAAGAGTATTTTGTCTATTACGAATTGGTGTTTTGTGTTTAATAACTCCTGTTGCGGAATGTCACATTTTACCAAGTTCTTCGGGCTTGAAAATGCCAATATGATTTACTTACTTATATGAAAATAAAGTCACTCTTCACCAAGCACCAAACGAGAAAGACTTCCACTAATGAATTCGCATAATATTATATTCGACGTCCGCAAATTAACGTTGACATTTACGCGACGAGCTCGTTTTTCAAATTTAACATAGAAAACGAGATCAGCGCCCCTGGCCTTCACTTCGTGCAACATATTTTTTTTCTATACTAAATTTTTAAATAAGAACACACAGTCAATGCAACTTGTTTATCTATAGAAAATTTAAGAAAAGAATGCAAAATTTTAAATAAGAATACACAGTTAATGCAACTTGTTTATCTATAGTTTTTTTATGAAGAACACAATATAATCATTGCATCATTTTATTCCGTACAAAATTTTGAAATCGTTTCTTTTATGCATATGGATATTATTTCTGTGTGTGTGCGTATAGACAACGCAGAGTATGTGTGGTAGTGTATCTAAAACAAAACGAAAGTTCGCATAGCTCGCGGCTTATCTCCAGTTAAAATCTTCGTGGGAGTTCGGTTTAATATGGCGCGTGTATTGTTATAGAAAATACATAAAACTTCTTAATATTTTCAGTACACGTTCGGTCCATTATGAAGTACTAATGAATAACCTATATTATTTACAGTAGGAGCATGTAGCCTGTTGTTGAAAGGCGTCTATACCGGGTCCAGCTGATGGTAACTGGTATTCGAGATAATCATTAAAAATAATAGATGGCAGAATAATGATGCGTTGCATACCTATTAGCTAGGAAAGCTGCACGTTCCTTATAATTATAACCAAAAACTTCATTTGACGAAAAATTTACCGCTTGTTACACGAATTCTCACAAACAAGGGTGATCTTAAGTTATCTAACTCCTAACTTTGAAAGTATTCCTATAATTTTATACCAAAAATATTTTATATAAATTTAGCATTGCTATGCCTTTTTGCGTCACAACTCTTATCGCTAGAAAACGCACAGAGCGAATCCCTTCCACAGTACTACATAACACTTACTAAAAATCACCATAACTTAACTAGCTCTTCTACAATTAAGCAATTATAAGCTAGTACGTAAAATACACGTGTTATTTATTGTATTGTCTTAAAAAAACATAAGGTTATGTATGACACGAGTTACGCGGTGATATTAATTGCGCGACGATTACTAAGGCAAGGTAAACGCGATATAATCTACAAGGCGATTCACATGTGGGATATCCATGGAAATACATAACCAGAAATGCAACGTTACGTATTCGCTTTAATAAATAAAAGGATTATTTTTAATACACCATTCATACACATTGGTTAGTATGCTTACGAACGGTCGCGGTAGCTCATCAATTTCAGTCCGCTGCGGCTTGCTTTTTCCCCTTATAGCCACTTTTAGCTTCGTGACCCCTTCAGGCTTTGCCTGGCTAGCAACCATCCTAAAGCATATAAAGTAAGCCGCCAAATATGGCCGCTCGGGCTATGATGTATCCCGGTAGCGTATTTACAAAGGCTATACCATTAGAGTGAAAGTGCAAACTGAACTGGCTTAGCTTTTGTATGAAAAAAACTATTCTATTCTAGTACAGAAATTGACCGAAGTCGTGTAGACTTTGTGAGATAACTTCAATGTAACATTGCAGCAACAAAAGCTATCCCATTTGATATCGATATTTACCGATCGTTGGCTTCAATTTGATACTTAAATGGCAATTGTTCTGATTTTCAAAGATAGAAATAAAATGTGCATGCATTATGACCATCGTTATTTTGATGACTTAACGTTTGACTTTTGACCATGTCGGGATCGTCCAGGGTTGACTATAATAGCTGACCAGGTTTATGGCGCTTCGCCGGCCGCTGCTTACTTTTCATCTTGACAAAAGCTTATCTATTTGAGTGAATATGTATTACAGTACTAGGTTTTGTCATTGCATTTCTTTGAAAATTACAAGAGCAAAAGCTAATCCATTTCAGTCAATTTTTTTACTGAGTTCGATTAGGTATTGTCAAGTAATATGCATAAACAAAAGCTCCTCTATTAGAGTCTGACTCGTGACTCAAATAGTATAGCCTTTGTATATTCGCATCCCGGTATTGTTTTATGAAGAATTGGTTTCTGCCTAAACCTGTGTGCTTTGTCATCTTTACTTACCATCAAATGGAATGAAAATCAAACAAGCTATAACGAATATCGGACATTTCTGTACTGAATAACTTTAGGTTTTCCTGCGACGCAATAAAGTCTGGTTTAAAAGTATTTTATATTCTATACTGTCTCGGGATGTACACTGAGATACTTCCCTTAACTCCCCAGTGTGGTGTCTTCATAAATAAAACTTAGTTTGCTGGGAGGCTACATAGTTAGCATATCAGTTTTTGTTGTTTATTTCAGAATCTAACTAGCTTATGAGTTTTTTTTACTAAGTAAAAAAAAACATAAAAATATAATTTCATATTTTGTAAAAAATGATCTGATAATATCAACATTGAAAAACATTCTGACTCATAATGTAAAGTGATCGTACAAACATTTGCCATACAACGGGGATGTCTCTATCGGCTATTTGCCAAACGGAGGTCGTTAGTAGATGGTTGTTACATAAATCACGCAAAACAGCTGAACATATTTCGACGAAACGTAGCAATTTTCCGGTAGTAACCGTGTTTACTTATGATAAGTATCTACTATATTATGTTAGATTTAGTTTTTTTTTCACTATGTTGTACTTTATTACGTAGGTAGTAATAAAGTACCTATGCATTTTGTTCAATGCTCCTTTAATTTTATCTACTTTAATGTTTTTATGTTTCGAGGTTTCATTATTACCATTTCCAAATATTCCACGAAAGGGTGCACAAGCAACACCAAAAATGTATACAGATAATGGGAAGCATACATACATAAATAAATATAACCCCTTAACTTCCCTACTAAAATTATCCATGCATATGTTAATGTAAACGTTTGCCTATTGACATAAATAGGTGTAGGTAAAACATCTAATCCTTAAGAATATTTAAAAAGCCTCCAGTTAAACTGTTTATAAGGTAAACGCTGTTACAACTGGTAATTAACTAAATCGACAGACTAATTATTGCTGAACCCAAAACGCACAAAAATTCGCAAACAGGGCATGTTTCTCTTGCTACGCGTTGCGTCAACTACTAATTTGTTATGTATCGTACTAAGGTTGCTTTATTCTTTAAAAAATTAAACTCACTTTCAGGTACCAGTTTTTTTATTTTTTTTAGAGCTTAGCGTTTTTTTGAAACCTCGCGCAAAATGCCAATTATTGAAAGAAACACCGCGCAGTTTAAACATTTTGATTACATATTAGACCTTTCATTTGCACAAGCGCCCGCGCATGTGTTGTCACTCAGTGAGGACACACTCATTAGTCAAAGCAAGCACTCGTAACAGCGTATACTCTTGCATTTGCATCAATCAATATTTTGCAAGGAAATACGCTTTACCGTCATCCGCTGAGTACTTATTTATACTAATATAATAGTTGAAAAGTGAAGTTAAATAACGACATTGTATATATTTAACCATGAAAATAGAACGTCTATTGTATATTCTATGTTAGCAGTTTAGTGACCGTAATGTAGCTGAAAAACCTTTAAAGTTCTTGAATCAGACGAAGTTTTGGAATCATTTTTGAACGCAATTTAATCTGAGTAACGACCCTTCTTAAAAACCTCTATATAAAGCCAAATCTAACAACGCTTACACTGAGTGCATATTTAGCCAGATACTTAAAATCTCTCAACAGACTTATCAAGCTAATCAAAGTTTTCAAGATTCCTAAGCTGTAATATGAACTATACGTGATAAATCCGGTTAAAACATGTTTTATTTAAGACTTATCAAAAGTCTAAAAACGTTAAAACCAAGCCCACCAATGCGGGTTAAATTGCAAAACGATAAACAAGAGCGGTACAAAGGCCGAGGCGAGAGGCTTTACATAAATTTATTATCCTCACTGTTCCTCACTGCTCAGCGGCCACTGCTCGACTTCACTGCTAAGTTAATTTAAACAGTAAATTAAGCAAGCGGGCATTCGGTCTCGAGTGGCGTCAGAAACAAAGTAACATAACTGGATCGACTCGATTAATTAAACCGATGTTCGACAAATAGAAAAGTTTATGAATCGTTTTTTATATCGAAATACGTATGTCGAATTAATCGATGTTATGCACTGTTTTTTAATTGCAGTATTAAGTATGTGTAGTAAAGAATTTAGTTGTTTTGTAGAAATGAGGGTTACATCCTTTCATTTTGTTTCATATTTACAAAATGGACCGCAAATAATTTTATAATAAAAATAAATTAATAAGAACACTATGAAAAAAAAACAAATGCAATTGAAGGGTGCAGGGACAAAACAAGGAATGTTACAAATAATACGTCAGCAACTTTAAGATTAAAATTACACAAGATTTAGTTTTTTTGACATTCTTTGTTTTGCCCCTGTATGACTACATGACGTGTACAGGGGCAAAACAAGAAATGTCACATGAAATCGAAATAAATGACAAGTAGGTATGGCAATTTAAAGATTTAATTACACAAGATTTTGTTTTTGTCACATTCCTTGTTTTGCCCATGTACACTTCAATTATTTTCACTAATTAAACGTATATAAGCACTAAAACAAGCTAAAACAGAGCGAGATGAAAGTCTGAAAATGGTTCATTCCGTTTCTTTCCTTAACAACGCTCAACTTTTTACTCACAACAAATTTTCACTTTTATAAGAAATCATTAGATGGCAAAACATCACGAAAAGGCAAATGTATTTTTTATTATCACATTGACGTAGCACCACTCAGCGTATGGATTATATGATCCCTGCAAACATCTACATGCGAGTCGTATCAGGCTCATATCTCTAAATTATCTTATAAATAAATATGGCTTTTATTAATTTTCATGCGCTCGACTTAACTTATTATATTAAGCTTATTGATTTTTTTTATGACGACTTTCGTTATATGATAGTAGCTACCTACAGTTTCGTGTATAAAAAAATATTCTTTAAAGAAAGCATGGTACATACGGCAGCACATCAAGCGTTACAAATCTGTCAAAAAATTTACTTGAAACTGAACTCTATTCCCTCGACATTGAGTTAAAATTGATTGGGGAAATTTGACAGGTAATGTAACTCTTCATCTGCTGCCTTCTGTACATTTGTCTTTCCTGACACCTAAGTAAGTGGCCAAGAAGACTAAGATGGTACACGTCCATCCGAAACAATTTGGGGACAGGTATTGCAGGATTGCAATTAAATATTTGCGGAGATAGGCACATGAATGCGGCTGCATTTCTACACGTTATGCAATAACTATGAGATGAGAACTGGGAAACGACGCAGATAGTTTTCTATAGTTATAGTCGGATATTAGTTTCACTGTAAGCTCTGAGTATCTGTAAAAAAATACTTGACTTTTTTTTTAATAAAATGGAATATTTGTGCAATATACCTAATTATTTACAATTTATCTTTAACTGAAAATTACTGTCAAATAATCCCGTTAACTAGCGCTTAAATTAATAATAATAATTTCATAAGAACCATTTGTTCCAAGGGATTGTATTTGTTTTACTTTTAAGGAGAAAATTATATGCATTTAGTCCTCCAGATCTTGCAAACACAGTAGGTACTTACATAATAAAAAAGCGTAATATTTCAAAAAAAAAATCAATTTTTTAAGTTCATCAACTAATCATGAAATTATCTAGAGACCTGCAGCTGTGTAATAAATATTTCTTTCTCTATAGAGAAACTATAGTATAATGAGATGAGTTCACGTGTTTACTGTCCCCATATATTAATAACTAGCCTAGGTACGTAACTCTTTGTCTAGACTAGACTAAAAACAGCGACGCCCTCCTGCAGTTCATCCCACCCTTTGCACTCAAACCGTCATGTTTGCATCAATTAAAACTTCGTTGTTATTTAAAACCCGCCATATTTAAATTTATTTCTATGTTACTTTCAAAAAATAAAACGTTACGAAAGTCTTTACAAGAATTGTATGAAGACTTTCAAGGAATTTAAAAGGTCTTTTTAGGAGTATTTTCTAACTTATAAAACTAAGTAGGTAGGTATGTATTTATATTCTAATCTTCATAGTACCGTCTGCAACAGAATTATGTATACCACCCAGTCTCCCGCACACATACAACGCGTATACATATTGTACTGTACACATGGAGTAAGAAATAATTTTAATAACAATGTACAATTACAGTTCACAATAGACAGCCTTATCATCTAAAGACGATCTCTTCCAGGCAACCCTCTTTAATGTATCATGTAATTTACACAAAAACAGAAATAAAACAACAAGTTTGTTTGTGTAAGGAATTATTTTACGCTACTATGATTTTTAAATGAAATAAATACCTATGTATATGCAAATAAGTATTTTTCATTCAGTTACAGTGCATAGTTGGTCCATCCATAGCCATCCTGATTTCGATTTCAGGTCTTCACAAACATCAAAAATCAATCTTCAATATACAAGGTATACTTTGATAAACGTCTCAGACTAACCCTACTCTTAATTGCTTAGTTTAATAATATATTAAGTTACCTCTATGAAACCTCAACATCCAGTATGGCGGCTATACGAGGGCAAGTTTACTCATATTTTATTATATCTACACTTTCATTGATTATTAATATACCACATAACGTAGTTATTATAAATTACAAGCAAATCCACACGGTTTTATTGTATAACCCTGACAAGAGAGCTGGTTAAGCAAATGCCATTTTATAGCCTAGCTTTAACTAATTTTTGAGAACCTTATTATTTCTATAACAAAAGATCTAAAGAATAGTTTAAAATTTTCATACCTCATGCTCTTTTTTGTTCTCTTCATTTGCAAAACTATACATAGGTTAAGCTACATAAGCTTCAGCTCTGTTATACTTTGAGTGGATAAGCTTGGCTGACCATGAAAATAATCCCGGCTTATCATATCAACCGAGATAATGCACAGTCATCTATTACATCACAGTTTGCAATCAATCGGGTACTAAAATTAATACATAACTTCACGCCTGTATCCCTTATGGGGTACGCAGAACACCAGAGGCTATAAAACCATCTGATATCTCGTTTGACAAATTTGGAGGTAGCTGTATGATGGAGAGACTATTGCAGCGACACGAGCTCACCCGCAAAATCGCCTATAAAACCTCTGTCCCTTAACTGACTTTTACAGTATGCCCAGGAAGAAAAGCAACTGGCACATTCTATGTTTTCTTTCGCTCCTAGTTCTAAAATGAAAAAGAAATAATCCCTTTTTGTATTCAAAGACAATATTTCGGAAAATTTTCAGGTGCCTCGGTATTTTGTGCGTGACCAGAAAACCAACAAACAGTATTCAAACTTCAGACATTAATTATAAGACCCTGCTGGAGTGATTTATAAAGCTCCGTAGTTAGGAGTCAGTGATTTATAAAACCATTATTTTCAACTATTCGGTTCCAAAAGTTTGTGACTTTTATTTGCGTAAATAACTGAAGAATAACTAAAACATGTTACCAATAATATATTTTGGTGTTACTGTGGATAATAAATAAACTTACGGATAAATTGCTAATTTCGGTTAAATATCTCTTTGTGTAAAATTGGACATCATGAGTTTTTACTTCACAATCTAACGTTTTATTTATAATATATGTATTAAAATACCTACATGCCTACTCGTGTGAGTCATATAAACGCGATAAAAGAAAAAACATGCAGTATCAGATAACTTAAAAGATATCGAAACAGCCTGACAATACTATCAAATATTTTTTATCAGCAAACTTACTCAATAATATTGTCTAAGTTTTCACGATTCATAATTTAAATAAAACTACTTTTTAACCGGATTTAATCGCGTATAATTTTTATTTTACATTTTAACTCGACGTTTCGGTGTCTTTGACAGTCGCTCGTCGTGACCACGGGGTCTGCAAAGACACCGAAACGTCGGGTTAAAATGTAAAATATAAATTATACGCGATTAATCCGGTTAAAAAGTAGTTTTATTTAAACTTACTCAATGAAACTTCGATTTTAAAAAGAATTGAATAATTAAGATGATTCAAATTAAGATAAGGAAACTTTTGAAATCCCCATTCAAATAAAATTTCATTCGTTAATTTTATACATCACTATATATTGAATACAATCGTTTGATTAAAAAAGTAAGTAAGTAACATAACGGCCTTTAATAAAGTCTACAATTTATTTTTTCGGTTGTGACATAATCCGGTCGCGCGAAGTAATTACAGTGGACACAACAAGGACAGCAGAACTACCCAGTGAGTGACAGTGACATCTACTGCCAATTACCTTAAAAGCAATTCCACAAAAATTACTATTACTAAAATATACGGTGCCCTCCATAGTTTGTTCTATGTTCTATATTTGAATCTCTTTACAAACCAGGTTCTTAGTATTGATTGTCCACTGTCTACTGACTAAACTACTAAAATATCTACTGATCTGTTTCACCATTACTCCTTTAATTGTGTAACTAATTGACTGTCACTGGTCACAGCTTGTACATTCACATAGTGTCTAATATTATTCAAAACTTCACTTTATTACTCGTACTGACACGTAAATATTATCGGGCTGAAGTCAAATTTGATAAACGCTGTATAGGATTCTTCACAGTGGAATTCTAAACACAAAGACAGACCCGAGGTATAATAGATAAGGAGACATAAGGGACACAGGTTTTAAAGGCGTTTTTGTGGGCGATAGGCTGACCCCCTGTCACTACAATAGTCTCTCTCCATCTTTATCATACCTCCAAATTTGTCAAACGTGACATCAGATGGTCTTGTAGCCTCTGGTGTTCTGTCTGCTCCGTGGGGGGATATACAGGCGTGACGTTACGTATGTATGTATGTAATTATTCCTTTATTGACTAACTGGGAACAAAACCTTGGAACCTCTACCGCCAACAGACCCAAAACCTTTGCTCAAACCTATAACTTTATATTACTATTTAAAAGATAGACTATCTTATTCTAAATTGAATTAGTATGAGTGTACCCGGCCCAGTCATACGTAGATACCACCGTCGTCGTCGCTACGGTCGATACTGTAAATATTTTGATACAAATTTAAAAATAATTTCATAGTTCGATACGACGACCAGTACCGAAAGTACCTATAAATAATTCCACAGAAAATATTTATAATTAGCACCATATCTATCACACTAGGATACCCCTTTAGTTCCGTTGTGTGGTCTCCTTAATTATTAAAGCTTGCCATGCGGGCTACGTGCATGTGTCATCTTGGTCCATTTGTTAATGTTATGAATGGCAACAAAAAAAAAAACATCAAAATATAATGTTCCATTTTTAAATCCACGCATACCAAGACATGATTCACACTTGAATGAACCGAACGAAAGTTGTAATCAAATATGTCTGGAAAAACTGACGCCCAGGCTTTACGAACTGGCAGTTCTTTGAAGGTCAGACATAACAAGGCTTTGAGACAAGTCACAAGGGTTTAGATCCCGGCTTCTCACCCTTAGCAACAATATGAATAAAACATGCGAGAGATGTGCTAAAACTTGTCCCTGTAATTTGCCTATTTAAAATTTTGTACAAAAAGAAAGCTCATTGCGTTTAATCTTGAACCTAGGAACGTTTTTTTCCTTTTTTTGTACACAAAAGCCAGTCTAACTTTACTAATAATTTAAATCCTATAAAATTTAAAAACAGTCCGTTCCAGACGTAACATAAGCCCTATCTATTTAATCAATAATACCACTTGGGATGCCGTGAAACCGCTCAAAAAGACTAATAGACTAATAGTTTTCTTATCATTTATCTACAATTTTGTGTAGATAGGAACCGATATCTTAATAAAATTATCAAAGAAAATAATATTAAGTGCTTAAATTTTTGCTACAACTTAAAACCTGCGCCTAATATAAAATACTATAAGTCATTACAAAAACATATTGGAATACCTAGGTATATGACTATAAAGAAATATCTATTTAAATTAACAGTTACAAGAAATCTTATCTGCCTTGTGGTTCGAATAAGTAATGTATTGTTTAGGTGAGTGATTATTTCTAGAAGACCTACTTACGGCCCAGTAAGTGCGTTACATATTACATAGAACACAGCTGCTATGTATAAACTTAGCTGTGTCAATTGTAAATTGAAATCCTACTGTTATTTAGTATAAAGCAGGATAAAACCAACCCTTAAACTCATGTCTACATTTTTAACAATAGCTCATAAATTAATAGGCAAATGTAATCCACCACATACCTACTGAATAATAGACACAAGGCCAGCACGTTTCGCTAAATTATGATACGGTTAATGATAATAGCCCCCTTTTGCTAAATTGGTTTTTCATTTTTTATTTGAATCAATAATGGAAAACAGCTGTTCATGCATTGATATTATTTCGATAGATTATTCTGTTTACCTGTTAACATAAGATTACATGGTAAATCATCTGATAAAAAACATGGAAAAATACAAAAATTACATACGTGAACATATTTAATTTGACTTTCAGTTCAACTATTAAAATGTCGATAATGAAGGTTAACTAAAATCTTATTTCAATGGATACTCGGTGAAAAAAATGTTACGCGCTCGGTGTTTCTTTAACGTCACGGAAACCGTGGAGGGAGACACGGCGCGTTTCCGACACCACTTTCGCCTACAATCGGTTGCATTCGGCTATCTTCGTACCCCACAGCTGACTGTGCTAAAGGCAGAGCGAGACAACACGAGCGCTCGCCATGGTGACTGAATGAAATAGCGGCCGCCGCGCGCCGCGCACCCGTCTTGGCGCCTTGGCGGCCATGTCTATCTATCCATCCAGCCAGTGCTCAACTCTGTCGTAAACGAGTAACCGCGTTTCAATATCACGCTGAAATTATCGTTTTCATATTCAATATTCTAAGTTTGAATAACGAAAAGTTAACCAAAACCGTGCTGTTATATCGTGAAACATAAAAATGTGTAATTATGCAACGACAGTGTTAAACTGAGACCTTCACAAACGGAAATATGGCTGGCATTTCTGCATCTGTTGTCAACACAAAATAACGTGGATTATGCGTTTTGGAGTAGGATGTGAACTTATATTAGGTAAATGTCATAAGCACAAAAGTTAATTAGTGCATTAAGTGTCAATTATGAGCTGTGAATGTGTTTAGAAAGTACGGTGATAGTGCAATAGCGGTGTCTGAAACGAGTATGCCGTTCAGTACAAAGAGTGCGTCTAATTCAAAGGCTTCACGAAATAAAAGTCGGGCATAGTTCCGAGTTGTTGGCACCGCAGTATTTGTTACGAAAAATGCAGCTGCTGACGTAACTATTGCCATCGCCTGCCATCCAGCTTGGTAGCATGCTATTGGAATGTACGGTATGCCTACAGGCTAACAAAACGTAGGTATTTAGACAGACAATACACTTGGCATTCAATTGTTTCCTTTGACTCTTTTCGTTTCAGAGGCTATCGATGTTATTACGTCAAGCTTTAATAAGTATAAATGAAAAAAAGGTATGAATATCAAATAAATTCTCAGTAAAAAAGTAATGATCATTCAAATGCACCTTATAGGTATAAAACGAAGGTATGAATATTGAATAAATTCTTAATAAAAAAGAATTGATCATTCAAATGCACCTTATAGGTATGAAAAAAACACTAAACAAAATTAAAAAATACTAACTAAACAAGGACTGAACACGATTTCATCTTACATTGTTGAGTTTAAATGATCAATTATGCACAAAGAGCCCTAGCCGGGAACAATAAAACGCATAGAATATAGTCTAGTCAGATGCATTATTGGTAGGTAGGCCCTACCAAGAAGGTCAGACAGCCTATAATCATATTCAATTACACATGGTAACCATAAAGAAATTCTATGGGTGCTTTGCATGTATTAATTAATTCTATGACACATATACCTACACATTGGTTAAAAAGCAAACTCCAACATATGCAGGATAAATGTACATTTAATTATAAATGCTGAGTTAAATTTTAGTTTAATAATAGCAATAAATGACCCGACTTGAAACGCCAACTATGCAGTGCCTACAAAAACAAGAGATTGCATTTTGCAAACACCAAACAAGCAAGTTTAGGAAGTTCTATTACAAAACTAGTTGGACTGGGCCTCAAACCTACAACTCTCATACATATTGCACGCAAACACTCAACCATTGCTCCAAGGAGGCCATCAATTTGTATTGTTGTCATCAAATTGTGAAATAGACATTGAAATTGAAGACTGTCAAATCATAGAAGGTGAACATATTGTAGGTGTATTTGGGGCTTTCTAAGGGGCTCCTTGCCATTACTGAGCTGTAAGTAGGTCTAATGACTCATAAAAATAAATAATGTTAGAGCACCTTACTCAATGTAGTTAATATAATGTGATAGTAGTAAAATTTAAATAGAGTTGTATCTTTATTTTTTGAGTTCAGTAATAAGATATAATAGAGAAATATGTAAGTACTAGGAATGTCAAGCCGCAGCATAATGATGACAATTCAGAACCAGGAAAGTTGTGTTTTTGTTTAAAAATAACGAATACAATACAAGTACACATTAATGCGAAAAGAAAAGAATAAATTTTAAACAGCAAAAATAATATATTTAATCTAGGCGGTTTTAGTGATTTCTTTCATAACAAAGCTTAATTTATAAAAAAAAAAAAACAGTGTCAATAAATTAACAATACAATTAGACATTCTATTAACAGCTTCAGGTATTAAATTATCTTTTTTAATACTTAAAAATGTTACTTTTGTGGAGGACACTGTTATATACTAAGATACCACTGTGGTAGAAGCTAATTTTAGTTAAATACTCAATAAGTGTATGTTACATGCATAACCAACTAATTACTCCAATCGGGTAAAACAATGTTGCATATTGATATGTATAGTGTATTTCTTTATTAGACTGGCACATACACAACATGTTTTCTTAAATACGAAATAAACTTGTAAAATAGAAGGACAGCGTTAATGAAGCATTGGTTGATTATTCAGTTGTATTATAAGATGTGTTGGGTTTGAGTCTGAGCTTTGCCAATTAGGAAAATCTAAAGGACCATTTTATTAAAACTAACTTAAGGAATACAAAGTTTGTGTGTCAATTTGCGTATATCAAATAGAAAGAAATACAACAAGCAAATAATGAGAACTGCCTGATAAATCTGAGCAATTTTTGCTAAATATGCAATAAGCATTATTTAAATGCTCACATTGGTCTGGTAATGTAGTCAATAAGCTTAATAACTCGAGATTATGCAAATTAATAGGAATATTTCTCTCTTTCCAGCAAATAAGACTATGCCGGTGGTAATATAATGTATTGGCTGCAACACATACTAACGCTGGCAATAGTTTGCGCAGCAGCCTGCCAAGCCCCGCCATGCCCGGTGGGCTGCGCGTGCGCGGGCACCACGCTGGCCTGCGCCGGCGCCCCGCCCCCCGCGCGCCGCCTCACGCGCCTCATCCTCTCCGAACACACACAAGCTGAGAACATCTCTTGGACCTACTCCCACATCGAATCTCTCGAGATCGAACTCTTCAGCGGGCTACAAAACCTCCACTACATAGACCTTAGCAGCAACGACCTCAACAGAACCGAACACGGCCTCTTTGCCCGCCTAACCAGCCTAAAAACCCTCAACTTGTCCAGGAACAAACTCGTTGACATCCCCCGTTTCACGTTCGCGGATCTCGGAAACTTAGAAGTTCTCGACCTATCCTATAATCAACTATACGCGATACCTTACCAAGTATTTGGACCTATGGTACAGTTGCGGTATTTAGATTTATCTCATAATAAAATAGCATCTTTTTTAGATTACTTCTTTAAACCTAATATACGACTAAAGTCACTGTTCCTAAACGATAATAGCCTAGTCAAAATTACTTCTTATGCTCTAGTCAACTTAAACGAATTGGAAACGTTCGACTTATCTAGCAACAAATTAGATTACTTACCTAAATTACTGTTGGACACCTTCGACCAGTTGAAAGATTTGAACCTAGCTTACAATCAATTCCAAAATTTATCGCAGGATGCGGTGAAAAATCTTAAAAATTTAGATACATTAAACTTAGGGGGTAATAAACTCAAGTTATTACCTCCATTGTTCTTCCAACATAACGAAAATCTCAGGACGCTCTACCTCGATCACACAGAACTAACGGTTATACAAAACACAAATTTAAAAGGTTTAAAGAAGTTAGAGCGACTTTACATTAGGAATAATAGTAATTTACGCGAAATTGAAACATTCGTGTTGGAAGACGTTCCGATGATCACGCACTTAGATATAAGCGGAAATGCACTAACTTTCTTGCCTCTTTCCTTGAAGGATTTAGATAAATTAGAATACCTAAGAATAGATAATAATCCGTGGGCGTGCGACTGTAGGATGGCGTGGTTTGCGAACTGGGCCGATCAGAGGAAAGAAGTGACAACACAATACGAACTAAGCTGCAGACTAACATACCCTAACGACATGTTGAGGATTTTAAACCACACGAACTGTAAACCACCGGAACTGGTGAACAGCAGTCCACTGACTCTCTACCGGTTACAAACAAATGCATTGCTGGAGTGCAAGTATGAAGGAAACCCAGCACCGTCCCTTACATGGATAACTCCAACTAGGAAGGTTTTCCATTGGAATCCGGATCCGCAAATTCCCGACATATTCCACAAGCACGGAGCCGCACACGATCAGTACTACAAGAGTATAGATAATTCGAAATCCAGAGTAAGAGTTTTAGATGATGGGTCATTATTTATTGATGATATTCATAGAGAAGACAGTGGGACATACTTGTGTGTTGCGACGAATCCGTCGGCTAACGTAACCTCTGAGGTCGTTCTGAACATAGATCCGATGACGATGTGGGAGATAAAGATGTATAGCTTGCTTTGTGGGGCCATCTGCGCCCTGGCATTTTTGGGACTCACATTACTAGTGCAAGCTTTAAGATACATATTCCACAAGTAGGTATTTTGGTATATTTTTGCATACTTTTACAACAAGATTTTAAATTATTTTTTCTAGTCAATGTACTAATTTGTATTTAACGTTCCAGGTTTCGTCTTCTGGAGACCTGTTGCAGTTGCTGCACATGCATCAGTCGGGATGCGCCCCGCACCCGGCAAATATACTGCATGTTGGACAATATCGAGCAATACAAAAAACTACAGTTAGAGAAATTGAGAGAAAATTATGCGGTACAGGTAAAGTATTTATATAATATTATATTTGCTCTTACTTTGCAATTTATAACTATTAGAATCACGGGCACTTTTTTAACATAGAATTAAAGATGTATTTAAAACATACTGTTGTTCTGTCTTCAATATTAAAGTTACGTTATTAATTAATTATCAATATGTAACAATTATTGAATTTTATAATGTTAGGAGCATGCGACCTACTCTGACTGAGAACAATTTGTTTATTGCCCAACAGCAAATTTTCTTTCGTATCTTTGTATGTTTCGTTTATATGTAAATTTTGTATTTTCAATTATTAAGCTAAAAGGAATTAAAGTTTGCTTTACAAAACACCATCTCGTATATGGCCCGCAATTACTGACTAACAAGACTTAAATACATGATAATCGAACAATCAAGCTGCGATTATGTTACTAATTGGTGTCTTATTGCAGGTGCACCGTATTAAGGAGAACTGTACGCAGCAGATGGATTGGATACAGAACAGTTACTCCACTCAGGCAGGCCACTTAAAGAATATCAGAGACATTGGCAGCAACCATTTGAGCGCAATGCGAGATCAATACCACGATCAGGTTCGTAATCAACGTTTTTTTACTTTATTTACATTATAGCAATCGTAAAATGTCCCTTTGACTTTCAAACCATCTGTCAGAGAATAAACAACTGTTTTATTTCAGGTTAAACGCGTCCGAGAATACTCTACTACCCAGCTCAATTGGGTTCGCGAGAATTACGTATTTCAAAGGAATAAAATACGTAAATTTAGTGCTCATCAGATACTAAGAATCCGCGAATCCTATAAGTATCAGCAGCAGACTTTGAACAAGGTGCTGGAAAACCTACCGAGTCTGTACTTCGAGAACTGCCGGAGCGGTTCTTGCGGTCAAAGTGATTCGATGGCGTTCGATCCTGACGTGGAAGTCATCGATATGTATCTGAAAGCGAAGATCGAGCAGCTGTCGCGGCTGCCAAACTTCGATGATGAAAGCAGGATGTCTGTGTACTACACTCCGACGGAGAGATCGGTGAACTCGCGGCGGGGCTCTCCGATTCCGGACAACATACATATAAACATGATCGAGCGAGGGCCGCCGCCGCGGCTGATGGCGAAGATCAGGCCGATCTGCGCGGCGCCGCCGCCGTCGATGGATTCCCCGCCGCTGGAGTCTCCGATCCCGCTGCGGCACGCTAAGTCCTACCGCGAGTGTGATGACGCGGAGGCGAAGAAGCCGTCGAGTGAACCGTTGCTCGGCCGTACCCAAGTGACGTGCCTCAGTTCGAGTATAAGTTCCCCTGAACTGTCCGGCGAGGGAGAGAGCTCCCGCGGGCACGTGCTCGTGGCAGTGGAGGTGGCCCGGGACCCGCGTTTGTAGTGTCGGCTTCGCACGCGCGTATACAAACTGTACGCCGTGTCCGGGCGGTGCCTGCGCCCTTGCCATTACGTTTGACAAACATACATATCCGATACAACCGAGTGAATGAACCCCTACCCTGAGCCGCTACGAATTCAAAGTGAGCTGTGATAGTGTAAATTAACAACAAAGTCGGTCTATTGCGGTTAAGCATAATGTAGCGTATCAGTTATCTAATACGTATCTTTGTTTCTATCGTTTTCCATTTTGATGTAATTTTAGTAATAATCTCTTAGAGCATTATGCATTTTATATTTGTTTCGAGTTAGGCTTAGTATAATTGAGTAGTGTTAAGGAAGTTGTTAAAAGTGAAGTTGTTGCGAAGTTATTCTACATTTAAAACTCTGATAGAGTATATGGACAATGCCGGTCACATGTACCGGACAATCTCATTAATTGTTCACAATACATCTTGTAGTGCTAAATATTAATTACGATGTATAAATAAAGCTCCCTATTTGATCTATACATTTTTTAATAAATACTTAAAACTACTACAAATAAGTATATTTTGTGAAAAAAAATACTATTAATATGTCTTGCAGTGATATGCCAAATACTTCAATCAGCAGTGGTTATTAATTAAAGTATACAAATATTGTTAAAATTTTTCTAAATGTATAGAGATTTATCAGCTAATCAAGGAGAATAAATTATTTTTCAATGTAGTCATACTTTTATTTCAATACTACGGTATCCTAACTACTGCATCACTTTAAACTTACTCTTAAATATCTATAAATAAAACAAATATAAATGTATTCAAATCATTTATTTGCACGACTAAACAATAAGATGTAGACGTACAAACAACTCCATCAAAGTGACTATTTTAATAAACACAACCTTAATATATCAACACATACATAAAATAAAATCTGTACAAAGAGACCTAAAATAGACCTAAATAGACTAGTACTGCATTTTTGCGTCTTGTTTAGTCGTAAAACTACACTAAAATAGATTTAGTGACAGTTTTCTGTAAAGTGCTTGCATTATAGTCAAAATATTTTTTTTAACCCACATAAGTTTTTAAACATATTTTTTGTCAAAATATAGCCTAATAACTTTCTTAACCTTCACGTAATAACTGTAATAAAATTGTTTCATATTGTATTGGTATTTTTAAGAGGTTAGAGCAGTCAAACAAACAAGGCATAAGGCAACTAAGTATGCAATAATATAACTAAGCCGATTGGAAAACAAATCAATAATTGGTTTCCGTAGTGCAATGGAATAATGTGCTCTATATCCATCACCATAAGGAGTAGTCAGTAATTCACTATTTATAATCCTACTCTGGCCAGTCAGAGGAATAACTTGTTAGGTTTTGAATAGACAGTATTTTCAATAGCTAGATATTAGCTTATTAACCATTAAACTATTCTTACTTTTTTCATCTGATTTTATATTATATTTAGTTTTCAAATTTAGAACTCATTAGTAATTTAACCATTGGTTACTATTAGTACAAAGAATGAACGACGATTACGCTTTTTCTAACTTATAATACTAAACTAATAATATCTTTTAACTAGTGACTAGAAATTGCAATCATACAAATGTATCACCATGATTTTGTCTATGAATTTATTTAATCAACTCTAGTGGCTGCCATTTTGTAATGTAAATTCGTTTTTATGGCGGAAGGTAAATAATGACCTAACTGACTTAACATCTTTTGCTGATAATTTTATTTGCTATTATAAGTTCATTACAATATATTTAAGGTTATTTGCAGTGTTGTATGCTAGGATTTTCAATAGTTCTATGTCGACATTATTTTACTTATTATTATTCTTGAATGCGACTATCATGCGCCAAACACATGTAATTTGATAATGAAACTTGAATGCAGGCGGACGACCCCAGCAGTAGCGCGGTATCAAATGATGTGTCAGATTATATTATATTAGCCACAATATAAAACAACTTTTAGGCTCACCTTATTTTCATAATATATTAAACGCGTTTCTTAAAGTTAAATACGATTTATTTATGTAGTTATATTCTAGGTTCCCCCTAGTTCGCTACGTGGCATCCCATAACATAAGCTGTGCTTACTTTGGGGCCACGTATTATTATTGATCTTTCATCATCATCATAACATTTTCTATGGCTCGCTGCCACACCACGATCGGATATTATAAAAACAGGAAATGTAACTGAGTGTAGCAATAAAAAATTTTAAAATCTTACACTATAAAGGTTTTCTAAATATACGAGCGTACATCAAAAATATTAAAATTAAATCGTTGACAAATGGGGCCATTATACAGATGGAACCGACCCTACTTGAGAATTAAGCACCACTGCATAATTTATTTTATTTTCAACCTAGCTTACACGAATGTGCCTGAATTCTTTTTTCATAAATATCTACATACATAACTTCACGCATGTATCCCTTAAGGGGTAGGCAGAACACCAGAGGCTATAAAACCATCTGATATCTAGTGTGACAAATTTATAAGACCATCTGATGTCACATTTGACAAAGGAGGTATTATGATGAAGATCTTTTTTCATTCATTAAAAATAAAAAAAACATTAACAGTAGTACAAGAATATAGAGAAGTCAATCGATTATTTAATTCAATTCCTAATGTGAGATAGTTGTATCCGTCGGAATGGCTGAACCAAATCAATTATTGAAAAGTTTACAACCCTAAATTTTTAAATTCAATTGTAATGCGTAAAGCTAGAACATAACAGACAAGAAATGTGAAAACTACTAACAAAGTAATAAAAAATATTAAAGAAAAAAAAAACGTACAATTCATAATTTTACATGGTCCCGCGGGCGGGCCACATTAAAACAAACATATCTTTTAAAATACGTAGGTACCAACTATTTAATGAAAGGTACTCAGAAGTAGATTGTGGTATTAACTTTTTATACTGTTTTCTGACCGTACGAGTTAGATTAATGGTGGGTTTCAATATTCAACTGACTGGTATGAGCAACCGATACAGGTACAAAACTGGTAGAAAAAAGACGTTTCACAATATCTATTAGTTACGAGCTGTAAGTTCTCAAATTTGGCATGGGCCCTCTTTACATGACGTTCAAAATAGGCGATATGTAATTTTTAGAATATCACGCATTCGCAAATTATTTGTATGATATTTGAACTTAATAAATGTATAAACTTATTCAATTTATTCTTGTTTTGGTATTCGATAAATATAATTATAGTATGTTTTTAGAGCTTTTTGTTATTAATTGCTTACGTAAAACGAAACGCCAATCCTTTGACTTATTATATTATTATATATGACTTGCCATTGGTTAAGGTGGTTCGATTTCCATACAAAAAACAATCGGGATTCACTGATACAGGATATGGTTTAAAGCTTTAATTATGAGTTCTACAAACTATTTTCTAGTTGAATTTGGCGCGAGATGAACAAAAAACATACCGTTCATTTAGAAATCACAAATAAATCAACTGAACATTTTCATCTAAAATGCGAATGTGTGTGTGAAAATAACACGATAGGCTACGTTGCCACTCCATGCAATCACTGACAGAGACAACGGTCGGGCGGGCGGGACAGTTGCTCGTGTGCTATGTTGCCGATCTTACTTACTTTACTACTGTCTGCTTGCGCTCGCTCATTCAATTCAACCTGAGTTATTCAGTCAGTCACTTTATAACTTACTTCACTTCTGATCGCAAAAATCCTGCTTCCTATCCTATTTTCTACATAAACAACTAATTTATTTATTACGATATAAATAAAATTGCCTACTGAAAAATATTCAATATTTTGTAACTGAACCATAAATCCGAAACGTACAAGCTTCTCTAGCCTACCTACGTACCAACCTAGCTGACTAGCTGATATCTACAACGTGTCCAAAAATTAAACGATAAGCTGGCACCAGGGGGTGTACCTAGTCATAACTACTCGTACATTTTTTTGAATTTTATAGTGCTTTTTTGCTATCGTGAGTAGTATAGCTTTCCTTTAAAACCTTTAAAAGTTCCAGAAAACTAATAGTTTTTTTACTACAGTTAATCAAAAATATTTTTTATCAAAAAATTTTGAAAGTTTTTTCATTTCCGCTCACTGTGGTGTAAAAAAAATGTATCAAACAAATTAGCGCCACTTTTCCCGATTATAAAATGGTATAATACATAAGGCATACTACATTACAGAAAAAAAACGGGTACTACTACTAGATTATAACCTTTTTCACTTTGCCACGCACCGGAGACCGATCCTTTGTTCTTGTTCTTGGAAATTCAATGGATGTTAGAAAGAGACAGATAGAGGAATATCATACATTGGTCAGGTAGAATTGGTTTGGTAGGAATTCTTTACATAACGGCAATTTCGTACGCTCTGCTCCTTTGTTTACTGCGCAACTTTTGGACACGTTGTATAAACAAAAGGTAAAGGTCTCCACACTTGCTGACCATCTATGTGGATGTAAACAAAAGATAGGAAGTGTTTGTGAAATAAAAGAAATGTTTGTCTCTTTGGCGGTTGACTCCGGTCGCAATATCTGCATGGGATTTCTAGGAATTTGTTACAAATGATTACATTCGCTACAACCAAGGTCGCAATAAATGAAATCCTCTGAGAGTTTTACCAGCGTTTTACAAGTCTCCCTGTATAAATACACATCCAAGACCCATAACATATTATATATACAGAGCCATAACATATTTATTTTTAATTCTTGTCCGTGCGGTGATCGAACCCTCGACCTTACAGCTAACACTTTAGGCATTGCGCCGCGGATGTCGTCAACATCTGTGTATTTTTTTTTATATGTGACTAAACCCGCGTTTGACCTCAATTTCACCTGATGGTAAGTAGGTAACGATGAGGTCGAAGTTGAAAGCACACGTGTAGGAAGGAACTGGCTCTTTATAAATTAGTTCCGCATAGTTGGCTATTCATAATATGATAATCCATTAGACAAAGCTTGCTTTCTTTGGCGCCATGGATTACTACTCTGGGTATTTATTATACCAATACCATAGACGGAAACAAAATATTATATAGAACACCAGAATTTCGCAGCCGCCTTTATTATTTGTTTGAAATTGGGTAAAAATATAACTATATTATAGACATCTTTTCTATCCCAACAAAAAAAAGAAATTCGGTGCTCGAACTGAGAACTCGCGGCTTAGAATCTGGGCCAACGCATAAAACGCCAACATGCTAGATTTGTGTCGTAAATAAATAATAATTAATAACAAACTAAATATCAAACAATCGCTACGAGGAGGCCATAAAACACGGAAAAAGGACGCCATCTGTTGCGCTCTCTGTCGCACTTGTGAGAGTTTCTTCTGTGCATGTGTGCGTTATCCTTACACAACGTAAAGAAAGATTTAATTGAATTAGTTGGATAGTATAATACAATAAATCGTGTGAATTATTTTTTGGAAATTCTATATTCATATAAAGATGTCGCGGAACATTTTTAAAGTCAAACAATTGGAAAGCTGATTTCAAAAATAAATAAAAGCCAGAAATTTGTGGAACTAACGCCATCTAGCGGGACTTTAGCTTTTTGTAGGCTCATCCAACCACCTTAAACCACATTTTTTATGACGTTAAAGTAAATATTTAAAAGATAAATTATGTCATTCAATGATACTCGTTCTTTTTTTCAACTGTCATAGATAAGTTAGAAAGAGAAAACTGGATTATTGATATGATAAAATTGCTTATTTTGTAAATGGTCAAATGTTGCCTAGCAATCCATCACAGTCAAACAGTTCGTAAGCAGTGGTTTAGATGTCAAGATTCTGAATAAAGAAAGGTATTTTGGTAGTGAATTCTACTGTTCGTTCGTAGGCAAAACGAACAGTTTTTATGATATTGAAACTCGCCATAAAAAATTATTTAGAGCTTTTTGGTTCACAAAAAAAAGATGAACTTAGTATGTTATGTAAGAGTCTACCCCTCATTGCCTAATTATAAACTTTCAAATGCATTCCAATACTTTCAATTATATGAGTATAAGAGATTAGTTTGTTAAAAAGGAAACTATCTTTACTGTATAAGTATAGATTAACTAACTTGTTTACTGTGACTATCAATTAACGATGTCCAAAAACGAGACGTGGCTAGTACTGTGTTACAGTTGTCAAAGTGATATTTGGCGACATATTAATGCAAACAATGATCGCTAAACAGTAGCATTCTGATGGGTTCTTTACACCTGGCCAACGTCTATTATTCACTGTTTTACCCTAAATATGCACTTTTATCACAGCAAGTTCAAACTAATTTTAGAATAAAATGGAATTTTGCAGGATCATCACCTCAGTACTTTTTAAAGATAGGTCCATCTTATTAGTAAATATCCTTTTAAAATAAGACTAGGCGCCGTGAACAGGTTGTTACATAAAGTCCTGAAATGGTAGTCATGTAAGTAGAACGATGAAAGCAGTATCCATTGTAGCCCTTAATGCTAAACTTAAGAAAATAAATTAATATCGAATGTTTTATCGTTGTTAAATCCTAGCTTATTAACTAAAGTATGAATTTAAACCAGTCAAGTTAAGAGTTCAACTCGCAACCCTGACTAAGAATAATTTTTGTGGGCCGTTTTCGACTTTATTATCTCTAAGTTCAATTATGGCAAGCAAAATTATACCGAATAAGGCTCGTCTTGTCGCACTCAGAGCAAATTTTGGCACCATACTTATGTATGGTAGTGAATCTTGGGTGTGGCAGAAGAGACATGAAAGCAGGATTAATGCTGTGGAGATAAGAGCTTTGAGGAGCATGTGTGGAGTGATAGGGTGCGAAACAGTGAAATAAGAAAGAGATGCGGATTGAAAGAAGATGTAGTGACTAACAGCCCATTCATACACGATCCGTTTTACTGGATACCTTTTTTGGTATCGTAAATACGTATACTGAATTCTGTGCCATATGTGAAGTCGCTCATACAACACCATGCGCCAACGATGGAAAAAAAACGTATCCAGTAAAGCGGACCATGTGTGAACGGTCTGTAAGATCGAAATGGGTATGCTACGGTGGTTATGACATTTGGAAAGAATGAGTGAAAGCAGATTTACGAAAGAGGCGTACAGAGCAAAAATGAATGGTGATCCTTAATGTATGCCGATCAAATTGGCGATGTTCTTAAAAAGGGCCTAGTAAAAAGTACCTGTAACCGACGATCATGTATGAAAAGATTATAGAACGTGGAGGATGCGAAAGAAGTATGTCTGGATCGTAGCAGTTGGTGTTCCCTTGTCTCTGCCTACTCCAAAGGGAGATATCCGTGAGGTTATGTATGTATGTAATCTCTAAGTTTATAGGCAGTATTTGGTACTTTAAAATCAGTATTTTATAGCAGCTTTTGAATTTGAGATAAGAGAGACTTAAAATTAGCGAATCTAATGTCGAAACGAGATCACTATTTTTATAAATACTTCTGTTTTAATATTAAGTTCATTATTTAGCTCCATTTTGTATTTCAAGTAAATAACTTTAAAACATGGCGTGACACTGACAAAACTCTCTCTACAAGAGTCCTTTTGTATCACACTAAAATTACTATGCATCTTATTACATAAATACAACCTTTCCCTCTACCCTTCCCTTGAAGACTTAAGTAAATCCCTTTGCAAACAATGCACTATCACTCATTAAACTTATTTCAAGTTTTTTAAAAGTACCTACAAAATAAAACGTACTTTGACTTTAGACGTTCAGGACTCTTCATAAACCATAATACATACAGGGATAGAAAAACTGTCAAATTGAATTGAATAACCTAAAACGAGAACGAGTTAACCAAAAGTTCACCTACCTTAGCCTGCGTACGGTTCCACACTAGCACTTTATGCCCAGAATTTAGTAGATTCTTCACGATCCCACTGCCCATGATACCAAGGCCCAGGAACCCAAATTTCATGGTGCTGGCCGTTATCTTCTTCTCTTTCAGGGTTTCCGAGACATTCTGCAAGTCGAGAGGCGGAGTTTCCTGTGGGTAGGTAAAGTTTTAGGTAATTCAGGGAAGTTTTTGATAAACGTAAAGTTATTTATGTAAAAACATTTGATTTAAATTTTCCGAGTCCAGACATTCTTTTTTTAAATTCAATGCAGGTACTTGACGAACGAACGCATAGCAAACCATCACGGCCTAAGAAACGAATTTAAAGTATTAGTATAAGTAACAGAGTAAAATAATCCCGGCGAAAAACTATGCGGACTCTGCACTCTTGTTAATTTTCATTGTAAAAATCGGCAAAAATATGTAATTTGAATTATTTCAACTTAATCAAACTCAATTGTTAATCAAAATTCACGCATTGCATGCTCAGAAAAAAGCTGCAATTCAACCCCTCTGCGCATTTTTCTGGAGGCACTATTTTTTGATTTTATTAATTAAGAATCATAAGAAATATCAAAATTAAGAAAATACAGCTCAAGATCCGTAACAGTAACAATAGCTGCTCTATTGTTGTACAGTTAGCTGCTAAGCTAAGCTAATGGTTGCCAGGAAGAAATCGCTTGTAGCGATAAGACCGCCTCATTAGAATCTAATATAGTTTTTAGCTAACTCTGCAAATAATAAAAAAAATTGCAGTGAAGTAGTCAATTACATAAAAAATCCTCATTCTTAAAAATTGAGGGGCTAAAACTGATTGTACGGGTCGACTGCATAAGTGGAGGCATATCTAGTAGCATATAGCAACAATGGTTAATATCCTGCACGAACATTGACTGAATTACACACACTTTCATTTAAGATATCTGTCAGTTTAATTAGAACCTAATCACAAGTGTTTTAAATTCAAATTTGTGGTTACATGATTATTTTATAGCCACCTTTCTCTCTCTCTCTCTAAGAACTTAATTTCGAACTTAGTGTAAGTAATCTGACTCCATATATGACTTTGTACATACATATGACGTCACCAGAATAAAACAATTAGCTCATAAACCTTGGGGATGCTCTTAGGCAGTGCTTAATTGTTGACAAGAAGGTAGAAAATAAAAGACTTACCGGTCTCAATATATTTGATGGACGCTGCAGCAAACTCGATTGCTTCGAAAAGGAATGGTTCAACATGCTCGGCTTGGCCTTAACCACGTCAGTATCGGTGTACGACCGGGACATAGACACCGATTTCTTCTTCTTAGGGGTACCCTTAATGCCCGTGGACGAAGATCTCTTCACTGCCTTCACCTTAGAAATGCCCAAACGAATCTATAAATAATTGGCTCGATGTAGTGTTGGTCTTTGTTGAGTTTGCCGCATGCGAAACTTTTAAGAATAAGGTATGTATTAAGTTAGTTAAGGCGCATTTTCATTGGTCGATAAGTCGATCGTTAGCCCGAATGCGGCGGCTCTACGCATGAAGACTAACGACCAATGAAATTACCTCGGTCGATTCAAAGCATGCGGGTAGTCCCCGCATTCTAGTAATGATATGATATTGCATGCATTTCAAAAATCTCTCGCACCCCGCATGAATTAACTTCACTTTTAATGTCAATAATGTGTACTGAAGACTTCTTGTTTAAAAAAAAAAATTGGTCGACGATGAATTTGAATAATTATAAGTATTAACTTAGGAACCTACTTCAACTTTTGACTATACGAAAAAAAGTAGATCAAAATCAAATATTGATTTCATAAGCGTTCTCAAGAAATATAATGTAAACAAGATTTTTAATTGCTTTTTATAATATGATATTTGCCACTTGGCCTCTAAACCGATGCATGAATTTTTACCTTAGGTGTAGCAGTTTTCTTCTTAACTTCCGGAGTAGGAACAGAGTCGGCTTCTTCCTCTGCCTTATCTTCCTTTTCTCCTTCAGCCATGACATCTTTGAGCTTGTCAAATTCCTCTTCGGAGTTAACGACGTGGCCATCAATGTCACTGAATTTCTAAATAAAAAATAAATATTGACAATAAATATTGAGTGGTTTACAAAAAATAAGCAACTGAAATAGAGTGAATAATAGTTAATAATCTAAGTGGCCACATTGTGATAGCATCCGTTTTAAAAAAATTCACCGTCGCGTTGCGGGAATTTTTGGTGGGAAATGTGGCCGCAATCGCGTATCCCAGTTTGAGCCCTAAAGTATCATCAATAACGGCAGAACGGCTCCACGGATTACGATGAAATTTGGTATAGTGATAGTGAACAGTCTGGAATTGCACAAAGGCTAGGTACTTTTACATATGGATTTGAAAATACGCAGTAAAACCGCGCGAAACAACTAGTAATAAATAATCCGAGTGTAGCATGGTGTTGGTTTTGGATACACTTTTTCCATACAGCTGAAACAACAGCGGGAATTTTTCTTTTGAACCGCCCCGCATCCGCGTATCCTAGTTTGAGCCCAAAAGTCTGTAATGAAATGTATAATGTATCACTTCGGGGATGGTGTATGTATGGTATACAATTAAATAAAAAATATCCTAAACCCATTTTTCGACTTTTAAGCGACACTTAGTCGAACAAGCCTACAGATAAAAATAGTAATTTTGTTCGAAGATGATTTAAAATATTGATTTATACAGAAATAACGTTTTCTAAACTACGAATGTAATTGGAAAGGTCTGTGGCTTAAGGTGGAAAACAATCGAAGGAAATGGCCAAAGAGTTACAAAGAGGCCGGTTTCATTTAACTCAGGGATTGAAAACAAGAACAAGTATTATAGAAGCAGTAGGTATACTGAATGGTGTCTCGGAATGGCATTAAATTCAAACTTTAAAAAACTGACTTCACCCACGCTTTCATTGAAGTCCTTATCAAAACGATGCCAAAGCCAAAAACGTCATCAATGTATTTTTTACTTCATTGTTCCTAGATTGAATTTGTCACATCTTTTTTGCAATTTTAAATTGTATTCAGCGGCTATCCTGTACTAACACTAATCTGGTAAATTAATCGACAGAGACGTCAATAAATATTGCTTTTACACTTAGCTTACGCGCAGGCTGGCAAGTTTAGTGAGACACAAGTTGAAGAAATCGGCAAAAGTATTACTTTAAAATATATAGCAACTTGTGTTTGTATAAATAAAACTATTTAGTGAACTTTTAAAACGAACCCAAAAATAAATTAAAATTATAACCGATGACTTTTTATTAATGACTCATATTAATTCCTTACGCCAAAATTGTCGTAAAAGTACCTATGGATTTTTTCAGTCATCATTTCAAATTTTATTATTTTGCCTGCCTTATTTTTATTCTCAAAATTTTAAGTATACAAATTGTATCATACGTTTACTGAGTAAAATCAGAACTTTGGATCTACAACGTTTGCTGAATTAGTTCCTTTTTGGATAGCTACGAAGATATACTTAAACTTAAATATTTGAAAATAATAAGTTTGAAGTCGTCGTGGCGCCGCGCCGTGGTTAATGCGTGTATCATACGATATCACAGGTTAAGCAACATTCGTCGGGGTCGGTACTTGGATGGGTGACCGCCGACCATTCATTTCTCACGACGACTTCTGTGCTTCGGAGGGCACGTTAAGCAGTCGGTCCCGGGTGCTGTATAATTGTACACAGTAGTCGTTAGGGCTTGTCAGAAGCCATCTTGGCGCCCTGAAAATTCTGGCATCCACCACCCAGCACTGGGCCAGCTTGGTGGAGAGTTGTGATGATGAATAATTTGAAAATATCTACGTTTCATAACCTTTCGAATGAGGTATTAAAATCTAAAATCGGTTGAGAAACCACGAAGTGGAAAAGCTAAGGTAGAGCCCGAAAACAAAAAACTTCCAAAAACAAAGGAATCGGTCGCAGTAGTCGAGGCCTCGCCCCTTACTCAGTCCGCTCTTCCGGCTTACTGTGTTCTGATTCAAATAAGCTAATGGTGCGTACAGATTGCTAGTAATGTAACATCTGCGCACGTTGCAGTGGGCTCATTACAAAGTTGTGATGATGATGATGATAAGTTTTGGAGCAATGTAATTTTCGGCAACTATCAACTTTATCAAAGTGACATAAAAAGTCGATGGCTTCTATAACGTTCACGGTTGCCACAATTTCATGGAAATCTGTGAGCAACTTTCAGGCAGAGGTAGGGCCTACGCCGCGTCACTCGTGTACGAGCGTGTCCATCAATTTTTAAAACACTATTAATTTTAAAAAGTCCTAGAACAAATGTTGTTGGGTTTGATCTGGAGAGACTGCCCGCAAGACGTGATGCGTTAATTAAAATTAACCCTGTATAATTCATGTATCATGTTATTTATTCAAAACCGGGATTCTTGTTCGTGATGATTTTTCTAATTTAGCGCCCGTAAAGTTACCGACCTCAACAGATGGCTTGCGAAGCTAAAGTGGATATGGGCAGGGCATAACTCGCAGACCGGATGGCCGTTGGAACAGTAAGGTTTGGAAAATTCTTTCTTTCCTACTTTTCGAAATTATTTAATTTTTAATAAAACAAAAATATACCTGATAAAATCTGGTTTTAAAAGTTGTTCATTTCATATGGTACCGTAACATACTGCTTGAGCGCGCCTTATATTGAGAAATAAGGACGGCTATGGCGCGAACTAACAGTATGTCATGGTTTTAATTTCAAATTGAATATTTTCGTTCTGACAGAGACGCTTTGGTTTTGTTAGAATTTCTCGGCCCAACCTTCAGAAAGGGCTGATCAATGTTTATTTCGGAGAAAAATCTCTGAATTTTATAATCCGCGAATCGTACCGCTCCACCATATTCTAATAATAAGTTTGTTTGTCCCCAGTGTGAATATTTATAAAAGTGTGCGAAGTAAAGTGTTTTCCTTGTGAAATAAATATTAATAATCTCAAACAGTCTTTCTTTTAATAATCTTACGATCCCACGTTATAGTACCTACATAGTTTTTGGCTTTTTGTATTGAATAGACATCCTAAACAGCAGAGCGATCACAGAACTTTATCGAATCGTATATTAACGAATGTTTACGAATGCTTGTATAGTATGGAGTCGGTTGCAAGTTTTGAGTAACATTGTATTTTTTTATTTTACAGATCTTTATGAGTGCGACATGTTTACAAACATTCAAAATTAACAAGGCACACATTTATTTAAACTGGCCGTGCGGCAATGGATAGATTTCAATTTTTTCTTACTACACGAACATTCGTTAACAAACGATTCGAAGTTCTGTGATCGCACTGCAGTATTGTTTCATGATTTAACTTTTTTTTTATATTGCTTTTTTGTTATCAAGCAAATAAAACACACCAAAAGAAAAGAAATACCTTCACTTATCAATGCCATTCCGACTTCAAAACGATTGTTTTCAGCAATGGCGTATTTATTGCATCACAGCTGTGATCTCTTTATAAAAGGATAAAGTAACGACCAACACAGATGTTGTTCTCAGTCGCTATAAAAAATACGAAGTTTACAGCAAGGTATTCTGTTAAGAGACCTTAGATGACGACGCCTGCTTTGGCGCCGCTATAACCCACGAAAACATCGCCTGAGTGTAAGACAATTATTGGACGTCCAAAAAACTAAAAATATGTCCGTGTAGAGTCGGTTTTGAATAGCCCAACCGCCCCAGGATAAGCCGTAAAAGGCAACTGATCCGAGTAACTTGGTGGTAGGATCCCGTCAGGGTCCGACTGGCTAGCGACCACCTTTCATATAAAATCTGCCGTCAAATATTACCGCTCCGGCGGTGATGTGTTCCGGCAATATTTTATGAAGAGCCAGTTCTTTCCTAGTCCCGTGTGCTTTCCATCCTTCCTTCATTTACCTTCAGATGAGATAGACGCCAACCGCGGGCTTTGAAGTCTTTAATAAAAATAGGTGAAACTTAAAGAAACATTGGAGCGATTTTCCGAAAACATTTGAACATCAATAAAACTAGTGCCGGTTATATTCACACCTTACGTCACCTTATGTTTTTAGAACTCTGCAAGGACAGTTTTATTGAAACGTACTCTTATTGTACCTACCCAAGTTCGAAAATCGATCTGAAGTAGTGGATCCTGTGTATTTAATTCGGTATAACAGGTTAACCAACGGCCCAGTCGGTAGGTACGAGGATGCATGACTACTACCAGGCCTGGCTCACTCCGCGCGGTACATCCGTTATTTACCTACAGCGAAGCGCTCCGCCGGCGGATTTCGAATGGGTCGTGTGTCACGCGCGCGCCCGTCGGGACGTTGTAGATACCTACCTACCTAATAGCACTCACAGTAATTCTATGATCGAGGTCGCAAATAGTATTTAAAAATGGACATAAAAAGAAACAAATATTCAATTAGATTATGTTTAGATTTGATTATGTTCAATTTAGCAAACAAAACATAGGTAGTATTACTAATTATTCGTCGTAACTTTTTTTTCATTTTGTACTTTAGGTAAGTTGAAACAATATTTTTTACAAAGGTAGAATAGCAGTAATACCTACATCTGTAGATACTTAATTACAAATAAGAAGATTAATTATTCTTCACTAGGCAGCAACCCTAACAGCGTAAGAAAAGATAAGAGGCATGCGATAGAATGAGACAAAACTTCTAGGTATATAAATTTGCAGGTACGTAATGCTGTGCGAGCTGAATTCCACCGTATCGCGTCGTGGCAAGACTCGAATTTATTTAGATCTTCTTGCGGAGTAATTCTTCTGTACCAACTATTACTTATTCTGTGCTACTACATAGTAAATCACCAAGTATTCGGTGCTTTGGAGAGCACGACAAGCTGTCTGTCCCGTTAATGACTGTGCCATTTCGGCGCCCTTTAATTCTGACATAACCAACGTACATCAAAAATTGGTGTACAAAAAATTATGGTATTTTCTTAAAAACTGAACAACAAGTTCAAGCCTCTTGTAGTGTCTTCCCACAGTATAGATATCTACAGTAATTCACCTTCATACAAACGGACGAAACGCGAGCTATACCTACGCGGCTCGATTTCGGCATGCGGCCAGTCGTGAGTGTCTGCATACCGAAACAATTGTTGATTGAATTTTACGTTAATATGCGGATTGTTTATACTTTAAAATTTAATAATACATCTTTTCGTACGTCTCAGTCGAGACGCAAGTATTTTTCGGTCGCTAATTTATAAGACTTGTTATTCAAACGTAAACATGGTTTTTTGACATAAAACGTATTTTTGTTGAACACTTCCTATTCAATTCACAAAGTATTTTATTTGTTTATATAAAAAAATATATATATCTGCAGTCACAAAACTAAACGGAAGTAAACACAAAGTAGGCAAATGAAATTTAAATGCTGAAGGCGAGCAGCCCTACCACATGTGAACGCAGTAGGCATTTATTTCAAAGATGCGGCCGAGTTGAATTACTTGTAGATATTTTTACTGTGCTTTTGACGCGCGAGTGAGGACAACACGCTCGCGGCTCTCGCTCGCTACCGCTTCATACGACGTAGGACGCATCCTACCTGCATCCTAGGATCGCGTACGATATGCGTGCTCACATAATTTAAGGCTCTGTAAAGATTATTGAGTTAAAATATAACATGGTATAAAAACGATTGCAATTGATTTTCTTACAGATTCTGAACAAACTGTTTCCAGGTTTCGCATGAAAAAAAGTTGCTGAAAGTTATGTAAGTTAAATATGTTTATTTGCCTGATTTTTTCCCGAGGTATTTATTTTAATTAAATGTCGATTTTCCGTTTTTTTTATATAATTTTAATATACAAAACTGTTCCGTTACTGACTGAGTGACTGACAGACAACGTACAGCCAAAACTACTGGCCGTAGAGAGCTGAAATTTGCAACATAGAATCCTTAGAGGTTGTGGGGAGCACTAAGGAAGGAATTCCCGATATTCCCACGGGAACGGGAATTATTGGACTTTTTAGGTTGTATGAAAAATCTTATTCCTTAAGTGCACGGATATGATACTTGGCATAAAGGTTCTTCAAAGAGTGACTGGTTGTGTTATGGAAGGAATTCCCGAATTTCCCACGGTAACGGGAAATATATGATGTCTTAGTTTGTATGAAAAAATCTTATTTCTTGAGTGCATGGATGCGATACATGGTATAAAGGTTCTTCAATAAGTTTCTGTTTGTACTATGGAAGGAATTCCCGAAATTCTTTTTCAGTATAAAAAAATTATACTGAAGAATATTCGTTTGATGAAAAAACAAGTATCTGTATCAAATACCAGCAAATTGATAATCCTACATGACTTGCTCTTTATAACAAAAGTCAGTGCAAAATGGGTATCGAGAATGCTCGCGGCGCTTCAGAAACTGCAGCGCGTCGTCGATGCGCCAAAACAATTTTGGAACTGAATGGAGTCGAACTTGCACAGATTTTTGAGCGGATTGTTAGCGGAGTTAAAACCTTAGTTCATAACCTTGCAAACAGTCCATTAAATCGTAAAACAAAGTGTCAGAGTGTATAATACAGATTGATTACAAAAAAGGTAAGGATCATAACCGGAGAATACTACGTAATGATTCAAGAAAAAAATATGAAGGCTATCAATGGAAAACGTCGAGCAAACTTGACCAAAGGTTACTCTTGCAAGGCGATGCGCCGGTTCACAAGAGCCGAGTTGGAATTGCTGCTCTGCACACGCATGGCCTCGAATCACTAGACCACCCACACTACAGGTCAGATATGGCACCAAGTGATTTTTATCGGTTTCAAATTAAAAAAAAAGGACTTGAGAGGTAAGGAAATTTTCCGATGTCATTGAGACTAAGGAGGCAATTTTAGCTCAATTTGACCTATGGGAGCAAAAAAATATTTTTCATTTCTCATACTCGGAAAGTAGTCTATGTTTGATCCAAGTATCGGTCTGAAAATGCTTCATCCGACCCGCGGGTCGGAATGGTTCATACAAATTCATTCCGAACCAAGGGCCGGAATGGATTTCAAAAATAGAACTAATACATTTCTTATGAAGCCAGCTGTAAAAATTTAGATTTTTTTATGTTTTTTTTTTATTTTAGAAGTCAAGTTAAAAGAAGTAATTTAAAAAATATATTTGTCTATATTTTGTCACAATCATTTAAAATTTTCTTAATTATATATAATTGTTTAAATACATAGGGTTGTTTTATGTAAAAAATGATATCTATACCTACATAGAAATATGTCACCGATTTATATGTGAATAAAAATGTCACTTTAAACTTTACGAATTGTTCGAACTTTTCCATTAATTTTAAATAAATATTTAAGAAAAATGTTTTTTTTTTACTTTCCTTATATTCGAAATGAAAAGTAGAGTGTTCCCCGCGGGATGATGACATCAATTCATACTCGGATTATATCTATGTGTCTAAACACCTCGTATGGGAATTGATGTCATCCGACCCTAGTTTAACAATCTACTATTACGAAGGCTAAGAAAAAAGAAAATATAGATCTCATTGGTTAAATACACCCTTATTCACCTTTAAAATAATTATATTAAATGGAAAAAAATAATTTATCCTTACAATTTATTTAAAACCCTTTCATTCCACAAACTTTTGGACCTCCCCACGTATGTCCCTGTAATATTTTATAATAAACCAATTTCTATCTAATCTCATGGGCTTGACTACAAAATATTAAGTGCCGAAGAGGTCAGATATTGTTATGGAACTGGTACCTATGAATGGAAATTATACTTACGGTCGCTTCCTAGGCAAATCCTTAATCATCACCAAGCACTACAATATTTATTAATTCATACAAAACAGGTCTGTAGGGCAAAATACGAAGGTATATAAGTATGATATCAACTGATCATGTTTTTGGGAACATCCTAAATATTTGTATGTTTTCTGATAAACACAGTTCTTCCTGAGGCCTAATCGTCACGTGCCGGGTAAGTTTGAAGTCATGCAAATTTGGACATCAATGAATAATATCTACTTTCCTGCTTCAAAGAGCTAGAACTGAGTCATGCGCGAGAGTTTCCATACGAAAACAATTACGTGGTCACGCGACGGGGCACTTTTGTATGGTACGGCGCCGACGACGCACGGGTATCGCAGTTTCAGCCCTAAAACCGATGGATTCCAGAGAAGTCATAAAGAGAGTGATATCTCATCATCATTGCTGGAGATAGGCCTCCCCGAAAGGTGCCGTAATCGCCACGCTTGGCAGGCGGGTTGGCGATCGCAGTAAGATGTTTTAGCTACGCAGAAGGACGCTGCTGCCCGTCTTCTGGATTATTGCCCCAGTCGCCTCTTACGACACCCACGGGAGGAGATGGGGTAACGCTAGTCGTAAGTCGGCGCCACAAGCCCGTAGTATATCAAACGAACTATGATCAACTTACCCCAGGGTCAGTAATGTACTCTTCAATCTGGCTGACCGCCTCCTTGAAGGCAATAGTCTTGCAGGACTTGATCAGCTGTTCTTTGAACTCATGGTATGGCTTGATGTTGGCCTCTTCAATCCAAGCACTGGTGAAAATAAGTACAGTTAAATAAACCATTTTATGTACATTTATTAGTATTACAGTTTGTGTAGAAAACTTACAAATCTAAAATGTAGCTCTAATTCTAATAATAATAATGTCTCAAGTTTCCGTGATACATTATATTATTATAAGAAATATTTTTACTGGATTTTGGTATTTATTAAACGTAACATAGAGGCAAATTTTATTAAGGCTTATGTTATGCATACGACACGGGTAAAACAGCGCGAAACAGCTAGTATTATAAATGTGAAAGTTCGGATAGATGCTTGTTCCTCAATCGCGGCAGAACGGGTCGACGGATTTGGATTAATTTTGGCATAGTGATAGTCTTACAGCCTGGAATAACTAATCTTTATCCCGATATTCCTGATATAAGCCGGCAATTCGAGCTACGTAAAACGTCTAATTTAGACACAATGAAGCTTAAAGATCTGAAAAATATACTAAAAAATCACCCTACTAGGACTCGAACCTAGGGCTCCCCACTTGCCGGACGGAAGAATAAAATAAATAAAATCCCAATCACACCAACTACATGGCCCCAAAGTAAGCATAGCTTGTGTTATGGGATACCATGTAGCGAATTAGGAGGGAACCTAAAATATAAATACATAAATAAAGGATGGTATTTAATCTTACAACTGTAAATCCACATTTTTTTATCAAAGTATTCGAACTTGCTAACAAAAATACTGAATTGCACACTAAATTTGCGCATCAAATAAATCAAATATACTACACTGTTTGATGTTTAAAGCTAAACTATTTTACTGAATTACTATCTGTTAACTTATAGTAAATCTAATTATCTGTTTAGTGCAACGAAACATTTAATCTGTTTTTTTGGAATACGTCACCTATTAAATTTTAAAGATAACCTAACCTAAGCTAAACTAACTATTAGTAATTTTGGTATTACAGCAAAGTACTGTTGGTAAGTAATTATCTTATTATTTTCTGATGAGCATGTCGGGATTGTTGACAGGGTAGACTATGATAGATAGTATAAGGCGCTTCGCCGGCCGCTGCCGCGGCACCGATCGCTCGGCTCGCGCACGTGTTTATCTATATGCAACCTAACATGCTCCTCGCTGCGCTCGTCGTCGTACCTAACCGTACTGACTCCGTCTTTAGGTGCGGGGGACTTCTCGTGGCCTATAAAATATGTATTCTTTGTAATGCAATTTTAGATAATAATTTTAGTAATTCGGTGGTAATATTGGATAATTTAGGGTGCAAATCAGTATTTTTGTTATACGGCGAGTAATTTTGTTTTAGAATGCTTATATCTGCGGTTTTAGAAGGATTTTCGTAGTAAAATTATATAAATAAAGTCGCTAACTTTGATATATTTTAGATTTTTTTTTATACTACACATTTAGTTATACAATTATTTAATTTGATAAACAATTATTTAATTTGATAAACAGTCATTTATTTGATATGCTGGTACATTATTAGTGGATAATTGTTATTTGCTTAAATTTTAAATAGAGGTGCAATTAAAAATTTCCCATAAATAAATAAAAAGAATAATTGAATATTATTAAATGCTTTGGCAGAAACCACAAAAATATTATGACGAAGCTTTCCACGCTTCTGGATATTGCGATAGAAAAATATAACATCCGCGTGAGAGCACTTTAAAGGTGACCTCCATTTGGATCCACTTTGATGATCCAGGGTCCGACTAGCTGGAGATGAGCCTTTAAGCCCGCTCTTCACTTGCCCGTTAACTCACGACGTGAACCACCCCTGAATTCGCGAGGTGAACTAAAACCTCCACACTCAAAAAAGTTCGCGGTAAGTTCACACAGTGTTTGTACCAACGGCTTATTTGAAACCTTAATTACTACGATTTATAAGTAAATAGAACCCGGGACCAAGAGTTTCGATATGCCTTCTATGACGAACTTTACCTATAGGTACACAGGGGTCTCTAAACTACAATATGACATTCATTATTGTCATTGAAATCATAAGTGAATGTGGGTGTGTACGCGTGAACGCAGCGCGAAGCTGCCGCGAAGACTTGTTCGCGGCCAAAAAACCGACACTGATCGGGATCGCACGCTGCTTACAATGCTTATTACAATTATATTTGCGAATGTAGATGCGTTCACGTTCGCGCCGCGAGTGTACAGGCGGTTTAAGAATCTGCCACCAAGAATGGCCGTTTTCTCGGTAATGTATTCCGGCTATGTTTTATGAGTTTCTTCCCGTGCTTTTATTCTATCGGTCTTCTTTAGATTCTACTTTTAATTCGGTTTTTTAAAGCCATGGTAGTTTATTACACACATACATACATAACGTCACGCCTGTAGCCCTTATGGGGTAGGCAGAACACCAGAGGTTACAAGACCATCTGATGTCACGTTTGACAAATTTAGAGGTATTATAAAGATGTAGTGACAGGAGGTCAGCCTATCGCCCACAAAAACGCCTTTAAAACCTCTGTCCTTTAACTGAATTTTACAGTATGCCCGGGAAGAGAAGCAGCTGGCACATTCTGTTTTTCTTTAACTCTCAGTCCATGCTGGACTGGTAGTTTATTCTAACGTTCATTAAGTGTAGTACATATAAATTATAGATTGAGGTCATTCATAGGTAGAATTAGTCTAAGATAAAAAAAAAGATTAATTCAGTATGTAGGGCAGGTATGGCCATTTATTTGTAACATTTCCACAAAGTATGACAGAAACATATGGATCAAAAATTTGCTAGGAAGATGCACTAGTGAATATTTTGTGTAATTATATAGTTTATACAGCTTACAATATGAGTAGTTTCACCTTCTACCATATTATACTCCAGGTACACTTTTGTGTTCAATGTTTAAGAAAGAAATGTTGAAAGGAAACAAATCACTCCAATAAATCTCACAAATCTAATATATAAAATTCTCGTGTCACAGTTTTCGTTGCCATACTCCTCCGAAACGGCTTGACCGATTTTGATGAAATTTTTTGTGCTTATCCGGTATCTATGAGAATCGGCCCTCATCTATTTTTTTTATTTTTATTTATATGGCAAAACAATGTTTGCCTGGTCAGCTAGTATATTATAATATAATAATCACAAATAAATTGAGTAGAATTAAATTGATAAGGATTTAATTTAGCTACGTGAAATAATAAACAATTACAAAATATGCATTTTCTTTAAAGAGAATGTTGTGAGACTAGCCACTGAATTATCGACAAAAAAGTTTAATTGCTGACACCAATACAGTCTTTCTTTCAGACTAATGTTTAACTTTGGCAGGAGAACTTCAGCTGATTTTTGAGTATTTTTGTACATTTACATCCTATGTGATTATTAGCACAAAAATTGGCTGCAGCTTTTCAAAGGACTTCCAACAGGAGGTTCTCAATTCACCATTATGTTTTTTTTTTATATCTTTGTTAAGCAATTTTTTGGTCAATTGTGAAATGAGTTTGAATATTCTTGTTTCATATGATAGAAGTTACTACAGAGACGGTTCCACTCCATATAAATGTCTTTTTTTTGAGTGCCTTCTTTTTGAAGAATTTGATAATTTTCGAAAACATCCATTCCATTTTTTTTTTTAAAGGAATCACTAGTACACCCATTAATTTCATATGCTCATCAAAACTGAGTCTTAGTTAAAAAAACAATACTGCAAGTTTTCTTAATACCTTAAGTAAAAAAAATAGGAGCTGCAATACACAAATATAAAAAATAAGTGACAGTTAAGCTTATCAATATCTCAACAGACTAGTTTAATATTGTGTTGATTTTAAAAGTAGCCCTAAAATATCTGGAATAATATGATAAATAAATTACCCTATGTGGCTTCCTAAGTAAGCTTTTAAATAATCAATCATGGAGACCACTCGGCAGAGATATCCTAGTATACACCTAGACCCGAGTCTGGTTAGAAAAGTTTCCTAAACTGACCTGACAAACCCCAGACCTTTCTTACTGCAGAGGAACATAGCCACTGTGCCACGGAGGCTGTTAAATATGGTATATCATGATGAAAGCACTGTCATCTTCAAAGGTCCAAGTTTTATACTGAATTCCATAAAATTGGGACCAATTGTGTAATCATGAAACTCAGTCAATCACACATACATTACTGCATATATAATATTAGTTTGATTGGTCCAAAACCATTAAAAACGGCAAACCTACTTTATGAAGAAGTAATTTTACTGGATAAGCAATTTATTTATTTGAATGCACTTATGAGCAATTGGGGGTTAACAATGGTATGAGTAATCTTTATCTCAATTGAGCTTTTGAAGTGTTCAATAGGCTCATCTAGAGCACTATGTGCATTAGCACATAGTGATGCAAGCATTAGCTTGCTACAGTTGGCTATCACTTTGGTGATGGGGTAAACCTGTCTGCCTCAGACGCCAATGGTTGCGGGTTCAATTCCTGCACGGAAAAAGAAAAAAAAAAATCTGTGTCTGGGTGTTTATCTATAAATATATTCTAGGTTCCCGCCTAGTTCGCTACATGGCATTCTATAACACAAGCTATGCTTACTTTGGGGCCATGTAGTTGGTGTGATTATCTGGGGATGTTATTATTATTTATTATAGTTTTGGGACCACTATGTGCAAATTTCAAAAAATTGTTTCTATCATAAACATTTTTTGCAGTGTGCTCCAAAAATCAATTGTTGCTCGATATAGGTAAAGGATTATAAATATAATTTGGGAATTTATAAAAACTATTTATACTGTAACTTTTGGACTTCTTAAATATCGTCACAAAGAATTTAGAAATAAATATCAGTGTTTCTACCATAGATTTACAAACCAAATTTTGCTTTTAAACAGCTACGCTGTCATACTAACTGACAGCCAAGATATAAGAGATAGTATTTATCCCTAGTCAGAAAAGATTCATTATCCTGAGCATGTCTGATGATACATACTACTAAAACTGTAAATCTATTACACAGTTTAAACAACTATGATAGTACTTACTAATTGTTGGTGCCGAAGAAGTAAATGCACTGAACATTAGTTGCCTTCTTCGGAGGTTTCAGCTCTGAAGTAGGGATAGCCACCTGAAATACAGCAATTAAACTTTTTAAGTTATGAACCAGATTATGTCGATAACTTCAGGAGGTGCTTAAAATATGTTAAATAGCAGAGGATGGATGAAACCTATAAGAATAAAATTCCAATAAAGGTTATGTTGTTCAGCATCATATGAAAATTTACTTGATTTATACTTCTAGTTGCGGCAAAGTCAACGAGCGTGCTAAAACAAAGTTATAGTAGAGCGTCACGGCGTCTAGTCCTTGTACAAACAAACCGATAAGATTCAAATGTTTCGCGCCCTTCAATAAAAAAGTTTCAGGGTAAAATTTCATGCAATTTACAACAGATCACAATAATTATGTACTGCATCTTTCATTACGTTTTTTAACAGCTAAAACAGGACACTTACCCGGCCGGGCCATGGGCTGAATCCCTTCATTTTTGCCCTGTAACAAAACGAAAACAGTTTTTATCATGCAAATCACTTATTCATAGAATTTATATGTTTTATAATAAATTATCTATACACATACCAAACTAAATCACCAAGTTTATATGCTACAGACATGACGTGCGTGTTCACTCAACAATTCCACACGACACACTAAAAAATCACAAACAACACACAGAGACAAGCTAGAAGATTATGCTTCTTATTCTATAATGTGGCTGAAGGTTAGATAATATGAAATAGAATCTCTCGATTCTAAGAACATAACTTATTATAGCTTTCATACATATATTTCGTATAGCTGAATTGCTGACTGAGTTTGGTTTATTTTATTGGATGAAGACAAAAAAGAATGTATCGGTTTTAATTAACGTTTTTCTTATCGATAGAATAGAACTACACTACTTACTGCCATAGACAACTTTTATACTTTACCTTCAAAAATGCTGTGTAAAGCATTTGTTCAGTAAAGCTAAATACAAAAGATATAAATTAATAGTTTAGGCACATGTACATTAAAGCATTTATGAATAATGTTTTATACTCATAAATACTTATTAATAATTTATAATCCTTAATCCTTATACTGTTCATATAGATATAAAAAAACATCGAAAGCTACTTAACGCAATAAAAGTTTACGACTAATAAAATATAGTATGTAGTATGTTTTGTTAGTTTATTTTGTTTATTTATTTTATTCTTCGAAGTTTTGAGAATTTATTGACCACATTTAGAATTTATTGAAAATTTATTACGTACATTATTGACCTATAATTTATGCGACATGGGAAAATAAAATCCAATTAAAAGCTTTGAAATTATCCTTTTCTAGAAATATTATTTGTTTTCCTTACTAAGATGCAGTGTTTCAGACAAATAAAAAAAGCAGAAAATTTTTACACTTAACAACGCGGTAACTTTAGTTGGCATATTATTTTGTTAAACACCGAAATTAAATTATCTTTAAAATGAGGAAGGTATTTAACCTTATCTGACTAAGCAAGTATAATATTATACATATTATAATATTATAGTGCCAAAGGTACCTATTGGTGTGACAGTCGAGTCAGGTAAAGAAATAACAATATTAAGGATTGATTGAACAAAATTTTTTTTTGTCTTGCTTGACCATTATTTTTTTTGTGTACAAAATAAATTACAATTTATTTTCAAAATTACCACTTCGATGACGTACGCGAAGTTGCATTCTTTTTCTTAAATTAGTTTTCACTAAAATTATAGTAAGATTATCTCGTATCCGCTCAGTTATGGCTGAAACTCGCCTTTTTAATTCTTCGATCTTTAGACTAAAGTTTTTATGTGTCCCCAGTTCCTTAGACATATGTATACTACATATATTCGTTAGGGAATTTTCATAATTTGAATTATTTGGCAAAAAATAATTAAATTGTTATCCACGATGCCCATCCATACATTGACGAAAAAAAATTTTTGAGAGCCTTTTTGCCGTTTTACGTGAGGATTTACTACTTGTTTGTCCTGCCAGTAGTATGTGTTTGTCATAGCGTCTTTGTCAAATTTGGACTTGTCCGTCCATAAAATGTTCTTGAAAAAATCCGGATTTTCTAAGTCCACATTTAAAAGAAATTGGAAAAACTGCAATCTTCTAAGTGGAACTCCCTCTTCAATAGACTGTACTGGCGTATAGTGGTACGGTTGTAATCCAGCTGCATGAATGGTGTAGGTACCAAACTTTCCACTGCGACAAGCCAAGAAGGCGGGCTAATAACCTCGTCGATATATTATGCTCACGTTCAAAATTATCTAAAATTTCAGCTTCATCATCGGCGTGATACCTACACACAAGGTCTGCCCGGGCCATAGATTAGAAAGTATTATGTACAAGTATGGCCCGGGCCACCTGTGCCAATTGTATCATTATTTTAAAAGGTTTAATTAAAATATCTAGGGAACACAATTTTTAACAAAATTGTCAGAAAAGTACTAGCAAACCAAATAAGTACAAAAATTGGTTTATCCCTTTACTGATTTTATACTAGTTTTTGTTAAAATCATATAATATTTAAATAATGTTTGAAGTAGATAGATTGTGTCATGCTAGTTTTCCTTCCCTACAATTACCAAAATTCGATTACTACTAGCGCTACGCGCTGGGCATTACTGGAACTTTTTGTATTTTTTGCAGCATTCGAAATCGATATTTATGATGTCGCCAGTTGAGAAAAAAACTTAAACCTGGTAGTTCTTATAATCTGAGAGAAAATTTTATCAATATTTGATTATCAAATCATTAAATCTGTGACTTGAAGTTTACATAGTAATTAATCGTCAAACATTATAACTAGGTATATTGTATAATTAGGCCACAGTAATGACGTGTAAAATTTTTATTGAATATGCTTTGGTAGATTTTTCATAAATACTTGTAGCACTTAAGGCCCAAATAGACTGTTGGAAACAAAACATCAAACCAAGGTGACCTTGCTAGTTTACAACGTGTTTCCAACAGTGAAGATGGCTGTTGACAACCAAATTACATGACCTTGGCGGGTTGGAAACGGCGGTGTTTAGAATCACAGACATACATCTACATAGACAACGCAAGTGCCACGATTTGTATTCGAACCAAGCGTGCCGACTTTTTAAGACCTATTGTGACGTCACAGCTGATATTTATTACTGGAAAATACAAAAAGATTCAGAGACACCGATACCGCCGATGAAATCGATTATTAAGACCGATATTGATATTCTTGACTCGATTTTCTAACAGACATACATACACGCAATACATATTAAATCTAGAGGCGACCAACCTTGACATTTGGTTGGGGTTCGGACACGCAAAGGACATGCATTTGCGTTATCTATGTAGATGTATGTCTGTTTTTAGGACTGTGTACGCTTGTTATTGTATATTTTACTATGTAACTATAACTATAAATGACTCGAGTTTTGTAGCTTTTTATCCTGCGTTTCAACCTTTCCTTCTTTGTATCCTCAATTGCATACAAAACTGCCATCGCGAAGATGTTGTCAACGCGAGAGATCAGAGCACACTGACGATTAAGGGGCGTGGCCTGGCGTGACCTTGGCTTGTGTTCTTGTTTGTCTCCTTGTTGGAAACCACCGTTTGTAACAGTGTGGATGACTCGGAATTGGTTGTCAACAAGTTAACCTTCCTTAACCTTGGTTGGAAGCATTGGTTTTCAACGTGTTTTCAACAGTCTGGCGGCCCTCTTAAGTTTCGCACAGCTTGTTTTCTTCAACGGTTTTGAACTTTTGTATTCAACCAAATAAGTTTTTGCGCTCGTTGCATTTGATTATTTTGCTATGTGTTTTGTGTCTCTAATTTTTTTGTTAGTGTTTTCTGCAAAGAACGTTGAGTAGAGTATTCACTCCTCGTGTCTTTACGATCTCGAATCGAAGATTTTATATTTGTGAAGTGATATTTTTACATAAGATACCGACTTTGTAGTGAAATAATGGGTTGAGAAAAGGAATTGCATTGATTTTGAATGACTGTTGCAAGAAGGTGAACAATTAGTTGTGTGGCAAAAGCATTGAGTTTGACGAAGACGACCCGAACAAATCTATGGCCTATAATTATTATATCAAACACAAGTATAAAAATAAAAAATGAATTGTCTGAGATGTATATTTTTTATATTACTCCCAAATCCCATAACATCATGCTTTGTGCACTTTATTTCAACTTATTAGTATTGCGCAGTTTAAATTTGACTCGTTACCTATGTAATAAAACGAATCAAATTATAATTGCGCAATAGTAATAACTTGTACTACCACTGACCTCTATATTTACCACTGGACTGGCGGCTGTCAAAGTGCTTTTGTGCCCGTTTGATAATCGCCATTTTGGCGCTGTCGGACGTAGCGAGTGTCCGTGGTACTAAAACTAGTCGCTTACAATATACACATGTCCTCATTTTTGATAACTTTTATATAATGCTTATAACAATAACAACATAAAATTCGAATTAATATTTAAAAAATATAAAATCACTTAACAATAAGCATGCACTTCTCTGGCGGCCACTTGCAATATACGTCAAAATTTGTTCTGCGGACACTCGCTACTCGCTAGTGGCGCTTCAAATAGGCACAAAAAAATAGCTGTCAAACTTATGGAACAGCCAGTCCAGTGGTAAATATAGAGGTCAGTGTGTACTACACATTTCTGAAAATTTGAAAGTGCAGGGGGCTGCATTCTTTGGTCAAAAAGGTTCCAAGATTGGATACTGTATGGCTCTAAAGTGCAAAAACCGCGAGACGGTCATGTACACTTTAGTTTATGGATTGTGTGAACTGTAGGAAGGAACGACTGAATAATAACATTACCTTGTCGTCTGAAAACTGCCTGTTTCGCAAAGCCGACGATAAGTCAGAGAAAAAAACACCAACAGAAGGTATACGCATTTAAGCGATTTGGTGTCGCCGCGAACAAACCGTAGACCATTATAATATCGGCATACTCCACATTAAAAAAAAAAAAAACAAAAAGAACTTTAAAAAATGCGTTTTTATATAAATTGTAATAGGTCTCAACTAGTGCTAACAAAGAAGTTAGTCATTAATTTTAGTGCTGTACCAACTCCGCCATGCTGTCGCAGCGCTTGTGTCGCTGCTTGAGTGTCTACGCTAAAGTATAAATACCCCGCGGGGTACCGCGGCGCACTTTTTGAATTAAATTGAATGAATATTATTTGGGAATTATATAAACAACGGCTGCTTGGTTGCCAATCAACCAAAAGAAGAAGAAGAAGGGAATTATTTATTAAAAATGATCCATGAAAGATAACATAAAGCCTACATCAAGCCTACATCAATTTACTGAATGTGATGTTAAGAAAGCGATAAATTCCATAACCTCCAATGCCATCGGGTCAGATTGTATAATTCGGAAAATGATTATTCTCCTACAAGATCTCCTCCTACCAACAATTACATGTTTACTTAACAAGTCTATCTCTTCGAATGAGTATCCGACTTTATGGAAAGTCACTGAGATTATTCCATTACCCAAGAAAACAACTCCTTCTTCTTTCAAAGAAATCCGACCCATCTCTAAACTACCTTTTTTATCCAAAATTCTCGAGCGCCTTGTCCACCTTCAATTGACTAGCTTTATGACGAAAAATAATATTTTGAATCCATACCAATCCGGCTTCCAAACTGGACACAGTACAGTCACTACCTTAACCAAAATCACAGACGATGTAAGACATGGCATAAAACCAAAATGCTAACAATTTTAACACTATTAGACTCCAGCAACGCATTCAACACAGTTGATTTTGATATCTTGCTAGAGTTGCTGCGCTCTCTTAACATATCTCCACCGGTAATTGAATGGTTTCGCAACTACTTGTGTGGACGACGCCAGCGTATAGTTGCACAAGATTGTTTCTCCTCTTGGGAGAAGTACGTGCAGGAGTCCCACAAGTGGCGTATTGTCTCCTCTCCTTTTCTCTATTTTCATAAATAATATTTCTCATGAACTTTCTTCATCCTACTATGCAGACGATGTACAAATATACTTACAGTGTAGCCTGGATAATTTACCTCAAACAATTGACGCTGTTCATTTAGTTAGACCTATCAAAAATTATGTCATGGAGTACACAGCATGTTTTAATAGTGAACCCCTCAAAGAACCAAGCAATAATTATTGGCAGTCCGAAGCTGATAAATCGGATAGACTGGTCGCTTTGACCAAAAATTACATTCAATACAGTCACTATCGAATTTAGCCGGAGTGTCAGAAACCTTGGTCTAATATTTGACAATATAATGTCGTGGAATACCCAGATGGGTGAAATGAGCAGGAAGATATTTTCAGCTCTTAACTCGCTCAAACGCTTGCGCCATCTAGGGCCCATTCGCACTAATATATCGATTGCGCATTCCCTCTTTCTCCCTTTACTTGACAACGCAGACGTTTGCTATTTGCATATCACTGAAGAAGTAATTTAAGAAATATCATCCGCAAACAATACGCAGTTTCATTAACCATTTTTGTTAGTTGGTTTATTTATATTATAAACAATAGACAACCTGTAACACTTCCTTGGGGAATAGATGCATTTATAGTTTTCATTTCTGATCTAATACTAGCGATTTGTGATGTTTCTTTGTCATAATGCTCTATTTCTACAGACTGTTGTCTATTTTTTAGAACTTTTTCCGCGGATACCTAAGCTATGCAATTTTTGTAAGAGAATATTATGTCGTAGTCTATCATAGGCTTTTGACATATCTAGTAGAATGCCTACAGTATATTCTTTTTATTAATTTGAACTTTTTTGGGGTAATTTATAAGTTGCCAATACTGTGGACCGTTTCTTCCAGAAGCCATTTTGCCCATCGTCAAAGATATAATATTTTTCACAGAAGTTATAAATGCGATCGCACATGGCTTTTTCAAATACCTATCTTTGAAAACGTAGGTAGTTGTGCGATTGGCCTATAATTATTTTTGTTCAAACTTTTTATACATTGGTTTACATAAAGAGTGTTGGTTTGAGGAGGTCAGTGAACTTACCCTCTTCAAAAGAAAGATTTATTATACTTTGGCTAATGAAAGTGAGTCTAGTAGTGTGAGTGGATCTTAGGACTTCTTGGCCCAATTCTCCTGGGGCACTAGATGACACTAGATATAATATTAATAACACTGAACTGAAATTGTAGATTAAACTTAAATTTTATTCACTAGAACTAATTTTGAAATTTTATTTTATGAAAAATATTTAAAAAAACTGACTTCGTAATTTAAACCCACACATCATACTTAACCCGATTTTTAAATATCATAGATAGATTATTTTTCGAAGTCCCTATATTCGAAACAGGTTTCTCCTAGATTTTTACTTATTTACCAATATTTCAGAATGGCAAGATTCCAGACAAGGATACAAAACCACATCTTCCTTTTGCTAATACCGTTTACTCGTTATGTGGAGATTGAACTACTTTGTACTTTTGTAATAAGACCTAAAGTTGATTCAATAAAAATACAGTGCTCCGTCTTGTTATTAGTGTATTGTCTTTGGGCCCTCAAGACACAAAATACAAAAGACATGACTGGCTGTATGGGCTTCGTTCTATCCTGACATGATCCTGACCGAAACGAATTTAACAAAAAAAAAAATCAATCTGTGCCCGCCCGACCAAATGACATTGACTTGTGAAAAGTCTGACATTTATCAATATTTAGCCCTAAGTTTGAAAGTTCGAAAACAAACAAAATCTGGGCGAGAGACCGCCAATGTTTGGTGATTATTTTTGGTTTACTGTATCATTGCCTTACGAAAGATGTCCAAACGATATATACTTCCACAACAGCATGGAGAAAGGAAAAAAGCAAAACTTGATGTCAGCATATCCGATCATAACTTTCCACTTAGTCAAAATAAAGGTACAAATAACTTAGTGTAAAATTTTTAAGTGATTGGGACTGTTAAGAAGAAATTGTTTTATAAAATAAGAATATTACGCTGTTGTCGCTGGAGTAATACGGTTTTTACCACAGCTATATTTTCTTTTTATTAAATAACTATTTCATTTTTAATTTTAGACGTTAAGACACCAGATAATTGGGGCGATGACAATGATGATGAAATCTTGCTACTTGCAAGTCAAGCTTGTGAAGATGCTTTTATAAATAATGATCCCAGTACTCTTCCAGACTACTCTTTATGCATGAAACCTATGTCCACTAGCACGCAAATGTATGATCAACAAGGTCCAAGCTCTTCCAAAAATAATTTTATTTTCAAAAAACCAAATGTAAATTCTAAATGTAGTAGAATATCTTCTCCATTGCCAGGAATGGTATCTAAAGTTAATGGCCAGTTTCACACTAATGATGATGATTTTTTATTTGATGACAAGATATATAAGAACCCTGATTCAGAACAGATTTACCGTCAATTACTTCAGTTGCAAGAAGAAAATGCTAAATTGAAATCTGAGAATGGTAAGTTACTTGAAAAGTGTGTGACAAAAGAAGGGGAAGCCTCTATATTGCGGACTCAGCTTAAAACTTGTCAAGTTGCTGTAGACAATGCCAGATTGGAAAAGATCAAAGCTCAGGAAAAAGTACAAATGGAGTGGACTGAGAAACTAACATCTGCAAATGGACAGCTTCATGATTTAAGAACACAATTAGATTTTAAGGTAATGTACCTTTTAAAATCAAGATTTTAATATTATTATTTTTTTTTCTATTTTTTTATATTTTATTTTGTATTTATTACAGAATTTAGAAATTATAAGTGTCAAAGAGAAATGTAGAATGTTAGAATCTAATAAAGTAAAACTAACTCAAGTTAATGTTGCTACCCATGACATGTCAACCTGGTAAGAAATTTGGTTATAAGTATAATATTTTCCATAATAATTATGGAATTATTGTCATAACAAAGTGGTTTATGGGATCAGCTTGGCCTGACAAAAGGACAGGATTTTTAATTCTGCTTGCATCTACTTTTTAGGTATTAAAATGAAATAAATATAATAAGATAATAATATTTCATAAGTTTCTATTTTTTTTCAGTCATAGAAGTAACCACAGCAATGATTTTATGTCACCACAAAGGAAACCACAGAAAATGGTAACAAGTGGTGCACAAACAGAATCTAAAGCACCATTTTTGATTTTGAACAAAACCATTTATTCTGGTATGTTAATTTAATGTTGAACACTTAAACTCTGTGCATGGTCTATGTAAATTTCAGAATATAAGTTCTAGAAATTATCAAAAGAAGTAACCAAAACAATTTTATATACATTTCAGATTTACCAAGGCTTACTTCTCTCTTGCCCCTTATACTTGAAAAGTCAACTGAAAATTCTCTCTCGCTTCTTGATTGCAACGAAAAATTACAAAGGCATGCTGACTACTCACAGAATAAATGCAGAATATACAGTACTTTTCATAGAATACCATCCACTCCAGTTGTATCTAAGGATGATTCATGTGAGGAATTTAACTTTGCTACTGTATATGAAAATCTGTCTCATATTGCAAATAGCAAGGTGGAAGATATTATGTGTGATAAATATTTATATGTAAGTATTGTTTCATTTAAGATTCATAATACTTAATAATTAATCAAGTCCGACAAGGTTTTTTGGTGCTTGGTTGTTGACGTCAGAGGGCTGTGAGGGTGAAATAAGGGATACCATTAAGTAAAATTTCCCGTCTCTCAGGGAAAAATATGAATGCATAAATGTTTAGTTATTTTCAGGTTTGGAAACATAAATTATTTCATTTTATGTATGACAAAAATAAAATAATTTTTTTTTTCTACTTGTTTTCCTTGTCATCCTCGTCACCACCATGCTTGTAATTTTTAAAGGTTTGTAAAAAGTCTGCTTATCTTAATCCACTTTTGATATAGTCTTTCTAAAGAAACAATTCTCCTGAAATTGTAGTTTTAAATGAGATTTAAAAAATGAAATAAATTATGTTCTAAAGTTTTGTTTTTCAAAATATGGCAATATGTAAACATTGCAGAGGCAACTTGCTTCTTTACTCTTAAAAATGGATTTATTGAGACTTTCAATCGTTTTTCTTTCCGGAAACAACTTTTGTAAGTTTTGGCGTATTTCATATTTTCCATGCTGGACTGGGAGCGAAAGAAAAACATAGAATGTGCCAGATGCTTCTCTTCCCGGGCATACTGTAAAAATCAGTTAAGGGACGGAGGTTTAAGTGTGCGATAGACTGACCCCCTGTCACTACAATAGTCTTTTTCCATCTTTATAATACCTTCAAATTTGTCAAACGTGACATCAGATGGTCCTATAACCTCTAGTGTTCTGCCTACCCCATTAGAGATACAGGTGTGACATTATGTATGCATGTATGTCATATCTTAATGTTGAATTTAAAAGTACATTAACAAATATTAGCAGTAAAGGTCATGAAGTGACATTTCCCAAGACTGTGGTTAGTTCCAATTTTTGCCATGCACCAAAAGATCCGTGTCGGCCTAAAAAATACACCATTAATTATTGAATGTCAAAGAGATAGATATGATATTGGCATATAATTAGTAATTTAATATTGTGTTATCAAAATCAGCAGTTCATTTAATAAAAACTAGTTGTGGCTTTTAAACATCACTAGCACAGGAGGTTAACCTATGCCCAAAAACAATAAGTTATTTCTACTTATTTATGTAGTCCATTTCTAATGTCGAACATATTTGCTATTTCAGATTTTCAAAACTGTCAAAAATACTTTATTATCAGTACAAAATGAACTTCACACTATTTCTCAACGGGTGACCACGGCATTTCAGAAAGAGATGGATGAAAAATACATTGAAGCAACATCCACTTTCATATGGGTTGACAAACTTGAGTTGTTGAAAGCTAGGTATAATGTTCAAGTTCTTTATTATTTATCAAACTTCAAAGGAAATAAATAAACTCCAAACAAATTAATATAAATGTTTACATTTGGCAATTAATATACAGGGTGACTGGTGACAAATTTTAGATATTGAAGGAGAGTACTCTGTACTCGATTCTTATATTATTCACCAGAATTCCCTCTAAATAAATAAGGAGACAGTCACTACACTTTTCTCGAAGCGCCGCTTCAGTGAACACACGCACACCACCACCCGCTAAGTATCTATTGTATTACGCTTATGTAACCATGCGTTGCGTTATGAGTTCTTTAACTTTCGGTTAAGTTTACTCAGTAAATAATTATTATTCTCGAACAATCACAACCTATTTCCGAATTTCGAAAGTGACCCACCACTCATATAATTTTGGTGGGAACTTTATTATATTATAATCATTTATTTTTATGCATTGTAGATATATGACATATATAAATAAAAATTTATTGTCTACACCTGCCCTTCACCCAGGGGAGAGACTGCAGTGGGCTCATTACAAAGAGTTATGATGATACATCAGAATCTTCATAATAAATCTTATATCTGAGCTACAAGCATATAAGCTTTATTTTCACTTCAAGAATATTAAATTTCAGATTTCTTTACAAAGAGGAACAAGGAATATTAGCCAGAAGAATGACTGCAATACTATTAAACCTCATAGAGTCTCATAGTATAGATCTTTTTCATCATTTTGAAAGCACCACAAAGAAATGTGAATCACAAAAAAGTGATACATGCATAGATATTATTGGAAGAATATGTAGTTTACTTGATAGTACTGTAAGTATTATTTTGTTTCTAATACTACACTAAAGAACATGAAATATCTATGTACTAGATGTGTATTGTTATTTTGACAGGGTTGCATAATTGTACATGTGGTTAGCTTCATTGCACTGCAACCTCAACAGTATATTATGTAACAAGTGAGCTAAGTTGCTAATTACAGTCTTAATAATGAGCCGAGACTGTAATTAGCAACGCTCACGAGTTACATACGACGTTTTTAACACACTTGTGAGTAAAACACAGACTATTTGAAAAAATCACGCACGGACACATAAGGGATACAGGCGTGAAGTTATGTATGTTGTCATAATTGTACTATCGCTGCTCGTTTGGCGGCTTACGTGACCTTTCTTTCTTGCCTGCTGAATCTTTTTGTGGGTCGAGACTACCTACTTAGTTAACATATGTCGAAGCTCGATCCGTACATTGAATGTATTCAGAAGATATCGTGTTACAGCTTTGTGCCTCCCATATGGCAAGCCAACAAACTTAACCTTTAAATTTATAAGAGACCACAAATCGAAACTAGGTTTTATTTTAGTAAAGATAGCTTAATTACTTGTACCTTAAAATATACCACAGATTTGTAGTTTATTTTGAGCATATTTTAATTTATATTTTTCTTTTGTTTACAGTCATGTGCACTACTTTACAGTGGTCTATTGTTAGCCATAATATGTTTGTTCAAAAAACTATTGAAACACACGAAAAAACCAAATTATAGTTCAATAATTGTAGATTTAATAAAAATAATCATCAAATCGCGACCAATGCCTTTCGTTAGCAGTCAAATTGTCAATATAATGAGAATATTGTCGCCAAACGTGGAGTTCCAGAAGAGCTTTTGTCCAGGGTTTAATGGCAATTTAAAAGTGGATTACGACCAAGGAGTCTTATTGTATAAAAAAGGTACGCTTTTTACTTACCTACTAATTTCATAAATAGAGCATTGTATGTAAATTTTAAGTTCGGCTAGATTGTTTAAAACAAGGCTCCAAACCAAGGTGACTTTTGTTTACAACCAACGCTGAGTTTAATCCACAATGTTGTAAACTGTTTCAAACAAGCTTCCAAACCACGCCCGGGCGTTCCCAACTTGCTATCATGCGAAACTTGGTTGCAAACAGCCATCTATACTGTTGTCAACCAGCAAATTGAAGCCTTGTTTTAGGGAGTCTAGCCGGGGCTTAACATAAAAATAAATTTTTGCAGATTTATTTTTCAGTTGTAATATTTTTTTTATTCTATACTTTCGTAAATATCGAACACTATTCAGAGTTTATTAGACCCGCATTTAATAAAAACATTTAATTTCACAGATTCATGCTGCTTACAAGTGCTGTATAAACAAATTGAAGCCTCACTTAAATGTATAGAAAAACAAAATTTACAAAACCAACTCTCAAAATTAACAGAACACCTTATGGCGTTTTATAATAATATCAACTGTGATAACAACGTTCTCGTTCAAGATAAGAGCAAGTAAGATTTTTTTCATTATATATCAAACTACCTGTTGCGCGCGGTTTTATTCACCTGCGCAATTTCGATTCCCGCGGGAATTTCGGGATAAAAATTACTATGCCAAATTTCATAATAATTCGTTGGACCGTTTTGCCGTGATTGAGGAACAAACATCATATAATATTAGTAAGGTTAAAAATATTTAGCACACTATGCCGTCGCACAGTGGATCGAAAATCGACTTTCATTGACATAGGAAAATAAAATTTTAGGTATAGTTTTTTTCGTTGCATTTCGCTTTGGCTTACCATAACTATGCTCACATATGACAAAAAAGTTAATTTAAGATATAATCAGATGAGTTATAACTTTTTTCCGAAAAATTTGTATGGAGCTCGTATGTAAAATCCGATTATCTTTGGATCTGCAAGTCAAACCGTAATATCCTTACAGAAGGTTTTAGAACTAATTATTTGTGATTTTTTGGCATACCACATATAACGGTTACAGGTGCAGAATTTTTTTTTAAAATCGTTTAGTAAAATATATTTTTTTGTTTCGTTAATTATACGTTTTTTTACATTCAGTCAAAATACTAAGTTACAAATAGTACCAATAACCTCTTATTATCTTCCTAATCCGAGTAAGACCTGGCCTAAGTAGATATTAAATAACCATTGTTGTTTAATAATGGCAAACAATAACATAAATGATTAACTATTATTATTCTGAGAAATGAGTCATGAAGGCTATGATTTAGGGTAAATAATACTTGGTTTAATTAACAGAACCGATTGCCGGCACATATCTGAGCTGAGCGCACCTCGTTAAATAAAAAACAAAATAAAAATTTTGAAAAACCCACGACGCGACGGTTAAAAAGTAATTGAAAAAGAATAAAATAATTTAAAATTCCCCGACTGAAATGATTTATGTGACGAGAGATAATTAACGTGAAAAGCTTTTTTAAAAGTTCACTTAATCTCACACAAAGTCGGTCATATTATGAACAACATACTATTCGTTTTCATAGCACTTCCCTACGCTTACCTATTCGGTTCTCGAAGATGTAGATGTCGCAATAACATAGGTATTCAACTCCCTATGAACTTTATAAGAAGAGCAAGAAAATCCGTCGAGGGCTGCCATCAATATTTTAAATTTCAATATAAAACTACAAAACGAATTCATTCAATGGCAGCCCCAGACGGATTTTCTTGCTCTTCTTATAAAGTTCATAGGGAGTTGAATACCTATGTTATTGCGACATCTACATCTTCGAGAACCGAATAGGTAAGCGTAGGGAAGTGCTATGAAAACGAATAGTATGTTGTTCATAATATGACCGACTTTGTGTGAGATTAAGTGAACTTTTAAAAAAGCTTTTCACGTTAATTATCTCTCGTCACATAAATCATTTCAGTCGGGGAATTTTAAATTATTTTATTCTTTTTCAATTACTTTTTAACCGTCGCGTCGTGGGTTTTTCAAAATTTTTATTTTGTTTTTTATTTCAAACTTTTTAAAGAGCATAATATACGTACCATACATTACATTACACAATATCTCGTTCCTCATCAGCCCTCTAATGTCCCCACCACCGCTGGAAAACCCATGTTGTTTATTTAAATACATAGTGAAGTATTATAATAAGTATTTACAACTCAACTTTGCTGGTGGCTCAACTTTGCTGGGGCTTTGTTGTAATGTAACTCGATATCATATTACGTAGAATGGTTTGTGCAAACCAATGTTACCATTCTTCAAAACCACTGGTCCGATTTTAATGCGGTTTTCAGTGATGGCTTTATGTTTACTGCAGCGCCCCCTGATGAGTTGTTACCCGCATTAAAAGCGGACCAGCGGTTTTAAAGATTAATGGTAACATGCAGCGCCCCCTGGCGAGTTGTTACAGTAACACCTATCTAAGAACATGCACCAATCAAACCCAAAGCGATCACTGAAAGCCACATTTAAATCGGACCAATGGTTTTGCAGAATTAATGGTTGTTATTACAAACAAATGTTTACTGCAGCGCCCCCTGATGAGTTGTTACCGTTAAAGCTATTTAAGAACATTATACCAATCAAATCCAAAGCGATAATTGAAAACGGCATTCAAATCGGATCAATGGCTTGCAAACAAATATTTACTGCAGCGCCCCCTGGTAAGTTGTTACCGTAACACCTATCTCAGATCATGCGCTAATCAAATTCAAATCGATCACTGAAAACAGCATTTAAATCGGACCAATGGTTTTGCAGATAAACGGTAACATTGGCTTTTACAAATAAATGTTTACTGCAGCGCCCCCTGGTGAGTTGTTACCGCGACACCTATCTAAGAACATGCACCAATCAAATCCAAAGCGATTACTGAAAACCGCATTAAAATCAGACCAGTGGTTCTGGAGATAAATGGTAACATTGGCTTTTACAAACAAATGTTTACTGCAGCGCCCTCTGGTGAGTTGTTACCGCTACACCTATCTAAGAACATGCACCAAGCAAATCCAAAGCGATTACTGAAAACCGCATTAAAATCGGACCAGTGGTTCTGGAGATAAATGGTAAATTGGTTTGCACAAACACCCTCTCACCCCAAACGCATATACCGTCTCCGTTCCGTCGTGGGTAAAAAGTATAATGCGACAACATAAAAATGGTTTTATTCCTAAAGATTATATTTTCCTTTGTATTTTATGCTAAGACTAGCTTTATCCCGCAACTTCGTATGCGCTTAACTACCCTTCTCATGGAAAGTTCAGAAACTATACAACCAGACACCCACTGAAAGAACCTTTATACCAAGTATCACACCCATGCACTCAAGGAATAAGTTTTTTCATACAAACTAAAAATCATATATTTCCCGTGCCCGTGGGAATTTTGGGATTTTTTTTCGTAGCACAACCAGTCACTCTTTGAAGAACCTAGATCCAAGTATCACATCCGTACACTCAAGGAATAAGATTTTTCATACAAACTAAAAAGTCCAACCATTTCCCGTGGGAATTTCGGGAATTCCTTCCATAATACAAACAGACACTTATTGAGGAACCTTTATATCAAGTATCACATCCGTGCACTCAAGGGATGGGATTTTTTCATACAAACTAAAACATCATATATTTCCCGTTCCCGTGGGAATTTCGGGAATTCCTTTCATAACACAACCAGGCACACATTGAAAAACTTTTACACCAAGTTTCACATCGGTGCACTCAAGGAATAAGATTTTTCATACAAACTAAAAAGTCCAATATTTCCCGTTCCCGTGGGAATTTCGGGAATTCCTTCCTTAGTGCACCCCTACATCCCCTAAAGAATGTATGTTCTAAATTTCAGCTCTCTACGCCCAGTGGTTACGGCTGTGCGTTGTCTGTCAGTCACTCAGTCACTCAGTACCTCAGTCACTCAGTCAGTAACGGAACAGTTTTATATATATTGATTAAGGACTTTTGCTAGCAAAACTGATTAGAAAAATCTTTTGTCAGTGAGGGTAGTTAAGAAAAGGTAATTTGTTTATTACATACTTATATTTGTCATTTAGCAGACATAAACATTGTCATTCAAAAATAGAATGCAGTAATAAAATAACATTTAATTAGCGTGGCAACTTGGCCCATTTGTTAGTTTTCCTACTATCTTACAACTATGTTAGTACATTAAATTAGAAATCTAATAACAATATCGTTTATGTCTTTGTGTATACAATAAAAAATTTCAAACAAAATACAATTCAAAAATATGGAATGTATAAACAAATTACAGCAATAAAGTATCAAAAATCTATAAAATAGCTACACTAATTAATATTATACTTATATATTATTTTTAATATTCGAGATCACTCTCGTCAGATTCCAGTTCGGAATCAGGATCCAAGTTAGATATATCGATAAACTCGATATCAGGTCCCGAAGACTTAATCACATCTAAAGTTTCACTGAATAAATCCTGGCTTTTCTTAGCATCTAATTTTGGTCTATGTGCTGATATCAAAGGATCAGATGAAAGAAGAAGCATGTTGAGGATATCTTCATTGGAAGCTTGCCTGGACTTCTTTCGTGAATGATGTTCACGGAACCTCCTAAAATCTTTGTTACGTGCCTCTGCGGCTTCTTCAGAGAGGCTTCCAATTGGCACAATATCGTTTGTGGCGATTATGTCTGCACCGTGAATCAACAGCTTGTGGACAGTCGACGACATGTAGTACCAATCGTACAACTCCACGTACCTTTCTGCTGTTTTCCGGGTATATTCTTTAAATTTCAAAACATCGATTTGCTCTCCAGATGTTATTGCTTGTAATATCACAGCAAACCGTCTAACGAGCTCACATATGTGCCGGCAATCGGTTCTGTTAATTAAAGCAAGTATTATTTACCCTAACTCATAGTCTGAGTGACTCATTTCTCAGAATAATAATAGTTAATCATTTATGTTATTGTTTGCCATTATTAAACAACAATGGTTATTTAATATCTACTTAGGCCAGGTCTTACTCGGATTAGGAAGATAATAAGAGGTTATTGGTACTATTTGTAACTTAGTATTTTGACTGAATGTAAAAAAACGTATAATTAACGAAACAAAAAAATATATTTTACTTAACGATTTTTAGAAAAAATTCTGCAGCTGTAACGGTTATATGTGGTATGCCAAAAAATCACAAATAATTAGTTCTAAAACCTTCTGTAAGGATATTACGGTTTGACTTGCAGATCCAAAGATAATCGGATTTTACATACGAGCTCCATACAAATTTTTCGGAAAAAAATTATAACTCATCTGATTATATCTCAAATTAACTTTTTTGTCATATGTGAGCATAGTTATGGTAAGCCAAAGCGAAATGCAACGAAAAAAACTATACCTAAAATTTTATTTTCCTATGTCAATGAAAGTCGATTTTCGATCCACTGTGCGTCGGGGCGCAACGGGCCGCATGAACCACCGCGGATTTTGGTTCGCGTACGATGCTTTCCGCCCCGTCACAGTGTGCTATAGAAAGCGGCAGTGACACAACGCCTAGACATAGACTGTACTCAAAATCCGCCGTTGCGCTGCAGTCCGCTCCGTCCGCCCCGTATGTAGGGCTTTACCTAGAATACCATATAAGCTATAATTAACTACCTGAAGCGACATCTAGCGACGCTGCATAGAACGATGACGACAAAATTCCTGCATCGCGTTATCGAAGTTCTTATAGCGACTAGCATATATACAACATTCGGGCCGTAGTTCGCGGCCAATCAGCCTCTTCAGGGGTGTAGGAACAAATAATCCGTTCCTACATACCGATTAACCTACTCTTATACCTACCCCCATCCTTTTTACCCAGGCTGCCTTTAGTAGGTATTTTTCACAATATCTCAGTTTTGTCGTAATAGTTTTTGAAGTAAATCTGTCTGCTTATCTATCAGTAACGCTTTCACAGCTAAACTACTTATCGATTTTGACGAAATTTAGGATAGTGTAAGTGTGAACTTAAATTAAATCCAACTTAAATTACCGATATTCACGCGGACAAAGTCGCGGGCAACAGCTAGTGGTGTCATAAAATAGTAAAGTATTTGTAATAAACTTCGAGCAACCAACATTGAAACTATTTGTTTTCGATAAGATAACCTTCGTACGGCTAAGACTTAGCGTCACATTATGTACGAGTATAATGGGCAATCAGATATTTTTATGGATATAAAAGCCTGTCTGCCATCCTCCTTATTCCAAAATCTAGATAAAGTAAAGAGTACCTACTTGTGCCCCCGATATTAGGGAAGCTTTAGTATTGGAATGGCAGCGCATCAATAATCATACCATCTTATTAATTATCCCCATGGGCCTGGATGCTTCTTACCATCCAATGCTTATTTGCTAGCATTGTATTTATTTATACCTCTGTCAAAAAAATGTCCATAAATATTATTTTAGACATTAGGTGATCATGCTTTATCCTAATCAATGGTCGCTTACTGGGATGCTGAATTTAAATTAAAAAAAAAATAACTTCTGTTACTGATGAAAATGTCAAAAAAGTTGAGATAATGGTTCCAGAAGATGACGAATAACCGTAAAATATTTAGCCAAGACTTAATTTGGCATCGTTCTATAGATTTCAGAATTATTATAATCAAATGAATATTTCTGAAATTCACACAACATAATGTAGCCTAAATTAAGTTCCTTGAAGAATTTTTGTTTTGGATAATAAACACATAATTCATCACACATATTTGTTAATAGCCACCGCGCGCGGTTTTACCCGCGTAACTTTTGATCCCGTGGGAATTTCGGGATAAAATATAGCCAATAACCTTCCTCAAGAGTTGGGCTATCAAATTCAAAATGAATTTACACATCCCACTTGTAGTTTCTGAGATTAGCACGTTCAAACAAAAAAACAAACTCTTCAGCTTTATATAGTATAGATAATAAAATAATATACTGAAACAAATATATACCGCCACAGGGATTCAAACCGTTCTGGCCACTACACCAGCCGGTCGTCAAATTATAAACGTAATCTTTTTGTGTAAATCATAAACAAAATAAAAAATATGGCTAGTAATAAGGCCGGCGCCAGACTTAGCTTCAAATGTTTGAACAAATGTTTGAATGATATGTGTGGCGCTGGACTTTGGATATGTATTCAACGTTTGCACAAAGATTTGCACTTTGCCATCCGTAGTCGGTCTTTTTCTACACATCAAAGCATTCAAAGTTGAATTTGTTCAAATGTTTGCGTGCCTTGCCACACTTGTTCAGTGTCCAGTTGCTTGAGCGTTGTCGAGCGGGACGGTTGTGTGCATGTTACACTGCATGTGGCCATATAATGGACTGGGGCAGCGAGTGCGTTCTGGAATTTGTAGAGTTGTTACAGGGGCAACTATGTACATGGAACCCGAAAAATAACAAATAAAAAAAATATAATTACATGCACACAAATAATACAGGCTAACCGAGTCTACAAAATCGTTGTCCATCTTGTTTGTTGTCTACTAGCATACTGTGGAGAAAAGTGTTTGCGAAGCAAGTCTGGCAGGTAACGTCAATATGTGTTCAAATGACTTTGCAAATTCGTCAAAGATTTGTGCAAATCTTTGAAGCTAAGTCTGGCGCCCGGGTAATATTCATAACTTTCATTGCTACCTTTTACAAAAATCGTCCACTATGACGACTCTCAGGTTCGTAAATGTTCGCGAATATACGTGCCAATGATGTTATTGTTAGGTAGGCACTATGTGTTGTCTAGCCAATGAGCGACGTGCGTTGACAAATAAAACCAATCACATTTTTATGGTTTTCAAAGAAAACAACTAGGTCTTAAAAGAAAAAAGAGATTTTGTTTGAAGTTACTCTTCTATGCTTTTTTCGTACTGGTTAAACTTGTAAAAATTGAATGCGTGAGAGAGATTATAACTCTTCTAAAGTATTTGTAAATGCATTTTAAAATGATGAATTGTGCCAATCTTTTTACACGGCGGGGTTTCATGAGCACTAAATGCTCTACGGGTGCAATACAATAATGGTCTCAGGACGGTCTTAGGTCTACAGCTATATTGTAGCGCCTCACTCATGTTTGTGTCTCTGAGATAGATGATTACTTCGCCATAATATGTAAAAAGAACGCTTCAACCATGGCATTTCAGCCCAGCACTTACAGTTTAATGAGAATGTTTGCTAATAAACTGTAGCTTTCATTATGGAAGCACTTTATGTCTGTGTGAGTTATATAATTTTTCAAAACAATATTTTCTTCCCTTTTGGTATTACTAATGTAGTTCTTAAGTTGTGTTACTAACAAGTGGGCCAAGATGCCACAATAAATGAAATTTATTATTATTATTATAAAGGAAATACTTTGAAGTGACATAATATAAAGCGACGCGATGCTATAATTGGGTGTCAATATGCACAATATTGGAAGATATGTAATAAAATCGTATTTTTAATTTCAGATGTAATTGCAATTTAATATTGATGCAGATAATAGTTTACGCGCTAAGAATATGTGCAGTGTTCTTGAGTTATGATAGTTGTAGTGGTAAGTATTTGCTTTCATATAGGTACATACTATACGGGGCGACTGGTGACAAAATATTGAAAGAGAGCACTCTGTACTCGAATCTGATCATAATTAAAACACCAACTAAACACCAGCTAAACACCAAGTCGACTTATGGTGAGTTTCAATATTATGAAAACTGTTCGTTTTGCCTACGAACAATAGAAATCACTACCAAAATGCCTTTCTATATTCAAAATCTTGACATCTAAACCACTGCTTACGAACTGTTTGACTGTAATGGGTTGCTAGGTTACATTTGACCATTTACAAAATAAGTCATTATATCTAGCCAACGACGACGTAACAAGTTATTAATTTAAACCAATGAGGTAAAGGTAGCATGGCAGTCTGCTGCGGCCAATAAGAGTTATGTTTTCATTACGTATGACCAATTAAAGAATAGGTCATTTTATCTAGCCAACGACGCAAAAATTTATTCATTTAACGAAATATCCTATCAAATATCTGTCAACATATCAATAATCAAGTTTTCTCTTTCTAACTTATCTATAACTGTTTTTGAAAAAAAAGGACGAATATTATTGAATGACATAATTTTTCTTATATTTACTTTCACGTCATAAAAATATGATTCAAAATGGCAAAATTAGTCGAAGGATTGGCGTTTCGTTTTACGTAAGCAGTTAAACGCAATTATTAATAAAAAGCTCTAAAAACATACTATAATATATTTATCGAATACTTAAACATAGCAAACATAAATTGAATAAGTTTATATATTTATTTAGTTCAAATATCATACAAATAATTTGCGAATGCGTGATATTCTATAAATCACATATCACCTATTTTCTTGCAAGAACGTCACGCAAAGAGGGCCCATGCCAAATTTGAGAACTTACAGCCCCGTAGCTAATAGATATTGTATGTTGATATAAAACGCTACTTTTTTCCTACCAGTTTTGTACCTGTACCGGTTACGCATAGCAGTCAGTTGAATATTGAAACCCGCCTTTAAACAATTCACCGGATTTAGATCAGATAGCTAAGAAGTTTATAATACTAACAAATGAACCAATGTTGCCGTATTAAATTAACTGATTACAATCCCACTAATTAAATAAATTATTATTTTCAGTACATACCTTATTGCCTTTATGTCGAAGTGGAATCCATATTTTGTACCAATGTACAACAAGAGACGTGGAGTTTAGTTCCCAGCTAAGCTATAATGAAGGCCATTATATTGAATTTTGTGAGATCATGAAGAAGTTTGACCATCCCGACACTTATAGTAAGTATTTTAAGTATTTTCACTAGCTAAATCACAAGCCCTAATTTAACAACTATTCTCAAATAATGTTACACTATGTCGCTAAAGAAAAGTTCTTCTTAAAGGGCTTTTTCCACTAAACACAAGTTAAAGATTATTTGCTGTAAGAGAAGGTAGGCAGTTGTTACCCAAATCTATTAATTTCTGAAACTGATACACAAGCTATGTATGTGCATTTTTCTAAAGTAAGCTTTTACGGATGTAACCTAGTGTTCAACCAGTACGGTACGAAATTTCTTTACTTATAGAAAATTCATACAAAATCGGACCCCAGTGCCTAGTTTTTTTTTATTAAAAATACATTTTCTTATATATGTATTTGACAGTATTTTAAACCACGCCGTATACATCAAATCTATCCAATGATTCAAATTAAAAGTAACTACTTGAAATTTATTTAATATGGCACTATTTTGTACCATAACCTAATATTTACAAGTTTGTTGTTTAAATTATTTTGGAGTCTAGTGAGAAAAGAGTAATTTATCCATATTAGAATAGAAACAATATTTGATAATTTAAGACAACTTTTAACTCATATATTTATTCTTCAGGTAACATGCTGACAGATCTCTTAGCAACTTTCCAATCTTCACCTGAGGACTTGCCTATCACATTTCACAATGAAGCTTGGATTCAAAGTTTTGAAAACTTTACAGTTACTGATTAATAAAAATAGTGCCAGATTTAAAATATATATATAAATGTGACTTATTTCGTATGGTGCACTAGTACTTATTTAACTGCTACTGTAATAACAAGGTTATTATCTGGAAAATATAGCCCATATTCATAAAAACATTAGCTCGTCAGAAGAATTACCAATAAATTGTGAGCTCCTTATCTCTAATTTTGAATAGCATTACCAAGTTGTACAATTGCTGGTGCTTTTGTATATGATTGAAAATATAAGTAACAGTTCCAACATCACCCTTAGTGGTGTAGTTTGACAATGAAAGCAATTTTTTCATTTATTTTAAGTGAAAACCTCCAAGACTGTAAATATGTGAATAATAAACATTTTGTTCATGTTCAAATTGTTTAATATGTGATTTACACACCACTTTTAGAGTTTATCTCACACATAGGAATGTAAACAAAAATATTTAGAGAATAATTTACAATAATCATTTTTAAAATTATAATATGTCTATTCCAACATAATAAATACTCAATGTAATAACACTTCTATTATGTACACAAAAATAATGTTACACTTTGACAGTTGAAGTAACAACTACTGGCGATACTGAAGGTATTACAGGAATACTACTCGGTACATGAAAGAAATACAACATAAAGCCAGTAGCGAGCAGAAAGTGGAATCCTAAAATAGAACATATCAAAATCAAATAATATTTTGATTTCTTCAGAGCAGGTAAAAGCCAAAAAATAAGTACCGCTCCTGAGATAAAAGCAGCCATAAGGACGAATAACCATTGAAGCCAGGATATTTGGATTGTCCACAAAATGGCCACAGGAATGTAGATAGACAGTGAGTAGCCATACAGACAAAACAGTGAAATCATTGATGGGGATGTTGATATCTGTAATAAAATTACAAATTATTAATACAGGTACATCTCAACGTAAGGCAATAATGTTTGACAAGTCCAATCATAAGTAACCTGAAACTATTTAGTCTGGGATCTGTAATTAGATTTTTCATAGTTTTAACTAAAAATATTGCTTTAGATGCTACTTCACTTTTACATGTTTTGTCAGTTGACTGGTTAAGGGTATCACTAGACAAATCCTTAAATAATCCTCGTATACCATATAAACTCTATCGCCACACAATGCCCTTCATGCACACAAACATTCTGAACAACCACCTACACACTCACAGACACTCACACTCAAGAGAGCCGTTGCTAATATGCTCTTAAACAAAGATTATGCTCTTAAAAATTTGATGTTGGAGTTATCCCTTGAGTATCATAGATTAGGGAAGTATTAAATAAATTAAATCCTCAGACACTCACACCAACTACATGGCCCAAAACTAAATAGAGCTTATTACTTGGGATACCAGGCAGTGAACTAGGGCAGAAATATAATATAAATACAAATATAGATAAATGCCCAGACCCCAGAACATTTTTTTTGCTTATTTATATGGGAATCAAAACGGCGACGGAGAGTGTTACCTCATTGTGTCAGTTTGAAAGCTTTATAAAGCTATTATAACTATAGACCACCTAAATACAACCATGATGAATTACCTGAGTCTCCATTTCATCTTGACCATCAGGAACTATGGTGAACTTCAATGCAGCCCAAAGCGCCAAAGGTACCAACCAGACATAGCAGAAGATAGCAGTAGCAGCATATGATACTAAATGAAAATCATATCTCCAGTGGACTGCTTTATTTGCACTTTGTAAATAATTTGAAATGTTACCACTTACTGCTATAGTAAAAATCTGAAAAATATTAAAATCCTAGTAAAAGACACAGTATATAATTTACTAATGTGTCAATAACAGTGGTAGTATATGAAGCATATTAAAAAATAAGTTTCCAAAAACATAATTTATTAACTTCTCAAGCATTGGACTCAGAAAAACTATTCACCTGCTGAGTGTTAGAACTGTCAAACCATCTGTACAATAGCACAGTGGTTCGGTTTTAAAAAGATTTGAATATTGATCGTAAAATGCAGTCATGTTAAATATATTTTTTTAGAAACAATATGAAATTTTCTACCTGTTTACTTAAAAAGTCATTAGTTAGTTTATTAGTTAAAAAGCCACATTAATAATAACAAAACTAAAGCAAATTTAATGAAACAAAAGATTCACCATGCAGTTTTATCACTTGTTCAACTTTAGTACTTAAGTAAATTTTACAAAAGAAACTGAGTAACTGAACTGGAGACTTTAATTTAATAAAGTAGATTTCTACTACACTTATGTGTTCTGCTTTATTCTTTCAAAAATATTTTAATGAACTTAACCCTTTAAATACCACAGAACACTAACAAAACTGCCACATCATAATTCACTTCCTTAAAAAAAAAGTGTTTTTAATTCTGCATATCTAGCAATATTCATAAATACTGATAAGTCTTCCTGGCCAATATCCCATTCTTTAGAGTAGGATAGACCCATTAGTTTTTAAAATATATGTGAAAATACAACAATGTTAAAATGTGCTGACTATTGGTGGCAATGCTAGACAGCTTTTTTTCTGCTAAGTCGGCAAATAATGCTTTAAAGTGTGCCAATGACAATGATAATACAAAATGAACTTGAAATTGTGGATGAATAAAGTGGAAATTTCAATTTAAGTATATCTAAGGTATCTGTTGTTAATTATTTCTATAAATAGTTCTCAGAAAAAAGTTTATTGAAATCTGATATAGGTACTTAGTAATGATAAATAATTTGTATAATAATTACAAGTATACTTTTCAGTATAAATAAGCTATATCAGAATAGTCTAATTTTGAAATTTTAATCAGTATTTACCAATGTGACAGATATCCATATTGGCCCGTAGAGATCTGGCTTTCCTTTAATTCTCTCATCAAAGTAATTCTGAGACACCTTCTGAGGAAGGACTGACGATATGATTCTTTCTATTACTTCATCCGTACGAACGTCGAAGTACTTTTGGTAGTACTCTATTGTCCAGAAATTGTGTTTAGCTGCCGAAAAAATGTTACTTTGAGATAAGGTTATCGAAACCTATCTATTTAGGTTTTTAATACATACTTTGTGGTTTCTCTTGTGGTGTTTCATCAGGGACAGGAGGTTCATCGTAGTTTGTAAAAGGAACGGAGGGATTTATATTATATTGATTTGTATGAACAGCTTCAACTTCTATTCGTGCGCTACGATCATGGTGCTCTGGGGAATAGTCTTGAAAGTTAAGTAGTTCACCAGTGTTCACGTTGGCCATATCGATAGGGTCTCATTAAAAATTGTGTTTATTTTCAAAAATTTCAATACATAGAGATAAGGTTTACTAATTTACACGTCTTCTTAATCACAATAGTGATGTATTCGAAAGATATAAATCATCGACGTTGCTATGAAACAAATATCGATATCAAACAGAAAACCGAAATGTAGTGTTTTAAAAACTACAGCCCTCATCTCCTCAATCAAACGTTTCATAGACTCTAGCGCGAGAAATACCGGTGGTCAATTATTACTCTAGGGTTGTATCCTTGTTACAGGCACTATGGGTGTCCTTCAAGCTGTAAGCTCTAATCCTCACTTTGGTAATCTCAATGGAAAAGAGTTTTGACTATGCCAAAAAATAGTGATGAAATAGTCGTAATTTAGTTTCGGCGGTATAGCTATAGGTTGAACGTAAAGCTGTTATCCTCACCTCTCACGCATGTTAATGGTAAAGTATATCGACTTGGTTTAAGTTCCAAAAAATAGTCGTGAATTCTTAGAGTAATAATATTAGGTATAGATCGCGCGTATTGCATTTTCCGCCTAATGCATAGCGTAGGCAGATGAAAATTATGACAGATAGGGTTGTGAATCTTATGCAAATGCAAAAATGTTAATCATTTTATCGATAACGCTGCAAATGCATGACTTTAGATAAGATACATAAAACATTTATTTGCATCAGACAATAGGTACAATAAGAGTTACAAAACGAAAACAAAGAGACATAAAGAGAAAAAAAAAATACAGGAAATTACACACATTAGGAAAAAAAAATAACAAATAAAATAAAAAAAAAAAACAAAACAAAACCGAAAATAAAAAATAAACTTTACTGTGTGTCAAACAGAATAATTTTAAAAAGTGATATTAGCTAGATACCAATTGCAAATAAAATATATATTTCCTCAATAATTAACTTTTTTATTTTTTAACATTTTTATTTAACGCGAGGCAAAAATTAATTTCTTTTGCAACAATATTACCTACTGATGGCACAATAAATGAGCTTCGTAGGTGATATCGATTTAACGAATAACACCTGTGCGATATCCTAGGTACCTTTGTGAAAAATGAATTAAGACGGTTCACGCATACCACGTTCTAACAACCACTAACTGAGCAATATTTTTAAGAATGTAAAAATATAACTGCGTTTACAAAAAGAGTTAGTGCGTATAATTTTCTATTTTTGTGTCAAAATTCAGTAAAATTCATTCATTTCTACTTTCAACGCTTTTTTAAACAATAATAATAATAATAATCGTTTATTTCAGATATAAGCATCACAAAAATCAGTTAAAGTTTTACAATATTTAAATAATGTAACAATTAGGAATATAATTTTATTTTACTAAGTTCACTACTCCGTGATAAAGGGCATAGCCCTGTGAGTTTAAAATGAGTAGTATGCTCGACCCAAATAATTGTATCTGTATTTGCCAGATTGAGAAAAGATTAAATAACAGTTTTATCGTAAACCTAAAATTCTTAAACAATTACTTTTTATCAATTAAGGAAAAAAAGAATAACTTTACATTACATTTAAAAACAAACAAAAATAAATAAGATATTAAAATATAGTTAGGTATGTAGCATAAGCACGAAGTGGTTTAAGAAATTGTAAATTAAGTAGTGTAGTGTATGTGTAGAGTATATATGTTGGGTTTTTGCGAGTGTGAGTTTGTGTATTTTTAAGCTATTGCATAGCTTCTATCGTGGGCCTTGAGCGTTGGGACCGAATCCAGAAATTCCGTAACGAAAAAACCTAACACCCCCTACTCCAACCGGCACAGCGGTGATACTTTGATTTTATAACTTTACATGCGGGCTTTAATAAACAATCAGCGCCATCTATTAGGAACTTGTGGAACTTCATATTAGATCAAACATTACTGCATTAATAAAATAAATAAATAATTATAATTGCATAAGTTGATTAAAAATGCTTTGCAATAGCTTTATCGCGGAGACCGAGTGCCACACGTCTTTTTTTTTTATTCCCTAAACTAGTGGAGTCAGTATTGATTCAATTTGTTCGTAGGTTTGCGATAGGAGCCAAAGTGTCTTGTGATTACATTTATATTTACTTAAGCTAATAAAATTTTATTGAGGCGATTGTATAGGTACGGACATAGAGAAATTTATACTTGGGTACGGACCAAGAAATGGATGATATTTGTTAATAAATTTGGTGTTGTATTTTCTTTGATGTACACTATGTCAGCTCTTCGTTTCTATGTTAAGCTTGCATCAAACACTGCGTTTTTATGCTGGTGAACAACCGTAGACTGTATAAAAAGTTTCCTCACTGAGAAAACTTCACAGTAGGTATAGAGTGAGTCGGTAGGAAAACAGTACGGTTTAAAGGTGCAGACTTTGAGTAGAATTCTTTGGGATTCTAGTTCCAATAATGTAGTTTTATGTGTACCACCCCAGGACGTAACACAATATACAATGAGGGACTAACATAGGGCAAAATAAACTTGCTTAAGCAGATATGGGTCCGTTACATGTCGAAGGATTTTGAAAGTATAGATTAGCTTTCTAATCCTAGAACTAAGTTGTTCTATGAGATTTAAAGTTTAAATTTTGGTCTACCATAATCCCTAAATATTTGATATTGGAGACCCGCACCAGTGCTGGGCACGAGCATTCTTCCAGTGTGGTACACTGTTGCAGATGAACACTTACATTAGAGGTTTGGGAGGGATGGCTAGCATTTTGTATTGGGAATGTAAGGTATTTCGTTTTTGACGTACCTATTCAAAGTCAAAAAATTACTTTGTAACCAGAACATTACTTTGTTTACCCCACATTGAGTAAAATAATTGCGGAGGCATCCTCCCAAGTATCTCCGGCAAACAACAGTACCGTATCATCGGCATACGGTTTTATTAAGGGATATATTTCAAAATATAGACAGCCATGGCCTAAGTTTATTAACTATTTTGTACAAATTTGTCCAGTGGTAAAGCCTTGAAAGTGTAACCGTTAAACAGAGAGACAGCAGATAGACTTTCAAATTTTAAATATTAGTTTGCGTATGTACTGTTTTTAAAATGTGAGTTATATTTAATTTAATATTCAATCATAAAACTACACACTGCATCTAATAAATTATTAACTGTATCTCTGCGATTAATCTTTTTACAAAAAAAATGGAATCATGTGATTTCAATTTTATATCAGCCAATCGTAAGCATAACAAACTGTTAAAGATTCAGAAAAATAAGTGTTCTGTATTAAAAAAGTCAATAATTACGTTGGTATGTATTATTCAAGTGAAGTGAAGTTTTCAAATGCTGAAGCTGTAATCCTCACCGGGGTACCTTTATATCTCTGGTGTCGTTAGCCGAATATTTATGAGATTTGGCATATCGTTATCACTATTTTACTACTATTTTTTGGAATTTTAACCACTTCGATAGACCCTACACTTTATTTGCACGAGAGGTGAGGATTACAGCTTGAACGTCAACCTATAGCTATACCGCCGAAACTATAATACGACTTTTTTTTTATATGCGTCACTATTTATGACTACTTTATCACTATTTTTTAGTATTGAAAGTGATTGAATGGATTTTGGGCACTACCATAGACCATATCACAGATTACTAAATAGTACGACCATATTATTAAAATATTACCATAGACCACTGACCTCTATATTTACCACTGGACTGGCTGTTCCGTAAGTTTGACAGCTATTTTTTTGTGCCTATTTGAAGCGCCACTAGCGAGTAGCGAGTGTCCCCAGAACTAATTTTGACGTATATTGCAAGTGGCCGCCAGAGAAGTGCTTGCTTATTGTTAAGTGATTTTATATTTTTTTAATATAAATTCGAATTTTATGTTGTTATTGTTATAAGCATTATATAAAAGTTATCAAGAATGAGGACATGTGTATATTGTAAGCGACTAGTTTTAGTACCACGGACACTCGCTACGTCCGACAGCGCCAAAATGGCGATTATCAAACGGGCACAAAAGCACTTTGACAGCCACCAGTCCAGTGGTAAATATAGAGGTCAGTGCCATAGACTCACTACTACTCACTCACTCACTATTATTACGAACGAATGAGGGGCTATGAGCGCTGTGCTCAAAAAGCATACAATCACTACGTTCTAAGAGACCCCACTGAACGAATGAATGAGCTAAGAACAGTAGGCTACCAATTCTACTGCCAATATTTTAATAAAAAAGTATGGCCAACTTTAGGAAAATACTAGGGATGCGGTGTTCATTATCGATAGTTAGTGATGTTCACGGTCGATAAAAGATTCGATAAATAGCAGGTAGGTACAGGGAAAAATAGATAAAAGAACTACACAAAAAAAAAACAATAATTATAAACATTTTATTGAAGCACATGGTATTTTTACTTAAACCTATTTAAGAAACAATAAAAGTGATAAGAAAAGTGATGCGATGAAAAAATTGTGACATTCCTAAATTATTAATTACAGCAATAAGTTATTTTAAAAGCATTATTGTAATTAAATATGTTGTTATATTATCCACCTTGTTTAATTCATATTCATTATTCTTGCGGTAAAGTTTATAAAAAAATATTACAGTAACCTAGTTAGAGTTATTGTGTACTATACTTTAACAAAAAGTAAATGCATAATATTTATAACAACAATATACAATATTTAAAGAAAAAAGATATTGAAGATTCATAAAGACTAGTCAAACTGTTACGTATTGCTGTTATTTATATATGGTTAAACAAAGTATATCATAAAATCTTTTGTTACAATTTTGCTACTTGAACAGCATTGTGTTTTAGAAAGGCTAACACCAGTCGAGTAATTAATTATAAATATTTTACCTTTATTAAGTCAACATACAATCTTTATATCTTTATGTTTAAATAAAATGTAGAAAAATAATGAATAAAGAATATAAGCTATATTATCAATTATACAATATCAAACAATAAAAAAAAGCTTTCCGAAACAGTACAATTTTACGTATTTTAAGTTCTCAGGAATAAAAATAATTATACCTATATATAAAATACTTCTGAGTAAAGAGGGTAAAATCTTATTACTAAGAGAATGCCTCTATACCTAGTCTCCTCTTCTTAATGACTTGCTAGTGAAGCTTATCTTATGTAAGTTATTACTATTTTGAAAATGGTGAAATATTTGCAATCGCTCAATAATGAAATCTTTCATTATTTTTTTTATTGAGTCGATCTGTATTCAACCAATACTTTGGCAATGCGAAAATTAAAGATTTTTTTCGTATGTATTTCAACAGACACGTGCAATAAGTAATATTTTTTTCAAAGTGAAATGAATCTACCACCAATTATTGAAAATACGATCTGTTCAGAAGAAGTGGCTCGAAACAACAATCTTCTTTAAAATAAAAATAACAGCTTATAGCCACAAAATGGCCCAGACATTTCATAGAAACCATTTTTACATAACATTTGTTTTAGACTATCTTTTAACTAAGCTTAAATAATTTATATTTTTAGGCGCTTTATTATAAAAGCTTACAAATTGACCAACGAATGACATGACAATGCATTTGACGATTTTAATTTGGTGTAGGTATAAAAAAATCATTATTCAAAATGCTTTGGCTTGCCAGCTAACCTAAATCCTCGGTTTCTGGAGATTTGAAAATTATTACTAGCTTTATACACGATTTGAAAATGACTACTAGCTTTTTTATTTTTAAACCTACAAAATAAATAATTTGTGGGCAGGATTTGTGGCTGATTGCTTTCCCGACGAAAATGTGGCTTATGTTGAAAGGCTGTGGGGCGTTGTTGTTTTTTCCGAAAAATTGTTTCCAAATGCAATCATTTTATGTAGTTGCTCCACTGTAATATGCTTCTTATAAACATAGATCTTCCTCACGAATTGCTTTTATTCACTAAGGCAACTGCAATCAGAAATAAATATTCTTATTGTTAAATCATTAAAAAAGTTCATTTGAGTGTTTTACTTCAAAAGAAAACATATACCCTTGAGAAGATTGAAATGAAAAAAAATGAAAAATGTTTTTATTTACTTTTTACTGAAATCCATATAAAATAAGTGGCAAGTGAACCCCTTTAAATACTGAATGTTTTTGTTGGGAGACACCGCTCTTCCGTAACATAAAATAAAATATGAACAGATATAATAGATTACTTAACAGCTATCATCTAAGAATTAGATAAATACCTACATAATCTGTTTTTTAATAACTCCACACAACTCTTCCCACACATTTGATAATATAATTTGAGATGTTAATAGAATTTGTCTTGAAAGGGTGTCGTAAAAGGCGTTTCTGGCTAGCGACCACTCTTCTGCCGCTAAATATCATCGCTCCTTCGGTGATGTGTTCCGGAAATATTTTATGAAGTGCCAGGTCCTATCAAACCCGTGTCCTTTCATCTTTAAAATCATCTTCATTTTCCATCAGGTGAGATGAGGTCAAACGCAATCACCAATAAAGAGCTCATATTACTCATACCTAAATAGGAACAAAATTATGAATATAGCGTCTAGAAGAGAAGTTAATTTTGTATGTTTAATTTTGTCAGTGGTGGCCTTTGGCCAAAATATCTTTATGATAATGAAATGGCCTTATTTACATACCACTTAGCATCCGCTGGAAACGTGGGTTATAATACACCAGAGCCAGGCTTCTTTTGAACTTTACAGATTTCGCATCTCCAAAATCCATGAGATATCTCGGTCCTAGGAACACGATTCATGATATCAGTTATTTTCAATGTAGCTGTAAATTTTATTGTGTTGTACGTATAACATATAATAATCAACGAATGCAGAGCATCAAAAAACCAACTTCACGTCAAAGCTTTGGCAAGGTAAATGTTCTCCGTACCTATACCTCCGTACCATCATATGTCTTTCAAAAAAATATTTTTTTCATCATACTCAATCGATTTCGATGAAATTTATATGGGACCACCGCTGAAGTATCCTGTAACAGAATATTTAATATCGATTCACAATTATTGTCCAAAAAATCATGTTACAAAGACACTAAAAAAACAAACACACGAATTAAGAACATTCTCCTTTTAGAAGTCGGTTGAAAATTAGTGAGAGAAATTACTAAGATTTATAATAAAATGAATACCTATGAAGTCGTCGTGGCGCCGGGGTTACTGTGTGCATCATACGATACCACAGGTTAAGCAACGTTCGGCGCGGTCGGTACTTGGATGGGTAACCGCCGACCATTCATATCGCACGACGACTTCCGTGCTTCGGAGGGCACGTTAAGCAGTCGGTCCCGGGTACTGTATACTTGTATACAGTAGTCGTTAGGGTTTGTCAGAAGCCATCTAGGCGCCCTAAAAATTCTGGCATCCATCACCCAGCACTGGGCCAGCTTGGTGGATTATGGCCTATACCTACCTCCTCTTCACCCAGGGGAGAGACTCATGCCCTGCAGTGGGCTCATTACAAAGAGTTGTGATGATGATGATGATGAATACCTACTACCAAAATTTTAAACTTAAAGACTCTGTTCCGCAGTGTTCTTCTGTGGCCTGAGAGTTCCTGGGTTCGAGTCCCAGCCGGGACAGTTTAGGAAACGAACTTTTCTTAAATCTTAGTGGATACCCACCTTACTTCCGCTGTATAGTCTCCATAACAGAAGCTTACTTTGATAATAATAAAGGTTCACTTTGATGCTACGGTTGATGTTTCAGTTTAACTTAAAAAAAATACTCACCATACATTAAATTAGTTAGTTTTTCCTATTCTAAAGACGTTTAACGTAGATTTGATGAACTAGCTGTGTAGGTTTGGATCAGTATAATTTCCACCTCTGAAGGACCAGTTCTGAGTTCACCTGGCTAGCCTCCCCTTCACATACAATTTGTCACGAAAAATGATCGCTTCGATGATGATCGATGTGTTCCAGGCAGAAATATATCGTCTACGACCTGCGGAAAGGTTCGCGATGGTACTTAGTACATAAAAATTACCTGTAACTAAAAACAATCTTCTTGCATGGGTTCTTACATCTTTATTGATGAATTGAAAAATTTTAGTTCTTCTTCTTTTGGTTTAATGGCGACCAGCTAAAATTTAGTTATTTTTAAAACAATTTATTTTTAAAATAATTTATTTATAATTAAATTCATTTAGACATCAATTGACAAATTGTCATCGTCTCATTTTGACAATTTCAAATATCTAATAGACTAGACAAAACTGTTTTTTTTTACTGTCAAACGTCTTTATAGGCCTTTCGATACACATTGCGATTCTAGCACGACTTCCGGGTGCCAACCTTATAGCAGAATCATCCGCTATACGTTTACAAAGTTTAAAGGCTTCATCCCGAATATCAGAATAACCTATTCAAAATAAAACCTTATTTCAATCAGTTAAGATATAGAATTGCAAATATGCGGTCACAGTTGGATCGCAGGCGGGCAAGGGTTGTGTCTGAACCCTGGCTGTGCTGCTGCTAAAATGAGGTCCGCGGACAGTCAGCCATTTTGTTTTATTAGACAGTGTTTTAAATCGTGACCACACGTCTTTGAAGATATTTCATTTGTTTGTTATAAAAATAATTCCAAACTCGTACAAAATGTTGAGTTTGTAGTGCTAACTTCGTACGTGATGGTGAGGTGATTGCAGCAAGGAGTATACATTCGTTGGAGATATCTCTTATCTTGTGATACGTGATTTCGGTACGTGTTACCTTGTAATGATTTCATAGTATTGGTTGGCTGTCAATTAATTAACTTACTTTAATTCCGTATTGTTTTTTTGTTATTACAGTGCTGTATATGAAAAGTTAGTGCGTGTTATGGTGATAGCTACGAGTTGTTTCGTCAGTCAAGATGGCCAAGGAAATTGCCGAAGAATACGCCTCGAGCTTATCGGATCTTACCGTGAACAGCAAGCCCTTGATAAATATGTTAACTATTCTCGCAGAAGAGAACATCGACCACGCTGGGGTTATCGTTGAAACGGTGGAAAAGCATTTGGAGAAGGTGATTTTGCATTTTTACAAATAGCGCAGTGGAATTGCCACGCTGTCGCGTATTGGTTGGGGTAGGGGTTTTGGGCTATGACGCACGCCTGCGGGCATTTTGCGTGTATTCAAAGACGTCTTAATCTCAATTGTAACTAAATCTAACTACAGGTATCTTCCACAAGCCAAATACTTAACAATTTATTATGAATCACTTATGATATTTTGATCTGTTTTTATTTACAACTACAAACTGTTTATATCTGCCATCGGGTAATAGTCATACATTTATAGGTTTTGTGATCTAAAATGTTTCCAGTTGAAAATTAGTTTTAATATTTTTCAAGTTAGCTCTATGGGAGATACTTGTAAACATGAAATCCCTAAAGAATCTGTACACACAGTGGCATGTAATATTATCATGGCATCATCTTGATAAAGTTCTATTTCAGTTGTATGACGAGATTATCAAAATAAAGGTTTAAAAATCCGAGTTCTTATTTATTTTCATGATATGGAACTATTAAATAAGTTGGTAAAAATATTTTTTGTGTTATTCTTTCCTGCACCAAATTTTGAGATAAATTAAACAACAGAATGCCTTAAAGCTGTGGTTGAAGTCCGCAGCATCATCTGGACTTGTCAGCCCAAAGCTTAGGATTAGAACTGTTTTTCCTCCATTCAGGTTCCTGCTGATATCAAGCTGCCTCTACTGTATTTAGTTGATTCAATCATCAAGAATGTCGGGGGAGCCTATACACAGAAGTTTGCTCAAAGCATTGTTAGCATGTTTACCAGGACCTTTAAACAGGTAATTGATAATTATGAATTTGATAAGATTTGCATTTAAATTGTCTTTTGTATTGCCTTTTACTAATACATCTCTTTTCATAGGTTGATGAGAAAATACGATCTCAAATGTTCAAGTTACGAGAAACTTGGCATGATGTTTTTCCAGCTACAAAGTTATACCAGCTGGATGTCAAAGTGAATCTTATTGATCCAGCATGGCCGATACAAGCACAGCCACAGCAATCCAACATCCATGTAAATCCCAATTTTCTGAAAAAGGTGTTTTTTTTAGTTGTTTTATTTATCATATTGCTTGTTAACTTTATTTTGCTAGTTATGGTAGACTACTAATATTTGCTAACTGTCCCTTGTAAGCAAATATTTCTTTTTGACCCTATTTGCTTGTAAAGATGCACAAAGTCTTTAAAACTAAAGAATATAACTAAATATCTTGTTTTTTCAGCAGCAGCCACCACCACCTGTTGCTAATGTGTCTCAATTGTCGGAAGAAGATGAAAAAATGAGAGCAATGCTCGCCAAAAAAGAACAAGAGTTGCTGATGCTTCAAAGAAGAAAAATAGAGATGGAACTAGAGCAAACCAAGAGACAGCTGGAGTTAGCTGAAAAAAGTGTTAAAAAGGTAATATAGCTTTATTTTGCAATAGTCAGCATACTAGTTAAGATGCATAATAAAGTTTTTATTTATGGATTATACTTAGAAAGAAATATTTAAAGATCATACTGTGGAACTATGGGTTATCCAGTTACACCAAAACAATTTGGGCCAGTATATGCTGTTGATTGGTTAAGAGGCAGTTGAATCATAGATTAATTTATATTTTAAATGCCTATAAAGCAGTGGGTGAGTCCTATGATGGTGCTAGAACATAGTCCCAAATGCACACAAAGTTTTGGGTAGCCATATCAGCCAGTGACTTGTTTTGGGCAATTACTTAATGAAATCTTTTGTTTTAGCCAAACATACCTGGTGTCCCATCTGCTCCCATGCCAATAGCAATGGTGAATCCAGTAATTTCTGCGGTTCCACCCGATGTGCCTGTAGTTCCTATTCCTGTCAAACAGAGGCTTGGTCCGGTAAGTCACTTTTTCAAAGTACATACATGAAATTTAACTTCACAGTTGGTGGTAGGGTAGCAAAGAGATCTGTAATATGAGTTTCACTAGGATCTGAAGAACTAAAACTTTATTTTTATTGATGATTTCAAAATATTATGCAATATTTATAAACTCTGCAAATGACACATATTTACAAAAATAATTGTTTTTCAATAGCTGGATTAGTACTGATTATGTGCTTATTGTCAGCTTTGATCACACTATGCTTCCATTAGAGAATTATCTTTGTTATAGTTATAGATACCTGTATTTCTTAGTAGTGAAAAATAATCATATACCTAAAATATACAGTTTGCTATCAAATGTTATTTGAGTATGCAACGCCAACACACATTGGTCTATTATTCCATCCTGACCTGGCGTCCTCACCATGAGCTACACACTGGAATTAATACATACATACATAACATCACGCCTGTCTCCCTATGGAGTAGGCAGAGACTAAGGAATGCTACGATCCAGACATACCTCTTTCTCTTCCTCCACATTCATTAATCGTTTCATACATGATCGCCGATTACGGGTACTTTTAACTAGGCCCTTGTTAAGTAGGTATCCAACTTGGTCGACATACGTTCGCCTAGGGCGGCCCCTTGCGACATGACCATCCAATCGTGCTCTGTACACGTCTTTCGTAAATCTACTTTCACTCATCCTTTCTAAATGTCCAAACCACCTTAGCATACCCTTTTCAATCTTACTATGTCTTCTTTCCAGCCGCATCTCCTTCTTATTTCACTGTTGCCTATCACTCAATTTCACTCCACACATGCTCCTCAAAGCTCTCATCGCCACAGCATTAATCCTGCTTACCTGATTCACTACCATACAAAGACGTGCCTTATCTATATATGAACTAATATGTAAAGCTGAAGATTTTGTTTTTTTGTTTGTTTGTTTGTTTGAACGCGCTAATCTCAAAAACTACAAGTGGGATTTGAAAAATTCTTTTTGCATTTGATAGCCCAACTCTTGAGGAAGGTTATAGTTTATCCCGAAATTCCCACAGGATCAAAAGTTACGCGGGTAAAACCGCGCGCGGTGGCTAGTTCGTTAATTTTCCTTGCCATAACCGAGTACAAGGTGCCATTAACAGTATTTCCTGCTTTCAACCTCCTTTCAAAGGCTATAGTTTATCCCGAAATTCCCACGGGATCAAAAGTTACGCGGGTAAAACCGCGCGCGGAGGCCAGGTTAATTTTGCTGGCCATAACCGAGTACAAGGCGCCATTAACAGTATTTCCTGCTTTCAACCTCCTCTCAATATCACCATCATACTTCCAATCCCTTGTAAACAAGGACCCCAAGTACACAAACTCATTCACTTGCTCCACTTTTTCGTCTTCTATCATAATATTGCATTCCATCATATCTTCATTCCTCTCCATAACTATGATTTTCGGCTTTCCAACATTAACTTTCAAACCTTTGCTTTTAAATTAATCATGCATCACACTGACCATCTGTTGCAATTCCGACGCCGACGATGCGAGTAGAACCTGGTCGTGGAATTAACTAAGAGTCCAAAAATAAGTTCTATCATATTGTAACAGAAAAATCCTAAAGGTACAAAAATATTCAGAAACAAACACTTCAGGTGCCATGGTGGACAAATCTATGTACAAATAAAAAAGTTCATAACCTCTGTTGAGATTGGTTTTATTAATACAGGTCTAGGATTAAATTCATTGTAGTTAATGCTGCGGCCAACATTTGGGTCGTTGCTGCACCCTATTCTCGGCGGAGTATTCTGTTTGCCAAAAAACGAAATCTTTTCCAGATAAATATTTTTGTACTAATAATATTTACGTTGGTGTTTTTGTAGGCGATAGGCTGACCCCCTGTCACTGCAAGAAACTATCTTCATCATCACGATAACTCCAAATTTGTCAAACGTGACATCAGATGGTTTTATTTCCTCTGGTGTTCTGCCTACCTCACCGTTTTTTGCTGATTCATAGTGCATTTTTCCATTAAAAAATGTCACTAAATAGGTGATTTAGTCTGTAAACAGGCGTTAATTAATTCGTCCTGAAAATTTGTCTTGAAAGTAAAACGCAACTCTATCATACTCATGATACAGTACAATTTAAAGCATGAGGATTCTGTGTCACTGACAGTTCATAAACCAATATTTCAATAAATTATGACCCAATACCCACTATTCATGAAACAAATAGATTATGGCACAAATATCTGTGTTTTTCAACTGAAATTCGAAATACGAAAAGCCTATTATTGTATTGGACTAGTTATTTGCAGGCCGTAAAAATTACTGTTCAAGTCTGTCTTTTGTTTTTTTTTCTTCATGTACCTAAGAAGAAATTCAACAAAAAATGACTCACAATAAAGGTATTTATTTGTGTGCTTCATTCTATTCATGGAACCCAGATGACTGATTAAAGTGAAATACGCATAAGAATAATTCAAAACAAATATAAGGTAAATAGTAAATTCTCTTTTTTTTGGAAGCCTGCAAGTGAATTGGATGCACCTGGTGGTAAGTGGCTCAGACTAGGGTTGATGAGGAAGAGATTTTGAGGAAGAGGATGAGGAAGCGGAATTTTCCAGAATGAATGAAGAGGATGCGGAAGAGGATGAGGATTTTTTCTTGAGGAAGAGGATGAGGAAGAGGATGTAGGGTAATGGCTAAGGCGTCAGCCTGCTAGCCCTCTATAATGCAGATGTCACAGGTTCGATTCCCGTGTAGAATATAAATTAAAGAATGCTTTTAGGTCAGAATTTTTATTTATTAACATAATCTGGGTTTCACTCTAATAAAGTATCTAAGCCTTGTTTAATATATTACTATGTAGGTGGTGTGATTGTTGTGGAGTTTTATAATTTTTACATAAATGATGCATTATGATCATCAGCCGCCAAGGCTGACCGCACACATAGTTGTAATTGATGTAGAAAGCAATCAATATCTTGTGTTTGTGTCAAGCGAGCTGCTTTTTTCATATTTGAACCACACCGTCACGTATCATAACATGCATTTGGGACCGAGAAATCCCCCATTCTTCTCGTATTTCGTAAAGCTTCTGGGCTATTACATCGCCTGTATGTCGATCTTCGAGTATTTCACATTTTAGAACGAGACCTACTCTTTGGAAATCATTATTAATGCCATGCAAAGTAAAACTTAACAAAGAGACGCCTGCTCCTGGCTCAGACCATATGTCGGTTTGACTTTGTCTTTTAACTTGGGATAAATACTGTCACATAAGTGTGACGCGTAAACCAAACAAACCTTCTGAACCCAAGGCCTTCAACAAAATTGAATGGTAAATCTTGTATAGCCAACATTTCACAAATTAATTTATTAAGCCCTTGACTTTTTTCATGTGATGAATCCCAACATTGCCGCTTAGACAAGGACTCTTGTAAGGTTACCTGTCTTTTAGCTTGTTGAAGCGGAGTCTCAGAGTTTTTACGTTTTTCAATTTTTTCAAGCTTAATAAGCTTATCTTTCTCCTCAAAGTCGCTATATTTATCAGGATGGTGCGACTTTAAATGACTTCTTAGACCAGAAGTGCCTCGCCCTTTTCTCGAACATGTTTGACTGCATTATTTACACTTAACTGTGTCATTATCTACTTCACTGAAATAAGACCACAATTCACTTACTTTTGGCCTCATGCTCAAAAATTAATTAATTTTGAAAAATAACCTTAATTATACAAAACGCACTCACTCCAGGGAAAAGTAAACAACAAATAATAAACAAATAACGCAGTGATCGAGATCGCATGATAAACAAGTTTTGATAAGTTCATTACGGAGACGTACCTAGTACCTACAAAAACGCTTAAAAAATTGAAACATTTCTCTCTTTCATATTGTTCTGCACAAACGAGATAACACGCTGTGAGGCGAAAAAAAGTAAGTTTATTAAATATTTATTCCTCTTAAAATTCCTCATATAGGATGAGGAATATGAGGATTTTTTTTGGAGGATGCGGAAGCGGAAGAGGAATTTAAAATCATGAGGAATTTCCGCATTATGTGGAAGAGGATGAGGAATCCTCATCAACCCTAGCTCAGACATATGGACAACATTTAATAAGACGATTGTCTTAAGTTTTCACGGTCCGTAATCTAAAATAAAACACTTCTCAACCGGATTTATCACATAGAATCTATATATTACCATCAAAGTTTCGGTGTCTTTGCAGGCCTCGTGGTCACGAGCGAATGTCTTTCGTAAAATATAATTGTTCTCGATAAAATCCGGTTCACGAAGTGAAAACTACGAGTCACTATGAGTATTTAAATTATGGTTATTATGTACCATCAGTTTTGCTCAGCTTCTCCCTCATGACTCCTGATCCTGTAGGAATTTCTTTATAACATAATAAATACAATTTCTAACAATTAGGAAACATTTCTTTAAGAACTTGTGCCATGCGTACTAGACAACGGATAAATAATATAAAAGACATTATTATAAACAATCTTTGATCTAAACATCCATGACTATCCATGAATATGTATTCATCACATAGACATCCACCCTCACAGGTGTTCGAACCCATGACCTCCTGGCATAAAATGTTTACAATACAAAATTTTAACAATACACTATCCAGTCTATTATTATGTAGCGTTATCGTGGTGAAATTTTTCATCAGAAGTTTTTAGTCAAAACTGTTATCTTTATAAAATTGGTAAAGACTGAGAAACTTCGTTATCTAAGCCGAAACAAAGGTGTTTATGAAAACTAATGTTATTTCGTACGTAATAACTGTCGATGATAGACAGCAACAATTATATCTTTCGTGCTAATTACATTAAGTTTCTCAAATGCTAATTAATAGCCGCAAAAAAGCGTAAAACAAACGATGACCAAGGACAAGGACCTGAGAAGGCTTAAATACTGAGCCGCGCTACTTATAGCTTAGACTATTTGTATACAGCAGCGTAAGGTCGGCTTGGAATAGGCCTAAAGACCCTGGATAAGCGGGTCTTAACCACTCAAACTTCCAGCTGACGCGGCGATTATAGCGTTGAACGTCCTGACCCCGCGAGCGCCGATTTTATGTTTCGGCCGCGACTAGTTCGACTAAAGCGCTTCCCACGGAAAGAGTACTTTGTCTATATTAAAATTAAAACTGCCTGCAGAAAGCTAATGAAATGCAGAATCTTATTAAAGATCTTAGTAATAATTACATTTCAACTTTTTAAATTAATGTGTAATGGGTTTAAAAGTTGATGAATTTAAGAACTATCTTAAAACTGACATACATAGCCGAAATTTCCGCGAGTCGAATTAACCACAAAAAAAATTGTTTACAGACTTTAGATTCAAATCTATACATATAATAAAATGGTAGGAAAGTCAAAACTGTACATTGAATATTTTTTTAAAAGAATACTTGGGGTATGATCTACAATCGAAACAGAAACAAAAAATATAGTTTTTAGAATTTTTGTCTGTTTGTCTTTCCGGGATAAACTCAAAAAGTACTGCATGGATTTACTTCAAATTTGGCATGAAGATAGTTAAGAAGTCGGGTCAACATATAGGCTACATATTATCACGCTAGCAGTGTTATAATCGTAGGTGCGTTTGGTGCTGCATAGCGTTCACGCAGACGACGTCGCGGGCAGCAGCTAGTCACTTATAAAAATACGAAAGCAATCTTAAGGATGCTTTTGATATACATATAATACTTGCACAGAAATATAATAAAACAGTATTATTTAGATCTTAAATATTCAACCCGCCGCAGCAACGGCCATTACCGAGTCAATTACGCGACACCTGAATAGCAAATTTTTTCATACAGAGTCATCTACAAAAATAACAAGGAACCTTTTCGAAACGTATCATAGCTAAAAGTTCGTTTCAAAGTCGGCAATGACGCTAGGCTGCTCTAGTCGCCTGGACGTTTGAGTGGTTAAAAGGCGATGAATCCGGATGCCTTAAGGGTTCACCTGGCTAGCGACAACCCCTCGTATAAATCCAGGAAAGTTGAATGCAGAGCCAGTTCCCTCAAACCCGTATCTTCGACCTCAGCTTTACTTACATCTTGAACTTAAGGTTGAAGTCAAAAACAAGTTTACCGTTAGAAAAACCACAAAATTTTAACTTGAGAAAAATACTTTCATATTATAATATGTAGGTCATTGCTTACAATTAGCGTTTCTTTGAGTCAGCTTCCGGCCCGTTCTAAACTTACCAAAAAGTAAAGATACAATTTCCTGTACCTACTATCTTGTATAAGGTATTATGTGTCAATTGAGCTCAAGATAGTAGGTATAGAAATTTATATTATAATTTTAACTTTTTGGTAAGTTCTTGAGACCGGCCGTTAGTGCATACGCTCATGTAGCACATAAGTTAGCTGAGCAATAGGTACATGAGGGATTATAAACTGTCTTGATCGACGTGTGCCACATGAACCAAAATTCAAAACTTAATTTAGTCTTTAATTCGGCATTGCTACAAACGTGATTAATTGATACTTCGGTTTCTTTATCTAGTTATTTTATGTGCCACGAGCGGTTTTGGTTCGTTTTATTACTAAATGATTTTTATTGCTGTGAAGTAGTTGTTTAATACTAAGGTGTTATTTTTTTATTGAATTTAAATAACCAGAACATTTAAAACTGTGAAATACTGTTAAAACTGTGAAAATACTGTTAAAAATTATTCGTTAAAATACGTGCGTATCTCGTCTTGAATATGCTCGAGTAGGAAGATAGTTCTTTTTTATCGTGGTATGTTTTTATTTATTTTTCTGCCACGCTCTTCATGAGCAATTTTCCCTTTGTATTATTTCAATGTGGAATAAATAATTCACACGCCAGCCCATAGATATAGGATCGACAATCTAATACGAGCCGGCATTATATACATATATGACCTGCAGTAAATAAAATCATTTATTTCCGTTAGATCCCACTTTTCGATCCCATATTTCAGCTACTTCCGTTGGGTCCCATTGTTGATTCCCATTTTCTCCCAAATTTAATCGATGTACATGTAAAAACACAAGCACATTTTATTAATGGTAATAATTATTAATAATCTAAATATTCGAAAAATTATGAAAACAAGCTATCTCATTGACCTATTCGAGTCTTACGAGTTTTAATTTTAGTCCATAAAAGGTACTTTAGATTTTCTCTAGTAAATAAAAAATAGTCATGCTTTAAATAAATTACTTTTAAAAGTATAGGTAATAAAATAAATTAAAAAGACTTGAAAAAAACTTTGTTCAAAGTTTTTCAAGGCCTACAGTTTTTTAAATTGCTGTGGAACATATTTTATTTATCCACTCGCTTTTGTCTCTTACTGCAGAATTTTGATTATTTGGACTGAAGCAAAGTGTCTCAAACTGTTTTATTTTAACAGCGTACAGTCGAAAATCGTCCATTAAAACTGTCAAAGTTTGCATCATGTTTGGATTTTTTATTTTTATGGCAATGTTCATTTTGTAGTAACAAATAAACTGTGAAATGTATTTTTTAGAAGTCTTTTTTGAACTAAAATTTAACTTGTAAGAGTCGAACAGGACGATGGTAGAGATCATGTTGTGATGTTAGAATTATCGTGACAAAAATATTAGGTACTACATCTTCTATTGGTTCCTCATTAACCTTGAGTTAAGTAATATAAGAGATGATACTGTAATTATCTGCAAGCTTTGTTAAAAATCAGAAACCAGCAGGACACTTTTAATGTAGGCATTGATTTAATATGCATACCTACTTTTAAGGTGCATACTTAATTTTTTTTGACATTCTCTTCTTTTCGCATAACATTCATACAAAATAAATCATTATGCATAATTTATTTACCCATAACTTCTATTGTATGAAATGCTGCATAAGTTCATGCATAAATATGTCTACAATGACGATTTCTAATCTTTTGACATCTCACTCTTAGGCATAAAGATTATAAGTCATATAGAATAACATAATGTTAACTATAATCAGAGCACCAAAGTTTGATATAGTTTATTTGAATACGCATATATTATTTGGTTACTTATGGCCTATATGAAACCTAAAACCCGAATACTTTTTGGAGCCCTTTTTGTCGCATAATCTTTTTCATCTCAATGGGTAAGGCATGGAATAACATTTGATATAGTTTCTTTACCTTAAATAATCTTAGTCGAATTTATTATTTATCTATTGGTGAACTTATATGTCGTAGATGCATCCATTATGCTTCTAGTTTTATATTACAAATTACCTTGATGTATTTATTTATTTATTTGACAATTTATGTACACACTAGTAAAAAAAATCACATTACATAAATTTTAGAAGAAAACAAAAGTACAAAGGTACAGCTTATTTCAACAGAAATCTCTTCCAGCAGACCTAACGATTGGAGAGTTGGATAAAATTTTTTATTATTTTTTCAACTATGATCTTCACATCTATGCTTATGTAAATTATAATTATGAAAATAAGAAGAAAGTTATGCCCTTGTTACCATTCTGCATATACATCACTGCCAATCGTATTTTATTTGAAAACCTTTATGCTAAAGCTGTTATACCAAAGAACATTTTGATAAAAAACTTAATGCAACCGAAATGGCACTTAAGCTAAAGTAGGTAATATAACATAGAACGTAAATTCTCGAAATTTCATACCTAGTGTATAAGTAGTGAGAATTGCCCCTTGGCAGAACATATTTTTTTACACCCGGAGAGGTATAGAAGGGAGCAGATGACAATCTTTTTACTATTGTATTGTGTTCGTACGGAAACCTGAAACATATTTTTCACTCTACGTAACATTATTTTTTGGAAAATTTTTAGATATTTGATGACAGTTGTAAGCATTCAAAATCAAGGGATACATATGTAATTTTTTTTATTAGAGTAAGAAATAAGATATTCGTGGTTAAAAATATCTTCTGTTTTTTAATTTCTTTTCGCTCTTTGAGGCGTGAACGTATGTGTGCCATCTTATTACTGTATTCCGGATAAAAGGACAGAACATAAAAAATACCCTTATCGAGTTTTTATACCTTTTGCAGTGCAATAAAATAAAGATTGAAAAGTTCCAATGTTTTAGTCATAACAAACTTAGATGGCCTATACAATCGGCCAGACGAAGAAAGCATGATGCTCAATATCGCGTTTGTCCACAGCCGGTGAACAAGCCATCGAGCCGCATCGCGCCTGTGAGTGCGGCGCTCGCGTCGGCCCGTCGCGACCCGCGGCTGCAGCGGTCGCAGGCGCCGCCCCGGCCGCCCGCGTCCGCGCCGCCGCCTCCCGTCATCGCGCCTAACGTGTTCGACATCAAGCCGCTCGAACGCAACAACAAGCGACACAACGTCCTCACCATCGACGTGCAGCCCGCGCCCGCCCCCGCCCCCGCCTCCGCTCCCGCTCGACGCCGCGACCCACGCCTAGACCGCCCGCGCCGCCCCCGCGACCAACCTCGCAAAGACATCGAGAGACCCAAAGCCGCCATCAAAAAACCAAACCCGCCGCCCCCGCCTGAGATCCAACCCGACTACATCGAAAAACTACTCTCATCCGACCCTAAAAAGATCAGCAAGCTACCACCAATACCTAAAATCAATCGCGAGGAACGAACCGAAGCCAGCTCTCCTGCTAAAAAGCGCAAGGAAGCGAGGGTCGATAAGAAAAAGAAACGAGAGGATGCTGGCAGCGGCAAGGACAGCTCGAGCGGCTCCTCGCCGGAGAAGAAATCAATAAAGTTGAAAAAAGATAAGGCAGCAGAGAAGGAGAAAAAAGACAAACCTAAAGACCGTCGTGTAAACGTAGAGGAAAACTCTACGGAAACCCCCGAGCCTATCGCCTTCAAGGAGTTGAAGAACTACCACAAAGAACGCTACATGCGACGGAATAGAGAAACATCTGAGAGTCCAGAAAAAATCGTTGAGAAGGACTCTGAAGTCCCTCCACCGGTAGCAGATTTATCAAGTAAGATTTCCCTGTATAATGCGGTGATGACGCATCTAGTCAGAATATGTGAATATAGCTGTAAAAGCAGTACAAATAAATGTTTTTCTACAGTGGTTTTCATATTGGCGTATTTTCACAGTTCAACCCTGTTGACAGGCGTAGGATCCCTAAATATAAGTTCACAGCTTGATTTTCTCTGCACATAATTTAAAGTACTGACTTAGTACGTTTTTATAAATTTAATGAAATAGTTCAATGGATGGTGTGGTTTCCGAATCGAATCGTCAAGTTTAGATACTTAATTTTTCCTACTCAATTGACAATCTCCAAACAATACAAGACAATACTAATGTAACTAAAAAAAAAAACATTAGCGTCTATAATTTCATTCTGTTGTTTTGAGATTGAAGTGTTGAAATCTGTAAAGGAAACAGATCAATGGCCGGTTTGTATAGGAACTTCATACCGCTTGTATTTTTTTTTGCCATTTTGGAATGGTTTTGATCGTACAATAATATGGTAGACAAGCCCTGTATATTTCTATAAGTGGGGACATAGAAATAATAACCAGTTTTATTTAAGAACTGACTAAGTAAATTCAACTGTTGAAACGCTGACTGAATTGAAAATTACAGATCAGACCAAGTAACAAGAAAATATTTGAAAATATCATTCCTTTCATTATGCATTTATTCCTGCATTTATAAGCATAAAGTATAAGTGTCTTGATTATATTCATTATAAAATATAAATAATTCTAATTACAACGGCGGCGTTTAGTTCACGATTTTGTTACGGTCATTTGTTAAAATATTTTTGATGTTTTTTTACAAAAATCCGAACACAAATATTCTAACTACAGGACAATAACTGGTAAAGATGTCTAAATAAGTAGTACAACTTCTGTAACCAAACAAATCCAGAATTATGCTGTACGAAATCTGCCATACGTCTTTAGTAACAACCCATATTATTTTAAGAGTAGAAGGTATAATATAAGTAATAGAAATTTAATAAAAAATTGTGATAACTTGGTAAGTTTAACAATATTAGGTCTATAATTTAAGCATCACTTATTATAATTTGAAGAAAATGATTCACTAACAAGTTCTGTAATATACCGATGAATAAAAAGGAAATTAGTAAGAGATATTTAGGAAAATCAATGATGCAGACACTATCCATACTAAATGTCCATAATGGTCGAAAAAAGTCAAGATAAAATTAAAAACTATATTAGTTTGATCGTGGTTGATAAGGTCTACACACAGAATGTAGACCTTATGAACTTCATATAGCTCTGCAGAGAGTGCGCCAAATAAGATAAAGCGGGATTATACTTCTGTGACAAAACACTAAAGATTTTTTATAACTTGCAATGTCATTTACAACATAATATACTTATAATACTCTCATAAGGGTTCTTAACATGTTTGATAAAGAAACTGGTACTTAACAACGTGTATTTATCGTAAACTTTCAATGATCCGCATTTTCATACATTTATAGACCTTTTAGGGTCTATCCGTCAAAGAACTTTATCTACTCGTACACTTACGAATGTTCGTATACTATGGATTCGGTTGCGAGTTGTAAGCAACATTGTTATTTATTTTTTTCACAATTATTTAACAACACAACATTAACAAATTAGCAAGACACACCTTTCGTGCGTAGATTATAGTTGCTGCGTACAAATCGACTCTATAATATACGAACTTTCATGAACACATGAATTGATAAAGATCTCTGATCGCACTGTATTGTAGGTATGAAGAAGTTCGCCCATTTCATTTTCAAAACATAAATTTACAAATCTATTTTTAACAGAAAACCACTCAGCGAGACTCGAGACGTAGAGATCCCGTAGTAGTAGCTTTAACGAGTTTCTCATTCATCTATAGTTTTCCACCACTCGTAGTATTCATGCCTTATGATCTCTTTTAAATTTCAAAATATAGTAGCCATGGCTACTCGCTAAAAGGTGTCCTAAAATTGTATTTATTACTTGTTTTCTGGTTCATAATATGACTTGGCTTTGTAGCCGGAATAATGTGTTATAAGTTTGTACTCATAACACATTCTACTCTGGTTAGTTGCAAATGCGATTTAAGCACCTGGCATTAACTTGTCACAAAGGAATTAAATAAAATGATATCATAGACTGTTAACTAGTATGTTTGCAACTGCTTAAGACTTCCGACGCCACAAAGATGATATGGAAACGAACTCTATTATCATAGTGATATGTTAAAAAAAAATACATTCATTTGTAAAAAAGCTAATGAATGCAATGCTTTCATTTAAATTAGTTTTTAATAACATGATATCACCGTGAATACCTGGTATTGAAAGAAAGGAAGTTGTAAAACATACTCAGGACACAAGATCATAGGGTGAAAATTTTAATGGAACACATTTCAGCCTTAAGAAATAGAAGCAGGGGGATTTTTAATTGAACGCCCTTACCAATCTAAGCATTTTCGTGTGAATAAGAAGTGAGTAAGGAATGTACACGATGCGATTGCGTGAAAACCAATCGTTTTATTTTCACATTTCCTATTTCGAGTTATCAAAAAAAAAAGAAAATAACCGATTCTAGTAGTACCCTTTGTTTACGTCAGATTTTTTTTCAGTTTTGGTTCCGTAAATTTTGGAGAGTTTTACAAAAACTTTTTACTAATACTACCCTGAGACATTTTTTCAATTAAAAGGGGTCTTATGGCTCTCCTCTATCATATTTTTCGCAATCATCCTTTTCAGAAGATTTATTATTTATTTATCGCGTACAGTTAATTCTAAACCTATTCTATTCTCTCTTTTACAAGTTCAAATTTAGTAAGTTTTCCCTATATGCATTCCATGATAATACCTTTTCAGCAGTGAGGTTAAGGTTTTCCGTTAAGTCCAACATAACATAACCCTGAATTTCCGGCCCTTTTTACCCTATTTTATAGGTGTTGATAAAAAGGCCTTGCAAGTTTAGTGCAGGAATGGCATTTTTTTGTCTTTGCGAGATTTCTATTGTATTTACTTGTGCCACAATATTTTAAGCTCCAGTATTTCAAGCTTATCTACAAGTAGACTAGGGACTTAAACTTTTTTTCCGACTTGTTTTAACTGTTTACTTGAAATTAAGTCTTTTCTGGTGTAATTACTTTTGGTTTTGGGCAAAGATATTATAATTCATGATATCAATGACAGCCACAATTATTTAGAAATCAGTAATATCATAGTGTAGAAAAGAAGTACTTAGAATCTAAGGTCGAACTTAGAAACTACTTTTTATAGAAGTACCACCATGACCTCAATGTATGGAATAAAAAATACAAACACCCCACGCAAATATAATTGCTATGGGCAGTTCCATAACATTATTTGAGTCATTTAAATGATGTTTCCTAATATGAATATGACTAATCACAAGTAAATCACACCATCTCATTGAAATTTCTCAGTTCTTGTATATCTAAAAGACGTATTTCTAATAATACAGTTTCAAATAAAAACGTACATAAAGTAAGTAGGTCCATACAATCACGCCAACTCTGATGAAATTCTGTACATTATGGAGTACAAATACTATAAATATATAGCATTAAACATCAACCACACAACGTGACGTGATCCAGAGCCCGGAATTAAATTATGAGTAAATTAAGAAAGTACAACGAGGAGGATAAGTAATAAGAACATGAAAATACAGATATGTGGACCTAAAGACTACGTAAAAATAAAGACTCTATTTCAGGTGCTCCAGAAATTCTGGTTGAAAATAAAGATGTCGACTTACGAGTCCTTCCAGCTGTCGTTGAAACTAAACCAGCTGCAGTTGCTCAGAAAAGGTCGTCAACAGAAGCAGTGGAAGTTAAGACCAAGAAATCTAAACATGATAAGTTCGATATGTAAGTAATTTTTGGAGCCATCATAATCGGATTTAACAATATTGTTAACCTTTTCATATAATTTTGAAATAAACGCGAGTAAATAAATCTCTTAAACCTATTATAATTTCAGACTATTTGGCAGCGAAGATGTTGATCTCCGACAATTACCACAAGTGGAAGAGCTAAGTGCTCCACCCGCGCCTGTTATCACAGAATCCCCTAAGTCTTCCAAATCAGCTATAAAAGTAGAGGAAGAACCAGAAAAAGACTCATCCCCGCCACCATCGCCTAAGAATAAGAAGAAAGACTGGAATGAAGTCAAAGAAAAATCTGAGTCAGTTAAAAAGACACCTACTAAGCTAGATCTAGTTAGAGCCAAATTAGCTGAAGCTACTAAAGGGAAAGATAGATTGGGCAGACCTTTACTATTTACAAAGTCACCGAGTAAGTATTTAAAAACAAACACAAAGTATTTTCATGTGTTTAAGTACTATTAAAATTACTAATGTAATGTTGTTTTTCAGGTATTGAAAAGGAAAGACGCCGTACGATCAGCAGCAACGGGACAGAAGATATAGACATGAGAAACGAAAATGGTGAAGAATTCGACGCTGAAGATCACAAAAAGACGATCTCCATTATCATGAGCCAGGCTAAGGAACAATTTAACGATGGACAACTGGACAAGAATCAATACAACACCTTGATGTATCAGGTTCTCCAGTTAAATGAAAAACTTAAATTGAAGGAAGCAAAACAACGAGAATCCCTCGAAATTTCAAAGAGAAAGTTGAAAGCGCAAATTGAAGAGGATAAGAAGGTGATAAGTCCACGGTCATCGCCGAATTCAGCGGAACCTAATAACTTTGGAGACATTGATGAGAGAGTTAATCCTGCTCCTTTTATGGATACACCGCCAGATAGCCAAGGCTTTTTAAAAGATTCCGATATGAGAGTCAATGGCATGCTTATGGAAAATGGAGAACCACCAACAAAAGCCCCACTTCCTATGCCCCCTATGATGCCAATGTTTATGGGCCCATTCAACCCCACTTGGATGGGCCAACCACGAGGGCGGACAGATGACTTCGGACCACGAAGATTTAGAGCTCCAGTACCACCATTCTTCAGAGGAAAATTCGATAATAGAGGGCCCCATCCTGGATTTGATCCAATCTTACCGCTTCCCCTTCCAACACCACAACTTGGTATCTGTCAAGGACCTTGCCCATTAGTTCCTTATGAGCGTTGTGTTTCTCCGCCACCGTTGGGTGTGCCGGGTACAAATATACCGCCTACTGACTTTAGAATATTAGAATACATCGATCATGATCCTGTAAAAACTATTCAAATCGATGGTGTACCGAGAGAAATTCGATTTTACGGCGAAACTGCAGTTATTATGCTGGATTGGGATGACCCTCGAGAAATCAAATTTTTACCTGGTTGTCGAAGAGTCACGTTCGACAATAAAGATTCGGTTGTGATTTCTTTCAATGAAGGATATAAGCAAGTTGAAATTGACGACCAAGTGTTCGATATTCGCTTCGGTGCCCCTACAAGAGAGTTGTACATAAATGGGCGTTGGCACGAATGCTTTTTTGGTGGTCCGCCGTTTGGAGTTATAATTGACGGAAAGCCTAGATTAGTACACTTAGAAGGACCTCTACCTCAAGTCGATATAGGAAAAGACAAGCGCACAGACTTAGTTGCAGGCAAGATCAACTTAATTGTGAATGCAACACAAATGTGTCCTGTATATTTAGATGCCAAAGTACAAAAGTTTTCGATAAATGATAAATTGTTCACAATTCGATTTGCTGATTGTTTAAGAACTGTACTAATAAATGAACAGCCATTTGCTGTTAAATATGGAGACTTACCTGAACCTATTTATGTTGGCAATGAAAAGTATTTTATTAGGTTCTCAGCATTGCCTCGTAATGTTAAGCCTGGTCATGTACAAATAGCTAATATGGAAGGATCATGTATACCGCCTAAGCCAGTTATTCCATTTGAGAATATTCACATGCAAGCAATGGATGTGGACCAAGATTTAGAACCGTTACCGCGGCCGCTCAAAACGCCTAGCCCTGATGGAGAAAGTCGAGGTGAGTTTTTTTATTAATCCAAAGATAATAAGTGTTTCCTGGTTTTCAATAATGACTTCCTGCACACTAACACCTATTATATATTTAATGGATGGCGAGAGACAACTAGGCCTTGTACTCTAGTAATTTTACCGACTGTTTCTTTCCATCATACCTTACAACATGCCTATGTTAACACAAAGTGATTTAATGTGAAGAACTTGCCAACCCAGACAAAACTGTACTATTTATATAATGTTTTTATATGATTTTGTTTCAGGTCTTGACATGCTTGCGAGTTTGATGCCGTCCAACATATCTTCCACTCCTTCCGCGTCTGAGTACAGCTTGGCAGAACCCCTATTTTCAAAAACGGATAAAATCCCGGGCCTGGATAGTTCTATGGAAGAGACTTCGCCAACTAAACCTCAGAATCCAGTCTTACCTATCTTAGGGAATGTTAATGTAACGGATTTGTTTGCAAAATTAGTCGCATCTGGTATCGTGGCTATGCCGCCAAACAAAGAAGTGAAGGAAGAAATTAAATCTGACAAGAAAGACGTTAAGTCGGAGGCCACGGAAATTCCTGAGGATAAAAAAGAAGATAAGAGTATAATTCATCCTGTTGATCTACTGAAACCGGAGACTTTACGAGTGTAAGTACTATTTTCATTACTCTGACCACATTCTTTAAGACTCACCCATACAGTTTTTTTTGTCGTCTTGCATCGTTTTCGCGCTAACCTTGTACGACGTAACCCTGAACCATATCTATGTTAGCTTACACATCCGGATTCCGTTATCCGTCATTTCATACAACATTTTTAGATCCGTATTTTCTCGGATTCGGACTTGTCGTAGTGCGTAACCGCTCTTATTCAAGCAATTTACTCAACCAAATAATATCATGGAGCTTAAGATTCAAACACAAATTATATCGTCATCAATTAGCAATAAAGTCATCAGTGACTTCAATTAACTGCTTTATCATTCCTCCAGGAAACAGCCAGGCCTTGTCTCGAAACTATATGGTGGCATGCAATGTTCCGGCTGTGGTACCCGCTTCCCGCCGGAACAGACAGTGCGCTACTCCGCACATTTGGACTGGCACTTCCGGCAGAACAGACGCGAACGTGATTCGGCTAGACGCGCTCATTCCCGTCACTGGCATTATGACCTTCCTGATTGGATACAGTATGAAGAGTTGGAATTAGATGCGAGAGGTAAGGAATCGATGATAGTTAAAGAGAAGTGAAGGATCTGTGGTGCAGCGTTTTGAAAACGCGGCTGAGATGTGAGATTGCTGGGTTGGATTCCTAGCTTTTTTACTGGTTAGGTTTCGGATGAACGATTATACATTATATTTCCGCTGTGTGATTGCCATGAATGCCCTGGCTTCGTCTCCGTGCAAATTTTACACTTACACTTTTTGAATGTGATTTTCGTCTTTAAATACTTGCTCATAGATTGATTGAAAAGGTGTTCATTTGGAATTACAGACACTTAAATTTTATTTATTTATAAACATAGTTATAGCAATAGTCTCTACAACCTTCAACATCATCATCAACAGCCTGTAGACGTCCACTGCTGGACATAGGCCTCCCCCAAGGTTTTCCAAGTCGCTCGGTCCCGCGCCGCCTTCACATAGCGTTTACCGGCGACTTTGACCAGGTTGTATTTTAACATTGATTTTCAAATGTCATGATATTCACAGAAAAGAATTGGTTCGAGACGGGTGCGGCGGAAGAGGCGGAAATCGCGGAAGTTCCCGAAGAGACGCCCAGCGTGGCAGCCGGCGCTCCTCAGGACGAATTCTGCGCGCTTTGCGGGGATAAGTTTGACCAGTTTTATAATGAGGACAAAGAAGAATGGCACCTTAGGAATTCTACTAGATTTGAGGATAAGAATTATCATCCAGCTTGCTTGGAAGATTACAAGGTGAGGATCTTAGTACAAACAGAAAAAAGGCAATGGACTCCCCCTTTCGCATTTCAAATTTCTTCCAGACCACATTATTGTTGATATGAAAAATCTATGGAACGAATGAATTGCATATTTGCAGTGCCTATGTTTTTTTTAATTATAAAATAAGGATGGGACGTTTGCCTTCCATGACACTTGGTAGTAAGTGATCATGAAGAATAAGATGGTACACGTCCATCTACGAGAAACCTATTTACTGTACTTGATGTTTAAAAGTACCAGGAACTGGTCACAATCCCGGCAGTTCATGCCAACCCTTGGTGACTCTTATCTTAAACTGTCAAAGCGCTTAGTTCTACTTAGAATAACATCACATTAATCTTTTATTATTTAACTTCCAGGCATCGCAAGTCAAAGAACAACAAGTAGATGCGCCTCAGCAAATGGATGGTGAAATCATATCTCTAGACAAAACAGAGATCGAAGAACCAATAGAAATAAATGAAGAAGATAAAATCGATTCAGATAATGAATCTGTTGTGGAAGTATTAGAGCCAGAGGAAAATCTACCTGAACCAGTTGAGGTATGTACTTGTAATTTTTTTGTAACATGAATCAAATGAAAAAGTTGTGTTTATGCATCATGAAAGTTAGTTAATTGCACAAACTTATAACATTTTTAGATGTGTATATAACAAACTATATGACGTATATAACAAAGTTTGATCTCTAAGATATATATTAGATTATACATTGCAAGTTCGGAACCTACAACTAGCACTACCTCTGCTAGTATGTGGATATCCCTAGTTATATTTTTTTCGGTGGGGCTCTTCTTAACATGTGAAATCTAATAATCCGAAGGACTCCTATAATAAGTAACCTATAGCAAAAAATAAATCTGGCATCAGGAAATTCACTTTTTTTTTTTCACCATTGTACAGCTTATATTTATTAAATTATTCATGTTATCCTCAGATTGATGAAGGGGATGAAGATGACGTCGTTCTCAAAGCTGAACCCATTGAAGAAGTAGTTGTTGATGATGACAATGACACAGATGATGAAACTACTCAAGTTAGAGCAGAAAGAGACAGAGCTTTTGAAGTTGACCTGTCTCGAGTCAAGAAGGAACCAGTTGAAGCTGGTAAGTTATCATTTTTTGTTTGTCTTATAAAACTTTATTATTTAAGATTACCAAAAAGTACACTTATAAATAACTGCTGAACTGTATTGCCTGTCAGAAATTTAGCGCAACAACCACTTAGATGTATACTTTTCAATGGAAATTTTTTATAATGGTTTACATCCAGATTAAGCAATAAAGTCATCAGTGACTTCAATTAACTGCTTTATCTTTCCTCCAGGAAACAGCCAGGCCTTGTCGCGAAACTATACGGTGGCTTTTGCGGTTAGGAAAAATAATTAAAAAATAAATAATCAATTTAAATTTAATTTAATTAGATAAAGGTTTCCAAGTCGTTTCCAAAAGGTTTCCAAAGGTTTCAAAGGAGACCAATCCGTTTAAAATGTCTATAAAATTTTATACCATAAGTGGAAGAATCTGAAAATAAAAACAGCAATTTAAACTCACAATAAATAAATTAAAAGCATGCTTACAATTTCATAAAGTCTAGCTTATTACTTTAACTATTTAACTTTCTTGGCATATCAAGATTAGGAAGCTACAACTCTGCACATTTGTTTTCAGATGATGAACCAATAATAACAGCTGAAGAGGAACAGTCTGCCCAGCCGCCTTTAGAAATAACCCAAACAACAATTCTATCTTCTATTGATGGAAATGTTCAAATGGATGCTGCTCCGGCGCCATCTCTGTCCCTGCCTCCCGGTGGCATTCGGATCAACATATCCAAAGCTATACCTACTGTAGTTAGTAACGATAATAGTGAAAGTGACAAAATGTATGATGACATCAGTGCGGACGATGAACCCTTACCTCCTGGAGAAGAACCAGAATTAGACTTTAAAATTAAACCGACTTTAGAAGGAGTTCATTTGAGAAGGCAACCACCTGTACAGAAAGGAAGTGAATTGTCTGGGTTGTGTTCTATTATGTAGTATTTAATGTACTTATTGTTTGGGCCTATTCTAAAACATTTCTCATGTTTAGGATTTATGAATAACAAACCTAATATCCCTATTTATATTAATTCTTAGTTACAATAAATTATCTTCTCCATTAACATTTCTATTTTGACTACATTTTTACCCTGTCATTTCAATTTGTTTTCTATAAAGATGTTAATCAATACGACTTGACTTTGACGACCGGCTGGTGTAGTGGTAACATACGTTGCCTTCTATGCCAGAGGTCCTGGGTTCGAATCCCAGCGGCGGCGGATATTTGTGTGATGAACACAGATATTAGTCGTCAAGTCATGGATGTTTATATGTTTATTTAAGTTTATTCTAATAAAAAAATATGTATTTATTCAATATGTATTTCTTAAGTATATCAGTTATCTAGTATCCATGACACAAGTTCTTTAAGAAACTTAATTTGGTCTAGATAATGTTGTGTGAGTGTCAGAAATATTTATTTATTATTTAATACCACCAAAGTGTACCAGATGATTCAATAATATTTTGAATAATTTGAAGCCTGTAACGTAGTATATTCATTCTCATTATCTATGTCTAGATTCTTTATAGGTACAATTTTAGTGCCTAAGTAAGCTAGAGCTGTACATTAAGAAAGCTTAAACATGAAAAATGGTCTTAATTACTGTTTATGTGTATTGGTTGTTATTGTTGTTTATATTTAACAGATTTTGCAATTTCAATTTAGACATAGGATCTACTTGTGCCTCGTCTTAAATGACAGTAGAATACGACGCTCAAACTCTTAAGCATAACCCTTACTACTAGAATATTAATAATCTAATATTATTAATAATAATATTCTCTTTGAATGTACATAAATTGATAAAAAAACATGGAAAAGTGCGAAAATTACATTTAAAATAAAAAATGCCTTTGGTATTAAGTTGGCTGTTTTAGTGGTAAATTCTTAGTAAATATAATAATACCTAAAGCGTATCTCATATAGATAAAGGAATAAACAAAATAATGAAATTAGAATTCCTTTAGAAAAACAACGATAATCACTGAATTTCATCACAAATTCTTGTTTTTATTTAGCATTAATTTAAATTGTTTGTGTGTGTGTAAATATAGGTATACAGATTTTTGTAATCTTTCATTTTTATGTACAATATTTTTTGTGTAAGAAGGAATCTCATGGTGACATATCTAAAACATCAATCAAATCTAAGTGTCTTATGATGATTTACAAAAGTTCTAAACTTTACTTTTTATTATTAAGTGTACTATATTGTATAGTAGATATACACTACAATGTAAATTGCAAATGTATACATTACATTTGGGCCTAAGTAATAAGGTTGTTAAAATAAATAATTAATTGTTATTGTTTTGATTAGTATGTACATACTAGATAATAGATTTAGTCATAATTATATATCAGGGGAATCATCTTAAGTTTTGTTTATGTGCCAGTATTGCAAAGTTTGTTTCTTTATTGTGTATAAATAAAATTGTTTATAAATTAATGGCCTCTTCAATTTATTTCTATCTGTACTTTCCCATGTTGCCGGCTTGCGGCGTTATAATAGGACTTTATTTACCTTTCCAAATTTGAGATTTCCAAATCAAGCATTTTCAGATTGAATTTATTTGCGCAATTTGAATTTCAAATAAATTTTATACGAGAGACGTATTCTAATACCAAAATTCAGCCATTTGTGTTTAGGGAGTTTTTTTTTTGTGAAATGTCACGAACCATGTGTATGTGTATGACATACATGTGTCCGTAGCGCGCGTACTTGTGTGTCCATAAAAGTTTTGCTATGCAGTAATGTGCTGTTATTATTTCAGTATTGCGTGGTAACTACTCATTACAACATAATCGTATAAAGTACAACGCCCTTCGTGGCGCAGTGACGACGTCGTCACGGGTTCGATCCCCGTAAGGAGCAAAAAGCAAAGCTCCGAGTCCGAGTGTCTATCCATATATGTCTATGTACATATATTCTAGGTTTCTTTCTATTGAAATATAATATAATAATATTCTATTGGTGTGGGAATTTTATTATTGTAATATAGGTATGTAACTAAATCAGAAAAAAAAATTATATCAGGAAAAATCATGTATATCCAATGATTAAAGACATTTTCGTACACCTGAAGGCTAGGTGCAAGTTGAACTCAGGAACTTCATGCTTTCAATGATGTTATCACATTAATAAATTATTTTTTCATAAATGGTGTTCCCAACTGATAATTGATTTGTTTTGATGTAATAGAACAGAATCAATTGCAATGGTAATTGAATCAGAACTCTTATGCCCTCGACATTAAAGTTAAAAATCGGTTAGGAAAATTTTACACGTTTGCTGCCTTCTGTGCACTTACTCGCGCGCGTATCGTACCTACGCGATCACAGGATGCTCTCGACATAAAGTAAAAATTGTTTGGATAAATTTGACCGATTTGTAACGCTTGATGTGCTGCCTTGTGTCTACGTCGGATGAAGGGGAAGCGAGATAGAGCCGCGCGCCCAGTTTTCTCACTCGCGCGACATAAGCAAGACACCACAAGAGACTTGAAACTTGCTGAGATTTTAAGATAGGACCATAAGAGTAATGTTCACGGTCTATACAGTCTCTGACCTGCCAAACTACTTTTTGTCAGTTATGTCAATGTATAAAGATGATATTGTCATTGAAATGCGCCCTGTTTATATCTAAACTATTGGTGCGGACTTGATTTAATTTATTAGAAATGATATCGGGATTTTCATTTCAAGTGGATGATACTAGTAGTCAATTGAGTAACTTGAGAGGGTAAAATCTTAAAATCCTTGCTGCGGTTTCCAATATAAGAGAGTAATATTCGGACTTAACTGAAAATGATCTCTTATTTGCACTATAGGTTGTTTAAATACATTTCACGAGTTGTCAAAAATCTGACAGGTCACCTATGAACATTACTCTTTTTGTGTACCAATTTTTTGACCTGAATTTTTGAAAATATTTGACCTGAGCGCTAGTTGGCATGAACAAAAATTGACATTGTATTGTACATATACCAGTGAATAAAATGATACACTAAAGTGATCTTAAATAATTTATTTTTCTTTAATTCTGTTTTTACATGTCACAATTGTGTGGCCATCTAGGAAATGGTATGGTATCCTTAATATTATTAACATTACATATGACCTGTATTAATCTTTCTAAGCCTGCACCGAACCCGCCTGTGGGAATGTTCCCAAACTTTCGTAGCTCTAAATACCAATTCAACTTTTCCAATGGTAATTTTGATTTCAGTTTCTCATAGTTATCTTCCCTGAGACTTCCCCCTACGATTTCTCCAGTGATTGGTGCAAGTAGGTCTAAAGCTTCCACCTGGGAAAACAAACAAATCCTCAGTATTATAAATTTTATGAATAAAATACCCCATGTTAGAGAGAGCTTTTTAGTGATCTTACCATTTCATTATTATCTGTACACTCTTTCATATAAAAAGACTTAAGTGTTTTTGGCCATTTTACAACAAATACAGGTACCCCATTGCAATAATCCACCAGTCCCAATTCTTGTTCCTTATTTAGACCATGCTCTTGGGAAGACAATCCTTTCTTTTCTAAAATGTGATGTGCCTCTTCATAAGTTAATGTTATAAATTTCTTATTTATCCACATTGGAGCTTCATTTTTTTTGTCTATTACATATAAATCTGCTTCATTTGTATTTCTAGTTTCAATGAAAATAAACTTAAGTAAATCTTCTATTAAATCTTGTAATTGATCTAATTTATCACAAAATGCTAACTCAGCCTCAAGCATGTAGAATTCTGATAAATGTAATCTTGATCTAGAATTTTCTGCTCTAAAAGTGGGTCCTAAGGTATACACATTTCCCATACCTCTGCATACAGATTCTAAATGCAACTGTCCAGACACAGTTAGAAAAGTTTTGGTACCAAAATAAGCAGAATCCTCATCCTTTCCTTCCTGCATCATGGATTTTATTGTTGATTTACTATCAGGCTGTATCTTAAATACTTCTCCAGCACCTTCACAGTCATTAGATGTTAAAATTGGTGTATGAATCTGAAGGTATTTTTTGTTATAGAAATAGTCATGTATATGTTTTGTTACTGCGTTACGAACTCTTAAAACAGCAGATATGTAGTTAGTCCTAGCTCGTAAATAAAGATATTGCCTTACATATTCAGGTGGATGTGTAGTCCTAGGGTTAAAAGGGTAACCATCTAAAACTACACATTCACCTAAAACTTTAACACTTTCAGCGGAAAGTTCTAATGATCCTCTGGGGCTTTTAGATAATTTTCCAGTTATGTGCACAGAACTTCCGTATGACAAATTGTTTGGTTTCATATCTTTTGGCATAACTATTTGTAAATTTTTCGCGCAGGATCCATCAGTAACATCAGCAAAAACAAGATCTTTTTGAACTCGTAAATTCTTCACCCATCCCTGAAAACAAAAACTGATGTCTTCATATTGCACATATTCTGTAAAAACTTTGGTTTTCATAAATTACCTTAACTTCTGTTGTTTCACCAATATTTTCATTTTTCAACACAGCGCTAATGCCGGTAGAGTATTTTGTTGTAATGGATTTAATTTCATTTGTTTTTATTAGTTTAAATACATGTTTACACCACATTTCACAGATGTAAGAGCTCGGGTTATGTTAGAATACAATTAAATTATTATTTTTTGTAGGTTATATACTTATTTACAAAGATATTTTTCGTTCAGTCAGTCCTAAAGGTCGATAACATGATTGACAAATCATAAGCAAAGAGCTGTCAGAAAGAAGATCAATCAGTTTCCTATCCGGGTTTTGGTAGGTACCGGGATTCTATTTTGAAAAATATTTGAAATGGAAAGTATAATCTGCTAACATAGATTAGGTTTAGGGTAAATCAAAAAGCATACAATCACAGTGTTAATTACCTCTACGATACCGTTCCCTAGTAACTAAGTATGGACCTGGACCTTGATACCGTTTAGGTGTTCAGGTTTGTAATTGTAACGCTTGATCTGCTGCATTCTGTCAGGTTATTTACTTTCTTTATTATAGACTGTGCCATGTGCTTCAAGCTGTAAATCTCAATGGAAAAGAATTTTGACTATGCCAAAAAATAGTGAAGAAATAGTCATAAACAGTGACGCATATAAAAAAAATTGTTGTATTATAGTTTCGGCAGTACAGCTATAGGTTGGCGAGGATTATAGCTTGGACTTCAAGCTGTGATCCTCTCCTCTCGTGAACGTAAACGGTAAGGACTATCGACTTGGGTCTATCCGTGAGAACGGGTAGCGCGGACTCGCCTGTTGGCGCGCATGCTCGCTCATACAAATCGTGATATACTGCGCTGTGTGAAGCTAGCCTAAGATTAAAAAGAATGATGAATGAAGCATACCTCAAATGATAAATGTCAGTCAGTGTCAGTCAGTCGATTCAAATTAATTTCATTCATTCTACAGAATACGTCGCAAGGAGTTGATGTGAGAGAAAACGTGAAATAAAAATTTTCGCTATTAATTTCGGTCGGTACAATAGTGATTGTGTTCAAAGATTTTAAAGTAAGTGTAATATTTTACTGTGTTCGATCAATTTTATTTTTTGCCATGTATGAGTAGATAGACGTGTCTTATTATTTTTAAAATTAACCAAAGAAACTAGTTTTCCTCTTTTATGTCCTTGAACGCCGATTTATGTTAATAATTATAATAATAGCTTCATCAATACATACATAATGATCTATATTACCGACGAATAAAGTGTTATTTCTTTTTTCTTTCTTACAAAGCAGTCAATTTTGGTCGTGCCCCACTATTCTACTTGTCTATACGAAATATTAAACACATTCATTATGTCGTCACTACTTTCATTCGTAATGCGATATCATTTCAAGAATTAAGCTGTGGGTCTTTTTTATATAAAGTCTACAAAGATTTATTGTTATCAGTCACAGTATATATCTACTGATAATGTATAGTGCTCCTACTTGTTGCATATAAAACCTGCTTAATTATATTTAGTTTAACTATAGGTATTTTATGTTACTGTAAATATCAGAATACAAGGTAACATTTGATAATCTACTCTTTATTAACAATAATAGGTAACTCAATATGATAGAATAATATTATTCTACAGAAATGGCAGAGCCACAACACCAAGCCGGAGATGCAAGTCCCCCAAAAGGCATGCCAGCACTCATGGCGCACATCTCTGCTAACAAAGTGGATGTTGCTATGTGGGCCATCAGATTGCTCACTGTTCTTTTCACCATAGGATATGTCATACCAATATTTACCTCGTAAGTACTTAATCATTTCCAGTTTCTGTTTTCTCTGGCAAAAATAAAATCCTTATTTTGTGTTAACAGGAAATTAGTTAGTAAAACATTTGAAATAAAATGTTTTGGTTTAGTTTAGACAAGAATAGTTCTTCTAAGACATGCCTTCCTTTTAACTAATTTTACGGATTTTTATTTTTATATTTTTGAATCATTATATAGAAATTAGAGAAAAAACTAGACTAAAAGACATAGCCGAACGGATAGACCAGCAAAAATGCCGATGGACAGGGCACATGATAAGAGACTCAAAATAAATGGAGCAGGGCGGTATCAGAGTGGTACCCAACGACCTTAAACTAGCCGTCTGGAGAAGAGTGGCAAGAGACAGAGCTCAATGGAAGGGGTTGGAGGAGGCCTATGCCGAGAGGCACACAGAACAAAGAGACATTCTGTAACATTATAAACTACTATGTTGTTCTGAATAAATGGCTTTATTATTATTATTATTATATATTAGGTTTTTTTTTATTATTACTAAAACCAATAAGAATAGGTCCTAAAAGTTAAATAGCTCAAAAACAGTAAGTTTCTATAGGTGTTAGTCCAAAGTAAAATTGGTTTGTTTTGATTTATTCTATGAACCCTCACTCTACAGATGTTGTTCATAGAATAAATCTGAGGAGTTTGTTTGTTTGTTTGAACATGATAATCTCAGGAACTACTGGTTTGAATTGAGTAATTGTAGTAAACACAGATATTCCTTTGCAGTCCTTCAGCAGCATTCCAAAAGGCTCTACTAGCAAATGCAGCCACATCCGCTCTGCGACTCCACCAGCGAATCCCGGCACATGAGATTGCATTTTCACAGGAATTCTTCAATAGATTTATATTGGAAGACAGCACACATTACCTCTTCTACTCGCTGTTCTTCTTGGATGCAAGGCCCAATTTGTGTATCCTTTTTTAAAGAATGTGATAAAGCATGAGATGCGGGTCATAACAACTTATAAACCTATCCTCCTAGGTAAACATTGCAGACTTTATAAATTATTGAGAGTTCACTTTTGCATTTTCAGATACTTTGTAACTGAAATAATTTTCATTTAAATAACTGAAAAAATGTGTTAAATAAAAATTACCCCACAAGGACTCGAACCTGGGACCTCTTGTTCAAGTCCTGGTCGGGTGATTTTTATCAAACAAATTTTTTCAGTTATTTAATAGTAATTAAGCATTTTAAATGCAAAAAATTGAAATTTTATTAATTTCCATTGCTTATATTATGTTGGACATAGCTACCAATTAAAAAAAATAACAAATTTACCCTGACCTAACTTATTAATTCTAGTGTTTTTATGCCATTTAATTTGAAATTTTGTTCACACAGTAACTTATTCTACTTATGTAAGCTGAACTTTATGACTGAGATTTGATGAAACAAAAATGCTAAGTTTAAATATCTTAATGATAATGATAACTTAATTATGAATGTTCATTGAATAAATTTCCTTAACAATTTGTCCAGTGATCCTAATTCCAATCTTCCTGTTTGCTCTGCTACACGCCGCATCATATTCACTCACCATACTTGATGTAAGTATCTATTTTTTTTTCTTTAGACACATGATTAAAACTACATATATACATATATTTCAGGTTTAATTGCACTTACTTTCCTCTCTTAAATTGTGCCAGTCACAACCTTGAACTTTTTCATAGACCCTGCGGCTGTGAGTTTATTGACCCAGTTTTGGTCTGGTGGTTTGATAACTGCTCAAATCCTAGCTTTTATTAAATCTTAATATACTTGCGAGCAAAAAAATCGACCCACCCTCTAAGTTTCGATTCAAAACATAGTATATAAAAATTAAGATGAGATAAACAATTATTTAATTAGAAAATGTGTTTCATAAGCTTTATTTAAACATACTGATACTTTATTCTGATTGTTTTTGTATTTTAGTCTATAAAATCAATAAACCAAAATCTGTTACAGTAAAAACTGATCTTGGAATGATATTAAACAATCAGGCTGAAAAGTATACATTGATTAATTTGAGATTTTCAGCTATTGTCTACTGATCGAAAGCTTACGGGGTGGTCCGATTTTTCTGCACGCAAGTGTATATAAAACGGTTGCGTTACTGAGTGACTGACGGACAACGTACAGCCATAACGAGAGCTGAAATTTGGAACACATATTTCTTAGGGAGTGTAGAAGATCACTAAGGAAGGAATTCCCGAAATTTGGGAACGGGAAATATTTACGGTACTTCTTAGTTTGTATGAAAAATCTAATTCCCTGAGTGGATGTGAAACTTGGTATAAAGGTTCTTCAATGGATGTTTGGTTGTATTATGAACGGAATTTCCGAAATTCCCACGGGAACGGGAAATATAGGACTTTTTAATGTGTATGAGTATTATTATTTCTTGAGTACACGGATGTGGAATTATGTCCAAAGATTTTTCAATGGGTTTCCGGTTGTATTATGGAAGGAATTCCCGAAATTCCCACGGGAAAGAGAAATATAGGACTTTTCAGTTTGTTTGAAAAATCTTATTCTTTGAGAGCATGGATGTGAAACTTAGTATAAAGGTTCTTTCAATGGGTGTCTGTTTATATTATGGAAGATGTTTCTTAAATTTCGCACAGGAAGGATATTTTCGCGCATACAAAGTTGCGGCAAAAATTTGTTAAAAATAAACGTAAATGATGAAACTGTAGTATGAATCCTTACTTATCAGAATATATTAGTCTTAGCATAATTATCCTTTATCTTAACTATCCTAATTATAATTACATTATTATTGAAACCACAGTTTATTAAAATTAGTATATACTGTCCTTATCATATTATTAAATGACTTCTTTCATTTGTAAAGACTTGTTAAGATTATTCTCTAAATAGGACCTGCATGAGTATGAAAAACTATCTTTACAAATCATTAAATAATGGCCTCCATTATTCACCTATTATTATTAAATATATGTTTAATTCAAATTGTTAAGGCAGCACCAAGAAACTTAGATCTTTCTGGTTTTTATCAACCAGTGGAAGACATCGCATAACTAACTTTAGTCACAGAATAAGTAATAGTGGTAATAAACGCGATACGGTGGAATTCAGCTCGCACAGCATTACGTACCTGCAAATTTATATACCTAGAAGTTTTGTCTCTTTCTATCGCATGCCTCTTATCTTTTCTTACGCTGTTAGGGTTGCTGCCTAGTGGAGAATAATAATCTCCTTATTTGTAATTAAGTATCTACCGATGTAGGTATTACTGTTATTCTACCATTGTAAAAAATATTGTTTCAACTTACCTAAAGTACAAAATGAAAAAAAGTTACGACGAATAATTAGTAATACTACCTATGTTTTGTGAGTGAGCCAGGCCTGCTTTAGTATAGTGTATACCTACATATGGTCTAGCAGTCTAGACGCCAGATAAACCTTTGTCTAATAAACTGTTACGACCTTATTGTGTGCCAAAAAATTTTATAACATGCAAATTTTACCCGGGCATGTTTCGTACTTATATTTTTTTAGCTTGAGTGAAGTTTTAATATCATAAGCCTAACAGTTTGCATAAAACAGTTTTTGATAGTTAAAGTAACAACATTCTGTAATATATAACTAGGAATGCCCACCCACTGAAGTAACAGTGTTACTTAAAACTAACAGATTCTAACCCCAACGTGCGTCCCGGGCAGTGCAAAGATGGGGGAGCTCCGCGCAGATCTTTAAGATCATTCCTTACAATGACTTTTGTGTTTTGGAGAGTAGTCAGGGTTTGTCAAGTAATAAGCCATACCTTAAAAATTCACGACTGGGTCAGCTTGTTGTTTAATGACCTAAACCCACTCTTCAACCAGGCCCTGCATTAAAAGGGTACCTAGTGGCGATAAATATATTCCGCAACAACATCCCTAGGTTTGCTCTGGTAAAAGAATGATGCCAGTCGGCATAATGGTTAGCAACATATTAATAAATTATAGTCAAATCTTATCCAAATCACACAAAACTTTTATTAACCATAATAATACACATTAATCTTCCCCGTGAATCAATCCGTTAATTGCCGAAAAATCTATAAAAATCCGTTCAGCAGTTTCTGAGTTTACCGCGTTCTCACAGACAGAGGCCGTTTTTTTAGTAAATAGTACACGTTCCAAATATGAATAACGCATTTACGATAAAACCAATACATAGGATAAGCAATACATTTCTTGCAGTAAAAAAGAGTTTGTATTGATATAATACAAATGGTTTATTCTCATTTTTTGCAAGTATGAATGCATCAATTATATGCTATTGTTTGTGACGGCGTAAAACTACGGGGTTTAATAATAAGCCCAAGGCCTTTAGATACACTTGACTGTCCTATTTGTATTTCTCGCAGCGACTATTTATTGACCGATCGATTCCTTCAACGTTTTGTCGAATAGAATGAAGATGGTATACAAAATATCGACAAAAAGTATTTTTACGTACCCAAACCTGTTTATTTATTAATAGCAGCCGCGTCGCTATTTATGCCTTAAGATTTTTTTCGTCAAATATAGAATTCACTTTCTAAAGAGTTGAGGTAACCAACAAATGCAAAAATATTTTAAACCGACTTCAAAATAAGGAGGTCAGTTTGTTTCAACCAGACTGGTAGATTCCGAGATTAGCGCGTTCGAATAAACAAACCCTTTATCTTTCTTCATTGTATTGGTATAGATTATACCAATTTAAGTACTTAGGTACCTATATTTATAGTTCCTTTGGACAATAAATAAAATCCCCAGACAATCACACTAACTACATGGCCTCAAAGTAAGCGAAGCTTGTGTTATGAGATACCATGTAGCGAACTAGGGGGGAACCTAGAATATAAAATACATATATAGATTTTTTGAAGAAATGTGAAAGGCAATCGATTTCATTGTCCATTAAATTTCGGAATAAGTATTTAAAAATACAAATTTTTTTACATTTGTACTTCACAGGAAAACAGCAACAGCTACTTAAAACCAGTTTCAAAACATTATATCATTGCATCATGTTCGCTAATTCCTTTTATTTAAATGAATACTATGTAAGTAGATACCTGCCTACATTGAAACCTAAACCAATTTTTGGTATTGACTACCAGTAAAGTTATTTGACCATTATTTACATTGCTGACCCAATAACGAAGTGTCAAGTTCAATTGTTCAAGTTATGTAATAAGTAACTGTGTATGTACTGTCTTATTTATTTCTTAACATATAAGGCGTAAAGCTATACATGGCTAATGTTCATAAATACACGTTAAAGAAGTATACACCGATAAAATATCAACTGTTCACATGCAAAATTTGAGGACATTTCCTAAAATAATACAATTAAAAAAATACTACCGGATGAAAATATGAACACACAGTTAATAAAAGCATATCACGGCAACTTAATAACAATAATTTTGCCAAAGAAAGTTAAAACGAAAGTTACATCTCGTAAATACTTTCACTCTTTGATACGTGTTATGTTAATACATACTGTTTGCTATATGCATTCACGAATGCACTCTATCATGCATTGATTTAGAATTCAGAATTGTTTGACATAGTAGATATCTTATTAATTATTAGAGGCAAGAAGATAAATTATTGTCATTGTCGTTTACGAGAAGTAGGTATGAATAAGCAGTATACTTAAGTATAAGCAGGTCCGATGACCACAGCTACCGGTGACCTTTGCGTGGGTCAACATAATTGTTTACCTTTTTAAGTAGGTACCTATACCCTTTTGACGTAATGCATTATGTTTTTATTATACATATAGAAATGAGTACCTATAGTCGATATGTAAAGGCCGAAGGCGAAAATGGCGTAGAATTATAACGTGAATCAACGAATAATTCTTAAACGTAGTGTACATCCATTCAATAAATTTAAATCAAAAATTAAATACACTCTATATCGAAGAGTTTATTATAAAACTGAAGATTATTTAGACAATAAATAGGCATGGACGCACACAACAGGATCATTCTAAAAGTTTCTAATTACTTATTAATTTTGTTTACCACTTGGCTGTGCAGTATGACATATGGCATACTAGTGACTGTTCCACTCACTTACTTTCTTGTCAAGACAACAGCAAGAACGTCATGCACCCTCAGGCGGCATGGCTTGTGGTAGCGTCGGGTGTCGGGTCACCCTCTTCCCTAAAATGTGGTTGAGGACTGTGATGGCTGGTGCTTGCGTTATACTCGTGAACTGGTGCTGCTAGCGGTGACAAGTCGTTTTGCTGATGATACTATGACTATTTTATTCCATTCTTGTTTAAATACTCTAGTCCCAGTTTGTCACGTGTTCGTGTGGTGCATCCACAGCTCAATGCACCTACTATGTAAGCAATTTGGTTGTGGCATGACATTGACTCTCACAATTAGCTGTCTTGTGTTTGTTTTGTTTCATGCGATGGTCAATTTGTACCTATTTGTATTAATTCGTATAATTCTGACTGAAAAAGAGTGCCAAGATTTTTTTTCCGCCGGTTTTTTTATCTCTTAGTCTACTGTAATATCTTATTAAACAACTAGTTAAAGCAGAAGTATGTGATGACTGACTTCATCAAGTGTTGACGACCGGCTGGTGTAGGCGTAACGTACATTGCCTTCTATGCCGGAGGTCCTGGGTTTGAATCCCGGCGGCGACGGATATGTGTGTGCTGAACACAGATATTAGTCGTCAAGTCATGGAGGTTTATATGTTTATTTAAGTTTATTTTCTAATAAAAAATATGTATTTATTCAATATGTATGTTTATACAATGTGTTAGGGTTCCGACTTTTGATACTTTACCTACGTGATATACATCAAATTTCATCGACAAAAGTCACCTTAGGGGGGGGCGCACCCCTCACCCCTCGTGATGGGGGTGATTTAAAAATTTCGTTTCTCTGGTTTGCTTTAAGTTCGTAAAACCATTTTTTTTTCATATTTATTGTGTGTATCTTGTTGAATTACATCTCATTTTAAAGCTTATTAAATTTACCAACTTTTGATACCACATTCACTAAAAAGTCATAAGAAGAAAAGAATTAATTTTAATGACTTAGAAAAAAAATCTTACTTTTTTGTAGTATTTTTTTAGTTTTTTGTCATTAAAAAAAAAACGAAGCCCTTAACAATGCATTTTTTTCTTCTTAACTAGTACTATTTGAGTTTATCTTTCTAACGATACAGAATACGACAGTTTAACTTCAAAGAAACAGTCCTAACTGCTAAGCTAAAATGACATCAAAATAAAAGACACGAAATTTACAATCTCTTTTTTATTTAGTTTTGCCGATTTTAAGTCAATTTAACAATTGTTCAAAGTGACCACCATTGTTTAATAAACAAGAAGTAGCCCTTAATGCTACTTGTTGTGTAGCTCTTTTAATCATAGCTCTGTCGGCTTTTAATTCATCAGCTGCGGTCATAATTTTTTGCAGCAGCTCTTCTCTTGTTGTAGGCACCTCTAGGTAAACCCCCACAGGAAGAAATCTAGAGGTGTCAAATCAGGGCTACGAGCCGGCCAGGCAATTGTTCCTCCTCTTCCAATCCAGGGGGTGTAGTGTTCATCCACATATGCTCGTACATTCCGGGCAAAATGGGCAGGAGCTCCATCCATTTGCAAATAAAAAGACCGGCGTTCACGTCTGTACCTACTCCAATGGTAGCTCATGTAGGAAATCCCCTCTTAGAAATTCCAAGAATCTCTCACCATTAAGATTGTCTGGTAAGACGATGGGACCTAGCAGCTCATCATCAATAATGCCTGCCCACACGTTGATCGAGAATTCGTGTTGGAACGAGGCGGGCCTCACAGCATGGGGATTTTCATTAAGCCACAAATGATGGTTTCGGTGGTTGGTTATCCCAGCTCTTGTGAATTTGGCTTCATCAGTCCATAATATTCGCCGTACGAAGTTTGCATCATGTCTCACTTTCCTATTAAGCCACGCACAGAACACAAAGCGAGCAGCATAATCTGGTTCAATTAAATTCTGAACTCGACGAAAATGAAACGGCCGTAATCCTTCCCGACGTAGAACTTGCCACACCGACCAATGCGAAATCCCAAGTCTTCTGGCAATATTTCTAGTGCTAAGTCGCGGGTCACTGGCAATCATTTCAATGATTTCTTCTTCCATGTCTGGTCTCCCCACAACAGCACGTTCATTAGGCGGCTGTCGGATTCCATGAGTGCGCAATCTTGCAAAAACGCTTGCAAAAGTTGGAGCAGAAGGTATGCGCCTTGTAGGGAATCTAATTCGATATTCCCGAACAGCAGCCGCAGCGTTTCCATTGGCGTATCCATAAATAAATACAATGTCGGCCACTTCACTTGGTGAATAATTAACTGCCATAGTATCGAGTAAGTAGTACTTAGCTAAATTCGAAAGTAAAACTTTGTAGCAATCGCAACGAGAAACGAAGGACAACTGATTAGCAAGTAGAAATCCTAACCAGTACCTTAGTATTGTTATCTCATTCACTATTAGACTGAAAGAGATTCATGTTTCGACTCGTACGATGCGCGGGGCGACGTGATTGGTGCGCTCTAGCCTTTCGGCACGGGCCTCGCCCTGATCATCCCTCGCCAACGCAGCGAGCGCAGAGGCAGTCAGGCGAAAACCTGAAGCAACCTGCTACCGCATTGCGCGCGCGCTCTAACTCGCGAGTCTTGATAGTACTTAAATTTTGTAACTAGGACGTATTAAAATTATCTAGGACGTTTATTGTCCTTAGTAAAATAAACTTTTGATATTTTAATTTCGTGTTTCCTTTTAACTAATTACTGAACCGGGCCTAAATTTTGGCATCGTTAGAAAGATAAACTCAAATAGTACTAGTTAAGAAGAAAAAAATGCATTGTTAAGGGCTTCGTTTTTTTTTTAATGACAAAAAACTAAAAATACTACAAAAAAGTAAGATTTTTTTTCTAAGTCATTAAAATTAATTCTTTTCTTCTTACACACAATAAATATGAAAAAAAAATGGTTTTACGAACTTAAAGCAAACCAGAGAAACGAAATTTTTAAATCACCCCCATCACGAGGGGTGAGGGGTGCGCCCCCCCCTAAGGTGACTTTTGTCGATGAAATTTGATGTATATCACGTAGGTAAAGTATCCAAAGTCGGAACCCTAACACATTGTATATTTCTTAAGTATATCAGTTAACTAGTATCCATAACACAAGTTCTTTAAGAAAGTGTCAGAAATATTTATTTATAAATAAATATTTCTGACACTGAAATTCCTAAGATGAATAAACTTATTTTGATTTTTTTTTGTCATTGAGTACCGTTTTACGCAAGTAAATTTAATTCCATTGTGTTAGACGAACAATGTTGCAGCGCAATTATTGTTTTCAAGACTTAATGACAGATTTTAGTTCAATCCGCAAAACCGTTTCATCGTGAAAAAGATGAACATCTATTATCACACGGAGGAAAGTAAAAGTAATAGATATTTAATTACCATCACAACAGAAGTATAAAAAGTTAAAAGAAACACATTTTAAAATACATTACAAACAAATAGATTTCTTCTAGTGAACTCCTTATAATAAGCCCTTAGTCCAAAAACCAAAAAGCTAGCCAAGTCAATAATGTCAGGGTTGGTTTGCAGATGTTTGAATTTAGAGGAAGCGGCGATGGCTTCTGAAATAACTGTAAAACTCTGGCAAATAATTCAATGCAGTAAACTGACAGATCGAAATGTCAAATAGAAAAATAATGATACCAGTTAAAAACTTCGTAGTGTAAGTACTGAATGAGAATGATTGAAAACAAACGAGTGTTGGTCATTCGTTTCGCATAAAATTAAAAAAATATATATATAAATAATTGAATTCGAGGTGTGTCCTATATCTTTGCAGTAACTTTAATGCAAATAATTAATTACCAAACATACCTTGTGCTTTAAAACCGTTACAGAAGAAGTAAAATCGACTTGATAACTTCTTGCTTTTTAAATTCGTTTTGTCGTTAAAAATGAAATTTTAAGAATAGTTGCCCTTCGCTAACAGCACCATAAAAGAAGAAAAATCTTGTGAGCCAAAATATTTTATTGCCATACATTACAATATTATTATTTAAAAAAATAACATTCATTCAGTTAAACCACATTACAATTTTTTTATTCCCGAAAGTGGGCACACTGGAACTGTCATTTTACTGCATTGAATTATTTGCCAGGGTATAGATATAGATTTTTAAAAGATTTGACGTATTAAACTGTGAATACTAATAATTGTACGTATAAAATCCGGGTAGAAAAGTGTTTTTTTTTTTTATTATTTATTTAATAATACTCATGGAAATATTTTTATTCTTCAGACCCTTGGACAGAACTCGATGTGGGTGGCTCGGTTGCTGATCTCTCTGGTGGAGTTCCAGTCTCGCAACATCCTGAGGGCAGCCGCGCTCGCGGAGCTCATCCTCTTCCCCATCACAATTCTAATGGCTCTTGGGTGAGTGTCCGAGATCAGTGTCAATTTAATGTCAGTAGGACTATTACTTTTTATTATTATTAGATATTATTTTGTACTTCAAAATCTACACGCCATTTTTGGCGGAAAGGATCCGATAACCTGACCGTATCAAGATATGAAAGACAAACCGGTGAACGATTCGGGCATGACGATGAAAACCGCGTGCTGGAGCGAACCACCGACGACTCCTAGCCTTTCAAGGTTTTAAACAGCGTGGCTGTGGTCAAACCTTTTACGGATACTACAACCGGTATTATTTCAGTGGAGATAACTTCCCACATTTCGGTCACCACGTGTGCAAGGTCCAAGTACTTGCGTTGGTTTTCGTTCTCGGCAGGTTCTTTACCTACGATAACGCGGGATAATTATTATTATATTTATGTTATCTTGTTACCGAAATTGGATCAAAAAAATTTTCATAAACATCCGTGGGCGCAGTAACACATCATCTCCGAGACGTATCGTTTATGATTATGCGAACTTACCTGATAATATCTGACCTGTCGTCTGAATATAATAAGCAAATAATAGGTTCTCGAAGCTTAGTGGTTCGCCATTTTCACTCTTTATTTGCTGTTAGGAAAACATTTAGGTAAATACAGACAGTATTTATATTAGCGGAACGTCACTTACTCACTAACTTCATTCTGAGTGCTCGCAGCGATTACAGTTAATGTGTACAGTCTTTTTTAATATGAATTAAAAAAGCCTATGAATAATGTCTATGCGAAAAAGTGAGGAAATTCACGAAAAACTGTCAAAAAAGTTAAAACAATTACAGTGTCTCAAGGTTAGTAGGTCGTGTTACTTATGATAAACAAATGTGCTCATCATGTCTCTGTTATAAGAGTATTAATAATTACAGCGGTACCACCATGAAAATATTATCAGAGCAATCATGAATCCATATCAAGTTACTTCTTTAATTATTTTAATTTTATTTTTGAGTAGGTAATATACTATCCAATAAATTAGTGATGCGAACAGTATTCACAATGAATCCATATACGCACCGTCTCTATTTTTTACTCGATTTAAATATCTTGATACATTTAACAATCTATGGGTTTGAGTGCTTATCTTTTGAAGCTTTTGTAACTCAACGAGTTAGTTTTGCGGAAAGTACTATCGTTTGCTTAAAATATTCAAATATGGTATGGCTTCCGCAAACAAGGTTGCCTTAAAGAAATCGCTTTACAGAGATAAGACCGCCGCGCCTGGTTGTACTTTCTAAACAAACTGGATTTCTTTACTGTATCGTGGACTCATCGTGTACTGTCGAAGCCATAAGTCCATGGACACCGTAAGGTCGATTGTCCTGTGACACTCGGACAGTGAAAATCATTATGTTTCTAAAAAACATGAAAACAGGAATAAAATAAATGTTCGCTCAATATGTAGTCTGATTTTGTAAAGGTATTTTTTCCTACAGTAGCACTCATGTTTGCATAATGCAATATTGGTTCGGGAACTCACATGAATGTGCTAATAGTTAGTGCTAATAACCTGCCGATTGACTGCAGTTAAGTCCTGGGTCACTCTTCTTTTTCTCATTTTCTATATGACATTAGATAAGAAAAATAATAAATATAGATAAAACTACTTTTTACGAGCTAAAATTTGCCATTTATGTATTAATGTCATTTCATTACTATTATTATTTTTGTTTTTGTATATAATTGCAGAATTAGTAAATATAACTTGTATTTAAAATAATGTACGGAAGAGCGGGACCCTCTAACACATTCATTTTGAGCTAAACAGAGGGCCCCAGATGATAACCCTGTAAAACTTGTTTTTAATGAAAATAAAAGTTATTATTATTATTACTTAAATTAGGAATTACAAATTGTTGAAAATTATATATCCTCACTTTAGTGAGTTTATTTGCATATGAGTCTTGCCCGTGACTACTGAAAGGACTCTCATGTAATTTAGCGTACAGATCGTTTATAATCTGGATTTTTATATTTATAGGATATTAAATTTTCTTGAACATATATAAAGGAGAAACACAACTTCCCATACAGGCCTGGGCCCAGGCCTTTTGTTGAGTTAACATTATGATATTTAAAGCTACCGACATAATATACTATCAATAACATGATAAAGAAAGTTTTAGATTCTTTTTCAATCTGAAAACAGATTTATAAATACTTGAAATATGGTAAGAAAAATGAACAGAAAAGGTAGATAGTACTAAGACTATTGAGATTTTTTTGAGAATATTAACTAATGCAAACAGTTCATTAACACATCTTTCATAACTTAATTTAAAGAAAAAAATAAATAATTGGTACACATCCTGTTAATTGATATTGCATAGTGAGATATTGCTGCGACCAGTTTCAATACCACAGTTCATAAAACGATCCATCGTTTTTATCGGTGTTCGGTATGAGAGCAAAAGTATCAGATGAAACAGATGATCGAAAGTCCGTATGCGAAAGCAAAGTTAGTATAAAATCACAAGAAACGCAGAAAAATACAACGGGAGCACTCGTAACGCACTTCAAGAAACGAAACAAATGACGGTTGGAGTTTTGTCAATTTTGACAATGTTTATAGTGATGCCAAAATATAAATGAAAAATCCAAAATATTTTTCAATTGTTTTTATAAATGTTCTTAAAAAATGTGTAAAAGTATTTGAATATTTATGTGAAATAATGAAAAGTGTATTTCATTTTTATTTTTGTATGAATTCTTGATGTTTCCAAAACAATAATCACAAAAATGTTGAGTCGCCGTAATCATAGTTCATTCTTTATCATTTATTTTGTTTCACAGGTCCAATATTTTTGTAGCTTTTTTTATGCAAATACAGAATAATTTTATGAATTTTTTAACATACATTTCGTTTTGTTAACCGAAAAGCCTACGACTGGGATCCTCCTTTTCGGCGTTGTCTGGTGTCTATGTTTTCTTAAGTAAATCTGTTAGCAAAAGCTAATATTGTGGCTTAAATGAAGTCATCTACGTGATGAGATATTATTCTTAAGCCCGATTTACAATTCCATTAGATTAATAGCGAGTTATTTGAGTTTATGGCGAGTCCTCAGCTTCAACTGTTTGTCATGGAAGTGTAAATCGAGTTTTCCTGACTCAGGTTTTAAAAATAAAACTTCATAATCATACGTTGGAAATAGTAATGTATTAAAACCATTCTGTAAAATTTATTTATTAATTTTTGTCTTACAAGGAAAACTTACAGCTAGGACTAAGGACTAATTATAAAACTGGTAATAAGCGATAGCCAAAAAAAGTTTTCACATTTAGGTAAACTGATATTAAACTAAATAACAAAGAAATAGTGGGGATATAAAAGGCAACAAAAAAATAATATTAGTTTAAGTTTTAATTGTTACTCACTTACCATCTTATTAATAAACACGGACTAAGGTCGGATTAAAGCTACGACTAGTTTTATATTTACACAGTATTAATAAATCAAATAAAAAAAAAATCCCAACCTAGTCAAGTTTAATTTTAAATTCAAAGACTTATTTGAAATTTACTTATAATTAAACTTAATGTAGAGACTTATAGAGACGTAACCTATGGTCGCAGACTGACTTTCTTAGAGTCTAAGCTTAACATAACAATTCTTATCTTAGTACAACTTCCTATGCTTAATTGCTTATTCGCCGAACCATACCACCCAAAACTGCAGCGCAGACAGTCTCACGATGTTACTGTAACGGTCGTGGGTGCTAGGGCCGGTGACGTAACTACCTTTGTTCCTTAAATGTTTAATCTACCTGCAGTTTACTGTTTATGAAGATGTGTTTAACTTTTTATATTGAAAACAGTATTTCGTATACTTTAATTTTGTTCAACAGTAAACAGTATAATGTAGTGAAAAACAGTATAATAATTTAAAAAAAAGGTATGGTTGGCAACCCTAGATGGATTAGTAGCCTTTTAGGAGACGCCTATCCAGTGGCGGTGGGGCTTTTTAGGGTTTTCTTTCTTTTTAAATAAATGAAAAATGTGATAAATAAAAAAATAAAAATTACCCGACTAGGATTCGAACCTGGGACCTCTCGTTTGCCGGACGAGTGCTCTTCCACTGAGCTACCGGGGCCTGCATTAATTTCGAGTTACGCCCCGAAATTACTTATCACATTTCTTTTTGTTTTTACGTTATATTGCTAACGTAGCTCCATCTTATGGTATAGCTTTGCAGCTAAGACCGAGTACCGCCAGCCCAGTGGAAGAGCACTCGTCCGGCAAACGAGAGGTCCCAGGTTCGAATCCTGGTCGGGTAATTTTTATTTATCACATTTTTAATTTATTTAAGAATAATTGAGCATTTTAAATGCAAAAACTTAAAAACATTATTTGCTTTCTTTTCTTTTCCGCACTGCGCTGCTTGTCTTTTAATTTTTAACGGTGTTATATTTTAATTGTTTGCAGTGGGCTATGCAGTTTGATGACTCCTCTGCTATACTACTACGTAGTCGCCGGCCGCTACTGCTCCAGACGTAACCCCTACACGAGAAATACGCTTAAAGAATTAAGAGGCGCTGCTGAAAGGTAAACCACGATCATTTCACTGCAATTTTTGTGTTTGAGATAAAGAAAAAAAATAACAACAATTGATTTTCCAGCTTAAGTCTTGGGTTTGTATCTAACTGGTTAATGGTTTTTATGGACATAGATTTAAACTTTTTTCAGTCAATAATTTTCGTTGTCAATTCTTCAAACTGTCTAAACATCTTTCTTAGAAGAGCTTAAATCTGAGTATGTTTTCATAATAAGAACCATACAAAAGGGCTTCAGAAAAATGTGTGTGCGAGGTCGTTTTTTTATGTTACTGCACTCCGCCTAACACAGCGATGACCCTTAGACAATTGTTAATAGCGAGATGTTTGTTGTGATGTAATAAATTCTTGTCATCCTTTCATTCATCCTTTGTGACTGGTTATATATGACCTTGTACTTTCGCGATCAACAGCTGTGAAATAAACGTTATTCTCTCCTTCTTTCCAGGCTTGCGGCGCGGCCGGCATTGCCGGGTATCCTATCATCAGCCATCCACGCCGGCATCCGCCTCGTGTGCTGCCTCGAGCCCCGACACGCGCAGCAGATACACCAGCAGTAGAGCGGGAGCAGGACAGGTAATTATCTACAAGGTGTTCCTGTTGATTTCCCATAACTCTAGGGTATTAATGGGACCATGTATAGAATCAAATAACATGTGAATAATTTTACATTTTTTTTCTCTTTTTCATACAAAATAATTCAATTAAGTCAAAACATCTTATGTAAAACACCTTTATGCGAATTTTCTATCCCTTTTATTATCGCTATGCACAGGTAAAGTTCGCAACGCTTTGCGTTTTAGGTACATTGTATGCAACGTTCCTCAACGTTTAAAATGTTTTTGTTGTTTATTGTATGGCCTCAGTGACACGCGTCTATTGAATGAATGTTAAAGAGATTTTACAAAGGTGATAATTTATGAAATCATTATATTAAGATTGATGATATCTTGGAAAGTATGCACTTTTGAACCACATATTCTTTGGCAAAAGGTATTACCTTTTTAGTTAGGAAAAAAACCTCAAAGTTATGGTTCAAAAAGATCAAAAAGAACGCAATTGGAACTATAAATAATTAATTCACAGTCAGCAGACTTGCAAATAGCTGATACATGGAAGATTAAAGGTCAGATCACCCCTCTACAACACAAATGTTTATAACACCCCTAAAAATTTCAGGTATCCGTTTATTGAAGCAAGCCTGTTCTGTTATTACCGTCAGAAAAATTAAAGTTATTAAAAGGCCTAGTAACTGGGACTTACTATCTGAATGCCTTGAGTGGCTAACCTAGTGGCAATTGCCCTGTAGTTAGATTAATTAAATCCATATTCCTGTTTGTACCCCTTTATAGGAACAATTATTTTTTTATTTTGACGACACTGCTTTTTACAACAAATCTCTTAATCATAGTTTCATTCATTTCAGAACAAAGAAGAAACTGCAATCTTTTGGTGACAGCATCATACATCACTTTGGGACACAACTTCAAGACAAACATCTCACTGTCTCACTCTTAAATATATAAAACAACTCGTAAGCGAGAAAGCATAATAATATCATAACGGAAATCATAAAGCTAGCCACTTTTTGTACTACATGTCTATCATTTTAAACTTGAAGAATTAAATGCAAAGAATGTTTTTTGATACAGTAGCTCAATTTTTGAATGACTTGTTGGATGATTGTAAATCTTCGATGTTGTATTTTTCAAGTTTGTTTTTTTTTAAACGCAGTATCATGTATATTTTCTTTATACAACTCACATTTAAGGCATTTTTTCGTCACAAACATTTAGTTTGTCACAACAATGAACAGTATTGTCACAGAACAATGTATTTTATTAAGTTAAGTTGTTAAGGTAAATCTTGGTCCAAGTTATGTTAAGTACATATTTAAGGAAATAATCATAATGCTAGATGAGTATTAATAAAATTGTTTTAATAATATATTTGCAATTCATATTTGAATATTTTATTAAACTGTACTTATACTTTTGGTTGGAAAATTGATAAGACTTTTTTGTATATCATTTATTATTTTCACTGTGACAAATTGTGTGTAATAAATTGCTTTTTTGGCTACAGTTGCCCGTGGAAATGACAGTTTATACTTTTATTGTAATGCACATGGTTTGGGGTGAATGTAGACTTTTTTAAATAAAATGTCGATAGTAAAATTTATTTTTTATTTATAAACTGATGTCAGTAAATCCTTTATAGTTAAACTTTTTACCAATGACTAAAGAAAACTAATTTTACACTTTATTTCTCTTAAAGTAAGTTTTTGTATTCAATGCTAAAATATGATAAAATATAGATTCAGACATTGTATTTTACAATTTGTTTCTAGGATATACAGGGTGTTCGGCACAACGTTAGACATAGGAAAATGGGGGGTAGGTGGGGTGGTCCGTTAACTAACCAGCACGAAATATTTTTCCTAGGACTCAAGTTTTTTTTAATTTTTTTTTCATATTTTTGGATTGTTTTGCCTATGTACTTTTTAAACCCGTCAATTTTTTTTTCAAGGGCACGTCATATTATTTCTTGTGTCCGTGTCGACCGCGCGGCCACGGCGTTTTTTCTTACATCTAACCATGCCAAGATTATGTAAAAATTTGTAAAAGTCGATTCCTAAAAACATAAATTTGTAAAAGGTATAGTTAAAAAGTTATAAGGGTTTGAACGTGGCCGCGCCATTGAAACAATGCGAACCGCGCGGCCACGTAGATCTTTAAAACTAAACATTGCAGAGACCTGAAATTTAGGTAAAACACGGATTGAATATGTAAAAAAATTGTAAAAATATAGAAAAAAATCCTGGATTTACATTTTAGAAGCTGTAAGCTTATAACACCATGGCCGCGCCATTGACCGGTATAAAATTACGTTATCGTCGATATCTCGCTGGAAAAGCATAGCAGACGTCTAAAGTTTTTTGTAAAACCTGGATTCGAATTTGTAAAAACTAGTAAAAATATAATAAAAAATATAGGTATACATAATAGGAGCTGTAAGACCACAAACCCATGGCCGCGCCATCGAAACGTTAGAAAAGTACTTTACCGTCGATAGCTTGCTGAAGAAGCATCTCAGAAGTCTGAACTATTTTGTAAAACCAAGATTTAAATTTGTAGAAACGATTAAAGATGCACAAAAAACTCTTAGGGTCATATTTAAGGAACTGTAGCATTGAATCTTTAGTACGGCTTGAATACATCGACAGGGTGACCATGGTTTGTTGATGACAGAAATGTCCTTTATAATATAAATGATATAAAACTACTTTTTAACCGGATTAATCGCGTATAATTTATATTTTACATTTTAACTCGACGTTTCGGTGTCTTTGTAGACCCCTTGGTCACGAGATCAAATAAATTATACGCGATTAATCCGGTTAAAAAATTAGTTTTATTTAAATTATAAATCGTGAAAACTTAAGACAATATTATAAATTAAGTATATCTAAAGGATTGTAAATTGAATAAAATGAATCGATAAAGTAAAAAATATATGTTTATTTCTTTAAAAACACAGATAATCTTAGTCTTCGTCTATTAGACCATATGTCAAATTATGGATTGTCATAGGTTGTAATAAACTTGCGTGTGTTCCGAATTTATTATCGTCATAACAAATCATTTCAGAGGTATTTAATAAGCAATAACATAACACTTGTAATGCCCAATGAGTCCTACTGGGTTTGTGGTCTTACAGCTCCTATTATGTATACCTATATTTTTTATTATATTTTTACTAGTTTTTACAAATTCGAATCCAGGTTTTACAAAAAACTTCAGACGTCTGCTATGCTTTTCCAGCGAGATATCGACGATAACGTAATTTTATACCGGTCAATGGCGCGGCCATGGTGTTATAAGCTTACAGCTTCTAAAATGTAAATCCAGGATTTTTTTCTATATTTTTACAATTTTTTTACATATTCAATCCGTGTTTTACCTAAATTTCAGGTCTCTGCAATGCTTAGTTTTAAAGATCTACGTGGCCGCGCGGTTCGCATTGTTTCAATGGCGCGGCCACGTTCAAACCCTTATAACTTTTTAACTATACCTTTTACAAATTTATGTTTTTAGGAATCGACTTTTACAAATTTTTACATAATCTTGGCATGGTTAGATGTAAGAAAAAACGCCGTGGCCGCGCGGTCGATACGGACACTTATTTCTTTATTACAATTTAGGAGATTAGTAGGTCTTTTTTCGATTAAAAGATGCTCATGCACTGCTAGAAATAAAGATTTGGCCTCTCTTAAGAAACTCAACTACTCGTTGCATTTAAAAAAAATATAAGAGTGATAGATAACTTCTGAATTGCTAAAACATCTCTAAAGTGTGAGCTTTCTACATAGTTCAGTACTTTTTTTTAGTACTTTGAAACTACTTTATTTTCTTTAGATAAATTTTTCGAGGCGGACCATTTCGATAAGAATCTACTTATGTATGTCTAAAGTTAAATGTTATGCAAAATTTATCAATGCTAAGGTTGAAAATAAATTAAACGACCAATTAAAATTTCGTATCTTTTATTAAAAACATCAATAACTTGCTTAATTACAATCATAAAACGTCAATTTGAGCAAGACTTCGTTTAGCTTAATTTCTGAATAATAGTTATCCTAATTCCTGGATTGGTCGGGGTGGTCCACTTACCTGGCCCGCACGATCGCTAGACCTCTCCCCTCTCGACTTTTACGTCTAGGTTAGGGCCAAGTGGGCCACACATCTGAAGTGTCCAGTCTTGGGGAACTTATCATTCACATTGATGCTGCATTCGAGAATATGAAACAGGAAATATAACTTCATACAACAACAATTAAAATTAAAAAATGATGCAGAACGTGCATTGCAAATGAGGATGTAAGTCCGGATGGCTGAACTATTTGTCGTATAAAGATGGCTCTTGCCTAGATCAATAACATATCGTAGGTGACCAGGTAGTTTATTAAAAAAAACAAATAAAAGGTGTTCAGCAAGAATTTCGTAATTATGAGCTGCTCGGATCTCAGCTCCAAGACGGTTTTGAGAGCCCAGTTCTTATCAAAAGTATAGTGGCTGGATATGTGAATGGATCCAAAGTTGTTTCATTCAATTTGATGCAACACTTTTAAAGAAACAAAAACAAAGTGTCCAGCTGGCCATAATCCGGTCCGCTGAACCACTTTGTTTTTTGCCAATATATCAATAGTTATCGCACTGAGAGCGGCGAATTTAGAAAAAATAGTTTATAGATATGTAAAATTATAATTATAGTCTTAAATATGAATGGCAAATGCATTTAAGAGTAACAGGCAAAAATATTTTGTTGAAACTTAAACTTCCGGCTGGCCGGACCACCCATTCCAGCACTTCTGAAAGGCCTACCTACTCAGTGGGAATGTCAAAAAACGTTTAGTGACTGGGACGAAGAACACAAATGTTCGTTTGTGACTACTTATATCTGAAATAACTGTTAATGCATACTAAGCCATATTTGGCGTGTGCAAAAAAACTTCCTAAAAATTAATATTATTTTATTTTATTTTCATAGGACAACATATAGTGTGTAATTGCTAAAAAATTACATTATAAATAATTTGACACCATTTAAGTGTTGTCACAAATTACTAACTGTATTACATAGGTTCTCATACAACATTTTTTTTCAAATCTATTTAAAAAGGTTTTAAAATCATGCAGCAATTATTAATAAAGGTAAGTTAGGTTAAATTACAAAACAGAATAAAAACAAACAAACACAAAAACAGTGCTGATTAAGCTGAAAGGAAATACCAGCTACCCAGGAATCAAACCCAAAAGTCATGCATTCACGGCAGTCCGAGGCAAGGAAAGCATAAACAATAATAGTAACGATTAAGGTGTTCCTATGCAGAACCACAACCTTGACAGAGACCGCTTAATACTACCGGGGTTCGTTAAGAATAAGTCAAACTCTTTTTACCCACGACGGAACGGAGACGGTATATGCGTTTGGGGTGAGAGGGTGTTTGTGCAAACTATGTTACCATTTATCTCCAGAACCACTGGTCCGATTTTAATGCGGTTTTCAGTAATCGCTTTGGATTTGCTTGGTGCATGTTCTTAGATAGGTGTAGCGGTAACAACTCACCAGGGGGCGCTGCAGTAAACTTTTGTTTGTAAAAGCCAATGTTACCATTTCCCTCCAGAACCACTGGTCTGATTTTAATGCGGTTTTCAGTAATCGCTTTGGATTTGATTGGTGCATGTTCTTAGATAGGTGTCGCGGTAACAACTCACCAGGGGGCGCTGCAGTAAACATTTGTTTGTAAAAGCCAATGTTACCGTTTATCTGCAAAACCATTGGTCCGATTTAAATGCTGTTTTCAGTGATCGCTTTGGATTTGATTAGCGCATGTTCTGAGATAGGTGTTACGGTAACAACTCACCAGGGGGCGCTGCAGTAAATATTTGTTTGCAAACCATTGGTCCGATTTGAATGCCGTTTTCAATTATCGCTTTGGATTTGATTGGTATAATGTTCTTAAATAGGTTTAACGGTAACAACTCATCAGGGGGCGCTGCAGTAAACATTTGTTTGTAATAACAACCATTAATTCTGCAAAACCATTGGTCCGATTTAAATGTGGCTTTCAGTGATCGCTTTGGGTTTGATTGGTGCATGTTCTTAGATAGGTGTTACTGTAACAACTCGCCAGGGGGCGCTGCATGTTACCATTAATATTTAAAACCGCTGGTCCGATTTTAATGCGGGTAACAACTCATCAGGGGGCGCTGCAGTAAACATAAAGCCATCACTGAAAACCGCATTAAAATCGGACCAGTGGTTTTGAAGAATGGTAACATTGGTTTGCACAAACCATTCTACGTAATATGATATCGAGTTACATTACAACAAAGCCCCACCAAAGTTGAGCCACCAGCAAAGTTGAGTTGTAAATACTTATTATAATACTTCACTATGTATTTAAATAAACAACATGGGTTTTCCAGCGGTGGTGGGGACATTAGAGGGCTGATGAGGAACGAGGTATTGTGTTATGTAATGTATGGTACCTATATTATGCTCTTTAAAAAGTTTGAAATAAAAAACAAAATAAAAATTTTGAAAAACCCACGACGCGACGGTTAAAAAGTAATTGAAAAAGAATAAAATAATTTAAAATTCCCCGACTGAAATGATTTATGTGACGAGAGATAATTAACGTGAAAATCTTTTTTAAAAGTTCACTTAATCTCACACAAAGTCGGTCATATCATGAACAACATACTATTCGTTTTCATAGCACTTCCCTACGCTTACCTATTCGGTTCTCGAAGATGTAGATGTCGCAATAACATAGGTATTCAACTCCCTATGAACTTTATAAGAAGAGCAAGAAAATCCGTCTGGGGCTGCCATTGAATGAATTCGTTTTGTAGTTTTATATTGAAATTTAAAATATTGATGGCAGCCCTCGACGGATTTTCTTGCTCTTCTTATAAAGTTCATAGGGAGTTGAATACCTATGTTATTGCGACATCTACATCTTCGAGAACCGAATAGGTAAGCGTAGGGAAGTGCTATGAAAACGAATAGTATGTTGTTCATGATATGACCGACTTTGTGTGAGATTAAGTGAACTTTTAAAAAAGATTTTCACGTTAATTATCTCTCGTCACATAAATCATTTCAGTCGGGGAATTTTAAATTATTTTATTCTTTTTCAATTACTTTTTAACCGTCGCGTCGTGGGTTTTTCAAAATTTTTATTTTGTTTTTTATTACCCACGACGGAACGGAGACGGTATATGCGTTTGGGGTGAGAGGGTGTTTGTGCAAACCAATGTTACCATTTATCTCCAGAACCACTGGTCCGATTTTAATGCGGTTTTCAGTAATCGCTATGGATTTGATTGGTGCATGTTCTTAGATAGGTGTAGCGGTAACAACTCACCAGGGGGCGCTGCAGTAAACATTTGTTTGTGCAAACCAATGTTACCATTTATCTCCAGAACCACTGGTCTGATTTTAATGCGGTTTTCAGTAATCGCTATGGATTTGATTGGTGCATGTTCTTAGATAGGTGTAGCGGTGATAACTCACCAGGGGGCGCTGCAGTAAACATTTGTTTGTGCAAACCAATGTTACCATTTATCTCCAGAACCACTGGTCCGATTTTAATGCAGTTTTCAGTAATCGCTATGGATTTGATTGGTGCATGTTCTTAGATAGGTGTAGCGGTAACAACTCACCAGGGGGCGCTGCAGTAAACATTTGTTTGTAAAAGCCAATGTTACCGTTTATCTGCAAAACCATTGGTCCGATTTAAATGCTGTTTTCAGTGATCGCTTTGGATTTGATTAGCGCATGTTCTGAGATAGGTGTTACGGTAACAACTCACCAGGGGGCGCTGCAGTAAATATTTGTTTGCAAACCATTGGTCCGATTTGAATGCCGTTTTCAAGATTTGATTGGTATAATGTTCTTAAATAGATAATGAGGAACGAAGTGTTGTGTAATGTAATGTATGGTACCTATATTATGTTCTTTAAAAAGTTTGAAATAAAAAACAAAATAAAAATTTTGAAAAACCCACGACGCGACGGTTAAAAAGTAATTGAAAAAGAATAAAATAATTTAAAATCCCCCGACTGAAATTATTTATGTGACGAGAGATAATTAACGTGAAAAGCTTTTTTAAAAGTTCACTTGATCTCACACAGAGTCGGTCATATTATGAACAACATACTATTCGTTTTCATAGCACTTCCCTAGGCTTACCTATTCGGTTCTCGAAGATGTAGATGTCGCAATAACATAGGTATTCAACTCCCTATGAACTTTATAAGAAGAGCAAGAAAGTCCGTCTGGGGCTGCCATTGAATGAATTCGTTTTGTACTTTTATATTGAAATTTAAAATATTGATGGCAGCCCTCGACGGATTTTCTTGCTCTTCTTATAAAGTTCATAGGGAGTTGAATACCTATGTTATTGCGACATCTACATCTTCGAGAACCGAATCGGTAAGCCTAGGGAAGTGCTATGAAAACGAATAGTATGTTGTTCATAATATGACCGACTCTGTGTGAGATCAAGTGAACTTTTGAAAAACCTTTTCACGTTAATTATCTCTCTTCACATAAATAATTTCAGTCGGGGGATTTTAAATTATTTTATTCTTTTTCAATTACTTTTTAACCGTCGCGTCGTGGGTTTTTCAAAATTTTTATTTTGTTTTTTTAGGTCTAATTGGTTCACAAACTGCGCAGTTCTAATAAAAAATGTTTTTTACGATAATTAGTGCTACTAAGTGGAGAATGTAGATATACAGGATGCCTGACCGTTTTTGTTGGTACCCGTAGACTGACTTTTGAAAGCAGATATGGAGAATCGATCTTTGACTGTGCTACTTTTATCATTAGTGATATATCCGCAATTTTACGTCATTCTTTCAAAGGTAAGAAATGATGTCTTTTACATCTTAGTTCGTAACGTTCATCATATTGCTTACATTTAAATTGCAGATATCTCATGAATTTACGCTGCACAGTCTCAAGTCTATTTATATGAACTTCGTACTGCGGGTTCCATACCTGTGAACCATACTCAAGGATGCTGCGTACTAGACTACAGTAAAGAATCTTCGCAATTTTTACACCACTGAATTGGGAACTAGATCGCAATACGAATCCCAAAGCCTTGTTAGCTTTTTTAGCTATATAATCTATATGTTCCTCGAACGTAAGTTTGGAATCTAATATTATTCCTAGGTCCGTTATCTTATCAACACGCTGCAACCGTTGATTTTTGAGACGATATGAAAACATTCAGGGCTGCGATTTCCCAGTAAAACTAATTTGGTGACATTTAAGTATATTCAGGTCTAGGCAATTTTTGGTGCAATATTCCTCAAAACGTTTTAGGTCTTCCTGTAATAACTCACAATCTACTGGAGATACAATGTCCCTATATATTTTCACATCGTCGGCATAAAGGAGAAATTTTGAGTTAGCAAAACAGTTGCCAACGTCGTTGATGAAGATATTAAATAACAACGGTCCGAGCAACGATCCCTGTGGGACTCCGGACGGTACCAAACGCCAAGAGGAACAATAGCCATTCAACGCTTCAGACTGAGAGCGATTTTCAATATATGACGAAAACCATCTGAATAATGCTCCGTGAATGCCCGCAAGTAACAGCTTTTTTAGAAGGATTTGGTGTTCAATGCGATCAAATGCCTTACTGAAGTCTGTATAAATTGTATCTATTTGTACACCTGAATCCATCGCTGACGTTACGAAATCAACGAATGATAGAACATTAGTTGTGGTTGATTTGTTTTTTAAGAAGCCACGTTGTTCGGGTAATAATGTATTAGAAATTGTAATGTAAACTTGATTATAAATAAGTTTCTCAAATATTTTAGCAAACTGACAAACTGATATTGGTCTATAATTTATTACATCGCCTTACTCATTATTAGACACTAAAAACTCATTTCATATAAAGATTACATCCTAATCATTACGAAAATATTTTTGTTACTGAGGTTACCTCCTACTTTTATCATATAAAACAACAATTTCAAAAACGAGAATATCCTGCAGCACTTCTTCGTGCAGATAGATCGTAGAAATAAATGTATTTTTGGAAAAAAAAATTGTAAGTTGTCAACGAGTCGATCTACTTACGAGATAAAGTTCCGTTTTAATAATAAAATCCCCAGACAATCACACCAACTACATGGCCCCAAAGTAAGCATAGCTTGTTTATGGGAACCTAGAATATAAATAAATAAATAGATAAACACCCAGACACGGAACGTTTTTTTTTTTCTTGTTCCGTGCGGGGATCGAACCCGCAACCACTGGCGTCTGAGGCAGATAGGTTTACCCCATCGCCAAAGTGGTCGTCGAATATGATAATAAAAATTACAATTGTAGGTAGGTATACCTACTTAAAAAAAAATCTTTCTTGTTACCCCATATGGATTTGTATGCGGTAGAGGATTAAGACAGATTAAATTTTACGAAGTTAGAGTTGCCCCGATCGAGCGCTTTCTGGACGGGGTACTACAAGGGACGATCCACTCCACGTTTCGGTCAACGCTCGAGTTATGTGCCGCGCGCGACCTATACCTAACGAATAATGCCTGAGCTTAGGAGGTCATCAATGTGCAGGAAGAGAGTTGGGGGGAATATTATCCTGGCTGGCATAGTTGTAATAAGGCAAAACGGCTCAGAAACGACCTACTAGAAACGACATTGGCCTCGGAAAATAAGATCTTATCCAGTTGCAGAGTCCGATCAGTATGTCATTTGCAACTTTTGTACACGTTCTTTAAAGCACCTGCTTTATAGGTGATTGCAAAAAATCGATAGTTGACGGAATCATTACATCTTCCTCAGTGGGTATTGGTTGTGTGTTAGGCAGCTACTGCTGCTGTAAAGCTGATTCATCGAATCAAGAATCTGTCTAATCCAGTAGCAAATCTGTCGTTGGGTACGATACGAATCTTACTTATACCGAACAAATTAATAAAAACTAAGTAAGTACCTACATTTTAAAGTTTTATTCTTATTCTACTTATATTAGGGCCTACTTTTGCATAGTAAGCGGATTACATTTTAATTTTACAAAAGTAAGTATACATTTTTTTTACTATACTGCTTTGGAGAAAAAAATGTAATTAGGTACTATTGAGTTACTAATGGTTACTATGCACTAAAGTACTAGAGAAGACCCCGCCCTACGCCAAACTTCAATCAGACGTTTACTAGCTCTTGTATGTCATAATCATACGCCATACATTGTTTTTTGTAAATAAACATTGATAAACGTAAGAAAATGCCATTCTGTGTATTATATACTGCAATAATAACACCAGGAATACGTCAAGAGAATCGTTTTCAAACCCTCAACAAATCCACTTTGATTTGTTGAGGGTTTGAAAACAATTTGGATTTCCATACGTTTTCCATACCTTGGTGGTAGGTAAGTGTAGGTATGTATAAATGTATCGTTCTACGGGTCAAGAAAAGTACCTTTAAGTTGATAAATAATGAATTCGTACGTAGAAATGTAGGGAAAATAAAAAGTTTTTATTTTCAAATAAAATCAGCCCAAAATAGTTATCGTTTCATACGACTATTTATTAGCACAAACCTTAACTTGAAAGTCGAAGGCGTTCCGGAGAAATTCGAAGTTTTCAAATGTTCAAGACATTTATGACTATTTCATCACTATTTTTTGGCATAGTCAAAATTCCTTTCCATTACCATTTCAAAAGTGAGGATTACAGCTTGGAGGACACGATAATTCCTGTAGTGAGCGCTTTATACATATAATGCGGAGCAGGAGAAACACAGTTACCTTGCTTTTGATCGGTTCAACTAGCGTTTTAAAAGTTGTGACGTTTATGAACGTTCCGTTTTTGACACTTTTCAACAAGACGTTGACAGTTGACGTGCCTTGTATAGTCTTTCTTTTCCGGTCTTTCTTGAGCTCCGTTGCAATCATGGCGGTGAACAGTATTTCCAAAAAGCGAAAAGTACGTGAATATTTTTGTTTGAATCTCCAAAATATCTTCAGATTATGAAATTTAAGTGTCCATAGCATAATTACTTTCAATGACCCAATAACAGAATCTCAGTGAAAAGTGTGATGATTGTGGATGAAATTCTGTCTTGTTTGAAGTTGTAGATGTGATAACGTTTAAGTTTACAGTAAATTTTTGTTATCATAGTGCTAAAACTAGTATAAATTATCATATTTGATTTGTTCTCTGTGATACAACCCTACGTAAATAAATATCTGATGGTATTGGCAATGAAAACATAACCTCTTTACAGTTCGTCGGAGACGGAGTTTTCAAAGCGGAACTTAACGAGTTCCTGACCAGGGAGTTAGCTGAAGATGGTTACTCCGGTGTGGAGGTGCGTGTTACTCCTACCAAGTCCGAAATCATCATCATGGCTACCAGGACACAGAGTGTTTTGGGAGAGAAAGGCCGTAGAATCCGTGAGCTGACTTCTGTTGTCCGCAAACGGTTCAATATTCCTGAACACTCAGTTGATTTATATGCTGAGAAAGTAGCTACCCGCGGTCTGTGCGCCATCGCTCAGGCTGAATCTCTCAGATACAAACTTATTGGAGGTTAGTTTGAATGATAAATTTCCTTGCTGCTTGTAAAAGTGAATTTGTTTCGTGAAGGTTTATCCACGATTTGAGTTTCTAAAGTTTTCATTATTAGTGCTATAACTATTTATTTAATTTGCTATCATTTTAAATCCAGGCCTTGCCGTGCGACGCGCTTGCTATGGTGTGCTCCGTTTTATCATGGAATCTGGAGCTAGAGGTTGTGAAGTAGTTGTATCTGGAAAGCTCCGTGGACAGAGAGCAAAGTCTATGAAGTTTGTTGATGGACTTATGATCCACTCTGGTGACCCATGCAATGACTATGTAAACACAGCCACCAGACATGTTTTGCTTAGACAAGGTGTACTTGGAATTAAGGTAAGAACCCGCTTCAATTTGGTAATAGTAATCATAATAAAGGTATTGTTGATTGTTTCACAATCTGACACACAGTTAATATTCTTAAAACTATTGTTTGCTGCAAAATTACAAATAATTAAGAATTTGTATGTCTAAATGCGTTATTATTCAATTTCCAAGATAAATTGCTGGTTAATTTTGTTGTAATAACTGATAAGTCCAATTGTAATTGCTAAACTGAATTCTGTTTTCACACTTGCAGCTGTTGTTTCCTCATAGAAAAAACATTTTTGATCAATACAACTGTATATTGATATAGTCTGCACTATTTAACATTTACTTTTTACTAGTTTTACAGTTACCACAAGACATTTGTCTTTTTCTAACTCCGTGTAGTTGATTTTGCAAATTAGTAATATACCACAAGTACCTATGCAAAGAAAGAGTTTGATATTTGGCATTAGGCTTTATAAGAAGGTCAGTTGTGAACTCTGGAGGGATCCTACCACCATAATATGATTGCTCAGAGTAACCACCATTTACGACACTCTTATCTAGGGGTAGTAGGGTACAATAGTTAATGGGTGCTAATTAAACAGACTTCTTTTAAATAGCATTATTGCCCTATAAAAATCTAAGTTGGCTTCTAAGTTGACGATGTTAATGTATAAATTATTATGGTATAATTATAGTATAAATTGCTTCAAGACACATTTTTCACAAAAGTTATTGTTTCATGGCTAAGTTATGAAAATAAAAGCTTGAAAACACTTAGTTTTCCCTATAATAATTTGTTATATTTTATATTGTTATTAAATAAAAATACAACCACTTCATGAAGTGAAAATGTTATGCAAGCAAACTTTTACCTGTGTAGCAGATTACTGAGAAGAATGTGTGAAGTACACATTATAATTTCTCCATAGTAATTGAATTGTTGTGCAATTTTATACAAATAGTCCACGCTTCAGGGGTTGCAATTTTATCAATGAAATGTGACCTAATTAGCAGTGGCAGAGTAAACAACCTGGTATTGATAGGGTCTATCTTGTATGGGCTCTGGTACGGTGCAGGCTGAACATTGATCTTCATTTGCTTTTACTACATTAAAATATTTTCTTGTTCTTCATGTCATGGAACACCCAACCCGTAATAGCTTTTGTTTTTGTTAATTACTAAGGTTTTGTTTATTTATTTTTTCATAGGTCAAAATTATGCTTCCATGGGACCAACAAGGCAAGAATGGACCTAAGAAGCCTCAACCTGACCATATTCTTGTGACAGAGCCAAAAGATGAGCCAGTTCCTCTTGAGCCCACCAGCGATGTAAGGTCACTTGCTCCCGCGCCTCTGCCTCCACCGGTTGCAGCCGTCGCTTAGACTTTAAGCTAAATAAAAAAAAAGTTGTAAAAAATTACTTTTTTAGTTTTCTATCCAATTTCAAAATATGAAACCTCAATTCCCATAATCAGAAAAAAAATTCTTGTTGCTCAGAAGTTGATAATTTTCTTTTAGTTCTTTTAAAGTGTATTCTTATGAAACCAAACCATAAATGAATTGCACCAAATTTTTCGGTGATATTGGTCAAAATTGACGAATGCAAATAAAAAATTAGTCAAAACAAAAATAGTAAAGTTATTCGAGTTTAATCATAATAGGTAGAGATATAGTCTTTTTTTTTTGATAAAGGTAGAGTGAACCCCAAACACCCCAGCACTGCACCAGTTTGTCACCACTTCAAATAAATAGTAAAAATACAAGTTTTATACTGACTAATTTGGGTTACCTTAACAAATAAATAATTTGATGTAGGGTAGGCAGGATTTGGGGTAGAGTCTTTCATAGTGGAATCAGAAAAGATGAGTACCATATGCCCTTAACAGATCTAGGGTTGACTTAACCAGTAACCCGAAGAATCTCTGTCATACATTTTTAGACTCCAAGTTTTAAAGCTTTGCAACCGTTATTTATAATTTATTAGGTTAGCAGCAAATAACATGAGTAGGAACTGACTTACCTACCTGTTTTCATACCTGGTAACTCAATAGCATGGAACATAAAAATACAGGCAACCAAACGTTTTCATATTCTTTAGGATGTAAGTATACTTCGATTAGTATCTACCTATGTAATTTTTTTGAACTAAAAACGCATCTCTTCCCATAAAAGTGTATAACTCCCGTAACGTCAACTTTAATGAGGATGTTATACCCGCTAATTCGTCAAAGCTAGTGAAATTACCAATTAATCTTCAAAATTGTGACGCTATAATTCCGGAGCAAACTATTTCAAACTGTGTTATTCAAAATTGTTTTACTAAAGTTTTAAATAATCGCGAATTTTGAGAGATAACTAATCCTAGTTCAAATGACGTAATATTCTCGATGGATCGCCCGCTTGAGGTTCAAATGTTCGATGTTTCGTGCACGCGCACCGAACACTCAACTTCGCATGCTAAGGAAGTCCTATCTAGGCTTCGTATGGACCATCTTGAACCAGAGGAACGTGCTCACTTAGTGTCTCTTTGCTCGCGTTATGCGGATGTGTTTTACTTGGAAGGTGAAAACTTAACATTCACTAATCAAATAAAAAACAGAATTAAAAGTACCGATGAACTTCCAGTAAACACAAAAACTTACCGCTACCCCTATGTACATAGAATGGAGGTTCGTGACCAGATAGGGAAAATGTTAGACCAGGGTATAATTCGTCCCTCATCTGGATGGTTCCTAAGAAAGCGGATGCCTCGGGGAAAACTTAATAGCGCATCGTAGTAGATTTTAGAAAAGTTAACGAGAAGACCCTAGATGATAAATATCCCATTCCCAATATAAATGACGTCCTTGATAAGCTTGGTAACTGTCAATATTTCACCAAATTAGACCTGGCTTTAAGGTTTTATCAGGTTGAGCTGGACCCTAATGAAATTAACAAAACTGCATTCAACGTAGAACATGGGCATTTCGAATTTTTAAGGATGCCCATGGGTTTAAAAAATTCTCCGTCGACTTTCCAGCGAGTTATGGATAATGTGCTCTCTTACGTTCTAGTATACCTGGACGATATAATAATATTCAGCACCTCCCTTCAGGAGCACCTGGATAACCTGGAAAAAGTGTTTCAGAGACTTCGTAATTCAAACTTTAAAATCCAGCTTGATAAGTCGGAGTTTCTAAAACTCGAGACCGCTTACCTAGGGCACGTCATTACCAAGGACGGAGTTAAACCTAATCCTGACAAAGTTATTGCTATACAAAACTACCCCCTTCCTAAGACACCTACTGAAATAAAACGCTTTCAAGGACTCGTAGGCAACTACAGAAAATTCATACCTGATTTCGCAAAAATAGTTAAACCAATGACTCAATGTTTAAAAAAGGGTAGGTAATAAAATAAATTTTGATAAAAATTACTGTGACTGTTTCGAAAAGTGCAAAACCTTACTGACAAACGACCCCGTCTTACAGTACCCCGACTTCTCAAAAGATTTTATATTGACAACAGACGCATCCAATCTGAAGTCGTCGTGGCGCCGTGGTTACTGTTTGTATCATACGATATCACAGGTTAAGCAACGTTCGGCGCGGCCGGTACTTGGATGGGTGACCGCCGACCATTCATTTCTCACGACGACTTCCGTGCTTCGGAGGGCACATTAAGCAGTCGGTCCCGGGTGCTGTATACTTGTATACAGTAGTATACTAAGATTAGGGTTTGTCAGAAGCCATTTTGGCGCCCTGAAAACTGGACCAGCTTGGTGGATTATGGCCTATACCTCCTCGTCACCCAGGGGAGAGACTCATGCCCTGCAGTGGGCTCATTACAAAAAGTTGTGATGATGATGATGCATCCAATCTTGCTATAGGGGCAGTTTTGTCGCAAGGACCTATAGGTACCGATAAACCCATTGCTTATGCCTCTAGGACTCTAAATTCAAGCGAAATAAATTAAAGTACCATAGAAAAAAAACTTTTGGCTATCATATGGGTCACCAAATATTTTAGACCCTATTCATTTGGTAGAACCTTCAAAATTATAACAGACCATAAACCATTACAGTGGGTGATGAGTCTTAAGGAGCCTAGCTCCCGCCTCACCCGTTGGAGGCTTAAATTAAGCGAATACGATTTTACTGTAATTTATAAGCAGGGTAAAGCTGACACAAACCCCGACGCGTTCTCGCGGATTGAGATTAACAACGAGGAGACTGACTCTCTTGCTGTGAACCCCTCCGAAAAGGCACCCTCAGTGACAGGCTCGGAGACGGTCACCGTTCACACATCGGCTAAAACCATATCTTAGAGATCCCTATAACAGATGACCCGTTAAATAAATTCAACCGGCAAATTATTTTTAATATTGTAGGTGACTTAAAAGGACGAACGACCATAATTAAACCCGAAGCATCGGAAGCATCGTTTTTGGCCCTCTTATCTCATACTCCAGTAAAAAACTGCTTCAAAGGGTACAAAATGCATGCTATCGGTATTGCTACAAGGTTCCTCATAGAACACATATAACACCTTACCTCAACAGAGACAAAACTTTGAACATTAAGTCTCGTCGAGAACTGCATTTTGGATGTTTAGTACACTCAGTTGTGATTAAAGGCGGTCCGGAATATCTGTATTCCAAATTAGTCTGGTCCGCAAACGATAACGCATATAAAACCAGGGCTTCTCAGCACCTTCTAAAAACGCATCAGCATCAGAGTGCAGCCTTTCGTGGAAGTTTCCGCTACTTAGCTACAAAGTGCTGGAATAACCTCCCTCCACCGTAAAAGCAAAAAATTGGCAAATCAACCTTTAAAAAACATTACAAATGTTTGATTCTCGCACAACAATCAACACTGTAGTTGTAGCAGTGAAGATCGATAAAATAAACACAAGCCTTTCATGAGTCAATATTGTGTAATATTTATAATGTGTTAAATAAAGATGTGTAATATGTTGGTATTTACTTAGGTATCTATGTATGACACGGATCTATGACACGGACAGGCGCACTCCTGTGTATGCCTGTTTCCTAGACTTATCAAAGGCTTTTGATCTTGTCTCGTATGACCTCCTTTGGGACAAGTTAAAAAGAGCTGGTTTGCCAACTGATCTACTTGAAATAATTAAGTATTGGTATGGGAGTCAGGTGAACCTCGTAAGATGGGCGGATGAGTTTTCTGAGCCTTACAGAATGAAGTGTGGAGTAAGGCAAGGGGGATTGACCTCGCCTAATCTCTTCAGCCTGTACGTGAATGACCTGATCGAGAGGCTCAGCAGCATGCATGTCGGTTGTCACATTGGTAACTTATGCGTCAATAACATCAGCTACGCGGATGACATGGTGCTGCTGGCCCCCTCGGTGAGTGCACTCAGAAAGCTCCTTAAAGTCTGTGAGTCTTATGCGGGTCTGCATGGTCTCCTATACAATGCAAAGAAAAGTGAGTTCATGGTATTTAAGGCTGGTAACAAGTGTCCAAGAGTCGTACCTCCAATAAGACTTTACGATGAACCTCTGAAAAGAGTAAAGCAATTTAAATATCTTGGGCACTATGTGACGGAAGACTTAAAAGATGATGTAGATATGGAGAGGGAACGCAGGGCGCTGTCAGTTAGAGCGAACATGTTAGCACGTAGATTCGCGCGTTGCTCGACAGCAGTAAAAATTACTCTTTTTAAAGCGTACTGCACATCGCTCTACTCGAGTAGCCTGTGGGCAAACTACACTAATAAGTCGTACAGCGCCCTGCGGGTCCAGTATAACAACGCCTTCAGAACACTGTTGAAGCTGCCACGTTTTTGTAGCGCGTCAGCTATGTTTGCACACGCAGAGGTCGATAGCTTTAGCACCATCCTACGTAAAAAAGCGGCTTCTCTACTGCGCCGAATACGAGGCAGCAGTAACAGTGTTCTGACGGCGATAGCCGACAGCGGGGACTGTCCGTATGTTGGCCATTCAATGAAAATAAATAGGTCTCTTGTGAAATATAATTACTAACGCAATTAGATTATAAGTTTACTAACAAATATGGATCTTAGTTGTCCGAAAATAAAAGTTTTTATTTTTATTTTATTTATGTAGGTATATATATATTTACCTCATATTTCTATTTATTTTCTATTCAACATTATTTTATTGTGTACTATAAGTAACACGACCATGATACGTATCTGTAAATATTGTAGTCTCACAAATTGTATACGATTCTAAGCTGTGTATCTAATAATACATATATGGAAACAATATCTATGTAGGTATATGTATATAGTGCATGTTTGTTTATTTTAATAATTGTATGTATTTTGAAATTGTATAAATTATTTTTTAGATGTAAGTTAACTTAAGTCCGGCGACAACTGAAAATCAGCGCGGTGGTAGACAGTTTTTCTGCAGCAACGCTTATGCTGAGTTGAAGCCTTTTGTTTCCTGTATGGTCTATGAGATTTATATAATACTTCTACTATCTTTTAAATCCATATAATGTATATACTATAATGTTCCAAATTGTAATTGTGTATATTAAGGAAACAATAAACGTTTTTTTATCTTTATCTTATCTTTATCTTTGACATTCACACTAGAACTACCATACAACTGTCTGAAAATAACTTAGAAAAGGATACAATTGAGGCAGTTAAAGAATACGTAGACCCTAAGGTTAGAACTGGAATCTTAATTAATCCACCCTTGGCTATGTACTCCGTCATACCAATCATTCAGAGTGCTTTTAATAACTCGTCTATGAATTTATTTATGGTTAAATTCGAATTAGAAAATATTAAAGATTACTTAAAACAGCAAGAGGTCATTCAAAAGTACCATGAGGGTAAAACTAACCACCGTGGTATATCTGAATGCTATCTCTCACTTTCTAAACGATTTTACTGGCCAAAAATGAAAGTATCCATCGCTAAATTTATAAATGAATGTATTGTTTGCGGACAGGCAAAGTATAACCGCAATCCCATTAACCAAAAACTCCACATAGTGCAACCCCCTTCTAAACCTTTTCAAATGCATTTAGATCTTTTAACAATCGAAGGCGAAAAATACCTAACACTCATAGACGCCTTCTCTAAATATGCACAGGCATACCACCTTAAGGATGGCACCGCGGTTAGTGTAGTTCAAGCACTTTTAAATTTTAGTACTCACCATGGTTACCCTTAACAATAATAACCGACAGAGGACCCGAATTCACCAACCAACTATTTTCAGAATTTACACGACTACATAATATAATAAACCATACAATTTTAGCGCACACCCCTAACGAAAACGGTATGGTAGAAAGATTACATTCAAACCTATTAGGACACCTGCGTATTTTAAAGTTAAAGAATAAATCTGACTCAGCTTTCAATCTCGTACCGTATGCAGTTTTAGCGTATAATAATTCCATTCATAGTTTCACTAAATGTCGTCCAATTGAAATAATCACCGGGCACTTCGACCCACGTGATCCCTTAGAAACTAACCTAACTGAGAATCTTTTACAACAGTACATAGTTAACCATCGAGACTAAATGATTAAAGTATTTGAATTAATTAATGAATCTTCCTTACATAATCGCACCCAACTCATAGAAAATCGTAATAAAGACCGGGAGCCAGAACAGACCTACCTACCCGAAGAACAAGTATTCATAAAGAACCCCCAAGCGTCGCGTTATAAATTAGCACCGCGTTATACATCCGACGCCGTATTGGCTGACTTGCCAATACACATCTACCCTATCTCTAAGTCACGTTTAAAACGAGTTTCTATATCCGCGCGTTTGTTACAGGACACACTGATCCCACTGATATTACTTCATCTCCCGTGGATGACACCAACTCAAGAGATAACTCTTGAAAGCCTCGAGAATGGACCAGGGCTCCTCCCATTCAAATTAGGAGATGCACGCTTGATATAATACCATTGATTATCATACCTTTTTACGATACATACGTACAGATGACATACGAGACAGAGTAAAGTTAATTGAATCGCAGATAAATAGTTTTACAGTACAGATAGGTAGTAAAAACCTTCACATATATGAACCATATATTCAATATCTTAAAATTATCTAGAGTCTATGATCAAATTGAATCTTTTGAATCCCATAGGTTTAAAAGAGGTCTTATTGACGGTCTTGGGTCGATAATAAAGAGCATATCCGGTGACGCATTAAAATATGCTTTCGGGACTGAAAACTGCTCGCGTCCGCAAGGTTTAGCCCTCGATGCCTTGTACGTGGTCCCTGGGTGGTGCTAAACGAGCAGTAAAATCTGGTGGTAGGCTTCGGCCGTGGCTTGTCACCACCCACTAGACAAAACCATGCCGCCAAGTAACCTAGTTGCGTTCCGGCATGATGTCTAGTGTAGCCATTGAGGAGGATAGGTCTGAGTAATCGTGCTGCACCGGAGAACTGTTTTCAACTCGTAGGATAATGGACTCACCGGGTGACTCGTTTTGGAGGGTAGCGGGATCCGAAGCACGGTGCACCGCTGGCCGACCGCAGGTAGTAGGGGTCCCAAGTAGCATGCCAGCCACATGCAAAAGGCTGCCCCGCCACCTCGCGAAAAATCCCGGGAGGCTCCATCGTGCCGGCTGGCGACCGGTTTGAGAGGACCCGATGGCGAACTCGGGGGGGTTCGGGCGTTCCCGCAGTCTCCAAGCGAGTTTCCCAAAGGTGCGTTACCCCTATCGAGTTGCTTGGTTCCATTTGCAGCACTTCACTCAACTTCTGTTCTCCTCCCTATTCACTCCACTCCAAAACTAATGAAAGGTCCAAAGAAGAGTAAGGTAACACAGCGGTTGCACTTCCTCTCGTTTAAAGTGCTCTTCTGTAACATCCGAGGAGTGCACTCCAATCTCAATGATGTCCACCACCACCTCGAGACGGAGAGACCCCACCTACTCTTCCTAACGGAGACGCAGATCTGTGATCCGTCAGACTCGGCATACCTTTGTTACCCAGGTTACATCCTGGAGTCCAAATTCCACCCGCACGCCGGGGTGTGCATGTATGCCAGTGACAAGATCTGTTGTCAGCGTCTCCGTTACTTAGAAGTGCCGGACCTTTCAGTTATGTGGGTTCACATAGATACCGGCCTAGACCAAATGGTATACGCTGGTATTTATCGGTCACACAGCGGAGATTGGGAGACAAAAAGCAGTACAGCGGACAAGGTTCAGCAACGTTTTCCCACAGCGCAGTTGGTGTTCCTGGGGGATTTTAACGCACACCACGGACAGTGGTTATACCCGTTTCAGGACACTGACCATGCTGGTAGAGAGGCTTTTAAGTTTTCGCTCACTCATGGCCTCTCTCAGCTTGTTGACGAGCCTACGCGCATCCCAGACGTTGCTGGCCACACTGCTTACTGCCTGGACCTTCTGCTGACAACCGATCCCGACAGATATTCGGTGTCCGTCACTGCACCCTTGGGGACATCCGATCACTGTCTGGTGAAATCTGTATCGCAGTACTCGCCACCTGACACCCGACCAAGTGGTTCTAGGCGAGTAAGTCGTTACAAGTCGGCAGATTGGGATGAAATGCGACATTTCTTCGCATCTTACCGTGGCGGCAAGCTTGTTTTACATCAACCGATCCATCGTGCTGCGCTGACGCAGTCTCAAGTGTGATAGGTCAAGCAATGGAGTTCTTCATTCCCTACGCTGATCTATCCCTTGAAACCAAAGCTCGCCCATGGTTTAGTGCTGAATGCTTTTCCGCTGAAAAGCGTACCGTGAGAAGCGTACAAAGCCTGGGCAACCGCTCGCAGAAGCAAAGCCGTGGATTCGCATGAACACAAGAAGAGGTACAATGCTACCGCCAAGTCCTGCAAGGTGATCAAAAGAGCTCGTTTCGCCCACATAGGCTGTATTGGAGACAGAATAGCGTCATACCCCTCGGGAAGCAAAGCTTTCTGGTCCCTCGCCAAGTCGGTCGAAACGAACTTTTGTCGCCCATCGCTGCCGCCACTACGGAAACCTGACGGTTCTCTGGCCCACACCGCTAAGGAAAAGGCAATTTATTTGCCAGTATCTTTGCGGAAAATTCTCGTCTAGATAGCCAAGGAAAAATCCCACCCCAATTACCTCAGTTCGGTCCTACAATGGGTACCGTTCATATTCGCCAAAAGGAGGTTCTTAAATGCTTGCTGCACCTAGACGAGAATAAGGCTAGCGGTCCAGATGGTATTCCTGTAGTGGTGTTGAAACGCTGCGCAGCTGAGTTGTCTCCCGTTTTGACGCGTCTCTATAGACTTTCTTTGGAATCTGGTAAAGTCCCAAAATCCTGGAAGCTGGCTAACGTGCAACCAGTACCGAAGAAGGGAAGCCGTGCTGATCCTGTCAACTATCGACCAATCTCAATCACTTCCATACTTTGCAAAGTCATGGAACGTGTATTGAACAATTGACTCCTGGCATACCTCGAGACCAACGAGCTCCTAAGCGATAGCCAATATGGGTTCCGCAGTGGATGCTCGACCGGCGATCTTCTCGTGTATGCCACACACTTATGGAGTGAGGCCTTGGAGGGTCATGGTGAAGCAATAGCTGTTTCCTTAGACATATCCAAGGCCTTTGACAGGGTCTGGCATGATGGTCTCTTAAGCAAGCTTCCAGCATATGGCATACCGACCGGGCTCTGCGACTGGATATCTGATTTTCTGAGGGAACGGTCGATTCGAGTAGTCTTAGACGGCTACTCCTCTGACCTAATGGCGATTAATGCCGGGGTACCTCAGGGATCTGTTCTCTCTGCAACTTTATTCTTGCTGCACATTAATGAACTCCTAACACCAGGTATTATTGGATATGCTGATGACAGCACTGTTGTTGAATATATCCAATGCGCGAACGAGCGCCCATGAAATCCAGGTTTTGAGAAAGTCTATGATTGAGCGCGTTGATTCTACCTTGTGGAATGTGTCCGATTGGGGCGAATCTAACCTGGTCAAATTCAACGCCTCCAAAACACAAGCGTGTCTATTCTTTACTTTTACGCCCACTTTCCAGAATGTATCTGTTCCCATCACCGACCAAGTAGGGCTTTTGGACGTCACTATAACGTCCAAATTAAACTTCGGTCAACAAATTGCTCTATGGCAAAAACGGCTTCAAAAAAATTGGGTATCATCTCGAAGGTCCGGCGGTACTTCAGCCCTGAACGGCTGCTCAACTTATACACAGCCCAAGTGAGGTCGTGCATGGAGTACTGTAGTCACCTTTGGGATGGTTCTGCCAAATACCAGCTCGAAGCGCTAGACTCTGTTGACCGAAGAGCCCGTAAAATCATAAATAACAACAACCTTACAAATAAAAAATTGCAGACCCTGGAGCATCGTCGTAAGGTTGCTTGTTTGACAGTATTTTATCGGCTACATTTTGGTGAGTGTGCGAGTGCTCTTTTTGACCAAATTGAACCCCTTTACCACCGGACTACCAGACGCAGACAGAACTTCCATCCCTATATAGTGGATTTACCAAGAAGTCGAACAAAACGCTTCGATAGTTCCTTTTTGTTACGGATTGCCAAGGAGTGGAACAATCTGCCTGCGTCTGTTTTTCCTGACCACTACAGTCCTGGAACTTTTAAGTGTCGAGTGAATAGGTTTCTCGTGGATGGACGTGTAACACCATAGTCTTCATGCGCACTTTCCATCAGGTGGCATGGAAGACAAACGTCCTATCCTTATATATATATATATAACGATGCCATTAAAATCCTTCAAAATAACGAAAACAAGTTAGTTACAGTATTTAATAATCACTTCAGCTTAAGTAAAACCTGGTTATCGGAAAATTACAAGTACTTGACACGATAACACTTAATCAACAAAAAAATTACAAGGCGTTGAATTTAGTAATTGCAGCGAACAATAAAACGGAAATGAATTTGACCGAGTTTGCGCAATTATCTCATTACCTACTTATATTAGGCGATAATATAGACAGTTTGTGTGACGAGTTAATGAAATTAGAAACCATTTTAGCATTTATTCATATACTAGCTGTGACCCGCAACTTTGTCCGCGTGGATACCGTTTATTAGAGTTGGATAATAGTATATTATGTAACAAGTGAGCGAAGTTAATTAGCTAATTACAGTCTCGGCTCATTATTATTAGCAACGCTCACGAGTTACATACGACGTTTTTCAACACACTTGTGAGTAAAAGACAGACATACGTGGTCATAAAATAACAAACACACTTCATAACAAAGCTGTGAATTGTGATTGAAAAATGGCGCCGAACCTCGCGCATGCGCGTAGGTTTTTTTTTTCTGCCAAATGTGTCAATGTCTGTATAGCATATACAGCCTATTTTACGTGAAAATGTTTAATTTGGAGTGGTAAATGCAAATATTTTAATATTTTATAACAAATTATTGTAAATTGTGAACAATTTGTTTGATATACATATTTGTTTTACTAATATAAGGCGCAAACATTTCAAAAATGTATATGGATTTGAAGTGGTATAAAACCTCTTTGTTGTTTCTGAAAATATTTAATGTATAACCCGGATCAATAAAATATGCTCTGTTTACTCGCATGTAATTTGCACAAAGGTACAATTCAACTTTGTAGGATTCATTTTATTATGCACTAGGGTATAATATAGTATGCACGCGTGACTTATAGCCCAGTTTATAGTTCTAAATTCAATAGAATAAGGCTCACTTTACGAGCAAGTGTGTTGAAAATACTATTATTATATCCTCCTTGAAGTTAAAACTTACCTTATTCTAAATTTCGTCAAAATCGACTCAGTAGTTTAGCTGTGAAAGCGTTACTGATAGATAAACAGACAGAATTACTTCAAAAACTGTTACAACAAAGCAGTGATCCGCAGTTTCACCTAGGTTTTGTGAAAAAGTATAGGTAGGTAGGTATATTACATAGATGATGCCCGCGACTTCGTCTGAATTGAATTAGTATTTCGAGTAGGTTATTTTCTTCTCCAAGGTCCTAACTATCTTTAATAAAAAAAATAAAAATGAAGAATCTTCGCCCATATAATATGTATAACTCCTAACCACAAACATCTATCTATTAGGTACATTACAAAGGCACATAGCGTTATAAACAAATCGGGTGCCAAAGTGCCTTAAATTTTAATATTGTCTTAAGTTTTCGCGATGACTATTATGAATCACTATTAAATAAAACACTTTTAAACCGGATTTATCGCGTATATTTACATTTTAAATTATAACAGTCGCTCGTGACCACGGTGTCTGCAAAGTGTCGAGTTAAAATGTAAAATATAAATTATACGCCATTAATCCGGTTAAAAAGTGTTTTATTTAATGCCTTCAATTTTACTTAATTCATGAAATATCTTCATTAATTATACTTAGCTTATTGTTATTCTAGGTAAAGCTACGTAGTTTTTGCGTGAAAGAATAGCACAAATCCATCCATCCAGCCATTATCAGTGTACATACAATACTACCTATAGTTATGTATGGCTGCTTTTCACTGCCAAACGGCTAAGCCAATATTAATGTAATTTGGTATAGTAGTTAACACATGCGTTACTTTTTATTCCGAAGAAATCTACGGTTTCTGACTTCCAAGAGGCAGAAACGATCATGAAATAAACAAAACCTTGATTTCCATTTTATCTCTGTATGCACAGAAGGCAGTACATCAAGCGTTACAAATCTGTCAAAATTTTTTACTTGAATTTGAACTCTATGCCCTCGATAATAAGTTAATTGTTGGCTGGGGAAATTTGACAGGTAATGTAACGCTTGTTCCTTCTGTACCTACCTATATTAAATCGCGCAAAAGCTTGTGCTCGCCTCCCGCCTTTTTATACCCTACCGCCACGAGCCGCGTCGAGCGCGGCAACCGTTACGCAAAAATAATCCTTATATCATTCAGTATTCACGCGCGATGGGTTATTAGCGTATTTCATGTATAAGTTTGGTGTTTCTATACCGATTTCTATGATTCTTTTTTTATTGAATAGGTAATAATGTTATTTTTTTTAAATTAGGGATGAGTGACAGTATTATAAACGTAAGAGTAAACAAATATAATCAGAAAGCTCCGAACTGCTAAGCTATCGGGATTTACACGTGTTATTGTGAGTCAACCATAAAATATAGACATATACTGTTGTGGGATATTTTTTATATAATTTTATAAAGAATATTTCTGTCATACATGTAGCTTTAACCATTAAGGCTGCACACGCGACGGAAGCTTAAAAAATGAAGTAACTTCTCCCGTTTTTCCAACATTTCCCTTCACTGCTCTGCTCCTATTAATTGTAGCGTGATAATAAGTATACTATAACCTGCCCAGGAGTATGAAGAATAATTTTACCAAGTTTCGTTAAAATCCGTCGAGTAGTTTTTATTTCTATAAGGAACATACAGACAGACAGACAGACGGACAAAAATTTTAATGATTGCATTTTTGGCATCAGTATCGATCACTAATCACCCCCTGATAGTTATTTTGAAAATATATTTCATGTACAGAATTGACCTCTCTACAGATTTATTATTAGTATAGATATAGATCTACCGGCACTCCTCATTCAGCATTAAGCCCTGATAGTTTAAGGTATATGTTAGAAAGATTTAAATTAATATACATATAGTAAAAAACAATTATTAGATTTAAACATTAGAGAATATTACGACTTTATAAAGTTAGGTTCATTTAACAGTAATAATCAGATAGTTATAGTGTTTAAGCTCCCTATATTCTTATCTTATACTTTCGCCCTGTATAAACTAGCTGTAATACCTAACAAGAATAACCAATCCTTATTTCCACCCTTTCCTTATATAGCGATGCATAGCAACGATTTTGTGTACATAGAGGCAGAATGCCCGAAGTCCAGTAAGTGGTATCTCTGCGAAGACAAATTTAATTACCAGCACCAGGCCGGGACTGACTGCATCACAGCGTCAAGACTCAAGATGTACCTTAACCACTGTCATTCTTACTAAAGAAGCATTGGAGAGACTTGACGATAAGCACTACACGTTAAGTTTTCCTGTACCTACTAAAGTACAAACTCCTTGTGAATTGCAGAAGTTCTCCATACTCCAGGGAAGCTACCTCGCCATGGTACCTCAAGGTTGCTCTATTCACACGCTTCAACTATACATTTCAAACGAGAAAGATGAAATTAAAAGTCAGGCCATCAAAATAATAAACCTGCCGAATAACACGCAGCCGCCCAGACGTGAAGACATCGCCCTGCACCTGGACGCTACAGACCTGGCCGGCATCCATATTGCTAGTCACAAGCTATCTTTACAAGAGCCACTGGAAATTTCCGGACTTGAAGACGGAAGATTATCACACTACAATACCCTTCTACGTCGTCGTGTTAAGCCGAATACCTACATGCTGCTTTTATAATTTTATACTTCAGATTTCGAAGACAAAGAAAAGAAAACTTAGAAAGAATCGATCCGGCAAAAACCACAGCATCTGATGAAATATACTCTGAAATAAGAAGTTCAAAAAGAGAAAACAAAGATTTAAGTTCAGCAACATTTTCAGCCAAAGTCCTCAAATAGTTGCTGAAGTACGGCGGGAGGTGTTACACGAAGACTCTCCACGAAATCTGCGGAGTAGGCATCGCCCTCGATGCCATCGTATGACGTCAATCGCGCTCACGGGGCGCTGATTTAGCATTAAGTAATTTTATGTCACTTTAGTTTCCAACTTTGAGCTATTGTCATCTCGTAGAAATAATTGTAGGTAGATACTTTTAATTAAAGTTAGTTTAAAATAATTTTGTTTTTTTTTTTTTAAATCCTACGGCTGTAGCCTTCTAATTTACGTGTGTTAAACTTTTCCTAAAAGAAAAACATAAAATGAAAAAAAGTTACGGAGACAGCCTTTAAAACGTCGATTTACTCAAAAATGGCACCTACAGTTATTCCGCACATAATAATTTAAAAATATTTACGTTTTATTACCTTTAGAATGAAGTATTAAAATCTAAAATCGGTTGAAAAATCACGAAGTCATGACGAATGGAAAAAACCAAGGAGCCCGTAAACAAAATATTTCCGTAAACAAAGGACTCGGTCGCAGGATCTTATTTCAGGGTTATTGGTTATTAGACCGGAATTTTTAAGGTAGGTAACTAAAGGGGGGTCATTAACTATCATTGAAGCCAAAATAAGTAAGTAACAAAACGTGTAACATTTTAAAAATATTTAGGATTTTCCTTTTTTTGTCTATCCCGTTTTACTCCTTCAAATATCGACTGAAACACTTCATCAGCTGAAGTCTTGCGCGGGCAACGCATCGTTAATCTTACCATGATACCTTTAATTCATAATGTCCATGGGCCTGGATATTTACTACTTACCTACTTACCATCAGGTGGATCAAGTGCCGGCTTCCGTGAAGCGTAAAAAAAACTGGAGCCCTTCAGGCAAATCAATGATTGGATGTATTTGAATTTACAGGATAAAGTCGTCATCTACAATGATTCTTTTTTTTGACATTCGTTGCTTCTTGTCCCAAATATTTTACCATTATTTTGTAAACACTATCCCAAGGCGATCATTCTAAAGCCTTTATTGCTTTGAATGGAATAGCTTACGACCTATTATAGACCTACCAAATATTCGTTTTAAAATCCATAAAATCAGCCAAGTCCTTTCGATACCTCCACTGAAAGGACTAAAATTTCAAAAACTGTATGACTCGAAATTTGTGTAAGTACCTAGTAATCAATTATAAAAAATGTCTTATAACATAAATACCATAATAATCCATCCTCGGCATGCAGGGGAGAGACTCATAGCCCTGCAGTGGGCTCATTACAAGGAGTTGTGATGATGATGATAGACCAGGATACCACGGGGCAAAGCGATTCCCCAAAACACCCCGGGGGCGTTATCGTAGGGGCGTCACAGGGAACGAATGAAGCGCTTTGTTTTGAGATGCCTACGTTATAGCAGCTTCATAAGTAGTTTTTTTAGCGAAGACTTTTCCGTAAAGAGATATTCAGAGACTGCTTATGACTAGAGACTACAGAGGTACTTACCTAGAATACAATTTAAGATTTTGATTTAATTTACAGCGATGCTCACACACACATAAACACAATTGTGTAGCAAACATATAGTGCCACGTAGAGCCTCCGGCAGGTACTTGGCTACAGTTTTGTCCAATCAGCACCTGTTCTAGAGAGTCATATTAGGTGTAGCGCAGACCACACACTATTTCCGCGCAAAAAGTCCGTGGTACAGTTTTCACAGACTCAAAAAGACTCATGGCGTAAACATTCAGTCAACTGAATTGTAAATAAGTACCTACAGGCAATCCTGTGATCGACATGTATAATTTGATAGATAAGAACATAAAAAGAAAAGGATATAAATAATTTTGGTTTAGGTGTCGTGCGGTCTAGCAGAGTTTCACAGATTTTCAATTCACGTCGTATGCGTTACTTTACTGCATTGGTTCTATTTTCCCATACTTAAAAGTCTGTCATTTGAGCTGCACCTATGATGGATGGTATTTGTTATTTTATAATAAAGGGAACATTATCCTACACTATAACCAACCTGTGATAATGATAATATAATAAAACACATTGCTTTGTTTTATTTATTTACTCAAGATTCTTCATTACATACAAACGCACCATATACTTAGCATAACAATTATAATTATTTATGGACATTATACAGCCATTTTGCGTAAACAATTGATAGGTAAAGAAGTCTGTAAATGTGAGTCTACGGTAAACAAACTCCCTACCTACCTCGAGGGCTCAAAAGCAAGAACAAGCAAGGTGTTTAAGTTGAATATTGTTGATACTTCATTACGAGAAAAAACAATAGAACACTGGTATATTTAATATGTAGTACACAATAGAAACTCCAATTTTTCTAATTTCTATAATTAAGTAACTAATAACAAGTCTAGGACATTTATAATCGCTATTTGTAATTATTAGCTTGCTAGATTTTTTTAAATAAGTAAGTACATGTCAAATATTAGTATATACCTACAAAAAATAATCCTACTACAGTTTGCCTAGCTAGTAAATCTACTGCACTACAAAACCACTATTTTTGCTTTATTTCCGCTAGTGTTTTAGATATTTCGTTAAAGGCATAAAAATATATTTATACTATAGGTAGGTAGGACGTGAATATTAAACTTTTTCAATTTATAATAACACCGCTTAATATGATTGAACTGAAAAACATAACAATTCGTTTTGTGTTGCAAAATAGATGTGGTTTTATAAAGAAAGATTGTGACAGAATATATTCACATATATGCTTTACTGGGGTCGAATATGTTGTGTACAGTCTAAACTGCGTGAAAAGCCGTTGCTCGTGTAATACTTAGATAAATTGTCATATTGCCTTATCGTGAAGCACTTGCTTTAGCTATATTTCCATAATTATCTAATTAAAACGCTTACATACAAGTGGACAGTGATCAATTATACAATTGTGCCTTACGTCTATAATAATTTATTAAGTACATAACTGCTATTACTAAACCGAATTTTATCATTTAGGAGTTAACTTACTAGTAATGGACAGATCGCGTGCAATATGAATTATTTAGGAGCGGGAAGTATAGAGTTGGATCTTATCTTTTTTAAAGCATAGATTGTTTTTTTTTAATATTAATGCCGTCTAAAAAAACAATAGCCAGATTTCTTAAAAAAGTTCGAAGGCGGGAAAAAATAATAGAACTTTTCTATTTTTACTTAATTAAAAGCCTAGAGCGTTTTGTGTTCTAAGTTGTAGTGTAATTTAACTTTTAAACTAGTTTAACTTCAAAGGGACGTGGGTGAAAGGGTATTTTCAAAATGTACATAATTTAAGAATAATAATTTAATAATAACGTGAATCTACTTCTAAATTTAAAAGCATTTATGAAGTAATGATTCTATGGTTAGTTTTTAGTAGACAATTGAAAAATGTACTTTTGGCACAGTTATAAGGTACTGTATTCATTATTTAGACTAAGTGCTCTATTTAAACCTAAATCACAGAACGGAAGGAGCGTGAGTGAAAGTGATGCAAGAATATTAAAAATCTTTAATATTTTTAATTATAACATAGACATAGTATCAGATGCTGTAGGTAAAAATATAAGTAATATTTTAAATGTAAAACTAGCTTTGATCTTAAGTATGTAGCCAAAATATATGTTAATGCATGACATTAATACCTATATCATAATGCTTAAAGGGCATAATAATAATAGAAAAAATTCAATAAATCCTTTTAATAAAAACCAAAAATTACACAAAGAATAACAAATATAAAACATAATACTGTACCCACCACCAAAGAATAAAAGTTTTGATAAAAAGTAAGTCAACTGGTTTAATGCAGGAAAACATTTCATTACTTCATTATAAAATTCATAATTTATGTAATAATTGATAATCAAATATTAAATAACTTAATTATACAAGAAATATTGCACAAAACTGACAAATTTAAGTACATTTTTTTATGAAGGAACATATAGAAAATATAAATTAGAGATCTGATATTAAATAATACTATAAATTTAAGTATGGTCCATACCTTATGGCACTAAATAATCATTTTCCAAAACCAACTGTTTCAAACAATAATTAAACTTACAAAATTTAACTAAGTACTTCAATACTAGAATGGAATGTTACGTTTTATAACTTAAGATTACATTATTAAGTACATATAAAATCACAATAAATAAATGTAAGTAATAAGATTACCAGCTTTATGTGAGTCACTCATTTTGTAAACAATAAAATTAAATTTGATTGCTATGCTATAAATTTTATCTATAAGTTCGTAGGTAATGTAAGCCTCGTCAACTATGACATTACGGTGAGATAAAATAGCTCAAAAGTTTTTTATTCTCTATGTTGTTGCATCGTACACATTAATTATGATTATTTCCTTTGTTTATGGTACACATCGTTCCAGTAAACATTCAGCAAGCACTTTGAGCTATTTTCTAAACTCACTAAACTCGTACATAGGCTGTAGTTAATATTAGGTATATTTAATTTACTATACCGTAACTTTGTAACTTTTATCATAAGTACAATAAGCATAACAAAGCCTTATTTGACCTTACCATCAGCAATACAACAAAATTTACACTTAGAACCCTTTGCTTAAGGTTCAAAATCGTCTTAATTGAATCACAATCACCGGTATGCTTGCAGCATCTTCTTACCTGTAACACACTCTTCATTGCAGAGCGAAGTTGCTCGCGTCTGAATCTTGTACATAATCCTATTAATAATTCTTTGATTTCGTTTTTTCTGAAGAGGTAAATCCCACGATTGTAAATCGCCAGTACACGCGGAAGTGACGGTGCGCGCTAATCCCCGCGCTAGTAACTAGCGCTAATAGTCGCGCTAGTCGTAGCGCCAGTAGCAGCGCTAGCGGTGGCGGCAGCGGAGGCCTCAGTACCGCTGCTGGTACTCGTGGTGCCAGCGGTTGAAGTCGATGTGGAACACCACGAGGGAGCCATTCTCCAAGCCGGCGAGGAGGTATCTGGGGAGCGTGCGATTGTTTATATTAGAAGAGATTTTTTACTATTTATTATTACAAAACAAGATTTGATTGAAAGAAATTTGATTCTGGAAAGGGTAACTATCGTGAAGTTTACCCATCAACCATCGACAGGAAAGATATATAATCGTAGATATATTTTTTTGTACCTAATTGAAAAATTTTATCCTATTTTTGTCAGTAAACATTTAAAAAATTTACTGCTATCAAGTAACTTTAGTCTATTTTATATACTAAAATGAAACACTTTCCAATCGAATTCTATCGCGTATGCATATTTTTACATTTTAACTAGAGGGTTTCTGTAAAGTTCATGGCTGTGTTAGTCACGATAAAATCCGTTTAAAAAAGTGCGTATTGAATCATGAAAACTTTAGCCAATATTGTTTTATGTTCTGCATAAATATAAAGTTATACTGTTATTCACACACGCGCCACAAGCGCAACTAATACAACACCATTTTTTTCTTAAATTGAAATATGTATTCAACTGGCCGTTCTGTCTCGTTACACCGGTTTCCCTCTCGCCACTCGAGTTCCTGCCGTCACCCCCCTTTCTACCTTTTTCCGATTTCTTGCTCCATTTCGTTACCCTGGCTCCGGTGCCTCAACTTCATTTTCTTGCGACAATCCAGTTTCCTAGTCACTCTCGTTTCCTTGCGACACCCCCGTTTCCTAGCGGCACTCCTGTTTCCTTGTTACACCCCCGTTTCCAAGCGTCACTCCTGTTTCCTTGTTACACCCCCGTTTCCCAGCGTCACCCCTGTTTCCTTATGACACTCCCGTTTCCTACCGCACCCCTGTTTCCCAGCGTGCCCCCGGCTCCCCTGCCTCACCTCTGGTCGTGCGCGAGCGACAGGGCGCGCACGGGCGCGGGGCAGGCGGGGAAGGCGTAGAGCGGCGCCAGCGTGCCGCAGCGCCACACCTCCACGGCGCCGTCGCGCCCGCCGCACACCACGTACTCGCCGCAACGAGACAGCACGAGGCACTGCGGACGCGCAATACACAATCAATACCTAATCTTTATTAATACAATTAATACCAGCATTAGGCTGCAAGCTGGACGGTAGTGACAGCGAGAGCGACAGCGGCGCGAGCAGCGACGCGGGTAATCTGGGCCGTTTTTGTCGCCAGCGGGCGCTTGAGCGATATGTCGCAGTTTCACGTAAACTCAATAATTTCTATCGCGCCACTATCGCTATCGCTGCCGTCCAGTTTGCAGTATAACAAGCCGTCAAACATTTTTATATAAACACGTTATATTATTGTATATAAACACTCAATGCATCACTCAGCTCCTAGACTTAATCTAATAATTGGACCATTCTAATCGGTGCTTGTAACTAAAATATTTAAAAAAAAATATGCAACGGCTTAACTTAGGAACGCAAAACGTTAGATTTTAACCAAAACAATATTTTAATAACTATGCCTGCCCTAAAATTTACTCAAGCCTCATCATAAGAGGTGAATGAACGAGGTGCCTACTACTTAAACTAACAGGTACAAGCGACGCAAAGTGCCCATGACATTGGGTTCTTGAAATCAGCACGAAAAAGGTCATAACGTTTTCGCAAGATGTAGAGATCCCGCCGAACATCTACTCCCCTCTGAGGTTGTTGCCAGGCATTGACACGATGACGCCCTCTGTAGTGTGTACCGACCGTGAAGCTGTCGCTGTGCGTCTCGTGGCGCAGCGGGCGCGCGTTGAGCGTGTAGGCGGCGAGGTGGCCGCGCGCGTACGCCCCCACATGACGCCCTCTGTAGTGTGTACTGACCGTGAAGCTGTCGCTGTGCGTCTCGTGGCGCAGCGGGCGCGCGTTGAGCGTGTAGGCGGCGAGGTGGCCGCGCGCGTACGCCCCCACATGACGCCCTCTGTAGTGTGTACTGACCGTGAAGCTGTCGCTGTGCGTCTCGTGGCGCAGCGGGCGCGCGTTGAGCGTGTAGGCGGCGAGGTGGCCGCGCGCGTACGCCCCCACATGACGCCCTCTGTAGTGTGTACTGACCGTGAAGCTGTCGCTGTGCGTCTCGTGGCGCAGCGGGCGCGCGTTGAGCGTGTAGGCGGCGAGGTGGCCGCGCGCGTACGCCCCCACATGACGCCCTCTGTAGTGTGTACTGACCGTGAAGCTGTCGCTGTGCGTCTCGTGGCGCAGCGGGCGCGCGTTGAGCGTGTAGGCGGCGAGGTGGCCGCGCGCGTACGCCCCCACATGACGCCCTCTGTAGTGTGTACTGACCGTGAAGCTGTCGCTGTGCGTCTCGTGGCGCAGCGGGCGCGCGTTGAGCGTGTAGGCGGCGAGGTGTGGGCGCGCGTACGCCCCCACATGACGCCCTCTGTAGTGTGTACTGACCGTGAAGCTGTCGCTGTGCGTCTCGTGGCGCAGCGGGCGCGCGTTGAGCGTGTAGGCGGCGAGGTGGCCGCGCGCGTACGCCCCCACATGACGCCCTCTGTAGTGTGTACTGACCGTGAAGCTGTCGCTGTGCGTCTCGTGGCGCAGCGGGCGCGCGTTGAGCGTGTAGGCGGCGAGGTGGCCGCGCGCGTACGCCCCCACATGACGCCCTCTGTAGTGTGTACTGACCGTGAAGCTGTCGCTGTGCGTCTCGTGGCGCAGCGGGCGCGCGTTGAGCGTGTAGGCGGCGAGGTGGCCGCGCGCGTACGCCCCCACATGACGCCCTCTGTAGTGTGTACTGACCGTGAAGCTGTCGCTGTGCGTCTCGTGGCGCAGCGGGCGCGCGTTGAGCGTGTAGGCGGCGAGGTGGCCGCGCGCGTACGCCCCCACATGACGCCCTCTGTAGTGTGTACTGACCGTGAAGCTGTCGCTGTGCGTCTCGTGGCGCAGCGGGCGCGCGTTGAGCGTGTAGGCGGCGAGGTGTGGGCGCGCGTACGCCCCCACATGACGCCCTCTGTAGTGTGTACTGACCGTGAAGCTGTCGCTGTGCGTCTCGTGGCGCAGCGGGCGCGCGTTGAGCGTGTAGGCGGCGAGGTGGCCGCGCGCGTACGCCCCCACATGACGCCCTCTGTAGTGTGTACTGACCGTGAAGCTGTCGCTGTGCGTCTCGTGGCGCAGCGGGCGCGCGTTGAGCGTGTAGGCGGCGAGGTGGCCGCGCGCGTACGCCCCCACATGACGCCCTCTGTAGTGTGTACTGACCGTGAAGCTGTCGCTGTGCGTCTCGTGGCGCAGCGGGCGCGCGTTGAGCGTGTAGGCGGCGAGGTGTGGGCGCGCGTACGCCCCCACATGACGCCCTCTGTAGTGTGTACTGACCGTGAAGCTGTCGCTGTGCGTCTCGTGGCGCAGCGGGCGCGCGTTGAGCGTGTAGGCGGCGAGGTGGCCGCGCGCGTACGCCCCCACATGACGCCCTCTGTAGTGTGTACTGACCGTGAAGCTGTCGCTGTGCGTCTCGTGGCGCAGCGGGCGCGCGTTGAGCGTGTAGGCGGCGAGGTGGCCGCGCGCGTACGCCCCCACATGACGCCCTCTGTAGTGTGTACTGACCGTGAAGCTGTCGCTGTGCGTCTCGTGGCGCAGCGGGCGCGCGTTGAGCGTGTAGGCGGCGAGGTGTGGGCGCGCGTACGCCCCCACATGACGCCCTCTGTAGTGTGTACTGACCGTGAAGCTGTCGCTGTGCGTCTCGTGGCGCAGCGGGCGCGCGTTGAGCGTGTAGGCGGCGAGGTGGCCACGCGCGTACGCCCCCACATGACGCCCTCTGTAGTGTGTACTGACCGTGAAGCTGTCGCTGTGCGTCTCGTGGCGCAGCGGGCGCGCGTTGAGCGTGTAGGCGGCGAGGTGGCCGCGCGCGTACGCCCCCACATGACGCCCTCTGTAGTGTGTACTGACCGTGAAGCTGTCGCTGTGCGTCTCGTGGCGCAGCGGGCGCGCGTTGAGCGTGTAGGCGGCGAGGTGTGGGCGCGCGTACGCCCCCACATGACGCCCTCTGTAGTGTGTACTGACCGTGAAGCTGTCGCTGTGCGTCTCGTGGCGCAGCGGGCGCGCGTTGAGCGTGTAGGCGGCGAGGTGTGGGCGCGCGTACGCCCCCACATGACGCCCTCTGTAGTGTGTACTGACCGTGAAGCTGTCGCTGTGCGTCTCGTGGCGCAGCGGGCGCGCGTTGAGCGTGTAGGCGGCGAGGTGTGGGCGCGCGTACGCCCCCACATGACGCCCTCTGTAGTGTGTACTGACCGTGAAGCTGTCGCTGTGCGTCTCGTGGCGCAGCGGGCGCGCGTTGAGCGTGTAGGCGGCGAGGTGGCCGCGCGCGTACGCCCCCACATGACGCCCTCTGTAGTGTGTACTGACCGTGAAGCTGTCGCTGTGCGTCTCGTGGCGCAGCGGGCGCGCGTTGAGCGTGTAGGCGGCGAGGTGGCCGCGCGCGTACGCTACTACGATGACGCCCTCGCGGGACAGCGCCAGCTGCTGCGGGCCCGCCACGCCCTCGGGCGCCGGCAACGCCCGGAGCAACTCGCCGAATGTCGTGTGAATCAGCACGGGCCCGCCTGGAAAGTAGACCCACTTTCGTTATACACTGATTACTGTAACGGCCGGTCTCAATAATTTGCCAAAAAGTGAGAGAAGAGATAGAAATATCCCTAGTGTTTTATTTTTATTTAATTATACTTCCACAATAAAAAATAATACAATAGAAACAGAAAGTTAAGTATTATTCAATGGGCGAAGTTAATGTAATATAACGTAGTGTGCTAAGTTAATGTAATATAACGTAGTGTGCGAAGTTAATGTAATATAGCGTAGTGTGCGAAGTTAATGTAATATAACGTAGTGTGCGAAGTTAATGTAATATAACGTAGTGTGCGAAGTTAATGTAATATAACGTAGTATGCGAAGTTAATGTAATAGAGCGTAGTGTGCGAAGTTAATGTAATATAACGTAGTGTGCGAAGTTAATGTAATATAGCGTAGTGTGCGAAGTTAATGTAATATAGCGTAGTGTGCGAAGTTAATGTAATATAACGTAGTGTGTGAAGTTAATGTAATATAGCGTAGTGTGCGAAGTTAATGTAATATAACGTAGTGTGCGAAGTTAATGTAATATAACGTAGTGTGTGAAGTTAATGTAATATAGCGTAGTGTGCGAAGTTAATGTAATATAACGTAGTGTGCGAAGTTAATGTAATATAGCGTAGTGTGCGAAGTTAATGTAATATAACGTAGTGTGTGAAGTTAATGTAATATAGCGTAGTGTGCGAAGTTAATGTAATATAACGTAGTGTGCGAAGTTAATGTAATATAGCGTAGTGTGCGAAGTTAATGTAATATAGCGTAGTGTATACTGACTGGCGGCGGCGGACACGACGAGCCCCAGCTCGGCGGACACGAGCACGGCCTGCAGCGGCGCGTCGTGGCCGGTGAGCGTGGCGCGCGGCGTGGCGCCGCCGCCCTCGCCCACCACGCCGCCGTGCCGCGCAGACCTAAGGGGGGGGGGGATTCAATTTAGAACAGTGTTCTGGACGTACAACAGAACTTTCAGCTGCGTAGAGTCACCTTAGAATGTTACAATAGCCTACCCGCTCCTGGGTAAGCGTGTCGTAAAATAAAATTAATCTGTGCCCTCGTTGAGTGCCAGAAACTCATCAAAGAACGCCAGGCTAGCGACCAACCCTCATATAAAATCTGCCTCCAAATAACATAACAATAACATGGTAGTATTTTCCGGCAATGTTTTATAAACAGTTAGTACCTTATTACCTTACTATATACATATGCTTTCATCTTCACTGACCACCAGAAAAAATTGAGGTTAAACGCAGGTTTATTCAACGATAAAGCAAGCAAATAGAAAGCAAATAGAAAGAAAACTTAAATAAATTCAAAAAATGTTTAAGTTCTTTATCATTTTGTGAAACTTTTAATAAAAATGAAACTGACTTAGCATTAATGGCGGGTTTCAATATTCAACTGACTGCTATGCGTAACCGGTACAGGTACATAACTGGTAGGAAAAAAGTAGCGTTTCACAATATCTACCAGCTACGGGCTGTAAGTTCTCAAATTTGGCATGGGCCCTCCTTGCGTGACGTTCTTCCAAGAAAATAGGTGATATGTGATTTATAGAATATCACGCATTCGCAAATTATTTGTATGATATTTGAACTAAATAAATATATAAACTTATTCAATTTATGTTCGCTATGTTTTAGTATTCGATAAAATTTATCGATATATATAATATATTTAATTTATTATAGTATGTTTTTAGAGCTTTTTATTAATAATTGCGTTTAACTGCTTACGTAAAACGAAAAGCCAATTCTTCGACTAATTTTGCCATTGGTTGAATCACATTTTTATGACGTCAAAGTAAATATTTAAAAGAAAAATTATGTAATTCAATAATATTCGTCCTTTTTTTCAAAAACAGTTATAGATAAGTTAGAAAGAGAAAACTGGATTATTGATATGTTGACAGATATTTGATAGGACATTTCGTTAAATGAATAAATTATTACGTCGTTGGCTAGATTAAATGACCTATTCTTTAATTGGTCATACGTAATGAAAACATAACTCCTTATTGGCCGCAGCAGACTGCTATGCTACCTTTACCTCATTGGTTTAAATTAATAACTTGTTACGTCGTCGTTGGCTAGATATAATGACTTATTTTGTAAATGGTCAAATGTAACCTAGCAACCCATTACAGTCAAACAGTTCGTAAGCAGTGGTTTAGATATCAAGATTTTGAATATAGAAAGGCATTTTGGTAGTGAATTCTATTGTTCGTAGGCAAAACGAACAGTTTTCATAATATTGAAACCCGCCATAAATGACTTTCATGACTTATTGACATTATTTTACGAACTCTGTTTCCCCGAAATCTACGTAAAAATTAGGAATAAAAGCGTGCAACAAAACTGGCTTACAAACTGACTAAAAAAAAGTTGCCTAAAAAAACGGATACTCTATAATAAATATTTACTAAGCGGCACAAATAAGTCGACTAATAAAAAACATTTTAAAAACTATAATAGAATATTAAAAAATTGCTTGAATGAAGCTAGAAAAGTTCAAAATAGAAAATTTATCTGCACAACAAGAAACAAATGCAAAGCTTCTTGGACCATAATTAAAAATAATTCTGACTTAAATAAAAATAATAATGACATTTCTAATCTACAAATTGACAATTTAATATATGATGACCCAAAAATTATTTGTAATTTATTTAATGACTTTTTTATAGATATGACAAACAATCAAAATAATTCTAACACTAGTAAACCTCAAAAAATTGAAACAAATTATAACAATTAAATTTTTTTAAAGCCAGTATCTGAAGATGAAGTGTTTAATATTATCAAAGGTTTAAAAAATACAAACTCTGTAGGCTCTGATGGAATATCAACAAAAATACTAAAATTTTGCGCAAAGGAACTTTTAGCACCACTTACTCATATAATAAATGTATCATTAAGTCAAGGAAAGTTTCCATCGCGACTGAAGCAATCAGTAGTAAAACCACTATATAAAAGTGGTGAACGAAAATGTCTTCAAAATTACAGACCAATTACCTTGATACCTGTGCTCTCTAAAATATTTGAGAAAATAATGGCAAGGCAACTGCAAGCCTTCCTGAATAAATTTGAAATTCTCCATCATGAGCAATATGGGTTTAGAAAAAGTAGATCCACCACAATGGCTTGCTTTTCTTTACTTAAAAAGGTTACAGAGTGCCTAAATAAGAAAATATATCCTGCCGCAGTCTTCCTAGACATGAGCAAGGCTTTTGATTTTGTTTCATATGATACTCTATTGTATAAGTTAAGTAATTATGGTATACGAGGTATCGCCCTAGATTGGTTCAGAAGCTATCTTACAAACAGGAGTCAATGTGTTGAAATATCACATATGGAAAAAAAATATAAAGTAAATTGTAGATCTCCATATCGTGAAACTAATGTCGGCGTACCACAAGGAAGCGTCTTATGACCCCTTCTTTTTATTATATATATTAATGACTTGCCCAAATTTGTTGATAATGACTGCATATTATTTGCTGATGATACGACATTACTTATAACATCTAAAAATGTAAATGACCTGAGAAATAAAATTAATTGTGCTATGACGAAGGTAATTCAATGGCTGACTTTAAATAATTTACAAATAAACTTGACTAAAACTAAACTTATACAATTTAAAACAATTAATATGACATTTGAAAAATTAAACATTTACTACAATAACATTCCAATTGACAATGTAGAAGCAACTAAATTCCTAGGAGTAACTATTGACAAGTGGTGTAATTGGAAGTCACATGTAAATAATTTAAGGACTAAACTTGACAAATATGTTTATGTTTTAAGGCGTATAAGAGAAATTTCGGGAACTAAAGCATCAATGTTGTCCTATCATGGCTATGTTTCCTCGCTGCTACGTTATGGTATTATTTTGTGGGGCAACTCTGTCGACGTTATAAATGTGTTTCGAGCCCAAAAGAAATGTATCCGCTCCATATGTGGAGCTGGCTACCGTGACAGCTTGTAGTGTTACCTAAAGTAATAGCCTAAGTAACCTACTATTTAAAAGAAAAAGGTTAAAGAAATAAAGGATAAAGTTAAAGTTTATATATTTACAAAAAAGTTACAAGTAGGTATAAAAACACTTTTTACACTTACAGTCCACTAGGATTTGCTTTAAATATATCACTGAGATTTTTCCAATATTTATATGTACAGAAGTTTCCACGATCTTAAGCTCCCAGGGTTTATCAAGTTATATAGCGGCTCCAAGAGATTATGTAGTGAAGATACTTTTATAATTTTATTTTTATATTTTTCTTCAATTCCAAGTACTCTCCTCGGTGTTTTATTTTCAAAAGACCACCACGAGTTCAGCTCGCCACTCCTTATATAGGCTCCATTTCGTTCGACAGCTCGTAAATTTATTTATTTTTGAGAGGCATCCATTCTTTCATCGGCCAGCGGCTGTCACTTCTATTAACAAGGAGGTTTTAGTCTCTGGAGCAGCGGTGGTGGTATGGTAAAAGTGGAGCGGATACTTCTCTTGATTCTAAGTGTGCAAGTCTCAATATAATTTATATTAAAGTAATAATATAAAAATTAATTGAAAAAGAAATGAATATAAAACATACTAATAGTTTATAAATTATCTGTGCTGAAAAGTGACATAGGCTACATGACAAATTTAGAGTTGAAGGTAAACAATAATATTTACATTTCATAATAGTTTACAATAGATACATTTGCAGCTATAAAATAAAAAGGAAACAAGAATACTATAAAACAATATTAGAAATGTATAAAATAAGACTTAAGATGTAGAACAACTATTAACAAAACCAATGGAATATACAAAACAGTAAGTACAAAAATAGTTATATTACATTTTCCCCAAAAACCCCAGAAAATTTTTAGCTTACGAAAAATTTTGAGGTGCTACTTAGGCAGTTACTTTCTACATGCATACGTCTCGGACATACATCTTAAACAATCAAACTTAACTAACTTTCTTCAACATTCAGGGTAGAGGGTAAGGCTCACAGTCAATGGCGTATACTCCCAAAGTAAACCGCGATAGGGAAACCCTACATGACAGAGGCTTATTTAAAGAGTTGTCGTCCGCTCTATCTTAAATCCCATATTAAAGAAGAAAAATATGTACAAGTTAAATACCTAGGTATAAGTTACCTAAGGTATGGCCTAAGGCTTGTTTTTAGTGTAGCCAGCCGCACCATTAAAGAAGTGGGTTTTAGATCCCCAAGTATAGTATATACGAGTATAGTATATGGCCTAAGGCTTATTTTTAGTGTAGCTAGCCGCACCATTAAAGAATTGGGTTTTAGGTCCCCAAGTTATGGCATTAGGCTCTTAGTGTAGCCCGCCATTACTAGATAAAAGAATAATACCTAGTCTTATTATTCCAGATCTCGAAAGGAAATCTCAAAAGAAGTTGCTATCAGAGAAGATTAAAAAGGTTGGCTTAAGAGCCCTAAATAAAGTGTAATCAACGCAAGACCGAAAGAAAAAAAATGATGGGTGTACTCATTTTAAAAATTGTATCAAAGAAAAGTAAAAAATAAATAAATAGCATTTACGGAAAGTAATAGTTTTATTTACAGTTGGAACAGAATGACATTAATTATTTATAGAAGACAAAAGTTTAATATAAATAGAAAAGGTAATAGCATTACTAAATTTTAATATCTTTAATATGCCATTTACCTTGGATGCCATCATCATCCTCAAGAATATATACAAGTGGTGATAATTTACGTACAACTCTGCATTTTTTATATTTAGGTGCTAATTTAGAGTTGTAATAGTATGCAGCGTTGCTCTGGGTATAGTTTTTACGCCAGACAATATCACCTATAGAAAATTCTTTAAAAGAACGGCGTAGATTATACCGCTCCGAGTTTTTCATATGTGCCGAATAAAGAGCGACCTGGACCTTATCGAATAGAGTTGATAATAATCCAATGTTATTGGCATAAATATCACGGGGTAGAAAGATTAGTTCATCTAAATTGTTAGTGTGTGTGTATATAGAGCCGCAAGGTATAGTCTCGCGACCATAAACGAGAAAAGCTGGCGAGAATCCAGTGACCGAATTAGTAGTGTTGTTCATAGCATATTGAATTTTAAACCTCTATTTAGAAAGCTCAAAATATTGCCACTACCATGTATATATATTTTTGAAATCTGTAAAAAATAACTCAGAATATTTTAAAACGAATGAGCAAATGGTATATGGTCGAGGTAGACATGCATCCAAATTATATGCACCCATGCAAAAGCTAGAATTGTATAGACGAAATGTATACTGTATGGCAATACGACTATTTAACAAATTACCCAAGACAATAAAAATCCAGACTGTGATAAATTTTAAAAAAGCGTTGTATAATTTTTTATTAGATAAGCAGTATTATAATATAAATGATTTTTTAAATGCAACTAAATTCCTAGGAGTAACTATTGACAAGTGGTGTAATTGGAAGTCACATGTAAATAATTTAAGGACTAAACTTGACAAATATGTTTATGTTTTAAGGCGTATAAGAGAAATTTCGGGAACTAAAGCATCAATGTTGTCCTATCATGGCTATGTTTCCTCGCTGCTACGTTATGGTATTATTTTGTGGGGCAACTCTGTCGACGTTATAAATGTGTTTCGAGCCCAAAAGAAATGTTTCCGCTCCATATGTGGAGCTGGCTACCGTGACAGCTGCAAACCTCTATTTAGAAAGCTCAAAATATTGCCACTACCATGTATATATATTTTTGAAATCTGTAAAAAATAACTCAGAATATTTTAAAACGAATGAGCAAATGGTATATGGTCGAGGTAGACATGCATCCAAATTATATGCACCCATGCAAAAGCTAGAATTGTATAGACGAAATGTATACTGTATGGCAATACGACTATTTAACAAATTACCCAAGACAATAAAAATCCAGACTGTGATAAATTTTAAAAAAGCGTTGTATAATTTTTTATTAGATAAGCAGTATTATAATATAAATGATTTTTTAAATGCAACTAAATTCCTAGGAGTAACTATTGACAAGTGGTGTAATTGGAAGTCACATGTAAATAATTTAAGGACTAAACTTGACAAATATGTTTATGTTTTAAGGCGTATAAGAGAAATTTCGGGAACTAAAGCATCAATGTTGTCCTATCATGGCTATGTTTCCTCGCTGCTACGTTATGGTATTATTTAGTGGGGCAACTCTGTCGACGTTATAAATGTGTTTCGAGCCCAAAAGAAATGTTTCCGCTCCATATGTGGAGCTGGCTACCGTGACAGCTGCAAACCTCTATTTAGAAAGCTCAAAATATTGCCACTACCATGTATATATATTTTTGAAATCTGTAAAAAATAACTCAGAATATTTTAAAACGAATGAGCAAATGGTATATGGTCGAGGTAGACATGCATCCAAATTATATGCACCCATGCAAAAGCTAGAATTGTATAGACGAAATGTATACTGTATGGCAATACGACTATTTAACAAATTACCCAAGACAATAAAAATCCAGACTGTGATAAATTTTAAAAAAGCGTTGTATAATTTTTTATTAGATAAGCAGTATTATAATATAAATGATTTTTTAAACGAATGACAATGATTTAATATGCATGACATTTAATAATATAATTTAAAATAAGTAAATAAGTTTGGACATAAGTAATATACCTAATTATTTTGGATTGTTAAATTGAAAAGTGGCCAAAAATTTTCACACCGATATTGACAGTTGAATATGCTGTACAATATATTTAGATCTAAGAACTTTTTTGCTACCATATTCTGCGAATAAATGACATTCTATTCTATTCTAGCACCCAATAAATTCGAAAACTTATGCCCGTAGCTTTTTTAAGAGTTGAATCACTATCAAATCTCCATTGGTAATTGTCAAAAAATCTATTGAAAAGCTCTGAAAATGTTAAGCGATAAATTATTCTCATCTGAAAATGCAACTTATTCCTATTTTTTGTATAATGATATAAACAATGATTGTCTATGCAGAACAGATGCTCTAACTTGCAAATCGACGGCCGAAGCCACATAGCATATAATATAAGAACATAAAAAGAAACGAAAGGTGGAACAATATTGTCTGCGGAAATTCTAAATTAGATATCCTCAAAAATAGTATTCACTCACCAATGCCACAGCATCACCGTGCAGTCTTCGGAGCCGGAGGCGAGGTAGCAGTCGGACGTGATGTTGCACTCCGAGCGAGACACGCACGTCACCACGCCGTAGTGCCCGAAGATTATCTGCACTATCTTGCCTGGAACACACAATTGTAATGTGAAAGTCACCGGAATTTCCCACGAAATAAAATTGTTCAAGTGTTTTTGTTCAAGTGTTAATAAATTCTATCCTTACTTATGTTCTATACGTTTGTAAAAGAATCACGAAAATAAATGAAAGCTGATCAAATCACTGAATTAATATTGTTACGGAATACGACCAACGTTTAATTATAAATGACCAAAATCCAACAGTACTTTAAATATTATTGAAGTGCGTTAATATTAAGATTGTTACGGAATACGACCAAAGTTCAATTAGAAATGACCAAAATCCAACAGTACTTTAAATATTATTGAAGTGCGTTAATATTAAGATTGTTACGGAATACGACCAAAGTTCAATTAGAAATGACCAAAATCCAACAGTACTTTAAATATTATTGAAGTGCGTTAATATTAAGATTGTTACGGAATACGACCAAAGTTCAATTAGAAATGACCAAAATCCAACAGTACTTTAAATATTATTGAAGTGCGTTAATATTAAGATTGTTACGGAATACGACCAAAGTTCAATTAGAAATGACCAAAATCCAACAGTACTTTAAATATTATTGAAGTGCGTTAATATTAAGATTGTTACGGAATACGACCAAAGTTCAATTATAAATGACCAAAATCCAACAGTACTTTAAATATTATTGAAGTGCGTTTATATTAAGATTGTTACGGGATACGACCAAAGTTCAATTAGAAATGACCAAAATCCAACAGTACTTTAAATATTATTGAAGTGCGTTAATATTAAGATTGTTACGGAATACGACCAAAGTTCAATTAGAAATGACCAAAATCCAACAGTACTTTAAATACTATTGAAGTGCGTTAATATTAAGATTGTTACGGAATACGACCAAAGTTCAATAAGAAATGACCAAAATCCAACAGTACTTTAAATATTATTGAAGTACGTCATAAATCATTTGTAACATTGCGGAAATCCATCGAAACTACTAAGTACAACTATTTTACTCAATTCGGGATTTCAAAACACAAGTCACGAATACAACAAACACGCATCAAAGAAACTACAACCCGCAGCACAAGCCACTACTGAAACGTGTTTCGCTTCATCCAGGAGCATTTTTAAGGTACAACGACTACTGTGGTGAATCCAAGTTAGTGAAAACTTCCGTTTCAATACGGTAGTGGAGCTTGGTTTACTGCTCCCAGTCTGTTTGTTGTGCGAGAAGTTTAGGTTCCCATGAAAGCTTATACTTTATACACCGTTGAATTTAAATATGAAAAGCTATATACCTATTTACAAATCTGCCCAACAACTCACCAGTCTCCGTCGAGAAGACCCTGAAACTGTTATCCCAGAACCCGGCGGCGATGAGGAAGCGCGAGTCGACAGTGGTGACGAAGCAGTTGGACTTGGCCTTCACGCGCTGCGAGAAGTTGTCGCCGAGCTGCCGCCGCGCCAGCGCGCCCGCGCCGCCGCTCGCTGCGGGCACCAGGGGAAGATGTGGATGTAGAAGCGTTATGACACAGGGCATTATAAATATAGTATATTATGCAACTAGTGAATAAAGGACGGATTTAAAGCGAGGGCCGTATATGAGTCACGAGCAAGTGAAGGATTCTAACTATTGAATCACGAGCGTAGCAAGTGATTTAAGATGATTGAATCACGAGCGCAGCGAGTGATTCAACTGTTAAAATCCTGAGCGACGCGAGTGATTCATGGCCCTCGATATAAATTTGAATCGTGAATACACCAAAACAGTGAATAAAAACAAAACAGTGAATAAAAGGCCTTTTTATTCACTGTTTTGCGTGAATAAAATAAGCTTTTTAGAGTAGGTATGGTATAAAATAAATATTTCTGACACATTATCGATCCCAAATTAAGTTTCTTAAAGAACTTGTGTTATGGATACTAGATAATTAATATACTTAAGAATTATATAAACATACATATTGAATAAATACATATTTTTATTAGAATAAACTTAAATAAACATATAAACGTCCATGACTTGACGACTAATATCTGTGTTCTTTAAACAAATATCCGCCGCCGCCGGGATTCGAACCCAGGACCTTTGGCATAGAAGGCAATGTATGTTACCGCTACACCAACCGGTCGTCTAAATTATGCATATAGAGTTATCATTACAGAGGCTACCGTGGATATAGAGGCGCCACGAGAGGCGTCACGACAAATATAGAGTCACAGCGAAAGGATATAGAGTCGTCATGAAAGGGTCTCGGATATAAAGTTTCTACGAACGCGGTTACTACACATTAAAAGTCCCCGTTATATCTCTGTCATCACAGTGGTTAATATGGATTCGCTACGATAGACACGAATAATAATAAATAAATTAAGGAATTATAAAGGGATTATTTTTATTAGCGTATCACCTCTTGCAGGCGACCTTTCCACATCAATCCCAACAACATTGTTCTACAACTTTTTTACAAATCTTGATAAATAACTCAAAAAAAGAAAAATAAACAAATTTTTGCTCTCTTCGTTATTTATACTCTGTATTTTGCTGCGTCACCCCGCGCCCCGCGCCCGCTGCACGCGGCGTGACGCAAGGTTCGTGTCAGTGTAAATATAGTAACGCCAGTTTAGAGACACTAAATATGTTTGGTAGGGGAAAACTTAAATTTTTTTAATTATAAATTTTAAAAGTCATAAAGCAAATGTTGGGTTTGATGTGAATAGGCTGCCTATAAGAGATGATGCGCTAATTAAAATTAACACTGACTGAGTAAAAATTACAAATTAGCCTAAAATTAAAAAAAATAAATTTCCAATATTAAAATAATTCGTTTCTTGACGAAAAATAACGAAACGCAATAGTTTACTGAGCGTTGAGTTTCAAGTATGTTTTTTGTATCGATTGGGGTCAGATTGTGTATTTCTAATACAGGAAATGTATCATCGTAGGTATTATCGGTCAATCAAAATGTAAAATAAGGTATTAGACTCACCCCACACGGGGTCCATGGTGACGGGCGCGGGCAGCGCGTGCGCGTGGTCGTGGCGCGCGTGCGTGTGCGCGCAGCCGCCCGCCCAGCGGTGCGCCGCGAACGCGCGCGCCGCCGACACCTGCCCACACCGCCATCATACAACACTTGGCAAATCAAACGAATCAGATGTGCCATCACAGAACTTTATCGAATCGTTTGTTAACGAATGTTCGTATAGTATGGAGACGGTTTTAAAAAAATAATTAAATCTATCCATTGCCGCACGGCCAGTTTAAATAAATGTGTGCCTTGTTAATTTTGAATGTTTGTAAACATGTTGTACTCATAAATATCTGTAAAATAAAAAATTACAATGTTACTCAAAACTTGCAACCGACACCATACTATACGAGCATTCGTAAACATTCGTCAATATACGATTCGATAAAGTTCTGTGATCGCACTGCAGCTGCGAATCAATCCAACTCGGCTGGACAAAATATTCTCGTCTCTTAAGTGGTTCACATAAGTTTACCTCCAGCTGTTAGGTTGGCTGCCATGAGTCTTGGGTTGCCGTATTAAACTTTTATCACAAAAAACCGATTGTATTACTTACTAATAATGTATGCACCTATATTTTTGAATACAATATTATTTCATATTCGTTGTTCGTCGTTTTTAAGACACCTTCATTTTTTATTTGCCAGCATTTATTGACTGTACCTATAGGATGCGTGAAAGGTCTCGTCCGGGAACTCAACTATATCATCATTGTAAGGTGTCTACAATTTTATACCTTTCCATTAGCAACTTTCTTTTTGATTACTTCTTTTAAACCGAAATGCTACTGGTTTAATAATTTTCCACAATGTAATACTCCTTGAAAATTTAAATCGACTCTTAGAATAATATGCTAAGAGTTTCCCTAATATCGGTATCTCCTTTCTCACCTGTCGAGTATTTTATTTCGCCCTGCATACAGATCGAAATCGTCTTATACGTCTTTTTCTTGCTGTGGATTTTTTTTTGTGATGTGGAAGTTGCAACTACACTTTCTTTACTGAAAGTTTTTTCGGATATTCCTAAACAACAAATAAAACCAAATATTTCCCATTCAATTCTTTAGCAATGTGTAATTCGCCTGATATCCGGTAAAATATTTATGCGGTTAACCCCAATTTTCTCTATAGCGCACATTTCTTAATGCAATTATAGGCCCTTTGTTATCTTTATATTTTGCGCAAAAAGCTCGCACAATAGAAATGGCTATTCTCGGAGTTTCCCGCGGGATCGAATCAAAAATGACGAGATTCGCAGCGAACCAAAGTATGTAAACTAACAGTTAGAAGGATTGCAAAGCTGAAGTGCAATGGACAAGGCACAAAGAACGCAGAACAGTGCCCAACTGACCATCTGTTCTGTGAGTTAGCAAAGTTCTCGAGCGGTGGCCATGTACTGGGAAACGCAGCGTAGGTAAACCCTCCACAAGGTGGACCGACTATCTGGTCAAGGTTGCCGATAAACGCTGGATGATGGGGAGGCGTTTGTTCAGCTCTGCACGTGACTAATTTATTGGTGATGATGAGCTGCGTATAAACTGTCCGTGATAATAGAGGGTCGGCTTGGAGTTTGGAGAAGCTCTACGGCCTCTACATAAGCGTGTAGTAAAAGGTGGCTAATCCGAGTGACTCCCACTTGGTGGCAGGATCACCACCGACCACCCTTCATATAAAAATCTGCCACCAAATATGACTACTACGCACGATGATGTGTTCCGGGAAATATATTATGAAGAGTCAGTTATCACCTTCGAACTCATCTTCACTTGCCATCAGTTAACAGCACGTTCACACATGGTCCGTTTTTACTGGATACATTTTTGTAAGGTAAATACGTATACTGAATACTGTGTTATATGTGAAGTCGCTAATTAAACTCCATGCGCCATCGATAAAAAAAAAAGACGTGTGGCACTCGGAGACTGCCACGTTAAAGCTATTGCATAGCATTTTTTATCAACTTATACAGTTATAATTATTTATTTATTTTATTAATGCAGTAATGTCTGATCTAATATGAAGTTCCACAAGTTCCTTGAATATGGCGCTGATTGTTTATTAAAGCCCGCATGTAAAGTTATGAAATCAAAGTATCACCGCTGTGCCGGTCGGAGTGGGGGGTGTTAGGTTTTTTTCGTTACGGAATTTCTGGAAGAGCAATAGCTTAAAAAACGTATCCGGTGAAACGTATCCAGTAAAAGGGACCATGTGTGACCGGGCTGTTATTCTGTAATAAAAAAATAAAAAGTAAGTAAGTGTGCACAACGGACCGTGACGACGGCGGGCGTGGCGAGCTGCGGGTAGGTGTTGGCGGCCACGTGCACCACGGCGGCGTTGGACGGCAGCTTCAGCCGCAGGCACACGTCGTCCGGCGCCGCCGCGAACATCAGCGGCGCCAGGTGCATCGCCGACGACCTGCGCAACACACCACATACGTCAACTGACACAGTTATGAACCACGGAGCTAACGAAACAGCAGTGCGATCACAGAACCTTATCGAATCGTAAGTTAACGAATGTTTACGAATGCTCATATAGTATATACTAGCTACATATACAAATTTTCTATATCCATGGTTGTCTGATAGAGATCGCTTTCCAGCGATAAGACCGCCAATTGTATCTCAAAATTGTTATCATGTATTTTCCTTTTTTTTTTGTACTTATTAATGGCATACAATAAAGTGTAATTAAATAAATAAATAGTATGGAGTCGGTTGCAAGTTTTGGGTAACATTGTAATTTTTTATTTTACAGATATTTATGAGTACAACATGTTAAAAAACATTCAAAATTAACAAGGCACACATTTATTTAAGTTGGCCGTGCGGAAATGGATAGATTTCAATTTTTTCTTAAAAACCGTCTCGTATAGTAGCATTCGTAAACATTCGTTTTCTTACGATTCGATAAAGTTCTGTGATCGCACTGCAGAGAACGTACTAGCTGCTTCTCTTCCCGGGCATACTGTAAAACCGGGTACATATTGAGAGTTTTTAAACGCGCGCTTTGAGAAACAGAAGTTCTATTGAAGTATATAAATTCAAGTCTTTGCGCTTTTGCTGGTTCTCAAAGCGCACGTTGGCAAAGCTAGCGTTTGAAAACGCTCAATATGTACCCGGTCTAAAAGTCAATTAAGGGGCAGAGGTTTTATTGGCGTTCATGTGGCGGATAGGCCAACCTGTCACTGCAATAGTCTCTCTCCATCATGATAATACCTCCAAAATTGTCAAACGTGACATGGTGTTCTGCCTCACCCATGGGGGAAGAGAGAGAAAAGAAGTTGCCCTCAACTGCATTTTGTGCAATTACAATCTCTCTTACGTTGATACTTGCTTTCCCATTTTAGTTATGTTTGTTATAAACAACTGTTATTAATCAAATTTTATCAGGAACTATATGATTATAAAATGAATTTGAGCCTACGGTGTCTATAGGGTTTTCAAAGGATTATAATTTTAAATTAAAAAAGATTGCCAAATATGGATATTTTCAAGAAATAAAAAACAAAGCACTTCTATTATGTAGAAATCTAATTGTACCGTTGCGGTTACGTCGCTACTGAGATTTTCAAACTAATTAAAACTTGAAAGTAATGTTGAGGTTTGTTTATGGAAACATTAAACATTTAACTGAAAGAAGTTTCTTGTTTCTCGGCCTCTTTTGATGGATTTGATGGTTCTGTAGGTGGGACTAAGTTCTGTAGGTGGGACTAAGCAAGACCATGTTAAAAGGGTCGAAAGAAGTCGCGCTTATCTTCTTGGTTTGAAAATAAACATCAACATTGTGAATAGGGTCTATGTTTATTTGTCTTTTTTTTTATTTGTGCCTTTTTTGACATGAAAAATAAAGAGTTATAGATTATATATGCTTGTATTATTTGTATCATAACAGGCAGCAAGTACCAACCTCGGCGGATGCGGCTCTGTGAGCAGCTGCGCGGGCGTTTGTCCGAAGCTCCTGATCTGGTCCTCTATGGCGGTGCGCGTCACCGGGTCCGTGATATTGTCCAGTTTGACTCCACCCTCGTATGTGAGGTAGTAGAATACGTTGGTGGCGCGGACCGCTTCAGGGCCTGGAAAAGGTTAAGTTTATTTATTTTATTTTTGGGATTCAGGAAAACTTACAGCTAAAAACCTTAATACATAATATTACAAGGCCAATTACAAGTTTTCACCTATAATTACACTTAAAACTAACAATATGCAGTCGTATAAAAAAGTATAATTAGATATTAAATTAAAAATTTTAGATACTAATCAGCTATACATATAGGCTTAATTAAAACTTCTTCTGTCTAGTGGTGCAATTTTCAGTTGATGACTCCGAGAAAAACTCACTTACACTAATCTTAGTTATAGAATCAATGAATATATCAAATGATGGGTTTAGACTCTAAAATGTATTGAGATAGTGCGGAACTCGTCAAAAGAAAGAATTTTGTTTGTAATTGGTGGTTGATTGCGGCAGAAAAAATGTTATCCTACTTCATGCCTAAAAGAATAAATGGGAACATTTAAGTATATTTTTTCTAGTTATTTCGGAAAGTACCTAACCTTTAAGTCATTTTAAGAAATAAATGACATTGCTGACGTCGTGACGTATGTGAAGGGGTAAACAATGAAAACATTTGCAGTTTCAAGTTACGATTACTTATTTGAAATTGGTGGATATGAATGAGAATGGTGAACTTCAAAACGGGTGATCTTAATTTTATTTCGTCTTTTTTGACATTAGGTTGATTATGGACTTGTGGTTTCAATTAAAAGATTTGTTAACATAGTAAAGTTTTTACACAAGTGTACTCTTATCTATCATTTCATCATTAAGAGTCAATGAAATTAGAAAAAGAAAAAATGAAGGTACTGTACACAAAATAAAGCAAAGTAAATAAAAGTAAGATAAACATTATTATACCACTCTAACTTGTTTTGTTGTTACGATAAATTTAAGTAGTTTACGTTCCCTCCATTGACTCACCTCTCTGCTTATACCCAAATATAAGATCGATCCACTGGTGCAGCTGGCAGCTGACGAACTCGGACTCGAGCGCCATGCGGTTGATGCGCACGAACTCCTCCGCCGAGGACGCCCACGGCGGCAGCAGCACGTCGCCCGACGGGGACTCGGCGATGCCCAGCCGGTAGCCCGAGCTATTCACTAGCATCTCCGGCAGGAAGAATAGCTCGGGGATCAGTTCCTGGAATCAAGTTTCCGCATTTTATAATACCTCAGTATAATGCTTAAATATAAATTGAAAATATGACTTCAATCGGCGAGCTGGACGACACGGATTCCAACTACGGGTTCAATTCCGTGCTTTTGCTGTGTAGGAACAAATAAATAGATACTGTGCATTATAGGAGATTGAATTTTATGAATATGACAATATGGACGAATTGATCGAAAATGTTATATTGCATGAAATAAAAATATATTGCACATAGGCTTACGTAATACGGGCAGCATTTTCTATACTATTTGTGGGCTGTGGAAAACAATTGTTGAAGATAGCGCCCGTAATATTATTACATTGATATACGATAAGACAAACTTATTATAGCTACAAAGACAATTACATATTGATAATAAATACAAATAATCAAGAGACGCATAAATGTTCAGTCTGCTTAGTAACTACGAGTATGTAACAAAAAAATACTGCAATTTTTCTCAGAATATGTACCTTCTTTTGTAAGTTCACGTGCTGTGCTACCTTTATTAATCCGAGTTACCTACCTGTAAATACTTCAATTATTAGAAATAACAATTTGAAAGAATGACAAGGACATACCTTAACATCGGAGGTGTCCCGTTGGCAGTTCTTCCACGACATGGCGATCGAGGAGAACAGTCGGTTGGGGTGGTCGAACTTGCCGCCCTGTAGCGCTAGGAACATCGTCGTCATCGGCTCCTGAAATGTACGTCATTCCACTTGAGCGCTGTGTGTTGAATCCAAATGACAATTACAAATTAACTTAACAAAGGGGCTGAAGTCTGCTTTTAAGGTATTGAATATACATATTTAATGTGATATTCAGACCTATTTATGAGTATACTTGTTAGGAAAGCAAGACTGGCTATAAATAGAACTGTTGTCATGTCAGTTTTAATATGTTTAGATAGCAACCGTTCTATGTTTTATTCTTTTACAAATGTTATTGTGTCACTTGATCGTAAGCTTTTTCAATGTAAAAACGAATTTCAATAAAACCCTTCTACCACATACCTGGATTTATCTGTGCTGAAATCTCTGCTTAGTATATAATTTAATAGGGCTAAAAGTTTAGCCCCAACATAAGGTAGGTGTTTCTTGCAGGGAATCAGAAATGGAATGTAAGTAAGTTCTCCTGTAGGAATGATACCCGTGAGATACTCCAGATTATTGGTATTGAATATGACGACACAGCTTTAGTAAGAGTACAGGTGTAGACAATATATCAAATACCTTTTGCTAAAGTTTTTGTTTTTCACCAATTTATGTCGATGCAATCCATTCATATGTCTATTGAATTCCGAAAATGATAAATATTAAAGTATTTTAAATAGAAAATATATGACGTGGTTACAAGTTATAGATATAGTTTTGGGATTTGTGAATTTTCTTTATTAATAATGCGTCGACACCAGCAGTTCAGGCGAGACCAAAAGGAGGTTTCTAAGAAATTTATTCTCGGTTCCGTTTTTAAACAGGATACTGACCGCTATAGTATAGTTTTGTCTACTCGAAACAGCTTTAATATTTGTTGTCCCGAAAAAACTTTGACATAGAACTAGGAAAAAAACTATTCAAAATACGATTAATTATTTATTTTATCATCCCAGTCTGGCTGAACAATACGCGGAGTGGTATGACGAGCAACATTTCGATCACGTGTTAGCGTATTGCGCGATTATGCACAATTACTAGCCTGAAGAGCCTTTGCGCTGTAAAACACCCGTCGAACCATTAGATACAGTGAATAATAGGCGCACGCGACGGAAGCACCAAATTTACATTTAATTCGACGATATACTCATTTAGCTTACGGTGTGGCTTGAAGAAACCGCGGGTTTAACCGCAGTTTGTTCCATTTTCAAATTGTTTTGGCAAAACAGAAAACAAGGATAATCTGTTTAAACAATTAAGTTATACAAATCTAGCGGTGAATAAATGTATCAACTATAAACAACTATGTCAGTAGTCGGGTAGAAAGTTATGAAAGTGAATAAGTACTTAGATACTAATACTAAGTCTATATTTGATTAATGTTAACGTCTTTTTACGAATTATGTACGGTTAGTAATATTTTAATTAAGCCACAGCTACAAATGTAACATTATGGTTTTCAAAGTTGATTAATAGAACAATTTCGATTCGATATTTCGGTTATAAGTCTTGCTATGTTGTGATGGTGAGTTAGGTTAATTTGAAAAAAGTTGCGGAGGAAAATGGTAAAAATGGAAAAAGGTTTCTTTTCGATAAACTACATAAAAATGTTTTTAAATCCCGCTTCGCCTAACACAGTGCCCATAATCTTCACGTCAACGCGATGCATTATCAAGCGATTCTACAATTGACGGTAAACCCGTAAACCCGCCGTCACATTACTTTTTAAGGACAATAAGTTCATCGTTCACGGATAGTCGATCGTTGAGTTAATTTTGGACGTGTTATTCAAGTTCAAAACGAAGACAAAAATGCGGGAATTTGTATCAGTTCCTAGAGGATAATGTTTTATTTCATTAAACTCTTTTATGTGTTTTATACAAAAAAATATGAATAGAATGTTGCTTCCTGTTATATACAGGGTGACTGGTGACAAATTTTTGATACTGAAGGAGAGCACTCTATACACGATTCTGATCATAATTATGTAATTAAAGTAGGTACTTAATTTTTCACTAGAATTCCCTATAAATAAATACTACTATGTTACTGTTTACTTTACTTACGCCAGAGTCAATCGCGGCACGTGACCTGGCACGCGGATCGCTGGCAACGCTAGTGTAACTATGGCTTGCGTAATCAATTTCTTTAACTTTCGGCTAAGTTTACTCAGTAAATAATCAATATTTATTGTTTATTATATATTTTCTCTTCATGTATGATCTCAATTATCACGTCCTGAATTTCAAAAGTGACCCACCAGTCACCCTGTATAAATAAATAAATAAGTTACCTAAGTCATTTATGACGGGCACCTTCTTGTATTGGAAATCTATTAAGGGTACGTGCAGAGATAACTTTGAATAAACTTGATATAATAATGAACGTAGAGAAAATTATAAAAATAGATAAACTATAATACTAGACGTAAAACAAAAATTGTTGCCTATAATGAGAAACACAAGATGACTCGCAAATTACAGACATTAGTTTAATGTAGATTATAGGTACTTGTATTTACCATTTACAGCAATATTTTTCCTCAACTATTATTAAGGAATTCTGTTTTTTTTAAATATTATAGTAAATATGCAAAGTTTACATCCAAAATTCAAAACACAAAGCTGATTCAGTTCTCTATTAACCTCTCCGCTGCCGAGAGCGAGCAAAGATTCGTGACCCTGTCTGCCGGGGCTTTGCAGAGCGTTCTTGATAGGCTTGGAATAAATTGATTATTAAAAAAATCGTATGGTAGACATGTAACCATAGATTTTATCTGAAAGTTAGATAAACACTGTATCTTCTAACATAATTATTTACTGCTTTAACATTATTATAATATTTACTTTTGACTGGTAAATTAAGGAATTGCGTGTTTTTCACCTGCTACAAAAAATTCAAGCGGATTTGTATCCTTTTAATTATTCACAGCTTTATACCGTATATAGATATTACCCTTTTTAGTTCAATAACAGAGCAACTTACTGACATATAAAAGATTACATTTCTACAGAAATTTCACTTCTAAATCCTACATTGAAGTTGACAATTCACTTAGAAAAAATCGCAAAAAAACTTTTGGACGGTTCCCTATTGATTATCTGACCATTAAATAAACTTTAATCAATAATAATTAAAGCTCGGTTGTATATCGTATTAAATAAATAAAATATTTCGAAATTTTAAACAAACATTTTCTCTAGTAACCTTTCAGTGCTTCGGCAGTGAGAACATTTCACTGATAAGTGCTTCGACAGTTGAGCGGTTAAACTAGTACTGTATCCCAAAACAAAACTTTAAAAGTACACTCAACGACGCAACAGTAGATGACATTTTATAGTATGAAACGCAAGCACTTGTAGTCACTTTAAGTTGCGGGTTTAATTAACCAACAGATTAGATATTTAAGATCAAAGCGTGGTGTAGCGGCTACTACCTACATTTCCCTCTTGTTCACATCACAAGATTTTCTTTGTTTGGGGCCATTTAGTTGGTTTTTCTGGGAATTTTAATATTGTATAAAAAAAGGATTCCAAGTAGAGTTACTGCAAAAGCAACCCTAATACTTTGTGTTAAGCGATACTTACGATTCTGACAAGCCAATTGAGTACAAACGCAGCGGTGGAATAATGCGTGCCGTAGTGGAACGGTGGCGTAGACTCGTGCTCCCAACTGTTGTAGCGCTCCTCGAAGTACGCGCGCCGGGACGGGTTCAGGGCGCCGATCGGCTGGGGGACACAGGGTACAATTTTAATACAAGGGAGCGGGTTAAAATTGGATTCAAACAGTTATATTAATCTAAATCTTAAATAAATATATTAATATTGTTCTTTTATCGGTCAATAAAGTACAAAAAATCTAACATTGAGATAAAATATCGGTTTGAAAATTGTCGCTTATAAACCGAGAACGACGTTTGAAACTTAGATTTATCTTCAATTCTAAACTGCTTTATCTTTAAGCTCATATCACTTATTATATCAGATGATATTAGTATCATGCATTATACGCCACTTATAAAAAGAAAATATGTGGTTATCATAGAACTTTAGTCCTTTGAGGGTTCTACACTTATTTACACTTTATTATACACCAAAGGAAAAATGAAAACAATACAACGGAAAAAGGTAAATATTGATATTGAAATGTGCAAAAGGAAAGGAAACGTGAAAGAAATGGGAAATGAAAGGAAATGTAAACTAGATGCAATCTCTTCTAGTCATAAAAACTATTTGCAGGTACCTTGGACAAATCCCGGTAGTTGGATGGCTGGCTGAGGTCCAGCTCCTCGCTCTCGTAGTTGGTAAGCACCCAGGGGAACACAGGGTACTGATTGAGGTCATTGTACGTTCGTCCTGAAAACAAATAAATCCATAAATAAGATAGTGTTTCTATGGAAATAAGCAGTTCCTTTAATAATACTTTAAAGTTTTTGCATTTAAAATGCTTAATTACTCTTAAATAAATAAAAAAATGTGTTAAATAAAATTCACCCGATGTTTTTACGTTATATTGCTAACGTAGCTCCATCTAATGGTATAGCTTTGCAGATAAGACCACCCGAGACCAATTTCTTTACAGAAAATTGTGAATCTCAGTTAAAGTGAAGCAAGAGGTCCCAGGTTCGAACTCTGGTGGGGTGAATTTTATTTAACACATTTTCTCATTTATTTAAGCAGTTCCTTTGTACAGCTTACCTTTTACTTTATCTGATCTCATTTGTAGTGTGTACATAAATTGTTAAATAAATAAATAGCTTCCACGTCTTTCGTGACTTACATCTTCATGAAACTTTTGGTTTTTTTTTTCGCTTAATCGCCCTTGGACAGGTGAGTCTTAAAAGCGACTAAACCGAATAGTTAATGGAATGGGACTAACCCGCCTTGTCGTAGGATCCCTAAAACTCTACCTAACCTGGCGACCCTTTTATATTAAATCTGTCGGCAAATATCATATAATATGTGTTCAGAAAATATTTTATAAAGAGCCAGTTCCTTCCTAAAACCGTGAGCTGTCATTTTCAACCTCATCTTCGCTTACCATCGGTTGGGTTGACCTCATCGGGTGAGATTGAGGTCAACACAAGTTTAGTCACCAAAAAAAAACACCACAATTTCCTCTGGAAATATTCCAAATACCAAACCTAGGTACGTAATTGACCTCGCCAGTATCGGTTAATGTTAGTTATTTTGAATATAGAACAATAGATATCCAGCAATGGTCTATTTCCTGACTTCCGAAAATACAAAGACACAGCCAGCACACGTGCAAACACAGCTTGATAAAAGCGCAAGTTAACTAAATTAATCGAATTATTATCAATCCATATTAATTTATGTCTGTGATTATTTATCCTTAAAAAGAACACATAACAAGAGTTGTATTATGTAAGCGTAGTGTTTGATATCTGCCGGCTGGTCCAGGTTCTGTCCGGACATGGAAGTTTCGGCAGATACCTGTGCCACATAGCCCGAAGAGAGCCATCGGCGGTGTGTCTTCACTGCAACAGTGGCGGTGAAGACACAGCCCAGCACACGCTGGAGGAGTGCCAGGCGTGGGCCCGCGTGGCAGTGGTGGGACACGACCTCTCCTTGCCGGCCGTGGTAAAGGCCGTGGTCGGTGACAAGAGGTGGTGGGAGGCGGTCGCCTTTTTTTGCGAGGTCGTAATGTCGCAGAAAGAGGCCGCGGAGAGGACTCGAAAGGACGACCCACTCTCGGCTCCGATCCACCGGAGGAGGACCGGTCAGAGAAGGAGGGCGTATGCCAACCTGACCTGACCCGGTCGAGTGAAGGCCTTGGGCGGTGGATACGGGGGTATCTACCGCTCGCTTCCAAAGGTCTTCGCTGGCAGCGGCGTGCTACGTGTTACAAGCATGCCGCTGAGCGAGGGAGGTTCCGCGCAGCGGAAGGCACCGGCGGGTTCGCGGAAGAATGCGTAAGCGTCCCCGTTCTCCCGCCAACAGGTGCGTGACGTAACACCTTGGGGTTTTAGCCGGTAAGAGTCCGACATAACCTGGCCGCTCCCCCGGGCGACAGGTATCCATGAGGATTTCCCCAGGTAAAAAAAAAAGTGTTTAATATCTGATTGCAGGGACAGAAATAAATATATTAAATAAGTAGTCTTTAAGAGCATTATGAAAGACATAATGAATAAAAATTCCATTATTCGTTAAAGGTTACAGTACTTTTGCGGTTAACAGTCTCACGAAACAAACCACTACCTAGTTATTATAACAAAACAACACTAACAATTACATATTTACTCCAAACTATTATAAACGAAAATTAAAACTCTAAGGCGGACTAAGATGTGCCTGAGATCACATTTAAAATTTAGCCCAAAAAAAGCTTCGAAGATACTGGTAATGTTTAATGAAAAGTTCAGTAATTGTCTACACCTGAGAGGCGTCACTGTCTTGTCACAAGTAAGCATTCAAAGTTATTTTTTGTTTACACGAAACCTGAGAACAGGTTTTTTTTTGTGCTTTCATAATACGTATGCATTTTTAATCTATACTAATATTGCAAAGCTAAAGGGTTTGTTTGTTTCGTTGAACGCGCTTATCTCCGTAAATGCTGATCTGAGGCCGAAATAACTTTTGCATTCAATTTGATAGCCTAATTTCTGAAGAAGGTATACCGGTATTGTATTGTCTGTATTTTCAAAAGTTACCCATGTTAAATCGCGCAAAACTACTACCTACTGTGTGCGAAATACGCATAAAATATACCTTTCTTCTATGCTGGACTGGGAGTGAAAGAAAAACATAGAATGTGCCAGCTGCTTCACAGTTAAGGGACAGAGGTTTTATTGACAGTTTTGCGGGCGATAGGCTGACCCCCCTGTCACTGCAATAGTCTTTCTCCATCATTATAATACCTCTAAATTTGTCAAACGAGACCTCAGATGGTTTCATAGCCTCTGGTGTTCTGCCTACCCCGTAAGGGATACAGGCGTGAAGTTATGTATGTATGTATTGCTTAATATGCTTTATAGAAAAATATATTAAAAAAGCATTAGATTGCTTTGTAACTGTGTAAGTAGCTTCTCCATTTTATTAAGGGCATACCATGACCCGTTAACAAAATAAGTGGACATTTTCGCAACTTAGCGTTCTACGCCGCTACCCATATCTGCCAAAGCGAAACCTGTGACGAATAGATAGAAAGTAAACTAATTCGCAATTTAAACCTTATCACCGTGGCAAAAGGTTTATAAATAAAATGTAAATGGTGATAAAATTAGATTAAGAAACATAGGCTGACCGTGATGCTGCCCATGACACCATGGTGCAACGCTTTCTGAGACAATCGCAAGAACAATTAGTTCTCATTGTGTTAATTACAAATATAAAATTCTATTCCGGATTGAGAGAAGTATTGTTATATGGGTAAGTATCCTTTTTTTACTAATTGTCTAATTAGCGCACTCGGGACACTTCAATGGCTGAAGCGGAAATGAATTCATAAAGAACAATGTCGAGTTGTACATAATGTTACCTATTTTTACCGTAAATGAGAAGTGACTTCGCTTATCTACCGGTTTAATTAACTTATGAAAATCGTGTTGTATTAATGATTGAATTCTTTATTAATTACATGCAATACAGTAAGTAACGCTAATGTATCTAATGACGTAATTTATAAAAGAGTAAAGCTGATCTGTCAGATTTTTGACAACTCAAAGGTATTAAAACTACACATAGTGCAAATAATAGCTCATACTCGGCTAATTCCAAATCATTTACTTCTATTAGAAACCACAGCAGAATTTTAATATTTCACCCTCTCAAGTTACTCAATAGACCACACGTATGATCCAGTTCAAATTAAAATCCCGACATCGTTTGTAAGAAATTAAATCAAGTCTGCGCCAATAGTTTAGATAACATTTCAATGACAATATCATCTTTATACATTCACATACCTAACAAAAAGTAGTTTGACAGGTCAGAGACTGTATGGACCGTGAACATCACTGTTTGACTAGTGCACTGTTCTTCTAAATCGAAATAAAACATGTGCGTCATCTCATCATATATCACATGGTGTTAAAAGGTACAGACGAAAGTTTTAACACCCCTTTTTTGTGATTTTTATGACACATGAAAGATTCTAAGTTACTTCATGTTATTGCCTAACTGTGGTCGATATCATCTAATCTAAATATGAACGCTACTCTACTGTTTTCGAAGTGATACAATTGGATACTCTTTTTACACTCGCCAAACAAACTCAAACACTCGTAAAATATATTTAACAGAACTTAAACAACTACTTTACTAGGTTTTACTAAATACTACCCTTGAGTTGAGGACATTATGAAAAAATAAAATATTGATACAATCCAAAAGCTAGGCATGATTTCAAAATTGTCATTACAGACTCAGTTCTCTTTATTGGCCTTGGATAACAAATGAAAGACTACTATCACAAATTTCTTGATATAAAAAATCGCACCTCTTTCACTGCGCACATAATTCAGACCACACGTAGGCATGCGCGCGAACTTTACCCCCATTAGTCAAGTAACTGCATGCAGTAAATATATCCGTCTTTGTTGATAACAGCCACATTATCTCATCTCCGGCGACAATACAATAACCCAAGTATTGTTGTTGTCATGTGACCACTGCGGCCGCTTTTCCCAATCGCCCCATCCGCCAGGGCTATCCATTCATCAATAGATTGTCTACTTTTGTGGACGTGCCTTAATCTAGTGTCTGCAGAAATTGCAGTTATAAAAAAAAAATAACAAAAAGTGAGTGAAAGTGAGAGTGCGGTGTGTTCTAATTTCGAATTGCCGTCTGTTTTGCGCGCGTTTGTTTCCGCGCGAATATCGGTGACATGGTGACGTGAGCAGCGGGTCGCACACATCCGCGGGTGATATGATAACCCGCCTCTCCAAGGTCGCCGGAGTTATTAAGAGGTGAATGTCTTATATTCTATTAATTTCACGTTGAGAAGTAATATGTACGGTATATACACCAAAATAGCATTTTTTTACAATTTTTGTCTGTTTGTTCCGGCTAATCGCTGAAATAGCTGGACCGATTTTGACGGGACTTTTATTGACATGTAGCTGATGTAATAGGAGTATGTAGCAGGAGGTAACTTAGGCCTATTTTTATTTAAGAAAAAAATAATAGGCGCGAAGTTACAGATGAAAATGTTGCAAAAACGGAGAAAATTATTTAATTTTAAAAGCTTTCATTGCGTGCGCTGTGTCAACGGTTTAAGTTGCGCAAAAATTATTTATTACGGAATTGTTTCTCATTAATATCTTTAATGCCCGTTTTCACCATCGTTCCCTCAAACACTTCCTTACTAAGGGTCTCTTAACCAAAGGGACTCCTTAAATCAGCCTCTTACCTAAGTTTGTTTTCACCAAGCTAAGGGATACCTGCTTAAGGGCCACTTACCTAAGTGACAATTTTTTTTTAATCAGGGCGTATGAAAATCGTACTTTTCAAAATCATGTAGATTTATGCAAAATAATACGACAAAATACAAAGTAAACATAAAATAAACATGATTTCTTTTAAAATAAATAAAATATCGTCCAATATTTATAATAAATTGCTGATGCGGAACGCTGTTGCCATTGAAAAAAAGATTTTAGTTGTGAAATAGTGGCAACTTGACTGACAGATGACACTAGCTAGACAGCGTTGCGCTTGTAGAAAAATAGGTTATATTTGTGTTTGGATTATCGTGTTGTTATCTGGATATTGTAATTATTCAGATAACAACACGATAAATATTTGGAAAGCGAGCAATTTTGTAAAAACCTTCTTTCACTACAGACTTTTGCTCTTCGGTGTCTGGAAATTTAATAAATTCACTACATAGTGTAACAATAGCTTCAGAAACCCTTTTTACTATTCTACTACAAGTAGCTACGCTGATTCCTCCCATATCAGCCACTGCAAGTAGATGATTTCCTGTTGCGAAAAACCTCAGATTACATAACAACTGATTAACTGGAGGTACTGACTTATTCCTGCAAATAATAAAAAGTAAAATTAGTTAAGTACCCTGTGTGTCAAATGTTTAAACACAAAATATGAAAAACATTAAATAACAGAAGTAAAAAAGCACCTACTTTAAAAGTATTTAATAGTTTAAAAAAACATACCTGTTATCTTTATATTCTAAATAGTGTTCTATTCTTTCTAACACAAATAACACACTGTCCTTGGATAACCTAAATCTTTTGAAGAAGTCCTGATTGTCAAATTTCGTAAATAAGTCCGGTCTTTCGCGATAAATATGTGGCCGTCTAAATAAACTATGATTCGTAACTAAATCCACAGTTTCTATAGCTTCTAAACTGTAAATAAAATCTTCCATTTTGCACAAAATATGCACGTCCAACAAGAAAATGAAGTGTCACTTAGCGCTAAGATGCCGAATATCGGGCCCCCAAATTTAAGGGATCCCTTTGGATCATAAGTGTCCCTTAAGTGATGGTGAAAACGAAACTAACACTTAAAACATCTTAAGTGCCTCCCTAAATTTAGGGAACGATGGTGAAAACGGGCATAAGTCTATTTTTTAAGGTTTACTCACAATAACCTTTTTTATGGTTTTATAAAATGCTTTCGAAATTAATGTATTTATTTGCGATGGAGTTATATCAATATAGTATTAACCCTTATCCAATTTTTTGCGTTATTGATCATCATTGCACCTTAAGTAAATTTGTCTTTACACCACTTGATTTCAATCAACACCGTAGGAGATATCATAATTTTAAAATCCGCCACTAAGTAGGTAAGTAACTTATAACCGGGATAATGGGATAAGGCGCGGCGGGCTGGCGAGCGGGTTGTTCGCTGGCTGCTCCCGCTGTTAGTTCTCCGAGATACCTATAGAAATATTCCCTTAAGTTTTATTCTTATTACACTTAGAAATAACAGTTATTTGATTGAACCATCTGATTTGTTTAACGTGTTCAGAGTCAGACAAACTTCAAGTATTTTTCTGCAATAATTGTGATTGTTTCAATTCTTTTGACTGCTCCAACAATAATTGGTTAATCAGTAGGTACTTCTATCCTTGCATCCGAATGATTCCCAAAAATAAAAAATAAATACTAGGTAGCGCTGATTTTCAGGTGGTAGGTTATTCGCAGCTAAAAACTTATCGTATTCTTACAACATCTCGCCAAAATCGATTAATTTTCGAATTTGAAAAATCAAGGGGTTTCAATATTCAACGGAATGTCATGAGTCAAAGCTACGACCAACGAATAGGTAGTAGGTATTAGTATAGTTAGTAAGTAGTTTATATGACAAGACGTTGAATATTGTAACGCTTTATAGCTGCATCTGGTGGTTACTCTTCATAGAGTCAACGAATCGTTTTTTTTTTGATATTGAAATGCGGCATTAGTTAAGTTAGTTTAGCCACAGTGCAGATATCTACAGTAATTCAACTCGGCTGCATCTTTGAAATAAAAGCCTACCTAGGTACAGAACAAAGTACTGGGGTACTTTCCTTTTGCCCCCATGCCTTTCGATGGTATTCCTGTTTAATATTTATTGCAGTTATTTTTGTGTGGTGCTGCAATGTTATAAAATTATTGTTTTGAAGTAACTCTGTCTATAAGTAACGCTTGCACATCTAAACTACTGAATCAATTTTGACGTAATTTATAATGGAGTAAGCTTGAACTTCAAGGAGCATATAGTAATCTTATTTATCCAGCTGCGATATCAGATATTTACGCGTATTTTATGAAGTACAACAGCTAGTACTTTATAAAATTCACGGGTACCTGCTGACTTTTGTTAATTGAATACTTAATTAGATTACTTAAAATTTTATGTAATACTGCCGAACTGAGCAATCTATGTGGTTTATGGTCTCAACCTCCTCGTCACCCACGGAGATACTACTAGTTACTTGTAATACCAGGCTCATGGCAAAGGTTTTATTTTTTTATTTATTCGTAGACTATACCTTTCCCAAGAGAAGAGAGGACTATTTAATGCATATTTTTCAAATTGAGTAATACTTTCTAAAACGGCCACAAAAAAAGTAATCATTCTGCTTATCAGATTATTATTAATAATATAGGGCAATTGCTTTTGGACAACCCTATGAGGAACTTTAAAAGAAAAGAGGTATGATTGATAATATATTGTCTTGACTTGTTGCTATTAAATAAAATACTTTTGAATAAATGATATTCGAAAAAAATCGAATGTAAATTATAAAGAGCATTTGTTAAGATTCAGGTATAATTTATTCAACAGGTTATTGCGTTCGTTATGCTTCGGCTACACTACCGTGATATGCCAGTAATTATTGCCATAACTTAAACAACACCCAGGTGTAACCACGATTTACGGCCATAATTTTACAATGCCAATCAATATGGCAAATGGCGGTAGGCAATAGCTCCGGCGGCGGTCTTTTTTCGCACATCAAAGAAAATTACCGCAGTAATTATAGCGTTTGTGGCCACACTACCGTTTGTCCAGTGTGCAAAATATGAGCTCACCGGCGACGCACGTATCGACCGACATGGAGTGGTCAAATGAAAAAGCGCTAGAGTTTTTATAATTATTCCAATCCGAACCGTCTCTTTGGGATACCCTTTTTTTCTTCTTTTAGCTTTGTTGAAATTTAAAAGATTCATGTAAAAATAAATGGCACTCATAAAACACAACACCGCTGCAGCTTCGACCTCCATCTTGAAAAAGTGATATTTCCCGCCAAATTTATTGACATATCACGGTAATTTAATGCCATAATTATTGCCGGTAGACAGTAAGGTAGTGTGCCCACACCAGTTCATGCAGTAATTTAAACGGTAATTTAATGCCATAATTATGGCGGTAACAGCCCGGTAGACGGTAAGGTAGTGTGGCCGTAGTATTAGAAAGTCCTCATAGCATAAATATGTAATCTTTGCGAAGAGTTTGAACATTGGTCCCTTACTGAAATATGTAGCACTTAGATTCTTGGACTTTGATGCAATAAATCAAGTAGTTGCAATAATGCAATTTGTAGCAATCAATTTTATTCTTATTCCACCGAGATAAATAGTGCTTGCATAATATTTCTTTACATAATCTTCGACAACTATACTCAATCGCAATCTTCAAATTGATGTAGGTATTATTTATGTTATTATTATAAATAATTGTAGGTAATCATAACTGAGTTAATTAACAAGCGCCAGCGCACAGGTCGCATCACACACTTGGCATGTTATTATGAAATATGTCGTAAGAAATAAATATTAGGATTCTCATAAATCTGAAAAAACATAACATCTGAATAAAAAATTTAGCTCCAATAGGAAATAAATTTCATAGTGTTATACAAAAATTCGCAATGAGTAAGGAGGGTGGTATTCAAGTGAAACTAATTACTAGGTGCTTTAACTCAAATCCTTGGAGTAATTTTTATTTATTGATTGCTATTAAATCACATAGTTTTTGCCCAAGGAAACGGTTTAGTAATTGATGACTCTATGTCATAATATGGTCTGTTAAGTGTTTTAAACATGCCTTTTATAAATCCCTTCAGATTTTTTAGACAAAAAGAAAGATATGTACTGCATATTTATAGCTGTACAACAAAGGCCACATTATCAAGTAATATTCATTAATTTAAAGGGATACTTATATAAAAGTCATGTATAAAATACTTGACCGACCATGTTTATGTCATATTAATTTATTTGATAATGTGAACTATTCTTATACTGCTGCAATCCATGTATAATTTACATAAAACATTATCGACAATTTTCATGTCGAACAGTTTTTACAAAGACCTGAATTCCCAAGGAACAGCTTAAGTTAGTTATATGTGTCGATTCAAATCAACCGTGGTGTATTGCTGCCCGACAAAAGTTGAAAGCACTTGATTAGTTTTCGTACAATTATTCCTTGAAAAGCTAAGCTTATAGACAACTGTGACAGAAAAAAATACGTTTATAATTTCTATTGAGGCGTGATTAAACTATCACGTCATCTTCGCATCATTAAACTCATGTTTAAAATTACCATTGAGTTATTAAACTAAGGTTTAAAACTTAAAAGTATTCCTAGGTCGCAGATGTAAACAATGGAAATTTATATTTGTGCACATTGGAGAGAAAACACGCGATAAGATATTATAAGTGCCGTTGGTATTTTTAGATAGAAGTAATAAGTATTACCTAGTAGTTCACGCTAAAATCATTTTTTGCTTTTTTTTAGATCAGTGAGAATTCCAGCTTGTAGGAAAACTGGCTCTTTATAATAATTTCACTAAAATATGACTGCGCAGACTATAATATATGGGGCAGAATATACAGCGTGACTGGTGACAAATTTTGGATATTGAAGGAGAGCACTTTGTACTCGATTCTGATCATAATTATGCAATAAAAAAATAGGTGCTTAATTTTTCACCAGATGTCTCTATAAATAAACACAGAGGCATTACTACACTTTTCATTCTTCGAATTTGGATTAGAAAAAGTGCATTTTTATTCTAGGGAGAATCTAGAATATAAACACAAATAAATATAGAATGGTGTTTTTTTACTTTTAACCATATGATGAGTTATGTTATGTATACAAGCCTATATGCTGAAGCCAATATTTCCGTATATTTAATGATTCATCGAATAGTTCACTTCTAGAGTGTGTTTTGTTTTCAGTAATTAAAACAACAAAGTGACATAAAAAAGTGTTTTTAAGTAATTAAATATAAACAATGGCCTTTTTGTAAATAACTCTTATCTCCAACAAAAAAGGTCAAATGAGATAGAAGGAAACAAATAATATTTACTTTTCTTTGTAATTTAGAACCATATAACCTTAAATAGAAATAATTATTTGTTTGATTAGGTCTCAGCGATAAGGAAAACACATTTCATAAATAATTAATGCACCTGATTTAAGCCGCTAGTAGGTAAGGTATAGGCGGACCTACTATCAACTAAGTTCGTTTCTAGGAAGACCTAGAAAGATATACGTACAATCTTTTTCATTTATTGCACCGCCATTTAAGGTTTGTATTTGAGGATTAAACGGAATTGCTGATGTTAACAGTAATATATCTTTGTAATATGGTCATTTAACCTACATGTTTCGCGGTAAGTGGGAGGTGTCGGGGCAAGGTTGCGCAAATATAGGTAGGTAGGTCCCGCGCCTTTCGAAGAAATTGCAAGGATAATTCTTGTTATGTGTTGAAAATGAAGTTATATTATGTCGACGTTAAATAATATAATAATTAATAATAATAATAATAATAATTTATTCAATTTCTCCAATTAAGTTTGTGTAGAAAACAGTATTTACCTTATAACTAGTTACAACAAAATAAGTAAGTACCTATTGTTTTTTAATTATTTGAGCACACTAGCCCCCACACTAGGATTCCCTGTGTTGTGGGTGGCTTTTGGGTATACTTTTGAAGTTTAGGTCTCTTATACCTATGTTACCCAGTCCTTCTTTAACCCAAAAATCTTTTGTCTTGAATCATCTATAACAATAGTTCACTAAGTTGGTGTCAAGAGCAATGTAGTAGGTACTTCGCAATTTAATATAATGCAAAAATAGAGTCGTTTTAATTAGTTCCCTTTATGTCAAATATCAAATATCAAACACAGATCGAAAATTACCATGACAATAAAAAAGCATTGATTGAAACATTGATTTATTCAAAACTTTCATGTCGCTCTACCTTACTGTAAGTGGCTTAAATCAAAAAGGCGATTGTATATAATATGTTTGCGGATTAAGGTGCTGCTGGCCTGTTTCGTTAAAGACGAAATTTTGATTAAAAATACATGAGATTTCGATACAAAATACGGAGCACAATATTACAAGGACATTCTCGTTATCATTGTGCTCTAGATCAAAAGTAAAACAGTGCCCAAGATTAAGGTCAATAAGTTAGTATGTCAAGTAATTATTCAAGTATTACACTTTTTATAAACAGGGATGGTTGTTTCCTTTCTATTTACATTTGAAGTCTATTAGACAGTTCTGTCTCAGCGACATAAAGCTATTTAGTTCCCATAAAGTAACCAGTGTAACTAAGCTAAACGAAATAAGAATCAATATCCTAAGCACTCTACATGAATAAACCATGCTTTATCGTAAATAACTATAAAAGTACATTACGATTCGAATAAAAAAAAACAGATTCAATTAGTATCAAACACGTTTAAACAGATTAGTGATAATTGTCTAACTAGGTTATAGAAGCGGCGTCCATCTTCGTCCGGTGCGGGGCAATTAGAGGTAAACAATGCGCCTTTTAGACTCAAAGTAATATTTGCTATTTCTACTGTGGCATTAATTCCTCTGAACTTTTATCACGTAACGCCGTGGTAAATGTTGCAGACGGGCGTTTTAGACGCGGTTTTTTTAGTTCCATGAATGGTCAAGGAGGAGGATTTTTTTTATTATAAGCCGCGTTTGGATTCAATCTTACCTGATGTTAAGCGAAGATGAGGTCGAAGATGAAAGCACACTGGCTTAGCAAAGAACTGGCTCTCATAAAATGTTGCTGGTAATATTTGGCAGAAGAGTTTATATGAAGGGTGGTCGCTAGTCTGTCGGACTCTAACGCGTTCCACCAAGCGGGGGTCACTCGATTGTTCTTAATTATGGTAGGATATTTTATAGGTTAAATTTAAAACCTTTTAAACGATGTTTATTCATACATTTCATTTTTTGTTGTAAGTCATAACCAGGTTCAATACGTACATACATAACTTCACGCCTGTATCCCTTATGGGGTAGGCAGAACATCAGAGGTTATAAGACCAACTGATGTCACGTTTGACTAATGAGGTATTATAATGATTGCGACAGGCTATTGCAGTGACAGGGGGTCAGCCCACAAAAATGCCAATAAAACCTCTGTCCCTTAACCGACTTTTACAGTATGCCCGGGAAGAGAAGCAGCTGGCACATTCTATGTTTTTCTTTCACTCCCAGTCCAGCATGGAAGTAATTAAGATTTTAAGTAGCCAGGTTCAAAAACCCGAATTACTTAAAATCTAACTTTGTTTGTGAAACTTAGAGAAATAAACATATCGAAATTTTATTAAATGAATACGAGTTCACTTTCAGACAGCGAGAAACAGCCGCCAAGTCTGTAAAAACGAATGATTACGCACAGATGAAACAAGAGTCGATTGTAGCATCTGTAATCGAAGTATTCGCATCCATTCGACTCGAAATGAGGAATTCCTGCTTAGAATCAACGAGTTATCGAATGACGTCCATGGTTGCGCTATTGTATGATAATGTCTGTACCGATATCGCCCATTTTAGGATCTGGTATAGGGTCTTCGTGTATGCAAATTGTAGCTAATTGTATAGCTTTCAAGGTGTCTTGTGGCTTGTTGAAATTAGGTTTTATGTAAATTTTCATTAGGTAGGTACTTTTCAGATGACGACGTTATCAAATTTAAAACTAGATGTATCTGTGATATTTGCTTTGATGCTGCGGTCGGGGTGTCCACAAGGTAATTTCGTAGCCGTAAAAATTGTGTCATTCACCAATTAAGTTGTTGTACCTATTAAGTTGGTCGCTTACCTTCTTTTCACCTAAGGCAGGGCTTTATGTAGAGAAAATTTCAGATAAACTAAGAAAAACCATCTAAATGTTACATTTTATCAATTTGACAAACGTGGTGGAAATGCTAGGACATTATGCTGATTAAGATGCGATTCATCCCTGAAATAAAAGTATAAGAAAATAGCAAAGACTGACCTGCAATAGTGTTAAGGAACATAAGGTACTCGAAGTTGGAGATTTCCCTTCGCTGCCACTTCTGTGTCATATTGGAGTTGCGCATGAGTTGCCGAGGAGACATCATCGATGCGCGTCTGAAACAACACATCAAAATTAGCATAACTTATTTTATTCAATACAGTTAATATTAAATAAAACTACTTTTTAACCGGATTAATCGCGTATAATTTATATTTTACATTGTTACTCGACGTTTCGGTGTCTTTGCAGACCCCGTGGCCACGAGCGACATTAATCCGGTTAAAAAGTGGTTTTATTTAAATTATGAATCGTGAAAACTTAAGACAACAGTTAATATTTATGAAAGTGACGATGGCTAGATGCTTTTACACTGAAACAGTTACAGAGATCAACCTGAATGACCTGGAATATCACATGAGATACTTTTTGATATTTCCAAGAGATCGGGATTTAAACAAATGAAGGCTCGAGAAACAGCTGTGCACTCGTTATTATGGGCACACCGCACAATTTATACTTACATTGTTTTATAAATTAGTATTTCCATCTATATTTTAAACAGGTAACCCTTTACCACAGGCAAAAATTCTTGCAGATAATTTATAGAATAAATTGCCAGTACTGCTGACGAGCAAGATGATGATTTTCCCATTCTTGTCGCAACGGTTTAATTTGCCCGTTGTTTCTCGGTTAAATTGACCAAGTCCATTGTGATTAGGTTATGGGTTTATACTAACGTGTGCAACACAACAAAACAAACGTCGGCCATTAGAGTTTACTTGGGTAACTACACTAATATTCTTTGTTGTAAATTTATACAGGGTGACTGGTGGGACACTTTTGAAATTCGAGGTCGTGATGGTTTGAGATCATACATGAACAAAAAATTAATATTGATTATTATCTTAGTAAACTTAACTGAAAGTTAAAGAATTGATTGCGCAACGCATGGTTACACTAGTGTTGGCAGCGATCCGCGTGCCAAGTCACATGCCGCGATTGACTCAGGCGTAAGAAATGTAAATAGTAACAAAACTTTATTTATTCATGCGGAATTGTAGTGAAAAATAAGGTACCACCTTTTATTATATAATTATTACCAGAATCGATTACAGAGTGCTCACCTTCAGTATTTAAAATGCGTCACCAGCCACCCTGTATAATTCTAATAAATATTGCTCAAGCACTTGGTAAGGCCTCGTTGGTGCATCGGTTTGTATATTTGACGAGGGTTTAATTGTTAGTTTTTGAAAGGAACTTTTATATTCTAGCACTCAGAGCAGGGTATGATCTCTGTAACTTGACCCTGTCGTCTCTACAACACTTCAAGGGCTGGATAGTTGCTGTATGAGAATAATTTATTGGCATTTATCTATGCAAAGCGTGTACCTACTACTAAATAACCATATTATGAAATTTTACTTCAATGCTTTTGATGAACTTGTCATGAAAAAACACATATAAACATTTGAAATACAATAGAAGTTATTTTGAAATATTGTTATTCCGCGGTGTTAACCAACTTAAATTCTCCCAATGATGATGACTCTCAATCGACCTTTCCCATCTTGAAGAGTTATTTATCTATCTAATAACAAAATCAGTAAATAGGTATTACTAGTAAATTCTTTTTCTATTTATCTAACATTTGAAGCTCTTATCGACAGGGAAAAAGTATATCGACATTTTCATATATTATCATTATAGAGTTATGTAATAGACATAAGTAATGTAAACAATGAAAGACAGTAACCTATTCCACTACGATATCTTATTTAACGAGATAAATGTACTTATGTGTGCAAACAGTCTACATAAATTATATCTAAATATGTAGCCGTATCTTATAATATATAAGACAATTACTTACTATTTTCACACACGTGTAAATAACAAAGGTTTCATTATTAATATAAACGGATTTTTTGCGAACCTTTTATATACTTTCCGTATTTGACGGTGAAATCAGGGCCAAGGCCGCGCGGGCATTGACCTCATAACCAATTTTGTTGAATTGATTTCATCTCGACACCCGCGCGCCTTAACCCGAAATTAGTATGCAAATTCAATAGAGCCTTAGGTTCATTGAAAGTTGTATAAAAAAATATTTTTTTGGTCGTGGAAGTAAATAAAGATTTTGTGATGTGAACAGAACGTGTGTTAAAACGTCTGTAGAGCCAGGGATCTCTTTTCTAAGAGATTAAGCCCAGGGTGATCCTAAGCAGATTGCCAAGAAAATACGGCTGTACCTATAAGTCGGAGTAGAGAATTAAATTTATCGATAAAAACTGAGTTGAAGATATCAATCAATTCAATAAGGTACACATTAAGAAAATTGTCTCGTTATCGTAACGAGTTTATTAATAATGTCTTAAACAATTCTATAGAACTCGGTACCTACTCATTATATCAGGTTTTTTATTATAATCCCAAGTGACATTCCGGCTTCCGGTGGTGTATAAGAGAAAGCTATCATTTTTTATTAAACTTACAGGTTAAAGTTCACGGCCGCTGTTATACCGATTTACTACACGGAAATTGTGAACTATAATGAATTAAGTATTGTTTATTTTATAATAAGCGTATATGTATAATTAGTAGACTTGTAAATAATAATAACATATACAGAATAATGAACCAAACTGGGCAGACAGCGACTATGACGCGATTTGTTTCCTGTGTTACAAAGTTTTACACATTTCATTTCAAAGAATAGTCAAAAATATCGACTGAAGTATTTTTTTTTCTATTAGATGAAATAGCTTTAGGTACGTCTCTCAGTTCTTAGCGCACCTAATCTTCAATCAGTAGTGTTGATATGACGTAAATACGAGTAAAATATGACCTGTTTAATTTGCTTCTCTTTAACGAATGAATAAATCATGCTTCATCAATTACAAGCATAGATAAATAATATAAAGGTGCGGATATGGTGTGGACGTCACAATGCACGACAGATGACAGTATTAAATGCAGATATTTATTAAACTGGGGATTTTTTCAATGTATTTAAAATATCAATCGTCAAAACAAAAAAGATATTTAAGTATTCTATAAGTCATCAGTTTCCCATGCCTGCAACGCTTAGTTCTGGAGTTCTGGCCTAGATGGCGCTGTTTAAAATATCTTATTGTTTGATCGCGTCAGTAACATGCTGCAGCTTCGGTGTTTTACCTACTAAAAGGGTAACATTCGATGTCAAAAACGAGTCGACCTCACAGTCAGGGAACCCGAATCTGAGGAACCCCATCACAGGATCTGAGCTTTGTTTATAACCCTATGTTCAAAGACTGAAACTGGGTGTAGGGAACTTAAATATTAACAGTGGCGATTTTACTGATCTGGCCTTCTGCCAGGATATTTTACATACCCCGTACGGATGCGTTTAAATTTTCGTGCAGAAAAGAAAGATGGTGTTTCCAAAATATATAAATAAACCCGTATATAGGAAAATTACAAAACAAGTATTGGGAACGCTTACCTTACCTACATGCTTGGTTACTGAAGAATGCACTATTTCAATAAAGTCGCTCCGTATTTTGAAAAGCAGATTATTCTGACCGGATTTATTATATTTCTACCAAATAAACATCCTTAAAGTGCTATAATTGATAACTACCGGAAAACAACCCAAAAAGGTCATGAGACCTTTTTGGTTTATTCTCAACAATTGTGAGGAAGTTTAAACTAGAACTAGAATTAGATTTCGTTGATAAATAGTGGATATTCTTAAAAAAACGGTATTTTTTGTTGATCTAAAAACCATTTTAAGGTAATCTCAAGGGTATATTTCGTATTCGTCCATATGAGGTTACATAGCGTTCAACCTACGCATGAAATAAAATGAACCAAAATGTGGAATCGGAAGTGAGTACCTAAATTATATTTCGAATTCGGATTTAAAATATTATGTGGGCGTCACGAATAATGATACATTCACATAGCATTAAATGTATGCTTAAGTTTTGCAAAAAAAGTTTTTAAATACGTCTTGTTAAAAATACACGCGAATAACACACAGTTTGTATAAATAATAAGTTTGAATGAGCGTGGGAATTACCTTCTTATTAAATATCGGAAAGTTCGAGAAGTTTTGCATACTTTTAATTAAATGCAAAGAAAAAACATATCTCAACTTCAAATTACCACACAGGTCTTGATACCTTATTTATCAAAAGCTCGACTTGTGTTCAATACAACCCAAAATAACTTCAAGCAAGCTGATTAGTTTGCAAACAATCAATGCATCAAGGCAATAAGAACATTTAGAAACTGGCTTATAACTTCTTAGAAGTCACAATAAAGCATGTTAATCAGTGAGTAGGAAGTGTCCACACTTCCTATCGGCATATTTGCCTTCCGAGCGGAAATCGCCGACAAAGGCTGCATTCACACGATTCCACAAATCTTTAATTTACGAACCGAATTCTTAACATTTACATGCCATTTTTTATTACCTATAGAATAAGTCCGTGTTTTATCTCCATCTCACGAGATGGCAAGTAAAGGAAAGGTCGAAGATAAAGAACTGGCTCTTCACAAAACGTTGTCGGTACACATCGCCGCCGATTTTAGCGGCAGCTTTTATATGGAGGGTTGCCGCTAGCCAGTCGAGCCCTGAAGGGATCCTACCACCAAGCGTGGATCACTCTGATTAGTCGCCTTTTACCACACGCTTATCCAAAAGGGTTATTCTAAACCGACTCTACATGGTCCAAATGATCGATTCCTCAAATTCATTCCTACAGCACTCAATGTAAATAAGATGAAAACTAACCTATGATACTAATATAACCTGGGCATTAAATAGATGTGGGTATTTAAATTGTAATTTTCTAGACAGGCTGCCATTACCGCCTGCCATATCACGGCAGTTACCATCGCATGTAGCCGACATAATGACAAGCGGTATAATTGCTAGGGTTTCGTTAAATGATCTCTTATATAACGATCCATAGTTCATACTACATCTGGGTAAATTAAATGTAAAAAAATATGCGGCCTCTGAAAACGTGACAGGTCATCGCTTAAGAAAGTGGCATTTTTAATTTAAAATCTACAATTTCATTGATACATAGACACGTGTACATGGCTTTATGTAGTATCGAGTGACAGGAGCACGACTCTACAGAACATTGATCACGTTGACATTCTCATTGTACTAGAAAATGGTACTTAAAATAGCGTTTAACGCAAGTGATCTATTCATTAATATCTAGTTTTGTGTATAAACAGCATACACTAAAAGATCAACAAAAACTACGAAACTAAGTGACCGGCGCGGCGCTAATTGCTACTGAAAATTATTAAGTGAGTGAGGATATTTTTTCCGGACCATCGTATGAGAACCAGAGCTGCGAAGGATACCATCGGCCGTAAGTTGTTTAAAGCTGACATGTATATTATTATTATATTACGTTAGTGATAACTATTATAATTTGCCCAATCGGCTCGAACTCATTAAGTTAAATTGAAATTGAACCAAGATTTCTCGCAAAGTTTTTAGTCCATCCAAGATCGGCTAGAAATAGACCTTCTAGACCGTTTCAAAGTGGTATGAATGATTTAGTATGAAATCTGTGCTTCGTTGATATTTCATAGAGCTAGATTCATTCTGAACTGTCATTCCGAAATGAACTCTGTCATTCTGTGATGTCAGACTGAGGTAAAATGCGGTTCTAAATAAAATTTTGAGCCTAGAAATAACTTGCCTAGAAGCGAACACCACAGTCGAACATGAACTGAAGGATTGCAATATGAGCAAAATAAACGCGACTTGAACGCTAACAATATAAATGTTAAAAATAAAAAAATATAGAAAAGTTTATTAATTTTGAATAGTGATAGTACCTAAACGTGTACCTCAAAAAGTGCGTAGGTACATCTGTTTTATGGTTAAACATCTACAGTATCGAATGACGATTATTGACACAGTACGTACTCTATTTACTGTAAATATATAAGAAACCACGTGCGTTTATTTTTTGAATGCAATGCCTGTCATCCTGGCTCACAGATCACAGATCGTAACAAAAAGATGTTAATAAGATATATCGTGTTCTCTTCCTCAGACAGTCTTTACGTAGTAAGGCCACAGTACAGATATCTACAGTAATTCAACTTCATACAAGCGAACGAAACGCGAGGTATACCTACGCGGCTCGATCTCGGCATGCGGTCAGTCGCGAGTGTCTGCATACCGAAACAATTGTTGATTGAGCTTTACGTTAATATGCGGATTGCTTATACTTTAAAATTTAATAACACATCTTTTCGTGCGTCTCAGCGAGTCAGTCCAATTTGTTATTGAAACGTAAACATGTTTTTTTGACACAAAACGAATTTTTGTTGAACACTTCCTATTCAATTTACAAAGGATTTTATTTGTTGTAAAAATGTATATTTGCAGGCACAAAACGAAATGGAAGTAAACACAAAGTAGGCATGCCGAAGACGGGCAGCCCTGTCACATGTGAACGGACAGCGGTGCTGTAGGCATTTATTTCACAGATGCGGCCGAATATAATTACTGTAGATATCTGTACTGTGGTAAAGCTATACTCCTCGGTTGCCTGCCACACGTATTCATTGTTTATCAGCAAAACTCCCAACTCTCAGACTTTCGCCTAGTCATGACAAATGGGCATATAGCGTATATTTGTTCGTGCCTGTATGCCAAGATTCTCGTTCTTAAATTTCTTAAATTAAATCCTATACTTCCCAGCGTTTCCTTCTATAATGCGTTGTGGAAAAAACTTACAAGATAATTCCTCGGTCACGCACGACCTTTACAAAATGTGATTAAAGCTACATCTTATCTCACAATCACAGATTGCTTTCTAAATTTCACCATTGTATCCTGTCCGTGTTAATAATATTTATTACATTTCTATGTATACATAGTAAGTATGTTGATATATTTGCTGATAATTTATTTATTTTTCATCCGATTAGCAGGGAATAACTTTAAAACCTCTCGCTTTTAATATCTATGATCTGTAAGCTCACTGTCAGATTTCGAAAACAGTTAAGTTAAGAGCGAACTTAAATCTAAGTTTCATAAGCGAAATTTTACAATAGAACCAGCCTGCAACTATCCGTTGTTATCTCTTCTTCAGTAGTAAAGCTGTCAACCGACAAAGTATATCTGAATGGTATGTACCTAGTTTTAGAGATTGGCGCGCTCTTCGCTTTTTAATGTTTGTATAGATTACAGAACTTTACCTAATTAAAAAAATATAACCATTTAAAAGATGAGAACCAAAAGCTCCTTAGTTCGGTAAACCCCCAAGATCCGCTTTGTGGTTTTAATCACAGTCGCTTATTAAAAGTACACTTGGGGCTACGCTATATTGTGTATTTTGTGTCATTTGGGTTATTCTGTCATAGTTTGTTTTTTTTTTGTCCCATGGTTTTCGTGTCACAATACCCAGCACTTGCCAAACCCAGCCATTGACGAATGCCGTCAAGTCAAACAATGATTGAACAGGAGTGCAAACACAAATTCGTGAATCTACCGGCAATTCCGAAAGTTGTCGAGTTCGTTGGCTGCGTGAGTAAACTACGCGGTTTATGCAATTTACATAATGTCCTTTGTTGGACGAGTATGGACAGTGCTAATTTTCATTGTTGACTCGATACTGGGAATGCCATGCGGTTAATTGAAGTCACCCCTGGTTGAAAAGTACTTGGCGACTAAAACATGTTTAATTTATTTGTATAAGTAATAGAAATGTACATAATATACCGTCAGCAAAATAATAAGTACACATAACGATATTATCTGTAGATTTATCTTTCAGCAAACCTAAACTTAGAGAGCTTGACAATTTTTTTTTGTAAGTTAAAAAAATACTAAATGCTATTTATAGAAGAAACTCTCGAGTATTTGTTTTTCTCTCATTTCTACTTATCTCATCCGCCTACTGCTTTAGTTGTAAAAACTTTAGTGAAAGTACCATCGAACCAACTGAATCAGGACCCACAACAAACTCATTTTGGCAAACCATCAAAATGTAAGTAGGTCTAAATTCGCTTGAAGATAGGTTTCCTTGGTGACCTTATAAGTTTGAAAGTTTCAAACGAATTTTCAGCAAAGTGGTTCTTGATTCAGTTGGTTCGAACAGATACTCCGGTTTTCAGTTTTCATAGCACATAAATAATACAATGAATATATTCTGTCTCGAAAAGTTCTAGTTTTACTTTTGGTATGTATTCCGAGAGTTTCTGTTGGCAGCGGAAGTTCCTTTCTAAGCCTGCATGAAGATTCTTAATTTTTATTAAATCTAAAGAAAATAAAATAGAGAGAGTAAAGAAATATTTTCTGCCTCATAAGTGATGCAGGTACATCAAAAATCACAACAATGCATTCAAGGCCAGTACTTTCTTCAATTATCATTGATATTTTATAACTGTATTCGCATTGTTTACATAGTAGTTATCAGTGTCTACAGAAGCACTCGAGATAGGTAACAGTCGACATAAATTAAAATTCCTGCTGTGATGACAACAATCTATTTCAAACACATTTTTAGCAAGTGCACATTATTCAACTTTATATGATTTTTTCCAAACATTGTAAATAAAACTTTTCTAGTGAAAAGAAGCAAATTTAAAGTAAATATTTTCATTGTTTATATATTGCACTATTTGAGATCTCAGCTCTTCTTAACTAAATAATAAACCTCTACATTATCTTTACATTAAAATAACTATTAAAATGTTTTTTTGAAATAGAAAAACTCCTTGGATACTTTTAATTATCCAATGACGACCGGCTGGTGTAGCGGTAACATACATTGCCTTCTATGCCAGAGGTCCTGGGTTCGAACCCGGCGGCGGCGTATATTTGTGTGATGAACACAGATATTAGTCGTCAAGTCAAGTCATGTTTATATGTTTATTTAAGTATATTCTAATAAAAAATGTATTTATTCAATATGTATGTTTATATATTTCTTAAGTATATCAGTTATCTAGTATCCATAACACAAGTTCTTTAAGAAACTTAATTTGGGCTAGATAATGTTGTGTGAGTGTCAGAAATATTTATTTATTATTATTTATTTATTATTTATTAATTATGATATTCCCCTAGATATGGATATGCCTACATAGGATAGTCCAGTAAATACTGTACCCACTCAAGGTACTAATGTACAATGATGAACACTATTATAGATATTCAAATTGCAAACTTATCTATCAAATTACATGTAGCTTTAATCAATAGAATTAACTGTCATACCACGTGCATAATAAATACACTGTTTTCGACGTAGCTACTTATTTGCACTAATCGCTAACTACGCAGCTACCAACCAGGCGATTAGAATCTCAGAGGAGTTCAAATTATCAGTTCTGGCATCGTATGACATAACGCGGGCGTGTGAAAACCATGCAGTTTATACTATTTGACGCAAACGTAGGTAATCTTTCCACTGCTGTATGGTTATTATGCGATTGCACAGCAATTTCTTGACATTTTCTGAACTCTTGGTATAAAATGTAATAAATATATTGGATATGTTCTTCAAATCTTGTATAGTTAGTTAACTGATCCTAGTGCATCATACCAATGCGGCAAAAAAGTTGGCATCCGTCACGCTGTGGTCGTGTCCGTTGAAAAGCAAGATTTCATATTAAATGATACCGAATTGTCGATTTAAATAAAATTAAGTGCCATAAAATCCGGCTGAAAAAGTCTTATTTTTATTACAATATATTTATAACGCTTATTAACCCAAGCGTTTTTTATGTTACCATTAAATAATATGTGTTGTCAAAACAGCGCGTCTGAGTATAATATGTATTACTTAATGGTTATATCATTTTAATTTACTTAGTTTGCGCCTGGGTGGAGCGGTGCAAAATGTACAGAATTAAAAATAATATACTTCAGATTCATATAATTTTTCTCAGGCTTGTGCACGTACATAGTATTTTTATAATTAACACCTAAACCTCACGACTCGTCCAATTATTTGATGTGACCATAATTCGCGACTGTCATGGAAAATACTCGAGGCTATTAAAGATATCACAGTGCGGTAGGTATGTCATCAGTGGTGTCTATAAACGTCTATGTCAACGCGGTATGATTGCTGGAATAATGAAATTACGTTTACTTTACTTTAATGTAAAGCATTATTGATAATATATCATAACCATATAAAAGTAAATAAAATGAGCACAACAGGCGGTTTTACCGCCCAATATCTATTTCTTTCAGACAGCCTTGTAAGGGAGAGAAATTAGCCCAATATACTAAGTATAATGGATTTGGCACACAGAATAAAACTTCGCAGATATTATTATTATTATTATTTATTTCATGGCACAATAACAAACTGTACTTAGGTACATCTTAGAAATAGATAACTTATTTTTAGTTTACAATTCAATGATAATTATGCACTACATTTATATAAAAAATGACAAAATATGGTCATAATGGAAGCGAAATGTCATTTCACTATCAAACACTACTCCAAGATCCTTTATAGTGCTTACCCTTTGCAATTCGACCCCTTTGATTTTATACATATATTTAATTCAAGTTTTTTTCTTAGTGAACGATTTTATTTGACATTTTTCGGGGCAGAGCTGCATACAGTTAGGATCACACCACTCGTCAATCAAGGTCAACTCCTTTTGTAACAATGCACAATCATTTAAAGATGTGATAGTTCTAAAAAAATGTATGTCATCGGCATATGCCAGACAGTCGCTTTCAATTTTATCTATCAAATCATTGACAAAATAAAGAAATAATAACGGTTCTAAATTTGATCCCTGTGGTTCGCCCGAGACCGCTAAAAATGGCACCGTCATAACCGTGGACAAGCTGAGAACGATGAGATAAATATGATTTAAGCCAACGCAATAGCGATCCATGAATTCCTAAGTGCTGTTATTTTATAAGTAAGATATTATGGTCAACTCGATCAAATGCTTTTGCAAAGTCGGTGTAAATAGCATCAGTCTGTGATTTATTCTGAAAAGAACTTGACAACTTTTTAGTGTAGGATAAAAGATTGCAGAGTTGATCTGCGTTTAGTAAAGCCATGTTGTCTGGAGCTGATTATGTGTGAAAAATGGTTGTTTAAGTAAGAATGAACTAGACACTCAAAAATTTTTGAAAACGTACTTAGTATACTTATGGGCCTGTAGTTACAAACGTCACATTTATCAGCTTTTTTACGAAAGAGCAATATTTTTGTTAATTTCCATAAGCTAGGAAATACACCTTCTGAAAGCGATTTATTAAATAACATTGCTGGTTTGACCAGTGTTTCAGCACAGTTTTAAATGAAATATGCAGGGATGCCATCGTATCCCGGGCCTTTACCAATGTCAAGAGATTTGATGATTTTTAATATGTCATTTTCAACGATGTCAATATGGTGTATGTTATAATTTTCTTCTGAAAAATCGGGTATATATTGAGTGGAGCTATTAGTAGATGTATAAACAGATGAGAAGTATTCGCCAAACAAATTAGCTATATCACGTCCATTATCTGCAGTTACATTATTGAACTTCATCTGTTTAGGAATAGTACCATTATGATTCTTTGATTTTGTGTGTTGCCAAAAAGTCCTAATATTATTGTTTAAATTATTCTCAATAAAATGTATGTATGTTTTTTTTTCTGAATTATTTTTATTAGGCTTTTTGAAAACCAAACAGGATATTGAGTATTTTTTGATTTACCCTTAGGTGTTACGCTTTATTTATTACACTCCATAATTTATTATAGAACTCTTGAACAAATTCTTCACATGAAAGACCCATATGAAAATTCCAATCTATTTCTGAAATAACTTGTCGGCTTTTTCATAATCTGTTTTTCGAAATTTAAATGAGTGATTTTCAGAATTTGGTTTCACAAAATTATTCTTTATATTGTGGAGAATAACTTCATTCGAAGGGTTATATTTGCCAATGCTACAAAGCTCAGCAGCTGCTGCTGTAGTTATTTTATTCTCCGTTCCAATAAAAGTTAGGTCCAGAATGCTACCACTACTATTCTCAATGGCATTTACTTGTAACATGCCGCTCAAACACAGGAAATCATTTAAACGTGCCACTTTGGGATTTGATATTGCATTATCTGATTTGTGTCTGTCAGACCATTTTATGCTTGGAAGATTAAAATCACCTATAATTAAGTTTGAGGATATGTTTGCACTATGTCTTCACATTTTGTCAAAAAGTTTTCGAGTCCTCCTTAATATAAGATATGAACTATAAATAAAAAAAAAACTATAAATAAAAAAAAGCAAAACTAATAAAAAACTAAATAATAAGAAAATAAAATGATTTAACTACAATTTTTCTAAAATATTCAAGTCGACGACAACAATTGGTGGTGAAGATTCACTTTTACGCATTAATATTTTTCCGTTTCGTACCGAAACGAATTTATATGATTTTTCCTTAGCGTTAAGAGGAGCAGCTGCATGCAATTGCTTGTTAAATACGAAAAGGTGTTCAGCGACATAAATTGGAAATCGCGGTCCTGATAATAAATAAATAAAATAAATAAATGATAAAAATCTTTATTTCCTCTACAACAACTCAAATTAGATAGCACAGTAATATACAGACACATACAGTTTTGCAGAGGTTGGAGCCTAACCTAGGATACCGTGAGTAGTGTTTAGCTTGTTGTCTGGATTTGATTTATTATATCTAGACACCACTGAGTAGAAGTCGTCACGATGACAACGGCTAGGAAGCTTTACCACTACAGTCCGTGGTCAATTGTGCTCTTTGTTGAATTTAGCAACACGTGTGCAGCCAATAACTTGCGATGGATTTAAATAATAAGATACTGATTTTGCCAAGTCACATACAATAGTGTTCAAATTTTCACCTTTTGTCTCTGTTATGCCGTGGAGTTCTAAATTTGATTCATGAAGTTGCTGTTCCAGATTGTTCATTCGCTTGTCAAGGTTGCTCAAGGATTGTTTAGTTTTATTAATATGAGTCTCCAACCCTTCGACTTTTGTGCTTATGTTTTTGATGGCTTTCTCTAAATCTTCAGTTTTATCGCTGATAAATTGAACAGCACTTTTTAACTCGTCTGAGTCTTTTATAAGAGGAGACAGTTCTTTCTTTAAGGTAGCTTTCAAAATGGTAGGTACTTTCCTCTAAACTTTTTTTAAATTCTTTGTGCATTAACAAGATAAGTTTTTTTATCAAATAACGAGATTTCACTATCGGCATCTGTTTAGGGATCGGAGTTTGCTTCCGTATCTGTTCCGCTTTTACCAGTGTTGTCAGTTCTGACTAGCGTAAAACGTGTTGGTGTTATCTCCAGGTTTACGAGCTTTAGCTATGCAGTCAGGGCAAGACCATCTAGGCGGGATTTTAGATGCTGGTAAAGGCTTCGACGATGAAAAATTAGCACAGGATTGGTGAATCTGTTTTTTGATTTACAGCAAACAACTCTTTGTCTTTTTATTTCTTCTTTACAACCGGCACAGGAATAAGGCATTTTAATAAGTTATTCTACGATATAATACGGCAGCAACAAGATAGTACAATGATTTAATTCTTTCCTTCATTTATGAATCCTTAAATTTGAATTAACAGTGGGAGATAATGTGTGGAGATGATTGAATGAATGTGTGGAACAGGCCTTAAAAATATTTTGAATGGCATCACTTCCTCTATCAAACTTTGACACTTGACACTTGTTCGACTCTGTCAAACCAAACAGATGATAATTGTTTATTTTGAACTTCGAGGCTGGAAACCAATTTATGTTTTGGTTTTAGTTATTATTTATTTCTAATTAATTTTGAAATTTGGACACTAACCGTATAAGCTTTAAATCTTGTACTTGATATGTGGATTACTTCTAGGTAGCTATTCTGAGTAAACTTTGTTCAATATTGAGCAGCGTATGAATTACACTAACGTATTATTCCTGTTTACTGGTTTTTAACTTCACTTCTCAAGAAGTTATCGTGTTGCGATCATTTACTTTTAAATACAAGTACGGTAAAATAAACATATTTTTTTCTTTTGTAAACAACAGATTTTGGTACCAAATAAACGTTTTACTTACTTTCTTACAAAGGTACGTTACATATAGCAAAGCGCATTTCAGCGCGTCCCTTTTGATCCAATTAATTTATTTATTCTTTTAGAAGCAAAATAAAGAAAATGAGTTGTTTATTAATTAATTTTGAAAAATATGTACGATATTGTATTACTTTGTGTTATAAAGAGCATAAAAACCTTTGGACGAAACTGGTTTAAAACTCAGGCAAGTCAAAAAATATTTTAACATATTTATTTATTTATTTACACTTTATTGCATATTTACAAAAAAAAAACATGTACATATATATGTTTTTTTTTAACCGGAAATAAAAATTATTCTACAATAACACAATTGGCGGTCTTATCGCTAGGAAGCGATTTCTGCCGGACAACCAGTAATAGGTATGCTAGACAACCATAATTGTCTATATAATTGTCATAATAAAGTTTTTGTGCTTGTTTAATAGAAACAATACGACTAGGGAAAATAAATATAAAGGGCAAATCTGACGACCGGCTGGTGTAGCGGTAACATACATTGCTTCGTATGCAAGAGGTCCTGGGTTCGAATCCCGGCGGCGGTGGATATTTGTGTGATGAACACAGATATTAGTCGTCAAGTCATGGATGTTTATATGTTTATTTAAGTTTATTCTAATAAAAAATACGTATTTATTCATTATGTATGTTTATATATTTCTTAAGTATATCAGTTATCTAGTATCAATAACACAAGTTCTTTAAGAAACTTAATTTGGGCTAGATAATGTTGTGTGAGTGTCAGAAATATTATTATTATTATTTATATAAATCGCTTAATATTATAATCGATAAAAAGACTTCAAAACCAACAGACCTCCACTAATTTTATCGAATGGTTGTGTTAATTACAAAAAATATTCAATCGTACCGGGAGTCGAACCGAAGATATGTGGTACAGACGGTAGAGCTATCTCTACACCAAGAAGGCCGTCTAAATTAAAGCTTTTATAAATAGCAGGAGTCGAATTTCGCTTAAAACTCTACTTTCCATTCAATTGCCAAACAGTTCATATTTTATAACCCCACCAGCATATCCAATGGCCTGCACATAGCTGTCAATACTACATTGACAGCTGTCATGCGCAACTACGACTTTTCAGGAAAAGTGCGTCATTTTCCCTGACATTGACACGACGGCTTCCCGCGCTCGCCGCGAGCGCTATCATTGGCGTGTGCTCGGAAAAGTTATCACAACAATAGTTTGTTATAAAATACGCAGTGTGATCGAAAAATATCTTCAGTTTGCCAGAGCACCGCGCAAGGTCAAGAGCATATACGGCCTCCTTGGGTAGCAGTCGAACACCGGTCCTTACTGTGAAGTGACATAGCCACATTTGCAAAAAAACGATCTTAATATAAGTGAAGACAAATAAATAAAAAAAAAACAAAAGTGGAGCACGCGTTCTGGATTCTAAATTTAAACATCCCTTCAAGCAGTGCGAATTTTCGCGCGTTAAATCTGAACACTTCTGTGAAGCTATATGAATAATACCAGCTTTTACTTTTTGAATTCGGAATAAAAGTTATCAAGTTGGGAGACCGTAAGGCTATTTTTGCTAAGTAAGTATTATAATATTAAGATGAATAAAAATAGGAAAGTTACTTTAATTTGATTTAATAAGTAGTTCAATCCATAATGTTTGATTATCCGCAACGACAACAATAGAATCTTATTTTAATGGATTCTTCATAAAACAATATGAAGTTAACCCATTAAAATTGCGTACGGTCAGAAAATCTAGCACTCGTATGCTATTGATTCGCAAATAAGTATTTTGAATGCTCTTGGAAGATATTTAGTTAATTTATATAAGCAATTCATATTCATTAAATGTAGTAATAGCACGATGCTAGACCGTCCTTATAACCTATCTATAATTAAAATATTAAAATCTACATTAAAATAAATGCAAGAGCATTGATCTTTGTATTTTGAATTCGAATAATGCAGAAACGAAATCCTACATATCAAATTGAAACAATAAAACGTACTGAATAGATTTGGAGTTGAAAATTTGAGGAATCAATTTATCCACTGAATTTGAATCATATTTCGGATAACACTGAGGATTCTTTTGATATGCTCGTGTAAGATAATTTTGGGATTTCATGTTGGCTCAGCTGCCAATTTTGGCCTTTACAAACGTACCTATTAATTATATCGTAAAATTAAAAAAAAATTACGTTCTCTATTCTCTATGAATTTCTCATAATAAGAAATGCACAATTTATGAATTAAAATAAAGTGTTGTACGTATAGATTCCTTTTAGCAGAAAACTATTGAAGCGACGCCGCAGATAAAACGGGTTCAACAAATAGGTAAACATTATGTTGTTATTTTCGTCAAAAAACACAGAAACCTTTCATTAACCCCAAAAAAAATAATCAAAACATTGTAAGTTTTGATAACAGCTTAAATCATGACAATAATTATTCATTAAACAACGCATAATATTTAAGCCTAAAACTGTTTAAAATGCTATTAAAGTAATTAGCTTCTAAGCAAGCAAATTATCAAGTTAACAATTGTACGAAAATAATGGAAAATGAATAACAGAGCGAGCACACAGGTTTTGTTATTTAATCGAACATAACTCGCGACTCCGGCGCATTTCCCTCGGCTTAACGCGCTTTAGTTACGCCCAGTTAATCAACACACCACTTGGCGATAGCCTTTTTCACTCGTGATATCTAATAGCTTATTAAAAAGGTTCTCAATTCGTCTGTACGTTTTTTTTGTGTCTTTGACACGATATTTCGGACAATTATAAATTGATTTTGAAAATTGTTGTGTCATATGGTAGAGGATAGTTGGTCCCATATAAATTTCATCCAAACCAATTCTTCATTGAAAATTTCAAACTTTTGAAAAAATATGTATGATTTCGGAGAATGTTTGCGTTGACCACATTCTCAACTCAGCCAAAGTTTTGACATGAAGTCGGTTTTTTTAATGCTCTGCATTCGTTGATTATGTATATTTTCAAGTTTACGATATACGTAATTTTATCGTAAAAAATACGATATAAATAAAAATCTACTTAACTAACAACAATGTTATAACGTTAACGTAAATATTTATTATATTAAAGTTACTATTGTGAGCCAATGTAAAATCAATCCACTCAATTCAAAACAAGAGTGTTTTTTTCACGCAGTTTATCGAAATCAAAAGTTTATGCCACATTAACCCATGACGTATATGAAAACGAAATATTAAACGATTGCGTGTATTATTCAGATATTTAAAAAAATCACCTACGAATAATACTTTTAAGATAAAACATGAACTTTACCTCATAAGGTATTCCTTTATAGCAAAGTCTTGTACTGTCATATTCACTAAAGATATCCCAAATCTTTCATCGAAGTTTCTTATGTGACAAACTCGTCCGTATAAAAACTCAATTAAAATATTATAGCGGTAACAAAAACTGGAACGATAACACAATGAGCCTCGCACGTGCGTGTAGGTGGGAGATTTGACAAAGGCATCGATTGTCACTTAATTCACAAAAGAGCATGAAAAAACCTGAATTCAATAAGAAGGAAATAAAAAAATATTAAATATATTTTACAATATAATCAAAACATATGGTGGAGGTGATAATGAATTATTTTCGTAATTATAGCAAGAAAACAACCGATATCGGAAGCATAGTTTAAAAAACAATATGGTTAAGTACGTTTGATTCGCGCTCATCTTAATCATCGCGCGAATCTTTCAATTATACGTAACACTGCAGATAGATCATTTCGGTTATTTGTTCGGTTTCTTGCTGTTTTCTTGAATATTTGGTGAATGCTGTAATAGTTGTAACACCTTGTAAACCTGCACATTAATTTAGGAATACGTAATGTTTAATAATACTTGGAATGCCAATATCTAACAATAATGATGACACACATAAATTTTAAATAATCAAATCAGTCAAATTACTTCATAATTGAAGCGTGAGAGGTAAACCGTCAAAATTGCCTCATAGGCTTAGTATTGAACCACTTTAGAACGGAATTACTGAATAACGAAATACTCAATAACAAATAAACGGACATTAACTAGAACAAAACCTAAATGGACGTGGTTTGTCAAAATTATCTTCTGTCCTGCTACACATTCAAAAAGATTCTTACACTTCGTCTTCTTTAAAATAAAAGTTGATTATTATCTTCTGTTTAGGCTCTGGCAGAATAACAGCGTTGTTACTGAACCTAGTTTCGGTATTCAACATTATGCTGAGTCCGGGCCTTTTTGCTTACATGACCTATTTGTTAAATCTATTTTATTTTGTGTTTTCATTTGTTTTTCTTTTGTAAGTAAATAAAGTTTTATTATTATTATTTTGTATACTTATAACTACTCGCCTTTCGGCGGAAAAGACCCGACAATCGGACCAGTCGGTCGGGGATCAGGGCAAGAGAGACAGAAACCGGCGAACGATTCGGGCAGTCTCGAGCAAAACCGCTTTTTGCATGCGTGCTGGAAGCGAACCGCCGCCGAATCCCAGCCTTTCAAGGTTTCTGACCAAAGTGGCTGGGGTCAAACCGTTTAGTTATTATTATATTCACTTACTATATATAATTTTGTGGAACGTAAAGATTATTATTTCTGGTTATGTGTGATACGGGTCCAGGAAAAAAGCCATAAGGCATTGCAGTAGCCTAATTTATAACATTTGACTGAGAAGAAAGTAGGAAATTTTAATTCAAATTGCCATTAATTACTCTAATACCTATTCAATAACAAAATATGCATAAAGAAACTACAAATCGGCTTCCTCAGTTGGAAAATTAACGTGTATAACTTGTAAGCGATCTTGACAACATAGGAAGAACAATAGTGATAGCAGGGAGCAGCAAACATTTGGTGCAAGCACAACAATCGACATGTTACAATGTCGCAGCGAAAGTAAACAAAATAAAACCACACAATGGTTGTTTGATGAATGATATTAAACGGCTTATTTAGACAAAGGACTCGAGTACAGTTTGCTAAATTAATTAAATACTCATAATAAATAATAAGAACAGAAGAATTGGGAACTCCGTCCTATTGAAGTTACGAGCAGTTGGTATTTTTTTCAACAAAAAATTAATCGATCCTTTCCAAATCATAAAAAATGTAGAAAAACAGTTGTTATAATTAAAAAATGTAAACAGTGGAAAAATAATTATAAAAACATGTGGTTTTCAAAAATTGAATTATAAGCTAACATATGAAAGCAAGCGAAGCAGAAACGGCTTTTTAGTGATTTTTTGCCGGGTCTCAAAACCGGTTCGGTGAATAATGTAAAAATTTAGATGCACTGCATTTTTCTAGAAGATTCCACGTGTTATTGTATAAAAGGAGTCAATAAACAGGACGTTCACGAAGGTGAATCGTAGTCTACAAATATGTGAGAATCAGGTACGTAGGTATTTATAAATACATATTTTTACAACAGAAGAATTGAAATAGGCGTGGATATAGTTTATGTAGAAAGTTTGTAAATTCAAGTTGTTTCTGGTAGATGAACAACCACAATATAAAATGCATGCGCACCACAAATGACAATTTGGGCACGAATCTATCAAACCTACTAATAGAGTTGAAAACTATGGTATTAATCGAAATATGCCTAAAACATTTCTATATTTTGTAAGATAAAGTAAACGCAAAACTCCATCTAGAAGTTTGTTTTGATACAGACTATTTGGTGACATTATGTCTGATATTATCGGTCAACATTGCCGATTCCTTTTATCTGAAAAACATGTTCATGAGACAGTTTCAATTTCTAAGATAATGCCGCTTTTGATAAGTTTCTCTGTTTCGGCAGAAAGGTACAAAAAAATTTAGTCTATCATTTTTTTATTTGAAGAACCGGAAAAAGTAAAAAGAAATTCAAATCTAATATATAAAATTCTCGTGTCACAGTTTTCGTTGCCATACTCCTCGGAAACGGCTTGACCGATTTTGATGAAATTTTTTGTGCTTATCCGGTGTCTATGAGAATCGGCCAACATCTATTTTTTTTTTTATATGGCAAAACAACGTTTGCCGGGTCAGCTAGTATACTTATAAAAATGAAATATAACAAGAAATAATTAAATGAACCATCAAATCCAAATATAAAAACGAAATGACATTAACATAGCAATAAACTTCGGAATATGCTTTGCATATTAAATCAAATGCTAAGATCGATCACTGTCCTGATCTCAAATAAATCACACTAAATTTCCTAGACAAACGAGTTCTAACTGGATTTGTAAAAGGTTGTCGAAGAAACATTTGCCGCACAGTAAAACCCGTCACAGCTGCAGTAACTTGGGCTTGAGGAAAACGGAGCTTTAAAGCTGTATGCCGTTTAGGACACTGGAAAAACACTTAATGCCCAATACTGAAGTACTTATGTATTTACATGAACACTAACCACATGGCCACTTGCTGGAAATATATTGCAATATTCGTAATTGAAATTGCACAATGATTATTTGTGCTGTAGAGGTGAATTTTATTGTGCGACTCAAGATCTCTAAGCGATTAAGATTTGATTTTGGTTCTGAATATTAGATATTTTTTGTAATAATGGTTTAAATAAATTTATGATTTTATAATAAGTTGATGGCACAGCTAAGGCGTGCAAAGTTTGTTTTTAAATAGACAGTCAGTTCATTGACACAGATTAACGACACTGAAGGATAACGCAGAGTTTAACATAATGCTTTCAATGGAACGCAGGTTTTCTATAAGCGCCTTTTCGTATTAGGCATACCCTAGAAGGATCTTATTACCAAGTAGACATTTACAGTCGCCCTATACGAGGTCTGGAAGGGTTTCTCTTGACCGCTTTACTTGCAAACTTTTTGATTTCCATCCATTCATACGACGAAGGACATCAAAACAAACCATACAATAATTTAATGTCATGAAATGTCAACCGAGTGTAATAAACCACGCAACGGCGGAGGCTCGGGCGCCTCACCGCCCACCGGAAGCCGCCGCAAGGGTACCCCGGCCCAGAAGGAATACCAACACAACAACATTACACCACTCGGAATATCCGCCACGGCAACCTGCACTTTATGGAGTTATCGCCATATTTTGTTCATTTTTATTATATTGTTGTTCAACTAATTGCTATTTATGAAATGTCATTAGTGTTGGAAAAGTTAAATGGTTCGTACACAAGTTTATGTAATTGATTTATGTTTATGATCGATAAATAATGTAGAAGAATGCGTGGACTTTAAAAGAATGTCATCAGAAATTCAAATCGGAAATATGTAGTAAGGGTTGCTCATTTGCTCTTTGAGAGTTTCAACGAAGTAGGTTTTGTTATTTCTTTCAACACAGAAAAGTTGCTACATTTCTTTTAAAATTTGTCCCATAATTATCATATGTATACATATGTATACGGAGTGTCATGCTTTTTTTAGTTTAGTTACATTTAACATTACCTACTCAAGTTTTTAGGAATCCTGTTCATTTCTATTTCGTCATAAATAGTTTATTGAGGTTCCTATCTTCTTATTCATTTATAATTAAAAGTAAAGCTAATACATGCGTCTAGACATCATAGTAATGTTTGTGGTGGTGTTGATACAGAGGCGCGGTCGCCGCAGCGGGCGCATGCGCGGGGCGGGAGCGACGTGCGCGCACCATGCTCTCCAGCGTCAAAGGCTTCTGCAAGATCTGCCGCTATGGAGACCTCTACATGGTGAGTGAGATCTACAGACAATCTCTGTTTTGTTTAATAGGGAACATAGAGAAGGAGGGAAAATGTCCTTAGTATCATAATTGCGGATTTCAAATGCAAAAAGTTACATGCATACAGGCAAATAAAATTCCCTTATTATTATTATAGTTTAAAGATACAATTGACCTTTAATATCTAGAACTAGTCCCGTAGTTAATATTCAATAAACTATTTTTAGACTTGACAAGTATCAACAAGGAACGCTAACATAGAGCCGAAAAGATACATGCCTAAACAATATTTTCAATTAACGCGCAATGGCTTTGTACCTGTTTGCAGTCTTACACCACAGACTTACTTTGCTTAAATATATAATTACATATAAAATTTTAAAATACTGAGACAATTCGCTTAAATTTGTTACGGTTAGTTAAACATCAACAAAACGCAAAAGACTTCGATAAGATAAATACATTCAAAACGATATAAAAACTAATATATATTGGTGAAACAAGTATTGCTAAAGTAGCGAAGTAATAAACATTTAATATTATAATAAATTGCACATAAGTCACAGTACAATATTTCTAAAGCGCCACATTAATACTTACTTAATTGTCTCGTTATTTCTCAACATTAATAACGATATTTATGTTTCTTATATTTAATGGCATCTAGAGTAATATGGATTCCGTATTCCTTGGATTATATTCCTGATTCGTAGTAAAATAGCACAGCAAGTAGCTATTGGCACAGTTAAAGAATATTAAGTTATTGATACAAATGCATGACGAAACAATAATTGATATTAAATTATATCGCAGACGCACCATAATAGGCTTGATACGGACAATATCTATTTAATATCACAGCACTAATATATTAATGAGTTGACTGTGGGATATACATACTATATTGCTTTGAATTTTGAATAGCAACCTTGATAAAATATTTATTGGACCTACTTTCATGCTTCTTTGAAAATAGTCTACGCTTCCAATGCAAAAAAAAATCGCTCAAAAATGCTCTATTATAATTATTTTCCGTAAAGTACACTAAAACAAAATGATAAATTATACCTTTAAATAATAAATAACCCAAACTGACATAAAAACTATGTACCTAGTCCCAATTCATAAAGATACATTGTCCTGAAATGTTTAAATTTCTTCTTTCGAGAGAGTAAAATTGGGAATCCGTTTGCATTGGAAGTTGTGCCACTTACGTGTAGTGTTAAATAGTGGTTTGCTGGACTAGGTCGACCAAGTCGCAGCCTACAACTAAATATATAGTAAAATAGAGAATACGCAAGACTTGAAATTTAAGATAAATTGCTGAAAATAAAGTTTTTTAACACTTTAGAATTGATAAAGCTGATGATGGATTTAATTAGAAAAAACCCTAGCTCTGTTAAACACTCTTGTGTTGATATTTAGCTGCAAACTCTATATGTAAAGATGTCGCATGAAGCGAATGGTATTTAGGAACAAACTATTATATAATTACAAGACGGCTTCAGTATACTATTTCTTACAATAAATTAGCGACACATTGATAACAAACACTGCAACTTCGATATAACATATTACACCACTATTACGAAAAGTAGCTTGTTAAGATGTAATATTAGTATTAAATAGACATATACAGATAGGAAATCAAAACCAAGTAAAGTTCAGTTGAAATTATGTTTTACAATAATCAATGATATGCAATAAGGGATGGTAGTGCAAAACATTTGTATAAATTATTTACAAATTATGTTAATTCGTAGCAGCGAGGTTTCTAGAGTCGGTTTCTAGAATCTAATTTCAAGATAGAAAAGATCATGTCTTGTCTTGTCAAGTCTTGCGCAATCGCAGGGTCAAGTCCTACACAGAGAAGGTTCCAGAATATTCTGTCATTTCCAACAAGGTATAGCAATAGAACTAACGCGCACGCAGCTAAAAGTCACATTTGCATATTCTTAAAACTATAAAAGTAATTTGCATGAATCGAACAAAACCAAGTGAAATCAGATAAAACAGGTACTCAGGTGTTCACGTTTGGTTCGAGTAACACTTTAAAGTCTAAATCAAATGTTGATAGAGGTAAGCTGAAAATGGCCGCAACCATAATCAGAAATAATGCTTTAAATTATTAACCTATTATTAAATCTAAGTTGAGGCTAGAAGAATACTGTTTTTGATTAGGCTAAGCGTTTGAGTCTTATAAGCGTAAAAAAATCGGAATATGCTCAAACAGTTTCGTGACCATGATAATGGAATCTGCTCACGGAGGATCAATTTAAACTACATATACTATTGTGTAACATAAGTGCCGATACGTGATGTGCTAGATAATAATGATTCCTATGAATTCAATAAAAAAACGCTGCATTAAAACCCCGGCGCGGCGTTACATAACGCGACTGCATTTTCTATGGCTGCGTTCGGACAGCGGCAAATTATCCAACCATGGAGCAATGTTATGCAATATTTTGCAGCTTAAATAATTAAATTAATAATGCGATTATTATATTTGTTTGCTTGTGGCAAAACAAGAAACAATTCTATGTCAGCACTTGAGTATGTTAAAAATATTATTAATGAGCAGTTCCGCACGGTTTCACCAGCAACGCTCCTAATTCTGTAGGGATTTTTGGATAAAATATTAATAGCTTACACAGCCTCAAGTTTAATGATGTTAATTAAAATCAGTGCACAATAGTGCAGTTTTTAAGTTTGTTCAATACAAATAACAAGATAAACATTTTCTGTTCAAAATCGTAATATGAACCACGATATTATCAAGTACTGCATCATCGGATTTAAAACAATCAAAGACTTTTATTACTTAACGTAGCATTTTAAATACATTCTTTCCCATGCAAAAACTCGCTCACTAACTATTATAATTTAAAGTTCCGTTTCATTGTAAACGTTTCCTATTAGATCAGCTGCGAGCAACGAAGCCTACCGCAGCATTATTGGTGTAGGTGAGGGTCGCACGCGCAGTCGTTCAAGTTCAATAACGCACTTGTTTACTGTTCGTTCACCGCTGCCTCCGCACTGACCTTACGTCGAAAAATGCTAACAGATTTTGAATGTTTATGTTAGTACGCATTAAATTAATTCTGCATTAACGAATTTGGCGTTATATTCTGATATCTCCAATGTTTATTTCAACAAGATGGTGATTGTTCGAAAGCGCACCAAAGAATAAATGTAAGAGGACTTTCACATTGGAAGTCTTGTATATTAGCTGTATATCAAATCGATAATTAAATACTAATAAAATATTAAAAAGTGACATTTTGTAAGTATGGATGATTATTGCTCTTTCACGCTTTAATATAAATGCAGATAGAGCTGAAATTTTGTAGACATATGACACGGTCTGGCCTTACACATAGGATATCGATTTTAAACTGATACTGTCACGGGATAGAGCAAAGCCACGATTATAGCTATTATAGTAACTTATTTATTTATTTAACAATTATTATTTTATTTAACTTATCTATTTTAACGAAGGTAAACAAGTTGTTTCCAAGAACACCGTATTGATTATTGTGTTCAAAAAAGATTGGAATCGATCATGTGATTTCCTGTAACGGAAATAACGTAAGTGACAAATATAGATCAGCCTATTAATACATTAATCAACATTGATTCATGACTACCTACATACATGATACACATGCGATCATGTAGGTACTTTCTTTCTCTCTGTTTAGCTCAACTTGTTTCAAGGTCTGTCGACTGTATATAAGATAGAACAATCGTGACGATTTAAAGCGTATGTGTGAGTTGTATACACATGTATGATTGGAGTAATTAAAAAACCTTTTAAAGACTTCATTATGATTTAAGTTTGCTCGTTGTCATAGTTCAAAATAAATAATAATACAAAGAAGGATCCTTCTTTCTGCAGGTTAGAATTTATGCGGGATCCGGAATACCGATTGGGTTTCTACATCCTGAACACCTACTGCGTTTAAGTCAACTAGTGTTTATTAAAACTTACGAAACATATCATTTTAGCGACTATTATATTCAATAAGTTACAGTAGTTTGCAATCTAATTTTCATCGTTAACAGTGTAAAGGTATCTTAACAAGTTGAAAACAAATAGCTGTCCTCGATATTTCACGACAGCCTTGCGCGGGAGTTGCATATGTTGCAGTTTCGATACAACCACGTACAGTCAACATAACCATTCAAACAATAATAAAAACATAAAGATCTCATGTCGTATCTTTGTCGTAACCGATGTTTGTTATGACTTTAAAAAAGGTTGTTTATTAATCGATAGGCTCAACATTAACCTTATCGCGACCTACATAATATACGTACAATGTCCAACAATGATTTGTTTATATTTGTAAATAAATTGAAAAAATGAAAATCCTCAGACAATCAACTACATGGCCAAAGTAAGCATAGCTTGTGTTATGGGATACCATGTAGCGAACTAGGGGGGAACCTAGAATATAAATAGATAAACACCTTTTGCTTGGTGGTAGGATCCCTTCTGGGTCCGACTGGCTAGCGACCACCCTTTATATAAAGTCTGCCGCCAAATGTTACCGCTCCGGCGGTAATGTGTTCCGGCAATATTGTATAAAGAGCCAGTTCCTTCCTAAACCCGTGTGCTTTCATCTTCGACCTCATCGTCACTTACCATCAGGTGAGATTGAGGTCAAACGCGGGTTTAGTAACTTATAAAAAAAAAAAAAAAAAACACCCAGACACGGAACTTTTTTTTTCTTGTTCCGTGCGGGAATCGACCCCGCAACCACTAGCGTCTGGGACAGAGAGGTTTACCCCATTGCCAAAGTGGTCGTCAAAATTAGTTTTTGGATTAGTGCATTAGATTATAGAAATTTCAACTTGTTTGTACTGCGCGTTGTAAGTGCGCGTGAGATTAGTGACCTTATGGGCAAAAGTAATGAGTTATTTATTTACTTATTAGATACAGTTAGAGTTTTAAATGTTATAGTCATACTTAGACCTACATAATTTCTACCTATAAATTTATAAAACATTTTCCATGAACCATCCGAAAGCAGCTAGTTTGACACCAGTATTTTTATATAAAACATTCAATAGTATAATATACGTTCTGTTTTATGTTTCCAGCTTTTATTAAAATATTTTAATAAATTTATTTAATTCATTTGGTAACTGGAACAATGGCTTTTATCGTTAATATTTTTAAAGTGATTTAAAATATTTTTTTACTGTAAATTACTATTGAGTACGAGGTAGGTCTAATAATATTTTTATCATCTCCATTTTTTATTTTATTTTACCCAGTCTAAAATAAAATAATTTCTTATACATAGTGGTCTTAGTTTCTTATGAATTATTTCGAGATAGTTTTATAAGTTATATTTAAACTATAAATAATATTGTACACAACTAGTTAAGTATGAATCTAAATTTATCCATTAAACCTTAGCATCATAAGAAGCGATGATATTCTCATTTTGATGTTGATATTACATTATTTTTAAATCTACCACAATTTATAATAACCATCGTACTTAAGACTCAACAAGTGTAATTGAGTATGCCTTAGTCACGAGAAATAAATGAACATCAGTGTTTTACCGTTCCGGTGCTTAGCTATTGTTACAATGTTGGTAGGAGGCGCGGCGCGGGCGCAGAGGGCACTCCGTTTCAGTTACACAATGCGCTGAAACATCGGCCTAATACTAAGTCTGTCAAGCATCAAAAAGTCGATTTTGACGGAACCAATGTGAAAGAAATCGAATAAGTTAAAATGTTTGATATCAACATCATAATGTACTTCGAGACTAGCAAATTCTCTTTACGTACAATTTTTACTTGTAGATATCTACGGGATACAAATATATATGCATCCATATATGCACTGTTTTAAGAAGAAAACTGGAACTAGATTTAGCAAGAAGGTTTTCGACACCCTCATATTTTTCGGACTACGTCTAGTTACTATACCTATATATTCCTCATTTGTATCTTAGTTATCTTTACTGTTTTAAGGGCCCCATTCGCGAAATCTATGCGTTTTCAAACTCATTACAACCGGCCAATACTGTTTGTCTGGATCGGATAAAAATATATGTTGAAGTTTGTTTAATATATTTTATAAATCTGTGGATCAAAACACGATACTGAAAACTTTACTCGATCATAAAAAATTACGAAAAAGATGAAAATTTTAAGTGATTTTCCGATATTCTAAGAGAATATCAAACTTATACTTACAAAAACTTGTCATAATATTGGTAATGTAGCATAAAATTAATTTATTTGGATAATTTCTTTCTTAAACCGTTCTATTTTTTCTAATATAATATAATATAATAAAGACGACGGTGCGATACAATTCAGTACCACGCGAGGCGTCATGGAGGTAGGACCTGTGTCGCTTTTGCTCCCGATTTTCCCGCATGGTCAAAAAGACGATCAATTCGTCTTTTTGACCATAGCGTACACATAACAGTACGACAATTTAATCATTTAATTTTTGTTAAGTCACATTTTATATTTTGATTGATAAATTAAAGGAGTATTATAAACAATTATTACTTCTGAATATAGAGCTAAAAACTTGTTTCTGGTTTTTTTTTTAAGTTTATTAGACAACAAGTGCAAAAAAGCATATAATTTTTTTTGCGATAAATCTTTTCTTACGTAATCACCCGACGAAAACAAAAGGAGGATTATTATTCTATACGTACGTATACAGGGTTAATATTAACGCATCACCTCTTGTGGGTTGCCCCTCCACATCAATTCCAACGTAGATACTGATAGGTGCACATCGATAAATATACAGGGTGTAATTTTTAATGCCATCTGGAGGGAAAGTACTCTAAAGAAGAGATAGCAAAATTTACTCCAAAGAAACTGACCTTTATTATTGAACAGAAATAAAACCGCATTCAAAGATTTTTAAGAATTCACTCGTTTCACCTGGGATTCAAACCGACTAAAATCTGTAAAAATGACACCCTGTAATTTTATTGTGTGGTTCGTTAGAGCCAATCACAAGGATAAAATCTTTCTCACATACTAGGTTAATTCATTGAAAGGAAAACCATGAAATCTTCATTTTTAGATTTAAGTCGGTTCGATTCCTGGGTGAAGAAGCGAGTTTTTGAAAACTCTTTGAATACAGTTTTAATTTTTCCTAAAATAAAGGAATGTTTTATGGAGTAGAATTTGCTATCTCTATTATTAAGAAAACTTTACCCCCAAATGACATTAAAAAAAATTGCCATGTATATGATGTACAATATGTTCTGCTTGATTTCCCATAACTCTAGGGTCTTGATGGGGCCATGTAATAGAATCAAATAACATGTGAATAATTTTTCAATTTTCTTTTGGTTTTTATTTTTCATGCAAAATAATTCAATTAAGTCAAAAATAACTTTATGCGAAGTATGACAACGTGGCGTTTTCTACTCCTTTTTTATCGCTATGCACAGGTAGGTACAGTTTGCGACGTTTTGCGGTACATTGTATGCAACTTTTCTCAACGTTTAAAATGTTTTTGTTGTTTATTGTATGACTTCAGTGACACGCGTCTATTGAGTGGATGAGATGTTACACGGGTGATATTTTAGAACTCATTATATTAAGACCGAGGATATCTTGGAAAGTATGAACCACATATTCTTTGGCAAAAAGTATTATTTTTTAAGTAAGTAACAAAACCTCAAAGTTATGGGATATATATTATATAAGTATTAAAGAACACCTATGCAAAGTTGTATATTATAGAGGTGTTCTTTTTGATGTGTGCTGATAGATGCTGATGGGTGCTGATAGTTACTGATAGGTGACGATTGTAACTGATGGATGCTGACAGGTGCTGATGGGTAATGATGGTTGCTGATAGATGCTGTTGAGTACTGATAGGTTGGGTGCTCAGATGTGCTGATAGGTGCTGATGGGTAATGAAGGATGCTGAGAGATGCTATTGGGTTCCGATGGGTACTGATAGGTGCTGATGGCTTCTCATAGGTGATGATCGGTGCAGATGGGTAACTACTGATAGGTACTAATGGTAATTTATAGGTACTGATGAGTGCTGATAAGACATTAGCACTGATGGTGTGACTAAGATGGGTATTAGTTATTAATATCGAAAAGAATATCAGTTAATTTGTTAGTTAATTTGTTAGAATGGGTTACATTAAAATAATATTGCTTTGCCTGTACTTAAACGTCAAATAAAATAATGGATTGAAAATGTCTGTCCGTTAAAATACCTTCTTGTATTTATTTTCGTCACGAGTAAAATAGACTCTATTTAAAAAGTTCCAGATATCAAATTAGTTTGGTATCTTTATAATTTCAACAAATATGTTTTTGAGTAAAGCTGCCACCTACAATTCTTTTGATGTACCTAGTTATTAATATATAAAAAGTACTTATTTCGTTCTTGAAAGGGAATGTAGATGGCATCTACCACCAATTTTCCTGTGTGTTGAAATTATGATTCCAGATAGTTATAATTTCACAGTGTTAAAAGTTAGTTGAAATTGGTCACCTTTTATGTATTTTGTGGTTAAACTTTCATATGCTATGTTTTTTTTTAAATAAAGTGTTTTGGACCTTTATACATCAACTTTAGTAACATTAAATTATATCTGATCGGTTCTTTCACGAATAATCTAGTTCAAAGTTCAAACAGACAAACCCTTCGGCTTTATAGATTAGACGGCTAATACATTATGACGATACATAGACATTTAAGAATATAATCATACATTACTATTTTTTTGATATAATTAACTACTACAAATTTACTACTTCGTGTAAACAGGTGCACATTCCGAAGGGGTGGATTGAATTTCATTTCATAAAAAAATTGATTATTTGTAACATTCACACTACATTATTTAGCTCAAATTAACTCGTGTTGTAGTGACTAAATAACGGATCCATACTAAATAATAAATGCGAAAGTCTATCTTTCTGTTCCTTTATTTCAGCCAAACCATCCGACCGATTTGTAGAAAATTAGTAATGAAAATAGTTCCCAAACCCTACTTTTTTTCAAACACCAGCCGTATTGGATTGGAATGAGAGAGAGATAAAAGCTTACGTAAAAGATCTCAACTACCTACCTATCTGATTTTAATGAATTTTGGAACAAATAATTTATGAAAGTTATAAATTAACGTCACGATATACTTTCAAGTCAAAATAGCACGATTTTCACAACAGAATTCAGTAAGGATATAAATTTAAAAAGATTTCATCTATAAAATGGCAATTACAATATTTATAAAAAATAAAATAGTAAGTATAGGTATCGCAATACTAAATCCAGATAAATAAAAAATATAGATTCTATTATATCATCCTTGACATAAGTTTTAGTCATCGTAGAAACGAATTTCGTATAACAAGGCACACCATAGGTATAGTACTACTATATTACTGCTATTAATTATACTGTGACATTTCTGTGCGCTGACGTGTTCATTTACGCGACTGCCCGCCACGCAGTCCCATATAGCGTTAATGCCTACTGCGGTCGAAAATCCTCGCCTTAATGTATACTCAGTTACCTAAGAGTAGCAAAATAACACATTGAAAAGAGCGCAATCGGAATGAAATAAAACAAAGCACAACTCATGGTCCGCGACGCGACGTTTCATTACGTTATAATTTCAGTCCACCCGCAATTAAGTGTTTATGCGGCCACGTGCCTTTTCCCGCTTGTTTTCCGACGATGTGAAGCTACTCACGAGCGATCTTTTCAATGCAAAATCGAACCTTATTCCCTTGAAATAAGTGTGGACGAAAGTGCTGTAGTGCAGCAATTAGGGTAGTGGCGTTTATAATGCGCTAGTACTATCAAGATGAGAAATTATCGACTGATATCGACCGTTTATTTAAATACAAGCACGTGTAAGATTTAAATAACTTGCAGAATTGCAATGAAATTGTATTGTTATTCTGCATTGAAATCTTATAATCAACAAACGCGGAGCATTAAAAGTCCGACTTCATGTCAAAACTTTGGCTGAATTATAATGTCATCAAGGTAAACATGCTTCGAATTCATTCATATTTTTTCAAAAATTTAAAATTTTCAAGAAATACTCAATCGATTTCGATTAAATTTATATAGGACCAACTATGAAGTATCCTCTGTCATATGAAATAAGATTTTTTTAAATCGATTCATAATTGTCCGAAATATCGTGTAACAAAGACAAAAAAAGCATACACACGAATTGAGCACCCCCTCCTTTTGGAAGTCGGTTGAAAATCATAAAAGAAACATCACCGACACCTAAAATTTACATCATGCACGGGGGCACCCTCGCCCTCTAAATGCAGAGAAAATACGAATTCTTCGCTAAACATTGTTTAATTTTCTCATATTTTTTTAACTCAAAGTACACATCGAAGTTTTTATTTAGTTACGAGTGAATTTAATGCTCTAAAATCCGGATAAATAATGTATTTATGAAAAGTGAGAGAGTACGGTCATACGGGACATCAAACAAAAAATTGGATAAACTCGCGATTTGCACTAATCTTTTCTCATCCCATATTAGCTTATTATTGATTATAATTTATATGTCATAGGGTGTAATTATACACTTGGTAGTGGTGTAAATAAACAGATAATTAAGTTACAGTAGTGTAATTAAAACATGAATATCGAAATTAATGATTTCTGAACAGAGTTACTATGTTTCAATAAGAATAAATCTTCATGCGAGTAAATTGATTAGATTCAATTGTTTTTATAAGCATATCTCACTCAAATAGCAATTGTATTTTTTCTATTATAGCATAAATCACTCTTAAATTCATAAGGCCTATTTCCTAGGCCGAAAAAGGCTATAAATTCAACATTAGTCAATTATAACTGTTCATAAATGGTTATTGCGTTAATAACACTTGTTGAACACATAAAATTGGTACAAATATTTACAAAATAAATATAGTCTTTGTTCTGTTTTACGCATTTCTTAAGAGAAACAGAAACATGCGTACCTAAGTTTGAGTAAATAAAAACATTGGAAAATATTATTTTCGCAAATGTCCTTGCTTTAAAAATTCTTTTCTTGGAATTCTCGCGATGGCAAGGTGACGTTGGGGTCAAAAATGACATTGGCTAGACGATAAAACCCAAATTAAAAATAAGTTAAAAAAGCTAATATTTTGATGACAACTACATTTCAGGCTTAAATGATTTTAATAATGACCGTTTAAAACCTTTACTATTGTACAGCCATTATCGGGTTTGTGTTAAAAAAAAACGATTTTCCGTTCAACTTAACATCCGCAATTTTTTCGCCAATTTTCATTCATCCTTTTTTCAACCTAAAGTTTTTATGTGTTAATTTAAAATGTCATATGATAAAGTTAACAACGTGAAAATTGCATGCTCTTCCGGTATTTTGTTTTGAAAATCATAATCATACTTCATTGTGTATCCAATAAAATGAATATTCTTCCTCAAATGGCTTTTGCACATTTGGGTAGGCACTTACTAAGTATGACACCTGACTTTGCGTGAAATGAAATGCAATGACTTACTGTAAATTTTAAGTAGAACATGTGATTTGTTTATATGGTGTCTATTTTTAATAAAAGCATAGATTTTATTAATTCTTGACTACTATCAGACGATAACCACGTATTCATAATATTGCAGGTTTTGGCGGCGCTGGCAGCGCAGTCGATCAACATCTCCGTGGGATTCTGCCAGGGCTTCTCGGCAGTGCTGCTGCCCCAATACACGCTTGAGTACCCGCTGATATCGTATGAAGAGAGCTCATGGATTGGTAAGTCATCAATTTCACCAACAATCATGGGTAGCCAACTTAATTCAATATCAAGCTAGCTTTTTCTGCAGCTTCTCATGCATAAATTATGAAACTGTAGAAATGCGCGTTTTAGCGAAACTTCAAAGTTAACATAAATTAACAACTTGACATAAATGAAATCTAACGGTAATGATGCAGATGATTGCAAATTCTGATCCTGTGAGCTCAGGATCAGAATTTGCCCTTCGTCAAACTCTACCAGCAGTATTTGGAAACTCTTTATACGTGTACCTATCCCTATATCTCATCCCATCATAACTTTTACTTCTCGTAGAGCAAGCGGCATGAAATCTTGCGCATAGCAAAGTGAATGGAATCGAATGTTTCAATTTATTTTGGGTCAAGATTTCAGGCGGTTTGCCAAATTATACCCGACTCACGTGTACCGGAGTAAACAAACGGATTTCAGGTCAACGAAATTGTTCGGATATACAAATGGTCATTATTTAAATTTAGATGTTTTGTGTGTTGTCTGGACAGTATTCCTAACGTCTTTTCGTGAAAAACAACAATTGCGGAACATTTACTGACGCAAATGCGTTATTGTGATGAGCAGATTATACACGTAAGTTAAGTCGATTTATTGTTTTCAATTATTTTTGGTTACATATTATCCTTTCTAACGGTGCTGTAGATCAGCGGTAAAGTCCCGATAGCAAAAATATAGAGATCTCTGAGCAACACAAATTCAGTTCAAAGCGGCTTAGCAAAAGGCAACTGTAAACACGACGTCACGCTCGTGCGATATGTTTTGTTATTTTGATAAATTGGGTTATTGTTGACCTTTTCAATTAGTGACGTAGGTATCATTATCAAATAAATTTTATAAAACATATTTTTGAACATAGCTGCTCGAGTGCGTTCACAAACATATCTAAAGAGCCGTGTTAAAACAAATAATTACACAAAGCTACTGTGTGCAGAGATAGCAATATTAGCATTATGTCAATAAAGACAGTATGTCAAACACAGCTCTCTCCAAAGGGTTCGGTCGTGCGTGGCTGATATATCAGTGTGTGACCAAGCGGGGCAATAGCTTAAAGTACCAAATTCTATTAGCCGGCACGTTCTATTTATAATAGGGGATAATAATAGAGTCAGCAATATACTCGCAGACAATGTTTGAACTTGAAAACGTCCCGTACAAAAATATTTGTTATGTATTCTGCTTCGATTTGTATAAAAAGAGGAATATTATAAGAGGAATATAAGTAGTAAGATCAGATTTAAAATACGAACAGGATTTAAAGTAAATGCATAAGCCAAATACAAAACATTAACATAAATCCTACTAATTAATCTAAGTGTACAAGTAGACAATATTCTGTCGGCATACGTGTATAAATTTAAATAAACATAAAACAGCAACAAGAAAAGTGCACTGGTAAACTCTAAACATGAAAGGATGATGAATGTCGTACACCGTTATCTATCAGGTGTTATCAGGTGACAAGTGAGTGAGACACACACAAATGTCATGCTTAGTAAAAGATATTATCGAAGAAATGATGCCGCCGCGACCTTAAGATTGAATACGAAACCACGAGAAATTATTTATTGCGTTTTGAGTTGCGGTTTTTTTGCACTTGCACCATAGCAAAGAAGGAACTAGACTAAAGAAAAAAGAAAGGTCTAGTGAGATCTATTGTGTCTAAGAAATTGTCCTTTTTTTAGAAATTATAAAATCAAATCATTAAAATCTTATTATAGCTATTGCAGGCAAAAATGAAGCTTCTTTTTGTATCCATACAGCTAGCTAAGAATAGCCCTGGGTGCGTCGTTCTGGCGTAGCTAGCGCACTTTAGTAATTATTGCATTGTGTAAAAGAGGTAGTTTAGAAATCCGCGTGTTACAATCGATCTCATCGCAACGAACCATCTGAAGAGATTGACCAAAAGCGGGTCCGGGAGACCGACACAAAATTAGACTACCATACACATATAACGGTTTAAGTAGATGCCTAACTGGTGCAGCTCCATAATGTATTGATCGACGAGATCCTCATGTTCTTTTTCTTGATTCCAGCCTCTCTTGGAGTGATATCAAATCCAATCGGGGCTCTCGTCGGCGGCATGATGGTGGACGCCGTGGGGCGGCGGTTGCTGCTGCAGTCCATCGTACTGCCCAACCTCATCGGCTGGCTGGTCATCGCTTTCTCGGAGACATACATCTTTCTGTGCGTGGGAAGATTCATCACAGGATTCACTATAGGTGAGTTGATCAATAGTTTGCTCGGTAGTCATTTCGTTTTTATTTATGAATCTATACAGGGTTCATTTTAATTAGCGCATCACCTCTTGCAAGCCCCATCTCTACATCAATACCAACAACATTTGTTCTACAACTTTTTACAAATCTTGATAAATAACACAAAAATTAAAAACAAAAAAGTGTTTGCTCCTTACTCTTCATTTTGTAAAAAGTACCGATTATTAATAGGAAGCGATATTTTACTACGCAATGTGCATGGCATACCTATGCTCAGAGTAAATAGAGTTACTCCTCTAAATCGAGGCTATAAATATTTTTTTATGGGAAAACTAAAATAGAAAAAAAAAACATTAATTTTCAAAAGTCGTAGAACAAATGTTGTTGGAATTGATGTGGATAGGCTGTATGCAAAAGTTGATGCACTAATTAAAATTAGCCCTGTAGATGCCATGTAATTTAGAAATAGTTATACAACGGCACTAGTCGTGGGTAATTTAAACGGAAATATATAACTCGGTTATATCATTGAAGGTTACGTTTTCATTAATCTGATTATTTATTTCATTCGTTGGTAATAGAAGATTTCAAAATAAAAACAGAGCATTTTTTTTTGTAGAGTACAGCAACTCAATCGTATCAAGATTTCTCAGTGGAATATTAGAAAATTAATGACTGCATTTCCGTACCAGATAGTATAAGTTGAGGTTACTGGTTCACAGATAATATTCGCGTACATAATAAAGATAGCTGTTTGTACACAGAGATATTAAATATTGACTAAGTAAATATTTTTCACAGGCATGTCAACGGCATCCTACATCTACGTGGCAGAGATCACGACGCCCGAGAAACGGGGAGTTTTAAGCGCCCTGGGACCTGGCCTGGTTTCTACCGGCATCTTCATTGTCTACTCCCTAGGAGCATTTATACACTGGAGAAAGGTCGCGGCTATATGCGCGGGAGTTTCCCTGCTGACGCCTTTCTTGTTGTACTTCGTCCCAGAATCGCCTCTATGGCTTGCTTCAAAAGGACAAATGAAAGAGGCATATCGCGCCATGTTTTGGCTGAGACAAAACAACAGCACAGCGCATCAAGAATTAATGGAATTCACGAAAGACAGAAAAATGAACGAGAATATGACATTCCGAGAGAAAATGGGCATATTCAAACGTAGAAGCGTCTTACGGCCCTTTGCTTTGTTGATAGTCTTCTTTCTGTTCCAAGAGATGTCTGGTATTTATGTAATTTTATACTATGCAGTCGACTTTTTCAAATCAGTCGGAACTAATGTCAATGAGTTCACCGCTTCAATTATTGTCGGCGGGGTAAGAGTTTTTATGGGTGCAGTAGGCGCCTGTTTGATAAATAGTTTTAGAAGAAAAACTTTGGCTGCAGCGTCTGGTTTACTTTTGGGAGTAGCGATGCTGGGAGCAGCTATTTGTGACAGTTTGAACGGACCTCCACTGATGAAGTTGGCTTGCGTGTTACTGCACGTTTCGTTCAGCATGGTCGGGTTCCTGCAGCTGCCCTGGATCATGTCAGGGGAGCTGTACCCTCAAGACATCAGAGGCATCATGTCAGGTGCGACGTCCTGTTGCGCGTACATTCTTATATTTTTCAACATCAAAACTTACCCACAGCTGGAGAACTTGCTAACAAGCAATGGAACATTGTATTTGTTCGCTGTGTGTGCTCTGTTGGGGGCTGCATATTGCTACTTTTTCTTACCGGAGACTAAAGGAAAATCTTTGACTGAGATAATGAAACAATTCGACGAGGAAAAGAAACAGGTGGACCCTGAAATAGGCGCGGAGAAGAAACAGCAATACGACATAGAGGGTAAGCCCATACAGAGGAGGCACAGTGCGGGGGCGAGAGTTTCTTTAGAAAAGAATGACATTTTTCAAACTAATTGGCTTCAAACTGTTGAAGTTCAAAAAGAAGTAAATCTTAAAGAATGAATGTTCCTATGTTTGTGATTGTGGTCCAAAGTTACCTAGATTAGTGTGGGATATAAGTCGTGCAAGCAATTGTGATCAGTATTAATATGGGTATATAGATGCGTATGTTTTGTTTCCTATGCTAAGTAATTAATTTTTAATATTAATATAATGTCACATTCCACGTGTGTTAGTGATAGTTTTATACAAGGTACATATTAAGCTACAAAACAACATTGTATTTATTTGAATATTTTTGTAAGAGAATATTTTTTACAGTATTTATTTGTATTTATCCAAGTACAAAATATGACATAGAAAGAAAACTGATGACTGTTAATGTATTTTTAATATATTTTGTACAAATAATTAAATTGTTAGAAAATAGTTTTTTATTGCTATGAATAATTTTGTGCTGGATGGTCTCGGCACATAGTGTTGAAGAGTGTTTACGATGAAAACCAAAATATAAAATTGGTATCTATCGTTTTATAAATATAAATTTGTTTTGATTTTTGCTACAGTGTTTTATTTTTATTTAGTACCTACCTAGAACAAACGATAACATTGTTGTGGTCTAGCGGCTAAGGACTATAAAATTCAATTGAATTCAGTACCTATTGAATTTCACAATGGCAGATTAGCTTTAAATATTTGGTACGGACTCTATGCCCCAGGCAAGTTGAAGGAGGCTAGATGAGTGTGTTCCAACATTGAAGTTCGATTTAGCAGAAGGTATTTAAAAGGTCATCAAAAGGGTAGGACATAAAACATAAACTGATTTAAAAATATAGGATATAAAACCACTAGACGTAAAATATATGGTACTAGTTGTTCCTCGTGTAAATCTACTCTTTGAGATATTCTAACAGTGAACACTGGATGAGCCCTGCAAGCTTACAAAATTTTAGTTCAATCCGTTAATCCATTTCAACGTCTTACGTACGATATTACGCCTTAGGGCTTGCTAACTGCTCTCTCCTACTTACCATTAAATATTTACTTTATGTTAACGCTATTATTGTTTATTTTCCTTTACCTACTAAAAAATCATTCAATATAGTTATGTACCTACTGAATTAGAAATCAAACTTCCTTATGAATTTCCATTCTGTTGTGTTTCTAAAGTACAAACCGCTTTAATATAAAGGTTAACCCATTTCTAGATACTTTTGACATAGGTATCTCTGAAGTCATCCACACATCCACAAGAAAATATTTTTCTTTGAGACTGCCTTTATACTTCTTGCGGGGTTGGCAGTCATCCTTTGGATTTAACTCGATTATAGCAAAAATTGGGATGATGATATTCAAAAGAGATGTTCGCGTGACGCACATGGTGTAAAAACAATAAATGTGCAAAAAACCTAAATATATGACTGTTGGTTGCTTTTCATGGTAATTAACTTTACATCAACAAAGATTACTAGGTACTTTATTAGGAAATGTTTTTACTTTTCTTAGATTACTAGCGCCATCTTACAGCTCTCATAAGAATTAAATTGTATCTGAGCATGCGCAGCAATTTACCGAACTTCACTAAACATCACGCGCCGATGCAAGTCCTTTAGTTTGTGTACATAAACATAGATGGCGCGGTCTTACAAAATAATTCAAATAAGAGCTTTGAAGCATGAACCCGCCTTTAATATAAGCGGCGCTGAAAATTAAATGCAGAAAACCAGAAGTCATAGGCAAAAGGATTTTTGCTTTTCCACAACACAGCAGTTTTGACAGGAGCTTTTATGTTCCTTCTTTACAAATTTAATAACTTTGTATAACTTAGTGGTAGCATCGCTCCAGGCTCCAGGGCCTCCTCAATAAAAGGAACTACCATTTTATACAACCATACAACAATTGCTTTTTAGGCCGGATACTGAAAACCAATGTCTTCTCACTCAATTCTCCATGGAGGAATCAATAAAATTCTATATTTAAGTATGTAGAGTTCAAGAATCACCTTCTTCTGTAATCTTACCCGTTGTCCTACGTCAATGAAAAACGCCAAAAATATCAAAAAGTCATTGTATAAAACATTCCTACGTCGTCACGTTGACATAAGTCATCTGAAGATGATACCATTACGTATACCTTGGCAAATAATTGAATGCAGTAAACTGACAGCTCGAAATGTCAAAAAATAATAATGATAGACAGTTAAAATCTTTTTAGTGTAAGGTACTAGATGTGAATGATTGAAGTTGAACGGTATTTTTTCATTCGTTTACTATAAAATTTTAAAGCAATGTATAAATACGTGAATTTTAGGTGTGTTGACTGACACTATCTTTGCGGTTAATTTAATTTAAATAATGACTTACCAAACATAGGTAGTGCTTTAAAACAGTTAAATTAGAAGTAAAATTTGTAATTTTGCTCTTTTTAAAGTCAACGTGACGTGAGCATCCCCAATCTAGTAATGAGAATATGAAAGTATAGAATATTTTGTGAGTCAAAATATTTTTTTCTTAATTTGACGATATTATTAATACAAAAAATCATTCGTTCACTTAAACCCGATCCCTTTCTTCTTCCCTACAATGGAACTGTCATTTTTCTGTATTGAGTTATTTGCCAGGGTATAGTTCGGTCGCAGACTCAGGACAACGTCTGAGTCGGTCATGCATGAATTAAGCCACGTTAAGTTTAGGCTAGAGTCCCAATCCCAACCCGCACACCTCGGTGATTCTATCATTATGCCTTTCGGCAGGCTTGACCGTGATAAAGTATTATTGGTCAGGTGACAGGAAAAGCTCACTAAGTACACAAAATACGAAATTTGTTTTGTGACACTAAGATTTATTTAAATCAATATTTTCCCTGGAAAATTTGTCATAATTGTGTATTGGTAAAGGCAATTCCTAGCAGGTAAAGTTGTTTATAACTGGAATAATTATGTTTTAACCTGTTTGTCTCTTAGTAACTTTTCCTGTCACCTGACGATATTAGCTCCGGAAGGAACTGATGGACTGTGATGGAGTATAATTTAGGATAGGAACTGACCTGGTCTGCGGGATGCCGTACTTGATGCCGACTCCGACGCGCGGCAGAGCCTTGATCACTTTCTTCACGGTGGCCTGGTCGGGGAACGCGAAGAATATCGACGCTGGAATAGATACACGAAAATATAAATTTTAAATAGTCTTAGATGGAATCGATACTTTGTTTACTTAATTAATAGATACTAAAACGATTAAGCAGTAAATTTTAGCAATAAAGTCTACAAATGAGATGTAGAAAATAAATTCTAAAATAGTTTTATGTTTTTATGTTAAGTAACTAAACGATATAGGTAATATAAGAGTTAAATTTCGAGTTTTATCACACAATCATATTTTTATTGTGTGTAACTTTACGCGCTGGCTACTCGAGAGAGTAGGTTTATCTTTACAACATTAAATAACTTAACTTTAACCCATAAAATTTTATGAGTAGGTATAGTAAAAAACACCTTATTTAAAAGCATATTGTTTTGAAAGTACGACTACAATCCGTATCAGTCTCCAATTGAGACAAACTAAAGTAAGTTAAACAAGACACTAGACTGACCAACAGAACTGAATTTATTAACTCTTATGTTGACTCCTCTTAGTGAACCATAAACTGTAAATAAACAACAATGACGTAACAACTTACTCCTGCTGGCGAGGAACATTTCGACGGCGACATTCTGCAGCAGGTAACGCCGCGAAAATATGGCCCGGATCTCGCTGAAGTACCACTTGCCGTGCAGGTGCTCGCAGTACTTCAACACCTGGAAATAAACACCTGATGTTAGCAAAGTGAATTCGTATACAAATTATACTAGTATATATATAGAGGATTATAGGATTATATTAGAGAAGTATAGTCAGTCGTCGTGGCGCCGCCATGGCTAATGTGTGTATCGTACGATATCACATGTTAAGCAACGTCCGGCGCGGTCAGTACTTGGATGGATGACCGCCGACCATTCATTTCTCACGGCGACTTCCGTGGTTCGGAGGGCACGTTAAGTAGTCGGTCCCGGGTGCTGTATACTTGTATACAGTAGTCGATAGGGTTTGTCGGAAGCCATTTCGCAGACAACCTAGCACTGGGCCAGCTTGGTGGATTATGGCCTTATACCTCCTCGTCACCCAGGGGAGAGACTCATGCCCAGCAGTGGGCTCATTACAAAGAGTTGTGATGATGATGTCATCATCACAAATCTTTGTTGACACAAATTATTAAATTATGACCAGAATCGAGTAGAGTGCTCTCCTTCGGTATCTAAACTCCGTCACCAGTCCCCCTGTATAATATCTAGTGCTGATAGTGAAATAATCATAAATTTTAAAAGTTTACAAACTCTTTATTTGTATTTTAGTTTCTGTGTTAGCGTGGTCATTTATTTGTGAGATCGTATTATTCTTTATTGTTTTTCGAATAAAAACATCTTCCAATAAAATACCTTGAAATAAAAATAAATAAAACCCTTTTATACAGATAAATGGCGTAGAATCATAAAGCAACATGTCGTAAAAGCATCGTTAGTTAAATAATTTACAGCCTCTACAACGTTTGTGGTAAATCTGGACACACTCAAAACGTACAAAGACAGACATTTATTAATACGGTCATTTCAAAAAAATCTTAATTACTTGAAATATTTTGTCTTCTGATATCAGCAAGTAATTAACAAAAAATTTAAGGAGCTTGCTTTAAACATCTTTAGTTTTATTTTATTAAGTCAGAAATTCAATTATATTAAACTAATGTAGTATTAAAGTATGTAATGTGTTTAACATAGTTAAAATAAATCCACGAGCGTTGAGATCAATAAAACTTAGTAGGTAAAGAAAAAAAGCTCAAAAATATGCCATAAATGATACGAACGATAAAATGTTTCAGAAACTTTGTTGACACTGACAACTTGTTCAGACCATAGACTACCTCTTTGCAATGTCAGTGCTTCTAATCTTTTTAGAACCTATAAATTATTTAGGGTAGAACGAATGTCTCGCAAGTTACTATCGCCAAAAACTTGCTGCATTTTTCGTAGGAAGAGATGTTTACTTTTATCAGCAGAACAAATTGTTTTTGTGACTTAGGCAAGAATAACACAAAATATTATAATTGACACAACTATTTCAAACATACACACTCGTAGAACGAAGATTGTACGGGTTAGTGTGGGTAGCAGTTTTCTCAGTTTCTTGCTGCGAGTGAGCAGGGGTCGCCAACATTACTGTCTACTCCGATTGTTATTTAATTTGTCAAAGCTTACACCCCTGTGTACGCACGAGTATTGTTAACGTTTGTTTTTACTAATCTTTCAAGGATTGTATGGCTTGTGTTGTGTCATAGAGATGACAGATTGCCCCAAGCGTTATTTATTTTGCGAGAAATGGAAATGATTCGGAATGTACAGTAATCTTGGTCTGCTGGAAAAATATATTTTGAGCGAAGCCATATTTTTGTAAGTTAGTTAAGATAATAAACCTATTTTCATTTAAAGCCATTCGCCATTTAACTAAACTTTCTAGTAGTGACAAAATATAGTCAATATGTACAAACATTCAAGAAAATGTCTGATCTACTTAATGTAGCGATCTATTTTATGTAAGAGAAGGAAAATTGAAAATGAAATTGAGTTTAATATAATAATACGATGAATTAATAAAAGACTTATCTCTTCTGCTTTGTGCAATGAATAGGTTCGCCATTTAACTAAACTTTCTAGTAGTGACAAAATATAGTCAATATGTACAAACATTCAAGAAAATGTCTGATCTACTTAATGTAGCGATCTATTTTATGTAAGAGAAGGAAAATTGAAAATGAAATTGAGTTTAATATAATAATACGATGAATTAATAAAAGACTTATCTCTTCTGCTTTGTGCAATGAATAGGTAGATATCTTTCTGTGTTATTTGCCATTTCAAAGACAATAGCTCGATTAACAAGATATATTTTATTTTACTTTATTTAATAATTTTATATTGAGTTAAAATGAATATGTTTTCAAACGCGTTTGACACCTCAATCTTACCTGATGCTGAGTGAAGATGGGGGTCAAAGATTTGAAGACGAAAAAATAAAAGCAAACAGTGAAGATTGCGCAAGGGATTACAAATAATATTTAAAATTTAATCGTTTATTTTCCACTCGCCACCCTGCAACTTAAGTACCTAAATAAATAAAAAAAAGTAGCCACTTCTTGTTACTCTCATATCAACATTTTATTAGCAATTGTGCATCCCGTCGATATAATTAATCATGAATATTAAACCACTTATCACGCCCGTGCACAACAATAGACTACAAAACCCCTCGACCAAAAACGATGGAATCTAACAATGTGATAGAGCATGTTCGCGCGGGTGTTGCCGCATTAGTGCTAATGGTAGATGGTCACGAACTAATTGTGGAGGGTGTGAAAATTTGTAGGGTCGCCATTTTTCAGAAAATATATTTTAAAATATTGATGCCTCACTTTTTCTCAACTTGACTTGAACTTTGAGCCTATTAGGTATAATATTTCAAAGGACTAAGGTTACACTGTTTTATAAATGAGCAGAATCTTTGAACATTGTTTTTATTTTTAACAAATCATTAAAATAAATTAAATTAGTTTCAAGGGATTTTTTTCATATTTACCTCTGAAACTCAAGCAGGACACCGTGCGTATAATTTGTGCTAATCCAACATGATATGCTATATAAACAGATAGAGATAGTTTGTGGTTTGCATATAAGTTTAACTAGTATTTTATAGTCAATGGTCCAAATATCATGTATATCACACAGGAATATAAATACTTTTAAAGACCTAAAAAAATACCTTCTTCTTAAAACCAAAAGAAGAGACAAAGACAAATATCATCCTCGTTCGTAAATGTATTATCTGAAACAACTATAATGTAACAAAAAAACAGAATAACAAAGTTTGTCCCACAAAAAACTGATACCATGGAGGCCCTGTGCGCAAAAACCAAAGTTCCGTGCGAATCCGCCAGGTGGAGCTGTCGTGATTTATTCTGATGCTGCGGTCGCCTCTCCGTGGAGAGAAACGTCGCGTTCGTGACCTGCTGCTCCTAGACAATTGTTTATTTGTTTCAACACGTCTAGTGACATTGAAAAATTAAAATAAACGCAGGTAAAGCTGTGAGAATAGCCAGTAGGTACAAATACTCAACAACTATCTATATTTAGATATATTAGATACCTAAAATTAAAATTAAGAATCGAGAATAAATTATTTTACGAAAGTTCTTTTTGAAAAGTACTTTTACAAAAATTTACGTTTGATTCGATAACAAATAAAGAGTCGTTTGAATCAAAATAATATTAATAAAAATCAAAAATATACCAAAACATGTTTGAGATGGTTTTCTTTCGCTCCCAGTCCAGCTTTCATGCTAGACTGGAAGCGAAAGAAAAACATAGAATGTATCAGCTCTTCCCGGGCATACTGTAAAAGTCAGTTAAGGGACGGAGGTTTTATTGGCGTTTTGTGGGCGATAAGCTGACCCCCTATCACTGCAATAGTCTCTAGCCTACATTATAATAACTCCAAAGTCAAATGGGATGGTCTTATAACCTCTGGTGTTCTGTCTACCACAAGTGATTCAGGCGTGAAATTATGTTTGTACCTACTCGTATGTATGTAGTTTGAGTATCCCTGTCGCATTTGTTTAAGCGTAAACATAGTAGGCACGTGGCTTATCTGTGCGCCTACCGCTTAGTCTAAACATCTCTTCAGGGCCACGTGCTATCAACACAAAACCTCACACACCCTTAATACAAAATCTGCGCCACACCATGAACGATAATGTTTTGACATAGTCTTCTTTTTACTCAAGAACTCTACCGTTCGAATCTCCGTTTCTTCAAGACTGCCAAGGCTTCTTGACTTCACAGTCACCTACCAGCTGTCTCCAAGAGTCCACATCCGCCGTCGTCCCGAAGGAGTCGCTCGGAGGACTGATACCATCGACGGCAGTAAATAACGGCTCGGTGACAAGTGCGCCCATTATGCCGCGACATGCTCGACAGGGACCGTCAGCAAAATAGATAGGCTATTAAAAGTAATGGTTTAGGTTTATTCGGGATCTTGATTATCATATGTTTATTTAGCACTTGTGTTTATATGTATTTTAGGTGTAAAGATTTTTGATTGACTTTGCAGACAAATTTGATAAAAACTGTAGGTACTTAATTTTTAGTACAGTAACAGCTATAAAAAACAATAATTAAATTAACATTATTTTAATGTATTTCAAACTTTATTATGTTATTATTGCATGTTATATCAAGTAATACCTAACGAAAACAAACACAACATTCCTGTAACAGTGATTTGTTCGCTCTCTTTTTCTGACGCTACCATAATAAGGTGTATCAAAAACAACGATAAAATATGTAAATGAGTGCAGTTGTCATCGAACCATAGTTTTTCTAAATTAAATTCTCTACAATAGTATATTTTACGTCAGACCATCTGTTCTTGCAGGGAAAGAAATTTAATAAAATTCAGGATCATAATAAGAGAGTTTAAGTGAGCCAACTATATGCAAATTTTGTGTTTTTCTTTCAATTATTGTAAATTTAAATAACGAATGGTATATATTTCCTACAGGTCCGACTCGAAGTCACATCTCCACTTAGTAAAACGAGGGTATTTAATTTAATTTGCAATTTAAATTCTTCCTGGGACAACAGTTCTGTGACATTCCCTTTATGCTGTTCAAGATGGCAACCGATAAGATAACGTATCTTATCTCCGTATGCAGATTTTTAGAGTTTTAATGGTGCATATACATATTTTTTCATCTTTTTATAAAGTTGTTAGCTGTTATATTTACGATTGAACAAGTATAGAGGGTTGTTGACAGTTTCAAGTTGTATAAGGTATCGCGTTTGTTTTAAGCATGACGGCAAACTTGCTTCTGCATCAGAGAGATGGTCGGTAGTTAACAAGGATATTCAAGCTAGCACACCAAATCGACAATTATTTTGACCGATGGATGAGTAAAATCATTAAAAAAACGAATGGTAGAGAGATACTAAAATCAATGGCAGCGCTATCGTAGAGCAATCTCAATAAGTCCTGTTAAGAGCTGTTGTGAAAAAATAGAGTTCCCGAAGCTTATAAGAGAAAAGTGAACTAGGTTCAAAACGGGAAACAATCCAATAATTTAACTGTAGTTTAAATACATTCGGTATTATTGGTTATTAACTGGCATATCTACTCGCAATGTGCTTTTTAATTATTTTTTTATCTCTATCATGACCTCAATCTCGTTATATCAATTAATGTGTGAGCTTTGCCTAAGGTAGAGACATTTTCATTTTTGTAAATGCAGATTCATTCATCAAAATTTTAAGACAAATCTATTAATATGAGATCACTGAACATTTATATACGAACTAAACTAGACTATAAGTCGAGAAATTAACGTTCACTACTATCTCTACACATGTTCACCAATTAACTTCATCTGTAAACTGGGTACTTAAAGAAATCTAAAAGCCGGTTACTTTGAACATCTGTTTGTTTAATTCAGTTTATTATCATTAACAGATTATGGCTGTTTAACGGTTCTAAAATAGAAACATTAAGTTATATATTTGTGAGTCGAAAATATGCGTTTTTTATTTGATGTCTTCGTGGGATAACACCGAGGAAAGACCTTCCATGAATCCATAGGGACATGTTTTAGCGCAGGGGAACAGGAAGCAATTTTAAGTGGCTAGGGGATTTTGAAAAAAAGTTTAGAATAGTTTTTTTTGCCCAACAGAGCATTGTTTTGGTATTAAAATTGAAAAGTAAATAAAACAAAGTGAGTAGGTACCTATTTCTTTATGGATACACACGAATTTGACAAAACTATAAATATTGGCGTGCATTAAATTTTGATGTAATAAAAAGAATCCGAGAATATAAGAATCTAGACAACTTTTATGAAATGACGGAAGTAGGATAGACGTAGTTCAACGGCTAAGCCGGACCGTCATTTTTCGGACTAAGGTTCACTTTTAAACTTACCCTTTATATCTGATTGTAAAATCAAAGTTGCCTTTTACACAAAGTGAACCATCACAGATTAACATTTAAATATAGACGCAAATCATAACCAAATGACGGCCACTCATCATGGGAAACAAAACTAAAAACGTAAACACGTCGTATTTAAACTACGAATTCTGGTAAATCGGTCGCAGCGCGGACTCAAAGGGAAGTCCTAATTAAAACTCGATACATCACCCGCACGGAGCCACTACCTCTGTACCACTGCAACTTTTCGAATAATTTATACGAACTTTATTATCGAGTTTAACTGTTAAGCATTAAACGGCTATTAACTATAATGGGTTAATGAATTAACACATTTAACTAGTTTACGTTGCTGTACATTCTAAGCTTAACAGTTTCAGGTTACCATTTAGTATTTAGGTACCTCATAAAATTACACTTTGTACAGTGATGTTAGCACAGAACTTAATCGACTCGTATGTTTACGAATGTTCGTATAGTATAGAAGCAGTTGCAAGTTTTTAGTAACATTGTAATTTCTTAAACAGTTATTTAAGAGCACAACATGTTTACAAACATTCAAAATTAAGAAGACACACATTTATTTAAGCTGGCCGTGCGGCAATGGATAGATTTCAATTATTGCTTACAAACCGTCTCCATACTTTACGAACATTCGTAAACATACGAATCGAGAAAGTTCTGTGCTCGCACTGCAGTTTTAATAAGTACAAAAAAACAACAACTTTATTAATATTATAAACTATGTTCGTTTATGCCCGATTATCCCAGAAAGTATCCATGTACAGAAGGCAGCACATCAAGCGTTACAAATCTGTCAAAAATGTTACTTGAATCTGAACTCTATGCCCTCGACATTGAGTTAAAATTGGTTGGGGAAATTTGACAAGTAATGTAACGTTTGATCTGCTGCCTTCTGTACCTATAAAGTTGTAGGTACTGTAATGTGTATTTGATAAAAAAAAAAATATGATAATTAAGTATTTAAAAGATCCATAGGATTACAGGATTACTCTGGAGAACTGTTAGTTAAGAATAACAGTTCTCCAGAGTAATCCTGTAATCCTATGAATGTTATTTGATGACGTTTAAAGAAGATTTGGAATGTGTCACAATATCAAGATATATCAAGGTCCATATATTTGAAACAAACTATACACTCGTTTTTTACCTACGTTTTTAAGCTTTATGAATACCTAATTGCGCAATGTATAAAAAATTTAGGAACACCTGCGAAATTAATTTGGCTTCAATGCTTCGTCCCTAGAAAAAAACCAGACAAGCTTAAGTACCTTAAGCTTACATTAACAGTGATTAGTTAAATGAACTTTACCAAAAACCGACGAAGATTAAAAACAAATATAAGAGATCTGGAAGTGATCTGAAAAAAAAACCCGTGAAATCACGACCACCAGCCGTATACATCCGATCGAGTTACCGTAGTACAGGCCAGCTTCCAGCGCACAGCACCTCGCTGTTTGTCACCCCGAATGGCTAATAAATTCGCTGTCATCGCGCGGTGCAGCCCGTTCTATTCTCGTCCCGTTCTCATCGTTTTTTAACATTCCTCTTTTGATACTTTTTACTGCGAGAGCCCTGAGTAGGAGACATACTCGTATATCTACGTCGCAACATCAGTCCTTGAGTATCATTTTTATTTGGCTATTACTGGCTTTCCAGTATATGAATAGGTCGAAGGAATGTTACGCGTCTTTCGAGTGAGACACTCCATGAAATATATAGGAAGGGATTTAAATTATGACAATTGTTTTCTTCTGAAAAAAATGTAACAGTATCGCGTGAGGCATTTATGAGAAAAGCGAAAACCAATGCCTTAAACTATCTAAATTATCTTTCAACTTCGTCAAAATCAAAAAATATATTAATAGTTTAAAGTTCCGCATATTATAGCTCTTTGTTTTAAATCTTAACACATTGTAACCACTTGTAGCGACTCAAATACATATAGTCGAAGGATATTTTATGTCAACGAGGATTATTAGGGATTAAAAAGATTTTAACAAATGGAACTTGAGCTTCCTTAAGCCGCTTGTGGTTCAGAGTCAAATACAATTTGATATATGGAAATGACTTAAGGTTTTGTCAATCAAATACCGGAAGGAACGTTCTTCCACAGTACAGATATCTATAGTAATTCAACTCGTCCGCATCTTTGAAATAAATGCCTACAGTGCCGCGGTCCGTTCAATTACTTATATTTGCCTACTTTGTGTTTACTTCCATTTCGTTTTGTGACTGCAAATATACTTTTTTTACATGAACAAATAAAATACTTTGTAAATTGAAAATAGGAAGTATTCAACAAATAAATGTTTTGTGTCAAAAAACCATGTTTACGTTTAAATAACAAATCCGTCTTATAAATTAGCGACAGAAAAATATTTGCGCTTCGACTGAGACGTACGAAAAGATGTATTATTAACTATAATAGTATTAACAATCCGCATATTTACGTAAAGCTAAATCAACAATTGTTTCGGCATGCAGACACTCGCAACTGACCGATAAAAAATTGCAGACGCTGGAGCATCGTCGTAAGGTTGCTTGTTTGACAGTATTTTATCGACTACATTTTGGTGAGTGTGCGAGTGCTCTTTTTGACCAAAGCGAACCCACTCCTTTTTACCACCGGACTACCAGACGCAGACAGAATTTCCATCCCTATATAGTGGATTTACCAAGAAGTCGAACAAAACGCTTCGATAGTTCCTTTTTGGTACGGATTGCCAAGGTGTGGAACAATCTGCCTGCGTCTGTTTTTCCTGACAACTACAGTCCTGGAACTTTTAAGTGTCGAGTGAATAGGTTTCTCGTGGATGGACGTGTAACACCATAGTCTTCATGCGCACTTTCCATCAGGTGGCATGGAAGACAAACGTTCTATCCTTACAATATATAAAAACAAAAAAATGCCGAGCGCATGCCGAGATCGAGCTGCGTAGGTATAGCTCGCGTTCCGTCCGTTTGTATGGAGTTGAATTACTGTATATATCTGTACTGTGGTTCTTCTGTTCACGAAATGAAGCATGCTACCTCTTTAAACTAATTAGCTGCGTAAGTACTTGTCAATCCACAATATTTGAATAGGTACTTAAGTGCAGTTCAGAATATTGTGATACTTGTGCCCATGGTTGTAAATACAGTAGTGACCATTTGAACAAAATTTTTCTTTTGTTTAGATAATTTGAAAAATAAATAATAAATAAATAAAATTCCCAGACAATCAAACCAACTACATGGCCCCAAACTAAGCAGCGCTTTTGATATCGGAATGGATATCCATGTAGCGAACTAGGGGGAACCTAGAATATAAATACATACATATATAGATAAACGCCCAGACACGGAACATTTTTTTTTTGTTCCGCGCGGAGGAAACACTTGTTAAAAACTTGACAAGGTAACATATATTTGTACTATATACCTACTCGTTATGGTAAGCGAAGAAAAATCTGAACCTTGTGTACTGAATGCTTAGATGAATTTTACGCAATGTTCCTTGATTGGAAGTGTTTAAATTTTTCACCATGCCTTGCAGTGTTGTACGATTTGTATCAAAGCAAAGCAACCTATGTTGAAAAGAAGCATCGAAAGTTCTTCATATAATTTGTGTTGTTTTTTTTTTTGATTTTTTTATAGTTTATAAGTATGATCCAAAATTGACCGTCAAATCAAGGTACCAACTTATTTAAAACTATGGAAGTTGCTACGTACTTATTTTCATGTGTCACCCAATATTGGTACTAAAAACTCAAAGACTCACAAGCTCTTTCAACTTCTTATTCAATATATTCACTGTTAAGAATTTATGCCGAGTAATCTTACTTCAAAAAACTCTCTAACTGAATTATTAAAACAACTCCTTTCATTGCAATACTTACCTAGATAGGTAATATCGTTTTTTATCCGAATCAAACTTTCATTCAAGATAAGGCCGGACATGGAGAGCATACCGGTTAAAGAAGGGACCTAGGTACTCTCCATAAAAAAATATTAGATACGTAGGTACTTTTACGATCTAAGGGTCGCATTATAGTCAAGTAGAATACAGCAACATTACAAAAGGAAATTCTATTCAAAATTCAGATCTAGGGTCACTTACAGTCAAGTAGAATACGTCAAGATTACAAAAGAAAATTGGATTTAATAGATTCAAAGGCAGTCAAATGCAAATCTTAATAAGAATGACATCTATTAGATGTACAGTCACGTCGAATTAACTTCGCAACGAGCGTGGCGCGCGCGCTCGCCGCACGTGCATCGAGTTAGCGTGGCGCCACTGTCTATGCGGCTTCCGGAACTAGCAGAGTGAAAGAAAATAAATAGAAGTATCGACATATTTCATATTACCTCTGAAATAATTATTTTTAAGTGCTTCAGTTATTTTATTATATTAGTTATCTTATTATATAGCCAACAGCTACAAAAAACGAAATGCCTACTATCCCTAAGCAAACCCATTTATCGTCCAATTAAAATATTTAATACCTAAGGATGTAAGTAATATTGATGTAATGCACACCAAATAGATAGGTACTATGAAACATCAAAATTGCGTTTTTATCGTGTATACCTAAATATGGTAATGTAAATAGTAGGTATAGTAACACCGTATTTTTTTAATTTACTTGATACGTCAAAAAATGAACGCCAATGACCAAGGGCCCATAAACTATAAGGTGTAGGCAACCGAAACTACAATAACGAGATAACTCGGCAGTTAACTAGTCGGGTTATCAGCTTGTAGCGAGCGACCGTCGCGGTCGACATGGTGGCAGCTGTACAAGACGATCTATTGGAACTAGATTTGTTAAAGATATCCAGATAAAAACCTTTGATGAATTCCGGAAATATGGGCAAAATAGGATGTGCTGTTAATATTTGGCACCGGGACTTACAAGCTTTTGTCACAGGACGTATCTTGCACTTAGAAGGCGTGGTTGGATACCTAACATCAAAATAGCCAAATGCTCGTTAGCTTTTTATAACTAACAAAATTCCTAGTAATGTATATAATAAATGCGTGAAGATCAAATATGGTAAACTGTATCTGTAGGTACTTAGGAATACCGTTCACCCTTAGGTACCAGATATTATGTAAATCTAAAGATAGCATATTATCATTTAGAGTAAGCCATTTCATAGCCACTGTTTTGCATATCCCAGGTTTAACCGAGACAATGAAGACATTAAAATCATTATCAGTTCGAGTGCGATAAAAAAGCGGCTTGCGCTCGCCGGGATACCTCACTAATGAGTCGAATGCAAATAATATGGAGAACAAAGCAACTCTCATGTTATCTCCAATCGTTATAATAATTACTACAGACAGCATCTACGTCTCAATCCGGCTATCTCCACGCTTGCTGCATCCAATTACACTTTACACGACTGAAATACTTTTACTTGGAAGGAAACTTACTTATTTGAAAACAAAATTCATGGCCCGTTTTGTTGTAATATATTTTAGCTGTACAGAGGGGACAAAAACTCTTCGCTTTCAAGCTTCCACATCGCTTACATAAAGTTGAATTTACAATAGTGCGTAAAAGGTACAGTTAAGCTCGTAATACATTAGCGTTTGCAGCAAGGGGCGGGACTTGCTCCCTTCCACTCCCCTCGGGAAGGGGTCGGACGAACGTCAGTCGCCAGCCGGCGGTGGGGGATGACAGATGTCTGTCCACACACATCGTTCATACAGAACACGATAGCGAATTCAAACCTCTATAAATAATAACTGCGTGTGTAATGTTTGTTTGTTTTACAACGAGACCTGTCAGTGCTGATACGCCTTTCAGCTATATAATATTAAAGCACTATTTCACTTTGATATTCATACTAAAGTGACTTTATAGACACGAAATACCTAATGGGCACTATACCAGTTTGGTTCGAACTAAGAATCTTCGTATGAGATGAACTTTGTTTACATGTGCTAGACTGGAATTATTACAATTTATAGGACTTCTATAGATTTCATTAATATTAGTAATGGAGTCAATTTCAGTTGTGTGATAAAAGCCGTTGTTGTGACATTTGTGTGGTATACGGCAGCTTATGTATCTAATATATGAAATCAGTGGACACTATTTTATGAGCTTTGAATATTTAGATGATAGAGTAGGTAAGGTTAGGATTTGGTCATTAGGTGTTTTATAAGAAAGCGTCTATTTATCGGAGGCCAAACGTGACCAATCTATAATTTACAAAGCCGATGTTTACCGACCTGGTCAGGACTAGTTAAGTTTATGTAGAGGGTTCTTTTATATTTTTGGATAAAATAAAAAGCGGGACTACCATGCTAATTACTAAAACTTGTTTTTATGTGTATTATCAGGACTCCATTTAAGATTTCAGAGAATTTACCGAAATTCGAATACCTATCAGAAGAAGTTGGATAAGTAGGTACATCGAATTCAAAATGCATAAATTACCGCCAGGGGTTGGTAGGTAACGTTATCGGACATCCGGCGGAAATGGGCGGAGTTTCGGCGACGCCATTTTGTAAAAAGTCGCGCATGCGTGCCATCTCTCCCGGGAACAACAAAAATAATAAAAATAACATTTTTATGTTCAACTGTCCGGAGAAAACAAATGGGATGCCTATGTACGAAGCAGAGTGGGAATGTTTTCCGTGACGATTTTCATAAAGATGCTGGATAGGAAAACATTAACATATTTATCAGGTACCTTGAGCAGTTTTCGCTACTGTGGTAAGGTGGAAGGGACAAAAAATAAGAAAAGAAAAAGCTAAGTTGATGGTTGCCTCTTGTTATATTGTTTATCATAAAATAGATAACTGCCTGTAATAACATGATGTTTCCTGTTCAGTTTCTTGCCGCTAACTACATCTCTGCCCATCGACTTCATGTAGGTAGTAAATCATTTCAATTTAAAATAAAGTGACTTATGCCAAGTGTAGTTATCAGTGTACCTACGTTCGAGATCCTACTAACATAAGGGGTTGTAAAGATAAATTAATGATTGTTTGCTGTCCTATCACTCTAAAATGGTTGCGCAAATTTTGCCGATATTAATTTACACAGATGATATCTTGGTATGCACGGAGAAAAAAGATAAGCAGGTGTAGCCGGAAAATACCTACTAAAGAATACCTTGACTACCTACAGCCTAACTATATTTTTACTGACTTCGATAAAGATGTACCTATTCCTTAACGTATTTTTGAAAAGCCCGTTCTATTTTAAGACCGTGTGCTCGATAAATATCCTCTTCGCTAAAATCAAAAGAAACAAATAAAAATTAAAGATAAATTTTAAGAATTAAAGTTTTAATGTTTTTGTATTTTATTAAAAACACAAACAAAATTTTGCAATAATTACTTTATTACTCTATAAGTTCTTATTTATTTCGTTGTTCTTGGTTTCAAATGCTGAGTAGCCCTACTTAGGTAATTTTTTTATTTTAACTGATTTGGAGCTCAATAATATAGTAAACGGCCATCATTTGACGAAACACTTAGTTCATCTGCACCATTTCCAGTTTTTGACAAAGGCACTTATCTGCGGCTCATGTCTGAGATTCTAAGGCATTGTCCAGGTACCTGTTACTTACTGAATTATATTTTATAATGAAGAAAGACACACGACCAAGAATTTTGGTAGGTACTAGAGTCTGACCAATGAAAGCTGTCCACGATAAAAAGCGAGAATTTTAAAAAGTCAAGATCAGGCAATGCTGGTTTGACCCTGCCCAAATGAAGTTGATACTATTTATTTATCGACTTTAATAAAGGAGGACGATATTTATTCGATGTATGTGCAATAGTAGGTATTAACTTCGTTTAAGCAGCGTGAAGCCAGGAGGCGCATCTTGATTTTTAAAATTACCTCCTTTTTTCTTGGACAGCTTTCAATGGTCAGACTCTACGGTTAGGTTTAGATACACGTAAATTAACCGACATAGTTCATTTTGAAAAATCTTTATTTACTCGTTACTCTACGATTTTACAAAATGTTACTAGTTTACTTCCGTAGTGCATTCCTCGAGTGTTGGTCTTCGGTCTGAGAGATCTTGGGTCCGAGTCCCAGGTGCACTAGTTTGGGAAACGATTTTTTTTAAATAGCTCGGATCTGGCTGTATAAGTAGTTACTACGAGGATTCAGGCAACTGGCCCACTCCAAACTAGGCCCAAGGGGCCAGTCGCCTCAATACATTTTTGAATCGGTCGACTGAGCCCACAAATCTGACTTAGGTAGGTACTTAAAGTACAGTTAACAGAAAAATCAAGTCAATTAATTCAGAAGTTATTTTATGTAGATGGTATTACAATATTTTTAGTATGTCTAAGAATGTCCAAAAAACTACAAGCGAACGTAATGGTGACGGCAATTTATCAATAAAGTTCTAACGTAGAAACTAGAAGAAGTTACATAATCGATGTGAAGACTGATTTTAAAATTCTTATAACGAATAATAGGTGGTATTAGAAATCAATATTGTTTATTATTTTTTTGCACAATAAGACACTTATATCTTTGGGTACCATTAATGCTGTGATTTTCTAAAGACTTTATATAATTAATATTATTGAAAATTCTCGTATTATAATTATAATTAAGCGTGTTATACTTTTTTTTCTGCTAACTGTACTAGATCTGGTTCTTAAACAATGGATTTGTGTTTAAAAGTACGAGTGGCCCCAGTCACCAGATAAAATAAATTAATAAAAAATAAACGCTTCTTTTGGGGCCCTATTTCAACTTTTAATTTCACTTTCTTGCTGAGTTGATTCATAGACTTAGAATTTTTAATTGTACTTACATAATTTACCTAAGTTAACTGACCCTTATCAAATTACCCTTAAAAGGTAAACACCTCAACATATTGTGCATAATAAATCGCTTTGATAATGTTAACCAATTAAACCTCATTTAAATAAAAATCGAACAGAAAACGGGTCTAAATCCTAAATATTTTAAGAGGCCATTAATTTAATTTTAAATGGAATCTTCGGTATTATTAGAATTCGTGGGTTAAAAATTCTTCCCGTACGTTAAGGTACCAGGACACCATGAATCGAGTGGGGACAGCAGGTAGTAAATCAAGCGACGTGGCTCCATACATCACGTGAGGGGCTACCATCAATCGGCGACGAACAGAAATAGACCTAAGATGCGATGTTTGGGATGTTTTCGATAGCTGGGTCAAGAAACGATATAAGGTCATATTTTTCTGTTTTTTAATAAAACGTATACCTATTTGAATTTATTAAAATAAATCTTTACACTCATTACAAAAGATTATGAAGAACAAAGAACCTCCCAACTTGGTTGGGAGGTTCTCCCCAATTTTAGTTTAGGTACTTTATTTATTTATATTCAAAAAAAAATTTTATATTCAAAACAGACACACTGTTTGTGTTTGCAATAGCAACAGTTAAGGTAATCATAGTGGATATTAATTATAATTTCGTAAATGTAGACGTATTTAAGATTCAGAGTTATATTTATAAACAAAATAAATTATAGAATAAAGCGTTGGAGTTGTTGGCAATGGCTAGGTATTCTGTAATCATATTGCTATGCAGTTGGAATTCAATTATACTAATAGAATTGTTAGTCAAGATACGTATTTGATATAATTATCAATCATTTAAATGAGATCAACTCAAATTCGATTTACCTCACATAGATTATCCTAATTTTAGTGGGCTGGACATAACACTAATGGGAAAAATGTAGTCATTAACACGAGCGAGCTACCGGATTAACGACACAACGCAGGGATGTGATTACCGACACCTTCCTACAAACATCGCGGAATACCTATACTCTACGGGGCGGAGTCTCTCGACGATCAATACTTTGCTACCTCATTAACTTCGAGTCTCTACATGATCCTATCCCACTCGCACTCGGACAGGTATACACTACGAGGGAAAGAGACGGCGCGCTGCAACGCTATTCGCCAGTAATCGTTTAAAGGGCGGGACCCATCTTCCAGCGAGCGATGCCTCAACCTGACTCAGTCAGTAAAAGACAGCGTGCCGTGCGCGTGCGTACTCTGAGCTGCCATGGTCCCCGCGTAGCGCCGCTGCAACCATGCTCGTGCCGCCCGAGATGATGGCTGCTCAGTCGAAGCTGGTCTACCAGATGAACAAGTATTACAACGAGCGTGTCGCCAACAGGAAGGCGCAGATCGCCAAAACCATACACGAAGTATGTCGCATCGTGCAGGATGTGCTCAAGGAAGTGGAGCTGCAGGAGCCTCGATTCATATCCACCCTGACGGACTACAACGGCCGCTTCGACGGCCTCGAAGTCGTGTCACCGCACGAGTTCGAGATTGTCATTTATTTGAACCAAATGGGTGTGCTCAACTTCGTCGACGACGGCTCACTGCCCGGCTGCGCTGTGCTCAAGCTCAGCGACGGCAGGAAACGGTCCATGTCCTTGTGGGTGGAGTTCATCACCGCCTCGGGATATCTATCAGCGAGGAAAATTCGTTCGAGGTTCCAAACTCTCGTTGCGCAAGCGTGTGATAAGTGTTCGTACAGGGATTGCGTTAAAATGATCGCGGAGACAACCGAAGTTAAACTTCGAATAAAAGAGAGGTACATTGTTCAAATAACACCGGCGTTCAAATGCGCCGGCTTGTGGCCGCGGTCGGCGGCTCACTGGCCGCTGCCAGGCATTCCATGGCCGCATCCTAATATCATCGCAGAAGTCAAAACCGAGGGGTTCGACTTACTATCCAAAGAATGCCTCGCTTTGCAAGGAAAAAACTCTGCCATGGAAGGTGACGCATGGATGTTGAGTTTTTTGGAGGCGGAAAACCGTTTGCTTCAGGGTGGTTGCCGGCGAAAATGTTTGAGTGTGCTGAAAACGATTCGTGATAGACATTTGGATTTGCCGGGCAACCCGGTGACCAGTTATCACATGAAGACCTTATTGTTGTATGAATGCGAGAAGCACCCCCGAGAGCACGAGTGGGACGAGGGCGCCATAGGTGATCGGATAAACGGCATATTCCTGCAGCTGATCTCGTCACTGCAGTGCCGCCGGTGTCCGCACTACTTCCTGCCGCACGTGGACCTGTTCAAGGGCAAGTCGCCGACGGCGCTTGAGAACGCCTCCAAGCAGGTGTGGCGGCTCACCAGGGAGATGCTCACCAATTCCAGAGCCTTCGAAAAACTGTGAACTGAGACTAACTTGTGGCCGTAATACTTTTATAGTAATATTTCAAGTGCAGTGCGCGAATTACGTATAGAGCCACAATCAGTTTTAAATAACAATTCCGAATGTGCCGATGCATGTCCTAGAGATAAATGTGCAAATATTTAACTAAATTATAAAGTGACTCTTCTATGTAAGTATATACGACTTTGATTTGCGAAATTCTCGAGTATTTATTCCATTTGGATCGAACTGACTGTAAGTAGCCGTGATACGTTTTTATTAAATTAACTAGGACATTTTATGTAATATTATTTTTGTGATATATAGGTACTGTAAATAGCTTAATTTTGTACAATTTTAGTGATATTTTATTTAAAGTGAAACAACGTGTATTTATTTGACTGATAAAATCTGATTTTAGTTTTAGTATGAATAGTTAAAATAAATTATCTGAATCCTATTTTTATGTTTGATTTATCATCAATGAAATAAAATATTTGTATATCATGAACAACTCGCTCGGTGGGACAAAAATACAAATTTTATGCAAATGCATGCAAACAAGACTGTCCCGGGAATTAATTAATTTTAAACGGTCAACATGAAACATGTTTCAAATTGCCACAACAGATGCTATGATATAAATAACACAGCTGACTATAACTCTATGTAACGATTACCTATAGAAGTTAATTATTTTTCCAATTGAAAATCTTAATCTTAATATCCGCAATTTATTTCCAAAACTAACATCTAAAATGTAATAATAATATATTAATTTCTATGAAAAATTCAATCTAGTATCTAGTGACAAATCCTAAAAATAATTATTTTCTCATCTTTAGTCATATACAATTTATTTTTATATCATACAATATTAAATTGACCAAAAAAAGAATATAAGATTTGCTGTGAAAAACTACAAACACCTAATTAAAAGATAGCATATACTGGTTTGAGAATCACGTACTAAGATTCAAATGCCGAAATCGATAAATTACATTGCCAATAGAATTCACATGTTCGTAATGTTTAAAACATTACGTAGGCATCTATTTCAAAACGCTATTTACCTTCGTACAAAGTTTGTTAATGAATCCACAGTATATTTAAAAAGGAGGTTTTATATTTAGTCTAAACCAAGTCGGCCGTATAGGCAATATGACAGCGCGGCATATCGTCCTACGTACTCGGTGCTCGTACAAGCAAGTATCAAGTTACCCGACGACCACCGCTGAACAGCCTGTGGGCAGCGCGGGGAACATTCCGAGAAAGGACTCATTTATTAAATATACATACGAGTTTGTTTATAATAAACACGAAGACATAACTGATAATGTCCTGCGACTATATTATTTTACTATTTTGCTTTATGCTAACAAATATCTCAACTGCTTCGATCACGTTGTAAATTTATACAAATCTTTCCAGTTTATGTAACACTAAAACTGTTACAAAAACATTTTACATATCGACAAGTCTTTTAACCTAATCCATAAATAATTCGAAGAACATCGTACAAAACCAATGTAGTTAACTCTATCGATGGACCATCAACAAACTCACTTTCGTTTCTCACTTTATCTTTAGAATCTGAATAACCTTAGGTTTCTTGTTCTTTTTTATTACTTATGGACATTTACGATGGATATACCAAATTCGTGGTACAATTAACCCGTGGGCCGGATAAATTGTTGTCGATAAACATTGGGAGTGACACTGTCGGCGCCCACGCATGCGTTTGTCTTTGCTTTAAACGGACAGTTCGCTTTTACAGCTCGTTGTGGTCTTGTTGGGATACAATAAAACTGACCTTTATATCCAGAAGCCTTACTGAAATAGCAGATAAAGTTAGATATGAAAATTTTCTATTGCGAAGGTTCGGATTTTATTACGCGAGTAAGAATCTGACTCAAACAAAATCTTATAAGATATTAATGAGATAAGCGTAAAACAAATAAGGCAAAACTGGACTTTTAACTCATGACTGTTTGAGCCGACGTTGAAATCTTTCATTCACTGTTAGAACTTTAAACAGATGATATCTTCTAAATAATAGTTTTTTGGTTTTTCATTTAATAACGCTCAATTATTCTTAAAGATTTGGAAAAAAATACTATTTAAAATCACCCAAACCAGGAACCTGGGACTCCCTCTTAGCAGACGGGTGCTCTACCAATTGAGCTACCGGGCCCTTTTTCAGATTATTAAGATGAAGAAGATCTACATGCAAATGTATTTTGATATCGTAAAGCTTTTGATGTCTTAATGTCGTATACTTAAATATTCCATATTAGGCCTAATTTGTTATAACAAGCGTTTGTAAAATAATGATCGGGGTAGAGTTCCCGAGTTTGCCTCACAGTTCTAAGCCCTTTCATGGCAAATATTTCTAATCAGTGAAAAAATCATTTTTTCATTTATTTAAGTGTAATTGAGCATTTTAAATACAAAAACCTTAAAATATTATCGGATTAGAAGAGTTTGGCTCACTAACTATGGTATTTATTAACGTAGTATTTTTATATTATCTATACCGGTTAAAAAATAAAACAACTGATTTCACCTAGTCTATGTTATGTTTCTTACATCTTTATCTATTTTAGTGCTACATTCCTCTCTACTTTAACCATCCAAAACTAGTAAATTTACAACTATTAGAGTTATATTAGACTATACAGGGGTTTTGTAGTCACCAGCCAAATTTAAATATTATTTTCATTGATAGAATATAAACTTACCCTCACATTTATTTTAGTATAGCTCAGTACAAAAAAATAAAGAAATGGCGCCACAAACTGTTTTACGAATAGTCGCTGTTGATGAACATAGCTACTACGACGCGGCATTTCATTGACAATACTAGGACGTAGTACTACAAGATGTTTTATAGTAGCGTATAGTAGTCTTTATTTTTATGGTATTCATTCATAATTCAGAGTGACTATGATTTGCTTAATATGTTTGCGAATGTATTTATTTCCTTTAAAAAAATACATTCCCTTTTATTTGAAAAAATCGTTTCTATAAATGATACTTATTTTGTAAAAAAATTTGGTCGGTGACTAAAGAACAACCCTGTACTGTAAGTTAAGGCCTCATCCTAGGTTCGATAGGACCTATCGAATAAATTGAATCATGATCCACAATAAGCTAATTTTGGTAAACCGCCTAAATCCTAATAAGTCGAAATTCGATTGATATTTTCAGTCCTTGATATCTTCAAACCAAGGTTTCCTTGGTGACGAATTTGTTATCATTTCATTCAACCCTGACATTTACCGAGTACAAAATTCGTACAGTACCTATCTAAAATGTCCTAAGTGCATTATACGCCATATACCTAACAAGTTTGACAGATTCAAAACGAATTATCAGCAAAAATGGGCCATGATTCAGATGGTTCGATACTAAATTCCTATCTTTTTATAGTCATTTATCCATCTTAGAATATTGATTTCTATGGGTTACGGGTGCTATTTACTATTTAGACGGTGTTTATCTACGGGCGAACAGCGCGTAAAAAACCTCACATTTATCAATCGTTAAGCGGGCTAGTGTAAGCGGGCCTTAATCATGAAGCAAGGTAATTAAACATTTACCCATCATTTATTTAAACTCTCTGCGAGTGTTCCCGATCTAGCCTACAATTATAGCTAAATGATACCTGTTATAAAAATAAATAACAAATAACAGGGGGCGGACTGGCGTGTCGTTAAATTGAATTCAAACAAATTGTAGAGTATCACAAGGAGGCGAGAGGGGGCGGTGCGCACGCGGCGTGGGGCCACTCGATCAATAGGAAAAAAATCTATATAATGGGGATTCTTTAATAATATTTGACGTGAACAGGCGAATATTATAGATTAAACAAAACGCCCATTTTGTGCTGTTGAGTTGAAAAGTGGGTTACAAGTTTTTTATAAACCTTAAAGAACCAAAAACAAATATTATTTATATCTTACCTACGTTACAGTCTTTAATACCGTGTTTGAAAGTTTGTAGGTAATCAAAAGAAGTAATGTTTTAAAAAAATGCTTATATGAAGAAAATACTTGTAACACAAATAAAAGTTTGTGTAAAATCCAGAAAAGTAGAATACTACACCAAACTTATCTAAACAACTAGATTTAGTATTAGTAATAAACCTTCCAATTATTTTTAAACATCCGAGTTTTAAAGTTAACATACACTTTAATCACATACATTTATTGCAAACACAGTAGCGAATGCAAAGTAAATCGTTGTTTTAGATAAATTCAACATCTAATCAGTAACGATTTGCTTTGGCTCGTTCCAAAACCTCTACCACATATTATTGCCTATTAACTACCAATTATAGATACCAGGCGACCATACACGCTAGAGCAGTATTTGTTCAAGATTTATAACTCGACGTCCAAGAAGGGAGTATAATCAATTTTATAGCACGAATGTTCTTGTTTGTATAATTGGAACGTTTTCTTTCAGATTCGATTTGAATAGTATTCCGATTAATTAATTAGGATGAATAATACATTTTATTTGAATTTAGAAATAAAACGCTAATATATCACCGAAATACATGTTCCACGGCATATAGTGTTAAACTGACTTTATTTAAACGGCGATTTACGATACTGATTTAGAACCGAGTTTATTCGTATCCTCGAATTTATCCCATTCATAATTTAATTTATCTGTACATTCCTGATCTTTTTATTTCGGAGAACTAGTGTTTCCATCACAAAATACACATAGAATTACAATAAAAGCTAGTTCGTTTCTGCCATCAAATTTTATGTTCATATGGCATGAGCTTCAAATTCTGTTTTCAAATATTTAGCAAAATATTATTATTCGTGCAAGGATACAGTGGTCGTCAAGTTACAGTAACAACATATTTTATAACTTAATATAATTAAATAATTTGAAAATTGCATTCATTAACTGTAGGTAGGTATGTAGTATATAGAAAATACGGGTCATGTGCAAGTGGCACTTACACACCGAGGGGGCCGTACCGCTCTACAATTATATTCTTTCTTACATTGAAATGTAATTATAAGATATTTTTTTTTCTTATTTTACGTAAGAGAAAGCACTATAATCATAGGAGTTCTTGTCATTATGTATTAGATATTGATTTTAAATTGACTAAAACAGGTTAGTTGTCTGGCGATCCCCGTTTTTTTGCAATATTAAAACGTTGTTGTAAATTTTTTCTAAAGATTAATTTAGATAGAACACATAAAAAGTAAGACAAACAAAGTTGCTTCTGCATCATGAACGTAGAAGCTTGAACACCAATAAAGTTGTTTCCATGCCAACTCTACCTATTTTAACTGAAAATAGTAAAAAACATATTTGTAAAATATTGTATCATATAAACACTAAATGACCAGTTTTCAAAAAGCTCAATTATTTCATTTTATGGCTGTGATGTTTAGCTATAGCTAATATCTTTACAGCTAATTAAAAGTCTAAAACCGATTAACGTATAGATAATAAAGATAAAGTCACCAAGTTTAATAGTTTGTATAATACTAAATTGTATAATACTAGCTGGCCAGTTTTCAATCTTGTTACTTTGTAATCAGTTAATCTTTGAAATGAAATCATGTAATCTTAAGTAAAGAAAGCTGAAAATAATATTGGCTATAATAAAACAATCAGCATTTTTTTTTTTAATTTTAACTTGACCTTTTTTTTGAAAGAACGCCCTGAGAAATGTGGCGTAAAAAAATTATTTTTAAACAAATTAAGTCACTAATAACTGAATCAACTCCACTCCAAGGGTTAGGGTCCATGGTGTTAGACAAAAAGTCCATTAGTTCGTTTTTAGTAGAAAAGTATTCAATAATAAGTAGTTGTACTAAAGAAACCTTTGCGAATAAAGGTCTGAACGGTTGCAGTTCTCAGTATGACTTAATATGCAATGGCGTTTTATGGTTCGACAATGCGCTGGGTTCAAATCACCATATCTATTTAATGTGTGTAAATATAGCTATCAAATCAGTTTCAAGACTTCCATAGCTGGACTTCTTTGTGAATTGTTAGGCGATTATAATATTGTGGTCATTTAAGGACGCGTTTCCGCAAATCTTCAAAATAGGGTATTTTCTGGTACATATTGTGATAAAATGGCGCAAAGTTTAGTATAATTACAAGTACTAATAGATAGATAAGACTTTCATCTCCATTTATGATATAAAAATAATATAAATAAATTTGTTTTTGTGGCTTAAAAACTAATTTTGCGATGCCTCGTCGCACGAAAATGACGATTTTAAGCCAATTTACGGTACCACTTTTGGTATGAAAACACAAGTATTTATGAATAAAAAAAATACTATTCGATGGTTGACATGTTCATTTTTGATAATACGCATTTTTTTCTTTGAAATTACTACTAAAAACCCTTTAAAAAAAAATAAAACCAAACACGTAATTTTCTTCATGTTTGTATAAATGCGTAAATCTTAACACACTGTGGTAAGGGTTATTATACTTTAGCAAATAATGTCAATATCATTCCAAACAAAAACTAGATATCTTCAGTCTGCGCTCAGCCGCTGTCGAGAGTGGACCTGTATCGCTTTTGAGTTATTTTTCGTGCTAAGAAACATCGCTGTACATACACAATTTATTACATCAAACAAGTCTCGATACTTGACGCTCTCTGAACTGAGTTGAAAAGGTAATAATATAATTTTATTGAAAAAAAAAAATTACAAAACCTTTTATGATTAGGATTGAATTTGGAAACTTGGAATCATTATGTTTGTTAGGACTAAACCTTATCTCTAGTTCTGGTAGTGGGGTCTGAAGGTATACCTCGAGGTGCTACTGGTACTCCTAGACGGGTAAAGCTAGGTATATCGAGTTTGGGCTCATTTTGATTCGAAGGAAGAGACCTTACCACCAGTTTTGGTAGTAGGAGCTGAAGGTATACCTCAAGGTGCTACTGGTACTCGTAGACCGATAGAGCTAGGCATGTCAAGTTTGGGTTCATTTTGATGCGTAGGACGAGACCTTACCACCAGTTCTGGTAGTGGGAGCTGAAGGTATACCTCGAGGTGCCATTGGTACTCCTAGACGGGTAAAGCTAGTTATATCGAGTTTGGGTTCATTTTGATTCGTAGGACGAGACCTTACCACCAGTTCTGGTAGTGGGAGCTGAAGGTATACCTCGAGGTGCCATTGGTACTCCTAGACGGGTAAAGCTAGTTATATCGAGTTTGGGTTCATTTTGATGCGTAGGACGAGACCTTACCACCAGTTATGGTAGTGGGAGCTGAAGGTATACCTCGAGGTGCTACTGGTACTCCTAGACGGGTAAAGCTAGATATATCGAGTTTGGGTTCATTTTGATTCGTAGGACGAGACCTTACCACCAGTTCTGGTAGTGGGAGCTGAAGGTATACCTCGAGGTGCCATTGGTACTCCTAGACGGGTAAAGCTAGTTATATCGAGTTTGGGTTCATTTTGATGCGTAGGACGAGACCTTACCACCAGTTCTGGTAGTGGGAGCTGAAGGTATACCTCGAGGTGCCATTGGTACTCCTAGACGGGTAAAGCTAGTTATATCGAGTTTGGGTTCATTTTGATGCGTAGGACGAGACCTTACCACCAGGTCTGGTAGTGGGAGCTGAAGGTACCATATTTTAAAAGAACTGAACAGGACACAAGGAACTGAAATCTATAAGCGGTCAGATTTGGTGGAAGCGGGTTTTCATATTTTAAAAGAAATAATAAAATTTATGGACAAAGGATAATGCAAGTGATTGGGCTCCAAAAAAAAAGTCATTGTGCAGAGATGAGATGAGAGTCAGATTATAGATTAGACACATGTCATTCATATTTGTTAGGACGCCAAAAAAATTAGCCCTGGGAAAAAAAAGATATGACCAAAAATACATTTTGCGTTTAATAGAATAAAAATCGTTTTCTTTTATGATACAGAAACTGAACGCCCGTAGATTTCTACGAGTGTATTCGTATAACCTTTACAGCCATTGACTACGAAACGAGTGAATATTGTAAATAAATACGATTATTGGTAAAAAAAAGTGCTTATGTGATCCTTATATGTACCTAATGGGTTGGCTACACAGTAGTAAACCGCGATTAGTTCGTCTCTTTTCTTAGTATAGCGACTTCCTTTCTTATTATCGTCGAGCGAGACAGCAGTGCGCTGTAACAAAAGAGATGTTATTAATCTGTCTCTTTTCTTACTATAGCGAACTTTTTGCGGCACTGGTTCGGCGACATTGGAAGCACGGTTTACAACTGTGTAGCCACCCCTTTTGATTTGATTTGTCTTTTTTCTTACTTTAGCGATGTCTCTTATACGGCACTGGTTCGGCGACATTGGAAAAGCAGTTTACAAATGTGTAACCACCCCTTATGAAATAATGGTATGTATGGTTTATCTAATACTGCCATTTAGAATAAGCTAATGTGTTGGTATAAGTGGTTATCGTTGATGAAAAAAGTAACACTTTTAAACACATGATTTATTATTTCATTCATTACCATTAGTAAGAGTTCTTAAACATAAAATAAGTACTATTTTTGAAGACGTTATTCATTATTTCAGTACAATTAAACAGACATCATAAATTATAAAAGGAATAGTACTTTTAAACACATGATTCATATTAACAATACAATTAAATATCATAATCATAAAAGAAGTTCGACTTTCGAATCGAACCCCGAAATGTTTCGAATAAAATGGACAATGCGCGCTAATAATGTGCTCCGAAAAAGAGATAGAGAGCGTTAATGAAATCTAGTTGTAATAATTATATAACCACTATTAGACTTTATTAACCACTTATAGCAACATACTAGCTTATTCTAAACGGCAGTATTAGATGAACCATACATACCATTATTTCGTAAGGGGTGGTTACACATTTGTAAACTGCTTTTCCAATGTCGCCGAACCAGTGCCGTATAAGAGACATCGCTAAAGTAAGAAAAAAGACAAATCAAATCAAAAGGGGTGGCTACACAGTTGTAAACCGTGCTTCCAATATCGCCGAACCAGTGCCGCAAAAAGTTCGCTATAGTAAGAAAAGAGACAGATTAATAATAACATCTCTTTTGTGTGTCGACGATAATAAGAAGGGAAGTAACTACACTAAGAAAAGAGACGAACTAATCGCGGTTTACAACTGTGTAGCCAACCCATTAGGTACTTATAAGGATCACACAAGCACTTTTTTTTTACCAATAATCGTATTTATTTACAATATTCACTAGTTTCGTAGTCAATGGCTGTAAAGGTTATACGAATGCACTCGTACAAATCTACGGGCGTTCAGTTTCTGTATCATAAAAGAAAACGATTTTTATTCTATTAAATGCAAAATGTATTTTTGGTCATATCTTTTTTTTCCCAGGGCTAATTTTTTTAGCGTCCTAACAAATATGAATGACATGTGTCTTATCTATAATCTGACTCTCATCTCATCCCTGCACAATGACTTTTTTTTTGGAGCCCAATCACTTGCATTATTCTTTGTCCATAAATTTTATTATTTCTTTTAAAATATGAAAACCCGATTCCACCAAATCTGACCGCCTATAGATTTCAGTTCCTTGTGTCCTGTTCAGTTCTTTTAAAATATGGTACCTTCAGCTCCCACTACCTGAACTGAAGTAAGTAGAACTGGTAGTAAGGTCTCGTCCCCAATAAACCCAAACTCGATATACCTAGCTTTACCCGTCTAGGAGTACCAGTGGCACCTCGAGGTATACCTTCAGCTCCCACTACCAGAACTGGTGGTAAGGTCTCGTCCTACGAATCAAAATGAACCCAAACTTGATATACCTAGCTTTACCCGTCTAGGAGTACCAGTAGCACCTCGAGGTATACCTTCAGCTCCCACTATCAGAACTGGTGGTAAGGTCTCGTCCTAAGAATCAAAATGAACCCAAACTCGACATGCCTAGCTCTATCCGTCTAGGTGTATGTACCAGTAGCACCTCGAGGTATACCTTCAGCTTCCACTACCAGAACGGGTGGTAAGGTCTCGTCCTAAGAATCAAAATGAACCCAAACTCGACATGCCTAGCTCTACTCGTCTAGGAGTTCCAGTAGTACCTCAAGGCATACCTTCAGCTCCCACTACCAGGACTGATGGTAATGTCTCGTCTTATGAACTCGAACTTGACATGCCTAGGAATAGGAATTCCAGTAGAAGCCCTCGAGTGTACCACCAGCTCATCAGGTTCGATGGTGAGGTTTTATCGTTACGAATAAAACGAGCTCAAACTTTCCGAGCACTTTAATTAATCTTACCCAATTTAATCGTTTTAATAAAAGAATTTGCAAATATTTAAAACTAAAGTATCAAAACTGTTCAAAACCTTTCGTCTTTTTCACGGCACGCTTGTGTGCGTGAATCTTATACATGTAGTAGTAGAATTCGATACCTAGCCTTTTCGGAAACGCATCCTTAAGAAGAATCTTTTTTCTGTCCATCGCGGTTCAGTAAGCACGGATAATAATAACTGTATTAGTGACACTTTATGGCGTAATCTAAAGTTATTTAAGTTAGGTCAAAATAGAATGAGTATTTCCTACTAATATTGGAAATATTTGGTTTTGACCTCGGTATAATATGGTTAGCACAGCGGCTGCTTACCCGAACTAACCCGAAGGATCTACGAGGTAACTACCTGCCACGCCACTAAAGTATAATAAAATATTTTAGCAGCACGCAAGTAACATTATAAACATCATTTTAATATTTTCTTCTGATATGAATGTTAGATGTGCGTACAACTATTAATATTCAACTTAAATCCTCGATATTAAATAACGATCTATTTGTGGTTGCCATCACAACGAACTCATAAGTAGCTGTTGTATTTAAGTTTAAACTTTTCTAATCTAATTCTTAATGCAATCAAGTCTTAATTTAATGATGGGTGATTTGGTAAAAGATCGCACATTGCAAAGAATATTGACATCCACTGTTGTCAACTTTGGACATAGTTAATAACAAGAACCGATACGGACGCAGTTACCTAATTGTATATCATACTCGTGACCATGAATTTCATATAACTATTCAGTAGTTTCTTTAACCATTCCATTACTGTCCGTGGATGACCCATAATTTATTTTTATTTCGAATTTGTATGCAGCGGTCCCACCGCAAGTGGCGCCACACTTACAGATATGATATAAAATATTCTTTAGGCCTATCACCGGCACTCGCGCCGTTCATAAAATAATTTAAACAAACATAAATAGAATAGAGTCACGTTAGAAGACGTGATTAAATGTTTTGTTTGTATAGGCTCGTGTCAAAATGCAATAAGATTAATTCAGTATTTTTTTGTGTTGGCCATAGAAGGCCGATGGTACTAAAATGAGGCTTTAATAAGAATGTTCATAGGTTATTCAATTGAAATAATCATCAAATATCAAGTAGTCAACCCGGTCACTAGCTAAATAGGTACCTTGAATAAAGAAAAGAGAAATCAAATTTATTTATACTGAAAATGATGTCATTTCGGTACTAGATTTGTAAAATGCAAAAGCTAGAAATATGATCAAGCATAATAAATGTAGCTTCATAAATATAATCTTTTGACCTTGAAGCCTTAGAATAAACAATTCTTGGGGTTAGGATACCTGTGGTTAAAATTGCTAGTGAATCAAAGTTTGACACCAAATACTGTTAATTCATCGATGATGTGTCCCGGCAAGATTTTAAAAAATGACGTGACCTTACTTCAAATATAAAATAGTGCTGTTAAGACCATATTTACCGACAACAAGAAGCGTAAGTAAGTTAAATATTATCAATAAGATAATTTGTAGTTTTACTTTAGACTTTAAAGGTATAATACTTCAAGATTTACAAACAAACACACATCCACATTGACCTGCACAAAAACAGTGCGATTTTCTTCTGCGCCCGCGTCGTTGACGACATATCCAATAATCGGAATAATATTGCAATTTGCTCTCTGAATTATTCACAAACCTCCATCTTTATTCGATCATCTCTTCTCATATGCGTATGCACATAAATTTTACTTTATACGGTACCTGTTTGCGCGGGATTCAGTAAGCGAACACTTAGGGTCTTAGGGTCAGGTGCCCTATGAAAATTCATTACAATTTGAATGAATATTAGCTCGGTATGTATTTCTTTGAGTTTTTCGCAACATGGTAAGCTTTGATAAACATTTTTTGACCGTTAAGCAGCAGGAACGCTAGTTATGCAAATAGATTTAAACCGTTTTTAAATATCATCCACTTTTCAAGCAGTAGGCCAACTGGATGGGCTTATTTTAGATTGCAGAGGCTGTTTTATAATTCAAAGTTAATTAGTTAAAAGGAATTCTCGCATACGCTACTTATAAAAGAAGTAGAATTCAATAGCAAGGGTTTTACGCATCTGTCTAACATTTCACGTACGAAATTACGGATTGCGGAAAATAAATTCGTAATGAAGTTATTCTCATGACAATGAGATGATTTGAACGCTTAATTTCACTATTACGTCGCTGTGATGTATTACCTTACTGTTTTCATTGGATACTGCGTCCTATGACCGTGAAATACAAAAGAGCGAATTACTAGAGTTCTTTTTTAAAATAAATACACGTAGTCCGGTTAATTTAGACATTGGAAGTTACATTTTGTTGAAAATCACAAAAAACACATGTTGTTAACGTTTGACCTTGAATAAAAAACTTTCCATACAGTACAGGGGAAAGATAGGGAATTTTCAAATTTACCGATTTTCAGCTTGCTGGGAATTCATGTAGCTTTACTCTTATTTTACTCTTTTTTTTGTCTAATTTAACCAGATTAATGATTCATATTATTTTTAAATCATACTTGATACTGTTGACAATATTGTTACAATAAGAAAACAGAGCAACACTAGTTTCATGGCTATCCGTTCGGCTAGCAGTTTTTCAAAAAGCCTTCTGAGCCGTTGGCGTTATTTGACAGAATAATTTGGTAGACTGTATTACAATATCCATACGTATCTAGAGTTTGTTTTCTTTTAGCATTTGGATCATCAAAAAATCATTAGGTAGACATAAAAAGTAACGCAGGTAATACAGCGCGAATCTTCTAGTATTGAATAAAATAAAACAATTACAAAATATCATATCACATTGAAGATAATCAAAATCAACAGTATTAACAATGTCTATCTATCAGATGATACTTCACTGTAGGGACAGCTTGTATCAAATTTGACCTATCTCACCAGGTAGTAGTTGAGTGGTTGAGTTTTGTAAACTTAAACTTATGATTGTCAATACTAATGAGACCATCGTAAGGTATGTGTGTAGGTAAGAAAGCAAACTTATTAAACTGACTCTGGTATTTTGATGCTTCTGGAAATCAATAAATAAATAAATAAATAAAATAAATATTTCTGACACCCACACAACATTATCTAGCCCAAATTAAGTTTCTTAAAGAACTTGTGTTATGGATACTAGATAACTGATATACTTAAGAATTTTATAAACATACATATTGAATAAAAACATATTTTTTATTAGAAAATAAACTTAAATAAACATCCATGACTGGACGACTAATATCTGTGTTCATCACACAAATATCCGCCGCCGCCGGGATTCGAACTCAGGACCTCTGGCATAGAAGGCAATGTACGTTACCTCAACACCAGCCGGTCGTCAAAATCAATGTCGGCTTCAGATAACAAACATCGTTTGGTCTGTCAATATCGAGATCAGTTGTCAGTCAATTCCTATATTTCCTTGCGGCAGCGCATAAAGAATCAAGGATAGGTCTTCCAGGCCGCCTGTATTATCACCTAGTCATTGTATTACAAAATTCTAGAATACATTGTCTCCGTCTGGACATTCAAATTGGACGCATGTGAACGGTTGCTATGAAGGATTCGGAAAATATGCAGAATGTTACATGGTCAAATCTAGCTGCCGATTCATTTCTGTGGATAACTTTAAATGCAGGTTTTTCTAAAGCTGATGCCTAGAAAAAACGCCTATTGGCATAAATGAAAAAAAAAAAGTTTCTTAAAAACTCACAGTATTTTCTTTCCATTTTAAAAATAAAACAGTAGGCTATAACAACCACACTGGATTACAAAATGATTTATGAAAAAAAAAAACAGATCAACAGCTAGTTGAAATAAAATGACGATGTGAACCGATTCCGGCAGGGAATCGAACTCGCAAAGATCAACTCCGCACTTAGAGATACAAATTAGAGAATATTTGGCATGGCGGTGAATTCGTGCGATTCGGCTCATCGACTTCATCGACATTTTTGTGGAAAGTCAACGCTTATACAATTTCAAAACAGAACAATTTTGTTTTTCCTAAATTATCTTTTCTTGAGCTAAAGGGCAGTCAAGCATCTTTAACCTTTGCTTCGCTACTCTAGGTAGAGCTTAATGTCTAGTTTTTATTTAAGTTAAAAAGTAGCAATATTAGTAATTCGCTTACGTGTATTTTAATTTGAAACCTTATCTTTATAGCCAAAACACCTGCCCTTACAGTAGGTACAAATAATTGTACATGCATAAATTGAACATCAATATTTCTGACTGTTAAAAAAATTGTTTACCAAAATTTTTGATCGTCATAAAAAAACTTTTTTGATCTTTTTACAAAACGATTCCCCCTGTTATCTTAGACATGCAGCTGAACAGATATATCAAATATCTCCGTATCTTTTCTGTTATTTTAAATAAATAATGCATCAGAAGGTAACAAAACTTAATATTTGATAATTCGGGCGAACGTTGTGTTCGTCCATTCGTTCGGATAACCCGAACTGACACAACGATCGGGTATGAGGCAGCGCGTGGTCTCACTTACAGCGAGTTTGTAGAGCAAAGTCAGTCGTTATCATTTCTGAGGACTGTCTACTTGTATGTTTTTAGTATTGTGTATTCGCTATCGCAAAGAGCTAATAGTAACAGCAGCTCTGTAGATTTATTAAAAGAACCTAATCGTTTCAAACTATCGGATTTATATACTATTTACTAACTAAAACTATATGCTTTTTACCCATACATACATAGACAAGTAACGTGCTTTATATTGTTTAATTACCTAATTCAGTATTAAAAATCCCGGATCCCGTTAGGAATCTACTAGTTCTAGGTATTTTTATAAAATCCAATTGCTTACTTACATAGGGCGGTAAATTAAAGTCTGGCTGGCTGGAGAGACAAAAGGGAGGGTACTGCAACGCCGAATCAGGACTTCGATATCCTACGGGATCAAAGGCCAACGCAAGGCAAACTGTGAACGGCGAATCATCATCATCACAACTCTTTGTAATGAGCCCACTGCAGGGCATGAGTCTCTCCCCTGGGTGAAGAGGAGGTATATGCCATAATCCACCAAGCTGGCCCAGTGCTGGGTGGTGGATGCCAGAAATTTTAGGGCGCCTAGATGGCTTCTGACAAACCCTCACGACTACTGTATACAAGTATACAGCACCCGGGACCGACTGCTTAACGTGCCCTCGGAAGCACGGAATTCGTCGTGAGATATGAATGGTCGGCGGTCACCCATCCAAGTACCGACCGCGCCAAACGTTGCTTAACCTGTGATATCGTATGATACACACAGTAACCACGGCGCCACGACGACTTCACGGCACCACGAACGGCGAATAGTTTTTAAAATAAACGCTATAAACATAAAGTGCTTGTACAAGTATCTCATTGTAAACGTTAGCACTCGGACCACACCCTGGAATCATTGGCTTGGAATACTATTCTAACCCACACAAGCCGGCTTTTATGCAGTTATTAACGCATTGTTAACACACAATAATGTATGGTTTATGAATACAAAATGTTTAATTAAGGGGAGGCGGTAGGAATAAGAAGTATGAAGAACAACTTTATACTAACTTAAAACTCAGAACGGACTCTTACTCTTTCAACATTTATTCTAAGATATTCCCGTAATTTTGTTACTATGTTTTTCTATTTAAAAAAAAATAAATCATTTATAATATAGCCATGCTACACAAATTGTATATTCACATAATATACAATTTATCTAATTACATCCACATCCATGTGCCAACCGTATTAGAACTGCTACAACAAAGATTATGTATCTATTATCAACTGAACCTCTTGTTTGATCTTAATAAAATAATATACTCGAATAGTGCTTAGTTGGCGCGTAGACAATTGAGGAGTGTGTGCATAATAATAAAATATACCTACAACAATAATTGATACTGGTGACTGATAGCAAACATAGTTATAGCGATAACCAAATACAATACCATGTATAAGAAAAGTAAATCATTAGACTGTCAGTACAAATGTATTGTATTTTGTATGCTTTAATAGAGATCTGTGCATTTAATAACAAATAATTAAATGATGATTTTGTTTTTAACGTTACAACGTTGTAGATTAATAATGATTATATTACAATTGACTCGGTGGCACATTTAACACTCGCCTGCAACGCAAAGGTCACAGGTTATGGAAATTGCAAATTACTATGCAGACTTTTATGCTAAGATGCCTCCGCTGTTTGTTTACTTTGAAAATAACTTAAGTAGAGTTTAACATTAGGGTTTCCTATGGAGGGTTATGGGAGGTTAGGTATGTCATTAATATAGGGGTTTAACATCAAGTCACTGCCTCACTGCATAATGTAAATACAACGACTTCACCAATCCTAAATACAAAAAAATGCAGCATTTTAAATAAAGAGGAAAAAAAACAATATTTGATAAAGCTTAGGCCAGACGGACATGTAATCCAAAAAATACAGGTCGCGACGGTAACAGGGCAGCATGAAACATTTGCGAATCTTTTTTTTTAGTTTGTGTCGATAACGATGACATACCAAAAAGCGTTTCTGTGTTTCTTTTCCGTTTTTGAAATGTGTCCAAGAGCAAAAAATAAACAATGTATGTGGACATTTTTCAATATTGATGCGAAAAGATAAGCCCGAACGTGTAATGCATTATATGTGTCTTTAGTCAAATGATTAATGGCACTTATGCTAAGATTCTATATTAATTCATTTATTAACAAAGGTCTTAGTGTATTAAATTAAAATGATTTTAATGAAACTACAGAACTAAATTTCAAACGTTAATTACTGCGACAAGGAAGACTCTTGTTTTTAACCTTTTAAATTTCAGACGTTTTTGTTTATTATTTAATTAATATTTGGAACTGGCTCACATGAAATTGATTAAAGTTAAAAACGAGTGAATAATGTTCTAAGCTTGCATATTGTTTGCATCCAAATTCATCAGTTTAATCTATTTTTTCCAAAACAACCATTACTTCAAAATAAAAGCCATTATTTTATCGCGCTCGGTTTACTAGAATGGGACAAATGTCTGTGAAGCACGAGAGCAAAAGAGAAAAGAGAACGTATGATGTATGACTGATGTCTACTGGAAAGACTTTCGCTATATGTTAGGACACGCTAGAGTATTTCTTAATTTTGATATTCACGAAATAAATATTACATTTGAAGCTCCGACGCACAAATTTACCTTTCATTATTTTATGGAATAATTTTTGATGAAATAGATTAGAGGGTTATGAAAATAAGTTCTGGAAGCTTGTTCAAGCTTCACTGACAGAATTTCTAGTGCAAGTGAGACGTAAAGTTACCAAAATAAACTCATTTGGTTTTTATGCGCCACTGTAGTTACATTTGGAAGCATTGTCGCTTCGCGTTAGGGAAAAAACGTGTTAAGTACTACATGATTTATGTTGAGTGCCTCTAATGGGCTTCCGCATATATAATTTATATTATTTATTTATATACGACTAAATTTGGTGGGTGAAATTTATGTATGATTTAAGTCAATGTAGGAAAATTAATTTTATACTTTATGGCGTAGGGATACCTAACCAAGAATGCACTATAAAAGCAGTTCAATAGACTTGTGCTTAAAATGTATTAAATCAGCAACATCAATGCGTTATAAATTTAAATAATATATTTAGATTCGCATGCAAGAAATCAAACTTCAAACAAACTTACTATAAAAAGCCGCCACAAATTATGGATAATTTGGTGGAGTATGCATCTTGGACTCTTTAAAAACAATTACTTACCTATCACTTATTAATTAATTTTCAACTTCAGTATGCATCCACCAAAAGTCTCTACATTCCTTAACTGACACTTAGTAACCTCTGAAATATTTTTACTACTTACGATGAAATTATCTATTTGACCGAGCCACAAAATTGACTGTGAATTTTTGATACATTTCGTACTAAGTAGTAACTGTGTTTGCATGATTGTATTTCTTTTGTTCGTCTTTGCTTTTTTAAAGTTCTTTAATGTTAACTTCTTGAGACAGCTAACGTCCCTGTACACGTTACTTCACACCCATAGCCTTCAATAAGACTTTCTAATATATTTTATTTATGATCACAAATCATTAGAGTTGAGCAAAAACTGAAATACATGATTTAGCTCTTTGGGCGTAGCTCATTATCAGTAAAACTGTTAAATAGATTAATTTGGACTTTTCGCATGACTAGTCGTTCGGAAACACAATGCCAACCAATGTGTTGAAAAAATGCATAAATGTGAAAGAAAAACGTTCTCAACGTACGAACGTGTTAAATGCAAGCTAAGCTGCAAGAAACAGTTGGCGTTTTTGACATGTGAGTCTGTAGAATTGTCAATAGGTACAGCTTTGATATATTGCACTTACGTGTATTATAATCCCTAGTGAGCATGTAACACTAAAGGTTTTTTAAGGTAATGAATAGTAAGGTAACGAAGTCGTCGTGGCGCCGTGGTTACTGTGTGTATCATACGACATCACAGGTTAAGCAACGTTCTGGCATCCACCACCCAGCATTGGGCCAGCATGGTGGATTATGGCTTATAGCTCCTCTTCACCCGGGGAGAGACTCATGCCCTGCAGTGGGCTCATTACAAAGAGTTGTGATGATGATGATAATGATGATGAATGAATAGTAAACAACATGAATACCTACCTAATCAGATATTTTAAAGGTCAAAATCATGGTTTACTTCAATTCGGTTAGGCAAAATGTATTCAAAAATCATGAAACATTGGCGGCTCTGACTAACCCCGAATTTAATGGCCATAGACAAATTGGCGAGAGATGCCGCTTTAAAAAGAGCCCTTTTCAAATCTTCTCATGGATGAAGTAAAAACCTACTATTCAATTAAAAACTAGATGATGGGTGAAAACGTCTTGCTGCGATACCCGGCGATTAAAGCAGTTGCCTTTTCAATGGAATAGACTTTGCCCAGCAGTTGAGAAACTATATCCCACGTAATGAAAACACTTATGAAAATGACAATAATTAGAAGCATATTACTTATGTGTTCTTTAACTAAAACGTAAACGAAAATGCACCAACTATACGTCACAAGCTCCTCTTACCTTTTTTTATAATCGACTAATCGCGAGTTCCACCTCAATCTCGCCTGAAGAATCTAAGCCCCAATTTCACCGTGTAATAAAACACGATCAATTTGAATTGAACTCGGTTTACGCGTTAAAACGAGTTCCGCCTTCAATTTCTCTTTAGCCAAATCCGAGATTTGTTAATCTAGGATCAGAAGGAAATTGGTGAAATCGGGGCTAAGTGAAACTCGTCTTTCGCTTAAGGTACTTTAAATCGTCGAAGATTTATAGTACCTTAAGGAAAGATGCGAATTCCACCATTTGTTTAACCTAATCTACATTTGAATTGACACATGTTTTGCAACACACTACGAGTATAGAACGAAGGTTTACTAAAAAGTACCAGAACCTAATTATAATAACGCCCACCTTGCCTTTAACACAAATATAGTCCGATTAAAAAAAATATACAACTTCATTCACGTGCCGACTCTATAATATTTTAATCAACAGTGGCTGAGCTGTCAGCTAATCTATTCACTATGAATTTCATCAAATAATTTGTTAAACAGATTCACAATGAATACAAACAAACAAAACAACGCGACTGCAATCGATACTAATTGGTTTACACGATCGCGGCGCATCTCGTCCAACCCTCTGCTTTGTTATTTTGGCTATGGTACTTGTAACAATGGGATGAAAGGGGATGATGACGTTGATTAATAAAAATAACTAGATAACAAGACATAATCTAATTTTATATCGTAATTTTAAAATCAAATTTCACCTTTGTAGCTTATAAATGTTTAATGATTAATCGGGTGCTTGTAGACAAACATAGAAAGGTTAATAAAAATATTGTTTCTAAAAACTGTTTTAAAAGCATAAAAACAAAGTGCATGTGAAAGCAAGTTGACATTGTTGTAAAACACATTTTTTCCGTGGTCCTAATTACTAATTGATTTGTTTTGATACTCGCTGCCCGCCTACAGACTCACCTCAGCCTGTTCTATTTACCATAGGATTAAAAACGACGAATAGAAAAACAAAACAATCAATTAAATTCTCAAGTTTTACACAACGATAAATCTCTCACGTAGCCTATTCAAAAATCAAAAACAATTACATACAATAACGCGTACAAACATAATAAAAAACATGATGTCCACACTCGGCAGGGTTACCCTATGGGCGCAGTCACCCCGGGAGGTGGCGCCACCGAGCGGAGTTCGAATCCCGGCAGGGCACCAAGCTATAAGAGCTTTATGACTATAAATCTTCCGATTTGTTTGTTTATGTGGTTATAAAATTTGGTTTTGTGTAGTTGAGTAATTAATTAATTACTTTTACCAAAGACTTTAAATAGGGTAAGCAAGAATTTCATATCACTTTTTTTACCTTAATGTATTTCAAAACTGATTTATAAAACTTGTATAATACAGAATTCTTTAGATTTTGCCTATTAAATATACAAATTTAATTTAAATGACAATATTGATATACCTAAACCAAAAAAACAAATACCGTATTTCGAAAAAAAAAACAGGAGTATTAAAGTCCTTTCAACAAACTGCGCATATTTTCTATTCTTTATATGAAGTACCTACTCTTGGTAATGATTAGATCCTTCAACTTAAGTGCTGTTCTTAAGTGCGCAGTACCAACACCTCTGCTCTCAGGAAGCGACCCCCGAAATAGAAAAAAGTGCACATTTCATTGATGCTGCTCCATTGAAAATATTGTCTGTGTATATAATGTGTTTGCTTGTGTTTGCTTTGGTTTTTGGGTAAAACTAAAATGTTGAAATATCAAAATAAATAACTTTGTAGTCGTATCTTGGATTGAATTAGATACAAATATAGCGCGCTCTACATTTTTTCAAGTCATGCAATTACTTAAAACTGAGCAATTCCTTTTAGATTATTTGACCGGCATACAGTTTTGTTACAGTTTTATACTGTTCTGTATCAGTGACAGATATGAATGAGTTTTTACTGAATAACTTTAAAAAGGAGTTTTATAACAGTTACGAGTACATTGCTGGTCACGACAAGAAGCTTTATGGTTCTCCCCACTTATATTCCTAACCTAAAATTGTAAAAACAGACTTCAATTAATATCGTTAAAGGAAACAAAGGATTTTTTTGAATTTTTATCCATTAATTGTCTGCATTTAAAACTATAACATGCGCAACTTTTATAGAAAGTTGGAAACACTGAATTTACTTATACGGAATATTTTTTTTATAAATAACTTTAAATGTGAACCAGGAGTACCTACCTACTAAAAATCCTCTAAAACTGCGAACACTTCACAGAAACTAACAATGCTTTACCAAAAAACTTGCATTTTAGATCATCTTTTATGCAATAAGGGTAACAATATATGAAAACAAACGACATGGCTAGTCCCACGCTTTTGCGATATAAAAAATAATTCATGAACGCACCAAAATAGGCAACGCGATAAAAATATACGCTCCGAGACACTTGTCGTTCTAAATTATGATATACTAAAATTGAATACTTATAAATTTCGCCTCAAAATTAATGTTGTTGTCGGAATAATAAAAGTGTTGACGGACGATGTTATTGTGTTTGAACGAATTATAAATGCATTTTATGACTAAGGGTATGGATATAAAATAAAGTGGGAGTTGTATATGTGGGTATTACTGAACTCATTTTTCCAACATTAAAAAAATAAACAATAATTAAAATGCTGCATTGGGTTTGGTTTTACTAAAATTAAATCATAGAGTTTTAGCTCAATAAAAATGAAACTTTTACATCCAAGAAGTCCGACAGGTACGATCCTAATCCAATTAATGGGAATAAATGGGCTATCAACGGGAATCATCGGCGAGAAGCACAAGATAAATAATTAAATAAAAACGATGATTCTGATAAAAAATGTCTCTCCTTACAAAGTTGCGACACTAACAAGCAAACATCACACCCGAGGAGAGTTTTATAATTTACTGCCGCGCCTAATGGAACTCGACCATTAAACCGCTCACTTTAAAGCGATTACGTATTAATAGAACTCCAAAATACGCTACTAGGACTCCAGGTGCGACGAGGAGCAACATAATTGTATAGTAGCACAAGGACTCATTAAGCGATGGGAACGCCATATTTCAAAACATAGTATCTCGATAATTGACATATATTATTGAATAAATAAACAATGCTATCATTTAATGAATGATCAAAGGAGTTCGGACTTATCCTTTACGTAAAATATTAGAAACGCTAATGGAACGAAATGCATAATTTTGCTGAAGATAGCCCACGAGACAGATGCGACATTTAAATGCGAAACAAAACGAAGAATTAAGCTGTGGAAATCGAGCAGAAATAACTTAATGTAATGCCTATTTAGGAGATAAATTGACTCATTAAGGATACAAATGCATGCAGGACAAAAGTTGAAACTAAAGTGTAAGGTTAAAATTGTTAATTTAATCTCAATAAATCATGAGTTATGGGTTGAAATTGGTAACCAATTACGCAAAAATGCACCCTAAGCGCCAAACCACTCTCAAAACAAATTAAAAAGCATAAAACAGAGTAATTCAGTGTTCGCTGCTTTAACCCTTTACTTTAGAGCAATAAAATTACTCTCGCGTATTAAGCTTCCCCTGTGAGGGACCGGAGTGGAAGCTCTCAGGACAGGGAACCCTTTACTGCATATTATGATAAATTACTGCGCACTGGCAGTTTCTTCTTTAGATGAAAAATACTTCTTGTTATAGATTATTTCTCCATGTAGTTGAAAATGTGCAACATAAAGGATGTGTACTTAATCTAGCCACAGATTTATAGGTACTTAATAACAAGGCTTAAGAGTTTTGAACGTGCGAATGTCTGTAACAAAAAGTCGGACTTAATAGTTATTTGCAAAGAAGCTAGTGAGCTTGAGCTATGAAAGTCTTGATGTAGATTATGGCTATATTTTATCAAAAATATCTTACAAGAAAAAACGCACGAAGATTAGTACATAGGTAAGATTAAAATCTGCGAAACCTTTCTTAAATGAAACTATTTTGATTAGTTAAATTGGACGCCTGTCACGTGAACATAAATTTACGTTATAAATAAACAAGAAAAGAAGATGGTTTTAAGTCGAGCACCTGCTAACTACCACTCTACTTAAAGATAAAACTTTTTAGGATGTTTCTACAAAAAGCAATATCCGTTTACAGCAATTTGGGGCAGCCCTAGAGGACCCGTGATCTTCCGCAGGGAGTTCTTAAGCTTTTTTAATTTGCTAAACGAAGCCAGGGTTGCCGATCAAAGAAAGCGTTTTTTATCGTAATAAACTTAAGAGTGCCACAACAATTTTTTTTAACTATATTAGTATCTATATAAAAAAATATTTAAAAAGATAACGTATCGTTATTAATTACTTCTAATTCAATAAATTAAACTTCAAAATACGGCTCGAAACAGTAGTAATAGTAAATTTAAATGTAAAATAATTTGAGCTTAGGAGGATAAATTGGAAACATGATCTTCGCCGCGAGACAGCCCAGATACAGTTTCAACGTGTTTAATTTACTGTTCGTGTCGGCGATAAAGTTTATACCTGAGTGGAATAAAAATTAAAACAAGCCAATATGTGGAAACTAAATTTAAAATAATGTTATGTTGTTTACTTTTGAGTCAATAATCATATTCAGGTTGCGATTAAACTTGTGTTTCTATATTTTTGATGAAGTAGAAAAATTTGCCATCCCTATATGGGCTATATAGGCACCCGCTAGAGATGGAGTGCACCCTGCATGTTTTGACTCCAAAGCTTCCCGAGCATAAATCACGAGCCTAATGTATCGAATTGACGCACCAGCAGCGAGTAACAACTCTGCTGTTACATCCACTGCAAAAATGAACTCAATAATTTGAAGCTTAACATTCAAATTGCAATAACAGAATCTGCGCACGAGATATAGTATCGGCGCCGGGATCTAGTAAGGAAACACGAAATAGATTCTGTAACTATGATGTTACAGTGCAATTTGTTTTGCATTAGAAATGATCAATGGCGGTTTGATACACCGGGAGAGCGACACATGTTGGCAAATATAACAACGCAGATGTTAGATTAGCGAATGTCCTTATAGCTTCATGCATAAAGATGAAAATGTGTAACTTCAAAAGTTAAAAAGAATCAAGGGAAGTTGTATTCTAGTAATCCACATGAAAGCTTTCGGATTAGTGTTTGATGACATCATTATTTTTCAAAATGACGATCGTGTTGCCATTTTGTATACCCTTGAGAAAAGCAGAGACAGAGGGTTGGAAAAAATACATTTTTAAAACTCTGATTTATAGTGTGCGTGTAATGTAATTTGTCTAGAAAATTCAGATAAATTGAGAAGACCCACAATACTTATAAATACAATTTGCTATTTCAAAAAAAGTTTGTAATATTTTTCAATTATTTGAATAAAGTTCTGTCAAAAATCACATTATCATAATACTAAAATACTTCAATTACAGTTATTCATCGTTTTATAATGACTATGCAAGTCTTTATGTATGTAATTGAACAAGTCTGCCTCGATAGCAAAATGTCAACTCAAATTATTTGCTAATAACTCTTTTAAAGCCATGAAATCGCATGGGACGAACAGTACAGTATCCCAATCATTCAGGGATTCACTGCAAGAATACAAATTTCAGCTCTATGGCCCTTGCATAAGAGTTAAAGTATCATTTCGGGGTAAAATTGTCACTGTAATCCATTGTTACTACTCCCTTGTTTCAATTTTCCAGATCAGTGGTCCTTATCGAGCTGAGATTAGTTTTTTTTGCAACAAGTACATTAGGAACCGCAGATGTTGCAAATCTTGGTACAAATAGACAACGATAATTGGAACGAAATATTTATTTTTGGATTTATATTTTTAAAAAGATTTTAATTATAACTGGCATGGCGCGTGAATCCTAATGCTTGTATAACAAGTGTTGCTTATTTACCTTTAGGCATTTTTTCTGAGTTTCTCTTTATCAGTACCTATGCTGCGAATTTTTTCTATCATAATCCAATCTACATTGATAATTGAAATGTCTCTGAAGTAAGCAACGAAAAGCAACCTTCCATACAAAGCTAGTCTAATCCATTCATAATTTAGCAGCAGTCCGACTTGGGGTTCAGGGGATGTAATCCAAATCTCCAAGGAACCGTAACCCGAGACCCACGGGCAAACAGATAAATTTGTACACACATAACACTATATTACTTTCAATTCGTACAGTAAACGTAAGTTTTATATTGGGGTGCAGTTTTTTTGGAATCTTTACTAACTTGGTGCAATATGGAAACGATAGAATAGATACCGACTTCGCCACGTCATCCAGTTGTGATGTCGTGATAGACATAGGTGTTGACGTGAGAACTATACAGAACATTTTAAATGTTGATTATATTCAAACAAACGTGAATTCGACGGACATTACTGTTACTACATTTACGAATTCCTGTTGATGTTTTGCGGATTTAACTGAAAATTTCATCACACCGAGACGTTCCAGCTAAAACAAAAGCTGATTCAGTTAATATGTTGTCCGAGTCACATGTACCGTGTATCCAACGTGTTTATCTGAGATCAGACGCGTCGGAGGGTTAAAGCACTCGCCAACATACCTCAGGGTCCAAGTTGAAAAGCTCGAATTTCATCAACACTTACCTGGAAAGATAAAAAAGATACGTTACAAAGAGGCACAAAAATAAATTCACTTTTAAATGCAGATGCTAAAGCGTGCTTGGAAATAAGTATAAGTTAGTATGCCAACTCCTAATACTCTATATGTATTATGAGCATTTCAGAATTTCACTCTGCGTTATTTTTTAAAGAAAACAGGCGGTAGATACTATAAATCGTTTATTTATTTATTTACAATTGTTCGGAAAACTTACAGCTAGAAATATTACATATAGAAAATATAGGAAAAAGAAAGCCAATTACAAGTTTTCACATATAAGTGACAATATAGATAAATAAAAATAACTATCACAAAACAAAGAAGGTGCATTCATTAAACAATACCAAAAAAAAAAACAATAAGAGGAGTAAATAAGAAAAAAATAAAATTAAAATAACGACAAACATTATACATTAGTAAAGAATGATTTAGAGGTGGCCGCTTTAATACTTGGTATACTGCTATAGAACAAGTCAAAGTCGTTCAGTTCATGGTTTATTTCGTTCACGAGCCTACAGGACCGAGTAATAAAGGAGTTCTGTCTGTAATTGGTACTTGCGCTTGGTACATGAAGAAGAGTTGGATTTCTATACCGTAATATAATTTTCCAGTAATGAGTGTAAATAAAATTTAATTTTGACATTTCGCTCTTCTACTGGTTGTTATTTTTCCAAGATAAATAAAATTAACAAATTATTAGTTTAATAATAGTAAAACAGTTTTATATGTAACATCTTAATTTAGAATGGAATGAACAGTTTGATTAAAGTCATGAATGTAACTTTATCTCGACTCGGCGGAACTACTGGCTGTGGTGGCGGTTTTACGATCAGTTTAATGTCATTCCCGATAGGAGATAATGACGTGTGCGCATTCGACATTAAATATTTTGTTTTGTGACTAAACTTGTATTTTACCATAACTTATTCTAATGGCAATTGTAGCCTGAAATCAATCAAACATTTTAACCCCGAACGATTGCGTCTGTTCTATGTTTTTTAACGTTGTTCTTAACTGAAGAGATTTGAGTATTTCAGACTTCTTTTAAGACGATAAAATCTACATAGAAATGCGGCTGTAAAGAATTACTGGTAATATAATAAAAACATACGTTGTATTCAACTCTTAGCAGCTTTATAGTTACATAAATAAACGGCTGAAAAAAGGAGTGCTTCCTCTGTTTTAGAAGTTAAAAAACTATCCTATGGTCACATAAATAACATCAACAGTCGGCAGCAAGGAACAATCGATGATGCATGAGCCGCGTCACGGACCACTCACCGCCATACAAGCCCTAAGAAAAAACCACCAAGAAACACCACTCCCGAGAAACAAACACATAAATATATCAAATTGAAAACAATAGGAGACATCCCGATATCGCATCACACGCCTCGGCCTACACACACATATATCAAAAAACTGAGACACAATCCAAAAAAAGACGAGATAAAAAAACGCAAAGAAAAAATCGTGATGGGCATTAATTAAAACGGACCCACGACCAGGAATTCAGAAAAACAAAGAAGTTTAAACAAACCTTCTCAGTGGGAGCCCCCGCAATGATCATCATCTCACATTTTTAATCATCCAACATGGAATTATTGTTGTCAGTGAAAAATGGATCTTAAGATTAGGAGTACAAAGGATGCGTTGTGATTTTGTGCCTGATAAAGAGCTGTTGAAAATTATTTTTTGGTTGAATTGTCACCGGTGTTTTAATGGTATTACGCATTGAGGAAGGGTTATCTCTGAGGTCCGATCTCGGGGTCCAGGTATTGAACTAAGATTGATTGAATTTGGCCCGACATTTTTATGTCGTGGCCTCGGGTGTCGACGACTTGTTTTTAGAGGAATAGGTTATTAAATTAGTGATATTGATCCCAAAGTATCTACGATTAAATACGTCAGAAAAAAAATCTAGGCACGATAGCTTTTTCAATGAATGGAGCGTTAAGAATGCAAAACATTTACAATGTTTGAGTAATACATTTTTATGCATTTGAATAATAAATGTTAATAAGGTGCATAATATTTTAAAATTAACTTTTGAATTTAAGTATGTACTTAATAAATAGGTAATATTTATAAAAACTATCCAAGTGCATAAATAAGGCTATTATTCATATTACAGTCTGCCGACCGGCTTTTGCTTTCATATCATTAAATGTTAAAGACCTCGCCGTCTATCTCGCAGTTTACAAGGTAATAATGACTTACAATTCCTGATGTAATCACCGACGCAAGCGCATCTATTGCTGACAATGACAATGGCTGTCAACACTGTCACCGTACAATGACTATTGTTGACAGTCGGCATGGCACGCAGGGGAGTGACGGAATAACTAACAAAAGACGGCGCTTAGCGGTCGTCGGGGGTGGATCCATTGACACAGAAGATTAACAAAAAATGTAAAAAACCCATTATTGTTGTGGGTTTGATTCAAGATCTTTGAGTTCTTTATTGCTCTTAAAGTTTGATAAATGCAAAAGTTACGGAGTGTTGATTAAGATGTTATTTACTAATAACGTATTTATTAATACTATGTATATTGTTGGGGACGTTCGATATGTGATAACATACAAATTATTAAAATCCGGAGTTCTACTGGCCAAGACGGTAAATGCTCTCGGATATCAACAATTGAATCTTCATATTTATGCAAACGATAATATCTCGATTATTATCACATCCAAACAAATACAGCTCACAAACCTTACATCACTCTACAGAATCCTTTGAAAGATTCCGACTGGATTATCCAACAATAGGATGTATTATATTACCGGCAAATATAGAAAAAAACTTCCAAAAACGGCACTCAATATAAGGGGACAATGCTCAATAGAGGTTTAAGAAGGGATTTAGATTCAAAAGGCTTTGGAACATAACCGTTTGTTTCTTGAGACCCCTTGGATTTGAGTCTCTAACCTTCAATTTCAATCTTGAGCCTGGGTTCTAAGTCAAGTATATTCAATTTTAAATCATAAACAAGATTATAAATTAATCATTGTTTTAAATTGAATTCATTTGTAAGAAAGTTGTAGTAATAGATACAACAAATAGGACTACAATAGAAAATGAAGAGTTTCTCAAATGTGTGCTCGTTTAAAAAAAAAAAACTGAGATGTCAGTTCTATATTTTGAACAAAAAACATGTTTAAGTTATAATTAAGAACACGCAGACTCAGCTTAAAAGCCGATAGGGTCAGGCTATGGATAGCGAGTTTTGTCAAAACAGGGACTACACTAGCAACCAATTTTTATTTAAAGTCTGCCGCAAAATATCTCCACTAAACCCAAGTGCTTTCATCTTCGACCTTAACGTATTGACGTTACTATTAGGTGAGCTTGAGGTCAAACAGGGGTTCATTAAAAGATAAAACACAAAAAAGGAGTACCTACTAAGTTTGTGAATGTCGAAAAAATTATGATAAAAACTTTGATGTAGGTAGTGTACGAAAAACAAGAGATCTAACAAAGGTGTGAACAGGAGACCTTAACTGATGGTGGAACGGCTTTGGAGAAGAGTACCCACGGAGGGTAGGTACTCTTCTGCGAAGCCTAAGATCCTAGACTCAATAGCCGCGGAGCCAGTGCTACCTTCTACATTACCTCCTAGTTCCGCGCTGTGTGCTCTTCATAACCTAAGTTTATTAAACCTCACTTTGACGTTGCTTGTTTTGTATAGCATGAGTAGTTTATTTCACAATAGAGCTTTAAAATGGTCACAAACCTCCACAAAAATTATTATTTTTAAATGATAAAGTTCATTTTTGCGGAAAATAAAGACAAGTTCGTTAATACTGTAGACAAAAGTCGGCGCAGACAAAGTGTTCAGTAATCAAGATATCAGGCCGTTTGGCGCAAGTCATGAGCTTCAGCGACGGTATGATATTACAACACTTTTGCTGAGTTACTTAGAGTTAGTTAGGAAAGCAACTTTTTTTTTAAATGAACCTAGTTTGGATGTTTACTAAAATAGCGTCTTCTCTATGAAACTAGCGTTTGAAAGCTTACTTTTTTTAAATATTTAGGCACTAGGGATTTAAATGTACTTCGGTAATCAAAACGGTTACAATATGAAAGGTTTTGTTTCGCATATTTAAAAACAATACTTATTTCTTTTATGTATGGTTTGTTTCATGACTTATTAGTTACCTTGCTTATGTAAGTTAAAAACGAATGTGCTTTATATTTTGTACGGGTGATCTTAAACTTTCAAATGAAACTGGAAATGGGCACATCATTTACATGGTTTTAAAGCCTTTGATGGACCGAGGTAGAGACATCTTTCACATATCTTTTACATAATTTATGAAATATCGTTAAATCACAGAAATAAATCTTTCGAAAGTATTTTACAGATTTGCCTTTTTTCGCGATTTGACACGTTTCCCGTTTACCTAAAGCATAAATATTGCTACAATAGCCAGTTTGCAATAACAGCACTCTTGAGAAGACTTTAAGGGATCAACACGCTATGTCTTGCAACTCGGGCCACTGCGGAGTCTCCCGGGCGGATGACTGCGGCGCAGCGGAGCGCACGCGCGCAGCAGACCCGAATAACATGACCGGCGCCGCCGGCGCAGACGCGGCCGCCGAACACTCACTGCATTTTAATTTTGAGATCTTTAACCATGGTCTGAAAGGGAAGGTGCTAAAACCCTATACGTTCCATACCATAAGGGCTGAAAAATATACCTGGTTAGGTTTTAAAATGTGTTTGTACAGTATATTAAGGACTTCGAATAGCCATATATGGGTCGTAAGAGGTCTTTGTGTAGAGTAGACTATCCTCATATAAAGAGCTTTTCATATGTCGATGATCGATGATCTTTGATTTCATCGATACGTATTACGTACTATTATCAGGTGACGCGATTTGAGACACTATTACACGTTATTTGTACACTTTATTATGTCCATAAGGAGTCCTTATAGTTTTAATATCTGATCTCGACATTATTTAGCAGAAAGGTAGATGGATTTTGTGGCACAACTTCTGGATTTAGCAGCAAAATATATCATTAGTAATATTAATGCAAAAGTGCCTCCTCAATCTAGACATCAGAATTAAGGAGCCACCTGGAACTCGGTAAGTAAATCTACGGATTTAGTATCATGTAGTACATAAAAATTCGGTGTTTATTAATCTACATTTTAGAAAACAGTTCGTATCTCGGTTTTGCTATGATTCAATGTAAATAATATTGAACGAGTATGATATAACTTCAGTCCTTAAATGCAAAATCACCGCATAAATAAGCCTTATTACTCTAAAATAGATGACCAAATCAAGTCATTAAACTGAGACACAATCGACCGCGCCAGCCAATTTCATAGACATTGAACATTAAGCCGATCAAATAAAACGTTGGACGGACAACTAGTGTCGCGTTACACACCCGCATACTTTGACGATGTTATGTGGCAGAGCAACTACCTCCTCGGTGGTCGCCATGGTAACGTCGTGTTGCGCTATTGTACGGTAGACCAGCTTCGATTTAAACGTCGTTTATTTGACGTTTGTAATACATGCCTTAACTTTATTGTCTAAGCATTGTGCGGCAATAGAGATCGTTATTTGACTTTTACTATGCTTTACGTGTGAAATCTTATTGAACGAGTTATGTGTGGGTAATTCATTTTGTGCTAATAAAGCAATATTAAAGAAGTATTAACATTAAATTATCTATAAGGACTTCGTTATTTGAAGTGCCCTATTTATACATAGGTACATAAATTCACGCCTGTTTCCCTATGGAGTGAACGCCATTATACGCCCGATTTACTTATGATCTTGTTAAATTTATTAAAAAAAAATATTACTTATTCTATTTACGAGTAATACAGTAGCTTGCTTACCAAATACATAAATAATTTATATATTCCACCGTAGAAGTTTATTTAGCTAAAAGTTACTTAATTAGTACCTTCGAATTCATCCAATCTTGTTTATAGCAAGAAAAACATACAATACCTTTTATTCAAAGCTTGGGCAAACAAAACATGTAACTTTAAGAACCGAGACAGCGCTCGGTAAGTATCAGGGTATTAAAATGCATTAAAACAATTTTTGTCCGTACGAAAACATAAATAATTTCAACCCTGGGGTCTAATTAAACCGCTGGCTTCATTAAAAAGCCTCTAGGCATGTAATTCCAGTTCGATAGAGAAGCGCCCCGTTGTGATCTTAGCATTTTGTACAAGAAATGTATACACAGCATGGTTGCCTGCCGTTCGGTCGATAAAACCGAAAACGTATGACTCGAGGTCGAAGAATCGACAATCTATCTGACATCACTACGCATTGTACAGAGCACCGAGACCCCGCCCAATTTAACAACGCAACTACGAAGATCATTCCATCCCGCTCTATCCCAGCGAACGTGTGCTCCGGTGCCTATAAAGTAATTAAACATTACGAACATCGTTTAATTTATTGACGGGGGCCAAAAGAAACGAACACCGGAATTATTATGTAGACAAAGTTTAATTTGTATTAATTAATGATGCTCACTACTTTCCTATATTAATTTGATGGGCGTTTTAGTAGCTGTGTTTATGCGTGACAGCTGTCAGACGAAGCCGGTGTTTTTTTATGACGTTTGAGGCGTTGACAGCTGGTGATGTTAAATCATCGAGTTCTGGAGCAAATCCGTGGGATTAGAACGGCCTTGCTCTAATCCTCGTGACAGCGATTTGTGGTTACGACTCTTTAAGGTTAATCATCGACTTAAGATATGTTTGCTTGATATAGTGCTATTTGCGGGAAGGACCAGAAAATAGTATAGAAAAATTAAGAAAAGCTGTGTTGTTTATTTTAATACTTTACAACTGAATGAAACACAGTTTTTTATATAAAAACATGGGTACATGAACATAAAAATGAGAACTGGATATCCGTCATCCAGATATTTATGAAATCAAGTGAGCACGGTTACACTCGTATTTAAAAACGTACCCTACTGTGCTTTAAAGTGTCAAGTAGTGCTCAGTTTCATGACTGAATGTTCGGGCAACTACTTCAACATAAAGTGTTAATCTTTCGAAAGTAGCTAATAAAATAGTGACACAATAACCTTAACTTCAGGTATTAGAGACAATCTACCTACTAAGTACTTTCCACTCGCAATTTATTTATTTGCAATTTAGGACCTATATTTCTGGAAATGAATTACTGTTTTACATATTTAATCACAACTGCAAATTTAAAATTATGTCAAATATAGCTATATGTCCCCCGAGTAAATGCCGGCTCCGGTTCATACATACATACATAACTTCACGCCTGTAACACCAAAGGTTATAAGACCATCTAATGTCACGTTTGACTTTGGAGGTATTATATTGATGGACAGAGACTATTGCAGTGACAGGGGGCCAGCCTATCGTCCACAAAAACACCAATAAAACCTCTGTCCCTTAACTGACTTTTACAGTATGCCCGGGAAGAGAAGCAGCTGGCCCATTCTATGTTTTTCTTTCGCTTCCAGTCCAGTATGGTATCCAACCGTATAAAAATGTCTAGGTTATTCCTTAAGCGACATTTTGTCTCAATCTGTTTAACCGCTGCAGCATGAAAGTATATTAAACAGCGCTACATCCATTTTCTCACACTTTCATGTTTCTAACACAAGTACCAACTCATGAAGTAGGATTCCAAAATAATCATTTCAGTTAAACGAACCAAACTATATTATTCCAAATCTTTGTGATTTCACGCACCAAGAGCGCAAAAATACGCAAGAGAGTGTATTTCGGCGCGGCGAATGCAGACACGTGGCAGCCGCTTGACACTACGCACTTTATAAATTACAAATGTCCTTTTTGTGGATAGAGCAAGCGGAGCTGAAGAGAACAGACTATTGAGGTAAATTATAGTAAGAAATCTTAAAAATATTCATTTACTTTAAATCAGGCCAAAAGCGGGACAAACGGATTGTAGAAGAAGTGGGATCGAAGTGGAAATATTAAGCAGCGTATTTTTTTGGTTTAAGGTTGGTCGGCTGCTACTCGGTCCTTAAGCCTAGCGTAGTTGATGCTTAACATAGATTAGTACGTAATCATTTATAATTCAATTCCATTCAAGCTATATAGACTAGTGCGTATTTGGTAGTACCTGTTATAATTTATTTAACTCACATTATCATAACAGATTTTTACTGGTCTATTAAGCCAGGTTGCTCGAACTTCATAAGAAAAGAGTGTTGCATTATAATTTATCTCTTAACAAAAAAATAAAATGTATACATAATATGTTTAATAGATGCCACCTATTTAATTGTTCTAATGTTAGTTCAAAAAAATTCTCAGACTAACACAGTAGTGATCAAATATATGATCCAAAAGTATAGGAAATGAAGTAATATTTATTGGTTATTAAAATGATGATGATAAGTAAATACGTATTTTCAGAATACCATTAAAAAAAGTGCTTTTTAAAAGCCCCTTATGGTTGTGGGGATCTATCTATCCACAGAACGTGTTAATCTTATGTTCGTGATTGATAAAGTTGATACACACCGAATGTAGGTGATAAACGAATGAGCATCCAAATACTTCGACTTCGGTTTGTTGCATATTATAGAAACTGCCACAATGGCTAACAAAACTTCAATGGCTTTTTGCATTTGATAGGCATGCTCATAATGAAGGTGACATTTATCAAGAAAAATTTATGGGATACGGTCGCTAGAATAAAATGAAAATTGATGTTCTTTTACCTATTATAAGAATATATGGCAGGAAAAAGCACAAAAATAGTAATCGTGGAGAGTTCAGAAAGAGGCCTTTGCCTAGCAGTAGGATCATAAATGCTTATACAACATAACAATACAGCGTTATTTATATTATTGTCATATAAGAAAAAGATTTAAGAATGTTTCTCGTTTCCATATTGTGTGCCCAGATGAACTAATTATGTTCGAGTTTCCTTCTCCATGTAGTTTTGCTTTTCTTTTATGTCTGCCTTAATAAATAATATACCAATTGAAATTAAGTTTTCCTTTTAACTAATACCCTAAATAATTTCCATCTGAGTCAACATCGGAGGCGTTGCGAACGCCGCGCGTGGCGCACCGCGCACGTGTCTAAGCGGGGCGCGTGAACATGCGCGGGAGTGACTGGTGGGCGGGATGGCGGATTACAGCGGAACCTTGCTGTAAGCTCATGCGGTCCTGGTATTCCACATACATCAATAAAAAATGTCTACAGATATACTTATATCTCTACATATCCTAAAAAGGAACGTTGGAACGTTTATCTGTCTATATGTTCCAACAGGTTTTCATAAGGTCTGAAAGTGGTTCTTGGGGCTCACTATAAGATACTAAATAGCACAATACCTACGATTCATTCTAGCCAAGGAAGTCGGTGACGATATCAAAATCTAAAAGATATCAACTGCAAAGTCTGCAACAGATTAAAGCCAAATTGCGCCTAAGTGGAGGGTTTAACTATGAAAGTTTTCGATTAATCTCACACAAAAATTTCATAGTCAGACATTTAGTCAATCAGAGTAACATAATTTCAATTCAATTATTATGTTAAGTGTTATCAACCTTAACATATCACCATAGATTTATTGAAGGTTGTCAGTTAACTTCACCTGCATTAAAAACGATTGTTTACACATGTAATTTAAGTTCTTTTGCGATCTCAACACAAAACATCGCTCTAACAGACAACCTCGCCCACCCCACAAACTCAACAATGGCAGCGAGCACTCACAAAACTCAATTTAATCACTTCGTAATGGATCGGAGTGATCAAATGAGAAGTAATGTCACATCGCATTCGGCGCCGCGCGGCCGGGGTGCCCGGTCGACCGGAAACTACTTACGGGTAATCTAATTTGAATGCACCCTAGCTCTGTTTGGCTGGTGGAGTTTTTGGCATCTGAAGCCCTGATATAAAATATTGGGGCTGATCGGTATACATACTAGAAGACACCACAGTATTTTTCTATGACTGAATATCTAGATTCAACGATATTTCATAAAATGAAATTAGGTTTGGTTATGTTGACTGCCCATGGCATAACTTGGCCTTCGCAACCACGTTCGATTTTAGAAAACTTAGTACGAAATAAATTGTGCATTGCATTTTTTGTAGATATTTAACGTTTATTTTATCAATAGCGACCCTGTTGACACTAAGATTTTGTCTTTCGAAATTTCATTGCGGAAAATAGACTCTTCAAGTTATGATGAAAAATATGATCAGATATCATCTTTTTTTACAAAAAGGTAATCAATAGATATTCACAATTAAACTTTTACCTTATTGATCTGAGGACACAAGAATGAAATTAAAACTCTATAACTCAAGTTTCACACACGCTCTGTACAAATCTTTTGAACTTACATCAGAAAGGTACACTGAATATAATTTTAATTTAAAGAAGCTTCACTAAAAGAAATGTTTGCAATTAAGAATGAGGTATAAGTATAAAATTAATAATAAACTTAAAAATACCCAGAGTAACACAAAAGCAATTGAGCTATGAAATCATGGAATGGAATAAGAGTTATTCTTGTAAAAATCATCAACTCCAGCCAGTTCCATTTATTTTAATTTATCAGATCTTATCTTACTGGCTTAGCACGGTATTCGAACGAAACCTTAAACATTTAACAAGTTCTATTTTTTTTGTTTATTCAACAGTTCATGTACACAAGTTTATTTAATTTATTTGAAAAGCCACACCAACAACTTTATATACAAATAATTTCAAGGTTATATATACTAAAAAGATAAAAAGTCCCAGTACATATGTTAATAACAGGCATGTACAAACTTGAAAAACTGAGTCCAGTAAAAAAAAAAAAATATACTCAAAGCAGCTACATTAGAGGTGTAAAGTTAACAAAGTAGGTAAATACAATAAAAATTAAAAAACATAAAATTAGATCAAATTAAATGAAATCAAAATTAAATTAAGTTTAAATTGTCATCATAATAAAATCATTAAAGAATTATTTCAGTTTGTTGTAATTAAAAACAAAAACAAATTCGCTTCTATGCTGGACTGGGAGGGAAAAAAAAACATAGAATGTGCCAGCTGCTTCTCTTCCCGGGCATACTGTAAAAGTCAGTTAAGGGACCGAGGTGTTACGGGAGGCTTTTTTTTGTGGGCGATAGGCTGACCCCCTAGCACTGCAATAGTCTCTCTCCACTATTATAATGCCTCCAAATTTGTCAAACGTGACATCAGATGGTTTTATTACCTCTGGTGTTCTGCCTACCCCATACGGGATACAGGCGTGAAGTTATGTAAAGTAATTTTAAAAAAATATAAACAATGGTTGGATAATAATAGAAAATTGATACAATTTGGCTTATTTAGTGATGTCGCGACTATGTGAGAGGTAAGTTAGTATCTTCCGCTGATTGACAGAGAAAGAGTTATTATTATTAATTAATTAATTAAACCTAAAATCCTTGGTATTGCGCTTGATAAATCCAGCCATGCGAGGAGATTTCTTTAAAATATATTCATAATGTTGTAAGAAAGTAAGTCTGCTATTCAAGATCACACCCAAATCACGAATTATTTTAACTTCCTCCATCACTTCGCCTTTAATATTGTTAGTACTGTGTACAGTATTTTTCTTACGGATATATTTAATAAAGTTACACTTCCGGGCGTTGAGCGACATGCCATTTACCTGACACCAATCAATTATGCTATCTAGATCTGCTTGTAATCTAGTTATATCTGCAGCTGAACTAATAGTTTTGTAAATTTTGAGGTCGTCAGCAAAAATACAGAAATGTAGTTACCAAAAAATTGAAAATAGATTTTGTACAAAGGTAGCTAATATTCCTAAAGAATCTTCCAGCAGACCTGAGACTAAAGAGTCAATTTTAACAATACGATCATTTCAAAGTTTTCAATATGAATGAATTAATTAAAAAAGCTTTGCTTGCCAGATTAAATTGCTTTCTTTAGATTAAAACGCTGCCAAAACAGCAGCATACCGTCCTAACAAAGATGTATCATCAGTAATTGCATTACATTCGATTATGCTCGGCTAATGACTCGGGGGTCCCTAACTAGATCGCAGGGTCCTGGTAAACTGATTAGTGCGGGGTCCCTCACTGCGATGATTTGTGACTTATCTGCGATATGTTACTGCAATTGGATTAAGATGTATTTTTGTTATTATCAACCGACTTCAAAAAAGAAGGTGGTACTCAATTCCTCCGAATGTTTTTTTTTAAATGTTTGTTACCTCATAACTTTTGACTGGGTGAACCGATTTTAATGATTCTTATTTCATATAATAGTGGATACTTCCCACTTGGTCCCAATATTTTTAATGCTCTGCATTCGTTGATTATGACTCTATAGAATGACGGGTAAGATTCTGTGTGGCGACCTTTATAAAAGGTCTTTAAGTGAGGTGTAACGGATCTTAATTTTATATGATGGTAAGTGGTTATAGTGTCTAAGATGGACACAGGTCATGGAAAGTGATTTTCATAAAACATTGCTGGATCACAACAGCGTTAGAGTGATGAAAGGTATTTAGCAGCTGACGCTGGAAGGTGAATGCTGAGGGTGTTGATCACTCGGATTACCTAGCTTTTACGAAAATATCACCCAGTAGTTTCCGTACATTACCTTGGATCTGGCAAGTAATGCAAAGGCACATAATAAAAAAGGTTTCCAGAAATATAAATGTAGAGGTAGCAAATATGATTTATTACATGGAAAAAACAAGTAAAACAATGGAACCATTGATTTTAGAAATGTCGTTGGGTGAGAAGTTCCGTAACAACATGGCTAGGTGCTTTAGTAAAACTTAGCTACATTTTAGAAATGTCGTTGGGTGAGAAGTTCCGTAACAACATGGCTAGGTGCTTTAGTAAAACTTAGCTACTTTTAAAACTTTGACCAACCCAAAACTTTCGCAACTACAAACTTTTCCGTTCACCCGTCTTGTTAAGTCACAAAAAAACTCCAGCCTGAAAAGACAAACAATACCGACTTGCGATACTTATTCCATACTCCACATTTAACGATCTCAACCACCTTCGCAAAACCAACATGGCGGTGGTTGTCGGCGAGCACAAAGCGCGGCTGCGCGTACGCACCGCGCTGATTTATCAATCAATTGCTCGTTTTGCTGCGCCGCCGCGGGCGCGACCGACTTCTTACATCTGCCGACGGATCTGGGACGTTACATGGGGCCTGGTGATTAAAGTATTTGACCTTCTGCTCTTTAGGGATAGCTGGGACTGAGAAAGTAAATCGAAATTGTAAGTTAGTTCTAATAAAGTTTTAGTAGCGTTAGAAAAGTAAATTATGATCAATATTTTTTGTTAGTGTTGAGGATTCAAAAAATCAATTAAATCTACTGTAAAAATGTAATAAGTCCAATAGCTGATTATATAGATACAGAAACAGGGTATGACGTGCTGACAATTTGGTGGAACGACATTATTTTAAATAGAATCCAAGGAAATTCATAGCTAAAGTTATAAATTTCTAAAAAGTTGTTTGGCATAGGTATGTGCACCTTATCACTTCAAGTTTTGGGCACATCTTCAATTATCTATATTTATAATTTAATATCAGTGTGCACGCTAGTTAAGGTGCCCATTAGATGTGGTCTTACCTAAAAGCTGAATTATTAATTAATAACAAATATAAGGAGGTTTACTAAATAGAATCATCATTCTTATCAGAGATTTTCAAAACATCAACAAACAATCCTATTGGAATGCAAACAAAAAATATCCAAAACACCAGGATCTCTGAACTAGCACAAAATATCTATACACGTTCTCTTATGATTTATCGATACAGAGCATGCGGCATGCCTACCTACCTACCTATAAATTATTGCGCGTAATGATCAAACAGTGATTTATTACTACGGTAAATAAATCGATATGCCGACCAATAAAACATTCGGCTGATTGAAAAAAGAAATTGTAATGCTTTAGCATAGATAGTTCAATGACTTACATAAGCTTAATTGTTCTATCTAATCAATATGCAAGTAAAGGCAGCATGTGATACTAGTGGTATTAAGCCTCGGGAGTTCAATAGAAAGTTAGGATGGGTATGTTATGGATAAGTAGGTACATTTTTAGTGTATGCACTCGTCATTCCGGCTAGTTCCCAGTATTTCAACTGAATGAACAGTGCAACTTTGATGTCCCAGTAGTTTAACTTTGTACAATCCTCCCGAAAGTTAAACTACTGGGATAAAAGTTGTACTTTTTTTTATTTTAGTATGCTTTGAAAGAGAAGTGGATCCCGTGATAAGTTAATTGTTATTTATGTGTTTAATAGAAACTAAACAACATTTTCAATTGTTAATCAGATACCTACTAATATTTAACTTTTATATTGAATTTCAATCCAAAATCATTGTATGTAAACACTTAAGGGCGGCTTGCGTAACATTTGGTCTAAACAGAATTTAGTTAAATGAGTTTATCTTGCTAAATATGTTTAGCCTAAATACAATAAAAAAGGTTTGACAGTTCGTTAAACGTGATTAGTGCCTAAATTTTTGTTGTGCAAAACGCTAATTATAATTAGCAGACTAAATGCGTTTACGTCGCTCTTAAACTGTATTTAACGACGATGCGCAAGCCACCCTAAATGTCTGAGCGTTGCCATGACAACCAAAATCCAGATTTAATTTGCTATTTCTTTAAAACAAATAAAAAGTTATACTTATAAGTTATATATAAGTTATAAATATTTTTTATGATCCTCACCTTTTTACGTAAAGAAAGAACAAAGTAGAACTACTGGGAATAAAACCGTCATTCCCTACGGAAAGTACTTCTTAATTTCTTGCACTAATTGTCGAAACATGCGACTCAAGGATAGAGATTACGCCGTGTGGATTTTCCAGATGGTTTTTGCCAACCAGCTCAACAAGAGTCGCGATTATGGCTCTACCTACAAGAAAGGCCCTTGTTCAAAAATTAACTTTTAAAGCCGTGTTCGTCAAGTTTACTTACACAAAACCTACGCGAAAGGTCTTGCAACAACAGCTACAGAGGGAACTAGATATTTGGCGCGATCCATACTTTTGATTTTGGGCACCTTAACATTTCTGCAGTGCAGCTTCTACTTCAACAGCATCAAGTCTAGAGAGCAGCATTTTAACTCTTTCCCGGATTTCACTACATGTCCCTGATAAAGGAATACAGCAGTCATAGGCTGTATTCCTATTGCTGTTAAAACAGAAGCTTTGATAATTTGTTTTTCTTTTCATGATTTGTGAAAGAAATTTAAACTTTAACACCCAATTTAAAAAATGTAAATTTACCAGTCCGTACCGTTTGAGTTAAAATAAGTCCGCAATGCGGCGAAAAATAAAGCGTAAAGTTTCGACTACAAACTTTATACAGGGTGACTGGTGGGTCACTTTTGAAATTCACGGACGCGATAATTTCATTAGTTTTATATTAATTAATTATTCAATATTAATTATTTACTGAGTAAACTTAACCAGGTCACGTGCCGCGATTAACTCAGTTGTATGTAAAGTAAACAGTAACATAGTTGTATTTATTTATGGGGAATTCTAATGAAAAATTAAGTACCTAATTTGATTACATAATTATGATCAGAATCGAAAACAGAGTGCTCTCCTTCAGTATCTAAAATTTGTCACCAGTCACCCTGTATAAGCAGTTCGAGCTGCAGTAAGCAATTATATGTGCCATTTACGAAAAACCACTGAAAAAACAATGAGACCATTCGTGGCATCTGAGAGACGAGGCCGCGAGGCGACGATGAAGAGATTTAAAAGGCATCTCAGTTTTTGTCAGCCCTGCCGTGTCATGGTATTTATTAGCTATTTTCTTCTCGAGGTGAAGATAATTGGACCATAATTTTATGTCACAAAAGGAAATATTATGCTTGTATTCAAGTTCTTTGAGTGTAAATAACAAATAGAAATGTTCGCGAACTAGAGAACGTTAAAAAATAAACATAAAATATTAATGGTACAAAATTCCAGTACCTTACACGTAAAGGATAAATTAACAAAGTGACTACTCCCAATTAAAATATTTGTATCTATCGACCGTGGCACGGCTGCAGCAGTTAACACGACCTCGACGACTATAAACAAACTCTTCGCTCATAAAATAAATCGTGAACACCACACTACCGAGATGCTATCATCAGATACGGCCGAAGAAACTTTACTAAAAATGTTTTAATTCCAACGGCCCTTCGATGCTTGGGAAACTCACCGATGTGACCACGAGATAAAAAATCATTACTTTTTTTTAAGAACGAACATTCAAATGCCTTTACTTTTTTAAATTTAGAAGAGCAGTTAAATGCCAACGCTTGAGATGGCAAAGATAAACGCTTTACGATAAAATTATGGCTACTGTTGGTTTTTTTTTTGTAAACTCGCTTAAATGATTTATTTAGACATTGCAATAGTTAAGTAAAGTTCCATATTACATATACTCATACACAAGTACCTACAAGGGTCATTAATTTTACATTTTATTTATAAAAATGGCGGGTTAGAAGATTCCGAGAATCTTGATACATTTTTATCACTTGTGCAAAGTTTCAAGATACTACGCGATCATGTCAGACATTCAAACAGCGGCAACAGCGCATCGTGACGTTTTTACCACATCTCCAAGCGGCTGATGTATAAAACATGATGGACACATGTCCAAAACATCAAACATACCTCTTACGTGCGACACGTAGCCACGAATGCTTTTTGTATCGAGTCTTTGCCAGTTCGAAACCGTCGATACCTTTACTGTTTATAAAATCAACAATCTCTACGTATCGCGGTGGAGAAAACGATAAAGCACCTTAATCACTTCGAGAGTCATAAAGAATTGTCACAATTTCAAATTCTACAGTCGGCAACAAAAATACGTCCCGAAGGAAGACTATCAAATAAAATTAGTCATTAATTTCATACAAACCTAAATAATAACAAGCACGATTCGAAGTTTGAATTATGCAGGATTCATATTAGTTTCGAATTACAAGTATCCACCGATTCTGTGTCTTTGATTATAAAAGGCACGTCATAAGTCGACTTTCAACTTTTTCGCATGAGGACCGTTGAATATCACGCTGCCCGTGTTAGCCACATAAACAGTCAGACAAACCTGGTGTATATAAAAACGATGTGAATATGAAAGGGATGGGCGAACAAAGGATGATAAATCATATCATTATAGATTCGCGGCAGGCAGTGCCCATTGTATGCAATGAAGAGAGTGCAAATAATTTGTTCAATTAATTAACTGGCGAATTTTTGGCAAGGGTCTATAGCACGCATTTCATAAATAAAGCCATTAGCTATAAGTCATTATAAGCAACTAAGGGGCAGCCACACTTTATAGTTTAACTGCAACTAAAGGTCTCACAGTCAGGTGAGTTTAACGGATACGACAAAAAAACTCCTTAAAAAGAAAAATTAAATATAAAACCAAATTCAGCAGATCTAGATTTCGAAAGATACAAAGAATCAAAAATAAAAGCATCGAGAATACAGAAACCGGCAAGGTCTCTGCAACCAGACAAACTTTTTGTAAAGCAGCTCGTGAGGTAAAAGATTTAGTGTGTATTGTCTCCAACGGCGATTTAACGACCAATAGAAGCCACACAAAAATAGTGACATGCAAAAATATATCCTAAAAACGTTCTATTATGAGCTGTATGAATTATCAAACGTTTCTTAATTTAGCTTGAAGTAGAAATATTTGTCGCAGCTGTATTTTGGTATGTTTTAGCCTACAATAGAATAAAACCACTTAAATTAAGCATATAATATTAACGAATTTTAAATAATAAAATCTTTTTAGCATAAATGCAATAATTACACAAAACAATGCTATAAATAAGCTCTAAACTGATATTTAATATCTGAAACAGAACATAAAGTTCTCATTATTGGCAATAAAACACCGACGTGAGGCCGAGTGCGCGGGCGAGTTGCGTGATCCCTGGGTATTTAACCAGGGCGCCGTCATCATTACAATCAATAATCGCTTATAATAAACAAAATATCAACTACTCATCCGGACATTTCCAATTGTAATCACGGCTCGAATATTAAACGTAACAAATATCAAATTAAATCCGCTCGAAAATGAACCTTAACGAAGATCAAAATAAAAGTGCATTAATTTCTGATGGCAAAGCAACTGCAAATAGAGTAACTTTGCATTAGCGAAAGGGAATTATGATGCTCATTTAAATCTTCAAGAAAAAAGGAAAATAAGTTCTGAACTGAGCTGCAGGTTTCTTTTTTCAATATTATGCCGACAAGCAAGCGACTGATCTATTGCAAACATTCCATTTAAGAAGTAACTGTTATTTTGCTTGCGACAGAGATGCAGTGTAAGTCTAGTAAAAAAACATAAAAATGAAACACCAACGTATAAAATAAATGTATAAAACAACAAGTTAATTGAAACGTTCTGCTGTAAGCAAATCTTGGAAGTAGAATATTTCAAAAAGAAATGAGAATTTCGTTTTAATTCTGAAATTTCCCTCAGTTTCCTTTTCTTAGTTCTCCAAACAAACTTATCATTAAGGATGATAATTCTTTATGCTAGGTTACCGCCTAGTATAACTCCGGAACGATGCAAAGAAAACATAGCCAAGAAGATTCAGCGTTGACGGAGATGACCATTTATTATGCAATGCGACTCCAATGGACCCTATGCGTTATAACCACATTTTTCAGTTCCTCATCTGTCTTATTTTTTTTATCTACGAGTATGATGTTCCGAAGCACCGAAACTAGAAACACCTGGACAAGTCCTAGGCATTCTTCCTTATATGTCAAAACTTTCATGGAAAAGGTTGTCAGATTAAGGCTGCGTAGCCAAACTGTTAACGGCCAACTGAGTGGGCCGCAAATTTGTGGCGAACTGAAATTGAGTTAGCTGCAAACTCCAAATTCGACGTCGCATGGGAGTCAGCTGCTCACTGAGATAGTCGGTGCGTAACAGCGTTTGTATCAATTAAACGTATGTATCTATCAAACTGCGTACCGTGTGGGCATAACTAGCACACTGTGGACCCTCCATTTTAAATATATGGAAGGTCATACTACATCGAGAGGCCGCAAACTCAGTCAGCCGCTTACAGTTTGCCTCCTGGGGACGCAGCCTAAAGAACGTTCTGCCTATTGCTATACTGAATGCAAGGTGTCTTACAGCTATAAATCGAATGAATTGTCATGGCTAATTACTTCTTCTCACCTTAAAAGAATTATAAGTACTAATTTTTATTACTTTTAATTATAATTCAACATTTTGTAGTGTTAATTTTCAACATTAATTGTACTCATATAATACATGTATTTAGTTTTGAACATAGCGAAAAATTACGAGCTAGTAATTCTTGCACATTTAGGGCAGCATAATACTTTGCTTTTTTTCATGTAACGAGGATTATAGAGTTTTTAACAGTAACTTTTTACTGCTGAAATATTTTTGCTTTTGTGGTATAAACACCTAGCAATAATCATTATCGAAAAGGTTTTTAAGGCGCATGTTTAGAGAAGTACTCTTATTTATTTTAGATTTTATTAAGTAGATAATTTTCGTACTTGCCTCATCTTTTCGAAGGCATCAGCGTATTAACTAACATCAAGAATAGTTATTAATTACCAAAAAAATACGGTTTCAAAGTGACTGTCCAAAATCAATATTGTAAAATACGTAATGCGCGGAGGTCACAGGGCGGACATTTATAATGCTGCAGCAGAACGGGAGCCGCGGGAGAGATGGGCCGGCTCGATGTGTATGATCGTCTGTGATTTGTGTAGCTCATCAATCAATCGCTTGATGGATCACGATGCGGTCTCTATTACCATGTTACTAGGCTGCGGCAGTTATTTTAAATACAATGAATTAAATACAGTTATTATTCCAAAAATACTCAAGGTTTCACTTCAGTAGATTTAGCTATGAAGATTTTCGATATCATCTAATTGTTAGTTCAATGCCCGCATGCAGATTGTTGGCCGGCACTTTTGAAAAAGACCCAAAAATATATGGAGCCAAAATGATCTCCTCTTTGCATAAAAAAGTAAATCTCAAACTCAAAAAATTAACAGTCATCATATCTGGTGAAATATAAACAAAGCAGCTGAATGCCTCGAATCAATTATCACACACCTAGTTAGTAAAATATATTGCTTATCGCACACGACGAACTAAACCTTAGCAGATGATTAATTTGTTATTTTGACTCTTAGAAAATATCTCAATCATCAGGATTATTAGCAGAAACTAAACAAAAACATCGAAACTCCGTTCCTTTTTTACGTTTGTAAAAAAATGAAAAAAGTTAAATTGATTTAAGTAAACTTATAAAACGGTTTCAATAGGCAAAGCAAAGAAAATTAATCATAATTTACGTCCATCGTTAAACAAACGTAAAGGTGGTTAATAATAAGGTAAGCTCATTAAATTATCATAAATTAATTTACAAAATTCGGGCGTATGCACCAGGCGTGCATAAAACAAAAGGGGTCTAGCGCGGGTATAAATCAAACCACGACCGTTTGTGAGGAGGAAGCGGTCAATCATTGCCCCTTTCGACTCAAGACGATGTGGCCCATAGTAAGTGTGGGGCCAGGAAAAAAGGGTTTGTCGGAATTCCTCACCACAAAAATGTCGTCTCTTAATGGGTTTAGAGGAGTAAAAATTTGATTTTATTGTTCATCTAATTTAGATTCTAATTGATGACGTTAAGGCTCTCATATAAAGAATTTAAAAAAATCTAAAGTTACAAGATTTTTTAAATTCATTACATTATAGGTATAGCAACCTCGTGTAAATCAGTGAATTGTAATCTGACGTTCATGTTGTGTTATTCAAATATATTTATTTCAGCTGCTATCTCATTAATTTTACCTCAGTCACATTTTATCTCACGTTAACACTACAGAGACGTTCCAGGCTGAACTGAAATGAAATGAAATAATTTCATCACTATAGTTTTAGTATTTTTGTATGTTGTGACTTGTGAATAAATTTTATAGTGTAACAAGTATTACAAAAACAAATTAAAAAGTATAAAAAAATCTGTGAACCAGTAGTGTGGTGTCACCTCTGTAGTGTCAAAAGTAGGATTTTGTTTCTGTTTGTATAAAAATTGGGTATTTAAAATTAGAGAGTAAATGCAGATATATAAATGCTCAATACAAGGGTAAATACGTTTAAAATAAATTGTGCATTAAGTGTCAGGCTTTAGCCTTTGTTTCCGAGGTGTAAAACTGTATCTGAACAAATTTGTCGTGAGTATTTCGTATGCTCAAAAATTTAAAGCAAAAGTCTTTTTTATCTGCATCTACTACTTCTTGAAGTCCACATTGTGGCTGAAAAGAGTATCAACTGCTGCTACTCTACTGCAATAATCGCTCAAATGCGCGTGTCGTAACGTCCTTTACCTGAGTCAGTAATAACTGTCTACGTTTATAAATTCGTAGTTACGTTATTTACGATGTTTTAGCACAAATAACATATTCTCTGGCCACACATTGCCGCCATGCTAGCGCACAAAAAACAATACACACCTTTATATTATAAAACCGTATTCAGCTATAAAAAAGCTGCTTTATAAATCTATTATAATGAGTGAAATGAATAAATAAACGGAACATTCGACTGACGTAACTTTATACTTCTGAATATTTCATACAAACACTTTCTGTGAATAAATGGAAGCAAAGAAAATGAGTATTGTAATTTTCCTTTTTATTTTGTTATTGGGCTAAGCCAGTTCGTGTTAATTCAATTACGTAGAAACGACTTTCAATTTCGAAAGCACATTGTAGGTCTTGTACATAAATGGTTACACAAACAAACCACCTTGTTGTTTTATTATGATAATCACCCGAGTATGTTGTAGTCACATAGTCGCCGGCTACACTTTAAGGTAAATACGTCTCGGATCAGGGGTCAAATATGGGCAGACGATTGCCTTCCAAGGTAAAATATGTAAATTCTGATACGATTGTCGAACCAGTATTTATTGCTATAACAGGCGGGAGGCAGTTACGCGTCTACTTACATCTACTTACCCGCCATTTAAAAAGTAAGAGTTGGAGTAAAGGGCTGACAGCATTAGTCTTTGAAGGTTTGTTGTTATGTGGCCGCTAAACTTCCTTTTTCTAGTTATGTGATGCTTTGTGCAAAGCTAAGCTTTAACGAGTAATAGATATAATACTTTTTTTCACAGCATTAATCCGATACACGAGACCCTGCCCCATGGACATATTGGAAGTATTTTTGTGATCAGTGATGCGTTATCGGGCTAAGGCTGCAGCCGAATTATTTTGTTATTCCTTGTTACCGGAACACAACAGACGATCAGATTTTAATTTAAAATAAATGATTTAATTAATGCGTATGATTGATACATCGCATAAAGCACTAAAATTTTCTTAGATTTCCTAGATCCACTCTCACTCTCACTCTCAGAAATATGATCTGCCTTTATATTAAGTCATATATTCTAATTGATATATTTGTAACAAATTAATCCATGAACTATATTTACTCGTATTGTACCCAATGACAACTCGTAACATGTATTCAGGTCATAAGAATCTTTTTTTAAAGCAACTTTCTTCCTTTCAAATCAATCAAAACAAAATGCTCTATAATTGAATTAAAATTTCCTAAATCCATGTACCAGGCGATTACACGAAATGAAGAGTTGTTAAAAACGCATCAACAAACTAGGACCGCACTCGAGGCACTCAGGTTGATAACAAACAAATGTTAATTCGTCTAACGAACCCGTTTCAATGTGTGTTAACATCATCGCGTGTCTAATAAAAATTAAACAAGCCTACAAGTTCTTAGGAATTCAGAAACAAATAATTAATTTTGTAAAAATAAAAAAAAGTTAAAAGCGAAGTTTCACAAGGGATGCAAATATGCATGCGAAATATGTCCGCCATTAGTGAAGTTATCATCCGTGTCGAAAGCACGAGACAACTTCGATAAATAAACTTGGGCACGTATTACAAGGAGAATTTATATAAATGAGTGTAAGAACCGTGAAAAATGACTAGCTGCGATCCCGGATACGCTCGCGTTCAACTTAGTATTAAATATAGCGTATTTTTACAGAATTGGGTAACCCCCTGGCAAACTTTCGCATTTACCTACCTAATTAATATGATTTCAAAGTTCTAAATCAGGTTAATATCATTTATAAATCAACGAATGCAGAGCATTAAAAACACTGACTTCACCTCAACACTTTGGCCGAAATTTGAATAATGTCATCCACGTAAACATTCTCCGAAATCATACATATTGTTTCAAAAATTTGAAATTTTCAATGAAGTATCGAACAGAATTCGATGAAATTTATATGGAACTATCCTCTATCAGAAGTATCCTCTATCAGAAGTATCCTCTATCAAAAGTATCCTCTATCATAGGAATTAAGAATTTTTAAAATCGAAATCATAATTGTCTGAAATATCGAGTGACTAAGACACAAAAAAAAACATACAGACGAATTGAGAACCTCCTCCTTTTTTGGAAGTCGGTTGAAAATAAGGCGATAAATAAACCGCTCGGGATCTCATTATACAAATCACTTTCAGCCAAGTGGTTTTGTATGTAGCGCTCGCCCTTATTAAATTAGGATGCCAACACATTTGATGCAAATGTTTTCGAAAACCTTCTATTACACTGAATATTTGTTTCGGCCACTTCAAACACAAGGCTCTGGGGGAAAAATAAAATGTCAATAAATAACAAATAATTCGCGAGACGCAAATACCCGGGTCCATTAAGCGATAACGTTCAATAAAATAAAATGAATTTATTTTTACTTTTTGCCCTCGCGCAGTCTAGAACGGTAATGTAAGGTATCACTCAAAGATGTTATTTTTTTAAATAAAATACTTTAATGGACCGCAGTGAAATAAAAGGTATGTAACGTTTATTTAAATAATTAGGAACAGTTTTTATTGAAATGCCTTGGTGACGTGTAATAAATTAAAATAACAAATTATTCAAAAACAAAAACAAGCCCTTACTCCACCGATTCGTAAATGAGAAGTGAGATTTAGATTAATATTTACTTTCACTAAGCTTAGAATTAGGTCAAAAGTCTAAAAAGCGTCAGGATCAAGTTAGTGGTTCAGGGAAAAGCTGCTACGAACAAAAATGTAAGATATATGGTCGTCTTAGAAAGAGTAAGGTATTTTTAAGGTATAAGGTATATCTACAACCTTAGCTGTCTGTAATACTTTTAAGGAAAGTACCTGTTATTTAATCATAACTTTATCCTTATTTGAAGTTTTCCCAAGGCACTCCTACCTAGTAACGTGCTCTATGTGCCTCTGTCTTTCCTACATCATCCATCTATGTTGCGACATAAGTATAAAAAATCAATTTACAGTCTTTTATCGGTCCATTAACTTTCTCTGCTAATGCATTAAAAAACAGCTAATAAAAAATAATATCATTTGGTTGAACAAACAGGTCAAAGTTAGCCCCGAGGTGCGCAGACCTCATAACTGAGAGGAGATTTATTATAATATTTCCTTTTGTTTACACAGCGCGCTCTATCGCCCCGAGAGAGGGCGCTATGTGCAATTATAAGGGCGTTTTAATGCGATGTAAAAGATTCTTTATTTTGTTTGAGCGCGGGCGGTCATGGAATTAACGAATGATTGCTATTTTGATAACATCAATATTGATAAACGAGGAGTTAAATAACAGAAATATTCTTCAAAGGTTATGTTTAAAATATTAAAAGGTAAATAGAAAGGTTGATAAAGTTTTCAATAAATTAGCATTTACATGTTGTTTCGTATTAAGTACGAGGGCCGATTTGAAAACAAGTCACTTTTATTTTAGCAAAGTCTGATAAAATGTAAAACGTTCTCGAGCCCCTAAAAGGTAATACGCGATATAAATAATTGTCTTCAATACCCTCGCAAATTTCCTCGAGGTTGTTAACCCGATCACGTCAAGAGGCTCGTTACGCCATCACTCAGTGTGTTTATTTTTCAATTTGGTCCGCGAGCGCTGAGTTAGGGCCGCCACACACGGCGCCAACAAATTACTGCGTCCTAGCGCACCCACCAGACAACTCCTCGGGCACGCTGTGGGCTTGGTAATCATGGGATGTGCTGATCGCTTAATTGTAAGGGTTATAAAGTTAATGATAGTTTTCACAAACAGTTACACAAAATATGGTGGGTTAAAATTTAACTATTAACGCTGTATTTATAAGGCTATTATGAACCGATTTCCATTGTCACTTTGTGATCAGTTATTGCCTGATACAAGAAAAGACTTGGGCAAACCGCTAGGTGCACTTATCATTGATGAGGTCATTTTGATCTATGGATTTTCCTCGGAAAAATTATGATGAGAGCCGACAAGAATCTAATTATATGGGTTAATATAATAGGGTTGAAACATTTTCATAATACTAATTTCGAAATAATAATTATACTTAATACATAGTCAAAAACAGTGGCCCGCCAATAAACTTCGATAGCCAACCCTAAGAACAGTGCATCTGCAAGGCGTCGAGAACCTACAATTAGAGCCTGTCCAAAAAGAAAACAACCGTAGCCGTTAATATTCACTTCACCAAGCTAGTTATGCCCTTTAAAGAAAAACCAGCATATACGTACAAAGCAATATCAACTTTATGACGAATGTATTAGGGGTCTTGTGACATGCAAACTTTATTTGCATCTTAACGCTGCCTTGCCAATTTAGATTAGCAAAAGATATTGACGAAAACCTCACCTAAGTGCTAGGAAATAAGAAAGGGTTAAGTAATGCAGGGATTCTTGTGAAGCTGTGTATGAGAAAAACGTACTTTATTGTTTATTGGCACAAGCGATCAACTCTTGAGTTATTATGACGAAGGGTCGATAAAAAAAATGCGCTGAAAATTGATTTTTAGTCGTATGCAATTAAATTACTACTTGTTGGACATACACATGATTTATGTCGACAGGGAATTAAATTTTTGTCTTCAGTATCTGAATAAAATCATTTTTGGCTGAGTGAAATATTTTTGGTAAATATATTTTGACTACGAAATCGTAAAACGAGTAACAAGGTTTATAGACGCTGCTTGCTAGTTATTTAAATGCCAATTAGATTATATTAGGTATATCTTATCACTAGATGTTTTCTAGATAATGTCTATCGCAATAAGCCAGAAAATGTCAACAGAAATCATCTTCTAGACAATCAAGCAATATATTTTTTTATTTCAATTTTATTTCAAAGAACCTATGAACCAAATACAACGAAAACGTCCGATCAGCTACCAGGACCACACAAGTGGATGGAGGTGGCGTCTCATCCCGTGCTCGTGGTTAAACGCTCGGACACGAAGCCGCCTTCCCGCCGGCACCGAAAGGATTATCCAGAGAGGGTTATGTCTATGCCGTCATGTTTGATTGAGAAAATTGTGAAGTTTTTTTTTATATTGTAAGGATAGGACGTTTGTATTCCATGCCACCTGATGGAAAGACAAACGTCCAACGATTATCCACAAATAATCTATTTAGGAGAGTGTTAAAAAAATTACTCCAAGTCTAAATGGGATTTTCAAGAAGGTGACGAGGAACATCAATTACGGAGAAATAGCTATTCAGACAAATAACTCAAATGTCTACAATTTTTTTTAAGTTAATTTTTTAATTTTTTATGGAGATGAAAATTTTGTGAGTGACGGAAAGTTACTAGAAAAATATATATTCGAAGTATATTCAGATTGGTACGGACCCAGAGCGCCATGTAAGCCATAATTTCCCCATTGGGATATGGGGCGATCGGGCAACGACTATGATTACCGGTGAAATTGGCACCTTCACCCGTGGCGACTAGATGCCCGACTCGAAGCGACAACCGGCGATTACGAGCCCGATTAATTGTTGCCTCACTTGTTTTAACGAGATTTATCGTATTTACAATAGGTTGTTTTTTTCGAAATAAGCGCTTGCTTTGTTTCGCTTGTTAAATAACTATAATAAAAAGATAGTTAAACGTACGTACCGTTGATGAATTGACGAGTTTCTAAGTTAAATTGTTGTTACATACCTGCAAGAAACAGAAAGAAGAATTATTGAATTTACTCGAATAAATTATACTTACAAGAATGATAACAAATACGATTTTAATAGATATTAAAAACAACGGCAGTAAAATAAAACATATGTTTAAAAAAACCTGCCTTCAAAAGTTTATAAAACCATCATTCAAATTTAGCTTCGTCCAAAAAGCTTACATCAAATATCATAACACTTTATAAAGAGATGCAAGGAACTACACAAATTGTTCACGACACTGACCGTCGATGATTATTGTTTTTTAATGACGGTGCCCGCCCCCCGCCTCCCTTCGCCATCCATCACCGATGCTTCACCTTTTTATTACATGCTTCGAAAAAACTGAGTGGATGCCCCTTGGGCGATACTCTGTTCTATAGGTTTAAACCGTAAACGTGAATTAATTATCTCAAATAGTATGTTTATTTTTGGTTTTCAAAAGGTGCTACTTGATGTGGTTTGCCAGATTTTAACTATGATTTTCTTCGTTTTCAATGTAAGCCTTCAAGAAATTCATTCAATGTGAGAACGAGATCTACCTAAGATTTGAAAAATATTAACAATAAAAAACAATAATTGCTTCCATGCTGGGCTGGGAGCGAAAGAAAAACATAGAATGTTCCAGCTGCTTCTCTTCCCGGGCAAATTGTAAAAGTCAGTTAAGGGACGGAGGATTTATTGGCGATTTTGCGGGCGACAGGCTGACCCCCTGTCACTGCTATAGTCTATTTCCATCATAATAATTCCTCCTTCGTCAAACGTGACATCAGATGGTTTTTATAGCCTCTGGTGTTCTGATGGGATACAGGCGTGGGGTTGTGTGTGTAACAATAAACTTTAATGCCAAAGTTGAGCACAGACCTTAAAAATTGAAAAATCTATCTTGTCCGAGTCTTGTTGAAAATAAGCTCACTAAAGTAGTTACAAACATAAGCATGCGCATCCATTAGAAAGCGGGAATGATCATTATATTAAAAATAGTACTCATAACATATTTAATTGATACTTTGATAAGCATTAAGTGTTTAACAAGAAAATAATATTTTACAACTATTGAAATGTAAAATAATTGGCAATCAGCAAGCACTATATTGCACATAATGCAAGATACTTCAAAAACAATTATAAAAAGCTTCAGAGATAAAAGAGCCGAATTTGAGATTACTTTTCTCAATTTAGATAGCCGTATCTTGAGATATGGTGTCAAAAATACATGTATCATGAAAAGATACAAGCAAATTAAATAAGGCACTATGAGTAAAGGATTTCAAAGTCATTTAGCCGATATGGTATCAGCGGCAAAAATGCATTTGGGGGTTTGCCGAAATTTTGCGACGGCATAACGAATGTAGAGATTAAAACTGATTAAACTACTTAAGTTTTGGAAATCGGCAATGCAAACGTGCAAATATTCGCCTGTTTCAACCAAGTGCGATTTCTAATTGCAATATTACAATATACCTACAGGAGGTATTCATTTTCACCATTCCTAGTGAATTCATTTTATTCTATAATATACGTGGTCACGAGTGCCTTAAGACTGGCCATATGGACTGCCCTTTATTAAATATATGTTGGCAAAAAAGTTTTTTTAAATAATTATTTTGATTTTAAATATCAGAGACTACAGTGATATGATGTGAATAGCTTCTGCAACACATGATTTAATGTGGGGCCAGATAAAAGTTCTTTCATTAAAATGAAATTACCTTAATTCAGTACACTTTCAAGTTATTCATTTTCATATTTTATTAGGCGCTCTTAGTATATAAACAAGGGTTTTAATCGCGAATTTCAAAAGGGGTTATTAACTTACCATTAAAGATTACACGACGAGCAATGTTTTTTAATTATTGTAAGAATTACGATCAATGCAATTAAAAAGATATTTCGTAAAAAATAATTGTTACAGCCCCAAAAGAACAAGTCAGAAGTTACAAGAACCTAAAAAATAATGAAATGAGATAACATTAAAATGCTCATTAATTCAACAAGTTGTGAAACCACAACTCTATTTCTAGGTAAAATGCCGACAACAGCTGGTAGAAATTTGCTGAATTTTCCATCGGTCAAATAAAAAAGGGCGCACAATCTTAATTAAAAATCTATACACCAGAATATTTCAACTACCTTTAAATATTAAGGGCCAAACAAAAGCTTAGTCTTTTGAAAAAAGGAAACAAAGCAAAGCTATACCTACCCACCAGGTAAATAACATTAAAATTAAGTACCGATTTAAATAAATTTTATATCAAACACATAATTATTGGGAATCAAAACGAAATGACCCATAAAACTGATAAGCTGTCTTTGCAGAAAAGCATTTTTAATAGCACCTCGAAGATTTATGGGCTGTTTAGGATATGTTTGTTCTTTTATTGTTAAGTTAACTCAAATCGCTTAAAAAATCAATGAAAAGAAAATCAAGAAAAAAATATTCAGGTTTTTATTTTAAAGCTACGTTTCAGATCTGTTAGGTACAGTCATAATATGTAATTATACATTTTCATTGCAATTTGAACCTTATCACAAGCGAATAAGTTGCGAAGTGTGTACATATTAATGCACGTGACTGTGCAGCTTTATTCGTTTATTATTCATCAACAATCATTTGGTGCTGATTTGTAATGGCAATGGCAAGAGAAAAAGGCGAATAGATTCGTAAGTTCTTTAAGCTTTACTACTGACTATATATTTTGTACGAAGAATGCTAACGTTATGACTTTTCAGACTTCACATAGCATTCAACATGTGTCGTGGGTCATTCGACAGCTTCATTCAACATCCGAGCTATTTTTAACGAGGCATTACATAAAGAATTTAGTAAAATTAAGCCTATCTGAAATTATTCTCTCCATCTTTATAATACCTCTAAATTTGTCAAACGTGACATCAGATGGTCTTGTAACCTCTGGTGTTCTGCCTACCCCATAAGGGATACAGGCGTGACGTTATGTATGTATGTAAATGTAAAATTAATAATTTCTCAATTAATGTTAATTATTTGTTCCGAAACGGCAGAATAAGTTTGAAATCTTGAATTTCAAGGGGAACGGTTACGAGAATTATAAGAAAACATGAACAAGTTTTATTTAATTATTAGTTATTAGCCCATAAGTTTACATAAATAACTATGAGACGCGCCTAACTAACGAAGGGCTTACCTTATTGGGGTATATCGCGATATGTGGTAAGACACCTGTTTTTTTATAAAAAAACATATTAACGAAGTTAATAAATAACACATTTTGATTAACGCTTTTTCCGTGTTCATAAGAAATTAAATATCATTCCACTTAATATAAAATTGGGATATTATTAAACACCAACAAAAAGTACAGAGAAGTTTGGACTGTTTGCACATGGTCCGAATCAAAATGGATTATTGGAGACGTTGGCTACTGGGTAATGATCCAAGAAGGTTCAAAGACAAACAATAAGAAATAGTTTATAAAGGCTGACCCAGGAAATAATTATTCAAAGAAGATAAAAATTCAAATTTGAGGCATCTTTGGGAAAGCGCAACTTTCAGTGTTCGAACCCCGACCAAGCGTCAAAATTGGTCGCCGCTCAATACAATCAATCAATAGAAATTGTGACACTTGCATTGTCTGTGTACATGTATGTCTGTAGCTGCACCTATAACTTCGAATTTAATTATTTGTATCAACTAAGCAGCCTCAAAAAAATATCAGATCGACCGCTAATTAATAATATAAAAATAAATTCAACAAAAAATGTATTTTCATTTTCAATTAAGTTATCGTAGGCTGGAAATAAATTAAGAAAATATGATAAGAATTTTATACGTTAAACTATTCGATAAGTAGTACTTTTAAATTTTGTATGTTATATTTTTAGTTCAAATCATTACACACAATCTCACTGCGGCTCGGCTTTAATCAACTATCTTAAAACTACGGTAGCTTCATTTAATAATGAATAATGGTTAAGAAAGTATGCGATAACGATTGACGTTTGACTGATGAGTCTAACTTCTCATAGCTCATGCCATACTCGGACCCAAGTATAATTGACGCGTCTCATTAACTAACATGATTCATTTCCCAGCTAAACCAATATACGGTAGCATATTAATAAGCCCAAATAATTGCCTTCGCCTTTCACTAAGCATGCTTATACAAATATGGTGTACAGGTCTATTTAATGACTACAAGTAATTTAGAGGTCCTCTTCATAATTTCACATAAGACATAAATAATTCCACTTCCTCATTCGTCTGCAAATCATCCCATCACGCATAAAATACCGAGGCATCATAGCTTGACAGCGAGTATGTTTAGCGGAAAAGCCCGGCGGCCACCCGCGGTGCGGCCCACGGGCTAACACGAGCGCTCTCACCGGAATGCCTTCAACCAAACCATCTGAGAAATTACCATCCCCGTTGACAAACGGTACCTAAATCCCTGTGATATTCTAGTACTCGCTCCGTGGTCAATTTCAATAGCAATTTATCTAACGGCACCATTATTTCTCGTACTTAGAAGATGGTAATAAATTCTCTACGCAACTTTTGCATAAGAATTATGACATTTTATGATGGAAACTAATGTTAATTTTACGCTATAAAACTGTCAAAACATGTAGTACATAAATTTTAATAAAATAATAACTTTATGTGAAGTAAAATTGGTGAGCAACACTATGTATAATGAAGTCATTACTATACAGAATACATACTGACATCTGCAGATGAATATGAAAATTAATACGTCAAGGTGCAAACAGCCTTACCTTGTTGAATACAAATCGACACCTACAACAAAGAACAAGTGATATTCGAATTCAATAAACATAATACTGAAATCTAATCGGGCATAATAGCAGGCGTTGGCCGGCCTGTCCGCGAGTTTCCCATGGGCAGCCGGGTTCCACGAACATTTAACATAGGTTTAAACATGGTCGGTATGTTATTTTTCGCGGATCAGATACTTGTCACGTAGTTACATGACTTCATTTTGATATCGCACCTGATACCACGCTGCGAGCTTTATCGACCATTGTTTTTTTCTGACCCGCAAGACGTGCATCTATGCCGGCGCTTAAATTTTTGAATTAAGAATGCATGTCGTGATAATAGAGACCTGTTTTTTTTATGAATGTTTTGATATATTTGATTAAAATAGAAATATTCTAGATATTATTATGCCAAGATGAAACCTACTTGCGTTAAGATTGTTGACCCGTAAAAGTTTTGTTCTATTTCGTGAGTGTCGTGATTCGTGACAAAATGAAATAAACTCAAAATAAACGATGTTTGTTTTAGTAAACTTCAGAACTTTAGTTGCGTGTTATTATTTCTGGTAAGGATTTTATTTTCTTTTTTCCAAGTTAAATGGACATAGTTTAATAACCACAAAGCTATCAAATATGCGTTTCGAAAAATCTTCGCCTAGATCGAAATAATACGAATATTTGGAGCTCCTTGACGTCACTCAAAGTAAGGTAGTGTTTATGTTATTAATAAAATACTTATTCCATGCTGGACTGGGAGCGAAAGAAAAACGTAGAATGTGCCAGCTGCTTCTCTTCCCGGGCATACTGTAAAAGTCAGTTAAGGGACTGAGGTTTTAAAGGCGTTTTTGTGGGCGATAGGCTGACCCCCTATCATTACAATAGTCTCTCTCCATCTTTATAATACCTCCAAATTTGTCAAACGTGACATCAGATGGTCTTGTAACCTCTGGTGTTCTGTCTACCCCATAAGGGATACAGGCGTGACGTTATGTATGTATAGAATACTTCCAAGGTGATTTTAGTTGAATTTTACTTAATACTCGAAAGACAATCACTTACATTCAATAAAAAGTTGATCATAAATGTACTAACCGTACCCAAACGTGAAAGAAAACATTGTAAAAAGTACCACCATTCAACAATTAATGCATAACCAAACAAACCAAGATTCAAAGAATGATTGTTACTCCTCTAAACATAGGATAACACACACCATATGCTTTATAGAGCTAAACTTTTTGCGGCAATTAACAACTCTATAACAGGCTCAGAGATTAATAGCAAGGAAACCCCTCTAGACAAAAAAATGTTTAACGACATGCCAATTAGAGCAATTACTCCCCGGAGACCAACCAAGACGATACACGGTTCGAATGCTGTTTCCTATCTGTAACCAGGAACACGTGAGATTTCTAGAGTTCTTTTTTTTTTTTTTTATATTGTAAGGATAGGACGTTTGTCTTCCATGCCACCTGATGGAAAGTGCGCATGAAGACTATGGTGTTACACGTCCATCCACGAGAAACGTATTCACTCGACACTTAAAAGTTCCAGGACTGTAGTGGTCAGGAAAAACAGACGCAGGCAGATTGTTCCACACCTTGGCAATCCGTACCAAAAAGGAACTATCGAAGCGTTTTGTTCGACTTCTTGGTATATCCACTATATACGGATGGAAGTTCTGTCTGCGTCTGGTAGTCCGGTGGTAAAAAGGGGTGGGTTCAATTTGGTCAAAAAGAGCACTCGCACACTCACCAAAATGTAGCCGATAAAAGACTGTCAAACAAGCAACCTTACGACGATGCTCCAGCGTCTGCAATTTTTTATTTGTAAGGTTGTTGTTATTTATGAGTTTTCGGGCTCTTCGGTCAACAGAGTCTAGCGCTTCGAGCTGGTATTTGGCAGAACCATCCCAAAGGTGACTACAGTACTCCATGCAAGACCTCACTTGGGCTGTGTATAAGTTGAGGAGCCGTTCAGGGCTGAAGTACCGCCGGACCTTCGAGATGATACCCAATTTTTTGGAAGCCGTTTTTGCCATAGACTCAATTTGTTGTCCGAAGTTTAATTTGGACGTTATAGTGACGCCCAAAAGCCCTAGTTGATCGGTGATGGGAACAGATACATTCTGGAAAGTGGGCGTAAGAGTAAAGGTGCTCTTTTTTGCGGAGAATAGACACGCTTGTGTTTTGGAGGCGTTGAATTTGACCAGGTTAGATTCGCCCCAATCGGACACATTCCGCAAGGTCGAATCAACGCGCTCAATCATAGACTCTCTCAAAACCTGGATTTCATGGGCGCTCGTTCGCGCATTGGATATATATCTCTCAACAACAGTGCTGTCATCAGCATATCCAATAATGCCTGGTGTTAGGAGGTCATTAATGTGCAGCAAGAATAAAGTTGCAGAGAGAACAGATCCCTGAGGTACCCCGGCATTAATTGCCATTAGGTCAGAGGAGTAGCCGTCTAAGACTACTCGAATCGACCGTTCCCTCAGAAAATCAGATATCCAGTCGCAGAGCCCGGTCGGTATGCCATATGCTGGAAGCTTGCTTAAGAGACCATCATGCCAGACCCTGTCAAAGGCCTTGGAGATGTCTAAGGATACAGCTATTGCTTCACCATGACCCTCCAAGGCCTCACTCCATAAGTGTGTGGCATACACGAGAAGATCGCCGGTCGAGCGTCCACAGCGGAAACCATATTGGCTATCGCTTAGGAGCTCGTTGGTCTCAAGGTATGCCAGGAGTCGATTGTTCAATACACGTTCCATGACTTTACAAAGTATGGAGGTGATTGAAATTGGTCGATAGTTGACAGGATCAGCACGGCTTCCCTTCTTCGGTACTGGTTGTACGTTAGCCAGCTTCCAGGATTTGGGGACTTTACCAGATTCCAAAGAGAGTCTATAGAGACGCGTCAAAACGGGAGACAACTCAGCTGCGCAACGTTTCAACACCACTGCAGGAATACCGTCTGGACCGCTAGCCTTATTCTCGTCTAGATGCAGCAAGCACTTAAGAACCTCCTTTTGGCGAATATGAACGGTACCCATTGTAGGACCGAACTGAGGTAATTGGGGTGGGATTTTACCTTGGCTATCTAGACGAGAATTTTCCGCAAAGATACTGGCAAATAAATCCGCCTTTTCCTTAGCGGTGTGGGCCAGAGAACCGTCAGGTTTCCGCAGAGGCGGCAGCGAAGGGCGACAAAAGTTCGTTTCGACCGACTTGGCGAGGGACCAGAAAGCTTTACTTCCCGAGGGGTATGAGGCTATTCTGTCTCCGATACAGCCTATGTGGGCGAAACGAGCTCTCTTGATCACCTTTTTGCAGGACTTGGCGGCAGCATTGTACCTCTTTTTGTGTTCATGCGAATCCACGGCTTTGCTTCTGCGAGCGGTTGCCCAGGCTTTGTACGCTTCTCGCTTACGCTTTTCAGCGGAAAAGCATTCAGCACTAAACCATGGGCGAGCTTTGGTTTCAAGGGATAGATCAGCGTAGGGAATGAAGAACTCCATTGCTTGACCTATCACACTTGAGACTGCATCAGCGCAGCACGATGGATCGGTTGATGTAAAACAAGCTTGCCGCCACGGATAAGATGCGAAGAAATGTCGCATTTCATCCCAATCTGCCGACTTGTAACGCCATACTCGCCTAGAACCACTTGGTCGGGTGTCAGGTGGCGAGTACTGCGATACAGATTTCACCAGACAGTGATCGGATGTCCCTAAGGGTGCAGTGACGGACACCGAATATCTGTCCGGATCGGTTGTCAGCAGAAGGTCCAGGCAGTAAGCAGTGTGGCCAGCAACGTCTGGGATGCGCGTAGGCTCGTCAACAAGCTGAGAGAGGCCATGAGTGAGCGAAAACTTAAAAGCCTCTCTACCAGCATGGTCAGTGTCCTGAAACGGGTATAACCACTGTCCGTGGTGTGCGTTAAAATCCCCCAGGAACACCAACTGCGCTGTGGGAAAACGTTGCTGAACCTTGTCCGCTGTACTGCTGAGATAGTCCATAAGCCTCGTTGTCTCTCGATCTCCGCTGTGTGACCGATAAATACCAGCGTATACCATTTGGTCTAGGCCGGTATCTATGTGAACCCACATAACTGAAAGGTCCGGCACTTCTAAGTAACGGAGACGCTGACAACAGATCTTGTCACTGGCATACATGCACACCCCGGCGTGCGGGTGGAATTTGGACTCCAGGATGTAACCTGGGTAACAAAGGTATGCCGAGTCTGACGGATCACAGATCTGCGTCTCCGTTAGGAAGAGTAGGTGGGGTCTCTCCGTCTCGAGGTGGTGGTGGACATCATTGAGATTGGAGTGCACTCCTCGGATGTTACAGAAGTGCACTTTAAACGAGAGGAAGTGCAACCGCTGTGTTACCTTACTCTTCTTTGGACCTTTCATTAGATTTGGAGTGGAGTGAATAGGGAGGAGAACAGAAGTTGAGTGAAGCGCTGCAAATGGAACCAAGCAACTCGATAGGGGTGACGCACCATTGGGAAACTCGCTTGGAGACTGCGGGGACGCCCGAACCCCCCCGAGTTCGCCATCGGGTCCTCTCAAACCGGTCGCCAACCGGCACGATGGAGCCTCCCGGGATTTTTCGCGAGGTGGCGGGGCAGCCTTTTGCATGTGGCTGGCATGCTACTTGGGCCCCCTACTACCTGCGGTCGGCCAGCGGTGCACCGTGCTTCGGATCCCGCTACCCTCCAAAACGAGTTACCCGGTGAGTCATTATCCTACGAGTTGTAAACAGTTCTCCGATGCAGCACGATTACTCAGACCTGTCCTCCTCAATGGCTACACTAGACATCATGCCGGAACGCAACTAGGTTACTTGGCGGCATGGTTTTGTCTAGTGGGTGGTGACAAGCCACGGCCGAAGCCTACCACCAGATTTTACTGCTCGTTTAGCACCACCCAGGGACCACGTACAAGGCATCGAGGGCTAAACCTTGCGGACGCGAGCAGTTTCCAGTCCCCTTCGTGAAATAAATGGTTACTAGAAAACTCTTTTACAAAGTATTAAGTTTTTTAAATTAAAATAATAAGCTACATAAAAAATGTATTCTCAAGCTTTCTTTTGGTATAAACTGCAGTTTAGGGAAATTCAAAGTGTTTTTTATCGTTTTTAAAACCCTTGTTCAACCTAAATCGACCCTGACGGCAATTATGAAAAGGTTGAAGATGAAATCAGCACAAAGGCTTAAAAAGCCACAGGCTCTTCATAGACATGACCGGAACACGTCACCTTAGAAGCAGTGACATTTGGCGGCAGACTTTAAAGAGCGAGTCCTGAAGCAGTCCAAGCGGGGATCACTCGGATTATTCGCCTTTTATCCAGGGGCGCTAAGGGTATCAACTGAAGCGACGGCTGATGAGCGCACACAAAGATCTAAGGCAATTCCCTACCATGTATGTACTATTGAATATTACAAAACACTGATTTTCCGTTCCATTTTACAAATTATACTGAGCTCTAGGCAACAAATCAAGCCAAGCTGTCACTTTCCCCAAGTATTTGTTTAACTTCGATTAGAAACAGTTTGCAGTTCCGCCCGTTTACGCAGCACTATGTATTAATGCGGCGGGCGCCCGGGAGACTCGCGCATTGCTTGGATTCCCAGCATACTTCCTGCAATGATATGCTCTCCTGGTTTTTAATTATTTTATAGTTTATTTGAAATCTTTTGGATGTTTAAAGATTTATCACCCTTTTTATCTGCTTACTTTAAAAATCTGTACGGTGCCATCCAAACGAAGATAGTATTTTGGTTTAATTGAATTTTTTGAGCGTCCTAACTTAATAAAATTTTAGAAACAACTGATGCAAAATTACACTCTCGAATCAAAAGATTTTACGTGGAAAAGAAAAAGATTTTACGTTTTTAGAAAATAGAAGAGCCGCTCTTTTAGCTGGCTTAGAACAACTATACCTCTCTGGGTTAGAGGGTCGTAAAAAACGACTAATCAGAGTGACCACCGCTCGGTTTTAGGAACCCCTCTGGGTTCGCCTGCCTAGCAACCATCCTTCATACAAAAACTGTCCCAAATCACCGCCTCGACTTGAAGAGTTAGTTCCTTCGTAAACTCAAGGTTTGTCATCTTCGACCTCACCTACCATCAGGTGAGATGGAGGTCAAAAGGGGGTTAAGACAAAGTGAGAAATAAGATATACCTAGGTAATAGAAGAAACTTATAACGTAGGTACTCTCAGTTTTCATTGAACATCTTTCGTTTATACGTACCCGATCTAGCTACAGCCCAACATTTATGTAAATAAAAGCAATGGCTACACAATGTAATGTCAGCTATAAAGACTGGTTACTTTCACTCATTATAACGAAGCTGACAAGGGCCTAGTGTTCCGCGGTGATATCGTGTCTATCTCTCGATAAATCAGCACGGCGCGGCAGGTGGTTGGTTATCGATTTCGACATCTGGCTCCTAACTCTAGCTGCTCCGGACATACTTTTAATATTACCCACTAGAGGGATGCAAAAGTGTATAGTGCGCTTTCTCTTACTTTTTATAACTGTATTATATTATATATAAGAAACTATGTTACTCGATTCAGAAGATTTAATGTAGTTTTTATTTTTGAAACGACAAGTCGCACTGTACAGTGCGAAACATTTTTATTGTCAGAACACGAATTAAACAAGTCGTCATTTTCAACGGCATAAGTACTAATAAAAGGTTATTTGACATTCAAAAATACCACACTAAGGGCGGCTTGCGTAACATTTGGTCTAAACAGAATTTAGTTAAATGAGTTTATCTTGCTAAATATGTTTAGCCTAAATACAATAAAAAAGGTTTGACAGTTCGTTAAACGTGATTAGTGCCTAAATTTTTGTTGTGCAAGACGCTAATTATAGTTAGCAGACTAAATGCGTTTACGTCGCTCTTAAACTGTATTTAACGACGATGTGCAAGCCACCCTTAATCAATACTGATATGCTGTCAGTCAACAAAGTCTTATAAAAACAATAATGATAGATCGTACGTTTGAGAAACTGTTATCCCTTATGTATGAAAACTAGAAGACTTGCCAAAGAAATGGACAATTGAAAAAATCTCTTTTTTATAGTTGAGTGAAAATGAGGAGATTGTTCTATTGAGATAGGTACGTTTATTATTAATAGGAATTACGAATAAGAGATAAAATCATAATATTTTCTAACAGTAACATTAATATTGTCTTAAGTTTTCACGATTCATAATTTCAATAAAACTACTTTTTAACCGGATTAATCGCGTATAATTTATATTTACATTTTACCTCGACGTTTCGGTGTCTTCGCAGACCCCGTGGTCAAGAGGTACTCAGCTTTTCAAAAGTGTCGGTCCGGCAATATTTTACAGTATGTACTAAACCCATGTATTCTACCTTTAATCTTATCTTCACTTAACATCAGGTGAGACTGAGGTAATACGCTGGTCTCAAAAATATACCGGTAAAGAAATATTTTATTTTTTATTCAAAACAATAAAGTTTTATCTCGAAACAAAATAAATTAAACAAACGTACAGGTTCAAAACAACAAAAAACGATCAGCCTCCGGAATCATGGAAATATACATTTTAATACAATGCAATTAAAGTTAAAATCAACACTGTTTTCGGTTTGTAATAAATCCCATGTCAGTTGATCATGACACGTGTCCGGTGTTCCAGGAGCTGTCAGAGTGACGTAATGATATTTTATTTATGACGTTGACGTCCAGCGTCTGATACCATGATACCACGATGGTGGCGATATGTTTTCTATCTACATCGGCATTTTTTATTTATGATGTACCTTAGCTAACATAAACTTTTCAAAAAAAAATTAAGCAGATATTGTAACTCTTTACATAGGTAGGTTTTACTTAAAGAGTATGCAATTTAAAGAGACTGACTTCTAGTACCATAAATTAATCGAATTTAATCAGAGTAAATTTTCTTAAAATACAAAATCAGATTACTGATTTGTTTATCGAATCTTTCAGACTCATTAAGTCCGAATACAAATATTGACAATAATAATATTGTTGATTTTAATCAGCAATTGAGTTCTTAATATTTGATATGAATTTCAAAATATGTACGTCGAACACATCTCTTACAATTCGTATGCATATTTTCATACATTTTAACTACGGGGAGCCTCATATTTAAGATTATCCTTCAAAAGCTTTGCATCCATTATTAATATCTCAAGAGTAAATATCTAGAAATACCAAGTCTTTACTTTACCCATACACTCGTGAAATTATTGTAAATGAGATGTCCGCACTGCGCGCATAAAAATGTAGGCTTACAATATCCTTTAATAGTTAATTACTCATAATCATATGGATAATATACCGTATTAATATATTCATACCATAAAGATTATAAGTGTTAGAATTAACTACAATAATCCGAATAAACTATTGGCGGCATGACATTAAATCAACACGTAATAAAGTAATTTAACTTATATTTTACGCATTTCAAAGAAAAAATATGTGAAAGGAAGTTACAATTACAATTTAAAATGGCTATAACTTATTATTAGATGATACTGTAATTAGAATTTCATCCCACAGCCACGGATGCGATACTACCACCCGGTTTTTATAAATTATTCTCACAAAAACACTACGAATGATATTAATATTATATCGAAAGTCTAATTATGAATTATGCTCACATAAATCGTTGTCTTTTTGACTACGACATAGCCGGGATTCCATGCTGATACGCGAGCGCCTTCTCTCTCCAATACACCGAGTTGAAAAGAGAGAGAGATAATTAAAACGGTACATTAGCATAAACAAATAAAACGCTCCATTAAGAATTCAATTTACAATCTTTGGAATCAGTTAAATTAGTCGCAGTAAATAATATCTCGGGAACGGTGTGGAATTATCAAAATATGGTCCAAGTAACAAGGTAATGGAGATCACTTCTACGTAAAATGTTAAGACTGTGTTTCTTTACGAATGTAGGTATGTTAAGGCTTTATGAGTCGGACTGGTATTCTTAAATTCCGATAACCACACTCAATTTTCACGACGAAATTATGCAGATTACAAATCCTAGGTAAACAAAATAGGATGAATGACTTTTAAACTTTTAAATTCCATAGAATTCAGTTATTAGCGACCTACCTATATACCTAAATTTCATTCATATTCAGTATTATTCTTTATAACCTCAACTAAAAACAAAAAAAAAACACTTTCACTTAATTTCATTAAATAGTTGAACCTACGTAAGAACAATCAATTTCCAAATGACAATACAATGACAGCTAATGTAATGCTCAAATTTGATTCCGAAAACATTTCGAGATATAACTAATATCAATAACATTTCAGTGACTGCGCCCGCCCCTGCTCTGGCGCCTACGAACCTTTAACGCCGCGGGGATGCTTTGTTCAACCTTTTAACTGCATCATATTCGGTTACCTGTCTGTATCGTACGCTTATACTGGACATCGATACCACAGATACTCGATAAAAAACATCGCTACTAACACAGGCAGAAATCCCTTTTTAAACTTTACAACTCAACCTTTAAGATTAATTTTTGCTAGAAACTAATGTTGGATATTACGTTTTTAATAATATGAAGCAAAATGTTATAATTTTCAATTTTACTACACGCAGAACACACAAGAATAACAATAAATTGTGGAACAAAGACCTTATGTCACACCTTATTTGAGACTCATTTTGTCAGTATATCTCTGTTTTACATCATAAAACTTTATATTATTTGTTTAATAGCTAAGGAATGCTATTTTTTATTTGATAAGCCATAAAACACACGATTTATTTCTTGCGTTTTATTTAATGAGATGAGGATATGAAGCATGTATTATATTTATTAGATGGCGCGAGATTTGCGATACGATATAGTAGGAATGTTTTATTGACTGGACATGCGCAGCCTGGTTTTATAATTAGACATACGTGTTTACCGTTCTGCAAAAACATACGAAGTGCGCAAAGATAAGCGTGATACATATTTCTATTCAACTAGAGATATCGGCAGGGCGCATATAACATGAAAACCCGGGTTGATTTTGTCAGAGCAGAGCTAGCTATTTTTTAGCTATATTTAGATGTTCGTATGAATTGATGGTAGCGGAAGTTATAATGTTATAGAGGGCGCTTAATGCAATGAAAGACTGATTGTTATCCGATTCCAGCGCTGCCACGGTTATATCATGAGCATAGAGAAATATTATACTTAGGAATAGAGAGCGTTTTGCAGATTTTTGGGAATCGCATTTGCTACTAACGCCGCTTATCAGTCGGCCCCAAACTAATGTATCAATATGTAGATCTGCGTATATACAACGTCATTTTATGTTCATTTGAAATCCAGTGCTCGGGTCAAATATTTTCGTTCAAAAAATTGGTGGTGTACAAAAATTTTTGGTATTATCATAAAAACTCAGCAAGTGTCAAGCCTCTTGTAGTCTCTTGCTTCTGACGCGCGAGTGAGGACACCACGCTCGCGGCTCTCGCTCGCTACCGCTTCATATGGCGTAGGTACAGGTAGGTAGGTACATCCTTCTAAAGTCAAGTTTGAAGACTTCAAGCTCAAAATTTTCTAAGAAATATTGATTTTGAAGTCTTCAAATTTGACTTTGGGGAGACTTAAAATAAGAGAATGCAATATCGAATTGGGCCAAATATTTTGATTTTCACCAGCACACTAAAATATACAAAAACCACAATTGAATACAATTATTTACAACCAAATTGCAATTATTTACAAAACAAAATATATATTTTTTTAATAGTATAATGAATGTTAGAAGTACCTAGCGTCATCTAACGTCAAGTAGTATTACTATAAAAGTTCGGGGCCTACCGTTAGATAGAGTCACTGTCTTTGAAGAAACTGAGCTAATAAGCTTTTGTCCCCCCCTCATCTTGAGGTAGGATGATGGCAATTGACAGAGGACGGTTAGGGAAGTTAGGCGGGCGAACGCATCTCAAACTGACGTTTAATAGTTAGGTCGGCTATAATTACGTTTAGCATTTGATTATAATTGTGAATAAAGCTGGGGTTTTACCCAAGCTCACACTCTCAGTACTAAGTACAGGCCAAGTAATTAATTCTATCGTGTTTCTAAGCCTCAATATTAGGAACGTAATGTAATACATAATGAAGATTGTCTGGTAGAAATGGCTCTAGAGTGTTAAGACCGCCCAGATGTTGACTAAAATTAATGTTGACACTAAATAAAAATTATATTTATAAATAAATAAATATTTCTGACACTCACACAACATTATCTAGCCCAAATTAAGGTTCTTAAAGAACTTGTGTTATGGATACTAGATAACTGATATACTTAAGAAATATATAAACATACATATTGAATAAATACATATTTTTTATTAGAATAAACTTAAATAAACATATAAACATCTATGACTTGACGACTAATATCTGTGTTCATCACACAAATATCCGCCGCCGCCGGGATTCGAACCCAAGAACTCTGGCATAGAAGGCAATTTAAGTTACCGCTACACCAGCCGGTCGTCTTAATTATAATTATTAATATATAATAATTATTTACTTAAATATTCTATTTTACTATGTGCACTGAAGTATTAAAAAATAAATTATGATACCTGATGCAATTGTCATACTTATCTGCTCAACAGATACTTAGTCTTTTTGAACCAAAGCTAAACAAGTTTTTGAATAATATGAGGAATCTTTACGAAAACCAAAATCGGGTATAACATTTAAACGGATAACTTACAAGTTATGTTTACATACCTCAGTATCAATCTTCTTGAACTCCGCGTCGTCCTCGTCCACTTCAAAGTAGAGCTCCGTGTTTGTAAGAGAGACGGTCCCAGGGGCCACCAGCCCGGGCGCTACCAGCCTGGCTTTCGTACTTATATTCACTGGCCCTATAAACAAATCCAATTTTATGATTTTGTGCTCGAGAAAACATAATTTGATGATACAATAGTTGCAAAAAACTGCAGACCCAAGAGCATCGTCGACCCTAGAGCATCGTCGTAAGGTTGCTTGTTTAACCGTGTACTACAGGATACATTTTGGTGAGTGCGCGAGTGCTCTGTTTGAGCAAATTGAACCCTCACCCTTTTACCATCGGACTACTAGACGCAGACAGAACTTCCATCCGTATGTGGTTGATATTCCGAAAAGTCGAACTAAGCGCTTTGACAGTTCCTTTTTGATACGGGTCGCCAAGGTTTGGAATGAACTGCCTGCGTCTATTTTCCCGGACCAGTATAGTCCTAGTACTTTTAAGCGTCGAGTGAATAGGTTTCTCGTGGATGGACGTGTACCACCTTAGTCTTCATGTTCACTTAACATCAGGTGTCATGGAGGACAAACGTCTCATCCATATTTTATAAAAAAAGAAAAAAAAAACTATAGCTTGCCCCTTAAATTTTTTTAACGGCAAATTGCATTGCTTACATCATTGCTTACTATTGATTTGAGGAAACCCTTGGCTCGTTATGCTTCTAGTAATATTATATTATAAAAGATATATTACATTTTCTACTAAGCTCGGATTAAAAGCAAATATCTAGTAATATAGTATACAGCGCAAATCAGTCGAATGTATGCGTCATTCTCATAAATTCTCCTACAATATTTCAAAAGCAATGGTTGATATAAAACCATTGCTTAGTATTAATATTAGGATAAACTTTGACCCATCCGCTTCTTTCTAGAAGTCGGGTCACCTGGATGCATCAGTTTTAATTAAATAAAAATTAAAAATATCATACTTAATAAAGTTTAATAAAGGTTAAGAAAAAGAAAAGTTCAGACAGTAGCAAGTTAACACATTTTTCATTTATTATCTTCAGTAACTTTGGATGTTAAGTATGTTTCTCTACTTCCCTTTTTTTTTTCATTTCACAAAGAATCAAGAATCTTAGACAATTGAGATATTTTGTTGATGCATCATATCTAGTGAAAAAACAAAACGTTCCCTAAGATTAAAAAGTTACATTTAAATTGTTACATTAAAATATTAAATTGTCGTGGTTAAAAGTTGAAAGTAAACACGGATATTTTAACTTAAGGGTCGGCCTATAAAAAACGTCAAATTTATCAATAGTTTCGTTGCTATGCCAGCAAAAAGTAAAATCTCACGAAGACTAGGCCATAATAAACTATAAGAAGATGTATGCATCTCCCTCATTTCTTTGAAGATTTTTTGTTGGTCACATTAACTTTTGTTACTTTCATCGCTTCATTGCACCTTGTACAAGGCTTTCATAAACTAAGAAGTGATAAGGCTAGCAGCTATAATGACTGGTTTAGCAAAATATCCCTGAGTGTAAAATACTCCTACAATATTTCAAAAGCAATGGTTGATATGACACCATTGCTTAGTTTTAATATTAGGATAAACTTTGACCCATACGCTTCTTCCTAGAAGTCGGGTCACCTGGATGCATCAGTTTTAAAATTAAATTAAAAATATCATATTTAATAAAGGTTAATAAAAGTTTAGAAAAAGAAAAGTTCAGGCAGTAGCACATTTTTCATTTATTATCTTCAGTAACTTTGGATGTTAAGTCCATTATTTTTTTCATTTCACAAAGAATGCATCTAAGACAATTGAGATATTTTGTTGATGCATCACATCTAGTGAAAAAACAAAACGTTGAGATTAAAAAGTTACGTTTAAATTGTTACATTAAAATATTAAATTGTCGTGATTAAAAGTTGCAAGTAAACACGGATATTTTTACTTAAGGGTGCCGGGCGCCGGCCTATAAAAAAAAGTCAAATTTATGAATAGTTCCGTTGCCATGCCAGCAAACAGTAAAATCTCACGAAGACTAGGCCATAATAAATAATAAGAAGATGTATAACGCATCTCCCTCTTTTTTTGAAGATTTTTTGTTGGTCACATTAATTTTTGTTACTTTCAACGCTTCATTGCACCTTGTACAAGGCTTTCATAAACTAAGAAGCGCTAAGGCTAGCTATGATGACTGGTTTAGCAAAATATCCCTTAGTGTAAAGAAAAACAACTAGAACACGATTTTACTAGCGAAGAAGCATTTAAAAATTAATAGCTAAGTTTAATTTGGTGATGATGACAATCGTTTTCATAGCAGAAATCCATTTTTAAAAATGATTCTTTCAAGAATTGCGCTCACTTTTTTACATACCTACTTGATTTGTTGACTTGATTGATTGACTGCTCATTTAATATTTTTAAAATAGGATCAGTTATGGGTTTGACCAATTTTGACTGATCACACATCTAATCACACCTCAGTGTCTGCTATCTCAATAAATATAATATTAAAAAAAAAAGTTAATCTCACCAGTTAGATCAGCATCAATTTCTCTATCATCTAACAAGAGTTCAGCATCGTCGAGGAGTTCTGCGGCGGCTGGGGTAGGCAGTTGTGCTCCGCGACCGCCAATACGAGCGTGCAACTCTTCTGTAGCCTGTATTGGGAAAGAAAAAAAATCACTCGACTAATTTCTCGAATAAATTGTATGGTAACTTTGAATCCCTCGAATTTCGCAAAGTACTAATTAAAGAAAACAATAATGTTTAAAATAAACTCACAATAACATAGAATTGTTTATTAAAATACATAATACCATATAAAACGTGACATCCACTGAAAATAAGATAATATTAATAAAAAATCTATAAAAAATATTCAAAGTTACCGAAGATAACCGTACATAAAGAGGTATTAAATAATGATTGTACATAGTAAAATTATTATAATTATTTTTAGGTATGTAGTTAATACATACCTAAATACATTATCACAAAGAACCAACATTGAAATAGGGTGAGTGGGGGGAAGATGGAAAACGGGGTAAGATAGAAACTCAACAATAACGCCACATCTAGCAGATTTTTTGAAGTGTTTGTAGCACTGTTTAAGCCGCCATTTAATTGTCTCCTATGCCATAGTCAATGCTCGAAGGTTATTGCACAGAAACATGTTTTTATAACAAAATTAAACAATCTGACTTTTTGCGTGATTCTTCAAGTATTTTTATCTTACCCCGCATCCTGTTACTTTCATTAAAAGCTAGGTACAACTGATTCTTTTGGACACATAATAATTACTTTTTATTTACGTTTGAGTAATTAAATAGATTTTTGGCCATTACTGGTATTTTAAGAATTGACACAATTTTCTATCTGTACCCATTACATTTTGATGGGGTAAGATGAACATATCAATTTTTGAGTAAGATATTTGGAATAATTGTATGCTACCAAATGTGAAAAATGTAACATAATCAGATTTTTTGTTTGTTGCTGATTTCACCTTTAATTTTTATTATCAATTTTACTTTAAACAATCACTCAGCAATGTTTGAGAACATCCACTTCGATCTTTCCCCGGTGGGGAAAAATTGAAATACAAAAATCAAAATATTTATCTTGTCTTTGTTTCCTTAGGCGTTTTGACGCTTGAGTCTGTTATTTTGTTTTCAGGGCATTAAATTCCATAGACTAGTATTGACAAGAATGTATGTCATTCTCTTAAGCGATTTTAGAAAAATAGTTTGATCTTCCCCGTCACCTTTCCGTCTTTCCCCTGTTTTATTTTTGTCCATTGCAAATGATGCTTGGTGCGGTATTCATTACTTTATAGATTTAAATCAAATTGAACAAACTAGTTTAAAAATATACTCTCTGGTCGTCATATACAAGACATAAAATTTAAATTTTGATTAATGTGTAGTGTTTCACAAGGATTCAAAAACAACACTACTCATCTCATTAAAAAAACGTTCGATCTTGCCCCCACTCACCCTAGTTATTAAAGTAGAAAAAAAGACTGTTCTTAAAAAATCTCTTCAAAAACGCAACAGGCAATTAAAATTCACACGTGTACCAGATATTCAGAAGGAACGAAGACGTGGCCTCAACAGAAATCAAACCATACAAAACTAGAAAAAAACGTGACTAAAAGGGAAAGTTTGACAGAAACTTTCAAAACTCACAAAAAGCTCTCATCCTCTGACGCCCAAATGAAGGGTTGAATATGTAACACGAAATACTAGGAATACATCAGCAGACAGCAGTAGTTATAGAGGATGCAAGTTAACGTTAGTTTAACTAATTTAAATCATCAATATACTTATTGTTAAAATGGGGCATAGTTGGCAAAAAAAATGGCAAATACATTTTGATATCAACGAACGGGTTCACTTATTTGTAACACAAGTAACTAAGGACACATCAACCAACAAGAGTAGCTACATAATTTCTTCCTTCAACAATCCCACCCACCGAACTCGTTCAAGAAGTTCATCAAGATTATGAGCTTCAGTATTAAATTGTCAAAGTACCAGGAACACATAGCTTTACAAAGTAATATTTTACTCCTAACTTTTTGGGGTTCATTTGATAGGATAAAATCTATTCGTAATATTTTTCTTTGTGTTGAATCCATCCAAGTAAGTTTTAACAGTCCTTTTTTAATATAATTATGTACAATATCATTTGACTAGAACTTGCGCCTGAAACACGACACGTTTTTCGCAAGTTTTTTTTTTTAATAATTAGTATTTTTAGGCACTCTTCAAGAAACTATCGCAGATAAGCATAGTATTTGTTTTGCTAGGTTTGAAAGGGCAAAAATGTTTAAGTTTAACTATAAAATGAATATGGCAATTGTGTTTGTTAAATATGTAGTTTTGCATGCAATGAGAAAATATTTTGGCCGCTAAGAAAGTTATTCTCTCTTGCCAAAATATACAGGGCGGAATTTTGGAATGCCCCCTGGAGGGAAAGTAATCTAAATAATAGAGATAGCAAATTTTACTCCAAGGAAACATTCCTTTATTTTGGAAATATGAAATGTAGTTTTATTGCATCGATCGTTAGGGTCGCTCACAAGAATGAAATCTCTATAACATACAAGGTTAATTTAATGAAAAAAAAAAACATAAAATCTTCATTTTTAGATTTTTGTCCGTTCGATTTTAGGTGAAGCAAACAAACTTTCGAAAAATCTTTAAATGCAGTTTTATTTCTTTTCCAAAATAAAGAAATGTTTCTTTGGAGTGAAATTTGCTATATATATTATTTAAAATACTTTCCCTCCAGGGGGCATTCAACAATTTCACCCTGTATAAAGAAACAATTATAATAAAATTATTAAATAGAAAGTCATTCTGACAATTTACCTTATATCAAATCAAAACGCCTTATATTAATCATAATTTTGATTAAACATTTACCAGGAACGCAACACTTATAAGGAGCTTACCTGCAATATAGCATCAGCAGGAGGCGGGGCTCCGTCAGAGCGCACTATGGAAGCTCGTTCGTGCCTACTGCCGCGGGGGTCGGGCACGAAACGACGGCGCCTCCTGGCATCGTCTTCCCAGGAATCCAATTTCCAGAACTGTGTTGTATTCCTGTCACAGGATTTATAATTTAAGGAATTGATATGTACATTGTACGCCTTGTAAATTTCGGACCACCTTGACAGAGAAAATTAAAGATGCGTTCACACCTTTACCAAGGCACTATAATTCAAAAGAATATAACAGAACATTCTAAAAAAAAAACTTCACAAAAACCCCAAAACTTTCAACAACAAAGTTGCTCCAATTTCACAAGGGTAACAGAGTTTATACAGAGTTTCGATTTGAATCATGATTCCAGGATCTCATGGTAAGTAAGCCACTCAAACATGATTGAGGAAAAATACTCTCAGCGTTGATTTAATTGCGCGTTATTTTTAAACAACTTTGACAGTTAGTTTTTCTACTACAAGTTGTGTGATTCTCATATCTCACAGATTAATTACTCAAATGGGACTAGGATACCAAAAAATCTAAGGAAGCTGCTAAAGGTTCATTCAAAGAAATGTAGTTTTTTTGTTCGATTTACCAGGACATACATCACTAAAACCCATATCATTTAATACAATTAGACATAATATTTTACTAGGACAGCATAGCCTTGGAAGGCATGGTTCGAACAAATTGAAGTTCAACCTGTTCAAAACGCGCCTTCCAGATTTATTAAGGAACTTTCCTGGATCTAAGAGAACTCTTTAAGAAACTCAACTCAAGTAAGAAATACCCTGTAAATAAATGGCATAATGTTTTTTAATAGACAAATAAATTACCATATACTTTTTATGTGGGTTTAAGTTTTCGTCATACAATGAAACCAATTATGGTCTTTTGCCAAAATATTTTTGTTTTATTTTGCAGTAAATACTAAGAAGTCTTAGATTATTGTTTTGCACTTAAATTGCTTCTCTTAATCTTACTAGAAGTCAGTCAAATCTGAGCAAAAACCTAACTATACTTGCAAATTACATTAAATGACTTCTCGTTTTCCATTAACACTTCTTATTACTGAGAGATTTTGCTTCACTCGTACAGTTATTTAAGAAATTCTGGACACTTATATCAAGAGTAAAATAGTTACCCGTGTAACTTATGCTTAGAATAGCCTTACCGCAACTGGATAAGCGTGTCGTAAAAGGCGAGTGAGCGGGTCACTGGGTGGTCGGATCCCGGCAAGGTCCGACTGGCTAGCGACCACCCTTTATGGAAAAACTGTTGCCAAATACTATCACACCGGCGATGACGTGTTCTGACAATATCTTATGAAAACCCTAAGGCCTTTCATCTTCGACCTCATATTTACCAATCATCAGGTAAGCTTCTCTTAAAGTGTAATCAAACCCCAGACTTGGTCCATAATAAAATAAGTGTTTCCTCGTTTTACTTTTCAAGGCAACAATTCCAGTGAACTCACAGTTTAGTAGCGGTGGCGTGCGTGAGCTTGTCCAACATTCGGGCGGCGCTGGCGGAGTCGCGGCGTCTCGCGGCCGCGATCAGCCGCTCGCAGGTTCGTTCCTCCTCCGCGCGCTCGCCGCCCGTACGTGCGCAGACGCACTGACGGATAAAGTTGATAAATACCATTATAAAATTAAAGGCAGGATGAAAACTGCGAAAGGGCTCGTTACATAAGATTTCGTTACAAAAGGTTATATTTTTTCATATTAAAATAGCACTTCATAATATACATAAAAAAGTAGGTACTTCGAGTAGCCTATGTAGCTAAGTTATAAGTAAGCTTATCAATTATAACTGATAAGTTATCAATTATACAATAAAAAAATAAATCACTAAGCACTATGTTCTGGCGAACTTTTAATTTTGTTATAAATAACGGCCCGCGTAAAATAGTTCTACCGCCCCTAGTTAAGCGTGTCGTTAAATACGACTAATCCAAGTGATGTTAGGACCCCTTGAATGTCCATCTGACTATCGAACACCCTTTATATAAAATCTGCCGCCAAATATCACAGCTCCTGCGATAATATCCTGCGGCTATGTTATGTTAGCATCTTCGATCTCATCTTCACTTACCTTCAGGTAAGATAGACGTCAAACGCGGAATTAGTCACCATTAAAAAACAACTCAAACATAAATACTAAAACAAACAGCAAGCTACGATAACATTGTAATTTTAATTATGTCGTCCATATGTGCTATATGATAAATACTTTAAAGGTTAAAGAATAAAAAACAATAATAAAAATATTTAATCACAGGCTCACCTCAAAATCTGCGTGTTTCAGCACATCATCAGCCCTCATCCTATTCAAGATGAACTCGGCTTCGTTAGCCACCCTCACTATGTGATCCCTCATCGCATGAGACAGTAGTCTTCCTTCGTTGATGAGCTCGATGAAGGCAAGGCCTGCGTGCTTCTGTAAAGAGTTCTGCCACTCTTGAGAACAGAGTAGCATCACCAGCTCGACGACTGAGGTGCTCGATTTGAAGGTTTGTAGACCTGTGGAGAAGGGCATGATAACATTTGTCATACATAATTCTATTTATTAAACAAAGGACTTGATTTACTTTATCGCATAGAAAATGGGCTTCAGGTTGACTGTTACAAAAGCTATCAATCATGGGACTCTATACTTAAAAAAAATCAATCCAAGATCCAAAAAGCTGTCAAAAACTAAAAATCAAGACACGTATGCTATTTTAGAACTGTACGTTGAAAGACGGTAAAACAGGTAGTTGTAATGTCAACAACTAAAGTTAATTTGAGTTTAAATGTTAAATAATAAATATCAAACGCGATAAAATCAAGTTAAAACAGTTTATTATTTATTAAACAGCAAGCTATTCACAATAAAAATATAATAAATGAAGATTTAAGCCACCGTTAATTCGGAATAGTCAGACAAATGTAAATGCTGTCTAAGTTCAAAAGAATTTCACATATACGGAGTTAATTTTAATTAGCGCACCACCTCTTGTAGGCAGCCTCTCCACATCAATCCTAACAACATTTGTTCTATAACTTATTAAAATAAAAAGTTTTTGAAATTTTTGTTTTTCTATGTACCGAGGCAATAAATATCTTTTATATTTATTGCCTCGGTTTAGTGGCGTAGCACTATTTAGCCTGAGCGTCGGTACGCCACGCACCTTGCGTAGTAAAATAAATAATAATAGGCAGTTCTTGAAAACTGTAGAGTTAGGAGAAAACGCCTTTTTGTGTTTTGTATTATTTATCAAGATTTGTAAAAAGTTGTTCAACAAATGTTGTTGAAATTGATATAGAGAGGCTGCTTGCAAGAGGTGATGAGCTGATTAAAATTAACCCTGTATATCGATACTTCAACAGGTCAGTTGAACGCTTACCTTCCATCAGCAACTCCTGGCCATGGCTGCCAACTAGCGTCTTCGACAGAAACGGTGCGAAATCTAGCATGATTTCCCTGAGCAGGGGACAAACTGGACCCAGAGCGGTTTCCAACTTGTGGGTCAAAGACGCTTCGCGGGACGCCCCGTCCGCTGTCATCGACGCGTTTAGCGTTGTTAGGGTCTCGTTGTCCTGAGGTTAGAGATTAGTACATTGATTAATTCAGGTTGACATTCATTTGAATCAAGATAAATTTTTATTTGAACCTTACCCTGGAAAATAAATAAATAATAAATTCTTTATTCATTCTAAGTTGAGAATACAATGTATATTACATTTCATGCTTAAACAATTTAGGCTTAATTCGTTATGATTACAAGTTATTTTACTGTTGCCCTAACTAGATTATGAGATAATCTGTATTTAGGGCCGCAGTCTATTCGACATTAGATGGTTAGATAACAGATTTTTTAGTGGGTGAATTTACAGTTGTTGAATAAGGATTTTAGATTCAATTTTCTAATTATAATAAGTATCAAAAATTTTCAAAAAAATAATAATAATAATATTTATAACAATAGGATTTAAAGTAATAAAAATTTATCATTTGCTTCATGCCATTAGAATACATTTTTCTTTGTGTCTAATAAATTCAATGCAGTAAAATGACATTTCCAGTGTGCCCACCACTTTAGGTAAGAAAATAAATAGTTTTAAGTGAACGAATGGCCTTTTTTATTAAATAATATCATCAAGTTAGGAAAGAAAATATTTTGACACACAAAATATTTTATACTTTCATTTTCCCGTTCTAGAGTGCTTTACGCATCTAAATCATAAAGTTACTGTAAAGATAAAGTACACACCTCAAATTCACTTATTCATACATTGCTTTAAAATTTTATGCTAAACTAATGAAAAAGTACCATTCAATTTCAATCATTCTCATTCAGTACCTTACACTACGAAGATTTTGACTGGTATCATTATTTTTCTGTTTGACATTTCGACCTGTCAGTTTACTGCATTAAATTATTTGCCAAGGTAAAAGATCAAATTTCTAGTTAGATTTTGATTAACTCTTATGAGTACGTTATAACAGCGACGCAAATTTTTTGGTGATTCGTGTCAGGCGATCGATTACCCTTGAACGTTTAAGCCAGAATTATATTACAATAAAGGTGGTTCCTATAGTGAATGCCGGAATGGTTTTTGATTTCATAGAAATAATTCACAAATACTTAACCCTCGTGATGTGCCTGGTTCTCTGTTAAAAATTCTAGATGTTACGACTTACCTCATCCAATGGAGTCTATACCAAATCTAGGTAATAAATTCGAGTGTCTACGAGAGTGACACGCAGTCATTATTAAGCTACAATTCAATACAGTGTTACATTCTTCATGAAGTGATATATTTTATTTTTAGTATTTATCTTACTTTTTAAAAACGATTGATAAATTAAAATAATCTTACCGGGTGCAGATGACGCTGCGCTACCTGAAGGTTTCTATTTTGCCGCTGCGTGTGATGATGATCAGAGCGCATGTGGATCTGCTTGTCTATTTCTACAACAAACAAATAATGATTACTATATGTAGTTGAATTCAAAATGATTTTCGTGACAGGTCTAAATCGTCAATCATAGTGAAGTTGCCCTAATGAAATTATTCGATTTTAAAATCTATTGTTTGAAAATACCGACTCAGTTGGTAAAAGAAAAGGGATAAAAGAATATAAAATTTAGTTTTCTTCTTATAGAAACGGGTACCTAAAATTGTAATAAATTATAGAATATAGAATAAAGACTGTTTGTCGACAGATAACTTGTTTCGGTATCAGTATTATCTCCATGTGAAATACCTAATAAATTGTAGATCGTGTACTCTGGATATTTTTATTCCAATCCTCATTTAAGTACTTATAGTTTTTTAACTACTTTTTTCCAATTTTCTGTATTTACGAATCGATTACGCTCTCATTGTCGCTCATATTCATCGATTTGGTGTCAAATCAAAAGCGTCAATCCCTTTTGACAGACGTTCCGATCCCTTGCATCTGACAGTTTCAAAATGTTTTTATTTTATTACATTTACTTATTTAATTAAGAGTTAATAATAATAATAAATAAATAATAATAAATAGTTTACTATTAATAGTTTACTTTATACTATTTATATATATACTATTTATAACTGTGCAGCACATTATATCAGGCTGCGAGAAACTGGCGGGGACCTACTATATTAAACGACACAATAATCTCGTACAGTACATCTACTGGTGTATAGCCCGGAAACATAAAATAGAGGTAGCTAACCTTTGGTGGAAGGAAACTCTAATACAAGCACAAGTAAAAGAGAACGAAACAGCTAAAATATTATGGGAAATACCAATCCAAACTGATATCACAGTAACGCACAATAGACCAGACCTGATATACATAGACAAAGTTAATAATCAAACTTATCTCATCGATATCACTGTACCTTCCGATTACAATATAGGAGCCAAAGAAATAGAAAAACTTAGTAAATATCACCTACTTAAAACAGAAATTAGTCGTTTATGGAACACACATACCACTGTTATTCCAATAGTTATAGGTGCCACCGGGGTAGTAGCTAAAAGCATCACTAAGTATTTGGATAAATTAGACTCTAAAATCAACATAAGCATATTACAGAAACAAGCAGCCATCCACACAACAATAATTCTAAGTAAAGTACTAGGAGATTCAGTATTCGTACACAACACACCACCTTCGCCAGATACATAGTTACCGTTAGAAACACAGCCATCACCAATCACACAGTCATCACAAGTCATACAACCGTCACCAGACGTATAAAGATTGCCAGATACGCAACCATCAACAAACACGACTTCATCTCGCACACCAAACACTCAGCAAAGAAGGAATAGAAGGAGAAGAAAGTATATTAAAAAAAAAGGGGAAATAGATACCTTTTTTCCTGTGGGTTACAGGACGAGGTATTTATTAAACCGACGTAAGTCGAGAAAGGGAATCAACCTGAATCATATATTTATATTTACAAATTTATTTAAATACTTTTTAATGTTTATCCCTTCAGTTTATTTATTTTTTATTATAAAAAGTTTGCGCAAAATGGAATATGAGAACTGTCACGAAAATCATTTGAAAAGAATTCAACTATAGAAGGTAAATCTTTCAAGAAACGAGTCTCAATTTAAGGGCAAATTACATGAAATAAAATATATGCTTAGCTAAATTAACTAGATCTACTTCTGAACGATTTGATTGATCTTTTTTGATACGGCAAAATCAGAATATTATTTTGATTAAAATTTACCCACATTTTATTATTAGTGCAATGGATTCTTACTAACTTTCAGACCTTCTTACATACATCCTTCCATTACCGCGTTCTAAATATGTTTGAAAACAGCTTTACATAATGCATCCAATGTTAAATTGCGTTGAAGCAGCAATAAAACCCCAAGAGCAAGCTAACCAGGATTATAAAAACTGTAAGAATACAATTGAAATGACAATTTAAGAATGAAAGACTATAATAGCCCCCACATTATCCCTAATATTTTCAGACTGCAAAGAGAAAGCAATAAAATCCAAGGGCTTTTACTAGGTTTTCAAAAGATGTAAGGATATGATTTCAATAAGAAATCAATCCGTACAGCAATAAATATCATAACAACATCCATAAATTCCAGGGCGAAATACTAGGATCCAAAAAATATTAGGGGACATTTGGATTATGACGAATCGAGGGCAAAAAAACTACGCAAAAGGAAGACATTGCCACAAAAAAAAAAAAATTGAATGGCCACATCAATATAACTGAACGACACATACTAGGATTACAAAAGATGTAAGGATTGCATGTAGAAATGGAAGACAAAAAACGGAGAAGACTGAGTTTTTGCAAATTTTTCCACTGCATAGCAACAGCAATAAAATCCAAGGTCAAATACTAGGATTTCAAAAGTTTTAAGGATACATTTGTAGTTAAAATCAAACCCATAAATTTCGTCCATACCAACAAAACAATCTGAGGACAAAACTTGTAATCACAAATCGAAAAAAAATCTCCGAAGAGGAAGAAGAATCCTGAGAAGTTTTGAAAAATTTTCCACAGAATTGCATAGTAACAGCAATAAAACCGAAAACCAAATACTAGGATTACAAAAGTTTTAAGGATACAATTGTAGTTATAAATCAAACCTATTGGTTTGGTTCGTGCCGCAGCCCACCCTCTGTGAACTCGAGATCTGTTCAACTCCCATTGTGCACGTACAAAAAATTATTTCATTGCGATTTTGCACGGATTGGCAGGAACCAACTGTTCTATGTTTCTAATATCCTAGTAGCTGCGTTGCAATTTTATTGCTCTGTTGCTATGCAGTTTTCAACTACCGGAAACAGTTTTATGCAAGTGACAGTATTTTATGATGTCATTATCAAGGTATTAAAGGACGTATCAACGTTGTTACAGTACGTGTTGTTGACATCAAAATCAAAAGTAACGAAAGAGATTCTTTAGTAAAACTTTTGAAGATTTATATAAGATTTTACGTATAATGTCAGTGAATAAATGTATAATGCCTCAATTCAGAAAGAACTTAATCTCGGATCAACTTGCAATTGATTGGCGACATTGGCGGGATACATTTTGTTAATCAGTTTCTAAATTCATCATAAACCCATGTGCGGTAGATGAGAAATAAAGTCAAAGACAGGATGAGTCACCAATAAAAAAAATTAGGTACAGTTATTCTTATTTTTCTACTGGGAAAATAGTAATATACCCTCGTGAATATTGCCCTCGTGATCTCTCGTCCTTCCGGTAATAGTTGCCGGCCCTCTTTCACCATCTTCGTTTAAATTGACGTCGGTCCACGACTCGTCATTGCTAACCTGAAATGTGTTATATTATTCTATTAATGTGTGGGTAGTTCAATTTTTTTGGGATTAACTTTGCAAGTTATTGTATAAATGTATTTTATTGACTGTAACTCCTAGGATTTCAAATTAACCTAATAATATTAAAACTTAAGTAATTTAACATGAATCATCTATCAGCCTCTGCGTGACCTTAACCTTAGAAATATAAATTTCTAAAAGATTTGATAAAAATGCTAAGACGTTGATTGACATTGTTGAACAATGCCGCAAACCAACAACTCAAAACAGCGAAAAGATACATCTCAACGGTGACGTATGCAATATTAAAATAAAACTATTTACAAGTCTGTTTTTTATGATAATTATGATTCTGGTACTTTAAAGCGTCTAATGAAAAGGTTTCTCGCAGACTGAAAAATTAGTCGAGTAAATTGGACTTTTTTGCACAACATGTATACAAATTTATGGCACAAAATTGACATAATCTACTACGACGCGTTTAAAACGATCGATAAATTATTTTTCAATTTTGTTTTTCTCTTTCTTATGATTGTGATGTCTCAAATCCATTGAAGTATTTTGAAATCTGAAGATTTTTTTTCTAGCTGCCACTGATTTTAGTGGTCCGTTTTATCTTAGATTTTACAATTTGAGATGATTTTGGGGGTTCATGCCCCTGAAACTTGGCATCGCGCCTGGTGTATATGGATATGTACTTCCTCAGTCACTATCCATTAAGTGACATAGAAAATAAACGTCCCATACTTATTATATTTGAAAGCCCCTTAATGAATGTCAAATGTGGATTGCGCCTGTACTTACGGGATGTTTGTTATCATCTAAAGCGATTTCGCTGGAAGTCTCCGGATCATTGTTAGTCGTTTCTGTAGAGTTCAAATGGAATGACCCACCATCCTCAATAGAATCCACACTCTGAAACCGTACACAAAATAAATTATTATATTTGCATTCTAATAAGAAATTAACAGTTGAATGAAAAAAATCGTAGATTACTTTTATACAAGTAGATTTTAACAGAAATATCATCTGACTTAGCAAATGGAATATTTTAATAAGTGTTTTGTAATTTCAAATTTATGATAGAAACTTACTTATTTTACCGTTTATTAGAAAAAATGGTTAGCTATTATTAAGTGTATCATCAAATTTTATTTCTTATATCAAATTTTTTAATTTTACCTTAAAACGTAGAGAATAACATTCTTTGTTGCTCAATTTATATCTAGATATACTAAAGTGATTAAACTTAATTTATTCTAATGTGAAAGAAGGTGAAGTCTGTCATTATCAAAATCCATGCAAAGGTAAGGTGAAAAAGCAAGCCAAGCATAAACCCATGCGGAAACATAATACATACCTTCTTGAACCTTTAAATAGAGACTATAAACATTAATATAATTCAGATTCTGTTACTCAATTTCATGTTTGTGCTTTGTGTCTGTACAGGTATGTCAATTTTATACAATAAAATATATGAGTGAGCGTAGCTTTTCAGTGTCATTAACATGTTTTGTTTTAAAGTTCAGTGTGATCAAGCTTGTGTAACAACACTTTGTGATTAAATTATTTTCTGCATTGTTATGGTCACCAGTATGATAAAAGTTTCCACAGAAATGGAAGCATAGCAACAACAGAACATTGTACCTTTATGTACCAGGCAACCATAACAAAACAGAAGTGTAACACGAGTTTTTAGCCGGAACAATGTTTACAAACCAAATTAACCACCGACACCGTTATCCCAGACTGAGTTTTCGACTTTGCAGTTGGAGGCTTACAAAAGAACAATAACATTTATTTAGTACAAGGAAATACCAACTTTAACACCGAGTAATAGTATTACTTAGAAAAGATCAAGAAAGATACAAAAGGTTATCTATAGAGGGTCTTTCAGGAAGAATACAAATAAGATTCAAAGTCTTAAAACACCATTAAAGAGTGAAAACGGTAATGTCACTAGAAGGACCAAGTATTTTTTCCAAGTCCGTCAAAACTAACCTTTGGCTTAGGTTGAAAGGCGGTTTTGATCCTTAAGGTGGACTTGAATAATGGCTCTTCTTTTTCGGAAGCTGGTGAGGGCACTGGCTTGTCACTCGTCGGTGGTATGTCTCCAGAGTTTGGTTTTAATTCATCTGTCGTGGTTTCTATCTTGGCAACGGCATCTTCTTTCCCCTCGATCTCCTTATTTTATAACGCAATGTCAAAACAAAATGACAGTAATGTTTAAAAGCATTTGCCCACACAAATACGAACAATGGTAAAAGGTCCACATTTATTCAGCAAAACAAAAATGCTTAACCAAAAATCATTGATTAAAATTAACCCATAAGAATTCTTAATGACACGAACATGACATGCAGCTTATTCTACAAATGATGTCTTAAGTAATTATTATAATTTTCTACATTCATCAAAATACTATTATACCAGTTTATATCAAATGCAAATCATGCCAAGAAAACGAATTATGCAATAGGGGTTCCATAATTAATTTAGATACTTCAAACTACTTAATTTAAAAATAGAGTTTTTAATAACTTAAAAAAAGTTACGACTAAAACAATATTTGAAAGGCTTTAAAAACGGTAGTTGTTAAAATAAAAATACATATTGGTACATAGCAAAGAACCCTAAGCTTACCTTAATAGAGGGAGAGTCCATTTCGTTTAAAGTAGAATTATTCTCATCGACAACAATCATTGCATACTCTACGTCATCTCCATTGTGATCTATAGAGAGTACAAACAAATAATTATTAACAGATACAAAATACTTCCGTATCGATATTTTTACAACATCGACTAAGCTCGGCTGTAATAAGCGTTATAAGAATACTTTAGGAGTTTACTTTAAGCTAAAAACGACAGGGGTATATAATATCTACTGAAATATGTCCGAAGATAACCAAATCAACATTTCTATTATTAACAACAAAGATATCTACCAACACGAAATGGCAAATTAAAAATAATTAACAAATTATAAGCTGTGCTTTAGCTGTGCAAATCGACACTGTATTGCCCGATACGATAATATTCGTATTTAAGCAGATAATACAGTGTTATAGAAAAAACATCAACCGTCGAATTAAACGATTTATAAGGCGATCGCACCATACAGTAATAGTATCGATAATGTTTTTTAACTTCGTGCAGTGCTTCACCAGAGAGTGAATAACATAACTCTAAAAGCGTAAGTTGCAAAAATCAAAGCACAAACGTGGTTGTTACTCGCTCACTGCTAAATTTACACAATATTAACTGTCAAGAAATAAAGTTACTAATAATGATCCCAAATCTTAACATTTGGCGTTCATCCCTTCCCGAGCGATGACCTTAAAATCTGTACACTTAATGAGAAAAGTGCGATCGCCTTTGCCCCGAGCGGTTTCTAACCTCCGTGCTGGTTACAATTAGGCAGGCGTGAGTGTGCGTGAGCGCAGTCGAGCTTGCAATGAGAATGTCGCGCCGGGTGCGCACCGGGGAGGAATTGAGGGTATACGTGGTGGGACCACTGCGGGAAGAGAGGGCGGGTGCCTGGGTAGAATGAATCGGGAAACGGAGCCAATAAGAAAGGACAAAGGGAGGGAAAGGATTTCAAAAGTAGCATTTATTTTTTGGGGTACGAAGGAATGAGAAATCACATTGAAATCAAGGTATTAATGAATCGAGTAAGTAAAATTATATGTTAGTTGAAATAAAGTCGCAAAAATTTAAAATAATTTACAAAAACCAAGTTGGAAGAACAAGAAGTGTGTAAAGTGTAGAAAATTTTATTAATTTTCAAGTAAGTAAGCAGTGTTTTATTGTTAATATGAAATGAAAGCAATGTATTAGATTGTTTCATACGGTTTGTTCAAAGTAATGCCACAGTGTAATTATACGATGACAATTTTACCAGTGTTCCATTGTGACGCGATTAACAAGCGGCGTGAAAAAAAGGAGAAACGACACATGTCAGTTAGAATATCAAATAACATTTTGACTCTGACTGTACTTGTTACCCATAAATTATAAAAAAAAACATATCTTCTTTATAGCCTGTGGTGATATAAACATTAATGAAAATAAATAAATTGTAACGTGTCGAAATTCATAAATTTACATGATTAAAAAACTACTTAATAATTAATAATAAGTGCATAAAGCATGTTGTAAGAAGCAAAAATAAAGAGCACATATTAAGAATATATTGTATATGTTTACCTGTTAGTGGCAATGGTAGGTAAGTAAATAATTGCTATAACAAAGATGCATAAATCAAGGTGCAGACACACTACGGTATACTTCAAAAATAATATGGTAGAGTTGTAATAAAATTAAATAACTATTTACATTTGTAAAAAATATAATAAAAGATAATGTTGTCATGTATTTTTGCAGTCGCAACAAATATTATACATAAGAGTATTATCAAATATAACTAACATGAATCAATATATCGTGTACCTACACTGGATACATCGTACATAAAACTTTCTTATCACATTTATCCCTCTTCATACAATTTAGCTTCCACAAACAATGGCAATCAGACAGTTGATTCTCTCAGCTTTTTAGTCCACTCACAAAATATAATCTATGTCTGTTAGTGCTTATAAGGCATCAAAATAATCAACTAAAGCTATAACGACTTTACTTAATAAGTAAAAAAAGAACAAAATATAATAACCAGTTGTTTTAAATATTTATTTCTTATTTTGAAGACATACCTGTAACCACAGTCGTTCTAATGCCATGCCTTATACCTATGTATTTGCTTGCAGTTAAATAAAAATGATTCATTCGTACTCACTATTCTAACAACTCCTGTAACATTCTGAGTCGCTAGTGAATTGTTATATTTAAAGAAAGTCTTCCAAAAATAAACAGTTACGTGCTTTTACTAAAAAGTCCCGTTAAGCACGCAGTTAACAAGCTTTGTATATTTTTAAAACTGCAGGATTGTAACGGTTGATTTACTTCAGTCTCTAGCTACGTTATGTTTTTCTGGTGTTTTGTCCGTAAAGAAAGGATTGAAATAGCGTTAGCAACAATACTCAGGAATATTTTGCACCTGTTTCATAAATATACCGTAACCATAGGCACGTAGTTTTCCTCTCACTCAAAAATAAAAAATATATAAACCAACTATTATCTGAACTGTGTACCGTTTAACTTTTATTGTACTCTCTGGTTTGTATCTTCTATAAATTCTGAATAGTTGGTGTATTGATACATTGAGTATAGTGCGAGTATAGGATCTCACTAACGCTTTTTGTTAAAAAAGGATGTTTTTTTCTTCATTTAAATAGCGCAGGATCGTGAATAACTTTGCTCTCTGACGTTATGATTCTCTAGTGTTTTGTCCCATAAAAAAGGGGTAAAACAGCTTTTTAAAATTTTATTCAATAGGATAAGCAGGATATCAACAAAAACGTCTACGTCTAACGGCTGATCTTTTTATAAAATTTACCCACAGGTAGCCAGAACGTAACCGTTAATTTTAGAATCACTTTCTATAAATGAAACCTATACTCCAGCAATACACCAACTATTCAGCATATTATAGGAGGTACACACGGTAAAGTACGTATATAAAAACTTTAATATCTGGCAAACTGTACAAGCGAAATGTCATCATATTTTGAAACCAAAACCAAAACTTCTATTTCATACTTACTATCTTTGAATAAAGTTAAAAAAAGCTGTATTACTCCTTTATTCATGGGACAAAATACTAGAGAATCAATAGAGAGTAGAGTTATTCACGATCCTGCACTATTTATATGAACAAAAAGCGTCAGTCAGGTATCCCTAACCGTTTATTTTACGATCACTTTCTTTAAATGTATCAAACACACCAACTATTCAGAATGTTAAAGGAGGTACAAACGAGGGAGTATAGCAAAGTGTTGTAACAGTTATAACGGCAAACAGTGTCATATTTTTTCACAGTGTTTCGTAAATATTCGGTAAAAATACGGTAAGATTACAAAAGAATAATCGCTGTATTTTTCATGTATAGCATGATCAGTGTACATCCCCGCGTTTGTAAAGATCACGCTAAACATCGCGTCAACCTCAGAAGTTGTTTCGACACGTTTCGCGTATGATATTCTGGATTGCTGGATATTTGTCGAGAAAGTAATTCTTAAATATAACTACAGCTATGCCTTAGGATAAATTAACTAGTCATCGTAACATGGCACCATCTTCTTTATCGAATTGCTGTGCTCTTTTAAGTTATGATTCTCTAGTATTCTGTCACGTTTAAGAAAGGGTTAAAGCTCCAAGTCATGAAAAAAAAAACTGTATTTCTATGCCCTAGGCCTGAGGGCATACTATAGTTTTTTGGATATCCGAGCTTTAGTTAAACCCCATAATCGTCAATGTAGACTATTGTTACACTGATTTCATAGAGATCCCTCTTCGATCCTTTAAACAAAAGCATAAGTCACTCAAAAACCGGCGGTTACCAGGATCGCATAAACAAACAAGAGTCATGGCGTCACCACACCCCTATTTCAAGTTGCTGTGAAACGTTATAAACAACGAATGCAGAGCATTAAAAAACCGACTTCACGTCAATACTTTGAAGTATAAGGTCGTCAAGGTAAACGATCCCCGAATTCATACATATTTGATATATTTTTATGAAGTACTCAATCGATTTCGATGAAATTGTATATAGGGTGTATATGACCAAATGGATATTCTCTATCATATGAAACCAGTTAAAAGTTATGAGGTAACAAACATAAAAAAAAAAACATTAAGTAGGTACCTCTATCTTTTTTTGAAGTCGGTTGAAAATGAAAAAGCCCCCGCGTTGTATAAATGTTTAATGATTATTGCAACTAATAAAATTTGCAAGCAGTGTTGTACGACATCAATCCTATTTGCAAGTAACTCAGTTACCTTACCGTCAAGTACCCAATTTTAATATTACTTAAATTATATTTTTTGTTTCATCCATTTGGTCGATCATTGTAGTTTGAACTTCTCGTCACATTCTAAATGTCTGAACCAATCACTTATTCTCAAGTAGGGAATACGAATGCTTTGTGATAAAAAAGACCCGAAACCAGTAATCTTTTTGTAAGATGGCATTTTTGGGATGTTTTAAGAACAGCGCACGTTTGGCTAAGCACTTCTTTACTCTCTTAACATGTTATGATTCCCTTTAATTTCTATATTATGAAATAATTCCGCTTCTAATCGAACTTTAAATACTGTGTTTACAAGTATTCATTCATACATATCTAATTAATTGTACGTAAAGATACCACTGATATACCTACATACTCTAATAACAGTCTTTAAAATGGCATCAAACTTCTTTCTTCTTCTTCCTTTCTTTATTTAAATTCGTCTTAAGCTAACATACGTCTCACAATCACCAAAACCTACCAGGGTCGCATAGTGGATACAGAGTTATGCCGCACCCTAACACAAACGCACCCTCTTTCAAAACTAAACACCATAAAAACATTTCTCGACACCCATACAGCCATAAATCACCCAATCATATTTCATAATCATAAAACTTTCACTAGGGCGCCCAAAGTACCAAGATAACAGAGCTATCGAGGAGTTCGACGTACCGTGATGTTCGTGAGCATGGTGGTTCCTTCGGTTGCAGTCGACGGGCGCATGTGCGGGCGGCTCCAATATGTCGCGGTACTTTGATACCATTAGCACGGATATAAAGTAAACGATGGCGAGTGAAAGAAACTGCGCTTGTTTTGTTTCTTCCTGAAAATTTTGGGAAGATCGGGATTTAAAAAAGGTGAATTTTACTAACATTAAGAGTTGTATTAGAGTTGTATTTTATTGCAGTCTAAAAATATTAAGTTGTTTCACTATGGCGAAGCACTCTAAAACTGAAGTACTTTTATGTAAAAAAATACTAATAGCATTACTTTATAAAATTAAAACTGAATTTAAATATGACTACTAATAAAAAATATTTCAGATATTTCCTAGTCTATTTTTGAGTCAAGTCAGTCAGTAGTATTATTTCTCCAAGGTGTTATCAGTATTAAATTTTGACTTACCACATCGCGATAAATTACTGCTCGCAGTCGGTTAACGTCCATGTCTTGTAATAACCGCTCAGGGTCTTTCACAGGACTAGACGCGTCCGCCAAACTTGCTACTACACTCTGAAAATTAAAGTCAAAAATAACACGGTCAGTAAACAAATTATGCCCAAAGAGTTCGAATTACTATTAAGAAGACACTATTCTATATAATTTATGACAAAAAGTTAAACTGCTAACTGTTAACTGTTATGCCTTATATTTTTATATAGTGATCTATATATTAAATAAGATACATTCACCATGCACTTATGTTTGCTTTAAAGAAACATTTGAAAAATGTAAGATGCATGCTTCTTTAACTCATATTATAAAAACAAAAATGTATCTATAAATAATTTGCCAACTAAACGCATTCAATATATTATGTACCTAATATGTAAAATTTTAAAGTGCAATGTATGGGTGCGTATGCATGGCTATAATTGCCAGTAGAGATATTTAATTCCGCTCAAATTGAACATTCAGGTGCTGATATTATCTTAAAGTGTTAATGGATGAAGAAATTTATTATGAATTTAATTTTTAACATGTAAAAGCGTGAATTTTGAAACCAAAATCTTTAGTTAGTATGTTTTAAGTGATAACTGTCCAATTGTTAATTTAATGATGACCAATTTGATAATCGATAATGATTTTACCTTAGGCGAAGGCGAATCACCCGGTCGTGCGGCAGAGCGAGACGCAGCATATCGTTGTCTCTCCTTGCACTCGAGACAATTGCGAACTGCACACGTACAAACCTACGCACACACACGCAATCCAACCAATCTAAGACTAAATAAGATATATAAATAGATTCACTGGTAGTAGGCTAGGAGCAGCTATATAAAGTACTAGCCAACTAGAAGTTTGCAAGTGGAGTGACACATTCTTATAAACAATGCATTTTTGAAACATAAAACTATAAGAAGCTAATATTTTACATGAATATATGTAACGTGTCATTAGTTATTACATAACATGTGACACATAATATAAATAAATATCGTAAAAATATTGATAAGTAAATAAATATTATCATAAAAGGTAAGACAGTCTCTAGAAATTGCTCTAAGAGATGAAATCTATATTTGTATAACTATTTACAAGATAGAAAGGTGTCTAATGCAATCTAAAAATAACTAACATTATTACTAAATTGTAAAGATAGGTCGTTCTATTTCATAAAGGTAACAATAACCCATACGGGGTTCTTTTGTTTAATTCAGTAACATTAAAAAAATATATTTTCATCATTATGCCCAAATCTATACATAAAGAAATATAATATTTTTTCATTAGGACACTAATTGTCCTGATTTCAGAAAGGTGATAATTTTATTACTTGAATTTATTCACTTTAGAATCAATTTCATCATTGTACTTCTTGAACAAAATAAATTAAGCATTTTTCTTATTCCTTGATAATTTCACCGAATTAATTGTTTATGCCTTAGATCAAATTTATCTCCTAAAGATAGAGAAGCAACTGAAATTGACTCAGCAGGACCATTTATTATTAGATTCTTAATAAACCTTACAAGTCAAAATCTTGTCTCTGTCTCGCTTACCAGTCTCAAACACTGTCTCAGTATGCCCCCGCTGGACATGTTCTTCTCGGCTTCCAGTTCTGCGAAATTCAGGGCAGAAGCAAAGATCAGCACGTCAGCCATGCTGACTAGACGCTGCAGGAACGTCACTGCTACTTCCACTGGCATGCCTTGCGTGGGTTCAATTACGTCCAATTCATTCTGTAATGTAGTTTAGTAGATATTTGGTTAATAATTCCATCTTTATTACAATTTTTTCTTCTATTGTTAATGCTCTGAGTTGTATATTACAAAAATAAAACCTTGATTATTAAAATAAAATGCTAAACCATTCGCTTTAGCCGCTAAGATTCGTTTGTTACCTTCAAACAAAAACTTGCATCTTTGCAGTTAGCACATTCGATGGATACACCTTGCTTCTAAGAATTATTGAACCAGAACTTACTATAGCTGATTTTTTTTCAAATGATTACTATGACACTGACAGTAATTTCCACAACATAACCTTGTAGTGCCGTCACCATTACATTAGAATCGTATTGGAGGCTTCTAAAAATGGCATTTATTTATTTTACGTAGCTATATTCCAATAAAATGATATTCCGTTGGAATTACAACAATTCATAACATTTGCAACAAATTATCTCAATCACTTTTTACGTTTACGTTCTGCAAAAGTTACTTCGTAGGGTATTTTTAAATCATACCTTAAGAAGTAACTTTTGCAGAACGTAAACCTAAAGTGTGATTGAAATAATTTGTTGCAAATGTTATGAATTGTTATAATTGAATTGTTATTTTATTGGAATATAGCTACGTAAAATAAATAAATGCCATTTTTAGAAGCCTCCAATACGATTCTAATGTAACGGTGACGGCACTACAAGGTTATGTTGTGGAAATTATTGTCAGTGTCATAGGGATCAAGGTTCGCCGCACCGACTATAGTAAGACTAGGCAACAGACAAAAAAAAATTAACTATAACACGTCTTTAACTTCTTAGAAGTTTATTATGGCCTGGTATTCGTGGGACTATTAAACCAAAAGCAAAGGTTTTGAAATAAAAAAAAAGCAAAACTCATAACAAATTGTATTTTGTTTCCTACACAAGTGCCGCTTGTATAACAAATATCCTTTTGTGAAAATGCATAATTCAATTGCATATAATCAATGGAAACTCAAATTGAAAATATGAATGAAATACAAACTGTTTGGAAACTTTGTTAACACTTGTGTCACCTGAGTTCATTCTTAAATAATTTAAGCTCCTTTTTGCATTACAAATTACCCCTTGTACTAGGAATACATAACTGGGAAGGCATTAATACTAGCACGAGGGGTTGGTTGTGTTTGCCACTCTAAACAGTAATTTCAAGGGTTGCTTTTGGTTTAGTCGGAAATAGCTCTTACAGATTTGAGCTTTTATTTCATCGTGGAATGTTCTTTTTTTATATTAAAGGAATCATAAGTATGTCAAAATTACATTCTTATTAAGTATTACAAAACGGTTATCTAATACAACGTTAATTAATAAAGAAAAAACAGATAGTTTTTAAACAAAGTGTTAGTACTCGTAGTATACGTAATAACCAACTTCAAAATCGTTAATTTCCACCAACCTGAATTGCGATGGTCAGCCAAATTCTATCGTAGGTCAATCAAATTAATCCGAGAAGACTAAACGCAGCCTTACATATAAATATAACTTATTAAAAAAATTATATTAAAACCAAGTTAAGTATAGTTTTTGAAATAAAAGTACAAAAAATATCATGGACTAAACTTATCGACTTAGAAAAGATCCCATATCCCCTTAACACAAAATACTTACATTAGGAGAAGTGGCCGAAGCTAGTAAAGGAAGCAGTCCACCGCAGGCAATTATCAGGTTGTCTGCTAGCTGACTGATCAGGTGAACCGTGTTCACAACAAATATTGCGTTTTCGCTGCTATTCACAAAGTCGATCACTGACTTCGTCGAGTGACTTCGCCACACCTGTAAAGTTATTAATCCTTATTGTACTTTTCGTACTTTTTTTTTTATTTGTGTTGTTTTATTGCCAGCCACAGTTATACACGTCGATCTACGTCGGCTATTCCATTCTACCATCGATCGATGGGTGTGGTAACACTCTTAGGCTAAAAATAATAAACATTTTCATATTATCAATCATCAATTAAAGGAATTATAGATCGCAGGACTAGAAAGTATATAATTTACTTATATTTCTATTCTCGCGTACAACATATTCTACTTAGAAGCAGTTCGGTTACTATTATTTTATGGCTTTTTATATCTATTAAAAAAAAATACAAATGTAGGTTTAATTCCGTAAAGACGAAAGTTTCTTTGTTACTTCTAATAGTAGGCAATCTCAACGATTAAGACTGACTATAACATAATTTCAATGTTAAAATTATAAGACTTTGGTTCCCAGTAGGTAATTATATTTTATTTATTACTTCTTCAGTAGGCTTTTTTTATAAAACTATGTAAAATAATTTAAAAGTTAATCCGTTACCCACCTGTATATCGGTCTCCAATGAGAACAGCACATCAGACAGTAGCCGCTGGTGGATGTACGACCACCGGAACTCCGGTATCCGGAACGGTGGTCGCGTCGGACCGGGAGAGAACATCGGCCGTGAACATTTAGACGGCCGCTTGGTTTCTGCGATATTAGCAATGTTAGTTGTGTGTAAATATACGTTTAATTTTATAATTTAATAATCTAATCATTTAACTAGTTTTGTTATGTTCAAAACTATAAATTAATTTAGATAATTAGTTGTGTAAGTAAATTAAATTTTAAAATGAAATAGTTTTCAAGGTTTTTATATCCTGCATTGCAACTTCTAAGTATGTGTTTTATTTTTATTAATTCGTAATTTATTTATCTATTAATTTTTTTCATTTAAATACTTATGTTGTCGAATTCCCCATTTTTATATGTATTTCTTTGTCTGAGAGCAAAGTGAAGGCTGAAAATCAGCGCTGCTGAGACTTACAATCTTAGCAGCACAAGCTGAGCCTTTTACTGTTTATCACATTTTTTTCTCTGTAATAATAGTGCTTAATATTAAATGTTTTTAGTTTTATGTATTTGTTATTGTTATTAGATTACTCTTGTATATGTGTGTGTGTGATAATAAATGAAATAAATGAAATGAAATAAATGAAAATAATTGATAGCTTAATATGCATAGCAGCTTCATGAAGCTTGAAGCATGTGATTCTATATAAGAGTTGGACTATAAGAGGAAAACATATTTGTTTCAAAAGCACCCTAATGCTCAAATAATCACAAAATGAGCTTAGTAGGTATAGATATCAATATAAATTATTAGATATGCGAATGAAAAACCCACTTTTATTTTATTATAAGGCTTTATATGTTATTTGTAAAATTTAAAACTAGTATTTTTTACTCTTTCTTAGTTTGGGCTGTATGTTACTTCAACTTTAACATCATGTATTGTGGAGATAATACTGTAGGCAACTGAGTTAAGAAACTTATCCACAATATAAAGGTATGATTTCAATTGTGTTTTGTGCTTTGAAACCATCCATACTCGATATACAGAATTGTACTACTAAGTTCTTTCTCGAAAGTAATGAAACATAAACGGAACATAACTACGTACCGAAGTGATTTGAATCCACTTGCGTACTTGTCGACGCACTTCTTGGCCTCTTTGGAGATTTTGAAGTATTTGTTCCTTGCGAAGCCGCTCCGCTATCCCTATTGCCGTCCTGTTTTATCTCGTCATCACCAGGTAAACTCACTCGTCTTTTGTCTCTATCGCTCGTATCACGATTTCGTTCTGCCTCACTTTCTTGTTCTTTCTTATTTGCAAGCGAAATGTTTTCGCTAATTGTCGAGATGGGTGGATTTTCAGGTGCTTTTTCTTCCTCTGTTTCTTCAGAATCTATTCTCTCGTTGTCATTCTTTTCATTATTTTCTATTACTTCATCTTTGGATTCGTTGTCTATTGACTCTTTTTTATTTACTAAAAATTCACCATCGAGAGGCAGAACGTTTCCTTCGTGTGGGTGGTCGGACGGGATCACCCGCTGAGGACTATTGTCATCAGTGACATTGTCTTTTGTTTCACATTTATCTACAACACTCGTTATAATGTCTGAAACAATTTCATTCGCGATCATTTCAATTTGTCTTTTTTCATCTATGATTTCTTCCATTTCTTGTTCAAAATCGTCCCTTCCATTTGGAGTATGTCCTTCGGAATGTAATCCACCTGATATCGCTCCGGAATCAGTATCGTCATCGGATTTTAATCTTACTGTTTCTAAGGCGATAGTAAGGACGTCGTTCACAATATTAATAGCTATATTTTTGGGATCTTCTAGATCTGGAATGTCGATTTCAGTCTTTTCCATACTTTTCTTAGGACTAGTCGTTTCACTCGGAGTTAAATACAATTCGGACGGATCAGATAATTCAGAATCCCGTCCAATGTTAAAGCCTTCAGATACTTTCTCTGGAGATGCTGTTTCGCTCACTGATAAACTTGAAGGAAGGCCTTCACTTTTATCTGTATTATCATCTTTAACAGCATCACCTAAATCTCTAACTGGTATATAATCTAAACTACCTTGTCTTGTCAAAGGTTTCTCAACAGTCTTTTCTAAATCAGTTTCAATAGTACCTAATCCTGATTCAGAGCTGTCTAATAATTTATTTTCATGAATAATAGACTGCAATTCATTATCAGGTGTTAACTCTTCCGTGTCGTCAATGGCATGTTCTACTTCAGTAACACTATCACAACCTTCATTATTTACACTTTTGGTAGGGCTATGAACTTTGCACACTTCACTATAGATCACTTTAGTCCGTTCTTCAACGTCGTTTTCTTTGGTACAATTGCAGGATTCTACTTCGCGAAGAGACAACCCTTTGCCTAATTCAGTTTGAGCACCGTGGTTATTTTGTTTACTATTTGCAATCGGTGAGCTTTCAGTACTATCGTTTTCACTTTGCACCTTATTCTTAGATCGATCATCTGTGTGTCGGTCCCAGCCGGATATAGTAGAGATAGGTCTCTGTTGTCTTTCTGCCGGGTCGGTGATGTTATCCGCACGCCTTTGCTCATAATGTTCATACATTTGAGCAAATTGCAATTTAAATTCTTCGTATGAGACCTGTAGAACAATTATTAAAATCATTAAAACAATATTGATATTTAAATTTTTTTCTATTGTAAGTAATTGAAATAAGTTTACTTTTATGGAGATTAAGGGGGATGTTCGCAACAAAGAGAAGCTTCCCGAGTGCGGTATCTGGTAGTTGTTTCGGTAGGCGTTTATGACAACCTGAGTATTTTTTCAATTTTGATTTATTTATAAGACCTTAAAAATAATGCGTTACATCTACGACATACCTTTGAATGCACAATAGCGAGTGTATCAACCCATACTCTCCATCCACCATACTCATGTTTGATCGCATGATGCAGCAACATTCTAAACAGCGAATACACCATATCGGAGATCTTTTGTTCCTCTGCGTTTTTAGGGTGGATGTACGCCATGGCGATCAGCCATTCTTGCCAAACTGACATCTGTAGAACTGTTCTACGATTCTCTCGATTGTTGCTACAAAGTAATGTCATGTCGGAGAGGAATAGCTTTTTGACTTCGAGCAATTGTTCTGTTTGCTTCGATTGACGGATGAGCGTGGCGACCACTTTGAGGATCACTGTAATAAAATATAAAGTTATGCTTAATTTAATTTTATATTATCTTAATAATATATGTGACATTTATTGTGCTCTATGGCACCTTTAAGCTTGTCGTAAAAACTCGTCAGGGTCCGACTGACTAGCGAACACCCTTCATATAAAATCTGCCACAAAAATCACCGCTCCGATGTGCTCCAGCAATATTTTGTGAAGAGCCAGTTCTTTCCTAAGCCCGTGTGTTGTCATCTTCGACCTGATCTTCACTTACCATCTGGTGAGATTTAGGTCAAACGCGGGATTAGGCTTATAAAAAATTAAATAATGTTTGCGAAAAAAAAATTTAAAGAAATATAGTCCAACTAGCTGACCCGGAAAAAGTTGTTTTGCCATATAAATAAAAAAAAAATAGATGTTGGCCGATTCTCATAGATACCGGATAAGCACCAAAAATTTCATCAAAATCGGTCAAGCCGTTTCGGAGGAGTATGGCAAAGAAAACTGTGACACGAGAATTTTATATATTAGATAGACCTGACGGATGAAGAGAATGAAAGATTGAATCTGTAAAATAATATACTTTGTTCTAACTTTGAAACTTCAACGTTAAACAAGTTTGCAAGTTAAACAGCTGTGTCACTTGAACAATGCTTAAGGGTCCCTTAGTACAGATATTCGATTTTTACCGACCTTACAAAGGTGAGTTGCTTTGTTCAAAGTGCGCAAAGGTAATTTAGTCTAGGAGCTGGTTAGAGATGTCACGAAAACAATATATGTTGATTCAATGATAGACAGAAAAAAATACTGTCTCAAAACAATGCTGAGGCCTAAGGAGACCTTAACAGACCCTAGACTTTCAGTAAGACTGTTACGCAAAGACTTGGACTAAAGAAGAATCGTCATTTCATACTATTGAATGTATAAACATGAAACTATTTTTAAAATCAACTATGGAACAATGCATATCTATTTCTGATATTATATATTTTTTAGCGTCGCTTATATATTTTTGGATTTTTATGTAATTTTGCTAAAAAAATACGTGAATCTGGTAATAAAGCAATATGGCACCCGTCCGTCTGTCACTTTCATTAAAATAAACACCTGTCTGTCTGTCTTTGACATCGATGTTGATTGATTCTGTTTGTGAAAAATATGAAAATCTTAATTAGGTACCTATATTCTTTAGGGCAAATAGAATACTGATTGTATCGGAAAGCTGATATTGTTACTGAGCTACAACTAAATTGCATAAGACTGCGAAGAGTATTATGAAAACCGAAAAGAGCGCATTCACGAACACAGAGGAAGCGCGAATTAAAACATCATATATCATCAACATGGCGACCATCTATCTGTCAGTCACCTGTCAAGTGTACTTTTTTAAACAAGTTCAATCTTCTTTGTTGAAGTTGTTGGTGATACCATATTTTAATAATTTCACTGTGAAATAACTTATTATAAAACAGGAAATAAAATAATGTATGATTTTTCTGTGATTACCTATAATTAAATGTATCTAATAAACGAAAAAGAAACACTATACAAATTTTAGTATTTTTAGTATGGGGAGTGACGATTCTCTTTTGATCACCTAACTATACCGCCCGCACTCAACTTCGACTATTCATAGGAACTCATTCTAAAAGACGCGAGGCGTTGTTGTGCACCGTGTTGTGAATAATGACGGTGCCGCGGCGGGCGTTAACGAATATAATGCGAGAATACGCCTTTAGTTTAACGCCCCATATATTGGCATTATCTTGATTTGTTAGCGAAATGCGACGCTAGTCTCTAGTTTCGTCTTTGTGGAGCTACCAGGATACATTATGTAATTTATATGTAATTTATACGGATTCCAAAATCTACAAATCTATTCAAAAGCAAGTATTAATAGTAAATCAATTTTTTGGTTATAATGGCAACCAGCCGTCGTTGTATTAATAGTAGATTATAGTTGAATTCTTTTCAAGTGGTTTTTGTGACAGTTCAAAATTGACAATCTTTGTGACATTGACGTAATGAAATTGTTCAATCTTCCATTCGATGGATTTGACGTATCGAATCAGTTGGTGAAAAAAATATACACAAACTTCCGATTACAAGATGGCCGCTCATATTCATCGATTCAATGTCGATTCAGTAGTGTCAATCACTATCAACTGAACGTTCCGTTTCTTTGAATCTGTTTATTTAAGATGAATATTTTTATGACATTTACTTAATTTATTTACAGTTAATAATAACAATTACACTTTATTAATAGTTCAATTTATAATTTAAAAAAAAAAAACAATTTTATTGACATAGTTTTATTTTCTTAAAGAGCCAATTTATATTTTATTAGTTGTAAATAGTTTGCGCGTAATGGAAAATGAGAACTGTCACGAAAATCATTCGAAAACAATTCAACTATAGTAGCCAAGGGCTGTAAGGCATCAATTACAGCCCGAGATATACTCGCCGATAGTTCCAGGGTGCAATTGATGCTTACACCCAAGCTAACTATTCTGCTTTACATCTCGATTGTGAGGTAAGTAGAAAAAAACGGCATTAGAAGAATAAAACATTTTAATAATGCAAATTTCTGCTTCAGCTTCCATTTTCATTGAATCAGGAGTGCAACTTATATCTTCATCAATTGAAGCACGCATGTTTTTTCCTTATTAGCACGTAATTATAAAAAATCCTAAAAACAAACAATATTTAAAGTTAAAGTTTTCTATATCCGCATTTTTTTATTAAAAAGAATCAAGTAAAGAACTTTAAATATTTTTTTTTCAAGATCGAAATTGAGCTTCGCCGTTCGATATTTAAAATTGATGACTATTATAGTCACACGAAGACAAGGCTGAACAGCAAAGCGACCTCTTTGGTCATTGGGTTGAATGCATGAAGTCTATTGCCAGTATGATGATTAGATGTACGCGAACTTTTTTAAATAAAGAAGTGTTTTTTTTTAATTACTTACCGCCCTAGAGCTTTTCTAGCTAGATTTATTACCCTAGAGCCCTAATTAGTCACCTACAAGCCCCATTCGGAGGTAATAAGGACCTACTTACCGAACATGAGAGATGTAAAAAATATAAAATATTCATTAAAAATCATTCTCGTTTTTATAAATATACGAGATGTGGTCCGGGACTAGCTTAAATCCTGATCCTATGAAATTTGTGAAAAAACATGTGTTCATTCCAGGTTGCCGTACATGAATGCGAAATTTCAACACAGTTTAGCAAACGTCCATCTAATAATCATAAAGTAGTGTTGTTAAGATAAGATGATAAAATTGAAATAAAAAATAAATTCAAAGAATGAAGATTAGCTTTCACACCTTTACCAAGTAAACATGAAACTTAAAGAAGTCGTTTTATAAGAAACCTGGATGTCCCAAGAAAAACGTTTTTTTTTACCCAATGCATCAAAATGTTAAATTGAAAGTCACAGTCAAGTAACAATAATTTACAAATACAATATACAGGGTGACGGGTGATAAGTTTTAGATATTGAAGGAGAGCACTCGATTCTGATCATAATTACGTAACAAAAGTAGGTACTTAATTTTTCAGCAGGATTCCCTATAGGTCAACGGCCGTTCGTGAACAACCTTCTTTAACCTTGGATGGCTTTAAGTAGCAAGTAGCGGAGCGTACAGAGAAATATAATAATCCTACCTACCTACCTATTGTGTGTTGATTGCACCGTGCGTACGTCCGTACCAGTGTAACCATGCGTTGCATAATGAATTATTTAACTTTCGGGTAAGTGTACTTAGTAATTTCTTTTCTCTCTTCATGTATGATCTCAAACAATCACTTTCGAAAGTGACCCACCAGTCACCCTGTATAAAGTTTTCTAATACGAAGCTCTCTTTATTCACTAACAATATCAATATATTCCTGGGACTCTGGATTTTCAAGAAGTCTAATCAACGAGAGCAGAGAGAGATAGATGCAACAACGATCGAATGAGATAGATAGGATGAACATTCTTCAAAGAACAAAATATTTGTGTTTTCGAAGGTTTCGATGTCTTTTTCGTACATTCACGCCTCTCTAAATCAGGCTTTTAAGAGTAACTTAATATGGATTCACAATAAAACGCCTGAAATCACGCCCTTCTTCAATACGAATAACTAGGCGAACATAAATGTCTTGGAGTTCCTATAAAGTATTTTAAAACCAGAGCTTGAATGGATAATGAAAATGATAAAAAGTACTAGTGCTGGCCCAACATTATTTTTTCTTTACATTTTTTTCGAACTGGACTATGAGTAGTGGCTTAAACTTTTTCTAGACTGATTATGGGAGACAGGAATAGGCTTGACAAAAGGACTGCCGATAGTCACGTTTATTTTCTCATAATGACTAAGGAAACATAAATGTATAAGAATTATGTCCTTAAAAATGACACCCTCCATCAGGTATTTTTTCTCCAATCTTCATAGTCCTATCTGTTGTGTTACGCCCGAACCCAATATTTGATCCCAATCCACAGATTGTAATCAATCTTAGATCGATACCAATCCGTAGATCGATCTCCAATCTCCGTCTCAATAAAAAAAGCATAAACCCACAATCTTTTTTGTGCCCGGATAGCCAATGATCCTTTCCCTCCCGGACGTTCGGTTTTGCGCAAATGTGCATGTTTCTCGTTTATATTTTTATGGAAATATTAATCACATATCTTCGCAAATTAAATAAAATAGTCTTTAATTTAAGAAATACAATCTGGTAATAGCTGATGATATTTCCCTCACTATTCTACTTGCGGTAGATTTGGACACTCCAACAAAGTCTGCTACTGATACAAGCATTGTGCCTAATGCATAAAAGCGTAACGATAACAGCAATTGATGTAGCGGTGAGACTCCGTAGTTTCTGCAAAGGTAATTTAAGTTGTACATACAAAAATAAAAAAAGACAGTTACTTTGGATTTAACATAGGAATTTACGTAGTTATGTAGGTTTGTCGTTTCTCATTACTTACCTCGACGAGGACACACGTATAAAAGGCATTATTTCATTTAATAACAATTCTACTGCAGGTTTTGATAACCTAAACCTAAAAGTGAAATCTGCTTCATCGAGACTTTGCATGTAGTTCACTCTTCTCATCCTACGTGAACCGCGTCTCGGCACATCTTCATCGCTCGAACTCAACATTAATAAATCCTCAAAATCACTACTATCACTGCTTGATAATACGGACATGTTTATTTTTCAACAGTAAAACCGAGAAATACGAAAGATTGCAGATTTGGATCAAAAAGTCAATCGAAAGAAACGTCAAAATTGTGGGATAGGTTATAGAGACTGGCAAACTGTCATTTTCATACGGAGGACAATCCGTAATCTGAGATTGAACCTCCCATGGATGGCTTGCATCCACAGATAGCAAATGCAATCTGTGGATACATTATTGGCACACTAAAACACAATTTCGGATTGAAATCTCAATCTCGGATAGGCAAAAATGGATTAGGATCGAATATTGGGTTCGGGCGTTAATCAACAATCAGTGTTTGTCAAATTACGCCTATTTACGATCTCTTTGCTACTAGGCTACCATAAAGGCGGCGAAACTCTGTATAAAAATGCGTTCCCCCAAATACCTTCTTGAACGAGTCCCGTTTTAGTTGAGATGTTTCTATTTTAAGAAGACGAGCTATCTAAAAAAAGTTCATGCCTGAGGGATAAGTATATCACGCATATTTTCATCCCAAAACTACTAGGGCATCATAAAACGGAAAGGACTTCTCAAAATCAACACTTACTTGGGTTTTCGAGTCTGAAATGGGGCTGGGGTTCCGGATGACTTGTGTATAATATTTGTTGGCCAACATGTTCAGTCAACAGTTCGTATAAAGCATTGTACACGGGTAGAGCTAGACCATCGCCACTTGCACCTAAGCGCGTGGCTAATAATGTGTACAAATTGTGTGGTGACATCACATCATACTTGCGCCTGAAATTGAGTAAAGAAACAGATATATTACTGGTATAGAAATGAGTAATTCAATCGAAATTCACCATTTGTTGTATGTTACAGTTCATTATTTGAAACAAATTAATAAAACAACTTACTTATGTGTACTTCTACTGAGGAAGAACCCTAGTAATTTCAGTGCCTGCAGTCGTATAAGCTGGCTTTCCGATGCTAGTAATTTAAAAATGATTCTGACTCCTCCCTGAAAATGTTAACAAATTGTGTTAAGAATTGTCTAAAACATTTTAAATTAAAAAACTTTATTTTATTTGATGGCAACACAACATTTACATTCCAATATTGCCAAATGATGATATTTTAAAATAAAGACTAATGTTTCAATATAAAAATATAATAAAAACCTTTGCGTCAAAAGCTGGCACCATTGAGCTGGGATGTTCCGACATAAGAGAAATCAGCATTTGTAGTACATCGTGGAGATTCTCATCCTAGAATTTCAAGAAAAAATACTTATGTTCTAATGAATAAAGCGAATAACACAAGGTTATTATACAAATGGCACGCAACGACTGTCAACAAAATCAGACATTAATTAATTTACCTGCCAACAAATAAATTATTGAAAGGAGCAAACCAATCAGCATTTACACAATGGACTTGATTGAACATTAGATTCGCTAATTTTAAATCTCTGTAGTCTTCAAATTCAAAAGTTGTTACCAAAAATTGATTTTGAAGCTTTTTTGACATTTGAGAGATTTTATTTAAAAAAATCGACTTCCTTTGAATGGCTACATCAATTTCAGAACAACATACCAGGTTTACATCAAAGCAAAGAAGGTCCCTTGAAATTGCAGTAACAGGTAGAAAGGGTTAAAATCACGGATATGTTACATTGAAATCAACTAGGGTATCATAACCACAAAAGAGAATTTAGGAAATATATGCATCTTTCTAAGTTTGGATTGTAAGATCCCGCAGCATCCCGCAGCATCCCGCCTGAGATCAATTTCACTGCAGAGTACTAGGCAAGCATACCTCGTGCATAGTTGTCAAGTAGTTAAGTATCGACTGTAGTTCGTCCTCTTTCACGCCGTTGCCGATCATGATTAATTGTTTGAGAAACAGCAGGATATATGCCCGTATGGTGAGGATATCTTTGTGGGCGGGACGAGGGCCTTCTGTAAAAAAAAAAAAAAAACAAATGAATATCAATTAATTGACATATTGAACTCAATTCTAAATTATATCTTCTAATTTAAGGTAATTTGAATGTCAAATGAAGGAATTTAAAACTATACAGTTGCTAAAAAAACTAATTTTGAAGCTTCTTAGTTTGACAATAAGGCATTTTTAACCTTTTTAAAAGCTCACTGGGCTTTGAATAAGTGTTAAAAAGGTCAGATAGAACAATAAAATTAAAACTGAAACCTAAAGTTCAGGTTTAGACGAAACAAACCAGCCGTCTTTTTTTTATTTGTACCTCATTATATTTCTGTACAGTCAACCCAAGTTCCAAGTCAGAATAATTACTTCACCTATGCTTCAAGCATTTCAACAGTTCAATCTTACCAATGGATACTATGCTCATGGAAAAAATAAACTCGTTAAAAAAGTGCAGGTTGAGGTGTTTGCTCGTAGCGAATCACACGACTAAGCAAATATTTAGATATTCTCACCCAAACCTTTGGGTGTGATGCCGCTCTTCGCGCGCGGATTCACCACCCAATAGTAGTACTTGAGCGTGTGTACCGTTTGTAGCACTGTGCTGACTCTGTAAAAAAAACTTTATATAATATCATCATGTGCAGGTAAATTAAATTTGAAAGTAAGTGGTACAGGTAGCTAACACTAACTGTTTATTTGCAAGAATTAATTTTCAAAACTCTTTAACAACTTTTTGCCTGAGCTGTGTAAATGTAGTTTTTTTTTAAATAAAGTAAATCATGGCAAAACTTTCTTTTTTTCATGATTTATTATATTAAATAATAAGAAGCATTTTATTCTTTCAAAAAAGAAAACAGCAAAATGTGTAAAACTCGATTTTACCTGGGATTTTTCTTTTCGATCGTCTTCGTCTATCAAACTGACATGAAAAAGCACCGATATAAAACTATAATAATGTGTTATTGACTGTCCATGAAATAATAATTGCATTTTCTTATTTTTTTTTAATATACAAAAGTTAAGTTACTTACTTACTTATATGAATAAAATGATGTTATATTATGTACTGCAGTTTTTCGACCTTAGACTAATTAGAGACCTTTAGTACGTAACCAAGGCTAAGTTTGGATAATATTTACAAAGAACATGTCCGTACTACAATTTGGTATTAAACGAGCTATATATAATCTCCTATAAATCGTGACGTATAATTTACCTTCTAACACTTCCATAGATGTGTGCATCCGCCAGGAAGTCCGTGGCCAAATAGCAGTAAAGCCTGGCTTGAACCGCCGCCGGCGTGTGTATCCAAAGCGCCGGATTGAACAGGATGTGGTCCAGTAACTGCCAGGTCAGCAGCGATTGAAACAAGCTCTATATTAGCAAAGATAACGACTGCCCGATGGTCGATAGCGCACATCTTGCTTTGAACGTGTCAGTCTGTTATGAGATCCTGGTACATTTTGAGCTTTATTTGCATATCACACGACGAAAAGAATAAAAAATATGTTTTGAAACTGAATCTTGTGTATGTGTGTGTAGGTCGTTCAAAATTTTACGAAGTACATATTACAATAGTTAGGTATGTTGTATTGAGTTACTAAAATAAAATAAACTGTACCAAAACAAATCAAGATGAATTAAAAATATTAATTATAAGGTAAAAAGTTTGCCAATTAAAAGCTTATCGAATAATTGAATTAAGTGAGGTGCAGCTTCCAATCGGATTCAATTTGGAGTGCTAAAACTGAGGCCAAAATTGTGACGTCACAATGCAGATAAATCGAACTCTGTAGTCGGGACTGATGCCAAGTGAAAGATAATATGTAAAAAAGTGAATTTAAAAAAAGTGTTATGGTACGGATTGTATTTCAAGGTAAAAGTGCAAATATTATTTAAAATTGAACATGACATGGGAAGGTGTAAAAAAGCAAGAAAAACATGCGGCTACCAACCATCATACCTAAAGGAATGTAAAAAGGGTTTTATATTTGTGCCGTGTGTGTTGGAAATGAAATACTGTTACGAACTCGCTCGACTCTCAAAATCCTTTAAAACGAAAATAATTTCAAAGATCTCGCTCGTCGCCTAAGAGGCTTCAAATATTTGCAATTTTAAAATTAAATTGAAATTGCGAATCTACAAAGTATGGCAAATATGCAGATTTACCTTTCATTGAAATTCAAATTGTACAAAATATTTCTTATTATGACAGAACGATTGTTCTCAAATATTTCAAGACAAATCATAAAAGTACTTAAGGTATTTGAAAACGTTGAGAATTAAAGGACTTTGGTAGGAGACGATAACAAAGCTTCACATAACAAATTGAAAAATGACGTCGAAATTACTTTGAAAATAAATAAAAAATATTGATCATGTAAAAAATTACCTCACGATAAAAAGTACAAAAAATCTATTAAATTTTCAGATAGCCTGGGCCTACGAAATGTAGAAAAAGATACACATATCTCTTAAAATGTGAGCTGAATTGATAATGAATGATTAGTTTTTTATTTATTCATCATATACAAAAAGCTCCTATACGCAGCCTGTCTGTCAATTGATAACTGATTTTGACTGTGAAGAGCATTCATTATGACAGGTTAATTGGATCGGATATATTGTGCTAATCCATGATGACTTCATTAATTTGTAACAGTTTTCGGAACTGATCTACTATCTAGATATACGTCATATATGTGTATAATTTGATGGATTATTATCCTCATTTCCCAGGACCCAATAGTTCTTCGTTTACATTACACATCACACGGCACATCTGATAATTGATAAATAAACATTTTTGTTTCCCCTATTCCTCCCACTCCTTGAATAAATACATTGATTATCTGTCGATATTTTATTATCGCCTGTTAAAAACTTCTTCAGGAAATACGTATTAAAGACAATGAAAAGACTGCTAAGTCTTCCAAGCTATATAAGCTGAATGCCAATTAAATACGACGCACAGACATACATCTACATAGATGACGCAAGTGTCACGATTTGTATTGAAACCAAGCGTGCCGACTTTTTAGGACTTTCAGTGACGTCACAGTTGATATTTGACGCTCGGTCGGGGTTAGGACACGCAAAGTATAAGCAAATGCGTTGTTTATGTAGATATATGTCTATGAACGTATTAAATATTGTTTTTCTCCACAGAGGAAAACCGCAAACTTACGGAAATTTGGTTTTATCCCCAATAAACGTAAGTTAAAGTTTAAACGAAGTATCGGTTACAAATTATACAAATTTTATTGGTAAAAAGAAAACTCAGGATCAAATTTTAATGGGCTTGGACGATAAAAGAAATTTTTAGCATTTCCATTTAAAAGTTAAAATAACAATAACATACCTGTTTCAGCAACAACTCTGAATTAGGAGAGCAGCTGGTCACAAGATGTTTCGTAAGATGCAGGAACGAAGCCAATGTGTCCGGTGTGAGATGGTCGCGGCTGCACCGCTGCAGCATGTGTGAGATTACCAGGAACCCACGACACTGCAGCATGTGTTGCTGCACAGTGCTGCATGACTCCACCAGGGAACACACAAAGCCGAGGAGCTTTGAGCTGTGGAAAATATGGCTTGTTTACTGTTGTACTCACGGAGGAAATATATAGAGGAGCTGCCCTATCCGGTTTTTTCTAGGGACTCATGTGAAGCTTACGCGCGGGGTGCGGGAGGGGTAAGCGGTGGGTTATGGCCAATCATAGCCAAACAGGCGATGGCATTAGTCACCTAGTAGCGAGTAGTAAAAACCGGTTGAAACATAAGGTTAAAATATTCACATGATCATCAAAAAAGTTCAGCTATACTTTACTAGGTGGCTCTAGTTTTTTTACGAAATTTCATACGTTCCAAATCTGTCAGAAAAAACCGCGAAATAAAAGTATTTCTACTTGACGGCAGATAACGCAACCTTTTTTAGCGGCATAAAAATCACCTAGGCAACAAATAACAATCTGAAATTTTGGACACAAATAATTGGAAAATAAACAATTTGTAAAAAATAATTATGAATGAAAGTATCTTCGTGTTAAGTTAATTTTATTTGGATTGTCAATGTAATTCCTTTATAAAAGTATAGAAAACTAAATTTTACATCGAGAAACAAATGGAGGATTTAATTTTTTTTTATATCTACGCGTGTACATACTTCACAGAAGTCAGCGACGAACTGACGCCAGAGCCTCTAGCGAGGAATAGCTTGCACTAAAGGCTGTGACGTCAGGACAACCCAAATTGAAGCTGTGCAACTTTGCTTACAGCAGCTCTACTGTGTATCTGCTTTGTGGTTGTACTAAAGTAAGCTTCTTGTAAGTAAGTGACTAAATCAGAATACAAAATGTCATACTTGACTTCGAACTAGCAACTAAGGTAAAAAGCTAATTTCTTTGTGCACATCACGCTTGGCCACCTTTTATAACAATAGATGAGTAAGGTAAGTAAAATCTATCAAAATGGAAAATGTCAAACCTCCCGTGTTGATCGATACCAGGTTGGGCAGAAAATTAATTGATTACGTGGGCTTCTAAATTCCGTCGCTCGTTAGAGGTTGTTAAAACCCATTTTCTAACACCCACCTGCACCTTTTGTTGGTCTCGTTGCCGTTCGTGCGTCGCCGATTTTTAGTAAACAAACGAGTTGGACCTATTTTGTGCTTTTTCCAAACTATTATAAAAAATGCCATCACCAAATGGTGGCCATTCGTGCGCCCAATAATATTAATTTATTATGATGTTCACGACTCCTGCGACCGTGGGAATTTTACTGGTACGAGGTACTTAGTAAGACATTGATACTTAAAATTGATACCTGTCTATCTAATTATATTACCATAATATTAAAAAACTACAGATGTCTTTCTAAAATATATATATTTTATAAAATTTAAGGATTTTGTTTTTTGTTATCATCACTGACTGACTTTTGTCCGTAAACAGTAAGGTGCTTTATTTAAAAAAAATATATAAATCAACAAGGAAACACAATCATTCTGATAGGTATTTGTCATTTATTAAAATGGTTTATAAAATCAACATCAATTTGTCTGAATCAAATTCAAAGTAAGCGATTCACATAATATGGCATATATTATATAATATATGTAAAGTTTACAATTACCATCTAACAAAACAAAACTATAAAAAAGCAATCTCTTTTTGTTCGATAATATATTTAAAAATCAATAAGTAGGTACATGAATCTGTATAAGTTACTTTTTCAGAACAAGAAAAAAAAATCCAGGTCTGGGCGTTCATCTATATGTATTTACTATTCTAGGTTCCCTACTTCGCTAGTTGGTGTGATTTTCTGGGGATTTATTATTATTTATTAAAATTAGAACACTTAAGAAAGGCTTGTCTCGTTTAGTTGTTAGTAAATCGACACTATTAAAACTCGCAAAGAAAGGGATAGAACTAGTCCCAATTTAAGGCAGTTAGCGAGAGACAATGATGGTTTACCACACATTGACCGTTGTTAATAATAACTATATAGTTTCCAGGTCAGGTAAGAGACAAAACAATGAGAAATGGTAGTTCTAAGTAAGTGGCTCTCTCTCCTACCGTCTTGTGTTCAAACTTGGCAAGTATATCTAAAATAATAATAACTATAAAAAATCGTTCATCTGTACTGCACACTTCACTTCAATAATTAATTCATCAACAATTTACTCTCAAACGGTACGTACAAAACATTAAACACGACAGCCGTTTTCAAATTTTCTCAACTCTATGGCTCTATATTTTAAAAGGCTCGAAATGCAAACATCATATAAAGCATAATTAATCGGGCGCACGAACGGCCACGAGACCCATTTGTTTAGTCAGCTAGTGGATTACGAGCCAGACATTTTCGTCAAAACCCTGGTATCTATACTGTGATCTCCGTAACATACTGATTAAAAGAACTGAGATGACGATGAAGTGACGCTATGTCAATCATGAAAATATCACAATGTGCTTACAATATGTATTTAAAATAAAAACTCTTAACCTTAATAAAAAAAGAACTCTTAATACTTTTCTACCATATTGAACCCAAAAGACATATGGAAGGTAAATGTAGAAGACTGATATTAGGTTCTTGCACGTCAAGTCACGTAAATTCGTAATATTATTTTGCATTCCGACAGTAAAAGTATCTTCAAAAGTTGCCGTTTTGTGGCGACTACGTGGATCCGGAAAAATGAAATATTAACAATGTTGCTGAAATACTGAAGCCGAAAAGTTACATACTACAGCAAAACATATACACTGTACACACAGAATGCAGGAATCAAAAGTTAACTTTTCATAGATATCCGAATGAACCAAATGGTTCCGTACATAATAATGTGTAAAAGTAATATATTCAGTACATCTAAGCGCCAGACCGCTTCTGGATCAAAAGGACCTTCGAACATAACAAAACTTGTACTTTATATATTGTATATATTACTTGTAAATATTAAGCTCTCCAGCTATAATTATAAAATGTAAATCCGTCATAAGACGTAAGTTTCTTATCAATCATGTAAATTATTCAAATATATGTAAGGTCTGTGGATTTTGTCAATGATAATAAATAAATAAATAAATAAACATTTATTACATAAACATCATCAGCATAGTAAATCCGTGTGGATAAACTGTTTAATTATTCCTTACACGGGACGGCTATATCCACAAAGAGAAGTGTTCGGTGTGACGTGGCTGTCACAAGATATCTCCCCTCCTTGCCACAAGAATTAATCACGTCTAATAGATTTGCTTCTTCGAATCACACCCTGTTCCATACAAATATGTCAAGTGGAATGAAGTACAAGACGGTCGTGTTAATTTATATTTATTACTTTTTACGTTTGGATAACTTCTTCGAATTTTTGTTCCCTCGAAAAACAACAAATTTATTAATACTGATATGATAAAATGCCAATAAAATGTTCGATATATATAAATTTTCGAACCATCCAATTGTGACAAATAATTGAATCAAAAGATAAATATGGCGGCACGACCTAGCCTGACCTAGCTTGGATCAATTATTGCCAATCACCGTTATATTCAGAGCCTCTATATGAATACCTTCGCTGCAGTGATAATTTAATGCACGAGTAGCTAGATCTCATCGCTTTACCGTCGTCCACATATTCTACATATTATCAGGTGAAAATACGCGGTTTTCGGATATAATAGATATATCCTAAACCGTTAGGGCTATCAATTTTATAGACAACTCAATATAATTTGTAAATTTATCATCATTTTTACTTTTTTAAAAGAAGTTAATTTATAGTCCATGTTATTTACCTAATCATCCTGTATTTGTCATATACCTACCCAGTTATGTAATAAGCAAATACAGGCGCATAATTGTATGCATAAATTTAATCCCATATCTCTTTGATGTGAGGTAAATCGGGTTAAGCGGAGTGTGACACGGGTCACAGTAACTGAAGGATATCTGGATAAATAACGTAGGAAATGTGAAGCATATCAAATTTGCGAAAATACAAACGAATAGCGAAACTAAACAAGTTTCAGGCCGCCTTAGAGCGATATTGAGACAGTTACGGTTCATTCGTTTGACTTTGTACTTTGCTTGGGAACTAAATCCTCTTACGAGATGGATAGAGAGAGTATTAATCTCACGATTAACGAACCAAACGCAAACTAGAACTTCGAAAATTTGTAATCTAACGTAAGGTGTAATTGTTGCCGTTATTTTATTTTACTTTATTCCTTGTGATTGTTTCGTAGAAGCATAATTAGTAATAACATAAATTTTAACAAAGAGGTAAAGTTAGTTCAGTTATTTTATAAATCTCTTCCGGTAAATGAAGCTTGCACCAGGCAATTAGAAGTAGCCAAGAGTAAGTTCATAACAATTATAACCTGGCAATTCTAAATGTGGAGGGAATCCTTAGTATGGCACCGAAGTCTCAGGCCGAGTGCATTTAGTCGGTTAATACAGCTACTAGGAATATTCATAATGTAGCTGACGCCTACGCAGATAGGAATGCTAGGCTTGAGTTGGAAACTTTGGAAAACTATCCGCCTGTAGTAACTTTGGTTAGCTATTTTATATAGCTCGTCTTATCAGAAGTTACTTTAGCAATAGTTTACTGCAGTATTAATAATATATTCAATTATAGCTAGTTTTTTCATCAAAAAATAAGTAAGAGGTGAGTATTGAAAATAATATGTTTTATTCCTTACGGATAATTAATTACGGACGGAAAACAAATGAAAAATTGTTAATCATACATAAACAGAAACCGTGTGAAGTTTTAGTAAGTTACAGAAAGCCCGCGGGGTTAGAAGATAAATCATATTTATATAGTAGTATTTCGATATACTCGTAAAGTTTCTTCAGTATGATCAAGTTAACGATAATTTACGAGTAGTTTTATTAAAGAGTTATTTTCACGTAGTGCAGAAAATTCTGACGTAAATGGTATTAGAGAAATAATATGAATATGAAGACAGCGCTGCCGAACTTTCTATGTCGTAGATAATTTTACTGTCCTTACAAGGTTGTAATTCACCAGCCAAATTTTAATGTTATTTTCTTTGATACGATATAAATGTACACGTATATTTATATCGTATCGCTCTGTAGAAAAAAGTGAAAATGGCACCACAAACTATTTTACAAATAGTCGCTGTTGTTGAACATAGCTACTACGACGCGGCATTTATTGATAATACTACGACTTAGTACTACAAGATGTTTTATAGTAACGCGTAGTCGTCTTTATTTAATGGTATTCATTCATAATGTAGAGTGCCCATGCTTTGCTAAATATTTTAACGAATATATTAATTTACTTGTAAAAAAATACATACCTTTTCTATAAATGATACCTATTATTATGTAAATAAAATAGTCGGTGACTATAAAACAACCCTTTATGTCGCACTTAATACATTTGCTTTTCTTTTATGTTAGGAGAGACTTTTAGCGAGCCTGCCACCTGCACTTGCGGTTGTTAAAAACTTTTCACAACTAACGAAGCATTGAAAAAAAATATATTTTATGTTTAATTCAACGGTATAAAATCCAGTCTCTGATCACCATGATCTTATTTTCCACACTTCAACTTACCATAGCATAGGATCTCGTTTGGGCTCGGACGGGGGCGCATCGTGCGCGAGGTCCAGCTGCGCAAACAACGGGAACAGAACCTGCACCCCGCCGATCGAGTTCAGAGTGCTGTGGATCGAGTGCGTCACCACCGCTTTTACTTCCTAAAGGCAGGACAAAAGAATAATACACTTTAATGGAACAAAAACATTTTGAAAACACTATATAATTATGGAAAATTAGCTAAGAATCTCATAAAACAGCATTTTATAAATTTATTTTCCAACATATAGGTACCTCACAGTCATAACGCAACTTTTCTGTATCATAGAGGGTATGTTTATTCGAGAAATTCAAGCATACCAAAATAAAACATTATGTGTACACGCTACGAAAAAAAAATCTTATGACATAATAAGTAATTTATGTCATAAGAAATTTTGTCATTAGGTTATGTTATGTCAGTCTAGCGAAATAAGTTGTTCTTTCCGAACCCTAATGCCCAAGACATTCTTTAGATTTTATCTTTAACTTATACAAAGTTATGTATGACAAGAATATTATTCTTAAAAGACTTCCTCTAGTTATTTAGTACTATTACTAAATAGACAGCACTTATGATTATGATTGAATGCCATGCTATCTTGCGTCTGTAGGGCAGTCGACGTGAAGTTCAATTGAGAATTTTGTCTTCTTATCATTGAAATTCAGTAATTATACACTTTTGACTTTCCTTTCAATCGAAAGCAAAATAAAAACAGTAAAAATTTATGTGCAAGTGTAAAAATAACATAAAAAGTAATCTTTACACTGCGCGCCGTATAAAATACGAGCCCTCTAACTAACCTAAACAAGAATCGCAAACCTGTTTTGGTCGCACCATCAAAGGGTTGTGCGGAGGTGGAGTTACCAACGCAAGTACTAGGCGAACATAACTTACTTGAAGCATAAGCGCGTGCGGAGTATGGACGAAGTACGACACGTTTCCTTTAGGGGCCGACTGTAGGCACAGCTGACCGTCTGTTGCCACAGGATTATACATAAACACCATGGCCGATGATAGTTTACCGTCGTAGAGTACCTGTGTTGAAGAGAACTTTAAAGTACAGATAATACTTCAAAATAAACACATAGCCAATTTCATTGATTCATTATTTAGTTAAGTTTGGTTGTAATAAAACATAGCTAAAATTACTTTTCATGCAATTTGAACGTACATTACCCAATAATCCACCAATAATGTCATGCGGTTATAGTAGAACATTAAGGAATAACAACAAAATAAAAAAAATATCATATAACATTAATAGAATTACACAAAAACAAACACCACGTTACCACGCCTTCATCGAGCATAATACCATAACCAACCAGGCTTAATAAATTATTAACACTTTTTGAACAAAATAAGACAAAGGTAAATAGCAGCACAGTTACCAGGGCAGCATGAAAACAACGGAGACCAAAATTTTAAGGTATAACGTTGTTTTGCCGGGAAACGGGATCTTCCTCTCTTGAAAAAATAATATTGCGTTTTTATCCAATCTTTTGACAATAACATGGTAATTATTACAATTCAAATACGTATACGTTTTAATAGAACATGAGCATACGAACATTATTGTAGTTTTAACTAAAACATTATACTTGGTTTTAGCTTACGAGCGAGACAGAGACGGGCTAGTGTACAGATGGGAATACTCTGTGAAACAAGGCCAGCGCTACATTATGTAAAGCTAACATTTAACTACACAAAAGGATAGGGTTGGCAATGATTAATATCGTTGATATATTTTTTAAATTGCTGATAGCAATAATCCATAAGCTATTATTATTAGTACAGCAAGTCGTATTGCTACAGTTTAACCGCTTGTGAGAATTAAGCTTCCTGTAACAAAGGCGAAGCAATGCCTCTACTGAAATTAATAGTAAATATTTTCAATTATAAATCTATATTAGAGTGAACCAAAATGCAAAAAAAGAAATACCCGTAGAAATCGATTTCCTCTGAAACCAATGCCGCACGGGAACTAGGTTAATATTTTGTTTTGTGTCGAGTAAGTTTGCCAATAAAATTGTATGGTTGCTTTTATTGCGCTAAGCTATTTATTTCTGTAACGTAGTAGTTTTTGTGGGTTATAAAAAATTAAAACTCGCGACCTTAGAATTTTGAGATTGGCAACATTATTTTTTTTCTTCAAGACGGACGGAACGCACCGCTGCTGTCAAGATGTGAAATCTTTTTTTGGGCCGGCTTTGCTGGCTAGATGTTGTGATCGTCCCATTTAAAAAACCTTAAATTTAATAAGGTGAAATACGTATAATATGTAGTCGCCGCAGTTTGTGTTAGAAATAAATTTTAGCCCATATTGGAAACCATATGGTAAGTCACATTGTCAAATCTTCACGTCTGATGTTAATCCTATTAGTTTGAACGAATATTCAGCTAGATATCTTTTTAAGGCTCCATCACAAATGTTGGTAATTGTCGTTTCTTAAATTATTCCAAATTGAAGCCTATAAAAAAAAAACATAACCTAGATCTGACCATCTCGGGTAATCAAGTTTATAATTCTTTCCAGGGTGCTTTGCAGGAGTAACTCTGGTGGAGTTTTCATTGTTTTTAAATGTGGCTGAAGCTGTTTGTTACATGATTTAACACAAGAGCATGAAATCCTCATGGTAACATGCAGATTTGCTTTAGTAAAATGTTGACCGAGGAGTTATAAGGTAATCTTTTATCTACTTACAACTATAAAATCAAGAAAGAAAGTACCTGTGGTGATATTGGATATTGATATTGGATATTGATATTGGATATTGAAACTGGATATTAGTTATTGTAGTGACATTAAGAGATAGAATATTCTTTAATTATTGTTTTAAAAGATAATCCTTGCGGTTAGTTTTAAGTAGACTTAAGCACTAACCTTAGTTTATTAATTATTTTGTTAATTTAGCTTCATGGTAATTTAAAGTACCTATATAAATTGTTCTTTTTATGTATAACAGAGACGGTGAGGTGATTTAGTATGGTGAACTCCCTCTCCTGAGCTAGTTAAACTTTTTTTCTCACCGCTCTCTGTGTAAAGATACTCAGGACTCGCCTTGAACTATTACACAATAAAATCTGTGATATTTATCAGTATTAACATCTTTTATTTTATATCACAAGACCTGTTAAGTAGGACCTACCCCGCTATATCTTGGATAAGTAGGATCGAGGGTGAGTCTAGGGTGTTTACGCTCAGAGTATCTTTATTTTGTGACCTGTGTTTTGGTAGGAGTGTCTGGTTACTTACAACTTAAGCAATCTTCACTCCGGGCACAAACTGAACACTCCCCCCAATCCACAACGTTACATTTCTCTATATAAAAACGGCGAAACTCATTAAAAGAAATACTTTTTCTTGGACCTTAACCGTCTGTTTACATGACGTATGAAAACATATGCTAAAAAAGTAACTATAATTATTATACATAAACGTTCTTCGGTTTCCAGACTCAACAGAACAATGCAATACTTTGACAACCCTAATTCATAACTTTGTAGAATACGAGTAGCACTGGCCACAACACTTAAATAGTGCAGTTAAAGCCAACCGAGTGTTACACGATACTAAATGAACTCGCTCATCTACTGAAATTATGAGGGGCCGTTCCGAAACTTTAAAGCCAAAGCGGTTTTAAAACATATAACATTTTTTTCTGAAAAGAACAGTAGTGTAAAATCCGGAAGTAAAGTAAGAATATATGAAAGTTGATAACAGTATTAAAGACTGGAAAATCTATAATTTGAATATTATACTTATTCTACGTTAGAGGAACAACTTTTGGAACAGCCCTGAAAGATTTAGAAGTTGTTTGTTATTATAGCCCTTGGATTCGATTACATAACAGTTTTTATGTGCGGTAAGTATCCCGTTTTTAAAGATTTTTAAAAGGTAATTTTTCTCGAACAAAACAAAATAATTGTGATGTTGAAACAAAATAGAACAATGCCGGTACGCGTTTTTACGAAGTCTATACCATTACAGTGAAAGTGCGAACTGAACTGGCTTAGCTTTTGTAAGACAAAAACTTGCCCAAACCCTAATCTATTCTAGTACAGAAATTGACCGAAGTCGCATAGACTTTGTAAGATAACTTCAATGTAACATTACAGCTACAAATGCTATACCATTTGAGTTCGATATTTACCGATCGTTAGCTTAAATAATAGGTTGATACTTAAATGGAAATTTTTCTAATTTTAGTACTAAAATAGAGTTAAATTTCTCGTTCCTATTCTGTATTTGATTGACAAAAAAAAGAAAAACGAATTACTTACAGCAATCAAACTTTTAATAAGTAAGAAATAAGTGCATACACATTACGACACACTTGTTTCGTGTACAAATAATAAAAAATATGAATTAGTTTTTAAAATACAAAATACAAAACGCAGATAATTATTTTTATCAAAAAGATTATTTATGTACCTATGGCACATGACATACATAATACAATGGTAAGTAAAATCATAACAGCATTGAAATTAAGGTTTAGGTAACGTTAATGTTTTTTAGCACTTGCTTGATTTTTTTCTATATTAATACTTATGTTGTGAGGTCTTACGGATTTCTTCTTTTCATGTTTAGTTGGTCTTCCTGACTGAACGCGGCGGCTACCTTGTAAACCTCTATCTTTTCTCCTAGCGACTGATGTTGGTTGGACTCGGATTTTTCGGCCTTTGCTATGTTTGATCGAATGAGATAACAAAGACATTATCTGTGACGATGTTTTTATTTTTTGTAGAGTTTTGATGCACTTTTTAAGTAATGCAGAATTAGAAGGACCAATCTTATCAGTTACTAATATATCAGTTAGTCTCATAAATTCATGTCGCAATTCTTCAACCACTTTCGTACTACTCTGATTCGTAGTTTCGACAATTGGTAAATTGAAACCCACAGCTTGAGAATCACTAATGTGTTGGGGAACATCTCCAGATAAAGCAACAATTGTTGTGTCTACGTGGTTATCATTACAATCCGTGCCGTCTATGTCGTCAATGTTATCATAGAAATTTGTTGAATGTTTTTCACCTAAAGCAATTTTCACGAACTCTTGCCTATCTATTTTAGTCAGCAGTAAGGATTTTTTTAAGAAAACACCATATTTTTGTTCCACTGCACATAGGTGCTTACAGTATGCTCCTCCTTGTCCAAAAAAACAATCGCAAAACTCATTCTCAATATCGACTTGACAACATTCGCTATCTTCATTCTCCTTCACCTCATACAATGTATCTGAAATTTGTTTTATTTGGTTTTGTTCGATCTTGCCCAAATGTTTGCAAAACTTTTCATAAGCTAAAGTCAAATTGCGTCCTCTATTATTAGCAAATTTAAGAAGTCTATTCCTGTGATAATTTTCAAACGTACTTGTGATAAAGTCTATCAGGGCACAAATGTTGAACACTTTGCATCTTTGAAGTATAACATCCTTAAATATCCTAATTGATGCCTCACAATAATTGTTTGTATTATTACCTCTATGCAGTACGTTACTTCGATAGGGTAAACTCCACTCTTCGCGTCTTGTCCAATATATTTCAAAGTATGCTTTAGTGTTGTCGTAGTTTTTTAGGATGTCGTTGTTTAACAGTTCTAACATAAAGCTTTCGGCATCTGAGGTAGATTTAGCAAACAAAATACGTCGAAATAAAAGCATCAAAGGTCTGCGATCAATTTTATTGACTCCGTTTTTACCATCCCAAAGCCAGCGCCAAGTAGCCTGCATGACATGGAAAATGCATAGCAATAAACGCGCTTTTGGAAACATCACCTTTAAAGCATTCCTTTCTGCAGTATCATCGTCCGTCATAATAACTTGTGGTTCGAACATTTTTTCACAAGAAGTCTCTAAGTTTTGCTTTGCTAATTTCAAGGCCAATAAATAATCACGTTCTGATTTATTTCTATGAAGGATAACAGTTACTGGAATTGCTCCAATTTTTGTAGCTGCAAAAATGAAAGTGACACACGTGCTGCTTTGGTCGCAAGACCCACTAGTATCCACAAATATCATTTCATCAGCTAAGCCGGCTTCAAATGATCTTCTCATTACAGGAGTTATAATTACAACGACAAGAGGATTTTCCGTAATGCATAATTTGGCGTCTTGCATTTGAAGTTCCTCCATTTTTAATTTAATCCTCTCAGTAACACTTTGTTCGTCTCTCGCTCCATACTTCTCATTCCTCCATTGCTCATACAAATATGTTATTTGCCTCTCTGTAGGATTTATTTGGGCATTCGCTAATAAAACGCCTAAGTCTTCATTACAATCTTCAGTAATGTGTAACTCATGGTAGGTTTTAGCGGCGGCTGGTGTCATTCCCGAGTCAAAATATCTATAGAATGACTCTTTTGCTTCCACACTACACCTTAATAGACTATACGCTTGAGAAACTTTTACTCGATGCGAATGATCATAGTTAATGGTGATCACAACGCTCTTTCCTTCTCTTAATAAAGTCGATCTTTTTTGAGTTATTGGCGTAACTTTTAAAAACTTTATATTTATACTCGCCTTGCAATTATAGTTCCTATTGCATCCATATTTTTTATCATCTTTTTTATTTTTCTTCGATAGGTGACATGTATATAACTTACGAAATTCATGACGAGAACAGGTTGGAAACGTTTTGTTGACGATCCAATTAGTGTTGGTACTGCGAGAAAACGCTGAGATAAACTTATCACTTTTTTCGTTACAAGTGTCACCATTTGTAAGTTCACACTGAATTTGTGCATGAAAATTATCGTGACTCTTCTCCTCCATTTTTAAATAGCAGATATTATCGCCCAAGATATCACTTAAAACAGATTTTATCATGATCTTTGTACTATAACTGTACTGCATATAAGATCAAAACAACGCAACAGCGGCAACTAAATATTATGATCATAATTCATAACAGAAGTGAACGAAGTAAGAAGTCGGCGGCGGCGACCAATCGCGTTCGCGGTAACCAAAGATGGCGGTGAGCCTCTACTCGATTAGGTTTTGTTCGTAAGTAATGTGTGAAAATATCTCGACAAAAGCTAATCTATTTGAGTGTATATGTACTATACTGTACTAGGTTTTGTCCTTTCATTTCTGTGAAAATATCAAGACAAAAAGCTAATCCATTTGAGTCATTTTTTTTACTGAGACAGATTAGGTATTGTCGAGTAATATGCATAAACAAAAGCTATTCTATTAGAGTCTGACTCGTGACTCAAATAGTATAGGCATTGTAAATACGCTGCCGGTACACAAGGCAACTGAGTAAGTTTGATATAGATAGATACACAACAAACCGAATTCAGATCGTAACCGAGTGTCAGCTTATAGATTCCTGATGCATAATGTATTCGCAAAGTAGGTTCAATATACATTTATTTATAGTATACATGTACATCCACATTTGCATAGACCCTTTGAGACCGAGATCGAATCCAAAAATCTATAAACAGGAATTCAAACAACAGTTGGTATAAAACGGTGCTATGGTTTCGGTTATTTTATAATACGGATGTTAATGGGACGTTTGTCTTCCATGATATGTGGTATATAATAAAGTGATCATTAGAATCAGAATAGTACTCGTGTCCATCTACAAAAAAATATTTAATCGATGCAAAAGTACCCGGACTTAAATATTTTCAACAAGTAAAACAAAGTCATTATACGGCAGTTCGCTTTATTCGCGCGGGAGATCATTTTTGGATTTTCAGAAGGAACAGGCGTTTTCACAAAGATGGGAAACTCGCCGTCCGAGTGGCGGACTATCTCTACTTAATTAAAAACCTTCCGGGAAACGTAATTCCTCAAACTTGAATGAGATGTTGAATGAGATGTTCTTTAGTTTTTTTTTTTATTCCTATTTATTTTATAAGCCATATACATCATACGATTAAGCCGGCTTAAAAAGAAACAATAGAGAAACATTTTTTACATATAACACATAGCAATAAATAGCAGTAACATGCAAATTATGAAAATGGAACTGAAAGTAAAGATTTGTAGTAGTCATGTCTTGAGGCCAAAGATTGAATTACAAAACTTAGGAAACGATCACTGTGATTAACAGAAAAGTTAGAACTAAGGATTCTGTGGAAAAGGAAGAAGAGCTCCCCAGCACAACACTGATGCCCGTTTTCACCATCGTTCCCTAAATTTAGGGAGGCACTTAAGATGTTTTAAGTGTTAGTTTCGTTTTCACCATCACTTAAGGGACACTTATGATCCAAAGGGATCCCTTAAATTTGGGGGCCCGATATTCGGCATCTTAGCGCTAAGTGACACTTCATTTTCTTGTTGGACGTGCATATTTTGTGCAAAATGGAAGATTTTATTTACAGTTTAGAAGCTATAGAAACTGTGGATTTAGTTACGAATCATAGTTTATTTAGACGGCCACATATTTATCGCGAAAGACCGGACTTATTTACGAAATTTGACAATCAGGACTTCTTCAAAAGATTTAGGTTATCCAAGGACAGTGTGTTATTTGTGTTAGAAAGAATAGAACACTATTTAGAATATAAAGATAACAGGTATGTTTTTTTAAACTATTAAATACTTTTAAAGTAGGTGCTTTTTTACTTCTGTTATTGAATGTTTTTCATATTTTGTGTTTAAACATTTGACACACAGGGTACTTAACTAATTTTACTTTTTATTATTTGCAGGAATAAGTCAGTACCTCCAATTAATCAGTTGTTATGTACTCTGAGGTTTTTCGCAACAGGAAATCATCTACTTGCAGTGGCTGATATGGGAGGAATCAGCGTAGCTACTTGTAGTAGAATAGTAAAAAGGGTTTCTGAAGCTATTGTTACACTACGAAGTGAATTTATTAAATTTCCAGACACCGAAGAGCAAAAGTCTGTAGTGAAAGAAGGTTTTTACAAAATTGCTCGCTTTCCAAATATTTATCGTGTTGTTATCTGAATAATTACAATATCCAGATAACAACACGATAATCCAAACTCAAATATAACCTATTTTTCTACAAGCGCAACGCTGTCTAGCTAGTGTCATCTGTCAGTCAAGTTGCCACTATTTCACAACTAAAATCTTTTTTTCAATGGCAACAGCGTTCCGCATCAGCAATTTATTATAAATATTGGACGATATTTTATTTATTTTAAAAGACATCATGTTTATTTTATGTTTACTTTGTATTTTGTCGTATTATTTTGCATAAATCTACATGATTTTGAAAAGTACGATTTTCATACGCCCTGATTAAAAAAAAATTGTCACTTAGGTAAGTGGCCCTTAAGCAGGTATCCCTTAGCTTGGTGAAAACAAACTTAGGTAAGAGGCTGATTTAAGGAGTCCCTTTGGTTAAGAGACCCTTAGTAAGGAAGTGTTTGAGGGAACGATGGTGAAAACGGGCATGAGTATCTTTCAAAAGCTCCAATCGCAATTGATCATTGATTTTACATTCTAAAACTAAATGCAGGAGATCTTCTTCCCTGTCACACAGGCTACAGTTTGGGTTTTCTCTTTTTTTCATTGTGAAACTAGTTATGATAACCTAATTTTTTCTTCAGAAATGTTTTTTTTTTCTATCTCCATATCAAGTAATGTTTTGTATTTTAGAATTCGTTTTTATTTTATATTAAAAATTGTACGAGGTTCGAAATGTTTTTATTTATTCGAGAGTGTCATCATAATCCCAACCACAAGGGCTATGAATCTTTTGAATGGGTGACGACGAGGTTTGCGCCGTAAACGACCAAGGTGGCCCAGTGACTACTGTATACAAGAAGACAACACCCGGGACCTACTGATTAACGTACCCTCCGAGACTAGTAAATTTCGCTGTGGGTCTCCGTTCATAAAACATTATAATACAAGCCTAAAAATAATGAACGTATAATATTCAGTACATTTAATATTCCTTTAGGTATGTGTCTACCTTTATATGATACCTGTATTTTATGTATGTATACTAAATGCTCTCTATTCGATGCGAAAAGCTTTGTATCTCCGCAAAGCAGAATACGTAATGCGTTCTCGCCTCTACGAAACTAATAAGCGAAGTCCCATTCCTCTTTAGCTAGGGAACAAATTTTGCCCCTATCTGCACTAAGTCATACATTTTAGAGCAGTTCGCTTCCAACCAAACTTGAATAACAATGAGGTGTGTGTATTTTGTATAACACTGTCCCCAAGTCTAAGTATCCGAACTATGTCGTTAACTGCACATACAATGCCGGCGTCGTTCACCAAAACTTGTTAAAAGTTCCTGGTTCCATCTAACCGACAAGTGCCGTTTCAGCACGATCCCTAAAATAAAAACCGACACATAATTTCAAACGAAACTTTGTTATTTGAACTTATAGCGCTTTAGTAATAAAACACTTTACGAATCTTTTTTTCATGGACCCGGAGCATGTAATTTACGTTGAGCACGTTTAATTCCTGGCCTGGTAGATTTATGTTGGTGATCAAAAATACAAAAAGTCATCAGGATTTAACGGTTTATTTTTCCATAAGTGCTTTGATTGATTACTTTTTGAATGTGGTCCTGCGATTGTTTGTCTTTTATGTAGCGCGTATTGTTATGGGATTTACTCACCAATAGAGTGTATGCATTCAGTACTGAAGCTGATAGTAGATACTAGAACTACATCGATTTAAACTAGTTTTGGTGCAATGCGTTTGTATTGCGAATGCTACATGCAAGTTCCACTGTGCATTACAAGGATATTTGCATCTCCTAAACAGATACTAAAAACATTGTTATGATATACCAAAGAAAATCTAACTAGTTTTGCTACCATGGTAAACTGTCTAAAGCATTTTTTTAGGACAGATTTACGATTATAACAGCAATTGTCTTTTTTGATATACTGATTTAAAACAATAAGTGTGCGAGGTCAATTGGGGACCCAAGGTAAACAACGACTACATGGTACGTTTCAGGGAATTAAGACCCAGCTGTTATCTAAAATGTATTATTTTGATTAAGAATCGAACATATCTTAGTTGATTCGGTAATAAGGGAAATTTCAGGTCATGAAGTTGTAAATGTCCTAAAACAAGTCTATCTCAGGTTTCACTGACGCTTTACCTTATATTCAAGTATTAAATTTCTGTTTAAATTTCACTTCTAAGTGATGGAGCTTTCGGTCCCCAGCGAAACTACTCCTTACTCAAGGTGTAAACAAAACTTTGTGTTTCAGCGTTTCACCGGAACGTCGAAACTTCATGAAATTCTGTTAACATATAAAAATTTTGCGCTGATGCTTCTTGAAAAGTAGCGTAAAGTGCATGCAAAGTGAGATATATTGAAGTTGCATAAATTTCACGAACCTATGTAGGACACCGAACATTATTTTGGACAAACTCACTCTATTAGCACCTTTAATTTAGACATACGTCAGTATTTTTGATTTTAATCTCTTTGACGTAGCCCTACATAAGTCAGTAAATGTAATAAGCTGGACGACTTGTTTTACATAGTATCTATTCTTTGTAGTAATAGCCAAAAAAGGAGTGTATGTAAACTTTAGAAACATCCTGCTTGTTTGGAATTATAGAGAGAACTTTGGTTAGTTTACTAGTTATATCTAATTAAATTTCTTTCATCCCTCAGCCTATTGGTGAAGTATATTTTATAAGACTGTAGTTTCCGCCAAACAAATTCAAACAAAAGCTTTTCACTCCTGCTAAAACGGCTTGAACAAGTTTCAAACCAAAAAGTTTGTACAATTTAATTCGAAATTGCAAACTGGCTGCCAGCATTATTTTAATATCATATTATGAAATAGAGATGTCGCACTAATGGCAACACTTATCTCGGAATAAAGCAACTGCCGGTTTCATCACACATGCCGTGCTAAACTTACAGTCGACACCGAGGCGAAAACTTTAGCTCGCCAAAAGTTCAATGCATCACTAATGGAACTTGTTATTACGATAGTTATAAACACTTTAATGTGTACCAAAATGGAGTTGAATGTTTTTAAAACAGATATAATTCTTTATTATTTATTAGCAACAATAATTAATAAAGATTATATATACGGGCGTTAATATTAATCGTTTAAGCATATTTGCAAAAGCCCGTGATATGTTCATTATTAATGAACATAAAGCATTCGATATGTAAATTTATATAATCCCAAAACAACCTTTACCCAGAAAGTTACCAAACATACACAAACAAGAAAAAACTTTTTATAAAGTTTAAGTCCGCTGTAATTGTTTTACAAGCAGTTGCGAATTGAAACACGAAAATTGAAATTTCATAACGGATATTAAACAAAACGTACGAAACGAAAGTATTTCCAAGATGAAATTGTTAAACGTTTTGCAATGCTAATTCGAGGAACACAAAGAGAATATAACCGTTCAAACTAAAATAATATTCAATTTAATAATAGTATTAAACGAGTTTCATATTTAATAGCAACGGACTACTGACCTTGCTGGTAGAGAGAAATTAAAATTTAATATTTATGATTTCCACGTAAAAAATAATTGTTTTTTCCTAAGAAAATTATATGAAAATAAGGGAGTGATAATAGAATATTCATGAATAGGGAAACGTAGGGTGTTAATGTTTTCCTTGCAAGCCAAAGGGCTTTTCAGGCTTAAGTAATTATATTTTTAAAATTCAATAAGCAAAGTTTTAATCGTCGGGAAGCAGAAATAATAAGACGATTAGAGCCCTTACAAATTTATTATTAAATAGAATAATAAGATCAAAATTTCAGATTTGATAATTAATTTAATTTGCTTTTACAATATCGTTTTCGTGAAATTTTGGAGTTATTAAACATAAATATGACTCATTTAATTGAATGGCAAGAAATCGCGTGAAACCACGAGGCCGCCGAAATTGAGTAAGAATTATTTCAATGAAACATTTCCATTTATTATTTTGATCGGCAATCAATTTTACATATCAACGAGAATTGGAAACACCATTAATTTTGCGAGCTTTTAATGATAATATACAAAAAATATGGGTTTCCCAATTTCGTGTCATGTTCAATGTAACAAACCGTTATAACAATTTTATACTTGTTTTGATGCGGAAGTAAGTTATGTGTACCTCACACTTCAAATAAAACGCGGTAAATTTTATTTCAATTATAATTATTTTTCATTCATCATTTGTTGGAATTAAAAGTTACAAAACAGAATAGAAACTAAATCATCGCTTCAGATGTAATTTCGACTATTTTCACAACTAAATTACCTATTTTAATTTTGTATCGTCAATTCACAAAGCACACCGTCTACTCATGTAAATTACCAGGGATTTTATTAGACAATTGCGAGTCCAGACAAACTCAAGCGTTGGTAAACACAAAACCACGGGATCTGGTGAAACTTTCGGGACCCTCCATTGTTGTTCGCGGACCAACCCGTTATTTAAGTTACGTGCTATTTAAGGGAGTTACTGAAGAGTTTAAGGGAGTACAGAGCGTATGCATGTTGTAAATAGAATTCTGTGAATCTATTCAATGATACTACGTTTTCTGAATAGCTTTGAAGGCGAAACAGAAATAATGTCAAGTTGTTTGACACGTTTGTGGATGTATGTTTTTTATATACAATGTGATGTCTAAAATCTTACTCTATGGGTAACTTTTCAGCTAAAAACATGCAGAAAAAAACAAAATTGATATGATTAAGACAAATATTTAATAACACTAGTTACACACATAAATAAAAATAATGGCAAGCATTGTGTTTACTTTAGAAAGGGTTTCTATTTTGGAACTTCCTTTTAATTTGAATTTAGATTTCATAAAAGAATTATTCTATTCGGCGACTTTAAATATATCTTCATCGTCATCAATTTCGTAAAAAGACGTTTGAGTTATTTCTAATCAAGATAACTTGCCCATTCGAAGTCCGTAATAAGCCATGTAGATAAAAGGCTCATCTTTACATTCCTAAAACTTTCACAATCTGGGAGCAATATATAACTTTCTAGTTAAATACCAGATCAACTTTAGGGATGAGTCGAAAGGAGTTAAGCAACAAGAAAACTTTCTTTATTGATTCAACTGCCCTCCATTTCGCTTTAAGTCTTGGGGAAACAAACTTGCGCCTTTCACCGAAATCGTATTCACATATGGGTTATTTAAATAAACTTAATAAATAGGGAGTTAGGAACATATTAGATTTAACCCCGGTTGCTGTTATTTTGATTTCTGTTACACGATGTTTTTACCACTTAAGGATTGTACATGCATACTTAGCTAGTAGATATTATAGAGTGAACACAAACACCCCAAGTAATAATCCCATAGATAGATATCTTTGGTAAATTCTTACGTCATGAATATTCTGCGTGGGGTCGTAAATTAGGTCACCAAAACGGTCGACTCGAACTTCGGATCTCGGGAGAGGAGGCACACCCTCATCCTCGTATCGGAACTGTCCCTGGTTTTACACAATACAAGCAAAATCGACATCACATTTAAAATAAACACGTGGGAATGGTGCTAAGCGTGATGATAACAGTAATTACTAATTCAAATATCCATCACAAGTCCAAAAAATAAATAATTACTGTTATCTATCAAGAACATGGACAAGCTAAACAAAACGAGTATAAATAAGGAGCGGGCGGCGCGACATGCTTACATGCTTGCATGCTTCAACATCTACGAGCATTGAGGCATGCGCGGCTGACACTTCTTTTGCTTCGTCTGCCAAGCGCAGGCCGCGCGGGGTCGCGTCTTCCTTGACCACAACACACTGCTCTTCTACTGCCTTTTGGGCCAAATCTTCGCATGAAGCGTTATCAGGAAGTGGGGTATCAGGGATAACAGGAGTTTCGGGATCGGGCGGCAGAATTTCAGCAGGGTCAAGCTTGAGAGCGGCCAAGTCGCTCACCCTTTTATGATTCTCCGGTAAACTGATGTTGCATTCGTTGTCGAAACGGAATTGACTCTGTTGTCCAAAGGGGTAGCAGGAAACAAAATATTAATGTTTTAAACCTAAATTATCGTGTTATTTTTTTTTACCTAAAAGTTAATATTGTAAATTTTAAAACACGGTCCAATTCACGAACACTATTTATTTCGACAAAATAAGAGACAAAATTCTTAAAATTTATTTGTTAAAAAGCTGAATAATTAATATTATGAAGAATATTAATAGAATATTTTTTTCTTATACTTTTTACGTTAGAACGTGCTAAACCCGCGTGTTATCTTCGACCTCATCTTCAACTACCGTCAGGTGAGATTGAAGTCAGACGTGGGTTTAGTTACCAAGAAAAAGACGTTTATTATATCGTCAACAAAAACATGTTTCCCTCACCTTGTATCCAGGGCCCAACCTATGCATGGCGCAGATCTGGTGCGTGGTCAGAGCTTCTCCGAATAGATATATGGCGGCCATCTGCCCGCAAAACACTCGCTCCTCATCCAACTCCGCAGTAGCGCCGATGTAGCACTTGTCGAATGGCTGCAAGATATTCGAACAATTGAAATATGGTTTGTACAGAAAATGGATCGGCATATCACAACTAAGCTATTACGCAACTGTTCATGAGCTTTTTATTCATTTACCTTTATTATTTCGGAAATTAAAAGAACTAGGTAGTAATTGACTGTAAAAAAAGATTTTGCTCTACCTGTGCCTACCCGAATTAAAAAAAAACTATTAAAGCGATTCATAGCCTTGATAATTACGTTGTGTTTACTTTTTCTCATCTCTTAAAGTACCTATTTACAAACTTATAAAGACTTGTAATCCGCAAAGATTACTATAAAAAGAAAGCATTACTATAGATAAAAATATGAATAAAACAAGATTCCAAAAAGAAAAAAATCTAACTTGAATTTCAGAAAATTTCATCGATAAAATACATAATCTCATATAGAAAATTCCGAGGATCGTTAAGTAACGAGCCAATAATCTTTTAAGATTTAATATTATCATAAAATTCTAATATGCTTCGCACGATGATAGCAGCTTTTGCGATGAATTTAATTTTAACACTTCGCAGAATAATGTAAGGAACCATAAGAGTTTTTTACTAACACGTTTTTTACTAACTTTGTTAACAAATGTAGATCAGCAGCTGCAGGATAGTTACTTTGTATGATAGGTAAGTAATTACACATAATTGCTTGCTGACTAACTTGGCTGAAATTGATGTTATACTATGTTACCGAAATTTCACTGGCTACCCGATATCTTTATCCGACACACAACACCGCCAAAGTTATAATAGCGTAACAATTATGATGAACTCTAGTATCTATAACACAATTACTCCGGAAAACTTTAGGGCTAATCATTCATATTTTCACACAAAAGATGCGTTATATGTCTGTTTTGGAAATGAACTCAAAAAGATGATACAAATGGCCGCCGTTTTTTTAAATTCTAAAATCTTGTCTGCCAAGGTGGTTATTATTTAGTGGCTTTATTGAGTGTGAATCAGAGCAGCCGCCTATCATTGAAATCAGTACTGATAGGATCTCAGTAAATATTTATTTATTTATGTTTTTGGAGAACCAACAGTTTTGTTACAAAATTATAAACTGTTTAATATAAACTATAGAGAGCCAATTAAAGGTTCCCGCGATTATATAACAGGATAAATAATTAGGTAGCGTAAAAGAGAAGCTTTTCCAATCTGACATACTTACAATATTGATATAGTCACACAAAATTCACAGACAAAAGTATTATATACCTAAAACATAAAAGAGAAACTTCCACAAAGTCTATAATTCTACAAATATTGAAGCTATGAATTCTGTGTTTACGTTCGGTAGCATTTTCTAATCCACTTATTATCTTGGGAAATTCCTAAACTTGAAATTTATCGTGAAAAAAAAAAACATCCTACTGATCGACTTGAAAGTGATTGTCGGTAGTTAAATTTAAAATAGCGATGCATTATCGACTGAATGCCTAAGTTCCTAAAATTTTACTAGTTTTACCATTTCTTTATTCCAAAAACAACTGCTAAAATAGAAAGGCTTCATTAGCCCTTGTATGAATTAGCCATCAAATACAAGAGACATTCTAACTCGTAATTAAAATATGAAATCAAGTATTCCATCGCAGCCCAATCTAAAAGCAAAACATTGCTTTGGTCATCTTCTATGCGCCGTCATACCTCTGCATGCATATTCATATTTCCCGTGCACATATAAGGCTATGAGAGACGCACTTCTACTATACATATAATACATCTGATATAGAGCTCGCCTGGTCTACACACAATTTAGTTTATACTTTAATTCAAACACGGTTTTGAACAGCTTTATGGTCGAACAAGGTATAAAACGAATAGTGATTTTAGTCATATCCGAAATATTACTTGTTCTATATTTGCCTATAGGCAAAAGTAAAGAGTTTGTAAATCTCGGAGATGAATAGGATTAAAGGAAAAAATTGCGACGGATTGCTTCCTTTTTAACATCCCGCCATGTAAAACCTCAGGGCAAACGAAAGACTTTTGTACGTTATTTGAGATTTTTCACTTTACCCCAAAGACTTTGCTTTGATTAAGTGTATATTTCGGAAACGTATTTTATACGGTGATACATTCCACCGTTCCTTGCATATTATTCAGAGTAAAATATGGTACAACTTATTTGACAATGAAAGAAGCAAGTTAATACTGTCAGGATAAAATGGTTTTCTCCTGAACATACAGACGAATTGAGAACCTCCTCCCAAAAAAGGAGGAGGTTCTCAATTCGTCTGTATGTTCTTTTTTTGTCTTTGTTACACGATATTTCAGACACTTATGAATCGATTTTAAAAATTCTTAATTCATAAGATAGATGATACTTCATAGTTGCTTTCATATAAATTTCATCGAAATCGGTTGGGTACTTCAATGAAAATTTCAAATTTTTGAAACAATATGTATGATTTCGGAGAATGTTTACGTGGTGTCACTATTAGTCGGCCAAAGTGTTGACGTGAAGTCGGTTTATTTAATGCTCTGCATTCGTTGATTATTATTAAATGTTAATAACTCAATAAAATTTAAAAAAAAACCGTGAAGTCAATAGAGCCATAAAAAATCATTCATGGTCAAGTTCAGTGATTTTCGTATTTGAGAAATAAATATTAAAATTAACAAGTATAATCAACGGATCAAAAAGTTCTGCAATCTTTTTGAGAGGAAAATGAAATTTCGCGTGATGACCCTCAAAGTATATCAATAACCAACGATCGCTACACAAAATTTTCCCTTCGGTAATGTATCAATAAAATTCCTTAATCTGTTATTACCTACAACATTTTTTACCGCGCACCCTCTTCACATCAGAATTTGCATAGTATTTATTACTTGCAATAAATTGCTCTTAACGACAAGAACGTGTCGAAATAGAACGCACATAAACTTGAACAAGTGACGTGGAATGTTCCACAAGATAACTGTCATACATTAAGCTACGTACGAGTTATAAACGCCTAGTATCTACCTAAATCTGGGATTAGGGATTTGCATGAATACCGTAGCAAGTTCCTTCGCTCAGTGATTTTCATACAAATCACAGTGCGAGTTTGAAAATGTAGTAATTTGTTGGTAAAGTTAATCATGAACTGTCGCAGATTTCGCTGCCAATTTAATGTTTGGGTGAGACAGACTGAATTGGTCGGATTAATTCTGAGTAAGACAAGTTTGTAACTAGCCTACGGGGTATGCAACTTTAAAGAGGGGCCCATCAAGAAGTGGCTGTACTCCGATGTAGTATGATTAAGTGTTGGTAGTTTAAACTTACGTCGTTAGTTGAGACGAACCAGGCCATCTCCGTACTTGAAGCTAGTTGCCCGTTTACTAAACATTTTATTTCACTTTTCGTCCATCTGTTGTAAATGTAGACTACGGCTATCGCATACCACCTGTAAATGTTAACTCTATAAATATCTTACTATTAAAAAAGGTATTCGAGTGAGAAAATAATGTACTCATAACTTTACTTTTATTGTGTACAGGAAATAAATAATTGTGTATCTACTGCCAAAACAAGCAGGATATCCTGTGTTATAGATGAGGGTTGTTATCTCTGGACTCATAACAAAGTGTTTCTTTTTACGCTTACCTTCGTGGCTGAAACTCGTATTTTACACAATGTTGAAATCCCTTTCCTCGAACCTTCATTGAAGTGAGGACCAGGCAGTTGCCTACAAAATGAGCAGTGTAGCCAACGCCTTTGCTGGTTTTGAAGCTGTTGGAAAAAAAACAGTTGGATAAGGCTAAAAATATCTATACTGCTTCTACTTTCGTAGTTATTAGCTTAACTACCTCATGAACAATTTTGTCTTACTCTATGTGCAAAAATAAAATTTTCTTGTAAAGTCGCTAAGGGCGTTTATAACCCAACAGACGACTTTAGGTTCAGGGGTTTCCCCTTTTGGGTGTCCTAAGTCACCATCACGTTGAGTCTCCAAATCCCTTGAAATATAAAAAGCCCATCTATATAATCGTATCGAAAATTCTAAAAAGCTTAGTTCAGAAGCAAGTAACATATCACAAATTCACAAAATAATAAAACAAGAACAAACCTAAAACATATTCGTGAAGCCTCGGTTAAACCCTAATAAAACTATCAAATCCAATCAAACTAAAAGCCGCACGAACAACTCACTAGCAGAACTACGAATTTGTTTTAACGAAATCCTATTTAGACTATTCCTTTGTAAATATGGACATCAGAGTTTGAAAGGCAGCTCAGGGAATCCAATTTGTGGTAAAACTGAGCCGACGGACTGGTTGAAACGCAATCAGGTATAATCTGAGTTACCAGGGCAGCATTCACACAGAAGTTAGCTGGAATGTAATAAAAAGTCGTGCTGCGGCGGCGGCGGCGCCGTGGGACTCCTCAACCGTTTTGATTCGGTTTCCCGCACAAAGTGCCAGCTCAGTCCGGCTTGGCGGCCCGGCGAGCGTGTTTATTACAATGCGGCTCCGCTCGAGTATAATAAATTCGTTTTTAGTTTCAGTCGGTTGCAGAATTGCCTCACTATCATATTTATAGTTCTTCAGAATACACATCGTGAATGGAATAAAATTGTAGCGCCTACTTTTAATATACTAATAGGATATTCAGCAAAAGTGATTTTACCAATATAAGTAAGGTTTTTCTCTTTCAATGTTGACAGAGTTGATGGGGTCGAGTCGAAACCAGGTTGTGAATGTGAAGCCGTTTTCGTAGGGCCACCGAGCCAGTGGGGGCAGCACTACAGCCTGCAAAAAAAAATTATAATCAATTATGCGAAGGATTTTATAAAGCAACAACTAGGCTATAGTTGCTTAAGTATTTGAAACTTAATAGATGTGAGTGAAATAAAGTTAATTTTCTAATTGCGTACCATTTATTTTCATATAGCGGGAAGCTATTCATCGTCACCACATCAAATTTTCCAACTCCCTGTTACTTACTAAATGTAAATGAAAAATACAAGAATGGCCAATTTAAATTAACTTAACAACTTAAGCATCTTTTCTTAGGTTTTTTTTTTTTTACATAAGGATGGGACGTAGGTACTTTTGTCTTCTATGCCACTTAGTCGAAAGGGAACATGAGGAGTAAGATAGTACACGTCCATTCATGCGAAACCTATTCACTCCACAATTAAAAGAAACGTCAAGAGTTGTACCAGAAACTTTAATTACATCTGTTAACAGTACACATATTTCAAATTAGAATTTATTCGTAGCTTTCACTACACACTACACTAAACCTTAAGCCCTACCCAATTTTCTTTAAGTCAGTAGAATTATTAAAGTTTGTTCTTACGTCAATAAATTCAAGATTTAAATTTAAAAAAAAAGGCTCATTAAAATATTAATAAGGATATCTCAGGGTATAGGTATGTACAATATTATTGTACGTAAACAGTTTACTCCAAAATAACGGCAAAATGCGTTCAATATCGATGTATGCAGATTCAATCGTAAACATTCCAATTGAAACAATTGAATAAACGCCTCGCATGAAAAGCGAAAATTCTACTTTATTGAACATACAAACCTATTGAAATGTGGTCATTAATATAAAAAAAGCTTTAAAACGTAAAATACTTATATCTGAAAATCATTACCCAACAACCATGACATTATAAATAATATATCCGAAAATGGCAACTTTTGGATATCATTAAATTATTTTATGGAAAATGTCGCACCGCCCGCTTACGATGATAAGTGCTGTATATTTGATGAAAATTTATGTAAAAAGGATATTTCCCCTCATGCTTGTCATTTGAATTTACACAGGATGCGGGAATAAATCTAAATGTATCGTTTGTATGAAAGAAAATCGAATTCCCTCATCGGTTAATAGATTAGAATTCCGTTTGATGTTCTTAAATCGATTTACCGAAATGCCGTTAGCAAAAACAGCAAATACATTTTTGTAACAACAAACAAAGAGCTGTTTCTAATTAGTGAACTTTGCATTCTATTAAGGCAGAGTAGCAATGTGTCGAACATAGCCCGTTTCTCGACAAAGGAATCTAAGTTGGTACAACAAAAAGAAATCGAACAAGCCCCAGGCATGCGACGATAAATAAGAAAAAGACGCGGGCACTCAGATAGAGGGCCGGCCTGTATGTCCCGAGGATTACAGCGGTGCCCGGGACGCCACCGTATTTGAATAAGGATCGCCAATAAGGACGAGAGGGCCTCTTAAATGCCTTGCTTGCCTGGTATCGATCTATTTCAAATTGACGTCCTTGAGGGTTTTTAAACGTGATGAATTTCTTCTGAGAAGCTTTTAAATTTTTATTTGCAAGTAGAACGAACTCATTAAAGCTTTATTAATGTGCTGGCTATATTCACTGTAACACAACTTTTATGAATAAATTGTATTATTTTTAAATCTAAAGCAACATGAAAAGACTTTAGATGTAAAAAAAATTAAACATTAACGAAAACTGAGCTTTGCTCGTTGCGACAAGTGTTATTTCATTTGTAGTTTAAAAAATTCAATAACAAATCATACTTTTAGGATTATAAAACTACACCTTTGTTCATCAGGCCAATTCATGAGTTGCAAAAGCCTAGTTTGGTTAACATCAAACGGTTTCCTATCAAATGACGTAAACGCAAAATTAAAACTACATACACGCAGCAAATGTAGTAACATTTGTTGATAGCAACTGAACCGTATTTAACTTCATTACAATAAACATAGTAATATTTTTAATTTCACCGGTGGTCCTCTACAGAGAGCATGGAGTGTGAACGATTTGATTTTTTTTTTAAATGAAAAATAACCATGTTCAGAAATATTTGAAAAATAAATGGCTTATGATTCAATGTACAAAATAATTTATTTAAAAAATAAGGCGCTATTTTGGACAAGGGCTTTTTCTGGCATCATTTAGCCTCGAGCGAATCGAACTGAAATGAATCAAGTCCATATTTTGAAGTGCGCGCGTTGACGAGAATGTTTTCTGACAATTTCATGTCCGACTCTCACTCAGTTTTTTGTTTATCTGGAATCTACTGAAAATAAAACAGAGGGCATGGAGTGTGACCGATTTGTTTTTTACAAAAAATTTGGAAAATAACCATTTTCCAAAAATATTTGAAAAATAAATGGGTTATGATTAAATAGTATGATTCAATGTGCAAAATAATTTATTTCAAAGGCGCTATATTGTCTTCAGGATCATAATTCAACTGAGATCTAAGAGTTATCGAAAAGTCCTCGTAACCAAATATTATTAAAGTTTTTTATTCGGCTGACAAACAGTCATTTACAATTAATATGGTTCAATTAATTTCTATGAAATGCACATAGGCACCTTTAAGATTACAAGCATTTATATTTTAAGTATCAGTTCACAGTTCTTAAGATAGAATAATTCATTCAGAATACTTTCCAAAACGAAATATTTTTAATTGTTATTTTATGTAGTATTGTCTTATTATTATGTTATTTTATGATTATTCTGAAGTCACATAACAAAAATACAATAGTCAAAACTTGCTCTAAGTAAACATAGCCCCGTTCAATGGTTATCCTCAGTAATTCAATAAACTGCAACAAAATATGTATTCGTATATTTTTAATTAATAAATGGAGTCATATGAAAATCATATGCCACGAATATGATTTTTTCGTACAATATTATAAAGAAATGAATATAAAATGTAGTAAACATATGTTTTCTTTTGGGAAAATTTTAGAAAACGCTGTTCTAGAAACTAATACATGAGGGTAAAGAAAAACTTAATTAATTGCTTCCTTCGTTAAAGAAGAAACAACAAAAGAAGCAACATTGTTTTAACGTTGGGTTTTCTTCCCCGCACGTGCTGCGTGCCGTTTTGATTTGAATAACCGAACACTACAGTTTAGTTTCCATTAACAAATGTTTGCTACATGTTTGCTTTCTTAAATCTACTAGGTAGTTTCAATTTTGCATCTACTTCTGAAATAATGTTTCAGTGAATTTATGTTATACGAGTGCAATGTTGATTATGATAAAACAAGTTTAAATTAGCTTACGTTACTGAAACCACACTGTACGATCTCGTACATTGACTTTTCGGTCTTATTAATTTTGCTGACCGCGGTAACCTACATTACGCAGCGCAGTGTTCAATATAATTTAAAATATTTTGTCGTGCAATATACGCCGTTCTAACCACACGTTTAACAACTTGAAAATCATTAAAACTACATTGTAACTTTCCAATAAACCTTATAAATAATCTCAGGCGTATTCATCTCAACATCATCTCAACAACTTCTACAGTCCACTGAACTTCGAGCTATTGTGTATGGTCACTGACTATACACACACTGACAACAGAAAATTGTTTATAATACTTAATCCGTTTCTAAATCTGTTTCGTTTCTTTATAAGTTTGCACCTTATTTTGGGTATAAATAAACAAAATAAAAAGTTATGTAGATATTTAAATATTGCAAAGCTTTTTCTATTCTTTGTTTCAATGTATATAGAGCATATACCACATTATAGACCATACATAATTCACAACGTTTACTTTGTTTATTTTCATTACCGGACATCTTTACAATACAATTTGGCATTTGGTTTCTAATTTTAAGGGCCTCCATTCCCTTTTCAGCATTGACGCTGTCAGACGCAAGTGCTTAATGTCGAAGGTTTCGCCCTTCAACAATTTGCGGCGAAAACTTCAACAAATCAACCGGAAGGCAGTTACCGAGGGACGTTTGAAATATGAACAGTGTTTATAAATAAAACGTCCACTAATAGCCGGTCGTTTTTCTTCATTTTCACTAATATATTGTCTGTTTTCGGAATCGTTTCCCGCAGGTGGTCCTTCGGTAGGGAAACTTTGGAGGCGCCGGAAAGTTGCCAACTTTTTAAATTATTAGAGACTCGTCTCGGGGAAGAAAAAGTAAGTGAAGTAATAAAGCAAAGCGAAAGTTGAACTCTTTTATTTTCATGTCGATAAGTCTTCGTAAAGATTAAACGTTTAAACATTATTTACTTTCGAAAAAGTTTCAATAAAAGGTTCGGATGGTAAAGGATAATGTGATGGAGCAAATTTGAAACATTTGAAACGCTAATAGAAAACCGCCGTATATTGTTAGCTCAATAGGGTTAATTGCGAGACAATATACGCTTATTTATTTATTATTTATTAAGCCAAGACTTTTCATATTCAAAACAAATCCACCTCTAACTAGGTAATATTTAAAGACAATCCGGATCCTTTGTTATTTAAAATTAGCCAGCGAAACTGTAGAGCTTGTCGAACTTAAAGTTAAACTCGGAGTGTTGCAAAGTGCGCGGCATACCGTTGTGTCTTTATTTACTTTTCAGAGTTCTCGACCGACAATTGGAATCGACAATGGAAGTAATCTAAATTCAATCTTGAGGCTGTAGCTTGATGGGTTTATAAGAAAGACGCGCGGCGGCTGCGCGGCTGAGATTAACATATTCTTGTTTATAATTCAAATTCGAAAAGGGATGTAGATTACGCCTTATGTTGAGTGACAAGATCGAGTCGGGGCGTGTTGTATTCTGTTGTTTCATCCTAATTTCTATTCCGGATGATCTGGGATTATATAAAGGAAGTATAATCAGCTTTTAAGTATTCACGGAACCGGTTTGTCATATTGGACTCATAAATTAACTGTACTGTTTTTAAATTTTTGCCGCTTGAAGGTGAAAGGCTTGTAAAATCGAGTACATTGTAATGTTAAATGACCTTGATATGATATTTACGTTAAAACTGATCACTTATTATGTTCTGCTTGATACAGGGGGCGTAGCTCAGATGGTAGAGCGCTCGCTTAGCATGCGAGAGGTACCGGGATCGATACCCGGCGCCTCCAAGATACTTTTTTTATTGTATTAAATAGGTTGACAGAATATACATTTTATCAAAATAGAAAATATCTCCTATTTACTGATGTTTACATTCATCATAAATATAAAGTGAGAAAATTCATACTAAAATTATAATCAATGTACGATAGCAACAACACGGTACAATAAAACATATAAAAGCAAAATCGACGCATAAATAAATTAAGGTGATATACGTAATCTTCAACTTTTTCATAATAAATTTATTCTCTAGAAAATTGTTAAGAAGTGAAATAAAAGTGCCACACTTATCAATGCTACCTGATTTTAACCGGACATTTCACGACCTTGTATTTGTCAAATAAATACCTACTCTTTTGTCTTATACATGTGTTTAAATTCGACAATACTTTCAACAGGGGGCGTAGCTCAGATGGTAGAGCGCTCGCTTAGCATGCGAGAGGTACCGGGATCGATACCCGGCGCCTCCAGTTTTTTATTTTTTATTTTAATTTAAGTATCGATTTTATAAAAGAGTTCATATAAGCGAGGCGGGCTCCAGAAATCGATTTAAAAAAAAATTATTAATATACATAGGTTTTTTTTTTAAGATATACTTTTGAGTCTGGAAAGACTCATGCGGAAAAGTTTTTTGGGTCATTATCAAACAAAGAAACATATTAAGTATTTAACATAAGCAATAACACATAATAAACCTTTATTATAAAGATCCGATTACTGCATAGGTAGGTACTTTAAATCCGACCTTTCTGTCACTTACCAACCATCAAGTGACATTGAGATCAAACGCGGATTTAGCCACATATCAAAAATAGTGACAAATCAACCCCTTTTCACAGTGAAGCTACTTGCGAATTGGTTTAAAGAAAAGGATGTGGCTCAGAAAAAACGAGATTACAATGGATATAGATAAGGGTGCCGTATGTCCGATGTGACACGGGAAAAGCTGACAAAGACAAATAGTGACTGAGTTTACGGACAGAACTATAAAGTTTTAGGTAAACTACCGTCATACCCTATTTAACGACAGCAAAATGCCAAAACAATATGTCTTATCACAACTTTTATGCGTTGGCCATAAATATAAGACACATACCATTTTAAAGCCGCACAGACTGAAAAAATATTATACTATGTTATTTACAAAGCATGTTATTCACGAAATATTGTCTCGATTTTGGTGACATAATTATGAGTAATCCTAATTACAAACAGGATTGCAGGAAAGAAAAACAAATATGTCACAGTAATTACCCAGCTAATACTAATACCAGGAATAAATACTCACTGATCCTTTTCGTCCGGGAAAACTGAAGAACACATCCGGTCCATTCCTGTGGGGCATTTGTCTAAGCACGTTCAGGAGTTTCGCCGAATGCCGCGGCTGCGAACAAATGTTACATTAAGCTTAGGTTATTTGATGTGATCCTGGTAATTCTACAAAGGATTACTGGCCCTTGTGAGATTTCAAAACGGAACATTTTATTTTCTTGTCACGAACGTGTGTGAGAAAGAAAGGTTTTATTTGTGTGTTTTGTCTATGGGGTTTTGTGTGCTGTGATTGAAGTTACCATCAATTCAATCAGGGATAATAGGAAATAAACTAATTTGTAGATTGTACATTTGGGATGGCATTATTAAGAATAAACGTTAAACTATATTTAAATTTAAAAAAAAAATCATAGGAATTTCACAAAACACGTGATGAAGTCACACATACTAAGTCATCACATACTTCGGCTTTAACCAGTTGTTGATAGTTGTTGAATAAGATATAACAGTAGACCAAGACAAAAAAAGCCGGCGGAAAAAAACTTTTGGCACTCATTTTCAGTCAGAATTATCAAATTAATGCAAATAGGTACAGTACAAACTGACCGTGACATGAAAAAAAACAAACACAAGACAGCTAATTATGAGAGCCAATGCCATGCTTCAACCAAATTGCTTACATAGTAGGTGCAATGAGCTATGGATGCACAATACGAAAATGATAAATTGGGACCAGAGTATTTGAACAAGAATGGAATAAAATTCATTTATTTATGGAATAAAATAGTCATAGTATCATCATTAGCAAAACGACCTGGCACCGCTATTAGCACCCATTCACGAGTATAACGCAAGCACCAGCCATCACCCTCCTCAACCATATTTTAGGGAAGGGGGTGGCCCGATACCCGACGTTACCACTGCAGCCTTAGCATAAGGTTGAGGATAGGTTTAATAAGTTTTCCATGAACTAACTTAGTTGGGTCCGAACAGAAAATCACGATATCGCATGGGCTTCGTTGAGAAGGGATTTTAATTATGTATTTCAAAAACCTCTACATCTCAACTTTCAGAGTCAAACTTTATATAATTAGTCAGTTACACTGAATAATGTAAGCAAGTAACAAACACAAGATAAACTGAGCTTGTTTGTAAACTAAATTAAATCTGTGAAACGCCTACGGATTCCGTAAACTGCACCAGGGTTTCAGAAACCGCTAGGAAACTGTTTGAAAACACAAGCGAATGCAACCGGCGGCGGCGGCGGCAGCGGCGCGGCGGCGGGCGGCGTGGCAACGATTAAACCTTCAATTAGCGAAACAAGTGCTTCTCAAATACACGTTGTTCCAGCCACCGCCGTGCTACGGAAAAGTAGTAATTAGTCGGCGAAAACTGGTTAACGGAAATTCGCTTTGTTACTCAGTTAGCCTGGGCAGTTTTGAACTATATAATCTTAGTTTTTAACTTAAATTTTATCTATACAAGTTCAAGACTTTTTTAAACGTTTTATCAGCATTTTGACTGATAATTTTAAAATTACTTTTAAATCTACATCACTACCCTATCAGACTGCCACAGATAAACGCAAGAGATAATCACTTTAGTATTAACAAAATAAACTTATAGAATTTTAACGATATAATAGTAAAGAAAATGTCTATGTCAATTCTTACCCATTTTCCATTAACCGCTTTCATGGCACTAAATAACTGCTTGAGTTCCTTGACCGTGACGCTATAACTTGCTAATACTCCGAGCATTTCGATGAGTAGATCTGTAACAAAAGATAATTATTAATTAATAACCAAATCGTTATTATAAAGAATCAAATAAAGTTACCAGAAATATAATGAACTTAAAGGGTTAGTATGATCGATTTGAAAAACGCTAGCTGACTAGCACTTAGGGATGATTTTATTTTAATATGCTTTATCAAGATAGCAACGGACTCAAAAGTTGCTAGTAATGTAATACAAATATAATTTAGACTAAATTTTCATTAAAAGCTAGTCATTTGCCGAACTGCGATTGGTCCCCATAATAAGTCCAAATTGGCCTATTTATCGCGCAGACCTATGAAATTGACTGATATGAAGCTTAAAGCTCGCACGCAAAGTGATTCAAATAGATTGAATAGGTTCGTTTAATCAGCTCCGATATAAGAGATTGAATATTGGGGAAGCTAATTAGATGAACCGAATAATTTAACCGATTTTCCACCAGTTTAATATTAATTAGTGTTATTGAACTTCAGAAATTGGTTTCATATTAGATAAGCGTGCAGCGTGAATTAATTCTTTTCAGGTTTAAATACTGAAATAAGGATTAGTTTACATTACAAAACTATAAATTCACTTAAGAATCAGCCTGTAAGAAAAAAATGGTAACTATTCTGTCCAATTACTTAACTATTAACAATTATGTAACTATTCTGTGTTCCACCTCGGATTCGTCCGCCTGAAACCAATACCTTAGTATTATCACGCCAAAAAGTTCCGCCTGCATATGTGTTATTTTGTACCATATCCAACAAAAGGCTTTAGTCAACGAGTTACAAACAACAATCCGTTCATCCTCGCTAACTTTCACATTTATAATATTTTTTAGAGCGGAAACAATACTAAATTAATGCGGTGCAGAACAACGTAGCGAATATGGTATTAGGTCTAATCGGAATGCATCCGAAATTAGGTATTCACACGGAATTAATAATGCAGCAGTAGGTGTTCAGAGCGGAGAGCAAAATGCAAGCATTATGAGTTTAACCGCATCCGAATGTATTATACAGGGAACTGCTGAACTTATTATGAGGGTGAATGGAGTACCGACTCCAAGTGTCGGGATTAAACAGTGAATCTGTCAGGTATTTCCGGGAACACTATTTACGCCATTCTAAATTCGAATATACGAAATGATTCTACGACCAGTCAATCACACACATTGATAGAGATAATCGAGATAGTTATTAGGAATTCGATGAATAAAAATTAAGTCTTTAATGTCTTTAATTATTATAGAGTTTATACTAATATGTAAATTAAGTGATATAATATAATTAATGATATGTTTTTAATATAGGCTAAATAAAATGTGATGTTTTTCTTTATTTTGTATACCTACCCATAGAGCGAAGTCGTCGTGGCGCCATAGTTACTGTGTGTATCATACGATATCACAAGTTAAGCAACGTTCGGCGCGGTCGGTACTTGGATGGGTGACCGCCGACCATTCATTTCTCACGGCGACTTCCGTGCTTCGGAGGGCACGTTAAGCAGTCGGTCCCGGGAGCTGTATACTTGTATACCAGTAGTCGTTAGGGTTTGTCAGAAGCCGTATCGGCACCCTGAAAATTCTGACATCCACCTCCCAGCACTGGGCCAGCTTGGTGGATTATGGCCTAAACCTCCTTATCACCCAGGGGAGAGACTCATACCCTACATTGGGCTCATTACAAAGAGTTGTGATGATGATGGATGATGATGATGACCCATAGAGCGATTGCAAATCACTTCATCTATTACCCGTCTACGGCGAAGCAAAAAGGAGGGTTACGATTTTGACCTGTATGTGTTCATCTGTTCCCTCATAACTTCCAATCATAATAATGTTAAACGTGGACGATATGTGAAAATTTACTATTCCTAAAATACTGCTATTAAAGCAGAATCATTTTATTTGGCGGTAAATTTTACATGAAATATGGTCCCTAGATAAGCAGACCGGGTCATACTTTATCATTGTTTGCACTGGCAACTAGCTTCTACTGGTTTCTATAAAGAATTTTAAATGAAAATTTAAAATTAGATAAAGAATATCAAAATTTTGTCGAAAAGCAACACCCGCTCGAAAACACATCATTTACGTCTTTTTGGTTCCTATAAAAATAAATCGAAGTAATCTACAATACTACATGCCTAAATATAATGAATATGATCCTTTCACAGCAACTTTTTGATTTGTCGTCTGTTATCTATACTTATACGGTACAATATGGCGCCACTTTTTGTACTGTGATATTATTTTCTTAAAACCTTGTTTAGTTTTATATGAGTAATTTTAGTATTAAAAGTATAATTAATATATCTTGGGCATAAACAAGAATATTTTTTTAAAGGGAATAACGAAAAAAACGTTATTTCGAAACAAACACGCAAATAGGTAATTATTTTCAATAAAAATAACTAATAACAATGTTTCCGTAAAAAATAAACTTTAAATGAATTCAACTAAGAGAATGCATCCATTAGGCTGCAAACTGGACGGCAGCGACAGCAGCGCGAGCAGAGGCGCGAGCAGCGATTTCTGCGACACGATAGAAAGTATCGAGTTTGTATGAGCGACGCGGGCAGCGTGCAAAGAGCGGCGAGCGCCAATCTAGCGGAGAGTGCTCGATCAAGCGGTATTAGTGTTGTCTGTTGCCCACCGATATCGACAACTAACCTCATAAAATGTCGTTGGAAAAAAAATATTTCAGTTCTTTTAGACCAACGATATAGAACAGTAAATAAATAAAAAAATGAAACAGCCAATATTTCAACCACAAAAATCGAAGAATAAATAATAAATTATGCGAAAGAATAAAAAAACGTTTTTTCTGCTGGAGATATTAAACGTTCGTAACTATAATCCGATCCTTATTCTGATTTAATATTCTCCAGGACATTATCAAATGTTTTCACAAACATTGTATTGCTATCAAAGAATTTGATTGGATTTCGTCATTGGTCTTTTTAATTACGATGAAACTCGCTTCTTTTCAGGGACTGCATACCGGTATGAATTTCTGTACATTTTATTTCTGTATGACGTCATACCGATAAATTAGGTGTATTAAAAAATAGCAGTACAGGATATCAGTCTGGAAAAATTCGTGTACCTTTTTTATTATTGTAGCATAACATAACTGATTTTTTTTTTCAGTTAACTGAATATTTCCGGTATTAATATTTATATTGATATTAAAAAAATATTTTTAAATAATGTAGCGGATATTGTAGAATGTTCGATAAATTAGTGGAAGCATATGAAGCGTAGGGACATATTCTGACCTATACATTTCGGTACAGAAATTAAATAGGTTAAAATATTTCTGTACTAAAAACATCTACAGAAATTAATCCGGTATACATTAATTGGGTCCTGATATAATTAAGTTAGATTTTAATAACATGTACAGGTATTGTGTTTCATGAAGCAGTACACTAATAAGGTATACTGAAATTTTATAAACACTAAACACTAATACTGAAATTTTACTGGTACTATTTAAAAGAATTATACCGATATGCAGTCCTTGCTTCCTTTATTGAAAGTATGGACTTACGTGTTCTTTTGTCCATAGTAAATCGTATTGTATAATTGAACTGTGAAAGTATTCATGACGCCGTATCGACATTTTCGTTTGTTCAGTACGTCTCTTTAACCACGACAAATCGCTCGAGAGCCCGCTGGCGTTAAAAACGGCCCAGATTCCCCGCGTCGTCGGGGAATCGCCGTTCGACGACCGGCTGGTGTAGTGGTAACATACATTGCCTTCTATGCCAGAGGTCCTGGGTTCGAATCCCGGCGGCGGCGGCGGATTTGTGTGATGAACACAGATATTAGCCGTCAAATCATGGATGTTTATTTAAGTTTATTCTAATAAAAAATATGTATTTATTCAATATGTATGTTTATATATTTCTTAAGTATATCAGTTATCTAGTATCAATAACACAAGTTCTTTAAGAAACTTAATTTGTGCTAGATAATGTGTGAGTGTCAGAAATATTTATTTATTTATATTTATATCATGGATATTTAAATTCACACTAAAATATGAATACGTTATGAAACACTACGTAATAAAGCTACAGTTACTTATGCAGAAGACTGACAACCGTGTTTTACCGTAACGCCATTTTAGCTATTTCTTAAATGAAACCTTAAAAGGTCCTGCAACGCAATTTTACACCAGGCAATTATGCAAATGAGTAGACCTCCTAACATATACCCGGGGTCCATAAATTCAGTGGCGTTCTCATTTTGCAGTGCATTAAGAGCATGTTCCACGCAAAAGTAAACTAGACTCCCATCTCACGAAATTAATTTGTACTTATTCGTTATAAATGTTAACAAAACAAAATGTCCTCATTAGATTAAGCCGTCTAGTGCCAGTAGTTCGGTTGTACCGGACTACTGCAACTTATGAGTAGCAACAGTTCGGTGATTATTATCAACCGGACTATTGCTACTCAAAAGTTGCAGTAGTTCCGTATCTAATTATAAATAAAAATTATCAAATATATGTGTAACTTATCTTTTTATTCTTAACTTATCTTTTTATTCTTAAATAATCTAAAAAAATAATATTTATAATACTATAATACTACGTTTTTCCAAGTTTAATAAAATATCGTGTACAGCATGCACGCTATATCCCGACTGTAACCTTTCCGAAGTAGCTACTTGTTTTTTGTTTATGGATAAATGTAAATGAAAAAATAATGTTCTTACGATAAAAATAACAAAAAAATAGCTTGACTGGCTCCAAAAGACCTATGGTACAAGTGGTACCTATGGAACAACTTAAGATGTTTTAAAAGATACAAAGAAATAACGCAGCATTGTAAATAATTTTTAGTGGAAATTTCCCCACGAGTCAATTGTAATTGAATCTTTCTTACAAAATCGTCTATTTCGATATCTCTACTCCTTCTTTTTGCAATATCTTGCTTCCAAACCTTGCGTCAGAGCATCTTTTTTACAGGAGAAAACGAGAAGAAAATCAAATAATTTTGCATGTGATCAAAAACGATTATGCCCTTGCAAATCTGAAAGTTGCAAGATATCGCCAAAAAGGAGGAGTAGAGATATCGAAAAGAAAAAAGTAAGTAGTTTGTAAAAAAGATTCAATTACAACTGATGAACTGACTCGTGGGGAAATTTCCAGACCTTTTTATTTACAAAGCTGCGATATTCACTTTTACCTTTTATTTTTTTTTTCTTTTGTTCCTTTTTGGTGCCAGTCGAGCTGTTTTTTTGTTATATTTTTTAAAGTAAGAAGTATTTTTTTCTCAATTATATTTATCCTTGAACACATTTAAACTTAATCAGTAAAATAATTATTGTGAAATAAATAGGTGATGGCAATTGTACCTACTCCAAAAAGTCAAAGTCGGGTGACAACGTGCATGCGACTGCACACTATATTTTATTAAACTTGGAAAAACGTAGTATTATAAATATATATTTTTTTATATTATTTAAGAATAAAAAGATAAATTGGACACATATCGTATTAATTTTTACTTATAAAATTAGAGACCGAAGAACCGGCAGCTTTGTACGGTTTTTTAAATTTTGGTCTCGTAGGAATTTCTTAATAAAATAATTCCTGTTTCTTTTCCCCAGAGTCCGGTTATCAAATGCATAATCTCTCCTTTGTTTGCACTTTGATTACGATGATTTTCTAAGTGTAACCATCCAGCCAATGAAATTAAGACGTTGCGCTTCGCACTCGACCAATGTTCGTGAGTTAGGATTAAGTGAAAGTGTTTTACTCTCTGCGTCATGTTATAATGAAACAAACAAAAAGGGAACAAACTTTGGGCCGAAAGTTTAATTAAAACAACAGGCTTCGTACAAAAGTTCGAGGTAAAAGTTTACTTTAACTAACCACAGTAACCTTAGAACAGACATTTATATGTGTACTTAAACATTCTCGTATATTTACTATACTGTAATCAAAGGATAATAACAAGATGGGACTCGACCGAACTTGGCGTGAAATAAAACCAACGAGAATCCATTACGAGGCAGGTCCATCAGTCACCTAATAGCCCGCAGGGGGGGCATGATGCCCTGGTAATTCAAACTCCCCGCGTCTAATGCCCGGGTAATCCCCGGGACAGTCCGACTCTATGCTTTCCGCATTTATTCTTTGGTCACAATGTTTACGCTTTTAAAAAGAGACCGCTCGGTTAACTTTTCCCTAGTACTTGCCACGCTATGAAGTCATATTTATTTGTAGTTCGCTTATGTAAGTATTGTAAAGAATATTCATTTCACCAGTGTGAAAAATACCCAGACAGAACCAGACAGAACCCAATTCAAATAGTAACAAACAGTAACAAACCAGTAAATTATGTTGTGTTGGTAAACAACGTCATTGTCACACAATAGCGACAAATGAACTTATTAATTTGAGTCTCGGCTCGATTCATTAAACATCGAAAAACATGCTGTGATATCACAGTATGGACATCATCACAGCTGAACCACAAATAAAATGAAAAATAACATTGTAGAACCTATCAACGATTTTTAAATATTTAAGACACTTAACTGTTGCACTTTGAGTATTAATTGGGGCAAAGTTTCATGAAGAATACTATAATTATAGTATTTTGTTTCATTTCGCAGTAGAGAATAAAATTTGATCTGAATTTTCAGACAGAGCAGAAAGATATTCCCGTAATTGTTAATCTTTAACTGCTTCTCCAGTTCAAAAGAATATTGCGTTCTTCGTTAAAAGCGTAAGATCGCGTTGAAACTCTACAATCTGATAGGTTTACGGTTGAACAACTGTAAATGTTGTACTGTGACACGGCACGGTCGTATGATAACTTTAATATTACGTACATGTGGTTTGTTCCATCAATATTGTAATTTTGAATAATCATTCGGTATGGAAAATTAATTGTTGCTACCGCAGTTTTCCGGATACATATTGCGTTCAGAATAAAAACGATATCACCTGTGTATTTACACTTCGATAACACAGCTTTGCCTTAATTAAATAAAACGAAAAAAATAATCAAATACTATTAATTAAATAGAAATGAAATTTAATATTAATGATAGGAATATAATATGATAGTATAGTTTGCGTGTGGACTGCGCGTCTGTAGGACATGAGACCGCCAATCATATTGAACAAGTCACGAGAATATTACCGGTATCACACAATAGTGGCTCAGCAGCAGTGCGATCACAGAACTCTTTCGATTCGTTTGTTTACGTATGTTCGTATAGTATGGAGTCGGTTGCACGTTGTAAGCAACAATGTAATTTATTTATTTTACAATTATTTAACAATAAAACATGTTCTGAAACATTCGAAATTAACAAGGCACACATTTATTCACACTTGTCGTGTGACAGTGGGTAGATTTCAAAAAAATCCTTATCTGGACCCGTGAAAATCCGTAAAAAAATAGAGATCAATAATCAAACTATAATTCTAAAATTTCTGAAAATAAAAAAAATATGAATTGGAGGCGCCGGGTATCGATCCCGGTACCTCTCGCATGCTAAGCGAGCGCTCTACCATCTGAGCTACGCCCCCTGTTGAGAAAGTAGGCGAATTTAAATGATAAGCGTTACTCGTAATACAGCTCAGCAAGGTTACGTACGTTGCGCAATGAATAATTTTGTACACACCAATACAAAGTAGGTACGAATTGGTAGCAATAAGTGGTACAGTTTACTTTATGAATAGTTATGAAAAAAAAACAATTAAGAAAGAGAGTGCCTTCAAATGACTATATATACTATATCATTTGGTGGCATTTCAAGTTTGAAATTCAAATAGATATTAAATTTGGACTTTTGACCATTGTTCATTCATTTTATTACTAGCTAAACAAACAAAGTTACCCGAGACAAGACAAAATATTCCGACCCAGTAAGTCAACAACTACAGTATTTCAAATTTGGCGGATATGACGGGCGATGGTGGGTTTCTGAAAACCATTAAATTATCACTTATTATTGTCGAGTAGTGGGCTTGGGTACAAAAAGGCCTATATTTGCAAAGAAATCTGTATGTAAAGGCTATTCGATCTAATAAACAGTTAAATCAACCGATCTACAATTCAATATCACATTTGGATTTGTCCACGATGATTCCGATAACCCTTTTCTTAAAGAGATTGCAGTTATTGGATAGGGTCCTGTGTAGACGAGCATACACATTTTTTTTTACTTGAGGAAAACGTGCAATCACGTTCCCGACTCACGGGAGCGGCGGGGTGTGTGGGGATGATCCGGCAGAAGGCCGGACCAACCCACTAAAAACCTCAAGGTGTACCTCATCCGCCATAGATGGAGCTCACAGTACCGCCATTGGCATTACCCGCGAGCCCCGGCGGATTGCGCACAGCCTTCGCCGAGCGCCTTCCACGTAGGAAATGGTCCTGTACACGAGACCATTTCCCCACACATAGCCCTAATAGCCGCCGCACCTCGGCTGGCTATCGGGTATCGGGAGGGAGAAGGTGAGCGTATCGCCTTCTCCGTCCCCCCCCTCCGCCTACGGCGGATCGGTGCCGAAGAGGTGTCATCTACACGGCACCGCTCCGCCTCCTCCTAGTGCGACATTACGTCCTCGCAGAAGGAGTACGAACCTACATTAAACGAAAAAGTAGAGTAAACGAATATAAGAGAGACAATGAATAATACGCAGACCTTGGGTACCAATTGTAGTGCCTCGCGTATGTCCAACTGTTTTTAATACTATTGAAGCGACATCTAACGACGCTCTATGGAACGATGACGACACGACGAAGTTTCCTACATCGCGCTATCAAAGTTTATATAGCAGCTAACATATATACGACATCCCGACATCAACCGTCAGGCCGTGGGCCGCGGCCTGCCATCCCTTTTCTTGGGAGTAGGAACAAACACCCGTTCCTACACTATAAACGAATAAGTTTGTGCGAATGTATTTGCAAGGTTTTTCGAGGATTAAGATTTATCGAGGATCGATTGTGCTGATATTTGGCACAAAATAAGAACATGGTCTGAAATAGATATAAGATGACAAAGGAGGTCGATGTCGGTATTAACGCGGCTGGAGACGTGGGTAACCGCTAGTCTGCTGTAAGCCGAAATAACAAAGAATATAGAATAAAAATATTGTAAAAGCTCGCCGTCCGCCGTATCCCCCGGGGCAACGACTCGTTACATATTAATAATAAAAAACCGACCTTTCCTTTATTATGCAAAATGGCTCCCAATCCGACTTATCTCAAAGTTATTCGTATCATTAAAAGGGCATTTACTTAGAAAAGTATTTCGAAATTCCACGTAGGTACCTAAATCTTTTTTCTCGATAAAATGTATCCAATTATGCTATGATTAGAATATAAATTTAGGGTTTAATTTAGTTCTCATATTTAATAAATTAATTATATAAGTATCGGCGCGGTCGATACTTGGATGGGTGACCCCGCCGATCATTCATTTCTCACGGCGACTTCCGTGCTTCGGAGGGCACCTTAAGCAGTCGGTCCCCGGTGCTGTATACTTGTATACAGTAGTCGAAAGGGTTTGTCAGAAGCGGTATCGGCACCCTGAAAATTCTGACATCCACCACCCAGCACTGGGCCAGCTCATCACCCAGCGGAGAGACTCACACCCTGCAGTGGGCTCATTACAAAGAGTTGTGATGATTATGATGTAATGTCACTAGAAAACTTGTCAAACACAACTGAAATATTCTCAATTTATGGTCATGATTGAACTGATACTTGAATCTCGCTAGATTTGATAAACTTTTTACCATGATCCAGTTTTTTTATACAAATTTTTAAACAAAAGAACGCTTGGTTTCAAAAACTTTGACATATCCAAAATAAATTCAACTCCGTTTCTAAAACTAGAAACGGAGTTCAGAAACTGTGTAATACCAATGCCATTCATAGGCTAGAAGGAACCTCTAAAGCGAAAACAAATAAAACGCCACCAATGATATTCAGAAATATGTATACACTTATTTGTATATACAATTTATTCAAAAGTATTTGAAAGCACACCTGACAATAGAATTGATTAGACGAATGAGTTTAGCCCTGTTTAAGGTGCGGCAAGATCACAAGACAGTGTATGTTTTACCTAGAAAAACATGATTACATTTCATCTATACTAATATTATAAAGAGGAAACCTTTGTATTTTTGTATGTTTGTATTGAATAGGGTCAAAAACTACTGGACCGATTTCAAAATTTCTTTTACCATTACTTAGAGGGCTTCTTCCGAATCCGTATAGGCTACTTTTTATCCCGAAAATCCCGCGGGAATCGAAAATGCGCACGTAAAACCGCGCGCAAAAGCTAGTTTAAAATAAAAAGGAAATCAAAATAAACATTTCGTAGAACCTAATTAATTAGTAAAAGTAAAAATAGCTTTCATTATCTATCGCTTTTTTTACACCTTTTTCACTTAGAAAACATTTAAGTTTTAGGCTCTAATTTTGTCGCTCGGTTTTTTAATGTAAAATATATATTTTTGTATGCAATGAAAATGTAATAGCTTTTTAACTCCAGTACATTTCTCATGTAAAAGGTATTGAAATGCATTTGGTAGAGAGCGGGCTACTATACCATAAATCTTCAACGCCCAACAATTTAAACAGCATACATCCTGTGTGTTGTAAAATTATATCTTGACGTTGAACTTGATTTATACATTTTAAAGTAATGTTTTCTAATATGAACACAAAATAAATAAAAAACTTACTCCACTGCACGAGCATGTAGTAAATATCTACGTAATACTGTATTATGTTGTTTCGTAGACTTTTATTGATTACATTTTAAATTCACAGAGCTACTTCAAGCGCAGCTGTGGTCCCGAGTCGAGAATAAGAATAATTTAGGCTTCATACTTTCCGTTTTCGCTTTCTTCATTAAAAAAAAAAAACAAATATAAAATCATAAAAAATTTGGAGGCGCCGGGTATCGATCCCGGTACCTCTCGCATGCTAAGCGAGCGCTCTACCATCTGAGCTACGCCCCCTGTTGTGTAAACGTTCGAAATTTCATTACTCTTCATATAATTTTTGGCTTGTATAGCCATCAGCTCGGTCACTTTGCATGGTGAAAGTCGAATTTGCGTAATTAATATATTTAATCCATTTATCGACCCTGAAATTAACAAAGATAGCCTCTTTTTCTGAACTGTCCTGAATGGCTCTACAATTAATTGCATAGCCCAGTCAATTACTACCTATCACAAAAAAATATGAGGTACATGTTTTCAAGCTCCTCGGCCCGATGAAACAATCAAACGAACTATTACGTAGTTATAAGGAAATCTACATAGCATTATAAAACTTTTTTTTTTTTTTTTGTATTACTTAAATCATTTCGAGACTCTAAAAAAGTAAAAATCTTATTTTGACTAAACAAAAATATTCTTTTCTTAAACAAAATCATGGTTTTTAATACTTTTAAAAATGTTATATTTCTTAAGTTTAAAAAATAAGTCTGTCTTCATTCAACTTGTTACTTGACTCTATCTACATGTCACGAAAAAGTTTTATGCCAGTAATACGAATTTTTTTTTCATTTATAAAAATTGACTCAAGTATTCCATAAAAAAAGTATCATGGAGGCGCCGGGTATCGATCCCGGTACCTCTCGCATGCTAAGCGAGCGCTCTACCATCTGAGCTACGCCCCCTGTTGCACGTATTGTCGAATTTAAACACATGTATAAGACATAAGTACGTATTTCATAGCTAAATACAAGGTCGTGAAATGTCTGTTTAAAATCAGATAGTATGGATATGTGTGGCACTATTATTTCACTCCTCAACAAATGTCTAGTGACTAAATTAATTATATTATTACTTCACCTTATTTTTTTTTTTTATTGTTACATCAATTTTGGTTTTATTTTATACTAGCTGTTGCGCGCGGTTTTACCCGCGCAATTTCGATTCCCGCGGGATTTTCGGGATAAAAAGTAGCCTATACGGATTCGGAAGAATCTCTCTAAGTAATGGTAAAAGAAATTTTGAAATCCAGTAGTTTTTGAGCCTATTCAATACAAACATACAAAAATACAAAGGTTTCCTCTTTATAATATTAGTATAGATACCGTTGCTATTGTACATTGTTTAATATTTAGTATATATTTTCTCAGTATGTTTATAATTATTATGACAGTAGGAGTTCTCCAATAAACGATTTTTTACAGGATAGATAAAAAATTGATAGGTATAAGCAGATGAAGACCAGCCACAGCTCTGATTTTCCATACACGTAAGCTCTATTAATGTTCGAACATATATCCGTTTACTGTTTATTAAAAAACTGATAGGTCTAGTTTACGTTTAAAAATAAAAATAAAAGTTGATTGCATGGCCAAGTCTGAATTTGTTCGCCTGCTCCCCAACTATCAGTATTTATATTTAAATAGATTTTTTACCGATATTTACAGTAAAAAAAAACTAGTAAAAGGTCTTTTCTGTTGGCCTAGTTAATGTACCTAAGTTCCAAAAAAGATTTGGAGGCGCCGGGTATCGATCCCGGTACCTCTCGCATGCTAAGCGAGCGCTCTACCATCTGAGCTACGCCCCCTTATGTAATTGCACAAAATAACAGTAGGTATCACACAGATGTTTCGTAAACTTATGACGCGAATTATAACCAGTCTCACTACGGCTCGACCATTTCGTTTTATCCAAACCGGTCTATGGCGGGTTTCAATATTATGAAAACTGTTCGTTTTGCCTACGAACAATAGAAATCACTACCAAAATGCCTTTCTATATTCAAAATCTTGACATCTAAACCACTGCTTACGAACTGTTTGACTGTAATGGGTTGCTAGGTTACATTTGACCATTTACAAAATAAGTCATTGTATCTAGCCAACGACGACGTCACAAGTTATTAATTTAAACCAATGAGGTAAAGGTAGCATGGCAGTCTGCTGCAGCCAATAAGAGTTATGTTTTCATTACGTATGACCAATTAAAGAATAGGTCATTTTATCTAGCCAACGACGTAAAAATTTATTTTTTTAACGAAATATCCTATCAAATATCTGTCAACATATCAATAATCCAGTTTTCTCTTTCTAACTTATCTATAACTGTTTTTGAAAAAAAGGACGAATATTGTTGAATGACATAATTTTTCTTTTAGATATTTACTTTGACGTCATAAAAATGTGATTCAACCAATGGCAAAATTAGTCGAAGGATTGCCGTTTCGTTTTACGTAAGCAGTTAAACGCAATTATTAATAAAAAGCTCTAAAAACATACAATAATATATTTATCGAATACTAAAACATAGTAAACATAAATTGAATAAGTTTATATATTTCTTTAGTTCAAATATCATACAAATAATTTGCGAATGCGTGATATTCTATAAATCACATATCACCAATTTTCTTGGAAGAACGTCACGCAAGGAGGGCCCATGCCAAATTTGAGAACTTACAGCCCGTAGCTAATAGATATTGTGAAACGCTACTTTTTTCCTACCAGTTTTGTACCTGTACCGGTTACGCATAGCAGTCAGTTGAATATTGAAACCCGCCATTAATCAATTTATTGCAGCCCAGATATACATAGATTAGACTATTACATTTCTTTATGTTATAAATTTCCGTTAAAAATATTGTAGTAGTTTATATTGTAGATAATATTGTCACGTTTTGTGAAAATTTAGAGCCATTCAGTGAACACCAATAACATACATATTTAGCCATTTTCCACACATTCTTTAGATCATACAAGCCAAGGAAGGTTTTAACTTTTAACTGAAATCCTTATAGCTTCCAACCGGTTGTCATGAAATTTAGATTTAACTTTAAGATTTTTTTTGTAGAAATAAGACTGTACGTACTGTTTTTATTTACCTTATTCAATTTTCAAAGCAGAAATCCAAACTGTTTTTTTTTATAATTCTCGAGGAAACTGATTATTATAAATCCATACCGCTGCTGCCGATAGGAATATTCAGAGGTAAATTCTTCAGTGAAATTTAATAGTGTATCTGGGGTTTTTGGGCGTAATAATTATAAGATGCTGCCAAGTCTGTGCATATTGGCTATGATGCCATACTAATTTTTTCGTTAAATAACTGCCAAGAACAAAACGTAAATAAAATACAATTCATGTAAGACAAAGGGCCGGACACAGCAAAATCTTTAATTGAAGCGTTAATTGCTGTAGCAACGCTAATCCGTTAAAGGACTACTTCGCAATTCGCAGTATAATGATGTGGTGGGACGAATCACTGAAGGTCCTAATCTTCACATTTTTATTAAATAATAAAATAAAGATATTTTTTTTAATGAAACTTTTAATTACAAAAAAAAAACGGAATAAGAAGCATTGTACGATTGTTTAACGATTATTTTACAAACTTCAGCCGTTCCGGTTCGGTAAAAAAATGATTATTAATCTTTTTTAACCATATTTTATGCATTTTATATTAATTTAATTCTGCAAGAAAACAACAAAAAGATGGCATAATATTTTTATTACAGTAAAAAACTATCAATATGTCCTACTTATATTACTTTTCTTTCATGCTTTCATGCATTTTTCTACCTACGCAAAATGCGAACCTATAAGCTAATATTTGATAAGTTTCGGCAGTAGCTGCGCTCGTGAATAAAGCAGAAACATGCCACTAAAAGCAAGTAAATAAAAAAATAACCTATTCAGGAAACCCATTCAGGCAGGTTGACGTTTCGTATGTATCATGCAGGTACTTTCGCTGAAGCATAAAGACCATGCTCATTTCACGCTCTGGGCGCATTGACCCCGTTCCGACGTCGCACAAAGGGTGCGCGAAAATAAAAACGACAGCGAAATCAAGGGAGAGAGACGGGCACCAGGCGAGCATAGCTACACAATACGTTTGTTGAGCAGCAGGTGTATAAGGCGGAAAAGACACGTAAAAAATGTTTTCGAGATTTTCCAACCGGAAAATCTTATTACATTCGTTGTGAAGATTCGTGGAAAATGACGGATAGGTAATATGAGATTTTTGGAATCAAAATAATAAAGATATATTTAAGTATCTACAAAAGTTATGTAAATATTGCTCTATTTATTAAAACATATTATTACGTGTGTAAACATATAATTACGACTTTTGAAAATATCTAATCAAACGTAAAGCCGCAATGATAACTGTATTTATGACCTAACGTCTCATGTTTCAGACAGTAAATAAAATATTTGAAAGATTCGGACTCATCGTATTTAAAAGAAGTTTTAATTTTTTTTCACTATAATGATTTTTTATTTTACTTGCAGGCCAAACTTGGTAAAATTTTTGTTCTACGCTACAACTAACTTAACCTTAACAGCTTATTTTGCATTTGTTGGAATGTTTCCCAAGAAAATGTTAAACTAGTTTTTAAAGTTATATTTCTGCAGTGGACTCCTCAAACAAAGCCAAGGTTTTTCAAACGTAAGAAATATCTTTTAACCAAGAAATAAAACTTGTGTCAACATTGTTTGTTTGTTTTAAAAAGTAAATAAAAATGTTACTCTTAAAATAGCGGACTATTCCCCTCCATACAGGATTTTTTGCAGCCAGTTTCATCCATCCCTGTTGCTATGCTACATAAAAATGTTGGTCTCACGTTTACTAGGCCATAATGGGTTGGTAAGAAGTTAACGTATATTTCTTAGACAGCCCCAAAAAAAAGAACAACATCTCAGTAATCCCCTAATCTATTGTTCAATGTTACGCTTCAGTGATTCCTGTACCAGGCGCCCATAGTCTGGAAGGAGGCTTACCTGCGACGACCGTTTCGGCGTGAGGCAGCCTCTGGAGCACGTGTTGGATGAGGCCGACGTCCGTGCATGCCTGCAGGTTGCGCACGCTCTTGCGCAGGATCGCGATGAATACCGACCATATTTCTGCCTGTAAGAAAATGAGTTTTTAGTAAGTGAATCATGTTGCAAATAGCGCTTTCTGACTCAAAGAATGTGATCAGCGCTTATTATATGAGAAAAATAAAATAACGTATAAATGTAGGTAAACCAATATAATTGTAATAGATAAATTATAAATAACAACTCATTGAAATAACATTTGGAGAACGATTGGAGACACATTAAACGCTTTTTAACATTTTATGCCTGGTTTTAACCGACATCATAGATATATTTTTTCACTGTCAAAAACATATCTAGCACCAAGTTTCAATAAAAAACATAATATCAATATTTGTTTGATCATAAAATTATCTTATTATCATAAATTTAACCTTTTGTCATCAAAATAGCATTAGACGAAATTCTTTGTCGCCAAATTACTTGATCAGTGTTAGCTTTCAAAATCATTGCCCCATTGTGGCACCGTTTAATTAATTGATATTCTGAATTGGAAACCAGCCAAAGCCTGAATTATTTTGTAATTAGATAAAAGCTTCTGACAACGACAAAGCGGTGGCTTTAACGAAATATCTTTCAACAGCGAACTTAATCATACAATGTGTATTTCGTTACAATATTGGCGTTCAACTTATAAGGGTTACAATTTACTAATTTAAAAAGGTTGCAGTAACAGGTCACGGGTTTAAATATTTAAAAAAATTAAAGACTTTCTAAAAAAGGTTTTTCATAAGGCAACAGTGAAGTTAACTATACTTAGTAAGAAGGGAAGCGTTGGTTACACTTTGTCATATTTCTGCGATGTACTTCCGCTACATTTTTTAACTATTTGTAAAGTCCAATCTCGCCAACCGCAATACGGTAAAAAAAGTTAAGCCATACTTTGAACGCCAAATGGAGCGTATAAAAGCCAGAAAGCGAGGCTCGCCAAATATTTTAATGAAATTCTTTTGTGCTCGAAACGTGTGTTTTTTCAGACGCAATGTGCACCGAGCTTAATTTGCGCTAATTTATGCTAAGCTAATGTAACAAAGACGGTAGAGTTTGTTCTCTTTGACCTAGTGCGGGTCGTTTACAATGGTTTCTACAGTACGGTCCTAATTAATTCTGTTTGCGATATTTTGTTTAATCTATTTACTTTTCATTTAATTTAACATCTATTGCAGTCGGTTTATCGTGTCCAAAGATTTCTGTATTTTATTTAATCTACTATTTCATTTAGCCCCAATTTTACCGATGTAATAAAACGCGATCAATTTGAGTTGAACTCAGATTACATATTAAAACGAGTTTCGCCTTCAAGTTTCTTTTTCATCGACATAAATAAATCTTAGATTAGCTTAAATCTGGATTACCGCCTAAACGTCCGATTTTCGCCGTTTAGCGTGTTAAAACGAGTTTAACAGCTGCCTGCTGTCATTTTCAATGTGTCATATGAAACTATTATTTGTTTATAAAAAGGCATATTTTGAAGTGGGATTATATAATATTAAATTTATATTTCCCCGTATTTGTTTATGGGTTAAAAGGGAAGGGATAATTGTTTATATTTTTGTGGTTTATTTATAAAGTTAAAGTTTGTTAGAACTAAGATGAAAAGAGCCTTGGCTGGCACTAGGTTTTGGCGAAGATTTACATATATTTCAGTTTTTTTTAATAAATATCATAATAAGCGAAACAGTTATATATATCTTGATTATTTACATCGAGAACTAAAGATTAAAAAATATCGTGATCTGACTTTCTTATTTCGTCATTTGAGAAAGAACCATTTTTCTTTATTGCAACACTTTGAACGCATCATTCTTTCGTTCATTCCTAGTCATAGATAACATAGCTAAACTAAGTTTTATGAAACGGGAATACAACGAAGCCCATGAAATCCGTGACACGTAAATCGCGATCAAAACTAGCTTCTGATCTTGTTCTGATCAGAACTGAGATTTCTCAATCTCGGATCGAAAGGAAATCGGTGAATACCCCCTTAATAGTTCTAAAATTTCGCGTTCTAAAGAGAGTGGATTTCTGTTTCTCATACCAAAATCCTGAGTTGTAAGCACATCAATGTGCGTTGCCACAACTGAAGTCCAGAGTGTGTTATTAAGAAAATCTGGATGTATTCAGTTCAAGTATAAGAACTGAATACAACTATAAATAAAAAAACGATTGGATCAAAACCACATTTAGCATCATTGAAGCAGGACCGCAGAACGGCGCAGCAGATCGTTCGTCGGTGAAACAAAAGCGGTGCTAACGACGGGAGTCTCTGTAATTTTATTACATTCTTCGGTCGGCATTTAACAATCCCTTCGAAATTACAAGTCGGTTTCGAATCTTGTGATTTCCTTCAAATTTTAAGAGACGGCTTTTTTCTTTTCTTTTAAGGTGAAGGTTTTAATTTAACCTTGCTACTTATTCACTCATTTTACTCATTTAGATTTTTTTGCAAGCAAAATTTTGGTTGCGTTGTTTTCAATTTATTTAGGAAAGCTCGCCATCTATCAAATAAGAAATGAATAACATCTTATTTTTATGTCAATCTTTTTTACTTACATTTAATTGTTACATCATATACAATATGTTACAAAAGTTACATCATATTGTACGACATGAAATCTTTTAAGCTTTAATAAAAGTTAAGAATGCATGAATAATGTCTAACTAAAGAGAATCTACTAATACCTACTCCCTTGTCACGTTATTTTAAGACAATGTGCATAACAAGAATAAATTATTAAAGGAAACTTTTTTAACTGAAAGTTAACTAACCACAAACGCTATGTAACCTGGGTATCGTGCAACATTGTTCAAAATGTTAACGTAGGGTGGGTTTGCTATATAGGTAGAGCGTTTCACTGCCTCACATTCCATGATATCCTAGTACATGTGTGTCGAAACACGTGACGCTTGCGTGGTAGTCACGTGTAAAAATCGCTCGTTGGAAAATGCTTGCAGTTAGTTCAATTTGTTTTTTTCGTTATTATATCCTTGGAGCTTATTTCAAGACGTTGTTTAATTAGTAAAGGGTTGTTACACTTTCTCAGAGATACTAAGGCATCATAGACTCCAAGAAGTGCTTTATCCCACGGTATATTGCAACAACCTGCCGTTACTATAACGACGAAAGCCGTTAAAGAACAGATGGAATGAGCAGGAAACGTTTTTTGTGCTGAAAGGGTTAAAAGGGTTGCTGTCTGTTCACATGCATACCAGGGTTCAACGAAGCTATAGAAGTGTTCAACGAGCGTGAATGAATTTGAATGGAGGAAAAGTTACAGAAGAAAAAAATATGTATCGGTGCTGGATTCCCAGATAGGTAATTTTTATCGCAAGAATCCAATGACATTCTCGGCGTTGCAAATTGCAGAAATATTTTTAAAATCCCGATTGAAAAACTGCAATTTCCGCAATGATATTCAGAAAATTTATCATAAATAGCAAAGGCTCGTTAAATCCTATTTAAGCTTGAGCTTCGAAAGCGTAAAATAGTTTAGCAGCACGTTGACGCCGAGCGCCGGGAAAATGATCCCGTCTGGGGATAAAAACTTTGTTCATTACGTGGACGCCGCGCCGCGGCGCCGGAGCACGCGGTAAACCTCCGCCAGATGCGGTCCCGAGTCTTTTGTGTCAACTAACCGAAATTATCGTCAGTTTGCAACTTCAACAATCTATTAAATTTTAATAGGGATCAACAACAATATTATGTTGTTATGTTAATTGTATGTATGTACCTTACATTTTTACTTGGGTTTATTTATTAGTTTTGAAATGGAAAGTCGTCCATGTCGAGTATACGATACTACAGCTCATTCTAAACTATGCAGTAAGCTGCACGATAGTCGATTTATAAACTAAGTGAACTCGTCACATCTTTAACCCAGTTGATGAAGAGATGATCTGTTAATTCCTTGGAATACCTTAAAATTTTGCATAATACATCCAGTAATTTCGGCGTGAAATACTGACAAACCACCATATATCCATCTTTACATACTTTCATTTTAGGATTACACAACATAGATTCAAATTCAGAATGAAAAAATTTACTACACAGCACTAAAAAACTTCCTATCAAAAACTCAAAAACTAGTCCTAAAATAAATTGATTAAAACATTTCTTATTATAATTGTTTTAAACTATCGCGGTTATTTTCACTATGATTTAATGTATTTACGGGATTCTTACCACGATTTTCGATTTTATTTTCGCAGTCCGCGATCATGATGCTTGTAACAGCATCGAAATATCGGACGTGCGAAAATAAAATCGAAAATCGTGGTAAGAATCCCGTAAATACATTAAATCATTTCTTATTATGTTCATTTATCTACGCCTTAAATAACAACGTGACATTACAGTATGCCAGCTCACCCTGCCATCCGTCACTCAACCTTTCCATCACCACTGCTATCCTGGTACTCCTCGGAGCGTGATATATCACTTAATTAGCCAAAACCAACCCCCGAGGGATTTTAAGAAAACATCCCTTCAATTTTGCAAATCTCACGTTTAAGTAGACATTTTGAATGTCGTAAATCTTGCGCGCGATGGATGGAATTTCACTTTACGGGTTGATTTTGGTCACAATTTGCTTTCAAAATAGTACAGAAAAGATCACCAATAGTTGCGATAAACACAAAAGCTATTTCTGAAGGTTCCGCGTTTAATGATTGCCCATTCATAATTCAGGCAGGGCAGGTGCAAATGTTTAGATTTAATTTTAGAGCATCTTTTGGTTACTTTTGGCCACAGGATTCATTACAAATACTTAGCCTAAATGGTGATTTTGGTACGTTAATGTTGGGCTAATTAATAATAACTCTACCAAGGTTCTAACTTAGTTTTAACGGGATTACTTAGCAGGGAATATCGGAACGATCCGATCACCCTAAATCAGTTTTAAAGTCCCTAAGTCTTATAACACTTACCCTAATTTAGGGTAACTTGCCTAAGCCCTAGAAATTGAGTAGTGTTTTAAGAGTAATAAAATAAATCACCTTTTTTGCATCTTTATCAAATCTAAGACTACGACAGTGAAGAAGCTATTGCACATACACCAAGCTTATTTAGGCTTTGATAACCCAATATACAAAAAAATCAAATAAAAAAGTACAAAAGTACAAGTTTCTGCCAATGAAGAGCAAAAAAAAACTATTTTTATAAAGCTGAAATGTGTCCAATAAATTAAATACACAAAGACTATAAAAAAATAGCGTAACGCACACGAAAACGCAAATAACTTTCAAATATTTTGGCATAGCATGAAAATTCAAAATTTTGGTTGAGTCTCGATTTTATTTGCAGTCAATGGAAAATGAAATATAGCACCCGACGTATAAACCGTTGAACCCCTTTTAAACGACCTTTCATTCCATTCCTTTAGTTTAGTGAAATTAAATATGTACCTTAATTTATCTTTGATTGAACTTCTTTCAACAAAAATATTATTTCGTTAACTCCGCTTCAAAATTAAAATTCCATACAATATTCACTTAGTCGAAAACCTCGTTGGTTATTTAAAGTCGACCCCGATGGATGCTTTACTTAAAAGTCTTACTTGTTTAAAACCGTTGCCAAAGTCAGACGTGGGGCAAGTGTCGCTGGCGCGGCTCCAAAGTTTGGTTTCCTATCGAAATTTACTATTACCGAAACGTTTAATATTCTTCGGGTGTACTTGAACTATTGGTTGTGAAGTAAACTGCTATTTTGATCCAGTCCATCTTTTCTAAGTAGATACAAATGGATAACAAAATTAGGACATCAAATCATGTTTTTTTATTTAAAGAACTGACACTGTACTCGTATAAAATAAATGTAACTAGGTAAAAATGGTAAAACTAAGCTTAAGTATTTTTTATTACTGTGTATGTTTTCTTATTTTTAAAGGTTACGAGATAAAACTAAATGAAAAGATTGTTTACGAAATAAAATAGGATAAGCACGCAAAAATTAAAAAAATAAAACATGTTTCCGCCCGGGATCGAACCGGGGACCTTGTGCGTGTGAAGCACACGTGATAACCGCTACACTACGGAAACTTGAGAAGTTACGTTCAAATTACGATTCAGCTGATGTAGATTATATGATGCAATATGCCTAGGTATAATTTTATTTGCTAATACAAGGTTATCAGTCATAAAACTTTATCTTTTTTCTATTCCTCAAGCATATTAGAGAGTTTATCAATTAATATTAAGTGTCACAGTATTATAATATTAAATTGCAAAGAAAAATACACCGTCATAAAAATTAAAAGGCAAATTTGTAGTTCAAGTATCCTGTAAGTTCTGAGCTCCTGACTGATCAAAGCGACTAAAGTGATTGACGGTACTGTGCCATGGACACCAGCTTGTGCCCGGATGTTGAAAGGCCGATCTCGTCAGTTTATCGGCCGTTTGACACCAGATAACTCGTGGAATGAGTAAATAAACACTTTAAACACGGGATCAAAAGTTACGGTTTTAAATAACAGCCCCCGAAGCCTGTATAGGTCGCGAACTTTTATAAACTTTCGGATAAAAGGATTTTAAAAAACCAAGGACTATATTTTTAAAGCAAATAAGTAAAAAGCGAAACTTTCATAATCTTCCACTTTTCATTGAAGTAAAAAAGGTTCTCTGAATCGAGCTGAGCTTTTCATACATACAAAAGTGTTAAAATAAAAATCAAGTAATCAGATTAATCCTTGAATATTCCCAGGATGTATCCGAATCAAAGGATTAAATATTCTACTTTGGTACTAGGAGAAAATAAGTTAAAAGGCGTCTCAAAAACTTAAGATAAAAAAAGGATCCTTTAAGCCTGCAAAGGCAGACAAGAAATAAAAAAAAAGTGGCATCAACTCCCATTCGATGCATTGTAGTTACCTTCTCTTTTTAAAGCCGTAGTAAGAGCGAGAAATCTATAGTTTATTGTGAAGGAGGAGACTGATGTTTTTTTATTTATTTTAGTCAATTGTTATTTTACGTTGTATCATAACGGTTATGTTATGAAACAATGCATTTCAATACTGCAATATAACGGGTTATATTATTTTAACGAAGTGTTATTTACTTTCATCACTTCGCGGTAGTATTTAAGACAAGCTTTACTGTATGTATATAATCGGCGTTATAGCTTGAAATATACAAATGCTCATACCTGCAGGCTAGGAGGACAGTGGTCTAGCAGTTCCAGCATGTGCTGGATATTCTGGGCGTCCTGGATGACGAAGTTCAACTCCATGTCGAACTCTCCACCCACCAACTAGAAAGAAAATAATGAAAATATTAATTAAGTGGCTTTTGTTTTGAACCTCACAAGAATATATTAATAAGAATTTATAATAATTTAAATTGTCAATAAAAAAGTCCAACATCTTTTTAATGTCATAATCAACGAATGCAAAGCATAAAAAAAACCGACTTCACGTCAAAACTTTGGCTGAGTTATGATGTCATCCACGTAAACGCCTATTAAAGAAATCCAGGGGATTTAAAACTGGGAAACAGGCTAGCCGTGAGATAGTGCCTGAACGTCCAATTCACCTTCTCGGATATTCCTGGTCAATCTCTTACTTGCACTGCGTAATGCGCTGGGCAGCAATCTTGTTGATACCACATATGGCGCCGATCTGTTAGTGGTATGTCCTTTAACAAAGTTGGTAAATTTTCTCGTAAAAAATGTACGTAATTCGTGCAATTCTGGGTTTCACATAAACAAAAATTTATGTTTTATATCAGTACAACCAAGGCAAGTTGTATCCAATCCTTTATTACCCCTAAGACTTGTGTTCCCGCGTGTACTTGTATTTCAAGTAAGGCAATAGTTTTTTTTCTTCTTCGTAAGCGGGATAAGTTGAGGGATCAAAAATAATAAAATCAATGATTTGGTCAACCCATCCCAACGGAAAAAATTTCGAGCGGCCTCAGTTGACCAACGAGCCCGATCCGGCTGCGTACCAAGTCTCGTGCCGCGATTGACTCATGCGTAAGTAAAGTAGGTAAATATAAACAAAACTTTATTTATTTATATGGAACGAGCTCTTTCCCGCAACTACTCTTAATCTAGGAATTTCAGAAACTTTTTCCATAATACATCCAGACACCCATCGAAAGAACCTTTCTACCAAGTTTCGCATCCGTGCATTCAAAGAATAAGATTTAGGCATCATACAAACTATAAAATTTCTATATTTCCTGTTCTCGTCGGAATTTCGGGAATTCCTTCCATAATGCAACCAGACACCTTTGCGGAACCTTTATACCAAGTATAACATCCGTGCACTCAAGGAATAAGATTTTTCATACAAACTAAAAAGTCTAATATTTCCGTTCCTGAGAGAATTTAGGGAATTTCTTCTTTAATGCTCCCTTACAGAGAATGTATTACTATTAATGAAGTAACTTAAGGAATATATGTTCCAAATTTCAGCTGTATACGTCCAGTGGTTATTTCTGTACGTTGTCTATCAGTCACTCAGTCAGTATCGGAACAGTTTTATATATTAAGATTGTAGTGAAAAATTAAGTACCTACTTTTATTATATAATTATGACCAGAATCGAGTTGCTACAGAGTGGTCTCCTTCAGTATCTAAAATTTGTAACCAGTCACCCTGTATACCTGTATAACGCATACAAATCTTTAATCCATAAATAGTTGCTAACAGCGGAATAAACAAACCATCACCTTTACGACAAAACCAGTAAAAAGTCCTAATTATAGCATCCGTTGAATACACGCCCTTTATTATTTGGAAATCATTCAAAGGTAATACGAATAAAAAATCGTATGAAAAAATGTGAAAAATTAAATTTCAGCACAAAGCATCAAACGAATTCCAAATTCATACAAGAGAACATAGCGCGTAATCCTTTGTCAAGCTTTCCAACATTTTAGCGATTCGCTGTATTGTGATTGTGACAGAATGAAGTATTGGCGTATTGGCTGTGTGTCGGCGGGCCTTTGGTTGGACAAAGGACGGCTCCTGTCCAGTCTCCTGTCTCGCATTCAATTTGTTCGAATTTCTCCTGCGCTCCTGGTACCTACCCTATCTTTTGTTCCGCCAACAATGGTCGTTCAAAAGTATCTTCCTTCGGCTATCCAAAGAAATCACGTCATTATTATTTGTAGGTCCAAGAGTTTCATATTTAAATAATAAGAGACAAAATTCAGATTTTTTATCATTATAAATTGTTATAAATTACAATTGTCTTATAACGACTCTATGTTGTATAACTAATTAGGTGCGATCAAGTCAGATAACGAACAACTAAGTACTTATTTAATTTTCACACTCGATCATAAATATACCTTGTCTATGATGAGGAAAACAAACACAGTGCAACGAATATAGGTCGAGCACTTTGATAATCTAAAGGTCGAGCACAATTTATCAATTTATTTTTCATTCGCCCTTTCAAGCCCCAACCACACAGTTGTGGTGGCGAAACAATGGGATTGCAACCCTCATGGTATAAACGTACTAGGTTGTCATGAAAATAAAAGAGTAAACTTTTCTATGGGGTTGACAGATGGCTCGGTAACACCTTGCTATTATACATTCCCTTGTTGTATAATAAACGAAGTAGTGATCACGCAGCGAGTAATTATGTTTCGATTAACTTACAGGGACTTTGTTTACTTGTTTAAGTAGTATTAGGTACATTTGGGACAAAAAAAATTAAAATAAAAAAATTACCGAATATTTCCTTGGGTTATATTTAGATCGTAATAATTATGTAGGTTAAGTAGGTAAGTCTTTCATAGTTCTATTTTTAATAAGTTGATAAGTCTCTACTTCAAAGATTTGAGGTCTAAGCACAAAGGCTGCTCGAGTCTGGTACCTACTGCAAACCAGGGACTGCATATCGGTATACAATTTTTAAATAGTACTAGTAAAATTTCAGTACCCTTATTAGTGTACTGCTTCATCAAACACAATAACTGTACAAGTTATTTAAATCTAAATTAATTATATCAATACCCAAATAATGTATACCGGATTAATTTCTGTAGATGTTTTAAGTACAGAAATATTTTAACTTATTTAATTTCTGTACCGAAATGTATAGGTCAGCATATGTACCTACGCTTCATAGGCTTCAACTAAAAAGCTATTTACAACCTCAAATTATTTAAAAATAAAATTTTAATATCAATATTAATATTAATACTTCAGTTAACTGCAAAAAAAATCAGTTATGCTACAATAATAAAAAAGGTACAAGAATTATTTCAGTATGAATTCCTGTACTGTTATTTTTAAATACACCTAATTTAACGGTATGACGTCATACAGAAAAAAATTGTACAGAAATTCATGCCGGTATACAGTCCTTGCTGCAAACACACACATATAGCTCAGATGATTAAACGACACATATATTGGTTTGCACATTTTGGTATTAATTTTTTAGCAGTGCAGTGTGGCCTTTGACCTAAATTTATTTATCATACCTTACTCCATAACGAGCAATTTTGGTACATATGGACGGGAGAACGGGGGGTTTTACCATAAACCTAGTCCTTAAAGCCAGCTATAGGTATTTTGACAAGAGAGTTGTAGCGTCCTTCCACATTGTGTTTAAGTGCAGCCGCTATCAGGTAATTAGATTTTGAAAATTCCTATACTAACTACTCCACCTTAAGACCTGTGGGTATGCTCCGACTAAATTAAGCTAAAACACTATACTAACTGAAACAAGCGAGAACGGTTCATAGCTAACTTAGCCGTAATAAAACACTCTAACTATCAGTCTCTTTGAATATTTAAGGACCATAAATTAAGGGTCCACCTTTCACACAGAGTCTATTATTTAATTATACTAGTTGGCATCGAAACCCACCTACTCTTTCTTCGGCATCATTGACACTTACCCTAAGTTAAATGAAAGTCAAATGGTGGAGGCGATTATAAGAACAAAACAATTAAAGAATTCAAAACAAAATCACAGTAAAGTTTGTTCGGTTCAAATAGGTTATCAAAAGAGCGACCACACTGATCCTAGATAGGTCCCAAATCAAAATGTGAGCAAAATCCTTCATAAAAGCTGGCATGGACATAATTAGGGTGAAGACTTAACCTGGTTAGGATTATCTACTCAAACCCTCCACTTAGCTGTACGTAAAAAGGCCTTAAAACGAGACTATCGGATCGCAACAAAATCCAAACGTTAGTTCAGAGGCTGTCACTTTTAAACGCGATTATAACCGGTGAGCGGCGGTCCGGATCGAGCCGGTAATTCAATTGTGTAGCCGCCGGTTATTATTGCCGGTGCCGGGCGGCGCTATATCCGCACGGATCCGGTTATACCCCTTGATAATAGGGTTAGCACTTGTCCGCCGTTATTTCATTAGCGATCATTGCCGAGGGTACACCTTACCTTATAGACGGAACTGCGTTAAATTTTACATACGGTTTACTTATTACGTAGATAATTTTATGTACGTTTTAATTAGGAGTATACCTGTGTTCATAAATAATGTTGCTTTTATTTATTATTAGCTTTCAGCTTGATTATTTTATTCGCGACTTTAGTGTAGATTTTACACTACTTATCATGATTTGTAGTAATTTCACAACTTATTATTTTATAACAACATTGACTACAATTATTTGAACAATTCATATTGAACGCAGCTAATATCACGCAAGATCACAGAGCGGAAAAATCAAAACACTCAAAAGTTTTCATTAAACGTGAGGACTCGCGCACTTCTAATAATTAACATCGCGTACTTTTCCCGAGAAAGTTTTAATTGAACGATGCCAAAATTTTAATAATACACACGGGCCGTCACTTCGCGTTTTTAACATGGCCGTAGACAGAATTTTGCTTTTACTGAACGCAGTTATTTACTTCTGTGTGCGGCCGCCCTGTATCGTTTGCTCCTGGGAAATTATACCGTGCTTCCGTAATAGCACGTCGTAATACGAATCGAGCTACGACTGTACGGGAACAAAGTATACATTTATTTAATCCTTTAAAAAATAATAAACAAAAATTTATGTTTTCTCTTAAACGTACTACGGCTGAGCTTCCCGGAACAAAAAAAAACACGCGATTTAATCCGGTTAAAAGTTTATATTTAGTATTATAAATAGTAAAAACTAAAGACGATTTCAAATGAAGCATCTTTTGCGGACACAATTTTTACTATGTCCTAACTCAATTACATAATCCATCATACAGTAAATATTAAAAATAAAAACATAAATTGCGAGAGAAATGTAGCGGGCGACCGGGATATACATAATGTCTATCTCGCTCGGACGGTTATGCAATAAGAACATTCTAGACTATCTTGTTAGGCTATTCTTATTAGACTATTTTATTACAGTATAATCTATTTACTGTTATAACTATTATTTACTTATTAGAACAAGCTATTTACAAACTACAAAATCTATTATCTCCCTCTCGGGTGTGCGGGAATTAAAGACTCTCGAGACCATTCCTATACAAAAACCTATCTAACACAAATTCAACTGTTAACTGTAAGCTATAAATCACATATGTAAAGTTTTTCATTGTTCAGCTATGAGGCTATGCACGCAAAATTCGTTAAATCAATACACCATAAAAAACACTATAAGCTTAAACAATTTACAAATCACTATTTTATCTTAAAACTACCACTATATAACACTATTAAGAGCCTATTTATACCGATATACAGAACTATCACTGTTTATTAAACTATTAAACTGTTTATATTGCGCTCTTTAAGAGAGTCTGTTAGATATCACTAAGTACACTATAACTTCCAATCACTGTTTTAACTGTCCATTTACAATTCACTGTTTCTGTCCTTCACAATAGTCAATATTTAATTTAGGACATTTCATATTATTTGTTTTAAATTGTAACAATTTAGTTTTGGTCAAATTAATTTTTAAGTCATTTGAATGTAGCCAGTCAATTTACCTTTATCAATATAGAATCAATATCACATTTAAGGACACATAGAATAGATAAATAATTATAGGACATTTAGTACAGTCGTGTGAGTAAGTGGAATAAAATTGGAGGGTTGAATAGTATTGTGTGGTGTTAGCTACAAAGCATAAAAACTTGAGTAGGGTTCTTCATCGGACAGGCCCTTTTCTAAATCAGAGATAGCTCCAACAGATTTTTGTTATCCTAGTAGCACGATTAGATAAACAATATAAATCTCACCAGATTTGCGAATCAAGTTGCAGTTAATTTGCAATTTGGTGATTTTTGATGTAAGTAATAAAATATGATTTTGTGCTTATAAAACCTTAAAGGGTTAAGGTGTAAAATTCGATAACAAGGCTTCATATTCGTTAAGAGGTAGATGCCAGCAAAGTTTCCATCAGTAAATTTTGGTGTTCACAAAGCGGGATAGAGTTCCCTAGGGAGTATAATAGATTCCCATAACTATTAGGAACGCATATAAGCTCTGAGGTAGTACAAAAACACCATTATCCTGACAAGATCGCGCTATTAAATGAGATTTATTAGGTGGACAGTTAGTTCCTAGAATATAAGAATAATAATGTTAAAAATACAATAGAGAGAAGCTGCGCAAATTTTTACAATTTGCAATATTTGATTATGTTCCTCTGATCCAATCATAGTCAGGGTTAAAAAAATGTTGCAAAAACATGCGTTACACAGTATCAGTAAAAATCAACATAAGCCCTTAAATAATGCAATTTTCATCCTTTAAGCAAAGACCTCACAAAGCGAAAGGTGATCAAAAATCAACCCTATTTTTTAAAAAATCGACCCACACACCCCTGCATGTTTGCGAAAACTAGCATAGCCATGAATATGCAATAAAAGTACCAGGACAACATGGGACGTAGATGATGTCAATTCGCAACAGGGATGCTGCAGCCCCCTGTGGCAAGGGTGAATTAAATATGTTTTTGTGACTGTAGGGCGCACGGAGAGCCCCGTTCGTGAAAGAGACAATAGGATCCTTTCAAAACTCGGACAAGTTAAACGTCAACTGAAACAGACCCCGGTTTATCGGTTTTTCAAAATCAGGTGGGGTTTCCATAGCACTGTCGCTTGGTAGTACATCACACGTAAATTATAAATAATTACCCAAATTGACTAACAAGTAATCAATGATATTGTTAACAAACTAACTCGCAATTAAAGTTCCAGTCTGTCCTGATCCAACAGAAATTGCTGCTTTCTCAAAGTCTAAGTTACTAAAGCAAACAAACAAACTGTTCTGCTTTATACTAACGTAAATTAAATTTTTAGTATGTAGGTATTGGTCCTAGGATATTAAAGTTTTACCTGAAGCAAGATTTTAGTAATATTAGATAATGTTATTTAAAAAGACAGAAAGCCGGTGAAATTACTAAACTAAAAGGGTATTTTAGGTCTAAATTAAAAGTTGGTTTGCCCATTTCTTTGTTTTATGAATGATTCTTTGGTAACATTAATTTGTCTTTCCTACGTTTAATTCCTTACATAATGGATCTGGAACTGCTTTACCAGTTCTTTTAATTCTTTTAAAGAGAGAAGCAATTACATAAAAATGTTTAGCTCTCGGGCGAGAACCAATTTTCATGCCGAAACAACACAGCTGTAATGTTCGGTATTCGCAAGCTAATAACCGACAGGCCCGGCAATTGCCGTCATAATGAGGCGGCAATAACCGGACCTCAAACAGAAGTACTCGCAGCCATAAGTGTTTTTATTGAAACACCAACCCTTTTTCCCTTTCAACGTTCTCGCAGTTAAGCATTTTAATGTTTTGGAATTAACTTAGTTTGGGATAATATTAATGGCATTAAACATAATAAACTGTAATCTGCTTTTGTGTAAAACAATAAGTATTAAAAGTATAAAGATTACTTCGGGGATTTTTCGCACCTTATGGTACATTTTAAGACGAGTATTTTTTGAAATCCGAATCCCGACATAGTTTTTTTTTTAAAACTTTAACATAAAATGATCAAAGAAACTTTTTACATGCCTTTGAAACGATTCAGTTTACAAGAAAGCAATAGCGAGCTTAAATTGAAAAAAGTATAAAAACGGCCTCTACATAATTGTTGGGCGGGACCAACGTGCAACCACGGCCCCACCCTCCTAGCAGATGTTTATTTTACGAAGCTCTCGATGGGATATACTCGCCTGGTACTTCTAAGGTACAACAATGACGTAATGCATGGTGTTACTTTGCCCCACGATGTGAGTTAAATTAAAATAAAATTAAAAAAAAATATATATATAAAAAAATGATTAAATTCTAATTAAAATTGCTTCATGATTTTGATATTTGACCAACCAATAGGGTTTCTCAAATTCAAAATTTTCAAATTCAAAAAGTTTTATTCATCTTAGGAATTTCACAAAACACTTGATGAAGTCAGTCATCACATACTTCGGATTTAACTAGTTGTTGATAGTTGTTAAATAAGATATTACAGTAGACCAAGAGACAAAAAAAGCCGGCGGAAAAAAACTCTTGGCACTCTTTTTCAGTCAGAATTATCAAATTAATACAAATAGGTACAGTACAAATTGACCGTGACATGAAAAAAAACAAACACAAGACAGCTAATTGTGAGAGCCAATGTCATGCCACAACCAAATTGCTTACATCGCAGATGCAATGAGCTATGGATGCACAATACGAACATGACATACTGGGACCAGAGTATTTGAACAAGAATGGAATAAAATAGTCATAGTATCATTAGCAAAACGACCTGGCACCGCTAGCAGCACCCGTTCACGAGTTAACGCAAGCACCAGCCATCACCCTCCTCAACCATATTTTAGGGAAGAGGGTGACCCGATACCCGACGCTACCACTAGCCATGCCGCCTGAGGGAGCATGACGTTCTTGCTGTTGTCTTGACAAGAAAATAAGTGAGTGGGACAGTCACCAGCATGTCATATATATACCGCACAGCCAAGCCGTAAACAAAATTATTAAGTAATTGGAAACTTTTAGAAATATCCTGTTGCGCCCATGCCTTTTTATCATCTAAGTAATCTTTAGTTTTATAATAAGCTTTTCGAGATAGAGTGTTTTTAATGATTGATTTAAATTTATTGAATGGCAGGGATTGAATTGACTTCGGAATTCTGTTATATATACGTATTGACATTCCAATAAATGATTTGCTGCTTTTAGCCAGCCTTAATTTAGGAAACGCTAACTTATGGTCGTTCCTAGTTCTTACAGAGTAATTTGTATCATGATTATCTTTCCTAGTTTTAAATTTATTACTATTCTTATAAATAAACATAATGTTTTCATAAATATATTGTGATGCAAGGGTCAAGATACCAATCTCTTGAAACTTTTCTCGAAGAGATTCTCTGTTTCCAAGTTTATACATTCCACGAATAGCCCTTTTCTGCAGTGTAAATATCGTGTCAATATCTGCGGCATTGCCCCAAAGTAGGATGCCATAGGACATTATACTATGAAAATAACTAAAATATACCAGCTTCGCTGTATTAACATCAGTCAATGAGCGAATTTTCTTTACCGCGAACGCTGCAGAACTAAGTCTACTCGCTAGTTGTGAGATATGGGCACCCCATTGCAATTTAGAATCTAAGGTAATTCCAAGAAAAACAGTGTTATCTACTAGATTCAATCTGTTCCCATTAAGCCGCAGATCAGACTCAACTTGTTTTACATTTGGTGCCGAGAATTTTATACATTTAGTTTTTTTATCATTGAAAGCTAGATTATTTATATTGAACCACTGAACAACATTTGCGAGAGCATTGTTTACATCGTCGTAGTTTATTTTCTGTCTTATCATTTTAAAAATTAATGATGTGTCGTCAGCAAACAATACAATCTCGTGATTATTGCCTACCATATAGGGTAGATCATTTATATAGACTAGAAACAGAAATGGGCCCAGAATTGATCCTTGAGGCACTCCCATTCTCACAACCGACCCAGCCGACCTTTTCCGGTTTACCTCAACCTTCTGAATTCTATCACTTAGATATGAATTCAAAAGTTTGAGTTCAGTGCCTTTGATGCCATAGTGGTGGAGTTTCCTGATGAGAGTGTCATGCTGAACACAGTCAAATGCCTTAGATAGGTCACAAAACACACCTAGGGCATCCTGTGACCTCTCCCAGGCACCAGTGATTATTTCAAATAGTTCAACACCAGCATCAGTTGTTGAACGGCCCTTTGTGAATCCAAATTGTTTATTATGAAGTAAATTGTTATAGGTGAAATGGGCCAAGAGTTGATTAAGAATAATTTTTTCAAAAATTTTACTACAAGTAGGTAGAATTGAAATTGGTCTAAAATTAGTAGGGTCTGTAGTGCTACCCGACTTAAATAAAGGAATAACCTTACTATGCTTCATTAAATCAGGAAACTCCCCACTAATAATACAGTTGTTAAATATTTCAACAAGGCAAGGAGCTATTACATCTATAATAGAATTTAATATTTCAACAGATATGCCCCAGAGATCAGTTGTCTTTTTAATATCAATTGTCTTAAATGTTTTAATAATATCCCCGGTGTCTATGGGTTGGAACTTGAAAGACACCTTGCACTCACTCACATGATTTTTGAGCAATGATTCAGCCGCCACAGGTGATGAGTTTAATGATTTAGTAGTTGAAACTGGAATGTCAGCAAAACAGCTCTCAAATGCTGTCGCAACATTTTCATCTGCTTTAATTATTGTATTGTCAATAACAAGCTTAAACTCACTATTGCGATTCTTAACTTTCCCAGTTTCACAGTTTCTCAATTATCAAAATCGCAATCCTTTCCTGTAGGTTCTTCTTTCAGTTTCCTTATGAAAATATGAGATAGTAATTGAATAGTTAAGCAAAAGGCGGTCACAATCATAAAACTTGACTTTTGAAGGTTTTCCGATAGTTTTATTAAAAACTGTAATAAAAAGAGAAGTATGGATATCTAAATAAACATTTTTTTGGAAAATATCAAACCTGATTTAATGGCGCACACGAGTGACCACGATATATGTTATGGGTACAGAAACATCGAGTTAAATTGTATAATACAATTAAAACGTCAAAAACGTATTCAATTCTAGCATTTGCACTTGGTTGCTTCCAAGGTTAAGAAACAAACAAAATGTTCAGCTTTTTATTTATATTATGAATCAGACAATGTAGGACAACATTACTTAATGAAATCAGTACCTATTACTTTCAACGCATTACGCTCGCAAGTGAAAGGTCTGAGTTGTAATTGACCTCAACAAAGACATACTAGCATCTACCAACCAGTGTGAGTGACACACTTTCGAATGATAATTTAGTTCTTTATTTCGAACGATCCTTCAACAGGGGGCGTAGCTCAGATGGTAGAGCGCTCGCTTAGCATGCGAGAGGTACCGGGATCGATACCCGGCGCCTCCAAGTTTTTTTTTTTAAATTATATTAGCTAGGTTGACAGAAAATACCTTTTATAAGAATACAAAATATCTCTTATTTTCTGATGTTTAGTTTCATAATGAGTATAAATATAGTGGGAAAATACATACAAAAATTATAATCAATGTACGATAGCAACGGTTCAATAAAACATAAGATAAAATAAATAAATAAAATAATAAATTAAGGTGATATAAATATGTTCATTTTTTTCATGATTAATTAATTCTCAAAAAAATGTTAAGATGAGAAATAAAAGTGTCACACTTATCAAAGAAGTCGGCGTGGCGCCGTGATTACTGTGTGTGTCTTACGATATCACAGGTTAAGCAACGTACTTGGTACTTGGATAGGTGACCATCGACCATTCATTTCTAACGGCGACTTCCGTGCTTCGGAGGGCACGTTTAGCAGTCGGTCCCGGGTGCTGTATACTTGTATACAGTAGTCATTAGGGTTTGTCAGTAGCTGTATCGGCACCCTGAAAATTCTGTCATCCACCACCCAGCACTGGGCCAGCTTGGTGGATTATTGTCTAATGTGTGATTAGCCCTGCAGTGAGCTAATCACAAAGAGTTGTGATGATGATGATGATGACTTATCAATGTTATCTGATTGTAACCGGATATTTCACGACCTTGTATTTGGCAACAAAATACCTACTAGTGTCTTATACATGTGTTTAAATTCGACAACACTTTCAACAGGGGGCGTAGCTCAGATGGTAGAGCGCTCGCTTAGCATGCGAGAGGTACCGGGATCGATACCCGGCGCCTCCAACTTATATTTTGCAAATTTTAATTTTTTTCTAGTCTTTTTTTAAAAAAAATAATACCAAACACTTAGTAAATTTCAAAATATATAGAGTCAGGTATATTTTCAATATTCTATTTTGTTGAATACACTGGTTATCACAAAAATCGGCTCACCTACTTTTTATACGAAAACTCATGTTTTTATATTTTGAATGAACGAAATTGTATTAAAATCGTACTGCTTAATAAACAACATAATTATTTATACAAATTATTCAAAAAATTATCAATCTTAATGGCATTTTTTTTACATTTCGAAAAAAAAAACAGAAATCACCGTTTGAACCCTATTTTAGGTACCTACATGTTGAACACTCTGTAACTTCTTATTCTTAATCATTCTTGTCACAAAACTTTTTTTTTAATATTCTGTGTTCACTCCTATTACTCTAATTACTGCCTGCAGACGCCGTTTCATCGATTTTATGAAGATGGCGATGCTTCATAGAGGAATTCGGTCCCATTCTTCTCTTATAGCGGTTTCCGACGCTTCTTAGGTTGTAGGAGCGAGATCTCGGACTCTAATCTTTCGTTTTAACGTGTCCTACATGTGTTCTATAGAATTATATAGGATTCTATATAGAATGTAAGTCCAAGCGTCCTTACTGGCCACAGCACAACTTGAATGCCGACCTACTGAGTAACAATGCATGCTACGTGTGGTCGCGCATTATCATGCATTAACTCAAAGTTTTCCTCGGTGTAATCTGCATATGACATGACATAATATTCTAAGATCTACGTTATGTAACTTTGAGCAGCTAGGAAACCCCTTCTGATAAAAACCAGCTCTGTGCGTGCTGTCTAAGGATTGTATACCGGTATGAATTTCTGTACAATTTTTTTCTGTATGACGTCATACCGTTAAATTAGGTGTATTTAAAAATAACAGTACAGGAATTCATACTGAAATAATTCTTGTACCTTTTTTATTATTGTAGCATAATTGATTTTTTTTCAGTTAACTGAAATTTTCCGGTATTAATATTAATATTAAAATTTTATTTTTAAATAACTGTAGAATGTTCGATAGTTTAGTTAAAGCCTATGAAGCGTAGGTACATATGCTGACCTATACATTTCGGTACAGAAATTAAATAAGTTAAAATATTTCTGTACTTAAAACATCTACAGAAATTAATCCGGTATACACTATTTGGGTACTGATATAATTAATTTAGATTTTAATAACTTGTACAGTTATTGTGTTTGATGAAACAGTACACTAATAAGAATACTAAAATTTTACTAGTACTTACTATTTAAAAAATTTATACCGATATGCAGTCCCTGCTGTCAAAGATACCCCTCCCCAAAACATTACAGAGCCTCCACCGTAACTAACCGTTTCTCGTATACAGCACTGGGCGTAACGTTCCGCTGGCCTTCTCATGACATTACAGCGCCCATCGGAGTCGTGTAAAGTCATTTGACTCTCGTCGCAGATTAGAACTGAAGCCCATTTGTCTACAGTCCATTCAATATGTTCCCTCGCAAATTGAAGTCTTGCTTGGCGATGAGCTACGGTCAGTTGCGGTCCCGTTGCTGCCTTGTGGGGTCTTGAGTTCTGTACACGAAGTCTTTCGTCTAACCGTTATGTCACTTATACCCCCACCCCACACTTGACTCAGCCGTCGCGGGAGATCTACACCAGAAAGGTGCCGATTTCTTACAGCTAATGTCACAATAAAGTGGTCATCTTTTTTACTGGTGACCCTTTGAAATCCAAATCCTGTTCTTCTGTGGTAATGCCTAGTCTTTTGAAACCTCTGGAAGAATTTCGAACCGCAGATTGGCTGAGATGTAATTTTCAAGCGACACAACTTGGCCTGATTCGGTTTCGGTAGTTTTCGTAATTTCAGGCTACAGTAATCCGATTTAAAGGGATAATCAATAAAGTAAGACTTGTTAACAAAAAGTACCCTTGGTTAAATTAGAGGAAAAAGTTACTGAAAAGATCGACTGTAAAAATAAAGCAAGAGAGGTGTAAAAAATGCGAAAACATTTAAATATATAGTATATTCAAAAAAAGAAAATTACCAAAAAAGGCAAAACCAAGGATCCAGACGAATGTTATAGTTTGACTAGCTTTATCCCGCAACTTCGTATGCGCTTAACTACCCTTCTCGTGGAAATTTCAGAAACTATACAACCAGACACCCACTGAAAGAACCTTTATACCAAGTATCACACCCATGCACTCAAGGAATAAGATTTTTTATACAAACTTAAAATCATATATTGCCCGTGCCCGTGGGAATTTCGGGAATTTTTTTCGTAGCACAACCAGTCACTCTTTGAGGAACCTTCATGCCAAGTATCACATCCGTACACTCAAGGAATAAGATTTTTCATACAAACTAAAAAGTCCAACCCCTTCCTGTGGGAATTTCGGGAATTCCTTCCATAATACAAACAGACACTTATTGAGGAAGCTTTATATCAAGTATCACATCCGTGCACTCAAGGGATGGGATTTTTTCATACAAACTAAAACATCATATATTTCCCGTTCCCGTGGGAATTTCGGGAATTCCTTTCATAACACAACCAGACACACATTGAAAAACCTTTACACCAAGTTTTATATCGGTGCACTCAAGGAAGAAGATTTTTCATACAAACTAAAAAGTCCTATATTTCCCGTTCCCCTGGGAATTTTGGGAATTCCTTCCTTAGTGCACCCCTGCATCTCCTAAAGAATGTATGTTCCAAATTTCAGCTCTCTACGCCCAGTAGTTACGGCTGTACGTTGTCTGTCAGTCACTCAGTCAGTAACGGAACAGTTTTATATATTATATATTGATTGATTTGTAACGAAAAATATGAACTACCAATCACCGAACATTGAATAATAAATGTAGATCAAGGGTCCATGAGAAGTTCTCGAGTGGAAAAAGTTCTTAAGTTCATCTAAGGCTTCTAAGGGCTTTTTATGTGATTTTTGCGACAGCTAAGATTACCCCACTCAGTGTCCGTAATTACCCCACAGCACGTGGGGTAATGCCGGATACCAAATGATTTGTTTTCTTATAATAACTTATTTATACTTTAAAATATATGAATGCTGATTACTAAATCATACGGTCGATTAATTAAACTAAAGACTGATCAATAAATAGCTTCGATAACTGAATTTGGTTTCATTTTATTTTCCCTTAGGTGTTCGCAATAACCACACTCTCCCCGATATAGGTTGCCGTAAGACATGTGATGCCGTAAGTCCCGGTTGCTGTATACTCTAGTGTACATTTCACCCTTGATAAATTCTGTAAAACATCGCCCAGCACGAGGTTAGCTCGGAGGTTGAATGTGCAAGTCTCGTCATTTAGGGGACGAGGGAAGTACCTACTGATCCTGACACTATATGATCCTGCATTGGACTCTTTATAAAGGTAGGTAACGATGATGTTAGAGGTTCTATAATCATCAATATATATGAAACTGTTCCGTTACTGACTGAGTTACTGAGTGACTGACAGACAACGTACAGCCGTGACTACTGGGCGTAGAGAGAAATTTTGAAAAATTTGGAAAATACATTCTTTAGGTGATGTGCACTAAGGAAGGAATTCCCGAAAATCCCACGGGAACGGGAAATATAGGACTTTTTAGTTTGTATGAAAAATCTTATTCCTTGAGTGCACCGATGTGAAACTTGGTGTAAAGGTTTTTCAATATGTTTCTGGTTGTGTTATGAAAGGAATTCCCAAAATTCCCACGGGAACGGGAAATATATGATGTTTTAGTTTGTGTGAAAAAATCCCATCCCTTGAGTGCACGGATGTGATACTTGATATAAAGGTTCCTCAATAAGTGTCTGTTTGTATTATGGAAGGAATTCCCGAAATTCCCACGGGAAGAGTTTGGACTTTTTAGTGTGTATGAAAAATCTTATTCCTTGAGTGTACGGATGTGATACTTGGCATGAAGGCTTTTCAAAGAGTGACTTGTTGTGCTACGAAAAAAAATCCCAAAATTGCCACGGGCAAGAGAAATATATGATTTGTATGATAAAATCTTATTCTTTGAGTGCACGGATGTAATACTTGTTATAAAGGTTCCTCAATAAGTGGCTGTTTGTATAATGGAAATAATTCCCTGAGTTCCCACGGGAACGGAAAATAGGACTTTTGAGTTTATGCGTGTACCTGCTCGTTGTTTATAAATCCTCATGAAATTTCGTTCGGTATTCGTGTCACCAGTAATCCACTGAATCCAAATAAAGTATTTTTGACCTATTTTAAATTAGGTATTTTAATTGTGTTTAATACAAACACGATTGTACAATGCTATACAATGCTTGAAAGGTTACAGTTTATTCTTTTGGATAAAATAGCTGTTATAGAACAAGCGAACATCATAACTTAAAGCCGTTCCATCTTATTTGAACATGATTACAGTTGGAAATAGGGCAATCTATCTTCCATATACAGGATCAATGGTATATTGTGACAGCGACTTGACATACGGAACTTTAGGCGCAATGTCTTAGTGAGAACGTTCTCGCTTATCGAACTATAATGAATAAACTTTAGTTATTTGTTATCTAATATTGTAAAGGCAAAACTTATAATTATAAATCTAAATCATTTGGCAATAATAACGCCATGATGAAACAATGTAAGACGATCATCTGCCCCTGTACCTATCGCGTCGTAGTTGCTTAAACTAATATCTCAAACGATATTCGTTACAGCAGCTAAGAAACGGCAGCTTCAATCAATTAATTAAACCAGCACATTCAACAATATTGACCGGTAAGGTATGTTTAATTGTGTCATGGAGACTAGGCAAAGACTGGCAATAGTATGAAGCCTTAGTCTATAATTGTTTTGAAACGTCTTCGACTGGCACACGCAAGATTTAGACGTGCGGTGTTTGAAACATAACCACAGCAACACGTAGCCATTTATATTTAACTAAGAATTTAGTTTGACTCTTGAACAATATTTTATTTTTACGCGAATCAAGTCTGTACACGCTTGTTGACAGATATCTAAGCAAAACCTTTTTTAAGGGCACAACGTCAAGATGCTCGGAAAACAATCACAAAGTACGTTGTTAAAAAGGGCTTAATAAAGTGAAGGGAATTTTCGAGTCGAGCGAGATCGTAAGCAAAATGAGCGTAAATCCTTTTTTTCCATAAAACCTTATCGCCCTGTATGATATTTACGAAGTTCTTATGAAGGGTTTACTAAACGTAATGCGTCCCAAAATCGGCGTTATTGGGTTTTATCTCAATAATGGGTCGTGCAGCTATAGTTTGAAAATGACAATGGACATTGTATTACTATCGCCCTAGCGATATAAGTGGATATAAACCTACCCTTCCGGACGAATGAAATCTGTAACTTTTTGATTGGTTCCTAATCTATATTTTTGCTTTATTTCCGAGGATTTTTGTATAGTGGGTCGGCATTATGTGCCTACTGAATAAAACAGTGACTTCGCAGCCCCAGTGTCTGTAAGAATATACTTAAACACCATGAATTTCGGTCAAAAACACCGTTTATTTAAAATAACGTGTCAACCAACAGAAGACAATATTGGACATAATGCAAAGCAGCTTAGTTGTTACTGGCCTAAGCCTCCTCTAAACCCATGGAAGACACTCATGGTCCTACAGTGGACGTTTTAAAAAGGGATGTGATGATGATTATTGTAAAACTTATAGATACATACGCAATTGTCCATTAGTATCATCTATAATACCTTTAAATAGAGCAGTCTTAGGGCAGTTTCGATACCATTGACTTCAAGGTCTCATCCCAATCACAAAGTATAAAGAGTTCGAATCCAATAAAGTTTTAGCTTATTAAGCGGTAATAAATGAAAAACGCCACTCGTCAAACGTACCTGCTGATTATATAGGTCACAAGTAGCGCTGCTGAACCTTTTATTACCTTCCCTAACACTTACAACCCTACAAGCTGTAACCGCGAAAGGGTTATGAGCGGAACGAAGTATAATAGGTTGGCCTTTCACTGAGAAACCTTCTACAAAACTGAGTATTTCCCTTAATGCCCAGAGTCTACTGCCACGCGGAAAATAAATCTAGATAAAGACATTCCACTACTGCAATTATTATCGCCGAATCACAAATTTAACATCGAAAATTAAGCCTTTAAACAAAGTTATTTATAGTTCACTGGTGATGCGCTTCAGTGAAGGAAACTAAAAGTCAGAAATCTGATGAAGGCAATGGTATTGCGTAGATCTGGAATTTAAAATAAATAAACAGTATTAACAGCTCCTTGTACCCTTCTCGGGCGCCCTGAGGCGTTCCGTATTTAGGAAATAATTTGTTCCGGGTTGGCGCCCTCCGCGCCACCAAACCCGATGGAATTTAAAAGGCCCGCAAGCCATAAATATACAACCTTATCAGAAAAGAACGGCTAAGATTTTTTACTTTTTTTTTAGATTGAGCTTTAGTTTTGCTTTCATGGAATTTTTTGGTTCAATTTGAATAAGCCGTTAATTATTTTTTTCAAATATAAGTAACTTTCACCACCTTTTTGGAAACAAAATTTTAAGACAATTTTTTTTTTAAATTTATTTATCAGTCACAAAATCCACAGACCTTAAATTTAAAATTTTAACAAATACATCTTCCAAAGAGTAGCTTACGTCTAATAAAGGATTTAATTTTTATAATTTATTACATTTAGAGAGCTAAAATATGTCAGTACCTATAAATGAAAATAATTAATTTATTAAGTTAACAAAAAAAAAAGACCATAATTCTTAGTTTCTATTGATAAATTATTATGGAATGAAAATCATATTAAAACAAAAAATGCAAAAATAGAAAGGATAAATAAAAATATTCATATAATTATATTTGTCTGCTTGTATGTAAAAAGGTTGTGCATGTGTTTGTGTTACTGTAGGTGTGTGAGTGTAAGTGTGAATTGATTTCATGGGTTCCTATATTTTAAAGTAGTAGATATGTATTTGAAACGTTGATTATTTTTCCGATAAAATAGATTCTAAAATTTGCTTCCTAAATTGAGGTTTATCAATCGAGCCAGAGTATTTATTGTAGGTTTTAAGTATTCTATAAATGACACGTCAATTCAAAGGCTCGTTTAAGGTTAATAGTTATTAACGATTAGTTAAAATTAATCGTCATAGTTCGTAATGGAATTTATGGAAATTGAATATGGAAATTCATTATCAAATGGTGAGATGGGTGAGGCTGTTTGCTTTCAATACCAGCCAGAATCATGAAGATGAACGACTAACTACAGAAATCAATTATTTATTACACTAATACATAACACCACTCTAGCATGTAGTCTTGGGAATACTAAGACAGGGGTGAACAAAGTAAATTCTTTAACTTAGCTTAGTATTTGTAACCAATGATCATAAAAATATAAATCTAACAAGAAAGTTCCAATAGGCCATCATATTAGTTTCGCCTCGAATGGACCAAGCTAAAAAGCTTTTTAAAAAATAACATGACAAGCTCGTTTTATCTTTTAAAGATTTATTAATAAAGACTGTGCAAATACTAGGATATCATAATTAATAGAGAATCCAGTTTAATCCCTAATCTGTACGGCACACATGATCCCGCCCCTTGCATTCAAGAACACCCCACTTCGCAGCTGAGTGGCCATTATACACTTCCGGAGCCTTATAAATATTTGCTTTTGAACCGTCTTACGATAAGACTTACGCTCGTGCATTTATGAAGTCCTGGTAAACCTTAACGTTTTAAGACGTCTTACTTTTCTTTTTCTTTGAACTTAAATGTTAAAAAGTGGTATTTGAATGCATGAATTACATTGCAAAGAAATAAAAAAATACTTATAAACGGGACTTTACCGCGTGTAGTTTTATTTTATACTCGTCAACCTGACGTCTACCACCTCAGTCGCACGTAGCCACGGAGTCTACATCTAACTAAATTTTGAAAATCGGTATAATCGCTAGAATTAAGACAAAAATATTCTAAGACTATTAAGAATAGTGAATGAATTTTCCAGAGTGACTTTTCCACTTCACGCAATCCTAAAATGCCTTGGTTACTAGCCTATTGTTTTCGGAGGAAGCTCGTGCTTACATATATGTATAACCAGGTCATTAATTACTAAAGCCTTACAATCTAATATCAAAGGTAAGGACCGTACTCTACTATCCTTTACAATATTAAATTAAGCGTAATCTGAATTAAACGTCATAGCGTGTTTATGAAGGACTAACCGGATTATACGAGCGAACACACAATATTACAAATTAATAAATCATTTTCAAATATAGTGGGGCTGTTACGAATAAAATAGACGTGGGTAAGGGGTTTCATGATTTAGTTTTTGAATAACTTAACAACTATACAATGGTTAATTGAAATGCAATTAGTTTGGTAAAAATATCTTTCTATAATTCTGAAAAAACTACTGATTTTATTTTCCCTGACCAGTATAGTCCTAGTACTTTTAAGCGTCGAGTGAATAGGTTTCTCGTGGATGGACGTGTACCACCTTAGTCTTCATGTTCACTTAACATCAGGTGTCATGGAAGACAAACGTCCCATCCATATTTTATATAAAAAAAAAAAAAGATTTATATTTTTAAGCGTCTTAAAATTTATGATCCTAGGTAAAATTACCTAAAATAAGTAGTCCGGTCAAATAAGACCAAAACTTTGAGTATAGCTGCAAAATCGGTAAGATTGTATAAAATATGATTAAAAATAAAATATGAAAGTTTCCCATCTTTCCCTCGTATAGTTAGATTTTTTTTATTCCAGGTCAAACGTCACAAAAAAACATTTTTAGCAATTTTCAGCAAAGTGGTAATTTATCATGAAAATACATGAGACAAAATCATAAAATTATCTCTTTTTTTCCTACAAGCCACCGTTTTTGAGCCTTATTTAAAACTTTTCTCTTCTGATTTTTCATATGCGTGCGTGCCTGGTCTTCGAAGTGTAAGTTAAAAATACTTCCACATTTTACCGTAGTAACTTCCATGTTTTCACATGTTTGGGGGTTACTAAAAGCTTAACAAAAGCTAATTTATACTAAATACTCAAAATGATTTTTTTTCAAGTATTCTATGTAGTTGCTTCATTATAATCATGAAACCAAATAATTGAATGGTGATTTATGGTTACTTTCTACACAAAATTTAACAACACACCGGGAGAACAGAGCCGCGCAGGATTCAAGATGCTATGCACACACGCGCCGTTATGGCCACTCCCTTTAATGACGTCGAAACACCAACACCATGAGAAATCCATGCGTTTCGGTCTGCCCCTTACGCCCCTTTTTTAACTTGTAATGTAAGCCGTCAGTCAACGTCATTTGCTTGTGAAAGCCGCTTGCCCAAACAAATACATAGATTAAATAGGCTTGTAGGCAAGTAATTAGTAAATCCAATATTTAATTTTCATTTTTAGGTTATAGAGTATGAAAAGATTGCACTCTCCAACTTCGTTCACCGAGTTGTCAGAATTATTGCAGCAATTTCAGTCTTCAAAAGCAATAAATTCGCGAGTGGTAATTTATGTTAAATATCAAATAGAGAATCATTTTGGCTTTCAGGGGTGTCCATCATTTATTTTGATTGTGAATTCCTTTGAATTCGGGTAACAAATGTAACATTACTTTGACAGGGAAATATACGGTCTGTTCGTTCGTAACATCCACTTTGTCGCAATTCGCACCAATTTCCATCGGTGCTCTCTGGTGTCATGATCAATGGAATCGTTCAAAGCTACGTCCATTGTAGCGAATTCATATACATAAATAATATTATTCACAGTGCATTTTTTTACAAGACACAACGTAAAAGTGTAAACGATCCACTGCTTATCAACAAAGACGTATAAGATAGAGCGATTTTCATCGATAAATTCTCTCAATGCACGAAAAGTAATTTGCTGCTAGTGACACCCGCTTATAAACCGGTAATCCAAGTCAATGGCGGGGGATTTACGGTAATTTAATTTGGAATCCCGTGAGGGCGGGCCACAAAGACGTGTGTAATTAATAATTAGTCGTGAGCGCGTTCACTGCAACATGTTGCTAGTAACGCGGCGGAGGAATAAAAGAACGTGATAGATAGTGGGACGTGTTTTAATTTCTGAAGAAAATGCGACTACAATTTTCGAAATGTTAACGTTTGCTGATATTAAATAAATGGTAATATTTATTATCGCTATTTTTGATATTAATAAAATATTTATCGAAATGGTATGATGCTCTTTTGTACAATTTAATTTGTTTTACGTCAAACGATAAAAGATGGTTAGAGAGTTTAATAAAACAACAAAGCACTAAACTATTCTACAACACTACAAAAGTTTAAACTCCCAAGTTTTGTTTGTTACTGAAACAGGATTCATTGAATTTCCTAATTCAATATCGGAATATAGGAGACATAGCTGGAACGATTGCTGAAAATTAAATTACATCAATTTACTCCCAAACAAATCTCTGGGCTAACAGTAAACAAAATCAATTTAGAATAACAAAATGCAAAAGCAAATAAGACAATTTCCTGGTGCGAATGATTTTGTACAAATATTTGAACAGCAGCAGCTGAAATAATGAAACATATAAATCAATAAGTGGCTTATTGACGGCAATGACAGCAACATGGAGCGCGAATATACAAACATCCAAGTTAGAGCGATGGTAATAGTTATAGAGATCGAAGGAAGGTGCCATTTTTGAAAAAAATAGTAGCTATTTTAGAAAATTTCCTCATTTTATTACCATGAAGAAATAGTCTTCCCATTAGCGTATGAACCTCACTAGCGTTTTAAATTACAAACCAAGTAAAAACGTTTCAAAGCGAAGTAGGTACTCAACAGTAATTTAGGTCTCCCCAATTTGTAATCCGTTAAATTACTCTATAAACTAGCTGGTTGGTACTTGAAATGTAGAAAAGTTGATCGTTATTTTGTAAGTAGGGTACTATTAGAGTATCACAAAAAAGCCCTGTAGGTATTTTCTTGTTTGAAAAAGTAAATCTCTTAACCTACCAGTCCGATCAAATAAAATAATTTTGCCTTGCGAAAAAACGACTTAGTTATGAAATTTAATAAATTTTATCAAAAACATCTTAGGGATTTAACGTCTATACTAAGTTACGTGGGTGAAACCGCGCGACAGCTGCTAGTAATACAATAACACTGAAAGTAAGTTTCTTTAATTTATAAACTTGTACAACCAGCGACAAATAAACCGTATTTAGTCAAAATTTCTGGTACGCGATTAATTTAATTGATTGAGATTTGGATGAACCTCAGAATAATCAATTAGATACTGAGAGAAAGCGCTATTTATTATATTGAGTGGGATTAATTCATTCAAAAGCAATCAGTAGGATTATATTTGAAAATTCTAAAGGGTCGAGTTTTCAAAGGAAGCCTATATTATAAAGAAAAGTTCACCTCACTATTATAAATCTTGATAAATTTAAATTACTTATATTTAGTAAAGTTCGAAGAACTTAAAGAGCTCTTTGAAGTTTACTTTTACCTAGAACTTAACGCAGTTCGGTCATTTATTCAAAGCGATGGCTGATTCTGTTTTTAAACACATTTTAAAAAGTAGGTTCACAAATAGGTTTTTTTCTAAAGTGCTATAAAATAAAAGTGAAAAGCGCTATGCGGCTCAGGGGCGCAGTAATAAGAGGAGGTCGAGATTGGTCTGCGGTCGACACGTTGCAATATAGATGCGCCGCGCTCCGTAGAGCCCGCGGCGATCAAACGTTCCCGTTTCGACACCTATAATGTTTCCCGCTGAATAATAAAACAGCCACCAAAATCGACCTGATAGGTTTTATGAGTTGATGTTTATTTAGTTTGTTTTAAGCAAAGCAAGTACCAACCTAAAAAAATTACAATAAAGATTGGTTGTTTTGGGATTAAAGGTGCATCATAATTCATAAATCATAAACACACATTTAATATATTTCGTTACAATACCACTAAAATGGTTTTGCTGTCATTTTGCAAAATAAGCAAAACACTTGCATAGACACATGTTTACTTCACTCGTTATTAAGGGCGTGGATCTCTACGGTACGGCGCCGCTGCCGTGAAATGACACGGCATACGGCACGCCAGCCGTGTCGTGGCACGGCGCGCCGCCGCAACTTTCCATGACGTCGTGCACGGCGCGCCGTTCAGCGCTTCATATCAACTCTTAAAATTATCTACATCATCTTTGATTATACAAAAGTACGCCGTATAACGCATGAAGCGCTGAGCGGTGCGCCGTACACGACGCCGTGGAAAGTTGAACGGAAAGTTAACGAGCCTACATCCTACATCCGTACATAATTTTCAAAAGTAAAATTCGGTTTTTACATTTCGACCATTATCGTACTTCATTATTATATTCCAAAACAAAAAGTACGGAAAAACAATACAATTTTAGAGTCAAGTTGGGAATACCCCGTATGCTATAACTTGGCGCCTTATTTTTCTTTAAGCAGATACCTGATAGAAGTAGGCTGTAAAACGTTGGACGTTTTAAATTGGATAACTTTTTTACATTTAAGATAAGATGCTATAAACTTGCTGGATGGTTTTCTTTATTTCGGATTAGAATTTTTCATTGATTTATAGTGCAGCGTACATGTTTGAAATCGTGAATAAACTCGTATTGGTAATTGTGTTTTTATGCAATATTTTGTCTTTGTAACCTTTTTTGACACCATTACGATTTTGAAAGCTTAAATTGAAATAAGTATCTTCGTGACATAAAAAATATAGAAGCGGGCTGACCTAATAAACCCTTGAGTTACAATCCAACGAAGTTCTTTTAGATATTCATAGAATTTTATTACCCATATTTTTGGCTGAATATATAACAACGGTTTGTCCGAATAAAAGATTCATTAAGTGTCGTCCCGTCAGATCCAGACTTTGCAGAGGTCGGCGACACAATGGCGCCACATCCGGATCCAGCCGACGTCACTTCCGGCCATCAATAAGCTCGGCTGCCGTTTCCGGTAGCGCCTCCAAGAGAAAATAGACCCTTTATGTGCCATGGTAACAGAAGTTCTGGAGAATTGCATTTGATTTATTCAAGATAAAACTCGATGTAGATAGCCTAGCCTATTTCGTCCATATGGTGGTAGTTCAAAGCATTTACAGTTATAGTCCACAATCAAATGCGTGGATCCATGTGTATTAATACATATAAATAGTATACCTAATGTAAATTCTGAGATTAATACGAAAATAAAAATAATTGTAAATAACTGAGTTCTATCCAGTATTTCCAGTAGGTAGGTAGGTAGGTACTGCATTCGATGCAAAATGTGTTACATATTTTCGTGATAAAGTCAACCACTCTTTCAACCATGATAAATAACTTTATGATGCGATGCAAAATATACAGTTTCATTTCAATAACAAACAAGATTTACAGAAACTTATTTGACGACCGGCTGGTGTAGTGGTAACATACATTGCCTTCTATGCCAGAGGTCCTGGGTTCGAATCCCGGCGGCGGCGGATATCGGTGTGATGAACACAGATATTAGCCGTCAAGTCATGGATGTCTATATTTTTATTTTAAGTTTATTCTAATAAAAAATATGTATTTATTCAATATGTTTGTTTATATATTTCTTAAGTATATCAGTTATCTAGTATCCATAGCACAAGTTCTTTAAGAAACTTAATTTGGGCTAGATAATGTTGTTTGAGTGTCAGAAATATTTATTTATTATTATTATTATTGGGAAATTTCGACTCAGATTTTCAGCTGAGCGATATTCATCAGTGCCTTAACAGAAATTCCAATTAAATAGTTCTCAAATTTTCGATTTAACACCGAAATAGGGCACAAACGCGGCCCACTATCTTACCAACTAATTTAAATACCAATTTGATGAACATGGCTTTGAAGAACTTTCGTGTCGCATTATCGAGTTATTTCGGCTCGCGTAAATTGGCTGTATTAATGTTCAGACGACGCGGCGCTGCTGCTGCTTCAAATAAACTTATAGTTGTCGGTGAAATGACGCTGTGATTTAGTTTTACGAAATTTGCAAAATGGATGAATATTGTTCTTTTTCATTATAAAAAAAAAAAACTTGTTGGAAATGTTTTATTAGATTCAGAAAAGGGCCAACTGTAAATAAAGTATCGTTATTGCTGATAATCCCGATTATGAAATATATGATTTTTTTTCGACATAGATTCACGTGAATAAGCTTTAAAAAAACCAATATGCACATTTTAGTGGTTACGATAGTCATACATGGACTATTAACCACTAAAATGTGCATTGGACCTACGTAGATAACTATCACCCTAGTCCAATCGGCAAGTTCAATGTAATGTCCAATACGTCACTTCTAACCCGGTTGGAAGTAACTTTGTTGAGTATACGTAGATAACTGATGTGGCGAGCAGTTAGTCCAAAGCTCCGATCGAGAGATAAGTAGGTGCTTAACCACTGTGCTACTGACGTTATTATAATGGGAATAAAAACCAGATAGATTATAGGTTATACGATGATTTAAAACAATGAATAAGAAGAGTGTTTTTTTTAATGTGGACCATTATTTAACCACGCTTACATCTGACTAAGGTTGCTGTTACATTACTGTTTGTATTTGTTATCATAAGTGAAACCACAAAATTGACAACTTATAAGTAATGTAGGTCTAGAGGGACTATGCTCTTCATTCAACATAAGTACAACAGTTTACTGTATAGGTAATTCATAATATCAAGTTATGTGAGTAAATGATATTTGTCGAATAAAATCAATATTACCTAGCATGTCGGGCGGATCGATTAAAAGATTTTACTGACTGTTTATAATGATTTCATAACTAAGAATCTGCGGGAAATCTCAGCTTAGAAACTATTTTTCTCAAACATGCTTGGAAATTTTAACATGATTTTAACAACCTGCTTCGAGATAAATCGAACTTGCTGTACTGCTCGAGTAGCGGCCGACAATAGTTGTATGAAAATTCATATCTGCCGTGTTTAGCGGCCAAATAAATTACGATGTAAAATCATATTTGTCGTGTAATTTAAAAATGGAATGATCTTCTACTCCACAACACGGCGACCAACTTATCAAAGGTTTAGGCTGAGCGAAACTCGTCGGTGAAGTTATGGTTGATTAATGGTGGGTTTCAATATCATGAAAACAGTACGTTTTGCCTACGAACAATAGAATTCACTACAAAAATGCCTTTCTATATTCAAAATCTTGACATCCCAACCACTGCTTACGAACTGTTTGACTGTAATGGGTTGCTAGGTTACATTTGACCATTCACAAAATAAGTCATTTTATCTAGCCAACGACGACGACGTAACAAGTTACTTATTTAAACCAATTTGGTAAAGGTGGCATGGCGGTTTGCTGCGGCCAATAGCGAGTTAAGTTTTCATTCTATGTGACCAATTACAGGACAAGTAATTTTATCTAGCCAAAGACATAACAATTTATTAATTTAACTTAATATCCTATCAAATATCTGTCAACATATTAATAATCCAGTTTTATCTTTCTAACTTATCTAGAACAGTTTTTGAAAAAAAATATTATTGATGGACTTACGTGTGTGTGCCTCGGCCCACATTCACACGTTCGTCCATCAATGCCTCTATTGCCGGCCGCAGGAGTAAAATGTACTTATTGATAGTTTCATTCATGACGTTTCCGAAATAGCAAACCGAATAAAGCAGAAAGTAAAAATAAAGCCTTTGTTGTTGCTAGCCGTACCAGGCAATCATAACAGCAAAGCAGTTAGTTACCTCGATGGTTGCCGACAGCCGGCTTGCGATTATATCTGGATAACCACGTGTACATTTGCGGCCGGATGCACGTAGCCGGATAACCGGGAATAACCGGTGTTAATGCAGATCTTAATTAAACTTAATACGGTATACGTTAGTAGCCCGTTTTCAGGTGGCTTATGCATTATAGTGACGGTAATTTCAACTAATTATGCATTTGAATTTTTTTTTTTTTTTTTATAAGTGACTAAACCCGCGTTTGACCTCAATCTCACCTGATGGTAAGTGACGATGAGGTCGAAGATGAAAGCACACGGGTTTAGGAAGGAACTGGCTCTTTATACAATATTGCCGGAACACATTACCGCCGGGGCGGTAACATTTGGCGGCAGACTTTATATAAAGGGTGGTCGCTAGCCAGTCGGACCCAGAAGGGATCCTACCACCAAGCAAAAAAATTTTGAGATACTTATTGTGTTTTTCATTGAATAATTTATTTTGATGAGAAGAATATAAAACTATGTAATCTGTTATCCATGAAATTTAAAGTACCTACAGGAGGCTCCACTAAATGAACGAATCGAACGAAATAGGTTAGAATGCGCAAAAACCTAAATAGGATATTAGTATCACTTATTTGTAACAATTATTGTTACTTAATGTAACAAACAATGCAAATAAAATATTCCATCATTTCGAGAAACAATACTCAAAAAAAGACGCAAAATTTCACAAACAACAAGTTAAAATTTTATAAGAAAATATTAATTCAAAAAATGTTTCGTTTTATATCCTTCCAAACAGTCGCTATCAGTGGCATGGGAAAACAGCGATTTTCCTCTTTTTCCGCCCGGAAGCAACTAAGCAACTTAATGGCAGACAGAAAAATACGTCTGCAACCGGATACGGATGCTGCGCCATTAGCGCGTCGGAAATAATGCGCCCGCGAGTCGACGGTGCCGGCGCTGTGTGTTTCATATCTCCGCGATGTGAAATTATGAGATAATGCTTTGTAGGAACTTTAAAATGTGCAGCGAAAAGGTATTGGGTAACATTCGCAATAATCATAGTATTCGTTTAATCTAATATATAAAATTCTCGTGTCACAGTTTTCGTTGTCATACTCCTCCGAAAGGGCTTGACCGATTTTGATGAATTTTTTTGTGCTTATCCGGTATCTATGAGAATCGGCCAATATCTATTTTTTTTTTATTTATATGGCTAAACAACGTTTGCCGGGTCAGCTAGTACTTAATATTATCGTGTTTAGCCTTAACACGAAATCTACAGTACCTACATACTAGAGTCACAAAGTTTTTAATTTTGATCGTTTTGAGAATACGCAAGACTAGGAAACTAGTAGTCGGTTTGGAACACTATTTTGTTATTTAATAAATAAGGACACATTTTATCGAGAAATTCTTATTTAACTTAATTCTATTTTGATTAAACAGTCCACGTGTTACTATGTATACATTTTCATTGGACTTCGAACCTTATAACAACCGAATAAGTTGCTAAGGTATTACATGTGACTGTACTATGAAATATTACATAGGTATCCATTTTTAATATTCTGGAATATTTTTTATAAGCCAGCATATAGTTATTCTCGAGATACTTTAATTTTATGCACCGCTTTTTAGCATCTTGTTCATCCGTCTTATATAAATATAGCGGGGCTCGTTTACGCTGGTCCCAGAGTTTTCATAGCAATGACAGCAATAAAATATTTAGCATTATTTCTGTTTTTATAGTAAGTTTTCGGATTCGAAACCTTGTCACACACACTACATGTGAACGAGATCAAGTCTTCAAGTAACATTCCAATAAAGGTTATCAATGAAACATAATAATGATAAAAGCAAGCAGTATGTCCTTTATTATGCCCATCATTGTTGGATAAAATACGATACAGCCCAAAATTACATCCTGAGTTACAAATAAGCTAATAAACCGCTTTTTTGATGCTATCTACTTTTTAAATATTATCAGAAGAAAATTTTGGTAATACGGCAGAAGTGTAATCAGAATAGAATACACGCTCATCACGTTTTTATGATAAGTAAAAGGAAAATGAAAAAATATGAGCACAGTGACAAATATATAAAAGCTACTTTAATAAAATATTGCTACTTTCTCTCTGTACACCTTTGTATGATAGCTATGTCTACAGCTCTTCTCTAAAACTACCTACTACAGTTGCATTTCAATAGTAAAAGGTTTGTCAAATTTAGAAAATTCTCGATTTATATTTACCACGACGACTAACCTAAAACAATCTTTCGAAAAGGTAAATCCATAGAATAATGAAAAATTCCACTTGTGAAGTACCCATCGGTCTCTGGTCGCTCAAATTAACCGCGTGGTTCAAGAGCTGTCGACCTCTCCCCAATACTTCCGCCGCACCACCGCCGATCAAAACATTAGCGTCAATAACAACATACTTTGGTATATTTTCGATGCAGTAACGATTGCAGAAACTATTGAGGTTGTTTCCTTTTTGTCATGTCGTATAGAAATTGAATTCAAGTTTGTTCTATTGTTTAAAGATACAAATTATTTTGCACGTGATTCGCCTTACATGTATAAGCCTTTTTTTAAATATTTAATATCCTATTTTGAAGACATGACCTGAAGCTATGAACTTATGTTTTAATAAAAAATGTAACTATGATCGAAAAATTATTTTCCTTATTATTTGATATTTATAGATTGTCAATACAAAAGAATTTCTAGAAACTAAGGTGTCTATTTCCATCAAACTCACAATGAGAACACAAATACAAAGGACCAAAAAACAAAAATAACAACAATAGTGGAACATCCCTCATGAAAGTAGTACAAAATAGAACATTAAATAAATACCTAAAAGATTCCCAGAACTCGAGGCAGAAGTATTTTCCATGGCTAAAAGAATTGTTAAAAAGATAAATAGCCAGCGGGTAATATCAGGGCGGGATCACAGACATATATCTACATAGACAACGCAAGTGACACGATTTGTATTGAAACCCAGCGTGCCGGCTTTTTAACACCTTTTTGACGTCACAGCTGATATTTATTGCAGGGAAATACAATACGATTCAAATACACCAATGAACTCGATTATTAAGAACGATATCGATATTGTAAAATTGAATTTCTAACAGACATACATACGCGGGGACTTAATCTAGCGGCAACCAACCTTGAGGCTTGGTCGGGGTTCAGACACGCGAAGTACATGCATTAGCGTTGTCTATGTAGATGTATGTCTGTGTGCGGGATTAGCGTGCATATAAACGTGTCGTCTTGTCTGTTCGAGTAGCCGGCGTAATTGAATTGCACGAGAACGCGGCTATGTCTCTATACGAGACATTTACCGCTACATTTAACTTTTTCTTGTCTGTTTGAATGAATACGGTTTCTAGTAGGTGGGAGTTTATAATACAAGTCTTAATTGATGAAATAAATAATCTTATGAGAAAAAAAATTAAATGACGCTCGATTTACATCTAATATCCTTAAAAAAAACAAGCGTGGGTTAGACTACCGCACCGAGGGTTCCGTGCAAACTAAACGACATACATAACTTTGCCGTTCTTTATCACGGTTATTGCACCAGCAATTAATAATAAATAAATGACATCATTCAGTCCGTATAGGCCGCTAGTTTTTTTTTTATAAAAAATACTTAAGAAACATACATAACCATTAAGCCTCATGTATCAGGGTTTAATCCTACTCATACAATAAAAAAATATATATATTTTATTTTACTGTGCTCTAATTATAAAATATTTGAATGACTGTTCTCCACCTAATAAGTCTGTGGTTCTCTACTAATCAATCGAAAGTGCTTCTGACAATTCTATTGACCACTGTCAAAAATCTATATGACTTTAGAAATGTAAGTGTCAAATCAAAGTATTCCATGTCACTGTCATGTAGTCACAGATTACGTACCATTTACAGTTTTATTATCAATCTCAGAATTTATATTTCAGTCTATGTTAAATCGCATATTTTTCAGTTGCACAGCTACTAAATGAAATAAAATTATTGTTTATTACATTAATGGATCCAAATCTATCACGAGAAAGTGTCACGAAAATAGCCGAAAATGAATATCCTTTGAAATAATGAACTCGCATATTTATCTGCGCCATAATATGTAAGATATTACTTATTGTCAAATTTCATGACTCATATCTCTTATAGAATTCGCCAAATATGCGATATGAGACTTCCATAGCTTTTGATCTCTACGCGATATATGAAGTTAGTTATTTTTAGAACCGAAAGATACCGTATGTGACAAAACGCGCTCCCGATAAAATACAATAGCTTGATCCTATGAGGGTTATTTTTTTCCTTTTGTGGAACGGATTCATAAATATACCCAATAATTGTAACACGGTTCAGTCAGACCGAAGCTCAAATTCCTCGGGTCCGAAGCAAATTAATCATTATAGACATGTAAACATAAATGCAAATACTTGAAACAGATTACAGTTTTTATTAGGCAATCTGGGTAAAAAGAATTCGAGTGTTCCTTTCAATCATAGCAGAGGAAGTACTATAAATGTCACAATTCAGTTCTAAACTTGTAAGCTCTTTAAACTCTGGAACTTGTGTCATAGCGACCGGCTTCTCAAAGGCCACAATAGAATTTAATTATCCTTTAGAACAATTACTAGATGGAAAGGTAAATTTAGCTCTCAGTACCACTTTATCAATTCCGGAATGAAGAAAAGCCCAAATGCACACGACTTGTAAGAATCCAAGAACGCCAAAAGATTGACAAAAGATTTAAGTAAAAAGTATTTACATAAATCATGTACCATATAAGGTTATATTTCATATGTCACTGTCTTAATCTATACTAATATATAAAGCTGAAGAGTTTGTTTTTTTGTTTGTTTGTTTGTTTGAACGCGCTAATTTCAGAAACTACAAGTGGGATTTGAAAAATTATTTTTGCATTTGATAGCCTAACTCTTGAGGAAGGTTATAGGCTATATCCCGAAATTCCCACGGGATCAAAAGTTACGCGGGTAAAACCGCGCGCTAGTCATTTATTAAACAAAAAGTTTTACAAAAGTGTGTGTTTAAACATTGGGCGTTTCGTAGGTTCTTACCTATACCTAATTTCCACCAAGTCAAAATTTAGTATTATTTTTAAAACAACAAAAAGCGTAGATGTTCGAAGTTTAAAAAACTTCGAAATAATAATGATAAAATCCCCAGACAATCACACCATCTACATGGCCCCAAAGTAAGCATAGCTTGTGTTATGGGATGCCATGTAGCGAACTAGGGGGGAACCTAGAATATAAATACATAAATAAATAAACACCCAGACACGAAATATTATTTTTTCTTGTTCCGGGCGGGAATCGAACCCGCAACCACTGACGTCTGAGGCAGATAGGTTTACCCCATCGCCAAAGTGGTCGTCAATATGTTATGGCTCAGATATTTTAAGGTCTCTAATGCTTATTTTGACACCTTTTCACGTGTTCCGCATTTTGCACAAAGTGTTAAACGAAGTGTCGCGGAAGGCAGATAGGGAAAAAAGTACCGAGCAGTTAAGGTCAATTACCTGGGGACCCGTACACATACGAAAGCCTACCAGAATGCCGAATATATCCACTTCAATTTAGCACTTTTCTCTTAGCGGGTTTTGTAAAACGAATAGAAATGTGATATGAATATGATGAAACATTTATATTATACCTTATTTATGCTTCTAACTAGGCAATAATAAACTCCCACGTCTTGAAGTTATAAAATGCAACCGATCCAATTGTACCTTACTGAGAGCAACATTAAAGCAGCATCTCCTTTGCTCGAATAGCTCGACGTCCGTCTCTCGCTTGGTGAAGCATACGGGCCCGTCGTGGAGTCGTAAAAGAAGGCCGTATTTGTTTGTATAACTTGATATTTAAATAATTTGCCGTTTAGCGTATATTGTATCGCTGCTCGTGCGTTTATAAAATGAGAATGTGAAACATTTTCATAAATTTTTTTTGGGATATTACCATCCGGATTATTTATATATTCGACGACCACTTTGGCGATGGGGTAAACCTGTCTGCCTCAGACGCCAGTGGTTGCGGGTTCGATTCCCGCACGGAATAAGAAAAAAAAATGTTCCGTGTCTGGGTGTTTATCTATTTATATTCTAGGTTCCCCCCTAGTTCACTACATTGTATCCCATAACACAAGCTATGCTTACTTTGAGGCCATGTAGTTAGTGTGATTGTCTGGGGATTTTATTATTATTTATATTCAGTTGGCAGTTATTAGTCATGAATGAAGTATAAATTGAAATCTTACATTTATATTCCCTCAAGCAGTACTGCGTCAATAACTTTCACACAGAATCATCATTGCATCGCCTATACATCGTCACACAATACGCTTGCTTTAATGTGGCATCTACTATAACTAACAGAAAGTCAATCTTATGTCCTGTCTAGCTGAATGACGTGTGAATGTTAGGTTGGTCTCTTCTGGAGTCCCTCAAGGGTCCCATTTAGTACCATTGATGTTAACGTTATTCATAATACTCGAACTCTTGACTTCATGCAGCCATATATAACTTGATATGACAGTTTTTTTAATATAAAAATTCAATTAGTATTAAGTTAACCTTGTACGATGAATGCACTTTTTATTTATAGTAAAAACAATAAAAGGATTCTTCAAATCCGGGATCTTGATTGTGCATGAAAAACAAAATCAAATATATCAGCTTTGTATTTAATTTAAAGTTCCTCCTAGTATAAACTATTTGTGGTGTCAGCATTAAATGAAAAAGCAAAATAAGTTTATTTGAACTTTATAACTAGACCTTCCTATTTCTCTGTCGTCCCCATAAAGATTAAAAAACAATTAATTGAAACAGGCGACTTCATTTCAGGTCCGCTTCCCGTGAACATAAATTAATTTGAATTAACTTTTTAAACAGCTGACTTCAGAAAGTTTTGAAAAAAACACGGGTCGCTTAGTTTTAGAATGTTCATCAGCAAAATATTAAAATCAAAGAAGCGTTTTAATAATGGCATTCAAATTATAATGGTATTAGTGAACTACGTGAAATTACGGGTCAACTATCATAATTAGTTGATAAGAGTTTACCGGCTGTGCAATCCAAAGAAGTAAAATTAGTAGGAAACTAAATAATGGTATCGGAGTCGCCAAGAACTTGTGAAACTTACTTGTGGACTTGTTCGACTACATACTTGAGATGCATCCGCTAAAGAAGTCTATAATCTAAAGGCTCCAAGTAGTTCATGTCGACCTGGTTGTCATGGGATACTTACGCAAAATACGCACAGAAAGATGCATCAGTAGGTGTCAACCATTCTACGTAAGTATTTTTAATTTGTTTGATTTAATAGATAGGAATAAATTTAAGCAAGTAAAGTGGAGCAATAAAGCCTTGCTCTTTTTAACAACGGCAAAATCGTATAGAGACAGCGTGATATAATATGTTATTAATTAAATGTATAAAATTAAATGACTTTAAAGGCAAAATCTACTGATGTCCACAGTGAGAACATAATCATGAAAGATTATGATAGTTGTAGGCAACTGTTAGTGTGGCAATTGACGGGAGAGCATTAGGAATTCACGAACCCGAACAATAGATACGGACAGATAGCACAATGGTATAATAAGCAAAAGCGTTTTTTATATGACAATATGTTTTCCCTACATTACCATAAATTCGAGAAAGAACCACAAAAAGGCATTTAAAAGGATCGCCGAGTCACAAACGCAAAGAGGTGGTGCGTTGGAATAGCCCATTTGTCAAGCCCACCACATACCGCAATCCGTGTCCGCCACCTGTGTACCTTGCTAACAATTTATGCTTGCCTGGTAATAAGCAAATATCTGAATAATACTACTGCCCTACCATCAAACCTTGGCACGTATTCTTAGCATGAATAAGTTAACAGTAGTTTATTAATGAGTGATTTTTGCAACGGAAGAAAAAAACACTCAATTATTGAATTGAAACAAAAAATAAAGTTACGGCATTTCAGAAGTGTGTTTGGCAATAAAATAAGGTAGAAGATATTTGAAATAAATTTAGGTCAAATGTACAGCTTGATTAAAAGAAATTCTGTTTAATATTCGAGGAACGCTAACGAGTTAGTCTATTTCTTAGGAAGTAGCTTCAGAAATTCCTTTTATAATTTCAATGAAACAAGAACTCGTCTATTGAGCTAAATTATTTTTATTAACAGTGGATTTCAATATTAGGTCAGGAACCTCGATCTCAAGCCCTACAATGCACGATTTTTGCGGAACATTCTTAGTATAAAAAAAACTTTGTATTTACTGTTTTTTTTTTTTATACCTATTTATGAAGAATTCATTCATCTAATCTCTGGTAACTTTCTTTCCTCAGTCTTCCAATCAACCAGAATTTAAAAAACGTTTAAGTTGATAGGTAAATCCAACAGGAACCATTTATATCCCATCATCTACCCCTATAAGTTAACGACTATCGAGTGATTACCTAACGAGCATGTTAACTTATACATATTATAGTCTGTCTGTGTAGATTTCTCCAAACCTCAAATTCTCCTGATTATGGATTTTTTTTCACCCGTTTTCTGTTGTCTTGTATTCTTACCTGAAAAGGAAAAAATATATATATCAGTCAGATCACAATAATTAATCAATTGAATATAACATAGTCTTTATTATTTTCTCATAATAGGTGAAGAAGTATTCATAACAACAGTAATTGCAACAAAACTATGAAGAGTGTAATGTTTTATTGCACAAAAAGTTGTCGGAGTTTACTTAAACAATATTTATGTGTACGCAGACATGCAATCCGTATCAATGTAGGTATAGTAAAATGGAGGAAAACTCTAGCATGAAATATACAACACTAATTAAATTTTCAAAATTGAAAGTTTTCGCCATACAAAAGCGGCTAAACAATAGAGAGCAGCTAAAGGGGCAGCCCTTTGTCAAGTTTTTTCGGAATTTCACCGAATTATCTATACTAAAAAATCCATTCGCACCGAAAAAGCCGCAGTAGACTAGACGGAAAATTATTGAAATCAAAGGAAGTTTACAGCTATTTTCCCCCACTAAAAATACTCTCTTCAAAATGTTTAATCAAGTAATTAAACCAAAGGTCCTAAAATAAACCTCGGTGCAAGATGAAATGCTGTGTTTAATTTTTCATGACCTTTTTTAACCTGTTAATCAATATTTAAATTAAATTTCCTAGGCGCCTTAAAAAAGGTACTTCCCAGAAAAACCGACAATCATCACAAAACGGAAGATTTTTCCGCAGGCTTCTAATGGACAGGATGTAATTAAAGGATTAGTCACTAAAAAGTATTCGCGTTGCATGATTAAGGAATGGAATTAATTCAAATCTTACAACAGTGTCGCAGAACGTAAATAATAAAACTACCCCAGTTGGAAACTACCCTGGTTGGCTGGAACGTTAATAATAAAACTACCAGGGTTGCCTGTAAGAGATCATCTTTCAATGATAAGGCCGCCTATTGTACTCTGTATCTATAAAATTGTAACAAAAATATTCCTTATCCTTTGTGCACAATGACGAATAAATAAATACCCTGACAACAAGGGTGCTGAAGAGAATACATCATGTAAAAGTACCTACTATGGAGCGTACCTTATTTTTATTAGAATAGCTTTATACATATTAAGAACACCTTTGAATATATTGAATATATTGTAACTGAAAACATCAGTTTACCCTGAGCCTGTTTTTGTTGAGAAGGGACCTGAGACGACAGGAGTGTGGGCAGGGGAAGATAACGACGGCTTGTCAAAGTCGGTAAACCAATTGCTTGTTTAAGAACAGGCGAAGATTTATCAAAATTATTAAAAAGAGTGATGAATCATGTTTTGCTCTTTTATTATAATATATGGCTTACAATGTGCATTTCAACTTAACTTCATTTCAACAGATTCTCCCAAATAGGATTTTAAATAAATAAGCTCAAGAAAGTTATATCAAGTGCTCACTTCTGTAGGTTCTAGGCTCTTCGCTCGATTTGTAAAGTTCCTGTGACCAACAGTTTAAAAGTACGACTTAGCTTCTAAAAAGGTCAGTCGGGAACTTCGGTTCGCCTTTATACCCTCGTTTTTGATTGCCGCTTTTTTTAAAGATGTTCTGAAGATTTCGTATATTTGTTTACAAAAAGCTGTAACTTTATATTACTTGTAAGACATAATGAAAAATGCATACTTATAGCAAACAGATCAATACCTCCAGACATTTGTATAGTGAACTGTTAATATACTGCAAGCTATTTCATGAAACTTTCCTTAAACAATGTATGAGAATGTTCCCAAAGTTATGTTTGTAATGTAAAATACATTAGTTTGAGAGGGGAGGCGCCCGCCGTTCTGGCGTCTCCTGACGTCACTACGCTTCAAGTTTCCTGCTGCCCTGGCACCTTTCGCTACGGTCTACTAATTCCAGCAAACAGTATTTAATACCGAAAATATAGCCCCATATTTCTGTAATTATCTGTCCAAATAAATAAATGTCTATTTAAGATGTGATGTTGAACAATTATGTTCATCGGTTTGAGATGTTTACCGATGTGTGTAACTTATCATCATAATAATCTAAATACTGCTCATTTAGATTAGATTATCATGACAAAGTAGGTCTAAACTATACAATTAATTATGAAATAAAACACTTTTTAACCGGATTTATCGCGTACCTATATTTTGCGACTCGCTCGTGACCACGGGGTCAAAGACACCATAACGAGTTAAAATTTAAAATGTAAATATACGCGATAAATTCGGTTAAAAAGTGTTTTATTGAATAGTATGAATCGCGAAAACTTAAGACAATTAATATGCTTTTACTAGTCGATTTGAATGTTTCTTTTTTCATTTATTTATTATTATAACAATTTGCAAAATCATTTTCATTTTCATTTTCATTTTCATTTTTCATTTAACCGTTCCAAAGATTCGTTATCGAAGTTTTCAAAACTATTTCTATCTGTGCACTTTTTTTTAAATTTATGTAAACATTCGCATGGCTGTGTGTTGTTGGATTGAAGATTTTCGTTCTAATGAACAAACGTATGACTCCATTAAAGACCGCAAAAGCGTAGACGATTTGCTCTCAACTTAAGCTACTTAAACTTAATAATCCTCTAGAAATGAGACACGTCGGGCCATTCTCCGCAAATCTTCCAAGTTCAGCACTTAATCCGAAACAAAATACCTACCTACACTGGAAATCGTTTCTTACGGCTTATTGAGAAAGTTTTACATGCGAAAAATAATAGCTTTAAAGAGAAGTGGAAATTTAACAAGCTTGTTCAATTCATTTCTATACAACATGATGCAAAATCCATTGAAGAAGAAATATTATATTTTGTTTTTTTAAAAATACGTAGGTAATATGACCCCTATTGTATACGTTTAAAATATTATGTGACTCCGACCGAAGTTCCAAGAAAAGCTGTTGATGTTATAGTCATAGCTGATAAATCTAAATCTACTCATGGTGATGTTCAATATCTACGATGTCGTATTTATCAGCGACGAACATAACTCACGTCCTCACGTTAAGTTTACATCATGCTTCTTCAACTTTAAATTTATCTTCAGAACTAAGGCGTAAGTTGAATACGAAAGTGCACAAGTGAAAATTTAAATTCCTTCATTGAAATACAGTTCAGGTAAAAAGTAGATATTGTAAAAAATTTTACACAACATACTTTAGTTTTGGATAGCGTGCAATATATGGTGCGTACAGATTCCTGTAATGTAACTAGTAATGTAACATTCTGCGCACGTTGAGTATTTGGACGTGTAGTGCGCAGAATGTTACATTACAAGTTCCATTACAGTTGCGTATTATTTTATCGAGAATTCAGAAATGTCATAAACACAGATTCTGATCAAAATATACCAACTTCTAGTATTCTAAACAATAAGTATGAAAATTTGTAAGAGTTGATACCTTCTGCACAGTAGGATTTAAATATGTTTGTGTTCAAAGTATAAATCGTTTATAAAAAAAATTACAAATAAACTACAGCATTTACATACAAAACTATTTTAAACACAAAGGTCTTAAAAAAAACCAATGCATTCGGATTTCGAACTATTATTAAAGATCTACGCACTCAGAACAAAAATGTTAAGCCTGAGGAACACACAGAGAGGCAAATTACCCTAGGCCCGTGGGGAGTCATCGAGTGAACGCATGTACTCGAGTGAATCGCTGCTACAAAGCAAATTTTTGCTCTTTGATCCGGAATATTTGCCAGGCATTTTGTTGTTACCTGTTTTAAAGGTTCAGTAAATATAACTCGCAATCGGATTTCGTCGTGCGAGTCTGATTTTCTGTGTCTATTTAATTTTGACTGAGGTGAAAGTGAAAAATACTTCTAATATAATAGGAACGTAAAGGCAGCAACGTAAAAATAAGCTCTGCGAAAGGGACCAGTTAAAATAAAAATATAAACCAATTAAAACCTCAGAAAGCGTCAGAACTCCGAAATAATCTAATTTTTGGCGGCGAAAATTAACTTTGAGTGTCCATCAAGATTTTTTTATTGTAGGGCATCTTGTCAATTTAATTAAAAGTTTCGTGAACTCATCACGAACCCTAACGGGCTGTCGAGAAAGTTACTCCGCCTCTTGTTAGATGTTCCATTTCCCTTCTAAATCCGTTTTTGATGTTACGTCGTAGATGCGAAGAGTTAAATCTGCAGTTGATTTTTGTCAATTTAAAATTAGAACTGGAAATTTAATTAATCAAGGATTACAGAGCTAACACAATTACAGAATCTAAGTATGTGTACTACGAGGAAGGATTTAATGCCGTGTGAACATTTTGTTTTAAAGGAAGTTTCAAATAAGCTGTCTTTATACCGAAAGGAAAACATGCACTCGCGTGATTCTTATTCTAGTCTTCAAAATAAGGATTCTCAATTGGAGTACTATATGTTTTTTTTTTATTTGTATGAATTCGGAGATTGCTTACCTTGAAGTCCTTATACTTCAGCCAAAGTTTTGACATCAAGTCGGTTTTTTAATGCTCTGCATTAGTTGATTGATATATTTTTATTTTACTGAAGCTAGTTACATCAGATTGAATTATCATCACACTCTAAAAAACAAAGAACGGCGCGTATCCCTAGTTAAGAAGCTCTTTTATGAACAAGTCATTTGAATAATTTCCCGTGCTTACCAGGATAAAGAGAAGGTTATTGAATAAATGTAAGGGGCATTAACGTAGCCGTAGGTAACACAGCCAAATTAAATTAACATGAAGAGCACACAAGTCACAAGGACATCCTTTCAAGAGCGCTTATACTGCGGGAAACCTAATTTGAAACTTCACTTATTGACTCTTTTGTGTACATTGGCTCTTAGTACTTCTGAAAATTTGTGATAATGTTTCGTCGTTTCTTCTTAGAAAACATTTTGTATAGCCTGGAGGTGTTTTATTGGTTCGACGTATTTATTGATCAGACATGAGTTTTAAGCAACTTACACAAATCTATAACAATAAAATAATAATTTTTGTCGGTAAGAACTTTTTATTTCTTGGGGAACATTCTCATTGGTACTCGGGGGGAGCAGCGGGGTTGTGTCGTATACTTACCAACCAAACGTCCCAAGGCGTACCACGTACGCCGTATGTGGAGCCTGACATTAACCCTATATTTAATTCTTTAAAGCTGGTTAGATTTCACCGGGCTTGTTCATTCAGAGCAAGGGCGCTAAGCCAGAACTGCGTACAATAATTAAATCGACATTAGGTATTTGGGTTTCCAACTAGCAAAGTTGTCGAAACTCTTCAGGGCGAGCAAAAAACTCAGCAGGCATCGTTATTGTCTACGTCTTGGTTGATGCGTTGTTAGCCTTAACCACTGCAGGGTAAGGCGTCACAGGTGTCACTGCAGGGTTGATTGCTACCAGTGGGCCTAGTGCGAGTTTATTCGGATGACTTTACCATCGCGTTCATCGAGCAAACCACTTGAAACAACCAATCACTTTCTTACAAAGTCGGTTTCCCAATTTCGTCACTAGTTGGCGCTGCTTCGATCCCATACAAAACGAAGTTAACGTTAACGCGATGATTAAGTTAAAAAACTCGCACTAGGTACTCTGGACCACATGTTGTATGTATGGAGTCTGCATTGTCATGGATTGCTAAGGCGGAGAGATTAACAGGGTCCATTGACAACAGATTGAACGTAGCAAGGTGAGATTGTAGTATATCTTTGATAAAATGGCTTTTATTTTAGGTCGTGCTGAATTGTCGTGTTGAAATATTTAACAACTGTATTATAAGTGGGGAGTTTCCTGATTTAATGAAGCATAGTAAGGTTATTCCTTTATTTAAATCGGGTAGCTCTACGGACCCTACTAATTTTAGACCAATTTCGATTTTACCAACATGTAGCAAAATTTATGAAAAAATTATTCTCAACCAGCTATTAGCTCACTTCACAAAAAACAATTTACTTCATAACAAACAATTTGGATTCACAAGGGGTCGTTCGACAACTGATGCTGGTGTTGAACTGTTTGAAGTAATAGCTGGTGCCTGGGAGGGGTCACAGGATGCTCTAGGTGTATTTTGTGACCTATCCAAGGCATTTGACTGTGTTCAGCATGACACTCTCATCAGGAAACTCCACCACTACGGCATCAAAGGCACTGACCTCAAACTTTTGAATTCTTACCTGAGTGATAGAATCCAGAAGGTTGAGGTTAACCGGAAAAGGTCAGCTGGGTCGGTTGTGAGAATGGGAGTGCCTCAAGGTTCAATTCTGGGCCCATTTTTATTTTTAGTCTATATAAATGATCTACCCTATATGGTAGGCAATAATCACGATATTGTATTGTTTGCTGATGACACATCATTAATTTTTAAAATGATAAGGCAGAAAACCAACTACGACGATGTAAACAATGCTCTCTCTAATGTAGTACAGTGGTTTAATGTAAATAATCTAGCTTTCAATGATAAAAAAACTAAATGTATAAAATTCTCCGCACCAAATGTAAAACAAGTTGAGTCTGATCTGCGGCTTAATGGGAACAGGTTGAATCTAGTAGATAACACTGTTTTTCTTGGAATTACCTTAGATTCTAAATTGCAATGGGGCGCCCATATCTCACAGCTAGCGAGTAGACTTAGTTCTGCAGCGTTCGCGGTAAAGAAAATTCGCTCATTGACTGATGTTAATACGGCGAAGCTGGTTTATTTTAGTTATTTTCATAGTATAATGTCCTACGGCATCCTACTTTGGGGCAATGCCGCAGACATTGACACGATATTTACACTGCAGAAAAGGGCTATTCGTGGAATGTATAAACTTGGAAGTAGAGAATCTCTAAGAGAAAAGTTTAAAGAGATTGGTATCTTGACCTTTGCATCACAATATATATATGAAAACATTATGTATATTTATAAGAATAGTAGTAAATTTAAAACCATGAAAGATAAGCATGATAAAAATTATTCTGTAATGACAAGGAACGACCATAAATTAGCGTTTCCCAAATTAAGGCTGGCTAAAAGCACCAAATCATTTATGGGAATGTCAATACGTATTTATAATAAAATACCACAGTCAATTCAATCTCTAACGTTTAATAAATTTAAAAGAACTATCAAAGAAACATTATGCAAAAAAGGCTACTATAAACTCCAAGATTATTTAGATGACAAAAGAGCGTGGGATTGATGTCTCCACAGGTTATTTCCAAATATTAAACATTAATCACTATGTAAGCAGCTTGGCTGCGACATGATATTGGCAAGCACGAATAGCTGTCTGCTGTTTGTTTGTTCATGTCATAGCAGAGCTGTATTTCTGTCAAATTGTACCTATAATAAGCACTTTTTACAAAAGAGTGCCGAGAGTTTTTTTTCCGCCGGCTTTTTTCCTCTCGGTCTACCTAGGGTTCTACTTTCATTTCGTTTTTTAAAGCCGAAGAAGAAGTAGTAGTAGACATCACCAAGACATTGGTGGATAATGGGCGATCATTATCTTTATAAGCTGAGAGACGCACACTTCTCGACGGAGGCCTTCCCCTGGATTCTTCATGTCGTCTGGACCCGCGCCGCCCTCATCCAGCATTTGACGTTCGTAAAGTGTATAAAATTACCTACTACGAATAAAAAGTTTTCATTTTCATTTTCATTTTGTCGACATTCAATATACACATGATCTTTACAGTTTCGCAAATGTCCTTTTTTTGTTAGCGATTGTACACAATGTTCGACACACTTAAGGCCAAGACCAATACCGAATCAAGGACAAAACTTATCATTTTTATGATTATACTTCTGACCACGCAAGAATTGTGTGATATAATTAAAAAAGTTAATCCCTTGAGAATTAATTTCCTTCAAATCCAACAATTTTTTCTTTCGAAGATTAGGACTGTAAAAATATCTTCTGCTTTATTATTTCAGTATAGATAAGGACGTTTCTTCTTCCTAACGTGCCTCCGGTTATCGGCAGTCAGTTCTGCATAACGAGTACTGTCTTTTGCGAGGCGAAATAGATCTACAGCTCTCGCTACTTCAGTCCACTACTAAGATTACTAAGGACGCTACTAAGATTAAATTGACGCCAGTAAAGAACATTGGGCGTTTTTTACCCGCTTTTTTGAAAGTCGCGAACAAAAACCAAAACATTTTTAAATAATAGTTATTCCAATGATATTTAATATTGTATAGTTATTTTTATTCATGACAAAGGGAAAATGGGAAAAAGGAATTTGGTCAAATGAAAATCATTTCATTACATTATATCGCAGATCAGGCTCGTGACAGTTTTAGTTCCATAGATTATACACGGCGCTGCTGTCGTTTATTATTTTTTGTTGTCACTGTCAAAAGTGTCAACCAGTTGACATCCAAGAGATCAATCAGTCAAACGACTAGATTGTCAGTCGACCAATGGTCAGTCGCTTGCTGTTTGTTTAGTTGTAGTGCGCTGGATTATTTTGGTAACTCCTCGGTTGAGATCTTAATAATCCATTTGCTAGTTATCTATGAGTAACAGTAACTAACTTACACGATGCCTCAATTGCGTAAGTATTGTGTTCCAACTTGCAATTCGGATAGTGAAAGTCTATGGTGAAAGTCATCGCCTATTTTCCTTTCCAAGGTACGTTAAATTGCGACAGTTGTGGTTGTCTTTCATAATTCTTGTGAATATTGAAGTTAGTGGGTTTTCGTTGAAACGTTTTTTAGATTTTGATGCGGTAGAATAAAAGTAAATAGAAAAACATGTTTTTTTTTTCCATTTTTTTTATTCCTTTTTTTCTTTAAGTTATTGCACAAAACAGTAAAATAACAAACATTTTAAATATTTTTTTACCCACGACGGAACGGAGACGGTATATGCGTTTGGGGTGAGAGGGTGTTTGTGCAAACCAATGTTACCATTTATCTCCAGAACCACTGGTCCGATTTTAATGCGGTTTTCAGTAATCGCTTTGGATTTGATTGGTGCATGTTCTTAGATAGGTGTAGCGGTAACAACTCACCAGGGGGCGCTGCAGTAAACATTTGTTTGTAAAACCCAATGTTACCGTTTATCTGCAAAACCATTGGTCCGATTTAAATGCTGTTTTCAGTGATCGCTTTGAATTTGATTCGTATAATGTTCTTAAATAGGTTTAACGGTAACAACTCATCAGGGGGCGCTGCAGTAAAAATTTGTTTGTAATAACAACCATTAATTCTGCAAAACCATTGGTCCGATTTAAATGTGGCTTTCAGTGATCGCTTTGGGTTTGATTGGTGCATGTTCTTAGATAGGTGTTACTGTAACAACTCGCCAGGGGGCGCTGCATGTTACCATTAATCTTTAAAACCGCTGGTCCGATTTTAATGCGGTTTTCAGTGATGGGTTTCTATTTTGCCACAACCCTTATTCCCTTGAAATGATACACTCGCTGGTGCAATGTCTACCCAGCCATTTTCATCCTGTCAACTTCTGTCAATTGGAGGGCTGATGAGGAACGAGGTGTTGTGTAATGTATATGGTACCTATATTATGCTCTTTAAAAAGTTTGAAATAAAAAAAAAAAAATTTGAAAAACCCACGACGCGACGCTTAAAAAGTAATTGAAAAAGAATAAAATAATTAAAAAAGATGTAGATGTTGAATAACATAGGTATTTAACTCCCTATGAACTTTATAAGAGGGCAAGAAAATCCGACGAGGGCTGCCATCAATATTACATCTACATCTTCGAGAACCGAATAGGTAAGCGTAGGGAAGTGCTATGAAAAGGAATAGTATGTTGTTCATAATATGACCGAATCTGTGTGACATCAAGTGAACTTTTAAAAAAGCTTTTCACGTTAATTATCTCTCGTCACATAAATCATTTCAGTCGGGGGATTTTTAATTATTTTATTCTTTTTCAATTACTTTTTAAGCGTCGCGTCGTGGGTTTTTCAAAATTTTTATTTTGTTTTTTATTAAATGTCCATTATCTCCTTATTCCCATTACCCAAGATTAGGGGCCCATACTATTGTAAACTAGATTTAATTGCCTATCCACCAGACCTAATTTTATTTTTGTTCGCCGTAGGTAAGTGTCCCATACAAAGATGCCCAATGTTCTTTAATAACGAATTTAAAATGAATTAAGTAGCATATTTTTATTTATTTATTTCTAGGATCGGATCATGCAGAAATTGTTTAATTAAAGTGATCTTGCAATCTCGCACAATTACAGTCGTTGAGAATAATTTATTATAGGTAAATAGGTAGGTACTCATTTTTATGAAAAGCTCCCAAAATGTTTATTAAGTTAATTTTTTTATTCCAAAATGCATTAAACCACAAAAAGGTAATTAACACTCATTTGTGTGAACGCCCTTAAGTTATACCAACGCATATTTATTAAAGATACTCCGGCGGGTAGCCGTTGTTATAGAGAGATAAGGTAAGAATCATTAGCTCTTAAGGCCTCCTGTTCTTAACGACCTCGTGAAAAATGCTAATTCTGAATACATTTTCGTACTTTATCATCATTATGGTAGGAGCACTCCCAACAAGGATTAAAATACACTTATCTGAGAAATCCCACCGGAACCGTAAGGTTTCGGTAAGTATTTTTCATGTTTTTATTTTGCTTTAGTAGGTTGGGAAAGAAATATTGTGGAAGAATGAAGGTATTTATATTCTGGTAAAAACTCATGGAAACGGAGTAAAAACTTACGGCGAATATTGCTTAAGTCAAAGACAACGCCAAAGAAGGCTTTTCTATTGGGATGTTGTAGCTGTGATGATATAGGTAATTAGTTAGGATACTGAGGCTATGTAGATTATTATTGGGTTCATTTCGTTCACACATAGGATTGCTTGTTTTCCAGTTTCGCTCGATTGCAATGTCGTGTAGTCCTAGTCGTAATTATTGCTTTGGCAATAGGTTATCTAACCGCACTCGTTTATTTTATTCGCTTCATCAGATAAATCTAAATATACTAAGGTATCTACAAAAATCAAGTCAAAAAAGGAACTTAAAAGAAAGATTCATACAGGAAAACAACTTATCTTTCAGTTGATTGCATCATAAATTTTCTCACTATGACATTCAAAATATGAAGTATCCTTTTCTCTTAGTTCATAACGTCATATGATAAAAAATACCCACGCTGAGCTAAAAGTCTCTAAAAATACACATTTAATGAAATTTAATATAAATATAAACCATTTCAAAAACATTGTTTTGCAATTTTTATGTACAGATAGATGGCTTTCAGATATTAAATCTGAGTACTTAGCAGATTTAAACTCGGGGGAAGCCGAGCTTCGGCAGGCAGTTTCAGACTTGTTTTTTTATTAGTTTTATCTAAAAGTTTTCATAGCTGTTCAAAGACAACTTGCGGCTTCGTAATTAGATTTTAAAACTGCAGTAAATTCATTTAATGGATGAGACGAACAAAGTCTGGATAAGTTTAATATAATTCACTTTGCTATTTCCGTGATTCTAATGAAGACTATTTATTCTTTTTATTTACGATAAAAATCATCTCCTTTTTTTGCAGAACAATTATGCATTTTTCTTCTAATAAATTATAACAATGTTATTACCAAAAATATGTTCGTTTTTATGGTTACTGTAATATAAAAAGTGAAGGTAAATGTTGAATTATTAGAGTTTGTTAGCCCATATCTTTTATGTGGCTATAACTTTTGACGATCTCGGTGGCGCTATGCTTTTGCTTTGAGTACCTAGTCAAGACAATTTCACAACTCAAATTAGGATTTTAATTGGTGATAAATAATACCAAGATCAAGCACCACCATGGCAAAACACGAATAATGCACCTAAATTCGAGCCTAGCTACCTTAGACGAAGATTATACGGAGGAGTAATACCAGTTCTGACTAGGCGTCCTCGCACAGAACCACTAAGCCCGGTGAAATTTAAAAGGCCTAAAAAGTTAATGCATTGGTTCAGTCTCTAAATCAACTCAGACTAAATCAAACCTAAAAATTGTAAATCCATAATTGGCTGTCAGCATCGTTTAAATGTATATTTTTTATAATTAAGAGCTGTGGATTTTGTTATAAATAAATAAATAAAATAAATAAATTTAGCATGAACTAAAATATTTTGAACCGAGACAAGTATTCGTGTAAAATAAACCATCTTTTTTTATGTATGATTTTTTTCAGGTAAATACGAAATTGTATTATGATAGAACTTTACTGAGTTACATTCTTTCAATCATTAATTATTTTGAGGTAATCCTCATGAACAAGTTCAAAATTTAATTGAATTTCTCAACAATTGCAAAAGTTTTAATAACATACTTTCAGAGTTATAAAAGAGGTCTAACACATAATAATATGTTCATATAAATGAATATTCCCCTTGTATTTCTTTGTATTATAATGAGAGGTCTTACTACAAATAAATATAATAAACCTGTTTTATAGGCTTCAAGCTTTTTCTATTTTTTTTTTCAAATAGTTTATCAAATAACCCATAAAAGCTCATGTTTATTTCGTATAACACTTCTATCTACAACTCTCAGAAGAAAATAAATGAAAAATGTGATAAATAAAAATTACCCGACCAGGATTCGAACGAGACGAGTGCTCTTCCACTGAGTTACCGGGGCCTGGCGGTACGCCTCGAAATTACTTACCACATTTTTTGTTTTTACGTTATAAAATTAAGCAATTTAGCCATGGCTTTGTTAGTATGGCTGTTTAAGTGTTCGTTTTTATATGTAGCACATTTTTAATGAAAAATCATCATCATAATCATCCAGAGCCTGTAGAGGTCCGCTGCTTGACATAAACCTTTCCCAAGTTTATCCACGTCGACCAGATCGTCGCTCCGCCTTGCGACCTACGCTGCGTCTCCCAGTCCATGGCCGCCCCTCGAGAACTATTCTGCCCCAACGGCCAACTGTTCTGTGAGCTATGTGCCCTGCCCATTGCCACTTCAGCTTTTCAATCCTTCTGGCTATGTCGGTGACTTTGGTTCACCTACGAATCTCTTCATACTTGATTTGATCCCGCAGGGAAACTCCGAGCATAGTCCTTTCCATTGCCCGCTGAGCGACTTTAAGCCTGTTTATAAGGCCCATAGTTAGCGAACACGTCTCAGTGCCTTAGTCTCACTGTCACTGTCTCACTGTCATCACTGGCTACACACACTGTTCAAAAATCTTTCTTCAGATACTGCGGTATTTGCGACGAGAAGATTTTATGGAGCTTCCCGAACGCTGCCCAGCCAAGTTGAATTCGAGGATTGACCTCTTTTTCAAAGTTGGACCTACCTATCTGGATTTTATGTCCTCGGTATAGATAATCGTCGACAACTTTGAGCGTGGTGTCTCCAATTACCAGAGGAGCAGGTGCAATATGGACGTTCGACATGGTCATCGTCTCATCGATGTTCATTTTAAGACCCGCTCGCTGTTAGGCTCCACTGAGGTCATCGAGCTATTTCTTGTAAAATGTTACGCAGACAGTTGAAATACTCATTTCTTTGCCAATAAAAAATTACGACTAGCTGGTGTAGTGGTATGTGTAGTTGTATGTTTTTGAGTCAGTAATTTACCAATTAACCAGCACAACTACAGAAAAGAACTTGAGACGAGGACTAAACTTTCGTGTATAGTAGTAGTCCTGGCTTAGCTTTTTCATCTACCCGGTAAAAAGAAGACCATTTATAAATATCAAATAACATAATAAATAAAAGCAACGCTACCCGACAATCTGTAACAATTTATTTTGTCTTAGTAACCTTTCTTTGGCCACGACTAACGTTGGGCACCCCGGGCGAAGATTTCTCCTTGACGGACGTGAAATACCTTGCAACAGCTTGTAATATTACAATGACGCGGAGCTTCTCCCCTCATGTATTCTGTAAATCTTGACTGACTTGTTCCGAAGTAATATTTCCAAGCGCTGCCACATAATAAATAACTCGCAAATAGATTATGTTTTCTCGATTTTTACCAACGCCCTGGGATCCGCTTTAAGTTAACTTATAAAAGTAGTTCATTTTTTGTTGTTTTATTTGGGTTAGTCTACTCTGACCTTTATCTTTAAACATTAACTTTATTTAAAGCCAATGATGATTGAATTTTGCTCGATAAAAGAGGAGTAATTAATTAAGGTACCTATCGGCTGTCCCGCAATGTCACTGATAACGCTAGCGTGCCTACGTGCTTAAAAATGTTAGCTCTCAAGGCTTTTTTTTTAATATGTATATTGCATTTATTGGTATAGTCATTCAATTCAATTCAATTTAATTTTAAAATTTTATGAACTAGCCGTTTCCCGTGATTTCCATGCATTTTCTGATGTGATAATATTATATTAATATAACAGTAAGTGGTACCTATTCCAGACTTTGAACAACATAAACTCAAAGTTTTATAATATTTGTCGAGCCATAATTGCATGAAAAAGTAAAAAACATCCATCAACTTTCAAACATTTACATTTATAATATTATTAGGATAGAATACAGGATACTGCACTCTTCTTATAATCCGCTTTACCCAAAAATAAACCTATCTTTGAAAAACGAATATATTTCTACACTTAGATACGAGCACGTCGATTTCAAGTTGTTGTTGTTTTGTTACTGAAAAGTTTCTTCAAAACAAAGAAGATTAACAGTTTTCGAAATGGCATAACTGTCTGCGCTTCTGAGCATGCATCACTGCAAAGAGTCGTTACGAAAAAAAGCCATACAACTTATAGGTACGGCTAGCAATGCCAATTATGAATCCAAGAAAAATACCGATGAAAAGTTTTTTAATTACCGCGCCGGGGCGCACATCGATCCTGAAGCTCCCAAACTATTCCAACAACCAAAAGAAACACAAAACTGTGGCCATTGTATCCGTGACACAATGAGTGAAATTCCCCAAGAAAATGTCCACGGACGATAAAATACCGAAATACTTGACATTAATTTTTCTTATTTGTCTCCCCAAACAAACGTTTTGTTGATATGGAAAAATATAAATACTGGCTTTTTGAGGCGCACTCGAAAATTATATTGAAAACACTTTAAAGGTAGGTATTTCAATGCACGCATATATGTTCCTTTGTTCGAGTTTTTTCGCACGCTTTTTACTCGTTTTAATAAGCACTATAAAATTCCTCGATCATTTTGTTGCACAAATATGTTTTAATGATGAATACAATACTTACATGGATTTTTTATTTCTTCCCAAATTTGCTCGATTTCCGGAGCCATGCCATCATTTGGCATCAGGTCAATCATGAGTTTGGTAACCATAGACATAAATAAATAACTCATCAATAGGTTGAGCTGAAAAAATCTGTCATGTTTAAGGATAACGTAAATGAATACAAACTTAGATATAACACAAGATTTTATTTTTATTTTAGCCAATAATAACAGAATAAGGACGTGCAGGACGCACGTTCATCATGAAAACTTGACAAAAGATTAATGTACCATGCCCAAATGAAAAAAACTGTCTGAACTTTAATTGAAAGCTCAGTGATATATTAAGGAACAAAGAAGCATAATATCAAAGAAATTGAAGAAAAATCTAAACGGGCTCATTGAACTAAACGAACGAGCTCCAAAGTGCTCTCCTTCCGGAAAACTTTGAAACCGGCAGCTCGATGTAAGGTTTGCTCCCTTCAGCACCGATTTAAAAGATTCCTCAGAAACAAATAAAGTTTGCTTTTTGGGGTTTCTGCTTTTGTCGGAAATATTTCGATGTTGTTTTTATTATGATATAGGCCGCATCCGTATGTGAGGGTTAAAATTGATTGCTTTGTTTATTGCCGAAGCGGTCAACCGCCCGAACTACAGTTAAACCAATTTATATTTGTGTTATGATATATTCCTTTGAAAAAAGCTCGTGGACGGACACATATTAGTTTGTTCATAGAAATCCGGATTTAGTATTCAAAAAACCTGGTTTTTACTTTTCAAGCTAAAAATGTAAACAGATATTTGGGAATTTTTGATCAAAACGAGCAAACGGGGAATTGCTACATCGAATGAAACAGCTAACATAAAATTACAAATACCTTTAAACGAGGATTTATGCCTATAAGCTTCAGAAGCGAGGAACGCAAGACTTCGCTGTAAATGTAACATTTTACATATATCGATGCAAATATAACGAAGTTAAAGTAAAGTGTCTGGCTTGCGAGTATCAATCTAATTGGAGTGCAGCGCTAAACCATAGTTTTATCCATAAATTTTTTGGATATCGAGATATTAATATCATAAAGTCGAACTTAAATATTTCGGAACAGGAACAAACATCCATATTTTTGCATTATAAATATAAACATAATTTGAATTTTTGTGTGTTTCAAAGAAAAATATTCGACAAATCAAATTAAGTTATAAAATTACTGACCTTTTTTGACACTATACTACAACCACACGTTTCAAAGCATTTCCAATTCATTGCAAATGAACGACTTCCAACAAATCCAAAAGGCCCCACCTTGCCGGGAAGCAGAGTTCTTTCATTAGAAACTTTAACTACAGTTATCAGCAATTTAAAGGAAAAATCCGTTTGCCAACGAATCAGTTCTCGCGAGTTGAGACCTCGGTGAATCAAGCGCCGTAATTGATAGAAGTCTGACTTGGCAACTGCACAAAGGGCTCGTCGCTCGGGCCGGGCGGCGGCTGTGCACGCAGCGATGAAACTTGCCAAAGTAGCAAAACTGATTCTTTAGATGCTCTCGGAGAAGATTTCTGTTGAGATATATTCTGCAGATTCATTAAGCCGGCTGCTTTCTCTTTGTATTATGACATTATTCAAAAGTTTACATTTTGGTTATAGGAAGTTAGGGCTTACGAATAAAGACATAGATGCGCTTTTCAACTTCGATAAGCTTAATCCATATATTATTTAGGTTTCTTTATGATTTATCTGAATTTGACGTTACATAATGTAATAAATGTCTTGCCTTACATAATATAATAAAATATAATCTTATGAAAAGAGAGGCTAAGGTCGATTTAGCAAGCATATGTTTAGGATAAAATTGCCTTAGTATCAAATCGTGCCAGAACATTCCTATCAACACCAGAGGCGGCATGAAATTTCCGAAGAGTAGTTTAATTAAAAGTAAATTCCATGTCGCTTTAACATTTACGTAACTGTTCCAAGAACTCAACCGGATTCTCATTTTTTCAGGGAAATTCATTGGTGTAAAGTTTATTTCTCAAATCAATAGGTATGAACTCCGTTTGAAAACATAATCATATATTCAGCTCCACGAGCAGAGAGAGCACTGCTCTAGCCGAATTAACAGTAAAACAATTTTTCATAAAAATTAGTCACTAAAAATTATCAATATTTAAACGTTAAAGGCATTTTATGCAAACTTTTTGTTCTTGATTTTACATAAAAAAATTGACACTTGAAAATTGTGTAAGAAAACTTGTATCAGAACGATTGATAAATTCAAGAGACACTTAAAAATGTTTTTTTATTTATTTATGATGTTTATATTATTTTGTTATATATGAGAATTGTGATAAAAAGTGGTCTACTTTTATTAGGAATTTTTATGGTAAAATGTTAAATCAATCACAAACATCACATATAATTTCATTTTTAAAGCCTTTATTACCTTACCTTAGCAAATGACGAAATAATACCTGAATGAATTAAGACGAAATCTCACATAATACACTGTCTTGGTCCCAAAGAAAGGTTTCTCCTTATGTTACGGTTATCAGACAGAAAGATGGTACCTCAAGCACCCAAAGTGGACCAAATGCGAAAAGGACTATGTGCAAAATGCTAAGTGGACCAAACGCGAATTGAACCAAATGCGAAGTGGACGAAATATGACGAAACGTAGAGATAATCTTATCCTACTTTAGGAACGTACAATAAAATGGATACTCAATGACATCGTCATGAGATTCGATTGTAAAAAAGCTTTTAGATCCAATTCAACGATCTATCGCGGAAGCTTTAAATACCTAATAAAAAAATGGAAATAGCAAATTTTCCTAAACTTAATCGAATCCATTTGACAGAAAACACAATCGCAAATATAAACAACGAAAACCCCTTAAAACTCAGCAAAAATATTCAAACTTACATTTGAACGGAAGAAACATTTCTTCATAGGCCCTAAGTCGAGCTCCGCGTTAACATTTCAACGTATTTTCGAACACATTTGCCGCACCTGTCCCGCCACTTTACAATACATTACATATCCCCCATTTTCAAATCTTCTATACGAATCAAATATAACAAATTCACTCAAATTCCAGCAGCCGGGGCGGGTGAAAATACACTTTATTGTGATTGTTGTTGAGCTCATTCTCATGTGATCTGCTGCTGGCCAGATTTTCTGGTGAGGTGGGTTTGAGCGACAGGTACATCTTCGTATACGGAGTGCTTTCCCTTGAAGGAAACTGAAGGGTATGGCATAATGTTACTGATGCGGAAAAATGTTTAGTCTAAAGAAACGCTGGAGTGAGTTTTTTACGAGAATCAAAATTTTAAACTCATACGTACGATTATGTATAATAGATGATTAAACGAACTTCTAAGTGAAGTTCTATCGCTATTATATGAGTCGCTTCATTCGAAGATATTATATAACAGGTAGTCCTTTTTAGGTACTAGGTAACTTCGCACAATTTAAAGTATCATAAAAAAAAACACTGTGGCGGGGCGCCGCGTGGCATGATCCACCCGGTTCGCGCCAAGCCCTCATTCTTTAGAGACCCTAAACGAAACTTTTAAATGGGTTCCGGGGTGGGTGGGTACGTCATATCTTCGAATGAAGCGACTCATATAATAGCGATAGAACTTCACTTAGAAGTTCGTTTAATCATCTATTATATTTCGTCGCTTCATTCTTCAGATATTATATAACAGGTAGATTTTCAGAGATAGAAAGTTTTGTTTAGGTATATACTTGGAATTGAAATAAGTAAAGATATAAATATGTAATTACATATTTTATTATTATAGTACTTAATAATTAGTATTATTGCATAATGAGCTTCAAATAATCTTACTTTATTTGAGTTGCTAGAAATTATAATCAGCTTAAATTAATGAAACTTAGTGATAGTCTATTTATAGACACATAATTTTTAATGTAGTAATTTACTTAATATCAAAATACGTAATATTCAATAACTATTTTTAATATTAGGTTAAGTATTGTTAAGTATCGACAAAGCAAAGTTATTTTGTTGATCATCTAAAGGCCGATGGTAAAACTTTGCGAACACCTGTGAGTTTTGTGTCCACCCGGCCGTTTTTCGAATGACATCGACACTGATACCGGCCGCGCGCGCGGCTGAGGTTGACGCGTGTCGTGTGCTGTGCGCACTAAAACGCTCATGTCAATGCCACTCGTGGCGAGCGTTTGCTTAATCCATCGACTTAGCGTCTGACTTGATGCAGTTCTGTGGGGAGCTTTGAATGTTACGAAGAGATTCCCGGAGTTTGAACCTCAGATATTTTTTGTAATAAAAATATATTCTTTTAAAGTTGATACTGGGCATATGTTGATATTGCTTTGAAAGTTTGAGAAGAGGGAGAGATAATAAGGGCTGTTCACGATTTGGAGCGGAAGTCTTGATTATATCTGTTATAATAATATTTACTTTATCAGATTGAAAAACAATATTTTCTAATTTAATTAAAGACAATGTCTGTACTCTTTGACCGGTACATAAAGCTAATAATGTAACGAGGTTTTTTTTTTTTTTTTGTAATATTTTCTAATGATAAATTAATATTTGGATACCAAGAAGACAGTTGATTTAGTACTAAATTTGGATCCCAAGTAAATGAATATTTAGGCTTAATAGGTTTAGTTTTATAGGCTCCTTTTAAGAGGCGTTTAACACAACTATTATCACTTATCTCTTCTCCTAATAAAAGTGATAATTCAGATCGATGCGTATTTAATGAACCGTTAGAACATCCCTTATTAAATTGCTCGTTTAAGAATCAAAGAACTAATGGAATGGATTTTTCGAAACTATTAATTCATAACCACACTTCTTGAAACCATAACTTCAATGAGACGTTGTACTAGCGAATAGTAGTGTCTGCGAGCGAGGCGAGCATCAACGTGAGAGCCTCTGGTGGGCAGCCGCGCCGGCTGAACGACGCCCGGAGAGCCTCGCGGCACCCAGGGTAAGGCTGGAGTGCAGTGGGTGCTGACTCCATGGCTGAGAAGGCCAGAAGGGGAATACAAGTACCCCTTCGGCTTTATCATCAATGATTTTTCGTAAACATTTTAATACAAGAGAAAAGGGAGGAAATGCATAAAAATCCAAGTCAGCCCAGCTTATTGTAAATGCATCAACTGCGACTGCATCAGGTTCAGGCTTCTAGGTGACAAATAATTTACATTTGGCTCGAATTGAGAACAAGTCGATCTTAATGGGCCCGAAACTATTTACAATAAGTTGGAAAGCGCTATCCGAGAGGGCCCATTCAGTATCAGGGTTAAGTTTTCTGGACTCTTTCTTTCTTTCTTTTCTTTTTCTTCACTAGCTATACTTTTGAGACCTAACAAAACCGCGAGTAATTCTAAAAAGTTAATATTATTTTATTTTTCACTGTTCGTCCATGAACCACTATATTTATTATTTTTGCATACTGCTCCCCAGCCTGTCCTAGATGCGTCGGTATAAATTTCTAACTTATAATTTTGAGTAATGATTGGACAAGAAATAATATTAATGTTATTTTTCCACCACCATAAATCTTTTAGTAATATCTTATTGAGATTCATTTTTGCCTCATAGTTTCCTCCGAACTTATTTAAGGCTAAAAAATTTTGTCTCTCTAATATTTTTGTATATAAGAATCCATATTTTGTGGCTGGACAGGCTGCGATCAATACACCTATAAGTTTAGCGAAATTTCGTATTGAACAAGTTTTAAGATTAATGTACCTATTTATTAACTGTGCAATGTTATTCCGCTCATCGCCAGGTAACGTAATAGACATCTGTTCTGTGTTGAACATAAAACCTATGAATTTGATTGACTTTTTTGGTACAATGTGACTTTTATCGAAATTTACAATAAAACCTAGACAATGTAATAACTTCAAAGTTTCTCTTACATTAATCATGCATTCTTCATATGTATCTCCAATAAGAAGATCGTCTTAATAGGTAGTAGACTTAAAACCTTGTTTTCTCAAATGACTCATTACTTCACGCATAATTTTTGTAAATACCCACAAAGCTATCGATAATCCATACGGCATTGCTGTGAACTCGTAAGTGATCGGCTCAGACGAATCATTTTCTTGGAATTCGAATCGTAGGTACTTTCTGTTTTATAAGATTCCATTTTAAAATGTACTTTTGTTACGAACTTGTTTAAAGATTTTAAATTTAGTATAAACCTTTTTTCTCCGTTAGGTTTCGGAGCTAAAAATATATTTGAAATACATTGATCATTTGAAGGAGAACAAGGTTTTATAGCCCCTAAGTCAAATAATTTATTTATAGCTATTTTCATGTCTCGTTTTTCACATGATGACAAATTATTTTTAGGAATAGAATACTGACAAATTTGAGTATCGAATGGTATTCTAAATAAATACTTTAGCCACTTCAATATAACTTCATTTTTAGTTATTTTTGTCCAACAATCATAAAATAAATTAGTTCGACCTGCATGTACCTTGATTAATGTTGGGTCGGAGCACGCATCCTGGATGAAGTCTGCGGCTGGAACTTGGCGTTGAACGCAGAGTTCGATTGTGGGCGCTGCTGTGTTTGAGCTGCTATCGGTTTCCTCTGACCTCCCCGCCCCCCCCTGAACGACGGGTAACGAGGAGGTCCTGTCCAGTTTCCCTGCTGAGACGACCGGTTGACCGTTGATATTTGAGAGGCGGCTGTTTTGGCTGGGCCTTTTTTAATTAGGGCTCCCTGCTTTTCAATGGCTTTACTTGCCTTTATTTTTTCCGGCACTGAACTTCCGAATAAAGTTTTGTCTCTTTCGGAGTCTTGTATAACATGTTTAAAGTTTGTATCCAAATTCGGTAAAATCAGTTTTACCCTATCTTTGGTTAACATAAAGTGGAGGTCTGATAATAGGCGGCATCCATCACTTACGTGACGGAGGGCCTTCATTTGTTTTCTTCCTTCCCAAGGAGGACGTCAATCCCTCGATTTATGGCGGTAATACCGTACCCCAGCTGTTGCTGAAAGTTTTGGTTTTTTTTTTTTTTTGTCACGTGCTCGTGCTATGTCAGTTATGGCTGCCAAGATTTCCGCATTTAATTTTGGGGCTTGCAAGTTTTTGCAGTTTTCGGGTACCGTATTTTCTATGGTTAATTTATCTTTGTCTTCTTTGGACAGTCCTTTTCTTAGTAAAGGTGTCCATAAATTTGAGAGCGTATCGTGTATTTTAGCGCCAAATTCGGGTGTATCGGAATTTGCAGCTCCAAGTGCAGTAAGCAGCTCTGGATCCAGATCGGGATTAGGTTCTCCCGATATACCTGGTGCGTCTTGTGATATTGACGGCTCCGGATTAGGGAGCGTCTTTGTAGATAGCTTTTGATCCACAGTGAATGACGCGGCAGTCTTCTGGTTATCCAGGTTTACATCATCCAGCGGTAGCGGTAACTCATACCTTGGAGGCGACATGTTTATGTTTTAACAAACATATAATTCATATTAATATAACGCTCATAACGTATTACAGACAACGAGATAAATCTCCTTGAGATTACCCGCATTTTCTGTAGTCGTATTGAAAACAAAAGGTGATCGATAAGATCAGATAAAATTTATTAAAGTTTACATCACAACGATATTGAGCAGTTAACGTGATATATCTATTATAGATTACACGCATTTTCTGCTCTGATTTTTTAAATAACCTTGGAGGCGACATGTGTATGTCTAATTCATATTAATATAACGCCCATAACGTATTACAGACAACGAGATAAATCTCCTTGAGATTACCCGCATTTTCTGTAGTCGTATTGAAAACAAAAGGTGATCGATAAGATCAGATAAAATTTATTAAAGTTTACATCACAACGATATTGAGCAGTTAACGTGATATATCTATTATAGATTACACGCATTTTCTGCTCTGATTTTTTAAATAACATTTTTACACTGAATAAGTAGCTCTTGCCTTGTAAGATTTCTTCTTCATCGGTAGAAATAATTCGCTGTTTCCGTTTTTTATTTATTTTTTGTTCCAACTTTTTTATCTTTATATTATAATGTTGAAGCTGTTCTTCTGCTGTACGTTTAACATTTTGTAAAAACTTAAGTAAATGATTAAAGTAAATGACGTATGCTTGTTACCACGCACGAAAAAAGAATGAGGGCTTGGCGCGAACCGGGTGGATCATGCCACGCGGCGCCCCGCCACAGTGTTTTTTTTTATGATACTTTAAATTGTGCGAAGTTACCTAGTACCTAAAAAGGACTACCTGTTATATAATATCTGAAGAATGAAGCGACGAAATATAATAGAGGGGTAATTTGTTATACTTGACATTAAGGGATCGCAATAAGGGTAGACCGTCACGTTAGAAATTCTCACATTTTGGAGTTTGATGCAATTACTAACTACAATTAGGTAATATTGTCTTAAGTTTTCACGATTCATAATTTAAATAAAACTACTTTTTAACTGCATTAATCGCGTATAATTTATATTTTACATTTTAACTCGACTTTTCGGTGTCTTTGCAGACCCCGTGGTCACGAGCGACAGTCGCTCGAGGTTAAATGTATAATTTATTTATTTATTTCACAAAAACTTTTTGACTTACGAACTAGATTAACTAATTTACAAATTGTACTGGTTGTTCTAGCATAGTAGCACTGGCATCTGAACTAGGCCGAGCCTGTATCTCAGACACCAGTTTTTTCCTTCCCCATGACAAGATACAATAGTTTAAGTTTCTTTACAAAATCATTCTAACACTGTACATAAAACAAAATAAAACAAAAAAGAAAGCATCTTGCATCAACAATTACAATTTAACAATAAACCGTACCTTATTTCATACTTATTTCATACTTATATAACACGAAATTCATTCAACAATATTGTAGTAATACATTTTTCATATTTTTTTTTTTATTATTTGGGCGGTAGGTACATTTAAAAACTAATGCCACACGTCAGGCAAGCAGCTCATCCACCGAAACAAAAGAGAAACAGGTATCTGGCAATCTGGCAAATATAAATTATACGCGATTAATCCAGTTAAAAAGTAGTTTTATTTACAGTTAGATATATATTTTTTTATGGAAAAGCGTGGTAGATTGAGGTGAATCTCGATTGAGAGTTTGGCATCAAGAATCAACTTAAGAAACTCTTACCGCGAGTCAAACAGGCATTACTCTACTATATTTAAATGCTTGTTACTGGAAAAATTTTTAAACACTTTGCCGATGCCTAAATTAATTGATTACTCGCCACCAACGCCATAACACAATGAAACATATTTCAAAGCCCAACTTTAGGACGCCACCTAATTACTAAATGAAACTGAATTGCAAAATTAAATAAGTACCGGTCCACATGACAAATAACCACGGCCACGGGAGAAAAGCGATATCCAACATTTGTTTGACTGCGGGCCGTTTACTTAGGACTTTCCGGCTTCTGCCAAATTAGCGCAAGTTTTCAACAATAACAAGAATTTGATTAAAATTCGTACCATATTTGTACTCAGCGTTCAACTGGATGGCGGGTACGCGAGAAACTCGTTAGCTCAGTTAACTACTAATGTTTATCTAATAGTTAGATTCCAAAATAGAACAATGTTATATAAAAAGAGCTAATTTTTCACTTCAAGAAATAAATTTCGTATTTTATTTCATACCTAAAACCTTTTATAATACATATTTTTGCTCGGTCGATTTCTGTAAAAAAAAAACATAATTTTACACTTTCATTATTAGACATTCATGCCTTTAATCTAAATCTGAACGAACGTTCCATTACAAAATAGCAAAATAGAAATGGATATTTTGATTTCTGCATCAAATTTCACAAATCAGCAATATTACCTCACAAGATATTACTAGGAACGCAGCCAAGCAACGGGGGTATTTCTCGAAATCCGCGTCGTCATCCCTTGATCGAAATGTTTCTCTGTTTGGTGAACTCACGGAATTGCATCCGCTGGCTCGTGAAATGAAAAGCCCGCGGCTCCGTTTTACTGAATTAATGTCACGTCAATTCGAAGGCTAGCCTATAAGCATAAATATTCTTAACTTAAATAAAACAGGGGTATATCAGATAAAAAGTTAATAAATGATTGTTTCCTCAATAGTAATAAAAAAAACCCAGACAATCACACCAGTAATAATAGTACTTCAGCCGAAATACGCCAACTGCTGAACCGAAAAGGAAAGGCCTTTTCCAAAAATAATAATCAACGAATGCAGAGCATTAAAAAACCGACTTTACGTCAAAACTTTGGCTGAGTTATAATGTCATCAATGTAAATATACTCCGAAATCATACATATTTTTTCAAAAATTTTAAAATTTCAATGTAGTATTCTACCAATTTGGATGAAATTTATATGGGACCAACTATGAAGTATCCTATATTATATGAAACAAGAAAAAGACGAATTGAGAACCTCCTCCTTTTTTGGAAGTCGGTTGAAAATGGCCATACTTGGCCATTGATTTGGCGATTACAGCTTTATCTTCGCACTATAAGATGATGGTTATTTTTATGCATCATCCCGACCCAGTTTTCATCTAAGAAATAAGGGAAGACTGGTGTCATATAACACTTGAGAAATAAATGAAATGAAGGATATAAAAAGCAGCCGGCAGCAATGTCAATATCACGACATCCCAACGAATTTACAGCCAATCCCGCCCTATATCATACTCCATTTCCCTCTGATATCATTCCACCTATTACTTATACTTTATCTTCGCCCGAGGATAACGAATTTGAAAAAAAAATCCTCTTGGCTTGATCAAATTTGCGTCAGTGGCGATACTAACCGAGGTTTCCCAAGTACATCCGTCGCCCGGGGCGGGAATCGAATTTAGGTCTCGGAGCATTCCAAATTGATTTACCCCTTCCTCGTGAATTTACTAGAGCATCATAGATTCCGAGCACGAAGCAAGCGATTCGAGAATCAAGGATTCGCGACAAACATGCCAAGAATTTGAGGCACAACACTACCAAAGATCAATATGTATTTAGTAGCATTCTGTTGGTAAACCCGTCACGTTGTCGTGAAATGAAGCTGAGGTAACAATATCTCATACATCTTGGTTAAATAATGCATGAACTTATGATAGGTATATAGGATAGACTTTTACAAAGTTAAACTCAATTACATGTCAGAAGTTTTTCCTTGTTACGTTTAGTTTTGCGTAATATAACATAGGGGATTCAAATTAAACTGTCTCTGTATATCATATTTTTTTTATATTTCTTATTTTCTATATTGTTAGACAAGACTCGCGCTAACAGAAATAGGTACATGACAATCTGTCTGTCTACAAACTTTTATTTTCATATAAAAACCAGAAAAATCATAATACATATAAATCACATTATTAAGGAGGTTCGTAAATAGAAAAATACATGCGTGGCTTTTTTACCGTTTATCGTTATTAAAACAACTTTGACGAAATACATTTTAATTTTCTTCAATACTTGACAAAAATAACAAATGTGAAAATGCTAAGCTTCTATCACTTTCAGCAGTTACTTTACAAACTCAACTTGTTTGTTCAAAGCAAAGTGGCTGAAATATCGCTTCTAGTTTCCAATTGGATATTTATTTCACCGGAGCTAGTTACGAACGTTTGCGAAGTTTGGCAATAATTAGATGCCGTGTTACACTCCGCTAGCAGTGTTAGGACAACATGAAATGGAACTGGTGTTATTTGCAGGAATTTCGCTATTGAATTCCGCCGCAATCAGTTATGTTACACGGAACTATCCGTTGCATACAAATTTGTACAAGTACTCTCTCTATGGGGTCAAATACAAACATTTGATTGAGCAATAGAATACCGCTACTTGTCGTATCTACACTTATATGATAAAACGGAATAGTTCGTGTGTTGAAACGTGCTAATAACTGAAAGTAACGGCTGAAATTGAAAAATATTGAGCTATATAGCCAGACTCTTGAAGAAAGTACCTATTTATAGGTTTTAATTCATTAGGGTCTAAAGAGGTTAAGAAATACGCAAGGAAACTATGAAAGAAAAGTTATATAAATGTTTGTAATGTAAATCCCACCAAATAAAGCAAAGAAATAGAGTTTAATACTTGTTCATAATGTGAATTTGTAATACATACTTCGATTTTGCATAGAACTGGGCACTTATGTAGATCTCCATTCTTTTTGCGGCGAAGCCGACAAGCCAAGCATAATTTTTGTATTGAACTTGGCTCTCCTTTTTTACATTTATGTTTTTGGTGGGATATCGTTACTTTTTGTAAAAAAAACTAAGCAGGCGATTTAATCGACGTACAGAGACATCTATCGCAATGAAAAAAACTAGAATTTTGGAACTAAAATATTACAAGGTTTTTTGTATTTTTTTTATTTTTTGATTTTTTCCTACGCTAACACACAATGACCGTGTTGGATTCCAAATTTCATTCTTCTAGGACATCTGGAATTAGGTTAGGTTTAAGTACCTACTATAAGTCAGTCAGTCAATACTAAAAGAGTAATGTTCATAGCTGACCTGTCATATTTTTGACAACTCATGAAATGTATTAAAACAACATACAGTGAAAATAGTAGTTCATCATCATCATCATCCTCATCAAAACTCTTTGTAATGAGCCCACTGCAGGGCTATGAGTCTCTCCCCTGGGTGACGAGGAGGTATAGGCCATAATCCACCAAGCTGGCCCAGTGCTGGGTGGTGGATGTCAGAATTTTCGGGGCGCCGAAAATGGCTTCTGACAAACCCTAACGACTACTGTATACAGTAGTCGTTAGTACTGTATACAAGTATACAGCACCTGGGACCGAATGCTTTACGTGGCCTCCGAAGCACGGAAGTCGCCGTGAGAAATTAATGGTCGGCGGTCACCCATCCAAGCACCGGCCGCGCCGAACGTTGCTTGACCTGTGATATCGTTTGATACACACAGTAACCACGGCGCCACGACGACTTCAATAGTAGTTCATGCTCGGTTAATTCCAAGTCATTTACTTATACTAGAAACTGCAGCAGGGATTTTAATATTTTAGCCTCTCAAGTTACTCGAAAGACTACTAGTACGAGTATCATCCACTTGGAATGAAAATCCCAATATCGATTCTAAGAAATTAAATCAAGCCTGCACCAATAATTTAGATATAGACAGGCAGCATTTCAATGACAATATCATCTTTATACATTCTCATACCTCACAAAAAGTAGTTTGACAGGCCAGAGACAGTATGGACCGTGAACATTACTCTTTACGACCTTTTGACCTTCATATCTTTATAACCGTTTGAGCTAGCTTCATGAACTTTGGGCTTCTATATGTCCTAATGAATATAATTAAACACATGTAGTATTATGTGCTTACGTTAAAGAAGTTTCGAGTTATAGAAGGGTCAAAAGTGGCACCAAGTGATTCGTGTAATATTACACATGGCGCTGGCTAGTCAGTTTCTTTGCTTGAACTTGGCTACACACGCTGCCGCGTGTCTAGATTTTTATATTACATAATAAATCCATATACTCAAATAGTAAAGCTCACGGTTTGTTTGTTTGAACGCCGTCTTTAACAGATTAACAAAGTTTTTAAAATTCGAGTTAGCAGATAAATCACCAAGGAAAACTTAATCTAACTTGGAATACGAGTTAAATCAAAGTCAACTGAGAAGAAAATGTAAATTTGAAATAAATAGTACCAGGATCGCAGAAGCTTCGGGATTCAACCAATTTCTTCAAGCAAATTCATTGCGCAGGGGTGAGGTTGTCTCTCAACGGGTAACCACAAAAGAGGAGTGGTCAGGAGGAAAGAGACAGGACCGTGATATGAGGTTCATTTAAAATAAAATTAACCTTTTCGGATTCCATTTTTTATTTACTTATTTATTTTCACTATTATCGCAATTTAAAAAATACATTTAGTTACTATATGCTACTAGCAATTATTCAACAAACAATATGTGGTTCAAACACCCAGATTAAGCAAACAAATGCGGCATAAATGAAATCGTTAGAAAGATTAAGAAAAACATATCAATAAAAGAAAGATAAATTTATGAAACTCACTCTGCACAGGCAACTTTACTTGTTCAAATCATAAAAAAGGCTTTGCATCTGGATCAGACGTTTTTGTGTTCACAAATTGAAAAAACCTACCTATTCGAGATTTCGATTAGGTAACTGTTATTTTCCGTTTTAATAATACTATTATAAGCAATAAAACAAATGACCAATTAATGAAGGCGTACTCAAAATTATATTAAAACCTAAATTAATAAATGTGTACTTCCGTGCTGGACTGGGAGTGAAAGAAAAACATAGAATGTGCCAGCTGCTTCTCTTCCCGGGCATACTGTAAAAGTCGGTTAAGGGACAGAGGTTTTATTGGCATTTTTGTGGGCGATAGGCTGACCCCCTGTCACCGCAATAGCCTGTCGCAATCATTATAATACCTCATTAGTCAAACGTGACATCAGTTGGTCTTATAACCTCTGATGTTCTGCCTACCCCATAAGGGATACAGGCGTGAAGTTATGTATGTATGTAATAAATGTATTTTTCATAGGAGAGTTCTATGTACCGCGCCTATATTTGTATAAAGCTAGTTGCAGTTTTAGCAACTAGTTGCTGGGTAACTAATAATGACCAAGAATTGTATTTAATTTTGTAGGAACTTTGGATGGACCACTAAGTACCTATTATACTTGTGATCACCGTATCTTTAAAGATAAGACTTCTAGGCAAAATGTAAGTTTGATTTCATGCGATTAAAATTTTACTTGCATCATTATTTTTATACGTTCTGAGAGGAAAATAATATAGTACTGTAAATAAGCAGATTTGCTAAACAAAATAATTGTTTCTCATGTTGAGCACATCATCACTGCGGCACAAGACTTTGTTCGCCCCGGCTCATTTGCGATGTCAATCACGTGTCGGGTAAAGTCAGCATACACAGAACAACAAGAAAGTAAGTAATTTTATTAAGGTATTATAGATGATCTCTACAAACTCAATTTTTATTTTTTTATTATAAATTAAAATTTCCTTAGGTACAGAAGGCAGCAGATCATGCGACACAAACCTTATAAACTTAATGTCAAGACCATAGAGTTCAGATTCAATTATAATTTTTTGACAGGTTTATAACGCTTGACCTGCTGCCTTCTGTACAAATTAATATTGAATAACAAGAATTCACTAAACCTGATCTTTTCATTGTGATCAATTTTAGTGTCAACTTTTCATTCACAAGTTACCTCACGGAAGGTGACAAATTTCCCTAAGGATGGAGCTTGCTTAATCTTGCCACGATTCAATTTAGAGAACTAAATTAGCTGAGTTTTCTTTGGACAAGCGTTCCTCGTTCTAATGCCAAAACATGGTTGTACTTTATATAACACCTACTCAAAAGTGACGATAATTTTTTTTTCAAGATAAATAAGTTTCTTTTATCTGGAAAAAAACTGATACCTTAATAATTATACTACAAGTTGCTTTCTTCGCAAGAGAGAAAATATTTCAAACACCAAACATTTTCGGCTCCCTCCTCTGCTAACCGTACTTTAAGTGTATCGCAGATCTTGAGTAACGCCCACCGCAGCGATATATTTGAATACTCAATTTGTATGTGAGCACTTCAGCTCGTTAACAAAGTACTCAGATAAATCGCAGTTGTTTTAAAGTATCTTGAGGTTGAGCAGTCTATCAAACAACCTATTTTCGTTGCCTTGTTAAATGTATATTTACTTGCAAGAGTGAAATAATGACTGTGTGCTTTATAAAGAAATATTTAGTCGATTAGTATAGAAATTAGTTAAAATTAGTATAGAAATAGACGACCACTTTGGCGATGAGGTAAACCTATCTGCCTCAGACGCCAGTGGTTGCGGGTTCGATTCCCGCACTGAACAAGAAAAAAAAATGTTCCGTGTCTGGGTGTTTATCTATCTATTTATGTATTTATATTCTAGGTTCCCCCCTAGTTCGCTACATGGTATCCCATAACACAAGCTATGCTTACTTTGGGGCCATGTAGTTGGTGTGATTGTCTGGGGATTTTATTTATTTATTTATTATTATTTAAAGGTTCTTATTAAATCTCATTTGTTAAGTAAACGGAACGTTTATTCTGAACCACTGAATCCGATACAACTTATTTCATTTATTATACGTATTTAAAGTTACAAATTAGTATTTTGATCATATCAATATAACTTTTGGATTTTATTGAAGCTGTTCACCGCATATTTAGTTTAATATCATTCGCAATTAACTTTATGAGTAATTCAAAACTGTCTAGACACGTTGAAGTTAAGGTGATTTCAACTCGCGGATAGCAATCAATCCGACGACGCTTTGAGATAACACCAAACTGAACATAAACTCTTTAAGGCGACTTATTGAAAAAATGCATTGACTTTCATTGCAAACTATGAATATATGACAAGACGCACGTATCTGAAATTTTGATATGTGTAAATTCATATCTTTATCTATACTTTGATTGCATGCTCAAAAACATGATCAGTGGGGGGTTTCAATATTCAACTGACTGGTATGAGTAACCGATACAGGTACAAAACTGGTAGAAAAAAAATAGCGTTTCACAATATATATTAGCTGTAAGTTCTCAAATTTGGCGTGACGTTCTTCCAAGAAAATAGGCGATATGTGATTTATAGAAGATCATGTATTCGCAGATTATTTGTTTGATATTTGAACTAAATAAATGTATAAACTTATTCAATTATTTCTTGCTATGTTTTGGTATTAGATAAATATATTGTAGTATGTTTTTAGAGCTTTTTGTTAATAATTGCGTTTAATTGCTTACGTAAAACGAAACGCCAATCCTTTGACTTATTTTTCCATTGGTTAAATCACATTTTTATGACGTCAAATTAAATATTTAAAAGATAAATTATGTCATTCAATAATACTCGTCCTTTTTTTCAAAAGCTGTTATAGATAAGTTAGAAAGAGAAAACTGGATTATTGATATGTTCACAGATATTTGATAGGATATTTCGTTAAATGAATAAATTGTCACGTCGTTGGCTAGAAAAAATGACTTATGCTGTAATTGGTCATATGTAATGAAAACTAAACTCGCTATTGCTCGCAGCAGACTGCCATGCCACCTTTACCTCATTGGTTTATATTAATAACTGATTACGTCGTTGTTGGCTAGATAAAATAACTTATTTCGTAACAGTAACGACGTTGCCTAGCAACCCATTACAGTCAAACAGTTCGCAAGATGTGGTTTAGATGTCAAGGTTTTGAATATAGAAAGGCATTTTTGTAGTGAATTCTACTGTTCGTAGGCAAAACGAACAGTTTTGAAAACTGTTCATTATAAAACTTTTCATTATATTGAAACCCGCCTTTAATGATTTTGACTAGTTTTTTTGCTTTCGAAAACACACCTAAAAAAATACTTTTTCTTAAATTACCACGTAGTTATGAAATACATATGCCTGTCTAGAAATAACTTAAATACAACCTTCATATTATTGTTAAATTACATAAATATAAAATTTACATACCATTACCACTATTTTTTATCGATTTATAAAATAATTCCAACATCTGAGCGGTGTCGGGGGGTTTATGCCAGGGTGTTAAAGTGGTAAGCTTTCAAGAAAAATCCTTTCAATGTTCCGCCTTAAGTGGTAGTGTTGAAAAAAAATTTTTGTAATGGAGGATTTATTATATTCTAATATGATGTTGGGTCTGCAAAGAATAGCTCTACCGCCCTTAGGAACGTGGAAACAAATAATCCAAACTCGTCCGCTTGGTGGTGACTTCACCTGTCTTTCTATCATCCGTCGAATAAACTCTACCGCGAAATATTATCGCTGGCGCTGTTTTACGGGATTATTTATAACGAGACAGCTCTACCCAATACAAGATAAATAAGCTTACAATCCGACTCCACACTATGCGAACATTCGCAAACATACGAATCGATACAGTTCTGTGTTCGTACCGTAGACACCTTGTCAGGGAAAAAACTAGTGTCCATAATTTATTACAAATATTGAAATAATGTAACTATAATTAACGGCACAGCAAAATGCAATTTCACGAGGATTAGTCAAATGGTAACATTGTCTGTGATGTATATTATCCGGCTTAAAATGAATTAATCAGAACACAATTGGTGACGCTTACTATTTATTTTAACGCTTAATGGTTTTGTATTATGGACCCGACACATCGACACATCTATAGTTAACACCTTATTTTGTTTACATACTGGCAAGCCTAGAAATCGATTCCAGAACTTGGTTGTTATGCCGTAGAGGAATAATTAACCATTACCCCTGAAATTATAAACATGACTTACTCTAGTGTTGAAATTACACATTTTGTACAGAAATTTTATTTTGATTTTGAGGTTGCAATGCAGGTTTTTGGAAACCTTATTAAAGCCGTAGAAATTTAGTTTGTACAATAAAAGAAAAAAAAGCCTCTGTGGGCAAAAATAAGTTCAAACCGTATTCTTGACTGATGCTGCAAAAATGCACATTGAAGTTTGCAGTTCTTTGTTCTGATTGCTTACCTGAAAATAAAAAGAAGAATCCTATTTAATTTGAAATACACACTGAATCAAAGACAATACGGATTGATTGAAAAATAATCAAATTTTAAGTGTCAATTGTTATAAAGCAAAAAACATACTTTGTTGTCTGACCTGCCAATTACGGAACCAAATTCATGTAACATTTTTTTTCCGGAAAACCCAGCAGTTTTCAAATGATATTGGTGTAAGGTGCAGCGGGGCAATTTCGACTGCGGGAAATTTAAACTAATGTTAATAACTCCTGTTTTTTACGTAACTAATTGAAGTAATATATCTATGTTTGGAACACGAAAGAAATTTTACATAATTAACACTTTGGGTGGCGTCAATAATCCTCATACTTGACACAGTCATTTTGTTTTCGACAAAATTTGGAGTTCTCGTGAGAATTAGCTGCTTCAACTTTTGGCCAAAAAATAATTTTTTAATGCTATTTTGCCATTTTGCTGTAGTTTATTGTTTAATAACATTTTGATCATAGTTTAAATTACCCCACTAAATTTGTCATGTCTGCTAATTTGTACTATTTTTCAGTTGAAATTACCCCTCTAAATTTTGTATGTAAAGAAGGAAAGGCTAGTGATGTACAAGTTTCGATATCTTTTCTATCTAACCCAAAATTATTGATTTTCTTTTTCGTATGAATCGAGAGAAAACCCAGTTTACTGCGTATCTTCTAAAAAAGGAAAATTCATTTCTGCCAAATTTCGTTCTTCCAAAGGAAATAAAACATCAAAATATATTTGCATGATAGAAAACGCCTTAAATCTGTAAAAAAAGGTTCGTTATTCGTATTTGAGGAAGACGAACTAATGAATATTCCTAATCCTAAAGTAAGAGGCGTTGAATATTTTCAAACGATGTTAACGTTCAAGAATTTCGTTAAAACGTACATACATATATACATAATGTCACGCCTGTATCCCTTATGGGGTAGGCAGAACACCAGAAGATAAAAACCATCTGATGTCGCATTTGACAAATTTGGGGAGAGACTTGCAGTGATAGTCAGTCAGCCTATCGCCCACAAAAACGTCGACAAAACCTCCGTCCCTTAACTGGCTTTTACAGTATGCCCTTGAAGAGAAGCAGTTGGCACATTGTATGTTTTCCATTTGCTCCCAGTCCAGCATGGAAGGAGAAGGTTAAAACGAACGTAAAATAATAATTATTTTTATTAAAATTAAAATTTATTTTGGTCTCAAATAGTTAGGTCTGAGAAGTAAGACTGATGAATACTGTTTTTTTTAAGTATTTACAGAGAGTTACTAGCTTGTAGATCTACTACTCCGTCTTAAACGAACGCTTTGTGATAATTGTAAAATAAAAGTTCGTACGTTTCATATTATTGCATTGCTGTTTTATTTCTAATATTAAGGATAACAGTATTTTACATACGCGATTTTTCTTTCGTATAAAAAATTTAGTAATGTAATTAAACTAGTGAGAAGAAGATTTTTTAGTAAATTTATCGACTCATGTTCTTGATTCTCATGATTCTTGATCACATTACTATTTACTATGGTGAGTAGCTGAAATAGCCCCGAAAACGCCTAAAATTCATTTTTATACAAATATTAACCTTGTTACTGAAATTGACAAGTTGAATTCTGATTACCAATCCTGTTACTCAACTACGGAGTTTAACATCAATAATATACACTATAACGGCGCCTGTGCTCCATAGATGGAATTTCCCCTCCGAGGGGGAATTTCGATTATTGTGCTTTTTTTTAAATAGCACATGGATTTTTAAAGTTTTCTAATCATTAATGAAAAACTTTGATCTGTAAAAATCAAACACGGATAACCTCTCTTTGGCACGAAAACAATAAATTTAAACTAAAGTTACTATATTGTGTATTTTTTTATATTAAAAACTGTTCTTCGTTAGTTACTAGTCGAAAATGCCCCACTGCACCCTAGATTTATTTGCGTTCAGTGATGCTCAAAAAATATGTATGCTAGTTCCATATGCAAACATTTACATACAATTATCGCACACCATTAAATTGTACAAGATTGACTATCGTATAAATTAAAACCAAAACGCCTACCATTGTCAGTATGTTTACGAAACATCTGTGCGGTTATGTTCAGTAATTTTTCAAGCACAAAATAAATGCATGTTTTGTATATTCGCAATCTCATATTTTTCCTCACAAGAGCTAGTAGGGTAGCATGAATGTAAAGAAGGCCTTTTGACGCTCACCCTCAGCGAAGATTGCCCGCCCCGTCGACGTATTGAAGCAGTTTTATGATTTTCTCTACATTTTTGCTGTTCTGATTACATAGATTAATGAGCCGTCCCTAAATCCCGATGGGGCTCCTTATTTTATGAGCTTTAAATTAATAAGACTGGAATTTACGATCTGTTGGTATGCTTTTTCATTGCCCGGCTAAGCGTTAGAAAAGTTTACATCGTTTTTATTACGCCAGGAATATTGCTCCCTAAGGAGAACTTTCTTTTTGTGAGAACAGCCTAAGAAATAAGTGTTGACCTATCGTTTGAACGGTCTTTTTATTAAGTATTTACTTCTATTTAATTTTCTCGAATGTTTTGTGTATCAATATTTTATCGATTTTGATAATGAAACAACATGCACTAGTAAGCAAAAACGCACGTCTTTTAGGTGACGAGGCACCCTGCACAGATATTGAGTACGATCTTCACTCGTTACCTGACTTCCTGGTACGCACATGGTAAATTACAGCTTATGAGTTTATTATCTAAATAGCTTTTCTAATACGAAATTTCATACAGCTTGAGAGGAAATATTCATAGTATTTTGTGTTAATATGTCACCGGAATATAATAAATTCCGTAAATTTATAAACTTCCGTAGGATTTTAAACGGGAGACAAAATGTATTATTTTACGCCCATATTTTAACAAATTGATAAACTTACCGAACTCCTTCGTAAAATAATAAGTAAGCTCTGATTGGTAGAATAAGTCACGTAATCTAATTTCAAAAAACAAATGCACTGGAAGGCCTTGTCAGAACGGTTAGGTGCGACGACGAGCGCAGCGAGGAGGAGCAGTACGGTTGCATAGTAATATACGTGCGCGAGCCGAGCTAACGTTGCCGCGGCAGCGGCCGGCGAAGCGCCATAAACAATTAGTGTATAAGCCATTTTGTTGTTGTTTGTCTTCTTGACCAATCAGGGAGTTGTGTATTATTTTCCGTATTTAAAAAAAACGTATAATTAAAAGCTCTTCTGTGATTGGTCTAATCGTTTAGAATCTTACGAATGAATACCCGTAAGTTTATAAATTTACCATGAGACGTCGTAAATTGATAAATTTGCGAAAACGTGAGTGTAAAATAATACAACTTATCTCTCGTTTAGAATCTTACGAAAGTTTTTAAATTTATGAGGAAATTTATAAACTTACGGTTCTTATTATTTCCCGGTAACATATGTATATAAAACACCAAAAAATTTGATAAAGCTAAAATATGTTTAGATAACTAAGTTTTAAGAAATAATTAAATCATTTTCCTTGTATTTTAATTCACATACTCATGCAATATTCATCTTCAGAGATTTGGTGTATGTAGAAAGGTAAAATTAATTGAAGATCACAGACTGGTGATTTGCATCCCCTTTGATCATACGTTCACGTATAGAGCCAAATTTCATTAGATGAAGAAGATTGTGCTAGCCCCAAGCATTCTATTATTATTTTAAACATGGCAAACGCGGCTTTAGTCACTGATAAAAAATATATTGTTGAAGGTATCGAATGAAATTATTCTGACTGGTAGAAGAAGCGGGTCGCTAAATTTAACATTTTAGCAGTTTACGCTATAAGTATATAAAAATAAAGAAGAAGCGACTTCATGGTACACATTTTGGATAATAATACGATAAAGGCTAACAAAACTGACACGAGTAGCAAACTTCTCCCTGCTTAGCAATATCTTGGGTAAATAAAGGTGCTGTACCGTGGTGGGCCTAAAGCGTTATAGCTTCATTAAACATAATAATAAGAACAGGATCTGGGCCTCTAAGCAAAGGCAAATTTTTGAGGACAATTATGTACCATTTTGAATATTCTTGTTTCATATATTGGAGGATACTCAGATGTTGTCCCATAATAAATTTCATCGAAATAGATTGAGTACATTTTGAATAAAATTAGGTTTTCGAAAACATATGTATGAAAACGGAGAATATTAACGTTGATAACCTTAAAAACTAAACTTTTAAAAAAGGATTTAAAATGTTAGTGAAGTCTGGATTTTCAATGCTCTGCATACGTTAATTATTAAACTTACTTATGTTGTGACAAGTAAACTACATTCTACAGCATGAAATCCTTTAATTTAATTTAATTGTAATTTGTACATTAATTTCGCTTTGTTGAGTACCAAACATCTCCGGTGTGTGATAATAAAACAAAACAATAATAAAACTCTTTATTATACACCAACATGGTAACACAATTTATATAGAAAAGATGTTCTATTGAATACAAAAGGCGGCCTTATTGCTAATGAGCGATTTCTGTCAGGTAACCTTGGCATTCAAATCCGTTTACTCCCGAAATAAATTAAGCAGCTACTATTTGTTTAAAACATAAAACTGTTGGGTTAGGAGCCTTTGGTCATGCATGATGTGTGTTTTGACATTATTTTTAACTTTCATACAAAGAGTTTTGTTTCGTCATTGAAAAAATAATTTAAAAATATTTAGGGGCCATTCGTCATCGGTACATCTGCTTCTTAAATATTTTACAATCAACAAACAAAATAAATTAAACAAATCACTTGTGTTATTTTTCCGATTCTGTATTCAGGCAAAAATTTTAATTTCTAAAACTAATTCTTTATATCATAATTATAAATCACATATTAGGTATATACAACTAATACAGGGCTAAAATTTGAAATGCAACATCAATACAAAAATCTATAAAATTAACAATTAAAAATCACAGGGGTGTTTTCAATATTCATCACATGAAAACTACTAAATAGAGTTATAATAAAAAAAGCAATAATATAAAAAAAAAAAACTTTTAATATTTAATTAATTAATAATTAACTTCACACTCATTTCTGTCCTGGGGCCAAAACCCATGATTTTAGATGCACAAAACACAGAAACTCACACACATTAGCTAATAATACTTCAACACACATAAGAACATTCAGATAACAAACTCGAACATTCGTACTGACAGTGCACTTCTTTATTTTAGTCAGAAAGGGACTGAGCGGTAAAAATGGTAGGTAGTATGCTATTGGTTCATCAACTGAACTTTTCTTTTCTCGCTGTGTTCTAGTGACATGTGTATGCGCAAACATACCGCGCATAACAAATATGGAAAGTCAATCGAGTCATTAAATTCATACTTATAATTCATACATACTAATTCATAAATAATAGATTCATGCATTTTTTTAATTAAAACTGCATTGCTGACCGTACTTTAAGCGGATGACGAAAGGCCCCTTTAAAATAATAAATTTAAATAGCAATGACCAAACGCTCCTATTTTTTTTTAATAAAAAAACGACACTATGACCTACCGCCCCTAACTGGGTCACGTTGAGATAGTTAAAATTTACAGGTTTTCATAGTATTGTCTAAGTATTGAGAGCAACAGCGATCAATATCACGGTACAATAATAGCGATCGCTCACTAAACTGTCGCCGAGATAAACTCAAAACAAGAACAGACACCAAGGAGCTCCGCCTTCACAAATCAACTACCTACAAGATATTCTCTCAACGTTAGACACACATGTACCGGCTTAGCTTTCGGTACATTTATGTCTACTAAATTTTATGAATAGTAAAGAAGACGTCATTAACCAAACGTATCGCCATAAATTGTACATATTAGTTCGAGGTTTGGGTGACTTTAAAGATTAGGTATTTACGACAAAAGACATCGAAGTGTCAAATTAAAATAAATACCCTATTATACACTCTAACACGATAGATTCATTATTCTGCTTATTTTTTTTATTTGAAAATTTGCTTATTGAAACTAATTTTGACTTTATTAATAAATTCATTTTATGTTAAGTATCCCAATACCTCGGCTAAGCTGTCGGTACATGACAAAAGTTGTAAATCCGATGTCCCAGTCGGCCGGCTGAGTTCCAGGCTTCCGTTTCCTATTATTCCGAGCGCGCGTCAAACAAACTCATCTAACTTTCGTGCGCGGATAACACGGAGCGCAGATGTGGAAAATTCACTCAAAAATTCGGGAAAATTTCACATTTGCGCAAATCGGATTAAAACGGACGACTTTATTGCGTGTATGAGTTTTTGGTACTCAAACTTACGTTTTTATTTATAAGGTTTGTTATTTTTATATTATTTATAACCTGAAGTTGATTAAATAAATGCACATTTTATTTAATAAATCACTGTGAAAAATATTTCAGATTTTTTTTTAAATTTTCATAGCAATAGTAGGTAAGTATATTGATTTACGTGATATAATATCAGACCTTATGAACAACCTAGGAAAAACTGTTGGCAATTTTATTTTCAATTACCTAGGTTACTTAAATACCTAAGTTAGTGCATCCACGATTTGATTTAATATGAAATATAATAAATTACCAAATAATTTAAAATAAATTAACATTTTCGAGCCGTATAATAAAGTTTATACGTCTCGAAAGAGTTAATTAAAAATCACATTAAAATTTTCAAGAACAATAAGCATACCTATCTTTTTCTTTTATAAAAATGTTGATGTAATACCTAATTTTATATGAAAATGGTTATTGAAATACCAACAAGATATCAGAGACAAACAAATATAAATATTTCATCTTATAAAGTTATAAGTTAAATAATTAATTGTATGCCATTTTACGTGAACTGTACCTATGTTCCAGTGAAAAATAAAGTTCTTTAAACCATACATCCATACATTTAGTCAATATTCAGTTACAAGTGAAATTACCAACATCGTAATTACTAATTAGCTATCACTTACCAAGTACTAGGCAAGGTAACTTGACGTGTAAATACCGCCCACATACGGCCCACGCAAAGAGTCAATCTGGATAACCTTCTAGTTCATCACAAAGGTCGAAGTGCATTAACTTGAAACATCAATTATTAGGGGAAATTAACGAAATCGTGGTTTACTGTAAAATTTTAGTACAAAACCTGTAGTGAAATGAGTAAGCGCAACTTACACAGCGATCCTAAAATACAATTAGAGACTCCATAAACGCATTTAACCAGTCACGATATGAGACGTGGTGACCACAATAAAGCCCCAGCCAGACGGTTGAAAACACGTTGAAAACCAATGCTTCCAACCAAGGTCAAGAAGAAGGTTAGAAGGTTAGAAGAAGAAGGTTAAGTTGTTGACAACCAATTCCGAGTCATCCACACTGTTACAAACGGTGGTTGCAAACAAGGAGACAAACAAGAACACAAAAAATCAAGGTCACGCTAAGCCACGCCCCAAATCGTCAGTAAGCTTTGATCTCTCGCTTTGGCAACATCTTCTTCACTGTTGTAAACTAGCAAGGTCAACTTGGTTTGATGTTTTGTTTCCAAGAGTCTAACTGGGGCTTTAGGCTCACCAACGAAACTATAAAGGAAAAGTGTTTAGTTTGCTATTCAATTTTAAATAAATAAAATTTTCTCGTTTTTAAAATTTGCGTAAGCCAAAATAAAATGTAAAGAAAGAAAAAACTAAAGTACAAATAAATTTACCGAAACGGCTCTCATCTTTTTTCCACCAACTTCCAAAAAAGGAGGAGGTCCTGAATTCGTTTCTTTTTTGCCTTTTTTACACGATATTTCGGACAATTATGAATTGATTTTGAAAATTGTTGTTTCATATGGTAGAGAATACTTCATAATTGGTCCCATATAAGTTTCATCGAAATCGGCTAGGTACTTCATTAAAAAATTTAAAACTTTTGAAAAAATATATATGATTTCGGAGAATGTTTACTCAACTCAGCCAAAGTTTTGACGTGAAGTCGGTTTTTTTAATGCTCTGCATTCGTTGATTATTATTGCAACGTCAGATTAACCGCAACGCCGATTGTTATTGACAAAGGGATATCATAATTCTAGCGCAACGCCGCGCCGCTATACTACCTACATATCTCAAAGGCTAAAGACAAAACGAATACCTACGTATACGGAGTAGCCTAATAGTCTTTGTTTTTATCTACATACGCAAACAAATATACGAAAACACGGAATATTATTTAAAATTCCATTAATTACTTTTAGTTATTAAACAACAATTCTATCTCCTATGAAATTCAAAAACCTATGCTACTGGAAAACACGGCTCCCAACACGAGACGCCGCGCCGTCGCTACGAAAACAAAGTACCGAACGGAATAAAACAGTTTATTCAAACATAATTTTAGCAGAAAATAAACAAGCCGTTTGTTTTCTCCCGCTCCTTTTACATGCAAATTTGGATTGTATTTCGACCACTCTATTTGCTCTCTGCTGTCCCGGTGCTTACTTCTGAGAATCATAACCGATAACTGAAAGAGGAAAATTATTTAGCAGTGCCCCGCGGTTTTACCTGAAAGTATGTATCCTAAATTGTATGCAATCCGTTGTTTACCGTTAGACTTGTTGTACTCTAAGGACAAGTTAATTTTTAATATAGTTGCTCAAAAAGTAGCGTATTGCAGGGACGTATAGCGTTTGGGATGAGGGCTATTACACACTCGTGCTTTTTATTTACCTTTTCCGCACTCGTGCGTTCTCTTTTCCAACTATCATAATAATGTCACCATGTAAAAAGAAAAAAACCAACCAAGAAGTTGTAGAACAAATGTTGTTGGTGTTGATGTGGAGAGGCTGCCTGCAAGATGTGATACGCTAATTAAAATTAACCCTGTATAGAAACGAGCGAAGTTCATTTATTATTTAGTTAAAAAAAAAGCTTTTTAACAAAAAAAAAACCGACTTCAAAACTCTTTTAGCACTAAAAAGATTAAAATAATACTAAATCTAATCAATCAAAACTGTAGCCTATATAACCTAACCTATAACAATTTTTTTCAACTTTTGGAGTCGGTGCCAAGTATTCAACTTTCTAAGTAAGCCTTGGGCTCCATGGATCATAATCGTCCTTACGCCGCGCCGTGTGATATCTAAAATTCTCTTACTTTAGTTTCACCTTCCGACACTAGATGGTGTTAGTTGTATATTAAATCGCGCAAGCACTGTTTTTAATTAGTTGTATAAGTGATTAATGAAGAATTTGGTCGTTCAATGGTGTCTTTGCTTCGTAAGGTTTCGTAATTGGTAAATGGTCGAAGTTCGTAATTGGTCGTTGTTGTTCTGAATTTTTTTTATTCTCTTTACATTATAATCGAAATTAATACCTTATAATAAACTAGCTTTATCCCGCAACTTCGTATGCGCTTAACTACCCTTCTCGTGGAAATTTCAGAAACTATACAACCAGACAACCATTGAAAGAACCTTTATACCAAGTGTCACACCCATGCACTCAAGGAATAAGTTTTTTTCATACAAACTAAAAATCATATATTTCCCGTGCCTGTAGGAATTTTTGGAATTGTTTTCGTAGCACAACCAGTCACTCTTTGAAGAACCTTCATACCAAGTATCACATCCGTACACTCAAGGAATAAGATTTTTCATACAAACTAATTTTGGGAATTCCTTCCATAATACAAACGGATACTTATTGAGGAACCTTTATATCAAGTATCACATCCGTGCACTCAAGGAATGGGATTTTTTCATACAAACTAAAACATCATATATTTCCCGTTCCCGTGGGAATTTCGGGAATTCCTTTCATAACACAACCAGACATACATTGAAAAACCTTTACACCAAGTTTCACATCGGTGCACTCAAGGAATAAGAGTTTTCATACAAACTAAAAAGTCCTATATTTCTCGTTCCCGTGGGAATTTCGGGAGTTCCTTCCTTAGTGCACCCCTCCAACCCCTAAAGAATGTATGTTCCAAATTTCCGCTCTCTACGTCCAGTAGTTACGGCTGTACGTTGTCTGTCAGTCACTCAGTCACTCAGTACCTCAGTCACTCAGTCAGTAACGGAACAGTTTTATATATATTGATAATCGTTAGCTTGACGCAGTTAGTTAGATTTATGTAATATATTGTTTGTGTGTGTTAATTTATAGTAGGTAGTTAAGTCGTTCAAATTCGATTGTTATTGGGCAAAGTTAGCTGATAACTCCATTTGGTTCTTTATTATTTAATTTTTTTCTCTTACTTAATTTTTTACCTAGTACCTTATAATCATTATATTTCATTTTGATTGCATTAAGTTCCATGTTATATTTTGTGTATGTATAGTAGTTCGTATTAGTAATATTGTGATCTATTGCGTAGGGCTTGGCAGTTGGCACCGACTCCAAAAATTGAAAAAAATTGTTATAGGTTAGGTTATATAGGCTACAGTTTTGATTGATTAGATTTAGTATTATTTTAATCTTTTTAGTGCTAAAAGAGTTTTGAAGTCGGTTTTTTTTTTGTTAAAAAGCTTTTTATTTTTAAATTTTTAGTGCTTTAATTTTTATACGTAGGTATAACAAAATATGGGTAGACCTAGTAAAGATGCTGCTCGTATGAGAAAACTGCGTCAAACTGAAACCGGAACCGCAAAAGGAAAACGGTTAAAAGCTAATAGGGAAAGAAAATCTCTAAGCATTTCAAAAGAGAGGCCTGACCAGCGCGAAATTAGATTGTCAAAAATGAGATCTTATATGTTACGTAGATTAAATGACGAAAATCAAGAGGATTACAATAATCGTCTTAGTTTAATTCGCACTCGTTTGGCTAATGAAAGTCAAGAAGATTATAATCATCGTCTATCTTTAATCCGCAACCGATTAGCTAATGAGAGCCAAGAAGACTACGATCACCGCCTTTCTTTAATACATGCTCGAATCAAACTGACGAGCAACGATCACAACGATTGAGCGTCCTACGTGCTCGTTCCAGTCAGAGGTTGCTTAATGAAACGCCAGAAGCCAGAGTCGAAAGATTAAATGTAGTTCGAGAAGCGGCAAGAAATACAAGATATATATTAAGAATAAAATAGCAAATCTTAAAGATTATGAGGTGTACGATGCATGTGATATCAGTATCAGGATACCTCTTAGATATGAGGACGTTGAATAGCAGATGCTGCCGCTGACGCTAACAAGAAGGTTACACAAAGCCAAGATGCAAAAAAAATATCCTAACATATTTCCGATACGGGTCAACTGCCATAGGATCATGTGGATATCAGTTATAAACTACAATGAAAGGTCAAAACATGCCGAAAAAGTATCCATAACTTCTTACCGTTGTGGAGACGTAGTTACCCTCCATCATCAGCTGAGCAACGTGAGCTGATGTCTCTGATATTTTTTTTAAGAACTACATACAATCTAATAATACCACAAATATAAATTCATCAATATAAGTATAGAAAAAACAACTAATGTTGTTTACTAATAATTGAATATATTTTTTTGGTTTTTGTCGTTTTTTTCAAAAAGTTGTGAACCGAATGCCATAAAAATTATATGGGACCATTTCGGAATAATCCCCTTTCGAGCAAAAAAATAATTTTGCAAATCCGTCTATATTTGACAGAGTTATGAACGAACATACATAAAAAAAAAAATATAAACATCCGAATTGAGAACCTCCTCCTTTTTTTTGAAGTCGGTTAAAAAGTAAATTATTACATAGGTAATTATTGTTTAGGTTTGAATATTCGTATTTGTTATTTTCGCATCGGTAACACTTAATATTAAATAGTGTGGTTTTTAGTCTTTCGAATCCAAGTAAACCTGTCGCAATTTTCGTTCTCGTTAAATTAATTCTCGTTTGTCGTTATTTTAGTATATTTTAATTTGTTTATTTATTTGTTGTATTGTAATTGTGTTTGTGACGTATAAGAGGAAGGCCTGTGTTTGGACTTCATCGAGTCATCATCACCACACATTATCCATTACCAGGTATTCGCGGAGCGACTGAGGTAAGTCTAGATAAACTGATTTCAATCCAACGATACCGTGGTTCCTGGACTTGTGAGGTTTCGACTGTACGAGGTGAGTTCATTCACAGTTCTTTCTTTGCACCATCATTCACGTGCATTTCATTTTCATACTCGTTAATTTCATCGTTATACAGTCCACTTCAAAAACCGTTAAATTATAAATATAACATAAATTAACATAAATTAAAATTATCTAAACGCCCCGATTTCTGTAAGAATACATCGTGCGTCGCAGCAAACATGTAAGCCGCTTGAGAGGCTTAATAAAAATAGCTAGATATTTTAGCCCAAAGGTGACAATGTCTTAGTTAGAGAAATAAACTTTAAAGTTTCTTTACTTTGTTAACAGGCTGAAACATAGGTAAATAAATAATTCATAGATCAATCTTATATGAAAAAGCCTTGACTTTGATAGATAAAGGAGCATGCAGATCTAGGAATGAACTGGTTGTTCAGACATCAAACAATTCTACAAAAATACCTTAATTAAAATCTCCAGTCATAATTCCTTTCAAGAAACTGAATAAAAATTCGAAAATAAGACAACGAGCAAAAGAGGAGGACAGACGCAAATCGACGCAACAGAACGTGAAATCTAACGACCGCACATATACTCCGGAAAAAAAGAGTAAATTGCATTTGCATACCATCATTACATTAGGATATCGGAAGGGAGATAAGATAAAAAGGGCCGTCTGAAGCGTATTGGGACCCGTTCGCATCCCGGACCGGCTATTACGAGATTACCCGGCAATCGGGGTTTAATATCGGGGCTTATCATGTAACTTTAGTACTGACATTGATGACAGATCGGTTCTAATACTTTTAGTGAGGAAATGTCTTTAAGGATATCCTGGAGGATTAAGTCCATCATCTTAACATGCGAGTGAAGAGCTAAATTTAACTTGTACTTTCTTGAGGATTCTTTTGCGTAAGTACCAACCTCTGAGGTTTTCGAGGCGAATTGATTTAGAAACTACTATACTTGGTTTCAAATAGAGATAATCGATCAACAGGTGTTTGGGTCTGTAAAAATAAATTCGTAAACAGAGACCCTAAACTCAAGTTTTGTAGGCATGTTATACAAGTTCTACTTAACTACAAATTTCTACTTAAGCTCAGGCAGGAACCCATACAAAAGCTTGGGTAAACCTATAAAGCCACAGTAAGCTACCCATTTTACAGTTTAACTATTTCCAAAGTTCATTTCCCCGAAGTGAAGTAGTGCGACCACATTTGGACTAAACTACTTCTGTTGGGAAACTTACTCCACAGTTAGAGCCAAAATGAGGAAAAAACCTCTTCGATTTCTATGCCCTCCTGGGACGTAGGGAAGTTTTACCACAACTTGCTATCGTATAGGTATAGAAGCCATATTTTTTTCATGTAGATGAAATTTTGACATGAATTATATTCCGTCCTTATACATTTTGAATATGAAATATAATGTACGTTCAAGCTCACGCATCTGAAAAACAGTACCATCATTACGTGGTGAGTGTATTATCGCATCAAAATTTTAATGAGTTCATGCATTAAATAACATCGTTACATAAATCGAATATCATAGTAGTATCATTGTCAGATTTACATGCAAATTTAAAGTAACATATTGTTATTCTGATTTTTGTATTTCAGTCTCACGATTATTGTATTTTAAATTAAATATAAATTATTGAAATTTATTAAAGTATTTTCTTTTTTTTTACTGTTTAAAATTCAATCAATATTTGGTAGAGTTCGTAAATTATTTTGCTCTTTAAATGTTTTTGTACATAATGTCTGAAGATCTTCACCTAATGATGATCTATGTTATATTTTTTTATTATATTATGACATGATGATGATTCAGTGTTCAATTATTTGTAATGTTACTAATGTGTCATACACATAAAAATACGAGTACCTCATGTCACTAAAAAATATGTTAATGTTTAATGTTAATGCTGTGTTGCACACCAATCAATTGGCAAGTGATATTGAAATAATTTATGATTTGTATGTTAGTGTATTGGTGGGCTATAAATAAAATAATGAAATTATCATGTTTTATCAAAAACCAACTAAACATCCCAGTCTAATGAAGAAGCCTGCTTGTTACATTGTTGCCTACCTTTCCATATTCTATGTGACATGGAAAAGCAGCTCGAAGTCAAAAAGTAATCTGTTATTAAATACTTGCAACATTTGTAAAAGCGGGCAAACACGGTTTGTGCTGAAACAAAACAAGCCGCGTTCTGTTTTTGTTTCGAGAGTGGCCACCGGCGATACGTAGCGCTAGTTGTTATGTGAAAAAACAAATACCGCGCTGACACAATAATGCTTTGTTCATGTCCCAGTTGAACTACAAAATATTATGTTCCATTTATATTTTATCAAAGCTTGGGTGACCGTCCAGCACGTGCGAGGCGCGTATTCAAATGATCTACGTTGTCAAAGCATTACTGTAGGAATGTTATTTGACAGATTATAAAACTGCACGACGAGGGCAAAAATGCACGAACCTATTAAATCCTGGAACTGGTTTTTGTTATAGCTATAGTGAACAGCTTAAAGGCACAGGCTGCATTGTACATTTTAGACGTATGCAACTGGAATTATTTTGGTATACAAGATTGTGAATATTGGTATCGATTCCGCTAATCTATAACAAAAACTCTCTCTTAACGTTTCACGTGCACGATTAAAATAGGTAAGGTAAGTGTAGGCATGTGTTCGAATTAGTTGTGTCTTTAATGGCTTTTGTTTTGGCAAACATAAGTAGATAAGTGCTTTCAACATAAATCTAACCCGTACTTGCATAAATTACAAATTAATAGGTTATTTTATCAAATAATGGTACCTACTTAAGGAATAGGAATATTTATATTGAAATATACTTTTATTAAGATTTTTTTTCATAAGAAAGTTTGTGAAACGTCGTCTCTAACCGAATTTTATAGCGTTTATTTACAGATTGCGTTTTCACTTGGTATTTCAGGGGTTTTACAGACACCAAAGCACAAGTGATGCTACGAACCTACCAAAGTTTAATCAAATTTAATTTGTTTGCTTGCATCAAAAATCATGGTCATAAGTAAAATAAACCACAGGTTTAAATAAAATCGCAGTTGCGATCAACAAATTTACATAATAATACAGACCAACACTGAATTCCATCCATTGTCAGTGAGAAAATACCCGTAAATTCGATTGTTCTCTTTACAATCCACGAAACTCCATTAAAGAAAACTCTCGAAAAAAAACAAAGAACCAAAAAACTGAGCAATTACGACCGACAGCCGCCATTTTGCAAACGAGAAACCAAAACAAAATGTCTCCATTAATTCGTTCGCTTTTTTTCTCTTATTAGCTATATAATAATGACGTTTGCGTCGTTTCAATAGGTAGGAGTCCCATGTCTAATTGAAAAGAAGTAAATATTAACCATTGTTTTTGTTCTTAATTAGTTACTTGGTTCCTATTAAAATTAATGAAGTTATAACAAGATTCTACGACGTTTTAAGACACCATCGTTACAAAAAGGCACAGAAACATGGAGTCAGAATGGACAATAATATTTTGGTGTAAAAAATAAAATTCAAATTCGATAATTTTTAAACCATATTTTTTTTTTATTTGTACAATGCCAGCCAGTTTCTGATTTATAAATACAACTTTTATTGTCGCTTAGTTGCAATTTAGAGAATATGTCATTACTTGTAATCAAGTCGACATTTTAACAAACAAGGTAGTCAAAACGAGATGAAACGGGTTTAATCTCAATCACAGCGCAATAGACCTCACTATGAGAAAGGTTTTTCAAATGACAAACATTAGCAACTTGGAAGCTTTAAGCGTTACATTCTTTAGTACCTATATTTCATACGGTATGAAGTCTCAATGCCTGCAAAGAGCATGTCAAACCTAAAATCGGCTGATAAAATACAAATCCAAGAATAAATCCACGAGTTTTCTTGATATAATACATCAGCAAAACTCGTGCTTACTGGTAGTCATAAGAATTTCAGTGCGCACAGTTTCCAATTACGCCAAGCAACCTAATTTGAAAATCTATGAAACGACTCATGCATAATACACATCAATCCATCCTAAGTTTCGAACTGTCTAAGTAAAAGTTGTTCAGTATTTAAAGCCGAACAAACCAGAGAAGCAAACTAAACAGATCATGTAACTTGTAGCTGTGACGTCAGCGAGCTAGCGAACCTGTCAAAGTCATCGATCAAAAAGTTTCCCGGGAACTTTTCCGAACTTTTTTTGAGTAATATAGAAATTCATAAGAATCTGTTTCGTTGACAACATGTCGCAGGTTATCCTATGGGACCAAGAAAAAGTCTTACAGGATTTCCAGGATAATTTGACTTATACCTGCTAGCTATTACATATTTTAAACCTTCCGAGAAAGATAATTAAATTGGGTTCTGACTAACTTATTATTTGAACTCTATAATCAATTGCGTGAATCCGGCAGCGTCTGCCGGAAACTTTTAGTTAGAAATTAAGGGACCAGTGTCTATGTATCTACTTAGAATTCTTTAGTTTTAAGTCCGTCTTAAGAATTTTTTTTTTAAATATGGAGATAAAAGAATTATTTTATGATTCATTCATTTTAAGATCTTATTGTTTGTACATTAAAGTCTTAAAACTTGATTTTTGCGACTCTTGTAATAAAAAAATCCTAAGACCTATTATTGGTCTACATATGATTTTGAAAACTTGTTTTAGATGTAATCGCGCTCTAACGTGTCTTAATTTTTGAACCAAACTTTTAGTTTGTTAAATATTATTGTACCTAAAAGCTTTTGCCCGCCAATTGATACGCTTAGAATTATTATTAATGTTTAACACAGACAATCACTAATTGAAGAACCTTTATACCAAGTATCACATCCGTGTACTCAAGGAATAAGATTTTGCATACAAACTAAAAAGTCCAATAATTCCCGTTCCGGCAGATTTCCGAAAAAGAACACGTAAAATTAACGTATCAAAACTATATTGATAATTTCAACAAGAAAATCCCTAGTCACAATCTTTATCATAAAAATATTAGTTCAGTCTCCAATGTCTGAATTCAACGAATAGATGAGAAAATAGAATTCCCATTATCGTAAGCATTATTAGTTTTCCTTATCGAGAGCAGCAGGCGAGCAAATCCTAGCTGAAACTTTTAAACCATGGCCCATATGAACGAGCACAAATATAGAACACGTAGAATTAATGATAAAATATTCATGCGGAAGCAATCTGTGTGGATATACGAGGGAAACGGAATGATCCTGATTATATACCAGGATATCAGGACAAAAAGGATCTTACTGCTTAAGTTATAGGGTTGCATGAGCGCTGCTATGTTTACCTAAACTGACAAATAAGGGCCAGCCGATATCAAGGTAATGTTGCCTCCATAACAATAAGCATTATGTAAACGTTGAAGATTTGTTCGGGCGGGAAAATAGCCGAGTTTCCGAGTCGTTGCCTTCGTCAAACACGCGGATCTATCAGGGCGGACTACTTTGCTGGTTACTTCGAAGCCTTATTTCCATACGTTATCTAGGAAATAAAATCTGCTTATAAATCCTTAGCTTTAAATATATTAGTCTCTATCTGCAATGTAAAATATCCTTCTTTTGATAAGAATTGAAAAGTATGAATTAATTGGATGATAAATTCAATGAATCTTTTAAAGTTACTTGGCTGTACTTGGTTTCTTAGTATTTAAAATATTATTTAAATACAGGGCCAGTTTTCCAATCGGCTTTTAATTCTAAAAAGTCAAACTCAAATTATTATTTATCAAACAGTGAACATAATGTTAACTCAATAGCAAAATTTCAAAAGATCACAATAGAGAAGTAAATAAAATAATTGAAAAATAATATTTTGTAAGTTTTTGCATTTAAAATGCTGAATTATTCTCAAATATCTGAAAATGTGCTAAATAAAAATCACGCGATCAGGACTCTAACCTAGTTCAGTTATTTAAAAATAATTGAAAATAGAATATTCAAATTGATACATCAAAGAAAAATCAAGAGAGATCTTATATTTTCAACTTGCGTATTGGGATGTTAAATCGCGCTTTGTGACATGTAACAAGCTAGTACATGCGTGTGTTAGATATATATTTTTATAATAGTTCACTCCTTTTTTTTAAATTGCCAGAGTTAAAATTGCATTTTGTTGAATCTGTTATTTCGCCTATTTGTGCGAAATCTCCACTGTTTTTAATACCAACTTGACAAAATGGAACTATGAGATGATCTTTGTTATTATCAAAACCCACAATAATGTAAATTGTATGATAAGATAACTATGTACTTAGCATATGTTTATTACTAAGATTTGTTTCACTTTGATTATATCTCCAATTCATTGATATTGTGGATTTGTTGGCTTCAACATGGCAGCCAACATAGCAAAACAATATGACATAGCCATTCAAATTTATCCTTAATATTGATTATTTTTATATTCTTGATAAAGTTAAATTACAACAAATCATTTCTCATGTATTTAAATATTATTAGATACAATTTATAAGATTTACTGATACAAAATTAGATAAATTGTATAAAAGTTGCTCAGTTGTAAGTAAATGTATGGCAGTTAGGAAACAAACAATCTCACGGCGGGTTGTTGTTTTGTTCTTAAGCGAATGGAATGTTTTGGAATTTCATATTTTTATTGCTCCGAGGCATTGTAAGAAGTAAATGATTTTGAGCCGGCACTCTTCCTTTGAACGCCCTGCTGTAAACATTTAAAGTTTTCTATCCGTTTATTTATACTTCTATAGTAAGCTGTGATCTATGTGACTAGTGTGTTAAGCAAATACAATGTAAGTTATTTCTCTTTAATTCAGAATTGTTACTTAGTAATTGCTGTGGTAATTTTCCTAAGATAAATGTATTAAACTAGGTATCTTATTTTTCTACAAACAACTTATCTTAATTTGATATTATTGAGATTTGTTATAAAGTAAATTCCTTTGCATTAGATTGAGGTTATCCGGTAGGTACCTACGTACCTACCTGATAAAACTAATTTAACAACCACATTCAAATAAAGCCCTTACTTATTTGGAAATAAGCATTTTACTAATTTGGATATTCTTTTATAAATTGTTAACTTATGAAGTTTAATTGTACCTAAGTTTGTTTGTGAAAGAAAATAATACCAGTGAAGTTTCTTGCCAGTTCTTCTTCACTAAGGTTTTTCCGAACTGGTGGTAAATCTTAAAAGAAATAAATATGCTATATGAAATTATACAATCTGTGTTTTCCTACTTAACTCCTTATATCTCTCATTTATTCTGATAAATAAGCTAATCTACTCCTGGACTATCTTGGATTCCTGACAAAATACTTATTATTGTGATCTGTACTTATAGTCCATTCTAATATCAGAAGTGGGATCAATTGTAACACCCTTATTAATACATGATGTTTGAAAGTTTCAGAGTGGATGCTGTCTTGATGAAAAGCCTTCTACAGTTAATTAAGAGATGCGGTGATAACCAAAGGAGCCATCGCTAAAATGTTGCAATACTGAATTTTGATACCGATGGAAATAAAATAACAGCAGTGCTGAAATTTGGTGCAATTGAATTGAAGAGCTATCAAGGAATGTAATTGGAGTAAGGTCGTGGCCTTTGCAAAGGTAACACTCTTAAGGGCTCTGCTCTACTATGTTTGTAAACGAGGGCCCCACCCAGAGGTAGAATTTTGCTATATTTTTGTATCCAGTTCATAGATCTTTATCCTCAATAACATTACCCATCTTAAATAACTAGAGCAGTTTAATATTTGTTGGTTCAAGCAGATTCATGTTGTGAATTTGTGAGAGGAAAACTGAATATGTTGTTTTTTAAGTGCAGCTTATAAAAGTTTATTCACTGGAGGATTAAAATGTCAATGTTAAATAGCTTCTCTTTACAATATTGCTAAGTTTACTAAGTTATAATATTATTGTTTACTACTAATACATTGCTAAAACCTTAGACCATAACAATATTGAGGGATCTGTTACCGGTTGAAACAATGTAGTTTAAATTTTAAAGTTAGTACTGATGTAGGTACTTCAATGTTCATGCCTCTATATATTATTGAGTAAAAACAAAAAAAAGGATATCTCAAATCTGTGCTCAAAGTTAGATGGTTTTAATCAGATTTCAAATCGCTTTTCAAAGGAACCTAATCAAATGATTCTCGGATTAACCCATTTACTAGTATCAGTACTCTATATATTTTTTTTTGGTAACTGTTAAAGCTTACTCCGTTTTTAATAAATGATTTTACTTCTCAATCACTTGTAGATATAGGAGCAAGCTTTAGTCATATTAAAGATCATTAACCAGATGTCTCGATTACAATTTAACTATACTTTGCAGATTTGACCTCATCTCATGAAAGAGATGGGTTAAATATTATTGAGCAAGATAAATGTCCTAGCCAGGTTTAGTGATATTTGCATTGAAATTGATTTGCTTAATTCTGTTATTGTTCATAATAATAGTGTACTTATACATGAACAAGAAAAATACTAATCACATATGATTTGATTAGGCTGAAATATTGGGTATCCAGGTACTAAAATCATTTCCAACATTGATGGTACTAATCATACTTGCCTTGGTAATTTCTCAAAAATATTATTAGTGCTCCGCTAACCCAGTGAATGAATTAAGGTTAAAATTGTGTTGTTTAGATGTTAAATTATAGCAACAAATCTTACATAGTTTGCAAAAATATCCTGGTGCTCTAGGTATGAATGGTATAGTTAGGGATGGACTGTAAAAATAAAGACTTTGATCTTATCTTCATGTTATTACTGTCTGATTTTCAATGAGCAATAATAAAAACAGTTCACATGAACGGTCACAAATGTGGTCTAAATGATTTGGATCAAACTGTAAAAGCATTACATGTAGCCGGTTTAATATCAATTCCAGTAAGCATAATTTATTTGTACAAAGCATAGAATACATGAGTCGAGTAGTGTCCCATGAGGGAATATCATGATAATTACTGTCTTGTTGCTTTTGATCAGACCCTGTCTAAAATTTTGGTTCCTATTACAACTTTGAATATGCGTATAGACATAGGACCTTTAGGCATAGGTTTTCTTAAACCCAATTATAACAAAACAACATAAGTTCCTATCTCTTGTCACACCCTTCATAAGGCTGTATTAGTCCAATTGCTCTACCTATTGAAAATGAAAATGAATTTTTTTTATTCATAGTAGGTAATTTTATACACTTTACGAACGTCAAATGCTGGATGAAGGTTATAAGTTCCTCTAACTTAATATAGAACAAGTTTTACTAAATTAAGAGGTACTCAGGCTTCTAAAAACACTAAGTACTATAAACTTATATCTATTATAAGTAACATTATTACTATAATGATTGGCACCCCTTCGCTGGTAATTACATAGTGGCAGTAATTTTAGTTCAAACCAAATACAGACCTTATTTCAAGAATGATATATAAGTCATTTATTGTGATTAGTTATCAACCTAGTTCTGCTTGATTTGATTTGTCAGACTGGCCGAACGGTTTATGGAAAGTTCAACTACTCAAAAACACCACAAAGTTGAATTCTACCGGATTATCGCGAATAAGAGACCACTTATGAAAATGTAGGTTTACAGCCTGATAGGCAAATGGGTCAACAGAGATTTGACATAGATTCAGAAAATTCAAGAATTATTTTAACTCCTTTTTATGGAACACAATGACTTAATATTGGCAATCTAGCTTGTGTCGATCAAATCACAGATATAGTAATGATATTTAATTCTTACTTCTTAATTCCTAATTGTTATGGTCTGAAAGGATAATGCTAGTAACAGCTTAAGATACTTTAAGATATTGGCTTGGTGAACTAGTTGTACAAATAAATGATATGACAATTTTACTATGTTACTGAAATATTGTTATGTGTATTAATTGCTGTAAATATTCTGTTTTAACAATTTGTAATGTAATCTTTTGTGTAAGGAAATATGTGTACCTACCTGCATATTTCATAGTTTCCAGTGTTGATAATATTTCATTTATTCTGTAGAACCATATTTTATATTTTCTTTAATAAAAAAAAAATAAAAAAAAAAAGGAGACTCCTTATAAAAAGGATATCTCTTATCATTATTTAAAAAAAAAAAGTTATTAAAAGATATTGAATATGGAGGTGAATAGTTTCCATTTTGATTTACAATATGAATTTATGATGATGATGAATGATTTTACAGCTTTATAAATCAAGTATGCTTTTAAAAGCTTTATAAATATAGTATTTCATAATCATATATAACCAATGAAATAAAGATAATTTTTAATACACATTCAAATTAACAATATTTTTGTTACGGCATTGGAAAAATTTGTTGAGTTTGAGAGTTAGAGTTAGATTTGGAAGCTAAAAGAGTTAAGCTTCGGGAAATTAGATGTCAACGTACATCATGTGTGAAATTAGATGTCAACGTACATCATGTGAGAAAATAGATGTCAACGTACATCATGTGAGAAATTAGATGTCAACGTACATCATGTGAGAAATTAGATGTCAACGTACATCATGTGTAAAATTAGATGGCAAAAGAGTTCGACCATCATGTGTAAAATTAGATGGCAAAAGAGTTCGACCATCATGTGTAAAATTAGATGGCAAAAGAGTTCGACCATCATGTGTAAAATTAGATGGCAAAAGAGTTCGACCATCATGTGTAAAGTTAGATGGCAAAAGAGTTCGACCATCATGTGTAAAGTTAGATGGCAAAAGAGTTCGACCATCATGTGTAAAGTTAGATGGCAAAAGAGTTCGACCATCATGTGTAAAGTTAGATGGCAAAAGAGTTCGACCATCATGTGTAAAGTTAGATGGCAAAAGAGTTCGACCATCATGTGTAAAGTTAGATGGCAAAAGAGTTCGACCATCATGTGTAAAATTAGATGGCAAAAGAGTTCGACCATCATGTGTAAAATTAGATGGCAAAAGAGTTCGACCATCATGTGTAAAATTAGATGGCAAAAGAGTTCGACCATCATGTATGAAATTAGATGTCAAAAGAGTTAGACATCATATTTATTTATTTATCTATTTATTTATTTATGGAGACAAAACAGAAACAAACAATATAATAATTATTAAATTAAGTATTAACAATTGAATAACTTAACATTTAATTACATTTGCTTCCTTCAACAGTCTCAATGAATTAATATGTAGAATAAGCTGTCAAAAGAGTTAGACATCAAAGAAAGGGATGTTGAAAATAAATTAAAAAAAAAAGGGTGTGTCATATCTTAGGAGTTAAAGTCATTGAAACTTGATTACATATAACATTATTTAAATTTCTTAAAACCCAATATTGTAAATAAAAGGTACTTCGAGAACGAAGTACTTGTCAGTATGGCCGTGTTAGATATATATTTTTATAATAGTTCACTCCTTTTTTTTAAATTGCCAGAGTTAAAATTGCATTTTGTTGAATCTGTTATTTCGCCTATTTGTGCGAAATCTCCACTGTTTTTAATACCAACTTGACAAAATGGAACTATGAGATGATCTTTGTTATTATCAAAACCCACAATAATGTAAATTGTATGATAAGATAACTATGTACTTAGCATATGTTTATTACTAAGATTTGTTTCACTTTGATTATATCTCCAATTCATTGATATTGTGGATTTGTTGGCTTCAACATGGCAGCCAACATAGCAAAACAATATGACATAGCCATTCAAATTTATCCTTAATATTGATTATTTTTATATTCTTGATAAAGTTAAATTACAACAAATCATTTCTCATGTATTTAAATATTATTAGATACAATTTATAAGATTTACTGATACAAAATTAGATAAATTGTATAAAAGTTGCTCAGTTGTAAGTAAATGTATGGCAGTTAGGAAACAAACAATCTCACGGCGGGTTGTTGTTTTGTTCTTAAGCGAATGGAATGTTTTGGAATTTCATATTTTTATTGCTCCGAGGCATTGTAAGAAGTAAATGATTTTGAGCCGGCACTCTTCCTTTGAACGCCCTGCTGTAAACATTTAAAGTTTTCTATCCGTTTATTTATACTTCTATAGTAAGCTGTGATCTATGTGACTAGTGTGTTAAGCAAATACAATGTAAGTTATTTCTCTTTAATTCAGAATTGTTACTTAGTAATTGCTGTGGTAATTTTCCTAAGATAAATGTATTAAACTAGGTATCTTATTTTTCTACAAACAACTTATCTTAATTTGATATTATTGAGATTTGTTATAAAGTAAATTCCTTTGCATTAGATTGAGGTTATCCGGTAGGTACCTACGTACCTACCTGATAAAACTAATTTAACAACCACATTCAAATAAAGCCCTTACTTATTTGGAAATAAGCATTTTACTAATTTGGATATTCTTTTATAAATTGTTAACTTATGAAGTTTAATTGTACCTAAGTTTGTTTGTGAAAGAAAATAATACCAGTGAAGTTTCTTGCCAGTTCTTCTTCACTAAGGTTTTTCCGAACTGGTGGTAAATCTTAAAAGAAATAAATATGCTATATGAAATTATACAATCTGTGTTTTCCTACTTAACTCCTTATATCTCTCATTTATTCTGATAAATAAGCTAATCTACTCCTGGACTATCTTGGATTCCTGACAAAATACTTATTATTGTGATCTGTACTTATAGTCCATTCTAATACGTGCGGGGCGAGGGATTATGTACATTGTTAAAGGTTCTGAAGAGATTATTGACTTAAAATATAACTGTTTTCAGGTTTCACATATAAAAATATCGTTGTAAGTACCTTTATTTATTTAAAAAGCGTTGCACTATAGCGAGTTTTCAAGTTGGACATATGCCAGCACGTGCTGCAACACTAGCCATAGCCTGGTTATATCAGAGAGACCTGCGAGACGATTGCGAGTTCGACCTCCACTGTATGACAAATGTTTGCAGCAAATATCCAAAGATGTATGGGTCTGGGTGTTTTTCTACATAGATATAACAATTATTTCTTATTAACAAAAGAAAGGATTGAATTATCTGGTTCCTATATTAAAAACTCCCCTTGGTCTGGGTTGTTGTTTGTTTTTAAATGTGTAAGTAAACAGTGATATAGGAGAGAATAAATATAAATAAATAAGACTAAAGTGTGAAACATCAATATAGTTTTTATATGAATTCCGTCAAAATCTCATTTCATAACATCTAACAGTGTAAAAGTCTGGACATTTGACACAGGAAGCATTGTTCCGATAACCATCACAAATGTATTCGAATCAGAAGGAAACCTGTGCAATAATGTACATTTTAACCAGTTTCATTACTCAACAATAAAAGGTAAAGGGTAAAGTAACAATATTGTATACGAGCTTTTTCTCGCAACTTCTTACGCGCTAAATTCTTGTGGGAATTTCAGAAACTCCTTCTATTACACAATGATACATACATTGAAAGAACTTTTATACCGAGTTTTACATCGGTGCACTCAAGGAATAAGACTTTTCATACAAACTAAAAAGTCAATGTTTTCCCGTTCCCGTTCGAATTTCGGGAATTCCTTCCTTTACACCTAGTGCTCCTCTACACCTCCTAAAAAATGTATGTTCCAAATTTCCGATCTTTACGCCCAGTAGTTATGATGGCTGTGCGTTGTCTGTCAGTCACTCATTCAGTAACGGAACAGTTTTTTATATTAAGATTGCAGATCGTGTTTATTTTCAATTTACTTTCCGTACGTTTTTTTAATTAACTGGAATATTGGAAAAGATTTTTTTCCAAAACCAGCAAACTATCTTGCTGACAATTGCTGTCTTCTTGAGTTACCTATATCCCTGTCCTATCTGGAATTTTCACTATTTCAAAACAATATTTTAGCACCAAATAATTTTAACTATACATCTACCTCCGCAGATCCAATCAGCATGATACCAACGCATGTAATATCCAAACGAACTCGCCATGAAGCGGAGCGATCACAAGCTGCGACCGGGCGGAAATCGGCCGGGCCAATTAGAGCTGAGCCCCGGTCACGAGAGGCTCTCCACTTACCCAGTTATACCACTACCAGCAATATAGCTGCTTTGTTTCATGAGTGCCTGGTAAGTGTTCTCGAGATAAGATGTTTTGGAACAGCAAAGGCGAAGCCGATTTTTCCTTTTTAGGAATAAAAGGGCTTAACTTCGTTAAAAACATTAATCTTAAATAGTTAATAAAGTGAGTGAAAGTAGATTTACGAAAGAGATGTACAGAGCATGAATGGATGCTGTTATCGGAAGGGGCCGCCCTAGGCAAACGTATGCGTATAAGGAAGCGAAAGAAGTATGTCTGGATCATAGAAATTGGTGTTCGCATGTCTCTCTGCCTACCGCAAAGGGAGACAGGCGTTAGGTTATGTATGTATTTTATAAAGCGAATGAAAAAAAATATCCGAAGTACACGATTATTATGTGAAATAAATCCCAACTATTGTACAGTGCACAAAGGTCCACTTTTATTTAATGCTTTTTTTTAATAGAGTGCGGCATGGATCAGCAATTCTTCAGAAAATGACCAACAGAACAACACAATAGCGACCGACCACTTACGAAATAGGGACAAAAAGCAACGCACAAAATAGTACAGCCATTAGGCGGCGGCGATATCGGGTAAACTGCTAAGTAGTTGTTGAGCCACGGACTATTTTACTGATTAAGGAGGGTACACACTGTTTTCACTTAACACCGTTCGTGATACAGTACTCTAGATGTCGTGTTTTGTAAATTAATGATCGATACGATAATGGAACGGCTTTTAATAATATTTTTCTTACTATCGCGTATAATGATATGTCTTATATTTAATTCTTGATCCCACTAATTTCTTTAAATATTTTACCAATTTTAACTCTACTAAATGAAAAACTATGGTTAAACTAAGGTTTTGATGGTCTTCAAATGATTAATGAATAAATAGTAACGCAAAAGATATTATTAGACAGGCAATAAGTATTTGATTACAATAAAAAATATTTTTTCGACTCTGCCTTACTATTTTTTCGACTATTTAGTTATTTGTCACGTGAAAATTGTATGTTCATTTATTTATTGATGTTCTAATGAAAATATCTTTATTTCAGTTTTAAAAGATTTAACAACCACGGTTAGCAAGCAAGTAAATTTTCAGCGAAACGTTTTTTCAACAAAACTTCCTAACTTTTTTTATTAAATAATGTTCAGAACACTAACGGAGTACAGTGGCGAAAGTAAATCGATCCCTTGTAGCGATGTTCCCAAGGCTCGGAGGTTTCTTTCCAAGATGACCTCTCCACACTAATGGATGACCACTTACTTAAACTGAAGGGTATACATACGTGACCTTCTTAGCTTTATACGTCCTTATATTAGTGAGAAAATCGTATTCTACCGTCCGGGGGTTTCGGCCTTTTCTTACTTATCGAAAAATATTATTATTTGATGCTACAAAATTAAACTTACTCAGACCTTATGTTTTTTGGACGAAGAGTGAGTATTAATGAATAAGAAGAAGTCTTACTAAGTCTATTATTTAATAACACATAAACCCATTGAGATATTGTTATTCCTACGTAGTAATAACATCTTAATGCATACTCCTACCTATTAAAAATAAAAATAAATACTGCATTTATTCTCGCTTGAACAATTTCTGCAGGACCATTTTCGATTTAGAAATAAGCGATAAAACTAAAACTAAATGCTCATATTTTATCGCGATTTGACATTGCTGTCCCAACTGCAATAGAATCCACATATTTCCGCTAAATGTCGACAGTAGTTTGTTTTATCGACATATTTCCAATACGCAAGTTTATTGTCGTCTACATTAAATGATTGATGAATGAGGTCACATTTCAGAACAGTTATTACACAATAGTTCATTGCACTAAATTTATAAGTTTCAGTCGACAAACAGAATCGTTTCTTTTGATAACTCTTGAGGAACGTATATATCAAATAAACTACATTTGATCAAATAAAATCGGTGATTATCATTCCCCAGCATCTTTCAAATGGTCAAATGTTTTCATTGTCGTGTTGAATAGCTCACGTTAGCTTTGCTATGTAATTAAGGCATTTACGTACCAATTAACATTTAAAAATATGAAATCAAAACATTGAACAAAGTCTCCATTATTAGTCTCTATCCATCATAACAAACGTGACATCAGATGGTTTTAAACTTCTGGTGAAGTTATGTATATGTATGAAAAAAAAAACTTGAAACATAAATCCACCGCGACAGTTTTATCCAATTTAATTAAACACAACAAGTTGACACAAAACAAATGCAAGTTTCTGACTTGTGTAAGGAACAGGGCCCTGGCTTTACAAGGTATTGCCGGAGAAGTAACCAGCCAGACAAAAGCATGATTTACGAGAATAATTCACCGCGGAGGACAAAAACAACATTATTTCGAAGGAATTGTCGCCCGAGCGCGAGCGCTACAAGGAAATTATGAACATAAACGTTGGAATATTGTTTACAATAGCAACCTGCTTGCAAGCTTTCAAACTTGAACCGAGTTATTTGTACTAACTACCTATCAGTTGTATAGCTTATTGAGGTATGCATTTATAAGAAACTTGTATTAGAAACTACGATTACATTTATGGATTTACGTAAAATTTGTAATTGTGGGCTTGGTTCCTTGAAATTCTATGGCCTTAACGTTATATTTGTTGGGTCTACAAGAAAGTTCGAATTCAACTTCACATCATTGTAAGTGACAACCGGAGATTGAGTACGACTATTCAAAAAGGGTCTGGCTTTCATAAAACAAAATTAGAACCGGACTAACTTCAGTAAAAAATATATGACGTCCTTTTCAATCCATTTCAATACGAACTTCCTAACGAATTTTCATGTAACGTGCATAAAAGGGGCGCTCGCATTGGTTCTTGCTCGTTGTGCCGAGCGCAAGCTCCGGATAGTTAGGTAATACAACAGCGTGATATTGGAGTATCGTTAAAAGAGAGCGTCTGCACATTATGTAAACTAAATGCACAGAAAATCTAGAGTGAAGTATCTTTCCATTCTCTACAGGTCGTTAGGACTGCACTTCTTAACAACCTCTCCTATTTAGAGGTGTCAAAGTTGTTCAATCGCCGTAAAAAAAAAAGTTGTAGTTTATTAATTAAAATAGGTAAGTATATATACATCATACATAAGGCTAAACTTTACCTTTTTTTTTTTTTGACTGGAGGAAAACGTGCTATCACGTCCCCGACCGCCCAAGGGGGAGCGGCGGGGTATGTGGGGATGTTCCGGCAGAAGGCCGGACCCACCCACTAAAAACCTCCAGGTGTACCTCATCCGCCATAAGTGGAGCTCACGGTACCGCCATTGGCATTACCCGTGAGCCCCGGCGGGTTGCACTCAGCCTCAGCCGAGGGCCCTCCGACGACGGAAATGGTCCAGTACACAAGACCATTTCCCCACCATAGCCCTAAGCTAAACTTTACCTAGAATCCAGGTTGCCTTAGATTGACAAGTACTTATCATTTAATAATTACTCCATTCCGACGATGATTACGGATACAACCCAACATTACCAGACAGTTTTAAACTCATAAAATAAACAGCACTGTGAGTACTTTGAAGGCAAATAACATCGAAAAGATTTTTAAAAATATCATAGGCACCATAAACTATTTCCCTCCCAGCTGCCAATAAACTTTAGCTATCGCCAACAAACCTTGTTATCACATAGTGTAACAGCGAACTCCGCAAAAAATAAAAAATAAAACTACAATTTTGAAGCATAGCATGCAATGCAATATCAGGCGGATGTTCCGAGTGACCCCTCAATCCATTAAACTAACAACAGAGTTTCACAGCGACTGACGTGCTCGAGTCAATCAACTAGTTGACTCCGTATCCCGAATGACATGTCACGCAGTGACGAGATCTAATGGAAGCCGTGAAAACCGATATTTACGACTTCAATTCCAAATACTAATTTAATATTGTTAATTTGATTGGAATGGAATTTTGTACAAAGGACTGCTTCCGTGGTAAAGGCAAACTCAATCGTTTAATTATTTCTATATCTCTCTATTTAATATTGACTTTATTGGAGATCAAATTAATTGCGGGTTAATGTTATAAAACTTTAATAGCGATTTAAATTATAGGTATATTAAAGCTCTTCTTCCCAGAGAAAGGTTCATGAACTCGCAGTAGACTAACTAGTAAATATTGATAAGTTTTAATGATGAGATGTGGGATAAAGTTTAGATTTTCTTTATAAAAGTTAAGGCAATCTGTTTTAACAAACATTGATTGTTACTTTTTCCATCTAAGTGTATTGAGAATACAAAAGAAAGAACTGCGTTTAAAAAATATTAAACACATATTATTTCCTTCGCTACATATAAACAGAGCTCCTAGACGACTTTCTCTGTCTGATATAATAAACTGAACATACGGTTTTCACCAATAATCGATGGAATTATTATACTGAGACAATTTTAGACGTATACCTAATGCACTAAAGTTCATTACTGTGCGAACCTGTGGTGTGTCGCTCGCTAAGAAATAAATAAACGACTGTCATATTTACGGAGCAAGCACTAAATACGTTTTCAGATATACGAAAAAAAAAAAATTATCCTATTATTATCATTGAATTCAATGGAAACATTCTTACAAATGGTTATCGAATTTGAAAACAAAATGGCAACGGACTTTTATGAATAAAAGAACAATTTTTCTTTTGCAGTATGCAGCCCCGTAAAATGGAAGCTATTTCGGGATCCCTCTTCTCTAATACAAAAGATGAAAGACAGTCTTTGTAGCTGTTAATTGAAGCGTGCAGATTAGCTGCGACTCCTCAGTTCTCGCCTTTACTTTTGTTTAGAGTCAGAGAAATCCATTACAAGATTTTAGATTGGATTGCGTATTGGAAACATTATCTATTGCAATTAATTTTATAGAAATTCTATATCCAACAACCCGAGTCTATCTAGTTCACCTGGTGCACTGCCTCAATAGAACTCGGTGGAATAGGAACGGTCGAATCGACTACGTTCTTAACGGTAATTGAATATACATCATTTATCAAGTAAATTGAATTTAGTAATAGAAAATAAATAATATGTGTTTCCAATTTACCTCGCAGTCCTTCGGAAATTGCCGTGAACATTCTTAAGCTCATAAATACTTGACAAATATCTGCTTACAAGGCAACAAGGACCCGTTTGTATGGAAAGCTCATTCACGCTTGAACGAGTTTTCTTTTATTAAAATGTGTTCGCGTATCTGTGTATCCGATCGTATTATACGATCGGAGATATTGTCACTTTCCAGAGATATTGGTGTCGTCGAAATAATGGGCGCGTTCATCAATTTGAGTAGATCGCTCGGTCGTTATCGCCGGCTAGGGGATTTTACAAAGTAATAGGATATTGGAGTTTTTCCAGTAGTTGCCTAATTTCATTCAGTGGAATTATTTGTTAACACTCGGAAAAACACCCTTTTAAGGAAAATACAAGTTGGCAAAGGAATGCTACACAAGATGTCATAAATAAGGTAAAAGCTTCAACTGAAAACCATCCAAGTGGATTCTGTTTTTATTATATAAGAAAAACAGTTTTCTTTGTTCTCATCAAATAAACCATGGGATAATTTACCAACATCCATCTATTTCACATTCACTTATTTAAGACATACCCTATACGCCATACTGCTATACTATATTGCAAGTGCATGCCACTGTGTGGACATTACCAAACTAAAAGCATCAAAAGTTAAGCGTTAAAAGATACGCGAGCTAACAAAAAGTAGAGATCATAAGCAAGCGTTAAAACTTAAACAGCAATACGAAGCTTTAATCCGACTTAAACCTGGGATTGGCAACACCTTCATAAAGGCCTTAGTTTTTTAAACACAATGCGATTTAAGGCTTAGGTTAAGATAGTTTTGTTTTTATTCCAGATATTCCGCCTTTTACCTCCATATAAATAGTTAACTCTGACAAGGAAGCCTTTTGATTAATCTTAACGAGACACTGTTAATAAATAGGTATATTTCTTCTAAAAAAAAGGAATCATGCAAAAATCGCAATAATTTTTAATCGTGTTCATGAGTAAAAGTCTTCTTATATTTCAATATCATGCAAATGTTTCATTAAATATAGGAGATATGTTTGAAATAGTTTTCAGATTATGAGGAGTTACGAATGTCATTGTAGACAAAGCCTGCAGATGAAAGCCTATTTATTAATATACAGAACCGAGTAAATAAACAGACAAAATAGTAATTTTATTGATTAAAATAATAAAACTTTATTTTAGGGCCTATTATAACCAAGAAAGGAATATACTTGCAAATTTTACAAACCCAAAGCACTGCACTGCTGTTATTTTGTGTCTTTGTTACACGATATTGCAGACAATTATTATGGATCGATTTTGAAAATTCTTGTTTCATATGATAAAGAATACTTTATAGTTGGTCCCATATATATTTTATCGAAATCGGTTGAGCTCTTCATTGAAAATTACGTATGAGTACGGAGAATGTTTACGTGGATGACATTATAACTCAGCCAAAGTTTTGACGTGAAGTCGGTTTTTTAATGCTCTGCATTAATTGATTATGTTGAACTCAAAACAAACTTCATTTTATTTGAAACATTTATTTTTAGCCAGTTTATTTGAAATTGCCGACCCAAACAAGGAGATGGTCGAACTGTAAAATGCTTCTTCTTGTTGGAAACTAGTAGGAAATGGGTCAAAACTGAGCAAATTAAATTTCCAAAAACTTCACAAGACGGAAAATTTGTTGCCTGAAAATTGTTGCGGAACATCAACGTACCTATACTATTTAAAATCTTAACCATATTGAAGGGAAAAGTTGAAACTTTTTGTATAACCAAACCTTTTTGTATGTTGTTTGTATTAAATATTCATTAACCAACAGTTTTAAAACACCAACATTTTAGATGCCCGGTTCACCACGGAGGTGCACTGTCGTCTAGTCGAATCAAACCCTTGACTCAACCGAGTTAAGCCTTTTAAAATAAATTTACAAATATGCAAAACTTGTTCATGGCATAATGCATAGTCATAGTCTTAATGTATGAACGCTAGCTTCCTGCCAGCTCTAGTTGCCCAACATAACAGGACTTAATCTCATTTAGGGAAAAAGTGTTTCATCGATTTCCGGTACCAGGGTTTCATAGAATTCACGGAGGTTACAGGACGTGTGAATTACTTAACGACACGTCATCCTTTATCATAATACCCTCGTCACAGGGACAGGAGGCAACCAAATGTTTAGAGACCTTCCGTCGAGAAAAAATAAATTTTAATACACAATAAATAAAGTTTGCGTATTTCCCTGACATTAAGCGGTTTTTTATATTTTTAAATGTATTTTTTATTTTATGGTTTTCTATCGCATTGAGGTTACTACGATGTTATTTATATTTTCTTTAATAATATTAGTATGCATGTCTTGTTTCAAGTACCTATGTCGATCAGAATCATATGAAATAAATTTTATTCACACTTCTTGTTTTTTACGATTAGAACTTTGTATAGGTTTCTTAATTTAATTCACAAATACCAAATCACTTCAACAAAGTTCAACATCTAACAGGTAATGTAATGTCATCATCACATCTATAATGTAGTATAATGTAAGTAGACGATGGATCTTTAAATGTGTAAATTATATTGAATAACCTTGAAAAGTAGGCTGGTACAATTATCAGCTGTAGAAAGTGCACTCTCTTTTAATTCAACCCAAGCCGCATGGAAATACCAATAAGCCATAATAAAGCAAGAAACACACTCGACATACCGAATAAAAAAAGAGCGCTGGAAAGCCCTTTTCCACCAAAGTGACGGCAAACTTGTCGCAACTGTAGTGCTCCTTCACTAACTTGACACTAACGACAGTTGGTAAAGTGTTTCCCGCCTGACGTCTCAAACATGATGGTTCGGAAAATATACCTACGAAAAATATCGGAGAGAGATCGACGAGTTTGACTTTTCGGATGATATCCCAGTGGAAAAAAATTAATTATTCACAAGTTGGTGGAAAATTCACGAGGTTAATAGCGAGATAAGAAAGGAAAGTGACATTGATTTTTTGGTAGGAAAAAAAGGAAATCGGTATAATCGCAAAAAAAGTGCAATAACAAATGATATGACTTAGGAAAATAAATGTTAAAATTGCTATAATCAATGTGAAAACTAACATCGGCATCGTGCAGTTTAGTGTACAAGGCAAATTAAGTACTTTAAATGGATCAATTACACACACTTGAAGGACAGGTCGTAAACAGAGACCTCAAAATTGCGCATTTAATTACACAGTGGCGACAAAGTTCATTAGAATTTTAAAATAAGAATTCATTATTATTGTGCGGTATTATATAACCTCATACAGACTTTATTTAAAGAGATTTAGAGAGAGTTCTATCAATGCGTCGTTCCATTTTCAAGTCCTAATTGACAAATGATAATAAATTCTCCTGTAGAAATGACAACATTTATATCAAAATGATTGATCATCTAGAAGTCGAAATAAACGAACATAAATAAGGGAAACGACATAGCAAATAATAAAGATATCATAATAAGGAGGACGGGGCTTGTCACGAATCTGGAAGGAAATTATGAAAAGTTTCGCAATATGCTGCGAAACGTGAGCTTTCTAAGAGCGGATAATGAACGTTCCAGAAGCTTTGTGCGTTTACTAACTAACATGGCTAAGTTTCGACAGCGGCTTGGCGTGCTTCGTAATGTTAAAGATTGGCATTATGTGCAGCTGGAAGATGACGCAAGTGCAAGGAATGTTTATTGTCAATTATTTCTCTACCTAAATTAAGTAGCTACATATAACTTAGCATGAATTCTATATGTTTTCTGGTTTCAATATCATAAGCTCTGCTTGGTAATTTCAGTTAGGCTAGATGTAATAATAATGTTTAGCGTTACTAATTTATTAATTTCATGTTAACAGATTTCAACAGACTTCCTTCTGAAATTAGTAGGTATTCACTAGCCATGAAAACTGATAAAGTTTCCTTAATTCAGTAAAACTAAAAACAGTTATTACGGTTAGAATTTGTTGGCCAAAAAGATAATAGTCTTGCTTTTAGGACGGACACATGAATGACAGACGGATTTATAAATCTGTTATTTTCCAACTATATAACTACATACACACATTTTCCCTTCAGGCTAAATGTGATGGGCAGATTTGTGCGTTTATGGCAAGCTCTACACAGCAGGGCGAGCATTCGGCAGGCGGCCAAAACTACGCGCTGAAACAGCCAAGACTATGTTTCGCTACAATCCTGCATTCCTGGTACTGGACAGGTTTAAATTCTGCAAATTCGTACTCACTAGGAAAAACTGACAGAATCCGTTGGCGAAAATTTTAACTGCTTCCTAACTGCACTGCGCTAGTTAGTTTGTTTCGATTGAGCGAGGTGGACGCAAGGAAATTAAATTTAACTATTATAATGCGTCGTTTCAAACAATTGCAGATTTTAGTCTCCCCTGCGATTGCTTTGTTTAACGTTATGTGTACTTTTGTATCTTCCATTTAAGGCCTCCGCTGCGTAATGATACGTATGCGGATCAATTTAAAGATTTTGAAATAAACGACAGTCATGTGATAATAGTATCTAAAATTACGCTTTTTACGTTAGTCTTCTCTTTTAAATGAAAGTAATTCAAGTAGAGACGTTCTAACTAGATTTGACCGCGTTTAATTAAGTTTCAACATTCGGTGTCTGTAAAGACGAGTGGTCACAAGTGGAAACTCCGCTTAAACCGTCCTTTATTTCATAAAATGAACCGTGGAAGCTCATAGGTACCGTAAGGTTTGTGTGCGCCTTGTTGTTTGTAAATAAAGAGTTCATAAGCACAAACCAACCTTAGGGCAAATGTAAGAATTCCATTTGAAAGATAAAAAATAAAATAATAAAAAATGACGCGGGTTGTCCGTCAGAAAATATTTTCACTCTACACAATTGTTTTTCCTCTGAACGTAGAAGGATCCCGAGATCCTGCTGCGCCCCTCCGCCACCATTTTATATATAAGCGATAATTGTATTAGCAAAGTGCAAAGTAATCCAATAATGTGAAAATAATAAAAGATTCGTTCTGATATTTAAAATCTTTGATTTCATGATAGAATTGCCGCCTATCGGTGCCGCGCTACGGTACTTTGAAAAGTAGGTACAAATTAAGGAAAATCTTGCAGGTACGTACTCATTTTGTTATGAACGATTATTTTTTCAACATAAACGTTATGAATTTACTGCTAAACTTTTACATATTTATCTGAACTAAACTACTTATAGTATTATATACGTATATTTGTTGAGCTGTTCAAGTTATAGGCTATACAAATAATTACTAAAATTCATTGCTACCCTTTGTTATCGGTGACTAAACACTCATTGAAAGCACTCCTGTTTAGGAAGGAACGGGCTCTTCAAAAACTTTACCGGAAAACATCGACGATATTTGGCGTCGAATTTATATCAAAGGCGGGGTCACTAGTCAGCGAAACCTGAAGTGGCTCTAAAATCAAGCGGGGGTCAATCGGATTAATTTGCATTTTACGAAATGCTTATCCAGAGAAGGTAAGGCTTTTTCCTTGTCTGCATCTATACCTGGTGTAGGTGTGTAGGTAGGTACAATCGAAGTCTTACCTGAAAGGAAAAAAAAAACAATTAAAATTCTTATGAAATTAGATCTCAAAAAAATCTAATTTATGTGTACTTATATTGATGGCAGGTGTTCATTATGTAAATAGCAAATGATAATAATGATAAATAATATTTTAAAATAAGATCGTGCTTCAGAAACGAAAATATCAGATGCAATTATTATTTTCACAAATTATAAAAGTAGTTTCAAGAAAACCTGACGCAGAACAATGCGCAGCAATACCGTAGATTTTTTGAATTTTTAGTCAAAAGGTATAAATTAAAATAAGCTGATTCCAAAATAACAATTTCACAATCAAGAAGTCTAGTAGGTTTACAATAAAATCATTGGAAAATATTATTCTACCGTAATCTGGTTTCTTTTATAGACTATTAAATCATATTTTCAGTTGCTTTTTAACCTTGAATAACTAATATAACTTGCACCTATGCTGCTGCATGATATCCAGAAAGTTGATATAAAATATTTGAATAATTAAGCTTATGCCCATCCCAAACGGGGTAAATTCTCACTTAACACATAAAAATTAATAGTTACCGTATTTAAGCTTAGATATCCATGAATTTAGCTAACAAATTTCCTTCAGGTACGAAGACAAGATGGCCAAATCAATACGCAATCAAAATGTCAGCCGCAGAGACCGAAATACCACATTCGCAGTTCGCACTTCGACAACTTTCTCCTACCCTGGTAATTTGATTTGTAGAACATCCCGAAATTTATTCGCTGTCCCGTTCCCAAAATATGCCCCGGGCGGCTGTCCTCAATAATTTCTTATGAAAATTGTGTTTTCATATTGCTTTATAGATTCTGATGCAAGACACGCGGTTCACTGCTGCCTCGATCGTATTGAATTTAAATAATCCTATGTGACTTGAAACTACAATTTGAGAATACTTTTTCCTTCGTAGCGGAAAATTAAAAAATAAAATCTTGTATCCCGATGGTAATCCTAACGAATACAATTTTAGTGGAAACGCTGATACGCCTGTTATTATAAAAGGCTTCCTAACTAAATCAAAAGAAGATTAGCGTAATTTATCTTGTCATGTATCATCATATGCCATAAATAGCAAAAGTTAGTCGTTATTTAATTACTTATTACGTCATGGAACTAGAATCATTTTCATTTATAGAGTCATATGATGCTCTAAAACATTGCCCTATTTCATTAATTTGGCCAATAAAAAGTCTGAATATGCATGTTATGTTTTTAATTACGAAATTATCAAAACACTAGCTGCTGCCCGCGACGTCGTCTGCGTGAACGCTATGCAGCACCAAACGCACCTACGATTATAACACTGCTAGCGTGATAATATGTAGCCTATATGTTGACCCGACTTCTTAACTATCTTCATGCCAAATTTGAAGTAAATCCATGCAGTACTTTTTGAGTTTATCCCGGAAAGACAAACAGACAAACAGACAAAAATTCTAAAAACTATATTTTTTGTTTCTGTTTCGATTGTAGATCATACCCCAAGTATTCTTTTAAAAAAATATTCAATGTACAGTTTTGACTTTCCTACCATTTTATTATATGTATAGATTACAATGCTAAGTGCAGCAACGCCTTTTGTAGAAATTCTAATTGTAGAAAGTTAATTGTGTGAGGCTGTGAAATTCGAATTAAGCCCTAAGTCAAACTATTAAGTTTTTGTAGTCTCCCAGTTTTATAGCCTACTAGGATCGCAGGTGCCTCGAAAATGTGCTCAATTGATTATATTGAACAACAAAAAACCTCTTCTTTAATAACTTTGTCTTTTCGATTAAAGTTAAAAAAAAATTGATTTTATTTTAAGGTATAATATTGAAGTTAATCGTGAAATTACTGATTATAATCCTGACAACTGAAATAAGAGGTTCTATTTTCAACACTAAAGCTGTTAAAATGTCACTATTTTTCCACTATTTTTTTATGGATTTTTTATTAAAAAATACATCTACCTTTCTGTTTACTCACATAATTTATGAGCTTAATCAGCTTAAGACTGAGCCTCTGTTGTAAATATTGTATTATTTTATGCAAGCTTATTGTTGGTTATCCTTTCTCCTTAATAATAACTAGTTATTATCCTTAATAATAACTACTATAACAAGGTTCATGCGAAGAGGGTATGTTTTGTAGCCAAGGTAATTCCGGATCCAATCAATTTCAGAATAATATATTTAATATATTTTTATATGTATTTCATAATAATCGCAACTATAATGTAATCAGTCCGCGCGGTATTACGTGTATTACTCACGTAACTTTAGATCTTTTAGAAATTTCTTAATAAAAAGCCTATAAGCTTCCTTAAGATAAACTGAAAATGGGATATGTTTGCAGATTTAAAAAAAAATTCAAAAAGCATTGACTTTCAAATGAGAGAGGTAGTTTTTAAGATTAGCGCGTCCAAATTAAGTTTTTTTTTAAATAAATAAATAAATATTTCTGACACTCACACAACATTATCTAGCCCAAATTAAGTTTCTTAAAGAACTTGTGTTATGGATACTAGATAACTGATATACTTAAGAAATATATAAACATACATATTGAATAAATACATATTTTTTATTAGAATAAACTTAAATAAACATATAAACATCCATGACTTGACGACTCATATCTGCGTTCATCACACAAATATCCGCCGCCGCCGCCGGGATTCGAACCCAGGACCTCTGGCATAGAAGGCAATGTATGTTACCGCTACACCAGCCGGTCGTCGTTTTTGGCTCTGTCATATTAGTATTGTACATTGAGAAGGCCTTTGATCAGAAGGCGTCTTACAAATAGATATATATTAGATAGAAAGTATTGAAATTCCTTGTCTTCTAGGTAAACTCATATCCGAGCGTAAACAAACAAACCATTTTGAAAGAAAAGAACAGAGTAACTCTCCATTCGGACGTAAATAAGGACTTGTTAAGTAACTCTTAACAAAAGGTTTTACAAACCGAGATCATACAATTTCAACTTGAACCAAATATTTATATAATCAGACTTAGTTATTCTCTTTGCATCCGCCCTAAGTCAATTCTGAAAAAAGATGAGCAACTTTTTGTTATGACAGAAGCAAAAAATATTTCTTGGAAATATAAATTGTCTACATTATATTTTTCTAATTATGCTGTGTTTTCATTCATTAGGAGCCGCGGGAATATGAAAGAACTATGCTAAGTTTAATAAATAATATTTTTAGTTCAAGAAAAAAAATTTAAGTAAGCTGGATTCGTACCAAATAGCAAAATTAATAGCTATAGTTTTTTTTTTTTTTTAAATAAAATCACTTCGTAGAATTGATGGCAAACACAATACTCGTTACTGTTTCATCTCCTACGCGAAAATATTCGAAAGCCACATTTGATTCCTGAAACAAAATTTATAACCTGTTTTCTCTCAAAAGCCGGATTTAAAAAAATAGCTATTTATCGACACGGAAAGCTTTAAAATCTGAACAAACCCATTCATCGAGCTTAAATAATTTATATTTAATAAATGAATTCAATTTCCGTCTTACAAATAGACTGTATAGTAAGAATTCTCTTGACGCTCTTGTTACTACTTCTTTTGATATAAAAGCGAGCCGAGCGAGCGCTAATCTTATAACGGCTCGTTTAACATTTTGTATTCCGTTCAAGGGATAGACGGTGAACTCTACTAGAAGGGACACTGCTTTGTTTGTTTACAAACTGGAGATTGCATCGACCTTGATTTTAAAGAGACTACATTTGTTATTTTATTTCAAATGATTTTATGTGATGTAAAACAGTTTTTGGTATATTTATAAGGCAAATACTCAACCATTCAGGTTTGTGTAAGGAAAATACTCATGGAAACTTGTGTAGTAAAAAGGTAACTGATCCACCTTTTCACTTCATTTCTACCACTACGTAATAAATAAATGTTTTATTTTTTCAGAAAAGTTTGACTTAACGTACAACATTTATAAGCTTAAAAAATTGCATTAAATTGAAACAAAAAAATCCTGTGAAGCAATATTTATTCCTTTCAAATTCTTCTTCAATCACAAACAAAAGAGATCAGATCCATAATAAAATAAAATTCGTATGCTCAAGTATTTTAAAGACATCATTCAGAATACGGATATAGTTGCATACTGTTGTGTTGTCTCAATGAGAAGCAGAAGCATTATTTTATATACACTTTATTGCATATTTACAAAAGAAAAAACATATATGTACAACAGGAAATAAAATTATTCAACAGTAACACAATTGGCGGTCTTATCGCTAACAAGCGATTTCTGCCAGACAACCAGGTTTTTTCTTTCTATGACGGATTCTTATTTCTATGACGGATCTCTCAATGATTGCACTCGAAAGAAGGGACACACCCTTCTTTCAAGTACTTATCTTTATATTTTATCTAAAACCACGATCTCACGGGCATAAAAACTTGAACTTTTTAAGAAGTGTATGCGACGGGATTTTCAACCTCGTGAGACGGTTTTGCTGCTAGGTTATGCTGAAATAATATATAGAGAGACATAATATTGGAAAACGTATATTTATTTCGTTTTTCTAAGTTTTTAAAAAGAAATATAAATTTAACTTCATAATATCTGCCTAAATTAATGTTTTTACAGCAATAATATTTCTGATCCGTAGGTCAATCAATACTGAAAACTTTTTCACGAAATTAATATAACTTTTGTAGTAGGTATGGCTATATATCAGAATCCTCATTTATAAGTTATTCAGGCTTCAGACTTCCGATACTTACGTATACTACGTTAAATTTTATCGACAAAATACTATACAAAGGGGGGTCGCAACCCTCACTCCTCGGAAAGACAGCCATTTTAAAATTTAATATCTCGTACTTCTACGAGTTCACTGAAACTAATTTTCACATTTTTATGTTGCCCCGATACACAAAAGTGGTCTTATTTGAAAGATTATGTGATATTTGCTAGTATTTAAAGTAATTTTTATTAAGAGAAATTGCAAAATAGTTCATGAAATTCTTAAATATAACCGAAAAACTTTAAAAAATTCAATAAATTTTTTAGTTATTGTGCGCTACCTAAAAAAACCAGCCCCTTAACATATCGTTTTTTTTTTTTTTCATTTTATTTGTTTGCAAGGACCTATGCTAATAAATAAACATCACATTAGTTTTGTAATTTGGGCTAGTTTGGTAAAAATTACAACAAAATACACGACTATTAGGTTGTACAAATCAGCCATAAGCGTGCGAGTGTGAGCGGATTTATTTTTGGTGTTTTAGTTTGTATTTTTAAGGATAGTTCGGCGGGAGTGAGACAAAATCTATTTCTTATTATTGTTAAATTTTTACTTCTTCGTGAACTTGATGTTAGGTGTTCCTGGTATTATGAACTTAATTTAAAAAATATCGACAAAATATATCGATAAACTCGTAACTTTAATTCCAACCTTGACGCAGTGGGTGTACGGGTAAATTCGAATAACCCATCTACCCACTGGTGGGTGACGACGGTCGGTGGACGGGTCACGGCCCTAAAATACAGTAATTGTTTAAATTGGCCGCCATTATTCTGAATGCAGGCGGTTGCCCTTAATCCGACTTGTTGCATGGCTCTTTCTGGCTCTTTTTATCATTTCTTTATCATTTCTTAGTTATTCCGCTGTCGTCATCTGAAGATGACGCCCCAGCACATATTTTCCGAAATGTGAGTGCTCACACATTATTCATCATGAATCTGAAGACGCAGTACGAAGGCTTGGCCCCGCGGTCACCGGATTTAACTCGACTTCTTTTTACGGGGAACAATTAAACAGAAGATGTGTCGGGAAGTCCCGGACACCAAGGAGGAGTTCTTCATAGGATAATGACGACAGCAGACGAACTAAGAAACGAATAGAGCCACTCAACAAGTTGGATTAAGGGCAACCGCCTGCATTTAGAATAATGGCGCGCACTGTGAATTGTTCACTGTAAAATTTTAGAAGAAGAAGAAGTAAAAATTTAAGAATAACAAAAGAAAAAAAAATTTAAGAATTACTAACAATAAGAAATGTAGTTTTTTCACACTCACGCCTAACTATCCTTAAAAATACCCCTCACACGCGCACGCTTATGGAATGTTACTCGATTTGTACAACCTAATAGTCGTGTATTTTGTTGTTATTTTGACCATATTAGCCCAACCCAAGTTCATTACTAATGTGATGTTTATTTGTTAGCATAGGTCTTTGCGAACAAATAAATGGAAAAACGATATATACTTAGCACACAATAACTGAAAAATTTAGTGAATTTTTTCCAAGTTTTCGGTTATACGTATGAATTTCCTTAACTATTTTCCATTTTATCTTAACAAAAATTACTTTAAATGCTAGCAAATATCATAATCTTTCTATTGTGTACCGGTGCGACATAAAAATGTGAAAAAAAAATGAGTTTCAGTGAACTCATAGAAGAACGAGATATTAAATTTGAAAATGGCTGTCATTCAGAGGTGTGAGGGGTGCGACCCCTCTTTGTATAGTATTTTGTCGATTAAATTTAACATAGTATACGTGGGTGAAGTACCGGAAATCTAAAGCCTAACACACTGTATATCGAAAGTAGACACGTCGAATAAAACTCAAAAATTGAAACTCTTGAAAAAATATACAAAAACCCAACTTTAATGTAGCGCCGCTTCCAGTAATAAATGCACAGTTATCATGTTTCCGTCCAGATTTTTAAAGTAGAATGAAAATTCGCGGCTGGCTTATCTTGCTACACCCCCTTGCCGTAGCTGCCCTGGTAGATCATGTATTATTCATCATCTTAGTAACAACTCCCAAAACACCGATTTTGGTTCGAGTCCATTAAAACCCTGTAGAGTGAATTTAAATGTCAACCGGGCTTAGGTAGGCGGTTTATAAATTTATTCCATCGGTCATTTTATTACACAAACTGGAGAGGGAAATACTTCTACCTAGGAAAACTCGGTGTGCTATTTTAAATATGACGAACTGAAATACGAAAACCAACGAAATGAATACAGTTCAATTGTTTAAAATTATGATCTCCTATTTATTGAAATAGAATTGAGCATTTTATTTTTCACGTAATTGCATAGAGTTCGCAAACTGCGTGAAATCCATTTTTGTATGCATAATAAGATCTAATTTCTGTATTTTTCTTATGAACTACAAAATAAACTGGAAATTATTATGACGACCGGCTGGTGTAGCGGTAACAACATTGCCTTCTATGCCAGAGGTCCTGGGTTCGAATCCCGGCGGCGGCGGATATTTGTGTGATAAACACAGATATTAGTCGTCAAGTCATGGATGTTTATATTATGTTTATTTAAGTTTATTCTAATAAAAAATATGTATTTATTCAATATGTATGTTTATATATTTCTTAAGTATATCAGTTATCTAGTATCCATAACACAAGTTCTTTAAGAAACTTAATTTGGGCTAGATAATGTTGTGTGAGTGTCAGAAATATTTATTATTTAATTATGTTTTTTTTCCTGGGAAACTGTTTAGCTGAATACTTTTTAATGAAGTCGCGTATACCATCGGAATTCAAGGTGGTTATAGGGGACAAAATAAAGCCTTAAAACATTCCTCTTCGTGAATTCCTTCGTGAAAACTAGGCACTGCATCAGCTGAATTATGTAGCGAGCGACGCTCAGTGAACGTTTAACATTCAAGAGGAGCAATCTTTCTCCCGCTTATTAAACAGAGCAATTCTTACTTATACGTATTTATTATTCTTGGAAGGAGCTTATTTTCTCTTCATTACCCAAATGTCCCTGAAGATTTGGGACCTAAATTACGAGTTTATTAGCGTCATCCATCCTAATATATGAAACCGAATGAAGTCATCTACATTTTTCGTTGCCTCTTACACGGGCTTGTCAAAAGATATGCCGCCATCGCTCAACCAGTCATAAGGGAGTCAACGCTACGTCATCTTTATTCTTTCAAAAGACGCCTTTAGAGGATTTTCTTACATTCGTTCAAATAAATCTTCTGAAAGAATTTATGATCCCCAAAAGCAAAATGATGGATATAAAAAACGCGTTCACTTTTTTCTTAAAAGGTGCGACGTTCGTACGTGTCTCTGCGACGGCAGCAGGGATATATAGACACGAAGAGGTTGCGTAACCAAAGCTTTACGCAGAGATTTTAAGGTTACATTACAGTGTAATGTGGTTAGCTTGAATTTGCAACGTGAATTTCTACCGTATCATTCAGACAACAAAGGAAAGTAAATTGAATTATTTCACTTGACACTCACATGTTACATTATTGTGAAGAAATACTTATTTCATACAAATTTCTAACTGAAGATGCATGTAAACTTGCTCTAAGAAATTTCCAGCCCTGAGATGTTATTGTTTAAAGGTCTTTATGATCAAAATGTGTGCTTCTTTTTATGATAAATATCACTTGATTGAGAAGTATCACACACTTAAATTTAATTTTATTTAAATTCTAAATCCAGCAGCCTCATAAACTTCATCACAATCACAATAAATACAAGAATGTCTCAAGCTTTTATTTGGAACTACACAAACCTATCAACGAATGCAGAGCATTAAAAAAACCGACTTTACGTCAAAACTTTGGCTTAGTTGAGAATGTCATGAACAAAACGTTCTCCGAAATCGTACATAGTTTTTCAAAAGTTTGAAATTTTCAATGAAGTACTCAACCTATTTCGATGAAATTTAAATGGGACCGACTATGAAGTATCCTCTATCATATGAAACAACAAATTTCAAAATCAATTCATAATTGTCCGAAATATCGTGTAACAAAGACACACAAGAAAAGGAACATACAGACGAACTGAGAAGCTCCTACGTTTTTGGAAGTCGGTTGAAAAAAAAAATTTTTACAGGCGGCAATATCTAAACTTCTGTAAGGTGCTACAGTAATTTGTATTCTGGAGACAATACCTGGTAACAAGGGAGTATCTTAGTAGAAACCAAAACACCCGGTTATTTTGTTAAGTATACTAGCAGGGAATCGAATCCACTTCCTCACGTACTACTGCACGAAAGTCACTGAAGAATATTTTCTCCTTATACTGTAGTGTACACGTCAGTTGTTAGTTATTTATATAAAGGACATTTATATAGTAAAAAGAGTTACCTATAGAATTATTCGTGCCCATTTCCTTCTATACTCTGAAATTAATTTTCTAAGAAAACTTAATTTTATATCTCTGAATAAAAACGGAAGAGTGTTCACCAGATTAAAAAGTTTTATTTTCATCGCCACTAATGGATGAATATCAGCTGCAAAAAGGAAAAAAAGCACTGTTCGTCAAACCCTACTATAAAAAAGTAACGATTGTCTTCAGAATTCGAACAAGTAATAATAATCTAAGACTGCAAAAATTCAAAGACCTTTTTTCCATTTGGGACTTATTTAAAAAAATACTGGTGAAGAAATGACATAGACAAGGCTAAAAAAATTCCCATTTAGCTGTCATTAACTAAAATTCTGCATCATGTAATATTTTTCAACATGCCATAAAACATACATCGACTTATTTCCCTTGCTCATATTTATCTTCAATTACAATTTCGTGATTATACAACATCTATCTTACAAAACTCACCGAGAACGCTTTTAGAAAAACCAGGCACTGAATAATGCCCTCCATGGTGTCACCGGTGAGACAGAAGGTGCCTGTCAAGTGGCGGCCCTTCTTGTCGCCGATGGCCGGGGCGGCGGCGAGGCTGGCGTGCACGAGAGCGCCGCGGGGGCGCGCGTCGCGAGTCGCTCCTAGCACCCCAGGCAAGGGGGCCCCCTCCATTAACCGAGTCAACGGGTCCATCCCGCGCTAATTCACTTTACACAACACCACACATGACACAAGTTTAGTTTTATGACACTAAGTATGTTACTTTTTAATCGTTACCAGGCCGCACACACAGCAGAAGGAGTTAGCATGTGTCTATGTCAACACAAGATGATACTGAACGCACTGCCGTGTTACTCGTGCTGCACAGGCTTTTGCATTCATCGCATTTGCATTTTCCATAATCAATCAGGCATTTAGAGTTCATAAATAATGAAGCGAGCGAATAAATTAGCACTGCCGCACCGAGCACTAAGTACATCTCCATTCTTCACTCAATTGGCACTAATTTTGGCTTACATCTGTACCGAAAAATCAACGACAAAATTAAGATTATTCAGGTCAAAGCATAAGGCAGGTGGGAAACACCACGCGAAAGCAAACGGCTGTTTAAGCAATAAAACGAATATTCGCGGTACATTTATCATTTTAACGGCAATCGACGAAAACAGAGGCAGTTCGGGGACCAAGCGTTCACATACATACGAGTTATTGATATTTAACGGTTCTGCATGAAATGACAAACATTTTAGATTTATTTATCTCCTTGAGATGACGATAAAAGAGAATGGAGAATAGAAGACCATTAAAACATTTCGTAAAAAAGATTTTCGCATAATGATTAGGAGCATCATTAAAAAAACAACATCCGAGGCGGCCGCAATGAACATTAAGCGGAGCGGGACAGCCGGCAAATCGGATTACTTCTCCGACTTACTCGCTCCGTACAATCTAAAGTTCGTGTTATTTTATCGTTTGACCGGCAACAAAGTATAAAATACAGATTTTTCCAGACTTCATTTATGATTTTGCGCGCGTAATCAGTGGAGTTTTAGACGTTATGGAGAGTTTTATCTTGAAAGTTCCTATGCTAGTAACAAAGGAGTATTGATTGGTGTGCTGTTTTGTGTCGCTGCTATCTGATCACGTCTGAGTTTCAATCACTGCTATTCACACAGGTCGTGCACCTCTCCAATCTTTATGACTGAAGGGAATAGATAGTCATTTTACTTCGTAACTAAAGTTATTAATGAAAATCTTTGAACTACGGCTCTTAAAAGAAGATTGTAGTAGAAAAGCATAGCTATTAATCTTTTGAACATTTATGATGCTCTAAGATTACAGCGAAATAAGGCAAAAACAAAGCCGGAGTAATGTTAAATGAATCCACGGTTAATTAACCGCATTATATGATTGTTACGGTTAAATACCACCGCTAACGGATTGAAATGTGTATCGCATATTGTGCGCATACTGATGATGCCAGCTTCGACTGGCAAAAAAAATCGGTTGAAATTCCCTATCTCAAAAACAACTGAACCGCTTTTGATGAAACTTGCAGTATACCCTCAGTTGGACAAAACATAGTACAACGAAAATAGAATTACTTAAGACGGACTTGTAGTTCCGGAGATATGCGAACACAAACATAAAAACACACATACGCTTTTGAAAGAGAGACGCCCATTAAATGCTTGATACCAAGGAAAACGGTTATATTTACCAAAACAATTTCATAATATATATATCTGAACTAATCAATTCAATTAAAAATAATGTCGTAAAAATAAGAAATAAATAAACTATTGCAATGAACGGAAACTATTTTCGATGAGAATGTGAGTTTTTGCAGTCTACACACACTATTGTTGTTACTCATGGTTTTTTGTTACATCTAACAAATTAATCGTACTATAATCCAGTGCTTTCGCACCTTGGATGTGTATATCAAACAAATGTTCTGGTTTCTAATTAGCTTGTCTCTACGGGATCCGTTTCCACATGGTGTATTTATTTGTAATTAACAGAAAGTTTCTACGGACAAAGGGGAATAGAATAAATAACCTTTCATAATTACAAGTAAGATTCTGATACCTTATAAATCTATGTGTAAAAAGTGATACGATGTTTAATCGGCATAGTACATCGGTTTATAAGATAACGATGAAAAACTGCGTTACTGTTCCCAGCATTGTTTTAATTACAAATTATGTGTACTGGCGATTTTCCCTGGCTTGTTACGGGTAGCAGAGTATCTGCATTAACATCATCAATTTTTGAATTTATAATTTTCATTCAGCTTATTATGTATTTTTACAATGATAACACATAGCTCGTTTTCAAAGACATTTTCAGATGAATCACAACTTTAATGGTAAAATTTTTATTATAAGTTTAATAGAAGATTGCTCAAAAAATGCTGAAGAAATCGTAAAGTATATCCAATCGCTTACTTCTACTCTGAAGGATCAATTTTTCCAGAAGTCCGCTTTCAAGTATCGGCTTATGGATATCTTAGCAGGGATTTCGATAAATCCGCAATAAACCAGAATAAAGTGAGTTTTGCAAGTGAAATCTCTTGGAAATTAAAATTATTTCACTGAATACGTACAAGAAAGAAAATATAACCCAGTAGGTAAATCATCGCGTAGAAGTTAAAGCTTTTACTCCCGAAGCTACAATTCAACATTAACGCATATCCTAATAAATAAAGCCTTTTATTTAATACACGGTCGTGCTGGGAGAACACAAAAAAAGTTTAATAAAATCATTCCCTTTTTTATTTATTCGGTTTTTGTAGCAGATGTAAATTATTGCGCCTCGCTTCGACCAGTAACGGCAATGCAAATTTATCTGTTATTAAATACACTTTTACTCCAGCGGAAACTTGGTTTGTTTGGTTTTTAATCAATTTCGTAGCTGTTCGATGTGATTTATTAACGAACGCTGCGGTTCGGACTACCGCGGTATTAGTGTGAGACCCACTGTGAGATTTCCGCATTCGATATTAAAAGTGAACTAATTGGATTCTTTTTCATTTGGCGGTTTAGTTTTGTGGGAATATCGTTGCCTTTCCCGTTGATCAAATTCCAGTATATACCGACTTATTTTAGGACGAAAATATATAATTATATTTTAAAATTTGATAAATATAGAATTCAACGGGCAGGGCGCAAATGCACTTAATAATTTAAAGACTGTACGTATACATATTACTAAATCCTACATACCCTAATAACTTCTATTAGGTCACTACAATAGTCTCTCTCCATCTTTATAATACCTCCAAATTTGTCAAACGTGACATCAGATGGTCTTGTAACCTCTGGTGTTCTGCCTACCCCATAAGGGATACAGGCGTGACGATATGTATGTATGTATGTAATAACTTCTATATATTTGGAAATCGAACTCGGGCATATTTCCAAGAAACAAGAAGTCCCAAATGCTATGTAGTAACTAACTACACATTACACAAACTACAAGATATCTCGTATCATAAATAGGGGACCACCTGCACAGAGAGAAACGTGATCTGTCAGAGCCCTGACCTCATCTGTCTCGGAGGCTGCCCCTAGATTACCAGGGAGCCATAATCCATGTGCTACCTGACACGCACACGTCATCTCGAATCTTGAGACATAAATCATCGACCTACTTGCCGAATATGGTTGCAAATGAAATTTCGGTTTTGAAACGTGAAATATCTATTTTACTTTTAGGTACTTATAATAAAGCTTAAGGTTCTGAAATAAATGAAGTCGACTGTAAAACAAGTACGATTTTGAAATCCTTATTGGTCAAAAAAATATGAAAAGTACGAACAAAATATTTAATATACAGGGTGGAATTTTTCAATGCTAATCTTAAAATCTAAAAATGAAGATTTAATGGGTTTTCTTTAATTAAATATAACCCAGTATGTTAGAGAGGTTTCCTTCTAGCGATTGACCCTATGCAATAAAATTACAGGGTGGCATTTTTACAAATTTTAGTCGGTTCGATTCCCGGGTGAAGCGGGCGAATTTTCGAAAATCTTTGAATGCAGATTTATTTCTTCTCCAAAATAAAGTAATGTTTCTATATAGTAAAATTTGCTATCTCTATTATTTAGAGTACTTGCTCTCCATGGGGCATTCAAAAATTTCACCCTGTATATTAAATATTTTGTTCATACTTCTTTATATTTTTAAACTAATGAGAAAAAGACGAACACGTTTAAAAAAAATAGATAAAAGGGAAATTCATTAATTTTTCATCTAAAAACGCTATTGTAAAAGCTCATTTCCTAAGTCAACATGCAAGGTAATGGAAAACACACGTGTGCCATGCAAGTTTCATACCTATAAATAATTAATCTGCTCTTGGCCAGTTACACTTATAATTGTGCAGGTTACTAGGCTTCTATATTTTCTGAAGTTATCAAATATTCTCCTGATTTAACGGCGGTCTGCAGTTTTATCCGCGGATTTAATTCCAAGATGTAACGAAACTGCTTTTTTATCCAGCAAGAATGTTTTAAGATATTTTTATTGCGAATTTCGATAAACGAAGATGTTATTGTCAATATAACTTTGTATACTAAGTTACGTGAACAAGACAAGTTTACCTCAACCTCAATTAATGCTCGTATTATAATATGCCTTTAAATCCTTGTCGCAAACAAATACTACGAAACAGCCAGACACATTAAAATTGATGATCGTTATTACAAGGGCTGCAAGCTCTTTACGGATAATTTCAACTTTTGCAGGAGCACTCGGACGGCCACCGCAATTCATTGTCAAGCGAAAATTGTTTCAATTTAGCTTTTTGTTTGAGTTTAACTAAGTATTTTTCTACCAAATTCAAGCTCTTTTGCGATTTTAATCTGGTACAATTTCTAAGCATACTATAAACAAACACATCCCTAGTAAAGCTCATCGTAGAAAACACTTTCGATAAAGTACCAGAACCGCATGAAAGACTGAGAGGTGGCATAAATTAATCCCCGCATTAATGCGCAATCAATTTTGTTATTGGCAACTCAGACTGTACAGTCGAATATACGTCAAGTTATTAGTTTCATGTCGGCAAAGAGATCTGCAAATATTGACAGCAGCTCCGAATTGATGTTATGGACGTAAGACAGCAATATGCTGTGCAGAGCGGCTCACTGGACTTGCATTTAAAAAGACGCGTAAACATTAATCTTTCGGCTAGACTTGCTGCTGTCTCTATGAAATTCAAGTTTATTTCTATGGCAAAGCTTTAACTTTTTAATTTATTTATTGTCAGTTATTTACCGCTACACAATTTGACATAACTGAAAATAATTTTAATGTCAACTGTGTTAATTCAGGGCAATTTAGGCTTAAATTGATTTAGGGTAATCTAAGTCAACAGTTATTAAAGCTTCTTGTTTCAGAACCATGTATGTTTAAGTTAACAAAGCCTGTTTATTCAAAAAAATAGCAGCACACTATTTCAACCGACTGTACAAAGTGGAATGAATAAGTGGAATTAATCGACAAAGACAGCGACTGAAGGCGACAGGGCCTGTAAATTGCATTTTAATTGCAAATCCCTGCACGTCTGGTACGCTTCGAAGTGACATACAACTCCATTAATTTATGTCAACTTAGTAGGATATTGATTTTATTGTTCATTTGTTTCGACAACATAAATCCGTGGTGAAGGTGTAAATTGTTTTACAATCTAGAATACAGAGAACGTAGATTTCATTTTGCCTAGCAATAGTTTTCTGGTATTCATACAGATTTAATTTAAATACAAGATTATCGCGATATGAAAGCCTACAAAAAACTTACAGTATTTGAGGTATTACCAATTTGAATTTTCAACAGTCCCTAAAACAGCAGTACCCAACACAAACTGCTAACACAAAACACAGCTCGATAGTTCGCCGAAAATAAACAATAACTGGCTCAGGTTGCACCGCAATATTCGAAATGAATGTTTATTTTATTAGGCACAGCGGACCCCAAATAATCCACCGGCTTCGGCAATAATCTTCGACCTGCTCCGCTGCGGGACAATATTCCCTGTGCTCTGAATAAGGGGAAATCATTAATTCAAATCGTAGGAATGACTTTTGGCCCCAACGACAAGCCTCAACGAAGTTGGCAAGAATGCAAATCCAACGAAGAATATGGAACTGATTAAAAAGTTTAATTAATGGTATCAAATATACGAGTATACTGATGGATCTGAGTTCTTGTCACAGATATAAAATAAAGTGATTTTTCGTTACACCAACGTTCCCACCACCTTAATATTTCATGAACATGGTTATTAAATGTACTTTTTACTAAAGTAGTTACTTTTACTTACACAGACAGAAATATCATCAAATAAAACAAGCAAGCTGATAATTTCTACATTTACAGCTAAACCTGCAATTAAAATACCTACCAGTTTGTTTACCAGCATATCGAAAATCCTCCTTTACTCAAATTGCATTGATAGGTATACATTTCAAAATTAGCTGCCTTTTATTAATTTCAAATGATTTACTATCTAGTTGCAACTTATATTACAAACGCGAATGTTTGAGAGATTGAATAGATGATTGTTATGTACAGTTTCACGCTGAAAAATCTTAAAAGATAACTCTATAATTTAACAAAACACATACGACTTTTTATCCTTATGTTTTAAAGGCATCGGGATTCAAGCAAGTAAAACCGTAGGGAAAATGTGAGAAAATGCGTCAAAACAAAAACGTTAATACACATCCTAATCAAACATAAACACAATTTGGTAATCTGATGGTACACTAATATACGCAATATGCAAAACACAGTATAGTGTCTGTTTATTGATCCTACCTAAATATTTATGCTTTCCGCTTATTTACAATAAAATCACAAAAAAATTTCGTGACATCTCAAAAACTAGTCGAAACATTGGCAAGTTATCATATAATCGATGATCGCTAAGGTGCTAATAGGAAAAGTTAAAAAAAAATTAACAAAATTTGGCTTCGCAAGTCACGTTCGAGCACATGAGCGAAGACAGAATCCGTGCAACTAACAGGGTTTCGCCGTCGACGGATACATCTGGGAGGACATCATCATAGGATAAGTGTAAGCTTTCTTAGATTCCCTGGAAAATAGGATATAATTTCACTAGAATTTTACTCATTTCACTGAATGGTTTCCATAACAAAAGATTCTATAAAGCTTGTGTGTTGGTTTAGGTACTGCATTTCTGTTGCTTTGTTGAAGAGTGTTCGAGAATAAATATAAGTTCTGATGAGTTTATGTTTGGAGCATTATTTTTATTTGGAAAAGCACGAGACTAGTAAACATATCGTGGTCTCAAACATAAATATGGAAACTAACTATATATATAAAATCTTTCATAATAATTTTCATAATTTTTTAGCAGCTGTAATTATTGCTAAGTACGACAAAGAATGAAGAAGCCGATATGAATACAGAATGTTCATAAATTTTAAGCACAATAGAAAAGATAAAGCCAGTCTTAAGTTATTATGATTTATTATAATCTTAAATAAAACCAGCGATGCGCTTGTGATCACGTTTAAACTTTAACCACAAAATGTCTTTACAAACTATAGGCGATAAATCCGGTTAAATTTTTATTATTAAACTAAAAAAAAAGTTTCATTTCGATCCCTAATAAACAATTATTTTCTGTATATGTGTAAGTTTTGCCACTAAACTATTTTACATCACGGGAAAACATCTTTATTGCGTCTAAATGCAAATATCTGTTTTGTGCGGAAGTACCTTTATGGTTCGGACATTTCAATTCAAAATAGTATTCCACTATTTATTACAACCGAAATTACCTTAATTCCCAGTATGACCACCTGTACACGATTCCTCACTTCCTCCATATTATGTATCCCTAATCAATTACACGAGTTTGCACCAATCCTACGGGTTCGCCTAATTTCTCTAATGTACAAGTTTACCCGGAGATTAGTTCGTGAAACTACCCCTAGTTAGGGGCATGTTGTACCGTCGACGCGAAAAGCCGCTTATTGGCACTAACATAATGGACTGAAGCAACTTAGTTCAACATAAAATATGAATTAATTAGCAGAGTCTTTCCTGTATCATGATATAATTTAATAAGGATTTATGAAAATTTACAACATCATTAAAATATTATCGCTGCGTTAATTTTCTTTGTCATTACAGAGATGTGAAAGCGTTAAAACTCAAAGCCCGGATACAAATTCTCGTAATTGAAGCCAAAGCGTCAATTTATTTATTAGAATGAAACATGAAATAAAAACTTTAATTATGCTGCTAACGGTACTGTGCTAAAGGGACTTCGCTCTGGGACTATATTTATGGTAATTGTGGTTCGGAAGTTTACAACCAATAGTAATAAACTAGGTGCCAATTATTGTTTATAACAACCAATATACATGGTATTTATACAATTGATGAAGTGAACAATGTTAAATAGGTTTAAGGTAATAGAAACTAGTAGAATGTAAATTTTTAGTAAGAGCTGTTGAGTACTAGCTAGGGGCTCGTTCGTATACATGTTCATGTATAACGCGATCCTAGTAAATAAAGCGGCGCAACGCGTTTATGCACAATGTTTGTGAAGCCGCCGGTTGTGGACGCACGAGGTAGCTTTAATTCGGACTATGATTGGATATTATTATCTCCTGGCAAACTAGATATTTACTCTGCGTGTTATTTCAAATTAAATAACATTGTGTTTTTCACAACTGGTCCTTCATACTACTTTAAATTTCATATATCTACTTTAAGAACTGGTTATACAAATACCTAATGGATATTACGTCAATTGGAGAGCATAGACTATAGGAGCAATCAATGTCATTCCAATATTGGCGGCTTGATGAAGACGGATGGCTCTCATTGACACACGATCAGCGACAACATGGCTATATGTTCTATACAACGTTGTGAGCTGGGGTCCCGGAGATTTATGTATAGTTCAGATACTCATGTAATTATAAACTCATGGAATAAAATTGTAAAGCAAATACGAACTCGTACTCTGTCAAACAGCAATTTATAATAGGAATAAGTGCTTGCATTCAATTGGCAAACTGATATCATTATAAAAATACAGCCTAAACGAGTTTAATTAAAAGTAATTCCCAAAATATATATTCGTAATCCCAGACCGATCTCATCTAAATCCGACATTGAAACATTACAATACAACGGAACAAAGAAACTCAAATATAAACACGCACAAAAGAAACCGGTTCAAGTTCATTATCTTTATCAAAGGAAAATCGCATTCCAACAACCTTTTATTGATACAATCCGTGCTCTGGGAAATATATGTACATTTAAACTTCTGTTTTATACTTCAGAGGATACCCTGTCTAATATATTTGGAGATTTTAGTTGGATCATAGAATTATCCCACTTATATTTTAAACATCAAAGTATGTGAAGATATATATGAATAGGGGTTGGTTAATAGGCCTTGAGATTTCAAACACAGATAGGACATTTTTTTTATATTGCTGTTTCTATGAGATCGTGGTCTGTACTGGTGTACTCTAGCTGTCATTGATCTATTTTAGCATATTGTCCACAAAGATATATAGATATATTTAATTTGAAGCAATAAATCTTATAAATATATTTATACATAGATAAGCCAGTTAACAAAACGTCTACATTTGCATGCCGAACCATTTTTTTGGGACATATATCACTTTATCACTCCTTGATCTGAAATAAAATTAATTTCTTCCGGGGAAAAGCAAAAGAGACATTTAGACGAGGCCGTAATCTATTTAAATAATTATTTGTCCATTTTTAGCGAAATACTGTAGGGTCCAAGTACAGCGTTTTGCCAAGGGTACAATGTGGCAAACAATACATGGGTATGCTTTCCCCCGGGGCTGTGTGCCCTACTTTCACGAAACGCATAATTAAAGGCAGGAAAGGCGCTCAAAGACTGGGGAGCGATTAAAAAACGAAACGGCGATCCGTCGGTAACTCGTAATGCGGACCGCAATTTGGCGACTTTTGTGCGGTAGACGCCGTTTCGGGTGAGCTCTAACTGAAAAAATCTAGTGAAAATTTCAAACGTGGATTTTATTGAGTGGATTATTAGTGCGAACACTATTTGACCCAAACATGTTTAGTATAAAAACTTAAAACTAATATTGCAAACCTTCTATACCTATTGATAACGTTAACTTAGTTAATGTGTTGAAAACACGTTCTTTAACATAATTAGATTAAGATGAAGAAACAAACATACGAAATAATTTAATTTTAAAGACTTGTATTTAAAATTATCTGTGAAGCTGGTGAATTTAGTAAAAGAAGGGTGGATCTCCACTTCATTCGTACCAAAATATTTCAAAAGGAACCTTGATGGTGACATGACGCCGCGTTGCTGTGTCACGTCTGAATATCTTTGTAAATATGTTTTCTAATATATTTACTTCTAAAGAGTTGTCACATTTATTACCTGTGACAAGCTATCAGCTAAACCCTGCAGATTAACAATCAGAATCAAAGGTTAATTTAAAAAAGTTTTTTATGTCACATAAGCATAGCTTGGATGGCAATATCCATTTTTTTTTAAAGACATACAAGTATGCAATGTCTAGTAATACCATAGTAAAACCGATCCTTTTCAAACTATATACGATTTGAAAATGCTGCTTATAAACGGAAATGTATTTATCCAAAAAAACATGAAGTTATTTTCAAAGAGATAGCTCAATAACTTTTCCTTAGTATCGATGCACACAGAACCGCAGCGATTGTGAGAAAATCTCCTAAGAAATACATTTTCAGGATCTTCACTAAACTTAACAACTGTGTTCGGGAAAGCATTCGAAGTGCGAAAAATAACATTCGAGAGTTGACTTTTACTAGCGAAATGTTTACGTTTCCTTAACTTAAATAAGTTTTACATTGGATTGGTAACATAAAAATGAAATTCTTTTACAGGGTCCCAAAAGTTGTGAACTAGTAATTTCGGGTTTACTGGTCAAACATGGTTTTCCAAAGAAAGCTAAATGCATATGAAGACCACAGATTAGGATTACAAATACAAGGATTTTTTGTGGTTTTGTCGTGAGGCAATGGTTATATTTAAATCTGTCAAACGAGTGGGTTTGATTTCCAATGAGACTAGTAATATGAGCAACTTATTTTTGCTCGGGTTTTTATTGTTTTACTTTAAATTGTTAGTTTTGGTTAAATTTGTTGTTTTACTTAAAATACAATATTCCTGCACGCTTGGTTTGGACCACAATAAAGATTAAATTTCATAAATATTTGAATCTGAAATATAAAACAAAACAAGAACCTATATTCCGAAGACCGAATAACTAAAACCATTTCACCAATATCTAAATGGAAGACAAATAAAAACTGAATCCTGGCAAAATACACACATACGTTTATCTGACCCATTTTTCGTCCACAACACCCACCAAACAAAACTAAAAAACTTGACATTTTAATCAACCACTTTTCCACGATCACACAACTTTCTTTACTACCACAAGGAGTGCCATCGATCCATTTTCTAACACATTCCGTCTGGTTTATTCATCCCTGGTGCTTTTATTTTCTCTCAAAGACCCATTTGCTTGGGAGAAGCACTGAACCTCGCCATTTATTAAATACAAAGAGCGCCTGCGAGTGACATGAACAGCAAACTGGCTGCGATTTATATAAAAGAGTAGGAGTTGAAGAGATGGAACGCGTCGTGAAACAACAGTAAGTATACAATGACAAGTAATATTAGACACTAAGTAGTAGGGATGCATTAGAAAATTGTGTACAAGGGAATTCTTTTCTGTTTAATCCAATTTATATACCCTTTCCACAAAAGGAGATGTATCTTTGCGAGTTTATATTAAAAGTTCTTGGGTCTTGTCTGCTATTCTTTAAAATATAACAAACAAAAGATTTCTAAATAATAGGAGCCTTTTCGCTTAGGGGTTCGTTAATACAAAATCCCTGTATTCTTAAATTTGATGTCTGTAACAATTACGTAGTTAATTAAAACTTTATATTTAGCTGTATATAATCTGAAAAAACTAATTGAGGGATATTTTTCTTCAAAAGACATATCAATCGTCTATACCTACAAAACTAAATGCTCAATCCACTTTCACATTATTTCTACAGGTGCTTAAATCTCACAAATTTAGCTCAGTCATCTCCTGTGAAGTCAATTTCCCCTCCCGAGAGTATACGAGTATATGCTGGTCTGATGATGGAGTGATTTCGGAAGTAATCCATCTGCTAGCTAACTTTCTTGTTGACGACTATATAATGTCACAAAATCGCTCTTGAGGCTACGAAGTAATATTTTTGAACAAAAACTTTCTTTAATTCAAAGTTTGTTATGTTAAAAAACGAGACGACAAAATTGGCTGATGTGAAAGAAAGTTGTTGACAGCCATCATTTAGTTATTATTATATTTTTGACATTAAGTTTACCTTGTTGAGTGATATTACTTTATATGTATAGAAGAAACCAAAACTATTCATTAGCGTTATGATGACGATTATTATTTACATTAACATTAAAAATAAATAAAGACTTAGTTGCTAGGCGATTAACAGCAAGGTTTCTTCGTTTAATATTAGTTTTAGACTATTTCTGTTCTAGAAAACTAACTCTAGCAAGGTATCGTCTACAATGCTTCACACATTCGTGTGTGCCCCGTATGCAAATTATCCGCTACTTTGGTGGACATAAACCAAACAGACTTTAACTTTGTCTTTATAAACAGGTTTTTCTGCAGCTTCATAAGTGTTTTTGTAAGCGATTGGCGTTGAAGGCTATATTTAGTAAAATTATTCCAATTTGAAAAATAAAATATTTTATCTACGAGTAACCGCAAAATTATCGGGATAAGGCTGAAGGAAGGTCTACTTATATTAATAGATTATGTTTACAGTGCCCAATCTGTTGAATGTTATCAGATTTACAATGGTCATGACCACAGTTAAGAATAAGATAGATAATTGTCAATCACCAAGTAGCATTGATTAAAGATCTATTCAATGAGGAGTTTTCAGTCTACGATAAAAAAAAAGTAGTTCACTTTTCAACATTAGATGGCGCTGATCTAACTCAGGTGTCACCTCAAGTACCAATTTCAGTACCGTACCTACGTGTAATAATTATTAATATACTTCATGTAAAGAAAAAACGCTGCAAAACAAACTAGGAGAATAAAAAACAATGAAATGTAATATTATTAATTTGAAGGTTATGGAAATCAGCAAGAATTTTATCTCTACGATCAGTTAACTGTCAACAAAGAGGATACGATATTGACATTGACTCTTCAGTTTTGTTCATCGCCATCTAGTATGTATTGAAAAAACTTTAAAAAAAAATTAAACGAAAAGGCCTCATTAAACACGTATGTATGACAGACAAGGTAACAACGTGCCAAATAAGGACAATCCAGATTTTATAAAAATGAACAAACCGCATTAACATAATCGAAAATTTCCACATAATACACGTAATAAGTTTTTTGTGTACCCGGATAGCATAAAATTGAGAAAACGTCTACGGATAAAGACTTTACGGCCTCCGGGCTGGCGTAAAGTTGAAAAATGTCAGCGGAGTGGGCTTATACAAAATTATCGCCTTATGGGACTATATGAGAGATGCATATTTCATACCGAGGCGTTTAGCTTTTGGCCTCGTGTTTTGTAGACATCCGAGTTTGCGTGAGTTACAACCTTACGTTTAGTTCTTATTTACGTAGAAAGAAAATAAAGGTTTTAAGGTTTGCATAACAAAATATTACGGAACGTTTAGATGTAATAACGATCTGTGAAGAGTCTATTTTTAACATGGTGTTTTCCTCATGTCTAATAGATCGCAAACGGTTTTGAAAAATTATGACACATATTTATTTTTGTACCTTTTATGAAGAATGTTTAAGAATATTAAATAATCGTTTAAAAATAAACATATGCTTCTTGAGGCACGTTACTTACTTTGTTTTTTTTTTATCAATTTCTTATTATTGTACGTCATTTTGATACTTAATTAATAGATAGCTTTAGTGTTAAAATAAGTGCGGTACATTTCTTTGAAATTGTTATTTTTTCTTTATAGAGCCCACATTAGACCTCAATGTAACATTAAATGACTATAAGCTAAAACAAGACAATGTTGTCAATTTGCTGTCAAGAATACAAAATACTAGATTTACATTTACCAATAACTGTTACAATTTCGTTTTAGAGATTTTATCATCAACATGACACACGAAACGAGCCGCCTAGTTAACAAATAGTCAATTAAACATAATCACCAATAGACATGCTAATCGTCCCTGATAGTACATCATGTAGCTTGACACAAGACTGGAGACATTATCTGCTACTTGTTAACGAGAGTAGAAGGTGCTGTCATAGAGTTACCGGTTTGCGTGTGTGTGTTAATGACTGAGACTAGGCTTAGAGAATCTGCGCATTAGTACGAGCTCAGTACCTGCTTCTTTACGCAGATAGTTGATGATAGGCTGGTCCTATAATTGCAAGAAAGATCCAGTGCTTTGCCATGAACAAAAGGACAGACAGGCGTTTCAATTGTATGTGTTTAACTGACAAAACACCAGTAAAATAAGAAAGTATATTTTGAAATAAGCGATTTTCCTCTAATCAGAATACGTAAATTGTAATACTCTTATACAGTAATTGCTACTGAGAAAAGACTTTTAAATGTCTTTATTTTGATTTTGATGCCAATTATATCAAAGCATCGAAGTGGCCATTTTAAGTCAATGTATTTAAGCCAAGGTTTGATTTTCCTTTGTTTCAAAAATGCCTGCAACCTTCTTTGATTTCTAATGCAAAATGCGGATGATCCAATACCAAATCCAGCTTGCCACCACTTAGATAATCTTCCCTAAATCAGAATGACTACGATAAGGGAAGTTCTACAGAGCAGCTTAAACAACAAAGCTTCGGGTGAGGTAACAACTTTGGATTTAAAAGCCGGTTGTACTCTTTAGCATATAGAGCCTGCAAAGCTTTTTGACTGAGAAAGTGGTGTTATATATTTTCGAAAGTGGGATTCGACTGGTTAAAACAGTTTGTATACAACGGGTCCCTTTAGACAAAAATACACACGGTACCCAAAGTAATAAGTCATAAAATGTACAGATAAACATATATCAGCATTACCACTAATCGAGTTTATTATATTTGTGATGTTAAAAAAAGTGTTAGTTTTGCGCCAGAACCTCTCTAAATATCAACATACATACATACATAACTTCACGCCTGTAACCCTTATGTGGTAGACAGAACACCAGAGGCTATGAAGCTATCTGATGTCACGTTTGACGAATTTGAAGGTACTATAATGATGGATAGAGACTATTACAATGACGGGGGGTGAGCCTATCGCCCATTAAACCAAACCTCTGTCCCTTAATATAGTATAATTTTATAGTATGCCCGGGAAGAGAAGCGGCTGGCAAATTTTATGTTTTTCTTTCGCTCACAGTCCAGCATGAAAATAAATATCTATAATAAATATCAATAGGTATCAACAAATAATAAAATTTTGCTAAATAGGCATTATGAAAAATATCAATCAAATGACTGTTCAGTATTAAATCTAATCAATTATATATATAATAAGACTACAAAACAGGTTTAATTTACTAATAAAAAAACGCGGCAGTACAACAACAAAGCCAGATTAACCGGGTTATAGTAGTTTTGATGCATTTCCGCAAAGTAACTCTTGATTCAATCAATTACAACATTTATATTAAATTACTTTCCATTATTTCTATCAATAGTAGTTTAATATAAATTGATGGAGTGTGTATACAAAAGCCATACATATTGTAAATTGTCGTCCTCAATACAATCGCTCGGAACACAATGAGAAACTGGGCCATAATACTGTGTACTGTCGTCCGCCGCACAGTCGTGCATATTAAACTTATATCAAGGGCTCAAGTGTTGACGTTGCTACAATATATTCATAATGCATTGCTTTTATATGGGAGTTGTATGTAAAATCGACATAAAAATAACTATCATCAAGTATATTTTTTTTATATGAATTACAGAACAGGTAATTTTTTTTGAGAATATGCATTATTACACAAAAACATGTATAATCCGAGAAAATATAAATTATATTAATTGGAAGTAAAGCTCTTTAATCGTAATTTACAAAAAGATTATTTCCCTATTTAAGAACTACGAAAACCATCCGTAGCAGCTTATCACGTTTGTAGCATTCCGTAGTCTTGATAAAGTTTTTGTAGACTTTTTGCCCGTTAAAGCCAATACATCTCCAACTACAACGATTATGTAATGAATAAATTTTAGCTTGATTCAGATTCATCATTTTCGAGTGGAATCAGTAAAAACCAGTATTGGCTAACAAGAGTGGTTTTTCAATTAACTCCATTTCACCAGTTACAGTATTTTTATCGGTAAGCGATCATATCCAGACTTTTTGTGAACATGACATGTGCAAAAACTTGTTTTTCACAGAGTTATTATAAAGGATATTTTCATCAACTCGTTTCCAGTTACGAGAATCTGAAAACGAATAGATTTTTCTGGATATTTATGCTTCCAATATATTTGTTTACGAATTGTTTTAATTCCAAAAAGGTATAAGTATTTGTTTTTTTGAAAACCTGTAGAAAAAAAATATTTTGGTTTTTGAGTTGCTGAATTTTGTACTACGTTCACCATCTTTTTTATTCCTATATTGATGAATTTAATGATTAACTAAAATCTATGAATCAGAAAGGTTATAATATGTTAAATTATATAGACTGTACGGAGGATGATTTATTTCTTCGAAGCCACAGTCCCGCACAGCAGCCTTCGCCACGCGGGCCGTGTGAACCGGCGCGTTGTCGTGAAGCAGCAACACCCCCGCTGCGAGTGTTCCTCGCCTCTTTTCTTTAATTGCTTCCCTTAAATTACGCAAAATGGTCGCGTATGATGCTGCTGTGATGCTTTCGCCTTTTTTGGTATATTCTATCAATAAAATACCTCTTGCATCCCAAAAGACCGTGGCCATTCTTTTTCCGACGGACGGGGTGACTTTGAACTTCTTCGGAGGCTGTGCACCCTTTTTAACCCACTGCATGGACTCCTGTTTACTCTCAGGGTCATAGTGATGAACTCACGTCTCATCTCCAGTAACCAACCGGTCGAAAATATTCGATGGATCTTCTCCACAGAGCTCTAAAAACTCCTTACAGCACTCGACTCGCACTTGTTTCTGAGGCGCGGTGAGCATTCTCGGCACCCATCTTGCACTGACCTTTGAGAGATTAAGATGGTCACGAAGGATTGCATGTATGGTACCCACAGATAGATTGATCATCTCAGCTAACATCCCAATTTTTAATCTGGTATCTTCAAGAACCAATTTCTCCACTTTTTTCACATTTTCTTCAGTGAGGGCGCTTACGGGCCCACCGAGCGAGGGTCGTCTTCAATGCTTTCTCTGCCACTTTTGAATTCACTTGACCACTTTTGAATGGTAGACAACGACGGAGTAGAGTCTTCGTAAACAGCAATCATCTCTTCATGAATGGTTTTTTGACTTTTTCTCTGCTTGGTGAGAAACTTTATAACAGCGCGATGCTCGATTTTCTTAATCATTGTGGCGTCAGTCATTATGATCGTCGTTCACTGCAGATAATTAGATAACTAATGAACGTAAGTACTTGAAATTTTATATTTAAACCCTCAGATAGTGTCATTAGTAAATGAGATAATTAGATTACCCACATTATTAACAAATCACCCCGATACATAATACATTGAACGCCCTACGTATATGTAATTTTTTTTTTATTTTACGAGTATTCTTCTGGATTTTACAGTGTTAACTTGCTATATAAAAAATAAAACATAAAAACCCTGAGATGAAGGGCTAACGGACAAGCATAAATAAACGAGGAAGGCTTAGCAAAGAAAACCAGTTCAGCGACACGTACGATTAAATTACCACTCTAGCCAATCAGTATTAACAATTCATTTGAAAATAAATTATTCATAATATTTGTCAGTTCATTTTCAACTGAGAGTACAAAGAAATCATAACGCACGAGAATTCATTTTGATGGACCACCGCAGAACGCGCGTCAGGCCGCAGTTCATTATTATTTTGATTAAAGCGTAATTTATATGGACGTATTAGCGGATATATTTCTGGCCCGTTGTTTGTTAATTAAAATGGAAACAATAATAGCTGTGAAAGCAGTGGTCATAGCATTTTATTTCAGATTTTTTAAGTTTAGGTCAACTTAAAATTCCGACTATTCTAGTCGTGTTTCATTAACACTTTTTTTCTCAAACTCTTTTCTACAAGACTATCAAATCGAGCACCGACCGCGAGGTTTTAGGAAAAACTGGCTCAAGATAACTAAGATACTTGGGGCCAACGGGTTAATTGCTTTTTTATAACCAAGGAATAACCTTGTGTGAAGGAAAATACTAGTGGAGACCGGATGTTTTATATTATATTATCTGTGAAGAATCGTGTGTTCAATAAAAAATAGCAATGACATAATTTTATTTTGAGCAGGAAAGACAGTGTACACCCGAAACGACGAAGTCAATGTAAAATAAAATCAAACGCGATTAAGTCAGAACAAAAACACTTTTTGGTTCGGATTTAGCTAAAGAAAACTTAAGATGATACCTAATTATATTATCTACTATTTCGTAAATCCAGTCGCTCATTGTCCTTGACACCCGAAAGCTCCAACAGTTAACTAGATATGACCCTTTCCTCGGTTTATTTACGCAACGTCTGAAGAATTTTGGATCGGGTGTTGGTGAATCTGGTCCGAATCAGGGTAGTTTTATTACAAACAAGGGTGTGCGAGAAAATATTCAACACGTACGAATGCGGGATAAAAATCACATCTCAAACCGGTATTAGTATTATAGTTTTGTACATAACCATGATCCAGATTTTGTGTATTAGCAATAGGCATTGTTCATTTTTTTTTATTTGCTTCAAATGAAAAACCGTTTCGAGGAATAAGGTTTCTGATTAATTTACTCGATTTAAAACATTTAAAAACATTGGGGTTTTACAGATTTTTAACAAAATAAGTTTAAATTAAATTAAATTAAATATTTCTGACACTCACACAACATTATCTAGCCTAAATTAAGTTTCTTAAAGAACTTGTGTAATGGATACTAGATAACTGATATACTTAAGAAATATATAAACATACATATTGAATAAATACATATTTTTTATTAGAATAAACTTAAATAAACATATAAACATCCATGACTTGACTGCTACTATCTCTGTTCATCACACAAATATCCGCCGCCGCCGGGATTCGAACCTCTCTGGCGTAGAAGGCAATTTATGTTACCGCTGCACCAGCCGGTCGTCAGTTTGACCTTTATTTAACCTTGATGGCATCAAATCGCTTAAGATGTTGGTTTAAATCAATTTTTGAAATGTTTTTGTTTACAATCCATTTGGTGGCATAACATGACTTTAGCACACAGACACAGTTAATGTTTTTTTACTCACTGACACATGCATGTTCATAAAGTTTAATGTCACTGATGACGTCATTACGTACTAATTTAATAAAATCAATATAAATTTATAGACATACTTAAAAATAAAACCGTTGAACTTAGTCTCTCAAAATAGGTTAAAGATTAATATAACACAATAAAAAGAATAGGTAAAAAAATGAACAATGCCTATTAAATCAATCGAATGCATTTCAAAGTCCGTAACCTCTTAAATAATAGGATTATTAACGGTCTATGAAATATAATAAGAGAATTTTGTTTCGATATTGAACAAATCATGCTAGTAAGTTTACCTAACTCTACTTATTGTGAGTTGCAAAAACTTTTTTTCCGAATTTTTTTACAAGAGCCTCAGCCTCAGTGGATTAAACTTGTACGTCAAAAGCTATTACCATGACTAATGACAGCTGGAGTGATGATATTTCAAAGGCTGACTTGTAATGAAGGATGATTTCTAGCGCAATTCAGTATAGATAGTTCAACTCCATATTCAAGATAAGCGATATTCTCACAATACTACGAGATCGATGTACTTCACTGTTATATCACAGATAGCAGTGTGACCTACTGCAACCGAGTAAACAGTGGAGTTGTGACCGCAGTACCACCACAGTAAGTTTTGTCTTGGTTGGATCACATATAAAATTATGTTAGGTGTGCGGTCGATTCTAAAACTAATGGATATGTTAGCATTATTTATAATAACTTACTCAATTTACAAGTATTTTATTATCGTATTATCTATAATAGATCGTAAAAACTTTCAAAGTTTTAGATATAAAACCTATCAGAAATAGCACTTTGTAAACTTTTCGTTATTCCTTTGAGTATTTTCATTTGGACTTCATTCGACAAGGGGTATTATAAAAGTCCTGACTTCGATAGACTAAATTGGAAATAGTCTATATTAGCACTTGTGAAAATGACTGCCATCATCTCCACCGTTTTCTCAATTTTCTAGTAATTCGCTCCTTGTGAACAAAGAAAACGCTGACTGTGTAAAGCTGACTGTAAAGTTCCATTTCATCCTGAAACTTTAAAACTCTCTATGAATTGCTACGTATATGCTTTTTGTTTAATTTCGAAAATAGACCTTATTGAAGTTTTAATTATTTACTACGATTACGTTGCTTCCTAAGCAATAATGGTCGAGCGTCCCTTCCGGAAGAACCCGATACCTACGTACATCAATTTATGGTGATGTACGGCTTGGTTCTACTTTACATAGGTAATGTAATTAGTTAAGTTTCAGTTACCATTAAAGCTAACGACTTCGACTCATGTTTGTATTTGTCACAAGGTAAACAAACATACGATGTTACATAATGTTCGCAGCACGAAAACTACGAGAAGCCGCTATAGTAATTTTCAAGTGTAAGTACATTATGGCTAAATAAATCATTATAGTCCACGCGTTATGAGAGTAATCAAATTGAGTGCTGCCTTGTTTTTATTCATTTGTATGAACGCCGCATTGAACTGTGTACTTAGGTATATATATGAAGAGGATATCCTTCGGGGAAAAAAATAACATAAAGAAGCAACACATGAGCGGGACATAAATACAGCGATATCGAGTTTCATTAGACGATGACTTGCAGTAAATATAAAAAATAGCTAAGTTAGAATCCCGCGCTCTAAAAAGTGTTCCGTAGTGTGCTTTTTACCCTTGAGTATTTTATAAGTTATGATTTGGCTTTTCTAGTTTTGTAGCCGAGTACTTAACTAGTTTACTCTATCGATTTAGCTGATTTTTGAACTGAATTTTGGTTCCGGTATACACGGTTTAAACATTTTGTAATATTTAAAGGAAAAACAGATGAAATTTTGTTACTTTCCTAATAAATAATTAAACCATTAGTTTTTTTTTTAAATTTAAAGTACCTATTTATGTATCATTCCATGTCCAACAATTGACAGATAGATTTTAGTAAGTATAAGCCGCAAATGCAACATAAAAACTTAAAATCTTCTTTGTAGCTATTGTTAACATGGCAGCATATCGCACCGCACCGTTTCGCTCCTATCCATGGCCAAATCCGTTTGTTTATTCCACAACTGACCTCTAAGGCTCTCCAGACCTGCTCTTATGAGAGGTGGCGTGACTCGCAAGACTTAGAAAGGAAAACCAAACGAAGGGTCCCGTTCGTCGTTTTACAGGGTGAATTATATTTTTGTCCCCTAGTTTCAGTACCTTTCCTTTCAAGGTACATATTTTTAATGGAAAAGAAAAAACAAGTTTGCTTATTCATTCTTACTTAAACGGCAGATACTGATTACTGTTAATTCTTTGATACCGATATTTATTAACGCTTTAAAAGCCTGTAAACGAGCCAAAATTGCATTTTATTCGTTCTACGTCTAAAGGCGTCTATTTTCATCTGTATACAGATAATATATTCCAAATTAGAAAAAGAGAGATATAAAGTATTCTACAGCGGAGAAACCTTCTCATAAATGCAAACATTAAACAAAGCCAAGGCCCTTGAAGCGTAAAGCTTACAATTCCTCAAGTGCACAGAAAAACAAGTTCAAAATAACACGGCAGCCTGACGCAGACAAAACATCATGGATTACTCAGTACGGCGCACAACGCGGGGAGCTTTTCATTTTTGATTTCTACTGATTTAATACATATCATGTGAAAACTATGTTAGTTATGTGTACCTCGACTGATTTTTTGAATTAATTTGTATACCTACTTAATAAACATAGTACGATTAAAAAAAAATTGCCATTATATTTCTTATCGACGATGGTGAATAATTGATTTAACTAAATTGACATATTCTTAGACGTGTTCTCACATAAGTTTGTGTTATGGAGAATAAAGGGTATTTTTAGTCAATTTAGGAAAGTTTAAACAAACCGAAACGTACCCATACACCCGACCTATGAATCAAGGATGCTAATGATGACTGTTCAGATTTAGACAAATGCCAACATGATATAAAAAAGCTTTCGCAGGATACAGAAATGTTTCGTGATGATCTGTAAATTTGCAAACATAATATGATAGTTACAAAAAGGCGAACTTGGCTCCCGAGGGCTTTAAGGCTTCATCAAGCTTAGCGCCCTGTGCTGAGGGCGATAAGCTGACATTGTAACTTATTTTAATACAATTTGTTTTTATTTTTCATTATGTAGAGGTTTTTAATTCAATAAATATGAAGATCTCTCAACAAGAAATTCAAAATACGGTTGGAATTGGCGCTAGAATCTTTGCAAGCGACGGTTTAGAGGAATGAATCATGGAAAAAGCCAGCAATAATCTCTCGAGTAAGTCAAATATCGGCCTTAGTTGTTTACAAAATTTTGTAACAGGTAAATCTTAACATATAAATCTGTTCCGTTACTGACTGAGTGACTGAAAGACAACGTTCATACAGCCATAACCACTAGGCGTAGAGAGCTGAAATTTTAAATTTTCTTAGGGAGTGTAGAGGAGCACTAAGGAAGGAATTCCTGAAATTCCCACAGGAACGGGAATTATAGAACTTTTTAGTTTGTATGAAAAATCTTATTCCTTGAGTGCACAGACGTGAAACTTGGTATAAAGGTTCTTCAATGAGTTGCATTATGGAAGGAATTCCCGAAATTCCCACGGGAACGGCAAATATGGGACCTTTTTATTTTGTATAAAAAATCTTATTCCTTGAATGCACCGTGATGTGAAACCTATTAAAAAGGTTCTTCAATGTGTATCTGGATGCATTATGGAAGAAATTCCCGAAATATCTGCGGGGTCGAGAAAAATAAGACTTTTCTGTTTATGTGAGTACGAAGTTCCGGGAAAAAGCTGTAAATAAGAAGCGTGCGAGTTATCAAGTCGGACTGAGCCACAACTATGCTGGTATTCTCGCATTACATGAAGCTAACCATTATTTTTAAATAAAAACTCGTTTAATTTCTAAACATACATTATACTATTCGTTTCCGAGTCTTCACCGGCTTATATCCCTATTCCTGCGACTGTCATTCTGAAAATTATTCTGTGTTATTCCAAGCTGCTTACTCTACTCCTTGTATACAAAACTTTCAGTGTAACCTGCCACAGCAAGCTTTCTTTGCAATATTAGTAGGATTTACTGAAGCACATTACCAATCCATTTATATGTTATGAATAGGTTACCAAAGCCTGTTTAATACAGCCGCAGTAGATCGCAAAGAGGACGAAGATTGTCAAAACGTGATATAAGCATCATGAACCTAAAATCTACCTACATCTCCAACTGTACGTACACATAATGCACGACCATTCATCACTTACTATTTCTAATAAGCGTGACTTTTCAGTGTTGTCGGGTGTCCTGAAACAAATGTCGCGCATTCGTTTCGCGTACCGAAGACGAGGCTCGATTTTTTATAGTAAATAGAAAACGTGCCCGTCGACTTAACTACCACGGATCGATCACGACTGAATGTGAATTAAATTGCACCGCCTCGCAGAAACGGCGATGCACAATACGCCGAGACAACGACAATCATTCTTTCCACAATTTATTATATATAACAAAGAAGATAATAAAATGCAAAGCACAAAATGAATTATGCTGTCTGGTTCGTGAATGAATGAGACAACTATCCGGAAAGATTTTTGTTTTTTGTTTGTTTTTGATTTGGGATAAAACTGTGTTGAAAGGAAAACATTTCTGTCCTTTTTGGAGATTTTCATTTCTAAGAGTTCATCCATTACTTCCTTTTCTCATTAAGATAATCGTTGTCAAAATGTTAAAAAGCTTCATGTAAGTAAGTTTTTTAAAGGTAAAAGGTTTTATTTAATCGTCTCGCGAGAATTATCGGCAGCAAACATGGGCGACTTTATTATGCGTCGTTCTATTATTCCTTAGTTTGTGGGAAATCATTTTAGAACAGTCACTGAACCCGTGCTTGACCTAAATATCTTCTGCTGGAAAATCTGTAATTCCCTCGGAATTTCTACAAAATAAAAAAGACAGACCATGGGTTAAAAATTATGGTTAATATCAACTGAACCGGGAAGTCAATTTGATTACATTTCAAAAACTAAGAATGTTTCAATATTTATAACCGATGCTCCAATAGGTTTACATTTTGTTAGAATCGAGATAATAATGAAAATAAATTTAAAGTAACATTACGGCATAAATAAATGTAAAAAACTACAACATTCTCTATACAGAGTACTGTTATCATGAAACGTCCCGAAATCGTGCCGACTAAGTGCGCCTTTTTTAAACCTCCGCAGAACGATATGTAGCCAGCAGGAGTGGTCATAAATCGCTAGATAACAAGCTGCTCGGACAACAAACTGCCATTATATGTGAACTAAACTACATGGGGTTAAACTCGGGCCTGCGGGTCCGAATCTAAAATGTTTATGACGACTGTGACGACGCGGGCTGCGGTTATCAGTCCGAGAGGTCAGTTGTAAGATTTAAAGTATGCATCTTGTTACTTTACTTTTAAATTAAATTGACACATGAAAATCTTTTTAGTCTGTGAATCAAACTGACGTTTCCATGGAGTATGCAATATAAAAAAATATCTTAACGAAATTGATAAATCTAAAATATATGCCGAAATGTCATAACTAATCAGGATATCAGGATTATAACGGAATTAGAAACGCGTGGTGTTACCGTTCCCACACTGCCAATCATACCGGACCTGAATAAACACTGGTGTCGAGAGTGTTTCGTCTCATATCACTTTATGTCATCCTGGTAGCACATGGGTGCGGTAGCAATCGCGAGGCACTCGCGTTCAGGCGGCCTCTGAAAGCGTACGGACGCCTCCGAGGGCGGGAGATCACTGAAATTGCGAGCGTCCCTCCCTTTCGTCCCTCCACACACCCCTCACAACCCCAGCAGAAACTCTCAATTATTTTATTGGTAAAGCTAATGAGACGAGAGCCATCGACCGGATCGTCTGATATCCATGGTTACATTACACAGTAAATATTGGTCAGGATTTAATTTTGTATTTTAATCCCAGATGATTTTAAAACGAACCCCTTCAATTTATAAACGACAGTATCGGGTAAATGGGTTAATTTTCAAGCTTAGTCTGCTTAGATTAAGTTACAAATACATTTCTGAAGTATACCTCGGTGCCTTAAGAAAATTGCTGTGATCCAACCGAACAGTTCCATAGCGAAATAATCGGAGGTTTAATTAAATGTAGACGTTGAAATGCCGGAGTCAATCTTATTTGTGTCTATAAAATCTAAATTAACGATAGCAAACAAGCACGATCTCGCATCCAGCAACTTACCGCAGCTGTACTAGAGTTTATCTAATTTTAAACTTAATTAACACAGCTGATGGATTTTAGTGCAAGCGCGGACTTGAACTCAACGAAATGTGAAAATTAAAATTAAATAAAGTTTAATTTGGAAACGTTTCTACATGAAGCAAGCCTCTTTACGCATTGAGAGTGCACTAGGGTAAAAAACGCAGATTTTAGCGCGAACACAACTCGAGCTGGGCGGTTTTTAATACACGCCGAACGTGAAGTCTTTTATTTACATATTTGAAATTTGAATTGCGAACCTTAAATTAACAAATTGAATGTTTTTATCTACGAATATATTTAAATATGTGTGGTGTAGCAATACTTATCAGGCCCGATTTTTCAATGGTCAGATAAAAGTTATATCTAATGAATGAAGTATTACTCGACACCTTTAAGGTCGTTTCAAGTTTATTATCACCCTATACCATTGTCATGCAATTATAAAAAAATCGTACGTCAACATTATTTCACCGAGTTACACTTTATTCGTCAGATAACTTTCTTCCGACGATTGAAAAATCAGCCCTAAGACTTTTAATAATAACACCATTTGGCCCCATATTTAGCTGTCTTAAAATTCAGAACTTTTTAACAATATGGCAAAGATTTTTTTCTATATCTACACGAATACGAATATTAAATAACATTATGCTTTAGAAGGTTACGACAAGCTAAAGTATCCTATGAGGCATTTTAGTAGTCGGATATGTGCGTGTATAAATAATAAGTTACATTATAAAAGAGAGTTCCATTCTAAGAGCCTCAATAAAAAAAAATAAAAAAAAAATAATAATAAAAGATAAAAACGTCCTTTCTTTCTTTATTTATTATGTTTCCTTTGAAAACAGATGGAAGTAACACTTTTTTTTTTTCAAATTTGGAATTAGACAACTTCTTCGAGAAACTCTCAGTCATAAGAAATTCTGTAGGAGCATTACCTATATTCATATTCGTTTAATGGAGTCGCGTGTTTCAAGGAGCATCAGAAAACCACCCAGGATTCCGCTCCACCGGAGAACTTTCCGTCTTTGGAATTGCCACCCACGCCGAACTGTAATAACTGTATAGTTTAACTTGGGTTTTAAAGCTTTGTTCAAGTTTTAATGTGCTTGTCTTTTAAGAAAAAGGGTATTACATTCTTTTGGTATAGTTTTAATTGCAATCACGCTGTTTATAGAAGGTAACCATGAATAAGTGAATAGATATAAAAATATTTTTATAATATCAGACAATGACTTTTCACAAAAAACGTGTGCTTTTAACGCTCCATATAAAATTCATGACTAGTGCTAAAAGAGAAAATTGTTTATCCGTAAAGGAATATAACGAATGCAGTGGATGCGCATAAGAAGATATCGTACTTAGAATGCCTATGCGTGTTAAATATTATGTAAATATATAAATAAGAATAATAGTAAACGCTAAACTAAGAATAAATTACAAGTAGAAAGTTCTTAAGCAAAAACAGCTTAGCTCAGATTTGCGGCAATTAATGACTAAAAGCGTATTTTATAAAATATCTCAACATACATATTACATATGTATCTCACAAACTTTGGATGATACAATAAATTTACAAAAAAAAAAAAAATGAAAAGAACCTATTAAATAAAACCTTTTTTTAACCGGATTTATCGCGTATATTTACGTTTCATTTTTTTTTTATAAAAAGTTTTTTATTTAATAGTATGAATCGCAAAAATTTAAAACAATATTATGAAAAGAACCTTTAAAGCAATTGATAAATCTCATGGAGCAATTTGGTAATTTAATAAAAAAATTGGCAAATAGTGTTAAAAAAAATAAAGCTATTTTTTTCCGTAGTAGGTAATTGTCAGTTGATATCAAGTAGGAAATAAAGTGGGCTAGAAACGTAATTAAATCAAATTAAGAGTAAACGGAACCAAGTTTTTCTTAAATAAACCTTCACAAAGTCAAAGTCAAAAGAATCTTTATTTCGTAAGTATTTAAATACATTTGAAATAAGTCACAATTTACAAATTGAACTGAATCTACCACCACTTCGGAAAGTCGATCTGTTGAGAAGAAGTGGCAAGAAACTCAACAGCAATCATCTTTTAAAAATACACAATAACAATTAACAATGTTCTTGCATCCGGATATCTTATAATAAAACTTTATACTTATCCTTAAATCTATTGAAGGGTTAATCTTTTGGAATTTTATTATAAAAACGCACACATTGACCCATGAACCTTTCGCCCTTATGGGTAAGAAGAGCCCTACCGCCTTTTAAAAGTAGTGAAGTGACCCATTAGATTGACCTATTAATTCTCATTCAAGGTCGGCATGGCAAGCGACGACTCTTAAAAAGTCACTTCTCATAGACAGTCTTCGGGTGGCTTTGGTGTTTCAAGGCGAATTTCAATGAGCTTTTTTGATCTTATCGCAAGCCTATGACCTCAAGATGACCTGATGGTAGGTGAGTTACAATTCGAAGACAGAAACGGGCATACGTGCAAACGGGATTAAAAAGGATTGATGAGTTCTGTCCCATACAGGTTGTCTTTCAAAAGCAACAACAAATAATGACAATGACTTATTTAAAATAGCCATTGTAACCATCACAGAAGATGATGATAAAATTTGGTATTTCAGAAGTCTGCATATAAGTACAAGGTGCTGGTGGGTCACTTTCGGAATTGGAGGACGTGATAGTTTGAGATCATACATTAAGAGAAAAAAGTTAAATAAAAAAATAATATTAATTATATGCTGAGTACACTTAACTGAAAGTTAAAGAATTCATCACGCAACGCATGGTTACATAAGCATAATACAATAGATACTTAGCGTTGTTGGTGGTGTGCATGTGGACTGAGGCGGCGCGTCGGGAAAAATGTAGTAAAGTCTCCTTATTTATTTATAGGGAATTTTGGTGAATAATTATGATCTAAATCGACTACAGAGTGCTCTCCTTCAATGTCTAAGTCACCAGTCACCCTGTATAAACAATATACGCATAACATAATATTGTAATTTTTACAGTCGTATCGAATTTTTCGGTTAATTATATTTAACGACGTAGATGTGAAGTTAAGTAACTCCCATGTATATCAATCAATATAGCAGGTCTAGCAACATTCGGTCGGTACATGGATGGGTGACCGCCGATCATTAATTTATCACGAAGCCTTGCGTACTTCGGAAGGCACGTAAAGTGGTCGGTGGACCTGTATACTTGTAATACTGCAGTAGTCAGGGTTAGGATTTGTCAGAAACCATTTCAGAACATATTTTGTCTATCTACTACCAAAAGTACTGGGCAAGCTTGGTTGTTTTATGTTCTTAGCCTCCCCTCCTAGCATAGAGACTCAGAGCACAGCAGTCAACTCATTTTTTATCATCCATATTTAAAGATAAATATTTCTGACACTCACATAACATTATCTAGCCCAAATTAAGTTTCTTGAAAAACTTGTGTTATGGATACTAGACAGCTGATATACTTAAGAAATATATAAACATACATATTGAATAAATACATATTTTTATAAGAAAATAAACTTAAATAAACATATAAACGTCCATGACTGGACGACTAATATCTGTGTTCATCACACAAATATCCGTCGCCGCCGGGATTCGAACCCAGGACCTCTGGCATAGAAGGCAATGTACGTTACCCCTACACCAGCCGGTCGTCGATATACTGCAAAGTATTTATACTGAATGATGATATTCAACACCATAAAATACATATATTTTTAGTAAATAAACAAATATATGTACAAAACTACGAATGTCCAAACATTAAAATACAAAATAGGCATTATTTAGGAAACGTATAACGTTGGAATCGATTTTCAATAAAAGGGGTCACTTAGACCAAATGTTATACTCCTATGGGTTTTGTCATTAAGAAACGTCTACACTTGTTTACAAGACAGTTTATGTTAGTTGAAACGTTGGTTAAGAATATTGTTTTTCGTATTATTTCAGAAATTCATCGTCACCCATCGCTCTCACCGGGGGTTTGTTATTACGGAGCAAAATCAACGCTATATGCAGAACAAAACGCTTTAGCCGACCTAATCGCCTTCTGTCCAGCAGACTTCTACAGTAAAGGAATAAATAAACTTCCATCGAAATGAGAAAATCGCACAGACAATTAATTTGAGTCAGTTCTTTTATTGAAATAAATAATATCATTTTTTTATATTTTCACACAAATTTCCAATTCAATAAGTTTATCATTAAAGATATTTTTGTCATGTCGTTGGTTATAATGGCTACGATTGCCAATAATAATAAGTTTTGACATACTGTAATTTATGTTATTAGAAAAAAGATACATAAAACGATGCATTCAAAACCAAGTAAGTCGGACAATTTTGTGCCGAGTATCGTTTCAAGCATCCCTAGCCGGTGATTACCTGCAGCCTGACCCAGTATTGCATATAAAAGTTAACGGTGAAAAACAATGGATTTTCGTACCTACGTAATTCTTTTTTAAAAATTCGAAAGATATAATATAATATGAATATTTGAAGCCCCAGAAATGTAAATAACTAAAATACTCTAATGACTAAACAGTGTGAAGGGGCCTTTAAGGGCTTAACCATAAAACCTCGGGACGCTAGTTTTACCGATCGCATTTCGATCCCTACCGATCTCCGTAACGCGGACAAACCGAGACTATGTATAATTAATAGAGATAAGGGTTTCCAATTGATTAGACCCTTTAAAGATTCATCGTTTCTTAACTGGGTTAGAGTTTATATGTTCTGTTTTGTATCGTGTCCGATAAGCGCTACATAGCTCATTTTGTTCTCGATTAACTAAAACGATCTCAGATCGTTGACGCAACATTCTAAGGCCCTGGTAACTAAACACCGTAAACCGTAGTTTCAGGTTAGGTTAATAAAGACAATTCAGATAATTTTCCCATTTATGTGACAGCTATTTATGTGACAAATTCTATATTATGTGACAAATTAAGATATCTATACATAGAAGATCACCAATCATATAATGATGCCTAAATGACTACTGAAAATATCCGAAGGAAAATACTATCAACCTGAACGGTGAAGCATTGGCGCCATTTCCATTTCCACCCATAAGTGCCAACGTTGCGTTACGCGTTCGAACGCACGTACCGTAAGTCCGTATCTTCAAAGGCACACCTACCCTATCCACAGATGAGAGATTCAAACATACAAACTTTCATAACATTTTCTGTACTGTACGCGCGTATTATACGCGGCGCTTGCCGCATTCCGAACGGCCATATCGAAGCGCGCATGGTACGGACGTTGCAGTTTCGTACGAAACGCGCGTTCGAACGCGTGACGCAGCGTTGGCACTAAGTTCCACAGTCAGAAGAGGAAGCATCTTTCCCTTAAGATATAACCGTCACTCAAAATCTTTATCGAAACTTAAGCCACAGTTTAAATCTTACATACCGTTTCAAACGTAGAAAAAATCAGCCACGTAAATAGAAAAAGTTTATGCCTGGTTCATAAAATAGACACACATAGACTTATGTAGAGGTGATTTTATTTTATTACTAGGTAGTTGTGTTTTATGAGCGTTTTGGACACGGACCGTTTGCATCGGTAAACTGGAAGGCTGGATCTCTTTAAATATTTTATTGCCATGGGTATACGAACCGGAAAACAGGGCTGTTTCGAATAAAGGTAAGTTTATAGATATTTACAAATCAATGGCTATAAGTTATGGAAATTTAATTAAGTGGAACTTTTTATAGACTTTATTTCTTATTTATTCAATATTAAATTCTATTCGCACGATTTCCCACCACATTTTCGGATTTTAAAAAAATATTAAAAAAACATCAAGTTTGTAAAGACGAATAGAATAATTCGTTACGCTTTCATACGGAAACTGCTGTGCGGATTCATGTGAAATTTTATCATCGCAGGATAGACGCGTGTTGATCCACAATAACAGTATATTCATAAAGTAGAACGAAAGTCAAAGGCAATTATTAAGTTCACCATTGAGTAGCATCGCCGGGTTGACACGTGAGCTGTAAACAAGATGTCAGCATCGATGAACCACGCTCATTTGTATGCTGCTGAAATAAACCACGACTGAGACTACATTTTAATTGATTTAATAGAAAATCCAGAGTAATTAGGTCTATTAATTAGCATCATCTGCTATAAGTAGGTATTTAAAAGCGTTTGAGCGAAAAATGATAATCTGGAAATGACTGTCTACGGATATACATCAGGTAACTTTACTGCCACGACAAACAAAACGTGAGAAGTCGCTAAGTCTACAGAATTGGTCCTTGGTCTCAAGCCGAGCCGAGTATACTTTTGAGTTTAAAGAAATGAAGGAGGTAGTATGACATGGCATTGGTTTACTATTAAGCCATAGGCGTTAAAAGATATCATAACTGTATTTTCTTTAACATCATCAAAACTATACCAATCAATGCTGTCCAAAATTATTAAAATCGTTATAGGAGTTCCTTTAATGTTATTGTCATTTATTCAAAAAATCATTTTTGCATGTTTCTCGCAGACGAAAAAGGCGTGTAACAGAAGTGTATTATATCCTGCCATCTAAAACTAATATAAAAACACAGGGAATATTATTCTCAAGGATGCCTGTTTGTGGCAATTTAAAAAAACAAAAACGTTTTCTTTCACCGGCTTTTTCCTCCCGTTCTACCTTGAATTCGGTTAATAAAGAAAAATAAAACAATTTCTTTGTTTTTATACAAAATTCTTATTATAAAAAATTTAACATATCCGATCTATACTCGTCCGAATTCTTATCTACAAAAAAAAAAATAAACACAATTCAGAAATCCTATTATTTCGTTTTATACATCATATTTGAATTCTGATCGGTTGGTTGCTAATGAATTCTTAGAATATCAATTTTTGGTTCATGAGCGCCGCGCCGATCGTTTCGTATATACAGAATCGTTTTGAATTCTCGGCACGAAGTCAGATAAAATGAAAATAATACGCTTAAATACTATTTTATATAACAACGTGGTACTTGAAATTATGACAGTATCAGTTCAAAAATATAAACAAAGAACCAAACGGAACTGAAACTGAATGACCAACAAACTTAAGAAAACTTTATATAACTTTGCTATGATAATTACCTAAAAGCCCGATTCGGAAAAGATAACTTTATTACCTCATTAGTCGCAGGAACAGAATAGGTAAAGGTGTGACCGGGTGAAAAATGTAGCACATAAAAAAAGTTAACCATTAAAACAGGGAAATTTATTTCCGCTCACTGCACTACAGTGAGGCGAGCCCGAGGAACTTTCCAGAAGGTATTAGTAGTCGTAGTTATGTTAATAAGAAAAATAGCAGAACTTGCCATGGCTTGAGGTTGAATGTCTCACTGAACCTAAAAAAGAATTTGTGGTTGTTTTGCGAATGTAACACCTACCGAGGCAGTAGGCCGAGTTTTTTAAGAGAGTTTAGCGATGCACGGACTTTTTTTACACCCATAATTTCACCAGGAACTGAATCTTTTCATTTTAGATAAACGTTTTTTTCGTTGTTCTGTGCGGGGTTCTGTCCTGCAGGGCTATTCGCATAGTAACTAAATCAACAGTCCTGTGCTCGACGACGAGCAAGTCGCGGAACTCCCAGATGTTACATTAGCAAAATACCAAAAAGAACCAAACAGTTGTTAAACAGTTTGACGAATATGGGCGTGGATCCATGTCCACGGCGCCGCGCCGTTCCACGGCAACGGCGACTTACGGTCCTACGGCGTCGTGCATGTTTGTATGTTTGAATCTCTCATATCTGTGGATAGGGTAGGTGTGCCTATTTGAAGATACGGACTTAAGGTACGTGCGTTCGAACGCGTAACGCAGCGTTGGCACTTATGGATGGAAATGGAAATGGCGCCAATGCTTCACCGTTGAGGTTGAGAGTATTTTCCTTCGGATATTTTCATTAGTCATTTAGGCATCATTATGAGACGGTGCAAATCAATGTTTTCTATAATGAACCATGATGGAGATAATTTTAAAGCAAATATGAAGCACTGAGCATTGCGCCGTGCACGACGCCGTAGAACCATGTACGTCACCGTTGCCGTGGCACGGCGCAGCGCCGTAGAGATGGATCCACGCCCTTACAGTTCTTACCTCAGAAGAACAAACATATGGAATCGAATTAAAAAATCTATTTGATATAGGACGACAAAATAGTTATGTCTCTTTCTCGCACGAATATTCTTGCGTATGAAAATCTGTGTTTTCGGATAAACACTCTGTTTGTCAGTACCGTCGTCAATATTTTCAATGTACTTTTGCTGCCGAATGACGCCATTTTAGTATCCCGTGTTGTTTACTTGTGGAAGTGCCGTTGAGAGATTTTTGTTATCGATATCGATTACGATCACGGTCATGATGCGCGCTGTGTTATTTGGTCACCGGTTAGCCTGTATATGGATATATGAACCGAATGTAATGTCAATAATTAGTTGTTTAGTTCAGTCGTTATCAGTAAAATTTCAGCCTAGTACATTTGATAATTAATGAGATAATACGATTAAAGTCATTCGGAAGTGAATGACTATGTTAACCCGACCAAGTTAAGGTTGTTAGAAAGCAGCGAAAACTTTTATTGGTTTCTCCGGCAGGTTTAAGAAACAACTTATAGATAATTATCGACATTAAAAAAATATCGACACATCCGTCCCTAATCCGCCATGTTTGTTACCCGATTTGTTTACGTAGGTATACAACAAAAGTACATGCTTAGGGCAGTTCCATAGGTTTGTTCTTCAGAGGTTCTTACTCACGCCGCCGCACCGTCGTCATCAGCAACGAGCGCTGGTGTCGTGTTATGATATTATAAGTGAATACCAATCATGTCACTCGTCGCTGATGCATCGATGAACTCAACGCTGTTTAGACGAGAAAAGACCTGCTGGAACCTTACGAATTACACCGCTCGCTACGGAGTTCGTCAAATTAAAAGGAAGATTCTTTTTGACTTTAAAATATAAAATAAAATCATATTTTATATGATTTCACACCAGAGCAACATAAATATCAGGCGCTCACACTGTCACCAGCGGCTGCCCAGCGGCTGCATTCGCAAATCTACATTTAATTTATTACACTCGCATTGTAAGCAATTCAACGCGTATGTTAACGAGACCGCGTGGTTTATTCAGCTCAGCGTACTGCGCCATTACTTTAATATAAACATTAAAATAACAGTATTTTAATCGAATTTAACGGCGAAAATTGAGAGTGACAGAATAAGGTTTTAAGGCTAAAAGTTAGATTTTCGTGTTCCTTCTTTAATTTGAGAGCGTTTTTACACGGAAAACTCACTGAAAAGCCAGTGAAATCTAAAATATATTTTTTACTATGGAAAGTTAAATATATTAGTGACAAGATTTTTATTTTATTAGAGTAGTATAATCGGATTTTACAGCTATTTGTTTTATTTTGTTTTGTCGCCTGAGGTCACCGATAATACTAGCTTCCATGTAAATTATAATACACTAGAAATTCCGGGTCACACAGTTTCTTTTTAATTACGATATCATCACAATTTAATATTTTTACAGTAAAAAATACAGAAAAAACCTTCCAAGACGGTAAAATTTTATCTGCAGCCAATGCAACGTCAAGTAATTTAGTTAAACATTGCAAACCTTCGGAGGACAATCAGCCTTAAACGAAAGCCTTTAATATATACCAGGAGATTATCAAGCACCAGGAGATTACAAAGCAACAGGAAAAGTCCAAAGCAATGGTTCCTACGTGTTCCAACCGTGCAATCCTCTCCCGTTCGCTTTGAGAGAGTGGGATGCAACTATAATTCTATCTCGCTCGTGAGTGCCTCGTAATGGCTCCGCTGCAAATTACTCGAATTAAGAAAGTGAAGTGCGGTAGTTTGTATTTTGACTAGAGATTACTAATGAATATGAAAATGAATGAAAATGAAAATGAAAAGTTTTTTATTCGTAGTAGGTAATTTTATACACTTTACGAACGTCAAATGCTGGATGAGGGCGGCGCGGGTCCGGAAGACATGACGAATCCTGGGGAAGGCCTCCGTCGAGAAGTGTGCGTCTCTCAGCTTATAAAGATAATGATCGCCCATTATCCACCAATGTCTTGGTGATTTCTACTACTACTTCTTCTTCGGCTTTAAAAAACGAAATGAAAGTAGAACCCTAGGTAGACCGAGAGGAAAAGAGTAGGTTACTAAATAGCTGTGAATTTACGTTGAGGTTAAAATAAAAAATAAAATAAAAATATAACTTTAATGTTTTTCGATATTCAAATTAATATAGATAATATTTCTATTTCATACATAAAGTTGCTATTTATATTTATTATTATAAATTAATTAACTAATTAATAATAAAATAATAATAATAAATTTATTTATTTCTCCCACAATAATATTTTAATAAAACTTAAATGAAAACCACACGCCACAGTACAGTTCTATGAAAGCACAATTATTATAAATGCAATCTCCCACTATGTAATCACACCCTAACTGTTTTTGTCACTTGTAAATGATAGCGTAAAACAAATTATACAGCCGAAAGCTAATTTCGCAGCATACCTACAAGCACAAAATTTCACAATTCAAAATAATCTTTCATTAAAACAAACATTAAATTGATAAAATTAATAAGCTCAAGAAGTACCCCATAGCACACCTCAATCAGTATATGCATGAAACAGTGATATCGTAAAACCGAAAAGTCGTTAAAAACCACGTTAACTTAATTGTACGTGCACGCAATATATAACACAAGAGAAAACTCCCGAAATAAAATATTTTACGATTATAACGTCTGCATTGGATTTGAAGGAGCGATAACTTTATAAAGATACACAAAAATCTCATAAAAACTATCTCTATAAACACAACATAGACATTTCGACGATTTTTTTATTTTATCTTATTTTCTTAATATGTTTCTCATATAGATACAAAAATTTGAAATGATATTCTTTAGGTACTTATTTATGATTCGTAACAAAATATTTTATATTGGGCTTAATAACGCATTTCATGGCAAATATTTAACTTCATTGAACAAAGGACGACGCATAATTTCGGTACCCACCTCTAATAGCCATGTAAGATACGCCGTTGGATAGGTCTTAGTAACCTGAATCAAAGTTACTATGGCGCCAAGTTCCGATCGTTAGTCCGTTCAGAGCTATGAGGTCCTAAACGTCAGACTACAATTTTTGTATCCACCTCCAATAGCCATGTAAGATACGTTATCGTTATCGTTATCCGATCGTTAGTCCGTTCAGAGCTATGAGGTCCTAAATGTCAGACTATAATTTTGGTATCCACCTCCAATAGCCATGTAAGATACGTTATCGTTATCCGATCGTTAGTCCGATCGACACCGCCGCCGCTCTGGTTATCTGTTGCACACCTGAATTAAGGTTTTTTTTTATATTTTGTCTTTGGAGATTTTGATTAATTTTATTAGGTTGGTTATCAGCTTGGACTCAGATTCAAGACAGGCACCATATCCGTTCTTGTTCTAGAAGATGAACTCTTTTCAACACACATGTCTATTGAGGCGGGTACCAGCTCTCATACAAAGTTATGCGTCGTCCTTTATAAAATAAACTGATAATGTTACACTTACAGAAAAAGAAGAATATGTTTAGGTATGTTTTTCTCGTAACAAGTAGCTAAGGACAATATAAACCAATTATAGTCCCTGTAGTCTGTTCAGCAAAATAACACTTGATTTTTTTAAATAATTAACTTATACAATATTTTCATTCACATCAAATATTCCCAACATACAATTCTAAGCCAGTATCTACCTATGAACTAATTGCTATTCAAATCATGTAGAAATTTTTCAATGCATACTAACGTACCGCCTACTTCATTATAAAACACGTGACAGCATCTCTTTAGCGAAACTCAGCTTTACCAACTCCTTCTGAAGGAGCTTCTAGGAAGTTCAAGAAAGCTTGATCGACAGTCAGCTGTAAGACCTGAACTTTACCAAACACCAGAAAGGATGGACGAAACTTAAAGCTGTATGCTTTCCTAGTAAACAACAACAAAAAATAAATGAGTTCGGGTATGGGCCAATTGCGTGTAGTTATTACTCTAATACGCTCCGAATTGAAAATGCTTATTAATTAATTGGCCAAACTGTATGACAACTGAGTTCAATGATTAAAATATGAAAAGCGTATAAAAATCTTATAATTTTATTTATATAAAAACCTATAATTACTCAAAAACTACTCGTCAGATCTTCACTGTAATGTAATGGGACCTCATGACAAGCACCAGCTTTCGAATAAAAATAGTCATCAAAATCGCACACAAAACAATAACTTGCATATTTTTTATTATTTTTCAGCTATTGAATATAATAATTGAACAACGTTACAGCCCGTTCACACATGATACGTTTTACTGGATACCTTTTTTTTATCGAAAATACGTATACTGAATACTGTGCTATATGTGAAGTCACCCATACAACTCCATGCGCCATCGATGAATAAAAAACGTATCCGGTAAAACGTATCCAGTAAAACGTACCATGTGTGAACGGGGGGGTTACTGAGATATAAAAATGAATAAAGACAAAAGTATTTTATTCTCTCATGCATTAAAATTTTCAAATTTCTTATCAGGCTCGCCATATTTCAGATTGTATTAATAGATATCCTGATCGCCCACACTTCGGCCGCAACCTCCGCATAGCACAACTTAGGTTATTATAAACTTGAAAACTCACAGACACTTCACAAAGCGGAAATCAAAAACCGAGGCTGACGCTCTCAACTTTACGTAAGGTGCTTTAGATTGTTTTTACTCCTTCGTCATGTTAATTGAAAACTAAGTTTTTCAATAGGTTTTTTTTTTTTTTTAAAAAGCAGCAGTGTTTAAAGCCCTCAAAAGTCCTCTTCAAGTAATTAATACCTTCGATTGCTAAAGATAGTTGAATCAAGCCAGCAAATAAAATAGGCCATCGTATTTACGAATATCTTTTTGCTAATTCTGAGAATTAAATTTAATTATTCTAAGGGTCTTGATTTTAGCTTCAAAATTATTAAAGATAGTAATACTTCTGTCTACAGGGTGACTGGTGACAAATTTTAGATACTCCAGGAGAGCACTCTGTACTCGATTCTGATCATAATTATGTAATAGAAGTAGGTACTTAATTTTTTCACTAGAATTCCCTATAAATAAATATTACTATGTTACTATTCACTTTATATACAACTGAGTCGATCGCGCACGTAACCTGGCACGCGGATCGCTGCCAACGCTAGCGTAACCATGCGTTGCGCAATTAATTCGTTAACTTTCGGTTAAGTTTATAAGTTAAATAATATAATTTTACATGAAGAGGAAAAACATAATTAATAATATTATTTTTAATTATATTTTTCCTCTTCATGTAAGATCTCAAACTATCACGTCCTTGATTTTCAAAAGTGACCCACCAGTCACCCCGTATATATCTGTCTATATTGAACGTGAATTATGCTAATCACTTGTAACCTCACAGGCACTAACTTATGTTAAATATTTTGATTACATTAAAATTTTCAGTGCAGGTGGAATATTAATAAAGAAACGGGCTAACCTACACGCCGTATTTTTAATAACATAGAGTTTCTGTTGTTAATGATGTTCATTCGCGAATGTAATGAACAATTTCAGCGGTACCAACTAACCGCCTAACTTATTCATGAAATAGCTGTGGTAATTTGTAACAATGTTTTGTCACAATAATTTTTATGAAAAAATGAAATTTATCTGCAAAACCTATGTACAATTTTTTTTTCATTCACATTAAAAGTAGTGAAACATATCGAGAAACTTTCGTAACGATAGTCACAAGACACAAGTGACTAAGAAATTGTGAATAGGGTAATTTTTATCTTGATTATTTTATGTCTTTCCACTTGAGGATAAAGATTAAAAACTTTGTTCAGAGTAATGTTAAGAATACATAAACATATAAATTTTATGCAAAGCCACTTAATCTAGCTTAAAATTAAGTTTAAAGCGTCATACAATCGTTTTTTTTTTTTTTAAAAGCGAGGTGGCCTCTATTTTGTTTTGAGTAGTATATAAAGCCACCACCCTCCGACTACAGAACAAAATAAAACAAAACATTTTATCTTGAAATTAGTGAGATATGACTGAAAAGTATGTTTTAGTAAGACAAGGTCTTGTTTTTTTAATATACTAAAAAATCTCACTATCGACTGTCCCATCTAAGAGATATAGTTTTATGCTTTTCATCGAAACGTTGTTTCAGTGATTCATTTGATATGTCAATCAACAGTAGAGTATTCATCATTTAAAACTGCTTCTACTTCCTCTTCCTGTACCATATATTTACACGACTATAGATCCAACTAGAAGGAACTGCGTGGGAGCTCCAATATTATCCGGAAAGGTCAGAACACGGGATGTGGACCAAGACCCCTTTGTAACAAGATATACCAAGCTATCATAGCATTTTATTTTGTTCCATTTATAGTAGCAAACTACACAAACTATAGTAGCAATATACACGGATATAGATTATAAAACAATTCCTAGAAAATTTTCAAAAGCAATATTGCAAATAAAACTCTCTATGTGAACGCATTATTGTCTGAAATATCTGAATATTTGCTATACGAGTAAACATGGCTGTATAATTACACCTATACATAAGGCAAATAAAATTTCTAATGAGTCTGCGGTCGGAAAATAGTCACTAATCAATGGCAACTGCAAAGCCAAGGTTGAAAATCATCAATGGTTCTTTTAATCCCGAAAGGTTATCGATAAAAAGTCATTACTTTCTAAAACTATTCAAAAAATACCAATATTTAAACTTAAATTCATAATTTATACGCCGTGCGGTGTAACCAAGTGTTTTGACTCTTATGAATCGCCATTAAATCGATTTTTTAAAGGGCTGTTACTTAAGCTTCCTTGGTGGTAACCAATGCATAACCGCAACAAACAGACAACTCCAGCTCAACACTAAGCTTCTTCCGGATAGCTAGTGTACATACATATTACATGTAAGGCTGAATATCTCGTGACAGGGAACTTCTGCCTTGAGAACAATAAGGATCGTAGCTTGTATGGTTTCAGTCAATAAAAGAAATAAGTTGAGTTGAGGCATTAAATACAAATACAGCAGCTTATTCAAAGGCACGTTCGATGCGAGAGAGCATGGCACGAATGTTAAACACAAACAAAAAAGATCAGCCCACACATTTTATTCATATCCGATTTTTTTTCAAGCATATTTTGTTTTATAAAACATATGGTATGTACCTATAGATGAATTTCAGGCACGGATTGAGATAAAAGGATGTTCGGCCTATTTTTTTTTCATTCTTAACACGTAATCGTAAACAGTAAGTAAAAAGTGAAGTATTAAGAATTAAAAACTATTACAACAAACACGTTGTGTTCCAGCACTTTAACAAGTTATCACAACTCGCAAACCAAGTTAAATAGGGCAATCATAATTCAGTATAATTTCTGCATTGCATTTCTGTCTAGATTTTATTATATGAATTCTTAATAGACTTTCGTATGATTTGATTGCACCGGTGCCATTGGAATAAAAATAATATTTATTAATACTTACATACATAACTTCACGCCTGTATCCCTCCCTTATGGGGTAGGCAGAACATCAGAGGTTATAAAACCATTTGATGTCACGTTTAACAAATTTTTAATAATCATTATTAATTTATTGGTCTAAAAATGTACGAGAAATAAAGAACCAAATAATTATATTCATTTATTCGTTGGTACATGAGCATAAAAGGGAAAACATATTTTGAAAACGAATGTGATCTGGAAATAAAACCCGTGGTATTGATTACCCAGAAATTCTGAGTGAGGGAGAAATTTACAGCATAGGTGACGCGGGAGACAAATCCTTCATTCTTTTTTATAACATAGGCATAATCTTCTTCGCGATGCATCGCTTGCATAGTCTTTGTCTTCTTGATAAGAATAAGATCGATAAAGGATAAGGAATCATATAATCATACGTATTTTCCAGTTTAAATAAGGAAGAACTACATTATATTATACCAAGAAAACAGAGCTCAACATAATAACCTACAAGGGGACTTCCCAAGCAATTAATTAACACAATCTTCGTTCAGAGACAATGAGCCAGTTGATAACGTAACGTAAGTTGACATCTTATTAATGAGTTACTCTCGCCTCTTACATTTTGAGGGAATCAGTGTCATCCGCGTAAACCTATACTAGGAGCCCGTGAGCGACTATTCATCATTAGGAAGCCATCATTTGTTTGATCTGTTGGTTGCAATCGTAAGAACTAATGTTTAATTGTCACCTGATTGTGATAAAAAGATGGTAAAGCTTTTAAAGCAAACTAGACTTCCCGCTAAACAAGTTTCATGAAATAGTTACCTACTTGCCTAAATATTTAAGTATGTATTGATATAATATACATATATACTAATATTATAAAGAGGAAACCTTTGTATTTTTGTATGTTTGTATTGAATAGGCTCAAAAACCACTGGACCGATTTCAAAATTTCTTTTACCATTACTTAGAAGGATTCTTCCGAATCCGTATAGGCTACATTTTATCCCGAAAATCCCGCGGGAATCGAAATTGCGCGGGTAAAACCGCGCGCAACAGCTAGTGAAAAAATAAAAATTGAAAAAATATATATGAATATGGATATAAATTTACCTTGACGACCTTATACTTCAGAAAAAGTTTTGGACGTGAAGTCGGTTTTTTATTGCTCTGCATGTGTTGATTATTAATACAGCACTTCGTGAAAACTAAACAATTTTCTATAAATATACAGGGTTATTGCTAATAAGACCGGAATGTTTTAAGGTGATGGAGGGGAGGTCATTTGCTATCATTTGAGCCCAAATCATGTAACTCCAAAGTGCAAAATGCTAATTGTTTTACCTTGTTGGATAGCCAGAGAATTGCAGATGTTTTGTAAAGTGCAAGAAAAATTCATCTGAACTTTTTTGGAGAAAAATGTAGTTTATGTAAAAGTTTACTCCTGTAAACTGTAGCTTCTGTTTGGATTCACATTGACCAATTCTTAAGCTATTGCATAGCTTCTATCGCGGCCCTTGAGCGTGGGGGCCGAATCCAGAAATTCAGTAACGAAAAAAATCTAACACCCCCCACTCCGACCGGCACAGCGGTGATACTTTGATTTCATAACTTTACATGCGGGCTTTAATAAACAATCAGCGCCATCTACAAGGAACTTGTGGAACTTCATATTAGATCAAACATTACTGCATTAATAAAATAAATAAATAATTATAATTGCATAAGTTGATAAAAAATGCTATGCAATAGCTTTACCGCGGCAGTCTCCGAGTGCCACACGTCTTTTTTTATTAATGACAAAGTAAACACCAATCTAAAACTGATTTTTTTTCCACAATTGATGTTTGAAGGAGTAGAACTGTATTTTCAGAGTAAATGGAAAAACCAAATTATAAAAAAATGGCACACTTTAGATGTGCCATTTACATGATTTGGGTTCTAATGATAGCAAATAACCTCCCCTATATAGCCTTAAAAGATCCCGGTCTAATTACGGATAATCCAGTATAAAATTTCTTTTTAGTTACTTGTATTACAAAGATCAAGAAAACATTTTTTGTGTAGCTTTAAAAAGTATTTATTTTATGCAAAAAGCCCAGTTAGAGGAAATTGAAAAGAGCATTTCATTTAATGCAACAAAACTGCCGAGGAGTAGAGTTAATTAATCAAGCTGACAATTCATTTTAATAATAATATCACTTAAAAATTTATTAACAACTATCACCATTTTCATCCCATTCAGATTATTAAGCATGAATCAGGTTTTTGTAAAATATACCATGTTGTCATGATAACAATAAATAGACTCTTAATCAGGGACCGGAACCGCTAACCCTTAAAGAGGTTTTTAATTGGGTTTTTCATAGACTTGTTTTAAAAAACCCTATCAATTTGGTAGGTAACCGTATCGAAGACTTACCCTAATTTAAGGCTTACCATATCAATAGAGTTAGCTTCATGTAAGCAGTAAGCCTATCGAAAACCCTATTGAAGGTTACCGATTCAATAGGGTTTTAAAACCTGCAGGCAAATTTAATCTCTAAGAATATCAAAAATATCACCATCTATTCAATCTCGCACTTCGAATTATACTTCCGAATTCAACAACATGCGTGGAAAAGAGATAGAAATAGGCAACCCTATCACAGGGTAAGCGCATCCGAAGTAGTTAACTTTATTCAAAGTGTTACCACGTCGATAGGCTTACCATATCAATAGGGTTACACTTCCATATGGTAAGATTTTGATAGGGTTACCCTATCAATAGGCTTAATCAAATAAAGGGGTTTTCCGGTCCCTGCTCTTAATACGGGAAGCTCGGGTTACGTCAACAAGGAATACTGCGCCATAAATAACAATGTTATTATTAACCTCACCAAAATGAAATGATTCTTGTGCTTAGGGCCCACCAAAATGAAATGATTCTTGTGCTTAGGGCCTCGATTTTTGCGCCGAGCAAGTAGGTACAGAAGGCAGCACATCAAGCTTTACAAATCTGTCAAAAAAAACCTTGTATCTGAACTCTATGCCCTCGATATTAAGTTAAAATTTAGTGGGGAAATTTGACAGGTAAACGCTTGAGCTGCTGCCTTCTGTAGTTCAAAAGAAAACTAAGATTGCACACAAGTCACCGAGGGACCAACTTAGGAAGACATAAAAAAATGGTTTTGAAAGGCAGTACCTCCACCAGAAACAGGCAAAAACTATGTAGCTATCGATTCAATCTAATTAATACGGTACCTAATAGTTACCACAGCCGATGGTAAAACAGTTGCGGTTTATAGCAAATTTTAGCTCAAATTTCTTATTATCTGTTCAAAAGCCTGGGGGGTCTTACCAATTTTCATCACAATAATAACCGGATATTGTATTGGAGGGAAATTAACAAATAAAATAAATACTGTTCCAGCTTTAGGCATTAATTCTAAGAAAATCTAATAATAGAAATAAATGAAACTTCCACTTGATCAAAACCGGTCAAAATAATAATAATAAAAAATTTAACTTATAAATATTTCTAACTCAGTATCCAACCAATAAAGTTTATTAATTAAATATCTTGTTTTACCTCAGTATAACATAATAAGCCGAGCAATGAACTTCTAAGAAGATTGCCCTTGGTTGCGAGCCAATGAAGCAAGCACTGCGGTCGTGTACTGAGAATCCAGAACCCCTTGAGAGACCTCGTCGGGCTGAGTAATCTCCTTGCGAGCGATGTGGCCTCAGTAACGTAGACAATACAATACCCAGTGAAGCCGAACACGATTGCACACAGCATAATTAAGTTACTAACATAATCTGATCAAATTATTTAGGTACGGCATCGAACATTCTGACTTGTAAAAGCTATTCGAAACATATAGCTTTGCTACTCAACAGTAATTACGTTGTTTTTTGAAATAATATGTATAGCAGAACATTGGGCAATTGTTATAAAGAATTAAATTTCAGAATCGCATTAAAATATAAAAAAATCATAATATTCAGTAAACATAATCGTCTTTCTACGAATGCTATTAAGAATTTGAGTAGTCAATATAAGTCGACGGGCTCAGTACATATTGTACACACACCAACGCCTTTTCCACTAACTCATTCGAGTGAAAACATTAAAGCCGTAGGCGTTGAGTGTTCAAGCAGAGCTGAATTTATCAATTCCCGGATGTCCTCAATGATTGAGGTTATGCACACCAACCACGTGGCGAATTCTGCGTAATTATTTGGCTTGAAAGCCACATAGGGATCAATGAACATTGATCGCCGTTGATACTCTTAATTCATTAAATAATAATAAAATGATTATTCTAAAAAACAGTTTTTCTTACATTTTCATGTGTTTTTTTTTTCAGTATTAATTTTTGTGTTAGGTACTTAATTATTTCTTTCTGTTTTAGTTAACCTAAATAACATTTTAATTAAAGCTATTGATGTGCAGGGTATCCTGCACAAGCCATGTGTTTCAAAGGAAACTCCATTATTTTTTGTCTGGCTGCTTCAGACTTGCAGCATAAGAGCACTTGAAGATCCTGTACAGATTGTTAAAAAGCCATGCTGTATGAGCTATGTGGTCTGGATGCTGTATGCGCTAGGTGTTTGGCTGGAAATGCGATTACGGTCAATGGATAACGCTATTGAGACATGTTAACTACTCCATTTTGATCTATTAATTATTGATTTGGCTTTTTTATTATTTATCTAATTTAAAATTGCATTGCCTAATAATTTTTATGGCAGTCTGAAGTAAATTTCAGTAAAATCAACAGCACAGGATGGGCACAAACCTACATTTTTTATTTCCTTTTTAATGTGCCGGTTAGATATGACTTAAATGTCATCTCTACTTACAGGTTAAGACAAACTTTAGTCAAAAATGCGGGTCATTGGACACTGTGTATTTTCAATTCAACTTATTTGAAGTTTCTTTAAAAAGTTATAAAAACTTTAGGGACCGAGCGACTTTTCGAATGTATTTAAAGTTATATTGAATAAGCACGAATTTATGAACCATTTCAACAATATTTTTCCAAATTCAGTCTGCCTTCGCGCTTCGCCCTATCAATATTCAGGTTTTAGACAGTCATTGTTTTTTCAACGAATACCTATACCTTTTCTTTGTTACTCAAGGATAAGTTTTAACTGAATCTCATTGAAGGTGAATGACACACCATTACATTGCATCGGAGCAATGATACGAGTATTTCACGGCAAGCTTTATATAAATAAAATGTGGCTTATTAAAAGGCCACGAGATCGGTAATACAATACTTTTTTTTTTTTTTATAAGTGACTAAACCCGCGTTACTGTAAACTGTTACTAAGTATATTCAATCAACATGTTCTATCCAAGAATCTCATCCAAAATAGATTGTGGGTGTGGGTTGTCATGGCAACACCCATATATTGTACTGTTTCAAGTCTAAGATCGAGGATGAGAATGAAGGAAGTGGAGGAGTGATATTGAAATTCACTGTATAAGTCGCTTGGAATATTCCTTTTGATTAGGTTTATGGCGACTTATGTTCGAAACCCGACTTAAGCGTCCTATGGTAAACAACGCACAGGTAGTTCTCAAAGAGTAACATGTACTTCACATGAGTGAGGTACCTACAGTGTGCACTTCACTGTGTGGCACGGGTAGTAGTGGTAATTATTAATGAAATATAATCAACACGTTTTCATACTATTGAAGTTCGTCTTAAAAGCGAAAAAGATCCATTCGTTCCGGCCACCGAAATCGTCCTTTAAAGTACGGAACAGGAAAGTTCGTTCTTATAGTCAGCATAATTATTACGAAATAAGAATCTTTAGCATAAATTCAGACTCATTCTTATCAGTCACTCGAATTGCTCATTAAATCTAGATTCAGTTCAACGATGAAAAGACCTACTTGTATCGAAAAAAACTTTTGACAAAACATTGCATACTTCTCACAGCTACTACACTGGTTAATTAACTTTTGAACAAACAAAAACACCGAGTAAAAGAATACTTTACATCCCAATTAATTCGCAACAATTCCAATTGAAGCCTACCGACTGGGTATGCTATCAGTGAGATAGTGAACGCGCCCACTCTTGCAGGCACTCGCATCCCTACACTCAAGTTTTGAAAACTTTTAATGATTGGTATACTATTACATGAACGTCGATACAGAAGACAACAAATACGAATACCTTTTTGAAAAAAAATTGAGGGTTTTTGTCTGTATTTTTAAGAATATGAACGAATTTTGTGTCACTAAACTAAAAATATACCGTATGTTGTTTGAAAGGTTCACTTGTTGATAAGCGTTAGGCATTATTAGTTATTATAGGTACACCAGGATCTGATGGCAAAAAAGTTTAAAAATAGCGATTTTCATATGGCAACAAAAAAATTTCATTTGTCACCTGAAATTTTGAGGATTTTCTTTTGGTTTGGCTTCAAAGGACAATTGTCACGTAGTATGATATTTTAACCCAGACCTGCACGTGATACAAAATCTTTAACAGAAGAAGCTTTCTCTCAATTAAGGATCGATGAATGGCGAAAATATTGTGAACATGTAATAAAAAAAAAATGTAATGTGAATGTTTTTTTTTTGGCAATAAAGTGTAAATAAATAAATAAGAACAAGATCGAATAATTAGGATGCAGGAGGATAGGTTTCTCATAAATACTGCGTCTTCCTCGTCTTTCTCTTCCGATGAAGACTTTTTTATGGATGTTTAGTGTTTGGAACCATTTTCAAGTTCTGTTACCCTATAATTAATTTATAAACACATGAGCACAGTAATTGGAGTTTTCATTCACCATTCCAACTATACAGTATTTAATGACACATTTTTAGTGAAATTCCGAGATACATTTCATTGCCACCGGGCATGAGGTTTATTTGGCCATTTTCCTTTCCTTTAAAAGTTTTACTCCAATTTCACCAGTATTACTAGCGTCAATTTCTTTTTTGCCTTTTTGCCATCAGATCCTATGAGACTGTTACAAAAATAATTTCTACCTATTAACCAACACGGGGTTTAATTTTGATGCATGTATGTTCCATAATCGTAGAAATATTACGCATTATTTAAAAAATCATAGCTATTTTTAATATCTTAAATATTTTTCTTCATGAATTTCTGTAAGACTTTGAGGTCCACTTACCCAAAAGTTAAAAAAGATCGTGAAATATTAATATGAATTATCTTATTTTAATTTATTACCCAAAAGTCGGCTTCATTAAATCGACAAAATACACCAGCTTCCTTCGCTACATTGAATCTTCCTTCTCACCCAACCGAAGCCACATGCCAAAACGATACAACAACTTTTCCGAATACCACCTGAGAGGCAGCACACTCGCAAACAATTTCAAAAGCAATTAAGTAATTGTGCGCAGCGAAAGACGGCCGAGTTGTTCTAATAAAGAAATTTCGCGGTTCGGCCTCAAGAGCCGCGCTCTTTACGTGCGCCAGAAGGAGCCTCGAGTTGAACACTTCATGGGGTTTATTTGAACTGCGCTCCCGCCAACTTAAACATAAATTGAGTAATTAAATTTCATTAGAATCTTTTTGAAACACAAGTAAGTTTGTAGTATAAGTTCAGAAAGAGTTTATAAGACTATGCGACGGCGTGGCTGTGCACATCTAGATAGTGGTCAGTCATTATAGTAGGTAATATAATATTGATAAAAAACTATTATGGATTTAAATATTCGGTTTAGCAATTTTCAGATATTTCTAACATCAAAAATGTTGTAAATAATATTTAAAATTGAATTAAATTGATGTTGAATTTCAATGGGTAACTAGGCCTAAAACTACAGGCTGGCACACCGCTGACTGCCAGTGAGACATGACTTGTAAATTTTGACGATGTTTTCGAGAACATCCCATCCATACAAAAACCACTGATAGTCTAGTTGATATAAGCCGCCTTAAATCACAAATAAGCACATTACCTCTAGTATAGGTTTCTTCGTGTCACCTGACAGAGCTTTTTGCTTATTGGGCTTTTTAAGGAATATTTTTTTTGCAGTATGTTATGCAGTACTGTATGTTATTTATTACATATCTTGCTATATATTATTCATAGCTTAATTTAGAATATAAAATTAATTTTGATTATTTAAGTGGGAATGTATATGATATTTTGTAACTCATCATTATTGAAGCACTTGGGAACGAAGTCTTACGTGCACGGTAGTTGTTTGAAATTAATACATTAATGTTGGCAAAAGGTAAAAGAGACTCACTAATTCAGCTTTCAGCTTCAAATTATTAGTTTCAGAAAAGAATTTGATGTGTTGTAAAATAAATCATAAGACACAAATAACCCGTATATCTTATACATTTGTATAGGTACTGCAACAGCTTGCACTATAGGCAGTTTGCACTTAAAACGATTTTAGAGAAAATGTTCAAGTTTAAAACTCAACAATTTTATATTTTTTGAAGTCCTAACTTGCCCCCACGCGCCCGCCGACCAAACGCGCTAAAAGCTGAACAATGAGATCTGAATTCTGAACGCGATATCTGCAAAAAATTCACCAATCAACGACCCGAGGAAAGTTGATTACCGCTCCACTAACAGAAAGGACTCAAATTATCTGCCAAGCAAATATTTTCCATCCCATTTTAATAATTATCGAGTTAAGGATTCGGGAAAGAAAATTGAAGACGATTCTGATTTAAAACAAGAAGGGGAGTGATAAATGCTTTTTTTATTAGACCGTTTTGTAAGGCGAGCCGGGATGGAATTAATATTCAGGCTTATCCTCGAATTATTTTGCTTAATCGACATTGATTAACACTGAAAGTTCTAAAAACGTACGAAGCATATCATATTTTTTGTTATCAATGTCAATATCTGTATTATTCTTTCATATCAGAGTGTTTCTCAGAAAAGGTAAGTAAAACCTTATATTTATATGTCTTACTTACTCCTTAACATTTCCATGCTTGATTATTACTATGAAATAATCATACATCTCTTGCTACATGACGTCAAATATCGAGAGTATTTTATAACAATTTCCAATGGTAGCTCTAGCGCGCTGTTCTCCATGTAACTCGTCTCCGGGGACTGCCAGGAGCAAGCTTAGTTTCTTGGTTCTCAGTATTAATTAGGTTTAGCATCGGCCTGTCACCCGCCAAGCGTGTGGTAATGCAGCCAGTATTAGCTATGTGAATATTAATTGCGACTTAGTGTGACTGTCTTCGCTTTGATGTTGCTCTGGTAGAAGCGTATATAATTGGTAGACGGTACGTTTAGGTTCACGGTCGAATTATGCTGTCTCGGAGGATTAGATTACACAAACCGAAGTTCAACGTCGGTTGAAGTGAGATATAGGTGAGATATACGTATTGGAGAACAGAGCTGCTTGGTATATTAGTTGATCCGTTTTAACAGGAAAGATTAGGGTTCGGTACCCGCTGTGACCGAGCAATGGAAATATGAAAATAACTTCCGCTGATCATGAAATTTTGCAAGAAACAGGGTGGAGATTTTTGAGGTGCCATATAAAATTTAATAAATTTGATATTTGTTATTGTTGACTCGCTTATTTATACGCGGCATTTTGCATGGAATAATATTTTTTGAATTAAAATAATAATAATTGATAATTGATTTTTGATATTTTCTTTCTTCTTATTTTTTATTTTAATTTGATCCGACATTGTATATTTGACAATTTTATTCTTGACTCTGAATTGTATGTTTGAATTGATTTATTTTTCTTTTTTTAAAATTGTTTTAATTAATTTAAGTATTCTAAATTACGTAATTGGACATTTTGTATAATATTTAATTTGTACCATTTGTAAATGCTGATCATACCTAATTTTGAAATTTGTATCAGAACCAGAAAATTGTAATTAAAATTATTCTTAAGAAATTTTTTAATGCAGATGTTGTTGTGACATATATGTTAAATAAATAAATAAATAAAAGAGAATAAATATTTACTTGTTAATGGTGTAACCGTTTATTGCAGTAACCATTTATACGGAACACTCAGTGCCCGAGTCTATCTTGCTCTTGGCTGTTATTTTTTTAAAGTTTCAGAAGTCACAATATCTTCTAAGTTAGCAGACATTAGTTGTCGCATACTTTCGCTTTTCAAATCCACAAGGCTTTGATGTAATTCTATTATCATTTCTTCCATTCTCTATTGAGATGTCACAGCATATCAATTAATTTAAGCTCATACACGTTTACTAAAAATTTGATTGATTGATAGGCTTTCGAGATGATAAAAGGTCGATTAAATAAGCTAACAATGTAACAAGTTCGATGTCATGAGCTCCGATGTGGCGTAAAATAGATTATAGTTTAAATAGCGGCAATAATTTAAGCAAAACAATAAGTTTACATTATTTAGACGCTGCCCTTTACTGAAAATCCCAAATAAATGAGCCAAATATATAAAAAAATATGCAAGGTTAATTTTAACGCATTTACAAATCTTGATAAATAACACAAAAAATAAAAACAAAAAAAATTTTGCTCCTTACTCTACATTTTGTGAGAAGTAATTACCTATTATTATTATGAAGATACATTTTACTCCGAAGTTCAGAGTAAATAGCCTCTAAACAGAGGCTATACCTAAATATTTTTTGTATGGGAAAACTAACATTTTAAAAACTATTAATTTTAAAAAGTAGTAAAACAAATGTTGTTGGGATTGATGTGGAGAGGCTGTCGGCAAGAGGTGATGCGCTAATTAAAATAACGGAAATTAAATTCCTTCAAATACCTACCTAGCTAGTAGAAATAATTCTCAATTTATTTTTATTACTTAAACAAATCTATACGAATATAATAAAGCTGAAGAGTTTGTTTGTTTGTTTGAACGCGCTAATCTCAGAAACTACAAGTGGGATTTGAAAAATTATTTTTGCATTTGATAGCCCAACTTTTGAGGAAGGTTATAGGCTATATTTTATCCCGAAATGCCCACGGGATCAAAAGTTACGCGGGTAAAACCGCGCGCGGTGGCTAGTATATAATAAATAAACGCATGATCAGGGGTTACATAACTTTCAACAATTGCTCTACTTCGTAAAACCAGTTGCACATTCACCGATATCGCCCTTTAGCCAAATTTTACCAATCTCCTTTACATGTGCAAATTCGCATACTTTGTCATCAGGGGGCGTAGCTCAGATGGTAGAGCGCTCGCTTAGCATGCGAGAGGTACCGGGATCGATACCCGGCGCCTCCAATTTTTTTTTCTACTTTGAATTTGTTTTTTTTTTCCAGGTCAAAATTTTATAAAATATTGGATATTTTACACAGCATTTTATGCATGTTCTGGATAAACTTTGGAACTAGTTTCTGATTTGGTTTGCACCAGTCTAAAAATAGTTCTTGGCATTTTGACATCACGATACATTAACTACGAGCCGAGTTTTAACGGTTTTAGTCAACAAGGTTGATAAAAATATTGATTTGGAAAAGTAAGCACAAACCTAAAGCCCAATTTACAAGTAAAGGACTATTAGCCCGGTCAAATAAGGCCAAAAATTTGAGAAAAGCTACAAAAATTCCCAACAAGCTGAAAATCAGTAACATTATTTAAAATATAATTTTAAAAAAAATTTGAAAGTTCTCCATCTTTCCCCTGTGTGGAATTTTTACTACCGTTTTTCTTCAAATTGCAAAAAACTTTTTTTGATGATTGATCTTGAATAAAATAATCCACGAATGCAGGGCATTAAAAAACCGATTTCACGTCAAAACTTTGGCTGAGTAGAGAATGTCAGCAACGTAAACATTCTCCGAAATCATACATATTTTTGCAAAATTTTGAAATTTTTGGAAGTCAGTTGAAAATTTCCATACAGGGGAGAGATTGAGAACTTTCAAATTTTATTTTCAATCATATTTTAAACAATCTTACCGATTTTCAGCTTGCTGGGAATTAATGTAACCTCACATATCTAAATTGACCGGGCTATATGTGTTGATAACTCTTTCTGGACCAATTACAATCATTTGTCAAGTGACATAACGCAAGTATGGAGCCTGCAACTATCGCGTTTTAGCCGGTGGCACTTCTGAGTTGAGTTCTGGGAAAACAAATATTATTATGCAGTTAATAAACTTTCTGTGGTCGTATATTATGACTGTCTCATGACTACAAAGCGACGATAAGCAAGTTTACGTAATATTCCAAATGACAACATAACTTCACAAGGCAGATATGTAAACCAAGGCAAGAGAAATCCTAGACGGTTATTCACAGCTTCTCAACTAATAGAGTGGTGAAAAGCGTCACTAACAAAGGGTGTCTCGTCTTCAAAGGAGGCTCGACACGCCGACCTCCTTGTCGGTCATGTTATCCTGGTAACCTTAACAATAATAATAGAGAATTACCTTTGTTTTTACTTCAAGGAATCTTCCTTTGTTTAATGAAACATTGTTTTTAGATATAGGGTTACTATGAAGTTATTTTCAGAAGAGTCCGGGTACGGTGACACTTGGTTATTTTCCAATATAAACATACTAATTTATAGATAACTAGCTATTGCGCGCGGTTTTACCCGCGCAATTTTGAAACCCGCGGAAAATTCGGGATAAAAGGGGTTATTCCAGACTGTACACTATCACCATGCCAAATTTTACCCAAATCCGTTGAGCCGTTCTCCGATTGAGGAACAAACGTCCAGACATCCATACATCCAAACTTTCACATTTGTAATATTAAGCTCCATCCAGACTGTCGAAAACAAATGTGGAAGCATTGAGAACCAAGGTTAATAGGGTCGCTAGACTGTTGGAAACAAAACACCAAACCAAGGTGACCTTGCTAGTTTACAACAGTGAAGATGGCTGATGACAACCAAATTACATGACCTTGGCGGGTTGGAAACGGCGGTGTTTAGAAACACAGACATACATCTACAATGCATATTTCGGACACGCAAAGTACAATGCATGTACTTTGCGTGGCCGAACCCCGACCAAGCGTCAAGGTTGGTCGCCTCTAGATATAATCCGCGCGTATGTATGTCTGTTAGAAAATCGATTCCACAATATCAATATCGTTCTTAATAATCGATTTCATCGGCGGCATCGGTGTCTCTGAATCTGTTTGCTTTTGCCAGTAATAAATATCAGTTGTGAAGTCACAAGAGGTCTTAAAAAGTCGGCACGCTTGCTTTCAAAACACTTGACTTGACACTTGATATTGTCTTAAGTTCTCACGATTCATAATTTAAATAAAACTACTTTTTAACCGGATCAATCGCGTATAATTTATATTTTACATTTTAACTCGACGTTTCGGTGTCTGCAGACCCCGTGGTCACGAGCGACTCATTAGCTCGTTAAAATAGCAGAGTTAAAATGTAAAATATAAATTATACTTGACACTTGCGTTGTCTATGTAGATGTATGTCTGTGTTTTTAAACACCGCTGTTGACAACCATGCGTAATTTGGTTGTCAACAGCCGTCTTCACTGTTGTAAACCAGCAAGGTCACCTTGGTTTGATATTTTCTTTCCAACAGTTAGCTGGGGCTTTAGTAAGATGATACAATTAAAAGGCCTGACTTTTTTAAATCTATCGAGTAGGTAAATTAGTTTATGTTGTACCAGAATGTCCCGGTGGTCGAAATTCTTCCATACATACTAAATTTAATAACTAACGATTGTCATCGGAATTCCACTGCACAAAAAACGATGACCTCGAAAAATCTGATACATCTGAACAATCTATAAAACATACGACATGGTAAAATAAGAGTATAAAAATTTTATGGATCACAAAATTCAAGAATTTAGTCTTTAAATTGACCCTCATCCATGCTATCTGAAAGAAAATATTAGAGAGCTTCGTGAAAGAAAAATAATGAATTAGAATTATTATTTTGTTGTTGTCTTAGCGAAAAAGTTTTACTAACAACTTTCGCTAGCATGAAGTGTTTATGAAACGTTATAATTGCTTTTGCTTGATTCCCGCCTGCTCGTTAGTCGATAGTTGTTGTTAAGTTAATGAAACGTGTTTCTGCCACGTGATTTTTCAGTTGTTTATAGAGTTAATTAAGTAGTAACATCTGTTACAAGTACGTCATAAATTAAGACGATTAATATAACTTTTAGATAATTAAAGTGATATTCATGTCACATTTTCAAAACACACTTAGGTACAATAAATGAAACCCGGTGAGAGCAAAAAGCCAGGCTTATGAAGAGAGAAATTGTTTTCTGCAAAAGTAGCCGGAACGGAAACATAGCCTATTGAAATCATCAGCTAGCAAAAACTCCAAAATAGGATAAAGGGTATTGTTGCAAAGGGCCGGCCTTACGGGGACAAAAAAATAAAAGGCCCCGAACAGGACCCGGGGGACTATTCGGCTGCTGAAATTGAATTTCGGCGGAAACTAATTTTAATGGCGCCCCTAGTACTCGGGCGGTTACATATTTTTGGCCACAAAATACAGCCTCGGTAACTCACCGCAGGGATTACGTGTGTAGGATGGCATATGGGAACTTTGCCTTTAAATGGAGCGCTCTTCTTGGAATCTAATTAATTTTAAATATCTCAACGATATTATAAATCAAGGAGAAATTGTGCCATCATATACATTCGTTGAAAATTCCGAAATTCTGAGTACATTTTTGAAACAAATAATTTGAATTGTTTAAAAAGAACAGATTGAAATTATTTTGGTCACTCGTTATCTTTATCAAAGTGTAATTAGTATTATAATTAAACTCAATAAAATGTGTTTAACAACGTAATTTAATTAAAAATAGGTTGTATCAACAAACTAGTAATTAATATGACACCAAAGTATACATCATTAATATTCATAAGATATATACAGACAGCATCAAAAGTTGATGAACACATTGAAATTTTCAAAGTCGCCATATTGTGCCCAAATTACCACAGAATAAGTAATAGCACAGAATAAGTAATAGTACCGGTACAGAAGAATTACTCCGCAAGAAGATCTAAATAAATTCGAGTTTTGCTACCACGCGATACGGTGGAATTCAGCTCGCACAGCATAACATACCTGCAAATTTATATACCTAGAAGGTTTGTCTCTTTCTATCGCATGCCTCTTATCTTTTCTTACGCTGTTAGGGTTGCTGCCTAGTGAAGAATAATTAATCTCCTTATTTGTAATTAAGTATCTACCGATGTAGGTATTACTGTTATTCTACCTTTGTAAAAAATATTATTTCAACTTACCTAAAGTACAAAATGAAAAAAAAGTTACGACGAATAATTAGTAATACTACATATGTTTTGTTTACTAAATTTAACATAAGTAATCAAATCTAAACATAATCTAATTGAATTTATTTCTTTTTATGTCCATTTTTAAATACTATTTGCGACCTCGATCATAGAATTACTGTGAGTGCTATTAGGTAGGTAGGTATCTACAACGTCCCGACGACGGGCGCGCGCGTGACACACGACCCATTCGAAATACGCCGGCGGAGCGCTTCGCTGTAGGTAAATAACGAATGTACCGCGCGGAGTGAGCCAGGCCTGGTAATAGTTGGTACAGAAGAATTACTCCGCAAGAAGATCTAAATAAATTCGAGTCTTGCTACGACGCGATACGGTGGAATTCAGCTCGCACAGCATTACGTACCTGCAAATTTATATACCTAGAAGTTTTGTCTCTTTCTATCGCATGCCTCTTATCTTTTCTTACGCTGTTAGGGTTGCTGCCTAGTGAAGAATAATTAATCTCCTTATTTGTAATTAAGTATCTACCGATGTAGGTATTACTGTTATTCTACCTTTGTAAAAAATATTGTTTAAACTTACCTAAAGAACAAAATGAAAAAAAAGTTACGACGAATAATTATTAATACTACCTATGTTTTGTTTGCTAAATTGAACATAATAGATGATTAAACGAACTTCTAAGTGAAGTTCTATCGCTATTATATGAGTCGCTTCATTCGAAGATATTATATAACAGGTAGTCCTTTTTAGGTACTAGGTAACTTCGCATAATTTAAAGTATCATAAAAAAAAACACTGTGGTGGGGCGCCGCGTGGCATGATCCACCCGGTTTGCGCCAAGCCCTCATTCTTTAGAGACCCTAAACGAAACTTTTAAATGGGTTCTGGGGTGGGTGGGTACGTCATATCTTCGAATGAAGCGACGAAATATAATAGCGATAGAACTTCACTTAGAAGTTCGTTTAATCATCTATTATATTTCGTCGCTTCATTCTTCAGATATTATATAACAGGTAGATTTTCAGAGATAGAAAGTTTTGTTTAGTTATATACTTGGAATTGAAATGAGTAAAGATATAAATATGTAATTACATATTTTATTATTATAGTACTTAATAGTTAGTATTATTACATAATGAGCTTCAAATAATCTTACTTTATTTGAGTCGCTAGAAATTATAATTGAGGATCAAACGAACTTCTAAAGTGAAGTTCGATCCTAATTATGTGAACAGCTTCTTTCGAAGCGATTGAGGTTTACTTTATGTAGTAGCGCCACCTACTGCTAGCCTTTGCACGGATTTTAGAGTCTATGATAAGGGTTCTTTTCTTTTTTTTTTTTTTTTTTAACAACTGTCACGTTTCGCTCCCTATGTCAGCATCCAGTCTACAGAACTCATTTTGTTTAAAGTCAATCTGTCTTATTCCTGTTTGTTCATTTCACTATATTGGGGTTGGGTAAAATACAAATATAAATTGAAATTACTCCATGTTGAAACATATTCATATTATGCTTATTTCAAAGCATAATAACGGGTGGGTTTATATTAAATCGCTTCGAAAGAAGCTGTTCACATAATTAGGATCGAACTTCACTTTAGAAGTTCGTTTGATCCTCAATTATATTTCACAGCTTCTTTCTTTGCGATTGAGGTTTACTTTATGTAGGATGTTTAAAGATTAGTTATAGTGAAATGAATTGGCAGAGTAGTAAGGTAAAACTCTTCAATAGTAAATAAACATACTTATTGAAAACAATTCAACAATGATTAGGCAAATTATTTTTCGTTACAAAGTTTGTTATAATTTCTAGCAAGGACTGAGGAAGAATCCGACCATCCTGCAGTCTTTTTGATAGGTCAATAGAAACTCCTAAATAAATAGCTCTTGATGTAGCAGCATGTCATGTACTATGTGCACTAAAAATATTTTCATCAATACCACTGAGAGTTAAAGTGTTTTTAACCCAGTGACTTAAAGTTTGGAAACCTATATGTTTCTTAAAACTAATAAACAAATTATCAGGTTTCCTTAAATTTTCGTTTTATTTATATACCTACATCTGTAAGGTTTTTGCTGGACAAATTTCTGGACGAATATTAAAAAACGGAAACTTTACCAAGGTCTGTTTACTATTAAATTTAGAGGTTTTTATAAACCCTTTTATAAGTACCTTTTTTAGTTATTAAAATATTTTTAATCTTTGTCACGGATAAAATTTGAACACGATGTTCCGTTACAAGAGCTATTAGTGTAACAGTTTTCTTGGAAAAGAGTCTTTAAGTCAAGGTCTTCATTAGGAAATTTTGTAGGTAAGTAGCTCAATACAACTGCTAGATCCCAGGTAAGATCATACTTGATGTGGTTGGTCTTCACATAACGTCTCCTTTCATGAAACTTTTTAACCTGTCATATTGGGAATTTATGTTTAATATTAATGATAATGCAGATCTATAGCTATTAATAGTACCGTACTTAGCACCTTTTTCGAAAATTTCAGTTAGAAAATGAACAATTATTGGTTTAGAAGTTTGAGTAAAACTAAAATTATTATTCTTGCAATATTCAATCCACGCCTTGATACCTCCTTCACACTGTCTCGGTAAGAATTATCCAACAAAGATGCCAACATAATTTCAACGGACTTTGAAGACAGTGATCTTTTTACTAACGCTTTCTGAACAATTTCGCGGCAACCAAGGTTAATGTTTAATGAAGGTTGTGCGCAGATCTGAAAGGAGATTTCAGCGAATTAGTATTTAGTAAATACAATCACAACACAACCTTTTAAACAATGGCAACCATAGTTGCGTGGGCCAGTATGGTACTACCACAATACCCACAGACTTTTCACTAACAATTTTCTGAAGAGTTTTTGCATCTGGGTCATTTTTCCAGGTTACATAAATAGGACATTATAAGTTGCATCTGTTTGCAAAAAGATCAACCGATAGTATTCCAAACCTATTTGTTATATTATTAAAGGTATAGTCACTTAGATCCCATTCAGTGTCATTAAACTGTTTTCGTGACAAACTCTCAGCTTCTATATTATCTTTTGAAGTAATATAAGATGTAAAGATATTGATCTTACGCATTTCACGCTATTTCCATTGGTCTCGGGTAATATGATCCATATGTGAAAACTGAACACTACCCATTCTATTTATACAGGTAATGGTAATATTTATTCTTAACAATATATCACAATCGTAACTACCATAATTATGCGAATGTTTTAAGTCCGAAAAAACTGCTTTTAATTCCAGAGTATTAATGTGTAGCGACGACTCGCTTTCCTTCCAATGACCCGCTGCCTCTTTTCCATCACAAAACCCGCCCTAGCCAGTATATGATGCGTCAGGATAGATAGTTTTAGTGTATTGGCCTGTTCTAAGAGGAGAAAAGCCCTCTTCTAGATAATTTAACCACCAAGTAAAATCATCTTTATTATATCTGGGTAAATTCACTACCTGATCATAAGTAGGATTTTTATTTGGTGACAATATTTTAAATTGCTCGAATAACTTTGTGTATTATTTTTTCTATTTTAAGAACTTTTTTTTTTTTTTTTTTGTGGGTAGTTTTAAAATAATTTTCTCTGAATCAAAAATAAACCCAAGGAATTTACATTGTGTTCTAGGAACAAAGCAACCTTTTTTCGTATGCATTATGAAACCTAAATTTATTAAAATATGTTTTGTAATCCAAACATTCTCATTACAATCATCACAATCTTTGCCAATGTAAAATATATTATCTAGAGATATATTATGGATGAAAAAATTATCCCGACGTAAAAATTCCATGACTGGTTTTAATATTTTAGTAAATACTTATATAAAGAGCGGTGCATAAGTCAAACGTTTAATATTTGAATTCATATAAAACGTTGTTATATTCAAATCGAAGGTACTTTCGGAAAGACTTATCAACATTGATGAAAAAATAACATGTAGCATTGTTTTGTTAACTTATCAGCGGTTCTGTAATCTTCCATTTTGAAGTGTTTTGTAGTAAATTAATTCAAAGATTTTAAATTATGTATGAAGCGATTTTCACCGTATAGCTTGAGCACAAGAAAAAATTTGTGATAAAATTTACCTGGCTCATGAGAACATACGAATATAGCATTTATTTTTAATAGTTTATCCAACGCTAAAATATAATCTTTATGGCCATGTATTGACCTTGGGTAAACACAAGAGCTACTTTGTTTAGCGGGCAGATATTTAAAAGGTCTTTAGTAACCAGCTATTCACGATAATATTAATGGATCACTCGTTATCTAAGCCCATTTTTGATGAAAATATCGTAAACGTCCATCGCACTGCACCTGGTGGTTTATTTCCGCTGGTTGCTAGTGTTCCACGACCGTTCGTGGTAGGTCCTACGTGGCGGGTACGTGTAGCTCTGCTGTGGAGCTCGAGCCGGCAGCTATGGCTGCGGAGATGACGTCGTCGTTTTTTGCAATTTGCAGCGTTTCAGCAACATCTCCTCCCAATAGATAATCATCGCAACTTGTATTGGTCAGCGTGTCACGCAGGCATACGTTTATGGAACTCATTATTATGTTACGATGAGTTTTAGTTTCCCTATTCTGGCTATCGCGACAAGCGTAACTCAGCAGTTTTAAAAGTTTTTGCTTCAAAGTTTCATTGAAAATGATTACCATCGCTTGCGATAAAGCTGCCAAGGCGATTCCAATTTGCCCTTTTTTTTTTTTTTTTTGTTGATGTATAGAATCTCGTTTGGTAAGAGTTTCAGCCAATGCTGCTTTTGCTTCTAAATTTAATAAAGGGAGCAAGTAAATATTTGCAAATTGCGGGTACAAGATAGTCCTCAACAGGCTTATCTTTAGATTCTTTAGATCTTCAGCCGACAACTGCTGGTTTTTAGACCTCTTCCGGGACATTAATCGTATCAAAAAAAAGGCTGATAATGACGGAGGTAGCTCGGGCACTTCAAATCTTGGATTCGGCGTGCAAGATCGTCTCCACCGCAAATCAGATTAATCGCCAACGGCGATATTATCTGGTAACTGACTAATCAAAAGAATTAATTATATGCATCGAAACTCGATGACTACACGCACATACCATGTGGGTAGTTTTGTGTCAACGACATTTTTTCTAATATTTATTAAAATTATATTAGAGATTCTCCACCGTACATCAGATTAATCGCCAACGGCGATATTATTATCGAGTAACGGACTAAATAGGAGAATTAATTGTATGCATCGAACCTCGATGACTACACGCACATACAATGTGGGTAGTTTTTGTGTCAACGACATTTTTTCTAATATTTACTAAAATTATATTAGAGATTCTCCACCGTACATCAGATTAATCGCCAACGACGATATTATTATCGAGTAACGGACTAAATAGGAGAATTAATTGTATGCATCCAACCTCGATGACTACACGCACATACAATGTGGGTAGTTTTTGTGTCAACGACATTTTTTCTAATATTTATTAAAATTATATTAGAGATTCTCCACCGTACATCAGATTAATCGCCAACGACGATATTATTATCGAGTAACGGACTAAATAGGAGAATTAATTGTATGCATCGAACCTCGATGACTACACGCACATACAATGTGGGTAGTTTTTGTGTCAACGACATTTTTTCTAATAAGTCCCAACACCGTTGGGTTCTTCGGAATTTGTAATTTGATGTCTCAACCTCCTCGAATTATTTTCTTGAGAATTTTCTCTTCCTTCGATGCACAATTTTTACCATTTAAACTTTTAAAATTTAACTAGCTAATTAATATATTTTAGTCGACGTGCGCAGGCTACAGCACGGAAACGCAGAAATGAGTTCTGTAGACTGGATGCTGACATAGGGAGCGAAACGTGACAGTTGTTAAAAAAAAAAAAAAAAAAGAAAAGAACCCTTATCATAGACTCTAAAATCCGTGCAAAGGCTAGCAGTAGGTGGCGCTACTACATAAAGTAAACCTCAATCGCAAAGAAAGAAGCTGTGAAATATAATCAGCTTAAATTAATGAAACTTAGTGATAGTCTATTTATAGACACATAATTTTTAATGTAGTAATTTACTTAATATCAAAATACGTAATATTCAATAACTATTTTTAATATTAGGTTAAGTATTGTTCATGTCTCGATTAAGTATCGACAAAGCAAAGTTATTTTGTTGATCATCTAAAGGCCGATGGTAAAACTTTGCGAACACCTGTGAGTTTTGTGTCCACCCGGCCGTTTTTCGAATGACATCGACACTGATACCGGCCGCGCGCGCGGCTGAGGTCGACGCATGTCGTGTGCTGTGCGCACTAAAACGCTCATGTCAATGCCGCTCGTGGCGAGCGTTTGCTTAATCCATCGACTTAGCGTCTGACTTGATGCAGTTCTGTGGGGAGCTTTGAATGTTACGAAGAGATTCCCGGAGTTTGAACCTCAGATATTTTTTGTAATAAAAATATATTCTTTTAAAGTTGATACTGGGCATATGTTGATATTGCTTTGAAAGTTTGGGAGAGATAATAAGGGCTGTTCACGATTTGGAGCGGAAGTCTTGATTATATCTGTTATAATAATATTTACTTTATCAGATTGAAAAACAATATTTTCTAATTTAAGTAAAGACAATGTCTGTACTCTTTGACCGGTACATAAAGCTAATAATGTAACGAGTTTTTTTGTAATATTTTCTAATGATAAATTAATATTTGGATACCAAGAAGACAGTTGATTTACTACTAAATTTGGATCCCAAGTAAATGAATATTTAGGCTTAATATGTTTAGTTTTATAGGCTCCTATTAAGAGGCGTTTAACACAACTATTATCACTTATCTCTTCTCCTAATAAAATAGATAATGCAGATCGATGTGTATTTAATGAACCGTAAGAACATCCCTTATTAAATTGCTCGTTTAAGAATCAAAGAAATAATGGAATGGATTTTTCGAAACTATTAATTCATAACCACACTTCTTGAAACCATAACTTCAATGAGACGTTGTACTGGCGAACAGTAGTGTCTGCGAGCGAGGCGAGCATCAACGTGAGAGCCTCTGGTGGGCAGCTGCGCCGTCTGAACGACGCCCGGAGAGCCTCGCGGCACCCAGGGTAAGGCTGGAGTGCAGTGGGTGCTGACTCCATGTCTGGGAAGGCCAGAAGGGGAATACAAGTACCCCTTCGGCTTTATCATCAATGATTTTTCGTATACATTTTAATACAAGAGAAAAAGGAGGAAATGCATAAAAATCCAAGTCAGCCCAGCTTATTGTAAATGCATCAACTGCGACTGCATCAGGTTCAGGCTTCCAGGTGACAAATAATTAACATTTGGCATTGGCTCGACTTGAGAACAAGTCGATCTTAATGGGCCCAAAACTATTTACAATAAGTTGGAAAGCGCTATCCGAGAGGGCCCATTTCTGGACTCGAAATCTGCTCGATTTTCTTTGGTGTTAACATAAGAAGCAAATATCCATAAATTGCGTTTTTCACACCATTGCCAAATTTCTCTACTTAAAATATTCAAATGTGGGAACTGAATACCTCCCATCCTATTAATGTAGCTAATGGCGGTAGTATTGTCAATACGTAATAATATTGCACAATCTTTTCCTTCACTAGCTATACTTTTGAGACCTAACAAAACCGCGAGTAATTCTAAAAAGTTCATGTGATTTTTTTTTTTTTTTTTTCACTGTTCGTCCTTGTACCACTATATTTATAATTTTTGCATACTGCTCCCCAGCCTGTCCTAGATGCGTCGGTGTAAATTTCTGACTTATAATTTTGAGTAATGATTGGACAAGAAATAATATTAATATTATTTTTCCACTACCATAAATCTTTTAGTAATATCTTATTAAGATTCATTTTCACCTCATAGTTTCCTCCGAACTTATTTAAGGCTAAAAACTTGTCTCTCTAATATTTTTGTATATAAGAATCTATATTTTGTGGCTGGACAGGCTGCGATCAATACACCTATAAGTTTAGCGAAATTTCGTAATGAACAAGTTTTAAGATTAATGTACCTATTTATTAACTGTGCAATGCTATGCCGCTTATCGCCAGGTAACGTAATAGACATCTGTTCTGTGTTGAACATAAAACCTAAGAATTTGATTGACTTTTTTGGTACAATGTGACTTTTATCGAAATTTACAATAAAACCTAGACAATGTAATAACTTCAAAGTTTCTCTTACATTAATCATGCATTCTTCATATGTATCTCCAATAAGAAGATCGTCTTAATAGGTAAGAGACTTAAAACCTTGTTTTCTCAAATGACTCATTACACGCATAATTTTTGTAAATACCCACGGAGCTACCGATAATCTATACGGCATTGCTGTGAACTCGTAAGTGATCGGCTCAGACGAATCATTTTCTTGGAATTCGAATCGTAGGTACTTTCTGTCACTAACAAAAAACGGCATAAGTAGATATGATTCTTTCATATCTATGTTGGCTAAGTATCCATTACGAGGAATTAATTTCGAGGCTGTTTTATAAGATTTCATTTTAAAATGTACTTTTGTTACGAACTTGTTTAAAGATTTTAAATTTAGTATTAGTAGTCTCCGTTAGGTTTCGGAGCTAAAAATATATTTGAAATAAATTGATCATTTGAAGGAGAACAAGGCTTTATAGCCCCTAAGTCTAATAATTTATTTATAGCTATTTTCATGTCTCTTTTTTCACATGATGACAAATTATTTTTAGGAATAGAATACTGACAAATTTGAGTATCAAATGGTATTCTAAATCCACAATTTATCCACTTCAATATAACTTCGTTTTTAGTTACTTTTGTCCAACAATCATAAAATAAATTACTTCGACCTGCATGTACCTTGATTAATGTTGGGTCGGAGCACGCGTCCTGGACTAAGTCTGCGGCTGGAACTTGGCGTTGAACGCAGAGTTCGATTGAGGGCGCCGCTGTGTTTGAGCTGCTATCGGTTTCCTCTGACCTCCCCGCTCCCCCTGAACGACGGGTAACGAGGAGGTCCTGTCCAGTTTCCCTGCTGAGACGACCGGTTGACCTCCCTACTTTTCAATGGCTTTACTTGCCTTTATTTTTTCCGGCAACGAACTTCCGAATAAAGTTTCGTCTCTTTCGGAGTCTTGTATAACATGTTTAAAGTTTGTATCCAAATTAGGTAAAATCAGTTTTACCCTATCTTTGGTGAACATAAAGTGGAGGTCTGATAATAGGCAGCATCCATCACTTACGTGACGGAGGGCCTTCATTTTGTTTTCTTCCTTCTCAGGGAGGACGTCCATCTCTCGATTTATGGTGGTAATACCGTACCCCAGGTGTTGCTGAAAGTTTTGGATGTTTTTTTTTTTGTCACGTGCTCGTGCTATGTCAGTTATGGCTGCTGAGATTTCAGCATTTATTTCAGCTGTAATCGTATTGAAAACAAAAGTTGATCGATAAGATCAAATAAAATTTATTAAATTTTACATCATTACGATATTGAGCGGATAACGTGTTATATCTATTATAGATTACACGCATTTTCTGCTCTGATTTTTTAAATAACCTTGGAGGCGACATGTTTATGTCTAATTCATATTAATATAACGCCCATAACGTATTACAGACAACGAGATAAATCTCCTTGAGATTACCCGCATTTTCTGTAATCGTATTGAAAACAAAAGGTGATCGATAAGATCAAATAAATTTTTTTAAATTTTACATCATTACGATATTGAGCGGATAACGTGATATATCTATTATAGATTACACGCATTTTCTGCTCTGATTTTTTAAATAACCTTGGAGGCGACATGTTTATGTCTAATTCATATTAATATAACGCCCATAACGTATTACAGACAACGAGATAAATCTCCTTGAGATTACCCGCATTTTCTGTAATCTTATTGAAAACAAAAGGTAATCGATAAGATCAGATAAAATTTATTAAAGTTTACATCATTACGATATTGAGCGGATAACGTGATATATCTATTATAGATTACACGCATTTTCTGCTCTGATGTTTTAAATAACATTTTTAAACCGAATAAGTAGGTCTTACCTTGTAAGATTTCTTCTTCATCGGAAGAAATAATTCGCTGTTTCCGTTTTTTATTTATTTTTTGTTCCAACTTTTTTATCTTTATATTATAATGTTGAAGCTGTTCTTCTGCTGTACGTTTAGGCATTTTGTAAAAACTTAAGTAAATGATTAAAGTAAATGACGTATGCTTGTTACCACGCACGAAAAAAGAATGAGGGCTTGGCGCAAACCGGGTGGATCATGCCACGCGGCGCCCCACCACAGTGTTTTTTTTATGATACTTTAAATTATGCGAAGTTACCTAGTACCTAAAAAGGACTACCTGTTATATAATATCTGAAGAATGAAGCGACGAAATATAATCAAATCTAAACATAATCTAATTGAATATTAAATTTGTTTCTTTTTATGTCCATTTTTAAATACTACTTGCGACCTCGATCATAGAATTACTGTGAGTGCTATTAGGTAGGTAGGTATCTACAACATCCCGACGGGCGCGTGCGTGATACACGACCCATTCGAGATGCGCCGGCGGAGCGCTTCGCTGTAGGTAAATAACGGATGTACCGCGCGGAGTGAGCCAGGCCTGAAATTACAACTAATGTTGACTAATTACTATGTTTAGTAGTAATAATAAAACATAGACGTTAGGCGATATTAGTCCTTATTTAGGCACAAAATGATGAATAGCTACTATGAGAATATCAATGTGTTAATCAAATTTTGGTGCTGACTGTACGTAAACATTAACATAAGTTTGCTCTGTGTCTGGAAATATCAAAGTACCAGACACTTCTCAACCTCGAAATATGTTTAAGAGGGTGTCAACGCCCTCATAAAAGGAGCACTCACGAGGTTCATTTCGTATTCATTTTTTTTATTTAATTCATACGAAGATTTATTATCTTAAATATCCTACTAATAGTATAAACAATAAGGAAGGATGGATGGGTGGGTGAAGTTTGTTAGCCTTTCAATTTTCTTTCTATTAATTAATAAAGCAAAATCGTTCAATTTCATACACGTACTGACAACTTTACCCTATTAAAAGAAGTACTTTCTTTTGTAGATTTGCAATAAGTAAACTTTTAAATATACAATCAGAGTACAAAACTTTTAAATTTCAAACGCCATGAAAAATACTTGACGATTTCAGAAAAAAACTTTTTTCCATTTGCGTTTTAGAGAAGCTTATAACCTAACCTAACTGAATAAAATAAAATAACTAAATATTTTGTAGTTTTATCACCTAATTTATTTTTGAAATGACTGTTGTTAATAATATAATAGTATATTTAGGGAATACGCTTAGCCATCAACGTTTCATTAACAAAAACAGGACTAATCTACCACTTGCACACCCATAAATACAGCAGACGGATAAACGGCCGCAACACTAGGGGCGGACGAGCGATTTGCACGGAATAATCCGGGAATCATATTAATTACAGGGAATACAACGGATTAACGCACAAGCGTGGCTGCCATAGTCACTATGAACGAAAGGATTATGAAACAACTATACACATGAACGGAGTTTAAATGCGTTTTGTTTTAGTAAAACAGATTTACATCTTATCTTGGCATAGATATAATTAATATTTTTTTATAGAAGAACATCGTTGACACAGGATATTCTATGCCATATTTTTAAATTACGCATCTAACAGCAATAGTGTGTCTTTGCCATTCTAAAATCCGGAATCGTAACAAGGGATTTTTGCTAATTATCCTATACCTATGCAATCCGCGCAATAACAGACATTAATACGTTCTCAAAAACTTTCAAATTCATTATATTGGTAGGATAGCATAACTATGTTTAAGATAGCGAACGAAGCCCGCTCTAAAAAAAACTCTATGTTATTGTTACAGACTCACATAATTATACAAAATTTAAATCATTTGACGGAAGAAATCGCACATATTTTTATTATTAAATAAATAACGCGGTGTGGCGCGGTAAGCATAAAGTTAGTAATAAAACTTTGTATTTTTTATTCGTTTAACATTCGTTAAGGTAGACAAGAGTACCAGGCAACCAGACATGACAAAGAGAGCGCACACAGCACTCGAGGGTCCTTCCGCACCGCAACGCTCTTGGTTGGTGTGCCGGGCGGGTCTGCATAATTAGAACTTATATTTCTATCTGAAAAACTATCTTACGTCTTCAAGCTAAAAAAACCTGTATAGGTATTAGAGGTTATTATAATTGTAGAAATCTTCGAAATCTATTATGCTAGTATGCTTATAAAAGCGAAAAACCTACGATAAAATTTAAATAACTATTTCTTTTGATAATTTATATAAAAATAAAATAAGAACAATTTTATTATGTAGATCGCAGAACGCAGCAGATCAAGCGTTGCATTACCTGTCAAATTTCCCCAACCGATTTTAGCTTAATAGCATAGACTTCAGATTCAAGTAAAATTTTTGACAGATTTGTAGCGCTTGATGCGCTGCCTTCTGTACTGTCGGATCAACTGATTACCATGACCTACAATAACCTCATTTTAGACCTTAAAAGTTTGACAGTTTCAAACAAATTTTCAGCAAAATGGGTCATTCAGTCGGTTCGAAGGTACTTTTTAATATTATTTCAGTTCGCCCAAAACAGTAGTAAACAGTAGTATACATTTATTGGCCGTTTACAACAGCGCCATCTCGTACTAAGAACCTGAACTACAACGCAAACAAGTTGTAAGATTTCGAGCACCTGGGGTTTACGTTAGCAGAGTTGCATGTAGCAAGCGGGCACTTGAAAAGGTTGCATACTTAAAATGTAGATGGCGCTGATCACACAAAAATTTGAAAGAACTTCGTTAATATTACTTTGCGGCAATTTGGTATATCTTGACTGAAGAACTTACCTGGAAAAAAAGAAAATTCAATTTAGTGAGGTTATCAAATACATTATCAATACATCTATCATAAACCTTATCTTCTAGATATTAATTAAGAGAAAACCCATAAACCTTAACTGTCTTCAATTCTACCTAATACCTATGTACTAAAATTTTAGTTGTTTTAAATCTTCCCTTAAATGTTTAATATAACGGTCATTGAAATACTATGCTAGATTTTAGGTAATGAATGTCTAAGAGATACTTTGAAACGTTTTGTTAAGCACTTTTAGATCGCGATTCATAATTTCCTCAGAAGAAGATAATTGAAAAAGAAAAGTTTTCGCGATTCATACTATTAAATAAAACACTTTTTAACCGGATTTATCGCGTATATTTACATTTGAAATTTTTAACTCGACGTTTTGGTGTCTTTGCAGACCCTGTAGTCACGAGCGACTGACCACGGGGTCTGCAAAGACACTGTTTTATTTAACACATATTTAGATTTAGATAGTAGGTTTTAATATTCTCATAAAGTTTGTTTAGAATGTTAAGAGTTTAACAGCGTGGATAAATTCCAGAAATATTTGAGGAAGAGTAATTTTTCCCATGGTTTGGGCGTTCCATTTTCTATTTTTAATCGGACACATCAATCAGTCAGGCATGAGAAGATTAAAATAAATAGACAAAATTAATTTAAATCACACTTTTGGTTGAATTAGTATGAACAAAGCAGGCGAACAGTATTTAATCTGCGCAGTCAATAGTATTCCAGAGTATTATAACCAGCACAGTTTGGTTAGCAATTACTAAAGCCGGATTAAATGGCTCCGGTTGGTAACCAAATGTTTTATTGAAACCAATCCATGTATAAACTGTTACCATGAATTCATTAATTTTACATAAATCCATTAAACAGCAGCTCGGTTAGTTAATTTTGAACGTGGAATTAGAATATTAAATTACGACAAACAGTTGACTGATTCTCGAAAGGAGGTTGTATTATGAAAGCCTCTCTCTGAGACTTAAGTATATTTTTGACAGGTCTCAATGGAAAATTGACAGCAAACCTATGTTGAATCATGATCATCGCTTCAGTAAGGTTTTTGAATACAGGCTCGGCTGAAATATATTGTTGAGCGGCAGGGCTCTTCTCTAGGTACGTACCCTTCCGGACCGCAATGTTGAATTTGCAAAAAGTTGAACACATAGGTAATGTTGGATTCGCAAAATGTTGAATCTCAAAATGTTGAATCCGCAATAAGTTGCATTTTGGGATTAAGTGAAACGGATTCTGACATTCATAGAAAATTGTCGTAATAGGATTAAGTCTTGGGTATATAATACAAGGTTTTGGCTGCGATTTTTTTATTTTATGTTACTCCTTAATGAGTATCGCGAACGCTATATATAATAAATAAATAAAATCCCCAGACAATGACACCAACTACATGGCCCCAAAGTAAGCATAGCTTGTGTTATGGGATACCATATAGCGAACTAGGGGGGAACCTAGAATATAAATAAATAAATAGATAAACACCCAGACACGGAACATTTTTTTTTTCTTGTTCCGCGCGGGGATCGAACCCGTAACCACTGGCGTCTGAGGCAGATAGGTTTACCCCATCGCCAAAGTGGTCGTCAAATATTTGAATAAGATGTGACTTAATATGTGACTTTTAGAATTTATCACTTATTTGTATTCTTGACGTTTCCACGGTACCACGGTTTTTTAGCCTTAGCAGAAACTGTAGGCGTACTTATTCCAATTGACGTCAAAACATGTGATATTTTTTTCGAGCTCGGGTTACCGTGTAAGCAAGACGGGGGCGGATATTTGCATGACAGCGACTCAATGTAAACAAATTGGCTACCTACGGCTTCTGAATTTTCCTATATTTTTTTACGCTTCATTACAGACATGTTCCGGTTTTTCTGCGCATATATTTGATAAATATTGATACCTCTGAATTTTACCAAAAGATGAAATTGTCTGCATATCATACACACATACATAACTTCACGCTTCTCAGTATTTCATCTTCATACAAACAAACGAAACGTTCGGGACTGTCTGCATGCCGAAACAATTTTTGAATATGCGGATTTTTATACTTTAAAATTTAAAAATAAATCATTTTGTACATTTCAGTCGAAGTCAGTATAAAAATATAGTATTTTTACAGTAAAGTATTTTTCGGTCGCTAATTTGGTTTTTTGACAGAAAACGCATTTTTCCACTAACCCAGTCCAATCAAATGTTATAAAACTGTCACGTCTAGACACGAGGAAAACTTTGCTTTTCGAACGACCACAATAGTATTGCTTGTTTCAGCAACTGATCTCTGATATTATTAATAATAACATAACACCTGCGCTAACATGTCACTGCGCTCTCTAAAGTTAAACATGTCAATACGGCCTAATGTTATTAATTGTTTAAAAAACAGCGACATTGTTACATACGCCATAACATCACAGTATACTATCAGATGTCGTATTTTTATATAAGTACGGAGCTCTAAGACACATGTCTCATTTTATCTCTCAGGTAGGTCCCAAAAAGGAGAAGACACAATATTTCTTACATTCACTCGCACCTTATTTACTTTACTAAAATTTATAGTCGCATGCTAGCCCTGCTGATGCAAGTTTAATTTTAAGGTGTGATAGGTTATATTAAAAGTTATTAATTATTTCGCCACTCAAGGAACGTACGATTCTATAATTCATATAGAAGAATGTGGTTACAGCTTAATGGTCATATTATGTTACATTTTATTTTATATTCTATTGAAGTTCTCTCTTTCTACTTTCTCTACTAAAGACATTGGCAGCAAGTCTCACAACTTGTGTCGTCCTTTAACGGTAACATTTTGATAAAATTCTCTACCAACCTAACCAAGACATGGCCTCAAGACACACAATCTCTCCTACAAATCGTTTAAGGACTAACGAACTCAATTTCAAGACATTACTCTACGGTAATTAGCGTCTACTATACAACTCATTTGGTTATCTAGTAGCTGGAGTGTTTTTGAAGTAATTACGTTCACCGGTTAGTTATAACAAGATAACTGGCAGACTCAAACTTCGCCTTCTTGACGGATAACCGAGTTAAAAAAAAAAAACAAGGGCGAAACAGCAACAGCGAATTGCTACGAATGAAGTTTTTATAGGTTAGGTATTATGAGATGGTACATAAATAAAGGTATTGTTACTAATTTTGTTCCAAGGGTTATAAAACGTATGCGGGTGACTTGCTGATGAGTAATGGACAAGATTAGACCTAGTTCTTAAAAACACACTGCCTATCCAGAAAAAAAAAAACAAATTCAAAAAGGGTATAAACCAGGAGACTTGCGTACTGTTTAAGTCCAACATTCGAATTTTTTTCGTCCCTGAGGCTTTTTATATCTCATAGCAGAGCGTAAATTTCGGAAGAAACTCAAATTTGTGAAATCCTATATGTTGCTTCAGTCTGTTCCCTACACCCAAATGTAATTTAATTTTTTTTCTACTCAATACACCCAACTGTTCCTGAGTGAATTAACATAAACATCTTTCCATTCATGCTCAGAATCTTTCGCCAAGTAAATAAATACAAGTAAGCTTGATTATAAAGATACATTATTTCTTAAGAATTTTACCTCAATAGAATTCATTCCTCTTTAGAAACGTAATGTAATTAAATGTTACAATATAATATATACTGTACACAGAGATATATTGGAAAACTTGCTTAATACAATCAATGGATTACATCCAAGAGTCGCCTACTTACCCATCTTTGCCAAAAGGGCCTTTCTAATAAATTATTTATACAGGCGACAGGAAGGGATGTTTGTTTTTCTACTATAAACACAGTTCGTGAGAAAAGGCAAGTGAATTCGTCGTTTTAATACAAAGATTATTCCTGGAAAATGAAGGCAATTATGCCAAGCTGTATACATAAGGAATATTCGTTCCTTGGCTTTGATATAAATTCAAGACGCTTTATGACAGAATGACCTTATATATACTTTTGGACCTTTTCAAAAAACGTAGACTTATAAGACTTTTTTTTTTTTTTTGTATAGCCATATTGGACATTTCTTACAATCTTCAATTTTAACACTTTCTAATGTAAAACAGAGAAGCTTTAAAATCAGTTTTTGTAAGCAAATTTTAAGTTTGAAGTCCCCGCATTGATGTCAAGTTGAGTTTTTTTAACACTCTGCATTCGTTGATTATTAACGTTTCAAAAAAAGAAAAATATTTGCGTAGCGAAAAATTAGGCTATTTATACTTTGCACATTTTTAAACTCTACATAGACATGACCAGAGAGAGCATTAAAAAAACCGACTCACGTCAAAACTTTGGCTGAGTTATAATGTCATAAAAGTAAACATAATCCGAAATCACATTTTTTTTTTTTCAAAAATGTGATATTTTCAACGAAGTACTCAACCGATTTTGATGAAATTTATATGGGACTAACTATGAAGTATAAAAAAACATACAGAGGAATTGAGAAACTCCTCCTTTTTTGGAAGTCGGTTGAAAAATCATCTTCAAGTAAAAACGAGTGATTTTTATTTTAGGATAAGTAAAGCACTGTTTTGTTTTTTGTTTGAGCTAACGAGACGTTCCATTACGCAACTATTCATTGCGTGCCAAGTCGACGCAAATCCTAAATAAAGTTACTGTCCTATAACTAAAACAAGTATAAGTACCTGGGGAATAATTACACAAAGGTTTGTTTTCTTCAATCGAAAGGACAACTACCGGTTTGAAGGAATGAGATAAAATGTTGCGTAAGTACCGGTCTATAACGAACACATCTAGATTAATTGTAACAGGAACAGCACAGAAAGATTATTATATTTGCAGGTTACGTAATGCATAGGCATGCATTTTTATCATAATATCCCATCATGTAGGTAATACAAGAGAGGTTTTCCTCATTTTAAAAAGCTCAAAAAAAAAAATGTACCGTGTCAGGGTGTTTATTTATTTATGTATTTATATTCGAGGTTCCCCCCTAGTTCGCTACATGGTATCCCATAACACAAGCTATGCTTACTATGGGGCCATGTAGATGTTGTGATTGTCTGGGGATTTTATTTTAATTATGTTTCGGGTAAAAGAAGGTTTTAGTTTCCAGACATTTTGCTCGATTGAATGTCCAGCAAGTCATGAAAGAATTAGTTATAGTATATTTTAACAATTCGAACTGCATGTTTTTGAAGAAAAAAGTTTCCTAATTGTAAACAAAGTAATTTTCATACGCCTTCAAATACCACATGAAAACTTAACACCATGCAATTCTTAAAATATATCCACCCTTTTGTTTAGGCAGTTAAACCTGCAGTGGACCTCAAGCTCACCGGCTGATAAGGCTTCTTTGGCAGCAGACTTTTATAAATATGTCGCCGACCTGTAGATCGTTCGGATTAGAGGCGCTAATCCAAGCGCGCAGCAGATAAATATTTGAATAGTTCGAAAATTATTTTAAGCACGAAGTTCGTATTACGAAAATTATGTAACCGATTAATTAATGTACTATATTAAAATAGATATTAGCTTCATAACTATATGGAATTTCCATGATTTCTGCATCTGTAACTTAACATATTCGATCTCTTCTGATTTTAAATATGGAACCTCTTCTGGTATAGTAATGAATTAATTAACAATTAATGAATGTAGTGATTGACGCCAGTTTCCGCGTTGCTATGCAACAAATTATAACCACGAAGTACTTTTAATTTTCTCTTAAGAAAACGATACACCGATCTGTAATAAAAACTGTAACGAATGTAAGAAACTCAAAATAAAATATTCTTGTACCTACGTATTAAAATACACTAAATTAAAGATATTCGCCTAATTATACGGATAACATATGTAATGTTTATACTCACATTTACAATCGCATCAATTCATACTTTTAAACTTTCGAACTAGAAATCTAACAATTTAATTAGTTAAGAATGTAATATAAAATTCCCTAATATCACACCTTACGTTTAGCACGAACCAAAAGATTGCCGTTAAAACGATTTTAAACAAAGTTTGTTATACACCTTGAAAAGACACTAAACATTCGATCAGTCTTGTGTTTGAAGATATCGAAAAGAAATCCTCTGGTTGTATCAAAACACAAGTTGTCGTGGTATGTAAACTTATCTCGTATAGTTATCGTTTTCATCACAACTATGTATCTGGAATGCCAGAGTACATCATTGTTTTTAAACAGATGTCAGTAAGGTAACACTTTCATATTAATTCAGTCTAATGCCTCCTACATTTAAAGACCTCTTTGAAATATTTTAAAATAATAACACCTGCATAGTTTGTTATTTAGCTTAGACAAATTCTAGCTTAAGTCTCCATCCGACCCCTTAGCTATCTACATGCAAAATATCTTGCTCCAATTTCTCGGGTAAAAGCACAAACAAACAAACAAACAAATAGAATCTCGCTTTTACAATATTCCTAGGGAGAAACAATCGACGCTTGAGGCGCTGTGTTCTGGAATACATTAACCTATATCAGTAGACGGCAGATGCCGCTAAAATGAAACAATATGGTTTTCTAAGCGAATCTTAAACTTTATCCTAGTATTCCTCTTCCGTAACAATTTCATTCGAGAGTGCTCAGCTCGCTGTTTCTTACTCCTCCTGCAAGCAAGGACTGAATACCGGTATGAATTTCTGTACATTTTTTTTCTGTATGACGTCATACCGTTAAATTAGGTGTATTTAAAAATAACAGTACAGGAATTCATACTGAAATAATTCTTGTACCTTTTTTATTATTGTAGCATAACTGATTTTTTTTTTCAGTTAACTGAAATTTTCCGGTATTAATATTAATATTGATATTCAAATTTTATTTTTAAATATCTGTAGTATGTTCGATAGTTTAGTTGAAGCCTATGAAGCGTAGGTAGGTACATATGCTGACCTATACATTTCGGTACAGAAATTAAATAAGTTAAAATATTTATGTACTCAAAACATCTACAGAAATTAATCCGGTATACATTATTTGGGTACTGATATAATTAATTTAGATTTTAATAACTTGTACAGTTATTGTGTTTGATGAAGCAGTACACTAATAAGGGTACTGAAATTTTACTAGTACTATTTAAAAATTTTATACCGATATGCAGTCCCTGCCTGCAAGTAATTCTTAACGTAAATGATGTTTGCGTGTTTGCGACTCAATCTTTACAAAATAAAAATGATTCACACTGGATAATATTGTTTACCAATTAGAATTAAACATCAAATCAATTTTTAATATGGGAATCTAATAGCGAAAGAAACTGAATATTTTTTTGTGAATAGAAAACAGCCAGACCCATGATTTTTTCGACATTAGTCATGCCCCGGGGATAGAACCCGGAATCTCCCGCGTATCAGCCGGAACCTACAAAATTCAAGGAAGCAGGGCTGCAGGCTAGGATAGAAGGTAATCGACTTTCACAGATTAGCAATTTGTATCCATTTATTTTATGCTCCTGACATACTTTTATTCATATTGTGAGACGATCATACAATAACCATATTATTTTGGAGAATTATGTCTTTATTTAGTAATGACTAGATACTTAAGTGCCTAGTGACATTATTGGAATAGCTAATCAATTAACAAATAAATTTAGTTTTAAGTTGTAAAATATGCGATTTAACTCTACAATCTAATATTTCATATGTATACTAAACCTAAGCAAGAAATATTTTGATTAAAATTACTTAAATAGAACGCGTATTTATAAAACACTCACAAAATTGTAAGTGATCCATCTGAAGTGGGTAAATACTTTACGTTTTGCCAAGCTTAATATCCCTCTCAGAGTGCCGAAAACTTCATTAACACACACTTAAACTTTACGTAAAATCATATCCCTCTAAATTTATCCGATTCAACCGAATTCAAAACCTTTGTTAGAGAGATAACAAAATGATCCCTATCAAAGGTGGCTTTATCACAAAGGCTTCTGCTAAAAAAGTAATAGCCTTAACCCTGATTCCGTGGAAGCCGGGCACTTCCTCAATAATTTCCCCGAAGATAATTAGCGGCGCTCCCGTGTGACCGGTAGTTATTACTGGAGCGGTGATTTCAGCCTACCGAATTGATTACTTCGTTTTCTCTTGTTTATATTTTGAACGGCTTTTGTAATTGTTACATGAATATTTTGATTAATTTATGTAGTCTCCAATCGCTGCTATGTCATTGCATTAACTCCGTGGCACACTAGGCCGATCCGCGAGACGCTGCGGATTCGATTACGTTTGAGAGAAAAATTTTAGTATGATCTGCAGATATTTATGAAAATATATTACATTCGTTATCCGATTCCCATTTGTTACAACCTATGCTTAGTTGTCCACTAGATGGCCCTGAGTTTAATAATGGACAGCGTTATTTATTCATCTGGAGCATTCAAAACCAACAATTCTTTGATTACTTGTGGCGCGATTTTTGGGTTTAGGCAGGTTTTGGCTAGAATATCATGAAGGGAACGAGTCCTACCGTCAAACGTGCGTTTGTCAGTACCCTTTTTACCCACGACGGAACGGAGACGGTATATGCGTTTGGGGTGAGAGGGTGTTTGTGCAAACCAATGTTACCAATTATCTCCAGAACCACTGGTCCGATTTTAATGCGGTTTTCAGTAATCGCTATGGATTTGATTGGTGCATGTTCTTAGATAGGTGTAGCGGTAACAACTCACCAGGGGGCGCTGCAGTAAACATTTGTTTGTAAAAGCCAATGTTACCGTTTATCTGCAAAACCATTGGTCCGATTTAAATGCTGTTTTCAGTGATCGCTTTGGATTTGATTAGCGCATGTTCTGAGATTCTGAGATAGGTGTTACGGTAACAACTCACCAGGGGGCGCTGCAGTAAATATTTGTTTGCAAACCATTGGTCCGATTTGAATGCCGTTTTCAATTATCGCTTTGGATTTGATTGGTATAATGTTCTTAAATAGGTAATGAGGAACGAGGTGTTGTGTAATGTAATGTATGGTATCCGTCTGGGGCTGCCATTGAATGAATTCGTTTTGTAGTTTTATATTGAAATTTAAAATATTGATGGCAGCCCTCGACGGATTTTCTTGATCTTCTTATAAAGTTCATAGGGAGTTGAATACCTATGTTATTGCGACATCTACATCTTCGAGAACCGAATAGGTAAGCGTAGGGAAGTGCTATGAAAACGAATAGTATGTTTTTCATAATATGACCGACTCTGTGTGAGATCAAGTGAACTTTTAAAAAAGCTTTTCACGTTAATTATCTCTCGTCACATAAATCATTTCAGTCGGGGGATTTTAAATTATTTTATTCTTTTTCAATTACTTTTTCACCGTCGCGTCGTGGGTTTTTCAAAATTTTTATTTTGTTTTTTTTACGATGAGTATATTATCAAAATTAAATATCAAAGCGATAAATTTTCAGTCAAAAATAAAAGATCATCCACAACCACCGACATTACGTACAAATCTAGTTGAAAGTCTCTTGTAACACTGTCTGCCTCAGACGCCAGTGGTTGCGGGTTCGATTTTTTAAAAAAAATGTTACGGGTCTGGGCGTTTATTTATAAACGTATTTATATTCTATGGTATACCATATCACAAGCTATCAAACGTTAACGATTAATTCTATTTTGATAAAGGTTGTTGCTCTTTTAACTGCTTTTACCTTAACTCTAAGGTTTTCTTGTCTATATCACGATGACAAAGAGCCACCGTAAACTCTAGTAAAATGTTTTTATATTTTTTTTTGTAATTTGATAATATGGCCTTCTTGGTGCGATGAGCAAAGCCGGCAGTGATAAGACATTTAAGTTTATTTACGCCTTGGCATTTACTTTATATTAAAGTATTTATGACCCATAAATCTGAGTGAAAGTTCCATTGAATTCATTTACTTAAAGCCTTTAAAGAAACTTGTAATATCTTCCTGTAACAGTGAATTTAAATGGTTTAGGGCGGGTTGTATTACAACTACTTTACGTGTCTGTCAACGTTAAAAATGGCGTTAACCACTATCAAGCTAGAAAACGGGTTGTTTCACCTTTAACGGACGTCAAAAATTAACGATTACGTTGACCGTCCATCCACCCACTGGTTAACGTAACTTTCTAGTGAAAACTGAGTTGACAGGCAGGACATCTTTGGTTGAAAACTTTTAACATTATGGATTCTGTTTTATTGTCATATATTTTAAATGATAGTGATGATGATTCAATTGTGGAAAGGAAGAGAAAAGTATTTAAAAAACGTATCGATAATTTAAATTTATGGGTTGATCAAGAATTTATTGCAAGGTACCGTGTATCTAAGGAAGTGGCTCTCTTGTTATGTCATGAATTCGAAGATGAAATAAAGTTATCTACAGAAAAGTGAGTGACTATTTTTTTACCTAGTAGGTACATAATCAAATTACATTCTGTCTCATACTTGCCCACTCTATTTATTGCTATATTGCAGAAATTTGGCAGTAAAACCGTTGGATCAGATACTTGTGACTATACAGTACGACTATCTATGACTATCAATGACTTTAATTTGTATGTTGCCGTAAAAAAAACATTCCCAACCACTTAAATTGGGAAAATGGTTTACTTTTTAATGGCAACTCGAATAACATTGACGAACACTTTTTTTTGTGATGAAACAACGCTTTGTATTTGACGTACGTTAAACATCTGATGTAATCGTCAAAAAGTTACGTACGTATGATACGATAACCAACCGTTTGATACAACCCGCCCTTAGTGTTGTAAAAAAAAATATGCTGTGGTGGTGCAGTTTTGTTTATAGAATTTTTACAACCTCGTCAATTGTTTTACAATCTCGACAAAATTCCTCATAATCAATTTCATGGTTGTCACCCCAATGTTAATAGAAGGTTCAATAAGCTGCTTTTATAAACACCAATTATTTCATGGTAATTCTTCTCGTGTAATACTAACCAAACAGCGTAACTAGGAGATACCCCTGTATACACAATGATTATGCAAAGGTATCAGCGGTGTCGGGGTAGTGATAGCCGGTATTTGTAATATGGTCGTAAAAGCAGGTCGTAAATTTTCCTCAACGCTCCGTTATACAAAAAGTTAGTAGAATATTTTTATTCAAATAATAAAGCTCATAATAAAAAGAGTCATTTTATAATAAACCTTTCAAAATGTTGTGGCTGCGAAAATTCATGACCTGTTTTATTTCATCTGTCGGATATTACCAGATATTCAAATCATGAAAAAACGCAACTAATCTAAATCAAACGTAAATTGTTTTTTTATTTAGCTACATATATCTTAAATAAAAAAAGCTAGGTAGGTATATATGTTTATAATGTAAATGATACATTTCAAGGATCTAAGTAATCTTTATAGAAGAAAAGGCTGTAACTCGGGACGATGTTTGTTATACCATCAAGCGAAAACTACAGCACTGATTTTCATAAAACCTTACTATGTACCTAGTAGATAAAAAAAGAAGATTTTTAAAAACATGGTTAAATTTTACTCCGAAATAAATGCAGGCTACGGACAAAACAAGTGTATTTTTATGGGACTAGGAAATCATAGCTTTATTCCTAAGGGCATGCACTAAGTCTGCGGATTCGGTGTCTTAATTTACTGAAGCCCTGGTTCGTTTTAGGCTTAAAGTCAACAAAAGGTTAATAATTGTAGAATGAACTGCACTGCGCGCGAACCTCGTGGATTATTTGAATCATGCATACGATCCGCGCGGCCCGACTCTCTCATGTTGTATTCATAGGGAGATGGTAGTGCGAGATGCAAAACCTACCCAGGAGATGCAGTTTGCTCTATACTGCGATTTGGTTCGATTGCTTTTAGCGAAGGGATTTATTTTAAATTAGTTTGGAATCATGATGTCTTTTAGCAATCTCTCAACTGAAATGAAAATGAATATGAAAACTTTTTTATTCGTAGTAGGTAATTTTATACACTTTACGAACGTCAAATGCTGGATGAGGGCGGCGCGGGTCCGGACGACATGACGAATCCTGGGGAAGGCCTCCGTCGAGAAGTGTGCGTGTCTCGGCTTATAAAGATAATGATCACCCATTATCCACCAATGTCTTGATGATGTCTACTACTACTTCTTCTTCGGCTTTAAAAAACGAAATGAAAGTAGAACCCTAGGTAGACCGAGAGGAAAAAAGCCGTCGGAAAAAAAACTCTCGGCACTCTTTTGTAAAAAGTGCTTATTATAGGTACAATTTGGCAGAAATACAGCTCTGCTATGACATGAACAAACAAACAGAAGACAGCTATTCGTGCTTGCCAATACCATGTCGCAGCCAAGCTGCTTACATAGTGATTAATGTTTAATATTTGGAAATAACCTGTGGAGACATCAATCCCACGCTCTTTTGTCATCTAAATAATCTTTGAGTTTATAGTAGCCTTTTTTGCATAATGTTTCTTTGATAGTTCTTTTAAATTTATTAAACGTTAGGGATTGAATTGACTGTGGTATTTTATTATAAATACGTATTGACATTCCGATAAATGATTTGGAGCTTTTAGCCAGCCTTAATTTGGGAAACGCTAATTTATGGTCGTCCCTTGTCATTACAGAATAATTTTTATCATGCTTATCTTTCATGGTTTTAAAATTACTCAAGATACCAATATTTTTAAACTTTTCTCTTAGAGATTCTCTATTTCCAAGTTTATACATTCCACGAATAGCCCTTTTCTGCAGTGTAATTATCGTGTCAATATCTGCGGCATTGCCCCAGAGTAGGATGCCGTAGGACATTATACTATGAAAATAACTAAAATAAACCAGCTTCGCCGTATTAACATCAGTCAATGAGCGAATTTTCTTTACCGCAATTCAGTATAAGAAAAAAATATTATAACTGAAAAAACTTTATCAAACGAATTTGAGGATTAGTGTAATCAAACAATGTCGCGGATTAAGAAGTTTGTCAATAACTTGTTTGAGAAACTCGTCTACCTAGGTCGCCCTGACGGACGTTATCGAAAAACGACAGATAATTTGCAAATTATTTAAACGACATTCTACATATTTGGCTTTATCGACTCAAGAGAGATATCATTGAAGCCTGTTAATGAAGTACAATGTAAAATACAGAAATGATATGTCATGCGCTTCGCTGGCTCAAAGCTGCCCTGGCTAAAGTTTCGATAAGGTTGCATATTTATGAACTACGAGGCTTTAATTTCCACCGGGCCTCGAAGCTCGACGTACGAAACGCCGCACCGACGCGCATTGAAAGCGCGAACTCGACTGAACTGCCTAACCTGCGATATGAAATAAACTATTAGCTTCAAATCGTTTTGTTATTTACATTGTTGTCAGTATAAGGATCAATAATGTTAATTTTGCACTTAAAATTGTACCTATTCTAATTACGTGGTAATAGGTATTACAAATAATACAATAAAGACGACTCTAGTAAGTAAACAAACACTATAGAAAACAGAAAACAGCTTTTTGTCAATTAGCATATAAACTTTTTACAAATTAAAAAAAAAAAACTGAATAACCGGATAACTTCACGGTAAATTGCCAACTGACGTCAGTCTGTCAATCACGTGTCAAGTTATCATCGTCACCCGGTGTCAAAGTGCGAACAATTTGAGTACCATCCACACTCAAGGATTATCACGAAATCTTCCAGCCACTTATATCATGGTTGACGCACGGAAACCTGAATCTTTATTACCCATTCTGATCTGTTAAGTTATTTCAATTTTTCTTTATTTTACTGCGATTTATAGGTATTTTGCTCTCAATAGTTATTCCATCGGAAATACAAGCGGAGAATGTTCATAAATATTTATTTTAAGGTAAAAATAGTATCATTCTCAGATGATTTAGCTGACAATAAATTGGAAAATTTGAGCAACCTTTGAGAGCTTACCAAACTCTTCATCTCACATGGGCAACAAAACATTGTCAGGACAGAAGAAAGGAAAGCCCAAAGGTTGAGAATTTTTAGATTAAAGTGCCTCCACTTCAACTTTTTCTGTAATAAACAGAGCAACCATTCATTCGGTTTTTTATGTTAGCCTCCTCTGTTATAAAACTAAGTTATCTCTGAGAATTAAATTGGAGTAAACATGGACATTTCGGAATTCATTCAGACTGAAGTACTAGGGTTACATAACAACGTTGTTTTTATTCGTAAGAGGTTTATTTTCATGGTTTCCTTTGATAGCTAATGTATAAGGTGTTCATAGTGTGTTCTAAATACGTGATGTTACAGCCAAAAAATCTTTTAAATAGATTAAAGTAATTTATAATTATTATTGTACGTACAAACATACGTATCCTCACGTCTTTATACCTTATGGGGTAGGCAGAACAACAGAGGCTTTAAAACCTTCTGATGTCACGATTGACGAGTTTGGAGGTATTATAATGATGGAGAGAGACTATTGCAGTGACATCGCCTAGTCTGCCTATCGCCCACAAAAACGCCCATAAAACCTGTCCCTAAACTGACTTTTACAGTATGCCCGGGGGGAGAAGCTGCTGGTACATTCGATGTTTTTCTTTTGCTTCCAGTCCAGCATGGAAGTATTATTATAGTCTATCGGTTTAATAGCTTCTGGTCGCCATAATTAGACGGGTACTTTCATGATCGCATCATCAGGCGAGAAGGCTGGTGCAAGATAAAACAAGTTTACGTATGTTAGTAGGTATTCGTGATAATAAAAACCTCTTAAAGGTCTCTGAAAAATTCTTCCTCTTGTACAAAGTCACAATATTAAGGCATTGTACCCTAGTAGCTTCACGTTGGTTTACCTGCGTTACTCTTGAACCCATAGAGGTTACATTATCCCTCTTCTATTCCCTAAGACCTGGACTACCGAATGCAAAAAAATACTTTTTAATTAGTTTCCGAATTTATTATTAACGCATTTATTATATTAGTATATTTTACACTAGCTATATTTCCTCAAAAAAATCCCGCAGGCACTATAGTTACGCTGGCGAAACCACGCGAAGCTACAAGCAAAAATCGTATACATTTTTCCATACTAAATAGGTATCCGAGCTTTAAAAAATCGCCATCGCCGGCAGGCAATAAATTGGCGAGGATGCAAATCGAAAATTGATCTATAGAATAAATCGCACAAGTAGATCCAATAAAAACAGTCCGCTAACGGCCCGGTTATTGGGTGCCTGATGAAATATTGATGAAGGCTTTCTGCGCCCCGCAAAGTATACACAGAACTAAGCCATAGTGCAGGAGATAAAGCGGTTTATTAGTAGACGCAAGATTTATAACACCAAATAAAATAAAAATATAGAAGACTTAAATTGATTTTTAAAGAACTTTTGACATTCAGAAATAGAAAAATAATTAACATCTACGTCACTTAAGCACACACGTGGAATCATGATGCCGATTATATTTTTTTTAAATCTCGCAGCTGTGCACGGTTTTGCCCGCGTAATCAGAATTAAATCGTAGGAATTTCTAGATAAAATATAGAAGTACAAAGCTTCTAGGATTTTAATCAATACCTCATTATAAGCAGCTTGAATACCTACGGCTGAAAAATTGTTTCCTTCGTAAGTGAAACCTGAAAAGAAGTCTAATCAGCGGTAGGAGCACAGAATTTTATCGACTCGTATGTTTACGAATGTTCGTATAGTATGGAGTCCATTCCAAGTTTTAAGTAACACGGTATTTTATTTTATTTTACAGTTATTTAAGCGTACAACATGTTTAAAACATTCAAAATGAACAAGGCACACATTTATTAAAGCCGTCCGTGCGGCAATGCATAGATTTCAATAAATGCTTACAAACCGTCTCAATACTACACAAACATTCGTAAACATTCGAGTGACAAAGTTCTGTGCCCGCACTGCTGTTTTTTTTTAGTTTGCCGCAATGTAAACTGGCGGACAATGCTTTATAATACCCAGATTTAAATATACATCTGAGCAGTCTTTTATAATAAACTTAGAATGTCAGCTTAAATCATCTCAGAGTTAGCTACTGGACCGCTACCTCTTGTACTTTGTGTAGGCATATTTTCTCTGAAGAAGTTTGTGATCAATTTTTCATCAATTGAAGTGTTACCAAGTTGATATAACGTCTGGTCAAGGTCTCTCTCTCAGAAGTTATTAGATTTTCTTTTTGGGTTTGTGTGAAGGAGCTAGTTTCATTTTCAACCTCCAGATTAACTATCATAAGTGTCGTCATCAGGCTTCATTTTTAATCAGAAGGTAATTATGGTGTGTACAATGAAATTTCAGTCACTTTTGATAGACATATTGTAAATGAGGTAATATAAATTTTGCACCTTGACCGTTTTATTTCGGCTGTAGAGTAACTACGGAGTCTGCCCGGCTAATGATCGCATTTCATACATATAAAGACAAAGTATCGTCGATGAATATTTAATTAGCAATTAAATGATATTAAACCCGTTATAATTCGTAGTTTTTTTTTTCACAATTATTAAATATTTAAAGACCCTGTGCTTACGACGGCTACCGTTGTGTCGCCGACGAATATTTCGAGTAAAAATATAAAATATCCGTTAATACAAGTAAAAAACTGTAAGGAGAAAATTCACCGTGGAAAGTAAAGAAAATACTATGATAGGAAAATTGTCTATTTCACTACAGGAATTTTGAAGTCAGTGCCAAACCAAATTTTTAAGACAACAAAGCACAAAGCTTGTGGAAGTACTAACACAGTTACATGTTTTGTATGATTATAAAAACATATGTATTTTTATTATTGTTATAATGGCTGTTGGTCTTCCTAAAAATAAATAAATTAATTAATTAAATAAAACTGTTCACATTGTTAGGAAATCGAAATGGAAAATTCTCTAAAATACAGACTGTCTAGTTTTGGGGCCAGACATTTCACTTGGGTGCTACGCTTTTTTTTGGCGGCAAAAATACCGAAAGGCACACACTTGAGTCAAAAACGTCGTCGTCGCGTCGTTGTGAGTGGATGTAACTTCGTTGATACGTTCGCCTTATATTTTTTTCTGTTTGGCAGCTGTCTTGCTTTTATTGGTTTGGCACCGACTTCAAAAACTGTGAAAATACCTACCCAGATAAATATTGTCGATTCATACCACTGATATGAAATCCCCCTGGTATGAAACAGCGAATCCCCCTTAATATTCTTATTACATTCATTAGTATTAATTATTTTTTGGCAGAAATGTATTAAACGGGGTAGTAATATGGATGGAATAGAAACAGGAATAGGATGGCGTTTATACAAAAATTAAGTGGGTCGGTTCTTTGACGGCGGTCCACTTTTTCTTAAAAAGAAATAGGTAGTTTGCTTTCATTGTGGTTTGGGTTTTATGACCCTTTTTTATTTATTTTGTACTAGCTGTGACCCGCGACTTCGTCAGCGTGGATACCGTTTATTAGAGTTGGATAAATACTATTATTATATCCTCCTTGAAGTTAAAACTTACCTTATTCTAAATTTCGTCAAAATCGACTCAGTAGTTTAGCTGTGAAAGCGTTACTGATAGACAAACAGACAGAATTACTTCAAAAACTGTTACAACAAAGCAGTGATCCGCAGTTTCACCTAGGTTTTGTGAAAAAGTATAGGTAGGTAGGTATATTACATAGATGATGCCCGCGACTTCGTCTGTATTGAATTAGTATTTCGAGTAGGCTATTTTGTTCTCCTAACTATCTTTAATAACAAAAATAAAAATGAAGAATTTTCGCCCATATAATATGTATAACTCCTTACCACAAACATAGGTAGGTAACTATCTATTAGGTACATTACAAAAGCACATAGCGTTATAAACAAATCGGGTGCCAAAGTGCCTTAAATTTTAATATTGTCTTAAGTTTTCGCGATAACTATTATGTATGACTATTAACTAAAACACTTTTTAACCGATTTTATCGCGTATATTTACATTTTAAATTTTAACAGTCGCTCGTGACCACGGGGTCTGCAAAGAGACCGAAACGTCGAGTTAAATTGTAAAATATAAATTATACGCCATTAATCCGGTTAAAATGTGTTAAACCCAATCTAACCCGCTTTTCATTTATAAGCAATAACTAATAGAAAAATCAACTTTTCTAAACATAATTTAACGAAGTCAATGAATTCAATCAGAGCGTGAGAAGCGCGTCTGAAATCCGATCCATTAAACCTCACCGCCTGCCGCTCAGAAAACCGTGGATAAAGCGCCTCGATTGTTCCCCGGTGCCTTTGTTCCGCCTTCGACACGGCGTAAATATGCTTCATTATTTCATTAAAATACTTATTCGAAGCTTAATTTTCAGATCAATTTATTTCTTGATGCCTGTTGTTATCTCTATCTTAAAAAGGACCGTCTGTCTTAATATTTGGGGTATCTTCACTTCTTAACACATTTTGTTCTAGTTTGCACCAGTTTAAGAGTAGTTATCAATAAACATCAAGCTTATTGTTAGGCTGCAAACTGGACGGCAGTGGATCGGGCAGCGATTTTCGCGACACAATAAAAAGTATTGAGTTTGTATGAAACCACGACAAATCGCTCGAGCGCCCGCTGGCCTAGAGAACGGCCCAGATACCCCGCGTCGCTGCCCGCGCCGCTGTCGCTGCCCGCGCCGCTGTCGCTGCTGTCCAGTTTGCAGCCCGAAGATACCAGATACATTATTTTATGAATTACGAACCGAGTTATCGTGTTATTAATACCGCAATATCACACCGCGTAGCGGCGCAATTAAAGGTAGGTTTATGAAGTTTATCTTTATTGACAAGTATTTCTATAGAATAATAAATATTTATAGAAACAGTAAGTTATGTACATAAATTTTTCGCCGAATGAATTTTGAAAGTATCCAATGATCGAAGTCTAAATGAATGCAAATTGAAGCTCGCATTGGCGCCGCGTGTTTTTTTTATACATAGCAACTGTAAGTCATATTTTCGTTCAGAATATATTGTTTATTCATATTCCATCGAATTATCCAGCGATCTGTAAATACAATGAAGCGATGCTTCCTCAGACTCGCTCACAACAACGATAAATTTTAATGTATATTTAAGTTGCAATCATACTTATGTTGAGCGATAGAGATGATAAGTAATGAACGTCGTTTCTGATTCTATTCACGAAAATGAAATCAGTAACAGTAATATGATATCCTTAAAGTATTTATTTTCTCATAGTATACAATAAAGTGTATTTTCCTAGAGTTTCAACAAACATTTGAAACAAACAAAGGAACTCGTCCAAAACCCTATCCGCTTTCCTGAAAAATACACAGATACTGATTCCTTTGCCGAAATCCGATTAATTCGCCGCATTCCTGAATTACGGCAAAGAAAGAAATAACCGAAATCTCATTAACAAAGTTTTAAACTTAAAACGTAATATAAATGATTGAAACCCACTCGAAACGAGTTTGCCGAGTTTCCCGATGAATTATTGAGCGTCTATTAAATAAATTGCCATTTCCAAAATTCGGACTAAACTTTTACAGATGAAATTATTTATAACAAGCCGTTTGAAATTTTATTTCAGTAATCACTCAACTAGAGTAAGGATTTGTCATTTTCACAAGAAATATCAGACATTAAAAAATCAAGGCCTGTGTTTTAATGGTCAGTTAAAAGTTATGTGATGAATAAAGTATTACTCGACACCTGGCTCGTCTCAGTTATTTGTGTTTCTATGACATTATCATACAATTATAACAAATCGTAAGACAACTTTATTCCGCCGAGTAATACTTACATCCGACGACTGAACAATCAGGCCTTCATTAAACAGAATATATTAATTTAAGGAAGTCAACTTCCGATTAAAGCTCAATGAAGGTACAATAAAGCTACCTGCCTTTTGTTCAGATTCGGATTTCAAAATTCATCGGTAAAACCAGACATTTATGGACCATTCGCACCAGACGGTATGGAACGCTGTCTTTTATTAAGTAATACAGAGTCAATATACTGCTGTATAAATGTAAATGTGGGCTGCGAAATTAACATCTTTTTCGACTTGATTTATGTTCAATATTTGTACAGGTATTGCGTAAAATTTTATTTTGTTTCCAGCATGAAATTTAGGATTTGCGATATGAACTATTTTATATTTAAAGAACCTTAATACTTTGATATTCTTTCTTGCTATTGACACGGTTTTAAACAATGATAAAATACGTATAAGAAGCAAATCCATTCCGTAATTTACAATTAATTGGTCCTCGTACGTTAACATTATATTCCAAACATATACATTTCCTTTTACATGATTGCCTCCCATCTAGCCGGGAAAACCTATAATTGAACTATAACAATACCTGTTTAGTTAACTTTATAATAAAACCAAGTTAACATGATTGTGCTACGGAATTTTCGTAGCATTGTTACCGTAGTCCGTAGACTTGTATGATGCCGTAGCTCATAGCATGCAGTCTTTTCAAGCTTTCAATGGAGTAATGCAATCCATATTTTGCATTCATTCTTCAAATATTAGGTATACATGTCTAAAAAAGATTGATAGGTAAGGAGTAAACTAGCTCGAAGTATTCTAACGATTTTAAACAAAAAAATATCAAGTGATGTTTATTTACCTTCTTCGGGGCGATCTATTCTGTTAACAAATATGACCGGTTAATGTTATGTCAAGCCTGTTCTGTAATAAAAATTTATCTTCTTCATACATATAGGCACTTTTCCAAGTTTTTCATTCTAGTCTAACCGGTTATCTATACATATAATAAAATGGTAGGAAAGTCAAAACTGTACATTGAATATTTTTTTAAAGGAATACTTGGGGTATGATCTACAATCGAAACAGAAACAAAAAATATAGTTTTTAGAATTTTTGTCTGTTTGTCTGTTTGTCTTTCCGGGATAAACTCAAAAAGTACTGCATGGATTTACTTCAAATTTGGCATGAAGATAGTTAAGAAGTCGGGTCAACATATAGGCTACATATTATCACGCTAGCAGTGTTATAATCGTAGGTGCGTTTGGTGCTGCATAGCGTTCACGCAGACGACGTCGCGGGCAGCAGCTAGTATATAATATAAAAGCAACATGTTATAATATCTAAATGTCTAAATAGATCTGACGTGCTTTTAACTCAATTTTCTCTCCCTACAATAGAGCTTCAATAACCTGTTTATAAGTGAGCCGTAGAGCGCTTTAAATGAGCCATCAACCGCAGGCAGCGCCTTTTAATTCATTTTTTATCACCGACTTCTATAACAATCATACTACACAAATTGTAAAAAAAAAAAACTTTATTCATGAAGAACTTAAAGTAGGCGCCTGCTTTATTTGCAGTTGCATTGTAACTAGAGTTAAAACCTAATTTAGTATCAACTTAACTTTTAGTCATAGGTAGTATAATAGAGCAAGTATTTATTAGTGTCCGAGGGTGTGTATAATTTTATCTCAGAGTATAAATAATTTTTAGTTTCGAATGCATTTTAACAGTTATTTCACAAATTGAAATGAATTCTTTACACATTTTAAGAAACTTTAGGGTATTATTGTAATTTGTTTGATGCAGACATACACTTAGGTTGGTTGATAGATTACATTGTTTTTTTTTTTCTTGTTAAAATACTGTTAATATGGCATTAAGGTTATTTAAAAAATATATTTTTTAATAACACCGCTGATTAAAAGAGCTTTCGACGCAAACGAATTTACTTCGACAATTTCTTCGTTGAAGTTCTCGATATTTCGGCGCTGTAAAAAGCAACATGGCCACGAGACCACTTTATAACGAAATCACAAAAATATTCACAACAGAAACAAAGCCTAGGGCAAGAACGGAACATGAGCCTTTGCAAACATCAGGGCAACGATAAAAAAATAACAATAATTACTGTCTACAACAAGGGTTGTTACAAAATTCATTTTAATTCAGTTTACAAAACCTTAAAACCTTTTGAGTAACAATAAAAACTTTAATTATTTCAAGAAACAAGCAAGAACTCCGTTTACTCCTTATTTTGCGTGTCTTTATGAGCGCTTTCGCAGACAGAACTCATACAAACGTTTATTTAATCTCATTTATGACAATTTACTTCTCTTGACAACCTGTGACTACTCTCTAGACTGGTCCTGTTTTATTTATTCTCTTACAGTAATTCACCTTTTAGTTTAAAAAAAAAACTAAGAAATTAAGACTTCATTTATTTTTAATTTGTTTTAATTGTTTTTTTTTTTTATGTGAAGAGAAGGTCCTCTCTACGGATTTCATCTGGGTTTAGTCACCTTTTATGATTCGCTTATCCAGGGAAGATAGGGCTATTTTAAGGTAAACCTACGAGGCCAATCTATTTAACATAAATATATTTTTGGATAACCTTTTACTTTTAATCAATAATAGAAAATCCAACTACAGATGACGAAATCCTTTGAATTAGGAACGCCCATTGAAATGCAAAGGAAACATTGAGCATACAAAAGCGAAACAATTTAAGATACGAACTAATCCAGCATCCTTTCTTGCCACTCAATTCAAATACCTGTCACAGACGACAGGATTAACTCTTCCCGGGCTCGTATATGGCATCCGGACGATACGGTCCGATGGAATTTCGATACAGCCTCCAATCTACAGACCGTCGTAAATCACCGAAACACGCCATTTTAGGGGACTATTTCGTAATCATCGATATTTTTTACGTATTCATAATCTTATTATCGTATCGATCAATAGTCTTATTGCAAAATATATTTTGTTCGTCCGGAAACTTGCCACTTTTATAGAGTTCTCGTAAGCTGCCATTTCTCAAAGGTGCAGCTTTCTGGGCAGATAGGGCAGGACATAATATTATGCAACATTGTTTGCGAGCACTTAACACGTGATTTGAGATAATAATTGTATTTACTTCAAAAATATTCCACAAATGCGGCAAATATACTTACAAAATATATTTCTTAGTCATGTTAGTACCGTGCGGCCATAAAAAGTTTATCGGTATTGTGCAGAACACAAAAGATATAACCATTTGTAAATACGTGACTGCTTATCCAAATTTATAAATATTCAGGTTTGAATACAGGAATACATGGAAGGGCCTATATCGTCCAACACTATTCACGGAAACTGACTTAATACTGATCAAAAAGAAATTTTGAATGTTTCATTAGAATGGCACTACATGTATCAAGATATTTTTATAGCTTGTGAATCGCTGCTTTAAAATGATTAGTCACTCGTGATTATGTCGTGTAATATGTATAAAAATCCTGCTAGAAACGAATTTTATAAATTTTCCATTTTGTTATAAATTCTTCTATACTGGACAGGGAGCGAAAGAAAAACATTTTATGTACCAGCTGCAGCTCTTCCCGGGCATACTGAAAAAGTCAGTTAAGGGACAGAGATTTTAAAGGCGTTTGTGTGGGCGATAGGTTAACCCCCTGTCACTACAATAGTCTGTCTCCATCTTTATAATACCCCCAAATTTGTAAAATGTGACATCAGATGGTCTTATAACCTCTGGTGTTCTGCCTACCCCATAAGGGTGTGACGTTATGTATGTATGTATGATATAGAAGAAGAAAGAAATAGAAATAGAATAGAACAGATATAGTCTTTTTACACCACTTGCATGTTTAAACATCAACGCATTTGCTTACTTTGAGGAATCTACTTAGTAACCGCAGTCAGACCCATGTTATATTAGGTAGTCCCTCGCTCAGTGATAGCTTACCTTGTAAAGTAACTTAAAACCACGGTTCCACGTTGATAAGCCCCTTCCAACCGACTCACAATGTGGTAGAACCAACTTTGCATCACAATAACTTAACTTAAATTATGTGTTAACTTAAAATTAACCAGATGTAAAGCTTTTGTAGTTAACTATTTGAATTTAATGAAAACTTTAAAGTTAGAAAATCTCAACATACAGTAAATCGTAGGTACTAACGGCTCGCTTTAAAATATTTAGACATCTCTATCATCGACACATGCCAGTCAATATAAACAAAACTTTAATAAATTTTAAACTTCAAGGCAATTAATTCATATCGAACTCTTTCCATAGAAGAACATTAAAAAAAAAAAATTCAGTTCAATAGTTTTTGGGTACATTGTGGTCAGGCAAACAATACAGACGCAATAGCAGACATTTTGACAATTAATAGTCAAAATTACAAAAGATTTTTTTTAAACATGAAAAAGCAAAAAGTAACTTATACTTTTAATATCGAAACACTGAAAATAGTCCTCTAAAAGAACCGTTAACCGCAATTTAATAGAGCCGTCAAAACGATTCGCGTTACTAGGATCGCATAAATTTGCATACGATAATGTTATTTTCTAGGGGCCAACAGTAGGTAGCACTCTTATTCTGTGCCAACATACTTCATACAGGGATGAGTAAGGAAGCTGTGTGGTTTAAGTGTTTTAAAATGAAGCTTTTACTGGAGGTATGAGGAAAGTTGCGTCGTTTAACTCAAAGTTTTACATATATCATTATTTTGTCGATTGTAGTCTTGATAGAAGTGAGAATGCCGTACAAAGAAAATATTTTCAGCAAAATTTTTGTAAAAGCTGGGAGAGACCTTTAGGTTTTTTTTGTTCTCATTATCGCGGTAAGTCAAGGTAACGATAAATTATTTAAGGAATTAACAAAACAAATTCGTAAAATGCGCAACGAAATCTGCCAAAAACGACTAGGCAAACATTAAGTCTACTTTCACAATAGCAATGCCCTGACGACATACAAGTCAGCAGCGGTTGCGTTGGGTTGGGATCACGAATGGGAAAGTGGTAACATGCTAGTTGCTAACATATAATTGCTTTATCAATTAAAACTTTCTTTAGTGTGACAGACATTTTTTTTCTTTTAAGAATAAAATTTTATTGTTAAGATTATACAGTGTAGGGGCAGTTACTACACACTATTTCATCGACGAATATACCCCATATGTCAGGTCAATTCGAAAAGCCTGTCAATCTGCAGCCATTTTCAATTTTACTCCAGCAAAAATCACCTCAGTCTGTAAAACATCGGCGGCTTAAGGTGTACGTATTGTAGAAGCTTATTGTTGGTCTTGTTTTAAAGGCAAAAGAGTAGAGTATGTGATATCATAATTTTTTCTTTAAATAATTATTTTTTTTTGATTACCGAAGGGACAAAGTTTATTTTTTACAAAAACTTAACGCACCTGGCCACTTTATTCTAACATTGTGTGAAAACCACACCGTTGAGCCATGTTTTTTTTTTCTAATTCCATTCCATTCGAGATACGAGTAAAAAAATAATTTGGCCGCTCGACAATTACAAATAAAACGATTATTTGCTAGATACTTTTACGCTATATGCCACTTTGAACCTTTGTCTTTGGCAAAACACTATCGTTGAGTTCGCACAAGCCGCAGAGCAGCTGTCGTTTTGCAAGTTAAAGTAAATTTTGCTACTCCGAGCGAAGGGGTATTTTTGATCAACAATAACTCTTAAACTATTAGACCGAGACCAGTGAATCTTACACACATTTGTTAAATATTTCAAATATTGTAATGGAATTAGACAAAAAAAAAACATGGGGCAACGGTGTGGTTTTCACACAATTTTAGAATAAAGCGGCCAGGTGCGTTAAGTTTTTGTAAAAAATAAACTTTATCCCTTCGGTAATCAACAAAAAAACTATTATTTAAAGAAAAAATTACGTTACTACATACTCTACTCTTTTGCCTTTAAAACACGACCCACAGTAAGCTTCTACGATACGTACAACTTAAGCCGCCGATGTTTTACAAACTGAGATAATTTTTACTGAAGTAAAAATAAAAATGGCTGCAGATTGGCAGGCTTTTCGAATTGACCTGACATATGGGGTATTTTCGTCGATGAAATAGTGTGTAGTAACTGCCCCTAAAGTTTTATTACTACATGCGCGGACACACTGTATAACTTACTAACTAGATAAAATAAAAATATGACCTACAATTTTATATTTTGTGTGTATAGTCTGCCTTGGCAGAGAGAGTTACGTAATAAACTTAGCACAATCTATTACTGTGTACCAGGCTGGCATAAAGTCAATAGAGCCGGTGCCAATTCTCTTTAGACTAAGCTTCTATGCCTCTCTATACAGAATTATAGAATACTCGGTGACTTAAATCTATGAAAAGCATCTTCGTAATAAATAGTGCATGCACTTTATTACGTGGATAACAATAAACTATTACTTTATAATTTGATATTAAGTATAATTTGATTTATTGCCATTCCAATGAATGCTTACGTGATAATTACCACAAGTCACTCTCACTTCATAATCCGAAAATAAATCTCTACCACTAGCCAATTTTACAAATGAAAAATAATTTTCCATTGAAATCTACATTATCATCTACATTAGCATCAGACCCCCTACTTTATACAAAGTTGGCATGAAACAGTAACTTTTTCGGACCTTCACTTGACTTTCTCGCTTAGGTAATAAAGCTTATTTCTGTAAGAAGGGGACGTGATTTGATTTTGTACAGCAGTTTTCGGAGGACTAAAGTTGGTGTGACGTTTATCCATCAAAACAAATGAGCACGATCTGCGGTCTCATCCGCCCCTCGGTAGAGGCTGTTTCACATCGCAGCTGAGCGACTAACTCAAATGTATCGGGTTACTTTTGTTTGCTCATTTGAGCGAGTTTTGTTTAAAGGAAGACTTAATTTGAAATTTAAGTAGGGATAATAAACCTGTCATATTGACAAGATTTAGCAGTTTTGAACATTGACATAGAACTATGCGTGATTAGGGAAAACAACTGGTTGAAGTAAAATACTTAGAAACTGTATTTTTTTGGAAGGTGCCAAAAAAAAGGAAGAAAAAATCCTTAGTAATCGCTCGCACATACATGCGGCCTAAATGAGGCTAGTTATCTTTCTCCGACTTGTTATTAATGAATACGGGCCTTTCTTTCCCGCCTGATATTTACTGGCTAAACAAAAGACATGATGTAAGATATGTCTACATCTACGAAGATAAATAGAATAGAACGAAACTAAAATGTGCTGATTGCGGCGAAACGAAGGCGATATTTCGTTCTTTCCCTCTCAAAGTGTTTTATGAAAATATGAAACACATTTCGGGCAAAATCTTTTCAATATAAAAGTAATGAAAAAGGTATTTTCGGTCATAATTGGATCCTCGAGGACTAACGTAGTGTGCAGATAATGTTTAAGGTTTGTGAACGTGATAGAAGAAACCAAATAAAAAATAGGTTTTCGAACAGTTATAATTATATTGAATAAATCAAAAGACAAATTTTATTGATTGTTTTTCATAGTTTTGACGAAAGAAAATCCCCTTAATCCACTATCGTTAAATAAAAAAAAATAAAAAATAAAAAAAAATAAAAATAAAAAAAATCCCCAGACAATCACACCAACTACTGGCCAACCAATGGCCCCAAAGTAAGCATAGCTTGTGTTATGGAATACCATATAGCGAACTAGGGCGGAACCTAGAATATAAATACATAAATAGATAAACACCCAGACACGGAACATTTTTTTTTCTGGTTCGAAAAAAATCGAACCCGCAACCACTGGCGTCTGAGGCAGATAGGTTTACCCCAACGCCATAGTGGTCGTCTAAATGTATGTGCATTTATTAGATTATGTGCATATAAATGTATAATAAATGTGCATTTATTAGATTATGAAACCAAATGACTAATCTCGGTATCACCTCTAGGCTGTGGAACGGCGTAAGAATAGCCCTACCGCCATCAGGAAAGCGTGTCGTGAAAGGCGACTAACCCGAAGTTACAGTGCGCCCGATTCGTCAGCGGCCATCAAAATGGGAACTAATTGGTTGAGCGCAGAGAGAAATGGACAACTTTCTGTTTCGAAAGAGAAGAGGACGTGCGTGAAGGAAACGTTGAAGAGGCACCGGTGCATTCCTCGGGAGATCCCGAGGTCTCTTTATAAACGTGGAGGCTGGCACATAGGCACATAGGTTTTAGTGCCTAAAAATCTCACATAACCCATCGTCGTTCCCAGGACCATGGATATCATTTGAAGATTTCCCCATCGTTAACAAAAAAAAGGCAGCACCTCTGACACTTAATAAATAAGAAAAGTCTTCACAGAATTATCAAACAGAGTTTAAGTTCACAAATCGAGAACCAACTACGTAAAAAGCACACATTTTATATCCTCTCTACGACGCTATATAAACTTTATGACCGTATTTGGATAAAAAGCAATCTCTCATAAGTTGAAGCGTACCGGCTGAGCATTACAGTAACTATCAAATTATAAAGTTACATACACACGTGAGTCCTGTGAGATTTATATATCCTGGCAAATAATTCAATGTAGTAAACTGATAGTGTGAAATGTCAAAAAAGAAAATAATGATACCAGGTCAAATCTTCGTAGTGTAGTTCTACGTAAGGTACTAAATGATAATGAGTGAAAATGAATGGTACTTATTCATTCGCTCAGCATAAAATTTTAAAGCTATTTATGAACACGTGAATTTGAGGTGTTCACTTTATCTTTACAGTAACTTGAATGAAAATAATTAATTACTAAGCATACTCAGTGCTTTAAATGATTACAGTAGAAGTCAAATTCGCTTTTTGCTATTTTGCGATTGAATTAATGAGAAAACAAAAGTATAAGATATTTTGTGAGTCAAAATATATTTCTTTCCCAATGTGACGATGTTTTTTTTAAAAAATATTAATTTCACGTAAACCGCATCAACTGATGCTATTTAGTGCTATTTTTTTCTTCCCTGAAGTAGGCACACCGCTGCTTTGCTGTCATTTTACTGCATTGAAATATTTGCCGGAGTACGTATATTCCAATGGTAAATATCAATTTATAAAGCTACATATACACGTAAGTCCTGTGAGCATTACTGTAAGTACTGTAACTATCAAGTTATAAAGCTACATATACACGTGAGTCCTAGCACAAGAGTCTGATCCTCTCCACGTAATGACATCGGCAAACATGCCCGGCATTCACAAATATTAGCCTTCCTACACTTTGTGCCGCAGTTTGGGACACAAAACCTTTTTGGACTCTTTAAGGGTGTTTTTTTGAGTTAGTCAGTTTTTTAAGCAAATACGCTGTTTTTGTCTTCTTTTTGAACGGTGAAGATTCAATTCGTAACAATAAAACTTGCCGTTTTGACCGTTTGAGATCTTAAAATATTAGAAGAAATCCTGCTAATTCGTTCAAAAGTGCGTTAATACATTAGGGTTCACTGCTGTTAAAAACATAAAATTGCAAACCTACAAAAGTGCTACACCATTCAATTTGGACCTATTAAAGTGGAAAAATAAGGGATATTTACCCAGAGGAAAGGGAGCCGCTTACTTCTTTATCTACTTCTCTTTAGGTTGAGGTTCTAGTTGATCAATTCATATACTTAGGCAATGATGATTAACCCTATCCTCAAAATAATCGATAACATTTCGCAAGTACAAAATTAAACATAATAAATTTTATATCTACAAGTGCTAACTTGATTGTGCAAATGAAAACTGGCGGCATTAAAAGAAGTAGACACCCAAGTATTGCCGGCTTTTTAAATCTTTTTACAAAAAGCATTTTGCACTGCCCCGGATTTAATTTCGAACGGTTAGACACTCTCGGAGCGGTCTCAAATAATTCGCTTCCTTTCGTATTCGTTTGGAAATTTAATGTAAAGTCTGCGAGACTGCAGGGTAATCGTTCTTTTATTATTTTAACAAAATGAAAGGGGCTGCTTAGGTGTATTAACATTGTAAGATCAATATTTTTCGTAATAGTTCTGTTAGAAAAGATTTATTTCAAAATCTAATTTCACACGTTTTTAATCGCTCAGTAATGTTTTTTACTCAAATGTTTTTCGAAATGTAAAAAAGATCCCACATATTCTAATGAAAACTGAAAACGTGAAAGTCACGGACTACAGCTAATTTTATAAATATCAGTTTCATAATTAATTAATTAATCACCTGACATAACGACTTAGTACCTTGTATAAGTCCAAAACTAGTCAAACCCCTCCAACAAAACTAACAAGACATCATAAAAATTACTCGAAAGTTTTCGCAGCAAACTTGTCTGACATTAAATAAATATGATAGCTTCGCAATGAACATTAAAATTTCGTGCTGAATTAAACATTAACGTAGAAAACACTTCTACCAAAGTAAACCAAAAAGCCGGCGTGAAGTGCAACCAGCATCACATACAGCTAACAATGGCTTTAAAATTCAGAATCCACAATGAGCATTCTAATTGTTATTACGTTGTTCTCGTCCCTACAGCTTGTTAAAACTTACTTTGAATTCCTAATTAATTTGGCTTCATTTTTATCAAAGCTTTATAATTAGCGTGAAAGCCTCTTCATTGACGTCGCGTGACGAGCAACAGTTTACTTGGAATAATAATATTTTGTCTACTTACTTATTGGGTCATTGCCGAAGAAATGGAAGCTTTATTTTTGTTATAAAAATCTGTGCGGTTTTCGGAGAAGCACGAATATTTTACGGTTTTATTCCTGAAAGCCATTATTATCACTAGTCTTTGCATGATTATTAAAAATATTCTGTTTTTTCAGCATAATGTACCTAATACAGACAACTTTTTGTGATATATGGACGATAAATACCTTCTCATAATTTTCCAGTGTTGCCTTTAGAAACTGAGAAGACATCGCAAACTTACCTGAAAATAAAAATAAAAAATATATTAATATAAATATCAGTTATAGTTTTGAATACAGAAGTCGCACTTACATAGGTTCTTCTTATCTATATCAAACGGAGAATTGTCAAGGTACATAGGTAATAGAAAAAAAATACATTCTATTCTATGATACTTTCGTTCATTGGACTTCATTATTACAATTGCGCGTAAATATTCTTAAAAGAAACGAACCTACGATTTAGTCTACTAAATCACCTAAGATGATAGCAATAACATTTAAAATAAGACCGATCTAAAAAGCGAGTAATTTCAATATTAAAATATGATTTCGTACATGCTAGAGTTCTATAAAGGCATGTGTTATCCTATTCATTCCTTATCTCAGCCAAAAGTCTATATACGCTATAAACTAATAGATTGTACTTCGCAAAACTCAACCGCGATCTCCACAGTTCATCTATAGTCAGTTGTATCTCCATTGAAAATTCCGAACACGGCGCAGAGATACGGAAAAATGCAAACGCTAAGTTTAAACCGAAGAGATACAGAACAGTCGCCGTAGAAAAATGTGGAAAATAAATTAACCAAACAGTACGAAGATTTATTTCGTTTCTTCTCTGCGGGTATTTTAGATGGAAATTTATAGGATTCCTCTCGGATGATATGAGGTATTGTCTACGTGTAACGTTACGAACACTTTTATTATTAATGCCTTGCTGGGTTTCTGATAATAATAATAAGCACATGTAAACCGCACCTTAATAGCGACAACAATATCTACACAATTTTGCTCGCGAAACAATGCGAAATCTGACAAAATAAAGATATACCTATATATTTATTTAGTCTATTAGATATATAAAGATCCTTCCGCGATATAGGCTTACGATAAATATTATACTTACTCATATTATATTTCTTTTTAAGTCACTTTAGTCAGATATATTACCTCCAGGCTTTTTCGATCAATAATTACACAGAGAGACTGAAAGGTTATTGGATTTTATTATGTCTTCCTTTTAAAGAACTCAAGATAACAACGAGGTACTTCCCTTAATATAACGAACGTACGATAAAGATTAATTCCCTCAAAGTTCCTTAACCAAAACTTAACAGTTCTCAAGTACTCTACAACAGCAATATAAGTTCGGTACAAGTTTCTGAGCAAACCCCACTTCAGGTGTGCATTTGTGATAAAGCCGAAACAAAAGATCACACCCTCCAACCAATCTACCTTGTACGAACAGGAGCCGCAAGATTCCACTACATGATTTTAGATATAATAAACTACATCAAGAGTCTTTCTTGCACAATAATAATTCCGTAATAATACCGAAAAATACTGTATTGTGACAGCTAAATATAACACCCTTGGATAGGCAGGCGTGTTGTTAAAGATCACTAATCTGATTGACCTAGGATGCTTCGTAGGGCCCCTCAGGCTCGTTCTAACGTGCTACCTAGCGCCCTTCATATTTAGGGATGTCGCAATATATGATAACTTCGAGGATACTAAGTGTCGCCGCTGTATGAGTAAAGGTCAACTTACAATTACAATTTATAAACAAGTATAAGCTGATAAAGAGATCGATTTGATCTATCGTTATAATCCTACATACATACACATACACAACGTCACGCCTGTATCCCTTATGGGGTAGGCAGAACACCAGAGGTTACAAGACCATCTGATGTCACGTTTGACAAATATGGAGGTATTATAAAGATGGAAAGAGACCATTGTAGTGACAGGGGGTCAGCCTATCGCCCACAAAAACGCCTTTAAAACCTCTGTCCCTTAACTGACTTTTACAGTATGCCCGGGAAGAGAAGCAGCTGGCACATTCTACGTTTTTCTTTCGCTCCCAGACCAGCATGGAAGTACGAAGATTTACGTTATAATCCTACAAATGTAATTTGAATGTAATATTATGTAAATAGCAACATTATAAGTTTTTTTTTTTACAAATTATTTGATAATACAAGTGGATCTATAGAAATAAACCAAAATTGATTAGCTTTCTGTGATACATAAGTTAGTTTATTCATATAGATCCAATAGTTATACTGACGCAAATACCAAATTAACTAGATCGCATTAAAATTTCATATTCTAAAATATTCGTACAGGCCTTTCGTAAAAATACTTTGCCTAAGGCTTAAACCATTACAGAACGTTATTACCGTAACCTTCTGGTAGAAATATTGAATCACTAAGCGCTCCTTCCAGCCGCAATATTTACTTAAACTCGCTAAGTCTATTGCGTTTTCACCCCTGAAATGTTATTAGCTGACTTTCGCGTTTTTTTCTGAAAGACGCCTGGTCCGTAACACTTTCTGAAAGTTATGAAAATATACGAGCCGACTTGGAAACTTCGGTGGGAAAGTTTCGTTTGAGCAAGAATGATGTTGGCCCAGATTTCCTTCTTTTTATATCTAACGGGTAAAGTTAAAGATGACAGCCTGTCCTTTGTAAGGTCTGCGTTAAGTGTTCTTTGACAACTTTAACTGTTTAAAAATGCCTCTTGCTCTTAGCGATTCGTTCTCAGGAATTTTCTTCACAAAAAATATTTAAAAACTTATATAGATTGACAGGCTGGGAAAGTTTCACTTAATTTTCAATCCGTGTCTTATAAATAAATACTTAACTTTAGAGTAGACCTTACATGTCTACCATCAAATATTTCGATCGCGCTCCCGTATACGTTGTCGTCCAATAAAAACATGCTTAACTAAATATTAACCAATAATATAACATTTTGGAATCGAAATACATACTAGACGGTATTTGCTGAATTAAGTACCTACTAGATGGTGCTGTGTGAATATATTTCCAACTTATCCCATAAACTTCAAAATGTTAGGTTGTCATAACACATGATGAAGTCACCCCATATGATTCCCAAACAGCTTGAGCATCTCTTACACAAAATCGTAGAACAAATGTTGTTGGGATTCATGTGGAGAGGCAAGAGTGTGATGCCCTTATTGAAATTAACCCTGCACATAAGTCCAACAATGATTATATCAAAACATTGGTCAAACTAAAAGAAGTGTATCAACCCGCGTTAAAGAACACATAGCTGACATTAAAAACCGAAGAGTAACCAAGTCTGCAGTTTGTGAGCATTCCATAGACAAGCCCAACCACTAGGTACTTAAGGTTTGACTCTGTGAAAGTTCTATCTAGGGAGACACATTATATACCTAGAATGATCAGAGAAGCCATTGAAATTAAAAAGCACCCTAATTTCAACAGAGAGGATGGTTGGAAACTATCACCAGCATGGGACCCTATTCTCAAAGATATTAAGTCAAACATCCAGCAAGCAGCACGACCTGAAACTCGAGACACTGTCAGCTCATTTTGTGTTAACCCTGAACGCTACGCTCGAAGACTGAGAAATAGATGGAGATGATGTATAACTTTTTCCACTATCAATCTGACGCCTGACACCTCAGTCGCTCGTGACCACGGGGTCTGCAAAGACACCGAAACGTCGAGTTAAAATGTAAAATATAAATTATACGCGATTAATCCGGTTAAAAAGTAGTTTTATTTAAATTATGAATCGTGAAAACTTAAGACAATACTATGATTATATCACTAAAGTAAAGCTACAAAGGTGCTACGCTGACGTCAGACGCCATATTATAATGCGGGGCGACAGTCGCGTCGCATCACGTTAGCAGCAGCTAGCGCGATAACACTCCACTCACACAGCCCGTCTGTTTTGATGCTTTATGTGGGTTTTATGTCCTATTCTGGGTGTTTAAGAACTACCGATAAGTCCATTTTTAACCAAATTCAAAAAAAGAGGTTCTCAGTTTGACCTGTAAGTATGTATGTTTGTCTGGGATTTTCTCACGTTCGTCTGGTCAATTTATCTGCTTATTTTGTATCAGAGATGAGCCGTATGTTAGGCCGAACATTTGTATTTCGTACAATCGACATTTGTATTCAGCCAAAAGTTTGATTGATTTGCCGACTAATTACCGAATACTAGCAATTTCACGAGGTTTTACCTGCGCCACTTCTGATTAAAAGAAGCCAATGTGCTATTCCAGACTGTAATGTATTCACTATGCCAAACTTTCACATTTATTATCAAAGTAAGATTTTAGTTTATTACTGCGCCAATCACGGCTATGTTTTTTTTTGATTAGCCAACTTACAAAAAGGAGGGTCTCGTCGTTTTTTTCGTTGGGAGTTTTATTCCTCTTCTTTTCTTTCTTAAAGCGTCCTTCTCCCTATTTTTCTACGTAGGCCTACAGGCATAACGTATAATATTACCTACATAGGTAGGTCAAAGTCATGGTGTTACAGTACCAGAAGTAATATGTAGTTATTGATACCAGCCCAAAACTAATCACAAAAACACTATCACTAATATCTATAAATGTAGAACCTAACTAACGATGAAAAAAATAAATACTAGCCCGAAACAAATGCCTAACACTAAAAAGTATGAAATTAAAAAGTCAAAAAACCAAAATGAAAGTAAACTTATTATTTCTTTTTAAGAAAAAGTTAACCGCCTTCAAAAAACCAACCAACTAAAAATGTTTAAACAATTTTTATAAACGCCATCCTATTCTTGTTTCTATTTCGTCCATATTGTAGTAATATAGTAAATTTAATATAGTAATATAGTAATATAATAAATTTCTGCCAAAAATGAATTAATCTATACTAATATTATAAAGAGGAAACCTTTGTATTTTTGTATGTTTGTATTGATTAGGCTCAAAAACTACTGGACCGATTTCAAAATTTCTTTTACCATTACTTAGAGGGATTCTTCCGAATCCGTATAGGCTACTTTTTATCCCGAAAATCCCGCGAGAATCGAAATTGCGCGGGTAAATCCGCGCGCAACAGCTAGTAGTACTATAATGTAATAAGAACATTAACAATGTATTTTAGATAACAGCGCCCTCCCCATTCCGATTTCCTAAAAATATGAACAGTTTTATTTAATTTATATTCATACAAAACATGTAACCGTGTAAGTACTTTTTATGCAGTGTGCTTTATTGTCCTAAAAACTTGGTTTGGCACCGATTTCAAAACCTATGTAAATACCTACCCGGATAAATTATTAATGTTCTTATTACATTATTTAGTATTCATTCATTTTTGGCAGAAATTTACTATACGTGTAGCAATATGGACGAAATAGAAACAGGAATAGGATGGCGTTTATAAAAATTATTTAAACCTTTTTAGTTGGTCGGTTTTTTGAAGGCGGTTCACTTTTTCTGATAAAGAAATAATAAGTTTACTTTCATTTTGGTTTTATGATTAACACTCATACTTCAAATTTACCTAAGACGAGAAGCTTGTTAGCTTAAGAAGGGGGACATGTTTACATTTCAAAGGTTCTACATAAATTTTCATATCAATTTAAATCGTCATTGATTAACACCATGTTTATTTTCTTATCACACGGCATCTTACATGTACCAGAAATGATTTTGAGATAACAATAACGTTAATTTTTAGATGGAACTCGACGTTATAAATTGTATTTCTTTTTTTGCATCGGTAACCAATCTAACCAAAACTAATATTTCCATAAAAAACAAAACGCCAACTGACAAAAAAATACACATTCATTCAAGTTCTGCATAACTTTTATTACAGCGAGCCAAACAGTGAGTTGAATAAAAAAAACAGTCACAGTATACAAAAGTACGCGTCGGGTGAAACTGTATACAGACACAGCATATAAAAACGCAGCGGACGGCGCGGCGGGCCATTTGTCAATCTGTCTGAAACCCGCGGTAAATCTCGTTAACAAATGAGAGCGTATTACGCTGTTTCATATTAAGTTTGCTGCGAAGTGAAATGAATTCACCTAAATTGTCCCGTATACAAATGTTTGTTACTTAATGAAATGGTTTTTGTAAAACGATATCGTTTTATTAATCAAGTTTGATTGATGGTATCGTCATTTAAATTATAAGATAATTAATAAATAAACTGTCAAATTGAGTGGGTATTTTATTCAAAAAAAACACTCTTAAGATTCTTTGGAAAAAATACGATTCAGAGCCTCTTTATTCAAACTTGAAAATGCACAACATAGGTAAATCACACGTGACCAAATCCGAATTTATTATGTCCTCTATGGGATGGGAGTTAAACTCAATCTAAGTCCAGTTTGTTTAAGTTAGCATCGAACTTACCAAAGTAAATGAATAATTAAGCCCATCGCCAACAGGTTAAGCCTTCATCTCGGAAACTGAGAGACTCACTTAACCGCTCTACTGCTCGCTCAGTCACAAAGCTTGATTAAGTTAGTGCTACATGATCACTTGCAACTTAAACCGTGAAACTTAAGCTCAATGAATTATTTACCCATTGATCTTTAGTAACCCTTGATTACCTGATCAAAGCATGGGTGGGTTAATTATATTAAATATCCGTTGAATCATTTCCCTTTGAAATTTAAGATGTCCTCGTGCTGAATAAATCATGTATTTCCTGATTGAATCAACAAACATAAACAATTACCGATTGTGAAAAATAAATCAGTAAGTACCAAAGATTTTCAATAACAAATTTTAGTTTATAAACTTAAGTTTATATAGTTTATAAAGTTAGTTTACGTTTTGTAACTTCCATACTCCTTTTACTTGTCAAATCACAGATTTAAGGCGATATATTGAAAAAGTGCATTGACTTTCATCACATAATATGAGAATATGACAAGATGAACGGATCTGAAATTTTGATATAATATGTAAATTCATATCTTTATCTATACTTCGGTTCTAACCGCTTAAAAAAAATGCTCCGGCTCTAGCCTTTTATCTATGTATTTATGTATTTATAATTTAGGTTACCCCCTAGTTCGCAACATGGTATCTCATAACACAAGCTCTGCTTACTTTGAGGCCATGTAGTTGTTGTGATTATCTAGGGATTTTATTTTATTTTTTAATTTAATTTTATTTCTGTCTAATGTCAAATCAAAATCAGTTTTTGTTAGAAACCATTGAGATGGAAGGACCTAATTTGACAAAAGAGAGATCTTAAATGAGAGAGTGTAATGTCGATTTGAGCTCACTGTCTGCTGCGACATTAAGATAGTTATTTTAAAAAAAATCTTGTTTAAACATATTTTGCTAAATAAATCGCACGAACGCTCACAGACACCGCAGTATATTTGCTGTATATTTGCCGAGTTCACGATACGGGCGGCCGCTGTAACCAACGCAGTACACAATGGCGTCTCTATTGTGGAATCGCCACATTTATAGAACAGGTTGCATTGTTTGCCATTGTAATTATGCAAACTGAATTCTCATGCAGATCAGGATACTACGTTAGCTTCAATAGGAAGATCTGTAGGATGAGGTTATATCGTAAAGACCTTTTGAAAGCTTGCTTTGATCAACATTACACCCTTTTTTATCAAATACAAACAAAGGGATGAGTGTCTTTTCTGGGCGAAGAGTATGGTTAGGCCGTAAAAGACCAAACGAGTCCAGTGCTGGTAAGTAGGTAAAAGTATTCAGGGTGCCGAAGGTTGTTTCTGACAAAACACTAATTCTAAGTTAAACTTAATTTAGAATTTCAATTTGGCGTTGGGGTAAACCTATCTGCCTCAGACGCCAGTGGTTGCGGGTTCGTTCCCCGCACGGAACCAGGCAAAAAAATGTTCCGTGTCTGGGTGTTAATCTGTTTATGTATTTATATTCTAGGTTCCCCCCTAGTTCGCTATATGGTATCCCATAACACAAGCTATGCTTACTTTGGGGCCTTGTAGTTGGTGTGATGGTCTGGGGATTTTATTTATTTATAAACTTCACCTGATGGTAACTGACAATGTGTTCGAAGTGTAAGCGACACAAAACATATTGCCAGAATAAGTCATGCCTTCATGTGATCGTTGTTCAGGCGCCGTTGCCGGTAAACGGCGCCTGAACGAACCACAATCATATTTCCTCTTTAAATTATCTCCATCATGGTTCATTATAGAAACAGCACCGTACGGCATCGTACTTTAGAGATGGATCCACGCCCTTAAACACACTTTTATCTAGTGGTAATAGAACTATTATTAGCCCGTACTCCGTGTAAAAAATAAGTTATCACAATAGGCTAGACAGCTAACTAACAATCGATACACCAGAGCCCGTGTGTTCAATAGCAACAGTTGCCATCTGCGACGGTCTTTCCGTATCTTTAGCAATAAATTCTGTGCCGAACTATCGTTAAAACTTGGACGACGCTGGTGATTTATACAGCTCCTTTGCGATGTCACAGATATACAGTTGATGGTAGGCATATAAGAAGGTATCGTAGAACTCGACCTTAGCCTTGACCGTAACAGAAAAATCGAAGCCTTTGCTATTAATAATAAAACTCTCTTCCAATATCAATGAAAATAAATGTTTTGTAAGTCTGTATAACCGTAACCGGCGATCATGAATGAAACGATTAATTAACATGGAGGAAGCGAAAGAGGTATGTCTGTATCGGAGCAGTTGGCGTTCCTTAGTCTCTGCCTACCCCAAAGGGAGACAGGCGTAATGTTATGTATGTATGTAGGTATGTAAAAGTCTGGATTTTTTAGTCAATATTTAAAAATGATATTTTACCCGGCCAGCTTTAGCAAAAGTGTAGCCTGCTTTTTTTTTTTTTTTATAAGTGACTAAACCCGCGTTTGACCTCAATCTCACCTGATGGTAAGTGACGATGAGGTCGAAGATGAAAGCACACGGGTTTAGGAAGGAACTGGCTCTTTATACAATATTGCCGGAACACATTACCGCCGGAGCGGTAACATTTGGCGGCAGACTTTGTATAAAGGGTGGTCGCTAGCCAGTCGGACCCAGAAGGGATCCTACCACCAAGCAAACACTTAAATGAGGGTCAAGGGGAGGAAACAAATGCGTTTGTGCTTTAATAGAACGCGAGAGAGTTGATATTCACTTACTTCCTCTATAACACGAGTGCTTGAAGCAGACTTTTATCTGACGTTAGGGAACTGATTCGCTACATTAAACTTTTGTGGAGCTCGTTAAATGAAGTTTTTTATCTTTGTGTCCGCTACCTGATATATTTTCACCTTTATTGAAGTATTGATTTTTAAAAAGTAGCCGTTCTTAAAAAAACTGCATTTTTAAAGGAAATCGAAAGGATTTGTTCCCATCATAGTATATTTGAACCCGATGCATGTGGACTCCATTTTTTTATCTATAGGTACTCAACTCAGGCTTAAAAAATCCATTGCATTACTATGAAGCTGTTTTGAATTTGTAAAAATTTCTCTGAAAGCGCTAACTATTCGGATTTGAAAAAGCTCTTGAGGAAGGTCCAAAGGCTTTTTTTGTCAAGCAAATCCTAAGAAATCACAGGTACAAGGGTCAAATGAGTGATACTGCTAGTATTAAATGAAATATGTTTTTATTCACAGCCACGGTGTCAGAGAAGCCACCGAAATTTGAACTATAATGATGTAATTCGTAATTCGATAGAAAGACAATATTGTCAGTAGATTTTACCTGAGTCTTTCACCGGATCGCATGGCATATATCTACTAAGTGTAGGTTACATTAAACTAGACATCTTTAGACACTCTGGAGCACGGATATTTTTAGTGAATAGAAAGATAGTTTTTTTTTTTTTTTTTTTTTTTTTTTTTTTATATTGTAAGGATAGGACGTTTGTCTTCCATGCCACCTGATGGAAAGTGCGCATGAAGACTATGGTGTTACACGTCCATCCACGAGAAACCTATTCACTCGACACTTAAAAGTTCCAGGACTGTAGTGGTCAGGAAAAACAGACGCAGGCAGATTGTTCCACACCTTGGCAATCCGTACCAAAAAGGAACTATCGAAGCGTTTTGTTCGACTTCTTGGTATATCCACTATATACGGATGGAAGTTCTGTCTGCGTCTGGTAGTCCGGTGGTAAAAAGGGGTGGGTTCAATTTGGTCAAAAAGAGCACTCGCACACTCACCAAAATGTAGCCGATAAAATACTGTCAAACAAGCAACCTTACGACGATGCTCCAGCGTCTGCAATTTTTTATTTGTAAGATTGTTGTTATTTATGAGTTTTCGGGCTCTTCGGTCAACAGAGTCTAGCGCTTCGAGCTGGTATTTGGCAGAACCATCCCAAAGGTGACTACAGTACTCCATGCAAGACCTCACTTGGGCTGTGTATAAGTTGAGGAGCCGTTCAGGGCTGAAGTACCGCCGGACCTTCGAGATGATACCCAATTTTTTGGAAGCCGTTTTTGCCATAGACTCAATTTGTTGTCCGAAGTTTAATTTGGACGTTATAGTGACGCCCAAAAGCCCTAGTTGATCGGTGATGGGAACAGATACATTCTGGAAAGTGGGCGTAAGAGTAAAGGTGCTCTTTTTTGCGGAGAATAGACACGCTTGTGTTTTGGAGGCATTGAATTTGACCAGGTTAGATTCGCCCCAATCGGACACATTCCGCAAGGTCGAATCAACGCGCTCAATCATAGACTCTCTCAAAACCTGGATTTCATGGGCGCTCGTTCGCGCATTGGATATATATCTCTCAACAACAGTGCTGTCATCAGCATATCCAATAATGCCTGGTGTTAGGAGGTCATTAATGTGCAGCAAGAATAAAGTTGCAGAGAGAACAGATCCCTGAGGTACCCCGGCATTAATTGCTATTAGGTCAGAGGAGTAGCCGTCTAAGACTACTCGAATCGACCGTTCCCTCAGAAAATCAGATATCCAGTCGCAGAGCCCGGTCGGTATGCCATATGCTGGAAGCTTGCTTAAGAGACCATCATGCCAGACCCTGTCAAAGGCCTTGGAGATGTCTAAGGATACAGCTATTGCTTCACCATGACCCTCCAAGGCCTCACTCCATAAGTGTGTGGCATACACGAGAAGATCGCCGGTCGAGCGTCCACTGCGGAAACCATATTGGTTATCGCTTAGGAGCTCGTTGGTCTCAAGGTATGCCAGGAGTCGATTGTTCAATACACGTTCCATGACTTTACAAAGTATGGAGGTGATTGAAATTGGTCGATAGTTGACAGGATCAGCACGGCTTCCCTTCTTCGGTACTGGTTGTACGTTAGCCAGCTTCCAGGATTTGGGGACTTTACCAGATTCCAAAGAGAGTCTATAGAGACGCGTCAAAACGGGAGACAACTCAGCTGCGCAGCGTTTCAACACCACTGCAGGAATACCGTCTGGACCGCTAGCCTTATTCTCGTCTAGGTGCAGCAAGCACTTAAGAACCTCCTTTTGGCGAATATGAACGGTACCCATTGTAGGACCGAACTGAGGTAATTGGGGTGGGATTTTACCTTGGCTATCTAGACGAGAATTTTCCGCAAAGATACTGGCAAATAAATCCGCCTTTTCCTTAGCGGTGTGGGCCAGAGAACCGTCAGGTTTCCGCAGAGGCGGCAGCGACGGGCGACAAAAGTTCGTTTCGACCGACTTGGCGAGGGACCAGAAAGCTTTACTTCCCGAGGGGTATGAGGCTATTCTGTCTCCGATACAGCCTATGTGGGCGAAACGAGCTCTCTTGATCACCTTTTTGCAGGACTTGGCGGCAGCATTGTACCTCTTTTTGTGTTCATGCGAATCCACGGCTTTGCTTCTGCGAGCGGTTGCCCAGGCTTTGTACGCTTCTCGCTTACGCTTTTCAGCGGAAAAGCATTCAGCACTAAACCATGGGCGAGCTTTGGTTTCAAGGGATAGATCAGCGTAGGGAATGAAGAACTCCATTGCTTGACCTATCACACTTGAGACTGCATCAGCGCAGCACGATGGATCGGTTGATGTAAAACAAGCTTGCCGCCACGGATAAGATGCGAAGAAATGTCGCATTTCATCCCAATCTGCCGACTTGTAACGCCATACTCGCCTAGAACCACTTGGTCGGGTGTCAGGTGGCGAGTACTGCGATACAGATTTCACCAGACAGTGATCGGATGTCCCTAAGGGTGCATAGTTAATATTGTTTAAAGTTTTCGCGATTCAAACTATTAAATAAAACACTTTTTAACCGTATATTTACATTTTAAATTTTAACTCGACGTTTCGATGTCTTTTCAGACCCGGGTCTGCAAATGTTTTATTTAATAGAAAGATAGTTTTTAAAAAAAAAACAACATCCAACATGCTGCTAGACTTTAAACTAGGGACGTTAATCTGTAGACACGCTGGTAGGCTGAAAAACAGATGGAGAGTTAATTAATCTTACTTCTTATCCACTGTTAATAAGAAGTAGCTTTGAAAAAATTGCTAAATTATTTGACTTATTTCCAATGTATTTAAATACTTACGAAATAAAGAATTTTTGAGTTTGAGTTTTTTGAACAAAATTATACTTTATATTGCTTATTTGATCAATTCGTTTCATGACAACCACCTAAATCATGCTATAAACGACAAACACAAAATGGGTAATAAAACTTCATCACCTCGATTTAGGTTTCGTTTTAACTTATAATTCTGCATTGTACAGGAAGGCTTAAGTCAAATGGGTGTAATTTATCATTAAAGGCGATCTTTTGATAAATTACACCCATAAGGACAGAACGAACTTTATATGAGCAAAAAAGTTGGACGCAGGACATAGGTATCAAACATACGTGATCATAAAATATACAAAAAGACACATAATACGTATAATAAAAGACCAAAATCACAGACGTTAAATTAAATTTAAGTAAAATTCAGTAAGTTTAAACAAATAGAAATCCACCTCTAAAAAATTTTTCGCCTATAGCCCGCGGTTTCGCATGTCAACAAAGGCCTTAGGCATGAAACGCCCGACAAAGGTCAACGTTTACCCACTAGCGATCAATGAGGGCTGAGGGTTTAACCACACTTAGCGGCACTATGGCGGCGGGAGAGCAGTCTGAAACTGCATAGTTACCTATGTTATTCTACCAAAACGGTTGATTGATGATACCTTTATAAGCCATCGTTTATATGAATTAGTATAGGCAGTGGTCGAAATTCAGCCATAGGACTATCACCTGTGTTTCACTGCAAGTATCGTAAAAATATCAAATATTCGAAAAATTTACGTAGTTGTATTATGAATGCAACAATGATAGTCATCGCTAAGAGTAGAGGGAATAATAAAAAATACCAAACAGCGAGCGCTTTGTGTATAAGATAACCAATATAATAAAATGGCAGGAAAGTCAAAACTGTACATTGAATATTTTTTTAAAAGAATACTTGGGGTATGATCTACAATCGAAACAGAAACAAAAAATATAGTTTTTAGAATTTTTGTCTGTTTGTCTGTTTGTCTTTCCGGGATAAACTCAAAAAGTACTGCATGGATTTACTTCAAATTTGGCATGAAGATAGTTAAGAAGTCGGGTCAACATATAGGCTACATATTATCACGCTAGCAGTGTTATAATCGTAGGTGCGTTTGGTGCTGCATAGCGTTCACGCAGACGACGTCGCGGGCAGCAGCTAGTAACCAATAAAATACAATTTTCTACTCGACACAAAGATTCCCTGCGACTTAACCTATTAAATCCAAATGTCGATTATCGGTAATCAAATGTTGTGTTATTCAAGGCATATACCTCGATATGCGTTAGGGATTTCATCTCAATTCGTCATAAAATCTATATCACCGCGTCCCTAGTAAAAAATGTAGCCCAATTCATTTAAGTCTCCATATATATTTTTGCAAAGTTTTAAAAAACAATCCCCGATCAAGTGGTCCCTAAGTAGAATCCCTACTATAACGGGCTGAAGTGAGAGCTTTTATCCACCTCTTCAAATTGACCCTGTTATCTGACCTCGTAACGGGGAACACGCAAGCCAAACATTCCCTTTTTAAACCTCTGGATATCTTGACGCTCAGGTTTTTGCGCTGCGGCATAATTCCACGCCGATTCTGCAATATTTACGAGCCGCTGTAAACCTTTCTGGGTTCCGTAGTCAGCGATAAACAATTTATAGCAGAATCTACCCCTTATTGCTTTATAAAGTTTACCCTATATGGATTTACGGTAATCTTTTCAACCTTGTTTTAGTTCTTTGGCTCGTTACGTCTATTTTATATGTTATACTATCTCAACGTGTGAGCTAAACGAAATGAAGTAGAAAAAAGGGAATAACAAAATCATAAAAACTAACTGCCTAATTTTATCATATTTTTCAAATATCGAAGCCTTTTTTATATTGTAAGGATAAGACGTTTGTCTCCTATGCCACCTAATGGTAAGTGCGCATGAAGACTATGATGTTACACGTCCATCCACGAGAAACCTATTCAGTCGACACTTAAAAGTTCCAAGACTGTAGTGGTCAGGAAAAACAGACGCAGGCAGATTATTCCACTCCTTGGCAATCCGTACCAAAAAGGAACCTGAAGCCTGGTCTTTATACAATGTTTATTCTTTACTTTCAAGTTCAGTGTATACCCCGAAAAAGACACATTCTGTTCCACAGAGAAGTGCTGATAGTAAAATAACGAGATATTTCCACTATCTAAAAACAGTTTAGCAGTTCAGCGATATTGCCAATACGTAGCAACAACAGATTTTACTTAAAACTTCAGCAAAGCGTAGGAGCCATCTGAAATGTAAGTGGCAGCAGATTAAACCTGTGTTCCGCGAACCCAATGCAAACAGACCGCCCGGCGGGTGCCAACTGCGCCTCCTATTTACATACATACGAGACCTTAACTCTTTGTTGACTCTGCATTTACGGGGAAATTTACTGAGAGTTTTTATTGCACTTCTATTATGATTCTAAAAGATGCAATATCTTGATAGAGTTTATTAGAAAGTTTTTTTATACAAAATACGTGTTTTTATCGGTGTCTGAGGGAAATTCGTAACCTCTTTGGATAATGCTTAGATAAGTAAGACATAAAATAATCGCGCTTATATAACAATACTAGCTTTAAGTTGTGGCTATCTTTTCAACTAAAGTTCATTAAAATGACTATTTGCACCGTTTTCTTTTTTCTTCCAAAAACTGGTATAACTCGGCTCGTAGGTTATACAATATCCCGGAGCTTAGTAGCCCATTGTTACTCATAGATTGGTGCAAACCATTTCAAAATCTGTCCAGTAATTCCAAAGATTATCCCGACGGAACAAACAAACTGGCCGCCGTTTTCTTATATAGGATGTAAAATAAAAATATGTAGAAACTCCACCAATTACATAAGTTAGGTAGTGTACATCATTATAGTCTAGTACACAAAAAGCACTTCTATTTTTTTTATCAAGTATCGTCCAAAGAGTTCTGATTACACCCTATTATAAGATTGAGCTACCAAGGTGTCAGAAGAAACGAAAAGGTCGAGTGACTGATGACTGCGAGCAGCCACCGTGTAATGGAATCGTCGAATTGATGACCGCACAATCTCTGCTTCCACTAAACGTACAATGTATAAGGAAAATAATATTTTAAGAATGTCCTGTGAAAATCATAAAAAAAATAATTGTTTTCATTGATTTTGTAAAAATTCCAGTATGACTGAATAGTTGACCATGATGCGTCTTCAAGCAACGTATCTTGCCAACACATTACCCCACTTCTTGGCTAAATTTGCACATGTGCAAATTTGCACACAACGAAATTTTAATAAAAATTAAAATATCCATTTTGTTTTGTATGCTAAAATAAAGGTTTGAAAGTTTTGTGCGAAAATAGAAATATAATACTTAGACTTTGTCATTTAGTTTTGTTTCCGGGGCCGTAACTTATACCATAAAAATGTCAGCAGAGTAGAATATATTAATAAAAGCCAAAATCAAGGAAAACAAAAGTTTCCAGATTATAAATCGCCTTGAAGGAAACAGTAATAACTCTCAAAGTACGTAACTATAAACAAAAGCACTTCAAGTTATTCTATACGATAAAACTTTACAAGTGCTTCTGCCAGAAATACTACCTACAGCATCATCCAAATGAGCAAGTAACAAGTTTCATGAAACCTTTAAAGCTGTTCTAAAAATAAAATCAACAAGAGCGAACAATCGTCGAAGTTTCCACGACTGTATAAAATAAAACCGACAAAAGCCGTTTTATATTTATTATGAACACTATGCTTGAAGACTGAGAAACAGATGGAAGAGATTGATTGCTTTAATAACTGTCAACCTGACGTCTGTCACCTCAGTCACTCGTGACCAGAGTATTAAAAAAAGCTTCGAAATGTCAAGTAAAATGTATAGTATGATTAAACGTGAAAAAATCCGATTGAGACATATTTATACTCGTGGCCCTTTTCAATAACTTGCCAAAGAGTTCAAGTAACAGTAAAGATAGGAATTCCTTTACTGTCTTGTGTGAAATCTGTTACATGAGCTCAAAATAGTATAGGATTTTTTTTTATCTTTACTCTTACTTTACCTCTTCGGTAAGTGATTGAAAAGTGAAGATGTGGTCGAAGATGAAAGCACACGGGCTTATGAAAAAATTTGATGTAAAATATCATGTTGAATTCAGGTTATTTAATAATCAATCATAGGACTCGTTATGAAGATATGTCTGCCAACCTGCGCTAGGCGGAGGGGCACATAAAAAAGAAGAATAGTTATAGTGTACGCGTATTTCGCTGAAAAAGCCTTGTACCCGCATCACATCGGAGTCACCTAGATAGGAAAGGTCATGCAAAATGCCAAGCGACCTAATCTATTCCGGCGAAGCAGCGTGAAACGTCGCCCGGAGATTCATAAACCCACAATGGAAATGTCTGAGGATAGCCTTATTACCCCACGAAGATGAAATAAAATGAAACAAGCTATTGAAATAAATGAGATGAACTTATTTCGTGGTCGTTTTTAAGAAAAGAGTTAAAATGGGAGCGTGAATAAATATTATTGTGAAAATACGAAAGAAAAGTATAGGTATTGTAATAAATGTAGCTGTTTTATTTAAAACATGAAACTTCAAGACTTTGAGCGAGATATAATTTAAAAGAGTGCTTACACAAATAACCTTTTTCTATAATTACGTTGTGTTCGAACCTCTCACGACACAGCATTTTACGAAAACTATATTAATTAAATTAGGTTTTAGCGTGACAAGACTTGGAACATAATTTATGCTAAAGCTCGAATAATGATCTAATCTCAAAATGGCTTTATGCGATTATAAATTCAATATGCATTTAACATTCTTAAACATGCATACCATAGAAAATGTAATTTTACTGTGCTAACCATTTGTGGGAAAAAATATTCATTTTATTTAATTTTCTGTATCGCCAAGCCCCGCGCCTAAAACGATTATTTTAAACGAACGTAAATAAATTACTACAACTAAAATGCTACATCACCGTAGCACGACTACGGCGGACTACGAGGCGTCTATGGCGCGACGTAGACATAACTTACTACTATCAACAGCGTAGAAACCTAAGATAACTGTAATGCAATATTTTTATTGAAACAGTGCCAGAAAGTCTTCCTACATAAAGAACAATGAAGAACTTTCAAAATACATTTTATGAACACGTTTTGTCAGAAGTGCTGTGAACCAGAAGTGGATTCTTTTGTTGTTCAGAAAGCGGAACGGTTCGAGTGGTCAGTACAAATTCATAACTACCTTTGCGCATTTCCTGGTTCCTGAGAGATTAGTTAAATTTGTAGCATTTTTTTGAATAAAGTTTTGTGAGCTTTACTCATTTTTGGAAAATAAATTGAATTAAATTAACGACTTATTTTATTTAATCAATATATATAAAACTGCTCCGTTACTGACTGAGTTACTGAGTGACTGACAGACAACGTACAGCCGTAAGTACTGGGCGTAGACAGCTGAAATTTGGAATATACATTCTTTAGGGGATGTAGGGGTGCACTAAGGAAGGAATTCCCGAAATTCTCGCGGGAACGGGAATTATTGGACTTTTTAGTTTGTATGTAAAAATCTTATTCCTTGAGTGCACGGATATGATACTTGGCATTAAAGTTTTTCAAAAAGAGACTGCTTGTGTTATAAAAGGAATTCCCGAAATTCCCACGAGAACGGGAAATATATGATGTTTTAGTTTGTATGATAAAATCTTATTCTTTGAGTGCACAGATGTGATACTAGGTATATAGATTCCGCAATAAGTGTCTGTATAATGGAAGGAATTCCCACGGGAACGGAAAATAGGACTTTTGAGTTTATGCGTGTACGAAGTCGCGGGCAAACGCTCGTTTAGGTATATTGTTCAATAATAACAGTTCCTAAGTGAGATCGTCCGTCATTGAATAACTTCTCGAACAAGGAATAATCGCTAACCAAGCAAGCCCCAAAAAAAGCAATTACGCTAAGTCGTAAACAAAACACTTTTTAAACGGATTTTTATCGAGTATATTCTTTTTCCTATGACGTTTTGATATCACATTTCTTTTAAGTATGAACAAGTTTACTTAAATTAATAACCGTTCTCGGGCCGCCACCCCACGAAAAGAAACATAGAAAAGTCGAAAAACATCATCGTCTAACTAAATCAACATCTATAAATAACGGGCCCTTCAATCGTTTACTACATTCGTATTTCGGTCGCACTTGCCGCGAACGCCCGTTCTGTTCACTCCACGACGCGACGTTTTGTTAATGAGTGCTCCGGTTTCAGGCTTTCAGGGTGATTCCCGCAACGGCCTCCCTTGTTCAACCCCGCAGCCCGTGTTTTCACAATATACCCTTAGAAACAACAACAATTTCCAACTTTAACGAGGTTTTTTCTTTGCGACTGCCGTTTACTCGACGGTGTTTTGTTTTAATCTGAATCTTATTAAACTCTTTTTGTTTCTGCGCTCCTAGTGCGAAGGGCTTTTATCAAACGTTTTCAAGAAATTTTGACGATCCGTCTTGGAATCTAACTTCTTGAATTTGAGAGATAAGTTACTACTTGAAAAAGGAGTATTTCGTAATAAATTGAAATATTGCATGAAACGTAGAACTTTTTTAGTTTCTTAGATATTAAAAACACAGCCATAACATGTACAAAAAAAAACAAACAACATAAAAAAACAGTAAATATTTAAACAAAAATATAAACTGTTTTCTATACATACTACGACAGGAAAAAAAGTAATTCTTTCTTCTACACACATTTATACCCAACGTCAACGTTACTAAATGTAAAACAATTTAACTTATTACATTATATTATGCTGCATTATTAATTTAATACAAAAGCCTCTACTAATTCGACATTACATTCCTAACGCTATATTCTGCTAAATCAAATTAAAACCTCAATTAAATACTAGCCTGTGTCGATGCAAAAGCTAAAAGCTGGATGTTCATTACTCATACAGCACGCCCACACTATACAGCTCTACAGTCTGTAGAGTCTTCAGTGTGTACAGCTTCATACTCGAAAGATAATACGCTTACACTACTAAAGTCGAAATCTAGTTTTAATACTATTACGCCCGCCGTCTGGAAGGCAGTGACTTCGTAAAAGGCTATTACGGCGTGGATGCACCGTATCACTTACATGTTACGTAAGGATAGAGATAAATATAGTGCAGCTGAAAAATTGTGGACTTGCTTCTTTAAAATGTGAAATTTCAGGGATGTTGAATGAGAAGTCGGGGGTGAAATATTGTTACGTTTGTAAACAGTCGCCTTATTTAATGTGTAGTTGCATCTCAGTCGCAATACAAAGTTAGATTTAAAGACCAATAAATACGTAAATAAATACAGTACAGATTATTGTTTTTCTTGAGTTTCCGATATTTTGTCTCTGTTGCAAACATGATGGTTTCAATACTTATGTAATACAGTAATTATTATTTTCGATGCAATAATTATTTATCTTCAAATTTATTTGCATCGATTATCAGCAAACTGACAGTTAATTTATCAAATATAAAATAAATCAAGATTCAATTATGGTTGAGTAATTTAATTCACAAATCCTGAATTAAAGAGCACGTACAAAAAATAGATTATAAATTATATAATAGGACTTAGTAGCTACGACACTGGCAGCGGCAAACAAAGGCGGACAAAGAAGCAAACTGACAATTAGAAACAGTCTTGAAACATTCACACCATTCCAAAACGGTGACTGCTCGCCGAGGTTTGGATAGTTTTTGTTTTAATAATCTAACATATAAAATTCTCGTGTCACAGTTTTCGTTGCCATACTCCTCCGAAACGGCTTGACCGATTTTGATGAAATTTTTTGTGCTTATCCGGTATCAATGAGAATCGGCCAACATCTATTTTTTTTTTATATGGCAAAACAACGTTTGCCGGTTCAGCTAGTAATAAATAAATGTTTCTGACACTCACACAACATTATCTAGCCCCAATTAGGTTTCTTAAAGAACTTGTGTTATGGATTCTATATAACTGATATACTTAAGAAATATATAAACATACATATTGAATAAATACATCTTTTTTTTATTTATTATTAGAATAAACTTAAATAAACATATAAACATCCATGACTTGACGACTAACATCTGTGTTCATCACACAAATATCCGCCGCCATCGGGATTCGAACCCAGGACCTCTGGCATAGAAGGCAATGTATGTTACCGCTACAACAGCCGGTCGTTAATACTTTTGTATTTCGTATATTTGTAAACATAATAAGCATCATAGTTAATACACCTACCTAGGCTGATCATAAATACTGGAACAATTATAAATAAACAAAATATTACATTAGAATTTGGAATTTGTCATTTTATGATTTTTCATTTGTGTTTTCTCATTTTGGCGCCAATACATTGTACAATATTTTGCGTTCTTAAAATGGAGTGGAATACAAGAGAATCGAATCTCTGTGATTGCATTATACAAAGTAGGTATGGAGCCAAATGCAATTTTTAAAACTCTCCATACGCTTGGTGTTAGTCAAATTTTTGTGTACCGGGCTGTTAATAGATGCAATGAGACCTCTTCTGTTTGTGACACAAAAAGATCTTAGCGTCCACGTAGAGTTCCTACGAAAAAGGTGGTCAAAGCAGTAAAGGAAAAGATTTTATCTCGGGAGATGAAGATAGCACCTGGAACCATGCCGCGTTGATTTCAAAGATGACTTAGGACTTGCAGCCTATAAGAAACGCACTGATCATTTCTTAACTGATAATTTATAAAAAGAATAGGGTGGTTAAATCGAAACAACTACTGAAGCGGTACGCAAAGGGAGGTCACAGCAAAATGCTGTTTACGGATGAGAAATTTTTATAACAAACAAAATGACCGTATTTATGCTCAAAGCTCTAAGGAAGCTTCCCAATTAGTCGACAGAGTGCAACGTGGGCATTATCCGACTTCAGTGATGGTTTGGTTGGGTGCTAGCTATGAAGAAGGGGTACTATTAAATAAAATTTATTAAATAAAACACAAGACAATATTAGGAGGGATACTATTGTAGGAGGGAGCCATACTTTTGTAAAAAAGGTATCAAAACATGGCCACAAGTGTATCATGATACCATTCATACCATAGAAGGTAGTTAAACCCCTCAACAACATCATCATCATCATCATCATCACAACTCCGTGTAATGATCCCACTGCAAGGCTACGAGTCTTTGCTCTGGGTAACGAGGAGGTTTAGGCCGTAATCTACCAAGCTAGCCCGGTGCTGGTTGGTTGATGTCAGATATTTCAGGGTGCCGAAATGGCTTCTGTCAAACCCTAACGACTACTGTATACAAGTATACAGCACCCAGGACCGACTGATTGACGTGCCCTCCGAAGCACGGAAGTGCGAAATGAACGTCGTGAGAAATGAATGGTCGGCGGTCACCCATCCTAATACCGGCCACACCAAGTGCGCTTAACCTGCGATATCGTTTGATATGCACAGTAACCACGGCGCCACGACGATTTCGACTTCCCTCAAACACACCATGTTCAATAACCAATGACGGTCCTTCCAGCAAGACTCGGCGCCGGGTGAAGACTTTTCCAATCAAAGATTTAAATCCATAGATGCGCCCTTTCAGTACAAAGAACTGACGAAATATTGTCATTACTGAAAGAGGTGCATGCACAAGTCTTGTGACAGTTTCTAACGAGCGCTTGTCGTGCACGTTCACATAGATTATTTTGCTTAAAATGTTTACATAAAGACTTAATTATGCTGTCTTGTTCATTTCGGGGGTATAAAAATACAATTCGCAATACAAACAAGAATAAAGATATAAATTTTCACGCATTTCTCGATTTTGTCGGGCAAGGAAGCGGCCGGCCGCCAAAGAGCAAATAATCAGATAGTAAATAAAAGATCAACTCAATACTTTATTAAACCTATTAAAATCATAATAGAAAACCTTTGAAGTTTTTATTTTACTTTACAAAGCCGTCTTATTTTTTGACTATTTAATGTAAATATATTGGGTCATTATATTAACATATTTTAAATCATAACGGTTTTAATTAATAATTTTTAATTAAAAACTTCTTCGTTTTGTCAGCTACCCAACAAGGTATAACAAGGTATTACAAGGTAATCATTTCCAAACATTTGATTAGACCCTATTTTGTTACTGATAATTTGTATTGAGTACTACGAAAACTTCCTGAGAGGATAAAATCCTTCATGGAAGATTTGTCTCTGAACCTTATTATGGTTCAAATATGATGGCTGCCCTGAAAATTTTCGAAGGAGTGTGAGGGAACGAGATAGGACGAGGAGGATCTTCACCTTGGCCAGCCAGAAGTCCGCACCTAACCTCGTTACGACCTCGTTACGTTATACGGTGTTAACCTCGTTAACACCGTATTAACCTCGTTAACACCGTATACGAGGCACATGAAAGCCTCGTATACGGTGAGCCACATCCAATGGCATCTGCTGATGGATAGAAACAGGATAATCAACGTGGCAAATGAAATGCGAAGAAATTTGACCACTGCTGCAGTAAAAACTAGGCTTCACTGAATAATGCGAAAATGTATCCAAAACAAAGGCGGCCGCGTTGAACCTGAATTGTAATGTGCAACGATAGTAAATTTTTTTTTTTTATAATCTTACTTTTTGTTATATTTTACTTTCCAGGGCTAAACAATGAATTTAGCTCAATCAGCCTAATTATTTTTACGTCCAGTATCGATTATGAAACTAAGATTTTTTCTATGAATTTAAATAAAAGCCTAGATTGTTGTGCCTTGTTGAGTAGTTGACAAGACGTAGATGTTTTTAAGCACTTCCACTGAACATCTTCCATACAATTTTTTTTAGGTATTCTTAAAAGAAAAGTAAACCTATTAAAAATTTTTGATTATTTCAACTTTCAATCGCTCAGAACTATGTAGTAGGTAATCTTACGTAGAATTTTGGTTACTCAGATCATAGAACATCTAAATCTGCATTTGAGAATCAAATAGTAATAATATTAAAGTGCACCAATTTTAAAATACGACATTTAATGGCAAAATTTGGCAATTTAAAAAAAAATAAAATAAAAGTCGTTTATCTCGAAAACGGTTAGGTTTGGGGTAGGGTGTTTTGTAGTGAAATAAGTTAGAAAAGACGGGTACTATACGCCCTTAAAGGATCTAGGTCGACTTAACCAGTATTCCTGTATAAATGTAAGACTTCATTTATTAGATTTAAAAAAAAAAAAAACAAAAACAATAGAACGCCAACAAATTAAGAAGTTGGTGCTTTTTGCAGGTTAAGTTAACAATCCTTTATGTTTTTAATAAATAAACGATTTATAAATATTTATCTTTATTTTTATTACTCTGTAATCCTTTTAGGCGTATTTTCAGCGTAAGGTACATCTGATCTTATTCTATGACGTTTGTTGACGTGGACGCGCCGTGCTTGTGTGAGTAAAAATGACAATCTTAAAACACGTACGGGCAAATCTATGGATTTAAATCTTTGTTTCCAATGAAAAGAGAATTATATTTATAACTGACCTTAATGTTTGAAGGAATGTATTGCAGCCAATGGAGACCACTTCGAATAAGAATTTTATGTTTTAAATTGTTTTATATTTATGTATTAAACTTACACACTGTAAAAGTAATAAATGTTATTTGCAACGGAAAAAAAATAATTTTCTTTGTTAAAATCTGTTTGGCAAGACTAGGTAATTAAGGTTAATTTATGCACGCTAGGACACCCAATATTTGGCAAGATATTATAAAAGCTAAACTTTATTAGATATGTAAAAGATGTATTATTCAAATAAATTCTTGAGTTTCCAAATCAAATTACGTAATTAAATTGTGTTACGCAAAATATACAATAAATAAAATTTTAATTTGCATTGATTTTATTGTATTAAGTAATGGATTTCGTTGGTCTTCCGACTGACTGAAGCAAAATGAAAACGAAGACATTCCACGACTGTCCATAAGTACCACTCACTTTACGCATGAACTCACCGAAATTTTATAGCGGAGAAAAAACACCCGCTGGCAACTCAATCCATTGTAATCTCAGTTATCGTAAACTGAATATTATTATTTTGATTGGAATATTTTGCATGCAACCCACATTTTTGTGTTATACGGGGAAATGTTATCAAACACTAGGGGAACGTGTCACATACATTTTAACTTCTTTTTACTCAAAAAGATTTTATTCCCCCAAATTCTTTCAAAAAGCTCAAATATATGAGTAACACAAAGGTGCTATCTGTTTTAAAATGTATACCTTCCGAGTAACACTCAACTCGGTGAAAACATTTGAACAGATAAACGAGTACCCGGTGCCCAGCGAAGGCCGGCGGTAGAGAAAGGCGCCGAAACAAAAAAAGGAGTGCATGTAAAAAAATCACATAAAAGGCTATGTTTACATTTCATCCGAGTGTTATAAACGATACAGCAGTGGGAACGAGAGCGGTCAACGTTTTGCTTTCAGACTAGCTTTTGTCTGCGTCCCTTAGGGATCCTATAGAAGGATTATATGTCTCATTCTAAAATACACAATATTTGTGCAGCAAATTCATTATGAAGTAAATACGTGCTCGTCGAGTTTTGCTCGTTAGGACGTTATCAAAGTAATAACGGATTAAAGTTCATAATGATTAAAACTCATATGGTTAGGGCTATGAGTTTTAAGCAAGACTCTAAAACGACAACACAAGTTAACGTAACAAATATCACATAGGTATCTCACTTCAAAGATCACACAAACCCGCCCATTATGAACCAGATTCTCTCTCTACTCATCGCATATCTAACAAAAATATGAAAAATGGTTTTCGTCGCGATGAACGGTACATTCGAGGCGCTATATATTTCATCCTCACGTGCTCAGCAAGAAAAATACAAGTAAATCGCATTACCGTGTCAAACTCCACAGCCGGCTGTCGCTCGTAAACATATTTCATACTTTCACGATTCGATTTATTGAGTTGTAGCTGCAATCCATTCAAGCCCTAACGCGGGCCGAAATAAAAACGTCACGTCAAAAATAGTTTCGGCTGTAATAAATTTCCGCGTTGCAATTCTCTTTTTTAGTTTGGAATTATTTCGCAACGTGAGAGTTTACTAGTATCAATGTGAAGTTTACATATATATGTTTTCTTTTTATTTCTAACCGAATAATCTTTTTTAAATATTGTTAACAAACGGCTAAAATTACGTAGCATGCACGTACAGAATCAAAAACGATCGTAACTCTATATTTTTTGCAAATATTTAGGATAATATACTTATTTATTCGCTACAGAATCAGGCAGTCTAGGATGATAAATAATAACCCACTTCACCCACGAAATCCCGATCCCTTGGAAATATCGAGATAAAAAGTATCTATTTTCAAAGTCAAACAAACATTACTTCAACATCAAATTTCTCAGGGAACCCTACAGCATGATACAAGCGCGATTTAAGATATACCTACCTACTTTATTAATAAATTTGTTAATTATGTGTTTCCTATTAATTTAGTTATCCGATATTTTATATAATATATCTATAATATTTTGAATGTGATATTTTGAAATGTGAATGTGTGCGACCTTTGCTTATTTTTTATTTTTATTATTATTGTAAAAATACTGTTTTGATTTATTTTAATTCTTTGCCTTTTAATTTATTTTATGTTAATATAGTCATTTTTATTTTTCTCAAACGCATAGGTGTAATATTTTAACAGTTTAACTAGTGCATTTTTGCTATCGTGACGACACTTGACGATGGCTGCAACGGAAGACCAGCGCTAGTTTGTTAACTAGCAATATGCTGAGTTGCGGCCTGTTTGTGGCATTTGTTATATTTTTCTTTCGTTTTTTTTCTGCTAATTTGTGTTTCAGTTTTAATTCGGGATTTTTATTTTATATTTATATTTTGTTCATAGTTTTTGCTTCTGTCACAAATAAAACATTTTTTCATTTCAGTTCATTTTTTCATTTCATTATATCCAAGCGCGAATTAATATCCCTGCGTGGTAATTTGACAATCGATCCGTGAAGCTGTTTTTAAATAAAGAACTAATAGAATACCCAGACAATCACACCAACAACATGGCAGCAAAGTAAGCATAGCTTGTGCTATGCCATGTAGCGAACTAGGGGGGAACCTAGAATATAAAACAAACAAACATAACTTCACGCCTAGTCCCTAATGTAGGCAGAACACCAGACGCTATAGAGTCACGTTTGACAAATTTGTAGGTATATTATGATGGCCTAACTAAAGTGGTCGTCAATCGCCAAAGTGGTGTTTGAGAGTAATCCAACATCTATACATCCTCAAAAACGTTAACGTTCTTAAAAATTTATTAGAAAACCGTGTTCTTCACACAAACATCTCCCAAAAGAATCCAAATCTCTGGTAGCAGTCGCAAAACATATAGAATCCACATTTCACCAGCTATTATAAAACAAGTTGAGTCAGGAGCCAACGTTAGTTTAAAGCACGTATACCTACATAAGAATTCCTTAACGGTGCATGTAACCAGCGAACCATAGCCCATTCCAGCGTTCGCGTGGTGTATTCCGTGGCGATTTACGGCGCGGCGCGGGGCGGTCGCTTCCAGCAAAATGTTCGCTGTAATGCACCGCTTTATCTATGTTCATCCTTTTATTTAGTTTTCAATTCCTTCTTGTGGGCGAAGATTTAATGTCAATACGAGGGCATTTTTGTTTTGTGTTTTATTTGTTTTATAGATATTCCGTGTATGTTATTTCTGTAAATTTTGTTAAACAAGGCGATGGTTTGATTTCGGTTTGTGCCCCACTAACCATCAGGTGGTCCATTCATTGGTTCCTTAATAATTATGGTAATTTTTCTTCACGTAGCTACGTGGATGCCTAATAATAAGATAAATTACATAAGCTATTACTTTATAATTAGGTATAGTTTCGTAGTATTGTACGGAGGAACAACTTTTGCTTTGCTACATCAATAATATAGAAACGATTATTATTATTTTTTTTTTTTATAAGTGACTAGACCCGCGTTTGACCTCTATCGCACCTGATGGTAAGTGACGATGAGGTCGAAGATGAAAGCACACGGGTTTAGGAAGGAACTGGCTCTTTATACAATATTGCCGGAACACATTACCGCCGGAGCGGTAACATTTGGCGGCAGACTTTATATAAAGGGTGGTCGCTAGCCAGGCGGACCCAGAAGGGATCCTACCACCAAGCAAAAAGTTAATCTATCTATCTAAGTTTATCTAATAAGTTAAGATTTTAATTTGACCTTAAAACCAATTTGAAAAAAAAAAAATGTATATAAAAAACAGAAGCAATTTAAAATATTCTGCAAAAGTTTTTAGCAGTGCAATGGTTGAATAGACGGCTCCTGCAACTCCATAATTTCGCCCAACTCTAAACAAACTTTCACAGACGTGTTCGAGTTACGTGTGAGAATATACTGGATCGTACCGCAGCTTCATTAATTTATACGGATGTCCATTCATCCCTTTAATTTTTGAACAAACGCTGCCAATTTTCAACTGACTAGCTGAACTGCATCTAATGAACAGAACTGTCAACTAGGAGCGCATGTTTGCCAGGAGCTGTTAGGACAGGGTCGAGTGCGTGTAAACACTTGACCACTGGACGTGGAGTGCAGCCGGCCGATATCTAGTTAATTGAAGTATCATCTGGCTGTAATGACCAGATGGCCGGACCAGTCACTTACACCAGTCCACGGGAATTATTCCTTACAACAAATGTGAACTTATTTTTCGCGATAAATAGAAAATAGGTAGTCGTGGTTGATTTAAAAACAAATAAGTATAACCTCCAATGAAATCAATTCCTTTATTGCCATAGGTTTACAGAACTTTGAATCGGCAAATTTAATAGGCACTTTGATACGTTGATAACTCCAATCGCATCAACTTTTGTAAATATACACCACCCCCTCGTAGAATAAGGCCTTTGTCAAACAGTAGATATCTTTTAGCTAACAGAATGACAATGCTCTATAGTTACCCTTTGCCTATTTATCAAGGCATCCTGTTACGCTTAATAGGTTCCCTCGCATCACACGCCACGTACGATGCCAGCGGAGGACCCGAAACACGTTTAGCAAATATATCTTATTATTTGTCTTGAAATATTTTTTTTTATAATATTGGATTATACAGATCAAAAGTTTCAATCAATTCAATATTAAAATTATATAGCGCTAGGATAGCGCTTTTAGAATTTTTTAGAAGACTAGGAAGCTTTTTATTTCTGGATTTAATCTAATATTGTCTTAAGTTTCACGGTTCATAATTTAAATAAAACTACTTTTTAATCGGATTAATCGCGTATAATTTATATTTTACATTTTAACTCGACGTTCTTTTCGACGACACCGATCTTTCGACTCAGTCGCTCGTGACCATCACTCAGTCGCTCGCGACCACGGTGTCTGCAAAGACACCGAAACGTCGAGTTAAAATGTAAAATATAAATTATACGCGATTAATCCGGTTAAAAAGTAGTTTTATTTAAATTATGAATCGTGAAAACTTAAGACAATATTAGATTAAATCCAGAAATAAAAAGCTTCCTAGTCTTCTAAAAAATGCTAAAATCTAATAAAATAACAATACCTATCAAATTGTGTAAACATTTTAGTTTGTGTAAACTTAGTTGACATTAAGATGTATGTTACATACAAGTGATACAATTTGAAATTGAGTGCTTGTTCGCCAACAATCTACTTTGTAGTTTGGCGACATTTTGTGTTCTGTAACTATCTGTATATATTGATATGAAATTAAATAAAAAATAAAAATAAAATATAAAAAAAGATCAGAAAAAACCGCACACATTTCAAAGAGCCGATGTCACAAAAATAAACGCAGAAATTTGATGGAGCCATTTAACAAAATACTTTCTTTTCACTCGAAACCCTTTTCAACTTCGGTATAAAGCGATGAAATAAAAACGAAATGGCCGTTAATATCCAACTTGAAAACGGAAAACGGTTTCATTAAACACATTACTCTTCAGGGGATATCCTTTTTAAATCGAATCGAATGTTTAACATATTAACAAATCAATAGATCGTTTAAAACATCCGACCGCTGTAGTTTAAACTTGTAAACAATATCCAATTATTTGGACGTTATATTAAAATTATAATGTATGGTGCATTGACTGATGATTTTATTTACGTTTAAGAGTAGCTTTCCTCACTACTTTTAGGACATTTACAACACCAAATCTCTACAAATTAAGCCAGTATGCGGTCCGCAACTTCCTAGAAACTAAGTTTTAGAAAGGGAAGAAATAACCAACATGATTAGTGGAACAAAAGGCGATTACAACTTTGTCCAAGGTTTACGCGACAGTTCTCACTACGTTGCTCGAAGTTCATCATCAAATGCCATATAAAAGATCAAAGAATGGAGATATTTTTATAGGAACATATATTCAACACTTTCAATACAAAATTTTGTCATAAGTTTTCATGATAAAATTATACTAGAAATATAAAAACGGCGCATGTTAATCGTGGTATCTGTAAAGACACCAAAGTATCAAGTTGAATATAGTTTATAATTAAACGTAATATAATCCGGTGAATAACGCATTTTATTTCGAATTGAAAACAATAAAACAACATTATAGCTGTGACTGAACAATACTTATTTGGCAATTGCCGAAATAATTACTCAGGAAAGCAATCAAATGATGGAGTTTATGAAGGAAACGCTTAATAACAATTAAATGTAAACTGATTCCGCCACACGCTACCGCTACAGATGCTGTATGCAAACATTACTAAGACGTGTACACAAATAATTACTTACATGAAATATCTAAATGTCTATTGTGATGCTCTGTTTAAGGATAATAAATTTCTACGTAATTTTGACACAGGTTCATTGGTATACCTCAGTGAATGTTTTTCGGTAGTTTTTTTTTACACCGAAAAACATTTTTATTTGTTTTTTTCATTAAAATTTTTCAACTTAAAGCTTGCTTGAATATTTTTTTTATGACACATAGGTTGTGCTCGTGATAATTATTAATTTAAGTGCAATTTTATTGTGTTTACATATGTAAAAATTACATAAAAAAAAAGACGTGTGGCACTCGGAGACTGCCGCGGTAAAGCTATTGCATAGCAATTTTTATCAACTTATGCAATTATAATTATTTATTTATTTTATTAATGCAGTTATGTTTGATCTAATATGAAGTTCCACAAGTTCCTAGTAGATGGCGCTGATTGTTCATTAAAGCCCGCATGTAAAGTTATGAAATCAAAGTATCACCGCTGTGCCGGTCGGAGTGAGGGGTTTAAGGTTTTTTTCGTTACGGAATTTCTGCATTCGGTCCCCACGCTCAAGGCCCGCGATAGAAGCTATGCAATAGCTTAATAAATCAATACCTTCAAACTTTATATTTATATTGAATCAAAATAAATTACCAAAACTGACTCACACTCTTTCATAATAAAGTAAGCTTCAATAAGCTTATATTACAGAAACTACAGAGCGGAACCAGCGGATATTATACCCTGCTCATTTTTCAATTGTATTATTAAAGCTGCTCGTACCGATTAGGTTCCCAGTGCAAAAGCTGAAGTTATTTCGTGTTTAACGGGGAGCACACTGCGGAACCGAGTTAGCTCGTCAAATATTTTCACAGGACGAGCTAGCTTAACAGCTATACTGCTATAGAACCAACAAGCTTAACTTTAGCCGCGTTTACTTGGTTTCAGTGACTGGCATTTCAAAATCAGGAGGACGTTATTAATTTGGTATCTACTGACACATAAACTTTTAAGGGTTTATGCTAAAAAGATACAATAAAATAAACTGGAAAGTAATTTTAAGTTTTTTTTTTTCATATTTATGCTTTTCAAATTTTATTTGAATGCACTTTTTTTTAAGTTTTATCAACGACTCTTTTTGCCAGTATTGGACTAGTGTGGTAAAACACGACACTTTTATATTATAAGATCTATTTTAGGTTAACATAGTTCAGTAAACATGTTAATAATGGTCTTATTTGTCTCGAACTCACAGTTCTTCCTTATTTATTGTGATATACGTATACCTACATGATACCAATTTTTTTTCTACAATTAACGAACAGTGAAACCCAAGAAAATGTTTCAAAATAAATACAGAATAGGATTAGCATTTTCAAATCTTACACCATTTCTTCATCTTATAAAAGTCAGATTTTTTTTTCCAAAGTCCTACCACACAGCATTGGCGTAAGTGACTGGCACGAGACAAACACGGCCCTAACGACATCACGCCCGGCGAGCCGGAATGCACACGCTGAGAAATAAACCGACGTAAGTATTAACGTTTGTTAACGTTTGTGTTAACGAGAGAACATAACCTGCGCATTGTTGCCCCGGCACGATATTAGCTGTGTTTTGAGTTTACTTAACTGTGTTGCTCTGGGTTGAGCTATTTAATAATGGCTGCGATTTTGAGTTTATGAGGTTAATAAAAAATATAATGCTGGATATTATTTTTCTCGTTCTGGTCTAAAGAAAATAGATCTTTTGATGTGGCAACCAAATAATGAAGAGTGTACTTAGAATATACGATGAAGTTTGTCTAGAAGTGATATTTTTTTGGTGATAAGGCATTTGTTCTAGAAACACTCACAAACAGTGGTATCAATACTTTTTTGTTTTATTGGCGGAGGTCCTCTCACTATTACCAATGAGAGCTAAATATGTCATAGACGACTGCTTTTATTTCCAACTAACTAACATAGATATTGACCATTGTACTTATTTGTTACAACCTCCGTTCGCAATAAATACGATCACACTAAAAATAATGGTCATAAATTTTTAAATTTAATTTCAATAAACGCATCAAAATAAAATTAACTAAAATATCAAAAGCAATTTCTAAACATAGTCATTTCGAGCAAGCCACCAGACCTGTTCAAATATCTAGTTAGTCTACTGAAAGTAAACTTTACTTGAATGCATAGACATAGAAAGTTTGCCGTAGCTGCGTTTCGAAACTTCACCCCAGTCGATAAGTTACAGCGAATCATATTACATATAATATCAATAAAATCGAATCTTCGAAGACGGCTTCTCCACCAATCAGGTTACTCGCGGTCGATTTAACAATAATCCGTAATGGATGTAGTGGCCAACGATGATGAGCAATAAAATTATATCCCCTACAAACTCTTCAGGATGGAACGAGAAATTTGAACGACTCTTTTTTTTGGCTACTTAAAACTTAACGTAAAACCTGGTAAGTTGAAAATATAATACTTTTTAATTATGTTTTTGTCTTTGTTGAAGTTTCGCGCCTACATCTATGTACAGAAAAATACGAAATTTTCAATTTAAATTTGGGCAATTTTCGGTGATAAATGTAAAATAGTCAAACATATTTTTAATTCGTTTTAGGTTCCGTAAAATTGTTTACGTACTCAGGGATTGTATTTAGGATGTGTATGAGAAGATTATATTTATTCTTTCATAAATAATTCTCACATTACAACCGTATAGCAAATACACAAGTGCTTGGCTATAAAAGCCAAGAAAATTCCGTGCGACTATCGTATGATTTTCCCTCGTCAAAAAATAATCCTTGTAGATTCCGAAGTTTCGGACGTCTGTTTCGTAGACAATTTTTTTTTCTTTTAAGCTAACCAAAAGAACATTGAATTTATCTACCTGTACATGAGTAGGTGTAACTATCTTATATGTTTTAATTGCCTAGATCAACACACAACTATGTGACCAAATAAGCTGATGTTATGGTAATAATAATACTATAAGTCATAATATTTATATCTATCAATGACTTGAATCTTTTCCTTTAATCGAATTCCGGAAAGGTCTGTACAAATCACGAAGCAGTGTAAAAACGGAAGCGGCAGGAATACGGAGTAATTGCCTCCAGGCACATCGAGCACGCTGCTCGATCTAGTGTTATATCTACAACTTGCCTTTTAGTGTTGTCATTATAAATATACCCTATTTATAAAGGACTAAAGTTCATAACACGTATATAAAATAAGGAGCAGATATTTTTGACGGCCTACTGGTGAAGTGGTCAAAACGTTGCTACTTTCAATTTCTTGGGGGTTTGGCGTGGTTGACTTGTGTGATCTACATACATATTAACCGTCAAGTAGGTGTGTTTATGAATTTTTTTTTTAAATATTTTTATATTAAATGTTTGTTTATATACGACTTAACTTTAAATAGGTTTCCCCTATCTAGTAACAACAACACAAGTTCTTAAAGGAGCTTAATTTGGGCTGGATAGTGAGAGAAGTATTCATTAATTATGAGAAGTTTTTAGTCTCTTTTTAGCCTCTATTATAACTTAAAGCTTATTTAAGATAACTTCAATACAACATCGTTCATACAACTCTTAAATATGCTAATTTACTAAAGAACATACTTCCAAAAGATCACAAGTTTTTGCAATAGTTCTCTCGACTTAAACCCTCCAAAGACCTAAACATGAAACATCACAATTCACGAAAACCTCATCTGCGCTAAGAGTCGCGAAATGACATAACCTCAAACCTGTCACATAATCGCCTGCAAACACAGCATAATAAACACACGGACCACAGTTCATTACCCTCCCCACACGACAGTGAGCACTTTAATTCAATTACTCGTAGCGTATTATCTGAAAACCGGCTCGGTGAAAAACGGAACAGGTATTGATGACTTCATTCCGATGGGAAAACTTTCGCGCGCGAATGAACGCGGTATAAACGCAACGTGCGCGCCCGGGAGGTTAGTCGTAAAGTAAAGTACACGGTGACGGAAATATAAAACTTTAGTTGTTATTCAGGAAACTAAGCTAAGTTATATGAAAAGAAACTTAAACGTAGAGCTAAAATGTACAATTTACTTAAAGGTAAAAAAACGATTTTTATGTAAAACCTTAAAAAAACATAAGCAATCCGAATTGCGACTTTAGTTATGTACATTTTTCTTTAATTTAAAGTATTTATCTGAAGTGAGAAACTGTAAGTTTCAATAGTTACCACTCGTTGAAAACGTCATTATAAAGTTTTCCGTTCGAGTTAGTTATCAGTCAATTAAAAGTATACGTTTGAGTTATTTTGCATTTTGTTGCATAACAAGTTCTAAAGCAGAAACTAGCTGAAATTTCCGAATCCGTTATGCACTTTCATATACGAGTACATTCACAGTATTGAAATGCGGAGTCTGTTTCCGCCTGTCAAGTCGTATCAATATCTAGTCATATCCTCGGAATGCCAGCGTTATTTCAGATTCTCAGGATAGAAATATTTTGTTGACGTTTATAACTCACAGAATCAAAGGATTTTCAATCTCGATAATATTGACTGACTTCCAAGATGGTTTCTTATTATAAGTAAGGAGAATTAAGACAAAGCTCACATGTTGGTTCAGTTAGTTACAATATCCAAACGTTTTTAAATAAAATTAACAAAAATTGAAACAATCGCAAAAAAATCCCTTGAATCTACCGTGCGTATTAATTAGCAATCGATAGATATCCGGAGAGTAATCGCCGCTGCAAACACAAACACGCTAATTACAAAAACCAATAAAATAAGCCGGACATGTGTAGCGATTGCGGAAAAAGAGATACAGGCAATTTTACCGATAGTTGCCAATTGCCAATCGCTGATTGCCCGAGTTTTAATAGCTTTTTGTAGTTATTTGTGAATATTTAATTACAGTACGAATACCAACCGCGGTTTTTAACAGGATTGATTTTTGGAGAAAATGTTTCTCTATATGTATTTTATTAGGTACGGTACGTCACTGATAAGCTAAAATAATCATGTGTTTATAACACATATTAAAAAAATAATGTTTAATAGGCTATATTAGGAGCATTCCTCAGTAACTGAAAGAATTTTAGTACTTCATATTTTATTTAAATATTTTCAATTTAGCACATCCAAATGATAAAAAAGGCAAAAAATATATTGCAAAAGGTAATGTTCACTGATAAGCAATATAGTCCAGACAATCTTTAGAAAAATCATCCAAAACATAAGCTGACTCCGCTGTCTAATTTGAGTAGTCTGCTTTCAAGCGATGAGCTCTTTCATCCTGTATTTTTGTGCTATTTATGGCACACAAGAATAACGGCGAACCCCGTACACCCCCGCATGATATTTATACAAATTCCCTTACAACGGCACTAGAGTAAAGCACTCTCAGGAAACCATCCAAATACAAACTAATACCAAAGGAGCCGAGCACTCTACAGACAGAGAGAACGATTGACAAAAGGTCCAACACAAAAGCTCGCCGAGAATGCGAGGATAGAACAATCCGGGATTCACAGGTAATGTCAACAATATGGAATCCAATATTTTTCGTCATGTGCTACAGGATGTGAGAGCATTTTACTGGCGTTTCTCGCCGGGCGGCAGTAAATTGATACTAGAAACTTTGTATTACTATTTAGAGAAATGGTATGATTCGAATCTCGAAAAATACAAAATTCCTCAGAAACTCCAATTTTGAGTATCTTGGAAGTCAGAAAAGAAACAACTTACAATCTGATTCGAAGAAAAACATTTAGTCTCTTAAATGCTTTCTACAACACATCCTTTTCGAGTTACGAGGTGTTTAGAAAGAGCTTTGTAAGCTGAAGGCAAAACAGAATTTCATCCTATTTTCTTAACTCAAAGCATTTCCTTTCACTAAAAGAAATCCTACGGGTGTAGTAAAAACCGAGGCGCGACGAGGGGATTTTAAATCAGAGGAGTGTAGCATTCTTTTAAAGCAAATATCATTATAAATACGGCTCGGCCATATCTTTTGCTAAGCGAGACGACATGAGATTTACGTCACGCTTGGGAGAGGCTTTATTAAACGGTGTTATCATTTTATATTGTGGCTAATTAACTCATCGTTAACTAAATAATAATTACAATACCTACACTGTTAAAAATTATGTAATTTTACATGCAAAAAGTACATAAACCTGTAAAATGTCCCGAAATGTCAGCTGTAAATTTCAATAAATTATGGAAAAGAAAATAATTTTCGGTAATTTTACAGATTTTTTATTATTTTTATGTAATTATACATAAACGTGTATAATGAAAGAAGAATTTGTATTACACATTTTTACACATGAGCTGGGATTATTACAGAAGCAGTACATAAAAAATGTGTAAATATACATTAAAAAGGTATAAAATTGCCGAAATATACGTGAATTTCCATAAATTATAGAAAAAATACACAATTATGTAATGTAAAATTACATCTCTCATGTAAAACTACATTAACATTTAATATTACATAAATGTTTGGGCAACAAGAGTTCACTAAAAATTTTTAACAGTGTACTGTAGGGACATGCCACAGGTATCATAGTGCTTTGGCTTTACATGAAAACTTCCGTTCTGCATTTAATAAGCTCAAATACCGTCACGACCTTGCATGTCATCAATTTTACCTAATAACTCTGTAATATCATATAATTATTCAGAAAATTGTTAAAAGTATGATATAATAATCTGAAAGCTATTCTTCTTCTGTATCAATAGAGGAATAAATCTCAGGAATGCCTTCCTTGATTTTCAAACTGTTTTCGTGATTGACGAATTTAACTCTAAGACAAGTGTGTGAAAAAAAATTTGACACATTTTAGACTATGCAGAGGTTTAATCACTTTGTTACGTAATTAACTAACTGCAAACAATGTTGCAGGTATCCGTATAGGGAAGGTGTGAATTACTTTGTAATAAATCAGCCTACCTTGACCTGGTGGATGTCAGTACTAAATCAATATCATTTAGCAGACAGCGTATAAAACCTTAATGGCGGACGTTTGGTCAGACGTAGTATAGCCAATACACAACAGTACATCTGTTTTGCATAATTTATGATTTATTGGTTTTGGGGTAGGTACGTGCGAGGGGAGGATTTGAAAATGACAATATTTTAAAACTACCCTTACAAGGAGATATTATCGTGAAAAATATAAAAAGGGCAAGAGAAAAACAGAACGATTTACATAATAAATAAATAAATAAAATCTCCAGACAATCACACCAACTATATGGCCCCAAAGTAAGCATAGCTTGTGTTATGGGATACCATATAGCGAACTAGGGGGGAACCTAGAATATAAATACATAAATAGATAAACACCCAGACACGGAACATTTTTTTTTTCTTGTTCCGTGCGGGGATCGAACCCCCAACCACTGGCGTCTGAGGCAGATAGGTTTACCCCATCGCCAAAGTAGTCGTAATACATTTAGTTTATATGCCATTTACGACGAGACATTGATTTAACTACGTTAAGATGTTTTCGTTATGCATGAGATTATTTTTCACGTTTCTGAAAAGAGAACTTGATATGATGCCCAAGAAAGATAAAGTTAGTAGGAAATTAAACTTAGAAGCTCATTGCGTTCATGTTTCGCTAGAAACCAAGATCAAAGTTTTGACTAGTTCGTATGAATAAGCATATATTTTTTGTCTATTCGGTAAAACCTACGTATTTATTAATCTTACGTGTATTTCATAATGTTTTATTTTTGTAGGAGTCTATTTTCTTTTTAATCTGAATGCGAAGGCCGACAACTGACCTTTTTATTTTAATAGTCTATGTCCGAAGCCGTAGTCGGTCGGCAGTTATCGATCTGCGAACCTGGAACCATGAGTCGCCTGCACTTGCGGATATCATGCATTTATGACGACATCGATATTTCATTCCTATATTGTGCAATGCAATCGGTTTATTCGGTTTATTTTTTAAAGGATATTAAACTTTACGAGATATATGTTACATGTATTACATGCTTGGTAAGATACCTTATTGAATTTCAGGTAACTATTTGATATTGACGTATCGATCTGCATTAATAAATTACACGAGTCGATGTATGTTATGTAATATTAAAATATTCTTTTCACTTCATTTGATAAACAAACATTAAATGAAGACAGAAGTTTGAAGAACAGAGATTTTGTTAGCAATTTTACGGGCGATAGGGTGACTCCCTGTCACTGCAATAGTCTCTATACATCATTATAATACCTCCAAATTCGTCAAACGTGACATCAGATTGTTTGATAGCCTCTGATGTTCTGCCTAACCCATAAGGGATACAGGCGTGAAGCTATGTATGTAAGCATTTAATGGATTACATTTAAGCACAGATGACGAATAAAAATCATTCTTTAAATGTACCAAGTCTAAAGCAATTGCTGAGTGACTTTAGCTGCGAAAACATAAACCTCAATCTGTAAATTTTGTATTTTTGTCCCAAGCCTGGGAATTAAAAAAACAGAACGAATGCCTCTCCTTGTTGTTTTGAAATGTAACAATTTATTCCAGCTCGTTCTAGTTTGTTTATAGCCTATAAAAGAGACGGATTTGTTTTGGCCATTAAAAGAGAGGGGCACGTAGTTCTGAAATTAGAAGTAAAACTTACTTTTAGAATCAAAACTTTACTATAGTAATGCCATTTTAATTGATATTGAAATTTTCATCGTAAGAAGGACTTCATTTGTAACAGTACTGGTAAATAATCATTAGGTGTCGTATACAGACACTAATTTTCACATCAAAATCTGATATAAATTGAATGGCCACTGTAGTCAATGAATCAAGTATTGTACTTGCGCGAATTCCGTATCAGATAAGTTGCATGCTTTAAGAGCGCACTGTCAAAAAATATAACTTCATAACGCACTGCCCTTTTCCGCGCGCCCCTGACGCGCCCCTCACGCTAACACTCGTCATTAAACATTTAAGATTTGAATTTCGCGCCAATGGCGCCATCGCAGGTCAACAGCGTTCAAACCTAAGGAACAAGAAATCTACGGAGTCGCAACAACTGTTATTAAAAGTATTTTTATAATCGCTTAATATTGTTTAGTGAAAAAATGTTAAATGTTTGAATGTCAGTGTTTCATTAATTATAAGTACCTAACGTGTTATATTTTTGTATTTTTTTTAAAGTGATTAATTGTAATTGTTGTTCCCTTATTATAATTTGATCGACTTTAATAATTTGTTATATTTACGTCTGATATTTATGTTGAATTCAATGGCATTACTTATACATAGTTACTAACATATTAAAAAAACAGAGTTTGAACTTAATAATGTAGTAATAATGTAATGTATATATTTATATTTATTATTTATATATATTTATTTTAGAAAAGAAAAAAAAAACAATCTTTTACAATTCATAAAAATCCAATCTTCGTTGTCGAACTGGTTGACTATGAAGAAATAAAACGTCATCAGTACTATTATTTACTTCAAATGGTTGAATATTGATCGTCGACAAGGTAGGTGTGGAAACATTTACTATTGATGGGTCTCGAATATTTTTTGTTGTTGGGTAGCGAGGATCCACCAATTCAGGCAACAAACACTCCATATAAAATGAGACAAGTTTGGGTTCCATTTCTTTCTTCCAAAACTGGTCGTCCTATATGGTAGTCTCTTAGCTATATGGTATTGTCCCCATACCATATAGCTAAGAGACATTTAGTTTTCTTTGCGATATGCATTTGACCTTGGACTTGGAAATACCAATCAGAATTTTTGTTTATTTTTACCTGGAATAAGAATTGAATCAAAATATTTGAAACTCAAAAAAACTGTAAGCAAACATTTTTATGATAATTAATAAGTGTTTGCCTGTAAGTGTGTAGGTGTTAATACCAAAATTTTTATGTCTATTTAAGAAGTGTATTTAAATATTTAAGCAATATCTGGAACACTCAGTATTTACCTAATCTAGATTAAAAAATATTGAAAAAAAACTATTTTATTATAATAAAAAATCGAATTATAGATTCTAGGACAAGATAAGAGATTATGATGAGTCTTGTCGGATTTATAATTTGTACAAGAAAGGAGAGTTTTGACGAACATGAATTTTTTGCATGAATTCAACCTTCCGTATGCATTGTATGTAGTAACTTTTATCAGAACTCAGTCATATTTACATCTAACGCAAATATAATTGTAAATATAGTTTTATATATATAAAACTGTTCCGTTACTGACTGAGTTACTGAGTGACTAACAGACAACGTACAGCCTTAACTACTGGGCGTAGAGAGCTGAATTCGTAACATACATTTTTTAGGGGATGTAGAGGTGCACTAAGGAGGGAATTACCGAAATTCCCACGGGAACGGGAATTATTGGACTTTTTAGTTTGTATGAAAAATCTTATTCCTTGAGTGCACGGATATGATACTTGGCATAAGAGTTCTTCAAAAAGAGACTGGTTGTGTTATGAAAGGAATTCCCGAAATTTCCATGGGAACGGGAAATATATGATGTTTTAGTTTGTATGATAAAATGTTATTCTTTGAGTGCACGGATGTGATACTTGGTATAAAGGTTCCTCAATAAGTGTCTGTTTGTATAATGGAAGGAATTCCCAGAATTCCCACGGGAACAGAAAATAGGACGTTTGAGTTTATGCGTGTACGAAGTCGCGGGCAAACGCTCGTTTTTTATAAAACTACAGATTCCTAAAATAAACAAAGAGTGAAAAATCAGCAAAAAATATTTATATAATGATGACATACTTTGTATATACAGGGTGTCCAAAAACGATCAGTTCTCGACTTCGATCGACTAAGATAAGAGATTATGATGAGTCTTGTCGGATTTATAATTTGTATCCCTACAAGAAAGGAGAGTTTTGACGAACATGAATTTTTTGCATGAATTCAACCTTCCGTATGCATTATACGTAGTTACTTTTATCAGAACTCAGTCATATTTACATCTAACGCAAATATAATTGTAAATATAGTTTTATATATATAAAACTGTTCCGTTACTGAGTGACTAACAGACAACGTACAGCCTTAACTATGATGAGTCTTGTCGGATTTATAATTTGTATCCCTACAAGAAAGGAGAGTTTTGACGAACATGAATTTTTTGCATGAATTCAACCTTCCGTATGCATTATACGTAGTAACTTTTATCAGAACTCAGTCATATTTAGATCTAACGCAAATAATTGTATATTTTTTATCAAACTACAGATTCTTAAAATAAACAAAGAGTGAAAAATCAGCAAAAATTATTAATATTAATGATGACATACTTTATATATACAGGGTGTCCAAAAAACGACTCGTTTGGATGACACTGGAGATAGATGGACCTTAGGACTATCTGATAACGAGAACACTATGTTTAGAAAAAGAGTGAAATTTCCTTATGTTCTTGAATTTAATTGAGTTTTTGGAAAGTAATTTCTGAAAAATTATTCTTTTTAAATGTCAAAAACGTAACTTTTAACTGATCTAAAAAATATTGTATGTTGATTATATAAGGAATAAGGAGTTTGACTTCCTGAAAAAAATTAACTTTTACGCAACCTATGAAAGGTTTCAAAGATAGCTAAAACTACAGATTAAAAAAAATAGGTATGATCATTTTTTAGGGACAAAAACAACTTCAATAACGTATGAATTTTACATAGCGAATTAGTCAAAGAGAGTAGTTCTTGTAAATTTTCGCCTATGTTTGTATTACAAATATTATCTTTGCCACTGTTTTGAAATGAGATTTCGGGAAGCAAATTATCGTTATCTATTGTATCCAAATGTGCGATCTCCTAAAAAACAACTTATTATATGAGAACACAAATATTTTTCACTGACGATGATAGACTTTTACTATGCAGTGTGTGGCTTGACATATAGTAATACATTAGGAATTAATACTTGACATATCGGAACGGTATCCTTCTATCAATTTAAATTACCATATCAGTTCTCGACTTCGATCGACTATAGATCGATTGGTCTGGTAACACCCTAAATAATAGAGATAACAAATTTTCGATTGCCATTTTTTGTAAATTTTGTTAGTAATTAAAATAATTCATGGTATTCCTTTCATTCAATTAAAAAAAAAGATTTCATGGTATTCCTTTCATTCAATTAACCAAGTATGCTAGAGAGATTTCATCCTTGCAATTGACCCTAACGATCGACGCAATAAAAAATTTTTTTACAGATTTTAGTCGATTTGATTCTCGGGTGAGGCGAGCGAACTTTCGAAAATCTTTGAATGCGGCTTTATTTCTTTTCCGAAATAAAGGAATATTTCGTTTGAGTAAAATTTGTTATCTCTATTATTTAGAGTACCTACTTTCCCTCTAGGTGGAATAAAAAAATCCACCCTGTATAACTAAAAAAGCTATAAAATATTATTTAATGAAAGATTATTTTCGACTTAAGTTACTAAATAACACTAAATAAAATTTCTAAATAAATAATCTACAGGGTTAATTTTAACATTTTTTTTATAAAATTTTAATTAAATTAACCCTGTATAGTAATGACCAAAATTATAAATATTAAAAAAAAAAACTTTTATTTACACTGCCAAATAGAGTAGGTACGTATACAATCTAAACTAAATCAAAGCTACAGAGAAAAACTAGCTAAAACTAGAAAAACGAGCCAATATAAAAAGTAAAAACTACAGAGAAAGTCATTATGTCACGTACTTCTTGTTCACTCATTGGAGCTGTGGTATTATTAGGCATTATAAAACTATTTGTTGGTATGTTTACAATCTTTGTGTAAAAATTAATTTGATATAAGAATATATTTTAAAAAAAATTAATTGTATCTTTACTAACCGGTACGGTGAATTAAAAAAAAAAAACAATATTATTTAGTGATATCAATAAAAGTATAAAATAAGTAAATAGATTAACCTTTTAACCGTAAGTAAATTAGTTAGTTCAGATGACGACTCCACTGTGCCAAAGAAGCTCTGTGCCAAAGACTTTTTATTTCTGAAAAATATTGTTGATAAGGCAATAAAAACTATTTTTTTCATATCGTAATATTGATACATAATATTTAAATACATTGAATCTCGTACTAGACTAAATCGTCACGAATTGCATAAAAAACGGCGATGTATGTCTACATCGCATTTTTATATTAGCATCCTACTCACATCGCTTTCTTTTCGTCAGAGGCATAGGTCAGGCTAATCTGGTAGAGATCGACAGTTTCATACAAATTCACATGCCGTCCATTATAAGTAGACCTCCGTCAGTCAATACCTCATCTTGCAACGTAAATTTAGTTATCATGTTTTAATATAAATAGTTTCAAAACCCACTATTGGTTTTTGAACCGATAAATGGACTAGCGCGCTATCCCTGCCGCTTAGATATAATGTTTTTATTTCCCATTATAGTCAATTATAAATTTGTACTATGTATTTTAATCCTTTATCGTACGTAAGCTTAGCACTGCCGACGACAAAGTGATACGTGTTCCCCCTTCGACGAACCGAGCGGCACTGAGCTGTCGATCCCATGAACGATCAATATAAGGTCTTTTCCAGTGGACGTAAAGGTTAGAATTGCCTGTTCTGTTTTAACACTTTTAGCTCGGAACTAGAGGACGTAAGTCTCAAAACCTGTTTTTGCTTCTTGTAACGATTGTGTACATTTTATTGAAAATATTTTTTGACAGCTTTTTAAAACGATATAATATCTTACACTCAGAAAAATTTCATGTAGTTTGCTCCGGCAGTTTAAGAGATATATCGAGAAATCTCTAAAAAACACCTCTTTTTCAAATAAAAAAAGTATCGAACAAAAATTTGAAAAGTACAATTTGCTTTAATACAACAAAAAGAAAAAGATATGAATAATCATTCCTCTAAATTTTGGAAACATCGAACTGCAATACAATAAAGCAAATCACTTCAAAGTCATAAGATTCTTGAAAGCAAAACCTTAACATATGTAATTATGTGATATTTGAGATACTGATATCTCTGGCATTCTAGATATTTCGGCATCATTTCATGTCTACCGAATAGATATGAAATGTTATACTACATGCCGCCGTCAAATTCCATAAGCCGCCTATTTTGTGGCTACACGTTACCAATTGAACGACTGCAGAATTAAAACTAATGTTTTAATAAACTGCTAGAGCTATATAAGTCGGTGTGGCGCCGTGGTTACTGTGTGTATCATACGATATCGCAGGTTAAGCAACGTTCGGCGCGGTCGGTACTTGGATGGGTACCGCCGACCATTCATTTCTCACGACGACTATTGTCGACACTCCTGCTTTTGTCAAGGAAAATAAGGCATGTGTGATAGGTAGATAGATTCACAAGACAAGGATTGCTTGAGTATACACCGTCTTGGTTGCAAACCGTTCACAAACAAGTTATTGCAGAGGCTGTTTCACACAAAAACAATTTACAATTGACGTTGTATTTCCCTCTCTATCTACTGCATAAAACAACACTAGCTTTTACAATCAGCTGACGTTGTCGCCATTTTTCATGAACGACCACTATTTGATCAATTGAACAGTAACCAATTTAAACCAGCCGGCTGAATTTCGATTGGCCAAAATATCGAACTTTACGCAATCTAGTTAATTTCAGCTAATCAACTAGGCATTTAATGGCCTATCCGTTCCATGAAACAGCCTAAACCGCTTAGCTTCGACACAGTCATGACAAGCGTCTACATAGACACATGGACATTGGATATTCTATGCAATTCACAGATGAGGTACGCGAAGACAACGGAGCTCTAATTGAGCGCTCAAATTGCATTTTGTTATGTACGTGTCATGTGGATGTTGAAAGTGTAACCTTGTCAGTATTCAAGCAGAGTGCCACACTTAGTGACAATTTGTTTGGATTAGATTACGTACTTGCAGAATACAGTAAAGAAAGGCATATTGAATACCCATGAAGTTTGAATTAAATACAAGATGTTTTCAACCGAATTTGGTCCAGGTTTTAAATATTAGTTTAAATGTAATTATATTTAATGAAATCCAGTATTTTATCCCGAAAATACAAAAGACATTGTCAACACAACTTAAGTAAACTGAGTTTTAAACTTAAATATCAGAGTCAAATGTTGATAGTCTCTGTCCATCATTATAATACCTCCAAATTTGTCAAACGTGACATCAGATGGTTTTACAGCCTCTGGTGTTCTGCCTAACCCATAAGGGATACAGGCTTGAAGTTATGTATGTATGCATGTAGACAGCCAGACCCAATTCAACAGAAAGCGGAAAATCTTATTTGAGTATTCTCTAAGTAGATTCATCAGTTTTCTTAGAATTCTCCGTGTTAAATTGTCATTGAATTTTCCAATAGTACATTTATTTTTATCTTGATTTATAGTTATATAAATAATATGTAGTTTCGTATTCGAGGATAACAAAACATGCAGACATAGCTTTCGGTCATTCAAAGATGTTCTCATGTATCATTTCAACGCTGATCAAATATTGGCCAAATATTGTTTTTTGGTAGATAAATTTGAAGTATTGTTCCATACATTTTTTCTTATCATTTATCTGTGTAATCCTAATTAACAGGAATTAAAGTTATGAAAAAGAAAAGCCAAGGAATTATTGTAACTTTCTTCAGAGATAGTCATGTTATTTTAATTTTTCACATATAATGTAAAGTAAACATGAATTTCGGACAAAAAAATACATGTAACATTGTTATGAACAGGACGTGCCATATCTCAAATGGCCGCCTTATAGTATAATTTCCGTAGTAAAATTGAAAAATTATATGGTTCTCAAGTATACATAGCTCAAGTAGATCAAATATACTCAGAATTGTGTCGCCTTAACTTCAATGTATAAAAATTACCTAATAGAATAGAATCTCCGAATTTTTATAGGTTTTGTACACAAAAAGTATCAGGAATAATCTCTAAAATAGGGGTTTTAGGTACAGGGAAATTCGGCCGTTTTGAAGCGCCCTTTTCTGCATAGGTAACACCGTCCTGCATATTTCATGCGACAAATAGCTTTGCTGTGTTCCGGAGAAGGGCAGTATATGTAATTAGGGGCTTAACGTCATTACCGGCGGTGACCGGTGGCAGCAGATAACCCGCATGCTCTCTTATTATGCTATAGTAGTGACAGATTATAAACACATTATGAATCATGATTAGTCGTATTTTTTTTTGCAATTTAAGCATCTACTGCTAAACTAAGTTTATCATCCAAGATTCAGAAGGAAGCGCTACCTATCTACCGTCTCGGTCTAATCTAACACATGTTGGTTGCTGAAAAATATACATTAAGCTATGGGCATTTAAAATAACTGTGTGCATGCTGACTCGAAGTAGAAACGTGATACTGATTGACATAGCGATCACCAGTTGCAAATCAGGAGACGGAAGCTGAAATTTGAGATAACACTCTAAGTTATTTATATATATACTAGCTGCTGCCCGCGACGTCGTCTGCGTGAACGCTATGCAGCACCAAACGCACCTACGATTATAACACTGCTAGCGTGATAATATGTAGCCTATATGTTGACCTGACTTCTTAACTATCTTCATGCCAAATTTGAAGTAAATCCATGCAGTACTTTTTGAGTTTATCCCGGAAAGACAAACAGACAAACAGACAAACAGACAAAAATTCTAAAAACTATATTTTTTGTTTCTGTTTCGATTGTAGATCATACCCCAAGTATTCTTTTAAAAAAATATTCAATGTACAGTTTTGACTTTCCTACCATTTTATTATATGTATAGATTTTTTTTTTTTTAAATAAACACGCCTAATTTTATGTAGACAAATACTAGCATATGGTCAAAGAGTGCACACGAAGCTTTTTTAAGATAGATTTTATTTATGAATCGATCAGAGCAGAAGAGACCTTTATCTATATTCTCTATTCAGTTTTGCCCTTCTGGAACGCTAGGAGTCTCACTTATTAGCGTTGTAAATAATTAAAACCTTAGTTAAGGGCATCAAAATCTTAAAAATCAGTTAAAGGACAGAGGTTTTTCTGACGTTTTTGCAATAGTCCGTGTAGTGACGTTTAATACCTCCGAATTCGTCAAATGACATCAGATGGTTCTGCCTACCCCAGAAAGGATACTGGCGTGAAGTTATGTATATATGTAAAATTCTATCTTCCTACAAAAACAATGCCTATCATCTAATTAATTTTGCAAAACATGCTTGACAACAATTTTAAGGTACAAATTGATTTCTGTATGTTTACTATAACAATGCAAACCCCACACAAAATTTCCAATCATGTCCAAAAAGTGTGCACTTCAAATCAGTCCCGTCCAAGTATAAAGCCTGCGGCTATGCAAACAAGAAACAAATCAATTACAGGCTTCAGTCGACCGCGCCTGAGCCGAGCTACGTCTACAAGGCTATCAATCTAGTCTAGGGCTGCTGTCAGCCTGCCGCGTAAATAATGTCATATATATGAGAATGTCGCACAAAATAGAACTTTAACCAGCACATATAAAATTACTACAATAATATATGTTTATCTGTGAAAGCCAACACTATCTGTAGTACGGCTTGGTGGAAACAAGTCAATGATATTAATATTTTGGGTTATTTGACAGGTCATTTGCCTAAACCAATCATTAGATATAATATATGTTAAAATACACACTAAGTTTAAAAAATAGTGTCTATCAAAACAAATAAAGAGCAATATCCGAAACCATATAAACCTGTTTTCGAAAGAAACATCCTGTCAGATCTGCTTACTATTATCTTTCATTCTTTTAAAAGGAACCCATGTAGTTTCCTTCTTATTTCTACAAACATCTTATATTCCATTGAAGTCTGTCAACTACGGAACTCCGTCTATTTGTATTCAAAAGTAACCTCCCGATCAGAAAGAAAAACACTCCTTTGCCATCCCAGCGAAACGACATTATGAAAGCTCCGTCATCGCAGCGGAAATTGCCACAAACATCGGGAAATTGTTGGAAAAGTTCATTTGAGCTGCATATCAAGTTGAGGAACAAACTTTTAGCAAAGCCAATGATTTAACCTGAAACGAGTAATTGGTATAATATTGGTACAGCTTTTAGGTCAGCGTAGTTTCACCTTTCGATTGTTCCAATTTGGACTTTGCCGCTTGGGTTTAGAGGGTGATATCGTTGTGGGGTTAGGGCGGTGTAAACAGTTAGGGTAGTCCAAAGTCCAACACACGCACTGAAAGGTGCGGCGGTCAAACAAGACCCGTAAATAGCCGTCGAAATTACTATGCTTGAGGTGACTTATTGTGACCGGCGCGCTTTATGGGGCTTTTCTAGCCTGGGATATAATTTGTTAATGTTTTGGGTAAATTTCGAAATTGGAAACCGCTTATCATTACAGGCTTGATTATTATACAGTATCGGTGTTTAATTTCTAGCGACGTAATTAAGTTTGAGGGGGTTGGGGGGACTTGGGTTTTTCTTTTTAAATTAAATAATTAGAAAGAAAATTATTAAAGGCAAAGAGATATCACCCTCGTCACTTAATAAAAAAAATTTAGCAGGATCTGATAAAATGATCATCAAATAAATGTTACAGAAGACAAAGGCTTTTCGTGATCGTAGCTCTGGTTGTAGGATTTCAAACAAACGAACTCTTTAGCTTTATATTACTGAAAACAATTTCGCAATTGTTTATTGAATACTAATAAATTGTACCTAGCCTGTAACTGTTTCGTTTACGTCACAGTCGGAAATCAACAAAAACGGTTACAAAACCGGCCACTAACAGTCTTGAATTACTGCGAAAGTTCCGAAGCATCGGCAATAAACTAGATATTCCAACGTGAAACCGTGTTGTTTTTACTCTGGGGACCAAATGCAAATTTTATTTATTGTGCGATTGTGAAGTTCACTCGATTTTGTTAAAAAACAAGTGCAATAAATTGCTGCATGATAGGTTGCAATGTTACGCTTTCGTGTGTTTGTTGTAGATTTTTTTATGAAAAAACGATTTTTATTGTTCTCTGTGTGCCAAATACCCTTTTCCACACAAATGCATGGATATATAAAGCCTATAAAGTATCTTAGTTAAATAAAAAAGACGTTGTGGCGCAGTGGCTCCTGTATCTATGAATCCGTATTGCAGGTTAAGCAATGCTCGGCGCAAGATACAAGGATGGGTGACCGCCGACCATTCATTTATCACGACGACTTCCGTGTGAAAGGCACGTTAAGCAGTCAGTCCAGGTGCTGTATACTTGTATACATTGGTCATTAGGAGTTATCAAAAGCCGGAGTTTTGCTTGGTGGTAGGATCCCTTCTGGGTCCGCCTGGCTAGCGACCACCCTTTATATAAAGTCTGCCGCCAAATGTTACCGCTCCGGCGGTAATGTGTTCGGGCAATATTGTATAAAGAGCCAGTTCCTTCCTAAACCCGTGTGCTTTCATCTTCGACCTCATCGTCACTTACCATCAGGTGAGATTGAGGTCAAACGCGGGTTTAGTCATATAGAAAAAAAAAAAAAGCCATTTCGGCATCCTGAAAATTCTGACATCCACCAACCGGCACTGGGCCAGTGGTGGTTTACGGCTTTAATATCCTCGTCGCTAAAGGGAGAGACTCACAGCCTTGCAGTAGGCTCATTATAAAAAGTTATGATGATGAAAGAACTTAATACTTCTATGTGTTTTTGATTGGAGCAGACATAAACACTAACTTCTAAGTTGATGCAATCAAAAGATAAAGATACGGCCTTTTATTTCCCATTTATTTATTTTTTAGGCATAACAACAGATTACAAACTATTTTCTTATTCTAATTAAATGTTACATGCACGGATTTAAGTTTGTAACCAGATGACAGTTACGCACAGCATTTATATAATAATGTTAATGATTATTGATTAAAAGAAAACAGCAAAATATAAAATAAAAATTAAAAAAATTATGCTGCATATATTTGGACGGCCCCATGCGATCAAAACCTACAGGTTGTACAATAACTGATACAATTCAAAAATTGGTAACTTAACCTTTAGCGCGCGAGTCCCATTCGCAGTTGGCCGGTTTTCTATACGTAGGTTGCATTTTTAAATATAAGTATATTGCTTCGATGACTGACGTGCATGTTGTCAACAGGGAATAGCAACAGTAAGGTACTTTGATCGATCTATCGTAAATCATGCAATAAATCTTATTAAATCATGAATTTGAAATAAATATCCTAATTGCATCATGCATGTCTCTATTTTTTACTATGCATGTATATTTAAATAATCTGCCCATTTTTATCGTTAGTAACATTCGAAACAATAGGCATCTTAAAACGTAGATATCAATGCCAATAATACACTTTTGACTTAGCCAACAATCTCTGATTTAGCGAGATAAACGTTCTTCAAAAAATTACTATCTTATGTGGTCGAAATAAGTGTTTGTCATGCCAAGTTGCACCTCACAGCCCCTCTCATAGCTGAACCATTTTATTAATACTGGCTTCGTCTGAACTGGTATTGCCTTTATGTAACTGAACAGAATCTAGCACAGGAACGCCACTATTGTAACCAATATTCTCTTGTTCAAAACTCAACCTGGCTTGTGAATAGTTAGCACTGAGACGACCCTCACAATAGTTTCTGTTACAAAGCACCACCTGTTTTCAGTGTGCGATAGTTTAGATTTTGAACGATATTTTGAGAAAATACACAAAAATCCATCGGATTTGTTTCTTGCAACGATTGGCAAAACATCGATTCGACTAAACCCGTAATAAACAGTTTCACGACTCGTTTATTTATTCATTTAAAATGGTTTTACGGTCCTTTGATTATCGGAATCGAGCAGAAAGACTTTTTGTTTGAGATCGAAATTCCTTAATCTATTTCCACTTTGATATCAAATAGCGACAGAAACTCATTTCAAAAACACGTTGTTAATTTAAAGCTTTATAGTTATTTAGGTACCTTTGAGTGTCAATAAAGTAAAAGGCACGTTTAGTTTCAAATTAATAGGGGATTAGATTATTTTGGCAAATCAAATGTTGAGAATAAGATCTAAGCTTTTTAGGAGCACTTGTCAAATAATAGGTAGTTATTGTATTTTACATCGCAAATAAGAAGATTGGTTCCTCTAAATTCAACTGTATTTCTTGACATGAGCCTTGAGGCGAAAGTCTCATGTAGACCATACATCTTTAGGTTGACGAAAACGGTTAGTTTCGCAGAATGGTCTTTTAAAAATACATAACCTCTCTAATAAAGCTACTATGCAATATTTTTAAATTAACTCCTCGATAAATTTGAGAAACTGTAAAGAAGAACTATAAATGAAAAAATAATCTGAATAAGTAGGTGCATGGAACCTCGTCGTTTCCTGTTAACAATTCATGAAGATGATGACACCAAAGTGGTGGTGTTATTTAATGACATTTTATTGTGACTTAATTCAGGTAATTTTTCTGAAACCTACACGAGACAAGATTATTTTTAATTACAATTTAGCCGTCTCCGTTATAAGTTTTAAGATTCATTATGAGATTCGATGAGAGAGAGAGAGAAGGCCGATCTATTTTATTATCCATTGAAGATAAATCAAAACACATTTACTCACTATTCACCGACACGATACTAGTTACACCGAATTTGAAAACACACTTAGCAGAACATGTCAACAATAGATAAGGCGCCTACGGGGTCCCAAGTGACTGTAGGTAATGTACTGCAGGCATTTGTGGTTTCAGCCATTGTACGCGTAGGCGTATCTTGCTCTTGAAAGGAAGAGCATTATCACATAAATGGTTTATCTGAAGGGCTTCTGAAGTGAAACTTGGTCGTTGTTATTTTAGAGAAAAAGTATTTAAAACATGAACTACAAATATAATATTAAAGTATAATTACACTATTCCGGAGTGACAAAATTGAGTATTTTCTTTGTAAACTAAGGGTTTTAAAAAGTATGTTCCAAGCCTCGTATACGTTATAAATAGGATATACATAAATATATTTATAAATACATAGAATATCACCTTTTTCACATAATTGGAGACAACACAACCAGCCCTACCAAAGCCAATGATAAATTAATCGACACTCTGAAACACCCGTGTACAATATCTAGCAACATTGAACCAATCAACCCTGAATTAGGAACACGGGTTGCCAATATATCAGATTGTCGTAATATCGGGATTGATATACACCGCAACAGGGTACGGTCTTGGATTTATTAAAACGGTAGAATGAGAAAAAAATATCAATGATAACTAACTATTAGTTATTTGAAGCTATGTTATTATTGTATATCACAAAATTGAAATCATTTAAATTTAAAACAAAAAAAAACTCAATACCTAAATATTTTGTTTCAGGATTTAGGGACAAACTATACGAAGCAGGGCTAATTTTATTAAATTTATTTAAACTTGTTCTGAATAATACATATCTCGTAGAACAAATATTTTCTATGGTAAAATAACCCGTACATGTTCCCCCATATTTTAATATTATAGACTATAGTTTTGTTCGGATTGTGACCAGAGAAGAATAGAAATGTGTATATTTTTATTAGAATAAAGAAGGGTCATGCCCATTCATTATGTAACCCATGTCACAATTATACGTGTTTCTTATATTCTTTTGAGTATTATATTATATTAAAAACGTACTAAGAGCTAAAAAAGCCCGCAGAAAAAGCCCTCGGCACTCTTTATCAAATGTACTTATGAATTATTATACAAATTAGTACATTAGCAATTCGACATGAACAGTAAAGAAAAACGAAATACAAAAGAAAGCTTTTTCATGTATGATAGCGGCATATTAAAGACGAGCTGTTTACTTTAATTTTAAGAAGGAATTTTTAGAGACATTTCTCTCTATCAACTACATAACCATCAATTTTACACATACTAAGGTTTTTTGGATAACACGTTTCAAAGGTGCCATATATTCCATTATCTTTTAAAAAATATTCTTGTACGACACCAATGAAACATAACAAATGGAACAGGTTCATCCTTCTGAAAGCTAATATGTCAAAAACAGTCAAAGTTATCACGATCAAAGCACCCTTCCATAGCTTCGGGGGCTAAACACAAGGTGGGAGCTATTGTCAAAATTGCGTTCCCGCAGAAACAGCGCCGATCGATAGTCCAGTCTAGCTCTCTCTTACAATCTGTATGCCTTAATGCACTGCTATTTAAAATGCTTAATGAGGCATCTAACAGGTTTTATATAGATGATCGCCCCTAGCTTTATACAGGTTTTTTTCTTTGGGAGCGGAGAAACTCTTATCTGCGAGTGGGTAAAAAGTAGACCACTTTTATGTTTTAAATATTTAATGTTCAATTGAATATTATCTCATAATATGGTATAAGTTTTCGCAGTCTCAAAAATTAGTACTAGAATAATTATTATTTATCCTTCAATAAGAATGCACCAAAGCTTATAATATACAATAAGATTTGTGATATATTGGTATTTACCGTTAACGAATTGTTAAACATGTTAGACCTTTTTAAAGATATTATTTGAATTTTACTATACAGAAATGACCCAAGAAAGATAAAAAGCAATTTGTAAATTTTTTTGGAGATTTGTAGTATTTGACCAGTGTAAGAAGGAAGGAAGAATGAATTATTTTCTGACTGAGCGTTGGCCACTAAGATTGTAAAGGCCCGGTTACATTACACTTCGCAAAAGCTTTAAATCAAACCAAAGTAACTTTTCTAGTATATAACAGTGTAGAAGGCTGTTTGCAACCAAATTTCGCTTGACCTAGGCGGTTCAGCGCGACCTTGATTGGCGTTCTTGGTTGGATGCTTGTTTAAAACGCCTTTACAACAGTGTGGATGAAACAGGCTAGCGGCGGCCTTCGGGCGTGGACCCATCTCTACAGTACGGCGCAGTTGCCGTAAAACCGCACGGCATACGGCATAATGCTTTTCTATAATGAACCATGATGGATATAATTTTAAGAGCAAAATATGAAGCGCTGAGCGATGCGCCGTGCACGACGCCGTACCCGTGGCACGGCGCGGCGCCGTAAAGATGGATCCACGACATTCGTTTGACGGAGGAAAAAAACGTGGTTTAAACTACCATATCTTAATAACTGCTCTTTTGAGAGTTATAAAATGCGTCGTATCGGCGCACCCCGACCAATAAATAAATATATTTTAGAGAGGAAACTGTGAATAAACAGAATAGGACCATTATTGTAATTATTGAACTGGTTTAACATTCTGCATGAAAAATGGCTCCTTACCAAAGAAGCGATTACTTTTTACGGCTATTATTATAAGTAGGTAAGTAGAAAAATATAATATTCATTCAGGTATAGATGAAATATTTTTCATAAACAACAGCAGTAAAACGGTGCAAAATCACAAATGTGAATGTTATCGGAAAAAATATACCTAATAAACACTATGAATTGCGATAAAGTGTATCGTTATCAAAACTGGATATAAATGCGGAGCACAGTACTCCTATAAAATTAACTTAAAACAATAGGCAGTTATAAACAGTAGTTTTTTACGACATATATGTATCACATCTAAATACTTGAATTATCTTTTAATATCGACTGAACCACTTGAAAAAATATATATTTAAGTTACCTCAGTACAGTGTTTTTTATTCATATCAACCGAATTTAAATAGAAGAGCAGATTAAACTCAACTTACATGTATTGATAATACTTGACAATGATTGTAATACAAACGCACCAGCGTTAAATACTTTTAAAAGAGAGTGCACCTCTACCGCAGACAGGTATTTCAACCAGAGACGTGCAAAAACCGGTAACGAAAATAGCACCGGGTAGTTAGAGCTGCAGGAACAATGGCAAGTCAAGTGACCAGTGCAAATAGGTACTTCATTCTACTAGGTGCTCATTTTGACTGAGTAGTAATGTAGTATATAGGTTTTGAATAAGTTTGATAATTATTGATTATGTTTCAGAGCAAAGCGAATAAAGTTTTTAACCGCAACATATCAGATTATATTTAGTATCTTTACAGACCCCGTGGTCACGAGAGACTCAGTCCGTTAACAAAGTGTGTTATTAACCATTATGAATAGTGAAAACTTTAGACAACAATACTGTGTTTTTAGAGTATAATAACCTAACAAAAAATATATGTAAAATTGCTTTATCAACGGCTCGTCATAAGCTGTGGCAGACTTATAAAAAAGGAAGACTTGATTATGTAAAAAAACTACTATGAGTACGAATTGACCAAAACTCTCCTTTTCATTAATATGAGAAAAACAGACTAAAATAAACGAAATATTAAGACCGATTTAAAAAAACCACAAGCTTTTCTATTCACACTTGAAAACATTCATTTTTTATTAATTTCAAAAGTCAAACCCTCTTTATGTAAGCAGCAACGTAGCAGCCCATTGAACTTCAATTAAAACGTCAATTTCGCCGCTTGAGAGACTAAAGCTAGTTTATGTCTCCAATATAGGAATCTGGAATAATTAGCGTGCTCTTTTATTCAGTAGTAAAGTGTGCTTTAGTATTCAGAGTGGATAAAATGCAGTACAAGGAACAGTAAAGGGAGGTCGTTCGCTGGCCGTGCTAATGAGCCGTGGCGCTGGTACGATATTGATCCATCGAGCTACGATATTCGACGGTGTACTTTCCCAGTAATAGTACCGTGTTATTGGTTTACTAATTAAATATTGTATCCGTACCTCCTTAGTAGATAAGTTAGTTTGGACATTTATGTCAACAGGCAAGTTTGTACACAAACAATTAACTATCCCAACATTTGAACGACATTGGTAAATATGAAACACTCATATAAAAAGTTTACTCATCAAATAATTAAATTTTCATCAGTTTCCACAGTTGAAATTTAAGTGTTTTCATACTAACTAACAGAAGGGTCCCGGCGGCTACTAAAAGTTGCCACAGGTAAACTTTAGCAGGCTGGCTTGTTCCTCATGGCGCTACGGCCCTACGCCTTCGGGAGTTTCACAAAATGTTGCAGAAGAGCGAAATATTATATTCTGCATCGCACATTGTTTTAAGGCCGTTATAGTCTGAATAACAATTAACTTAACTTACGTTTGGTTAGGGTAAAAGTGGGATAGATGCCGTAGTAGGATAGATGCCCCATTTCAAAAAACCTAACGTGCCAAACTCGCGACACCGAATTAATAGTATTAGTAGACAGCAATAGCGCCGCACCTCAGGTGACCAAAGGCTTCATTCAGTCAGGACTCCTCAGGACAATTTCCCGATTCAAAAATAAAAATTAAAGCAATGTATGTATGTCCGTCCGTAATACACAGCAATTAATTGTACTCAACTCAATAAAGGTCACCCTGTAAGGTTAGATTCAAATTTTGGAACAAAGTGGAATACCTTCCTGCTGGCAATCACTCCATCGGATGTTGTTAATTACGCGACGGAAGCTACCCTTTTCAGACATTTTCCCATAACGCTGTAACACCACGTTTCGCACGGGGCGACTCGTGAAGTAGACAGATGAAGATATTCTGATAAGTCAGGGTGATGTCATTGGTCTCGTAAACTGGCAAAGTAACACGCAAGGGGTCGGTATTGAAAGTCCACTTGAATGTACGTATCAGATTGAAGTAGCCCTTTTTGATTTTAAAAATAAAGCTTAAAATATAAAAAGCCGTATATAAGTTTTTTTTTTAATGTAGCAAATGGTGGTGGTTTAATTTTATCTTCTTATTTAACACAAAGTGAGACTTTTTATAATATAATATTTCCTTTTTCCATAATCATACTAGATTTCAATGTGACCTAAGTAACGATTTGGCAGAACAGCTGTTCTTTTTACATACATACATAACGTCACGCTTGTATTCCTTATGGGGTAGACAGAACACCAAAGGCTACAAAACCATCTGACGTCACGTTCGACAAATTTGGAAGTATTATAATGGTGGATAGAAACTATTGCAGTGAAAGTAGGTCAGCCTATCGCCCACAAAAAAATCTCTAATAAAACCTCTGGTCCCTGAACTGACTTTTACAGTTTGCCCGGGAAGAGAAGCAGCTGCCACGTTCTATATTTTTCCTTTGCTCCCAGTCCAGCATGGAAGTACTGATCTACATTTTTTTTTATCTTTAATAGATGTCAAAGTCTGTATAATCAGGAAGAGGACATTATAATAAAAATAATCCACTTATAATAATCCAAAACAATCCTTGAGTAAGCTAATTAAAGTGAAAATTAAATCAATAAGTTCATGGTAATAATATGTTTGATGAAATGATGAATTATTGTTCCATTAGCGTTATTAATTACATTGATTACTACGAGTAACGCAAGTCTATAATATTCATGTACCTACTTCATAAGCATAAGCGCGAAGTAGGTACATTAATTTTCACAGAAGTAGGTACATGAATTTCACAGATATTAAATGCATTTGGTTTTAACTTGGAATTGCCCCAATGCAGACCGAGAACCGAGAGTAGCATAGCTTATTCATACTCAAAGTAATTGAAATCATGCAAATGTGCCTGCACGGTCATTCGTTTCTTTTTGCCAGTTACAATCCTTTCAATGTTACTAGGGTTTTCTCGACGTAAATAAAATTTAATAAAAATTGCTAGCATTTAATAAAGCAAAAGCAACCTTTGATAAATTAACGATAATACGTATTTTAATCCGGTGAATTTCAGTCAAAGCAGCTTGCAGCTTTCAGCTTTATTTACACTAAGGTTCTAGCTTCTTCGCTTTATCTGAAATACAAAGCTGACGCCGTCGTCGTGTCGTCGCGATACCTTTTATATGTTTCGATAAAGCAGGGTGGGCGATCGGTACAAATGGATGGTTGGCGGACCATCATTATTAATACGAAATCCTCCTTGTTTTATATGGCAGTTTGAAATGTTTGTGGTTTGTTAGAAGCCATTTTAAAAAAAATGTTAAAGACTCGAACTATCACTAATTTAATGCTGTAAAATGCCATGTCATGTAAAAGTGACCTAAATACGATTGTCCGTGTCATTTGGCTAGCAACAACCTCTTTCTGTCTTCTTTTCATTCGCTCTCCTATATTCAGTGGCTTATCTACGTAATTTGCTACAAGGTCTAAGTGTTTTATCAAATAAAAAAGTTACAAGTCCAATGTTTGTAACTAGAGCTGAAAAGATAACTTTTCGGTTCAGTATAAATTCCTGCCATAATCCCTGAATAGAGGCATTCACGTGGGAATACCAAAGTGTTCTCTGTAATTGGTTCAACTCACACTTCGAAACTCAAGCCTCGCAAACACCCAGTGGGCTGCGTGAAATTCCAAACACCCTGTGAATAAACTATACCGTAAGTTTAGAGGTTTTTTGGCCGAGAAGAGAGTAATTAAAATAGTTTCTCGTTATCCTTTAATTAATTAAAGGAACCCGAGTCTTGGAGAGAAGGGATGCTTCTTGAGACAAGGGTTTTTTCGTTAGAGAATATATTATAGAAAGGAATTCTTAGATATTCGAGGATTGTTCGCGTAGAGATTTTTTCATCATCTAATAAGGTGAAAATCGGGATTATGGATAAATCGAAATTCGTGGTTGAAACAAAATAATAAAACGTTTTATAAACAGTTTTTAAACCCGGTACCTTTGTTTCGATGTCATCTGGCCAGATCAATGAATACGAAACGTTTGACGATTGATATGAACATCTAAACACCAGAATACAGAATTAAATTATAAAACATGGTGTCGGTATAAGTTATGTAGGTATACAATGAAACTAACATTATCAACATCACGATTTGCCCACGACACATTGATAAAACAATTTACACCTGTACATTTTTTTATTTGATGCTATGTTTCATCATTTCTATTTAATGAGTGAAAACCATAACAAAAATGCATGGAAATTTATATGCTTACAGTTAATAATAATCCGTCAGAAGATTAATTTATATCTACTTTGAGTACACATTTCAAGTAATAACGAAATGAAATGTTTGCGCAGCTCATATGTTTTCATATATCGGTTACAGGAGCACTTGCGTCAACATGGCCATAAACGAAATTCGGTACCGGCACAAACATTAACACGGAATATGGGTGAATTACAGTGCGTTAAGTAGCTCTTAACGTTTTCATGTTTAATTATGTAATCTTGTAAAGGCTATGACTTTAATTAAATATACCGTAATATACCAAAACATGTTAACCTTAAATGAAATTCGTTTTGAAGCGGATTTAATTATACTGAAAATTTCAAATGGTCGTAATAGTTTCTTTTCAGACACCGTTTTTGTAATAAAATTCTAGAATTTTAGCGCAGTTTCCGTTGCTTAGCTCCGGATTCCTTTGGAATTTTTAAATAAAGAATAGCCTATGTTACTCTTGGATAATGCAGTTTTCTAATGGATAAATAATTTTTCAAATTGGTTCCATAGTTTAAGAGTTTATCCATTAGGAAAAAAATAGAAACGTTTCTCTTTAGTATTAAATCTAGACAATATATCGTGAATACTTAAGATGGTACTCGCCAAAACTTTATTAGGTTATAAATAAATCTTAAGGTAAGTCTAACATTTTTTGGGCTCTGACATACGAGCTTCTATTTAAATTTTAAAAAGCCGACGATAGTAAGGCCCTAGGAACGTGTACTAACATCTTTGATCTCATTTTCACTTAACATCAGGTGACATTGAGGTCAAACACGGACTTAATCTTTAATAAAAAAAGCCACTGAAAACAAGTCATTTAAGAGAGTCCGTACATGTATTAACGTAAAACCAATTTAAATGGAGATTTTCTGCTTCGATAAATTCCAACTGCATGTTTTTATGCAACCCATGTCGCTTGTTTTATTTTGGTCTAGCAGAGAAAGGCTTTAATGAGGAAATCCATGAAGCTGTAAAAGTAGTTTTCCATTTAACATCTTTAATCTATACTAATATATAGAGCTGAAGAGTTTGTTTTTTTTGTTTGTTTGGTTGAACGCGCTAATCTCAGAAACTACAAGTGGGATTTGAAAAATTCTTTTTGCATTTGATAGCCCAACTCTTGAGGAAGGTTATAGGCTTTATCCCGAAATTCCCACGGGATCAAAAGTTACGCGGGTAAAACCGCGCGCGGTGGCTAGTTTGCAATACACAAAGAGTAAATAAACCTACGTGCTTGCTATTAGGGTTAATTTGGGGCCAAACCCGGTTTCTTATTTTTTTTTAATCTGCGTGCATTTTATTTGAGACAATATGTGAATACGGTCTACTGCAAAACTCATATACCTACAACAGTTCGTAATTTTTCGTCATATTTGGCAATTAGAACACATTTCATAAAATGTGGGTTTCAATCTTCACAGACGACGTTCTAACGCGGTCAAATAAACGAATGCTATGAAGCGATTTAATCCCTTCTTTTATTATCGATACTACGAAACTGCTCTAAGCGTAGCAGTAGACGTAGTTCGTAGTCGGCCACGAGTTCTTTTGATTAACGTTGGTCTGTAGCAAATCATACCCAGAGAGTTATATTGGCTTCGTGTGTAGTTATTGTATTTTTATTTATTATGAGAATTTAGCATCTTCATATTTATTTCAGAATTAATAACTGTGATAATATACATGTATGCATCTCATATAATAAATTTTGAATATAAAGGCTTTGCCAGTTCTACTACCTACCGTCTAGGATGACGAAGTCGTAAAGAGTAATTTCAACCTAACTAGCGATAGCTTTAGTGTTACGTCAACGATTCCATGAGGGCCAGCTTCTTTCATAGCTACTTCCGATAAAGTGAAGTTAAAGGTCACATGTGGACGAGTTCAACGTAAATAAATCATCGTCATTTACACTCAATCAAAAACAAATTCCACTAACCAACGACTTCTGAAAACGAAGCAACAACCGACGAGGTGTACATTATGCATGCAGCATCGATCATTCCCATTAGCGACGTAATATCCGAGGCCGTACTAATTGATTCATTAGTGAGATGTACATACAGGCAGGGTTACCTTTGGAGATGGACATTTTGTGTACAAGACCCGCTAACGAATACTAGCCAAAAGTTGTCCCTACAACCTTGGTTCAATTGTTCTGCTGATTGCCTCAAAGCGGATATCAATATTACATAATTCAAAACACTTCTATGTATAAAAGTTGCCATGACAAGTCAATGCCAGGATCATTTGTAAGGAATATAAGAATAATAATAATACGTTTATTGTCTGAATTATTTCCATAGTACAATAGTTAGTAACAAAATTATCTTAAAATGTAAGTGTTAGTATTTAATTATATCATGTCTTATTTAATTTATTAATTAAGTATACCTAATTTTAATTAAATTGATAATAATTTTCATACTTATACAATTTTAATTAAATGTAATGGAACTTTTATAAAGTTAACAAAATATATAGAAACTTAAACTTTTACTTTTAACGCGTGAAGGTGTATCCATCGGCGTAACATGGGAGAGTCCCACACTCAAAGTCAAAGTCAAAGTCAAAAGAATCTTTATTTCGTAAGTATATAAATACATTTGAAATAAGTCACAATTTACAAATTGAACTGAATCTACCACCACTTCGGAAAGTCGATCTGTTGAGAAGAAGTGGCAAGAAACTCAACAGCAATCATCTTTTAAAAATACACAATAACAATAACAACAACAACAATTTACAATCTTCTTGCATCCGGATATCTTATAATAAAACTTTATGCTTATCCTTAAATCTATCGAAGGGTTAATCTTAAATATTTTGGAGTTTTATTATAAAAGCGTACACATTGACCCATGAACGAGTTGGTGATCTTCTGGAGTCTACTATTATATTTATACATTAGGCAATCAAGTACTAGACAGAAACGTAGACATAGATATAGAGGTAAAGATAGAAGTAGATAGATGTAGCGATAGAGGTGAGAGATATTACAGATAATGTGGATGGAGATGAGGATAGTCGTGGACAGAGACTGGACACTAACACGGACGTGAACATGGGGGAGTGGGATGGAGATGGGGAAGTCAGAGTCAAATTCAAAAAAGTAACAAGTCATAAAGTCTTCAGCAAAACGACCTGGCACCGCTAGCAGCACCCGTTCACGAGTATAACGCAAGCACCAGCCATCACTCTCCTCAACCATATTTTAGGGAAGAGGGTGACCCGACACCCGACGCTACCGCTAGCCATGCCGCCTGAGGGAGCATGACGTTCTTGCTGTTGTATGGATAAATTATGGATGATTGTATGGACACTGAGCATGGCGTTGGCACTGCCACGGAGGCGAGTGAGCAGGGAGGCACAACGCTTGCGCATGATTGCAGCGAAACTATCCGTGTGCTCCTCCATGAACATCTTAATAATCTGGGCTTGAAAATTTTGAAATGCACTATAATGATAGACATAATAAGATTTCGATAATTTCTTGAGCATGACTGTTCCGCTTAAGGTTTTACCAAACAATACAATCTCAGCTATACGCGCAACTAATTACCAAATCTAGATTTTCCCAAATCAAATATATTTTTTTGTAATATTTAACAATCAACGAATGCAGAGCGTTAAAAAAACAGACATAACTTTGGCTGAGTTATAATGTCATCCACGTAAACATTCTCCGAAATCATACATATTTTTTTAAAATTTTGAAATATTCAAGTAGTCACCCGATTTCGATGAAATTTATATGGGACCAACTATGAAGTATCCTCTATTATACTCGTGTTTCGTCCGAAGAGACAATCTGAAAGAAATTATTATTTCATTTGTACTTGTAGTAGTGTACCTAGCGACTACCACATCACACTATCGTTGAGATATCTTCACTCTAATGAAGAATGAATGAATGAAGCTTTTTAACTCCCGGTCCTTTTCCTATCGTCGGTTCCGCTGCGATCCTACGCCATTGTTGTTCTTAGTGTCTAACCACTCACACGCTTAGCTTCTTACTTCAAATTATTTAAATAAGTCTTAAAAATGCCTAAGAGGTCAAGTGAAAATGAGTTAGTCAATAATTTCAAGAAAGTTACTAAAAATCGAAAGACGTCGTTCTTGAAAAAGAATATTACGAATATCATCGTCGTCATTTGAAGATTCCTGGAATTCTCAGATACACAGAACAGTAAGTACTTTCAAGAAAATGTAGAATTTTATCCAATAATTTGTTATCTAGATAATAATTTTAAACCCTCAAATCTACCCTCATTTTCTAAGTAATTTAATTTGATAAAACCAAATATTAAATAAAACCATTGTGCATCAGGACAGTTACAAGAGCTGATCCGACACATATTGAACATTGCTAATTGCACCAGGACTGCTACAAGGGCTGCTCCGATGCTTACCGCAAATATAAACTACTCTGTGTTCAGGATATATTGCACCAGGACAGCTACCAGGGCTGCTTCGCCGGATAGCATACCTTGGTACTTGCACCAGGACTGCCACAAGGGCTGCTCCGATGCTTACCGCAAATATACACTGCTCTGTATGCAGGATATATTGCAACAGGACAGCTTTAAGGGCTGATCCGCCGCATATCGTACATTGTTACATGCACCAGGACAGCTACCAGAGCTGCTCCGCCGGATAGCATACGTTGATACTTGCACCAGGACTGCCACAAGGGCTACTCCGACGCATACCGCACATATACACTACTCTGTAGTTAGGATATATTGCAACAGGACAGCTTTAAGGGCTGATCCGCCGCATATCGTACATTGTTACATTCACCAGGACAGCTACAAGAGCTGCTCCACTGCAAAGCATACGTTGGTACTTGCACCAGGACTGCCACAAGGGCTGCTCCGACGCTTACCGCACATATAGACTACTCTGTATTCAGGAAATATTGCAACAGGACAGCTTTAAGGGCTGATCCGCCGCATATCGTACATTGTTACATTCACCAGGACGGCTACAAGGGCTGCTTCGCTGCATAGCATACGTTGGTACTTGCACCAGGACTGCCACAAGGGCTGCCCCGATGTTTATCGCACATATAGACTACTCTGTATTCAGGACATATTGCAACAGGACAGCTTTAAGGGCTGATCCGCCGCATATACACGTACATTGTTACATGCACCAGGACTGCCACAAGGGCTGCTCCGACGCTTACCGCACATATACACTACGCTGTATTCAGGATATATGCAACAGGACAGCTTTAAGGACTGATCCGCCGCATATCGTACATTTTTTCATGCACCAGGACAGCTACAAGGGCTGCTCCGCCGCATAGTTAATAATAAATTGATGATGTTGCGAACGATAGCAAACTACCTACTTACATTTATCGTCTGTTAACAAAAACTTCAATGAATAGAGTATTATAATACTAAAATAATAATATTATAGGAATTAAGTATTACGATAAAAAAAAAAAAAGAAATTAAACTAACAATTAAATTGTCCGGTAATTTCCAGCTGGGAAATCATCGGCTCTTCCGAATGAAGCGAATGTGGATTCAATTTTATTGAAAATAGATACCGAAAAGAAAAACAGCGTTTTGCAAGTATCATCACGTCACTAATAAATATAGGTGCTATATCAGAATGTAAATCCTGTGAAAACTAATTTCTTTCAAGCATATTTTTACGCCCTAAACAATCGATAAAATGAGATTAATTTAAAAAATCAAAACTTTATTAGCCATTTCAAAATTGAAGGTTTTCAAACTGCTTTAAAATTAAGTAGTATCTCAGAATTGCTATATATATGGCAATGATTGATATTAAAGATGCTATTTGACTGCAAATGTAAAGGTATCAAAAATGCTGATAAATTAAAATACTTAGGGCTCATGATTGACAGTAAACTAAGCTGAAACTTAAACATAGATCTTGTATGTGATAAACTGAGATTTACACTAGGAAAGTCTTATCATTTAAAGCATGTAGTAAATAAAAGGACATTATGTATGATCTATCATGCACTTGCTGACTCAGTTTTAAGCTATGGAATAACTAGTTATGGAAGAACCTGTAAAACAAATCTTCACAAAGTTATATTCTTGCAAATCAGATTGCTTAAACAACTAGATGATAAAAAAAAAAGACGTGTGGCACTCGGAGACTGCCGCGGTAAAGCTATTGCATAGCATTTCTTATCAACTTATGCAATTATAATTATTTATTTATTTTGTTAATGCAGCAATGTTTGATCTAATATGAAGTTCCACAAGTTCCTAGTAGATGGCGCTGATTGTTTATTAAAGCCCGATGTAAAGTTATGAAATCCATGATAAACTTAAATTCTTAATAGCGCTTGAACATATTATTGTTTGGATACCCTCCAAGTATATAAGCCATATGCCTGTCTAAGACAAAGCATAAGAAAATCAATCATCATTGTGCCATAAACCTCTAACTATTATGGTATTAGAAACAGAAGTATATAACACCATAAATATATAATGAAAGAGAAAAAAAAACACTTAACTGTAATAGATAATAGTAAGCTTAATTGAGAATTAAGACAAATAAGTAAGTAGAAGAAGACAAATTTATAAGTAATATCTCGATTACAAAGAAATTGTAAGAATCTTTAGGGTTCGTAATTAACGAAAGTAAAAGTTGTCTTACACCATCTACATCCTGCTAATTCTTAGGATATTATGTAATAAATTCAAATAAATTAGAGATTTCTTAGCCTCCAGAAAAAAAAAAAATCTTACTAAATCTGAATGAATCATATTTCTCTCAATACAACGTTGCAGCATTACAAAGTTTGCCTACCTGGTTGGTTTGTTAGTCATTTGAAAGTAATCTGCTGGACCTGCCATCGAATATTGGTGGCTTTACATAAAACGTTTCGAGACGTGCAAATTTCTAAATTTAAATAGAACCTTGACTATGACAGTAACATGGATATTTCAAAACATTACTGCCTGATTTTCAATGGTGGTACAAAACCATTTATCATTCTGTACATAGAATCTTGGATACAATTTAGAAAATTACTCTGCACCTCAACTTCGGGGTGGGAGGCAGCATGCAATGGTGAGGTGGCTAGTGGACTATGGTCTATTGAATAATAATAAATAAATAATAAATATTTCTGACACTCGCACAACATTAAATAGCCCAAATTAAGTTTCTTAAAGAACTTGTGTTATGGATACTAGATACCTGACATACTTAAGAAATATATAAACATACATATTGAATAAATACATCGCACCCCCAATTAAAGACTAACACAATTCGAAAAAATTCAAAATCGACTTATTACTACTATAGGAATCTGGGTAGTAAACTACACAAACTCCAAAGACACCTGTGTTAAAATGTCAATTAATAATAAGACGGCGGCCCGAAAGTCGAGTGTTCTTGATTATGACCCCCGCGCACCCCCGCCACAAATAGTCGTGCATCACTATTTGCGACAAGTCAGCCGTGTGGGATGGACGTCAGCCCAGCGCACAAAAGAAGAGTATTTCGAGTTAGTTTAGTTTTGATGATTCACTGCACTGAACTATTGAGAATTATTTTGAATTAGTCTAGTATTTGTGACTGAAATTGTGATTTTTTAGTGAAGTCATTTTGACCATTTCGAGTTGTTGTAATATTGGTGAACCAATGTAAGTATTTTTTTCTTTCTAACTGAAAATAATTTGTTATTGTTGAAATCACTTTAGGTTGTTTGAGTTGGTTGAGTATTTGTGGTTAAAATAAAAGTCGCTTTTATTATTATAGTAATAAATGCTATTTTTCATTCGATTATAAGATTATTTAGCGTTGACGTTGTATTTTTGATAGTCAGTGAAAAAATACAATTGAAACGGATATTTACTTCAGTTTATAAAGGTTTTTTAGTTAGTTTAGTCTTTGTGATTTAATTCTAATTACTCAATTTTACTTACAGAAAATGAAGGGTCGAGGTCTTCTAATGTTAGAGAAGGTGTTACCTGTTGATCAAATCAAACCTGCGCGTACCGAAGTTCAGTTAGACGTTCAGGATATGACGGCAACACCTTTTTTAGGTCACAAAACTTATGAGGAAACATTAAATAATGACAATATGGAGTTAGAAAGTAACGAAGATCTACTAATAGCACCACCTGCCAGTACCGAGGTGAGACCGACATACTATATTTCACCGGTTCACAGCGAATGCAGCGATTTGGATGACTCAGATGCTGATCCGCATTTTGTTTTACCTACCAACGAGAGACCCCACCATGAACGTCAAAAAATAACTCATCCTTCTAGGTCTTCATCTTCAAGTTCCTCTTCGTCCCGCTCTAGTTCATCAGCGAGTACTAGTAGCTCTTCAAGCAGTTCTTCAAATAACACTAAAATGGGGAATCTGTCTTTACCTTTGGCTATACCAAATACTGCCACACATCAACAAAACAATCCTCAACCTTCTGCCTCTCAACCAATAACCAATGAACATACTTTAACTGTAACTGAAAGCCTACAGAGATCCAGGAAAAGAACAAGAAATCCTGACCGCTGGGTATTAAATGTTAAGAAAGCCCTACGTAATACTGGTAAGGCTTATACAAATTCCACCAACAAAAGGGTCCCGAACAGAGCAGTCAAACCACCATGTACCGACAAATGCAAGTTAAAATGCAAAGATAAAATTGCTGAACCGTTACGAGAAACTTTATTCACTAGATTTTGGGCACTAGGCGACTTACAGAAGCAGAGAGAGTTTATTATACGACACACCGAATACATTAAGCCCAAATATAGATATACAGCAGTACCCAAAACTTGAGGTCACTTAACTCTGCATTTTTCTTTGAGGTTGGCGGCAGTCTTATTAGGGTTTGCAAGATGTTTTTCAAATGCACTCTAAATATAAGTGACCAATGCATTAGGACAGCGCTTTCTAAACAAAAAGAAGGTGGTTTTCTCGAAAACGACCAAAGGGGCAAACATGGCCAACACAAAACTATAAATAATGAAGTAAAGGACAGTGTTTCTACATTCATAAATTCCATCCCTCGAATAGACTCTCATTATCTCAGAGCACAAACCACCAGAGAATACATTACAAGTGAAAAATCACTTGCAGATTTATACCGAGATTATAAAGCTCAGCGCGAAATCGATAATTTACCGTTTGCTTCATCTTCAACATTTAGCCGTATCTTTAATACACAATTTAACATTTCGTTTCATATACCGAAGAAAGATGCATGCGACCTCTGTGAGACGTACAATAATTCAAGTGGGGAAGCCAAACAAAATCTACATGAGGCTTATGAGCAGCATTTAAAAGAGAAAGTGTTGTCGAGGTCAGAAAAGGAAGCTGATAAAAAAAGAACAGACATAGTTGTTGCAGTTTATGATCTGCAAGCCGTGATGCAAGTTCCAAAAGGTCAAGCATCCTTATTTTTCTACAAATCCCGTATTAATTGCTTAAATTTTACAATCAGTGATTTGTATGCTAAGGATGTCTATTGTTACTTTTGGGACGAAATCGAAGGCAAACGTGGTGCAATAGAAATAGGCTCATGTGTATTACAATACATAAAAATGCTAGTAGAAAAAAATATATCAGATACCGATCTTGACATAATATTCTACAGTGATAACTGTTGTGGTCAACAAAAAAACAAATATTTGTTATCAGCCTATACTTTTGCTGTTACCACCATGAGAGTAAACTTAATTACTCATAAGTTCTTAATTCGTGGCCATTCCCAAAACGAGGGGGACAATGTTCATAGTGTGATTGAAAAACAAATTAAACGGTACACTAAGGCAGCTTCAATATACACTCCCATAACAATAACAATATGCTACACTTATACGATCAGCCAAGAAAACTGGGAAGCCTTACCATGTAGAACAGCTGACCTATGAGAAGTTTTATGATTTGAAAGCCTTACAAGAAGAATGGGGTAACAATTTTACTGTTAATTCTGACAGGCAACAAATCAAATGGCACGATATAAAACAACTTCGCGTTGAAAAGCATCAGAGGATGACTTTCTTTTATAAAACTTCTTACGAAGATACTAGTTTTAAAAAAGCTTTTGTGAGAAATCAAAGACGAGCACAAGATCATCAATTTTCCCCAACTTTAAAACAGGCTTATTTGCATAAAATTCCTTTGGGTGCCAATAAAAAGCGTGATATTAAGGAGTTAATTGATAAAAAAATTATACCAGAGAGCTATGTAGATTCTTATTTTAAAAAGGCATTAGATATGGAATAAGTTTTCAGAGAAACAATTTTATACTATACTTTATTATTGATAAGTTAATTATTATTTAAGATATGTACTACTGTAATCAAAATGCTAAAAGTAAAAGTCTGATTATATTGAATTAAGTAACTTTGGTGATAAAATCACCATATAATTTTGATCTCAAATGTTGATGCTTAATTCCTAAGATTTTTTGTCTGTAAGTAAATAAAAAAGTTCTAAACAAAGTCTGATTGTTATGCCTACTTAATTTTTTTACACAGTGATTGCTGTTATTTTAAGTTAACATTGATAGTTCATATTTTTGCTTTAGTACATAAGTACCTATGTACCAATGAAAATATTTCATAACACTGAAATATTTATAAAAGTGCCTATAAAAAAGCTGTGATTCGTCTTAAAAATTGTTGATTATTTACTTAATGTTGTACCAATCTATTCAAGAACTGTTAAAGAAGTATGTTTTAGTTTTTAGAAATGTTAATTTTGTTGAATGTTTAAGCAACATATTCAAGAATTGATTGTGGTTTTTGCTAAACAATGATGTATTTGTTCTTTAATGTGATTTTTAATACAAAGTCTTAATTTTGATACTAGTTTTTAGACCTTTTGAAAGATTTACAAGCTTTTTGTAGAAAATATCTTTCCTTGTTTATAACATTTTCATAATTAATAAAAAATCATTTTTTTCTAGCAAGTCTTATTTTCTTTTCAAAAATGCACTTACCTACATTATTTTACACATACACTTCTTATATTGCTAGAGATCAAACGTAAAATTAGCAAAATAAGACTGCGCCAATTCAAATTATTTCAGTAAAATAAACACAATTTGAGTTACTAAAAAATTTTAACAAATATTTAGTCATGAATACTAATATAACTCAAAAAAATAGATTATTTAGGAAATTGTGCTATTTAAAGACACGCCAGTTATTAATTATATACTCAATTCTTTATTTACACATATCTACAGTTAAAGGTTTATTAAAAAGGAACTGTGAATAGAATTAAACGTTTTTTTCTTTTCCTGAAAAAAGTGATATTTTGAGTTGTGTTAGTCTTTAATTGGGTGTGCGACATATTTTTTATTAGAGTAAACTTAAATAAACATATAAACTAATATATGTGTTCATCACACAAATATCCGCCGCCGCCGGGATTCGAACCCCTCCCGTCTGGCATAGAACATACATTGATGTTACCACTACACCAGCTGGTCGTCGTTTTGAGGTGCGTAAAGCATAAAATGTACATTAATTATTAAGAACTGCTTGCTTCGTTTACCTAAAGCTCTTAAAAGATTTGCAAAAAACTATAATAAGAGTCAAATATGACTTAAAATAGACAATTCCAATGCCGTTTTATATATAAATCACATTGGAGGTGTCCAATTACCTCACCTCACTAGAATAACAAGAGAAATTTGGCAGTGGTGCGAATCGCGAGAATTATTTTTTTTCACTCTTCATATATCAGGTCTAAGGATAATATGATTGCCGATGCTGAATCCAGAAGTATTCACAAAGACATTTAATGGGAATTAAGTGAACAGGCTTTTAAATTAATTAAATTACACTCAGTTCGATTCCCCTAATATAGGCGTAAATATGAAGTGCTCACTATAATGATCATTGCATATAGACTCTGATGCATATGCTATAAATGCATTTACTATTAGATGGTCCACATTCTATTTTTATGCCTTCTCACCTTTTGCAATTATACGAAAATGTTTAAAGAAAATAATTGCTGATCAAGCTACGGGTATAATTATAGTCCTTCATTGGGAGAGCCAGCCATGATAATCACTATTTCAACGATTACTCGCACCGAAATGAATTAGGTATAGGCATACACATGATAACGGCTTGGACATGTATACAGCAAGTGTGCCTGCCTACGGTTCTCTCGTTCCTTTCAAAATATTCTGTAACGGATCTCAATATGGGTCACCCAATAGCTATAGAGCTGCTTTATCCTTGATTTTAGGTAACAAAGTAACAAATGATGGTAACATCAAAAGATTTTTCAAAGTTGTATTCAGACTTAGGCCTCCTCGTCCTAAGTACGATCAGGCCTGGCTCACTCCGCGCGGTACATCCGTTATTTACCTACAGCGAAGCGCTCCGCCGGCGTATTTCGAATGGGTCGTGTGTCACGCGCGCGCCGGTCGGGACGTTGTAGATACCTACCTACCTAATAGCACTCACAGTAATTCTATGATCGAGGTCGCAAATAGTATTTAAAAATGGACATAAAAAGAAACAAATATTCAATTAGATTATGTTTAGATTTGCCTATGTTCAATTTAGCAAACAAAACATAGGTAGGTACCTAGTATTACTAATTATTCGTCGTAACTTTTTTTTTCATTTTGTACTTTAGGTAAGTTGAAACAACATTTTTTACAAAGGTAATAACAGTAATACCTACATCGGTAGATACTTAATTACAAATAAGGAGATTAATTATTCTTCACTAGGCAGCAACCCTAACAGCGTAAGAAAAGATAAAAGGCATGCGATAGAAAGAGACAAAACTTCTAGGTATATAAATTTGCAGGTACGTAATGCTGTGCGAGCTGAATTGCACCGTATCGCGTCGTAGCAAGACTCGAATTTATTTAGATCTTCTTGCGGAGTAATTCTTCTGTACCAACTATTACTTATTCTGTGGTACGATGTTATCTGGGACACCATAGTTGTTTTAGACACCTTATCAACTGGTATCCTAACGACACGTTAAGTTTAGAAAAGTTGCCTTAAAAGTCAGTTACGTTAATAGCAATAACAACTGCCCACTGAGTACAAACTATATCGAAAATTAATGTATTAAGTTTAGAGCCATCAGAATTACATATCAAAATAAAAATTCCGGATTTAATTAAAACATCAAATAACATAAAAATCAAGTTATACCTATATTCTTACTTAAAGAATACTAAAGAATTGCGCCGTTCTCATAAAAACCTTATAATAAATAAGCTTCAGAAAACCACTTAGGTAGTGGACAAACAATAGCTCGATGGATTAAGGCAACTCTTGCAGATTGCGGCGTAGATGTCTCTATTTTCACCGCACATAGCACACGCCACGCTAGCATCCCCCGAGCTAAACAGCAAGGCCTAGATCTCGACGCTATTCGTAAAACTGCGGGCTGGAGTGAAATAAGCACTGCATTCGCCAGGTTTTACGACCGACCAATTCAAAATAACGAAAGATCTTTGGCAAGCTTGGTTCTGCCGGATCAATAAGAGGATTAGATTTAAATTGTGACTGTGTAATAATAAAAATAAATGTTTTTTTAATTGTTTATCAACAGTAATGTGATTATGCTAATACATATTACTTTAGAAATTGTTTAATAGATATTTCCTCGACTAAAAAACTCATCTCTCAAAGTCTACAAGTACAAATGAAATAATAATTTCTTTCAGATTGTCTCTTCGGACGAAACACGAGTATAATTGATGATTAAACGAACTTACCTGTACGTGAAGTTCGATCATAATTATACGAAGTGTTTCGTCCGAAGAGACAAGCATTTATTTCCCGCCCAACCCTCCCAATTTAGTCTCGAAAATATCAAGATTGGACTAGTCTAGGTTACTCTGAACTAAATGACGTAGGATCGCAGCGGAACCGACGATAGGAAAAGGACCGGGAGTTAAAAAGCTTCATTCATTCATTCTTCATTAGAGTGAAGATATCTCAACGATAGTGTGATGTGGTAGTCGCTAGGTACACTACTACAAGTACAAATGAAATAATAATTTCTTTCAGATTGTCTCTTCGGACGAAACACTTCGTATAATTATGATCGAACTTCACGTACAGGTAAGTTCGTTTAATCATCAATTATATGAAACAATAATTTTCAGAAATTTTTCAACATCGATTAAGTAACGAAATATCGTGTAACAAAGACACAAAAAAAACATACAGACGAATTGAGAACCTCCCCTTTTTTGGAAGTCGGTTGAAAAGCCTCTTACTTATACCTCAGTAAAAGAATTGTATAGAATAAAAAAAAAATAGCATTCAAAGCTCAGATGTAAAAGTTGAACGTTCGTTTCACTGTTCCAACAGACATGTGTGGAATTTCGCTTCTTATAAATTCATCAAAAATTCAGTATCTCATTCAGAAAGAGGATAAGCTCCATACAAAATTTGAGAGAATCGTAAAATTATTATTCCTAACAGCTTTCCCCGTCTTGAAGTCACTACTTATGTATTCAATCTTCATGTCTGCTCTGCGTCTTGACATTTCCACAGAAATGATCATTCTAATATTTGAGCTCTACGTTTAGCGGCAAAACACTCAAAGGAAATTACGAAATAGAACAATGGGGTTAAATAAGGTGTATTTTTCATTAACCTCAAGTGTTTGTTAACACTCGTGTATTTTTTTACTATACCTATTAAGAAACAGATGAAAAGCAACACGCACGTTCATGCTAAAATCGCCGGGCCAACCAAACTGACACACCAACTACGTGGCCCCAAAGAGAGCTTACACGTACTTATGTAATGACCACGTCTTCATTACATAAGTTTGGAGTTTTGCCGTCTAATAAAACTAATTTCTCTATCGTGATCCAGTTTCCGTATCTCCACTAGTTTCTATCCAATACATCTCTTACTGCATATAAGAATTTATAGGTATTATTTATAGGTAGTATTATAGGAATTTATAGGTCGACGAGACTTTCTTTGGATTGATCCATAAAATAATACCCAAAAAAAACTAAACACTATTGCTCTGATCTTCATATTTCCCCGAGACAGGAATATACATACATATGTCGTCAGGGAGAAGCCGACAGTGTCAAAATAAACGATACGTGCGGTAAGCCCATATCGAATATCTCGATTGGGATGCTACGTTGCATAACAAGCGGTACGAAAATTTCCAAATATGCCGTAGTGAACACTACACAGCGGCGGCGGAAGAGTTGATATAAAGGTTTACCAAAATACGTACTATCACATACTAATGAGGGGGTTATTTAATAAAGGTTTATTAAACCCACGTTTGGTTATTGATTCACATTTTGTCTACTAGTAAGCACGCGGCTATTCAGCCCTACCTTACATTTAAAAAACGAAGTAAGCACCAACATTAACTTTGGAAGCGCTCCAAGACAATCTTCGCTAAGGAAGTTTGTCTTTCGAAATTAGTTTTCTGCCGGGAAAAAGAACCAAGTGCAACGTAAATATTCTTGGGAGTCCTTCGCAAGGATCGTAATGGCAACACATTGGCAGTGTTCCATGAAAAGTGTCATTCGATGCAGCCGAGGCTCACATGAACGACTTGATCGTGTGCAGTACAATAATGTGGAAAGGATCTCGGCAACTATGGTACTAGGCACGGCTTTTGTAACTTAACAATGTTTAAAGAAATATACAGGGATACTAGCTGACCCGGCAAACGTTGTTTTGCCATATAAATTAAAAAAAATAGATGTTGGCCGATTCTCATAGATACCGGATAAGCACAAAAAAAATCATCAAAATCGGTCAAGCCGTTTCGGAGGAGTGGCAACGAAAACTGTGACACGAGAATTTTATATATTAGATTAGATTCACTCCAATCTTACTCAAGGCTTATATGTATAAAAAAGCCTTTTGTATTCATGTTAATAAAAAATATTCCCCCAATCCAATAGTTTTCTTCCTGTAAGGGCCGATTTTTCAATGGTCAGATAAAGGTTATCTAATGAACAAAGTATTACCCGACAGCTTCAAACTCGTCTCAAAGAATGATGACGCCCTGTCAACATTTTGACAAGTTTCGTTCCAAATAAAGCTCAAACTTATTAGCATATTTAATTTGCATGTAATGGAATTATGGATTGTTAAAAGAAATTTTTTTGTTTAACTATCGAAGTAGGTATAAGAAAATATCAATTATTTTTCATAAAAATAATTTTATACAGAATTATTGTTTTATTGATAAATATTTGATTCAGTTCATAATCAATTCATTTCAGAATAAACTTATCGCATCTGTCATATTTACAATGTAAAAAAAACTAAAATGTCAGTTCAGATTTGTAAATACATTGGCAATCCCTTGTTTTCAATATATTTTAATAAATAATTATATAAATTGACAAAGAGCCATTGTGAAATATGGGATTTGCTGCAGTTGCCTTGAAATGTAGGACGGCTAAGAGTTGAGTGTTGTGCTTATTTATTTCCACTTCAGTTTACGGTGTGATACATGACCGCGAAAAGTGCAACCCCGAATTTCACGTCCCCATAAGTTTACAAATACGAATCATATAACAACGAATGTACGCCAAGAGACAGTAAATAAAAAAAAAAATTACACTGGTGTGGAATCTGAGCTTTGCCAGCCAGCCTAACATTATTGCTCCAGCAGCCTTTTTAGATGACGTTATAGTTAGGGTAGATCAATAAATAATAAAAAATAATTCTGGTATTTTATTTTCCTTTTCAGTTTGAGCAATTGACTAACTACATATCTACAAAGAAATATTACATACTTGGATTTATTTACAAAGGATTTTAAGGATAAGGGGATGACTAGAAATAGGCAGATGTTAGGTCTGGGGAGCTGTTCACGGGTAATGCCAATGGCGGTACCGTGAGCTCCACTTATGGCGGATAAGGTACACCTGGAGGTTTTTAGTGGGGGGTCCGGCCTTCTGCCGGATCATCCCCACATACCCCGCCGCTCCCCCTTGGGTGGTCGGGGACGTGATTGCACGTTTTCCTCCAGTAAAAAAAAAGGTCTGGGGAGCTGGAGGGGAAGGATATCATATAGATAGGCGGGGTGTAGAGGGCAGTTAAAAATATGTGATCCACTGTCCTTGTCTGCAGTCACATATTTGGTTGAGTGAATTTGTTACTTTTTTTTGGAAACAGTGGAAAAAGTGGGTGGATGCCTCCATAAAATTTACCTAGTAGGTACCAACACTAAGGGTTTTGTCTCATTTGTTGCTCCAGTTTAGTACAATGACATAGCCAGTGTGATAAGACCAAAGGAAAAGTACCTACCCTTTAGTATTCTAAGGACCCTATTACGACATCATCTCTATCAAAACAGACAGCAGAGAACGACTCAAAAACGAACACAAAACTACAAATAAATATATCTCAATTATAAAGTAAAGTGATAGCGAAAATAACCGAAACACGTGTAATAACACCAACACTTACCTGACAATCAAAACCTGAAACTAGTCGTCGAATAACGCGACTATTTGCCGGTTGAAGCAGCAACTAAATTATCTATTAGTAAGCAGTGTTATCGGACAGATATGTCTTATTCGACGATTAACAAATTTAAATAAATCCTATCTGACGAATTACAGCTGTCTGTCGATTATCCGACCATTGAAAAATTGGACCATAGTATTATAAAAAACAACTTTATTTCGCCGGGTAATAATTTATTCAACAGATAACTTTTATCCGACGATTGAAAAATCGGCTCTTAGTAACATTTTTTATTTTACCATAAGGTAACTTTTCCTAAAAAGAATATTCCAACATTCACTCATTCAGTTAAGGGACAGAGGTGATATTGGAGCTTTTTTTGTGGGCGATAGGATGACTCCCTGTCACTAGAATAGTCTCCCTACGCCATTACAATGCCTACAAATTGGTCAAACGTGACATCAGATGGATTTAAAACCTCTGAGGTTCTGCCTACCCCATAAGGGATACAGGTGTAAAGTTATTATGTATGTATGATGGTCCCTAGCCAGGTGGCTCTTTTTCAATTAGTCTCACAAATTAGTGGCAAGAGGCAAGATACGACAAGACAACAACGCCAGTCTAGGACAAAAATAAGTAATTGTTTGAGTAATAATCATATTTGATAATCCATAAAACGAATCATACTAAAAAAAATGCGTTTGATAACCTAATTAATTAATTACAAACCGCAAAATCTTAATTAAAATATCCCCGGTATCCAGGTTTAATTATGTTCCCAGCTAGCGCCATTACCCTAGCCTTACCATACTTACATTACATTTTAACACGTTCCCTTATGTGTAATTACGACCCGACGATACCCGTAAGCAACAAAGAATTATATGCGAGGGTACAGTAATTAGTTCAGAAATGGTACGATACAAAATTATATCCCGTCCGTGATCCGCCGCTTATGAGTAGATCGATACGCGCCCGTGGGCGATTATTAATAAAGCGCTCTCAAGTCGGACGGCGATCTTAAGTTGCTGATGTTCATACGTTTAGCGATACTTAATATCGTTCTTGGAGTGGTGGTTTATACGAAGTTGATTATACGAAGCGGGTTGATTGTCTTGAGATCGCCAATTTTAGTTTATAGTTTAGAGCGAATTATTATAGGTTTGGCTTTTGGATTACACTTGTTCATAAGCGTTGACCAGATAAGGCTGGATAAGAGTTATACCAAGAAAAGGATATTCTAGGATTATTGAGTAGTTTGGTTTGTTTGGATCATAGTGTTTTGTTTCTTGTAAAAGAGCTGTTCCCGACGGCTTTACCCGTGTAAATTCCTATCTTGTTCAATAACATGTACATGTAAATGTACATGTTATTGAACAAGATAGGATAATAATAATATGCTAAAATATCAAAATTGTTGAAAATGTCTTTTCTAATTCCATAACTTAATTAAATTAATTTCTAGCTAACTTAAAAAATATGAAAACGTATGAGGATGGCTCATTTCATGCATTTTCACATAGAATCGGGAGGGCAATTTTTTTCAGTCAGTTCGGGCAAAGCTTGACAAAAATAAATAGATTAACTAGGTACTTATTATCTGTTATTCCAACGGGATAGAGATGCAGAAAGCGGAGAAAACCGCAAGAACTAATATTTCATAGTAGGAGCATACTGTAACAGCCACAATTCATACCAACACATCATCTGTTATAACATTCATTGATATATGGCGGGTTTCAATATTCAACTGACTGGTATGAGTAACCGATACAGGTACAAAACTGGTAGAAAAAAAATAGCGTTTCACAATATCTATTAGCTACGAGCTGTAAGTTCTCAAATTTGGCATGGGCCCTCCACATTCCTTCCAAGAAAATAGGCGATATGTGATTTATAGAATATCACGCATTTGCAAATTATTTGTATGATATTTGAACTAAATAAATGTAAAAACTTATTCTATTTATTGTTGCTATGTTTTTGTATTAGCAATCCAATACAGTCAAACAGTTCGTAAGCAGTGGTTTATATATCAAGATTTTGAATATAGAAAAGGCATTTTGGTAGTGAATTCTACTGTTCGTAGGCGAAACGAACAGTTTTCATGATATTGAAACCCGCCAATGGACGCTGTGTTTCAGTGGCCACTATATTGGGGTAATCGAATAAACAATAGTACCTCGTGGATAGGGTGGCAATTGTAGGTCAGTCAACATGCCTGCAGTCACGAGCTATCTGCCATAGAAATTTAATTTACTGTTTAGCCGCTAACTAATTCAATAAATAAAGAACTAACGGAATTACTGTTTGGTTAACGGACGATCAATCAATCGTATAAACTTTTTCTGAGTATACATTTCGAATAGTGGTCACGAATTTTTATACAAAGTTTATCGTATCACTCCGTCTCTTTTATGTCTAGATAGAACATAGGTAGGTACAGAAGGCTGCAGACCAAGCATTACAAATCTTTTAAACTTTTTTAATTGAATCTGAACTTTATGCCTTTGAAATTCAGTTAAAAGTTTATTGGAGAAATTTGTCAGATTTGTAACGCTTGATGTGTTGCCTTCTGTACCTTTAATAAAGTTATTTCATGGACAAGAAGCCTTAATCAAATCGTTATTTGTTGCTGCTCCTACTAATATTAAATACGCAAATACTTACTCTGTGAGGTTGAATGATATGTAAATCCTTCAATCTGAAGCGCTTGAAAATCGAGTTAAAATTTCGTTCACAGGCGGGACAATAACAAGAAGGATAAGATTTTTTTCCCGGCATTTTTACATGGACTTATAAGGGCACGATAAAAGTCGATTATAAAACTAATTTAATTACAAGCAAAGCAAACCCTTTACACAATCGTTTTCAAAATTCTTGCTTTTTTATGCATATAACAAGCAAGCTTAGTCGAAGTCTAAACAAAGGTAGCAGAACTTCCTCCCTTGTGAACTCAGTGTATATAACCTTTAAATTAATATTTGTGCAAACCAAACTTGAGCTTAATTGGCAACTTTACTGATTACTACAGAGATTGGCCCCTTATTAGCCCAATAATTAATTTTCTTCAATATAACGTACTTTCCTTTTGATCAAAACTTTATTCAACATGATTTTGAATGAATAATCACAGGGACAAGTTACACTATACGGGATTAGGGGAAAGTTTGTGTAAAACTTACGAGTTTTAAAAATAATACTTGTACATACCTACTTACCTAGTTTCACAAAAATTATATTAACTGATATTGAAGTGTAAAGTACGCTTTTCAATTGTTTTTTTTTCTGGATTTTATTCATCAGGAAATTTAAAACAAGAAATGCTGCGAGGAGCATCTATAACTTCACATAACCGGCGCCTGTCAGTAAACAATATTCGGCCTTTGTTTGGAATTATTTGATTACAAAATCTAACTTACGAAAAGTGAAAAATAAACGAATAAGTTACTTTATTTCTTTTATAATACAGGGTGACTAGTGGGTCATTTTCAAAATTCCAGGACATGATAGTTTAAGATCATACATGAAGAGAAAAGGTAAATTAAAAAATAAATAATTATTATTTACTGAGTAAACTTCTTCGAAAGTTAAAGAATTCATTACGCAACGCATGGTTACATTAGCGTAATACAATAAATACTTAGCGGGTGGTGGTGTAAGTGGCGGGAACACTGCTGTGAGCGTGTTGACGGAGGCACCGCGTCGGGAAAATTGTAGTAAGGTCTATTTATTTATTCATAGGGATTTCTGTAGAAAAATTAAGCACCTACTTTTATTACATAATTCTGATCAGAATCTAGTACAGAGTGCTCTCCTTCAGTATTGAAAATTTGTCACCAGTCACCCTATATACATACGTATATCTATCATATTATAAGGATAGGACGAGTTTGTCTTCCATGCTACCTGATGGAAAGTGCCCATGAAGACTATGGGGGTACACGTCCGTCAACGAAAAACCTATTCACTATAGTGGTCAGGAAAAACGGACGCAGGCAGATTGTTCCGCACTTTGGCAATCCGTACCAGAAAGGAACTATCGTTCTTTCTATCTTTTTACGTAGGACAAAGTTTTAAAATATCAATTTAAGTATATCCTTTTCACACAATACGACAGTATTTGTCTACAGAGTTTCATAATATTTAAACATATTTTATAGAATAAAACCGGTTCCTGTCCGGGACTAACACAGAATAGCATTACTACGATACGAGTCGCAACAGATGATGAGTCGTGGCCTTTTGGCTCGTTCTATATTTTCAAATGCATACATAAATCACAAGCGTTATAGATCTAGAGTAGCCCACCGGCTAGAGTCAATACTGGACCTCTATTGACCACTGGCTTTTCAGTTAACGACTATGAAACTAAAATTCTGTTGAAAGTGAACTCATAAGCAAAGTAGGTACCTACCTGTGGAAATCGTCACCATAAATCTCAACCTAATTATTATTTTTCAAAGGTGAAATAGAGTTTTAATTTTTAGTAATTGATTCAAGTCTTGATATTAATTGTATCAACTGTTGATAGTTTATATTAATATACCATTACATTTATTTGTAATATTAACTTAGAGGTAATTTTGAAGCGAATTTTACAATTTTGTTAGGCCGCTTGTTACGTTTTCATGTCAATAGTGACAAGATTTGACAATAAATTATGTGGCTTATAGACTTTTTAGATGATTTGCATTTAAGATGAAAGAACTCAAGTTTTAAAAACTTGCGACACAGCTACGCATTTCGTATTAGTTAATGTACATTATATTTCCTAACCGCCTCTTATTTCTATACGCAATCAAATAAAAAAATCACATTAAAGCTCAACAGCAATATATCAATGGATATCATCAAAGAATAAAAGTGAAAAAATAAGAAAATATCGCACCAGCGATCGGCTAAACAAAATTATTACAGTTCGCTGTAATTTTTTACATTTTCAATCTCCAAAGACGTCTGCATACGATGCATGTTATGCAATCCACTTCCCGGTTTCGTTGCCATCAAACCGGTAACCAAATATACAGCAACATCCGCAAACCAGTTACAAACCTCAAGGCCGCGGTCAAGATTGTTATCGAAACAACATCGGCTTCAAATTCTGCAGGTAGCTGCGTAACGTTGAACGAATCAAGCGTTAAACACGCTGGAAATTCGCGCTTCATTGGAATTTGGGTAAACTTAAAACAACCTTTCAGGTGTAGTTGAGTTGAGGCAGAGGTGGCAATTGGACGATTATGAAATGGGTCACTAGGTTCGTGAATTTCAACTTGTACCCTGCATTTAGTAAGGACTTTCTAATCATGAGCATTTTCTTTATGTTTAGATTGCTCTGGTCATATTTTTGAAATATGTTTAAATAAAACATAATTTTAGAAGCGGCCCTTCAATAATAAAGTATAGGTAGCGAGTATTTTTTTAAAACTTACTACCTTTCCTTAACTGAAGAAGTCAATGTGTATTGCCCTCGACATTAAGTTAAAATTGGTTGGGGAAATTTGACAGGTAATGTAACGCTTGATCTGCTGGCTTCTGTACCTTTAAATTTCTTGTTTTTTGCGTATTGCGTCACTTTTATTTACAGTAAAGTACAAATAATCAACCCAAGCAAAATAATAGTACCTACGAAGCACAAAACCAGTCTGAATCCGTAGATCTAAGCTCTCATTACGGATTTAAATTTCCACTGTGCCTGTTTACCCCCTTGGCAAAAAACTTGGCGTGCAGCGAGTAAATCTCCTGAAACGGCTGCGATTGACAATGACACGCTCGCTCGTCGAGACCCCCCTCATCCATCTTGGCTCAGCTTTGATCTAAACAGGTAGCAATACACAATTCCCATTGTAATCCTCCGTGGGAGTTTAACAAAAGCTGAAATTTGAATCAAAATGCGGGTAAACTGCTCCCTCATAAAATTGAAAGATAAGCACTGAATAAAATCGTAATTGGCTTTAGCTAGAGAGGAAAGAGGATTTAATTAAATGGAAATGACAAATAGCTGTATGAAAATAAGGTTCTAGAAGGTAAATTAGAGGATATTTTTTTTATTTGTCCAAATGAATGTTATGAATATTTCCAAGAAGATTCTATAAATTCGACTGCGCGGCGTATAAGGAAAATCCTAGTTTTATTCACGTTTAGGCGTAACAAACATTTGAGAACATTTCTCTTTCGAATATGAATGGCGCCAGGTTTAAGCTAGGAGCTTTGAACTGTACTGTTTAGACGCAAATATTCCATTCAAACATCCGTAAACAGGCTTGCTTTCTCTTTAGCAGTGTTAGCCAGAGCACCGCCAGGTTTCCCTAGGGGTGGAAGCGATACAAAAGTTTGTATCAACATACTTTGCACGAGATCTTGGGTTGCACACACTATCATTCCTAAGTAGACTTTTAGGGAACCTATTAGAGAAATAGTGATATTAAAGGCTAGATAAATGAAGTGCTTTAGGATTCAACCTGAACTGATAAAAAATCAAATCAAATCATCATTTGAACATTACCCTAAGGTTCCTTAGGTTCATTACCTAACAACTAGAACAATGAAGTATCTTGGATGTTTTGTGACTAGTGATCGTAGGCATCATCAGATCTCACTACCGTAATAAACGATACACTGGTTAGACGAAGACAGTACTCTATGGTGGGTCTGTATTAGGTGTAGTGGGTCTGTATACCTACCCTTGAACTACTAAATTAAATCATACTAAAATGCGATAAGGTTTTTTGTGGGGATGGTCTGGAGGGTGACTAAACTTGGCCAAAGAGTAGCCCCGGGAGCTACTGTTCATTAAGCGGTCAATGTGCAAAGCACCAAGGATCTTCTGGACGAACGAATTGTATCACATAACTTACAAAACAACATTTTAACCTAGTTGTGATTAACCAGCTGAATACCACTATTTTTGCTTTTAGGTTTTATAAAGTTGGACCTCTCTAATTTTAAATAATGAGTTGATATTGAATAAAATGCTATACTTAATAATACATAAATTAAAAATATTTTAAAATATATTCACTAAGTTAAAATAATATCAAGCATCATCGCCTAACAAAGTATTATCAAACAAACCTGAAGAATGTTTTCATATATAATAGGGATGGTGACTATCAGAATTTAATAGTTATTATCAACATAAATACAATGATAAGCCAGATTCAGTGATACAGTGAACATTTTCCTGTACATAGCTCAGACAATGGTTGCATAGTTTACTCAAGTGTGACACCAAAAGTAGACCAAATTACTATACTTATATTTTATTCAATGCTAATTTTCATTGAGTAAAAGAAGGTAAAAATGTTTGCAACTAGTGATACTTAGAAAAAACTTTGCAGCATCCAAGCTTCAACATCACAGCATCTTTTTTCTTAGATTTGTAATGAACCTTCATTATAGTCTATCCAAAATTAATAATTCTCTTCTAGTTTATATGATAACCAATCAGATATTCTTAAATTTTCATGCAACATGAATTAAAGTATTAAGTTTCTGGCGACTTCAACTTTGGACAATATCAACCTTCCCGAGAGGTATAAGCAAATGATTCAAAATAAAGAGAATAGAAGGAAAATAGTTGGGTAACTTTGTTCAGTCAAAGATTAAGGATTTCTATACTTTGAATGAAAACATAAAGATTTATGCAAATTATGTGCACATAAGAAAATAAATTGCATATGCTTAAAAGTAAGTAGTATTATGGTGTAACTATTGTATGGTGCATAATGGGCAAACATAAAATAAGTGTTTGAAGGTCAAATGTTTACCTGTGACTATTATGACTTGTAAATAGATTTTATCAGTGTTTTGTTTGCACAAATGTACATTAGCTGTACAAGTTTTTTAAAATATTTTATGTTATAAATTACTAAAGAAAAAGCTTCTTCTTGTTTTCGAGTCAGTGGTAAACTTTTTTATAGTGAATTTTACAGTGTTTTAGCCCAGTAGTGCTTGGCTATAATAAGGGCATTAAAGAGAAGCTCAGGAAAAAGCTTATGGACACACATGCGTCCGTAAAGTGTGGTACGGGTTAATAGATCAAGCATATTATTTATCTTTCATTTAGTTAATAAGATAAAGATAGGTAGATAAAAACCACTGGCATTTAGTCTGCAAAATGTTCTTTTTTTTCTTTTTTTTTGTGTCTTTGTTACACAATATTTCAGACAATTATGAATCAATTTTGAAAATTCTTGTTTCATATAAGGGATAGTTGGTCCCATATAAATTTCATTGAAATCGGTTGAGTACTTGCTTCATTTAAAATTTCAAATTTTTGAAACAATATGTATGATTTCGGAGAATGTTTACGTGGATGACACTCTAAGTCGGCCAAAGTTTTGATGTGGAGTCAGTTTTTTAATGCTTTGCATTTGTTGATTATGTGAAAGTATGATTACTGTTCTAATACACCTTAACACTGATAAATAGGCATACTTGCTTAATTAAAATAAATAAAAACTCTAAAGAATATAACAACGCATTAAATTAAAGTAAAAGTATAAGATAAATATTTCATACTGTATTTGTATATCATTGAAAAAGTATTTACTATTTCAATAACACAGTTTTAGAACAAACACTACATAGTGAACAGACACTATAGTATAATTTCATATCCTCAATATCATTATATCTACTGAAAATTGGGTATAAACATACCAAAACAAACTTCGGAGGAAACCGGTCGCACCGCGTAAATCGTGGGCCGCAATTCACCGAGCGATCGATAAAAAAATTAAAATAGAGTTCTCGTGGCCCAAACTTAGCTGTATAACATCATGCGTTAAATCACAAAATAAAGAATGAGAAACATAAAGTACAAAACTTATTGAAACACTTGTAAACAGCAACGTAAAAAATATTCTTTTGGAGATACACATAAATCTTAAGCGGATTCTAGTAAGATATGTGCTGGTTAGAACGTGATACTTTCCAGTAAGAATGTACGGATATTGACAAAACTTACCAGGTGTAATACGGTGTTCACCACTTCCCTGTTGGTCACCTGTCCAACTTCAATGAGCCCGATAAGAACTGCAAATTTGATGCTATCGGTCGTCGTCATCCTGACAACTTCCTCAGGTCTTTTTATATCACTATAAGGCGGGGATTTTAGGTCCACCATGGTTGTTTATGTCACAAAACACTGATTCACAATATTTATAATCACTCACAATCACAAAAATCAAGAAAACATCATTTCCTCGACTCACATGATAACACACCGAAATCGCATTCTGCCATTTTGGATTTGACATGTGTTGCCAAGTTCTTATTCGATTTTATCACAAAATCAGAATTTTATTGTCTATTTTGAATTCAACATTATTTTTATTAAGAATCTTGTTGGAAATTATGTAATGTTAGTAGTAATCTTGAAATAAGTTTTAGAATGCAATACTGATATTGTATTTAACTAATATTGCGAACTTTACGAGTTTTTTTTTAAATATTTACATTCCTGTGTTCAAATTGTATTGCTGCAAATTATCCAAAAGCCATTCCAAATTACAAATTGCAATTTATAAATGCATCTGACTACAGAAGAAAATAGTTTATTCTGTTATCTCTAAAAGCACACAATAATAATCAAACTGGCAATATTTTTATTACATGGCATCCAACCGGACGAATTGTCAAAACATTCAATCAATAACTAACTTCACTCATGACTTAAAGTAACTTTGAAAACGCACTGGGTTTGCTTTCAAGTTTTCTAGTAGTTTTTTTTTTATATTTTTCTAGTGGTTTTCTATGAAATTTTCATTTCTCAATTTCTAGTGATAAAAAAGTTAAAAAACTTAAAGAAAATAGTCTCCGCTGAAATATTTATATATTTTTATAGCCGTGATCGTATGCCATTTTGATTTTTTGCTGTTATTATAGTGAATCTGTCTTGCTACAACAGGAGGTATATGTACCTATGACCACGGCTTCTTTTCCTTTCCTTGCGTCCTTTAAACATATCTGTATTAGTATGACGTATAAAAATATATAAATATTTCAGCGGAGACTATTTACATGTTTCGAACTTTTTAGAGCGTGTTTTTAGTCGTCGGGTTTTGGGTTTTAAACTTTTTTTATTGTTTTGAAGTGGTAGAGCTTACATATTATTTGAACTGTGCTAACAAATCACTTATATTTGATAATCTTTAGACACTAAACTGTCAAGAGTGTTTTTTTGGTTCTTTACTTAAAGTAGATACCCTAGGGTACTGTAGTCAATTTAACATGACGTCATGTAGCCTGTTGCCAGCGTACAATCAAGGGGTTTCCAACAACACCTCTTTTGTAACGGTAATAATAACGTTAATAACTTGTTAATAACGGTAACTAGTTTAGAAGTTATGAGGGAACAGATGAACATGCATACCCATATACATACAATCATAACCCTCTTTTTGTTTCGCCGTAGTCGGGTATAAATAACATGAATATTCACAAATGGCTTTTTCTCCTAATTTGAATTGTAATGTACTATCGAACCAACTGAATCATGACCCACTTTGCTGATATGTAACTGCGTATAATGCACTTAGGACATTATAAATACTGTACGAATTCTGTACTAATGAAATGATAACAAGATCGTCACCAAGGAAAGCTATCTTCCAGCGAATTTCAATCTACTAGGACTTAGACGGTTTGGCAAAATGGCTCCTAAGATTTGTGGAAAACTTACATACCGAAAATATACCAAATTGACATATTTGTCATTTTTTGAAGATGAAAACATTTTAAGAGAAGATTAAAAATAATATATGGATTCAATTTACAACAAAAAAATTACATATTTTTATTTTTTTTAATTGAAAATTACATATTTTTAGTCCGTAAAATTTGGTTACTCTTAAGTAACCAAATTTTACGGACTATTGAAAAATCGGGGCTCAACGTGTTTCTTGGAAGAACACTTTTATTTCTTGCTATTTAGTCGTAAATAACAGATTAAATTAAGATGTTGTTAACTTATGAGAATTATAAAATACCAATTTACCTACCCAACAAAGAAAATTTATTTTTCATAAATTGAATCCACACATCAATCTTAACCTTTTCTAAAATATTTTGATCTTCGTAAAAAAGACCCTATATAAGTAATGTTTAATTTGACGACCACTTTGGCGATGGGGTGAAACCTGTCCGCCACAGACGCCACTGGTTACGGGTTCGATTCCCGCAAGGACCAAGAAAAAAAATGTGCCATATCTGGGTGTTTTCTATTTTTGTATTTATATTCTAGGTTCCTATTCACTATATATTCCTATTCCTAGTTCGCTACATGGTATCCCATAATACAAGCTATGCTTACTTTGGGGCCATGTAGGTAATTGGTGTGATTGTCTGGGGATTTTATTCGTTTATTATTTATTTCATATTTAATGTGTTAAATCCAAATTGTGCAAGCCGGCGTCAACAAGGCGACAAGGGCAGTAGGGCTATTCTAAGCCAATCATACGCAGTTAATTGTGTTGCAAATTAGAATCGGGGTTTATGATGCGAAAAGAGCTGAAAAAACATGGGAAGTCGGGAAATCCAATTTTCTAATAGCACAGAGACATAAAGCTTAAGTAGATGTCTTTGTTTGGGTTCAAGCATTCATAAGGATGACGTACAGATTGATTAAACACTTCGTCTTTGAATTGTAAATGCATGTCACTTAAATAATTAAAAAAATAAAAACAAAAGGTACCTAAATATTCCAGATATACTTATAAGAAACTATTTTGACGATAATTCTCAAATGAAAATAAAAAATTACTAAGCATAGGATATATTTAAAGCAACAATAAAATAAAGGAATAGTTATAAATCAACTTGTAAAGTAAACCATATTAACTTTTTATCATCTACACTACAAGTTAGTGGACAATTTAAAAATATTTTTGTATACATGTTCGTGTATCAAAGTTGGTTAACATGAGTAATGAAGTTAGGCTACAATGTCATACTAACCAACCATGTCAATCTTATCCAATTTGTCGTTCCTTTGAGTTCATTCATTCGCTTGATTCCGCTCTTGCTTTGTCAGTCGGTCGGTCAGTCAGTTTCAGTTTCGCTTTGCCTGTCAAACGTAAATATGGCGGCCATGGATGTAGAACTTCCGAAAGTAAATAATTTTTTTTGAATATATTTAGTTTGCTAGTGCATTTTCATGTTCTTCACAAACGCCTGTATATAAGTGATCACTGTGTTAACCTCATTAAATACGAAATTATGTGAACTTATGTGATTCTGCTTCAGGATCCATGGGCGTTACTGTTCTGCTCCTCCGATTCTTTTTTTTTTACTTTTCACGAAGTTATCGATATCCATGTTTAAAGTTTAGCCTATTAATCCTAAGATACTTACTTTATGTAACATCATGCATATAACAGAATTTTCTAGAAATCATGATTCAGTCCAGGAAGTGAAACCTATATTTTTCCAGGTTGAAGCCCCGATGCGTACCCTGAAACTTTCAGGACATGTCGGTTTTGATAGTCTACCAGACCAGCTAGTAAATAAAAGCGTTCAAAATGGATTTGTTTTCAACATCCTGTGCATAGGTGAGTGATGATTCATTGTGTCATTAAAGTAAGTACTCCTACTGTTCTTATTAGAACCCACCTGTATTGCAAAAGTTTATTGTGTTTTATGTGTAGGCACAATCAATATGAATGTAATCGGATATGAATATAAACTACCTCCTAACAAAAGATAATTAAGCCCAACCGTTCTAGACACATACATTTGAAAGTAAGCCCTGACAGTTATAGAGATAATGAAGTAACTGCCATATATCAGATGGTTTTAAAGCTTTTGTAATGAAAACTTTTAAATAGGTAAAGCAGCAAAAAAGATTTTGACATACATTTTGTAGGTTGGTTTGAGTCATTTATTTTGACAAACAAATTGAAAAGTTGCTGAATCTACAGGACTAATCTTGAAATCTTTTTTCTAGCTTCTATATTTAGTAATTTACAGAAACTTTAGTTTCTTTGGTTTCTACATCTTTGCATAGGATTAGCATTGTGAAATTAATTAATTTATTTAAAAAAATTAATTATAGGTACTATCAATAATGTTTGATGTCTATGGGCAGGTGTTTTCCATTGGTAATGTTGGTAATTATTATTAAGTTGGTTGGTAAAAATCATCATACTAAAAGAGGACATATCAAAGTATAATTAAAAGAATTTATGCATTGTTTTTATTATTATACAATAAAATGAAAACAATTGGACCCAAATTTTGATAAAGCGCTCATAGTGTTAAAATTTATTGGCAGTTGGGGAATTATTTTAACTATAAAATATTAATATTAAAATCTATACATATAATAAAATGGTAGGAAAGTCAAAACTGTACATTGAATATTTTTTTAAAAGAATACTTGGGGTATGATCTACAATCGAAACAGAAACAAAAAATATAGTTTTTAGAATTTTTGTCTGTTTGTCTGTTTGTCTTTCCGGGATAAACTCAAAAAGTACTGCATGGATTTACTTCAAATTTGGCATGAAGATAGTTAAGAAGTCGGGTCAACATATAGGCTACATATTATCACGCTAGCAGTGTTATAATCGTAGGTGCGTTTGGTGCTGCATAGCGTTCACGCAGACGACGTCGCGGGCAGCAGCTAGTTAAATTATAAAATTGCAAATATTTCTTACAAATCAAAACACTTGCACCTAATCTTGCTTTGTTGATGGCAACTCATACTCAGACTTACAGATAGATTGAGGCATTTTAGCCAGCCATGATCAATATTTAAATGCACTATCAAAATACAAACCATCGTTTGGGAATAGACTTAAGTTTTTGTTTAACAAGTTGCATGTGTATATTGAAACATTGTTGATGCAATTCTGTGATATTCAAAAACATTTTAATATATGAATTACATCTATGAAAATTTTATCTACTGGGTTGGGGAAAAAGTTTCTTCGCATTTTTTAAGAAAATTCAAAACATTTTTTAATGTAGTTTATTGACATTTAACTAAAGTATGTATGTACCATTTTGTTCAATAACCTTTTGTTATCTTGTATCTTGAAAACGCTTAAACCAAATTTGGGCTACTCTCTCAAACACTGCACTAGGTCCATAAACATCGCAAATATTTTTCGCGGCTTTCGTTGCATTTTTACCTTTTTTGTAGTAAAATTTTAAAATGTATCGAATTTCTTCATTAGATTTACTCTTGACAGTACGAAAAACAAATGAAAATCACACATTTTCCTAATTTGAATTTGGATTATGTTCTTTAAAATTTTAACTTTCAATGTTACCAAAACCAGCCAGATACAAATACTATAGCCAAAGAGATTTTATTACAAGTTCATACATACTATAATGCTAAAAGACTTTTTCCCCAACCTATTATGTACCCAACTAAAGATATATTAAGAGAATTTTAATTAATTCTAATATATGGAAGAAACTACATCTCCAGCATATTTATATTAAATTGATTTATATTGATGTCTTGATGCAGGTGAGACTGGTCTTGGCAAGTCCACACTAATGGACTCATTATTCAACACCAACTTTGAGGCTGTCCCGAGCCCACACAACCTACCCACTGTGAAGCTAAAGGCTCACACCTATGAGCTGCAGGAGAGCAGCGTGCGGTTGAAGGTAATTTGAAGCTGATCATATAAAAGGTTTTTTTTCTGTCTGATCTGGGTGTTAGTTTTTTTTTCTATTTCATTATGGGGTAGTCTTGGTAGTATGAAAATTTTTGTAGTAGCCTATGTGAATGTACATTTAACTTTAAGTTGGGTTTGTTTTGGGCTGTATGTGAAGACGGATTATGACTCGGGTAACTATTGCAAATCAAGAACATGACACATTATATATTGACTTGTGTTCATATTATTCATTAAAAGGGTTGTTGATGAAAGTTTTTATTAGGCAACCCATTCCACCACTACTCAATTTCTTATTTTATTTTGGTTGCATTTATGAATAGATTGTAATGAGTCTAGTTTTATTTCTAAACAAATGGTTTTAAAAAATGCAAATGATCACTGTATCTTCTATTGTCTGACAAGTATATAAATCTCCTCTGTAGCTAACAATCTGTGACACCGTTGGTTATGGTGACCAAGTCAACAAGGAAGACAGTTTCAAGGCGGTGGTGGACTACATAGATGCTCAGTTCGAAACATTCCTTCAGGAAGAGCTGAAGATCAAGCGATCGCTGCCAACTTACCATGACAGTAGGCTGCATGTCTGTTTGTACTTCATCTGCCCCACAGGTTAGTCATTTTGATTATTAATTAAAACACCTCATGTTTATAATTCTTCGAAAGATGATAATAAATAGCAACCATGTCAATTTCAATAAGATTCAGTTATCATGGTGTACAATGTTTATCTGATTGAAAACATCTATGGTGTGTTTACTTGACAATCTTAGATTAAACAAATATTCAAACATGCTTCATTTCTCGCTTGGCCAAATTGGAAAACTAATTAACCAACTTTGGATGTATACAACAATACTCTGAGCTAACACAAGATAAGCTAAGTTAACAATGAGACTACATACAATTTGTCAGTTTGAGTATTTTTTATTTATAACTCTATGAAGCTAACGAACACAGTGAAGCATTGATAGAGGTCTATCTAATATGCAAAACTATGATGAGGGACACACAAGCAATTTAAAGATTTCAATCACCAAATATGATTTATCAGTAAATCTAAATACAAATTTTTTCTCATACCCAACCTCATCACCATATAAAACTAGATCAAACAAAACAATTGTGTTTTGACTACACATCTTTTAAATAAATACAAGCAAATTGTTCCATATTCAAAATAGAAAGTACACCTTTCCCTAAACAACCAGAAACCCAATTTGTTGTCCTTGACACTGCTTAAAAAGAACATAAAATATGCACATCACATAAGAAGCTTGCCTACTGCCCTGAATATCTATAATTCCATGGGGCTCGCACTAACATACCCATTCACATAAATTTGTACCTTATGAGATCGTAATAAAAGTTACTTTATTGATAGTTTGATACTTATTATGTTCTAATTAAAAATATATATATGCTAATGTTATTATTAGTGAAGTGTTTGGAATTAGACACTATATTTGTATCAATGGAATATGTAAAATAACTCTTAGGCTACAGTTCATATAGCTTATTTATTGTGGAGCTGATTATTGATAGACTTTGAATTGGTTAAACCTTCATAATTAAATTTATACATACATACATAACGTCACGCCTGTATCCCTTATGGGGTAGGCAGAACACCAGTGGTTACAAGACCATCTGATGTCACGTTTGACAAATTTGAAGGTATTATAAAGATGGAAAGAGACTATTGTAGTGACAGGGGGTCAGCCTAACGCCCACAAAAACGCCTTTAAAACCTCTGTCCCTTAACTGACTTTTACAGTATGCCCGGGAGCGTATTTACAAAAGCTATACCATTAGAGTGAAAGTGCAAACTGAACTGGCTTAGCTTTTGTATGACAAAAACTTGCCCAAACCCTAATCCATTCTAGTACAGAAATTGACCGAAGTCGTGTAGACTTTGTGAGATAACTTCAATTGAACATTGCAGCAACAAAAGCTATCCCATTTGATATCGATATTTACCGATCGTTGGCTTCAATTTGATACTTAAATGGCAATTGTTCTGATTTTCAAATATAGAAATAAAATGTGCATGCATTATGACCATCGTTATTTTGATGACTTAACGTTTGACTTTTGACCATGTCGGGATTGTCCAGGGTTGACTATAATAGCTGACCAGGTTTATGGCGCTTCGCCGGCCGCTGCCGCGGCACCGCTCGCTTCGCTCGCTCGGCTCGCGCACGTGAATAACTACATGCAACCTAACATGCTCCTCGCTGCGCTCGTCGTCGCACCTAACCGTACTGATTCCGCCTTCCGGTGCGGGAGCCCTTCTCGTAGCTTATCTCTTTCATCGCAATGTATATCAAACAAAGATATACCTACTTTTCATCTTGACAAAAGCTTATCTATTTGAGTGAATATGTATTATACAGTACTAGGTTTTGTCATTGCATTTCTTTGAAAATTACAAGAGCAAAAGCTAATCCATTTCAGTCAGTTTTTTTACTGAGTTCGATTAGGTATTGTCGTGTAATATGCATAAACAAAAGCTCCTCTATTAGAGTCTGACTCGTAACTCAAATAGTATAGCCTTTGTATATTCGCTGCCCGGGAAGAGAAGCAGCTGGCACATTCTACGTTTTTCTTTCGCTCCCAGTCCAGCAATTTATATTTGATCAATTATATTCATATCTATGTGTTTAATATTAAATAAATTTTAAACTGATTTCATCGCTCTTAATTTAACATTTTAATTATGTGAAGACACCGAAATGGTTCTAGAATGAAATTTACTTGGATCATTATCTCATTAACCGACCTTGTGCAGGAGGAAAACGTTTCTAATTCGTAGCATAGGTACCTATTGTTTTCATTATTTATGCAAATAGCACGCAGAGCACCGCGGCCGGCGCCGCTGCTGTTTGCCATTGCAATATCGATTTTAATTTTTCTTTTGGGAATATATTATGCGATTATAGACTCAAATGTTTATTAATATTTTAAACTATTTTAATTTTATTCTAACCGTCTCGTTGGAGTAATAATAGCGGTTTTAAAGATTGACATTCTAGGTTACTTATTATTTAATATTCCGTATGCAAGGAACAGCTTCCCTCATAGGACATACTCAAGACCAAAATTCTTGTTTATATAATAAATATTACCAAATATTTAGTAAGGTGAAAGTTTGATAGGAAAAATGGATGTTAGTTACTCTTGTACGCTAAAAGGCATGACGGATTGAGCCAATCTTTCGCACATTAGTCAGGCATAGCCTAGGATAGCAAATAGGATCGTGTTATCATCATCGTGACAGTCCTCGGGATCAGTATTTAATCCACGAAATCCACTCTTCATTAATTCATCACAACTCTTTGTAATGAGCCCACTGCAGGGCTTATGAATCTTTCCCCTGAGTTACGAAACAACTAAGCAGTCATAAATCCAATGGAATTTACCAATATCTATTTTGCCACTAACTGATTTACTCATTGTTTTCTATTTTCAAATTTCTTAAGATTCAGAAGATATAAATTTTCACGCATAAGATGAAAATCATGTCCGCTATTTATTATCGCAGTGAGCTAAGCTGTTGCTGTTTACGAAATAACTTGACACAAATTAAGCAGTTCGTTTTGTAAACATCGGTATTTGGTTAGTTTACAAACATCCACATTCCATTGGCGCGATAAACAGGCGGACAAACAAACAAGTGAATGATAACTTCGACGCGGTGATAATAATTGACTTAGGCTGCTTTAATAGCCCGGCATGGCGACGGGTTTCATACTACTGATACAATGTTTTATTTATAGATGAGCTGATGTAGGTAATTAGAGTTCCTTGATTAGTTTGTAACTTGCACTGATCTTTATGAGTATTAACGTGCATTATCATGATAAAATAATCGTTCAGTTCTCTAATAGTTCATTGTTATTTCGTTTTTTTTTAATATATACTTATTGTAAGTAACTCAGATCTAGTTTGACTACGATTTCACCTGAGGCTAGGTAAATATGATTGTGAAAATTAAACCCACGGAAGACTATTTGTTAAACACCGCAGTAATTCATAGTAACTCATGGAGACGTTAAGTCTTTGAAGGAATTTCTTATAATCATGAGACAAAATTGCTTTAGGTAGGTCAGGTAATCTTCATGTAAAATGCGTTGTCTTCGCATTTTTGAACAGCAACATAGTCTTCTCCCTTCGTTGCTTTATTTGCATGACATGTAAATATTTCTACCACTTGTTTCAAAGCAACCGAATATGCCAAAATTGCTTTAGGTAGTTCAGGTAATCTTCATATAAAAATGCGTTGTCTTCGCAATTCGTTATTTTTGACCAGCAACATAGTCTTCTCCCTTCGTTGCTTTATTTGCATGACATGTAAATATTTCTACCACTTGTTTCAAAGCAACCGAATATGCCAAAATTGCTTTAGGTAGTTCAGGTAATCTTCATATAAAAATGCGTTGTCTTCGCAATTCGTTATTTTTGACCAGCAACATAGTCTTCTCCCTTCGTTGCTTTATTTGCATGACATATAAATATTTCTACCACTTGTTTCAAAGCAACCGAATATGCCAAATGTTTGCGTTATAAGTCACGTTTTCCTTCATTAAAACATTCTCTCAATGTACAAATTAGCCATTAACTGCATATAAATAACATAATAAATAAATAACAACTTCCTCCTATTTCATTCGATCGTAAACTACTCATCGGGCGGAGCCTTTCATTGCGTGGTCGCACTCGCTCTTTACCGATTTTTTATACATTGTGCTTATGATTTATTCATAACACATTGAAACTGCTGGTTTAATAAATATTTAGTACGGATGAATGCTCTTACTTTCATACTGTGCATTGTTTTTATTTTACGAAAAGACTATACGAGTTTGTAGTTATGGAACTTTTGAACAAGATAAGAATGAGCTAAAATTTTAATTTAATATCAATATTTTTATTAAATTTAATTATAATTATACATATAAGAAGAAATTACAAAACATCATGCCTTTGGAATGCCATTTTCAAAATAAAACAATAATCATCTATGCATTGACACTTTTCGGTAATTTTTCTATTGATTCTTAGGAGCCCCATAGCTTGACAATTTGGTGTCAAATATCAACATATAAGACTGATCTCATTAATATTTAAGCTAAGTCAGCTCAGCGTTAATAGAGTTTAGTATGAAATTATGATTAATGAAAAGTCCATACCCATTTCAATTACAATTATGACGTAACTTTACATCTGAATAATTAACATTAGTATTAAAACCAACATTATTAGTATTGTCGCCGTAGCTGGACCTGCATCGACGAGACAGGCATGAGACCGTGCATACTGGAAAAGTATAGAGGAGGCCTACATCCAGAAATGGATACCCCAAGAAAAATAATGAGAATGTTTATTTATTACAGTATGTTAATATTTTCTAAATCCAATGTATAATAATGTTCAGTTTGAAATGTTATCAATTCAAAAAAAATGTTTTTATTTATTTTTATTTTATTTATTAAAAACAAATAGTCTAACCATAAACGAAGTTTATTTATCAGTTATACTATTTCCATTTCTTTATTTTCTCGATGATAGCTCTTGTGGAAACTTGAGCCAGCGTCTTTTTTACATTATGTATGCATTAATTTACAAAAATATGACGTTTACACACGTACAAGGTCATACCAGAGTTGGAGAAACTGATAGGGATGGAGTTATATCGATAAACGTAAAACAATAACAGACCCGATATTTTTTTACAAAAGTAGTTTATGCCGGATACTTTTGTACAAATTAACGAATATTATATTTCATTCAAGATGTTACACGTATTAATTCTTGATTGATAATGCCAAATTAAAACCTTGGGGGAGGCCTATGTCCAGCAGAGGACGTTTCCTGGCTGAATGATGATGATGATGAATGCCAAATTCTTTAAAATTTTCGAAGCTATTTTAAAATAAGTAGGTATAGGTAGATACTCGACAATGAAACGAAATAATTATAGGTAAATTATAGGTAATCTTTATTTATTTATTTTAATCAAAATCTGATGAATTTTAAAATATCATCATCATCATCACAACTCCGTGTAATGAGCCCACTGCAGGGCTATGAGTCTCCTCTGGGTGAAGAGGAGATTTTGGCCGTAATCCACCAAGCTGGCTCAGTGGTGGTTGGTTGATGTCAGATATTTCAGGGTGCCTAAATGGCTTCTGACAAACCCTAAGGACTACTGTATACAAGTATACAGCACCCGGGACCGACTGCTTAACGTGCCCTCCGAAGCACGGAAGTCGTCGTGAGAAATGAATGGTCGAATAAATTCGATCGATATCATTTCTTATTTGGTCACAACACTAAAACTATCAAATCAACTGTAATCGAAAAAACAAAGAAATGTGAATAGTACATCATTAGCATCTCGATTTCTAAATGTTGAATTAAAATGCAAGATTTTTGGCTGAGTACCAAACATTGACGAGTTTGCGAAATGGTCAAAAGGTAAAATGTTGTTATAGGCTTTCTAAAAATCTATTGCTATAACTTCAATATCGTCTTTATAATTGACAATTGAATTAGATTCTAAATGATATAACGATGAAGCCGGAAATCACGCGCAACAGTCGGTCCTTTTGTACAGTCGTAAACGTGTTTCACATTATTATTTCTTCTAATGCACTTTCATAATACTTTTACAGGTCACGGGCTAAAGTCGATTGACCTGGTGTGCATGAAGAAGCTGGATACGAAGGTGAACATCATCCCCATCATCGCCAAGGCTGACACCATCTCCAAAACGGAGCTACAGAAGTTCAAGGTATTGACCTTATTACAAAAATTTCTTTGATTAGTTTAAAATTATCAAAGAAAATTTTAATTGTACCCATGATCTTTCTAGGACTGTAATGACAATAATGTACCACCAGATCAGTATTTTGTTTTTATATGCAACTAAATTTTGTTTTTACCTAAAGGTAATTTACAATGGGGTCGAAGCTAATATGAGCAAGTTTAGTGATTAGTAAAGAAACATTTCTTTTGTTCTAGTAACAAGTGATAGTATTTATCATGAATCAGAGGTCTGAGTGGTTTGCAATATAATTTTCAAAACATTTTTTTCAACAGCTACAAGTTTATGTCGCACCTAAAAAATAAAAATCCTAAATCTCTATGTGGTTCACGACTGCAACACAGAATCACCTGAAGAAGTAGCAAACCATATTTTCGAACCAGAGAAGCACCAAATATTAAATATAAGGCATTCAATATAAACTGAGATATTGCAATGCTTTAAAGAAATGTACATAGTTCCCTCTTATGAATTTCAAGCTTATTAATTTTCATCCCAAATTATTAGTCATTCTTAAAAGTAATTTAACAATTACTTATTTTCAAATTCCTACTAACATCAAACCTCTCTTTATTTAAATCAATCTAAATACTCCAATTCCAGTCGAAGATAATGCAAGAGCTCCAGAGCAACGGTGTGGAAATCTACCAGTTCCCCACGGACGACGAGTCTGTCTCCGAAGTCAACACCACCATGAACACCCACATTCCCTTCGCTGTGGTGGGCAGCACGGACTTTGTCAAGATTGGCAACAAGACTGTTCGGGCTAGGCAGTACCCCTGGGGGACTGTGCAAGGTAAATAAATAAATTTTTTAGACAATTAACTACATGGCTCCTAATAATTGCTAAGCTAACACCCAAATCATGAGCATTACTTATTTCTTGCTCCATGCAGTGATTGAACGTAGCCTCATGAGTTATGTGAATACACCTCAAAATGTAATTAAAATTCAGCATATAGCATATCTGATGAATGACTATTATGCTTGGTATTTTTGATATATTCATTCTGCATTTTCCAGCAACATATACCATATTCATAATATTATGGCAGAGATTAAAATAAATTAAGCAGTTGGTGGACTAAAGTTAAGCTGAAGGTCTACTATTACTTCATAACACCAAAGTACTTTCCTTGTTGAGAGTATTTTTGAAAATAATTACCTACATAAAAACAGCTGACCAATAAATCCCTTAATCTTTGGAACACTTCAATGGCTAAGAATTATATTTTAACACCCACATTTTTAAGCGCACACTTTTACCTACTCTCACGCTTATAGCACTTACAACCATTTTTCGCATATTCCAGTTGAGAACGAGTCCCACTGTGACTTCGTGAAGCTCCGAGAGATGCTGATTCGCACAAATATGGAAGATATGCGCGACAAGACTCACGTGCGGCACTACGAGTTGTACCGGCGCAGGCGACTCACGCAGATGGGCTTCTCTGATGTGGATGCTGATAATAAACCGGTCAGTACTGTACACGGCTTGAAGTAAAGGGGGAAAGCTTAGGGATCTACGTGACGTTGTAACGACACGAAAACTTGCAATGGAGATTTTTTAAGTATCTAAAAATACCGAAAAACTTGAATTTATCCCGTAACCCACACAAAGATAAGCTTATTCTTTATTTGTGTAAAAAAATATCCACATATTATTTTCATACATTTTCATACATGTTTTAATAGAAAACAGCACTGCTACAGTAGAATCCGTTTATTATGACTCCGCTTATATTGACCAACCGCTTATTATGACGTGTTTACACAGTGAAGTTTGGTTTTCATATAAATTATATGACTAAGTCGGATATAGTGACTTCGCCTATAGTGACATATCGCTAATTGTGACCCTTTTTTTATCAAATTTTGTCCGCTTATAGTGACCGACCGTATGATTTCTAAAACCTTTGGCAGTGTTCGGGAGAGTCACGTTATACCCAAAGACTTTCGGCGCGTGAAAGGCTTTTTTGATTTGAGTCTCTCTTACTTATTGAGTCTACTTATTAATATCTACTTTGATTTATCTCTATTTTATTCCTATCTATTAAAATAAATCACATACTAAATTAAACTGTTAATTCATTCTTGCAGTGCCTATGCATTGTATGACGTGCGTTTAGTATGACTTGTTTCTTATTTCCCTTCGATGTCATTATAAACGGATTCCACTGTACTGATAAATATTTTTCGTGGACTGGTTTGCCGTTAGGCAACTAAAATATTTTTATTAGTAAGCAGTACATAAGACTGTCTTATATTTCTTAAAAAAAAAACTAATTTCTAACACATAGTTTCTTCTTTTACACCACAACTATAGAAACATTTGAATGAGATAATATTTATTTACAGCATCCTTCGTCCTACCTCGTTGTCACTTTTATTTACATTTACTTTATCATATATATTTGTGCTCTCCATAGGTATCGTTCCAGCAAACATTCGAGCAGAAACGTAGCGCGCACCTCGCCGAGCTTCAGGCAAAGGACGATGAGATCAGACAGATGTTCGTGCACAGAGTCAAAGAAAAGGAGGCGGAGTTGAAGGAGGCTGAAAAAGAGGTAATTAGTATTCTGGCATTGCATTAATCTTTACCATGTTCCTTTCACTTATAGTGGAGTTCGATCGATCTTATACTGGAGTCTGTTTAGATAGTTATGTTTCCCAAACTATACTTGAATTATTTTCAAATGATTTTTGTGACAGGTCAAAATCGTCAATCTTAGTGAAGTTGCCCTAGTCGATTGTTTCAAAATACCGATTCAGTTGCTAAAAGAAATGGGATAAAAGATTATAGAATTTAGTTTTCTTCTTATAAAACGGGTACCTAAAGTTGTAATAAATTATAAAATGAAGATCATTGGTTTCAAATCATGAATTCAATTCGTCACTGTTTGTCGACAGAGAACTTGTTTCGGTATCAGTATCATCTCCGAGTGAAATAATTAATTGTTGATCGTGAACTCTGGATATATTTATTGACATCTTCATTTAAGTATAATTCGCTGCGTTTTTTAACTACTTTTTTCCAATTTTCTGTATTCACGAATCGATTACAAGATGGCCGCTCATATTCATCGACTTGGTGTCTATGTAATACCGTCAATCCTTATTGACAGACTTTTCGGTCCCTTGCATCTGACAGTTTAAAAATGTATTTATTTTATTACATTAACTTATTTTATCAAGATTTAATAATAATAATAACATGTGATAAATAGTTTACTTTATACTATTTAAATTTACAATTTTATTTAAATAGTTTATAATTTTTATCCCTTCATTTTATTTATTTTTTATTGTAAAAAGTTTGCGCAAAATGGAATATGAGAACTGTCATGAAAATCATTTAAAAAGAATTCAACCCCCCCAAAGTACCCATATACAGGGTGTAAAAAGACCACGACCTTTAACTTTAGGGTATGATTATACTACGTATACTGATTACGGAAAAGTAGTTTTTTTTCAAATCTGAGACCTTTTTTTTTGGACATTTTTTAAATATTTTTTTTACATTTTTCATGCTTGGGACACGAATAAATAAACGTATTATCGAAGAATTTTAATGAAATTCGCAATTTTATTTTTTCAAAACTACCGGCAATGTATCGCGTACAAGTATTTTTGTCGAACCACGCGCGCTCCGCAAACCATTGAATCCTGCGGGCTGAGCGCCCCTCCACAACCGTAGTATGCATGGCACCCCGCGCCCTTCCCGCGCCCCGCCCGGCCAGCGCGCGCGCCCTCTGTGCCGCCGCGCCGCCGCCGCCGTCTCAAAGTTCAACGAACGAAACGCAGTGAACACTGAGCATCAACCAAGATCATCCATGGCACTCAGCAGGGTAGCTCGTATGTTTTCAAAATTAGCATTTTGTTATGCCTCATCATGTGTCAAAGCCGTAGTTTACATTAATTTCATCAACGTATGACTACGGAAAAGCTACAGACAACAGCAGCTGATCAAAGCAGCTTAAAACGAAGTTATTTTTAGATAGATTATTTTTAGCTTACTTTGGGACCGTGCAGTCGGTGTGATTGTCTGGGGATTTATTTATTTATTATTATTTATTATCTACCTTAAGTACTGACACGCTTAAAGTACTGATCCGGTTTGAATAAAATTTGATACAGAGATAGACCTGACCCTAAGGATGGACATAGGCTACTTTTTATCTCGAAATTGTCGTCCCAAAGTTAGGTAAACATAGGTAATGTTGTAAAAGAATTTTAACTCATTCAAAACGACGACTGTGAAGTAGGTACCTACCTATCTGAGAAAATAATGACATTAACCTCTTGCTTTTTCGCCCAGTAAGGTAACTTAGCCAAAAAGCCATGCGTATTCTATCCACGTAACCTCAAAGTACCTTCCTACTTTCTGTACGCAACCCAAACACTTAAACTTTCAAAAACACAAACATTTAACTATAGCCGTTTCCCCCGTACGGGTTCTAAAGCCGATCCCAATGCCGAGATAAGATCAGATTAAAAGTATCTACCTAGGTACATATCATATTCATATGTGTAATCCTTAAAATTTAAGCTGCATCCTTTTAGCCACTTCAACGTAAAAGAATAATAAAAATCCATCGTCACAAAGCTTATCGTTTTTTATAGTGAAATAAGATGGTATTTTAAAGTACAAAACGGTATTAGTTAGGTATTATAGTACATGTATAGTTCAAAAACCCCGTAAGTATAACCTGATAGATAACTAACATCCGTAGTTTGTACATTATTTAAAAAAAACACTCACTTGACACTAAAACGACAAATGAATGAGCCAATGAAAACACATCTTTATTAACCGACTTCAAAAAAGAAATCTATCCCGTAAGTGAGTTGTTTTATCAGTTTTTGTATTAAAATTTCTTAGCCTCGAACAGCTTCCAAACACATAGATACTTATGCCAAACATAAGTGTACCTATGTAGGTATGTTTGTCCATGCATATCTCGAAAATTATAAGTTTGAGTGTATACCTAACATATTTTTATTAGTTTTGATTTAAATTGTTTTGGTTTAAATTCATCTTATTATGTACAGCAGTTTTTAAATTGAGATTAAAGTGTTTCTTAATCACAAGGCTCAAATCATAGTGTGTAAGTTATAAAATAATTTAATACAAAGTCGGTTTTTTAACGCTTTGCATTATTTTTTAAAGAATTACGTATGAAGTAAGGAACTTACCTATGTTGTGAAAGAACTGAATCAGTTATCTAACTAAAGATCCAGCATGACTGTCTTTACGTCCTTAAAAAGTACGTTCCATGACATACCTACTTAGGTACCTACCTATCACCTCGCGAATAGTCGGCGGCGGTTGAATACATAAAACTTAATTGCAACATAGTTCAAAGGGTAAACTAGCTACCTACACCAAACTAGTATCAATTAGTTGTACATATCATAACATGTGTCTCGTATTAGATACCTACCTGGCTATCGTAGTTTGTTTATCGCAATAATGCACTCATACAGGTATAACATTCTATTAATCACACATTAACCTCCAATCACCGTGATCATCACTGCTCCACAAAATAAAATACTGTTAAAATAGCTCTAACCGTCTTTAAAAAGAATAGGAAACGGAGAACTTAATCCTTTCTCAGAATATTAAATTTACTTGTTAATCTTATTTTGGTAGCCCGTGCCTCGCAAAAAACTTACGTTAGTACATAGTAACTCAATGGCGCTCACTCACACTAGTTGAACACAAAACATAGTCACAAAACCACACAATAATCCAAAAGGACCTACATTTTCATTCTAACGATAACACTCTCAATCTGAACGCAAAACACTTAGCCGCTTCGCCACCTCCTTTTAAAACAGCGGAAAGCTAAAATCTATTTTCAAAAATAATTGCAATATAACAAAACAACTATTCTATCGATTATCTAGTAGGTACCTATCAATTCTCAACAAGAATCGTCGACTCAAAAGTCCGGAGCCGCTCAGCCGCTCGGCGGATGTCTTGCCGAGGTTTGTTTTCGTGCAATAGTCAACGAAATGCGTTCATACAACTTAGAACTTTAAACTATTATCTTTACATGCGTTTTAGATATTTACAAATGCTAGAACGAGTGACAACGTGAAGATTTTCTTTAGTGGAAGTGGTTGTCCAGTAGTGGGCTGCTTTCAGCTGATGATGATGATGTGAATCAAAGCATAATCAAATCATCGATAACTTCATACTTATTCGAAGGTTCTGTCTGTGTGAACTATGCATCCATAACCGCGCGCGAATCTGCTTGATCAGTCAGTCAGCCTGGTCAGCCAGTCCCTTGTTGGCCGCTGTGATTAAAGTAAAGTGTACCTATGTACTGCGTTTTTCTATCGTTTTCCGTTTATTAAGTAGGTATGTAGTTTGTTGTTGAGTAAATAGAAGAAATATCTTTTTTGCTACTTATACCTACCTACTTGGGCATTGAGACGAGAGGTGTGTAATACATGACATTTTATGTTTTCACATTAAATTATTAGAATAGGTAGATACCTTAAAGCATTAGCGGCATTCCCACATGCTTCTCCTAAGCACATCAACATCATGCCATATTCCCGTGGGCTGTACACATATGAAGAAGGCATTTTTGATTAAACACAAAACAGGTATAAACAATTATAAAAGTAAAAACTTACACTAGATTATTAACAAAAATTAACACTAATTTACAAACACTTAAATAATAGAAATTAAACAAGAAACAAAAGAATTAACACGAATTACACGGCGCGGCGATAGCGTCACTTGTATGACAGCGCGGCAAACAAGGAACTGACTGACTGACCGAGGCCTACATTTTGCAGATTTTTAAAAATTTACTTTAACCCTTAATTTGACAACGACATTTTTTCAAGCAAGCATTATTTTGATACCTTTTAATCATCAAGGGTATGCTAAAAACTCCTAAAAAATTTAATCTTTTTCCATAGTTGGGAAAAGTCGTGTCCTGATAATACATCAAACTTAATTTGAGATTTATTTTAATATTAAAAATCACAAAATTCAGAACAAATTGGCCGACAAATTGTTTTCTTTTGGTAAAAAAATAAAGTTAGTATAAAATTAATATTTACCAAAAAGTAACATAAAAAATTATTTGGTATGGATCTAGTTAGAACTAGCAGTAAGATGGGTGGGTGAAGATGGAATCGAAACAATTGCAGATAATTATTTGTAGATATACCCCCTTATGCATAATGAAATGTAAAGTTAAAGGTTAGAAACATAAAGTGTTTTGTTTAGAGCTAGCATATTTAAACAATGTTTAAACTAAAATAGGTTTATCGTGCGATTATGAGTAAGAGGGTAAGTGTTGTCAACATAAAATTTTATTTCCTATCCATATTTTGAGAGACTTTCATAAAAAGTAATCGTGAAAAATAAAAAATAAAAACATTTATAGCACACACAGGTTTTTTGAAGATTGTGTCCGCTCCACCGTACAACGTCAAATTAAGGGTTAAAGAGCCGAAAGTCGAGCAAAGTAGCATTTAGTACGTTATCATCAAACAACTCCGCTAAACACGCCGACAAGGCATCCGCCGAATTGTGGACTTTCGCGTCGACGACGACGACGCGGCGACGGCGAGCGAACGAAATGATAGGCATAGGTATATTATTGTTTTAAATATTGAAAATAGATTTTAGTTTACTGCTGATTTTTAATGGAGGTGGTGGCGCGGCGGGGTAGTGCATGCGTTCGAAGTGAGTGTTATCGTGTAGTGATAAATTGTTTTAGTGTGTGTTGTGTTCTACTAGTGTGAGAGAATGTTTTGTGCGATGAATTGACTACGAAAATAAGGTAGGTTAACAAGTACATTTAAAGAATTAAAAATAAAAAGTATTTTTTAACAGTTTAGGTTGGTTCGAAGTTGAAGTATCGTTGTAGCCCAAGTAGCATAGGTAACATTCGTTGGAGTTGGAGGAGCACTAGTCGAGTGAACGAGAGTTCGCAAGTTCAAAGCACATCTTAGTCATAATAAGACTGTGGCACATCCGAGGCTAACCTAGCTCTTATTTCAGAATATTCATTTTTAGTGGCCTACTGAGGTTGTGAATGTGGTAATTTCTGACGTTCATTTAGTATAAGTATGCCACAGTGAATAAAATGTATTTATTGATTTCGATTTTATTATTTGATTAAATGACTTAAATTAATTTGGATGGAACTTGGGATGTTTGTTAGTCTTTCCCGAAATAATTGCTGTAAAACTTTAAAGGTAGACTAGACACAACACATTTTTAATTGTTAAACGCTTTATTAACGGTAGGTAAGGTTAAGGTTTTTCGTTACATAAGGGGTTTACGAGATACCTTACCACCATAGCCACTGTATAATTTTTTTCAAATAATTAGGTAGTAGATGTTCCAAAGTAAAGTGCTTGAAGTAAATTAAACTTTTATCTTAACGCAATCGCTTATTAAAACGGCGCTAAGTGACTGAGTCCTGAAAAGAAATTAGAAAGTACCTTTGTTTCGCTGGATCTTTACTATGGTTTTCAGAAAAAAATCACAACATCATGCTTACCTACCTAGGTGCCTAAATTCATTCTCATGTATTAAAACTAGGTTGTATGATTAACAAAATGATGTATTTATTTGGAAAGTTAACAGCTGTTCTTACAAAACTTATTTAGCAATAGTTGTATCTTAAAAGCTAATTATAAGCTTACACATATTTAGTTGTATTTGCATGTTTTGCGATTTGTGTTAGTTTGAAACGTGAGATATTTCATTTTATTTACGTACCTGCCTACCTGACTATTTCAAGGCCATAATAGCTATTACATATTCTACTTGATTAATACATGTAAAATTTGATCTAAGGTAGGAAAAAGCCTAGAATAACCCGAAGGGTGCTTTATTTAGCACCAATGAAGCATTTTTTTTTATATCCCGATACTCCTACAGGATTTAGATAAACTAAACCCACGTTTGACCTCATGCTGACCTTGTGAAGATGACACGGTTTAGCTACACGGGCTTAGCAATGAGGCCTCCTTAATAATCATGCCAGAACACATGACCACTGGTGCGGTGACATTTGGTGGCATATTCATTATGAAGGTTGGCTGCTAGACAGGAGATCCCTGCATGGGACCTGCCACACAGGCAAATGGGCACTTGTTTTTTATTACTTTTGTTATGAAGTTGTAAGTGTTTATGTTGCAAATTTCCGTCGCATTCCCGTACATCAAGTAGGCACTTTGTAGTTACGTGGACAGAGTAGGTACTTATGGCTTTTTAGTTAGGTTACATAATTGGGCAAAAAGGCAAGAGGTAGGTACATGACATTTTTTTTACGTCATTACTTGCGTTATCTATGTAGATGTATGTCTGTTTTTAGGACAGTGTGTACGCTTGTTATTGTATATTTTACTATGTAACTATAACTAGAATAGACTCGAGTTTTGAAGCTTTTTATCCTGCGTTTCAACCTTTCCTTCTTTGTATCCTCAATTGCATACAAAACTGCCATCGCGAAGATGTTGCCAACGCGAGAGATCAGAGCACACTGACGATTAAGGGGCGTGGCCTGGCGTGACCTTGGCTTGTGTTCTTGTTTGTCTCCTTGTTGGAAACCACCGTTTGTAACAGTGTGGATGACTCGGAATTGGTTGACAACAACTTAACCTTCCTTAACCTTGGTTGGAAGCATTGGTTTTCAACGTGTTTTCAACAGTCTGGCGGCCCTCACACAACGAAGAAAGTACTTAGGTACTTTTAAAACTAATTTAATAGTCGTTATTTATGCTAGTCTTCTATTCAAGGTTTTCAATAGGAATTATCGTCATATTTTGATAAAATGAATGTTTAAATTAATATCGTGTTACTGGATATTTTATTTAATATGAATTGAAAAAGTTTGTGTTGCATAGGTAGGTACCTATTACCGAAATATTCGCGCACACAAAGAACTTCATAGTTACTTGAATAGAGTAGATACGTTTTTTTGGTAAAGATAGGTAATTAGGTAGGTAGAAGATACCCACCATCTTGGGCGTTAAGCCGAGAAGTGGGGTTGCATGACGACTATTTTCAAACTCAATAAACTTTAAAGGTTTTACACGTTATTAACTACCTAGGTAGAATATGCAAAATCAAGTGCTTCGACTTTTTCTCATTTTAACCGGCTCGATAATACCCGGGATTGAATGTAGTTGTAACTTCTTTTGAAGAAGGAAGAAATTTAACACAAATCTAGGATAAAGCGTGAACAACAATTAGATGTATAGTTTTATCCTGGTATTCCTACGGGATCGAAATAAACGCGGGTAAAATGCTTGACTCCGACCCAGACAATGGATAAGTACTTACCTACTGCTACTACGTTAGGTGACTTGGCAACTTAAATGGAAGAGCGTCTGTTTGACAAATGGGTTCATGGCCCGTATAGCAAAAACATTTTTTATTAATTGTGCTAAAAAATTAAAGAGTTCTTTTTACGTATTTTCACCGAATTCCTGTACACAAACTACCTACGTAGGTACCTACTTTGTAGTTATGTTTTAACAGATAAGTTTTTGGTAAAGATTGGACATTGAGATATGGATAACATTTTTTTTTCAAGATACTTTTTAAATTATACCTACCTACCTAACTTGACTTTTTCGCAACATAAGAAGGTACCTAATTTTGGAACCTTTTATACCTTGTTTCCGATGATGGTGTGAAGATAGGTATAACGTGCGCGTGGCCATTTTTTTTGATAAAAAGGTGTGAATTTGATCTCCACACTGGATTCGGTATTTACGTTACTACACTATGAGTAACATTTCGATAATTCGAATGAGATCTTATTTTAACAATAATCTATCTACCTACCTAGGTATCTAAAATGATTTCGTTTGTAGCTACTTTGACCAGCTGCTGTTGTCCGTAGTTTTCTAATCACGGTTTTCAATGGGAACGAGTTCAATACTCATACGTTGATGAAATTAATGTAAACCACGGCTTTGACACATGATGAGGCATGACCAAATGATTATTTTGTAACATACGAGAAACCCTGACTAGTGCAATGAACGACCGTGATGATGTTCGCTTCGTACGTTGTTTGAACTTTTTTCGCGCGCTGGCCAGCTGGGGCGCGGGAAGGGCGCGGGGTGCCATGCATACTACGGTTGTGGAGGGGCGCTCAGCCCGCACGATTCAATGGTTTCGGAGCGCGGGTGGTTCGACAAAAATACTTGTACGCGATACATTGCCGGAAGTTTTGAAAAAATAAAATTGCGAATTTCATTAAAATTCTTCGATAATACGTTTATTTATACGTGTCCAAGCATGAAAAATGTAAAAAAAATAATTAATAAATGTCCAAAAAAAAGGTCTCAGATTTGAAAAAAAACTACTTTTCCGTAATCAGTATACGTAGTATAATCATACCCTAAAGTTAAAGGTCGCGGTCTTTTTACACCCTGTATAATACAAAGTACCCATAATACCCCATCAAAGGGATATGTGTCTGTGCTATTGCGTAGTAATAAATGCTCTACGGTTGAGGCCATTTTTAAAATACAGTCTTTTTTTGTTGTAATAATATTGAGCATTAATGAAGCATTACAGAAATTTATGACCGTATGTAGCAAAGGTATAGTGTTTTTATTTATTTGTATATATTTAATTTATAAATAGACTTATTCGTAATCTTGGTACATATTATATTTAATATTCATGCCTTGTACTAGCAATGGAGATATCTCTGACCAGTCTTTAGATTTTACTTCATGCTCGACGAGCGGATTGGACAGTTCCGATAGTTATCACAGCTCTTTTCTCCCTCTTTCTTCAAATCCAGATTCTCAGTTCTCAGGTTTGCTGAAAAATTTTAATGTAATTCACATAAACGCACAAAGTATTCCAGCTCATTACCCCGATATGTTGGCAACGTTTGATTCTAAGAAAATTCATGCCATATTAGTTTCCGAAACGTGGATGAAGCCCTGCCTACCTTCAATTTCATATGCCTTACCAGGCTTTAAACTCATCCGGAATGATCGTATTGACCGAACCGGTGGCGGGGTGGCTATCTACTTACGCTCTGATCTTTCAAGTAAAATTGTAAATTCTTCTCTTCAAACTTCATCCAACCCACATGCGACTGAACATCTTTTTATAGAAGTATTAATAGCTAATACCAAAGTTCTTCTAGGAGTGGTATATAGCGCATCTCCTAACGCGAACTACTTTCCTGCATTTGAGAAGTTATTGGAAGAATTACTCCCTTTATACAACCACGTTATTATTATGGGAGATTTCAATACGTGTTTATTGAAAAAAGATGTTCGCTCTAGAAAACTTGAATCAGTTATTAATGGTTGCAACTTGAATATATTACCATCCTCTGCAACTCACTTCTTCCCTAACTGCACTGCTTCCCTTCTAGACCTTAAAATTGTTGCTTGTTTGGATCACGTTGTACATCATGGACAACTAGAAGCAGAAGCCTTTTCCTATCATAACTTGCTATTCCTTTCTTATAAAGTCAAGCCTCCTAAAACCAAGCCTAGGGTACTGTTGCAAAGAAATTTTAATGGGATTGACTACGACAACTTGCTTCGTGATGCGCAGGAAGTCGACTGGTCTGAGGTCATAAATGCTGAAACTACAGATTCTCAAATTGCTATCTTTAATTCTCTCCTTCTTCAGCTTTATGATCGCCATGCCCCAGTTCGACCCGTTAGGCTTAAACATTTACCTGCTCCATGGTTGAATGATGTTATTAAATCTGCCATGAGTAAGAGAGACCGAGCGCGGGTCAAATATAAACATGATCCCAGTGAAGAAAACCGTGAAAAATATCGTCTCCTTCGGAATCGCTGCAATACTATGTGTAGGGACGCACAGCGACGCCATATCCACAAATCTGTTTCGAACGAAGTTCCAGCAAAAGTCTGGAATTTCCTTAAGACTTTGGGCGTAGGCAAAAATAAAACAAATTCAATTCCTCACAACATAGATTTTAATGCACTTAATTCACACTTTACTGCTTCTTGCTCCATAGATAGCGCACAGAAAGCTGAAACATTACTCAAAATTTCATCTTTGCCTAAGCCTTCTTACGATTCTTTTCATTTTACTCAATTCACCGAATGTGATGTTAAGACAGCAATCACTTCAATTAACTCGAATGCCGTCGGATCAGACAACGTCAGCCGCAAAATGATCGTCATATTACTTGACTTCCTTCTCCCTATCATAACAATCATCTTAAATAACTCCATCAGCGCTTGTCACTTTCCTGCTTTATGGAAAGATGCACATATTATCCCACTTCCTAAAAAACCTCTTCCATCGTCGTCGTTCCAAGACCTTCGACCGATTTCTATCCTTCCGTTCCTATCCAAAGTCCTAGAGCACCTGGTCCATAAACAATTAACCAATTTCCTGCAAAAAAATGATTTACTCAATCCACTCCAGTCTGGTTTTCGGCCCGGCCACAGTACAATCACGGCGTTAGTCAAAATTTCCGACGATATACGCTTGGGCATGGAACACAAAAAGCTAACAGTGCTAGCACTGCTCGACTTTAGCAATGCCTTCAACACTGTTGACTTCGCTATCTTGTTACAACTTCTTCGTTCTCTTAACATATCTCCATTCGTGGTTGATTGGTTTCATTCTTACTTGTGCGGACGTCGGCAGCGTATAAGTATTGAAGAATACTGCTCAGACTGGATTGGTATCACATCCGGCGTCCCTCAAGGTGGCGTGCTGTCTCCTCTTCTATTCTCAATTTTTATAAACACAATTTCAAATAATTTAACTTCTTCCTACCATATGTACGCAGACGATCTCCAAATTTATCTCAACACAAACCTTGTGGATCTACCGCAGGCAATCATTAAAATAAACAACGACCTGGACAAAATACTTTCTTGGAGCCAACAACATGGCTTGGCTGTAAATCCATCTAAAACGCAAGCGATCATAATAGGGAGCCCAAAGACAATTGATCGAATTGACTGGAACATGTGCCCAAAACTTGTTTTTAATGGTGTGATCATCGAATACAGCAAATGTGTAAAAAATCTGGGAATCCTATTCGACAACAAACTTTCATGGAAAGCGCAGGTAGATGAAGTGAGCCGCAAAATGTTTGCTGCCACAAACTCCTTGAAGCGTTTGCGCAATATTCTACCAATCCCTACTAAAATTTCCATTGCACAATCCCTTTTCCTCCCAATACTAGACTACGGTTCTGCCTGCTATCTGGACATCTCCGAAGACCAAATGAATAAACTTGAGCGCCTTCAAAACTTATGCATAAGATTCATATTTGGATTACGTAAATATGATCATGTTTCAGAATATCGCACTAAGCTCAAGTGGCTTCCGATTCGCTTTCGGCGGAATACTCAAATTCTATGTCTGCTGTATCGCTTACTGTTCAATCCGACCTCACCGGAGTATTTAAGAAATAGTTTTAATTATAGACACTCACAGCACCTACGACAGCTACGTTCTGCTGATAACTTAATGCTCTCAACACCCCCGCATAAAACTGACTTTTACGGGAAATCTTTCACAGTCCATGCTGTGTCACTGTGGAACAATTTGCCACTGGAGATTAAGTCTGCCAAATCAATTGACACATTTAAAAGACTGGTCAAGCAGTACTTCCTTTCTAAAGACACGACATTATAGTACAATGTATTTAATTTATTAAGCATTATATTTAGTGGATATATGTATATATTTTATATTTATGTATTATTCGTATGTAAGTTTATGAAAAAACTATATTATAACTATAGTATTTGTTTATTATTTAAATTTTAGTATATGTACGCCTAGGCACCCTATAAATTAGTCTCCAATTCTCACCCAAAGGTTGTCTGGAAGAAATTGCTTACTAGTGATAAGACCACCTTTTGTACCATGTTTCTGCTTTTTTATACTTTGTATTTTTTTTTTCTGTGGTGTACAATAAAGAATAAATAAATAAATAAATAAATAAAGGGCACTTGACTGCTTTGTATGGATGTGTGAATTTAGTGTAAATGACTAGACCTGACAATTCGGCTAGCAAGTTGTTGAGTTATTTTTGCATTTGATTTTTATCCTTCATAAGTTTGTTCTGAGAAGATGCTTTCAAATATTGAGCTTGTCAAATAATGAGCACTAGCCTTACAAAAAGAGATCTATTACTGAAAGGTTGTATTATTTGAAGTTTTTATGAATTAATCTTGCTGGATTAAACTATGGATTGGATTGGTTACGACTCCGTAACCGGAACTGTGCACATTACCCACCACTGATTATTAATTATTAGCCTAATTAAATGTAAAACATATTACACTTTCTAACTTAAATAACTAATTTGTGTTTCAGCTACACTCAAAATTCGACAAGCTAAAAAGGGACCACACAGAGGAAAAGAAACGTCTCGAAGAACTTCGCAAGAAAATCGAAGAAGACGCCATTGAGTTCAACAGAAGGAAGCAGCAATCCTTGCAGAGCCATCACACTCTCACTCTGGGAAAGAGTAAGAAGAAGTAAGAGAAAACAAGAGTTTTACGCTGCAGGCATAGGCTTTTAATTAAAATTTTATTTATGGTTCAAGAACAAAAAACGCAATGTATCTCAAGTTTTAAGTTACTTTTTTTTCTGAATATTTAAAAAAAGAACAGTAAGTTTAAAAGCATTAAGATCTACAATATAATGCCTGTGGCTGTTCATTATATTTTATTGCCTTATGAGACTTCCGCTGATATATCTTTTTTATACTAAAATCTCTGAAATAAAAGGTTATTGTATTGGTTTAGGCACTTTTCTAATAATGAATGGAAGTCAGTCCTAAAATAAAACGTCAGCTAATTCCACCGACAATTTAGTGTTGCCATTTTTATGTAAAGTTATATGAATATTAACAAAATTTAATTTTTATCAGTCTCATCTCAACATACTTAAGTTTATATTTTTAACTACCTATTTATCTTATTAGCTTAAGTTGACATTTTTTTATTGGAAATTTAATATTAAGCGTAAGTTAATTTTAGGTTCATTGGCCAAATGTATTTTTGATCTGGTCATTTATGATTATTATACCTACCAAAACCATGATGTATTAAAACTACGTATGTATTAGATTTTATGTATTTTGTATGGAATCTTTGAACATTGTGTCTGTTTTAAATAAAATACGATTATTTAAGTGAAGTATCAGTAACAACGCACAGCCGTTTAATCATGTATCGATATTTTAAATGCGTGTATCATTATCTCTACAAGTAAAGTAGAAGAGGTTAATATAATATTTTATATAAAAATAAAACAACAGTTATGTTTTAAATAGTTTATTGTGCTTGCAAGGTGACTCGTTCTTCAAGATATTACACATTTTACGTAATACAGTTTTATGTAAACATTTAGGAGTCTTAAAATACCTTGCAATTTGCTTAAAGTACCTTAATTATACATTCTATTAGACACTAGATAACCTAAATTCTAAAATGCTTATAGCAGGCAGTAGACCTGTGGTTTAAAGCAATTTGTAGTAAATTTCTCGTACACAAATAATTGTGTTTTACGTAAAGCTTATAGAATTTTGAATACAATATTCGTCTCTCTATTAATTTATAATTTCAACTAAATTGAAACATTATAGAGAGTAGATTCGTTTCCAAATTTCGAAATCTTGCATTTATTTCACCATTCCTTGTGTTTTTAATGAATTTATTGTATAATCCTATTTCATACGTGATTATTTTGTATGTTTAAATACCTAAAAGAGGTATGTAATAAATTTTGATTTTTATATTGAAACAGATCTTTTATTTTTACCCAAGTAAAAAGTAAAATTATTACATTAATCGATTTATCAATTGTCAGATAAAGTTTTCTAATGAATAAAATATTTACACGAAACCTTAAAACTCGCCTCTAGTTTATTTTCATCCTATGTCATTGTCATACAATTACATAAAGTCTTGATACATCATTATTCCGCTGAGATTATATTCCAACTAATATAAATTAATAATAATAACTTTAGATATACTATAGTAGATAACATTATAGTAGATTACTATAATGTTATTCTGCAAATGTCGCCTTTTAGTTACTCAGTGAGAGGGCCTTGGCTATAACCTAAAAAATATTTCTTCACTCGCGAGCAACCAAATGGACTCACCACAGAAGCAACCACATCACAACGTTTATTTAAAACAAAACAGTATTTGCAGTATTTATGCATCGTCTGAAAGTTCAATACATTAACTATGAATTATACCCGGCGCGGCGTACCTTGATCCCTATGACACTGACAGTAATTTCCACAACACAACCTTGTAGTGCCGTCACCGATATATTAGAATCGTATTGGAGGCTTCTAAAAATGGCATTTATTTATTTTACGTAGCTATATTCCAATAAAATGATATTTCGTCTTTGAAAAGAAAAACCGACCTCGTTTTGGCCGTTGAAAAACCGTGGCTCATGAGAGGATCATGCCCGGTGTAACAAGTCGCGTGTTACTCAACAGTTCCTGGCCGATGTGGGAATACAAACTATGGACTGGCCTGCGTTCAGGCCGGACCTAAGTCCTATTCAGCACTTGTGAGATGCGGTTAAGAAGAAAAGGTTCTAGGTCTAGGAAATCTAGCCTCTACGACAGTTGAACAGCTGAAGGCAGCGTTACTGGAAGAGTACAACACTATTCCTCAAGAGATGGTAAAGTAGCTAATACGCTCACTGAATGTTAATTGTTTCACGGAAATGGGTACATTTATATTTATTTATCTATTTTTTTTATTTATTTACACTTCAGTTTTTACAGGTAAAGTAAAAGAAAAAAGAACACTTACACTAATCATAAAAACTTGGCGGTCTTATCGCTGAGGAGCGATTTCTACCAGACAACCATTTATATTGGTGCATACGCGTTGAATCGATTTGGTTGCTCGCGAGTGATCCAGGCCAAGATCACCATTGGCCCAGTTTAAGCGCAACATTCCAACCAGGCGCTGTCGCAGACGGAAATGGGGGGTCACAAAAAAAATAAAAATTTTACATATAATTTTTTGCGGTGGTCATGTCTATTACAAACGACGCTAGGAAGGTTTTAAGTAGCAGTAGGTACCTACTACGTAAAGGGTCGATAGAATTTTTTATGACCCAGTTCGTACCTTTACAACCTTTCTCTTTTTTGAGGTGCTCCTACAATAACTACGAATCTTTTGATTAGTAACCTAATTAGAATAAGCCTAGCTTCAAATAGTCGTTCAAAAAACTTTACTCTCGTAGTGCAAAAATGTGGTAAAAAAATGTTTAATTTGATAATTCTACTAAAGTTCTACATTCTATAGAAGATAGGAACTTGGTTTAGCAAAAAAAAAAATACACCCGTGATGTACCAAAACGTAATTCATGAACTATTAACAAATGGTGTACCTATATATTTTTTTTTAAGTTTTCAATTTTTTACACTATTGTATGGCATACAATAAAGTGTAAATAAATAAATGGTGACACTTCATCATGCTGGATGTACCTAGTGCGTTAGCTACCATAGAAATACTTAGTTGTACTGCGCAGGACCGTCATTTCTCGGATTTCGATCGGATAAGAATGGGATGTATTGCGTATCCGCTCTAACACGCTAAATTTTATAGTTGATTTAAGCCATTGTCTTCATTTTGGCTCGAACGAAATAGCCACCTTTCCAAAAAAAAAAAAAAATTCGAAAAGTTTTGTTCATCTTAGGAATTTCACAAAACACTTGATGAAGTCAGTCATCACATACTTCGGCTTTAACTAGTTGTTGATAGTTGTTAAATAAGGTATTACAGTTGACCAAGAGACAAAAAAAGCCGACGGAAAAAAACTCTTGGCACTCTTTTTCAGTCAGAATTATCAAATTAATACAAAGCACCAGCCATCACCCCCCTCAACCATATTTTAGGGAAGAGGGTGACCCGATACCCGCCGCTACCACTAGCCATGCCCCCTGAGGGAGCATGACGTTCTTGCTGTTATCTTGACAAGAAAATAAGTGAGTGGGACAGTCACCAGTACGTCATATATATACTGCACAGCCAAGCCGTAAACAAAATTATTAAGTAACTAGCTGTGCCCGCGGCTCCGCTCGCGATAATTTCGGGATAAAAAGTATCCTACGTTACTTCTAGTACCTCTGATGATTCGTCGAGTAGTTTTTGCGTGAAAGCTGAACAAATATCCACGCTTTCACATTTATAATATTAGTAAGGATAAGGATTGACATTATATAATATTTGACAATTAATTGTTTAGATCACTTTCACATGAGGCTTAAGTATCTATGGAACGCGTTGAAATATATACGTTGACCGCCTTTGAGATGATCAAAGATCCAGATGGGTCACAGGTGGATGGATATCTTTCGTAAATGTTAAAACTTAAGATCCGCCACACAGCTTCTGAATAGCTGATATATCTGCCTAACTGAAATCTAGTAACTTCATCATGTTCATTTCTCAACGCAAACTATTTAAATACCTTACACTTAAAATCTAAGTGCCTGTTTAAACTAAAATATCCTAATAGAATTATACCCAGAAATACCTATGTACAACTTACAACAGAAAAAGAAATGAAAATAAAGCTGAAACGTCTATGCAATGATATCTACCTATAAGTACCTACTTCACTCAAAAATAAATACCTATAACTACTATAATTAATAAAAGTACCTACGCTTTTACCTACACAAAACAAAAAAAAAACTGAACATAAATTAGCCAAAATTTGGAATTTGACCGAATATTTAAGCACTACCAAAATAACTAATACCTATTTAATAAAATAACAACAAAAGAAATTAAAATAAACTATTTAAAGACTAAAAGTCGCGCTGATAAACGCTGAAACGCCTGTGCAATGCTATCTACCTATACCAATTTCACTTAAAAATAAATACCTATAACTACAATTAATAATAAAAGTAACTACGCTTTTACCTAAAAAATACAAAAAAAAAACTGAACATAAATTAGCCAAAATTTGGAATTTGACCGAATATTTAAACACTAATACCTATTTTATAAAATAACAACAAAAGAAATTCAAATAAACTATTTAAAGACTAAAAGTCGCACTGATAAGCTCGGTTTACAATATCAATTATTGTCTGTCAATAAAGTCGAACGCTCTGAACGCATCAACAGCCAAATATTGAAGCGTTTTTATACCCTACCGCCGCGCCGCAAGCAGCGTCCAGCGCGGCAACCGTTACGCAAAAATAATCCTTATAGCATGATTCAGTATTCACGTGCGATGGCTTATTAGCGTATTTCATGTATAAGTTTGGTGTTTCTATACCGATTTCTATGTTTTTTTTTATTGAATAGGTAATAATGTTTTTTTTTTTTAAATTAGGGATGAGTGTGAGTATTATAAACGTAAGAGTAAACAAATATAATCAGAAAGCTCCGAACTGCTAAGCTATCGGGATTTACACGTGTTATTGTGAGTCAACCATAAAATATAGACATACCTATACTGTTGTGGGATATTTTTTATATAATTTTATGTAGAATATTTCCGTCATACATGATTTCTATGTAGCTTTAACCATTAAGGCTGCACACGCGACGGAAGCTTAAAAAATTAAGTAACTTCTCCCGTTTTTCCAACATTTCCCTTCACTGCTCTGCTCCTATTGATTGTAGCGTGATAATAAGTATACTATAACCTGCCCAGGAGTATGAAGAATAATTTTAGCAAGTTTCGTTAAAATCCGTAGAGCAGTTTTTGTTTCTATAAGGAACATACAGACAGACAGACAGACAAAAATTTTACTGATTGCATTTTTGGCATCAGTATCGATCACTAATCACCCACTGATAGTTATTTTGAAAATATATTTCATGTACAGAATTAACCTCTCTACAGATTTATTATAAGTATAAGTATAGATAGATAGATAGATATAGATATAGAAGATTAGAAACTTTTAGAAATATCCTGTTGTGCTTAATCCCATGCCTTTTTATCATCTAAGTAATCTTTAGTTTTATAATAAGCTTTTCGAGATAGAGTGTTTTTAATGATGGATTTAAATTTATTGAATGGCAGGGATTGAATTGACTTCGGAATTTTGTTATATAGGGTCGACTGACGATAGATTAGTGTGGTAACACCCTGAGACTACACTGAAGGTTTATCATTTAGGGATATTTTCATAATATAAGTATTCTAGAAAAGTTCTAGAACCCAGCGTACAACGGTAAGTCGAAACTTTCATCGCCAAAAACACGTTGTGCCGAAAATAAAAAAAATCTCGCCTCGCAGCAGGTGTTTCTATTAAATCTAACTAACAGCTTTGTCTATATCAGAGATATAAAAACAAAAACTATATATATTTTCGGCGAAAAGAAACTTACAACTTAACGTTGTTGTGCGCTCTCTGAGACCATATTACCTACGTAAGTAACCCAACACCCATATAACTTTCGATACAGCGAATATGGAACTTATAGGTAGAGCTTGTAAGTAAAATACCCGCCAAACTGCGTGTGGCCAAGGCCCAAAGTTTGTGAACCGTTAGCTTGTTACATTTTGCAGACTTCTTGGGTATCACGATACTTATGTTGGCTTCCTTGGAATAACAGTTTAGTTGGACAGCACGTTTCACACTAAAGAAACGCATAATGGCTTAGGAATCTCGTAGCACATGGGTTTGTATAGCTTGTGGTAGTACGTGTAGCGGCGGCGATGAGGCGTCACCGAGACTCGAACCGGCACCGGCACAGGCTTGGCGCTGAGCAATGACTTGTTGCACTGTGAACGGTAACAATTTCATTAGAAAACTTAATTTAATGTTTTGATTCATCCGTGAAATCATTACCAAATTACGTTAAAGCTTGGCCAACTTTTTAATAAGTAGTGTTTGGTGATGGGGTAAACGTGTTTGCCTCTGACGCCAGAGGTTGCGGGTTCGATTCCCGCACGGAACAGGAAAAAAATGTTCCGCATCTAGGCTTTTATCTATGCATATATTTATTTTCTATTCTGGGTTCCCCCCTAGTTCACTACATGGTATCTCATACATAATACAAAGTTTGCTTACTTTGAGGCCATGTAGTCGGTGTGATTGTCTAGGGATTTTATTTATTATTTATACTTAAATGTGATCATGATGGGAAGATTTTGCAAGCTCTTCTTTAAAGCATTAATTTTAACCAGATTCATCGCGTATACATAATGAGTGCTTCTTCAGGGTTGAGTGCAATCGCGGCTGCGCCTCGCCTGGCACAGCCATAAGAGTCCGAAAAGCAGCATAATAAACAACCTATCTTTTCTCTGTTAGTGATCATATGGTTGAAAATCGAGCAAATGACCTGAGTCAAAATGCGGCCCCTTGTAAAAAAACATCATATGAACAAGCGGTCATTGTGTTTAGATCCTTTAGCTGGTTGGTAGACGTACCATAGATAATCGTGGCGCAGTGGTTACTGTGCATACCTATCATTCGTTAGAGCAAGTTGAACAACACGGTCGGTACGAGGCTGGGTGACCACTGACCGCCAATAATGTCCCACGACAACTTCCGTACCTCGGGGGGCACGTTAAGCAGTCGGTGCTAGATATGAGTGTGCAGTAGTCGTTGGGGCATGTCAAGCTATTCGACGTCCAGAAAGTTCGAACATCCACTGGACAGTGGGCCAGCTTGGTGTTTCATGGCCTAAGAAGAAAGACTCATGGGCCTGCAGTGTGCTTATAAAAGGGTTATTATGATGAGACATACCTGCTTAAGACATTCTAAAAATATAACTGTTATGATGCACATGACTTGATTTAGCCAAGTAGGTTCTAGCATAGCCCTACCCTTCCTGGGTGAATGAAATCCCTCCCGTTTGGTTGTAGAACACTTTCAGGGGTACCCTTCCTATAAAGTCTGCCGCCAAATGTCACCGCTACAGCCGCGATATGTCCCGGCAATGTTAGGAAGATCCCGTCTTAGCCCGTGTGTTGTCACCTACAACTTCGTATAAGTATCGTATTGGTATGTTCGTATTCCATAATTTCGGCACTGTCGGCGTGTTTTACCCTCGTGTCTATAAATCGGCTTGAACTTATTAAGATTTATCTTTGAGTCAGAAAAAGCTGGAAAGTACTTATGCACTAATTTACCTTTTCCGAACATATTTACTTATGTTCATATAGTAAATGTAAACCAATCACATAAAACTAATCTGTTTCTCAAATCTGTCTCTTATTGCAAGCACAAGTAGTATTATAATACACCACTTTTGGTATACACGGAAACTAAAGAGCTGAATAAGACAGTTCTATAATGGTGTTGACAGCGCTGTAAAATCCAATATATGTAACTCTTATTTGGTCAGAAATTATTCAGCCTATGGTTCTAATTTGGTTCACATTTCTCCATAAGAGTATTATAGTAGCACTATAATGGAATTATTATAGGCCACCAGGCTATTTTTCAGCTGCTTACCAGAATACGTGTGTCCTGTTATACAGACTAAGCACTACGATTGGGTGACTGCTAGTCTTAAAAAACGCTTATGGTTCCGCATTATCCTTTGACAATTTGTATAATCTACAAAAACCTATTTAATTTTTATAGTAGGTATAATGCTGGCCGACACATTAAATTCATTCAGTGTAGGCATATGTATAATGGCGAGTGAGGTTTTGTGTTAAGTCGTAACTTGTAGTAGGTACCTACCTACACTATTTTAATGTATAGCATGTGAAAACATTTGGGAACGAAAGCTCACTGTAAATGTTTATATGGTTTTATAACATATTTTTCACGGCACACCGAATTATTTCGTTTTTAATTAGAAATATTGTGAAAATAGTATAACGACAATGTCTATATAAAAATATTTTTGTCTGAAATATGTTAAATTTGACTAAGTTGTAGTTATATTCAAAAAAGTGTATATTTCATGCGTACTTTAAAGCAAAATATCATTAGTAAAACATACATCAAAAATAAAATATTATTTATGATATCAATTTAGATTATAATAAAATGGCGATTTCATCAGCCAATTCCACTTTAATGTTTGTGGCACTGAGTTCAAGTGAGCCAATACACCAGTGCGATCACAGAACTTTATCGAATCGTTTGTTAACGAATGTTCGTATAGTATGGAGACGGTTTTTAAGAAAAAATTGGAATCTATCCATTGCCGCACGGCCAGCTTAAATAAATGTGTGCCTTGTTAATTTTGAATGTTTGTAAACATGTTGTACTCATAAATATCTGTAGAATAAAAAATTACAATGTTACTCAAAACTTGCAACCGACTCCATACTATACGAGCATTCGTAAACATTCGTTAACTTACGATTCGATAAAGATCTGTGATCGCACTGCAGGGTTGTTTTTTGGTCACCAGCCAAATTTAAATATTAGTTTCTTTGATACGATATAAACGTACCTGCATATTTATTTTAGCGTCGCGTAGTACAAAGTAGAAATATGGAACGTTTTTGAAAATAGTCGCTGTTGATGAACATAGCTATTACGACGCGGCATTTCATTGTTAAAAGTACGACGTAGTACTACGAGATGTTTTGTAGTAGCGCGTAGTCGACTTTATTTTAATGGTAATTTAGAGTGACCATGCTTAGCTTAACCTCCTAAGGCCCCGCGTACATTATAATGTACATATTTGAAGTAGTGCTTCAGACCCAGCTTAATATGGTGTAAGAAGGACTAAGCGCCCATTGTACATTATAGTGTACAATATGTTTTTATGTGCTTCAGGCCCAAGCAATTATTCTTATTTTTTTTTTAGAAAAATATGTCCCTGTCTTTTTTAAATATTTTTTAGATGATTTATGATCAAAATAGGGACCAGGCGGCAAATTTGAGTGCGATAGATTATGTTCCTTTAAATGTACAATGGGCGTTTATATAATGAAATATCTTGGGGAAGGCAGAAAATTGAAATTTATATTTTTACAGATTTTCTTTATATTTATTCACTGAGTTATTGTCGAAATTTTCATCATTACAAACAATAACTTGAAGAATTCCTCTTCCTTGAGATTTCAGCTCTTTGTCGTCCGTTAACATATCTCGAATATCAGCCGGTATTCTGTTCTTCATTAGAGTTCCTCGGCTTTCAAGTGCATCTACCAACTTTTCTGACGTAAAATAACGGTCATCATAAAATGACCAGGAACTAGACCATCAGCCAGGTTGAGTACAGCTTCTACGGCAAGTCCAAAGGAGCTATCGTCATAATTATATTATTTTACAGTCCAATTACTAGCTGGCACCGATCCACCTGAAGATGGGCCATCTTCGCTTTCTCCTTCTGCTTCTTCTTGTCCTATCCTTTCTCCTGTACTCCTTCCTCTTCCCGTATTTAACCCTCTCTGTCTGCTTCTTCCTTGTCCCTGCCTTGTTCTCCGAGTGCCTCTTCCACGCCCATAACCACGTCTTGAATTAACTATAAAGGGTTCTCCTTCGCTTGCAGAGCTGTCGTTATTATTTTCAATATTAACGGTCAGCGACCTCCGCGCTGGAACATACTCTGGATCCCCTAAGTCTTGATCCGAAGGAACAAAGTCATCAATATCACATTCATTAAGACAATCTATGATCTCTCCTTCTATAAGATCTACCACAAAAAAATATTATTTTCTCACTCAGAAACGCTCAACGTACATTAAAATGCACATATTTATATTAAGGAAAATTACTAAACAACTACTCGTGTTTACTTAAAAAGAATAACAGATTGCATTAAATTACTAAAAACTCTTTAAATCAAGCTAGAATTTAATAAGAATCTACTCAAGATTAACTTGAAAATAATTGGTTAAACTTACGTCTTCTGCTCGTGTTCGCCATTTTCAACCTTTGTGCAATATTTTGACACATATTCTATGGTCTAGGTACCGCTGACATTGGTTTATATAATCTACCAATCAGTATGGAGCATATCTGAATATGGCGGTAGGCGGCAATTCATCAACAATTTTAATTATTCAATAAAATATAATTTGTTCACTGTAATGAACATTGGGCGTTTACCTTATCTTCGAACAATATTCACTGGGTCTGAAGCATTATTTGTATGGTGTACATTAAAATGAACATTGGGCTTTTACCTGACAAGATGTTTTTTAATGCTGGGCCTTAGGAGGTTAACATGTTAGCGGATATAATAATTTGCTTGTAAAAAATAAATACTTTTTTTTGCAAAAATCGTTTCTATAAATGATACTTATTGTGTAAAAAAATTTTGGCCGATGACCACAAATCAACCCTGTATACTGCAGGCAGCCTTATGTTAGTTTTATTGTTTCCTCTCACCACTAAAGCCATAATATGTCAACTGCTTTAATTTATTACATTTTGTTAATATTTATTTTGTAGTTTTAAGAATCCTGAGCAAAACATCAAACACTAAAAATAAAATGCTGTCTGAAAAAGGTATACCTACTGAGACTAAAGCAATATAGTGGTATTTCTGTAGCCAATATAACAGCCAAATGCTGTATTTCTAAGTTAGATGAGGATTTCGAAATACTTTTGGTGTTCACGTGTGCTAATGAAACACATTTGAGCAGCTTCGAAAAATAGGATAATAACAGAGTTAGGGTGAACCAATATGGAACTTTTTGCGTTTATTCGCTCTAAGTGTACACCAATCTAAAACTGTAGTTGTTCACAGTGACTATTTTAATATGCTAGCATTAGAGTGGATAATTTGTACGCCTTTATTCAGCATTTATCATATTTTACTGCCACTAAAATACTCATATGAAACCAATCCGATAAGGGCTGTAAGTAGGCTTTTTTAGAAACTACTGTAACTCTGATCCCGTAACAACAGTATCCGTTCCTACTTCTATGATGCTCTTATACAGACCATAGCGTAATTCGGAACTAAGTTCTCGGTTGAAACATTCTGTTTATTAATTCCCCAAGTTCAAAGTTATACTAAATGTGATATATAATGCTACTTGTGCTTGTTGGGATATTGTCCTTTGAAGATTAGGTACCCGAGGTTCCAAATAACACTTCATCGAAGGCACTGTGGTCCGGCAATGTGTGCAGCTTCAGTGTCACATAAGACATTAGGAAAGATTGAGGAAAAACGAAATCTGTCCCACAAGGAAAACTATATGCTACACTAACTAATTATTAAGCTTCATAGTAAGCGTTATTACTGTGTATTGTAGTGTTGATGTGAAGAGAAATAAATTTGTAAATAAGTCTTTTTACATTTGTCTACAGGCTAGACTGTGAATGACACGTCGAGATAGGATTTACGATGTCAAACTTCTTTTCTATGAGGTCCATAGCCCAACAGTTGACATGCAACTACGGCAAACAAAAAACGAAATCAGCATATTCTTTCAAATAGGTATTTAACTATTCAATGGCTGTGAAATCTACTTAGTAGAATCGGTTCTATGTGGGTAGGGAAGTTGTTACAATGCAAGGTGTTTCGCGCAGGTGTTTTAGGTACCTACTTAAAAAAACCTGCGCCAAGCGTCTCGCAAAGGTGCGTACAAATTGCCAGTAATGCAACTAGTGATGTAACATTCTGCGCACATTGCGTATTTGGACATGTTGTGCGCAGAATGTTACATTACAAGTTCCATTACAGCAATGTGTACGCACCATAACAACTTCAGAGAGGACTAGATGTTTGGCGCGATCTCTACCTACACAAATCAAAGAAAGTTTGGGATCACTAGCAAAAGAAGGGATATTTTAAAATTTTACTTTTTAAAGTAATTTTGATGACGTAACATTTTTTTGTATAAAAAAAATAAAATTTTTGAAATAAAAAAATACCTATGTTATTATTTTATTTTTTATAAACAAAACTTAATGCAATTTCGGATAGTAAACAATTGAAGGAAAAAGAGGATTTAACTAAATATTTTCAACATTTATTATGAAATTGATTTTAGGTATGTAGTACAAGATGCCTCCTCCCCTGGCTCGAACACATGCGGCAATCCTTCTTGGCATGCTGAGAATTAAATAAGCCAGCATTTTTTGCGGTAACCTGTACCATTCTTGAATAACGGCTTCTCTGATCTCTGGCACTGTCTGAGGAGATGGGTGACGGTTCCAAACAGCTCGCTTGACAGCATCCCACGCGTGCTAACGGGTTTAAGTCAAGCGAGCCGGCACCCCAGTCTAACCTGGTAATATAGCATTCACGTAGAGCAGAGTTGATTCGTTGAGCTCGATGTGCGGGTGCATTGGCGTCAACCATTGCGAATTGAGGGCCGTGGTTTATTCTAAGTGACCTGACAATTCCATCAATAGCCATGGTTTGGTACAAAGCTGTAGTCATTGAGCCACGATACGGGATCAACGGCGTTCTAGCACCAGTCATTATACCGCCTCAAAAGGATACCGATTTCCCGCCTTGTTGAACGGTTCCAGTGGCAGTTCTTTGTCTTTCAGCGTCCCCACGTCTGCTCCAGACACGAAGACGTCGGTTGTCTGGATAAGTACTAATTCTGGACTCGTCAACGAAGAGACAATTCCGCCAAATCTTTTCCTCGTCGTTTTCTTCACTTTGGCGGATTCTAGCCCACTGCAATCTGCGTCGCTGTCGTTTCTGTGAGTTCAGGGATGCTCACCAGAATCTCCTCGCTCGTAAGCAATCCTGGTGTAAACAATTTCTGATTTCTGAGTAAGTACTAATTTGTAGTCCAGTGGCAGCCCGTAACTCAGCTTTTAGTGGCATTGACTGTTGGGTCTAGGGCAGTCAGCAATCTGATGTAACGCTTTTAAGCAGCAGTAAGAACAGTTGGCCGATCATTACGAGGTCGATCAGCAGAGTTCGAGACACAGAATTGGGATGCAGTCTGCGTGCTTTTTCTTGCGTAGAATATCCTTCTGGCCTCAATATAAGAATTCTTGCTCGTAAAACTTCTGATAATCTCCTCAACATCTTTTTGAATAAACTCCTCAACTTCTTCAAAAAGTCAGGAAAAACGCTTGAATCAAGTTAGTCAGCTTTCTGAATTAGTGTAAACAAAGATTTAATCTGTTTTTACACAGAAAAGCAATTGATATTTTAAATTCGTTTGTTAACAAAAGATTTGACTTTTTAATGAAGAATCTTGGAAAACAAAGAAAAAACATTTTATTCTAAGGTAATAAAAACGAGGTCATATTATCAAAGTGATCTCAAACTTTTTTTGATGTGTGTACGTAGAATCGATTTTAGTCCTATGTACTCATGTAAAAGTAAGCGTCGTAAGTTTTCTTTATGTTTTTTACAATACTACACAATTTGTGAAATACACTATATAAGATGAAGTAACATGATTCGGCATAACTACCTGAATACGGTGGTGCTCAGCTATACTCCAAAAGTGCTAAGAAGCGCTACTGTTATTGCAGTAATCTTAGTATGCGAAGATTTAGTGTTTGATTTTTAAAAAGGGATCTTTTTATTAGAATTCTGATCCTGCTTAGGATTTTTCAGTTGAACAACTTTAAAACGGTTTCTATTAGAGATTTTACTTTAAGCATTTTATAAAATGCGTAATCGAGCAACAAGAGTTTGGGCTTAAACGATCTTAAATCTAATATTTTTACGTAAATACCAATACTAACATAATTTTATTTTTTGAATTATATTGTATCTAAAGTTAATTAATAGGGCAAGATCTCTTAATCAGCGTCTCTTAATGAGTGTAAGTGAAACCATTATATTTTAATTAAAGTCTTTATTGATCACTTGTTACATAACATTACAAAATTGTTGGCACAAATTCGAAGACTGCGTTTAGAAATAATGGCAGTTCAGTAAATATTAAAATGAGGTTTTGTTATGCACCTTTAAATGACAGTGTGAAATGTGTAAAAATATCTTATCGATTGATTAACTCTATATGCATATTAAAATGTATTAACCTATGGCTAGTGCTCGTACTTTCTAGATGCTGTGCAAAAATATTTGCTATATTTATGAAAATAGAGGATTATCATGTCATCGATAACAATATTTGTACCGTGAGGTGATTGCAATGCCAGGCCACTGTCGTTAATCTACGTTATAACCTACTATAGTCAAAGATACATGATAATCAAATGGTAAGAATGCATGATCAATCCGTATACATATCAAAAGTTTAACATAAAAGTAAAAATGGGAAATCGGATCAAATAAACAAACAAAATCATAATAAACACAATCCAAATTTTATTGTCAAATGAAAATTAAAATAAAATGTAAATATGGCGAATTATTTTATCATAATTGAATGCACATACTTAAACAAATAAAAAATAATCAGATTCTTTACAAGTTGAAATAATTATTCTTAATCAATAAATTAAACTAACGATATTCTAAAACAAATTATGACTAGTCACCCGATTTTGTGGAGTGTTCTGACGTTTCTATGCTACGGATGATAGATGAGATTGCTCTTACGAGAGATCTAAATAACGCTTAACAACTACTAAACTCAAGCTTAATTGAACTTCGAATGTCACTTAACTAAACCGTGAACTCTCGAACTTAACCATAGCCAGGAGTCAAAGCGTGGTGCACTTCCGACAAAGAAAAAACTCTGTTTCGAAACGGCCAATGAGGATCGTTCGAGTTTGACTTCGTCAAATTCAAGCGATCTAATAGGACTGTTATGACCTTTTTCTACTTTGGTACTATCTTTGGCGGAAAAGCACCGGGAAGAATTTATCTCGGGGGAACTTCGCGTGGTGGGGGACTTCTGTATTTCGCTTTAATGTGTAGGAAGGGTCGTTTCGTGGAGTGGTCGTCTGCGATCGTTGCGGCCAGAGAGAGACGGATGCTCTCCTCGATCGCTGCCTGCGTTAAAGCGCCAGAAGCCGACAAGGACACACTTTTGTGCAAAGGCTTCGCGTAATCCACGGGCGTCGCGAGGCTCATGCTCCTCGTCTTCTTTGCGTAGCCATTAGCGAAAGTTTTCTTCGGTTCGACGGGCGTGTTAGCGAGACTTTGGCTGCGTGCAACTTTAAGCGGCGTGGTCGGAGTGGAAGCGGCGCTGACGCTTCTACTTTTCTGCTGATTGAGCCGGTCGGTGCCGCAGAACTTTTTATCGGTCGGCGTCGTGGCGAGACTCATCGATCGCGATTTTTTTGGCGTAGTAGTCGGCGTGAGCGACTTGCGGTGCTCGGTCGTTGGCGTGAGCGACTTGCGGTGGTCAGTTGTGGGCGTGAGCGACTTGCGGGGTTCGCTTGTGGGCGTGCGGGGTTTCGTGTTAGGTGCGGAAAGCTTTCTAGTCATCGGCCGCGGTTCCTGATGAAGCTGCAGGGAGAGGCTACTGCGGGAGGGTTTGTAGGGCGTCGAGGTTTTGACGGGTTTAATTTTGTCTACGGGGGAAGTTTTTCCGCTGAGTGACTTATCTGGAGTGATTTTTCCAGTGGAAGCCTTCCTAGCGACAGGGGAGACTTTTCCGGTAGGTTTTTTGTCTATCGGAGATACGTTTCGGGATGTTTTGTTGGGGGCGATAGGGGATATTTTGCCGCTGAGACTGGAAGCTTTGCTGTCGACCGGGCTGACGGTCCTGGATTTGAGGGAGGTGAGGCTGCCGGCGGCGGAGGGTGGGTCGGAGTGGGCGCTGCCGGAGCGGGGTGGGGGTGGGGGCGGGGGCGCGGTGGGCACGGGCAGCAGCTGCTTGCGGCCGCGCGCCACGAGGCGCACCTGGCAGGGCTCGTGCCGCGACAGGAAGTGCTCCAGCGTGTCCCAGCCGCCGCCCACGCGCACCATCATGTGGCGCCCCTTCAGAAGCTGCAACGAACAATTTTAATAAACAAAACAATAGAAAATTATAAACTTAGTATTATTGTTCTTTTTTTGCCGTCGAACTTATCAGTCACAGTCAAAGTTAAATAAAATCCCCGAATATGTCGTCAAAGTAAGCAAAGCTTGTTTAATGAGATGCCATGGATTGAAAACGGGAACCTAGAATATAAAATACATAGGATATAGATCGACGCCCGGACTTGAAACATTTTTTTTCTTGTTCCGTGCGAAAATCGGACCCGCAACCATTGGCATCTGAGGCACCTAGGTTTACCCCATCGCCAATATTGTCGTCAAAAGATGTGGCTTCACTAATACTCTCGGTGACTGTAACAATCATCCGTAAAGGATATTCTCACGGATGTAAGCCTGCGCAAGGTCAGCATAGAGTAGCCCTACCACTCCTGGATAAATATGTCGTTAAAGACGACAAATCTGATTGATAGGGATTTCTTCAGGGTACGTCCGGCTAGCGACCATCCGTCATAAAATCTATCGCCTAATATCATCGCTTTCACAGTGATTTGTTCCGGCAATATTTTATGTAGAACCACTTCCTTCTTAAACTCGCTGTCATCATCGGCCTCATCTTCACTTACCATCAGGTGAAATTTAAATCAAACGCCGGTTTAGTCACCAATATTTTTTAGTGGCCAATAATGATGATTTCTTGGTAAATCTGCGTGTTTGTGACTCTCCCGTTGGAGAGTCCTAACAGTGTCTCTCCAACGGTGCTGTGTTATTGTCGGCCACTGACCCGAATGAAGACGTTCCTGCCGGCGATGTGGTAGCGGCCCTCGCCCAGCTTCTTGACCGTCAGCAGGCGGCGGCACGGGCCCGCGCCGCACGCGCAGCCGCGCGCCAGCAGCCGCGACACTTGCTGCACCTGACCGATAACATTAGGAATTAAACAATTTTATAATAAGGGATTTACCAGACAGCATAGAATTGATCAAAAGTGTATAGGGTGCTAAAAGGATAAGTGGAGGATATCGCTAACTTGAAACTTAAGAGAACATCATCTAACTAAACAATACTTTTTTCATTTCTATATTAAAGAAACAACTGAAGTTGTATCCTGCATATTTGTTTGCAAAATTGAAATTCCCCCAGTCAAACACACTGCGCAACTACGATCCTAGACCGTCACGGCATCCTCTGAGTATGCAACACCACAAAACCGAAGCATTTGCTGGGAGTTTTCGTTACAGTGCGGCAAAGTGTTGGAACAACATTCCACCACCAATAAGACAGTTACAATCCAAGCTCAACTTTAAAAACAAACTAAAATTACTGCTTTTAGAGATACAAAAACAAAATATTCCAAATAACTTTGCCCGTACGTAACGTAACTGATAAGCACTATTATTTTTGTCATTGTTTGATTTTATAATATATGACATTTAATAATTTGACTATATTTGACATTATTTATTTTCTTTTTTGTAATCTGTTTAATTTTTATTGTAATTCTTTTTATGAATAAATTCAATCCATGTTTATTTATTTATTTGTGACACATTCTAATCCTAATTTTTGAATATTATTAATGCTCGCTTTTTTATCAAATTACTGTTTTTAATTGTAACAATTTTTAATATTTCAATTTTATTTATACATTTTAAAATAGGTAGTATTAATTGCACATCATATAAAGGTTTATTTTAATTTTTAATTAACATAAATAACGCTCCCCTGTTCCCAAGCTGTAGCAGAATATCAGCGCTTTGCTCTCTGAGCAAAACTGACGCTGAGCTACGGCTTATTGCACTGCTACAACACACATTTTTTTTTATGAATGTATTTCTTTTTATTTCTTTTTTTAAATTGTGTTTAATTGTATTTTCATTTTTAATTCCATTATATTGTAATATGTGTGCCTGTAGTTGTCAATAAATGAATTATCTATCTATCTTATCTATCTATCTATCTAAGTTATAAAAGAATTAAATATTTCAATAACAAGCTCAGGCACAAGCCCCCATACACTACAGCTGCCATATAGTCTCTTGACAGGATTTTATGATTAGTAACTTCTTCTGAGAAGATCTTCAATCATTAATTCATGTGGTAGGATTAATGTGACGCCTGAGCAAAGACTTAATATAGCTAATGATCCTGTTTTATTGCCTGTCTAACAGTTTATGCTTTTGTAGATGATATTCCAATGCTATTGAGATAGTTACACTTTAAACGCCAAGCTATAAAAGCTAACCCAAACTTAAACTCCATATTTAGATACTCGTGTTTATAGATTTTTTAAAATTCTCTATCGCGAATTGACAAATAATATGGGCCTAAGATAAGTATAGGCCTAAGAGTGGAGATATATATATGTAGTAGTCGCTAGTTACCCGCTTGTCGAGCTCGTTGGTGGGTTTGAGCGGCACGTCGGAGTCGGTGCTGGCGGTGCCCTCCGAGCGCGTGCTCTCCGCGTCCGTGTTGTCCGCGCCCGGCAGGCCGTCTGTTGACCGACCAATCACTTAGTTAATACCGCAAATAGCTTGTTAATAAGTTATGTATTAAAGAATATATAAGTGTGGTAGAAATCGCTGCCAAGCGATAAGACCGCTAATTGTGTAATCTCAGTCACTTTTAATGTATTTTAAATTAAAATAAATAAAATAAAAAAAAATTGTTATAATATAAGGTTAACAATAAAGTGTAAATCAATAAATAAAATAAGTAAACCGCTCTCAACTTACAGAGCGGTCTTTAAGTACCGCCATCGTATGAAATTTGGCAAATTGAGATCACAATCAGGATTGAGAGCGTTTCATTAATACAAATTTCCTTATAAAAGACATTTCTTTAAATAAAATATACATACATACATAACTTCACGCCTGTATCCCTTATAGGATATTCAGAACACCTGAGGCTATAAAGCTATAAAATAAGACAAGGTAGAGTACAAATTGACCATTGACCAATTGACAAACTGGAACCAGAGTATTAAAACAAGAAAAACGACACACGTTCACGAGTATAACGCAAGCACCAGCCATTACCCTCCTCAATCATATTTTAGGGAAGAGGGTGACCCGACACCCGACGCTACCACTAGCCATGCCGCCGAGGGAGCATGACGTTGTTGCTGTTGTCTTAACAAGAAATTAAGTGAGGGGAACAGTCACCAGTATGCCACATGGCATATTGCTCAGACAAGCCGTAAACAAAATTATTAAGTATTTAGAAACTTTTAGGAACATCCAGTTGTGTGCTTAATCCCATGCCTTTTTATCGTCTAAATAATCTTTAGTTTTATAATAAGCTTTTCGAGATAGAGTGTATTTAATGACTGATTTAAATTTATTGAATGGCAGGCATTGAATTGACTTTGGAATTTTGTTATATATACGTATTAACATTCCGATAAATTATTTTCTGCTTTTAGCCAGCCTTAATTTGGGAAACGCTAACTTGTGGTCATTCCTAGTCTTTAAAGATTAATTTTTATCATGATTATCTTTCCCAGTTTTAAATTTATTACCATTCTTATAAATATACATAATGTTTTAATAAATATATTGTGATGCAAGGGTCAAGATACCAATCTCTTTAAACTTTTCTCTTAGAGATTCTCTATTTCCAATTTTAAACATAACACGAATACCGTATACCCGAATACCCTTTTCTGCACCGTAAATATCGTGTTAATATCTGCGGCCCTGCCCCAAAGTAGGATGCCGTGGGACATTATACTATGAAAATAACTAAAATATACCAACTTCGCCGTATTAACATCAGTCAATGAGCGTATTTTCTTTACCGCGAACGCTGCAGAACTAAGTCTACTCGCTAGTTGTGAGATATGGGCGTGCCATTGCAATTTAGAGTCTATGTTTATTCCAAGAAAAACAGTGTTATCTACTAGATTCAACCTGTTCCCTTTAGCCGCATATCAGACTCAACTTGTTTTACATTTGTTGCAGAGAATTTTATACGTTTAGTTTTTTTATCATTGAAAGCTAGATTATTTACATTAAACCACTGCACAACATTTGAGAGAGCATTGTTTACATCGTCGTATTTGATTTTCTGTCTAATTATTTTAAAAATTAATTATATATCATCAGCAAATAATACGAACTCGTGCTTATTGCCTACCATATAGGGTAAATCATATATACAGACTAGAAACAAATAAGGGCCCAGAATTTATCCTTGAGGCACTCCCTCACCGACCCAGCCGACCTTTTCCGGTTAACCTCAAACTTCTGAATTCTATCACTTAAATATGAATTCAAAAGTTTGAGGTCAGTGCCATTGATACCGTTGTCACAAAATACACCTAGACCATCCTGTGACCTCCTCCTAGGCCCCAGCGATTACTTCAAATAGTTCAACACCAGCATTAGTTGTTGAACGGCCCTTTGTAAATCCAAATTGTTTATTATAAAGTAAATTGTTATTGGTGAAATGGGCCAAGAGTTAATTGAGAATATTTTTTTTATAAATTTTACTACATGTAGGTAGAATTGAAATTGGTCTTAAATTAGTAGGATCTGTAGTGCTACCCGATTTAAATAAAGGAACCTTACCATACTATGCTTCATTAAATCCGGAAACTCCTCACTTATAATACAGTTATTAAATATTTAAAAAAGGCGAGGAGCTATTATATCTATAATAGAATTATTTCAACTAGATATGCAAGATATGCCCCTTAAAAAGATATGTCTTTTTAATATCAATCGTCTTAAATGTTTTAATAATTTTAATAAAAGTCAATCAATTCTCGATACACGTCAGACTACAGGCTTAAGAATTAACTTAGGATCAAAGTTTAGTACAGACGGGTCTAAAGTGTCGCTAAACGTAATTATGTTTACCAACAACATCGCACTCACAGTTGAGAACATTTTATTAATAGATGCTTTTCCATTTAAATAATGTCGCTAAAGGAAAATAAATGTCTTAATTGAAATATAATTTATTACTTTATTAGGTAACTACTATGTACCTAGTTTTCTATGAGGTACTTACTATATTGATAGAGTTTCTACTTTCATGTTAAGTATGTTTAAGAGCCAACGTTGTATTACGGTGTTTTATACCAAAGTGCATCATGTGTTCCCGTCAACAATCAAGGTATAGAATCACGACCGAGTAAGGGTGTTATCCACCAATCGACCGACGCAACGTTGTCCATAAGTTGGGTTAAAATAAAACTAACAGATAGAGGGCACTTACCATCCGGTTCTGGTGTCGATGGAGGTGGAACCGCGGATCTGTGGAGTAAAGATACAAAAGTAGGTTATAATTTGGATTAGAGCGAATTATCAGCAATTCTTTACGATGAAAGCTTTTAGATTAGAAACCAATTCTGACCTAATCATTTCATCATCATCAGTTCCTTTAGGACACGGGCATCCAAGGGTGTTAGGACTTTTTAAGGTGACCCTTAGCTGCTTCCTGAGTAGAGTTCAAGACAGATTTTCAGAATTATTTTTTACTCTTTCAATATTTTTGATAGTTCTCTATGGAAAAGTCACAGCGATTCTATGCTGGAGACATGATGTGCTCTACTATAACTAAGCTACCTTACTAATTCGGCGACTGCAAAGCAGTGGTGACACTGGATTTTCGTGCGTTGATACACCGCCCTCTTAAGAAGAAAACAATGCAACGAAAACAACAACACACAATTGGCACACTACAACCCACAACACAAGCTACCACCGACATTTGTTTCGCTTCAACCACAAGCATCCTCAAGGTGCAACGACCACCTTCTAGTAGTGTTCCGAATGTGTGGTTTTTGTTATATGATATGCTCTGTTTTTAATTTCTATCAAGTTTTATAAAGAAAATGTCATTGCATTTTCTTGTTACTGGTTATGGCAGAGCGATATTGGCCTTAGGCGCGTAAATGGAACTGACTTGTGGAGTAAGGACTGAGATAGTAGAGTGGAACTCACTTGTGCGTTGGCGGCGTGGTGTCCTGGAACTGCCAGGTCCCGGTGAGCGAGTCCAGGCCGGAGTCGCGCTCCTCCAGCGCGATCTCCTTCTCCAGCTGCACCAGCCCGGGCGGCTCCAGCTGGAAGCGCGTGGCCAGCCGCGCCAGCTCCAGCAGGCACAGGATCACCTGCCGCGGCTGGTTGTGTAGCACTGGGGACAGGTTTTTGTGTAATAATAATCGTTATGTGAAAAAAGATCTTACAGACAAGATACATAACCCATAAAGAAAACATCAGAGCTGAGAATCTACAAGAAAAACAAAATGTGGCACGCTGGACACCTGAAATAGATTAACTTTATTATAAAGACTGTGTATTGCTGTGTCAACTTGGGAAGGTTTGTGATCAAATGTCTCGGCTTTAATCCCAAACTTATGACGACCCTTAAACTAATTAGCTGTCTCTAATCTTCATCTGCGACATCACCGTAGTGAAAAAGCCTGCGTTCAGAGCAAAGGTACGATAATCGACGGGTATTATTTTTATACCTACTTACTTTATTGAAATATGTCTTGAAATTACACGAAGCAATATCCAGATATTTTATGCCATTTGTACATATAGGTACTATAAATATGTGACATCTTGACACGAGATGATGACTAAAAAAGAGATTTGAATTCTCTCTATCTCTTCTCTTATATATCTTATATTTCTTCCCGGGTTGACTGGAAGAAATCTAGCTAGCGGTAAGACCGCAAATTGTTATACAACAATATATAATTCTTCTTGTTTGTAATCACTTGTGTAATTGTATGCAATAAAGAGTAAATAAATAAATATATAATTTCTAGATCCTTTCAAGTTTTTTCAGCCACCATTTACGATGTCTGACAGATATCTCACCATTCATCGTAGAACGTTAAGTTGTCCTAGGTATCACTTATCAGCAGAGCACTCACCTAAGTCGTCACTCTCAAAGAGCAGGTTCTCGTGCACGCCCAGGTCCCGGCAGAAGGTGATGAAGTTCTCCGTGTTGTCGCGGGAGAAGAAGCTGCGCCGCGCCGCGCGCTGCCAGCAGCGTCCGCGGATCTGAGGGACCGGCTTCGAAGGGAAACAGAGGTTTAAGTAAATAGTTTCAGGATACATTTTAGAATACACTACCCACAGTAACGTACCTACTGGCCTGTGTATTACAAGACTAAAGAGCTAACTTACCACAGAATATAGAGTTAAGACTCTAGAGTAGAATACTTTGGACAGTGTTCTAGTAAACTTCCAAACGCAAGGTACTTAGTATAAGTCTACATTCGGAATCAATACACGAAAAGCCCAGCTATATTATGTGAAATTGAAGTCATCTCTACAAGCTGTCAGTACGGATGTGCCGAAGTTTATTTTAAATGTAGACATTAATAGTATTAATAATGAGGCATGTGTATATTTAAAGAATGCTCTAAAAAATGTATTTTTAAAGTACAGTTGACCCCTACTTAATACATAATACGGATCCAAAAACACGAAGAAGAAATCAAGTCAGAGTACCTCATAAACTTTATCACTCAAGAACATTACATTAACAATATTTTTGTAATGAACACATTAAAACTACGAAATCTAAAAGTCATCCACTTGAAAAAAAGGCCAAAAATATTCCGTAGACCTATTGTCAACACTTACCCCCACGGTGAGGCCCTGGTCGATGGCTTCCCGCGCTTTGTCATGGATCACCGCCGCTAGCTGACACAGCTCCACGCCATTGTCCAACACATCCAGAAAGTTCTCCCCAGTCAGATACGTTATACCTGAAATCAATGAAGAACGTTAGGAATTAGGATTTGGTGAGACAAAGAGAGTATTTTACGTAGCCATGGAGAAAGTCTTTACGTATCTTTACGTGTCTTTACACAAGGATAGTCATTACTCCTAAAGCATGTCGGTCGAGGAAAAAAGTGATCCACTAGACTTTTGTCAGTTCGTTCACTTAATTAGCGACCATCCTTCATATGATAAGTTGAATTTTATCATGTTTCATCGACATTCATAGTGATAACAATTTATCTTTACTATTTCTTTGAATTTTTTGTTTTAATCCTACTATTATTACAATTGTTAAAGTAAGAATTGTGAAGTGTCGCAGGTAATTGAACAACTCCATATAAGTGAGAGCCTACATCTAAAGTTTATTCCTCCTGATGTTTCCCGCATGTTTCATCACAAATATATTAATAGGAACACCCAAGCAACTACTATATGGTAAATAAATAAACGAGAAATGGGTAATGCTTACAAATCCTTGGTTTTATTACTTGCTACAAAAGTCGAAAACGCATAAACTTCGCCATTTCTGTACAACTGCAGTGGCGTTAATAGTGCCATCGTAAAACTTTGCAACTTTATACTACACGTCGTGTAGTATTTCTAGTTGGCAATAGTGTGCAGAATATGGCTATCTAGCTAGACTATCATATTCAAATTGATGTGTAGCGCTTGAATTTGGCGAGACAGTTAAAACTTTTGGCTATTAGTTTCTCACAGTCTTTGGTCCAGTATGTATATCTTTCTTTTACGAGCAGAACTATTAAATAAAATATTTTTTTCTCTAACCTAACTGGTTGTTTCGGAGATGAGTTAGTTTCATCAGGAAACCTTATAACACGCCTAGTTATACAAAATTTTAGTTGATTTCCAAATATCAACACGACTTGAACGCGAGGCCTTATTAAAACAACTTCGTTTGTCTTTCATTAAAACAAATTGAGTCTAATTTAAAAACCTTGTAACCAAATATGCAGTATTTATTTTATAATCAAATCCTATAATACAGAGCGTTAGTCATATTAACATGCCTTAAGTGACTATGTTTATAGGTATTATAATGAGCTTATTGCAGTGACAGAGGGTCGGCCTATCGCCCACAAAGTCAAAGTCAAAAGAATCTTTATTTCGTAAGTATTTAAATACATTTGAAATAAATCAAACAATTTACAAATTGAACTAAATCTACCACCACTTCGGAAAGTCGATCTGTTGAGAAGAAGTGGCAAGAAACGCAACAGCAATCATCTTTTAAAAATACACAATAAAAATTAACAACCAGGGAATCCAATCTTCTTGCATCCGGATATCTTATACTAATTTTTTTTATATTACACTTATCCTTAAATCTATCGAAGGGTTAATCTTAAATATTTTGGAATTTTATTATAAAAGCGTACATATTGACCCATGAACGAGTTGGTGATCTTCTGGAGTCGGAAACGCTCATAAAACCTCTGTCCCTTAACTCACTTTTACAGTATGCCAGGGAAGAGAAGCAGCTGGTACATTCTATGTTTTTCTTTTTTCTCCCAGTCCAGCTTGTTTGTAACTTTGCAAACAGCTATGTTTATATCATCTTATTAAAACAGAGTGTTGTAGTAACATTATATCAATATACATTTATAACTGTTCCGGTACTGGCTGAATGTGAAAGAGCTGAAATTTGGTACATACATTGATGAAATTTCCACAGGAACGGTAGTGAACTTTAAGTTGAAGTAACGGTATGCGCGTACAAAGTTACGGGCAAAAGTTAGTCATAATATAATAGGTGAAGGAAGTACTCTAAACTAGCCACTACAGTTTTCCCTTCGTTACGCCATGTAAATGTGCTGACACAGTACACTCAGACAGTCATTTCATTGAAAGTTTATGCTGCAAATGGGTGCGCCGTCTGGTTTTCTAATTAGTTTCAAATTACTCATCCTTTGGGGTTCGTATATTGTGTGTTTTGTACAGAACACATAATGAGTACTTAGTCCAATGGTTGGCAATATTTTCACATGGTTAAGAAGGAGCAATTGCTATAAATAATTTAAAGGAGTTCTTCGAGGTGAGACTTTCTCTAAACGTTCTGCAATAGAGATTATTGCAAACTGACACACCAAATCTAGATAACCCCAACGTAAGCTTGTGTTAGGCTGCAAACTGGACGGCAACGACAGCGGCGCAGGGAATCTGGGCCGTTCTCGACGCCAGTGGGCCCTCGAGCGAAATGTCGCGGGTTTGTACAAACTCAATACTTTCTATCGTGTCGCGGAAATCGCTGCCCGTGCCGCTGTCGATCTCGCTGTCGCTGCCGTCCAGTTTGCAGCCTTATGAACTGGAGATTTCATACAACCCAACCTAAGTCTATTTAGAATCAGTTTTAGTAGCTAAACTAACCCGACTGAGACTCGCACCTAGGCGAACAGGTTCACCAATGCTTTACAAAGACAGGTAATAATTGACGTTATCCTTTAGTTTTCTTAACTTAGTTTTTAATGGACTTTGTAACTGAAAAGAGCTTTCGCTTATCTCGCAATTTATCGACTACAGACAGCAGTAAATACGGCCATCAACATAGTAGTATTTACAGGAATGATAGATACATTGTAGTTGTAGAGTGCCTTCATAATTGACGAGGAGTGTCAAATTAAGCTTTTATAGGTTTTGCTGCAAAATGCTTTGAAGAAGAATCTGTGGAGTTTTATGTGATGAACACAAACTACCCAGACATCGATGTTTGAATATTTAAGTTTATTTATCCGTAACCTAAGTAAAAGTTAATAAAGTACATCATTTGAAATGGGACCCACTGTGTAAGTATCTAAAGTCCAAAAACAAAACGAAAATTTTCGTTATCCTATTTAACTTAACGTCATCATTAAGTTCCGAATTTCTCAACAAATATCCGCAGAACTTTCGGTACCGATTCCAATTACAGCACGATAACAGATAACAAATGTCAATCTGTAAATGGTAGGCAGAGACATGCGCGGGAGCGTTTCACAAACTTCACCATTAATGTTCCATGAGTAAGCGCAGCTATGATAGGGTTGCCAGTTTTGTTTTCATGAACCGAGTTCAAGAATGTTTTCTTTTTTAATTAATGTTTAAATTAATAGATTCAATATCTTTCTATGTTTGTTTGCTTGAATTGTTACTTTCTAAATATACTTAAACGATTTGGAAAACCTTATTCAACCGACTTCCAAAAGAAGGAGGTTCTCAATTCGAGTGTAATTTTTTGTATGTGTGTAGGTATCTTTTTTACGCGATTTTTAGGACAATTATGAATCGATTTTGAATATTCTTATGATAGATAGATAGAAGATACTTTAGAGAGAGGATGGTTCAGAGATCCTCCCGTCCATATTTTCGCTAAACAGAATGAATGTTCTTTTTTTTAATATAATTTTCGAAAAAATATGTTTCCAAATGGAGAATATTTACGTTGATGACCTTATACTTCAGCCAAAGTTTGGACAAGGATTTAAAATTATACTAAAGTAGGGTTTTTAATGCTTTGTATTCGTTGATTATTCATTGGAAAGATTAATATTACGACCAGGAAAGGGTTGATAGAGCAAGACACGATTACATCTTGAGTGACAATTTATTAACAAATATAAATAGTTTATATAGTAAGATATACGTGCATAATTAAGTTAACAATATTTAATCTTATCTTGGTATTGATTTTATCGAGCACGTTTGATTAATAGGAAATAATATATTGATTCTCTGTGGGTCACGTAGGAGGACGCCACAGATACTCCCCCCTTAAAAAAAGGTAAACACAAAATAACAATTCAATATTCTTACTCTAAAATTAAATAGTAAATATCAAGCAAAATACTATTTTTTTTTTGTTTACGTCAACATTGATGATATTTGAAAACCTTGCACTTTACATACCTTTGTTTATGCTGCAATTATTTGAATTAGGTACTTATTATAATATTTATATTTTTGTTTGGAAGAAGGTCATAACATTTTTCTTTAAAAATAATAACATTTTAAACAGACATAGTTTTAACAAAATGAATGTCTTTGAAAATGTAAGCATAAAAATAATTAAACAAAGTTATTTAGGGATAAATTATTATGCTATCGCAAACAAACCTAACCGGTGGCTTACGAAGTCTGCGTGGTCGAGATACGTCATTATTTCTCTCGCTGAGGACTTGATAATTATTCGAGCTATCGTCAGCATCTGCGAAAAATGCTGGTTTAACACGGTCGATGGAAATAAATGACTGCCGATTGTTCATTTGTATCTTCAAATATTTATCGTTTCTTTCTAGAACTTGATAAGGGCCTTCGTATGGCGGTATTAAACTTCGCTTCATGCGGTCGCATCTTACGAACACATGTGAACACTTAGAGAGTTCGGGATGTACGAAAGTAGAATTTCTACAGGGTGTTCTTTTATATCTATTGTGTATGTTCGTAACTTTCGAAATATTTTCTCGCAGGTTTTCTATGAACGTTTCGTACGTTGTCAGGCTCGTATTCCTTTCGAAAAACTCTCCCGGTAATCTAATGGGGGTGCCGTAAATCATTTCCGCAGCACTGAGTCCTGTATCTTGGCGGAGACTTGCACGTAAACCCAACAATACGGTGGGTAGTTCTGTAGACCAATTTTCCACACATCCGCGAGCCATTATTGAGGCTTTCAGGGAGCGGTGCCATCTTTCAACCATCCCGTTCGATTGGGGGTGGTATGGAGTGGTTCTAATCTTCTCAATGCCCATGAGCTTAGCTAATTGTTTGAACGTTTCTGATTCGAACTGTCGGCCTTGATCCGTTGTAATTTTCTCTGGACATCCAAATCTTGTAATCCAGCCATTGTATATTGTTTTGGCGACTGTCTCCGCTGTGATATTCGAAACCGGGAACGCTTCAGGCCACGATGTACAACGATCTATTATTGTAATGATGTACTGTTTTCCTCGCGAAGTAGGCAGTGGTCCGACTATGTCAGTATGAATGTGTGCGAATCGCTGAGCAGGCAAAAAGGTTCCGAGCGGCGTGACAGTATGTCTGGTTACTTTAGCTTTTTGACATTGTAAACAGGAGTCACACCATTTGTTTATGTCTGAGTTCATTTTGTACCATATGTATTTTTGAGTAATTAATTTTCTTGTAGTGCGTTTTCCGGGATGACTTAGGCCGTGAATATTGTGAAATATAGTTTTCCGCATTGATTCGGGAACGTAGGGGCGAGCTTTGCCGGTTGAAACGTCGCAATAAACATATTGTTGACAGTTGGAAGGCTGTACGTATGTGATTTTCAAGCTCTTACTTTGTTTGAGCTTTTCCAATTCTGGATCATTTTGTTGTTTCATTGAAAGAATTTTGTAATCCACTAGCGAAGGTAATGATATTTCTTCGACTACTCGAGATAATGCGTCAGCTACAATATTGTCGTACCCGCTGACGTGTTGTATCTCGGTACTATATTGTGATATGTAATCCAGCTGCCTTATTCTTCGAGGGGTGTCGTTTACGGATGGTTTTTTTGAAAATGCGTAGGTAAGTGGTTTATGATCAGTATAGATGGTGAATTCTCTGCCCTCGATTAATCGTTGAAAATGTTTTATCGACATGTAAATTCCAAGCAGTTCTCGGTCGTAGGTCGAGTATTTTGTTTGTGCTGTGCTTAGCACTTTTGAAAAATATCCCAAAGGCTGCCACTTGTTACGTATTTTCTGTTGTAAAACTGCGCCTACGCATTTTTCGCTAGCGTCGGTAAATAATGCTATGTGAGCATTTGCTGCGGGATAGGACAGCGTCACGGCCTCTCGCATACTTTCTTTACACGATTTGAAAGCTTGTTCGGCTTCTTGAGTCCACAGAATTGGAGTTTTATCGTTTTTCTTCGAATTTTGTAAATATTTGTTTAGCACTGATTGTTTAATAGCTGCGTGTGGTAGGCTGCTTCGGTAAAAATTTACCATTCCGAGAAACCGTCTCAATTCTTTAACAGTTGCAGGTTTTGGGAAATCTAAAATAGATTTTGCTTTCTCATCAGTTGGAGTGATTCCTTGGCTCGTTATATGATAACCTAGGAAATCGAGTTCTGTTTTGAGAAAATCACATTTTTCTAAGTTAATAGTTATCCCGTGCTCATGCAGACGTTTTAGAATTATATCAAGGTGTTGCATGTGTTCTTCTTTTGAGCTCGAAGCGCAGAGCAGATCGTCGACGAAAATATAAACGAAGTTAAGGTCTCTGAATATTGAATCCATGAATCTTTGAAATGTTTGTCCAGCGTTGCGTAGCCCAAATGTCATCTTTGTAAATTCGAATAGTCCGAAGGGTGTTATTATTGCCGTCTTAGGTATATCCTTTTTTGAAATGGATAGGCAGTTATAAGCTTTCCGGATATCGAGTTTACTGAAGATACGTTTTCCTTCCAGGATGTAGGTAAAATCTAACAATCTGGGCAGTGGGTATTTATCTGGAACTGTGACTTTATTTAACATTCTGTAGTCACCACATGGTCTCCATTCTCCGTTCTTTTTCTTTACCAGGTGAAGTGGACTGGCCCAGGGGCTGTCTGATGGACGACAAATACCCCTTTTTATCATTTCATTAAATTCTTGCTTTGCGATCTTATATTTGTCTGGTGGTAATGGCCTCGCACGTGCTGAAACGGGCGCTCCTTTTGTTTCAATATGATGTTCCACTTGACACTTGGTGTTAGATATGTTTGCAGCTGGCTTGGTTATATCTTCATATTTTCCCAGTAATTTTCTTATGCTCTTTTCTTGTGAAACAATTTCGACGATAGGATGATTTGCTCTGATACTTGTTGCAGGCGTTGTCAGCTCAGTAACTTTCTCAATGAGCTTTTTTCCGTCTAAATCGACGAGTAATTTATGGTACTGTAAAAAATCGGCGCCAAGGATAGATGTGTTGACGTCAGCAATAACGAAATTCCATTTGAATGGGCGACTTAGACCTATGTTAAGGTTCAGTGTTTTTTCACCGTATGTATTTATAACGCTACCGTTCGCAGCGCGTACTTTATGATTTGTAGCATGCTTGTGCTTGAATGAGTTTCTTCTTAAAACTGATATATTTGCCCCGGTATCGACTAAAAACCTCTCGCCACTTTGTAGGTCGGCTAGGATAAGGCGGTCGTAGGGGTGAATAGCACAAAGTTCCATCCTAGTTCGAGCTAATTGTAGTTTCCGTTGTTTGATCTGGTTTTTCCTGGCACATGGTGTTTGATAATTATATGTCTTTTTCATGAATCGCTTATGATATTGACCTTGGTTATGATTCCTCGATGCGCTTTTTGACCTTGATCTTGAACGGAATTCACTGTGTCGATACTTTTCGTTTTCGTCGCGTAGTGCAGCGATTTCATTTTTCATCTGTGTCAGCTGATTTGCAAGTCTAGTGACCTCGTTAACTTCATAACTTAAGTTTTCAAATATCCGGTCTGCCATCTCACTCATTTTATCGAGTGTTGCGTTTTCTAAAACTGTAAGGATGGATGTTAGAGTATTCGGGAGTTGATGTAGCCATAACGACCGGATTGTCTCGTCGTTAGTAATGCCTTCTCCTAGTTCCTTCATTTGACGCAGCAACTGAGATGGTTTTTTGTGACCGAGATCCATTTTGTAGAATAAACGTTGAAACCTCTTTTGCTTCGAGTCTTCGTAACAATAAATGAGGCGGTCCTTAATAGTTTTATATTTGTTTTCTTCCGGAGGGTTAACGATGATGTCACTGACTTCGCGTAGTTCATCCTTCGATAAATGTGCGATTACCAGATTGTACTTGTAGACGTCTCCTTGTTTCTGTGCGGCGACTATAGCTTCGAAATGGGTAAACCATAATTTGGGTTGGTCTTGCCAGAAGCGTGGGATACGTTCCGATATGTTTCTGGCGGCAACTTCAGGTTCCAATGTAACAGGATTGACTGGAGCACGTAGAGCCATTTTCCTTTTTATTTCTGGTCGGGTCCTCAAAAATCTTCTTGCTTGATTGGCTGCGTGACTAACTTCGGGGTCACCACTTATTACGACCAGGAAAGGGTTGATAGAGCAAGACACGATTACATCTTGAGTGACAATTTATTAACAAATATAAATAGTTTATATAGTAAGATATACGTGCATAATTAAGTTAACAATATTTAATCTTATCTTGGTATTGATTTTATCGAGCACGTTTGATTAATAGGAAATAATATATTGATTCTCTGTGGGTCACGTAGGAGGACGCCACAATTAATTACTTCATTGACGCTCATCCATCCGTCAATTTAAACAAAATCCAACGGCACTAGCACAGCCGCAAATAAGTTTAAAGTGCTGTTGCTTCCGAACGACTGATATATGGAGATGATATATTATACAGGGTGATTGGTGGGTCACTTTTGAAATTCAAGGACAATTGAATGTAAACTAAATAGTAACATAGTAGTATTTATTTATAGGGAATTCTAGTGAAAAATTAAGCACTCTACTTTTATTACATAATTATGATCAGAATCGTTTACGGAGTGCTCTCCTTCAATATCTAAAATTTATCACCAGTCACCCTGTATATTAGGCCTGGTACTGGTATATTAGGGGATGTATTACAAAAATAATTTGACAACCCTAGAGCTTACTGACCGGGCGCTAGGTCTTAGGTCACCGGTTCATTCGTGAAAGTTCACCTCCAAGTAAGGCAATAATATAGTATATGTACGTAGTAAACTTGGGGTGGTTAAGCTGATTAGGCTTTAAAATGAAATATTATTCGTATTAAGTTTTTTTCTTCACAATTCTAACGTTTTTATAATAGGTACCATAAGGGATCACGCTTGTATCTCTTATGGGGTAGGCAGAACACTAGAGGTTATAAAACCATCTGATGTAACGTTTAACAAAGGCTATATACATTCTATGTTTTTCCTTCCATCTATGTTTTCCGTCCAGCATGTCAACTCTTCCTATTTCATATACGCTTTATCTAAGTCGCAAAAAATTGTTTTAAACTATCGCGGTTATTTTCACTATGATTTAATGTATTACGGGATTCTTACCACGAATTTTGATTTTATTTTCGCACGTCCGATATTTCGATGCTGTTACAAGCACCATGATCACGTAAATACATTAAATCATAGTGAAAATGTAATTGTAAGGTTTTAGGTCAAAATATGAAAAAGTAATCCCTATAGTGCAGACTTTTTCCGTCTGTCTGTGATACAACGAATGCAATAGTTTTCTTTCAATAGTACTAACATTCTCCTAAGTATCAAACTTTCCTAGCCTAGAGTTCGGATTTTCAGTGAAAAGCACCGGTTGTGTTATCTAAATTTCATAATTGCTTTATAACATTAAGTTGGAGAGTTCTAGTTTTCGAGAATGAAAATTACCGTCGCGTATGTTGACCCCATGTCACAATGGAAAATTGAAATTTTAAAGTGGGGTCAGGAGTTCGAATATGAAAGTGCTTTGAAAGAGGTGCAAAAAAGGTTTTGCTTTTAAATAATGTGTGGTTTGAAAGAGGTGGACTGTTTGATTAATTTACTGAAGTGTTTTTGGTTCTTTCAAATCTATATTGAATTATCAATGAAGAACAACATAACTTAGTTTTAGAAAAATAATATATTTATACTTATTTATATTAGTTTATAATTCAGTTTTGCTTAATTTGATTTTCTTTCATGTCTGCAGGTATGTATAGCCTGCAGACTAGGTATCTGTTGGAACAATATTATACTTAAAATCTTAGGACTTTCGCGTCAGTTGCACATTAAAATAAATATAATGCAGTGCAAGGTCGAAAGCTATTATTATAAAGGAAGTAGGTACAGTCACCTAAACATTCATCTTATTCTTAACTTTTTTGTTCTTTGATACATAATAAAGACAATCATCAATTTGGCACACATTTTGTCACTTGATATGCTTCCAAATCCAATGCTCGAATAATTAGTTAATTTTGCCCTGGCGCTGTTATATCGTTATCAGGTAATCATGTTTCATTGTACTCTTATGATATTCTATTTATTATAAATATCTTATAAATGATTAAATATTTTTCATATTCATATGAGTTGTGAGCATTTCATGCTGCTGCTTCCATGCTGGACTAGGAGCGAAAGAAAAACGTAGAATGTGTCAGCTGCTTCTCTTCCCAGGCATACTGTAAAAGTCAGTTAAGGGACAGAGGTTTTAAAGGCGTTTTTGTGGGCGATAGGCTGACCCCCTGTCGCTACAATAGTCTCTCTCCAACTTTATAATACCTCTAAATTTGTCAAACGTGACATCAGATGGTCTTGTAACCTCTGGTGTTCTGCCTACCCCATAAGGGATACAGGCGTGACGTTATGTATGTAGGTATGTATGTTATGAGCATTTTTCTTTGCTGCTGTAAACGACCCAGCAGTGCGAGCACAGAGCTTTATGGACTCGTATGTTTACGAATGTTCTTATAGTATGGAGTCGGTTGCAAGTTTTTAGTAGCATTGTAATTTTTTATTTAACAGTTATTTAAGAGTACAACATGTTTACAAACATTCAAAATTAAAAAACACACATTTATTTAAGCTGGCCGTGCGGCAATGGATAGATTTCAATTATTGCTTACAAACCGTCTCCATACTATACGAACATTCGTAACAATACGAATCGATAAGTTCAGTGCTCGCACTACAGATTTAGGTATATTGTCGTGCTTTCTTTAAATATGTTGAAACTATTGTAATTTTTCTTTACCTTTTTATCCTGTTTAATTTAAAAATAAACATGTCACTAATCTTGAGTTACGTTTTTTAATAGATAGGTGAAGAAAAGCGTATGATCTTTATCTCTGTCTTTGCTCGATTAGCTAATTCAAGTTACAAGTAGCATGATTTTTCAACAAACATAGTCATACTTCAGTTAATTTAAAGTAAACCACAATGAATTATAACAAATTATGACTTTTTGAGTTTACTATATGCTGACTGAAACGACAGAAAAACTTGGTTTTATACTGTGTACTTATAACTCCAAGTAAAGACATACTACTTTTGACGACCACTTTGGGGATTGGGTTAACCTATCTGCCTCAGACGCCAGTGGTTGAGGGTTCGATTCCCTCACGGAACGAGAAAAGAAAATGTTCCGGTTCTGGCAGTTTATTTATATATGTATTTAGGTATATTCTAGGTTCCCCCCTAGTTCGCTACATGGTATCTCATAACACAAGCTTCGCTTGTTTTGAGGCCATTTAGTTGGTGTGATTGTCTGGGGATTATATTTTATTTTATTTATTACTACTTTAAATTAAGGTTTCCGACTGTACCTCGTACACAAGTGTATCCAATTGTTCCAACAATTACATATCATTGGTTAATATCTAGCTTCTAGATCCAACTTTAATTATGAGAACAAGACACTTGTAAATTACAATACAATGCTCAGTTATAATGTGTGTGTTAAATGTTATTAACATTGAACTCAAATATTATTAGAAATGATTCCAAATATTTCTTTTCAAGTACCGATGTTTGCTATTGAAATTGAATTGAGGCGCAATTTAGGATATTAACGACTTCTTTTTATACTAAATGATGAAGTCAATATTTAATTATAGGGGAACTGGGAAGCAAATGTTTTAGGGTAAAAGAAGACAGACATATGAATGAACAAATAAAAAGAGCTTCATGCTTCATACCTACTTTACTTTGTAATTTATCATCTTAACAACACTTTGCAATGACCCTACTACGGGACTATGAGCTGGCTATGATTCTCTCCTCTGAGTGACGAGGAGGTTTAGACCCAAAACCACCAAGTTGGCCCAGTACTGGTTGGTGGATTTCGTAAAGATTTTGAAACGTTATTTTACAAATATTTTTTATTTATATTATAAGAAGAAGAAGAATTAATATTAAGAATTTCTATAAATTAATATTGTAAATCACAATTTTATTATGTTAAAAGTGCCAGATCCTCATGGCCTTATTGACTCATTTTAAAGCATATTTTAAATTTATACAGGGTGTATTTAGATTGCCAAAATATTTGTGTTAATGTACTGTGAAAGTAACTAGTTCGTTAGTTGATTTGTTCAAGAGAACAAACGCCCGTCTGCACTAAACTCTACTGAGCATAAACTTAGTTATGGCATGCCTAAACTACGTCACACATAATCTTTGACTTACGCTGCATTGTCTTAAGCATTTAGGCATTGGCCTAAGTTTAGTGCAAAATCCTAAGCACGTCCTGGAGACTTAAGTATCAACTTAGGAGCTATCAAAGTTTAGTGCAGACGGGCATCAGTGTCCTAAAAAATATATAAAGCTTAAACGGCCTGACTAGGAAAAAAAAGTTAATTCGTTGCCCAATAGCAATTCACTAGACAGTCACAGTAAAATGCTTAGTAAAAATAAAAGGTAAACCTATAAAAAGAAAAGGTAAACCTATAAAAAGTTTAAAAAACAATAAGTCAAGTGTGCCGTTATCCGGTACAAAAACGTTCCCACCGGGACTCGAAGGCGTAACGGCGCGCCCCGATGACCGACTGCTGTAGTCGTACGCTTCATCACGCACTGCGTTAACGTAGAAAAATAAATAATACGCAGTTCATGTTATGGTGTTTTTATCAGTCATAAAATATAAGTAAAACAGAAAGGCTAAATATGGATATGGCTTTCTTAAAATTACGATGTGTTGTGGTATTTGACTATTAATTAATTCTCAAAAAAAAAAACACTTTTTTCTTCGCAATATCTGACTTAATAATTTCCTTTTATGCTTTCCTTTTATCCAAAGTACCTTTGGCCTCACAGAGACTGGAACCTGGGAATTAGGTAGTACTCGTACCGTTTCATTACCTACATAGGTAACCTTACTATATGTATATGCCTACATTCAACTGGTAGCTACATATAGAGCCTTCATCAAAATAAACAGTAAATCATTTCCGTAAAAAAGTTCCGTGTCTGGGTGTTTATCTATTTATGTATTTATATTCTAGGTTCCCCCTCGTTCGCTACATGGTATCCCATAACACAAGCTATGCTTGCTTTGGGGCTATATAGTTGGTGATTGGTAAAAAAAATGTATTTTCACCTGACCTATCCTCCAATCGGTTTAATGGCCTACATTTGGTGACAAAAGCCGCGATTGGCCTTAATCCACTTGATTAAGCGGATCATTGTTAACGTCGTCTTTTGTGAGGTTGTTGTATGCTATACATGGGTATAACGATATATGGGTCATGATCTCAATTGTTGCTCCACATTGTCAGTTAGTCCATTTTGTGTCAGTCACAGATTTGGCATAAGATTTTTTTTCCGCCATAGAAACTTTGGTCCCTCGTCTAGACACCCCTAAAGGAATCTCAAACAGGGAGGAGGTGAATGCTTGATGCACGAGAGGAGACCGTCGGGGGACACGTGCTCCTTAGAGACACATGACCCCGCCAGCCAATCCCTAACAGTGTGGGACTCGCCAAACCGAGCGATACCCGATGCCGGTCAATACCGAGCTGGGCATAAACTATTATCTGAATTACAGTCAATTGGAGTCAGAGGCTGCGAACGGCCTATGATCAGCACTACCTTATCTTATTAGGCAAAGGGGTTTCGTAGGATCTGGCTTAGGGCTAACAATCCAGAGGATGAGAAGTAAATGTTCCGTTCATCAGCATACTGCTATCGCCAATCTTTGCAACCAAGCAAGCCTTGCAGAGCGAAGGATGGTAATGAAGTGCGATCTTGAAGTAGTTAAAGCACATCAGAGTAATTTGTTGAACGTTGGTAGTCACGCCACATCCTGACGAAACCGACGTGACATTACAACGTGATATTTTATTATTTCACTTCTATATTATCTATGTGATAATTTTATCATAAATATTTAACGTGTTATTTTTTATTTAGATCCTAATTACAATAAAAACTTACATACATTATATGTTTTAATACCTAATCCGTACCTCATCGCTTATTCAACGATTATAAAATAAGTAAGGTTCAACGATACACCACAGTTAGAACCATATGCCAATCATTTACAAAAAAGGTGAGCCTCGTCGTCGCCATATCGTCTAACAAGATTACCGGCACCAGGTCAGCATAAGATTACAATAATGCATTTACGTGGACTCATTCACTCAAATCTTTTGGAAATCTCACCTTTTTGCTTATGACTTAAGGTTCAGTTACCTGCGCGCTTGTTGACTTGCAGGTGACAGTACCACCATGTGTGGACTGTCTGGCTGTCTGTCAGAATTACTTATTGCAAGTCAGTGCATTTGTGAAGCAATCGTGTAATTAAGAAGGACATGGCTGGGGTAATAGATATTTTAGATTTAGAGGTGTAAAATAAGGATATTGTTAAAAAACTAGCTTTAAGCCCTTGTGTGACGAAAAAACTTTTGAACTTTTGTAAAAAATCTATTGCATCTTGTCTATTAATTAAATTTGCTGTGTTAAGATGCAAAAAAGATGCTATATTCGTAAGCCCCAAGGCATAACCAAACGTCTTTACCATATTAACGTGGTTCTACTTAAAAAAATAACTCTAAAAATGAGAAAATAAACCTCTGACGTATATGTATAACATATAACGATTCATTAATAATTACTTTTATCCAATTAACAATCCAATTTAACAAATAAAGCACTTAAACCTGTTATTTCACTTATAAAAACCATTAAATCGATACGAGCGAGATTCTTATACTAATTACAACAGTTTTATCTTTAACTAGACAGTGAAAATATCTTGTTTAAAATTGGCCTGCAATATTATTGTACCTATGTACACGTTACGTTAAAAAGCCGTTATCCTTCAGTTTAATTAATTAGGATTTATCTGCCTCATCTTACCTCCTACAAAGCTGCGTGAAGGTAACTGACTGTCAATTTTCAGAAAAAATCGAGTTATTGTCGTCCTGCCACCATCGACCACCCAGAGACGTGTTTTCAATGGTATTTTACTAAGTACTTGGTTAAATTCAACTCAATTTTGGGCGTGGAAATGAAAACTTTTGAGCAATCGAGCGTTATGGATACTGTCATTTAAATATTTTGCAAGAACTACCGTGGTCAAGTTATAGATAGTTCTTTGAATAAAAGTAGATACACAACAGTCAAATTGTGCTTGGTTAATTTGCTTAACACTGGTGTACCCTGGAGTTATTGCTCACACTGGTATACCACATATGTTAAATTGTGTTTGTTTGTTTTTCTGTCACGCAGGAACGGAAAGATGGAGCGACAAATACTTGTGTATTTTTTAAGCTAACATTCCCGCAGGATTGGTTATTACACGGATGGGCATGCGAACAGCTAATCAAATACATATTTTGAAAATTATATGAAACATTTCATTAGGTACCGATAGTGGCAAGACCAAACTAAGTAGACACCTACCTGATATAAGTAATTCCGAAGAAAATATACCTATTTGAATAAAGATTAATAACAATGTACATTAAAACAGCATCTACATATATGTGAACCGAGTACCTACTTGATAAATTAAAAATACTTTCCATTTTGTTTTACAACAAAAACCTTGATTTTCCTTCGTGGGCGGACACTAGCGCCATTCGATCAAGATATGGGAACTAAATCATTGATGAGATGATATAATTACTGGTTTCCACAAGATCACTTTCATTGTTAAGGTTTCTTTAAGGTGATGCGGAAAAAAGAAGAAGCGAGCTGCTTATAAAAACAAAGCCATTTAATTCCTAGCATATTTTATTTAATACAAGTCGATTGCTAAATAGGAGTCCGAAAAAAACTTGCTTCGTATCTCCGGGTTATCTAAAGTATTTTACCTGAAGTTTTCATTCTGCATTAATTAAAGGACTTTAAAATTCCAATTTGAGATAAAAAATCACATAATAACAAGGTATTTCCTTTATGCAATAAGCACAACAGTTTTTTTATTCAAGCATATTTATGAAGAGTGCAAGTAAATCAACCGGTCTCCCGCGCTCGTCGGCGGGAGGTAACTTTTTAATTTTGTTGCCAATAATTAGCAGGCACAGGGTCGTCGTCGGCGCGATCTTGCGGCCGAATAAATACTCAATAAATAATAACTGGCGCGTACAGTGGACAGCTGAAGGCGCTAATTTATTTAATATTCTTCTTTAAAAAGGAAAAAAAGATTAACCGGTTGTAATATTTTGAGGGAAGTGCCCGAATAAAAATTTGGATTGCTGAATTTCTGACTTCTAGCTCGTTAACTTATAGCTTGAGAAAAAAATGGTTTATCTATTGTATTTTACTCAAGAATTCTGATTACATTGGAAAGCTAACTAAAGAGTAGGTTGGAAATTGGCAAGATAAGACAAAGAAAGTTAATTGAAGTTTCAAACATAAATGACCAGACGGTTAATAACTAATAACATAACTCAAATTTCCACCGCATCCGTGCCGGGATTATTTTAAAATAGTTCGAAAAGCCCATAAAAATTAAGCCGGTAAGTATTTTACAAAATGTCTTTCTAATCTACTTTTTCATCACCTGGAGTAGGCCTCTGGCGCCAAGTCATTATTGTTGCCTATCCCAGGTTTTGCTTGTGAGATCTTAGTCTTTTCAACTTGTTTCAGACTAAACTCTTGCGTAATTTTATACGAAAAGTAATTACGTATTTTTTCAAAGTATTTTTTTTTAAATGAAACATTCTTTAACAAACTAATAAATAAGTATAATAAGGTGTTCGTATGCAATATTAAAAAGTATTTCAAAATAGCTCTTGAATACGTTTTCAATATTTAGGAATATTTTTAATTGTTCCTCTGCCCAAAAACAAATTTCTTAGTAGCAAGATCAAAGAAAACCTAGACACAAAAGAATTACACACGTAGTTTAAGCTTTTTCGTTTGTGGCTTGCAAATAGTAATGGACTCAACTTGCAATGCTCCACATGTGCTGTCCACCGTACACAATAAGGCTCTACCACAGAGCGCGCATGAATCTTGCGCGCTGGTTACAGAGAGTTTCCTCGACTCATTTATTTCGCAGATGATATCGTTTATAGGCTTTACAAATTGCATTACAAAAATACATTGTCTTGACATTTTCAAGGAGTGTATAATTAAAATTGATGTGTTTTATAAACATTTTTTGTTTTTAAAAAGTGTTATTTAGCGGTCGTTCGGCTCGGTTCGCTGAGTTTCCTCGTCGTTGCACGAACCTAGATTCCTAAATTAACAAGGTCTATGCAGTTTAGATGTCATGACTCACTTACTGGCAGTTATGTGTACATTTAATTATAATTATTTGTGTTCTCACAAAAAATGTTGCCTTATGCAAACAATACCTACTTAAGAATTGCCTTTCTAATTAAAACGATTAAATAGTTAAGAGCCATATTTAAATTAGACTATAAATTAAAGGATATGTGTCGAATCGGGCCCATCATTTAATTCTTAGCTATATTCAGACATATTCTTGTTATAGTACTCATTCATTGCACTTGAATGCAAGGCTTTACGTAGAGTTCTTATAGAGATGTAGAGATGTTTGTCACTTTATTAAAACTACTTTAATAACGCCGGAGGATGCTAGAGACTTCAATTTCTTTAAGATCCATAAAAATACTTGAAAAAATGCGTAGGCGCTACTAAATAAATAGTTAATACATAACCTCACAGCGATGGCATGACGATAACAAAAAAATCATTGAAATGATTTATAAACGAAATAGTATGAGGTGTTTCATTCAATCCTTATTCTTTTTTCGCTTCGAATGATTATCTAATTAGGTATTGAACAGAAAGTTATTTAGCTCGTACTAAACAAACTTTTTAAACGAAAACTTTACGCGTAGACAATGATACTGGCCGTAAGTTTAACATCAATATTTTTTAATCTTACTGTGACTGAAAGCTTACAACTAACAGTATCGATTATGGGCAGTAACCGTATGGCCAGTAAACCGTTAGACACCCCATATATAATACGTACTGAATAATGATATGCATATTAATAGGAGCATCGCCCTGACTATGTTGAAGAGATACCTACATTAATTGACTATAGAATAAAAAGTTGAGGTTAACTTAATAAGTGGTTAAGACAGACGTGGCGCCACTAAAAGGAATGGAACTAAACTCAAATAATTTTTTTGAAGAAACCAAGGCAGTCATATGTCTTGGGGCCCGCGGGCAATGCCACTACCGTGGGCCCCAACTATGGCGAGGGAGGTACACCTGGAGATTTTTAGTGGGTCGGTTTGGCCTTCTGCTCCCCCTTGGGCGGTCGGGGACGTGACAGCACGGTTTCCTCCAGATAAAAAAAACGCAGTGATATGTCTCTGACAACCTGCAAGAATAAGGTTCATGGAATGATGTCATTTTAGTCTTCCAGGTCACTTGATGAAAAGTGATCATGATTATTACGTCAATCTACGAGAAATATTTTCACTGGATATTTTGAGTGGTAGATACGTTATAGTTAAGACACTTGTCGGCGAGCGGTTGCCACTGTCGGCGGGGATTTATTCCCGTGCAGGGCCCAGTGCGTACTAGGAGTATTCACCCCCTCCCTATCTGCGGACGTCCTTTGACTCCTGGAAATATTCGATTGGAGATGAGCTGATGATATAATTGAATGTAAAAGGTTTCACCAGCTGCGAGTTTCAAAAATATGATATTCTCGATTAAGCTAATTTAAAAGATCTTTGGATTTTAGGACAACCTACATTTTCCACGATAACAATAAAGTACCTTATTTAAAAAATATATGAAATTGTGAATCAACCAATAAAATATTGGTAATATAATATAAAGCCGCAACCATTGAAAAATCATTTAATAATTTATCTTAGTATTCCATTAAATTGTCCTAATGTAAATAAGAATTCTCAAATTGTAACATCAGCAAAACAAAAACAACTAATTTGACAATTTCTAATACGAGTATGTTTTGTGAAGTCCTTTTATGTGGGCTTTTTACATGAATGTCCCTTTGCGTTTCTATGATTAATAAATTCAGTTAACACTTTTCGGAGAAATCAATTAACATACCGACATAAAGAAATAGGAAACTTCAGACGAACATGAACGAGATAACATTCCATTTTCCGCAAGCCAGAGCAACACCGTTGCAATGAGAATTGAGATAGTTTTCACGCCTCACCGACTTGGCAGCTAAACGAAGTGTGTTTACTAACAACCGATTAGTAGCTGCTAATTACCGCCGGAGCACTTCTAATTATCACAACCAGCACACTGCTAGTACTGTTGCTTACTAGAACTGAACGTAATCGATGTTATACAAGTGGTAGTTAGATGCGCCAGGATTATCAGACAAATTCAGCTGGAAAACATAATTCTGACTTAGATAATCGATAAAAAATGGTCAAGTGTTAGTTGTACTTGCGTTTTGGAGATTCCGTACCTAAAAGTAATCAATCAAACATATTTTCTAGCTGTTTTCCGATATGGATTAAATGTGTTTTGAGGACCGCATAACTTATTTATTAAGTTGTTTTTTTTTTGTATACGCCAGTTAAGTTCGCTAAAAAATAGGCACATACCTTGTCTTGGCAATGCATATAAGTGATCCTACTATAATTAAGCGTTATCTTGTCAATGGGCCCAGAGGTCACACATAACTACCATCAGGTAGGACTAGTGTTCGATCGCTAGTTTTTTGTTTTGAAATTTGAATTCGATATTTAAAATTTATATTGTCACTCAATTAACGTGCTCTGTATTTTGGCACCTTTAAGTGTTCATTCTTATTTCAACACGGAACCCTAAAAGAGATTTGAATTATGAGCTGCAGAAGTTACTCCATCGTTGGACCTGTTTTGGGAATTTAAAAAAAAACAGCCATTACGTTATAGTTATGGTTGCTTTCAACAAAGATTATAAAATTGATATGGCCGCGTAAACTTATCGAGTCTTGTAATACCGAAGTGTTTTTGGTAGTTAAATTGCAAAAAAGAACAAAAAGTGTTATCAGAAACGAGATTTTATATTTCTGTATCCCCCATTAAGTCGCTTTTTGATCTCTGTTTGATTGAAAAATATCTGTGTGAATACTCAGACACTTAACTATTTTAATGTGAGCAAACGAATTTTAGGAGACACTAAGTGATCTGAGAGAGGCTAACTGGGATTTCTAGTTTAGAATTGATTTATTATCTAGTTACAATATTTTAAATCGATAATAATCTCTTATAACTTCGCCAGATAGCGCAAGCGACGTTTTAAGAAAATGTTATCTTTTCGCGGAATCATCGTCAAGGCATTAGAGCGTATAGTCTAAGCACTAAAAAACTTACGTAAATACAACGTTTCAAAATAAACTCAATTCCTATTCGCATATGTTTTAAATTTTAATACAGTGTAAGATTGAAAGGTTTTAATACAGTCACACAAGACAGCGTCGTGAGTTACCGGAGTTTTGAGGTCGATCTGAGAAGACAGTGTTATGACGTTGTCATTATAAACAAGCAGACAATCAGGCAGACACACAGACGACACGACAAACAAGCTGTCAAAACAAACATTCGTTGAGTTGGGAATTGTGTTGCGTGGGAAAATCGGATTTTATAGTATTTGGAAGTTTTATTGCCGAGGGATTTTGGGTTCGAGCTGGGTAATTCACGAAAAGAGCTTCTTTAAAGTAAGAGTCGTACGTCAAGTCAACATAGAGGGCTGATTTTTTAACAGTCAGTTAAAAGACGTTGTCTAATTAAGAAACTATTAGATACTCGAAGTCGTTGTGACGCCATGGTTACTAAAGTCGTTGTGGAGCCGTGGTTACTGAAGTCGTTGTGGAGCCGTGGTTAGTGAAGTCGTTGTGGAGCCGTGGTTACTGAAGTCGTTGTGGAGCCGTGGTTAGTGAAGTCGTTGTGGAGCCGTGGTTACTGAAGTCGTTGTGGAGCCGTGGATACTGTGTATATCAAACGAGAGACCGCCGATCATTTATTTCTTACGAAGACTTCCGTGCTTCGGAGGGCACGTTAAGCAGTCGGTCCTGGGTGCTGTATAATTGTATACAGTAGTCGTTAGGGTGTGTCAGAAGCCATTTCGGCACCCTGACATCCCCCAACCTGCACTGGGCCAGCTTGATGGATTACGGCCTAAACCTCCTCGTCACCTAGAGGAGAGACTCATAGCCCTGCAGAGGGATCATTATTCGGAACTGTGATGATGAGATACTCCACAGCTTCAAACGCAGGTAAACATTGTACAAGCAACATGCTTGGTTACTCCTTTTATGGATTTATAGGGACTTTAGACGGTGTTTCTGAGTTAAAAACACTTCTTCACTTTTACCACCACCACAGGTAAGACCATATTTTATAAATGTTTGCTTACCGTGTTTTATAACTTAGGTAATATTGAATAAATAGAACAAAAAAATATGAGCCGGTATAAGTCATGACGTGATATTTCACAACATGGCGGTTAGTTCCAGATTTTGCCACGCGCCAAAAGATCCTTGTCGATATTGTGATGAATTTCGTTACGTCAAAAATAATTGAATAGAATAATATTCAAAATTGTGCTTTTTAGTTTGGATCTCAAAATAGTTTGCAAAAATAAAACTTGATGCTTTTAAGTACAGCTAACAATGCCAGCCCAGTGTCGATATACCTATAGGTATAAATATATCATATACTCATATTTAATACCTGCACTCTAACTTTAACAGCCTTCATCACGGCACCACAACTACACATAAGTAATACTTTTATGATCACTCAGTAAATTTATTACAAAGATTTATTCAAGGTCAAAAAACAAACTGAAACGTTTTTTTAACTTAGTTAAAGTTTTTTTGCAAAAACTCGAGCAAACGTTTAAGAACTGGTTTTATATCGGTTGCAATAGAATTGAGTCCTAGTCCATCGTGTATTCCGCACGAATAGAAGGTAACCTAACTACCGATATTTATAGTAAATCAATGTTAGTACACTGGACACATTCATTTATCATCGTAGCACCAACAATGGAGTAGTGGCGCGTGTGATGCGTGGGCACAGACTTCGACGCCTTTACATGATTTAGTACAATCATAACGTCTTTATTGCGAATACATCAATGTAAATCTAATAAACCACGACTGTTGGACATGTGGGATCCAGGACATTCGCAATGACCTTCATAGCTAATAAATACATAGAAGCTTGAAGTAATTTTAATATCTATATTTCTCAAAGATGTCACGTTTACTCAAAGTTTTATGTAAAAAATAATTAGCAACCACCCACTGATCGACTCAGTACACGGACAGACGGTTGTCAAATATGGTGTGATGATACCGGCAGGTACGCAAATAGTCACGAGCGCTGTTGTTAGTAAAATAGGCTTTTGCCTAAGTGGGAGCTTCGCGGAAACGATCTATGCGAAAATTTTCGGCACGTTTACTGATGTAGTTGCTAGATTTAGTTCGACTTTTAAATTAGAACCATGTTTGATCTTAACCTAACCTGACGGTAAGTTCCGATGAGCTCGAGTATGAAGCTCGCAAGCTACTCAAGGACAGTGATTTTGGCCGCGTATGGTCGGCTTAGAATAGCCCTATCATCCCTAGATACGCTTGTCGTAAAAGGTGACTAATCCTCGCAATCCTCGCTTGGTGGTACGATCCCTTAAGGTTTCGCCGGGCTAGCGATCACCCATCATATTAAGTCTGCCGCTCCGGCGGCTGTAATGTGTTCTGGCAATATTTTATGAAGAGCCAGTTCTTCCTAAACCTTCGTCTTTATCTGCACTTAACATCAATATATATAAAAATGTTCCGTTACTGACTGAGTGACTGACAGACAACGTACAGCGGTAACTACTGGGCGTAGAGAGCTGAAATTTGGAACATACATTCTTTACGGGATGTAGGGGTGCACTAAAGAAGGAATTCCCGAAATTCCAACGGGAACAGGAATTATTGGACTTTTTAGTTTTTATGAAAAATCTTATTGCTTGAATGCACGGATATGTTACTTGGCATAAAAGTTCTTTAAAAAGAGACTGTATTCGTTATGAAAGGAATTCCCGAATTTTCCACGGGAACGGAAAATATATTATGTTTTAGTTTGTATGGTAAAATCTTATTCTTTGAGTGCACGGATGTGATACTTGGTATAAAGGTTACTCAATAAGTGTCTGTTTGTATAATAGAAGGAATTCCCACGGAAACGGAAAATAGGACTTTTGAGTTTATGCGTGTACGAAGTCGCGGGCAAACACTCGTCAGGTATATGATGGTCAAACACGGGCTTAACAACCGATAAAAATTTAAACTATTCTTAACTGATCCTTTGGCTCCTTCTACCGATAGGATCCTAGCTAGAAGATACATCATATACCTACATATATAAAGACTTACCAATAGTTTTATTGATCCAATCAGCCAAGTCTTCCTGCAGAGGATAGAGCTGCCTCGCCTGCGAGTACAGGATCTTCTCCCGGTAGAACTCATCATCTTCGGACAGCGGCGTCTGCGCAGCCAGCGCGCAGTCCGCCCGCTCGAAGCTGCTACTCATCCTGCGGTTCACCACCACCTCCCCGTGACCCACGTGCCTCTCTTCCCCCACCTGCCCGCCTTCCAAACTATTTTTCACGTACTCAAAAGCATTAGTACGCTCAAACGCATTGAATATCCTGTCGTAATTCCCGCTCAAAGGCCGATCAAAACTCTTAGGCTCCACTGTAGGAGACGACACCGGACCCCATGAAGTCCGGTTCCCGATCGCCGTCGGCCCGCACCGATAGTAAGCCATCACTGACCACTAACCTGCAATAACGAAAAGAACCCATTAAAACACACTCTGTGATGTCACTCTTCTAATGAATTACTTAATAGACATCATTGTTATAAACAACCTTCGAAATTAATGAGATACCTATACAACAAAAGACTTTAACCAATTCAATAAATGAGCTAATTTACATTTTTGACGAATCTCTTGAAAGCGCTCTAATGAAGTTTGACGAGGGATTCTCGCAACAACCAATTACATATGCCACGGAGGTTTTAACAGAAAATTATTAAAATTGACAGGTGGCTGATAAATCAAATTACACAACGATTCCAACGCTAACAAGATCATTTTTTGTTTCATCCCATAAATGGGACAGAATCATAACAGCATATCATTATTTTTTTTATCTGATTATCATAAAACATAAATTAGTCTACATACAAACAACCGCTGTAAGATTGAAATAATAATTTCAAATTTAATTATTTTGTAACATCCGACCATAAATAGCGTTGGTAGATAATGTGTTTTATCGAAAGTAAAATAAATGGATAGCCAAAATGTGTATTAGGCCTTAAAAGAGTTGCGCAAATTCATAGAACTTTCAAAAAATTGTATTATCGGTAGCAAACAAAGTACCGGTTGTAGGTACAGTCTTGTTTGGAACTTATCAGTCAATGCCCAAGTATATTTCCAAGAATTAACTTATGTTAAGTCCAAACCTTGAACCTCAAACACCAGGGCTACAAAAAACGGGAACAAGTTTGTCGGCGCTCCTGCATGCCCATATATGAAAGCCTCGTGAGTAATTCTTGCTGGTGGGCCAAACATACAGCTACGTGAGTGAACTGGTACTCTTGAAATTATGCTTTTGCGCAGCGAAATATCAAACTACTGTTCGTTTTTAAACTTTGCCATTGTCATTGAATTGCGTGCTAAATTTCTGGCAACCTAGATTTACACTGAATTTTTATAATTATCTAATTAAACAAATGGATTTTGAATCCTTTTGAATCCTAATAATCAATGAAGTCCTTAATCCAATAACAATTTAAGTGGATATAAAAGGAATGGTTATGGAAACATTAAGGTTAAGTTATGAAACTGCATTACGTGATTAAATTATGGCAAAACGATACCCATGTGCCATCCGACTGGGACGGCCCGGCACGGCAGCGGCACGGCATCCCAACGGCAGGCAAACACGAAACGTTATAAAAATCGATTTATTCCAAATTTGGGACAATTTTTGCATGATAATACCGGTAATAACTTCAAAGAAAATTAGTTCTACTGACTTTGCAATATAGTTGATATTATATTTTCCGGTATGACACGCTAATTTGCGGTATCTTGTGAAGACTTACAAAGCGCGGATTGTATTACGGTTGTGGTTTATTGATTCGAAACGCATTTCCCTAAGAACAGGCAGTCGCTGTTTCCGCAAAACTGTCACTGTGCTTCTAGAGTGGATGGATGAGATAGGAAGAGCAAATAAAATAATGTATAGAGATTACAGAGATGGAAGATAAGTAGAGTTGCGTGACTCGGGGTAAAACCGGAGCAAACGTTTACATTTTTTGCCAACCCTATTTTGTTTGTAAAAAAACAGTAATTTACAAATGTTTTTTTTTGTTTTGTGTGATTCTTGCAGAAATGTATGGAGTAGGTTTCAATTGAGAGCATATTTTTTATGACGAAATCCTCGTACCTACCCCTTCAATCTCACTTATTGATAAGTGACAATGAGTCATAGGTGTGTAGCACAGGGGTCTAACAATGAACTGGCTAGTCATAAAGCACTCCAAAGTGATATTTGGATGTAAGACTCTTCTACGATAAAAAATAGTTTAAATTAAAACGGTAAAGTTCCCAGATGGACTTAATAACTTCCTAGTAATGCGTAAGTATGGTCAACTGGTGTATCGGAATAATTAAGTGTGTAAATTGCTTACTAATTGTTTCTTATCGTGTTTCTTTTTTTAAAAGACATTGGAAATTTAAATAGTTGAATTTGTAATTACGAGCATTGAACCACCTCTTTTATACTCCATAGCAATCTTATTCCCACGTATTTTTTGACATGAAATTTAAAATTAACAATCAAATACTTTTTTTAAATACAGAATTAATACCATGTATAGGTAACATTAAAAAAGCTTGTGTGCATATATCCCATAATATTCCTTGATTCTAGTTTAAGAGACAACAAACAGCGGGACTATCTTACTAGGTATACATATATTAGACTTCAAGACAGTTACCTACCGAAAGTTCGTTTACCAAAACTGTCAGTTATGATTTGAACCTATCCTGGGTAATAGGAAAGAAATAGATATAGCTCCATATTTTTCATTATCATAATTATTTGTGCATCTGCTAGCCTTTCATACTACATATGTCCAACAACATGACTTTTAATTCTCCAAAGCACTTGAATAAGTGTAAATAATAACTTTGAAACGAACTTGTGATGAAATAAATAAAGCAGTTCTTTCTGATTTCCATATATTTTTGGCACGTAATGGGAACAATGGAGGTTTAATGTGTTGACAACTTCATTCGTTCCATTGTCGTAACAGAAGGACAAGGTTCCATCGATCATCATAAACTTGCTTCGAGCATTTGCCAAAAAAGACACGATCTTGTTATTAAAACACAAAAGTTTATTTTACATAAATTTTACATATCAATTACCTATTTAATGGAAGCTTAAAGCAAATTGGCAATTCGAAATAATCTAATGTTGAATGTTACTTCATAAATTCAGGAAAACTGTATCCTTGCAAATATCTTTTAAAAGTGCAATATTCTATTACTTTAATTTATATGTCTATGTTTTAAATAATATAAACAATAGCGTTGTACCTTTTATTTAAATCGAATAAGATATTCCTTAAAGACTAATAGTACCGTAACTATAATAGGTACCATCCCACGCGCCGGCAATGGGTCAAGTTGAGCGGCCCAACAAATAGTCCCTTTACGCAAATACCTCCATAGACCTTCAACATCACGCCAAATGTAGACGGATAGATAACACTTAATGTAGAATTAAATAAATTAAATTGAAGTTACGACGAGTAAAAACATACTCAATACGTTGCTTAACATATAACATTGTTTTTTTTGTATACTCTACTATCATTAAGATCCTGTAATTTTTCCTAGATAATATTTAATGCAACAGATGAGGTACTAGGTACCAGGGACCCAGAAGCGCACAATAGTTCACAAAGGGGACAGGACAAAGACGCCAGGCCAGCGGCCGAGTGCGTTGCTCCCGACTGCTTTCCTTAATTGGATAATACCATTCGGGTGAAGCTGATGTCAGGACAAGATACTGCTGCAGCGTATTAGGCTTTTCACTCAGCCTCTCGTACTTCCTACCACAGACTGCATTGCTGGGTAGATAAGATACATTCCTCAGATTAAGCGAAGAAAATCAGCGTTGAAATTTTTCTGATAATACGATTAGCTAGGTGAGGAAGGATATTATCTGACTTAAACATGAAGCCACTTTGGAATTCAGTACACATAAGGAACCTACGACCAAAGGAAGATGGTTAATGTTTTGTTCTGTTAGCGCAAAAAGAACTCGTATTTTAGTCTTCATGTTTGCGCTGTTTTAAGTCATCGACCCTTCAGGATGCGGACATTAATGCCAAGAGTCATTAGATTCAGACCTGCAGCGTCCAAGATGTACTTGTAAGCACTTTACGTCTATTTAGCTCGTTGTAAGCCTCTACTATGCAATTGAAGAACAATATGCTTTGATAAAATAGGATGTAGTGAGCTAAGTAACTGAGATTAATTTACTGTTTGAGTATAATGGAAAAGCATTTGAAAGAGACAGAAATATAATTGTTAAAGACTGCAGTTATGATGTAAGGTAAATATTTATAAGTGAACGATGAACCGTTAAGTCTTGATAAAGGGACCCGGAGCAATAAAATATTGTGAAAGACAATTTCACGAGTGCGTGAATCGTGGTTCCGATCCATGTCAGTGCGCCTGAGTTCCTGACCACAAACTATCTAAACAGCTCGCTCGAGCGACATTGTTCTGTATTCCTTTGGATTAAGGATCAGAATACAGTATTGTAGGGTGATTTTAGGAGTTGGCTTCACCACAAGGCGTGCTTGAGCTTTCCTCGAGTTCGCTGTGGTTTAGAAACGTGAAACATCGGTGTACGTTACAACATTTCTGTAAGGCCAATACGGGTTCCTGATTAGGAACTATAATTTGTAGTAAAATGGAATTATAATGTGGTGACTGTAACACGTTTTCTGAGCTTAGTGTAAAATAATGCAATTGACATTGAAATCTTTAATAAAATAGACATGTAGTAAGAATTCTTTAGAAACGGAGTTAATGCCTACTAACATTCTAATATTATTATGAATGAGAATGTTTGTGAGTATGGATAGATATTTGATTCTCTTTCAAAGAAAAACCGGTAAACGGATCTGGATAAAATTCAGGGTCCGCCTATAATAGTCAATTATATTTTAATAACAGATTTAGAATGAAAATATTTTATATATTTTCATAAATTAAAATTTCCAAATTCTTCTCAGAGAGTGGAATTTAAGTTTAATCTTCATTTTATGACTACATGCAATAAAATGGAGACGTTTATATTATTTGCTACAGATCAAATTTAAATTGTGATCACTCAGAAGAATTTTAAAATCATATGAAAAAAAAAATTTTTTTTTTTTAAATTCAGATCCACTCATCATTCTGAATCGCTATTAAAATATTATTGACTATTATATAGCGACCCTATATAAGTAGATTATAGTCTGGAATAACATAGCATACTTTTTATCCTGATATTTCTGCGGGATTAGAAATTACTCGGGTAAAACCACGTGAAACACATAGTATAGGATACCATAAAATCGATAAATCTAATTCACTGCAAACCTTCTTTGGCTTCCTAGGCGCTTATTTAATGTTATTTCTTAAAAAATGTAACTATGACTGACCTAAGAAGTTAGCTTCACTAAGTTATATTCAGATTAAACTTACATGTTTACAAAATAGTTTAAAAATAGAACCAAAACGAAAGTCGAGACCAAGTTTTTAAAACAACTCGCTTATAGGAGCAATGCGATGCACTGCAGTACAGATCGCAGAAACATTCAAAGGAAAAAAAAACTGTTCCAAATAATATATTTATAGATAGAAGAATGCTCCTTTGAAGGGGTATTTATTGATTCTCCTAATTCAAGTGCTTTGAATAAATCAAAAGCGACACGTTGAAGTCTTTTTTGTGACGCGTAACTGTTCTTTAATCATGGACAGTTGATATATTGGCTCTATCAATATATATAAAACTGTTCCGTTACTGACTGAGTTACAGCCGTAACTACTGGGCGTAGAGAGCTGAAATGTGGAACATACATTTTTTAGGGGATGTAGGGGTGCACTAAGGAAGGAATTCCCGAAATTCCCACGGGAACGGGAACTATTGGACATTTTAGTTTGTATGAAAAATCTTATTCCTTGAGTGTACGGATACGATACTTGGCATAAAGGTTTTTCAAAAAGTGGCTGGTTGTTTTATGATAGGAATTCCCGAAATTCCCACGGGAACGGGAAATATATGATGTTTTAGTTTGTATGAAAAAGCCTTATTCCTTGAGTGCACGGATGTGATACTTGGTATAAAGGTTCCTTAATAAGTGTCTGTTTGTATTATGGAAGAAATTCCCGAAATTCCCACGGGAACGGAAAAATATTCGACTTTTGAGTTTATGCGTGTACTTAGACGCGGGCAAACGCTCGTTATAAATATTTCTTTGTACCACTGTTTTGATGACACGTTCTTTCAGAAGGAGGTTGGCATATTAGTATTGTGTTCATGTTTTTATTTTCATACGGAGCAATAGGAACAAATTCTGATGATGTTGATGATAAAACGGAAAACAGTGTGCATATCACCGGAAAATTGTCGAATCAAAATATTTCTTTTAAGGTAATTTATCGTAGGTTGAGGTGTTTATGATTTTACTGATCGTTAGATTATAGTTTCATCTGGATTAATTATAAACTTACGGTGTTTACAATTATCCGGCGGTTATTACTACATATATCTCGAAGTATGTGTTATTTGTAAACCCTAATATTAGTTTAGGTATCTTATGTAAACATTCAATGCCGAAGACTTGGGGATGTAATCCTTTTAAAATACGTTTTATGATGAGAGTCTGATGAAGGTTTTCTTTTCTTACATATAACTGTTGATACTTTTGTTGCTGACCATACTTAACCAAACAAAAATAGGAAAAGCGCAAAGTTTCTGGTTACCGTTCGTGTACGTTAAAATATAAGTGTAAAAATATAATGTACGTTAAATGAAGGGAATTTGACCCTTATGATAATGGAGTAAGGACTAGGACGTGATGAAGAATAGCTTTAGTTAAAGCTTGTGTAATGTTTTATGGGGCAGCGAAGTGGTAAATGTGGTGTAACGGAGAAGATGAAAGCGTTGGTGTAAATTAGTTTACTCAAAATAAAACGTGATACGCAATTATAGAGGAAAGTTTTTCTTCAAGAGAACTTACACCGTGTAAGCCGTGTTTGATCAAAATACTTAGAACGTCACGTATGAACGGCTTAAAATTGCTCTATCGACCCAGGTCAGCTTGTGGTGATCTACCCCTGTTTGAACGAAGGGTTGAGGATTTTTTGAGGGTTCGCCTAGCTACCATATCGTCACTCGTCATGTAAAGTCGTCCGTAAAATATCACCGTTGGTGGCAGATCGATCTCATTTTCACTTAGCATCAAGTCAGATTCAGGTCAAACGTGATTTTAGTCAAATTTAGGTAAAGGGAAAAGTGACAATGAAGTCAAAGATAAAGCATGCGGGTCTGACTGGAGACGACGAAGTTACATTATAGGAAACTAAATTTTTATCTTCGGAAAGCTCTTCGTAAATATTTTTTCGCTTATGCCCGTTTAATAAATATTTATTTATTTATTTGATCCAAACATACAGCCATCTTTAAAGGTGCTTAACCTTAAACAATGGCGTTGCCAATAAACAATTTTCTTAAACAACACAACAATTTACACAAAACCAACAAATATAACACAAACAGTGATAACACTTAGGTAACCTGCCTGACTGAACTCATTCTGTGAACAGAAAAACAGATCTACGCGATCAGACACTGTGTTGAGTGTCCGCAAAGCTGGCGTAAATGGCGCGCGGTGTAACATTGCGGTGCGCGCGCGAGGTATTAGGAACAGCGCTGACTGCATACGTCTACCCACGTACCCATCCGGCACACAGAGCTGCATACATTCAAGTACTCATGGGATGTGTATTTTGCCACGAAGGACCCCAAATTGATATGCAGCAAGAACTACCTACCTCCTTGTCTCTAGTCGGTAATACCCCACCATGCCCAGGACAAATAAGATCGTATACAACAGTGGGTATCCAGGGTGTACATGATACATTTTTATTAAACTTTGCTATATATTCATACTCATCAGATTTTGGCGGAATATATAACACACAACACGTAAATAAAAATCAATTTTTTAGGAATATAGTTGTACAAATCAATTCAAATTTAAGACTATTTATATCTATGTTATCTGGGACCGCCACTTGTCGCAACTCGAGCCGCTGTGAGGCTACCAAAAGCACGCACGCCTCTATGCTTACGACCATCAGCGCGGTCACAGCGTAATACTTGGTAGCCAGGGGCCACAATTTCTGAATTTTCAATGTTTCCATTAAGGCCGGTTTCAGTTACAGCGAAAAGATGAGCCCCAGAAGATACAAGAAAGGATAAAAATTGTGTAGTTTTTAGAACTAGTACTAAAAAGTTCAATAGCAGGTATCTATCTACAATAACGAAAACAATTTTGAGTTCAAGATAGCTCCTGTTTATTTTCCAGATAGCGCCCTTAAAGTACCACAGACCTACAATCGCCACCTCTCATGGCTCGAGCGCGCAATGAGCGGGAAACGAGGAAGCCCCCCCGCGCCCCCGCAGCCATGACGCGCTGACAGCTCCATTGACGGGACCGCCGCGCCGTATACGCATCAATGGCGCAAACATACACTAGGAGCTAGTGCCGAGGAACAATAACCACTAGATTATTTGTTTTATAAAGTTCTCATAGATAGTAGCCACTAGCCACTTCACAGATGGTGGGAGCACGGCTATTTGAATGGCAATAATAAGAGCGGTTTCGCACAACGTCCGATCCGAATCTGAACCGATCTCGTGAAAATACGGATCTAGAAATCTCAGATCGATTTCGGAGAGTGCTTACGCACTAAGTCGATATCTGATCAAAATACAGGTTTATTTTCAACGTTTATACTTACATATTTTAATACCATGGCTACTTCGGCCCATCAATAATAATTACAGGGATCTTGTGCATAAACTATCATTAAAATAGTTCAAATACTACTTTGGGTCGTATTTTCTCGGGTTCAGATCGGAAGTAGTGCGAAACCGCTTTAACAAAAAAAATTGCCAGTGAAATTATGCACATACATGAAGACGTTCATGAAACCGGCGCGTCACGAAATTAGCAAAGATGATTTGGTTATACAGGGTGTTCGACAGAACGTTGAACATACGCAAATGGTGGATGGGTGAAATTAGGCGCAGATGTCGCCTATGTATCGAAGTAGAAGGACGTCAATTCGAACCATTGTTGTAATTGTTAGTAAAAAAATACTCAAAATGTTATCTGTTTCATTACCACACCTAAGGTGTTTTCCTTGTACTTAGTTCAAGAATTTTCTTATTTTTCATCGATCGTTTAATTATTACCAACTCAACAGTATTAAATTTCGCAAAACATTTCACTTTCCTCAAAATTAGAGTTTTGTAAAAATTTATCTACTTGATAAAAAAATTGAATAACTCTTGAAGTTCTTTTTTAATTAATACAAATTACATATCGTTAGAAAGGTCATTAGGGATGTTTTGCTAGAATTGGAAGTCCTCAATCTCTTTTAGCTTTTTTTAAATGAAAGTTGAAATTAAGCTTTAAGTTTTTTCATACATCTTTCTGTAACTTTGAGGACCCATAACTTTTTATTAAGGTAACATCAGCGTTAAGCGATCATTACATGAGAATCTGATAACATTCAAAATAAAATAAAAAAAAACAAAATGTTGCCTGTTTTACTCATTGTAAATAAAAATATTATAAACCAAAAAAAAATATAAAAAAAACCGAGGGGCCAAGGTCAAATAATTTGGGCTAAGTAAGTAGCACATGACCCCACCCATCCACCATTTGCGTATGTTCAACGTTCTGCCGAACAGCCTGTATATTGAAGTTCAATAGTAAAACGACTATGCTCCTAAACTAAATTCAACATGCGGGCACCCGCATCACCGACGCGGCGCGGGCGCACCTTCGATGTAGGTGAGATGTCGTCGCATTCGAAGACCGGGTAGATCTTTATGATCTTGTCTCATTCCAGTTTATCTTCTTGTCCTATTATAATATACACCTAGAGAGAATTGTATTTATTAATTTTAATCTTCATTGTTCAAATGAAACGTTGTTGGGTACAATAGAATTCTGTGACAGTTAACCACCCATTAAGCAGGAAAGGTACTAAAAAGCTGAACCAAATAATATGGAATATCTACCTATCTAAAATAATACAATAAATCAATAGTAAGATGATTCTTTCGCAAACCTGAAAAGTGAACTCTGATGCGTTGCTTAAATTAGAGACGTTCAAATCGTTTTTAAATGTTCTTTTAATTTAAATGCATTTAATTGTTATAAAATGATAAAAGATCAACGCAACACATGTTCACTTCGGCTTGGTTCATATCTCTGTTTTTTTCTTTTTATTAAGTAATGTTGCCCAGGTAGGTATTTAAAAAAATCTTACTTTTGAATACTTATATTATGAATGAGAAAGTTTGTGAGTCGATATGTATGTTTGTTTCTCTTTTATGCAAAAACGGGTTGACAGATCTGGATGAATTGTAGTACAGATATAGAGAATAATCTACAATAACACATAAGCTACATTTTATCCAGATATTCCCGCGGGATAAAAAATTACGCGGGCAAAACCTGAAACAGTTAAGCACCATCTAGCTAGACTGTTTAAAACAAAACATCAAACCAAGGTGACCTTGCTACTTTACAACAGTGAAGACGGCTGTTTATAACCAAATATTATTAGCATGACCTTGGAGGGTTGTAAACGGCGGTGTTTAGAAACACAGAGATACATCTACATAGAAAACGCAAGTGTCGCGATTTGTATTAAAACCAAGCGTGCTGACTTTTTAAGACCTATTGTGACGTCACAGCTGATATTTATTAATAGGAAATACAAACGGATTCAAGGACACCGATTCCGCCGATGAAATCGATTATTAAGAACGATATCGATATTGTGGAATCCATTTTCTAACAGACATACATACGCGCGGATTAAATCTAGCGGCGACCAACCTTAACGCTTGGTCGGGGTTCGGACACGCAAAGTACAGGCATTTGCGTTATCCATGTAGATGAATGTCTGTGTTTAGGACAGTGTGTACGCTCATTATTGTATATTCTACAATAAATATAAATGACTCGAGTTTTGTAGCTTTTCAGCCTAGGTTTCAACCTTTCCTTCTTTATATCCTCAATTGCATACAAAACTGCCATCGCGAAGATGTTGCCGAGGCGAGAGATCAAAGCGCACTGACAATTTGGGGCGTGGCTTAGCGTGACCTTGGTTTGTGTCCTTGTTTGCAACCACCGTTTATAACAGTGTGTATGATTTGCAAACAACTTGTCCTTACTTAACATTGGTTGGAAGCATTGGTTTTCAAATGTCTGGCTAGGGCTTCAGTAGTAAATGACATTCGAGTTCGTATTCTTGGCATAATTGTCCATCAAAGAAAACGATACTACAACTATCATCAAGACTAATTTGATACAAATCGTTTAGGCTTCCACCTAGCTATCATTCCACGGACTCATTAAACCATTGCCCCAAAATAGAGCAGTCTAGGTTAAAACGTAATAGCGGTAGTTAAATGCAACAACGCATGTCAGTAGGATAACGAGAATAGTGCAGATGACTTCCACAATATTTCGCGTTTTAGAGGGACCTCTAGGTGAAATTTCCCGAAGCCGATCGTTATGATCGGTAACAATTGATTCATCCTATAAATAAATAAAAATATTGTATTTCTATACCTTTGAAACACAAGAAAGTATACCACAATCTTCACAAGTAAATCACAGCTAAATGACCACGATCTTGTCAATTCTGACAACACTACAAAATGGACACCCTATAAACTCAAGCCCTAATTCACCATCTCGAACGTGACTTGTCTCTATCATTTATTGGCAGTGTGACAGAGATGGTGAATGCAATTGATAGTGTGTTGAGGCAAGATGTGGTTGTGATGACAATGCGGTGAGGAGTACCGTTGTACTCCAGTAACCTGGTGACCGATTGTCTTATCGTTATGCACAAAGTCGACCGATCCGAGACGTGAGAGGGATGTATATGGATGTTTAAGATTTGCTGCGACAAAACGTTTTTATTAAATTTGGAACTTTAAATAAATTTATTTTGACTTTTAAAGTCGAGTTGAATACAACACGTTATAAATAAACTCTAGCTAGGACATAACAATGTTTTTGTGGTATAAGTGTGTGCATGTGACATAATCAAATACATGATCGTGCTTGATTCTTTAGCTAAATAAAATTAGAGAAAAGCTGATGATCTCATTTATTGCATTGCACAATTTAAAAAAATTAAGATTTGAAACTACACATACTTATAACTAAAGATTTGTATACATACAATAAATACACAACTATTTTGTACAAAATATACTTAAATATCTCACGATAAGTTGTTCTAATCACAATCGTACCAGGATATTAGAACCGCTAAGAACCACCAGCAATTTAAATTCTAAATCAACAATCACATTAAGAGCGCACGCGTGCGTATCGTTCACGCTCACTATTACCTCTTACACTTTATGACGATCTGATAAACTCATTGCAATTTAAATGAACACCAGGTGAAAATGTACTCATTAAGTCGATCTTGATCTGTCTAGAGTAATCTGTCACGTAGACGTCCAATAAAGGGATATTGAGGAAGTGGTTAAGCAATTTCTTGTCACGCAATGTTAATGGTAATTGGATGATCCTGTTTGCGCCTACGCACGTTTCAGACTTGATCAACAAACAAATCAGAAGGATATGAAAATGGTGGAGAAAAAATCAGGAAGTTATTTAAAGGGACTTCTGCTTTTGTAAAAGTGGTTTAACCGGTAGTTAGTGCAATACGAAGAAAACTTATCACTTTCTATCGAGGCAGGTAGTAAATCAAGGAACTAGTTGGTAGCTTGAATAAATAAAGCATTAGTTCGGCTTGCGAGTGAATAGTACTGCGTACTTACTAATAAATATTCTATTTACAGTGCCAAATGTCACTTGCTGACGTATTTATTTTTATTTTCATGTGAATTAAACAATAAGAAGTTATAATATACGTAGTATATTTAAAATTTGTAAAATCTTAAAAAAGATAAACGAAATTATGTTTTCTTCGTAATAATTTAGTTTACTGACATTGATTAGGTAATATTTGTAAGCATTGCAGTTGCAAAATAGGATTTGTCACCATGCGGTGGTATGCGGTCTAACTCTCATCGTCAACCAAGGGCGAGAGAGACCAATGGCCCTTCAGATTCCCAACTTAAAGGAGTTCGTGATGAAGATGATTGAATCACGCTCTTACCTCTAAATAAGATCTTAAGTGGGTAAATTTCATTCGTATAGTGGAACTTAATAGCGGTCTTAAAGTTGAGAGCGCACTTTTAATAGTTTATGTAACTCAAATTGTTGAAAAGTGTTCAATTAAAGCGTACAATTAATATGTACAAGTTTAAAATTCTTCATTAAAATAGAACTTTCCCTAACATCTCGCACATTGACTTTATCTCTGTCTCAACTATTGCTTCCAGACCTGCAATTACTTGTAAAGAAAACGTTTAATTTCAAGGACAGCGCACGCACTCACGCCCGTATCAGTTGAGATGGCGCACGGGAAAGTGCCTGCGATTAATCGACTCACGCGCATGCCTAGCGGAACTGATTACGTCAGTCTGCGCATACACATATAGGTTACAGATCTATATCGCATTGTAATAAGATTAGAAAGATTTTATTTGTTACTTTTGAACGTATTAGATAATGGGAAAGTCGACGGTTTCATACGGAACATTTTTTATTATGTGATGGTAATTAGAAACTTAACATCATTGATTAGATATTTATATTAAATTATTTAAAAAGTGCCTTACCTATCCTATAAAAGACAAATAAGTATTTTGGTATAATATTGACCAAAAACATAGTGAAAATAAAAAGATGGTACCTTCGGAGATTGACGTATTTTGTTCATAAAAAAAAATAGAATTACATCTTCATTATTCGATTTAGAGTTAATGGATCTGTATTACTAGGTTAAAAAACCAACACTTTGGGAATGTTAAGTGACCATCATCAAACTCCCTTTCGACCCAGTGACATAATCCAATAACAAATGACGCAACCGAAACTTTTTAATCCTGCTACCCAAACGCGTCCGACAATGGTTTTCACGCGTACTGCTTAGCCGTAAACCCATAACACTTAGTTTATAATCGGATGAACTATTGACTGCCCACATTCAACACACGTTCAAGAAAACAAAAATGTAAATATGTATCTAAAAATACAATCTGGGCTTTAAACACTTTGTAATAAGGAATAGGTTGGAGTGAAACGGAAGAGAGAACCGATGGTGGACTGATTCCGTTGACAGCTAGGTTACCAGTTGCATAATAGGCCATATTTGGTTTAGGATGTAATTTAGTAATTTTGTGGATGCAATGACAGTAATTGAAGCGTGGGCTGTTATTTCATTGTTGTTTAAGACTAATTATAGGTTTGTAATGGGATTGGTAAATAGATGGTTATCTATCGGGCTTTTGTGGATGAATTCGAATGAAAACTTATCTAAATTCAAGATAATGAGGGAAACTGACCAGCTTGTCATTTGACACATGCTTGCAAATGGTTTAGTAGCAAGCACAATGCAGAAATTAAAAGGTAATTTGATTCTTGCGTCCTACATGACACACTGAATGAGATTTTATTGCTTTGCTTACTTACACATCCTTGGCGTATCACCTTTTCAAAACAAGCGTCAAATAGTTTTCTTACTATTGTTCATTGATAGATATATAACTATTGTTACTTTCACAAATTAACTAGGTATCTGAAGTCCTGAACCAAAATAGGTGGAGATAACTGGTTTTAGATAGATTTTTCCGTACAAATTAAACGATGTAAATTAAATATTTATTTCGATTTGGAAATAACCTAATAAGAAAAATTGCTGCCTTTTTGTAACAATCACGATGAATGCAATAGCTGCAATTTTTTCCATAAGAGGAGTGATCAGCAATTTTCAAGACGTCGTAAATAACACCAACCACCGATTATTAAGCAATTGAACGTAATTTTACATGGAAACACATTTTTTTTTACAATTACTCTGTCATTCGTCGCTCGTACATCGTATATAGTGCACGTCCTTGTCGAAGTTGTGAGTGATTTTTAGAAATACCCGCAATGTCGAAAAAGTGTGATAGTTGTAGTAGAAATATAACGAAATCTATGCCAGGATTGGAGTGCGGAAAGTGTGAGCAAATTGTGCATCTGTCCACTAAGTGTACAGGACTTAGCAATAAACAAATCGCCGCACTGAAGGCGGCTCCCAGCTTGGAATGGAGTTGTCTCGAATGCCAGGCTGAGACACCTCGGCGCAGTTCATCAATAATTATACCTGAAGAGGACAGTGAAGACAACGACACCACTGTACAAATAAACTCAAAAACACTGCTAAAAAACATCTCCAAGGAAGTAGAGAAGGCACTAAAGAAGGAGTTGAAAGAACTTCACGAGTCTTTACAATTCAACAGCTCGAAACTTGATGACGTAGTGGCATGCATAGCTGAATTTAAGAAAACGATCAAAAGCCTAGAAAGAAAAAATATTGAGCTATCTAACAAAAACACAAACCTCGAGTTAAGAGTGGGGGCTATGGAGCAGCGCATTCAGGAGTTTGAACAAGAAAAGCTTTGTTCTTGCATAGAAGTTGCTAATGTGCCTGTGGAAACGAATGAGCAAGCCACTCAGGTTGTTAATAGTATAGCTAGTAATATTAAGCTGTCTCAAGAGGGTATAAAAAGCACACAACGGTTACAGGGGAAAAAAGATCAACCCCCGAAAATACTTGTTGCATTACGAGATGAAGAGACCCGAGATCGGTGGTTATTGGCGGCTAAAACAACAAAGACTATTGTATCAGACATCCACCCAACCATAAAAAACAATAATAATACAGTGTACCTAAGGGAAGCTATGACGAAGTATAACAAACATCTTTTCTGGAATGCTAAGCAGGAACTCAAAGTCAATAACAACTTCAAATTCGTTTGGTTTAAAAGAGGAATTATTAAGGCTAGAAAGGATGAAAATGAGAAGATCTACATAATCCGTACCATAGATGACCTACGATCTATAACCACCAACAGCTCCTAAGTATAATAACTGTACTAAGTATAACTTACCTACTATATTTAACCAATTAAAACCTTTATTATAATGTTTAATGATATTAGTGAATTAATAGACTGTGTACACCTTAACGAATTCTTAAATTTAACACCTAATAATCATATAAATCTTTTATGTATACATATCAACATTCGATCTATCATAAAAAACTTTACTTCATTAGAACAATGTATATTTTCTTCAAAAAAACGTGTTGATGTCATTATATTAACAGAAGTTAACGTAACTGATAGTTTATGCAGCTTATTTCATATCCAGGGCTATCAAATGTTTACATCACTGCGTAAACAACGCAAAGGCGGTGGTATTATATTGTATGTTCACAACAGTCACAAATGTAATATAAAAAATACAACTACCCAGTACTTCGAAAATATCTTATGTACAATTACTACCAACTCTAATTACTCAGCTAATATTTGTGCAATCTATCGACCACCCAAGTGCAGCAAACGTCTATTTATTCATGAACTTTATATTACACTCGATTCGTTCACTAAAAACACTGATTTATATTTACTAGGAGACACAAATGTTGATTTGAAGCTTGATAACCCTATAAAACATAAATATAACGACATCCTCCACAGCTTAGGTCTTTTATGCGGGATCACAAGTCACACCAGAATCGAATTATCAAACGGTAAGCTAAGCAAATCATGTATTGACCATATCTATGCTAGATCCCGCACACAAGACCTTTACACTGCGGCCTTAGGAACGACACTGGCTGATCACCGAGCAGTGTGTATTGCATGCATCGGTGTACCTATACTGAGTATGCCACAGTATAAAATATGTATTGATAATACGACAGTTGACAAACTATTAAATGAAGTGGACTGGGAGGAAGGTTTGAGTATGGAATGTCCCAACTTAATATATGATTTCTTACAAAAAAAATTTAATGAATGTTATACAAATTCAAAATACACAGTTAAAATTAAAAACTCACAAATACATCAAAATAATTGGATTAATCATAAAATAAATAAATTATGTACCAAAAGAGATCAATTACTTCATAAATGGTTAAAAGATACTCAAAACTTCCAATTAAGATTAGATTACAACAAGGCTAGAAACATGACGAATAAATTAATAGAAAAAACTAAAAATCAAAATTTGAAAACTGAAATTATAGAGAACAAGCACAACCATAGACAATTGTGGCAAATATTAAACAAGATTACCGGTAAAATAAAGCAGTCAGTAGATAACGTGATTTTGGCATCGTTTAGCAAACAAGGAATATCTGATAAAAATATTGCAAATAATTTTGCTAGGAGATTTTCTGACAGTGTCAAGATAATTACTCCTAATTGTAACATGCCACTAATAAATAAATCAAATTATACTATACATCAAAACGTCTCGATGAGGTACAGACCTGCTGCCCCTAAAGATATTGAATGCATTATTAAATCTATTCACAGTAATAAGGCACCAGGAATTGATTGTATCAGAGCTATTGACGTAAAGCATCTGAGTAAAAAAATATGTGCAGTTATCGCTCATTTAATTAATAAAAGTGTTACGAAGAGTCAATATCCAACTACATTAAAAACTGGCATTGTGCGACCTATTTTTAAAAAAGGTAGTAGATCTGAATACGATAATTATAGACCCATAACTATGTTGCCTGTATTCGATAAAATAACAGAAAAGTATATCAGTAAAGAAATGCATGAGTTTTTTCGAAAGAACAATATATTAAACAACAATCAATTTGGTTTCCAGCCTAATAAAAATACAACGCAACTACTCTCTACTTTTACTGATTCTATATATAATCACTTAAATTCAAAAAAGCACATTTTGGCAGTATTTATAGATTATAGCAAAGCATTTGATACACTCAAACATGACGTGCTGTTGAATAGTTTACACGACAGTGGTATAAGAGGTGCACTTCTAAAATGGTGTGAAAACTATTTAAAAGACAGGCAGTACATGGTTAGAGTAAATAAGTCAGACAGTGAGCCAATGAATGTTAGTCTAGGCACAGCCCAAGGCTCAGTACTCGGACCCCTGCACTATCTCGTCTACGTCAATAATCTTCCAAACTTAATTAAGAAATGTGAAATTTACCAATTTGCTGATGACACGTGTATGATAGCTGCTGCTAACACTGCAGAAGAAGCCGTATCCATTTTGCAAGATGAGTTTGATAGGTTAGTGGAGTGGTCACATGATGTTGGACTCGTTTTGAATGCGAACAAAACCAAACTCATGTACATTAGCACGAGTCAGAATAGGAGTAGTTTTGAACCCAAATTGATAGCACACAGTCACGCATGCTTACACCAACATAAAGACACACAATCATTACGCTGTGATTGCGAGAGTATCGAGCTTGTGGAAAGCCATGTCTACCTCGGACTTATCATAGACAATCGTGTTAATTGGAAGCAACACATAAATCACGTATGCGACAAACTTCGAGCCATACTGGCAAAATTTTCCTTAATAAAGTGGAAAATACCATTTCCAATTTTATTAATGCTTTATAACGCGTTGGCTGAATCAATTATAGAATACGGTATATCAAGCTATGGTAGGACCTACAAAACTCACCTTGATGCAATTTATACCTTACAACTGCGTCTGTTGAAACAATTGGTACCACAATACATAAAAATAAAATTCCAGGATGATTATCACAAACTATTTAAATATTGTAAAATCATACCTGTGCATGAAAAAGTCAAAAGAAACATAATTAACGAACAGTTTTTTAATAATAAATTAAAAATTAGGCCAACTTATGATCATTTGTCATTAAGAACACGGCAAATGAATAACCCTAAGCTATTACTACCTAAATATAACAACCTATATGGCAAACGAAGATTGGCATACATGGTTCCAGACCTCATCAATCAATTACCAATGATTCTTGTAGACAGTCTTAATAAAAAAAACATTAAGTATAAAATTAAAAAATATTTCATAAATAAATTACAATAATATGGTTACCCTTTTTATTTTCTGTAGTAACTATAGTTAAAATCTGACTAGTAATACACAAATTTCTACCTTTATGTAATACCTATCCAACTAATAATCTATCAACTGCAATTCATCTAAACTGTGTCCTTGTTTACTTTGCTCGGGTGATCGGTAGATGCGCGCTCGCACTCATGGATGGTCAACCAACATGCTAGGGGTGCGAGTGAGATAGGGTATAGTATTGTAATACATGTTGATAAGGACAGACTATTGCATTGTAATGACGACTCACTGGTACGCGGTAAAATTCACATGAGTTTATGTTGTACCTTTATATATAAGTTCAAAATTGTATTTTATAAAAGTTTAAAATAAATAAAAAAAAAAAAAAAAAAAAAACATAGATTTGTGGCTTTTGCGAATATAGCCTGTGTTCGGAAATATTAAACAGCGTTTTCTTTTTTATATGACTGTTAAATTGCGTTTAAGATGACAAGTTGATTTGTAACTTTGACCTCGCCAGGGTCGTTTGAAATTGTTATTAGGAATTAAAAATTTAAGGGCCTGACAATTTTCCGAGCATAAATTGCTTTCTACTAGTGTATTAGCGTGCTATGAAGCAACACCTACTATGCATGCTTACAAAATATTTTTACACTAAACATTATAACCTAAACAAAGACATTAAAATATAATGTCCTTTAATAAACAAAACATATTTGTTCAAAATGAACAATCTCCTTTAGATAATCTCATTTAAACTGGCCTATTTAAAACAAAATATCGCAAATTCATAAAATTTCATTTTACATCAAAAACTTTATACAAATACACAATCCGTTAACAAAATTTTAATCATAACGGAATCGGCGAATCATCAAATGTATTTTCTTCTTTTCGAACGCTTCTCCAGCCATCTATCTCTAAAGCCCCCAAAGGCCTCTTCTACTTCCGTTTCAGGTCAGAGCAGCCGGGTTGCGACTCAATCGCAACCGGCTGCCAAATCGGCTTCCCAGTGCCAGAAGGCAAACGGGTCTCATGACCGCATGGCGTTCTGGATCCAGCTCGCTCCCATCGACGAAATTCTGGCTTTCGGCGCCGCTCTCGACGCCAGCCCTGAGGGTTTCAACGGTGCTCTTCCGGTCTTAACCAAGTTCGCTCCCCTTATCAGGAAACTCCAGCAAGCTCAACGTTTCTAAACGTTGTCCCTTTCTTCCAGCCTTCCTATCTCAGAGTGAGTCTCATCACTTAGTTTCAGCTTCGTCATTTTTGCTATTCTTAGCTTCGTCTTCTTTGCTTTCAGTTCATCTATGGTGGCAGCCGCTCAGGATGCCGCTCGCTGCGCAGCCTCTAGCTACCGATTGGCTGTCGCTCCGATTATGATCAATGGCCTTTGTCAAGGCGGATCATTAAAGGGGGATGTTTAGTGGGTATACTCAGGCGTTCTGAGGAGTCTCGTGGCCGCTCTTGCGGTCCCCACACTGTCTGGGTACTCTATGTCTGTTAGCCACTGGAGTTAGCAGCTCTTTAGAATTCCCTTTCGTCCGTAACAGGATTCATCCTCCTCCTGCTAGAGCTTGCTTTAGTGGGTGCCAAAAACTTTCATTGGCGGAAAAAACAAAAAAAAACTTATCACAAAAAAGTTAACCTAAAAGGTCATTTTCTACGTAAGCAAGAATTAGCAAAAAGATAATTATTAAAACAATATTTTCCTGTCCATTACTTAAGAATACTTTAATCCTTTAACCTTTTACTTTAGCTTTAAAATATGCAGTTTAATTAGATAATAAGGCCAAGTTTAATTTTAAAAGTTCAACTTTATGAAATGGCTCATGCGGCAATAATCAACAAATTAACGTCAAAATAAAGTCGTCGAAAACAGATTTTTATGTGTAACTTAAAATAAATAAGACATTTTACGATTCCTCTGAAATATTATGTTGTAGTTGGCGCCGACAAGCAACTTCGCTGATTCGTGAAGGGCAAGGCTGCGTGAATAGTAACAAATAAGTTACTGGTACAAATTGTGATTCTGACTGAGGCCAAATAAAGAGACAGTTTTATCAGTTGTTTTATATTTAAACAAGGAAAATCTTACTCTTTTTAATAACTGGTTATTATTTTAAACGTTATTTAAAAGTAGATATCTTGAATCTTTATCATTAACCTCTCGGTGTAGTGGTAAACTTTGCCTTCTATGCCAGAAGTCAAGGGTTCGAGTCCAGTTTGAAGAGCACACAAATATCCCTGTTTATGGATGTGATCAAAATGTCTTAAAGCCTGAATGTTCGTTTCTCATCATCATCAGCCTGTAGACGTCCACTGCTGGACATAGGCCTCCCCCTATTCGTTTGTATATAAGTTTATTTCTAATACCTTCAATATGTTTATATGTATATTTCTAAGTTCATTTATTCGTTATCTAGTATCCATAACACAAGTTCTTAAAGAAATTTAAATTGAGCTAACTTGGCGTGAAAGTGAAGTGAATATTTATGTAATTTTTAGACGGTTTTATTTAATTTTGCATAGGTATATATTTATTGCTTTTTTATATTCAATCTAAATAGTCTATTGTGTAAAATAGCTTATTTTCCTGACTGCGTAGTTTTTGTTTGAATTTACAGGTGCTTATTATCTGTTTAAGAATACTTTTAACTTATATTACTTACATTACTGAGAGTGATACATATAACAGTTATGTCATAATATAAAAACTAGGTATTTCATAGTGCCATTCGATGTGGAATTGTCTTCCTTAAGAGTACAATATTGTTTTAGCTATTACCTGATTATTATCAATTGGTCACAAGCTCATTGGGAATGTGGGAAGTACTGTATGAGCATTAATAGAAAATGATAAAGAAATTATATAAGTAACAGTGATATTTATTACGGCTTACATGTTTAAGATTGAGTATTGAGCGGTTGTGGTGGTTCGTAGTCCACTTAATGACCGCCTATATGTATACTCTATACTGTCTGAAGTTTTCTTAGTAAATTTTCTATTAAATAGAAACATTTTAAAGAACATTTAATGATTATCGCGATTGACTCTTACATGTTTTAACTGAAAGTTTTCAGGCGCATATGTCATGTACCTAATCTGCGCATATGTTAGCGCAGATAGTTATGAAACTGTAAACTATATTTGCTTATAAAATATAGTATATCATACACCTACAAGGTTTTCTGAATTTTTCACTTATTCATCTTTGAGTGTAGCTTCCGTAGTTAAAACAATAGTGCCATGTATATGAGGTCCTTATCTCGTCCAAATAGCTTCTAAAATGGCATCTTAATGTTTTAGCGATAATCAAAAAATGATTTTTATAAGGACTAAGAATAAAAACTCAATGGTCAACTTACCAAGTAATTACAGAAGATTCAGCATTATTTCAGCAATTTACAGATTTCTGTAACAAAATAAAAAATATCATTCATTAACGATTTAAAAAATTCACACCAACTTAATTGTGTCATTTTCAGGTATAACATTTAACAGCGATTTACTATTAGATCTTCAACGTCACAAGAGGTTCATTGTTCTTAGAAAGTTTGTGAGGATAAAAAGATGAAAGTGTGTTAATCTTTCGTAAAGGATTGACTTCAGATTTTGCACACATGTAAGGTATATCCTTAAATACCTAACGCATACTTTTTGTCGTGATACTTTTAAGGTATTGGAATTCAAGCAGGTGTAGTCACAGGAAACAACTAGTCGTGAAATAAGACATGACATTGTGACTATTGGTAAAAGAGATTCCGATAGTCATGAAATAAGACATAACATTGTGACTACGCCAGAGATTCCGATGCTCAAGCGCATTGTTCTCAACACGCCTACGGACTTTGACCAAGTGTTATAAGCGCCATAACAAAATTATGATGATTATTAACGGGCAAGTGTTAAATAATAAATTAGCGACCCAACAAACCGCCATAAAACAAAATTAACACATTACCGTTTGAAAATGTAGAATTAAGCTTTAGGTTATGCTGTCCACGAGACAATTTCGACCTTATGTATCTAAGTTGAAGGTCTAAAATCCAAGCTCGCAAGTAAACTATGTCTTTATTAGTAACAAATTAACTTGAACGACATTAATTAATATGCGAACTGAGAAAGCGGGAACAAAAGTTAATTTCGTAATTATTGCGAATTGTCTGTGGATGAAAGTTTGAGCTTGCGAACATAGAGCTTTTATAAAGTGACTTCGCTTTGTGTTAAAAGTTGATACTGGTGGCATTTATTTCATTTATTCGTGAAGGTAGGTACATATATTGGCTGTAAAAATGTAATTGGCAATGTAAAACATACTTAAGTTTACTTATGTTGGCCTTTATCAATATTCTAACTCTAACTTTGACGGCCTCCATGGTGCATTTGCCGAGTGAGCGCCAGCGGTGAAAGAGGTCGTGAAATCTGACAATTTTTTTAAGGTAGAGTTCAAATCAGAGTATTACTACCAATGGAAATGAATCTTGAGTAAGTTTGCGATATTGTTAAAGAAATTATAAGATTCCAATTTTATAGAAACCTGTTCAGAATTCAGGCAGTCACTGAATCCACATGATGGTAAGTGGCATCTAACATTACTGATAAACAAAGATAAACACCCATGTCCGGAAACATTTTTCTTGCGGAGATCGAACCCTCAACTTCATGGATTACGCAGTAGCTTCTTTCATCACTGCGCCACAGAGCTTTTCAAGCAGTTATTGTGATTGAAGATTGACGGTCAATCACAATAACTTTTAGGTACACACTTGCGCTGCTTACAATGGGCCTCGATAAGATTTAAAAGGTAATTTATTGGTCTGTAAGTTCTCTATACAAAGTATGCCAAGTTTCAGATAAGTAGATAATGAAAAACATATTTATTCAAGTGAAACTCTACTTTAAAATTCACTACCACAATTTTAATCCAATTAATAAAAACTTTGCCACCTAAGCTAGCGTTGTTTATTTAAAGTTATAGCCATCTTGCGTCCATAATAGTAATTTACACAAGTCTCAATGAATATTAAATAATTTCCAAAGTCATACGCACAGACATACATACATTCATTAAGAGCAAGACATTTCACTTTCTTCAAGGAAATTACGAGGTGTAGTACAGTGGTCGCTTTCTGTGTAGTAAATATCTGTTTATGTGATATAATTATAGCGCTTTGGTCTTATTTACGTTTAGGGAGCGATAATGTAAAGTTTTAATTACGGTGAGAAAGTAATAGCCATTTAATATTGTAATTGGCAGTCGCGAACGGTTTTTTTATATTAGAAATCCCATGCTAGACTGGGAGTGAAAGAAAAACATAGAATGTGCCAGCTGCTTCTCTTCCCGGGCATACTGTAAAAGTCGGTTAAGGGACGGAGGTTTTCTTGACGTTTTGTGGGCGATAGGCTGACCCCCTATCACTCCATCATTATAATACCCCCAAATTTGTCAAACGTGACATCAGATGGTTTTATAGCATCTGTTGTTCTGCCTACCCCATTAGGGATACAGGCGTGACGTTATGTATGTATGTAATTTCTTATAACATGAAAAGTTTCCCGAGAACAAGGCTATTAAAAAATAACGACACAAAATAAAACATCATTTTCATCATCACTACTAACTATTTAAAAAAAAATCGCGATTATTTTCACTATATTCTAATTTTACGGGATTTACTTATCGGTCGCGCGAAATGAAAATCGGAAATCGAGGCAAGAATCCCGTAAATTCATTGGCCGTTCCTACCACCAAGCTGGCAAAGCACAGCTTGGAGGATGTTAGAGTGGTAGACGCGGAATTGGCAAACACTTGCGACTGTTGTGTACACAAATATCAGGCACCCCGACCAACGATGCTTGATGTCTTACATTCACTGAATCCATCCATATAAATAAACTAGCCACCGCGCGCGGTTTTACCCGCGTAACTTTTGATCACCTTCCTCAAGAGTTGGGCTATTAAATGCAAAAAGAATTTTTCAAATCCCACTTGTAGTTTCTGAGATTAGCGCGTTCAAACAAACAAACAAAAAAACAAACTCTTCAGCTTTACATATTAGTACCTATAGATAAATAATAAATATTTCTGACACTCACACAACATTATCTAGCCCAAATTAAGTTTCTTAAAGAACTTGTGTTATGGATACTAGATAACTGATATACTTAAGAAATATATAACCATACATATTGAATAAATACATATTTTTATTAGAATAAACTTAAATAAACATATAAACATCCATGACTTGACGACTAATATCTGTGTTCATCACACAAATATCCGCCGTCGCCGGGATTCGAACCCAGGACCTCTGGCATACAAGGCAATGTATGTTACCGCTATACCAGCCGGTCGTCATATGTTTATTATGCGGTTTTTACTCACATTTATTGTTGGCGGTGTCCGACTAGTTTCGAACTTATATGGAGTCCCTCATCAGGCGGGCTAGCATGCAGCCATCGATAAATAGTCGAATCGACAAGATAAATATTATTTTGTTATTTTATCCTATTATGTAAGCTAATATGCGCACCATAATAGATAGAATTACTCGATTTGATACCATAATTAAGACCACAGAACCAAATATGTCATAATCTTAATAATTTACATACACTAAATACCATATTATAAGAAAATATCGATAAAAGGCCCGATTTATCGTTGTCGACGGTAGCATGCTAGCCCCGCAGGTCTGTCCGTTTTGCGCATTCAGTTTTAATGTAACGTGTAAGTAAAAGCCGCATGGTAAACCATAGTTATAACCCACAAAAAATTTTTAAATTTGATTGAATCCATCCTGACAAAATAATATCATTTTTGTGCACCGGGTCTCACCGTGATATCAAATATTAATAAGCGTTATCAAAGGCTGTATTTTAGTCCGAAATTCACAAGTCACGCAAGGAAAGCCGACCGAAACTGTTAGTTTTATACTCGTACTAGCCACCGCGCGCGGTTTTACCCGCGTAACTTTTGATCCCGTGGGAATTTCGGGATAAAATATAGCTTATAACCTTCCTCAAGAGTTGGGCTATCAAATGCAAAAAAAATTTTTCAAATCCCACTTGTAGTTTCTGAGATTAGCGCGTTCAAACAAACAAACAAACAAACAAACTCTTCAGCTTTATACAATATTAGTATAGATTATAATTTAAAAGCTGCTTTTTATAAGGTACTAGCTTTATCCCGCAACTTCATATGCGCTTAACTACTCTTCTCGTGGAAAATTCAGAAACTATACAACCAGACACCCACTGAAAGAACCTTTATACTAAGTATAACACCCATGCACTTAAGGAATAAGTTTTTTTAATACAAACTAAAAATCAAATATATCCCGTGCCCGTGGGAATTTTGGGAATTTTTTTCGTAGCACAACCAGTCACTCTTTGAAGAAACTTCTTGCCAAGTATCACATCCGTACACTCAAGGAATAACATTTTTCATACAAAATAAAAAGTCTAACCCCTTCCCGTGGGAATTTCGGGAATTTCTTCCATAATACAAACAGACACTTATTGAGGAACCTCTATATCAAGTATCACATCCGTGCAGTCAAGGGATGGGATTTTTTCATACAAACTAAAACATCATATATTTCCCGTTCCCGTCGGAATTTCGGGAATTCCTTTCATAACACAACCAGACACACATTGAAAAACCTTTACACCAAGTTTCACATCGGTGCACTCAAGGAATAAGATTTTTCATACAAACTAATAAGTCCTATATTTCCCGTTCCCGTGGGAATTTCGGAAATTCCTTCCTTAGTGCACCCCTACATCCTCTAAAGAATGTATGTTCCAAATTTCAGCTCTCTAAGCCTAGTAGTTACGGCTGTACGTTGTCTGTCAGTCACTCAGTCACTCAGTACCTCAGTACCTCAGTCACTCAGTCAGTAACGGAACAGTTTTATATATATTGATTGATTGTGATAGATTTGGGCTTTCTGGTATTTAACTCGTTAAGACTAGACTTTTTACAAAAAATTACATATCTACAACTTATTACAGAAGCCAACAGAATGCGTCTTTTGTTGTGATCGATATTTTATAAACATTAAAATATTAATGAATGAGTAAGTAAAAAAAGTACGAGCATTTCGAAATTCCAAAGACATTACCTCAAACGTCCTTTTTAGCGGAATTCTAATTAAACATCGATGTTTGACTTGATCGAATATCTGTTTGATCCAAATTTAATTCTACGGCATGAAGCAAGGAATGACACAATATTTTTGCTACAACTTATCAGTATCTAATGTTGCTTAGAATAGCCCGATCGTCTTATGGTGCGTACAGATTGATGTAATGGAACTTGTAACGTTGCGTATTTGGACGTGTAGTGCGCAGAATGTTACATTACAAGTTCCATCACAGAAATCTGTACGCACCATTAGATTATAAGCGTGTCGTAAAAGGTAACTTAACCGAGCGACTTTATTTGGGTGGTAGAATACCTTTAGGGTATAGATAACCCTTTATATACAGGCTGCCACCGAATAGCACACTCTGGCATTATTAATGAAGAGTTTTTTTGTCCCAAACCGAGTGCTTCTGCCTCACCATCGCTTACCATCAGGCAAAATTGAGGGTAAACGCGGGAGTCACAAATAAAGGAATACCTTTTATTTTACTAAGTTAATCAGCCCATACGCCTTCTAATAAGATTTTAGTTTTTGTAGTGGCACATTTAGCAGGAAGTCGTCGTGGCGCCGTGGTTGCTGTGTGTATCATACGATACCACAGATTAAGCAACGTTTGGTGCGGTAGGTGCTTGGATGGGTGACCGCCGACCATTCATTTCTCACGACGACTTCCGTGCTTCGGAGGGCACGTTAAGCAGTCGGTCCCGGGTGCTGTATACTTGTATACAGTAGTCGTTAGGGATTGTCAGAAGCCACTTTAGCACCCTGAAAATTCTGACATCCACCACCCAGCACTGGGCCAGCTTGGTGGATTATGGCCTAAACCTCCTCGTCACCCAAAGGAGAGACTCATAGCCCTGCAGTGGGCTCATTACACGGAGTTGTGATGATGATGATGATGACATTTAGCAGGAGTGCACTAAGTTGATGTTATCCAGCAATGTTCCTCAATCCGTTTTCATCTTCAGATAGCAATCTTTAGTTGCTAATAAAATAACCCAAATCGCTTTTTTTCATGTCGCGCTACAAAATTTATATTAATAAGCCATTACTCCACTAGACGTTGATACCCAAAAAGTAGATTACGAAACAAAAAACATAGTTCGACTAAAAAAATTGCTTACACAACAACAAAGTATCAATTTAAATGTAAACTGTAACGTAAAAATAAGAACGGACGTGACATACAGGCGGGCAAACAAGAAGTAAGTACTATCACGGAGTTATTTCCTAATTTGAACAATTTTATAACGCCAGGTATGCACTTATTAGGTCTAGTTGGTCAACATTTTTCTCAAATTGCTTATTTATTCAGTAACACACGTGGATAAGGAAGTTAAGTCATCTTCAGTTATTGCAAAAATCTAAAACGATGGACTAGAATTGAACTTAAGATGCTGTTTGTTTTGAAATTCGCTAAGTTTTGATACTTTTTGACAATTTAATATAATAATATAATATTTTTGTATAATTTCCATCTTTGTGAAATTTAAGATAAATTAAAATAAAATACTTTATCGTGTAAATTTGGCTCTTCGCCTTTTCTTACAGAATCAAATGTGGGCGCGATATAATCATGTTTAGGAAAGTTTATTGATTTCAATTAGCATATTTATTCAGTTTTTTAAGAAGAATTGAGCAGGCAAAAACTTTTTTTTTATCAATTCTAATAAAGATCCTCAGAGTTGGAAACGTTTAGTTGAGTTTGTGGATTTGTATGTTTTGGCGACCTCAACAACCGACCTCTACTCTTTTTTCCAAGCTCTCTTTGAATAGTATTATGGCATGTGACATTTTAATTTTTTTTTATCAGCGAATAAACCTAGAAAAAAAAATCTCATACACAAACACCTAGCGTTATTGTGTTTATATATCCCGTATTTTTTTTAATATCCTACAACCTTCTCCAAAAAGGAACGACTCTATCAAATGCAAAAGTAGATATCTTTGCAAATCCGAATGGTTACATCCTGAGCTAAGAAATACACAAAATATTATTTTTAAACTAAATAAGGACTAAGACTAGGTTTAACTACTATAAAATCCGCTTCTTTTAGAATGGGTAAAAGCTAGTAGTACCTACCTACTTACACAGTTTGTTTTTCTAGTCACGTAAACTACTTGTTTTTGACGTTAAAGTGAGAGTTTAAAAACCGAGTTTAATTCACACTAGACGTCCGAATAATCGATTATCTCACACGTACTCATATTTCGCATTATTTACGCACGTCTCAATAGTTTGTTCATTTGTTTGAAACTCGAGCGCGGAGTGAAATCGAGAGAGCGGCGGCGGCGCGGGCTCAGCGGTTTTTGGTAACTCGATCGAGTGAACTATGCTGCGTAATGCTGTAATGTAAGATACAGTGGTAGGAAATGTTCCACTTAACTATCTACCTGGAAAAGAGGGTAGGTCAAGAATTTAGAAAGAAGTGTTTTTTTTTTATAAAATATGGATGAGACGTTTGTCTTCCATGACACCTGATGTTAAGTGAACATGAAGACTAAGGTGGTACACGTCCATCCACGAGAAACCTAATCACTCGACGCTTAAAAGTACGAGGACTATACTGGTTAGGGAAGATAGACGCAGGCAGTTCATTCCAAACCTTGGCGACCCGTATCAAAAAGGAACTGTCAAAGCGCTTAGTTCGACTTTTCGGAATATCTACCACATACGGATGGAAGTTCTGTCTGCGTCTAGTAGTCCGATGTTAAAAGGGTGAGGGTTCAATGGTTTTTTTTTCTTACGGTTTTTCAGGCATTCGACCAGTGTGCCCACCAACTACCAAGCCCCACCAGTCCACCCAAATTTTTGTATTTTGGGTAACATTTTTTGATGTATCCAAATGAAAAGCCTTGTTGTTAGTAAGTTAATGTTGCTTGTGTTTTCAAAACTTCATTTGATGTGGCATCTCATCTTTACGAAAATAAGCTTATTAGGAAAATTATTTTTTCTTGCTTCGTGCGGGGATTGAACCCGCGTTCTCACGAATTACGTAGCAGCGTGTCACACCACTGCGCCAAGGAAGGAGGTCATTATGAAAATCTTACTAATACAATGAATATTAGTAATAGACTTTAAGGTAGGTACTATCAAATTGTGCTATTGAAAACTAGCATTCGTTTCTTTTATGCAGGGTTCACCGACATATATCAGCGGATATATATCAATTGATTTTTATCTTGATATACAGGATTAATTTTAATTAGCGCACCTCTTGTACCTCTTTTTAAAATTAATTGTTTTTTAAATTTTAGTTTTCTCATACAAAAAGTATTTTATAGCCTCTGTTTAGAGGCGTACTATAGATGCGAAGCTGGTTATTAACGATTTTAACCACGCGGTTAAATATGCATTTTTCGTTATTAACGGTTAATTAACCGCATTTTATGCTTGTTACGGTTAAATACCACCGTGAGATGTCACTAGCAGATTGAAATGTGAATCGCAAGTAGCGCGATGATGCTAGCTTCGACTGGCAAAAAAAGTCGGTTGAAATTTCCTACCTCAAAAACTATTGAACCGATTTTGATAAAACTTATATTATATTATACTTATATTATACTTATATTATATTATATTATATAAAAAAAAGAATTAGTCAAATCGAACGTGTAGTTCCGGAGATATGCTAACACAAACATAAAAACATACATACTCTACGGAAATTTGGCACATTTGTTCAGACGTTGATATAGACTAACATAAACGAAAACTCGGTCATTTTGAAAATATTACATACATACGAGTGGAATTGATAACCTCCTTTTTTGATGTCGGTTAACAAGAAAAGAAAGAAAAACTTTATCCTTTTTCGTTGTCAGTGTCAGATATTTAACCGTTAATAACTGCATTTTATCGGTAGTTAACCATAAATTTGGTTAAATAACGGTAGCTAACGGGTTTTTTACAACTATAGGCGTAACTCTATTTACTCTGAGCGTAGGTATGCCACGCACCTTGTGCAGTAAAATATCGCTTCATAATACTAATAGGTAGGTACTCCTTACAAAATGTATAGTAAGGAGCAAAAATTTTTTTGCTTTTATTTTTTGTGTTATTTATTAAGATTTGTAAAAAGTTGTTGAACAAATGTAGTTGGGTTTGATGTTGAGAGGCTGCCCGCAAGAGGTGATGCGTTTTTTGAAATTAACCCTGTATATCAATTGATTTTTTCCTGTCTTCTGAACTAAAAATTTTGGGATTAATATTTACCCTGGCAACAGGCAGCGAAAAACTTCAATTCAGAATAATTTTGATTGTTTCCCAAAATGACAAATTCATTTAAAGTTGGAAAAATTGTTATTTAAAAATATATTTCTCAAATAAACACTAGGTAATTATATCGGATATATATCAAAATATCGGATTTTTGATATTTATTATAAAAATCGTTTTTTTTTCGAATCCTGCTTTTATGTCGTATACATATATTATACATATATATGTATATTAGGTACATATCGAAGTTTTTACTATTCAAAAGGCAAAAGGATGTTATGCAAATATAAGGTAGGTAGGTGTATAGTTAATTACATATTGTTACATTAGCAACTGTCAAACATAAAATAAGTTGCAGTTGATAATAGTTCTTTGTTTCACTATGTGAAAAAAATTAAAAGAATCAAAACATATTTTTAAAGGCACTTCCTCGGCTATTTTTCTATACGTACAGTAAGCTTAACGGATGGTTACGAAAGTAACAGATCTTAATAATCTTGCTAACGTAACATTATGGTTAAAAAACGATAAATTCATTAACTCTTCAATAGAACAATATTTAATTTGGCATTCAGAGCATAAAATACCTTTACGCCAGTCAGCGTTAAGAAAAACGTGAAACTGCATGAAACTAAACGCACCACAGCTGTACTGAAGCATAGGATTGCGCGAGCAAAACGCAGTCGTAACGGGAAATTCAAATATGGAATGCTCAGAAGCCGTTGGGAATTCTGCTTCCTTTTTCTGATATATTTGAAATTAGGTTGATTGTTCTTAGTTAACTATTTCTTAAGATTTCTCTATTCGAACGCATATTTTAGGTATAGATAATGCGCGGATATTTTTGGTCTTCATTTTCTCAATATATTTGTATTTTATATTTATAAGGAGGCACACACACCGAACGATATTGGCTTAAAAAGGTAAGATTTAAAACGAAAATCTCATAAACTACTAACAACCTTATTTGAATTTACAGGCACAGTGGTCACGAGGGACTTGTTGCTAACATGAAAAAAACAATTGCAGAACCAACCAACCGATTTATAAATAACATTCAATTAGTAACTGGATTATTATCCGCGAAACTTGGTCAGCGCGCAGATAGCCAAACTTCCGCGCGTCACCGCCATTTTTTTAAATTCCGAATTGTTGATCACAATTCCCTCGCCACGCTTCGAGACTTTTGGCGCGATTTCGGCTTTGTCTGTTACGACATTTATGAGCAATTTTTCTGCAATGCTGTTAGTTACATCTCTTAATGAATTACTTGTTGTAGGTATTTGCTAATAAGACTTCTTTTGGAAGTAATAGATACGAACAACGTGACTTTGTAAGTGAAGTATGTTTTTGACATTTTTCTTCTGTAGAGGTATGAGCGCTTGAAGGACTACCTCCTAATAGTCAACGAATGCAGAGCATCAACATAAATATTCTCCGTATTTATACATATTTTTTTCAAGAAGAAGTATCCTCTATTATATGATATCTAAGAATATTCAAAATCGATTTATAATTGTCCAAAAATCCTGTAACAAAAATACAAAAAAGTAAATAAAATTAACAAACACACGAATTTAGAACCCTTTGGACTTCCGACTTCGGTTGAAAAATTGTTGGTCGCCTAATGTCGACTAAATTCGATATTTTGGCTCGTGACTATATCAATATCGCTTACAGGTTTGATTGAGCTACTGTCTGAAGCTAGCAGTCCGATTTACAAAGATATTTGCCAGCCTAATTCGAGAGGTTATAGATCTTTCACGAGATCAAAAGTTACCTACATGTTCCCTTATCGAAAAGGACTGCGCTAAGCTACTAGTGTTACCTTTTATGAAATTATGAACAAAAATGTGAGTAGAAATAATTACTAGATTTTAATCCTCAGGAATTTCTCTAGCTAATTCTGCTTCCATGCTGGACTGGGAGCGAAAGAAAAACATAGAATGTGCCAGCTGCTTCTCTTCCCGGGCATACTGTAAAGGTCAGTTAAGGGACAGAGGTTTTAAAGGCGTTTTTGTGGGCGATAGGCTGACCCCCTGTCACTACAATAGTCTCTCTCCATCTTTATCATACCTCCAAAGTTGTCAAACGTGACATCAGATGGTCTTGTAACCTCTGGTGTTCTGTTCACCCCATAAGGGATACAGGCGTGACGTTATGTATGTATGTATGTGTATGTATGTATTTTGATAAACATGTTTTCATCATACTCACTTATTTTCATTGCGACAATTAAAAAGTAATAACCACTGTAAAACGTCTTTAAAATCTGACCTTAAAGTTAATTTAGATTTAATCCATAACTTTATATAGCCTCGATGTAATCACATAATATGTAAAAATAAAGATTTAAAATCCAGTTAAATCGATTACCATCGAGTCACAAAGGTCGTGTCATTGATCAGTGCCGAGCGATACGAAGCGATGCGATTCGATTCGACGATCGAGAAACAATTAAATATCGATTATTATTCAATAACGTTAAATCGTATTACGAAATTTTAAGTAAAGCCATGGCAGTTGTAGGCGCGGATTGTGTTTGGATATCTTTCTAAAAAAATAATGGCGACGAGTTTGTTTGAATGCACTAATCTGTCACATTAGGGATCGGATCTGACGTATTATTTTTGCATTTGGTAGCGTAGTTCTTGAGGGAGGTTACAGGCAAGATTAAATCTTAAATCTTTGGTTACAAGTATTTAGTAAGACTTTATAAAAAAACTTTAAGAATTTTGTATTTGTTTTGTAAAAGCAATGACAACATAAACTAAATTTCGACATTTTAGAATACTTTTTGCCTCACTTTACCTGCAATACAAATAAAAAATACTATTTAGTTGCAACTACGTCCATTAAAATTCAATATAAAAATAGTCTTTAACGTAAATATGTTATCGGTAATTATTAGTTTCTTAACCTTAAATTAATCTCATTCAGCTATTATAAATTTACTTAATAAAAAATGTACCTAATTATACTTAAAATATCAATAAATGTATTAAACGAAACTACGGTACCTAATATATAAATTAATGCCTAAGCATGGCTTGATAAAGTTATTGTTGATGAAACTGAGTTAATAATTAAATACATTGAAAATATTGTAATTATTTAAACATGTCACCGTAGCACATGCGTAGTGTCAATTTAACACGGGCACAGTGAAATCCGTCTAACTGTGATAGAGGTAATTTTCGAATCATTTTATCAAGTTCATTATGAGTTTACTCACTGTTACTGGCATGACAATATATTAAATTATTACCGTTAGCACGGCAAATGGCATCATTTATACAGCTTATACAGCTTACCTAGGGCTTGGCTAAGCTCAACTCAAGCTTCAAGAACTTGACAAATGCGAAAACGGATTAGTTTTCTAGTCTAGACTTGAAATATGTGAGCTTGATTTATAAATGGAGGACTGATAAATTTATTTTAATAATAAAAGAAACATATAGGCATCTACACGAGCGGTAGGTATGCGTTCAATGCGAGCTCTTTGTTCAATTAAATTAAAACAAACTTCTATTATTAAAAACCTTAAACCCTTCTTTGTTCCCTTCAACAGTGCTTACCTACCAGTATCGTGCTAAATTGGTCGCATAGGGCAATACAATAGGCCGTTATTTAACACCGAATATAATTAGATAGGGAAGTAGGTAGGTACTAAGGGATATCAAGGGTTCCGGATAAAGGCCTGGGATAACCAGCCAACAGTGAAATAAATAATGGAGGACATTTTACATGGCGCTGTCAGCCTCAAAAATAAGCTGAAATTGGGATACGATCATCAAAACTTAAAGAATATGTATTTAATATTTTCTATATTTTTAATAAGTAGGTGTACTTATTTAAAATATAGAAAACAGCTCATATTTCAGTACATTCGACTAAGGATAGCCCTACCTACAACCCTTTCCGATTGATAAGACCCTTTCAAGGGCTGCTAAGGATGGCCTTCATAAAATGTCTACCAATAAGTATCACCAGCCCAGCGGTGACGTGTTTTGGCAATAATGAAGAGGGACTGGCCCTTCCTAAGCCCTTTGCTGTATCTCCGACCTCATCTTCACTTACCATATGACGTGGGATTAGCCCTTAAAAAGACCTTATAAAACCTCTCACACAACTTTACGCCTTAGACAGGGGTAGGCAGTTAGGCAGAGACTACAAAACGCAAATTACTGCGATCCAGACATACTCTTTCGCTTCTTCAACCATACATCTTTTCATACATGATCTCCGGTTACGGGTACTATTGAAAAATAAAGAATCAAATATATACTTCTCTTTTTCGCTCGATTAAACTCTCCACAAGAAAACAAAATCATATTCTAAAAACAAAGCTATACCTAACATTAGATGGAACTACGTTAGCAATATAACGTAAAAACAAAATATGCAAAGTATTTTTGTTGGAGTGAATTAAATGTAGACATTTAATTCCATCGTTTTCCCTTCATCCAAATGACTTCGAAATTTCTAGACATTAATAAAACTGCTATCGATTGTTTTCGACAAACATTCTATGGAAACGTAATATTTTTAACTCTGTCTTATTTACACTCCAAACTTGTAAATTCTTTGAGATTTGCGAGAGCCTGAGTTTAATAGTGGTCTTGAGTGGATTTCTTATAGATCTCAAAAATACATACAAAAACGTCCATGTATAATTTTTAAGAAAAAAATCTGCAATTTCACAAAAGTATAAATTCTACAAAAAATAAATAAAAAATATGAAATTAACGAATGAATCAACTTTAAAAACTATTTTGTCAACAGCTCAACCTCAAGTACTTACATTTTAAAACAATATTACCCGAAAAAACATTATATAGACAGCTGTATTTTTAATGAGGCAATAACTTTGAAACAGTAAGCATTTAGTTCAAAGTGAATCTTGGCAATGTCGTAATTAAACAATAAATCCAGTGAATGTGGGTATATAAAACGCACATTAAACATAAGGTTATCTTCATTTTAAAAGTTATTACTTAAGTATTTATTATTTTTTAAAAATTATTATGATGACAGGCACAAAATAAACGTTGCATTAAGTAACGTTACGAACACTTTGGCGATGGGGTTAACCTATCTGCCTCAGACGCCAGTGGTTGCGGGTTCGATTCCCGCCCGGAACAAGAAAAAAAAATGTTCCGGGTCTGGGTGTTTATGTATATGTGTATTTATATTCTAGATTCCCCCCTAGTTCGCTACATGGCATCCCATAACACAAGCTATGCTTACTTTGGGGCCATGTAGTTGGTGTGATTGTCTGGGATTTTATTTAAAAAAAAAAACTTTCAAAAACTACAACTGAAAAATTGTTAAGTACGTAAATAACTTTAGGCCTGTATCCCTTAAGTATGGGGTAGGCAGAACACCAGAAGCTTTTGAGGTTAGCAGAAATCACCTGACGTCACGTTTGACCCATTTGGAGGAATTATAAAGATGGAGAGAGACTATTGCAGTGACAGGGGGTCATCATATCGCCCACAAAAACGCCAATAAAACCTCTGTTCTTTAATAGCCCAGTCATTTTAGGTTTCATCTGTGGAAAAATTCTTAGTGAGCTGAATTTTTGTATGACACCATTATTACGGCGCGTTACAATTTATTTTACAATTTACTATAAGTAATCAAAATATGTAATTTATCTTTGTCTCAGTTATCGATCTACTTATATTACGTTTCGAACCTGCGTGGTTTTTCAATGCTTAGCTATTTAATCCTGTATATTTTTTGTGAACAATAGTAAAGTGAAAAAAAAAATTTTTTTGCCGGCACGATATCAATGTCGATTTTTTACATCTTCATTGTAACGCCGCGGCGTTACAATGAAGATTTATAACGGCGCGCCGTTATAAAAGTGAATACAAAAAATCAGTCCACTAGGACTTTTTCGCAGATTGGAGTTAAAATGTCTAAAATGACTGGGCTATAACTGACTTTTACGGTATGCCCGGGAAGAGAAGCAGCTGGAACATTCTATGTTTGGATGGATGTACCTATAGATGTTTGTTCCTCCATCACGGCAAAATGGCTCAACGGATTTGGATGAACTTTGCCATAGTGATAGTGTACAGCCTGGAATAGCAAAAATTGCTACTTTTTTACTCAGTATGGAAGGAAATCGCTCGAAGCGCCTGTCTTTCTATACATATATGATTAATAAAGTAAGACCTTCGTCCCACATTTTTTTTTAATTCAACTACAACATCTAAAATACCAAGTGAACGGTTTGTACCCGTTTCTGCTCCCTGACAAAACTTGACCAACTTGACTATTTTTATGAAACATGGCTATGTTTACAGAAAACTTTCGTAATAAATCGGCTAACAGCATAAAAGATTTCTTTGTCAAAGTCACGAATCTTATTGAATTTATTAATAACATTCTGAAAGGTTCACAAAAGACTTATTATGGATTTTATAAGAGCATTAAAGGGCACTGTTCTTATATGCTTGACAGCGAAAGTTTTTAGAGACCGAATTGAATCAATATTGTTTTATGACTCTTAAGCTTTTAACAATGTGGTTTTACATAAGTAGTTAAATTTGCGGAGTGTTGTAAAACCTTTTGTCCTGCTCTATGTGCCCGGAAAGCTGCACTATCGAGGATCTGATAACGCAATTAAGGTGGCAAGTTTCTGGGCGGGCAAAAATAGTAGATTATGCATCAAGGGGATAAAGCAGTGCAGTCACGGGCATCATATTGAATTCTGAGCGAAATGAAGGATTCTGTGGATAATTCCCGAACGCAGTGACGAACTTACGTGAGGGAATTATGGTAAGAATCCTGAATGAAGCGAGGGATGCAAGACTGCCCAAGACTAAGACACTGTTATCCCCGAGGAGCTTACTCTACTTTATACACCACCTTGTAAGATAATTAGGTAATGAAACTCAGGAATTAAATCAAGTACTTAGGTATTTAATAATTTAGAAATTAAAGGTAATATCAGAAACAATTGACCAGTTATGTAAAGATAAAGTGATTCTATTTGGCATATTCATTGTTTACTGTTGTCTTCAACATTGAATAAACATTCCATAGGCTGCTAGGTTTCTTTGTAGCAGACAACTGTTGAAAATGTACTAAAAACCATGACTTCGAAATAATTTTCATGGCTTTTTTAGTTTTCCAAGCAAAGAAATCTTCGTAACATTCCATGTACAAATGCTTCGATTTACACAGCAAAATATCATCGACGATACTATTTGTTTCATTTCTAATATCTTCTGGTGTTAAATCGTCACTCGAGCTCGACATATTTTATTTATTTGAATACTATTTAAATAAAAACTCTGAAAGATTTTTTTTTTCAAAAACCGCACAGTTTTACTTCTTATTTGGCTTTTTCAAAAGGCAAAAGAAACCGTCGCATACAGCCACCCATTTACAAGGGTTTTTAGTTTTTTCTTGGTAGTCGTTCCAAATGCAAAGGTACACAAACTTACACAGCCAAATTTAACGTCCATATATTTTTTAATTAGGCAAAGCAACTAGTCATACAGTCATGTCCATGTAGGTATTATTAAATTTCGCTCCAATTGACATTCCAAAATCAAATGACATTATATGACCCTTAGGATTATTATTCCCTGTAAGATACCTTTTTAATCTTAAGGGATTAATATCTTGTTTTAGGTGGAGTTTATCTCATACATAATGCGAATTTTAAACAAAGGTGGTGTGTAAATATAATTTATTTAAGGCTACTACTTTCTACGGCACGATAAAAAGGTAGAAGCGGAGCTACACGGTAGCAAAGATAAACAAAGCTCGAACCGTCCGATTTGATATTGGTTTTACCCGACGTCAGAGCCAAATGAAACGTTATGATGTTAATTTTTTTCGAAGAGTTTGTTTTTTTGTTTGTTTGTTTGAACGCGCTAATCTCAGAAACTACAAGTGGAATTTGAAAAATTCTTTTTGCATTTGACAGCCCAACTCTTAGGAAGATTATAGGCTATATTTTATCCCGAAATTCGCACGGGATTAAAAGTTACGCGGGTGAAACCCCGCGCGGTGGCTAGTATAAGATATATCCCGTGACGATTCAGCGAATTTTTACATGGCCACGAGTGGCAGTATGAAACATATTATGTATACAATATACGTCTTTCATACTTTATATAATGTTTTGTATCATAAAAACTAAAGACAATATTTTTAACAAGATGGCAAGCACAAAGATATCATAAAATAAAGAATGGTATATATTCCTCAAACATTTTTATAGATACTGTGATTATAAATGACTTAACTTCATGGCAAATTATATGGCGTTACTGTCAACAAATTTATCCTTGTATACTTTAGTGCTAGTCAAGAAAATACTGTCCGCAAACAAAGATGATGACGAAGAATAAGCAGATTATAAATCTACGTACATACAAACTACGTCAAAGAATAACGTAGGCTGGTAAGAGAAATGATGCAGAACTTTAACTCATTTTAATATACTTTTCACTTACTCTGTTTATAGAATCTGTTATCTATGTCAAATATGTCCTTGTTCAACTTTGATTAACTTAGGTTAAGAAAACCATTAAAGCTAAGTTAGTCCAGGTTTCACTTGAAAAAGATTGCCTGTACGCAATGATCAGGAAATCGCTAAACCTAAAAAAAGTAACATGGAGTCCAGCAAACGGCAAAATCTGCAAAAATTTAAGAAATAAAGTATTTCTTATTTATCATGTAAACTTCAATGATAAGACATCTGGCGACAAAGAGAGCAAGGTATCGGGGAGTTCAGCTTTTTCATTTTAACTGAGGTGGGTGGCTGTTCCTAGGTCTGCGCTCACAACGAACCGTAAGTTGAGAGCAACGGTTAGGGCGACACTCTTGGTCATAATATTCGGTTTTTACCGACATAGTCTTTAATAGGTAGTACCAATTTATACTCTTATTAAATAGGGGTAGACTGAAAGTTAAAAGATCAGTTTTAGTTGTAACTTAAGAACCCTACTACCTCTGGATAAGTTTTTTTTTAAGTGCGACCAAATATCAAAGCTTGGGTTATGGTTATTTTTAAGAAGACCCAATCATTCTTTCATTTTTCAGTCATTCAGTCCCTTCTTTTTCTAAATGCGCATTTTGTCGCACGCTGTGCCTTAAAACTTTCTAAGGAAATGTGACCGGCAGATAGTATTGAATTTTTGCGCAAAATGCAGGGAGGAAAATCCTCCACAACTCTAACCTGAAATTGTGAACATAAAATGCTGTAATTATCAGATTAATTCATACAAATATGATAGTCTTGAGATAGAAGAGAGTCTTGCAGTAGGTACCAACAATATAAAACAAAACGTCCTAAATGTGGTAAATGGGACTGATTATAGACTTTATTTGTATTTGACTAATGCCCAATTTAATTCTTAGGTATCATCTGCTCAGCAAAATTCAGCAGCTGAATAAAACGAAACCTGAACGGATAGAAGCTTAACCTATTAATACAATCATTTATATTTATTTGTTACAGGGCGTTACAAATTATAACCTAAAATTAAACTTTTGGATCCGAAGGAGATGTGTAGATTCATATTTTCCGAAAGATTGTTTTGGTGTGATTTTAGATATTTATTTACTTGTGTGCAAATCTTATTGTTTAACCTCCGTCTACGTCAGTTTACTGCACTGATAACGTCTTATCACTAGTTTCTTCCACGATTACTGAGCTAATGTAAATATGACTTTCATGGCTACGTTTTTTTTTTTATTTAGGTACCTACTGATTTAAATATCGAATCGTTCTTGTCTGGTCGGTTAAAACATTTGTTGATCGTTATCAAGATTAATCATATTGGACTGATACTTTTATTATGATAAATTATAATCTGACATCTGGTTACGATTAGTGCCTCGTGAGAAAATTAATGTTTTGATGAAATTGACTTGTTTGTTACAAAATAGTTCACAATTATATGACAAAATTAATAAATTATTTATTAAAACAATATTTTTGTTTTACACATCATAAAAAAATACCAAAATAGAAAACACATACTTATTCATTTTCCCAAAATTCAAACAAGCATAACTCACCTTATTAAATCCTACTGCAGTGCAAAAAAAAAAACAAACAACATAAAAAAAACAAAGGTCTCAAGTCACTACCGCACTACAACCATCGTATTGTATTCACGCAATCACCGTTAACGGCTACCGTCCACCGACACCGCCGGCTAGACGCATACTATCATCCTACCAGTAATGCCCCTAGCTCGCGAGAAAGTAAACGACATGCTGCAAGAGGTAACCAAGCACTTTTCGAAGGTCAAGATCAACAAATCACATTTTAAATAGCGTAAAATCGACGCGTGTGGCCTTTTAAATGAAAGGTGTCAATACATATCGACTGTGAAGTCATTTCAATAATCGGTAACTGAGAACTTAAATTAACGACCTGAATAAATTACCACTTTTCAACTAAACTGTGTTCATAATTGCAGTCGATGGACGCAATTCGGCATTGATTTCTGTAAATTTATGTCTTTCTTAAGTTTAACTTCTTATGTTGTGAGCAAATGTAAAATTGGAGTCTTTGAAAATGAGTTTAGAGAGAATTCAAGGGTAAATCATGTTGATCAACTACCATAAAAATGCCGTGATTATTTAGAGTAATTAAAACGAGTTTAAAGGGCAGGTCACGCGCATATTTGAATTAAATCAAGGGTATTAAGATATTAAAAACTCCTTATTGTTTAAATTCGAAAGTCAAAAACCATAAAACCTAAAAAAAATGTTTAGGTTGAATGAATTGAAGCTGAATCTTTCCGGTATTTTATTTTACAAAATTGGCTTTATGATACGTTTTTTTAGTATTAGGTATTTGTTTTATAAATTCAAACTTACCATAATTTTTATGGTTTTGAATCAAAAGATTCGCCTCGTAATGTTTACCTAAGTACATTTTTATTTACTCCTAAAGTAATTCTAAAAGTAAGCACTTTTAAGTAATTCTAACAAGTATAAATCAGGCAATGATATAAAAATGCACAATATTGGTTCATTCTTACATGACAAATCCACAGCATCTGCACCATATGAATCAATCTCGCAACGTTACCTCTCTTTTACTCTTTCCCCCGTAGTCTAACAACCGACAGGGATAAAAGAACATCCGCAAAGCGCAAGTCTCTCGCTCAGACAGACGGACACATAGATTTATTAGTAGAGAACAATCAATAAGGGTTATTATGGGGTTGTGATGTGAAAACAAGTGTCACATTAGGCACGCATTTTTATTGGGGGATGATAGTAACACATATGAGAATATGTAAATATGGAGGTGTAGGGTTAAATTTACGACAGTTTGTAACTAATTTCAAGTGAACATAGAAAAACAATCTGAACTATTCAACGTACCTACTTCTATAACTAATACACTTTATATCCAACAAAATAAACACATACATGTCTTACATGTAAGAAAAATATAACTCAATGCTTCGACAATTTGGGCGGCATAAGGCCGCCTTCGCCATCGCTTCAAACGATTTCTTTCCAGAACATTTACATTTCTAAACTTGAAAAATGTGCAAATATTTAAGCAAATTAATAATTTAAGGTAAATAATAAAATTATTAAACATTGAAATTATTAATTTTATCAGAGAAAACATATGCTATTTATACAGATATTTATGTAGAAGTTATTTTTATTTCGTTTTGGCAAGTGGTTTAGCCCGTCTGAGGAAAGGTACCAGTCGAATCAGAATAAAAGTTTCGCTCGTGACCATGAGGTCTATAAAAGACACCAAAACGACGACGAGTTAAAATTTAAAACATGAAAGTATACACGGTAAACCGTTCAAAAGTGTTCTATTTAAAAAGTTCAAATCAACGTTCGTTAATAATCAACGACGAACCACTCACAATTAAAACAGAACCGAACCCCATACCGCACCATAGCAAACCCATATGAACAACATAATTACATTACAATGACTTATCAGCGTGGGGGCATTTCGAGTGCTAGTGGTTTCCCACGGAACACTTGATCCTTTGATAGTTTTAATGTTATAGACCCTTGTGTGTGACATGTGAAAAAAATAGTACAGGCGCCTAACGTCCACTAGAGTTATTTATATAAAAGAATAAGGCGCCAAACGTCCGTCCAAAGTTAGTTAGAAACGTAGGAATTACTTACAAACTGCTAAAAAATAAATAAATATTTCTGACATACAAATACAAATCTAGTCCAAATTAAGTTTCTCAAAGAACTTGTGTTATAGATAGGTACCAGTCAACGGATAGTATAATAAGAAATATATTCAATATTAAACTTAAATAAACAAATAAACATCCATGACTTGACGGCTCAAATCTGTGTTCATCACACAAATATCTACCGCCACCGGGATTCGAAGTCAGGCCCCCTGGCATAAAAGTCATCGCCGGTCTTCTAACAATGCTTGTCTATGAATCAGTAACATCGTTGATTTATGCCTTAACTATCTCTCATGTAGCCACATTGGTCTTAAATTGAAAACAAGTATTCATAACAAAACATAAATGTTAGCATACCGATGCACACCTATTAAGATGACTAAATTACTCTTTAATAACAACCCAGCTGCCTCACTTTACGTAAAGTCTATGATTACATTTAAAGAACGGAAATACCATCTTAACAATCTTTAAGATAGATTAACATCCGTTCTTATATAACCATTACCTACAAAACTTGAACTTAAGGATTCGAAACAGGCCCTTTTACATCCCATAAATGTCAAAGTATTCTCCACTTTCCCGTTGAAAAGACAACAACGCAACTCGTTAAACTTTAATTTAGCACAAATTTATTGGTCTAGTAGTAAAACGGCCGTAAAACAGTAGATGTTAAATTACCAATTTTGGTGCAAGAAACATGTGTCCACAATAAATTCATCAGATGAATTTACAGCTTATTGTGATGATATCACACTTATTTTTGTAGTTTACTTGTAGCGATAACTTCTGTCTTGTATCACAAGATACTAGGGTATCAGTTATCAGTAGGGATTATTTATTAGTTGCTACTGTATTAGTAGGATGTTCTTTATCTTATCACGTTACAAAAAGAAATGGGATGAAAGTTCGACAATCAATAGGTCCTTGCACAATCAATAAGTTGTGTTATTAATTTTATGATTCAATCGGATAGATACCTAATATTTCAAAACTAGACGCGACAAAAGCAATATTGCCAACAAAATGTTGCCAATATAAAAACACTCTTTTTTAATTCTGTAAAATATCAAGGCCAGGCTGAAAATGTAAGGATAACAAAAGCATTATGCACTTCAGACGTGCGGTTGCCATATCCACAGCGTAGAGCGAACACACTCCTACCTATAAACGATGTGCATACGCTGGTTTTCGGTTTGCATAACCTTTTAAACGAGAAGTTTAAAAAATATAACCGAAGTTTTCGAGAAAATGCTGATCGATATGCGTAGTCTTTCAAATAAGCTGTTTAATGATAATAAATGAAAAAAAAAAAAAAAAATATTTGCTTTAATGCTAAGACCAATAGGCGGTCTGCTCTCGACCAAGATCACCGAAAGATAAAATACAGATAAAATTTAAAAGCAGGAGTTAGAAGTTATATCGAAAAAAATATGTACCTACCGGCTTATACTAAGTACTCGTCAAGTGTTCGAGATTTCATAGCACTCAGCGATTTGGCGAGTTTCAGATCAAGTGTACAGCTCCCACCACATCAAACTCACGCCAATATGACCTTATTAACAACTCGTGATAGCTGAAAATCGCGTGTCAAATCTATAAAGCTCTTTAGTACAGTGGTATCTAAAAGCGTATTACCAAGAAAATCGTTTACTCTAATTCGGTGGCTTCTGATTTCGTAGGGGCTGTCAAATTGACTTGACATGCCGCTTGACGCCCGTCGTTAGCGCAGCGATGCTTGGCTGTACATATTCGGTCTTATAATTAATGTTTCTCCTATTAATAACCGTTTGTTTCAAGATAAAGTTCGCGTTCACTATACCTTTTCTTAAGAGTGATTGAGTGCCGGTATCGCAAAGTTGAATTGGCAATAGGCAGGGAACATAGCTCGCAAAACGGATGGCCATTGGGTTGGTAAATTTCTTGAGTGGCGACCATGTACTAGGAGACGGAATGTAATCCCAAGGTGGACCAAAGGTGAAAGGGAAGGGATGCCATACAGTTGTTATTTAATAGGTAGGTATTAAGGTTAAAAGCATGACAAAAAAATCGAAGGCAAAATGAGGAACTGCTACTATTTCTTATTTGATGTTATTGACAATATTTTACAGTTATGATGTTCATATATTTACACAATTAATGGGGAGTTTTCTGACAGCTCATAAAAATTAGTTCAAAAAACCTCTATAGATGGCACTTTTAAAAAGCCGAAGGCGTTAAGTCTGTATACTATAATGTAAGTAAGTGGTATCTACCATCTACGGTTATTTATACGTTCAATTTATGATACAGACGTCAATTAATTTATTTTACTTTTAAAAACGCAGTGTGGAATAAATTCTTCGCCTTCGCCTTTTGTAAAGCGCCATCTATCGAAGCCTTTTGTACCAATTTTGTACAGTTTTGTTTTTTTAATGAGCAGTCAGAAAACCTCTCATTAGTTAAAACCTCTAGAAAAGCGATCTTAACGTGCGCTCAACACGAAAATAGTTAAAAACATACGTAGATACTCAACCACTCTTTACAATATTAGTACTAATTTACAACCGCAATACTTTGTTTAATTCTCAACCCAAATCTTGCTAGTTAAAAGGAAAAGCCATAGTGCAGACAAATGAAAATAAACTTTATCACTAAGAACACTTCTTTAAGATCCCTCCTATCGCCGCAGGCGCAGGCTGCGCTATTTCGAGCTGACGTTTCAGCGCGGTGATTATGAAAACCAGCGTCGGAAATTATCTGCTGAAAGATATGGCTTACAATGCAGTTCTATTGGTTCGCTTGCAGTCGGAGACGGCGAGACGACTATAGATCATTTTACAGGTAACTAAAATAAAGTTCCCACAAGGTGTGTCACCAAATAAGTAGCCCCAAAGTAAGTTTATGTTATGGCGGAAATATACGGTGTAGGTATATGGGACATATACAGGGTGTAATTTAATTGCCCTATAGAGCCAAACCACGTATGTCCTAACACATGCATGTAAATACTATGGTGAAGTCAGAATTTGAATATCACAATTTTTATTTTTTTTTATTTTCTATGTACGTGAAATTGCTTTTAAATAATATTGATTTAGTTTGTATGAAAGTGAAAAATTAAAAAAAATCACGATATTAAAATTCTGACTTCACCAAGATATTTACTTGCATGTGTTAGCACATACATGTTTCGTCCTTATAGGGCAATTAGATTACACCCTGTATATTTTTTTTATAAAATCCCCAGTCTATCACACCAACTACATGGCCCCAAACTAAGCAGAGTTTGTGACATGGGATACCATGTAGTGAACTAGGGGAGAACCTAGAATATATAAATACATAATATATAGATAAACCCCCACACCCGTAACATTTTTTTTCTGGTTCCGTGCGGGAATCGAACCCTCGACCACTGGCGTCTGAGGCCAGTGTTACCCCATCTCCAAAGTGGTCGTATATTCTAGTGTACGAGTACATCAAGACAAGATTTTATATTTTTTTCCGGAACCCAGGACCTAACTATCATCCCACAGGAAAATACACGACCAAAGGTCTTCGGAAGTTCTTAGGCCGCGGGGAAAGTTAACTGTCTTCTTTTGAAAATGTAAAACTCTTAAACTTTTTAGTTGGAGCCTCTCAATTTCATTGTGCCTAGGTAGGAATTATTTTACTTATTTGAAATGCCACAATAGACGTTTATGCGTGTTTATTCCGATAAAAGGAAAGATTAGACAGACAAATAATAGAATCTTTAGTATTTTTAGTTTATATCTTAGATTGACAACGCATCATATACTATATTCATGTTTATTTATTAATGTTTATCGGCCTTGATACCAAAAACCTACAGAACGTTAAAACTCCCTATCCTAAGCGAGTATTGGAACTTTTGCATTCTCCAGCAGGTAGTGGCCCGGATAGAAAATCAACAGTACAAATGAAACTCTACTATTATTTTTTGTCATGTACAATAACTAAAACCATCATACTAATTTTCAATTGAATGGAAGTTACAAATGGTAAAATGATATAACAATATTAGTTCAGATGTCTCATGTATAATTATTAACATTGACTTACTTATTTCAATTGTTTTCGACTCATGCGCAAGTGAACGTTATTGTAAACAGCGGACATTGTTTGAAAGAAGCAAGGCTGACATTTTGGAATCATTTGTGTATTGTCCATATTTTGTTATAGTAATTGTAGGATTTAAATATAATGTGGAGAATATCCGTGTAAGGTACGGGCTACTTACAAGAAATAAGCATTTGAATTAACCGCGGACAGTTATTAAAAATATACGAATTTAGTTTTATTGTTCTAAAGTGGTATTATAAGTTATTTAATTGATATCTGTGACAATCATCAAATATTGCGAAATTAATGTTTCTCATAGTGAGAGAAAATATTAACGTACATATTGAATGAAATATATTAAAAAAGTATAAAATCCTTGCTCCCTCTTAAATTCAAACCTGCGCCTGCGCTGCGGTGCAAATGGAAGAATTATCTCACGAGTACCTAGACGCCACGACAGAAGTGCATTCGCAAGTTTCTCAAATTTCTATCTACTTATTTAATAAATACTATCATTCTACCATTATCTACACTTAACATAAAAGTATTTTGTTTATTCTAAACTTTAATAAAAAACAAAGCCACCTATGTTTTTTTACAATAATTCCACATGACATGTAGTTTATTATGATCCCTCAAAAGTCGCACAAAGAAAAACCACCCACACTCGTTCGCTCATTCATTAAGTACCAGACAGTCCGCCTCGAAGTACCCTACACACATAGGTATATCACATACATAATATATCACATAGCAGTCATCATATAGCACAGCTATAGTAGAGCTATAATAGCACGCAGTAGGCGTGGGAGCTTTAAGAGCGCCATGCCAGTGAACAGTGAGAGTCCTCTTTTGAAGTTTTGTTTGTGTTTAATTAGTGGCGCTGACTGTACCGCCTAGAGTGTTATGATGATATTTTTTCGGTACTTGAAATTGAGAACAAAATCAAAGACAAGTACACTTTGAAGCTTTTGAGTAAACTTTCAATTTCAAATTACATGGTTGCGCCGAAGTGCAGGGCCGGTGGTGGTGCGTTTTATAATGTTGTGATATTTTTTAATCTAGTATCGATTTACAAATATTTCATTAAATCTTCTATAACAAGAACCATTTTATGCGTTTTTCTTTTGGTTTACGAATATTAATCTCCGCGAAATGCCGACGGCGATAAACTCTGCCGCCAAATTTCACAGCACCGGGCGGCGCGGCGCGGCGCGGAGATTACGTGCTACGGCGATATTTTATTAAGAACAAGTTCCTTGCTAAGGGACATCATTTTTTTAGAAGGAATGCTTACAGCATCATTACCATCAGGTGAGATTGAGGTCACTGATAATGCATGTTATGGTACATTATAACCAAAACTAGCAGGGTGACTGGTGACAAATTTTAGATACTGAAGGAGTACTCTGTACTCGATTCTGATCATAAATATGTCAAAAAAGAAGGTACTTAATTTTTTACTAGAATTCCCTATAAATAAATAATACTATGCTACTATTTACTTTACATACAAATGAGTCAATCGCACCAGGTGACCTGGCACGCGGATCTCTGCCAATGCTTGCGTAACCATGCGTTGCGTATGTAATTAATTCTTTAACTTTCGGTTAAGTTTACTCAGTAAATAATTAATATTATTTTTTTATTATATTTTTTCTCTTCATGTATGAACTCAAACTATCACGTCCTTGAATTTCAAAATCGTTATATCACCCTGTTAAACAAAAAAATATACACAAATGTGAACAAAATCACATACAACTTTTTAATCACCACCACCACCGCAGCGTAGATGTTTAATTTCAATATTTATAATTATTATACCAGAAGTTAGGGTGAAACAACGCAGGCATAATGTGAATATCCTAAAGGCGTGTATTATTTATCGATGTGGTTTATTACAAAACTATTTGACTCAAAGATCCCCATATCAGACAGGCTTTATATTTATGAAGAGGTTAAAAGGGGTCAGGATCGTCCAGCGAGATGAAATCCATTAGTTGGGATTTTATGAGTTAGGACGTGACGGTTCCTTTAAACTTATCCTTACGATATTTTTAAATCCTGGTTATAGAGATTCCACGAAGATCCCAGATAAAAAATAAGATAGGCCTTTGACTCTGTCATGGAAATATTTTAAATGGAATATTTGTCACGCTTTAATGCTATTTCTACTTTTTCGAATAAGGATGATAATGCCGAGACACATGTGAGCGAGAGAGACAGATTATAAATCCCTAATGCCGGGTTCATTTTACGAGTATTTTTTTAATCTGCAAAGAGTTGGGCAAGATTAACGTTAGGACGGCCATGCGACAATTTTGCAAAACATTAGATCTAAGCTACTTTTTCTTATGATCTTTTATGGTGCGTTCAGATTGCTGTAATGGAATTTGTAATGGAACACTGCGCACTACACGTCCAAATACGCAACGCGCGCAGAATGTTACGTTACTAGTTCCGTTACCGCAATCTGTAAGCACCACTGGACTATGATTGGTTAAAATAACTTTATTAGGTACTAACTTTTTTAACTAAATTAATTGAGAAGTAGGTAGAATAGCAGCATGTCCCATCTCCCATGGATAAGAAAGGCTCTAGTGGTCGTTTCACTAGAATTGCAGGTTTCCAAGGGCAGTGATGATAATGCTCCTTTGCCCCAATTTTCTCATGCTCCCCTTTTATATGCCAATTCATATGAAAGTCTAGGGGCCCACGGAGACTAGGTGGCCACATTTCTGCAAATCGTTATTATAATTTAGTAAAATATTTACTTTACATAAAATTGTACTTACTGCCAGGTGACGTCAGTACTCATAGGGCACCATCGTCTACTTACTCCACAGGATATCGACTTCCTATGTAAGCTACACCAACTTCCGTAAAATCAAAACACTTTTGACGATGAAGTACCAGGCGATTAGCAAGTGGTCGCAAGTGGCTGATAATGTGTGGATGATGCGGGCTTGTCAGCTCGAGTAGTCTATGACGGCTTGGTATACAATAACTTTATTTATTAAGAGACACCCGCATATTTCAAAGAAAAAAAAATCTTTTTTTAAAGAACCTCTCTCTCTGACCCAAAATTTTCAACTTCGATTTCTTCTGATTAACAGCTTGATTCTGCCTCTCTTTGCTTTCTCAGACATGACCTATTCGCACTACACCGTGATTTCTAACTATTTTATAGTTCTTTTGATTTAGAGACCGAAGCTGTGTGAAAGGTAAATAAGCTTCCTTTTATTATTGACTGGGCGTTTGCGGAGGTCATCTTAACATAACATAATATTATATTGTACTCAAGACACGTTACCGTGCCATCCAGTCCTACTTATTATTAACGTACCAATTTGTTGCTAGAGCCATAGCATTTAAGCACACATGTAGGGCTGTGCCTGGAATAACACATAAATTAAGTATTGTCTTAAATTTCTACAATTCATTTTTAAATAAAACATAACATACTTTAGTAAATACGTCTTTTATTTATCATAACATATTTTTTATCATAATATTCACTTCACACGGGGTCGGTGGATTGGGTGAAGCCGGAAGATCAGCCAGGAAGTAAATAACGAAAATATTTGGGTAATTCACATATTGGATGATTCATAAAAAAAATATGTGAGCTGTAATTCACATCGATATTTGCAGCATCTTTATTGACAAAAACCCTGGAAACTCGGCTCTTTAGAAATGTACGTGAAGTTTAATATGGTGAGCCCTGAAAACGCTTAGACTGGTGCAGATAACTTTAAAATCTGGTTCGTTCTTACCCCAAAAATAAAAACAGAGAGATAAATTTAACTAATCTAGCAAAATAAAAGTGGCCGTAGGTACTCAAGAACAGTAAGTTCGTGAAGTTTGCTGGATTTTAATATCACGAACTCGGGTAGGCCACGAATAAAAACACCGTTCAGTGACCTTCTCTTTTTTAATGTCTTTTACAGCCTATTGAATTTGTAAACCCAGCTTTAAGCTATACTACCTTAAGAAGTTCCTGCTTCGGCATCAGAGTTTCCTTTTTTTTTTTATTTAATTTTTTGAAGTTGTCATATTACCTAATATGTTAGCTAACTATATGTTAGCGGTTGTGTCCTGTGAACCTGATATATGAAACTAAATCATCAAATACTTACAAAAACTGTTTTCTCACAATCGCATCGCCTCAACTGTACAGAAGACAGCAGATCAAGCGTTACATTACCTGTCAAATTTTCTCGACTAATTTTAACTTATGTCACAGAATAAGTAATACTACCTTTGGTACAGAAGAATTACTCCGCAAGAAGATCTAAATAAATTCGAGTCTTGCTACGACGCGATACGGTGGAATTCAGCCGTACCTTCAAATATATATACCTAGAAGTTTTGTTTCTTTCTGCCTAGTGAAGAATAATTAATCTCCTTATATGTAATTAAGTATCAACCGATGTAGGTATTACTGTTATTCTACCTTTGTAAAAAATATTATTTCAACTTACCTAAAGTACAAAATGAAAAAAAAGTTACGACGAATAATTAGTAATACTATGTTTTGTTTACTAAATTGAACATAATCAAATCAAAATATAATCTAATTGAAATTTGTTTCTTTTTATGTCCATTTTTAAATACTTTTTGCGACCTCGATCATAGAATTACTGTGAGTGGTATTAGGTAGGTAGGTATCTATAACGTCCCGACGCGACGGGGGCGCGCGTGATACTCGACCCATTCGAAATCCGCCGGCGGAGCGCTTCGCTGTAGGTAAATAACGGATGTACCGCGCGGAGTAAGCCAGGCCTGCTTATGTCGAGGGCATTCTGTACCTATAAGGATCTGTCGTATCTGGGAGCAGCCTTTAATAAAGATTTTTTAACGTTTATGATAAAGGTATAATAAAAAAAAAATCGAATGTTAAGAGAATCTTGTTATAAAAACCTCGGACGATATGCCATTTTGATACTACACCACTATGAGATAAAAGGGACTATTAAGATGATTCAAATTTTATCTTTAGATACGACGAAAAATAAGTTCACTCTGTTGTAAACAAATGCTGCTACAAAACATCGATGATAGTATATCCCAAGTCCATAGTTTACATTTCACTATCTACTCCTAGATTTCTGTTCTAATTATTATAGTCTAACTTCAACTCCATTATCAGCCTGTCAACACACCAACTATTCCAATCTCAAGTATAAAGCATTCCTCCATCCAATCAACAATCAACAGATTAAAAATATCAACTCGAAATCCATTCCAGAACATTCCATATTTGAAAACAGTCTATTTTGATCGACGCGCATCCCCCTCGTCACGCCACTTGCCCATGCGCAGGGGAACTTGTAAACTAAAATTTAGTTAATAGTAATGGCGGACGATTTACTGGCGAACTGAATAACTCTTGATTTAAATTTTGACGATGAAGTTAAGTCAAGAGTTAAGTTTTTTTTATCTTTAAATACTTTTTAAACGGATTCTTCGCGTATTATTATTATAGATTAACCAGCGACTGATCTCGTGGGTCTGTAATGACACTTAACTTCAGTGCAAAATATAATCATACCTATGCGAAATATCCGTCTAAAAAGTTTTGCTTATAATCAACGAATGCTGAGTATTAAATAAAAACATACACACGAATTGAGAACCTCCTCCTTCGGAAGTCGGTTGAAAACTCAATAACTCATGAATAATTATGCATAGGGCTCTCTATGGCCATCTGGTAGTGATATAAATTTATTTTATTAATTTATAAATAGGTATTATATTCATTTGTTGATTAACATGTCGATGACACAAAATTGCCAATTGTCTAGTTTAATAAATCGCATTCCTGGTGATGAGCATCATTTGATAAGCTGTCATTGCCGAAAACAATTCAGGTCCATTTAAATTGAGATTACTAGTACAACTCAAAATGAACCTGTAATGCAACCAAATGACCATCTTACTAGTATAATAAATGTGAAAGTATGGATGTCTGGATGTTTGTTCCTCAATCACGACAAAACGGTTCAACTGATTTGGATGAAATTTGGCATAGTGATAGTGTACCATCTGGCTTCTTCGGAATTGCGCGAGTAAAACCGCGCTAAACAGTAATTTTTATTTTGGTTATTTTATCTTTTATAACTATAATGAATTGCCACTATTTAATTTTGTATCATGACTAGCTGACCCGCAAAAGTCGTTTTGCCATATAAATAAAAAAAAAATAGATGTTGGCCGATTCTCATAGATACCGGATAAGCACAAAAAATTTCATCAAAATCGGTCAAGCCGTTTCGGAGGAGTACGGCAACGAAAACTGTGACACGAGAATTTTATATATTAGATAGTTAGCACCAAATGCTTATATTAACACAAACAAATAATAAATTGTTAATAAAATACATCATTGTTCATACTCCAAATCCTATACTCAGTTACAACTCGCGTTACTTTCGATTAATTCTATCCATCCATTATACCAGTTATGATTGGCGGACTTACGCAACAATTACTTCTTACAGTAAGATGTGGCTCCTATTGTTTGATGATTGAATCATTATCAAAATGTTGTAACAGTTTGATGTATGGTTTGCAAAATAATTTCAAAGGAGCTTTATAAGTTCCAAGATGGTTAAAAGGCGTGTTCCATATAACACACTATTAAGGTAATTTTGTACAATTAGTAGAAATATTAAGAGTATTAAGTAAATAAATTATTTATTAAAAGGAGCTGTATAAGTTCCAAGATAGTTAAAAGGCGTGTTCCATATAACACACTATTAAGGTAATTTTGTACAATTAGTAGAAATATTAAGAGTATTAAGTAAATAAATTATTTATATCCAGTGATAAATTAATAATACATCATACATAATACAACCCGACCAATACAATCGAAACATCTAAAAGCAACCAAATAATTATGGACAAATGAATACTGGCGTCTGAAGCAGATAGTAAAGTACCAGGGCGCCATACATAATGGTCGTCATTTAGAAAGATTTCGCGGTTTGCAAAAATCACGAGTGCACGTAATATTGTAATTTAATTTTGCGGTTGCACTACTTGCACTGCACCCACGTGATATTAATGTAAAATTGCACTCATACAGCTACTTAAAATTCTGACTGTACTTTTATCTAATTACCATTTTGCACACTTTGTTTAAATGAATGGTATATTGATTTACCTCATGGGTTACTTTACTAAGTATATCCCATTTTTAAAAGTCAAATAGCAAGTTTGTAGTTGTAATTGTCATGATATGTGGCCTTGGGGAGGCCTTTGACCAGCAGTGAACCTCTCCGGCTGATGATGATGAGGCCATTTATCTTAGGCTACCATTTATCTTATCCATCATCGAAGTCGTCGTGGCGCCGTGGTTACTGTGTGTATCATACGATATCACACGTTAAGCAACGTTTGGCGGGGTCGGTACTTGGATGAGTGACCGCCGATCATTCATTTCTCATGACGACTTCCGTGCTTCAGGGGCACGTTAAGCAGTCGGTCCCACATAAAGTAGTCGTTAGGGTTTGTCAGAAGCCACTTTGGCGCCCTGAAAATTCTGCCTTCCACCACCCAGCACAGGGCCAGCTTGGTGGATTATGGCCTATACCTCCTCTTTACCCAGGACATAGACTCATGCCCTGCAGTGGGCTCGTTACAAAGAGTTGTGATGATGATGATGATGACCTATCCATCTACTGTCAGATTTAATGCTTTAACATTGTTGTGACATTTTTATTTCCTACCGTGGATACATTTCCACAAGAAAAAAGTAATATTACGTAAGTTATTTCTTGTAAATGTATTCACGGTAAGTACAACTAAATACTTAGGTACCTACGTGTTTTATAGGCTAAATTTGTTTAACTAAATTGGACACTTTTCAGTCATTACAAAAATAATTCCTCCCGATGATTCCAGCCGTACGCCAAATTAAAAACGAATTTTGATTCCTATAATTATTTATGTTACATTTGAAATTTATCAATACACAGTCGTATTATTTTGCAGACATATGAAGGACTCAAATAGCTAGAGTCGTCATATAAGGACGAGACCAAGGGCGCCTTCAAATTAGTCTGCTTCGTTATCTAGGAATGCATCCTTTTTTCCTTTGTCATAAATACACCGTCAACAAATAACGGAGGTAGCACTGAATCGATCATATTTTGTAACATGGGATGACGTGTTATCCGTGTTATCCCATAACCTTATCCACTCCCATTCGAAATTTTGGCCCCGTAGGTACTTGCGAACTACCAGAAAAATGAAATTACTTTCTTAAGCACTTGGTATCAAACGATAAAAGTTTTTTTTTTTCATTTTGACCAGTATTTAATTATGCACAAGCACATTGTATCCAGCACTGGGGTAACGCAGTTTATGGACCAAAATCTTCCATGTCACCTATGGAAGAGAGTCGTGGGTAGTGCTCTTAAAAAGGGTTCTTGTAATGAAATTTAATCATAGCTGATGATTGTACTTAACTCAAAAAACATAGAGATAACTATTTGTTTCACCAGGAGATCATAAACAGCTTAAAAGGAGACATCCAATTTAACTTTACGGCTGAGGTTCTATTTAATGTATTGTGCATCTACATATAAATAAACATATTCAAAACCATCTTAAAGTTGTAGGGAGTTAGCTTTTTAGGCGGGTTTGCATAAACTTAATATCCAAAAATCATGACACACCCATCAGTACTAACCTGAATGCAAGAGTGAAGAAAATAGGATGACAATATTAGCTTACTAGCATTTTTCCCCGCAGAACTTTTAACTCTTAAGTTACTTGGGTTTAAAAGTGAAAAAATGTTTATACTCACTATACCTAACATTCAAAAATAACAACACATAAAATAGTTAAACTTTCCTCAAAAGTTTTGTCGTCTCAACTTTCCTCAATCTTAAAAAAAATATAAAACCTAATTAACATACACATAGGACACTTCCGGCTCTTAATTTGAATATAAAGCATACAGCGAAACATTTAAGTGCATTCTTGATATTCCTCTCAATGAACTCACACAGAAATGCAAACAAAGCAAAACTCCGCGCGACATGACTACTTGAAAACGCACAAAAAGACATCAAAGAATGGAAGCTGGCTACCCACGTTTTGTAAATACTTGTCCGACAAAACACAATAAGGGTCGCCTACGAGGTCTTGTGTAAAGCTGACGCGATTATGATCGTTCTAGGCAAACGCTGCGCTGGTGACGCGACGCGCGTGTACGAAACCAGAGACAATTGAGTCTATGTTTTGGGAGGTTATGAGTTACTAGCTGTGTCGCGCGGTTTTACCCGCGCAATTTCGAATCCCGCGGTAATATCCGGATAAAATGTAGCCTATGTGCTATTGCAGACTGTACACTACCGCTATGCCAAATTTTATCAAAATCCGTGATGAAGGAATAAACATCCACAGGTACATCCAGACATCCATACATCCAAACTTTCACTTTTATAAAATTAGTAAGATGTTATGACATTGCGAGGACTTAAATAAAAAATACATAATTGGAAGGTCATAGGTAATTAGTAGGTTGTCTGGTTGAAATCGCTGCCCAGCGATAAGACCGCCAATTGTGTAATCTAAGTCATTTTGTTTGTATTTTAAATGATTATAATATAAAGTTAACAATAGGTAAAGTGTAAATAAATTATTGGGAGGTTATAATTGGGATTCTCTTGTGACCAAGACAGGACTGGCATTAAAACAATATAAGTTATCATGTTTCATGAAAGAAACTTAATTACATACATACATAATGTCACGCCTGTATCCCTAATGGGGTAGGCAGAACACCAGAGGTTATAAAACCATATGATGTTTGGAGGTATAAAAATTATGGTGAGAGACTTGCAGTGATAGGGGGTCAGCCTATCGCCCACAAAAACGTCGATAAAACCTCCGTCCCTTAACTAACTTTTACAGTATGCCCGGGAAGAGAAGCAGCTGGCACATTCTATGTTTTTCTTTTACTCCCAGTCCAGCATAGAAGGAAACTTAATTATGTCAACTATTGAGCAATAAAATACTATCTGTTTCGCTCGGTTTTACCCGTGCAACTTCGAATCCCGCGGGAATATCCGGATAAAAACTGTATACTATCACTATGCCAAATTTCATCCAAATCAGTTGAGCCGTTCTGCCGTGATTGAGGAACAAACATCAATACATCATGACGTCCAAACTTACACCTTTATAATATTGGTAAGAGTAAGGTTATGTTATATTTAGGCTACGTTCATATTAGATTCATCTAAGGGAAGAATATCTTATAATTCTTCAGAAACGAATAAATATTTAGAGGTGATTTAATCTTTACTCTATATGTTATTACCAAAAATATAAGCATGTACTATTTACCTTGTTAAATATTAAGGTAAGGTGTTTATTATAGTGCGACCGGTGGGAGTTTGCGTTCCTGACAGCTGTCAAAATCATAGCTTTTTTACCCCTTCGAATCGGCAATAAACTTTATTCAGTGCACATAAGGAGCAGTCAGGAACGCATTCTCGCAATGGCCGCACTCTTTAACGCATTGTTTCTCTTACGTCAAGCGTTTACGGAAGCCAACGTCTTGGAGTCTGCGCACTACATGACTTTTAATGCTGAGTAAATAATAACCTTTTCGGCGCTTTGTTGCTGTAATTAATGTAACCTTTGTATAATCGTTTGTTATTTCATTTACTTTCTTTCTTTTAAGTTTTATGAACAAAGGAAACTTTATGTCGTTATAATATTTTAACATCAAAGAACCAAGTAGGAGCTTATATCTCTTCTACTTGAGTTCAATTAATATTTATAAGGCTTCATGTTTTTAGTAGCTTTAAATCCAATCACTTCCATCTTTATAACCGGCTTAAAAATAAAGAAGGGTCTCAATTCGTCTGTATGCTTTTTTATGTTTGTTACCCCCATAACTTTTGGCTTGGTGAACCGATTTTGATGATTCTTGTTTCGTTTTATACTTCCCATTTGGTCCCATATAAATTTTATCGAAATCGATTGAGTACTTCATGAAAAATTCGTTGATTATACTCGTCCCATTTCCAAGTAATTTTACTAAGCTTATCTACTTAGCGTATTTTACTTAGTATAACTAGGCACGCGATTGATCCTTCTCTCACCTTCATCGGATCTGATCTGACCAAACGTTTGAGTTTATTTCGAAAGAAGCCTAGAAATAATTTCCGAAAAACCTCCAGAAAGTAAACTAGGTAGGTATAATACCAATACATAAACCGTAACTAAACTTCTCTAAAACTATTATAATATATTCATTAATTAATTACATTTCTAACCTAGTTCTTGACCACGATTCGAATGCATTATGTATAGCCAGCCTCTTACTATTATGACACATCACTTCACCTATTGTAAGGCAGACGGTTAACCGACTTGACCTAAATAGGATGATGACTGCAAATAGGCCGATGAGCGGCCGACGAACTCGAAGATAGGTTAAACACTTCCGAGTCAACAAAAGTCAACGTTTTTTTGTAACACACCTGTTATTATTATGACGCCTTGCTTATCTTATTCTATGGAGATCTGAAGACCACACTTTCCTGATCCTTCCTAACTACCAGATTTATAGCCAATTAAAAAAAAACTTTGTTTGAAAGCGTTCCCCAACACGCTGTCAAAAAGGTCCTATACCTACGAGTTTTGTAATCTTCTTTAATACTTTTAAGATTTGTATATTTTTGTCTGTAAGTATCGAATAAATTCAAAAACTACGAGACCGATTAGAAAAGTATTTATGTTATACCTACAGGTTTATTCTTTCTAGAAACCTCTACAGAATCTGGAGACGTCCATCCAAACGACGGTGTTGTTACAAATAGTGTCATTAAACTAAATTAACCGTTGTTCTTAGACTAAGATGCTTTGTCAACAGAATTTATAAAATTACTTTTGTGAATTTATTAGTGGCTCAAACAGTTACTTTCGTTTCTTGTGTTTTGGTCTAATTTACTCACAAAGTTATTCATACCATTAGTATTCAAATGGAAAGTGTACTTGCAAATGCATATTTACTAAGGAGGTTCTTAACATTAATTTGTAATCTGTTTCAAGAAAGTTTTAAATAGAGATGGTTAAAGATTAAATTTATTAATATTTATTGACACAGTGTTTCCATTTGCTTCCAGATGGGTATCCCACTAAGTGCACATGTGTGTCAAAGCCACAAATAACCAACAGACAGTAAACTCAAAGGATGACATTAGAATGCGCGGAACCACAGTTTTTAACGATTTCCGTTGCGCCCGCGCGGCCGAGACGTGGACTAAATTAATTAAACGGATCTTTTAGGCGGTCACCACAAAAAATAACATCTTATCGTACACTCTTTTCAACGTTAACTTACACCCAAAGAATGTTTCGGCAATTTTTTACATTTTCAAAATACAAACTATTCAGCTATTTACAAATATTTATCATAAAATACAGGATGTATTAGTTGGTGGAAGTTGGTACCAAATAGGAAGTTAAACATAATTACGGCATTCATCATTTAGTAACGTTCCCACAGATCTCGACTCATTGCCGCGATTTAAATGTCATAACAACGATTATGATATTGAATACTGACCGAAACCTTAATGGTATGGATGGTAACATCGGCATGACTTCACGTCATACGAGTAATGTCCCGGTAATGACTATAATTGTATAACAAGTCGTGTAGTATCATTCTTTTGTCCCCAATTTCGCGCGAGTACCCGCTGGGCTGTAATGATCGTCTGAGCGTAAAAACTTTGGCCCGCTATTCATTATTTCATGAAATATTCATTAAGCACACTTTTTAGAGTAGGCCTTTATATAACATGAATTCTGTGAGCACGGGACCCCGTTAAATTTAAAGATTTACGAATCCAGTGAACGTGAAATGTAAAACAAGAAATTTCAATTTATCATGCGAAATTCTAATACATTTGGCAATTTTATATCATTAGATTACGAAACACTCAAAACATCTCATCAAAATTTAAGTTAAACTTCTGCACAATCACATCCGTTTAGCCACACGTTAAATTAATAGATGACGATGGTTTATCTCAAAACTACAAGTCATACCTAAATAAGAGAGAAAAAACAAGTGAATACTTAATGTGACAACAAAAGGTTTTCCTGCCGTGGGCGGACTTTGTGTTTACTATCAATTGTTTCGAAGTGACAGAGCGCCAGGTGGACATATTAGACAATTTGCCGAAAAATCATAGCATCAGGAATCAGAACAGAAGTTTTACCTCTATTGTTTATTTTCCATATGGACGCTGGGTGGTCGTGTAATCGCATTGCGAAGCGTCCCGTTTTTCTCCCACTTATTCCCACCGCCAAAAGTTTTAAGTATACTGCTAAAAAAATCTGTTTAAGGCGAGGATTTTCGACCGCAGTAGGCATTAACGCTATATGGGACTGCGTGGCGGGCAGTCGCGTAAATGAACACGTCAGCGCACAGAAATGTCACAGTATAATTAATAGCAGTAATATAGTAGTACTATACCTATGGTGTGCCTAGTTATACGAAATTCGTTTCTACGATGACTAAAACTTATGTCAAGGATGATATAATAGAATCTATATTTTTTATTTATCTGGATTTAGTATTGCGATACCTATACTTACTATTTTATTTTTTATAAATATTGTAATTGCCATTTTATAGATAAAATCTTTTTAAATTTATATCCTTACTGAATTCTGTTGTGAAAATCGTGCTATTTTGACTTGAAAGTATATAGTGACGTTAATTTATAACTTTCATAAATTATTTGTTCCAAAATTCATTAAAATCAGATAAGTAGGTAGTTGAGATCTTTTACGTAAGCTCTCTCTCATTCCAATCCAATAGGGCTGGTGTTTGAAAAAAAGTAGGGTTTGGGAGCTATTTTCATCACTAATTTTCTACAAATCGGTCTTATAGTTTGGCTGAAATAAAGGAACAGAAAGATAGACTTTCGCATTTATTATTTTGTATGGATCCGTTATTTAGTCAGTACAACACGAGTTAATTTGAGCTAAATAATGTGTGAATGTTACAAATAATTATTTTTTTTATGAAATGAAATTCAATCCACCCCTTCGGAATGTGCACCTGTTTACACGAAGTAGTAAATTTGTAGTAGTTAATTATATCAAAAAAATAGTAATGTATGATTATATTCTTAAACTAGCTGTGACCTGCGACTTCGTCCGCGTGGATACCGTTTATTAGAGTTGGATAAATACTATTATTATATCCTCCTTGAAGTTAAAACTTACCTTATTCTAAATTTCGTCAAAATTGACTCAGTAGTTTAGCTGTGAAAGCGTTACTGATAGATAAACAGACAGAATTACTTCAAAAACTGGTACTACAAAGCAGTGATCCGCAGTTTCACCTAGGTTTTGTGAAAAAGTATAGGTAGGTAGGTATATTACAAATATGATGCCCGCGACTTCGTCTGTATTGAATTAGTATTTCGAGTAGGTTATTTTCTTCTCCAAGGTCCTAACTATCTTTAATAACAAAAATAAAAATGAAGAATCTTCGCCCATATAATATGTATAACTCCTAACCACAAACATAGGTAGGTAACTATCTATTAGGTACATTACAGAGGCACATAGCGTTATAAACAAATCGGGTGCCAAAGTGCCTTAAATTTTAATATTGTCTTAAGTTTTCGCGATGACTATTATGTATGACTATTAAATAAAACACTTTTTAACCGGATTTATCGCGTATATTTACATTTTTAATTTTAACAGTCGCTCGTGACCACGGAGTCTGCAAAGACACCGAAACGTCGACTTAAATTGTAAAATATAAATTATACGCCATTAATCCGGTTAAAAAGTGTTTTATTTAATGCCTTCAATTTTACTTAATTCATGCAATATCTTCATTAATTATACTTAGCTTATTGTTATTCTAGGTAAAGCTAAGTATTTTTTGCGTGAAAGAATAGCAAAAATCCATCCACCCAGCCATTATCAGTGTACATACAATACTACCTATAGTTATGTATGGCTGCTTTTCACTGCCAAACGGCTAAGCCAATATTAATGTAATTTGGTATAGTAGTTAACACATACGTTACTTTTTATTCCGAAGAAATCTACGGTTTCTGACTTCCAAGAGGCAGAAACGATCATGAAATAAACAAAACCTTAATTTCCATTTTATCTCTGTATGTACAGAAGGCAGTACATCAAGCGTTATAAATCTGTCAAAATTTTTTACTTGAATTTGAACTCTATGCCCTCGATAATAAGTTAAAATTGTTTGGGGAAATTTGACAGGTAATGTAATGCTTGTTCCTTCTGTACCTACCTATATTAAATCGTGCAAAAGCTTGCGCTCGCCTCCCACCTTTTTATACCCTACCGCCGCTAGCCGCGTCGAGCGCGGCAACCGGTACGCAAAAATAATCCTTATATCATTCAGTATTCACGGGCGATGGGTTATTAGCGTATTTCATGTATAAGTTTGGTGTTTATATACCGATTTCTATGATTCTTTTTTTATTGAATAGGTAATAATGTTAATTGTTTTTAATTAGGGATGAGTGAGAGTATTATAAACGTAAGAGTAAACAAATATAATCAGAAAGCTCCGAAATGCTAAGCTATCGGGATTTACACGTGTTGTTGTGAGTCAACCATAAAATATAGACAATACTGTTGTGGGATATTTTTTATATAATTTTATGAAGAATATTTCTGTCATACATGATTTCTATGTAGCTTTAACCATTAAGGCTGCACACGCGACGGAAGCTTAAAAAATGAAGTAACTTCTCCCGTTTTTCCAACATTTCTCTTCACTGCTCTGCTCCTATTGATTGTAGCGTGATAATAAGTATACTATAACCTGCCCAGGAGAATGTAGAATAATTTTACCAAGTTTCGTTAAAATCCGTCAAGTAGTTTTTGTTTCTATAAGGAACATACAGACAGACAGACAAAAATTTTACTGATTGCATTTTTGGCATCAGTATCGATCACTAATAATCACCCCCTGATAGTTATTTTGAAAATATATTTCATGTACAGAATTGACCTCTCTACAGATTTATTATAAGTATAGATGTCTATGTATCGTCATAATGTATTAGCCGTCTAATCTATAAAGCCGCAGGGTTTGTCTGTTTGAACTTTGAACTAGATTATTCGTGAAAGAACCGATCAGATATAATTTAATGTTACTAAAGTTGATGTATAAAGGTCCAAAACACTATATTTTTAAAAAACATAGCATATGAAAGTTTAACCACAAAATACATAAAAGGTGACCAATTTAAACTAACTTTGAACCCTGTGAAATTATAACTATCTGGAATCATAATTTCAACACACAGGAAAATTGGTGGTAGATGCCATCTACATTCCCTTTCAAGAACGAAGCAAGTACTTTTTATATATTAATAACTAGGTACATCAAAATAATTGTAGGTGGCAGCATTACTCAAAAACATATTTGTTGAAATTATAAAGATACCAAACTAATTTGATATCTGGAACTTTTGAAATAGAGTCTATTTTACTCGTGACGAAAATAAATACAAGAAGGTATTTTAACGGACAGACATTTTCAATCCATTATTTTATTTGACGTTTAAGTACAGGCAAAGCAATATTATTTGAACGTAACCCATTCAAACAAATTAACTAACAAATTAACTGATATTCTTTTCGATATTAATAACTAATACCCATCTCAATCTCACCATCAGTACTAATGTCTTATCAGCACTCATCAGTACCTATAAATTACCATTAGTACCTATCAGTAGTTACCCATCTGCACCGATAAACACCTATGAGAAGCCATCAGCACCTATCAGTACCCATCGGAACACAATAGCATCTCTCAGCATCCTTCATTACCCATCAGCACCTATCAGCACATCTGAGCACCCAACCTATCAGTACTCAACAGCATCTATCAGCAACCATCATTACCCATCAGCACCTGTCAGCATCCATCAGTTACAATCGTCACCTATCAGTAACTATCAGCACCCATCAGCATCTATCAGCACACATCAAAAAGAACACCTCTATAATATACAACTTTGCATAGGTGTTCTTTAATACTTATATAATATTATATATCCCATAACTTTGAGGTTTTGTTCCTTACTTAAAGAATAATACTTTTTGCCAAAGAATATGTGGTTCAAAAGTGTATACTTTCCAAGATATCCTCGGTCTAAATATAATGAGTTATAAAATATCACCCGTGTAACATCTCATCCACTCAATAGACGCGTGTCACTGAAGTCATACAATAAACAACAAAAACATTTTAAACGTTGAGGAAAGTTGCATACAATGTACACCGCAAAACGTCGCAAACTGTACCTACCTGTGCATAGCGATAAAAAAGGAGTAGAAAACGCCACGTTGTCATACTTTGCATAAAGTTATTTTTGACTTAATTGAATTATTTTGCATGAAAAATAAAAACCAAAAAGAAAATTGAAAAATTATTCACATGTTATTTGATTCTATTACATGGCCCCATCAAGACCCTAGAGTTATGGGAAATCAAGCAGAACATATTGTACATAATATACATGGCAATTTTTTTTAATGTCATTTGGGGGTAAAGTTTTCTTAATAATAGAGATAGCAAATTCTACTCCATAAAACATTTCTTTATTTTAGGAAAAATTAAAACTGTATTCAAAGAGTTTTCAAAAACTCGCTTCTTCACCCAGGAATCGAACCGACTTAAATCTAAAAATGAAGATTTCATGGTTTTCATTTCAATGAATTAACCTAGTATGTGAGAGAGATTTTATTCTTGTGATTGGCTCTAACGAACCACACAATAAAATTACAGGGTGTCATTTTTACAGATTTTAGTCGGTTTGAATCCCAGGTGAAACGAGTGAATTCTTAAAAATCGTTGAATGCGGTTTTATTTCTGTTCAATAATAAAGGACAGTTTCTCTGGAGTAAATTTTGCTATCTCTTCTTTAAAGTACTTTCCCTCCAGATGGCATTAAAAATTACACCCTGTATATTTATCGATGTGCACCTATCAGTATCTACGTTGGAATTGATGTGGAGGGGCAGCCCACAAGAGGTGATGCGTTAATATTAACCCTGTATACGTACGTATAGAATAATAATCCTCCTTTTGTTTTCGTCGGGTGATTACGTAAGAAAAGATTTATCGCAAAAAAAATTATATGCTTTTTTGCACTTGTTGTCTAATAAACTTAAAAAAAATTTCAGAAACAAGTTTTTAGCTCTATATTCAGAAGTGATAATTGTTTATAATACTCCTTTAATTTATCAATCAAAATATAAAATGTGACTTAACAAAAATTAAATAATTAAATTGTCGTACTGTTATGTGTACGCTATGGTCAAAAAGACGATCAATTACGCGGGAAAATCGGGAGCAAAAGCGACACAGGTCCTACCTCTATGACGCCTCGCGTGGTACTGAATTGTATCGCACCGTCGTCTTTATTATATTATATTATATTAGAAAAAATAGAACGGTTTAAGAAAGAAATTATCCAAATAAATTAATTTTATGCTACATTACCAATATTATGACAAGTTTTTGTAAGTATAAGTTTGATATTCTCTTAGAATATGGGAAAATCACTTAAAATTTTCATCTTTTTCGTAATTTTTTATGATCGAGTAAAGTTTTCAGTATCGTGTTTTGATCCACAGATTTATAAAATATATTAAACAAACTTCAACATATATTTTTATCCGATCCAGACAAACAATATTGGCCGGTTGTAATGAGTTTGAAAACGCATAGATTTCGCGAATGGGGCCCTAAAAGTGCAAGACGAGCCATATAATTACTAGAATTATCTGGATTTACTATCGAATGTCCCAGAGTCGACAAACTACCTATAATTAGTTCCCTTAGAGTTGCAGGGATCTAATATATGAGTTGCGGTAAATAATTAGCATCAAGTTTTTTTAATTAGACTGTAGACTGAGTCCGCGTTTGCTATGAATCTGAGGTTAAGATGAGGTCGAAGATTTGTTTGGCCTCAAACTCACCTGATGGTAAGTGAAGGTGAGGTTGAAGATGAAACCAAACGGGCCCAGAAAAGAACTGGCTCTTCATAAAATATTGCCGGAACACATCACCGCCGGAGCGGCAGTTTTTTATATAAAGGGTGGTCGCTAGTGGTCGGGATCCTACCACCAAGTGGGGGTCAATCGGATTAGTCGCTTTTTAAGACGCGCTTAACCGGCCTTTCCCCTTTTTGAGCCTCTTCTATGCTTAAGTATTTTTTACTACCGCCTTTACCAAAACTCTAGGGACACACATTAGTTGAACAAAGTGTATCACATTAGATATGTATCATAGTAAATCAAACTTGTTCTGTTCATTTGTTACTGTCCAATAGTTAGATAAGGATTTCTGCGTGTACGGAGTTTATTGGTCTTAAAAGGTTTTTTGGTATCAGTTACCTACTTACCGCACTTCTAAAACATCGTATCGTTAAAAGTAGTTAAGTTAAATAAAACCACTAATGTAGTTAAGTTAAATAAAAAAGTGGAGAAAAAACCGAGATGCTATTATAGGAGACATTAAAATCTCTGTAATGTCAAATGCAGTGTTTTTGGGTCTTAGTAATTGTTGAGTTTTGAGTAATTTGACATCATCATGAACAATCAGTAGACGTCCACAGTGGACATAGGCCTAATTTGACAGAAACCAAAAATTTGAGAGCGCTGTGGAATTAAGCTCACTAATGATTGATCTTTGACAAATAAGAACGTTGGAGCTTTAATTATGATCACAACGTGATTACTAAAATCTGTCCATTTATTAGGGCATTTTATAATACATCTTTATATTTTATGCAAACCTGTACACTACCTAATGCTTATTATTGTAAGTCATTATTTTTAAAACTTACGTAATCTTAGAACACCTACCTACATGATAACTTTAATTATTTCAATGAAAAATCAACATATTGCGTCAACCCTTTTGTGATTGTTAAATACATTGCATATTTCAAATATTTGAAAAATGACAGGTGCCTGGGCGTTTCATATTAATTTTTTATTTCATATATCTATTAGGTACTCGATTTTAGATTTTTTTCCATAATAGTTATAGGTAAGTACGTCAGTCGTGCTCAATAGCTGCACAATGAAAAAAACAATTTTACATATGGTAATTCCTAGCAATTGCAAAATCCTTGCGTAGAAAATGGCGTAGACTTAATTATAATAGCAACAGTGAGATAAAGTGATGGAGAAGACCGAATAGTTTCCCTACTTTCGTGTATTTTGAGAAAGCCATTGATAAGACCGGACTAGAGTCTGACTGATCTGCAGATCTTATTATTGATTAGTAGCAAATTTGGGCGGTTTTAATCGTCCTGAAGATTTGAGCAATGAATCAGTGTGCCTAGTGCGAGTTTTTTTAACTTCACCATCTCGTTTACGTAAACTTCGTTTTGTATGGGATCGAAACAACGCCAACTAGTGGCACAAATGGGAAACTTAATTCCTGAGTGTGAGTTTTTACGTCGTAAACAATCGACTCCCTCGCATTCGAAAGTGAGAACGATATTGCACGTGATTGGTAGTTTGAAATGTTTTGTGAGTGCGAGTTGTGTTTTTCACGTTTCGAATAGTAACGTAAACATAAACGCGTTCGAAAACTTCTCACTTGTATTCTCGCAGTGAGATGGTCGTGAAAACATAAGTTTATTAGTTTTGTTTTGTGTGTTGTACTTATTTAATATGTTTAAGGACAAATTGAGTGCAATTATAATGAAAAATATTGGAAAAAGAGCTCTCGCATTTTATAATCCATTGGTAGATTTAACCCAAATTACCTATAAGGCTCGATATCGTTTGTTCAAAAAGATGTTAAAATTTTTATTTTAGAACAAGTCTAAAATCGTCACGACGACGGGTTCCTTTGTATTTAAGTAATAAAATAAATTACATTTTGTATGTAAGTTAAACGTTTCTAGACCTTACTTGATATTTTTTTCATTTATAGGACATGTTCTCATTTTAATATAAACATACTTGGCTCACTGTAACCCATTCTTAAAAACTCATAACATAAACAATTTCGCTAACATAAACAAACTGCTATAACCCCAACGATTTAAACAGATATTCGTATTCTATAAGATCCAATAGAGAAATAGTCTCCCAAAAATGGTCGGATTATTTCACGAAGCTTACGGACATCACATTTCACAGTGAGTAAACGCGACTCGATCGGTTAGCTTGGGTTGAAACTCGCACTCGCAAGTTTTCGATAGTCGATACGTGTAAAGTAAGCTCGATTAACGCGATGGTAAAGTTATTCGCAAAACGTTTTGTAACTCGCACTAGGCACACAGATATAAATATTTCTATGGATACTTCTGGGTACCTACTTTTATTATTGACATTATGTTTCAGAGATAAATCCGAATAACTTTGTGTTTTGGCCGTTTAACGCTTTGCCCTTGAGCCCGAATAACAAAGGACATTTTAAAAATTTTCACTCCTGAGGCCCCCTATAAAAATATACTAGGTGGCTGGCTATCCGTAGAGGGTGCGAAAACTAGTAATTTATTTCCTTCAAGAGCAGAAATAATAATCTGTGCCAGTAGCCAAATATAACAGTATAGCAGAGCATAGTCACAAAATAGCATTATAATTGCGACATAATTCGTAACATAACATAATATGATATAGCCTTTTGACGGATTCAACACTAACAATAATTGAAATTTCTGTATCCATTGATGAATTCCGATTCGTTTTATATTTTTTGTAATTGTCTACCTGTAGGTATTTATGTATTCTGTGTGCACCTGTCTATTATGTGGATATTTAAATATTTGTCAATAAATGTATTTTATATTCAACATGCACGCAATAACGCTCTTTTGAGTATAATTTGGATATTGTATTATCAAACTTTGTAAAATGCTTCTACTGAAAAGAGAAATGTTTGTACAACGCCAAAATTATCACGAATTATCAAGACCTAATTGATTGCCACGAACTATCATCGAATACAAACATTTTAACAATAATGCTATTGTCCGTGTTGTTGCTATCAGTAATTAATCACCGATAAACCGTGTTAGTTTGTTGATAAATAAATAAGTATATCTCTCCATCGTCTGACAGTTCGGAGGGCATTATCAATTATCTTATTGCATAGCTTAAGGTGGCGTGAGTGATAAAGATATCGAAGGATCGCGGGCTCGTCTGTTGTTGAAAGAAATGTGACCGAGATAGAAATTGACTGATAAATTAGTAATGAATGAACGACATTTAAAAACCGACTTCACAAACATTTTCCATTCCTTATCAAAACTTTTGCTGAAGTGAACCACCAAAACGTAACTAGGTACGTGTATAAGTTGATCGACTAAAGGGCATAAGTATTTCAAAGATAGCTTAAATTATGTGGGATCTTCTGAAGTATGATTTACCGTGGGAAAAAATAATCATCAACATCGATTTATAATACGTATTGGATAAAGGATGTATTCGCGATTCAGTTCATGAAATGAAACACCTTTTAACTGAATTCTGAACATTGATGTTTCGGTGTCTTTACACACAGTCACGAGGGATGATGTGTAATTGACAAAATAATCGTAGCATTCATACAAAAATAAACAAACAGTTGAATTGAGCACCTGCTCCTTTCCGAAGTCAGTTGATAAACAAATGAGTTCACTGCGGCACATTGGTCATTTGGTCAAATAGCTAATGTCGACGAGAAACGATTTTGTATGAACTATGATATACGTCTTGTTTTTTGTTGTATTTCTGCGTAGGTAGGTATTATTTAAAAGAATGCCTTAATCCAAGTATTTGATTCGTTATACTATAGTCTGAATATTACAAATTGTAGATACCACTTTTCTTCTTTTACCTATTAAGTCCCATTCTTGTCATGACTTTACTGAAATATGTTTGGATTTAGGCAAAGTTTTTGGTATTGTACATATTTTGTGATTTTATCGTGTAAATATGTTATTTTGTAAATAACATGCCATTATTGTTAAATTAAAATATACCTTATTAATATAAACGAAATTTAATCGATAAACATTGGAATAATATGTTGAATATGTTTACTCAAGGGAGTTCGCTGAGGTGCGGCGTGCCTGGTGTTCTTGGCACGCTGCATGTTGAGGGTTCCGTGCAAGCGGATGGCGCCGGCGGTTTCGCGGTTGAATGCTTCGGCTTACCCGTGATTTCGCCAATAGGAGGAACACATTGGAGTTTAAGCCGGTTTAAGTCCAGGCATAACTTTGTCGCTACGCCGAGCGTCATCGTATCCATGGAGGATTTCCCAAATTAAAAAAAAAGATACGTCGAAACCAGTTCTGCTGTTTTATTAAAAAAATCTTAGAAGAATAATGTTCAATCAAAGTACCAAAATGAACCATTGTTTATAGATATAACGAATGGAAATAATATGTAATCTGTTTAGTTTAAAGTACCCATACTCCATATTAGCTCTATGTATAATCACCTAAAGTATAACTAAACAATACCTTAAAATCTGAATTGGTTACAATGCACCGTACTGTAAAATTATTAATTTGCAAAGCTCTCTGTAATTAGGTACCTGATTACCAATTTTTATGCACCGTGAAGGTTAAACGTAACCGATCGCTTACCAGTAGTTAACTCTGACTTTGATTATGTTGTTTTTTAATGGATAAATAATTTACATGTAATTAAGCCGCGTAGTTGCTTTACTAAAAAACTTGTGTTTTGCTAAATTTTTTTTGTTATTCCGCCACAGAAGACAACCCCTCAGAACACCCGTAGGCCTATTGAACGTACGAGGTGTTCACTGAGAGGAGGAGGAGAATACGTCAGAGGTACGAAGGGGCACTTGCGAGAGGGTTAAGTCCCCGGCCAGATGACACCCAACAGTGTGAGACTTCTACTCACTAAACTCCCCCTTAATGATCTTTTGTCTTTCTACAGACAATCGACCGAAGAAATGAGCGACAGCCAGTTGGTGGTGCAGGCTGCGCGATTTTGCTTAATCTTCTGAACGGGTAGAAGAGCTTATGGATCACATTAATTTTAGAATAAAGTCTATCTCAGGCCTATAGCCCTAGCGGCCCTGGATAAGCGCGTCTCGCAAGGCGACTAAACCGAGTGGTCTCTGCTAGGACCTGGGCCCTGGTAGGACCACTCCACGGTCCGTCTGTCTAGCGTCCACCCTTCATATAAAATCTGCCGTTAAATATCGCCTATGCGGTGACATGTTTCGGCAATATTTTATGAAAAGCCAGGTCCTTCCTAAGCCCATGTTCGCTTTTATTTTGTGTTAAATGGTATACTTTTGTTTATTCAAAGATAAGAATGCTTAATGGAAAAAAAAACTTTTCAATCCTTACGTATTATGTTAAGAACTTATAGAAAAAAATATATAAACTGTATTAGTAATTACGTCTTGAATTATATAAATGTAATAAATATAGGTATACTTAACTAGGACTTATAATTATGTCTTGTGTGTGTGTGGGTACTTTACATAATTGAATTTAAACTATATACCTACAAAAATAAAATAAATATACATTTTATTTTTTTATGTGGGAAGGAGATGAGATATAGTAGTACTCCTACCTAGGTTTATATGTATATTTAAGATGTTATATGAATAAATTCAGTGTTTAATCAGAATTCATTCGTGTCACTACTCCTCACCAACACCCGACCTTATAATATCTTCACTTACTATGAGGTGAGATTTAATCAAACGCGGCTTATTCACCAATAAAAAACCTCAGGTGTTATGATGATTATGTTTTCCAGCTATATTCCATTTCATTGTAAGCTCGTGCTCTCTGTCTTCGGATTCAACGTCATTGTCATTTATCAATAAAAGTAGTTATACAAGCACAAAATACATAATACAAGGGAGTAGGTATACTTTTGCTTTATTCTTTGGGCAATTTTTGAATAAAGTAACCTTTGTAAAGTATAGTTAATTTCATTTTCGAGCAATTGAACGAGTCAGGTATTTTCTAAACATTCCTCATAATTTAAAAAAAAATACTTTTTAACCGGATTAATCGCGTATAATTTATATTTTACATTTTTTAACTCGACGTTTCGGTGTCTTTGCAGACTCCGGTAAATTACACGCGATTAATCCGGTTAAAAAGTAGTTTTATTTACATTATGAATCGTGAAAACCTAAGACAATATTATCATTCCTCAAAACCTTTTTCTACCCCTTGTTGTAACTTTGCAATCTGATTGATTAAAGTCTATTGAATACCCAATCAAAGTACTTATTAATTGGGTATTTAGAAATTAAAATGTAACAGATCTGTAAACAAAAAATATTGATGTTACAAAGTTCGAAGTTTACACCTAATCAAATCAAATACTTTCCCACGTTTTTTAGATCTGTTTTAATACGACTCATTTCATTATTATCATTAAATGACATTACACAATTTCAATAACGCCCTGGAAAAGTGTCTGTATATTTCGAAAATAAGATCTACATATCGACTAGACGAACTAGTAGAGAAAAGGTGCGAAAAATAGGAAGGATATTGCAAAGCTTCATGATAATATTACTTTCTTTTTCCAGATAACTCGCATTCCCCGTGTTGGGTCATTTTCGATGATTCGACCCTCGCTGTGTATTTCTGAGGTTCAAGGAGAACCTAAAAACAATTGCTTTAAATCAAGTACCTACCTATTTGCAGTAACTAAAGTATGTAGTTATATATCAATATATATGCTTGGTGGTAGGATCCCTTCTGAGTCCGCCTGGCTAGCGACCACCCTTTATATAAAGTCTGCCGCCAAATGTTACCGCTCCGGCGGTAATGTGTTCCGGCAATATTTTATAAAGAGCCAGTTCCTTCCTAAACCCGTGTGCTTTCATCTTCGACCTCATCGTCACTTACCATCAGGTGAGATTGAGGTCAAACGCGGGTTTAGTCAATTATAAAAAAAAAAAAAAAAAAAAAATATAAAACTGTTCCGTTACTGACTGAGTGACTGAGGTACTGAGTGACTGAGTGACTGACAGACAACGTACAGTCGTAACTACTGGGCGTAGAGAGCTGAAATTTGGAACATACAATCTTTAGGGGATGTAGGGGTGCACTAAGGAAGTAATTCCCGAAATTCCCACGGGAACGGGAAATATAGGAATTTTTAGTTTGTATGAAAAATCTTATTCCTTGAGTGCACCGACGTGAAACTTGGTGTAAAGGTTTTTCAATGTGTGTCTGGTTGTGCTATGAAAGGAATTCCCGAAATTCCCACGGGAACGGGAAATATATGATGTTTTAGTTTGTATGAAAAAATTCCATCCCTTGAGTGCACGGATGTGATACTTGATATAAAGGTTCCTCAATAAGTTTATGTTTGTATTATGGAAGGAATTCCCGAAATTCCCATGGGAAGGGGTTGGACTTTTTAGTTTGTATGAAAAATCTTATTCCTTGAGTGTATGGATGTGATACTTGGCATGAAGGTTCTTCAAAGAGTTACTGGTTGTGCTACGAAAAAAATTCCCAAAATTCCCACGGGCACGGGAAATATATGATTTTTAGTTTGTATGAAAAAAAAATATTCGTTGAGTGCGTGGGTGTGATATAAAGGTATAAAGGTTCTTTCAGTGGGTGTCTGATTGTATAGTTTCTGAAATTTCCACGAGAAGGGTAGCTAAGCGCATACTAAGTTGCGGTATAAAGCTAGTATACAATATTACTGTCGATAGATTACCTCAATCGACGTTATCAGCCCGTGAATAGTCAAAAACTCACTTTTCATCCCTTATCTTTCAATCCTTTAGTGCCTGGCCTTCAATAAAAATACCGACGAAAGGTGGATCCGACCAAACGATTCATAAATAACACTGCGAACGAGTCCGAATGCTTTACATTTTCCGCTTCGAGATACTATTTTAATTACTTATAAATACGAGTCGTAGATTACTCAACACACTGCCATCGATAGGAATTCAACGACTGGTTTGATTGCAAAAAACGGGACATAGATCACAGTTAAAAACTTATTTATTGCTCCTAGAAGCCTAGATTTTTCGTTTAGAAATGAGTTCAACTTTTTAACCTTTTTAACTTTGTACCTTCATACACAGAAATCATAGAGCATAGGTGGACCCACAACCCTCAAATATAAACTGAGTTCTCGTTTTTACCAATTTATTTAATGTATTACCCTAACCACCAACCAAAAGTTTTTGATAAAGCCAATTAGCATACATAGTCAAAGCACAGTACAGATATCTACAGTACTTCATCTTCATACAAACGGACGAAACGCGAGCTATACCTACGCGGCTCGATCTCGGCATGCCAGTCGCGAGTGTCTGCATACCGAAACAATAGTTGATTGAGCTTTACGTTAATATGCGGATTGTTTATACTTTAAAATTTAATAATTCATCTTTTCGTGCGTCTCAGTCGAGGCGCATGTAGGTATTTTTCGGTCGCTAATTCAAAGCACAAATACACTGTTGGAAACAAAACATCAAACCAAGGTGACCTTGCTAGTTTACAACGTGTTTCCAACAGTGAAGACGGCTGTTGACAACCAAATTACATGACCTTGGCGGGTTGGAAACGGCGGTGTTTAGAATCACAGACATACATCTACATAGACAACGCAAGTGCCACGATTTGTATTCGAACCAAGCGTGCCGACTTTTTAAGACCTATTGTGACGTCACAGCTGATATTTATTACTGGAAAATACAAAAAGATTCAGAGACACCGATACCGCCGATGAAATCGATTATTAAGAACGATATTGATATTGTGGACTCGATTTTCTAACAGACATACATACACGCATATTACAATACATATTAAATCTAGAGGCGACCAACCTTGACGCTTGGTCGGGGTTCGGACACGCAAAGTATATGGATTTGCGTTATCTATGTAGATGTATGTCTGTTTTTAGGACAGTGTGTACGCTTGTTATTGTATATTTTACTATGTAACTATAACTAGAAATGACTCGAGTTTTGTAGCTTTTTATCCTGCGTTTCAACCTTTCCTTCTTTGTATCCTCAATTGCATACAAAACCGCCATCGCGAAGATGCTGCCAACGCGAGAGATCAGAGCACACTGACGATTAAGGGGCGTGGCCTGGCGTGACCTTGGCTTGTGTTCTTGTTTGTCTCCTTGTTGGAAACCACCGTTTGTAACAGTGTGGATGACTCGGAATTGGTTGACAACAACTTAACCTTCCTTAACCTTGGTTGGAAGCATTGGTTTTCAACGTGTTTTCAACAGTCTGGCGGCCCTCTTATAAGATCGATTTGTTATTCAAACGTAAATATGTTTTTTGACACAAAACGTATTTTTGTTGAACACTTCCTATTGAATTTACAAAGTATTTAATTTGTTTATATAAAAAAAAGTATATTTGCAGTCATAAAACTAAATGGAAGTAAACATAAAGTAGGCAAATGTAATTTAAACGCTAAAGGCGAGCAGCCCTATCACATGTGAACGGACCGCGGCGCAGTAGGCATTTATTTCAAAGATTTACTTTAGATATCTGTACTGTGGTAAAATCAAAGCGCTAGTTTAGTACTTGACGTGATTGTCCTTTAAAGAGCGCATGGCTTTCGTGAGAGGTGACTAAGCACGAGGATTAGCAGCGTCCTTATGCGAAAATGACCACAATCAATACTATACAATCACCAAGCTTGCGTGTCGATCACGGCACTAGGTACCTACCCCTCCATTTGGTGAAGGCTTTTGTCCAGCCTGGACGTACCTACTATTCCAGAAGTATCGGTGACCACCAAGTCTGTACTAATATTTATTGTAGGAATACGCCAAACTGAAGAATATTCCTATTTCAAAATGAAGATAGAACTTTTGACAAGGCGGTTTTACCCGTACTTTTGGTCCCGTTTGGTCTAATGCAAGATTTTTGCAAATGATAATGGACAGTTTCCGATGTTGACGTGTACAACCACACAAACCTTACCTACAGTTTACATAGATAAGGGTCACTACTGAATTTCCTATATTTTAGAAGTCTATTTCACTCGCGTAACTTTATTTTTCCTTAAGAATTTTGTGACGATATAGGTACCTAGCCTAATAAATAACTTTCCGCGTTTATCTTTTAAAGCTATCGTAAGCAAAAATCAACGAATGCAGAGCATTAAAAAACCGACTTCACGTCAAAACTTTGGCTGAAGTAGAAAGGTCGTCAAGGTAAACAATCTCCAAATTCATACATATTTTAAAAAGTTTCATGAAGTACCTACACAATCGATTTCGATTTTGAAATTGGGCCAAATGGGAAGTATCCTCTACCATGTGAAATAAGAATCATCAAAATCGGTTCACCCAGTCAAAAGTTATGAGGTAACAAACTAATAAAAAAAAACATACGCGACGAATTGAGTACCTACCTCCTCCGTTTTTTGAAGTGGATAAAAAACCGGACTAGTATTTTGGCATTTTCATACGAGAGTATGTTCGTATCAGCTTCATTATACGTATTGTATAGAAGTAAAAATTCGATCAGAATGCATTTAAATAATAGACCTACCTACCACAAAAAAATAGTTTCGTAATATATTTTAATAAGTGAACGTGGTTATTGTGCATAGAAAAAGAAACATTAAGTAAAAATGGCTCCGTGCTTTGAATTCCAAATCTACTCGTCATGTAACTTCGGAAGTTAGGACAATGGTCGCAGTTAAATTTAATTTAATTGTTCCTGGATATTTGTCCAAAATATTGCAGGATTAGGTACCGTTAGAGGATTTCTTTTGTTATTCTAGAAACTACTATTACTGGATAATTATTGTGTTAACTACAGGTTGCAGAGATAAAGAACAATTAAGTAACTAGGCAGGTAACCCAGTTTTGATTTTTCTGAGAAGCAGTTAAACAAATCTATTACGGATTAGGAGGAGACGCCAAAATATTTTTGTACCTACTTATTGAAATGTTTTCAAACATTTTGTACCTAGATCATCTTTTTTACAGGAATGCTTAGAAAATTTTAAGATTCGCATGCCAATTTTATGATGTTTGTAAGTAAATAAATCTATAAAAATCTTCAAGGATTTGATAAGTTTACCGACTTAGTAGATTAAAACTAGAAAGGGAATAACAGTAGGCAATTGACATTTTATAACAAAGTTGGTCAAGAGTTGCTAAAATACCTATGGTTAAGAGATTAAGTGATGCGCTTAGACTCTTCGAGGATCTGTCTGAATTGCGGATGCTGCATCTTTCATGCAAACTTAGCTAGGTACCAAATATCACCAAAGTTCTTATGGTGGCAGTGATGTGTAAAAATAATTTCTCTCCTAACCCTCGACCACTACCCCTCTGGCCACGCACAAGCTGAGATGGGGCGGAGTTCAGTAAAAACTTCAAAAATGTAGGTCTCCCCTTTGGCACACAATCTTTACTGATATTTAAAAGAAAATAGTAGGGTCTATGTATGTAGTAATATTATTAAAAAAAGAGCCTACGAGAAAGACAACACAAAACTTTTCGTCCACCACCGCCGAAAACAACACTTGAAGATAGGTTTCAAAATAAAATACGTAATATAAAGAATTAACTTACAGATAATCACGACGGGAATCCGAGCATAACTGCAGTTCCATACAATGAACACTCTCACTCACTTTTATGAAATTAAATGTTAAGTTTAATTTATAATAATCGGCAGACGCGAGTTTGACCGGGCGAGATCGGCGAGCGCACAAATTACACAAGCGTTCGGCACGGCGGGCACGTGCGATATGAAATGAATAATGATCAAATGAAACTAAAATGAATGAATGAGGTTGTTTTATGGCGGAGACGAGTTGATGAATAGCGGAAAAGAGTGGATACGCGGTGAGTACCCACCCTGGTAAGATATGTATGTTGCTGTTACTACAATTGTGACTAAAACCTGGACAATATAAACAAGCTTAACTTACATGTATTTAAAAATAGATATTTGTATTATAAAATAGAGCTTTGGGATTTGATTGCCCTGCCTACCTTTACCTAATACCGAGTGACAAATTATGTCCTTTTTTAGTTAGTTTCACTTCCTGGCAAACATTTTTTGTAATTCCGGCTGAGGTCTGGATTTGGCTCGGGTAGGTACCTATCTCTTGTAGGTACAGTATCTCCTTAACATACCTATTATCTACCTATTATTAAAGGTTACATTATGTGATGCGTAATATTGTCTATAACAAATCATTATTCCAGCTTACATATTATTAGGTGCGTAATGTTGTGTAATTACATATGCACCTAGTATAAAAAATTCTGGAGAATAATTTCCACATTGCGCAATCTAAATCCAAACTAAGCCAAGTTTGGCTGTTTTCAGAATAACAAATACCTACTTAAGAAGATTTATTTAAAAAGTAGTTTTTCAATCAATATCCTTTTACATAGAAAAATTACCAAGGGTAATTAATTTCTGTGATACGATCTGTGGACAAAATCTAAAGCGCAGCGGGATGAAACTCGCAAGTCTTCTCTAATCCCTGATATCAAAGATGAAAGGCGTCAATATCACATATTTTAGGGATAAAACTATTGTCCTATCTTACCTGCTAATTTTTAGGGAGACGGACGGTTACGATGAACCAGGTCATCATAATGCTGCTGCCAAGCCTCGGATATCCAACACCTTTGCTGACTTCTACGACAAAGGACATCAGTTTGTTCTTCTTGGGCCAAATTATAAATAAAAATAAATATTTCTGACACTCACACAACATTATCTAGCCCAAATTAAGTTTTTTAAAGAACTGATATACTTAAGAAATATATAAACATACATATTGAATAAATACATATTTTTTATTAGAATAAACTTAAATAAACATATAAACCATCCATGACTTGACGACTAATATCTGTGTTCATCACACAAATATCCGCCGCCGCCGGGATTCAAACCCAGGACCTCTGGCATAGAAGGCAATGTATGTTACCACTACACCAGCTGGTCGTCAAAATTATCATAATAAAATAAAAATAAAATAAATATTATATTGTATTGTAAAAAAAATATCAATTCGCACAAATATTTTCTTCTGCACCTATGATTTAATCAACGAGTAAGAATTTCATTAATAGTCTGCTGCACTGAAAATACTGTAAATACTCAGAAACTAATCACTGTAGTTCTTTGAAATTTTGAATTTGGAATGTACAACTAACAATCTTCAAATATTCAAGACCAAAGTGGTCAGTACAGATAATCCATACCTAATTTAGTTAGATAATGACCATATTACTCATTGGACTAAAACATACCACTCTACTCTACTATCAGCAAAAATAAAGAAGTACTTAGAGAGCTCCACCTAAGACAACTAACTACTTTTTTACAAGCTTACTTAATTGTTCAACTACTTTCTTCGGCATTAAGGTTGAAAATCGAGTAAAGGCTAATTTAGCATTATTAGGCTGCAACAGGTGTGTCCACCACGCCCTTAGATTATCACTTTTATGCAGTTAAGCAAGTTGTGTTTGGCGTTTTGTTACAAAAAAGTTTTGGCAACAGATGGCTCCTAATAACATTTGGTCAAGGAGAGTTTAAAATGCTGTATAAGAAGATTTACATTTACAATCTTTGTTTATTTAAACATTTGAACAAAACATGTATTTACAAAAAAATTAGGAATCTAAATTTTCTTCTGCTTCTGATAAATTAGGAATCTAAATTTTGTAGCAGCTGAACAAAGTTAATTTTGTAAAAAATTAGGTTCTTACTATTTTGTCTCATTTCTTAATAATAATTGTTTCGTGTATTTTTAACTGTCAACGGTTAAATAATGAACATTTCACGTTAACTACTTAGTACATGACTCATTATCAATTTAGAAAATATTTACTAAAAGTTTCAGATAAATGAAGCGTTTTCCAGGAGCATCCTTATATTTACATATTGCAGCAAAATTTGCAACAAAAAGTGATACTCCCGACTCCCGGGCGCGAATATACAAAGGCTATACTATTTGAGTCACGAGTCAGACTCTAATAGAGGAGATTTTGTTTATGCATATTACTCAACAATACCTAATCTAACTCAGTAAAAAAATTGACTGAAATGGATTAGCTTTTGCTCTTGTAATTTTCAAAGAAATGCAAAGACAAAACCTAGTACTGTATAATACATATTCACTCAAATAGATAAGCTTTTGTCAAGATGAAAAGTAGGTGTATATCTTTGTTTAATATACATTGCGATGAAAAAGAGCTACGAGAAGGGCTCCCGCACCGGAAGGCGGAGTCGGTACGGTTAGGTGCGACGACGAGCGCAGCGAGGAGGAGCATGTTAGGTTGCATATAGTTATTCACATGCGCGAGCAGAGCGAGCGAAGCGGGCGGTGCCGCGGCAGCGGCCGGCGAAGCGCCATAAACCTGGTCAGCTATTATAGTCAACCCTGGACAATCCCGACATGGTCAAAAGTCAAACGTTAAGTCATCGAAATAACGATGGTCATAATGCATGCACATTTTGTTCCTATCTTTGAAAATCAGAACAATTGCCATTTAAGTATCAAATTGAAGCTAACGATCGGTAAATATCGATATCAAATGGGATAGCTTTTGTTGCTGCAATGTTACATTGAAGTTATCTCACAAAGTCTACGCGACTTCGGTCAATTTCTGTACTAGAATAGATTAGGGTTTTGGCAAGTTTTTATCATACAAATGCTAAGCCAGTTCCTTTGTAAATACGCCTCCCGGGCGGCCCCCACCACTCCCAGCCCAGCGATTCCCGACTGCAGACCGCAATGCAGTGGAGCTGACTCAACGCATTCAATTAAATAAATTGATGGCTCTATATTTATCCATCTATATCTCTATATGAGAAGTAACTCACCCTGGCCCGACCCGGCTTATTCAATTGGATTTTTATTGAGGTTTATTTATTTTAAGACTGTTTTTGAATAACTATAGAGGTTAAACAATTTGGAAAATATTTTAAAAGATATGATGTGTTTGTGAACTTTTGTTGAGATATTAAATAAAAATACACTGATCATCACAAAAATAAGCCCACCCACTTTTTATACGAAAACTCATGTTTTTATGTTTTGAATAAGCGAAATTGAATTAGAATCGTGCTGTTTATTAAACAATATCATTATTTATACAAATTATTCAAAAATATATCAAACTTAATGCTATTTTTTACATTTAAAAAAAAAACACAATTTGAACCCTATTTAAGGTATGTTGTAACTTTTTATTCTTTATCTTTCTTGGTACAAAACTTTTTTCAATATTCTATGTTCCCTCCTCTGACTCGACTCACTGCCTGCGGACGCTTCATAGAGAAATTCGGTCCCATTCTTCTCTTATAGCTTCTAATGTTGTAGGAGCGAGTTCTCGAGCTCTAATTTTTTTAACGTGTCCCACATGTGTTCTGTTTAAGTCCGAACTTTCTGCTGGCCACGGCATAACTTCTAAGTACTGTCTAATAATGCATGCTACATGTGGTCGCGCATTATCATGCATTAACTCAAAGTTTTCTTCGGTGTAACTTGCCTACGGCATGACGTAATCTCCTAAGATCTCCGTTATGTAACTTGGAGCATTCAGTAAACCCCTTCTGATAAAAACCAGCTCTGTGCGTGCTGTCAAAGATACCCCCCCCCCCCAAAACATTACAGAGTCTCCACCGTAACTAACCGTTTCTTGTATACAACACTGGGCGTAACCTCCCCTGGCCTTCTCATGACATTACAGCGCCCATCGGAGACGTGTAAAGTCATTTAACTCTCATCGCAGAAGATAACTGAAGCCCATTTGTCTATAGTCCATCCAATATGTTCCCTCACAAATTGAAGTCTTGCTTGGCGATGAGCTACGGTCAGTTGCGGTCCCGTTGCTGGCTTGAGGGGTCTTGAGTTCTGTACACGAAGTCTTTCGTCTAACCGTTATGTCACTTATACCCCCACCCCGCACTTGACTCAGCCGTCGCAGGAGATCTACTCCAGAAAGATGCTGATTTTTTACAGCTGATGTCACAATAAAGCGGTCATCTTTTTTAGTAAGAAATATATTTGTGAACCACTTTGCCATATATTCAACAAAGCTTTACAAACCGGAAACTACCCACCGCAGTGGAAGGTTTCCAGGGTTGACCAACGATCGCGCAGCTGTAGAACAACAACGCCCTATCGCCATTTTATCAAGTCCAGCTAAAGTGTTTGAAAGTGTCCTTCACAAAGCCATTTACACACAAGTGGAGATGTTACTAAATGACGCGCAGCATGGTTTTAGGGCTAAACGATCGGTTAGCACTAATTTACTGACTCTGGTGGACTTTATATCGAAACAGCTGGACCAAGGACTCCAGGTGGATGTAGTATATTTTGACTTCCAGAAGGCTTTTGATTGAGTTAATAATGATGTTTTATTAGCGAAGCTTATGGCTGTAGGTTTCACGCCAGGTCTACTGAGACTTCTAGCGGACTATCTCCGGGATCGCCAGCAGTTTGTCAGGCTTGGAATGTATGATTCCTCTCCCTATTCCACTCGTTCAGGGATAAGTCAGGGCTCAATTCTCGGACCCCTTCTCTTTTTAATAATGATCAATGATCTACCTAGCGTTCTACAGAACGCACAATGCTTGCTTTATGCCGATGACCTAAAGTTATATATATTAGCGTTAGGTCTTATGCGGACTGCCTGGCTCTACAGCAAGACATTAATGCAGCCTACAACTGGAGTCAAAATAATAGCATGGAATTTAACCAGGCTAAATGTTTTATTATGACATATGGTAGAATGAGGCATCATATATTTTATGATTTAAATTAAATAACGAAACCATAAAAAGGACAAACACGATAAAAGACCTAGGCGTTATATTTGACCACAAGTTGACATTTCATGACCATATTTTAAAAACGGCAAAAGACTCATCTCGTAGGCTAGGTTTCGTTTTAAGAAACGCACGTGATTTTAGGAATCCAACTGTCATAAAAGTGCTGTATAATACTTTGGTTCGAAGTAAACTGGAATTTAGCGCCTGTGTTTGGAATCCGCATGAGAGCAAATATGAACTTGTGTTAGAAAAAGTTCATAAGTCATTTTTGCGCTACCTCTATAAGCGCTTATATGGGTACTATCCGTACATGTATCCAACAAAATTTTTGTTAGGATGTTTGGGGTACAATTCGTTGGAAGTCAGGAGGAAACTCGATCAATTTATACTTGTTTGTAAAATATTACGTGGCATTATCGACGCTCCTGACTTGCATAACGAGCTTGCTCGGCTGTTTGTCCCGGACAACTACACCCGCGCGCGGCAGCACGCCCTGCTGGCAGTCCCCCGCAGCCGCACCGTTGCGCGAGCGCAGTCCCCACTACCGCGCACACTCTCCGGACTCAACAGACTCCTGGACGAAAACCCTGAATGTGATTTGTTTGCGGATGAATGGAAGTGTTTACTGTTGGCATGTCTGGAGAGCTGCGAGATTGACGAATGAATGAAATTATTGACATATACCTTTTATTTATTTTTGATCTATTATTATTTTTAGTAACATAAGTTGACTTTGAATTATGATTGTTTAGATTTTTATTCCTGATTTTGCTTTTTATTATTATTTATTGACATTTTGTATTTTGTATTATTAATTATCAATTTATTTTATTCATCTTTACTATTAATTTATTGTGTTTCTTGTTTTAGGCATAAGCGAATTTAATTCTTGTACCTATTTAATATTATATAATAACAATTTGTATTCTTAACTTATGTAAGTGGTTTTTTTTTTTTATATTGTAAGGATAGGACGTTTGTCTTCCATGCCACCTGATGGAAAGTGCGCATGAAGACTATGGTGTTACACGTCCATCCACGAGAAACCTATTCACCGTTAAGTTTTACCGTTTAAGTTAATAAATTAAATAAATAAATAGTATATATTGTCTTCCAGATACTGTCCTTCTGTGGTACTCCCTAGTCTCTTGAAACCTCTGGTAGGCTATCCGAACTGCAGAGTGGCTGAGATGTAATTTTCGAGCGACCGACACAACTTGGCCTGATTCAGTTTCATAATTTCAGGCTACTATGTGAGACTTATTAACAACAATTACATTGTTGGCAGCACTTGGTTGCGAATTAATTAGGGCTAAAGGATTAATCAAACTGGCAATGAACAGTGTTTACTTTAAAATTTCATCACGTACCCCTCGTATGCATTTAGATTTATGAGAATCAAATGTCAGACAACTTCTCCGACCTTAGGCATAAATAAAACGTACTGCGAAACACTTATCTTTGAAATCATAAGAGCAATATTAACCACACTCTTGAAATTACTTTTAAACCACTTTGTAAACTATTCTTGAAAAGGCTATTTTAACTTAAAATCATTGTTGCAGTACCCTCTCTCACTGCAGCATAATGCTGACAGGAGGCATTTTTGATGCTTACCTATTATTTTGAGTATTTTCTTTCGTATCAAATAAATATTTAAGTAGGGGAGAACGGGTATGGTTGTCTCGAGGGTTGGTTGTCACAACTGTCATAGAACAAAACTAAACGAATGAATCAGTTCAATAACAAGCGCCGAAGAAGCGCAAGAGTGCTTCATCTCAGATGCTGAGGTGAAGCGGAGAGGGAGTTGTCGCTCTTGCGCTTATTCGGCTCTTGTTTTATTACCTTTGTTACAATCAACCCGTGAGTCAAAAGAATCTTTATTTCGTAAGTATTTGAATACATTTGAAATAAGTCATAAAATTTACAAATTGAACTGAATCTACCGCCACTTCGGAAAGTCGATCTGTTGAGAAGAAGTGGCAAGAAACTCAACAGCAATCATCTTTTAAAAATACACAATAACAATTAACAATCTTCTTGCATCCGGATAACTTATAGTAAAACTTTATATAACACTTATCCTTAAATCTATCGAAGGGTTAATCTTAAATATTTTGGAATTATATTATAAAAGCGTACACATATTGACCCATGAACGAGTTGGTGATCTTCTGGAGTTTACTATTATATTTATACAATAGGCAATCAAATATTAGATAGAAACATAAGACATAGATATAGAGGTAAAGATAGAAGTAGATAGATGTAGCGATAGAGGTGAGAGATAATAAAGATAATGTGCATGGAGATGGGAATAGTCGTGGAAAGAGACGGGACACAAACACGGACGTGGACATGGAGATGGGGAAGTCAGAGTCAAATTCAAAAAAGTAACATAGTCATAAAGTCTTCAGCAAAACGACCTGGCACCGCTAGCAGCACCCGTTCACGAGTATAACGCAAGCACCAGCCATCACCCTCCTCAACCATATTTTAGGGAAGAGGGTGACCCGACACCCGACGCTACCGCTAGCCATGCCGCCTGAGGGAGCATGACGTTCTTGCTGTTGTATGGATTGGAAGGAGATGGAGATGGCGTTGGATAAGAAGGAGATGGAGATGGAGTTGGAGTTGGAGTTGGAGATGGAGTTGGAGATGGAGTTGGAGATGGAGTTGAAGGTGGAGTTGGAGATTGAGCACTTTAGAAAAACAATTACAACCAAGGACTTTTATCGTCCATATATTCAGATATTGTATAAAAGCCTTTATTACACAATTTTTGTTTAATAGTTTCTTTAAATTTATCAAGTGGTAAGTCTTGAATATTTATGGGAACCTTATTATAAAAACGTATGCATTGACCCATAAATGAGTTAGTGACTTTATGAAGTCTACTATCATAGCCGGCTAGCTTGTACTTATTTCTAGTATTAATATTATGCAAGTCACATTTTCTACGGAACATGTTTAAGTTATTTTTTACGAACATAAGATTTTCAAAGATATATTGTGATGCAAACGTAAGAATATTTATTTCTTTAAACTTATTTCTTAATGTCGCTCTGGAATTAAAGTTGACAACCATACCCGTTCTCCCCTATATTGAAATTGAACGCTACTTTAACGAAATACTTTTTATTAGACGCAATGCCATACGTTTGAAACAACTTGTTTAATGCGGACCTAGTAGCGTAAGCGTAGCTCATCCTAAAACCAGGGACTGCATATCGGTATAAAATTTTTAAATAGTACTAGTAAAATTTCAGTACCCTTAGTGTACTGCTTCATCAAACACAATACCTGTACAAGTTATTAAAATCACACTTAATTATATCAGTACCCAAATAATGTATACCTACCGGATTCATTTCTGTTGATGTTTTCAGTACAGAAATATTTTAACCGATTGAATTTCTGTACCGAAATGTATAGGTCAGCATATGTACCTACGCTTCATAGGCTTCAACTTAACTATCGAACATTCTACAGTTATTTAAAAATAAAATTTTAATATCAATATTAATATTAGTACCGGAAAATTTCAGTTAACTGAAAAAAAAATCAGTTATGCTACAATAACAAAAAAGGTACAAGAATTATTTCAGTATGAATTCCTGTACTGTTATTTTAACGGTATGACGTCATACAGAAAAAAAATGTACAGAAATTCAAACCGGTATGCAGTCCTTGCCTAAAGCAGTACGTCCTCTTGGGTCCACTCAAAGTCATCTTGCCCTATAAACCCATTTCTATTGAGAAGATCCGACTACACGATAGCCTAAATAACGAGATGCCTCAGCTTTTCAGTAGCAGATTCTCGAAGGCTTTCACGTATAAGATAGGTTTCTGTGTAAGTTGTAATTGGTAGTTTTATATTTAGCCTTTTGCTTTTTCCTAGCTTTCTGTGTCAAGGAGATTTTTTTTCTATTATACCTGTAGCATTTTATTGCAGTTTATAGGTATCTTTGTTGTATAGGGTGCGAGCGACTAATCTTTCGCGACACTTTCTTCATTATAATAAGATGCTTATTAAAAATCATGGAATAGGAAAATTTAAATATTAAACAGTAATTTATTAATTTAAACACCCATAAAAAGTAAAAAGTACGATGAAAGTAAAAATAAAAAATGAGGTTAATTAATTTTAATGTATTTTAGTTCGGTCTTTAGCAGGATAGTAGTCTTAATTAATTATATTTCTAATTCTATAATTTAGTATAGGTTTGCTATCTAAGGCTTTTTGATATCGATCTCAATCTCATCTGGTGTTAAGGGAAGATATTGTGGTTGAACCACAACAAGTATGTTATTTACGTTTTAAGTCTATTTTAATGTATTCTATACATATTTGTTCAATGTCCACCTAACATAACGGCCTCCTCAATTCCCGCAAGTAACAAGAAAAAACCTGGGTGTTAATCGAGGTATATGAGTATTTATATACTAGGCTCCCCTAGTATATAAATACTCGTATACCTAGTTCGTTATGTGGCATTCCATATCGCAAGTTTTGCTTTGTTTTGGGCCATGTAGTTGGTGTGATTGTCTGGGGATTTTATTTTTATTTCTGTAGCACAGAATACTTACAATAGTTATAAGTTAGGTTTAGCTGCATAATGAGGAAACATATTCTTTAATTTTTTTAGGTATAACTAATTTAGAGTTTGTTAATTTTATACTTTATAATTTTAAGTAGTATGCTATTATTGTATGTAATGTGATTATTTTAAATAATAAGGCCTGGAAGTAATAGCTTACTGGCGATAAGACCGCATATTTGTGCAATCTTTGTTTAATGATATATGTATAGTATATAGTATACCTATATATGTAGGTACTTAATTTTTTATGACTACAAAAGAGGAAAAATAATGCAGAACAAAAAGTTTTCCAAATTAAAACTACAAAAAATACTGCGATACCTAATACCACCAATTTGCATATTTACACAACCGGTTTTTTTTATATTTTTGATGAGATACAAGAAAAAATACAAATAAATAAATATGAACTAGTAAAGTAATTTAAAATAACAACGCACAATAACTAATAAATATGACATATTCGAATCAATTTATTCACGGAATGCAGGCCCTTTAGACGCCCTTGAAATGAAATCTGTGTGGGCTGAAAAATAAAATAAATGCACTTAGAGGATATGGCTGTTTATGTAGTATAGTCATAAACAGACTGCGATTATCGTTTTTTTTATCAAATATAGATAATTCACAAAAACAAACGACGGAATTAAAAATAAATAGGTTCATTAGGATAACTTTTATACCTACTGCCTAGTTCGTCAGAACAATGACCTATAAATACCTACCCCACTAAATCATAAATAGTTTGATTAAAATCCAATAATTTTATAGGTAGTCAATCTGTCTTGAAACTCCTTAAAAGTTGCAACTTTTTATTGCCAAACTAACAATTTTTATCCCTGAAATTATTATTATCTTCAAACTTGCTATTCTTTGCAGCTTTCAGGGCAAAGTACCCTGCCTGCCACGTTTTTCAGTTTGATAGGACGAGATTAACACAAAAAGTAATGAATACCTATATCATTTTCCTACGTTATCCACAAATTGACGGATCGATTCACGCGGAAGAAATCAATGTTATATCGACATAAAAAATTCGTCTAAATTGGCAAAATGTGACGCTGTCGACAAATAGCATTGCGACTTAGATTTTTCTCTACTACTTAGGAGAAGTCAGGGTGGGTCAGTCAGTACTAAGTTAATAATAAAGAAGCCATATTAATAATGTTTTTAAGTTTTTTGCATTTAAAATGCTCAATTATTCTTAAGTAAATGAAAAATGTGATAAATAAAAATTACCCGACCAGGATTCGAACCTGGGACCTCTCGTTTGCCGGACGAGTGCTCTTCCAACTGAGCTACCGGGGCCTGGCGCTACGCCTCGAAATTACTTACCCCATTTTTGTTTTTACGTTATATTGCTAACGTAGCTCCATCTTATGGTATAAGCTTTGCAGCTAAGAATTGAGCATTTTAAATGCAAAAAACTTAAAAACATTATTAAAACATTGCAATGCTTCACTTTAACTGGGATTCACAATTTCTGTAAAGAAATTGATCTCGGGTGGTCTTAGCTGCAAAGCTTATACCATAAGATGAAGCTACGTTAGCAATATAACGTAAAAACAAAAATGTGGTAAGTAATTTCGAGGCGTAGCGCCAGGCCCCGGTAGCTCAGTTGGAAGAGCACTCGTCCGGCAAACGAGAAGTCCCAGGTTCGAATCCTGGTCGGGTAATTTTTATTTATCACATTTTTCATTTACTTAAGAAGCCATATTACTTACTTATTACACGGAATAATTTATTCTGCCAACTACTTACCACAAGCTTTTCAATAATTTATGACTGCAATAATAATCACAATTATTATTTATTAAATCATTATAACGCTGAACTTCCGCGTGTACACAACTTACCACGTGGGAGCTTGTTTACAACTAATACAGTGCACAGAGAAAACAAGTTTACTAACAAGAGAAGGCAGAGTTTACAACAATACTCTACAAATAAAGTGCCAACTATTTTGGTTGCTGTATGTTTTTATTTGTCGAAAGAAACGACGATTTTGTGAAGGTGTTAAGTGCTATAACATCGATAAAGACTTACTCAGACCACCTAGGCTGCCGGATATTCAATAAATTATGATAACTATCTAGAATCTAGGTAGATTGCTTTGTAAGTTGTGCTGGATAGGATCTACCTTCCAAGGAAAACTTATGGTTCTAAGTAAAGATAAATTGGTCTACAGTATCGAAAATCTTTATAGACAATAAGCTGTAATTTATTTGGCTACTTTATGTCTCTCATTATTACAAAACAATCATACAGTCTCTACTCCTAAGGAACCTTAAAAATATGTTGATAGGTTTTGGAGTGATTATAGGTCTACTTAACCATACCTACGAATTGTATATAACAATTAAATGTAATCGATGTTCTAGATTTTATTTACTACTCACCTACTAATTGATACTACAAATAAAAAAGCAGGTACTTAGGTAAGTAAGTAAGTAATTTTTCTACATGTTTAATTTATAGATAGGTATATTGTGATATGAGAATGCTGAAGAATTTGTTGGCTGTTTTTCTGAGCGAGCATATCCCAGGGTACTTAGTTTGAAAAAATATTTTTGAATTTATCGAAGACAACCTATGTATTAAGTCGTTGTGGCGCCTTGGTAACAGTGCATATCAAACGATATCGCAGGTTAAGCGCGCTCGGTGCGGCCAGTATTCGGATGGGTGACCGCCGACCATTCATTTCTCACGACGACTTCCGTGCTTCGGAGGGCACGTTAAGCAGTCGGTCCCGGGTGCTGTATACTTGTATACAGTAGTCGTTAGGGTTTGTCAGAAGCCATTTCGGCACCCTGAAATATCTGACATCCACCAACCAGCACTGGGCCAGCTTGGTGGATTACGGCCTAAACCTCCTCGTCACCCAGAGGAGAGACTCATAGCCCTGCAGTTGGCTCATTACACGGAGTTATGATGACCTTTGTATGTGAGTACTAGCTGTTACGCGCGTGACAGCAAATGCTAAACAAATTCTGGCCCATTGACGAAAATGTCAAAGCGGTAAGGTTAAAATAGGTTGATAAATAGACGCCACACGAACCAAATAGATAGTCTGGCCCGGCCGGCATGCCTTGTTTTCTTAACAGACAAGAATAAAGAGATTGTAAACTGCATTGTCGTTTGCGATAAAAATGAATTCCTTTTCAAATTGGTAGGGCGCTCATCATATTGTTATCAGGCTCCACCTTTCCAAACATGTCTAAAACGAAGACCTATTTCAAAAACAATCATTCAATCACAGCTTGCTACCTACTAAATGGCAGTAGGCAACTAGGTAAGTACTGTGGATGTGTGGAACTGTGAGGAACTAGACAATAAGTTTTCCGGCTATCTTAGAATAATCTCTAGTTTTGTTACTCCTTCGACTACGACTCCGCTCCACCCGATCATACCTACCAACAGTATCCAAGCGAGTGAGGTTTAGAAATTCGGATATCAGCAGGATAATGCTAGCTGCCTTCTTCAAAAATTACCATTTGGCTGTACCTATCGATAGCATCTTGCTTGCCAAATGCTTCTTGTCAATCTAGACCTGTCTACACCCTACCTATTTCCTCTGATACTGTCAGGTGAGATTAGGTAAGTTGAAATTTTCAGTTAGGAAGGCATAAGTAGGTTTATCTGTAAAAAATACATAAATACTAACAAAATATTCAAACAGGCATTCGAAAGTTAGCAATATTGATTGAAGTAAGTACCACATTCCGACCTGTTTTCATAGCTTAACCTCGCATTTTATCATTACTCATGAACATCGAGCTACTATTGGATAATAACAGCAATGGAATTAGGTTACAGGAAAGTACGTATAGCTTTTCCACAAGTAGACAACAAAAATAACCGTTGATATCTCGACATCCACGACCTCAGTCCCTTGCACCGCCTGGCTCCATCTCGCTCCGTCACAATTTGACATGACATGCACGATATGTTGGTTTCCCGCGCTGTTTATTAACTATCGCGTTTTTATGCATGTTGGTATACCTGTTTTGGAATTAAGCATGTTTATGTTTTCCCGCCCACAATGTTTGGCCTTGAGAAGGTTTTCCTAGTAGGTAGAAGTTTTAAACGATATCAAGTATAAGTAGGTAGTATATCGACAGCACAATTGCATACAATTACGCACTGCCAAAGGTTTTACAACTTATTGAAGAAAGCTGGGTTATCTGTCTAGAATTGTGCTGTTGTTTGTAAAGAAAAACAAACGTAAAAAAAATAAGTTCAAAAACTAAAATCCGACTACTAAACACACGTTCTAAAAAATAAGGAAACAAGTTATAGTCTTCGCTGAAATATTTATGTATAACGTCACATTGATAGAGATATGTTGAAAGGGTAGCTAGCCGTGATCGTATGCCATTTTGATTTTATTTTATTTTTAATATGAATCTGTTTTGCTATAAAAGGTCGCATACGACCACGGCTATCCTTTAAACATATATCTATCAATATGACGTAATAATAAATATTTCAGCGAACACTATTACTTGTTTTCTAATTTTTAGAGCGCATGTTTAGTAGGTAGTCGGGTTTTAGTTTTTGAACATATTTTTTTTAACACCTTTTGGAGTAATAGTGAAAAATTAAAATAAAATTGAAATGTGCTAACGAAGTTCTTTTATTTGATTTCCCAACGAAACGGTCAAGATTTTTTATTAAAAATTCTTTACTTTAATTATTATTTTATTTCACTTATTTTGGAGTAATAATTTTTACCATATTTGAGCTAGCACAGATCTTTCATTTGATGCCCCACACAGAACCGAAAAGGAATATTTTTTTTAGTTCCTCATTTTAAGTCCCCTCTAGGTAATAAGTCAAAGGATTGGCGTTTCGTTTTACGCAAGGAATTAAACGCAAGTGTTAACTAAAAGCTCTAAAAATATACCTACTATAATATATTTATCAAATACAAAAACATATCAAGAATACATTGAATAAGTTTATACATTTATGCGAATGCGTGATATTCTATAAATCACATATCGCCTAGTTTCTTGGAAGAACGTCATGTAAAGAGAGCCCATGCCAAATTTGAGAACTTACAGCTCGTAGCTAATAGATATTGTGAAACGCTATTTTTTCTACCAGTTTTGTACCTGTACCGGTTACTCATACCAGTTAGTTGAATATTGAAACCCGCCAATAATAAATAGTTTTGTATGGAGAAAATATTTTTAGATAAATAGATAACTTAAATTGAATTTTACTAGAAATATGATGTATGATTATAACTATATATATATATGTAGTTATAATTATACGATGTAATTTATATTTAATAGATATAAGGATTTTACATACGTAGATAAATAAGATATAAAATGTAAATACGATAAATATTAAATAATAGTAATAATAATATTATGGTGGCAATGCTGGCCACAGTTATAGCATAGGTACATAACTTCACGTCTGTATTCCTTAGGCTGCAAAAAGGGGGGCGGCAGCGACAGCAGCGCGTACAGCGACGGGCCGTTCTCGACGCCAGCGGGCGCTCGAGCGATTTGTCGCGGTTTCATACTGACTCAATACTTTCTATCGTGTCGCGGCAATCGCTCTCGCTGTCGCTGCCGTCCAATTTGCAGCCTTATGGGGTAGGCAGAACTCCAGAGGTTAGAAAACCATCTGATGTCACGTTTAACTCAGGCATTATAATGGTAGTGACTATTGCAGTGACAGAGGTCAGCCTATCTCCAATAAAACCTCTGTCCCTTAACTGACTTTTACAGTATGCCCGGGAAGAGAAGCAGCTGGCAAATTCTATGTTTTTCCTTTGCTCCCAGTCCAGCATGGAAGATATTAGGTACCTACCTATCATTATGTTTTTACTTTTACATGAACCATTATGGCGTTTCGTAGCAATTTCGTAGCGTTTGAAACTGTTAGTTAGTGTAAGTTTGTGACTATTTTGTTAAGCCAATTTTCATATATCATAATTCTATCTTTACACATCGGTTCGTTACGTGTTTCGTTATATGTTCAATTTTTGTGAATATTTTTTTCAGGCACAACATGTAGGTAGATATTACTGTGTTTGTAGTCGTTCAAAAAAGTGTAAAAACGCTGCATCCTCGCCTTAAAGCAAGGACTGCATACCGGTATGAATTTCTGTACAATTTTTTTTCCGTATGACGTCATACCGTAAAATTTGGTGTACCTATTTAAAAATAACAATACAGGAATTCATACTGAAATAATTCGTGTAGGTACCTTTTTTATTATTGTAGCATAACTAATTTTTTTTTTCAGTTAACCGAAATTTTCCGGTATTAATATTAATATTGGTATTAAAATTTTATTTTTCAATAACTGTAGAATGTTCGATAGTTTAGTTGAAGCCTATGAAGTGTAGGGATATATTATGCTGACCTATACATTTCGGTACAGAAATTAAATAGGTTAAAATATTAAAAATAAAAAAAAGACGCGTGGCACTCGGAGACTGCCGCGGTAAAGCATAGCATTTTTTATCAACTTATGCAATTATAATTCAACATGCAAGTTCTCGCTAAGAACCTTGCAGAGATGTTAAGCGAGAATCTCGCGTGAATTTGGAGCGCCCTTAATACATTTAAGTGTTTATAAACAAGGATTTTGGACTGAGATATAATTCAGAAATCCACAATAAGTCTAACTTAACCTAAATGCCCAAACTTGACTTTATCGGTTTTGAAGTACGTACTATTATTTTATACTTTTTATTGCATTAGATTTTTTTTTTGTATTATTCAAATAAAAAATATCTTTTCAGAACGCAGTTTTTGATTTGATGTTGCCAATGTCAAAAATACCGGCCTTGGCCCTGTCAAATCAACTGTCAGTCAATCTACCTACCTACAGATAGGTTATGTTTTGCTAAAAATCTACATTATTAAATGATTGATTTTATACTATTTTTAATTAGAAAGAAATACATCAAAAATATTTAAGATCTTTTACTTGAAATGTTTGCCAAACCATACAAGCAGAAGTCTCATAATACTTTGAAAAATTCAGAGAAGTAATGTTTTTTACCTGAGCTTGAAATTATTATGTTTTTGGCAGGCTGAAATAAATATTGACTATATTTTTTAGGAGACAACTTATCCAGCGATTATGTGAAGCCTTTCCATCAGCAACAGAAGGCCGTATCAAGGACTTAGTGCCAAACAAATCAAATACTAACTTTTTAAAACTAATAGTTCATTCTGAGGATTTAGTTGGAGTTTATACAGTGGATAATGTGCCGATGTTTTTGGAGGTAGAAGAAAAGTTAGTACCAACTGTCTGCGCTTTGTGGAAAGTTCCAGAATTAGTACCCTATTTAATTGTTCATTCTCCAGTACTTCCCAAGGTTTGTTAAAATAATAACTAATATAACTATAATTAGTTTGTATGCACTATATACATTTATGAAACACATAGTTATGCTTTAGAATTGCACAGCTATAACAGTACACTCTGCTTGCACTAATATTATGTTAAATGTAGTGCCTCTCTTGGGCTTCGGGTTCACTGGCTCACTGTCACGCCAAGCACACGTCAGACACCGACTCCGTTGCTCGACCAACTGACCGTTCCACGTTACCCCCACTTGCGGACATGAGACAGTGTACAGTATCTTCTTAGTAGGTACACAAACACTACATCAAATATACCAAATCAAAAAAGGAACAATAGGCCGTAACATGCTTTGTTTTTCTATTATTAACGGGGTAAATGCTCAATATGTCAATATGGTAACTACTAAAAAGTAAATAAGTGTTAAATTTTGTGGTATTCATTGAAATTTAACTAAATTAGTACTTTTGTTTCTTATACTACTACATTTTTTCTAAGAATTCTAGTGTCTTAACAATATCAAAGATAGATTTAAAATCAGAGTGAGATAAAATTTCGTGTGTCCCGTATATGTATACAGGGTGACTAGTGACAAATTTTAGATACTGAAGGAGAGCACTCTGTACGTGATTCTCATCATTATTATGTATTAAAAGTGTGCACTTAATTTTTCACTAGAATTCCCTATAAATAAATACTACTATGTTACTATTTACTTTACATACAACTGAGTTAATCGCAGCACTTGACCTGGAACGCGGATTGCTGCCAACGCTAGCATAACCATTCGTTGCGTAATCAATTCTTTACCTTTCAGTTAAGTTTACTCAGTAAATCATGAATATTTTTTTTTTGTTATATTTTTTCTCTTCATGTATGATCTCAAACTATCACATCCTTGAATTTTAAAAGTGTCCAAAAAACCAGTCACCCTGTATAAATTAATTGAAAATAAGTTGGTATATATTCAATTCTTTTGCATTTGTCAATGAAAGTCACATATACTAATGTTGATCTGTAAAATGTTATTTGATTCAAGATTTTTTAAATAATAGACTCGTTGAAGTTTACTATATCTTTATAACACTTCGTACATTTCATGATCTTACATTTCATAAATCTAAGACTTATGTTTTAATAACTTGTAGGTACTAGGTGGCGCTCCTCTATATGCGCCCGGAGTAGTAACCAAGGCGGAAGGGTTGCAGCTTCCGTCGTTTAGAGCCGCAGACATAATCTCATGCAGCACAACAGATAATGCTGCAGCTGGGTTTGTCGGAAAAGCCATAATGTCCCATGGGGATTTGCTTTTCAGAGGAGGGTGAGTCTTGCCTCTTACTTTCTTTTAAAAAATATACCAAAATTAATACAGGGTTGATTTTTAGTCACCGGCCAAATTTTTTTACACAATAAGTATAGTTTATAGAAATGATTTTTGCCAAAAAAAGAAAAATATTTTTTTTACAAGGGAATTAATATATTGGCTAACATATTAAGGAAAGTATAAGTTTGTGTTGCTATATCTTTATTTTTTTTGTACTTAGGGTTTCTAAAATAAATATTATGCAGATATGTTTATATTGTATCAAAGAAATTAACATTTAAAGGAGACCTGACATGCTTCATATATCTTTGGACCAAAAAGCAAAATACCCGGCCAAAGAAAAGTATACTTATATTATGATAGAACACAAACATTCAAACATTTTGTAATATGACGTCATTTCTCTAGGTCCGATATCTGAGTCATTAAAAGAGGTTGAAAATAAGAATTTAAGCATCGATCAAGATATTAGATAACAGGACCCTGAGTCTAACACAAACCCAGTTTGCGTAATGTGTGGCCAAAGTGGCCACCCAGCCAACTACCGCGACTGTCTCAGGGGTCTAGCACCAGTGGCTGCACGTAAAAGAGAGCCAGACCCTTGCCTTCAACTCGTCTCAAGCGACTTGCTGTCGTCAGACAGGATACAGTCGCCCTTAAGGCACCCACGACGGCCTTGAGCAAGCCTACTTTGTCGTCAAAGCAAGCACCCCCTCGTCCAGTAAAGTCAGAGTTAAAGTCAGCATAAATAAATAATAGGACGTACATACCGCGATGTTTTTTAGTGAATACCTACTTATTTATAAGTAATTATTCCTATCTATTATTTATAAGGCGTCGTTAGAAACATCACGCATGTAATTCACTTTTTTGTCAACCGACTTCCAAAAAGGAGGAGGTCTCAATTCGTATGTATGTTTTTTTTGTGTCTTTGTCACACGATATTTTAGACAATTATGAATCGATTTTAAAAATTCTTGTTTCGTATGATAGAGAATACTTCATAGTTAGTCCCATAAAAATTTCATCAAGATCGGTTGAGTACTTCTTTGAAAATTTCAAAGTTTTGAAAAAATATGTATGATTTCGGGGAATGTTTACTTTGATGACATTCTCAACCAAAGTTTTGACGTGAAGTCGGCTTTTTAAATGCTCTAGGTTCGTTGATTATATTCACTGAAGTGGAACATTTTAACCTCCTTTAGGGACTCAGGTATCGGACCTAGGCGAATGAAGTCATATTAAAAAATGTTTGACTATTCATGTACTATCATAATATACAAATAATTTTCTTTGGCCGGCTATTTTAGTTTTTGGTCCAATATAGCAGGTGGCCTTTGGCTGGTGACTAAAAAGCAACCCTGTATATAGATGTAACCTAGTTGAATTTTAATATTTAAAGCTCTCAAAGGAATTTAATTTTTTTAGATGCTTGTCTGAAGCTGTATTGTTATTAATTAATGTTATATTACAATGTGAAAATTAGACATTTAAGTAACAAACAGCACTGCAGGAAAATGCATGATCCTACTAAAATATTAGGTCATCATAGTTATGCTATTGCTGTTCTGGTTGAACAATCTGATTGAATTATTTTTTTTATTTTCCGAGTCATAAAATAAATTTAGTTGTAACTGATATTAAAATAACAATTTCTTTGCAGACCCCACTTTCACAAGGGTCGCTTAAATCATTTTGTTGAAATGTAAAATGTAATGGCATATTTTACATTTGATATTAGTTACTTATAATTATGTAGTAGTTAAATATATCCTATATTTATTATTAATTATTCTATACTCATTCAGTTGATACTTATTATTTTCATCCACATTTATTTATTTTATGTATTTGAATGTATATAAACATACCTACATATTTATATATACATACATACATAAATAGGTACTGGTAGTTAAATCTAAATTTAAAACTTACACAATACAAAAATGGGTTGATGAAGTGTTTTTACTTTTTTTTGTATACTTATTTTTAATGTTAACTATGATATGACCTTATCAAAATTTATATTATTGTAATAATGCTGTATATGAAAGGTCAGGCTTGAAAATCAGCGCTGCCATTTTTATACATTTTTGGCCGCTATTGCTGAGGTCTGCCCCATTATCACAAAATGCTTTTTTATTATTAAATATTTTTAATAATTTTGTAACTTTGTATTTTTTACATATGTATTTTATTTTTCCTATGTAGGTAACTGTATTTTTTTTTGTGATAATAAAACTTTTTTTCTTTCTTTCTTTCATATTAAAATATAAATGGTATATTTGTTATTAAAATATAAAGTGTTTTATATTAACATAATTCACGTACTGTCCTGAAGTATATTTTCTGGAAAAAATTAAAAACAAATTGCTCAGAATGAAAAAAAATGTATGGGAAAAAAAGCTTTTCACTATAAAAATAACTCTGTTTTATTTCGTTTATTTTCAGAGGTGTAGTAATGGAAACAATTCATGTATTTGGAGATCTCCTCTGTAAAGACCCTAAGTTCAATAAAATTGAACGGCCAAAGCTGGGTCCTCCCGGGTACGCTTGTGGCGAGGACAATATAGTTAGTGCTATGGAAAAGGTAATAATTATTAGTGTACTTTTAATTTAGTACATTTAATGTAAGTGACATCCTAGTTTGGATATCTATGAAATATACTAAATACAGGGTTGATTTGTAGTGACTGCCCAAATTTTTTTAACACAATAAGTATCATTTATAGAAACGATTTTTGCAAAAAAAGTATTTTTTTTAGAAGGAAATTAATTTATCCTCTATCATATTAACCAAGGCATGGTCACTCTAAATTACCATTAAAATAAAGATGACTACGTGCTACTACACACATTTTGTAGTACTACGGCGTAGTATTATCAAGTAAATGTCACGTCGTAGTAGCTGTGTTCATCAACAGCGACAATTTTTGTAAAAGTTTGTGGTTCCATATTTCTTCTTTTTTGTACTGAGCGAGGCTAAAATAAATATGCAGGTACGTTTATACCGTATCAAAAAACTAACATTTAAATTTGGCTCGTGACGAAAAATCAACCCTGTATAGAGTTCAAACCAAAGGTAGGTCTTCCATGCTGGACTGGGAGCGAAATAAAAACGTAGAATGTGCCAGTTGTTTCTCTTCCCGGGCATACTGTAAAAGTCAGTTAAGGGACAGAGGTTTTAAAGGCGTTTTTGTGGGCGATAGGCTGACCCCCTGTCCTACAATAGTCTCTCTCCATCTTTATAATACCTCCAAATTTATCAAACGTGACATCAGATGGTTTTGTAACCTCTGGTGTTCTGCCTACCCCATAAGGGTACAGGCGTGGCGTTATGTACCAAAGGTAGTGCAATAGCGACTTTCTTATGGATAACCATGCAATAATATTAATTTTTCACTTGTTCGTCCAGCTGTGGCCATCTTGTATCTTGTGAGATGAAAATATTTTACTCTTTGATCTGCAAATGACCGACAGGATATATTGAGGGTTTTCTTAGCGCAGTGGTTGTAAAAAATGTTTCAATGGTTTTTTTTTTCAGATCAATATTCAGATGCCCGCGGTTGAAGAATGGCCAAGCCTTGGTCCTGCTCGGGCTCCGGTTGTCAATGCCCCACGGGCTCCGGTTGTCAATGCCCCACGGGCTCCGGCTGTCAACGCTCCACAGATCATAGCTGATGAAAAACTGCCCCAAGATGAGGATGAAGACCTGCTGGATGAAACTGGTGTTACAGGTGCGTAGATATTATCAACAAAATCGCAACCCTTTTTAATATGCCCACGGTAGGTGATAGTCTTTCCCCTGGGCGACGAGTATGTTTATTTCAAGGACTGTCAAGCTGGTGCAGTGCTGGTTGTTGGATGATTTGGGCTCCGAAATGGCTTCTTATGGACCCTTACGATTAATGTATACAAGTATACAGAACTCGTAAAACTCGAAAAGTCGGGTCTTACAAAATGTATAATTCAATAGCTCCCTATAGTTGCATGCAAACCCCACGAGAATAATCAAATTTACTAGACGACCGGCTGGTGTAACGGTAACACACATTGCCTTCTATGCCAGAGGTCCTGGGTTCGAATCCCGGCGGCGGCGGATATTAGTGTGATGAACACAGATATTAGCCGTCAAGTCATGGAAAAATATGTATTTATTCAATATGTATGTGTATATATTTCTTAAGTATATCAGTTATCTAGTATCCATAACACAAGTTCTTTAAGAAACTTAATTTGGGCTAGATAATGTTGTGTGAGAGTCAGAAATATAAATTATTTATTATTATTATTTATTTGTTATTATTTTGAAGAACCGCTTTGTTATGCGGCGCTATCGACCTAGTACGGACTAAAAGGATGTCAACTGACCTGTCTGACAGAACAACCATTGTTGAAACAAAATACAATATAGCTTGTATCAGCAGTGAGGCTGAACTTAACCAAAAAAATAAAAGGTTAATATTTAAATTTACAGAATCGTCCCAAATTGAAGATCCTATACCTACAGACATGGATGGGCTTCTTCGATGGTGTCTGCTGTCATTCCTCAAGCTACACGGAAAGAATCTAGAGTTACCACTTAAAACTAACTTATTATATAGGTAAGCAACACTATACCCTGGCAAATAATTCAATGCAGTAAAATGACAGTTCCAGTTTGCCGACTATAGGGAAGAAAAAAATAGTGATGTGGTTTAAGTGAATGAATTAATTTTTATATTTTTTTACGTCAATTCCTTTTTAAAAAATAAATCAAAAAACTAATTCCACTTCTACTGTGACCGTTTTAAAGCAGGTAGGTTTGGTAGTTATTTTTTTTCGTTGAAGTTACTGTAAAGATTAAGAACACACCTCAAATATATGTAGGTATTATAAATGTTGTCAAAAATTTTATTCTAAAATAATGAAAAAGGACCATTCAACTTGTATCATTCACACTACGAAGATTATAACTGGTATCATTATTTTTCTTTTTGACATTTCGACCTGTCAGTTTACATTGAATTATTTGCTAGGGTATAAGCTTTATTGGGCCCTATTTGAATGCTTAGTAGGTCCGTATTGTAGGGCCCAAAGTTGTCCACGCTTATGCCCTCGCCTTTGAGATAACTGTATGGAATTTTGTTATTTTTAATTAAAATAGAATTAAAAACCTTTACCTGTTAACTCCCACATTGAGTAAGATTCGATGATAAGTCCGCCTATTGTGCTCTGTATCTTAAAAATTGTTCTGTATAAATATTCCTTATCTCTGTGTACAATGAAGAATAAACAAAAAAAAAAAAAAAAAATAAGACTATTAAGTTAGTAGAACTTTTTTGATTACTTTTCGAATGTTTTTCCTTACTCACGTTCTAATTCCACTAATCGCAATAAGTGGCTAATCCCAGCGCCATGTTGGCTAACATTTAACAAAACGCCTTCCGCATCCTCTTCTTTATAACCTTTTTCCCAGTAAGCTATTCTGTTATCTAATGGACGCTATATTTGGATATTATAAATGCGGGAATAAACTACGAATTATCTTATATTCAAACTAGCTGACCCGGCAAACGTTGTATTGCCATATAAATAAAAAAAAAATGATGTTGGCCGATTCTCATAGATACCGGATAAGCACAAAATTTCATCAAAATCGGTCAAGCCGTTTCGGAGGAGTATGGCAACGAAAACTGTGACACGAGAATTTTATATATTAGATGTATTTTTGGTTTTCATTTAATAATGTTAATAATAAAAACAGGACTCGTAAGCAATAAAACGTATAAAGAATAAGTAGTTTTGATGGAATTTGGGAAGCCCGGTATTTGGCCCCCCGGTGTTAGGCCCGCTCATATTTGGTAGAGTATCCGCCTTGCAAGCAGGATACCAGGGTTTGAGTCCTGGTGATTTTATTCTGTCCATTTTTTCAGATCTTTACTAATTATCATGTTTTCTAAAGGCTTATCTTTGTATTAACGTAAATTAAAAATACTATATTTGAATTTTCAGGAACAATTTAATGCCGCTCTGTCCGTCAGATCGTAGCTTAGACGTCAAGAAAAGTAGTTACAAGAAGATGGGGAAATTTCTAGAAGCCATGCAACAGGTGAGCAAAGAATTGATCATAATTATGTGCACATGTTTTCTTTAAATCGCGGATTCTTTTATCCAGTTTTGTTGATTTTGGGCCTAATAAATGTTTATTTATAAAATAATATTATTTTTGGTAGTTACTAATTTCAAGTTTTTATACCAGGGACTGCATATCTGTATAAAATTTTTAAATAGTACTAGTAAAATTTCAGTACCCTTATTAGTGTACTGCTTCATCAAACACAATAACTGTACATGTTATCAAAATCTAAATTAATTAAATCAGGACTCAAATAATGTATACCGGATTAATTTCTGTAGATGTTTTTAGTACAGAAATATTTTAACCTATTTAATTTCGGTACCTAAATGTATATGTATCTAGGTCAGCATATGTACCTACGCTTTATAGGCTTTAACTAAACTATCGAACATTCTACAGTTATTTAAAAATTAATTTTTAATATTAATATTAATACTGGAAAATTTCAGTTAACTGAAAAAAATATCAGTTATGGTACAATAATAAAAAAGGTACACGAATTATTTCAGTATGAATTCCTGTACTATTATTTTTAAATACACGTAATTTAACGGTATGACGTCATACAGAAAAAAAATGTACAGAAATTCATACCGGTATGCAGTCCTTGTTTTATACACTATCACATAATATTATGTACCTATACCCCGTCGCATCACCCAGTTTTGGCCTGACGTTGTCTTTTGGGACACCCTGTTTAAATTATTTTCATCTAACAGTTTGAAAAAAATCTGTCTGTTATTATTTACAAGTATTTTTATAATTTACTATTTTTAATTGCAATTGCAATTGTTAATTATTTCGAAGCTCGCTTATTATTTTGATTTTCAATAAATTTTATGATATCAGTATTAATATCCTATCAATTCATTTGTCTTAATTTTAATTGTTGTATATTGATGAATGACTATTACATATTATCTTTATTATTTACCTAAATGTGTTTTAAGTAGATACCTATTGAGATTTTAAGTAATAGGTGTAGAAATACTTATGGATTCATAAATTATTTATTTCAAGGAACAATTAGTAACCGTCCAAGAAATCGAGAAAGGCGTCGATGCATTAACTGCAATCAACCTACTGCACCCCGCGTTAAGGTCACATCAGGCCCCGGAGGTGACCCCAACGGAGGTAGCAGAGGCCCCAGTGCCGCCCCAAGCTAGGGACTTGTTTTGTGTCACCGCGGCTGTGTGTCCAGTCCTCCCTTTTAAGTAAGTAACATGTTACAATAAATCAACCTCTCGCGTGTCGCGCTCATCAGTCCGACAACCGTTGCGTGTCAGCCCTCAAAAGTGTTTACGCAGAAAGGGGGATGCATGACAGCGTCCCCCCCCCCGCGTCCAGACCTGAAATTTATCTTAATCGATAGACCTTAGCTCTATGATAATTTTTTACTACGGCGAGATTCTTCGCAGACATTGGGTTTCTTCTGTAGAGAAGGATCTTTAAGTGATTTTTGGTGAAAAAAATATCTTAGATAAAAATGATTTTGAACATGAAGTCGTAACATGTGCATTAAAAAAATATAATGAATAGGTAGTTATTGTTCTCCTGCTACCCCCGACAGCTACCTGGCTTAACCCAATCAGACTTTGCAATAAAGTGAAGTTTCTCGCATTTTTCTATGAAGTAATGTAAAAAAAACCCCATGGATTTTGGAGCTGAAAAATATTGTAGGCCTCTTCATAAGACTTCCTCGACATATTAATGCTATTGCCATACCTGGCCGAGGGGGGGGACAGTGCCCATACAAATATGTGCATCCCCCTTTTACCTATTGTCAGTTTTTCCATAATTTTACATTAAAGCTTAAACAAATTATATATTTTTGGAAACCAGATTAGATTATCTAACTGAATGTGTATGATTTCTTTAAAAAGGTAACTGGATAAAAACAATCTTGGTTAGATAAAAAGTTTAAATAATCAACGAATGCAGAGCATTAAAAAAACCGGCTTCACGTCAAAACTTTGGCCGACTTATGGCGGGTTTCAATATTATGAAAACTTCGTTTTGCCTACGAACAATAGAAATCACTATCAAAATGCCTTTCTATATTCAAAATCTTGACATCTAAACCACTGCTTACGAACTGTTTGACTGTAATGGGTTGCTAGGTTACATTTGACCATTTACAAAATAAGTTATTATATCTAGCCAACGACGACGTAACAAGTTATTAATTTAAACCAATGAGGTAAAGGTAGCATGGCAGTCTGCTGCGGCCAATAAGAGTTATGTTTTCATTACGTATGACCAATTAAAGGTCATTTTATCTAGCCAACGACGTAAAAATTTTTTATTTTAACGAAATATCCTATCAAATATCTATCAATAATCCAGTTTTCTCTTTCTAACTTATCTTTAACTGTTTTTAAAAAAAAGGATGAATATTATTGAATGACATAATTTTTCTTTTAAATATTTACTTTGACGTCATAAAAATGTGATTCAACCAACGGCAAAATTAGTCGAAAGATTGGCGTTTCGTTTTACGTAAGCAGTTAAACGCAATTATTAATAAAAAGCTCTAAAAACATACTATAATATATTTATCGAATACTAAAACATAGCAAATATAAATTGAATAAGTTTATATATTTCTTTAGTTCAAATATCATACAAATAATTTGCGAATGCGTGATATTCTATAAATCACATATCACCTATTTTCTTGGAAGAACGTCACGCAAGGAGGGCCCATGCCAAATTTGAGAACTTACAGCCCGTAGCTAATAGATATTGTGAAACGCTACTTTTTTCCTACCAGTTTTGTACCTGTACCGGTTACGCATAGCAGTCAGTTGAATATTGAAACCCGCCATTAAAGTGTCTTCCATGCAATCATTCTCCAAAATCATACATATTGTTTCAAAAATTTGAAATGTTCAATGAAGTACTCAACCAATTTCAATGAAATTTATATGGGATCAACTATGTAGTATCCCCTATTATATGAAATAAGAATTTTCAAAATCGATTCATAATTGTCTGAAATATCGTGTAACAAAGACACAAAAAAAACATACAGACGAATTGAGAACCACCTCCTTTTTTGGAAGTCGGTTGAAAAAATCGTCCTTTTGCATACTTCATACATTGTTAAAATTTTACTTACGCACTATACAATATTGGTAACATAAATTAGTTATAAAAATAGGATGCACAGAGTCAAAATTTATGTAGAATACCTATGGTATTCTACATAAATTAGTACTAACGCCCGCTAAATAGTAAGCGAAAACACGACCACCATTTGACAGCACTACACGCTTGTCAGTGCGCAACCTTCAGACACGTTTTTATAAACTTTTAAGTATGGGGGGTAGCTAAAACGTCAAGGCAATATCGCTAACCAGCAGTGCGAGCACAGAACTTTATCGAATCGTATATTAACGAATGTTTACGAATGCTCGTATAGTATGGAGTCGGTTGCAAGTTTTAAGTAACTTTGTAATATTTTATTTTACAGATATTTATGAGTAAAACATGTTTACAAACATTCAAAATTAACAAGGCACACATTTATTTAAGCTGGCCGTGCGGCAATGAGTAGATTTCAATTTTTTCTTAAAAACCGTTTCCATACTATACGAACATTCGTTAACAAACGATTCGTTAAAGTTCTGTGCTCGCACTGCTGTTTCTTCCTGGATGATTTCTAATTCATAGAAGAGAGATAGGCCCTGTATTTCGTAAGTAAAACACAGTTTTGTAGCAAAACTAGGGCCTTGCCGTACCACGGCAAGTGAGATTTTGTTTCTCGCCGTGGTACGGCTTCGGACATGCGAGAGGAATTCATTATTATTTTTAACTATGTATGTGATTTAATGGGCTCTGAAAATGTTATGGTTTTTGTTATTTAAGTTGTGAACATTGTATTGTTCCTTTTATTCATAAATGCAGGATAAAACTATTTTAATTTAATTATGGTAAAATTGCTATTCTACATTCTGCGCGCACTGCCTCCTGGTTACTTGATTTACTCCTAAGGGGTACTATGAAGGCAGTCATGGGTGAAAATTTTATCACTAAAATCAATATCTTTCAAACTTAAATTTGAACTTAAGCTTTAATATCTTTCACACTACGATAGTTAGTTTAAATTTAAAATTATATACTATTTTGCGGTTCTGGACAGAGAAATATGAAAGAAGCCAGCCTATGCGCCAAGTCTTGCTGTTCTGTGAATACAGAAAACTTTGTTTATGTAGAAAACTTATAGTAGGTAACAAAAAAAAAATGTTTTTAAGTTTTTGCATTTATAATGCTCAATTATTCTTAAATAACAGAAAAAAAGTGATAAATAAAAATTACCCGGCCAGGACTCGAACCTGGGACCCCTCGTTTGCCGGACGAGTGCTCTTCCACTGCTCCGGTAGCTCAGTGGAAGAGCACTCGTCCGGCAAACAAGGAGTCCCAGGTTCGAGTCCTGGCCGGGTAATTTTTATTTATCACATTTTTTCTGTTCTTTAAAAAAAAATAACCAATTAGGTACATTAAACTACTGAATGCACTGCCCTCATCGCATAAAAATGTTTATGTTTTTATTTTCCTATTTTCATTAACGGGTTGTAGCCATCGCTTGAGGCATTAAGGCCGCCCAAAGTATCCGAAATTTGTGCCAAATATTTTTTATTTTATGTAGGCACTTATTTCTTTTTGTTGGAAATAAAGTATTATTATTATTCCCGGTGCAATTGTTTCCAGAAAAGGCACTCCTCTGACTGCGTCCGAAATTCGGAGAAGTCTACAGGAATATGTCAAGATGCATAACCTGAACTCAACTCAATCGAAGGGCAGAGTGGTGGTCGATAGCACACTGGCGAAGATTGCAGGGAAGAATGAACAGGTAAGGCCAATGAAAGTAGAGACTGAAAAACCTGTCGAATTTAAAAAAATAGCATCATGGTAACCCTGACAATAGTACGAAATACATGGATTAAAAAAACTTGATAATTGATTAATTTTTGTATAAAAGTATCGTAAAAATAATTGGTACTGTCCTAGTTTTTGATGAGAAGTATATTATTAAAATTATAAGCAACCAGTATTAATTAGGTTTTAAAATAAAACAACAAAATACATTAATTATTTTTATTAATTCTTATCAAAATCTGAATCCAGTAATTGTACAGGGTGACTAGTGATGTTGCAATACGGAAGGAGAGCACTCTGTACTCGATTCTGATCATAATTATGTAATAGAAGTAGGTACTTCATTTTTCACCAGAAATTCCTATGAATAAATAAAGCGATCTTACTACACTTTTCTCGACGTGCTGCCTCAGTCAACACGCACACAGCAGTGTTCCCGCCCCTCGCACACAACTACCCGCTAAGTATTTATTGTATTACGCTAATGCATTGCTCAATGAATTCTTTAACTTTCGGAGAAGTTTACTCCGTAAAAAAATAATATTTCTTTTTTAATTTATTTTTTCTCTTCATGTATGATCTTAAACTATCACATAATGGAATTTTGAAAGTGCCCCACCAGTCACTCTGTATATGAAGAATCGTCAGAGTCGCTGGTATCACTGTTTCCTACATTGATTATGAAACAATCAAAATTTTCATTTTTTAATTAATTTTCAAATACGAAAATTCCAAAATCTCAATTACCAAAACCACCAACAACCGTTCGATGGACAACAGTGACACCAAAACCGACACCAAAAACGACTTTGACATTCATGCATTTGCCATATAAAAAGTTTGCGAAAATCACTATTGTCCACTTTCGTTAGCCAGACTAATCACTTTTTTTCTATGTTTATGTCTATTATTATACATAGGTTACAGCTAATACAATAGATTGATAAACATATACTTATTCATATTACAAAATAAGAGTAGGTACCTATAAAACTATGAGAAAAAAATGCATTTGTACAAAACGTTACGAAAACGTGCACACAAGAAAATATCAATTTGTACGATATAATGTTGAATGCCCGCAGCGCACGCGAGCAGCTGGTTGATAATAATGGATAATAATGGCACGGGATAATAATAATCATCATCATCACAAACCTTGATAAATAGCCCTCAATAGGGTCATGGATGACGAAGAGGTTTAGACCATAAACCAGCAAGCTAGCACAGGAAAGTTTTACATACACACATAACTTAGGGGATAGGCAGAACACCAGAGGTTATAAAACCATCTGATGTCACGTTTGACAAATTTGGAGGTATTATAATGATGGCGAGAGACTATTGCAGTGACAGGGGGTCAGCATATCGCCCACAAAAAAAAGCTAAAACCTCTATCCCTTAACTGACTTTTACAGTATGCCCGGGAAGAGAATCCAAATTCAAAATTCCTTTATTGCATAAAATATGGTACATTTAGGTTGTTGGGTTTTTGGTTGTGATCACATATTTTGCTGTCAGACAGCATGCATATAGTATTAGAGTTGTACAAATGTCGCACTATAGGATTACATTTTATTTCATTTTATATTCATGTCAAGAGAAAATAATTACCTATATACCTAAGTGTCATTTACAATAATTTATAAGTAGGTAATTTTTTTAACATTAAAAAACGTTTTCATTATAAAAACATTGGTCTATTAGCCGCATGTATATTTTATTATTTGATTCACTAATTGTGTACGAGTCCTTATCAACCCGCACGATGTCAATACTTAAATATGTCAAATGATGTTTTATACGAGGAGGTTTACTAAAACACCGTCAATGTCAGCCGAATGCCTTTAATGCACTGTCGATTTAGATTAACGTCACAACTAGGTCATACAGAGTTCAGTGACTCTGAAATATGCAAACATATAAAAAAAATAACTTATTTAAATGGCTTGTACAAATTGAAAAGCCGCCAGCCCTGTAGATTTTCCTTTTTGAAATCCAAACTGGCTAGGATCTAGTATGTTGAATTGGTTATGAAATATGTTAACCGAGTATCTACATACATTTTTCAAATACAGTTGAAAATATGGTGATAAGGGCTATTGGCCTATAGTTCGATGGATCGTCTTTTTCTCCTTGTTTGTAAATAGGCTTAATGACTGTTAATATTAATTTATCTGGATATATTCCCTGTTTGAGCGATAGATTTATAATATGAGCCATAACTGGGGCGATTAGGTGTCTGCATTGTTTGATTATTTTAGTATTGCACGTTTTCCTCCAGTAAAAAAAAAGGTATGCCGTCATAGCCTACAGAGGTAGTGTCTTTAAGGAAAAATATAATATTAGAGATTTCATGCTGGTTTGTGGGGCATAAAAACATACTTGCATTATTTTTGTTAGTAGTATTTTTAGAGTCAGTTGTATTAGTATTATTGGAATACTAATAATCGTTAAACACATTGCATAGGTATATTATCTTCAGTTTTAAACAGAGTCATATTATTAGTTTTCATACGTAAGTCCATCAATGCCTAGTTGCGGCCTAGGCTTAGAACTTTTATTTGAAAAGTATTTAAAACCAATGGCGAAGTTGACGAACAACTAATAACAATAGTTTTTTACGCGCCAAATTACCTATTTCTTTTTCTATGTGCAAGCCAGTTCGAAATTTAAATTAAATCTTTGATAAGTTACCTCTTTGTCGCTATGTTGCGGAGTAGAAGATCGTTCCATTTTTTAATTATACGACAAATATGATTTTTCATAGTAATTTATTTGGCCGCTAAACACGACAGACGTGGATTTTCATACAACTATTGCCGGGCGGCCGCTGCTAGCACAGTTCAGCAAGTTCTATTTATCTCGAAGAATGTTGTCAGAATAAAGCTTAAATTTCCAAGCATGTTTGAGAACATTAAATTATGTACAGATTGCTGTACTTAACCATAACTTTGTTTTAAACTGTCATATTCTATTTTTACAATACCAGGAGCACATAAAATGGGAAGAACTAATATCTGCGGTGCACGGCAAGATGACAGCTAGCACCGAGCTACGACTGCCGGATGGAACTGTCAAACTTGTCAAGACAAAGCTCGAGCCTGTCACAATGAAGGTTGCCACTAGGAGTGGGAATAAGAAGGTAATACAAATATTAATAATCTATCACTTTTCAAAGAGCCCAATGTAGGGATATTGGTCTCTCCCCTGGGTGACGAGGGGGTACAAGCCATATACCATCAAGCTAGCCGTGTGCTGGTTGGTGAATTTCACCGACCGATCTGAGCGCCACAATTATAGATCGCGCCAAAAACATCTGTTTGAAGTTATTACCAAGACGTGTCGCTCAGGTGTTATACTTACAAAAAACGTCTCGCAACAACAACGTGACGACCGGCTGGTGTAGGGGTAAAGTACATTGCCTTCTATGCCAGAGGTCCTGGGTTCGAATCCCGGCGGCTACGGATATTTGTGTGATGAACACAGATATCAGTCGTCAAGTCATGGATGTTTATATATTTATTTAAGTTTATTCTAATAAAAAATATGTATTTATTCAATATGTATGTTTATATATTTCTTAAGTATATCAGTTATCTAGTATCCATAACACAAATTCTTTAAGAAACTTAATTTGGGCTAGATAATGTAATGTGTATATATGTGTGATAATGTGTGAGTGTCAGAAATATTTATTTATTTATTTACTTCAGAGGAGAGTAGTTGTTTGGTCCGAAGTTAGGCTGATAACACCGTGCGCGCAGCCTTAATGGACTGCACTTTGTTAACTGAATTTTATCCCCAAGTGTTATAATATTTATTTCGGTACCTAGTAAGTTATTTTGAAATAAGATTTAAAGAATAAAATATTATCATTTAAAAAAGGTTGCAATAGTTACACAGTTATTTCATCGTAAAGACATGATTTGATTATGCAACATTTATTGATGTTTAAGTTCGGAATATTTTTAACAAATAAAAAAATATATTTCCGTGTCTGTTTTGCATACATCTATGAGATGCTCTCTTGAAAAAGCCAGGACTATACAGAGGCAGTTGTTTTAATCCATGAAATAGCTCAACTACACCTTCTCGATCCTAGGTACACCAAAGGAACAATTAAATAAAAAGTAAAAAGCTCTTCCATGCTGGACTGGGAGCGAAAGAAAAACATTGGCATACTGTAAAAGTCAGTTAAGGGACGGAGGTTTTATTGGCGTTTGTGCGGGCGATAGGCTGACCCCTGTCACTGCAATAGTCTCTCTCCATCATAATAATATCTCCAAATTAGTCAAAAGTGACATGAGATGGTTTTGTAGCCTCAGGTGTTCTGCCTACCCATTAGGGATACAGGGGTGAAGTTATGAATGAATAAAAAAAATATGATCAACTTCCAGGTGACTCTAGTGTCGAACCTGGAGCAGTTCGGTTTCTGCCTGCAGCGGCTGTGCCACGAGTGCCAGGCCGGCGTGGCGGCGTCCTGCGGGGTCACGCGCTCGCCGGGCGCCCGGGCCGACCAGCTCATGCTGCAAGGGGATCAGGTAAACAAACTGATAAAATCCCGCTATTTGTCAGCTTGTAAAATATATATTTATGTATACTTATCATCATCATCATCATCACAACTCTTTGTAATGAGCCCACTGCAGGGCATGAGTCTCGCCCCTGGGTGAAGAGGAGGTATAGGCCATAATCCACCAAGCTGGGTGGTGGATGCCAGAATTTTTTAGGGCGCCTAGATGGCTTCTGACAAACCCTAACGACTACTGTATACAAGTATACAGCACCCGGGACCGACTGCTTAACGTGCCCTCCGAAGCACGGAAGTCGTCGTGAGATATGAATGGTCGGCGGTCACCCATCCATTACCGACCGTATACCATCCAAGTATACTTATTGATACATTTTATTTTAATTTATTTATTTATCACAAAGTTTCCTACAATTACATCGTATAGGAACACCAATTAACATAATTAAAAAACATAGGTATGCCTTTATCCCCAAGCTACTACTAATGTTCTACATCCATGGTTGTCTGGTAGAGATCGCTTCCCAGCGATAAGAGCGCCAATTGGTTTTCAAATTTATTATTATGCAAGACGTGGGGTCAGAAGATTGAAACTTGCTAAGTTTTTAAGATAATATCTACTATAACTTTGTATCATATATATTGTATACAGATTCTTTTAACGAAAATATTTGAACCATGTCTTAGGTTTCGCATAAACAAAAAATTACGTTTTATGCAATTTTTAAATATATTGCAGTAAAATTTGGTCATTCACAATGATTCTAGAAATAGTAGTAATGCGCTATCCAAGTAGTATTCTTAAATTCAAAATAGATAAATAGAATTCTTAAATTATCTAGAGCTCAAGTGACAGATTTGACACAAGGCAGTTATAGGAATTTCTATCTTTACTTTTACTTTTAGGCAAGATATTGAGACCGGCCATAAGTCATGCACAAAATATCTGTAAAACTCAAAATAACAATTTTGATTTGTTTCGGCTTCAACACACACCAAGTAAAAAGAGATGAATATTAAACGAAATATTTTCATTCACTTATCATTTGGATGTTATAAATGGGCAATCTTTCTTTATCTATGGACTCAGTGTACTCTGTAATTAATAATCTTAAATAGCAGAAGCTTTTTTATTTATTTAATTAATTACCAATAACAAATCTAATTAACATTTAAGTTTTTAATGCCTTTAAACCGGATTTTACTAGGCATTCATTCTCGATTACATTACATTATATGAACTTTCTTTCTATTTACATCACTTTACATTAACATACAAATAATATAACATCAATATACCTATCACTCTTTCGATCCTAGCCCGATGAATATAAAACCAATCATAGAATTCAAGTTGTGTATATTAAATGATAGTACTTGGCAATTACTTATACAATCTATAAAATAACATAATTGTTTCATAGTAAATTGTTCATATTGCAAATGAGAGAATTGAATGAGCGTGATCATTTGTAAAAAGAACGGTGGCAGATGTCCATACTAGGAATTGTCTTACGTTAAATGTAAGCATTATAAAAAATATTTCTAAAGGTTCAGTATTAGTACCAGAGTGTACAAGTGAATCTATTTTCATTTGGGAAAGCCGAAAAAACCATATATCTATGTTTGTAATTTTAGGTCATGAATGAACAAGTGAACAGAACAGTATACAAATCAAATCACATAAGTCAGGTTAACATTAAATCAAATAGAAACCGTTAGTGTCAACCTAGCTATCACTGCCAGTCAAAGGCTAAAGAAGAGCTGAACATTTCATTCAATTTTATGAAAAATCTATTCAACATTGAATCGATCCTGTCAAATCCTGTGACACTTTATTTGATTTTTTTGGATTATAAAGTTGTAAAGCTTCAAAGATATTACCATATTAATATGTATCAGATAGAATAACAACATATTAGTAATATACAGGGTTGATTTGTGGTCACCGGTCAAATTTTTTTTTACACAATAAGTATCATTACATTAAAGAAACGATTTTTGCAAAAATTAATATATCCACTAACCTAATAACCAAGGCATGGTCACTCTAAATTTCCATTAAAATAAAGATGACTACGCGCTACTACAAAACCTCTTGTAGTACTACGTCGTAGTATTATCAACGAAATACCGCGTCGTAGTAGCTATGTTCAACTGCAACTATTTTCAAAAAAGTTTGTGGTTTCATTTTCCTACTTTTTTTGTACTGAGTGACGCTAAAATAAATATGCTGGTAGACTTATACTAACATTTAAATTAAAACCAGAACCAACTATAGAAATGTTAATTGAATTGATTGTTCATTTAATAATCAATACAGACTAGCTACTAGTTGGTAATCATTTGATATGCTTTTTATCTTCATAAAAAACTCCAGCTTTAAAGAAAAGAAGTGAAAATATTAAAATTGTCGAAAAATAATTCAAATTGTTTTGTTTTTATGAAATCTAAGGACTCAAAAACAACCCAGTCAAAATTCTGCCGCTATTCTTTTAATATAAGTAGTAGACGATGATCTTTAAATATTAACTGTAATTTTAGATCACTTTAAATACTAGAATAAAAAAATATTACTGAAGTGTCTAAACTTGCAGATCTGGCAAGCCTTTTCTAAGAACCGAGTGATCACTTGAGTTATGATACATATAACATATGATTTATACATATGTATGTACATAATGTTGGTTCTTTTTACAAATTACATAGTTCTACAAATTATTTCAGAATGTCCAGTAAATGACTATGTACTCAATATTTTCTTCAGCAGGTGCACATGTTTCATTGCACACATACATATTTTAGTATTTACCTATTATTAAAATATTAATAAAGAAAATTATTACTTTCAGACTTACTTCATCGCAAAACTTCTCATAGAAAAATATGGAATGCCCAAAAGGTACATAGATGGAGCAGACAAGGCACTCAACAAGAAGAGACCATAAAATATTTTGTAATTGACAACTTTCATGATTATTTATAAGTTATTACTGTGTGACAGTGAAGTATAATAAAACAAACATACTATTTACAGATTTATTTTATTGATTTACCCTAACATTAAAAACTACAAAAATAGTAAACCTTATTCAGGTCTCAGGAATTATAAAAAAATTTGTGATTAACAATTATGGCAACATAATTTCTTATAGCTAAGCATTTTTATCACAACCACAACTTACAAATAGTATTAAAAGTTTGCACATCACTAAATAGAACTTTTAAAAGCTTAAAGATAAAGGTCATTTTGACATATAAAAAGATTAAAAAAAAGAAAAACTTTATTTAGGTACAAGTTGTGGAAGACAAATAAGACTAAAGTTTGTTATAATAAATTTGATTTTATATCATTTATCAAATGATACACATAAAAAATATTTATCTTATCTAGGGTGAGGGTGGGATGGTGTCCGTTTTTCATGTATTTACAGATTATTTGTTAAAAAAGTTAGAAGAATGTCACTAGGTAGTTTCAAAACATGAAAATGCAAGAATTTTATACTAACAACTTCTAACTTTGTAGAATACTGTATGGATTTATCTCAAGATTTATATAACTATTTCACAAAATAATTCCATACTCTTAATCCTAAACCTTAAATTAAATAGATTTAAAATAATGCTATTTTAATGATTTCTAAAAGCATACCACAACCAGTTGGTACTTATAATCTAGTAGTTTTTTAATTAAGATTATACATTTTTAAAAAGAGATCACATTAAAAGATATTATAATTATACCTTTGTTGAAGTTTTGAATTTAAATGGAGTCTTGAAGGGCAGTAAGGATTTTCTGGCTTTTGGTTTCTTAACTTCAGGAGTAGGGGTCATAGGATATGCAAAAGACTGTCTGGTGCTGGAGCGAGTTCTGGTGGACACATTATCCTCACTAGCTTTTCCAGAATCTGAACTCCATATACTTTTTGTTGACGCTAAGGAATATCTAGAAGTGTTTGAGCCTTTTGATGTTAAACTCGACTTTGAAGCTGTCTTTCTCAATCCATGGTTTGTGATATCTGTCAGTATACCTTTGTTTATTTTTGGCTGCTTCGATGGAGAAGAGTGATTCCATTGCTGCATTGCTGTTCTTTTCTCTGATGTTATTTTTTCAACATCTAAGTACTTAAACTTTGAGATATCTTTCTTTTCATCCTTAGGAGCTTTAGGAAGAACCTTGCGAGGAAGTTGATAACCATCATGATCTACATTATCCAGCTCATAAAAAGTTAAGGTAACACTTTCATCACTTTCTGCAAATGGATTAGATGGTGTAAAGTGCACTTTCTTAGACGGATTATCTGGAAATATGTTTCGGCGAGGCATATTTTCCTTTGTGAATTTGGTAGCTGTAACTATGATGCTTTCATCACCATTGTCAGCAGACAGTGAGCTATCTAGATCTTCGTATGCATAGCTCTTGCGGCGTCCACGCACAGAACCTGAACGCCGATGCCGACGACGTGAGACCCATGGATTTCTTTCATCTAAATGAGTTATCATTGGGGGTAATGTAATTCCATTACTTTCTCTCCCATCATCTATATCAATTTCTTGAGAATCACGTAATTTAATAATCTTTGTGGTTGGACTTTGGGCTATCTCTTTAGCTATTATATCTCTTTCTCTTTGATTAAGTGATTCCTCTCTTTGCCTTAGAGCGATTAGACGAGTCATCCATTGTTGACTAAAAGTATCTTCTGAAACTTTCTGAGCACCAACAATAGCTTGGTTCATTGGCTTTCTGCAGCGTGGAACAAATCCAGGCAATTCCAAGGCTAGAGCTGCCAAAGTAGGTGACATTGAATTCCGGTTAGGATTAGATTCAAGATGTGGATGAAGCTTTCTCTTGGGACTCACATTGGAATATATTGGACTATAATCACTGGTGTTAATAGTTCTTCTAGGCACTGGCTTCACAGCCTTGTATAACTCAGCTTTTTCTGAGTCACACTTGTTGACATCTAAAGCGGAATAATCTGCTGACACTAGTATGCATGCAATATCTTTAGGACATGCTACTGTTTCAAGGTTGGCTAGTACAGTAGGATGATAAAGCACCACATCTGGACGAAGACCAGAGCGGTCATCTGTTAAAAAGTTAACAACATCCTGCAGATCATTACTATAGTGAAACTCTGTGATCTTGAATCCTGGACGGTAGCACATTGCGTGGATAATTTCGCCTACCTGTCTCATTAGGTCTGAATTACCTTTTTCTAAATCGAAGCAATTAATCCGCAAGTGGCAAGTTTCATTGACGAATATCGATGATGAAGATATACATTTTCGCAGTACTTCGAATTTAAAATCTTCCACATCTTTACAAACCCTCGCCAGCTCCCTTAGCAAATACCAGACAAAACTTTCAGATATATATTTGTCGGTGGCCTTGCATATTCCAAGTAATTCTTCAAGACTTTGCCACGAATTGTATTCGAGCACAAAATACAAAGTTTTAGATGGGGAGTGTAGTATGGTGTCGTAGTAGTGAAGCAAGTTGTCGGAGTGTATTTTGCTTATGGTTTTAACTTCCTCGACAGCTTTTTGTATTTCTTTATCCGTGTATGTAGAACAGTTGAACGCTTTCCATGCAAAAGTTTTGTTGGTGACCTTGTGACGCACTTTATAGAATGTACCACCGCAGAGCACATCGAGCACTTGAAAATCTTTAAGTTCTTCGTTCATTTTCACAAATAAAATTATTAAATCTACATTATTATCTTTCTGTAACTGCAACAAAGCGCCAGAATTTTTGAACTCAACGACCGTTACAAAATTAACGACTATAGAGATGTGCCAAACCAATATCGATGTATCAAAAACAAAAGTGTCGTACTCGAGGAGGGCAACTTCAAGAAAGATAAAATTAATGACAAGCGATGATGAAAAATACTTTACAATGCTTCCCCTAACAAAATTTGGTTATATTTGAGAAACATTTTAATACTTAAATTTATCAGTCATTTGAACTTTGAGTAGGTAATGATAATGGTATTTTACAAATCTGTTTTTTATTGTTACTTTATGTTATTTAACATAAGGCTGTAAAGAATTAAGTTTATTATTAATGGGCATGAGGGTTTACAAAGCACAGACACCTGATGACTCTCAAATTGCAGTAAATAAAAATAAAATATGTAGGTACTATGAATATGTTATTTTTTTATTGTATGATATAATAAAAATCCAAAGGGAGACAGGCGTGAGGTTATGTATGTATGTATGTATGATATAAAACTTTAAACCCAGTGTGTAAGTTTATTTTATTAGGCATAAATATTATTTAAATAATTATATTAAATATCTAATACTATCGATCATGTAATAGATAAAAAATACCTTCGATACATACACATCACAATCTTGTGTGTCACAACACTAGTTCAAATTCGTTTAAAACCTATTTCAATCTGAGTCATGGTGATACTCCGATAGTGGACTTTAAAGATTAAATTCTGGCATCCATAAAAACATCATGTCATAAATTCTGATTTCCGTAGTACCTATATTACCATAATAATAAGACATCCAAAAGGCACTGATATAAAAAACTTTGAAAGAATTAGACTATGCGGTTTATGTGTACCTATTTAACAATGCGTTTCAGATCATGACTAATGTAGCGACATTTGAAAATAAATAATCAATCAACATAAAAACAACCCTATTATTATGAATAACGGTGAAATTGCCTATATTTTGGCTACATTCCATCGCTTTTTTAGGTCACGTTCTTAGAGTAATAATAATAAAGTATAGAGCACGCACAACCAAGTGGGAATAGTAGGCACGGGTGAGAACAACGCTGTGTTCCCACCGCAAGCACTACTAACTATTAGTCGTCATCGAGAGCTCGCCGTGTTTACGTCAGGAGCAAACTGTGTTTACTTCGATATTTAACACATTAAAATGGTTAAATGTGCGGATCGAACGTGTAAAAACGATACCCCGAAACAAACAAAATATAATTCTGATGAAGCATTTCATAAATAACTGATAGTTTTAATATATTTTGGGTGAAACAGACGCGGGAGGGGAGCGTGATAACGAAATCTTCACTGCTGTTACATCTTTGACTTAGCGATAATATTCTCTTTGCGATTTGACATAAAATGACGTCAAGTAGTGATGTGACGCGGTCGATGCTGCATACGATAATTGATTGAATTGTAATGAGGTTTTCTGACATCTCATTAAAAAACAAAACGGTACAAAAATGGTACAAAAGGCTTCGATAGATGGCGCTTTACAAAAGGCGAAGTCTTGTCTGTCATATAGCCATTTATTCCACACTGCGTTTTCAAAAGTAAAATAAATTAATTGACGTCTGTCTGTATCAGAAATTGAACTTATAAATAACCTTAGATGGTAGATACCACTTACCTACATTATAGTATACAGATTTAACGCCTTCGGCTTTTTAAAAGTGCCATCTATAGAGGTTTTTTGAACTAATCTTTATGAGCTGTCAGAAAACTCCTCATTCCGCCGTAATTCTATTTTCGGTTATTTTGAATGATTGAAGCAGTTGTGTTCATATGTAAAAATTGATATTGTTTACTATTAAGGTAAAATTTTTAGAAATATACTTAAGTATATTTTGGTATAGATTGGGATGGGCCTTAAGTCTGCAATTGTGATTGCTTAAAATCTTTATAAAGGTAAGCGTCCACAGGTAGGTATCGTACGTATCGCATCAAACGGACTGTAGTATTATCAGTATAGGCAGTCATACAAGTGCGTCCACTGATTCGGTTGCACGCAACAGTTGCCTCTTGGAGCATCAGTGTCTGGTAATGCAGACACTGATGCTCCAAGAGGCAACTGTTGCGTTGCGTCCCTATGGCGTTATACGGAATGCCAATTAGTGGATGCGCCTGCTGTATTCTGTCATAGTAAACATGGTTTCAGGATGTCGACAAGAAAATTTAATTTAGCTTGAGACATACAAAAATATCCAAAGAATTTGATTTCAAAATTTCAAAAGGGACGTAATTTTTTGTACTGATTTAAAAAAAAAATCGATCTCTTCTTGAATGTGTCGTGTATACAGATTTTATGTTTTTTTTTTTTTTTTTTTATAAGTGACTAAACCCGCGTTTGACCTCAATCTCACCTGATGGTAAGTGACGATGAGGTCGAAGATGAAAGCACACGGGTTTAGGAAGGAACTGGCTCTTTATACAAATGGCTTTTATGTTTCCTTCTTTTCGATTTTTTTGCATTTTCTTTCTCTTCTGCTAACAAACAAGCAATAACAATTTTTTCTTCTTCGCTTTCCTCCATTCTCACAAACACTATCCACACGTACGATCTACGAATCTCTACGAAAATCCGAATGAAGTGGCATCGGCAATCCGATTGCTGATACTTGTGTCGGCAAATCCGTTCGCTACCGATACAGTAGTGGATGAACTGTGAATTGTGTTTGCTGCGATGCGATGCGTCCGATCCTTACGATGCGGACATGTTGACGCTTACCTTTAAAGTACCTACGTAATTATTTATTTTTAATTAATTATAATAATTATTATAATAAAACGTTTATTTTCAGACCAGTGATCCATAGTTTGTTAGTAAAACATTGTAGAAACTTAAAGACTAGTGTTAGTAGGCATAATAATAATAACATTAATTTAATATTAGAGACATTTACAAAATTACAAATTATGTTAAATTCTATTCAAATCAATACTTATTAGAATAATACAACACAAAATTAAAATCAAAGTCAAAATCAAAATTAAATTGTACATAAGTAATTGAAATTAAATTTACTAATAATTAAACGAATATTTAGATTAAAAATTGCATTACATAAAGAAGAAGTTGCATCGTTCATAGAAATTTACCCCAGGTCCAACAGGGTAGCGGCGTATCTCAAAAAATTGCTAAAAATAAAGGTAACAAAATAACACAAATATGGTTGTCATTCTTACTGGCTAGCACAGAGAAAAATTGCTCCACATATTCATTCAGGGCCAATTTTTTTATAAAAATACTATGTTTTCTGGCTTGTAACGGAATTAAGTGACCATAAAACGATGTTGATTCGCACCGCCGGTTGCCGCCGTTAATATCATGCTAGTTTGTCTTCCATACAAATACCAAAATTCTATTACTACTAGCGCTACGCGCCGGGCACTACTGGAACTTTTTGTATTTTTTTCTGCGTTCGATATCGATATATCTATAGTACCAGGCAGCGTATTTATAGTATAGTATTCAACCAATCAAATTTTTGCACTCGTTGCATTTGCTTATTTTTCTGTGTTTTTTGTCGCTGAATTCTCTAGTTAGTGTTTTCTACAAAGTACGTTGAGTGGAGTGTTCCCTCTCGCGTTTTTACGATCTCAAATCAAAGATTTTACTTTTGTGAAATGATATATTTTCTTTTTTTTATAAGTGACTAAACCCGCGTTTGACCTCAATCTCACCTGATGGTAAGTGACGATAAGGTCGAAGATGAAATCACACGGGTTTAGGAAGGAACTGGCTCTTTATACAATATTGCCGGAACACATTACCGCCGGAGCGGTAACATTTGGCGGCAGACTTTATATAAAGGGTGGTCGCTAGCCAGGCGGACCCAGAAGGGATCCTACCACCAAGCAAAATGCTGACTTTCTAGTGAGATAGTGAGTTAAGAAAAGGAAGTGCATTGATTTTGAATGACTGGTGCAAGGAGGTGAACAATTTGTGTGGCAAAAGCATTGAGTTTGACGAAAACGACCCGAATAAATCTATGGCCTATAATTATTATATCAAACACAAATAATAAAGAAAAAATAAATAATTGTCTGAGATGCATATTTTTTTTACCCCCAACTCGCATAGCATCATGCTTTGTGCAGTTTATTTCAACTTATTAGTATTGCGCAGTTTGCACAATAGTAATAACTGTACTACGAATTTCTGAAAATTTTAAAGTGGCGGTACGGCCGGGCTGCATTCTAGGGTTGTTTTGGTCAAAAAGGTTCCTAGAGTGGATACTGTGTGGCGCTAAAGTGCAAAAACCGCGAGACGGTCATCTATACTATAGTACTTATATTCATCTATGGTTAATATAGCGCCATCTAGTCTAGTAAGATTTAGTAATATTACTTGTAACATGCCGCTTGCGCAGCGACAGCGACGTAAACTTAACTAGTTTCAGAGAGCCGCTTTCAAGGTCGGGAACGGTACAAAAATAAGTTAATTGATTTTATTTGCCTTATAAATCTTCTCCTGTAGCTGAAGTCGATTTTTCTCTATACACCCATTGTAGGGTTACGGGCCTGGATAAAACAGAGTATTTGTACAATAGTCCACAAATCGTTGTCTCTTTCCTAATAATATTCATCTAACACAAATAACAATATTGGTTTTTTAGTAGCAGCGTGGATAATATACTATTTTACATCTGTTCCTTAAAACTCCTGTCGATGTTACCAACTATTATGGCTATTTGAACTAAAAAAATGGAACACTGCAAGTTTTATGTTTTGCAAGGATTGTCAGAAAAATGAGTATAAGAAATAAATGTTATATATTCTTGAATACGTTAGCTTGGGTTACTACCCACTATAAAACGACATTTAACATTAATCTATCTATCTATTCTATACTTATAATAAATCTGTAGAGAGGTCAATTCTGTACATGAAATATAATATTTTCAAAATAACTATCAGGGGGTGATTAGTGATCGATACTGATGCCAAAAATGCAATCAGTAAAATTTTTGTCTGTCTGTCTGTATGTTCCTTATAGAAACAAAAACTACTCGACGGATTTTAACGAAACTTGGTAAAATTATTCTTCATACTCCTGGGCAGGTTATAGTATACTTATTATCACGCTACAATCAATAGGAGCAGAGCAGTGAAGGGAAATGTTGGGAAAATGGGAGAAATTACTTCATTTTTTAAGCTTCCGTCGCGTGTGCAGCCTTAATGGTTAAAGCTACATAGAAATCATGAATGACAGAAATATTCTTCATAAAATTATATAAAAAATATCCCACAACAGTATATGTCTATATTTTATGGTTCACTCACAATAACACGTGTAAATCCCGATAGCTTTGCAGTTCGGAGCTTTCTGATTATATTTGTTTACTCTTACGTTTATAATACTCTCACTCATCCCTTATTAAAAAAATTACATTATTACCTATTCAATAAAAAAAGAATAATAGAAATCGGTGTAGAAACACCAAACTTATACATGAAATACGCTAATAAATAACCCATCGCGCGTGAATACTGAATGATATAAGGATTATTTTTGCGTAACGGTTGCCGCGCTCGACGCGGCTCGCGGCGGTAGGGTATAAAAAGGCGGGACGCGAGCGCAAGCTTTATAATTCATTCAATATTTGGCTGTTGATGCGTTCAGTCAGAGCGTTCGACTTTATTCACAGACAATAATTGATATTATAAACCGTGCTTATCAGCGCGACTTTTAGTCTTTAAATAGTTTATTTGAATTTCTTTCGTTGTTATTTTATAAAATAGGTATTAATTAGTTGTTTTGGTAGTGTTTAAATATTCGTTCAAATTCCAAATTTTGGCTAATTTATGTTCAGTTTTTTTTGTATTTTTTAGGTAAAAGCGTAGGTACTTTTATTAATTATTGTAGTTATAGGTATTTATTTTTAAGTGAAGTAGGTAGAGGTAGATAGCATTGCACAGGCGTTTCAGCTTTAATTTCATTTCTTTTTCTGTTGTAAGTTGTACATATTTCTGGGTATAATTCTATTTGGACATCTCAAATTTTAACAGGTTGCGGTGCAGGAGAAACCGTCTTTATTCCCAGAATTCCCATAATACCAAATAATTTTGCATTCCAATTTAAAAGAACGCAATTCCCAGTATCTGTGTGTTTTGCAATGACAATTAATAAGGCTCAAGGGCAGACTTTTCGTGTTACTGGAGTAGATCTCGGTGTCAGTTGTTTCTCGCATGGTCAGTTATACGTCGCTCTTTCCCGGGTTGGCAGTTCTAGAAATCTTCATGTTCACGTGCCGGACGGGTCAACTTTCAATATAGTTTACTCGGAAGCTTTGCGCTGAAGTATTTTCGTTCCATAGATACTTAAGCCTCATGTGAAAGTGATCTAAACAATTAATTGTCAAATATTATAAAATGTCAATCCTCATCCTTACTAATATTATAAATATGAAAGCGTGGATATTTGTTCAGCTTTCACGCAAAAACTATTCGACGAATCATGAGAGGTACTAAGGAGGCGCTGCGTGCGCGGATAATGGCGGCAAACCCCGGCGTGTGCGACTCCGCGAACATCGAAGATGCACTGCAATAGCGCGGCAGCCGCAACAACGTCCTATACGCGTTATTGTATTGGACTCGAAGATCGCTGTATGCCCTCTGAGTGAAGTTGACCCATAGACTGCATGTATAAAAAGACTGACAATATGCTTTGAACAGCGTAACTTTAACTGAATCAGTACACCTAGCAAATCTACGAGCCAACATATTGCAGCGGACAGACAGCGACCTTCGCTCCCTCTCGATGTCCAAGTTGTCAGTCTGATCATCTGCTAGCCAATGACCCAGGTACTTAAATTTATGAACCCTATTTAGTTGAACACCGCAAAGAGTAAAATTCGGAACTGAGGTGTAACGATTGTTGTTGGGGTTGAATATCATAACTACACTTTTATTGGTGTTGTACCTGAGCCCGTGGGTCACCGCATAAGACTCACATATACTAAGCAGTTTTTTCAGCGCACCATTCGAAGGGCCCAGCAGGACCATGTCATCTGCGAAGCTGATATTGTTTGTAGATACACCGTTAATATGGCAGCCGACACCTGCACTGCTGAGTTCCTCGATGAGCGCGTTTACATACACATTAAAAAGCGTGGGAGACGTCACCCCCCCCTGTCTTACCCCGCACTCCAACCTATACTCCTCTGAAAACGAGTTTGCCCATTTAACACAGTTTTTTGACTATTATACTGTCAAGTACTGTCAAGTACTTTAGCAATTACAGTCGCCAAAGAGATAAGCCTATAGTTATTAATATCCGACGAGTCACCTGTTTTATTTTTGACGATTGGGGCTAGACAAAGATTGAATAGCATAGCTAATACTCGTGGTAAATGGTCACCAGCGCATTGCAGGTGCTCGATACTGAGGCCGTCATGTCCTGGTGACTTGCCTCGAACCATGCCCTTAATGACTGCGCTACCTTCACTCAACGAGCATGTTTACATCAGGTTTACATAAGCCGGTGCATTAAAGGAAGGAATCATAAATGGCGGCTTGTACTTACATTGACCGATAGTACAGTTAATACACAATTTTTTTTTTTCAATTCAAAAATACAATACTGTGTTTTCAAACTAGCTGCCAGTGGCAACGAAGTCGCGGGCGTGAGAGTTAAAAGTTTAAAAAACGTGGCGCCATCCATTATTATTATAACGTTATTATTGTTTTCATCGGAAATAGTTTTTTTGGGATGAAAGGACCTTATATCCGTTTCTGTACATCTGACAAAATTTTAGGAGAATGATGTTGGTTAAAATAAAACACGAATACTTATTATTTTTAAATCATTTTTAATACTAACCATGACACGATCCTTCACCGGGGTCATCAAGAGGTAACGGTTCTTCCACTAAAAGTTCTTCATTCTAAGAGTCCTCTCTTTTCATCTTCGTCAGATGGGTTCTCGGCATCTATTTCAGAATCACTGCTTTCTGGTCCTAAATCAATATTAAAATGATCTATTTCTTGTTCTCTGATTACATTTCTTCATTGTACATCAACGAAATTCTGATTTTGAATACCTATCTACCTAAAATATTATATTATAATTAAATATACATATTCTTTTCTTGTTTTGTCCGAACATTAATATCACCACCGTTTACATCCGTACCAGTGTGCGTGCATGGTCGGATTATGATTGGGGTTCCCTTCTTCTCTTGTCTTCATAATTCTTTTTATTTATGTTTTTGCTGTATACATCTAGGTAGGTACCTCTAATTTTAGAATCGTATTTTTTATTTTATTTTGAATCGTATTTTTAGTCCCGGCTTTCACAATAAGTTTTCGTTCTATGTATATGTTCTATTGCATATTTATGATGTTATTTGATATTATTGGAGTTCCCTTCTTCTCTTATTTCCATATTCTTTTCTTTTTCTTTCTTGCTGTTTATATCCATTTTTACTTTCAGAATTATCTTTTTTTTTAATTCATATCTTTAACATTTAAGTTTAACAAGTTCTTACATCAGTCCCATCTTTCAAAATAGTTTGTAGTTCTATGTTTATGTTCTATTGCATGTATCTGATGTTTTATTTCTGTATAAGTAATTTTAGATTTTATTTTTTCTTTTTGTATTTGCTTTATATTCGCTATAATAGCTTTATCGTTTGTAATTTTTTTTACTATTAGGTATTGCTATATTTGCGGACCGCTTGGTTTACCTCTGAAGTATATTATCTCTATGTTGGCCCTAATGTGCAGTTTCCCAAAAAGTTTTCATATCAGTTTATGTGAATTGCCCGCGTTTTTCTATTATTTTTGTGTTAAATTTAATTTGCATCATGCCGAAAAGGATTCATTGAACACTAAAGCTACTTTGAAATAAAACAAGTAATTATTAAGTAAAATATTAAAAAGACATCATTTAATCATGTGAATTAATATTGAACCAAAAGTTAAACTGTTACAAACAACTAATTTGTTTATACCTATTTCAATGTTTTCGGTGGAATTTGTCACGCATTATGATAGCACCTAGTTTAGATACTCCATCTTGGTATTCTGTTTTGCCAAGTGGAGGTACTGCCGAGGTTGTTTCTGAAACAGAAATTTTATTGTTCTTATATATAATACTGAAATAAACTATTTCAAAGACGACTAGCGGAACTCTATTTTCAGTTTCAAAAAATATATGTTGTTTATTAGTATACCTATTTAAGGTTCAGTGTTAACTTTTGTTGAATAAAACGTCTTCTATTAATGTAACATTCTGCGCACGTTTCGTATTTGGAGGTGTACTGCGCAGAATGTTACATTACAAGTTCCACTATAAAACAATTATATCCAACAGTTAACAGCATTTCAAGCATTAGAGATTCAGGAGTAGGTACCTAACAATTATTGGATTTGGTTATTATGTAGTTATTGATTGTTTTGGGTTTTTAGCATAGCACAGACAGATGGAATAAAGGAAGAGAATGTGACTATGAATATTTACGCTCCGCCAGAAATATAAAGAGAAGGTTATTTATTATGGGTTAGTGAAATATCCTGGTAAAAATAAATTCTACAAATATTTGCAATTTCGAATCCTACGAGAATTTCGGAATAGAAAACAGCCTTTGTGCTATTTCTGACTGTACATTTTCACTATGTCAAATTTCATTCATATCCGTTGGTTCTTCAGTGATTGAGAAATAATTTCTTACCCTATTGATGTTGATATGTACTTAGGTAGTTATTAAGGTAGATTTGTAATCATAATGTAAAACTGGGTGCTTCAGTTACAGCATTGCAGTAGAATATATTATTATTTGTTCTTAATTTTTTTTTTTTATTATAAAGTCATTACAATTATTACTTGCTATACTGTCAACTATTGGTGATTTATTTTCTCCCCCTTTCAACTATTGGGGTAACTAGAGGAGTGTTAGTTTTTCTTTATAAAAATAAGTTTTTAAAAATAAGTAGAGTCCCTACTTATGTTCCTAAATAAAGATTTAAATAGTACAGGGTGACTGGTAACTCTGTGCTCGATTCTGATCATAATTATGTTACAAATTCTTAAACTTTCGGTTAAGTTTACTCAGTAAATAATTAATATAATTTTTTTATTATATTTTTTCTCTTCATGTATGATCTCAAACTATCACGTCCTTGAATTTCAAAAGTGACTTACCAGTATAAGAAAGAACTTATAAAATACATTTCCATTTAAAAATATTAAACGGTTATCATAAAATTAAATGTTCTTTACTTAACTTTCCTATAGTGTCAACCTTTGGTGCCATTGCATTGCCCTAAATGTGTCATGTATTCATTAAAACGCAGGACATGGCCAACCGCTAAGTACAGACATACAAGTAAGGAATAAAATAAGAAGTTCCGGGTTTAGATATATCTATCGTGTATTGATCCAAGGTTGTACAGCAAATTACGGCTCGCGATTACCTATATTCTTTGGCAGCGAGCGTATACAAAGAATATACGTAATCGCGAGGACGATGACAGGACGTGAATGTGACCACAATATTCCTTCAGCCACTGGTCTTGTAAACATATTTTTAACGACATTTAACGCCAGCCTCATTTTTTTATAGCGAAATAACAGCACTCTAGATCATCTAATTCTAGATCATAAACAGCACTTGGATTATAACGAATTAAATACTAAATACACAAATGTCGTGCTGTGTACACTTGAACTTGAGAATTACCTACTCATTACAAATAAAGTTATGTATTTTTTCCACATACCGCACTTTCCACGTTCAGAAGAACCACCCGATGGACCACCCTTGGAGATGGTCTTTGGCGTGTTCATTCTGGGCTTGGGACCCACTCGGCAGGGGTCACCAGGGAGACGCATCGGCTGAGCACATGGACCCTGTCCGCTGTCGTCCTGTGCTCTTTGCAGACCTTCAAATTTGGCTCCAGGCCCTGCATTTACATATTGTATTTTAGTAACTGCTTATTTTTAACTTATAAATTCAGGTGTAGGCCAGATACAGCTAATTTATTTCTTATCAAACTGACATTGGGATATTATTGCGATCTCTTAAAATCAAAATGGTATTCACGTAACACGTTTTAAAACGTCAAAAGCCAATCGGAATGATAGAATATCGCAATCATATCGAAAATTTAACATTGCAAAAAGGGATTCACGTCACACATTTTTAGTATGGAGATTAGTTAAAACTGACAGGAGAATGAAATGAAATTTTAATAATAGCGCAATGAGATATTTTTCAGCCGAATACCTACTTACCGAATCTCGTTTAATTCAAAATAGCATTGCGATATGTTCAAACGAATATAGAAAGTAGTTTGTTTACATCTCGCCCAAAATACAGAACACGAGCTGAGGACGGAATCTAGGAACTGGATAAAATATAGCCGGAAAAATCACCGGTGATTTTTGGCGGCATTTTTTAAGGAAGGGTGAGGCTAGCCAGGCAGACTAGTTGGCTTTCACCCTTATCCAGGAGCGGTAGGGCTATTCCAATATTCTAAGCATCTTCTTCTTCTTCTTTTTCAGAAGCCTCTCCACTACCGGAGCGTTCCCTGCCCTCCATTCAAGATATGTAATCTGGATATTTTCACTCAAACTCCTCTGACAATAACGCTTGAAGATGTATAACGCATATCTTCATAAACTTCGAGTAATATCAGAGTAATTGCGGTCTTTATTTCTTAAAAGATTTAGTACATACATACATACACATACATAACGTCACGCCTGTATCCCTTATGGGGTAGGCAGAACACCAGAGGTTACAAGACCATCTGATGGCACGTTTGACAAATTTGGAGGTATTATAAAGATGGAGAGAGACTATTGTAGTGACAGGGAGTCAGCCTATCACCCACAAAACGCCTTAAAAATCTCTGTCCCTTAACTGACTTTTACAGTATGCCCGGGAAGAGAAGCAGCTGGTACATTCTATGTTTTTCTTTCGCTCCCAGTCCAGCATGGAAGTAAGATTTAGTCTTTAAGACTAAATTGGCATACTCACCAGATTCGCAGTAATCAACCTGGTAGGTGGTTTTGTTTCTGTCCCTGTCTATACGTTGCTTTAGCTCCGGTGATGCTTCGTTTTGGAGGATACTGTACAGCATTGGGTATTTTGTTTGCAGCTGAAAGTATTTCAAAGGTTTTTTTAATCTGCATAGTGTTCGGTATTAGCTATAGGTAAAACCTTTAAGATTAGGTAATAAAGGTATGTTAAATATTTAAAATGGTTTCTTGATGAAATTACATCGGTCGAAGACATTACATAATTAAATCTTGTTATAGGCAGCACACAAAGGTTCCAGCCGCAGCTCACAGACTAACCAGATTCGGTGCGAAAATAAGAAACCATTGATTGGGCTTCCTGAATCTAGCATACACCAATGAATTCTGTTTAATTCATTCAGCTCAGTAGCTTAAAACCCTAACTTCTCCAAACTACTTTCATAAATCTCTTCTTTCGTTAAAAGAAGAGTCCGATAACGACGAAGGCTCATTAGAAAAGAAATTATGATAATAGTAAAGAATATATTGTATTTTAATTCGTACCTTATCCAAGAAAGCGTTGGGTTGGTCATATTTTGATGAAGGAGTTTCGGGTGCCGCACCAACCTTGACGGGGTACAAGTGTGGGTCCAGGAGTGGTCCCATCAACTGTTAAAATAAATTGCGTTAAAGTATTGTGCAGCCTAATTTACTGTTGTTAAGTGTTTTAAATTTAAATTTAAAAATTTGAACTAGATAATGGGTAGTAGCTTTTTTCGTGTACCTTTAAATCAAACATTTAAGAGATGATGTCAGCATAACTTGGCTCAATAAAGAAAGGAATCTTAAGTGGCGGCCTATACAGGCGAAGCCATAAGCCCATGGACACCGTAAGGTCGATTATCCTGTGACACTCAGCCAGTGCAAATCATTATTTTTCTCAAATAAAAACATAGATTGTGCTATACACAAACAAAACATGAATAAAATAAATATTCGTTCGATATGCAGTCTGATTTTGTAACGGTACTTTTTCCGCACCGTAGGTCTCACATTTGCATAATGCAATATTGGTTCGGTAACTTAGATGAATGTGGCAGTAGTTAGTGCTAGTTACCTGCCGATTGGCTGCAGTTAAGTCCTGGGTCACTCTTATTTTTTATGTTTATTTTTTATATAGGTAATATGACATTAGATAAGACAAATAATAAATATAGATAAAATTACTTAAATTAGGAATTACAATTGGAATTAGGAATTGTTGAAAATTATATATCCTCACTTTAGTGAGTTTGTTTGCATATGAGTCTTGCCCATGACTACTGAAAGGACTCTCATGTAATAATTACAGATAATTTATAATCGGGATTATTATGGGCATAAGATATTTAATTTTCATTAATATATATATACATTTTTCTGCTTTGTCTAGTGTCTAAGTTTTCTTAAGTAAATCCGTTGACAAAAGCTAATATTGTAAGTTGAACTTTGTGGCGAGATATTATTCTTAAGCCCGATTTACAATTCCATTAATAGCGATTTAATAGCAAATAGCATTTAATTCACGAGATGAAAAGTGAAGATAAGGAGATGATTTCCCGGATGTCCGTAATTTAATTCTCTTCGAGCTTAATATATACCGGAAATATATTGCGCAGGAGAATCAAGAAAAATCAAAATACTTAGTTTGAGGAGCAACTAACAATTCAACCGTACTTCTCCGTCGTCGACCACCATTTGCGGGAATGCGCAATTAGGAGATTCAAAGTACCAAACAAAGAACGCCACTGTCGCTTGTACCAGGCGTTATCAGTTCTAAACGTCGCGGTCAAATACCTACATAGCTTGAATAAACGCAATGAAATCCAGCTGAACGCAAAAATAAGACTATACTGTGCAACCCGAGAATATAACGGTAGTAAAGTTAATAGCACCTCTGAACAGGAGATGAAAGGGGTCCTTGCGGTAAGTACATAGATACGGGTTGTAAGTTTAGGTAAAATAATGAATCATAAAATCTTACCACATTAATGCATTCTAAGTAGAAGAATCATGTGGAATATTTATGTTTCTTACCTCATTTCTACTCCATCCACTTTGTTTTCCAGGGGGTAGTTGCGGCGTTTCCTGACCTGAATATTGCGGACAGCTGCAATCTGGTGGACGGGAGTGATCGAGGCATGCTTGGTAGAACGCTAGTTCCTGTCCAGTTAACTTTGGTGCACTGGTGATAAAGAACATTTAAGTAGAGTACCAGCTGTAAGCATACTTCTATTGTACGCCTATAAGTATACTAAAAACTGTGTAAATGATTCAATACATTATCTAATTATGACTGAAAATATGGTAAGCTTCTAATAGCTCTATGTGATTGTGATTATTTCTCGAAATTGTAATAAAAACGAGTTAGGGTTCTAGATAGTTGTTTATTGTATAATGTAATGAGGACATTACTATTTTTGTACTCAGAAAGGCATTCTGCCGGAGACCACCGAAAGTGACAGTCGTGTGTAATTTAAGTTGATATTGTTAATTGTGATGCGATGTGATTAGTGAAAATAAAAAGTGAATATTATCTAACACAGTTTTATTTCTGTATCCCACACTTCTAATGAGTTCCTATACTACTTTTTAGATTCAGTTTTACTTAATAAATGACCTGACTTTTTTTTTCGTTGTTCACATCATACATACATATCGTGACCATACGTTCCGCTTTGGGCGGGACAGTCCCGCTTTCAGTTCAAGCAGTCTGTCCCGGTGTCCCCAGCAAGGTCGACACTGTCCCGCTTTTGCAAACAGTTTTTTTGTATTTATAATTTACTTTTCCTGATATTTAAAAACACTTTTTAGCAGATAATTACTAAAAGACGACTTAGAAATCACGCCACTACTGGGCCTTAGTAGTTTGTACCTGCATATTTCTCTTATGCTTAGTACTTTGATTATTTTGTGCTATTCAATCTTCTATGATAAAAACTTGTAAACACAAAAAATAGACATATCAGGTAATTCCGCAGGTGTCCCACTCTGGCACAAAAAATATAGGGTCACGTTATACATACATAACTTCAAGTTTGTAGCCCTTATGGGGTAGGCAGAACACCAAAGGCTTATTTTAGGCTCTATTTACAACTGTCTGATGCCAAGTTTGACAAATTTGAAGGTATTAGAATGATGAAGAGAGAAAATTACAGTGACCGGGGATCAGCCTATCGCCCACAAAAACGTCAACAAAAAAAATCCCAAGCAATTGGAACATTGTACGTTTTTATTTTGCTCCCAGTGCAGCATAGAAGCACTGGCTCTTCATAAAATATTGCCAGAACACATCGCCGCCGCGCCGAAGCGGAAATTGGTAAAACTACGGTATGTGGACCGCTAAATTTGGGGGGGACGAGCGTGAGGGGAGGGTGGAGGAAATATTTATTTTTATATATTTATTTCTTTATTATTTCTTATTATGAATAAATTGATAAAATCTTAATATCGGCTGCACAATTTAAGGGTAAAAGGGGGTGCCTGGTTAAGGGGTCGGCTAATTAGGATTTGGCATCCGGCTTAAAATTAAAGTTAATCCTTTAATGTTAAATCATAAAATAAAACAAAATAGGTATATATTTTTAAAATTTTATTAATGTTAATACTATATGTAGGTACTGGATAAACATATGGAATGGCTTTTTAGTACGCAATCTTCAAACAAAATCAATTGTTTCAGTTACAATACTTATTAAATAGTAATATATTTAATTAACAAATATACCTAATTTAATAAATAAACATTAGAAATAAAGTAAAATAAATAGTGGAAAAGAACGCTATATCAGGCGTCCATGATTGAATTCAATCAATGAATACTCTATGGAGTCTATAGATGGTTAATCAGCTGTTTTTTTAACTAGAATTATTGTAATTTCAAAATGAAATTTTACGAAATTACTTATTATCACAATGTGAAACTTTGCACAAAAGTTCCTTAGACTAAATCCTTTTAGCCATAAAATTCCTTACTTCTAGCGGTCCACATAATCGTACTTTATCCCGGAAATTTTTGGCGGCAGATTTATATGAACGGTGGTCACCAGACGGACCCTGACCGGGTTCTACCACCGAGCGGTGTCTATCGGATTAGTCTTTTACGACATGATTATCCAGAGGCTATTCTAAGTTGATCCTTCTACACAGACGTTGGTTGTTCAACGTTGAGAAATTACAGGTAAATGGTCATAAGCTTTATGAATGACTAGCCACCACGCGTGGTTTTACCCGCGTAACTTTTGATCCCGTGGGAATTTCGGGATAAAATATAGCCTATAACCTTCCTCAAGAGTTGGGCTATCAAATGCAAAAAGAGTTTTTCAAATCGCACTTGTAGCTTCTGAGATATGCGCGTTCAAACAAATAAACAAACAAACAAAAAAACAAACTCTTCAGCTTTATATATTAGTATAGATTAAGGAAAACATACCTAACAGGGAGTAAGACTGACTTATATGGCTCTACTTGAATTTTAAACTCGCACAACATGCGTTTAGATAAGTTCAATATTGGGTTGAGATTTAATCATGAGTGGTCTAGGCTTTTCTATTTAAAAATAAATATTATTAATAATCCTTACTCAGCTCCATAGCCAGCAGCACTTTGAGCTCCTTTAAGTCCATCTGGACCTCCTAGTTGTGGAAGGTTCGGCCAGAGGTAGTCTTTTCTGTATGTAGTGAGGTAATGATCCATGTTTTAAGTTTTTGTGTGTGGTCCGGTTCTAATCTACTGTTACTTATATATTAATAATTTCTTCATATTATAACTTGGAAAATTCGATATGGGCCTAAAGTTTTCATTATTTTTGTTTTTTATATTTTCAAGAAAAACCAAATACAATGGAATTATTGTCAATCATTTTGACGCTTTGTTGAGAGATCGTGTCGCTATAGTAGCTTCATAACATTCGACCTCATTGAAAATTTCAAATTACGAGTAGGCTTTGCACAAGGCCTTATTGAACTGATTGATATTATCATATTCAGCCAGACTTTTAACCTTAGAGCAACGATGAAAGAACCAAAGGAAACTTAAACCGATTTAAACTTATATGATTGATTTAAATTTATTGAATGGCAGGGATTGAATTGACTTTGGAATTTTGTTATATATACGTATTGACATTCTAATAAATGATTTGCTGCTTTTAGCCAGCCTAAATTTAGGAAACGCTAAGTAATTTGTATCATGATTATCTTTCCTAGTTTTAAATTTATTACCATTCTTATAAATATTCATAATGTTTTCATAAATATATTGTGTTGTGATGTTAAGGGTCAAGATACCAATCTCTTTAAACTTTTTTCGAAGAGATTCTGTTTCCAAGTTTATACATTCCACGAATGGCCCTTTTCTGCAGTGTAAATATCGTGTCAATATCTGCGGCATTGCCCCAAAGTAGGATGCCATAGGACATTATACTATGAAAATAACTAAAATATACCAGCTTCGCTGTATTAACATCATTCAATGAGCGAATTTTCTTTACCGCGAACGCTGCAGAACTAAGTCTACTCGCTAGTTGTGAGATATGGGCGCCCCATTGCAATTTAGAATCAAAAGTAATTCCAAGAAAAACAGAGTTATCTACTAGATTCAACCTGTTCCCATTAAGCCGCAGATCAGACTACACTTATTTTACATTCGGTGCACAGAATTTTATACATTTAGTTTTTTTATCATTGAAAGCTAGATTATTTATATTGAACCTCTGAACAACATTTGCGAGAGCATTGTTTACATCGTCGTAGTTTATTTTCTGTCTTATCATTTTAAAAATTAATAATGTGTCGTCAGCAAACAATACAATCTCGTGATTACTCTGATACGTGCGTGGTCGCTAACCATAGACCTTAAAAAGCTCAAAATTAACCAGCAGGCAACGGAGGAACTATGTTCAAAGTAAGGTTCTCGAATGGCGGCCATGTTTGGGAAATGGAACACAGTTAGCCCCCGCAAGTTGGGCCGACGATTTCAATATAGGTACGCGTTGCACACTCTCACGAGAATCTCGCGCGAGGATCTCAGCGAGATTATACATCGATCGATTAGTGTGGTCACATCCTTAGTTCAGTCGTGGGCGTTTCCTAGCTGATGACGATGATATACTTTGTAGAAACGATTCACCATGAAACGACTCCCTAAAGCTGTCTTTAGCTAGGTAAAATACATTACATGTTGCCTTGCAGCTGATGTCAACCAAGTTTATCATCAAGCAACTTCAGAGATCACGTCAATCGGCGCCTAAGCCTTCGCATCGTTACTGTGTAAGCCAAAATGCCGGTATACGCAGAAGACTCTGTCTTTAAATTGATCTACAGCTGTAGTTTACATTCGTAATTTTTATTACATTCCAAAAATATAAGTTAAAAAATTGTACTTACCTTAATTGCTGCATGCAAAGATATCATGGGTTATTTTCCAGCAGAACCCTTAGCCGTTTGAAGGTCTTCAGACCAATGGTATACGGCCCCGATCAGAGACATTTTAGTACCTTAAAAATTAATTTATACTTCTTTCAAATTATTATTATTTTATGAGGAATCGCCTGAAAAACTTTTTTCATGCCAGCAGGACCCTTTTATGTTTTAACGATTGTAGCCCTATGTCTTAACATTTCTTAACAGCATTTTATTAGTACTTTACAAAAAACAATACGTTCAATCAAAATAGATAGTATTTTAGCAGACAGTTTGTTTGAACATTTTTATTTTAAAGCACTAGTATTACTGCTTAAATAGTATCCATTTTAATTAAATGTATTGTTTACTACTAAAATACCTATTACTGCTAAAATTACTATCTTTTTTAATACTCAGTCAAACGGCTGAGGGTCCTGCTGGAAAATAACCTATGATGTCTTTGCAACATTAAGGTAAAAAATTTTTATTTATACATTTTGGAAGGTACCTACTAAATTACGGACGTTAAACTGTAGCTGTAGACCAATTTAAAGACAGGGTCCTACTGCGTATACTGGCATGTTTTCAACCGACTTCAAAAAACGGAGGAGGTTCTCAATTCGTCTATATGTTTAATGTAACAAACATTCCTCAACCTCATAACTTTCGACTGGGTGAAGCGATTTTGATTATTGTTTTTTGTGAGAAAGCTGTCGCTTCCCATGTGGTGCCATTTACGTTCCCAATTCATTTTTGTTAAAATATGTATGAGTACGGAGAATATTTCCATATTTACACTGACTTTAGCCAAAGTTTCGGATGTGAAGTCGGTTTTTTTAATGCTCTGCATTCGTTTATTTTCGTTTATTACCTATTTAATTCATAGATTTTTTGGTTGTTTTCTGACATCATGAAATCAGCCAACGCCCCGGCTACAAAAAGATAAGCCCTTTATTTCTAAGTCGACTAAACCCGCCTTGATAGGAAGTGGAAATGAGGTGGAAGATGTCAGCACATGTGTACAGTACGAGGTTATTCATAAAACTTTGCTGGAACACATAACCACCGAAGCGGTATTGGCGGCAGACTTAAAGGGTGGTGGCTAGCCGGGCCAACCCTACATGGATCCTGCCGCAAAGGGATTAGTCAACTGTAGAAGAGTATCAGATTATCTCAAGGTCAATATCAAAGTTAACAGGTATCCGGCTGTCGAAATGAAAAGAAAGATCAATTCTTCTTCTTTCTGCAACCTTGGTGACATAGAATCTTTTTTTGAGTCGCTTGTGCACTGATCGTTTTAAGCGTATTTCGTAAATATAGACCAGAAACTATCTACATTTTGAACTAGATGGCAATTTTACTGAAAAGTTAATGATCTTTCTTCCCCTTTACCCTTCAATTGTAATATAAGATCGAGTAAATCCTCGGGCCTTTGTCCAGCAGTCTCCCGGGTCATCATGATGAATAAAATCCACTTGTAAATATTTAAAAAACTCATAGTAAACACGTGGTAAATATTTCAAAAAACATATTTTATTAAATGAATAATATCTTCCGCAATTCAGTTAATCCTGTAAGTATAATAGTATGGATTCTTCCAGCGCCCGTATTTCGGCTCCGTCCTCCCGGGTCCGTAAGGCTGCTGCTCTATTATCACCTTGCCCAGGAGAGAATGGTTCACTTGGTAAACAGTTTCTCCAGTCTTTACACGACAGATTTCACGAAGTTTCTCTGTGGAAAAATTAACGTATACTACTAATTTAATTGGAATCTAGATAAGAGATCAACAAGGTGAGTATTAGAAAAATATACTCAATGGTTTTCAGGTAAAAGAAGTTGATATTATTATTATTATTGGGGGTTTTGGGACTATATGAGCAGACTTGTCCGCTCGTCACACTGCGACCTAAAAGATCTATTGTGTGAGTCCCATTTTATAACTCGCCGCACACTCCAATGGAGTCCAGGAAATTTAGGATTTTCCTTACGGCGATGCTCCTAATCTCTTTTGGATCCAGCAGAAGTTGATAACTCGGCCTTTGAGTAACAGAATCGCAATGGAATACCCAAAGGTTCTACTACCCTCTTGTCAAAGTCAAAAAAATCTTCAATTCGTAGGTGAAATACATAGGTTTAATACATGCCAAGGTACACTTGAAATAAGTCAAATAACAAATTGAAATGAATCTACCACCACTTCGGAAAGTCGATCCGTTGAGAAGAAGTGGAAAGAATGAAGAAACTTAAGCCTCTTTGGTAACAGACCAATTGTGTTCATGCCTATACCAAGAGCCTCTAAAGCTATCTACATAGAAAGACTGAAAGTCAAAACCACAAAAAAGGTTCTCTGGTTTTCTTATACAGGGTTGATTTGTGGTCACCGGCCAATTTTTTTTTACACAATAACTATCATTTATTAAAACGATTTTTGCAAAACAAAAATATTATTTTCTTTTACAAGGAAATTAATATATCCGCTGACATATTGAGCAAAGCATGGTCACTATAAATTACCATTAAAATACAGATGACTACGCGCTACTACAAAACATCTTGGAGTACTACATCGTAGTATTATCAATTAAATGCCGCGTGGTAGTAGCTATGTTCACCAACAGCGACTATTTAAAAAAAAAATTGTGGTTCCATATTTCTACTTTTTTGTACTGAGCGACGCTAAAAAAAATGCACATACGTTTATATTGTATCAAAGAAACTAACATTTAAATTTGGCTGGTGACTACAAATCAACCCTGTACATTCACATACCTAACAAAAAGTAGTTTGACAGGTCAGAGACTGAATGGACCGTGAACATTACTCTTTACAGATAATCTTTACTGGTGACTAAAAATCAACCCTGTATAGATTTGCTTCATTTTGAGTACCTAACTACTTTGAGTGTTAATTTTTCCTGCATCTCATCTGGTGGAAACATAGATGACGCAAGTGTCACGATTTGTATTGAAACCAAGCGTGCCGACTTTTGAACACCTTCTGTGACGTCACAGCTGATATTTTGCGATATAAAATACAAACCGATTCAAAGACGCATGTACACAAGAGACGGGTATTCCTCTAGTCTATACAGGATTGATTTGTAGTCATCGGCCAAATTTTTTTTACACAATAAGTATCATTTATAGAAACGATTTTTGCAAAAAAATGTTATTATTTTTTTACAAGGTAATTAATTTATCCGCTGTCATATTAACCAAAGCATGGTCACTCTAAATTACCATTAAAATAAAGATGACTACGCGCTACTACAAAGCATCTCGTAGTACTACGTCGTACTATTAACAATGAAATGCCGCGTAGTAGTAGCTATGTTCATCAACAGCGACTATTTTTTAAAAAGTTTGTGGTTCCATATTTCTACTTTTTTGTATTGAGCGACGCTAAAATAAATATGCAGGTACGTTTATATCGTATCAAATAAATTTGGCTGGTGACGATAAATCAACCCTGTATATAAGGGGTATTTATTTAAACATAACTATTCATAATAAGAGCGGACGTTGAAGGATCAAAAATCACAGGCAAGGCCGCCTTAGGCTACTAAGAAAGTTACCCCGTGGTAACTTTCTGTCATCTCTTGCTAAAAACTTTTATACTCAGGATCCTTGAAAACCTTACTCTGTAAGCTGTCATCGTATGTCGGTTTCGTGGATACTTCTGCTATAGGCTCTTTGTATTTCTCCGGTTTTGGCGCTCTGTACGACGACTTATAGATCGTGTCTGGTAGGTTGGCTTCATCTGCTAGTTTAAAGGTCTGCTGGCCATCTGCTCCACCTCCTACTCCTTTAGACTGAAACTGGTAATCTGAAAACATAGAAACTATTTTTGGAGAACACATTTCTAATTGCCACATCATCATCACAACTATTTGTAATGAGCCCACTGCAGGGGATGAGTCTTTCCCATTATCCGCCAAGCTGGTCCACTGCTGGGTGGCGTATGTCATAATTTTCAGGGCGCCGAAATGGCTTCTGACATACCTTAACGACTACTGTATAAAAGTATACATCACCCGGGACCGACTCCTTAACGTGCCCTCTGAAGCACGGAAGTCGTTCCAAGTATCTACTCAATCAATGTACCGACTTGCCACCTATATTATTCATAAAGATGCAGCGTAGATGACACCATATTCATGCGATAGATTCTGCGTCGCTCAAAAGACACGAGTGGCACGCAAAAAGTCGGTCGTGGATTTTTCAAGGATTCAAAGCACACGATGCAAATTTTTGAACATTCAAATTGCCAATTGCCATGTATTTTTTTTACTTCAAGTATGAAAGTACAAAAAAGGCAGTTTCTTTATGAAATAATCGTAACTTTATTTAAGGAATGGTCGTAGAGCAGTAAAAAAACCATCATAGAAACCTTTCCTTTACAGACAAAATGAGGTATTATTATATTTCTAATTAGTAGGTAGTATTTTTATTTATATACAGGGTGTTGGGCAGAGTGTTGGTCAAATTTGATTAAGGAAATATGAATTCGTCAAAACGATTAAGTATTAATTTTCTATATGCCCTTTTAAGTGTCTATGATTAAAGTTAACTAAATCTGATATTGAAATCAATCAAAGATTTGATCAGAAACATTCACACAAAAAAATATAGGGAGTTAAGGGGAAAAGTTTATTTCCTAAGTATAGAGACTCTAATCGTACCCTGCCTTGCCCTCTCCAAATCCCAGACAATAAGATACCTTTTGTGCAATATTCAGCAACATATTCAGTCCGCTTCACGTCATTCATATGGTAATCCATCACCTCGGGATCTACCTCTTTCGACATGTACATTTTGGTCAGTTTAGGTATATCTTGTTCAAACTGCAAAATTAAATGAGAAATACACTTTATTTTTGTGGACAAGTTTTTGTCTACTAGGGTTTGATTTAATCACAAATATGATTTAGATATTTTGTATGAAAGTACCATCGAACCAAGTGAATCATGACCCACAACAAGCTAATTTTAGCAAATCGTCTAAATGCTAGTAGGTCGAAATTCGCTTGGAGATAGGTTTCCTTGGTGACGAACTTGTTATCATTACATTCGACACTGACATTTAATGACTACAGAATTCGTACAGCATTATATGCTAGTTACGGATAAATACCACCGCGAGATGTCGCTAACGGATTGAAATGTGTATCGCAAGTTGCGCGATGATGACAGCTTCGACTGGCAAAAAATAGTCGGTTGAAATTCCCTATCTCAAATACTACTTAACCGATTTTGATAAAACTTATAGAATACCCTAAGTTGAACACAACCTAGTACAATAAAAAAAAGAATTACTTAAATCGAACGTAAGGTTCCGGAGATATACGAATACAAAAAAACATATATACAGTATTGAAATTTTTCAATTTGTTCAGACGTTGATATAGACTAACATATACGAAAACTGGGCAATTCTGCAAATATTACATACATACGGGTGGAATTAATAATCTCCTTTTTAAAAGTCGGTTAACAGAAAAAAAAGAAAAACTTTATCTATAACTTTATATATAACATTTTTCGTTGTCGCTGTCTGATATTTAACCGTTAATAACTGCATTTTTTACAACTATGGTCATGCATGACTCAGTTGGTTCGATAGTATGTTTGGCGCGATCTCTACACACAATATAATGTTTCTTAACAATGACATAACAAAACCATCAGGTATGATGGAAATAACCAGATCAGTTTATCTTCATTCTGATTTTTAATCCATCGATCCAAAAATTTAATCCATCATACAAAACTTTACATCTGAACATTGGCCATCTGGAATTTCTTTATAGCTGTCTCTGAATACGAGTAATAGGCATGGAGGAAATATATAGAGGAGTTGCCCTATCCAGTTTTCTCTAGGTACTCAAGTGAAACCTACGGGCGGGGTGCGGGAGGGGTAAGCGGTTGGTTATGGCCAATCATAGCCAAACAGGCGATGGCATTAGTCACCTAGTAGCGAGTAGTAAAAACCGGTTGAAACATAAGGTTAAAATATTCAAATGATCATCAAAAAAGTTCAGCTATACTTTACTAGGTGGCTCTAGTTTTTCAACGAAATTTCATACGTTCCAAATATGTCAGAAAAAAACCGCGAAATAAAAGTTATATGGTAAAATAAGTTATATTATAAAAGTTCTACTTGACGCTAGATAGCGCAACATTTTTTCGCGGCATTAAAATCACCTAGGCAACAAATAACAATCTGGAATTTTGGTCATAAATAATTGGGAAACAAACAATTTGTAAAAAGTAATTAAGAATGAAATTATCTTCGTGGTTAGTTGATTGGATTTGGATTGTTCCTTTATAACAGAAGAGAAAACTTAATTTTATATCAAGAAACAATGTAGGATTAATTTTTTTTTAAATATCTACGCGTGTACAGACTTTACAGAAGTAGGTAAGCGTCGAACTGACGCCAGTGCCTCTAGTGCGGAGTAGCTTGAACTATTGAGGCTGTGACGTCACCACAACCCAAATTGAAGCTTACATCTTTGCTTACAGCAGCTTTACTAAATATCTGCTTTGTGGTAATAGGTAAACAGTGCTATAGTTTACAGATTCTGACCGTGAACATTACTCTATATTAGTAAAAATATCAGTTTTTTTACCCGTTTGACGGCTTCCTTGTAATGTTCTCGTTCGCAAGGACATAGGACATCTGGTGGGTCCTTCAAATCCTCTTTATGTTTGAGAGTATCCCTGCTGATACCAACTATGAGACAACGATCGTCTTCATACTTGCTTTTAGATGGTTTAGGGTATCTGCAATATTTATTTATAAATATAACCCGGAAGGAACTATGTTGCTAACTTTTGAAAAGAGTCGAGATCTTTGGCCGGATTACAGATTATAATACCTTTGAGTTATTTTGAGTTGTTTTTACCCATTTGTCGTTGCATTCCTAAAATTTATCGAAAAACAGCTTTGGAATTTTAAAAACTATTTATGTTTGGGATAATTAAACTAAAGCGAACCAAATCATGGTACCCCGACTTTTTTGGACGTTTGGTCTATCTACCAGCCAAATACTTACCTACACTCACGCTCATAACACCCTGTATAAATATTAGAAATAAATAATTTACACAAATATCCACTCTCAGTGGGATTTGAACCCAGGAATTCCCTTCTCTCAAGAAAACCCTTCTAGACGGTGCGGTGATGTATTTTACCACTACACCAGCCGATCGTTATTATTGATGGGCTCCAAGAAATCATGGGCAAATAGTCACCTAGGACACGTCGGAAAGTTTGATCCTCGCAGCATGATAGATAATGTTTGTGCATTCGAAAGATATGAGTAATATAAGCATTTATGACTTATTTGAAGATGAAACTGTTCCAGAATTCTATTCACCGTATGGTTTCCTTCAGGGCAATATGAAAACGGTGCTTGTGGCCCCACTGCGTAAATGCTTTGTAGGTTTTTACTGATGATTTCCCTACTAAAGTAGATAATATCTACCCAAAGGTAAAAGTTTGCATGTTTGCTTTGTATGAAAAAGAAATGTTATAGGTAGGTACCTACAAACCGCTACTTCCCAAAGTTATGAAAAAAGCAGAAGTAAGTACCTACTAAAAACAAACGGTCGTGCATTATTGGTAAACAGCTTTACTACGTACTAGATACCGCCAGATCCGAGTTGAAATCAGCTTGTGTTGTTATGCTGACAAGCCCTTACCTAGTCTATTATTTTTTTTCACTCTTATATTTTGATCGTAGCTAATAGCTCGTACCTTCCTGTATTAACCTACACAAATTTATAGATAAGGAAGTACGTACCTATTGCTCACTGCGTTAATGAAGTAATCTTGTACGTAAAGAGGTATAAGCTGCAAACTGGACGGCAGCGAGAGCGACAGCGGCGCGGGCAGCGGCATGGGCAGCGATTTCCGCGACACGATAGAATGTATTGAGTTTGCACGAAACCACGACAACTCGCTCCACTGCCCGCTGGTGTCGAGAACGGACCAGACTCCCCGCGTCGCTCTCGCTGCTGTCGAGTTTGCAGCCTAACAGGAAAGAGGGCAACGTAGACCTATGATTAATAATAGATTTAATAGGTAAATACTTCGTATAGAACGCTACATAAATTTTATGTTTTCCTATAGAATGTAACCAAACTCACGGATGTTTTTCATAATAGTCAACCATGTAAACTGTTTTGAAGTCAATATCACCCGCAAACACAGACATTTTATTTGATTAAAAAAGAAAATGCTAAATTATCCAAAACTTTTATTGAGTCGTTCTCTGACAGACATTTTTATTGATTTTTGACATACACTGTCAAAATCAATCAAAATACGACTGAAAATGGGACTTAACTCACACGGCATGTCCGTTTATTATACTTAAACTACTTGAATAAATAATAAAATATATTGTCAAAAAAAACTGTAGGTTACGAATAAAAAAAATAAGACGAAGACGGCGATGATATAATTTAGATGGTATTCTATTATTTACATCCATTCTTGTAACTTCTACTTAAGGTATTACTTAAGTTTCATGTTCGATATCCTAACTATAATTATGTTTAAAAATTTAATGGCACTGTCAGCAAATACCTACATTATAAATAAATAAATAAATATTTCTGACACTTACACAACATTATCTAGCCCAAATTAAGTTTCTTATAGAACTTGTCTTATGGATACCTACTAGATAATTGATATACTTAAGAAATATATAAACATACATATTGAATAAATAGGTACATATTTTTTATTAAATAAACATATAAACATCCATGACTTGACGACTAATATCTGTGTTCATCACACAACTATCCGCCGCCGCCGGGATTCGAACTCAGGACCTCTGGCATAGAAGGCAATGTATGTTACCGCTACACCAGCCGGTCGTCAACATTATAACCTATAAAAGGTATCTCCACGTGTCACGGCACCTATATATTACCGTGTCCACGTCTTACCTGCCCCATCTCTAAATATGCTTTACTCTACTGGCACTCGCCGCCGCCGCGCGCCGGTGCATCTCGGTATATTTTGTCAAACACCGTAGTACCTAACAGTAACAGGGAATTCTGAACAAATTATGAACCTTAGATAATAATCACATATACCCCACATATAATAAGTAGGTACCTATTTTAGTAACATAAGAATATCTAAGTATTTAAGTGCTCCCTGTGTAACACACCTGCATTATTGCATTGTAAGTACCTACATATAATCACAATTAAAACAAAACATTGAGAACTACGTCGCTACAGAAAAAGTAGAACGTCAGGACTGAAGACCCACAGAAAATGCGTTCATGAACAAAATTGACGATATTTTACTACTTTACTGCAAAATCAAACATACCACCTGCTAAATGATCATTTTATCTTAATAAATAAAACTGTTCCGTTACTGACAGACAACGTACAGCCATCACTGGGGGTGTAGAGGGCTGAAAGAGTAATGTTCACGGTTCATATAGTCTGTGACCTGTCAATCTACTTTTTGTTCGGTAGGTAGGTACGTATGTGAATATATAAAGATGATAATTATTGCCTGTTTATATCTTAACTATTGGTGCAGACTTGTTAAGCTATTGCATAGCTTCTATCGCGGGCCTTGAGCGTGGGGACCGAACCCAGAAATTCCGTAACGAAAAAAAATTACACCCCCCACTCCGACCGGCACAGCGGTGATACTTTGATTTCATAACTTTACATGCGGGCTTTAATAAACAATCAGCGCCATCTACTAGGAACTTGTGGAACTTCATATTAGATCAAACATTACTGCATTAATAAAATAAATAAATAATAATAATTGCATAAGTTGATAAAAAATGCTATGCAATAGCTTTACCGCGGCAGTCTCCGAGTGCCACACGTCTTTTTTTATTTCTTAGAAACGATATCGGGATTTTCATTTCAAGTGGATGATACTAGTAGTCTATTGAGTAACTTGAGAGGGTACAATATTAAATCCTTGTTGCGGTTTCTAATATAAGTAGGTAAAATGATTTGGAATTAACCGAACATGAGCTATTATATTTATTTATCTTCAATAGGTGTCTGGTGGCATTATGGAAGGAATTCCCGAAATTTCCACGGGCACGGGAAATATAGCATATTTTAATTTGAATGAAAAATCTTATTCTTTGAGTGCACGGATTTGAAACTTCAACTGCGATAGCCGATATTAACGCGGACGAAGTCGCGGGCAACAGCTAGTATAGACTATACTAATTGATGGCTCACATCTAATAGATATTTACCTCTTGAGTATATATTGAGGAGCCATATTAATAGTATTGTATTTTCTTTAATCTCCGTGCTACAGAAGCTAAATTTTTAGCAGGTTATCTATATTGTTGCTAAAAACATTTATTATTTAGGATGTTCCTTAATTCAGATGTTTACATTGAGGACCCACCTTTTAATTCATATAACTAATGATATATTTTGCTACTAAATCCAGAATTTGTGCTAAATAATGGTGAAATCAGAATTTAAAAACTTGATGTGGCACCTCAGTCCCTCCCTACCGACATGAAATGTAATAAAAGAGAATAAAAACACAACATATATCCTCACGCCTGTCTCCCAACAAAAAAATGTCCAAGAAAACCTCTGTCCCTTAACTGACTTTTACAGTATGCCCGGGAAGAGAAGCAGCTGGCACATTCTATGTTTTTACTTCGCTCCCAGTCCAGAAAAATATATAATTATTTAAAAAAAAAAACTTTATAAAAAATTAACTCACTTTATTTATACAGGTTAAACATAAGCATATAGTAACAAAATCCTTTATACACAATAACTGTACACTTCAAACATCAACTCAATGTAGGCACAGCCTTCCCTTACGATACAAAACACTGAAAATATCGATAATTAATAATACAAATGGGATGTACAGTCAGAAACAAAAGTAGAATGTACATAATTCGACGAGATTCCCGAGATTTAATTTTATAAATGATACAAAACTTGATTGATTCCTTTTGTGCCACCGTAATCTTTTGTTACCTCTATATTCCGTTTTATATTACATGTTCTATTGGTGATAAATCTTGACGATCAAGTCAGGTTAAAAAGAGTTTTTTTAAGCAGTGTATTAAAATAAACATATTACAAATTAGTATAAAGAGAGTTTAAGCAGTAATTGTAACTAATCTATGATATTTGGATAAACTTTCTGAATTCGAAATAATTGGAATATGACATTCACGATTTATATTTTGGGATGTCTGGGAAGGACACGGAACATTAGCAAATAATCATTCGTGAAATATAAGACGAAATCTTGTTGCAGAGGCAGCTATAATATACATTAATATTGATGTACCGATGTACTTTTCTAGCAAATGATTTATCTCATAGCAAAATACCTCTTGGCGAAAGTTCCATAATATTAATGTATATTTCAGCTAGGTCTGTTAAAAAGTTTGAATTTTAGGCCCTCAGTTAAGTGACACGCTAATATGTATGAGCGTGATACCCAATTTAAATCTTGATTAAAGAAAACAAAAACTAATAAAATATATACTTTGTTGAGGTTTACCGACAAGAAAATGTAGTTCACATATATTTTGTTTCTGACTGTACTTTATCTAAGCAAAATAGTGTGTTCAAAATAAAACTATCTTCAGTTATACATTCATATTATTTAGTTTTACCTAAATTATATTCTGTTTGTTTTTTGTTTAGGTACCTACTTAATTGATAAGTAGGTACTGAAAACTGATTTTTTTTTAATTTAAATTGTAACATCCCTAAGGTGTTTGAAGAAAAAGAAAGTTAAATACTTAATGAAATATTCAAAATCACCTATTATTATTATCTTTTCTCAGACAAAGATATCACCTTAGTGGTCCCAAAATAAGCATGTAAAAGGAGACCAGACTATGAAAGCCCTAATGAAAACCGATACAAGACGAGCTATTTCACCGGCAGATTTGTTTTGGGATAACAATACGGCTGCGAGGCTGGCTAATTGGCATATTAGGGCGCAAAATCTATACTAATATATAAAGCTGAAGAGTTTGTTTTTTTGTTTGTTTGTTTGAACGCGCTAATCTCAGAAACTACAAGTGAGATTTGAAAAATTCTTTTTGCATTTGATAGCCCAACTCTTGAGGAAGGTTATAAAGCTGAAGAGTTGTTTTTTTTTGTTTGTTTGTTTGTTTGTTTGTTTGTTTGAACGCGCTAATCTCAGAAACTACAAGTGAGATTTGAAAAATTCTTTTTGCATTTGATAGCCCAACTCTTGCGGAAGGTTATAGGCTATATTTTATCCTGAAATTCCCACGGGATCAAAAGTTGCGCCGGTAAAACCGCGCGCAGTGGCTAGTAACGCGCGAGCGTTTTTTCAATGGAACCGCGGCGCGGACACGCCCGCGTAACGTAGCTTCGGTCCTTAGTCGGACTATCTCCATAATATATGTTTACAACCTGTCTATTAACTATTATTACAATTGGATTGCTAGCGATCTAAAAAAAGTTTTACATATTTTCTCTGGACTACATCCTAAGATAATCTATTAACATTAAATCAAAAGAATACAACGACTTTTTCCTCGTTTTTCACCATTAGAATTGAAATTATTTCATAAAATTTTTAAGCAACACTTTTGAGATAAATAATACTCTGAACAAAATATGGTCACTGGATATGAACAAACCAGGTAGTACATTTTTATTAAAAGACGAAGACATGTTTTCATCTGCCCTCATATAACTTCTTACTCATCATATTTCGACTAATGAGGTAGTCATTAATCTGCCATGAATATGGCAACTCTTAGAGGAAATAAAGTGCGATTTAGTGTCTTATAGGTGGTTTAATAAGTTATAATGCAGTAACAAAAAGAAACTGAACCACAAAATATAATACAGGTAAAAACTAAATAATAGTCAATAACTAAACTAAGCTTTGTATGCAGACACAAAAATAATAACTTATTATTTACGGTTACATTTCTATTTGATGGCATCTAAGGTAAAATATAAGTATTTAAACAATACAAACATGAAATAATATTTCTTCTGAAGTTATGCTTGAAAATTATTTTTATTTACGCGCATGTATAGTATTACGGATAAAGCCGCTCCATTATATTTGATTGGTTAAGACATTTCTCTTATTAATAAAAAAGTCGAATATTAAGGCGAAGAGATGTGAAGGTATAAAATTATAAATAAATATTTCTGACACTCACACAACATTAAGTTTCTTAAAGAACTTGTGTTATGGATACTAGATAACTGATATACTTAAGAAATAGATAAACATACATATTGAATAAATACATATTTTTTATTAGAATAAACATATAAACATCCATGACTTGACGACTAATATCTGTGTTCATCACACAAATATCCGCCGCCGCCGGGATTCGAACCCAGGACCTCTGGCATAGAAGGCAATGTACGTTACCGCTACAGCAGCAGTAGTAGAAGTAGCATTTCGGGTTCTTAGATAAGTGTACAATTTTGTTTAAAAACATTAATCCAAAATTCCATACATGCGCGAGTATGATATATTTGAGATATATTTTTCAGAAACACGATTAGCATTATTATCATTATTTTAAAACAATTTTAAGCTCTTGCTTGATTTTCAATGACATTAAACAATATCCAATAGCATTTTTTATATACAAATAGAAGATTTCTCTATAAAATATTAATTCATTAATTTTGGAACATAGGCTATCACAAAAACTACAAAAACTTACAATTTTTTTTACACGGGCAACATTTTTCGAGACACGGACAAAAACTATCTACGTTAATCATTACAATTTGATTTTGTTACAGTATTTACAATAACTTTATCAGTCGTTCTTTTTTAACGTACTTATTAATTAACTATACTCAATATTAGACATGTAATAAGTATTAGTTTGATATTGAACATGTGTGGAACAGGGCCAATTAATGTTAACTATACTTGAAGGCGACAGTATAATATTGCTTTTAAAAATAGATTTTGTATAAAGCAAACTACAAATTCAATTCTCTAGTAAGGCACAATTAAAGATAACGACGAATATATCATTGTTTGTATGGTAAATAAATAAATCATGCCTGCTGAATAATAAATGTCACCTTAGTGGAAGAAATGGATAGCCACGGACTCAGCAATGACAGTAAACGTGCTCCTACGCAATAGTTATATAATGTTACAGAATGTTGTATGACATTTGTTGTCTAACTTTTTGTAGCAAAAAAATTACAACTTGATATAACAAATCTGAATATTATCCGGGATGGGCGGGAGACTTTATAACTCATAAGATTTAGAACATCTGCAAAGTTTACAAAAAGTTACAAACTGTTACAAAATGTTACACAATGTTATATAACTATTTTTGAAGCTCCTTGAGACAAAATCAGATTGTAAAATCTATTTAATTTTTATTGCCTTTAAATATCCGCGGCAGTTTTGGAGGCCACTACGATTAAACTCAAAAAGTTTAAAAGTATCTCTGTACCCAAAAGTCTACAAATGATGCAAATCTAATATAAAATAACATCAAGTTTAAGTATGCGTTGTCTATTTTCCAAGACTCTTAATTTTGTACTAGGACTGTTTAGTAGTTTTATTTTGTTTTTTACTTTTAATAATTTTATATAAGACATGGCATTGAGGCGTTATTATGATACTAAATTATGAATAAAACTCTATTAAGAATACTGTGTCGTATTAGGTACACTAGTTCTTTCAACCGCTGAAATATTGTTAAAAATGTTAAGATAATAGACAATATATGAGTTCACTGGATATGATGGCTTTCACTTTCGTAAATTTATAATATTAAAATTAAAATCAAAGAAGTAAATGACGCAATTAAATTTTAAAAGTAATTAAACATCCAATAAAAATAGTATGATTATGATAAGGTTAAACCTTTTTTATTTATTGTAACCTATTTTTTTTACAAACCTTACAAAAAAAATCGATTTGTGTGGAATTTGTTTAAGACCCTCTAAAATAATCTTAAAAATAGGAATTACTATTTTCGGAAATAGATCTGCAGTAAAACAATAATTTGTAATGAAGTTATTAAAAATTAATAAGTATCTTAAACCATGTTTAAGAATAACAATTTTTAAGTAGGTAGTTTTTTTGTAGTGATAACATCTTATTTTGTTTCAAACATATCCAGCACGGAATACATAATTATATATATCTATATAACAAAAATATCAATTTCCACATTTTAGTAAACAAACATCAACATTATAACAACATAATTAAATATTGAATGACTCTTATAGATCCTTACATACATAACTAAAATGGAAATCCTGGAGACAATTTACAAGTTTTTATCCCGAAAACTTATATTTGACAAAATAGGAATATACTTTTATAATATTACTACTTATAGTTGCCTCATTTATTTGAATAAATGAATATATAATTGTTGAGACAAAAATGACTAATTACATGTTAGGAGTAAACCTAGAGTTTTGCTGTCCGCAAAGCTACGGGTTGGCCCTGGAAAGACAGAAAATGTAAAGTTAATAAGTGTGCCCACCCGTCTGCTTTACTATTCACGCTATAAAATTATAAGACTGTGATATAACTGTAGATAAATGAAATAACACGGTGAACCGGAGCAAACTGCAATACATAGGCCATATTATGAGGCAGCTGAAGTATGAACTTTTGCAGCTCATAATACAAGGACGCCGACGACCAGACGCAAAACCACGGCATTGACAATCAAAGCATTTTATTCAATTTCAAGAGTTTGGCCATAGCATCATTTTAACGTTTGGTGGCGCCACTTGTTATTGGCAATAACAACTTAATACGAGTGAATTGACTGAGTGATAGACAATCATTCGCCATTTGATCACAAAACGCTGCCGGCTTGTAAAAATCCTATGCATATCTGTTGTGAAATGCACATATCTGCTGTGTTTATATAATTGTCTGCAAACTCAGAAGTAGCGTCAAGTGAACTTAAGTTTATCATTTATGTAACTGAAATGTTGTGATGCTTGATAGACTTCATGATTCACAAATTTCGTCGAATAACTTTATAACTATCAAACATGCTAACAAGTGTTGGTTTTTGATTATTTTAGTAAGTGGTTCTTTAGTTCGTTGCCATTGTACTGTAAAATTAGCACCCTTTCTTTCACATATGAAAATCAATATTCATCAACATTAATAATAAAAACCACTATAGTGCACAGTCCACCCAAAAAACCTCAAGCACATAAGCGCCGCCATGCGGAAAAAAGCTTGCATTCCAAACTCAATATAATATTGATGTGTCCTATCTGTACTTGTACATAATACTTTCTTATCTGTGCGCAAAACATCAGACGCCTATTTAATAAACGCGATAACGACAGGTGACAGGCGACAGGTGACAATCCGACAATATATTGTCTAATAGAAATTATCACTGACAAATATGATACAGTGGAAAATCTACAAGCGTGACGATTTGACATATTTCTGTTAAATAAATAAATTCTCTTGACAGGTGACAAGTTGTTTGGAAAAACTTTCAAATTTCAAATTTGTTTTATTAAACACTAAATTGTCATGGCAAGTAAACATAATTGTCAAATTGCCAGGGATTTTCAACAGGCCTTTCATCAGATGTCAACTCTATTCGGCAGTTAAATTAGTAGTTTTAAAAAAATGGTATTAACGTCGTCAACGGATAACAAAAGTAGTGAAGATGAATATTTAGTGCAAACTGTACGACGACGACGACGTCGCATATTTAAACCAAAAATTAATGCTAATATATTTTTTTTTATAAAAAACTGTAATATTCATAGAATGGTTTCGAGCATCTAAAACTATCATATAATATTAAATGCATAAAATTGGCCAAAGTTTCTTAAATAAAACCTCTGTTTTTGTAGATAAGGCCTTCAATTGTTAATTTGGCGTCCATTTCAAAAAGCATATAATACAATTTCATGTCGAAAACAAAAGTTAAATTGTTATCATATTACCCTCACGTTATCTCATATGCATGCCCCAATATTTTGCTGTGACTAATATGTCGGAGTTAGTGACAAACTTCTCAACAGTCATGACAAATAATTCTAAGAACAATTTCTTAGAGACTCGACCGGTCAACCTGACAACTGTCGCTTTTATTAAACAGTTTTGCAGCGTGACAATTTTGTCAGTATTTGCCTGTCACATTCAGACTTAATTGTCCTCTTTATTAAACACCTCTTGTCGCGATAATTCGACTTATTTGTCAAAAAGTGACAAATTGGTCAGATTGTCGCGTTTATTAAATAGGCCCCAGGGATTAAAAACCTCCGTGAATGGTTCGAAATGAGCACTCGATCGTTGTTTAAAGCGGCCGTCGATAAAGATAGAATCACCATGATGATCGCTGACCTCCGGTAGGAGATGGCACCGAAAGGAGAAGAAATGAAATAAATTTAATAAAAAATAAAAAGATATTTCAAAAAGTTGTGACATTGAAAATATGTTTAACTGTAACCGATATGAAATCGCGGACCTAAATAATATCTGTGGCGTCCTCAGACGTGACCCACAGAGAATTAATATATTATCTTTTAATCAAACGTGCTCGATAAACGCAATATCAAAATATGATTAAATATTTTTAAGTTATTGTTATATGTATATTTTACTATTAACTAAACTATTTATTTTTGTTAATAAATTGTCACTCAACATACAATGGTGTCTTTGTTTATAACCCTTTGCCTGGTCGTAATATTATCTAAAACCAAACCAACTTTTTTTCCCACACAAAGTCAAACAATTTTTTTTGTTTTTTTTTTTTAACGACCTTCACGCTTGTATGTATTGGTTACTCTTCTTATATCGTGCCGTATGCCTTATGTGATATTATTCGAGGTGGTGACACGCCCACCCACGACTAAGACAAAGTAAAATTAAATTCGCTCATTGGCTTGCGGTATAGTAAAGCGCGTGCGGCGTTCGTCAATTCATCATGATCATCACAACTCCGTGTAATGAGCCCACTGCAGGGCTATGAGTCTCTCCTCTGGGTGACGAGGAGGTTTGTTGGTGGATGTCAGATATTTCAGGGTGCCGAAATGGCTTCTGACAAACCCTAACGACTACTGTATATAAGTATACAGCACCCGGGACCGACTGCTTAACGTGCCCTTCGAAGCACGGAAGTCGTCGTGAGAAATGAATGGTCGGCGGTCACCCATCCTAATACCGGCCGCGCCGAGCGCGCTTAACCTGCGATATCGTTTGATATGCACACCACGGCGCCACGACGACTTTTACGGCACGACGACTTTTCGTCAATTACTAATAACGAGTGAATACAGAAATAATTAATGGAGGTTCACATGTATGAAAATTTAGGGTCAAACCTATTAAAGTTTGACTTGGAATTACTTGCGATTGGGAATGCTTCAAGATGGATTCTAAATCAATCAAAGCGTGTGCTTGCATCAATATTGTTCCACCTTTTCCAGAGTTGTAGCAGATCAAACCGAACAAGAAAGGGATGGATTGTTTATCTGCCTCTAACTGTCATCGCCCGTTACCTGCATCTGCCAGTCCAAATCATGGTGACACTTGGTGTAACAGCATCGAAATATCACTACAAAATAGGGACTGCATATCGGTATAATTATTTTAAATAGTACTAGTAAAATTTCTGTACCCTTATTAGTGTACTGCTTCATCAAACACAATACCTGTACAAGTTATTAAAATCTAACTTAATCAGTACCCAAATAATGTATATCGGATTAATTATTGTACATGTTTTTAGTACAGAAATATTTTTGACCTATTTAATTTCTGTACTGAAATGTATAGGTCAGCATATATCCCTAAGTATCATAGGCTTTAAATAAACTATCGATCATTGTACAATTATTTAAAAATAAATTGTTTATAATAATTTAAATACCGGAAGATTTCAGTTAGCTGAAAAAAACGGTTATGCTGCAATAATAAAAAAGGTGCACGAATTATTTCACTATGAATTCCTGTACTATTATTTTGAAATACACCTAATTTAACGGTATGACGTCATCATACAGAAAAAAGATGTACAGAAATTCATACCGGTATGCAGTCCTTGCTACAAAAATGTTCATTATAATCTCAACGTAAGCCTGCTGTCCTCTCACCTAGATTCCCTACATGGCGCCGCGCTCGTACTCCGCCCAGTCCCTTCGCTACGGAACACGGAAGGGCACCACCAGTTCTTCGTGGTGTTCTACTCGGAGTTCAGAGATGGCCGCGGCCGCCCGCTTCACTAGGTTTGTTACCTGAAAGAAAATATATTGCGATCATTTAATTATTAAACTTTACTTTTAAAAAATACTAATTTTTTTATATTAAAAGGTAAAACTCCGAATCTTACTATACATATGTGGTGACCGATCATAAAATATTTCTCATGCAGTGGCGTTAGTACATGCTAGCTCTTGCTTATTAGCCAGGCATTCGCCCGACGACGCGCGAGTTAACGCTAGTAGCATCATAATATTTTAAGTGTCTATTTTTTTATTACAAATTGTAACAAAAGTTATAAAGTGTTATTTATGTTATAACAACTAATTACAAAATCTTATAACAAATTCCGAACAACGTCCGAGCGACACTGGGATGTTAACGGAAGGGTGGGTGGGACATAATAAATTCTTATATTGTAGCAAAACACTACAAAGTGTTATAAAATATTATTGTAGTTTTCATAACTGCACCTTTGACAAGCCAGTTCGGAAAGTTTAATGTAAAAGTTCCCGAACTTCATATTCAACAGAACTCCTGCCCAGTAGATTAGCAAGTGTTATAAAATATTATCGTTCATCAATAACAGTTCATAAATGTTGCTTTTTGCTTCAAAGTAAAACTTACTAGTTCCCGATCTTCATGCTTAACAGGACTCCTGCCCAGTAGGTTGGCTCGTTCAGCGTGAGACACGTCAGCCAGGAGCCGCGGGGGCGGCGGCGGCGGCGGCGCCATGGCCGCCCCGGCCGTGTATGCGCGCATTCTTTCGCTGTATGCACTGGGCTCTAAGGCGTAGGGACCGAGCGCTCCAACGTCTATTACGTTTCTGAAAAGTTTTACCAATGTCCTGAACATACATATCTTACTAATATTATAAATGTGAAAGTTTGGATGTACGGATGTTAGTTCCTCAATCACTGGAGATTGGCTGAACGGATTTGGATGAAATTTGGCATAGTGATAGTGTACAGTCTGGAATAGGACATAGGTTAATTTTAATCCCGAAATTCCTGGAGTCTGAGGCAGACAGTGTTACCCCATCGCCAAAGTGGTCATCCAAATTTACTTTCATCATTGGACAGAAGGATCCATAAGACTGGTCAATCAAATTAGTTATGTGTATATTGGGTATAAACAATTGTGGAAGTTGTGAAAAAAATAATGCCAACTTTGAAACTGTTGCTTGGTGACGCATAGAAATATGATACTCTATCAAAAGAGTGGATGAGTCTACACTCAAAAAATATAATATATAATAAGTATATTTGGTATGGCGGCAGGTACATGTTGCAGTGAGGAAGGACTCCTTTAAAAAAACTTGTTAAAGGAGGTGCCATTAGCATGGGCACTTCACTTCTAAACACAGTGTAGTGTTACCTAAAGTAATAGCCTAAGTAACCTACTATTTATAAATGTAAAGTAACCTATATAAGAAATGCAACAATATAAGACTTAAGATGTAAGACAACTATTAACAAAATCGATGGAATATAAAACAGTAAGTACAAAAGTAATTATATTACAACAGCTTCTATTTGCTGAGCTCAAATTACTCACTGTTCCCTGGATTTATTTGTTTGAAATGTTATTATTTGTCAAGAAACATGGAATATTTTAAGAGAATTAGGGGATTATATGAATCTAAGAACTAGAAATAAAGACAGTCTTCGCAAGAAACTGTACATGCCACCAAGAAAATTAAGAGTTTTTAGTAAGAATGTATACTTTATGGCAATTGACATTTTCAATCATCTCCCTGTACAGTATAAAAACTAACAGTTCATAGAATACAGGCTGAAAATACTGGACTAAATTAAAACTAAAGGGCACTAATACAATTGATGAATATTTCATGGACTTGAAATTATAATGTTTGTATGGATGTTTATATCCTATTGGATTGATAATGTATTTTTAGCTTTAAATAAATGTTTAATATTTTGTATACTACTTTGTAAAATATTTTGACATGTATGTTTCATTCTGTGGAGTAATTATATATTTATCATTTGACATTTGATATTTTTATGACATATCCCTGTAAGAAAATGAATGTTATAATTTGTAATTAATATTTGCATGCTGACTATCAGCAAAAATTGTTGATCCGCACAATACTTATATTTAAACAATTTTTGTACACACTTTCATGCAAAATAAATATGATTTGATTTGGATCATTTTTACACTTCTTAAGTGACTTCACTTAAACACAAATTACTAAAATATTAATTTTATTTGTTACTTAATTCACATTCCATAAAACAATAGATATATTTGTGTCAATAATTAAATAAATGCATGAAACTTAAAAAAATAAGTTATCTAATTTATAAACATAAATTATAAATATACTTTAAACAATTCTATACAACCAACACTCAAGGTTGTGGGTGTTTTACAAAGGTTTTTCATTTCATTGGATAATAAACATATTCTAACAACATTATCACATGACGAAACATGAGTCACAGTAAATGAGTATGTAGTCAATAACAATATACTTAATGTCCATGCTAAATTCATTGAATTTTATTATACCTATGTATGTCATTCATACTACTGCCTTGTATAATTATGTAAAGTCAAAAAAAAAACAAATAGTCTTAATAACAATGGCACATTTAGAAAGAAGAAAGAACAAAACAAACCATTTATTATAATGGTCCTAGGTCCAATACTATGAGGGAGTTAAATAAGATAATAATGTACTTACGTAGCCGTTTCATGGAGTATTCGGTTAAGAGCACTCTGTTCATCAGGTTTTCTCGGTGGAGTTGAAGCTGCTGAAGCTGGTAGAGGAGTTTCCTGATGCTGCTCTGGAACTTCTAGCAAATGAGTTCTTTCATTTACAGTGTTTTCCTACAAAAGAAATATTGAAATGTTTCAAATATATCACAGAAATTTAAAAAATATAAACCATATCTAAGAATCAGTCTTCGCAATCAATACATGGAAGACAAAGATAAACATAAAAACATAACTTATTAAAGAATTTACATAAGACTAAATAGTTTATCAAGCTAAAATTGATAAATATGGGTAACAAAAACAAAAAAAAGATAAACCATTTACCTACTAAATACAAACCTGCATAGTAATTGTAGCACATTGCTTTGTTTTAATCAGAGTTCATTGGTTTAGTTTTGATACACTAGCACATGAGGAATCACTTGAATCAACAGTGTCAATAAAAACGTGTTACTTCGTTTTAATGCTGAAAATGATAATTTACAATACCTGAGAATCAGTTTCCTTTTGACAAAAGCTATAGCAACAACCCATGACTGCTGTCTTCAGTGAGCCAAAACATGAATGTAACACGCTTTCCTCCGCGGCCGACTGCATTAATGTAATTTGTATTGTAACTTGTGACGCGATAAAAATAGAAAAATTCTAAAGTATCGTAAAAGGCGATACTCGAATGGATGAATGACAAAATTATTTAAATGACGTTGACGTTGACTCATAAAAACGAATCTTTTGTCAAAATTTGACTGGTTCTAACACTGACATAAGCACAATTCATAGAGGACTTTGGTATTCTCCCAATATTCACCAAAAACGAATCCTAAGTTATGAAATTTAAAAAAAACATAGGTATTTAATTTATAAACTAAATAATAAATAAGGGTTTCTTTTAGGATGGATTATACTAAAAACATAAACATTCTTGATCATTCAAATCATTTTAAAAACATGCCTGGCAAATTTTCTTTCATTTAAGCTATAATTTACGACAGTACCTATCATATCAGTTGAAATATGCAAAACTCCACTGTCTATTTAAGTTAGCCAAACTATAAAACAGTTCGGCACCGCAGCAATGTTTATGTTATATTTTTTTTAAGTGATCAGGCGGCAATGGCCGCGAGCGATGGTATGTACGTACGTACGACGTCAATTCGATTTCAGTATGAAGAACCTGTGTCGTTTTTTTTACACAACCGTATATACTTATAAGCAAATCTTTACTTCTGCAAGTACCCACGCACGTACATGCACCATTAGTGTGGTGCAGCTTGGGAATCACCTTACGGTCTTAGAGTCTGACCAATGAAAACTGTCCACGAAAAAAAGCGAGAATTTTAAAAAGTCAAGATCAGGCAATGCTGGTTTGACCCTGCCCAATGAAGTTGATACTATTTATTTATCGACTTCGATAAAGGAGGACGTTATTTATGCGATGTATGTGCAATAGTAGGTATTAACTTCGTTTAAGCAGCGTGAAGCCAGGTGGCACATTTTGATTTTCAAAATTACCTCCTTTTTCTTGGACAGCTTTCAATGGTCAGACTCTACAAGCACTATTCTCGTTTAAAGTTCAATTAAAACTTCATACTTAAAATGCATCTCCTGAACAAAGAGTCAAAGTTAGTAACTTATTATTTTATGGAACCACCTCTAGTGTGGAATGACTTGTACGATTACATTGTGACGTCAGGAATATTTTGAGGATAGCTGGGCTACACTGCTTACATACAGCCATTGAGTAACTATGTACTTAATAATAACTCAATGCATCTTTCTAATGTGGTTAGGCTTAGTTCTTCTTATTATTATTACACTAAGCTTTCATTTAACGTCTTCGTTCAGAAAAATATGTTTTGATTGAATGAAACCAAATGTCAAAATCTATGTCATTGTCATTCTCAAGTCCAATCTTTCAACAAATGTCGATTGTTCACCCACCAGCACAACACACACAAACCAACCAAACCAAACTTGTTTTCATGATTACTCAGTGCCTGTACAAGTTTATTATTTTAGTAACAAAGCACCTTTATATGACAATTACATTAAATTGATTTCTATTTGATAATGTTGAGGTATAGGGGAAAAACAAAAGTTCTCGAAAAAGTTAAAGAATTCGATGCTTTTCCTAAGGTACCACATGAATACGTGGACAGCACACCGGTAGGCGGTACGTTTTCTGTTATCACCTTTTTCATTGTGGTTTGCTTAATATATAGTGAGGTATCCTATTATTTAGACAGCAATTTAGTATTTAAATTTATGCCAGATACAGATATGGACGAGCGATTACCAATAAATATCGATATAACTGTTGCCATGCCCTGTTCCAATCTCGGTGCAGATATATTGGACTCAACATCGCAAAGTGTTTTCGGATTTGGAGAGTTACAAGAAGAAGACACTTGGTTTGAGTTCACTCAAGAACAGCAAGATGCATTTGAAGCTGTCAAACATTTAAATTCATATTTACGTGAGGAATATCATTCTATATGGCAATTAATGTGGAAAAAAGGTCATGGTTCAGTACGAGCTACTATACCTCCAAGAAAAAACAAACCCAATAGAAGGCCAGACGCTTGCAGACTTCATGGTGTTTTAATTTTGAATAAAGTTGCTGGAAACTTTCACATTACAGCTGGAAAGAGCTTGCATTTGCCAAGAGGGCATATCCATTTGAACATGCTGTTTGATGATACTCCACAAAACTTTAGTCACAGGATACACAGATTAAGTTTTGGAAATCCAGCAAATGGAATAATTCATCCTTTAGAAGGAGATGAGAAGATTACAACTGATGAAAACATGCTTTATCAATATTTTGTAGATGTAGTACCAACTGATGTGGACACTGCATTTGAATCCATAAAAACATTTCAATACTCTGTGACTGAATTAGAAAGACCCATCAGCCATTCAAAAGGCTCCCATGGGGTGCCCGGAATATTCTTAAAATATGATATGGCAGCTTTGAAGGTTAAAGTTTATCAGGAGAGAGAAAATCTTTTGCAGTTTATGCTCAGACTGTTTGCTATTATTGGAGGCATTTATATGATTGTAGGGTTTATTAATAGTGTTGTGTTGTCATTGAGGACATCAATTATTGTGAAAGAAAGTTCCTATAAATCAAAAAAACAGGATCTTGAAACTAAAGTCCATACAGTGAATCAAAATCCATTGTTACAGACACCCGAGTTAAGTGTTCCATTAGATCTAATTAGATAATGAAGAATTTTAAGTTATAATTTTCCATTTTTGTAAATATATTTAATGAGATTATTTTTTAATCATTGACTAATATAAATGGATAAATTAAAGCAAAAATTATGTATATTATTTTACATTTTCACAATTATTTCTTAATTTAAAATAAAGTTGCTTCTTGCTGCTGTTGGTATAAAATCTTTGTTATTCAAATTGTATATGTATACAGTACAAAGTAACAAGTATAATTTTACGACATTGATTAATACTTTTTATGGATTTTCTTATCATAAGAAACAGAAATTGTTAATTGCTTTACTGAATGTGGAGTACACATTTCTATATTCATACATGTTACAACATAAAATTATATATTTTTTATACAAATATTTGTCATGTATTGCATAAAATCAATATATTGCATCAATTGAATATTTAGAAAAACTTCTTTAAGATACTTACCGATGTAAAATAAACATCTGAATTCTTTCAAACTCCAATTATATTTCTTAAGTAAGCTTAATGACGACCACTTTGGCGATGGGGTAAACCTGTCTGCCTCAGACGCCAGTGGTTGTGGGTTCGATTCCCGCCCAGAACAAGAAAAAAAAATGTACCAGGTCTGGGTGTTTATCTATATTTGTTTTTACATTCTTAAGGTCCCCCCAGTTTACTATATGGTATCTCATAACACAAGCTTCTTACTTTGACGCCATGTAGTGGGTGTGATTGTCTGGGCATTTTATTTATTATTTAATCAGCCAGTGAAGCTGAACTAATGTTACTGAGTCTCCTTGGGAAAGTTAGGTTTTGAAACTGGAACTGCCAAACTAAGTACCAAACCTAGGACCTCTGCATACTGCTGACATTTGTCGTGAGGTACAGCCTGCAACAGAATTATGTATACCACCCAGTCTATGTATATGCTCATATTGTATGTGTGCGGGAGACTGGGTGGTATACATAATTCGGTTGCAAACTGTACAGCACCTGACAGAATATGGAAAATAGAACCTTCTGAAATGTTGATCTTAAATAAGTCGTACTGGAATGAATTTTATAAATGACTGCTTTATACTTGTTTTTAAAATTATTTTTAATGCCGCTAGCAAATTTTAGTGTAATTACTACCTAGTTTCCATAAATATTTGTGGCACAATGAGACACATAAGCAATATTAAAATATTTTTATATGAATAATAACTTAAGTTATAAATCCACTAATGAAATACACTTTGTTATTTATAACTAAATAATACTATTTATTCCATAATAATTTTAGTGACAATTGTACCATTTTATATTTTGATTACTGACACCCAAAATATAAAATTATGGAAACTACTATGTGTGTTTTACTAATGCGAACCATTTCAGTAAAGTTTTATTATGCAATGCTTTTAAGATACTTATTATAGAATACTTAACTATTTTTTTGACAACCACTATGGCGTTGGGTTAAACCTATCTGCCTCAGACGCCAGTGGTTGCGGGTTCGATCCCCGCCTGGAACTAGAAAAAAAAATGTTCCGGGTCTGAGTGTTTATGTATATGTGTATTTATATTTTAGGTTCCCCCCCTAGTTCGCTATATGGTATCCCATAACACAAGCTATGCTTACTTTGGTGTGATTCTCTGGGGATTTTATTATTATTATTTATTTTTCATACAATTCCTGTGATCAAAATAAGTACCAACCATCTGCAATCACGGCAAGAGTATGGCATTTGTGTGAAAAAAAGCCATAGAGCCTTGTATTTTGCTATATGTCAAAACCCTCACCAAGCATAAAATAGTTATAATTCAGATTATTAAATCTCATCACAACAATATTACAAATATTGAAGTTTGTGCGAAGGTTAACATATTAACTACTATTTCTTGCACAATCCAGTAAAGCTTTGAACTTTTGAAGTTGTTTATATAGTTACTGTTCCAATAGCTTTTTAATTCTATTTTTTAGAAACTTTGTTGAACATGACAGTTCCATCGAACCATAGTGACTAATTTACAAACTTAACATAATTATCTATACTTATAATAAATCTGTAGAGAGGTCAATTCTGTACATGAAATATATTTTTAAAATAACTATCAGGGGGTGATTAGTGATCGATACTGATGCCAAAAATGCAATCAGTAAAATTTTTGTCTGTCTGTCTGTCTGTATGTTCCTTATAGAAACAAAAACTACTCGACGGATTTTAACGAAACTCGGTAAAATTATTCTTCATACTCCTGGGCAGGTTATAGTATACTTATTATCACGCTACAATTAATAGGAGCAGAGCAGTGAAGGGAAATGTTGGAAAAACGGGAGAAGTTACTTCATTTTTTAAGCTTCCGTCGCGTGTGTAGCCTTAATGATTAAAGCTGCATAGAAATCATGTATAACAGAAACATTCTTCATAAAATTATATAAAAAATATCCCACAACAGTATACGTCTATATTTTATGGTTGACTCACAATAACACGTGTAAATTTTCTTTCTGATTATATTTGTTTACTCTTACGTTTATAATACTGTCACTCATCCCTAATTAAAAAAAAATAACATTATTACCTATTCAATAAAAAAAAGAATCATAGAAATCGGTATAGAAACAGCAAACTTATACATGAAACTAGCCACCCGCCCCGGCTTCGCACGGGTGCAATGCTGATACACGCTCTTGCCGCACCGGGCGGCCCGCCGCCGGTACCGCCGCAAACGCTACGTCCCGCAATTTTAAATCTGTAATATCTTCCAAAATATTTACTTAAATCATACGGTGTAAGAGGCCATATAGATCTATATTTAATGAACAATGTATTCAAGGTATTTAATTGGTTAAGGATTAATGCTGTATTGGTTAAAATCGCTTCAAAAATTAGCCATTATTTGTCGTAAAAAGTAAATGACAAAAAAAGTTATTGTGGGTTATCCATAAGAGATAGACATATACCATCACGGACTTTTCTGTAGACCTTTTCAATGTGTACAATACTTAGTAAATTATTTTGATAAAACTCGGAGGGTTCAGCCTGCGTTTGCAATGTAAGCGGAAAAAATGTAATTATTTACGACATCACATTAGAAACCTCAAAAATAACAGTACTTCTCCACTATTTAATGGATGTTATTATACATATAAACCTTCCTCTTGAGTCACTCTATCTATTAAAAAAAACCGCATCAAAATCCGTTGCGTAGTTTCATAGATTTAAGCATACAAAGGGACATAGGGACAGAGAAAGCGACTTTGTTTTATACTATGTAGTGATACGCTAATAACCCATCGCGCGTGAATACTGAATGATATTATAAGGATTATTTTTGCGTAACGGTTGCCGCGCTCGACGCGGCTCGACGCGGCTCGCGTGGTAGGTAAAAGGCGGGAGGCGAGCGCTTTGGCAGGAAAAATAAAAAAAAAGCGCAAGCTTCATAATTCATTCAATATTTGGCTGTTGATGCGTTCAGAGCGTTCGACTTTATTGACAGACCATAATTGATATTATAAACCGTGCTTATTAGCGCGACTTTTAGTCTTTAAATAGTTTATTTGAATTTCTTTTGTTGTTATTTTATAAAATAGGTATTAGTTGTTTTGGTAGTGTTTAAATATTCGGTCAAATTCCAAATTTTGGCTAATTTATGTTCAGTTTTTTTTTGTATTTTTTAGGTAAAAGCGTAGGTACTTTTATTAATTATTGTACTTATAGGTCATATTTTTCAGTGAAGTAGGTATAGGTAGATAGCATTGCACAGGCGTTTCAGCTTTATTTTCATTTCTTTTACTGTTGTAAGTTGTACATATTTCTGGGTATAATTCTATTTGGATATTTTAGTTTAAACAGGCACTTAGATTTCCAATTTAAAATAACGCAATTCCCAGTATCGGTGTGTTTTGCAATGACCATTAATTAGGCTCAAGGGCAGGCTTTTCGTGTTGCTGGAGTAGATCTCGGTGTCAGTTGTTTCTCGCATGGTCAGTTATACGTCAGTTTCTAGCAGTTCTAGAAATCTTCATGTTCACGTGCCGGACGGGTCAACTTTCAATATAGTTTACTCGGAAGCTTTGCGCTGAAGTATTTTCGTTCCATAGATACTTAAGCCTCATGTGAAAGTGATCTAAACAATTAATTGGCAAATATTATAAAATGCCAATCGTTATCCTTACTAATATTATAAATATGAAAGCGTGGATATTTGTTCAGCTTTCACGCAAAAACTACTCGACGAATCATGAGAGGTACTAGAAGTAACATACGATACTTTTTATCCCGAAATTATCGCGAGCGGAGCCGCGGGAACAGCTAGTTCTATAATATTATTGTTGATACATAAGTTAGTTGTGTTCCAATAGTTGAATTATTCTTAATTTAACATATACAAATATTCTTGCATTCATAATCTTCATGGTACCTAATACAAAAAAAAGCATTTATTAAAGTTTAAACAAAACCAACATTAGATTGTTGGTGAAGTCTGTAAAAATAGTTTTCAATCAATAACCTGAATGCCTCATGTTTGAACTATATAGTGGTCAGAATTTTATTAGCATCACGATTACCTATGATTATAAATATATTGATTGCCTTGCAATATAATTTTTTCAAAAGGTCCCACCTAACATATTCTCTATTAAATATTGTACTAAATAACGTAATGAGCAATCTGTGATCTCAGAGCTAGCTATAGAACCACAATTCATTTGTGGCACATTAACTGAATACTATATATGTATATGCCATACTCAAAGTAGGTACCTATTAATTTTCATCACAATGCATACCTCCTTCAAAATCCTGTCTTGAGACGTCTGCTTATATTTTAATTAAACTTTGCCAGTTTATTTAAAATTCAGAATTCTTTGAAGTACTATTGTACGTTGTACTTAATTTCTTATCCTTATCTTGCTTGGCTTCGTCCTAATGCATAATTAAACGGTAAGAAATAAATGTGTCGGTGTGTGTTAGTATATACCTAACACTGTACTTTTTTCCAGTAATTGAGCATTATTTAATCCAAAAAACTTAAAAATATTAATTAGGTATATGGTCAATCCCACTAAAAACATAACTGTAAAAAAGGAGAGCCAAGTTCAATACAAAAATTTTGCTTAGCTGTGGGCTTCGCCGCAAAAAGAATGGAAATCTAAATGAGTGCCAAGTTCTATGCGAAATCGAAATATGTGTTTATAGGAACAATATAACGTTATGAACAAGTATTAAAATCTATTTCTTTGCTTTATTGAATAGGTACCTACAACAGTTGCATCTTATTTGAAAATGTGATATCTTAAGGTAGGTTATATTTGACTTGGCCAGTTTTTATCAGAATTCAATAATTAGAATTAGTTGAATAACTTATAAAATGACTGTTTTTGCATACCTTCGTGAATATTTACATAACTGAAACATTGTGCATACAGCGAGCTGGAGATCGAACTCGAGCGAGACCTTCGGCTAAAACTTTGAACCACAAGATTCAAGAAAAATCTTTGTCACGAAGGATGAAATTAGGGCCTAATTTAGACTAGGCTCGGTGGTACAAAAGCAATCTTATACATAGTGCCTAGGTTTGTAATCTTTTAAGTGTGATTAGCCTAGTAGGTGTCGTACTTGAATACCTGATGCAAAAACTTAAAAATATTATCGTACCTACTTCAGATGAGATTCAGCTCCTAGCATTATAACAGATCTACCTAACTTTATTTATAATAGTGTAATTGGCAGTCGGTGCACAGAACCGTAGGCTAAAAATATGTAGTATATTCATAAAAACTACGTCATTAAGTAATAAAGGTATTTTCAGTAAGTACCTACCTATAAACCGGAAAATAAACATGTTTGATTTCCTAAAGCACTTGCATGAGAACGCTTTCCATTAAAATACCTAAATGCATTCCTACGATTCAGGGAATCAAACCCGGAAACCTCAGAGTACCTAAGTATCAACTTCTAAGTAAGTAATAGCAGAGTTAGTGGGTCCTACTTATCCACATAAAACAGACGCGTCTAAAGACCGTTTACATGGAAAGACCTGTTGATAGCGTTTAGTATAACGGGCAAAGTATGTAATAAAAATGATGACTAATTAAGTGATAAACGTCATGAAAATAGTTTTGAACCAACTTATCAACATGCAGCTGTTTAAATTCCCCTTAAAATTTTGCATTCAAGAGGCGAAGAGGGGTCGGCTTCGGCTAAACGGTCCAGGTTTTCCATCTTTTTTCAACTAACTTGCTTTGTGTATTTTTGTCTCCCGCGCACGCTCCGCTTCTCGTCACTGTTTCATTTTGTTTTGTTCGTCGACTTTGCTTACAGAACGCAGCCGGTTGCCATTCGCGCGGCGGTGTTTTCTTGGACGGACGTGTCGTCGCACTTCCCAACGATTCCATTTTCGAAAAGTTTATCAACTTTTAGAAACGGCCCTTGTTGTTAAAAACTTTGCCAAAGCGGATCGAAAACGCAACTGTGTCGTGATTTCAGTGAAAACGTATTTCTCGAGTGATAGTGTAGTGCTTTTGTAAGATTTTTTGTGATCGCAATTTACCGTTTCAATTGAACGTTACTGATTCGTTCGATATAAAGCAAGTAACAAACGAAGTCGCGATCATCTCTTGGAGGGCCGTATATGGTTAAGTTGATACAGAGGCTGGCTTCAGATTGGTGAAAGTAGAACTTAGTAAGTTCATAAGGACACAAGGCTCGCTTGCAGCTAGCTCGAAACGGCTGGTTTCGTTTGCACTTCGCAAGGTGAGTGGCTTCGGATTTTATTACCTACTTAGATAGTTACATTCAAAACTACAGTTATGTTTTACAAAGTTTTTTGTTGCATTATTATTTTATTTTCTGCTTTAACTTCGATAGGTACCGTTGTAATCTACAATGGCACGTATTAAATGGTAAATAACCACGTTCTTGTATAGACGAATTGCGTGTCTTTAACTTTTACATTGCCTTATCTTTTTAGTAAAGTCATGAGTGTAGGAATGTTTATTTTTTTCTGGATGTGAGTGGTAAGAGCACCTGTTTATTTCTCATGGTCTCGTGCTGTCATTCATGCATGTATGACTGTGGGTCACTGGCCGGCACCCTACCTGCCCGAACTTCCCGAAGTACCGGTTCCCTACTCGTTGTGGGCTAAAAAATATGTCGGGTTTCTAGTTTCTGTATTGACTGTTTTGACATTGAATTTGAATGTTTTGTTGGTGCCTGCTATAAAAAGTTGCTTGAAGACGTCGCTGGGGAAAGACTTAGATAATTTGGGAGTTAGTGGTACATAATTATAAATAAATAAATAAATATTTCTGACACTCACACAACATTATCTAGCCCAAATTAAGTTTCCTAAAGAACTTGTGTTATGCATAAGTACTAGATAACTGATATACCTACTTAAAAATATATAAACAAACATACATATTAAATAAATATTTTTTTTTCTATTAGAATAACCTTAAATAAACATATAAAAATATATTACTTGACGACTAATATCCGTGTTCATCACACAAATATCCGCTGCGCCGCCGGGATTCGAACCTTGGACCTCTGGCATAGAAGGCAATGTATGTTACCGCTACACCAGCCGGTCGTTAAATAAAAATATTAATATAACTGCCTAGTTAGGTACTTTTTAAAGGAAACTATGAGTTTAAGAATTGCCCCTTCCTAGTTTTGTTTAAAAGTAATTTTTGAAAAACTAGATATGTACCTAGTAGAAAATACAATTTATTTGTAAACTTATAGTAGGTAGTAGACTTGTAAACATACAAATATAACTTGTAATTTATAAAATTATATACCTAGCTACCGACTTCACTGAACAATAAAATCAAATTCAATTTATTGCGGAAAAATGTTATCATAAATGTCTCAAAAATATAAATAAAAGCACAGACTTTATGGTGAATAAGACAGTACATACCTAGATACCTACTTACGAGTACCTAACAAGTTACAGACGCCTAGGTCGGAGGCAGGTACCACCTAGTTACTTAATAAAGAACTAACCAGGCACGGAATCCAGTTGTCAAAAGTTAAAGAATTGTGTGGATAGAGGTACCTACCTAGGAAGGTATTCCGTATTTCTCACATTCACACAACATTATTTAGTTCGAATAAAGTTTTTAAAAGGACTTTTTAAAAGAAAGTTTTTAAAACCTCTTCTAGGGATACTAGATAACGATTAAATAAACTTAAGAAGTATCTACACATAGATGCCTACCTACCTTTAACTACATGTTATAAAGAGTCTGTCTGATTTTGATCTAGTTTACACCTGTCTTAGACAAGTGCTTTATTAAAAGGCTATTAAACACCACGATACCTACGAGCCGAGTTATCTCGAATTTTGTCAAGAATGTCAATGAAAAATCAATTTTAAGACTTAAACTCAAAAGTCAAAATGCATCACATCAACTTACAGCCAAACTTCAGCCGGAGCCGGGAACTTCAGCTGAATTGAATTAGGAGTAAATATAAATAAACGACTCTTTCTCCTGACCATATCTGCAGTCCTAGTACTTTTAATCGAATTCAGGCTCTGCCTGGCTAGCGACCACCCTTCATATAAAATCTGCCGCCAAATATTACCACTCCAGTGGTGATGTGTTCCGGCAGTATGGAGATCAGTATCCAGATCTTTTCTAAGCCCGAGTGCTTTGGTCTTCCACCTCAACTTCACTTACCATCAGATGAGATTGAGGTCTACACGCAGGCCTAATCTTTAATAGAAAAGAAATCCAGGTCAAACGCGGCGGGTTTAGTTTCCAGGTAAAAAAGAATAGGTTTCTAATGGATAATAATAATAATAGTAATGAAATAGATTTAAGGTATTAAGTAAATCTTTGAGTTGATGATATTTAAGAAATAACGAAGTAGACGATACAAATGAAAATTAAGACTATATAAACGTGGCCATCTTATGGTGCGTATAGATTGCTGTAATGGAACTTGTAATGTAACATTCTGCGCACTACAGGTCAAAAACGCAACGTGCGCAGAATGTTACATTACTAGCAATATGTACGCACCATTAGCCCTCATATTCACTTTACACTAGGTGGCATGTAGTCACCACCAACATCAAGTTTGACGACCACTTTGGCGATGGGGTAACTCTATCCGACTCAGACGCCAATAATGGTCGCGGCCTCGCGGATTCAATTCCCGCACGGAACAAGAAAAAAAAGTTCCAGGTTTGGGCTTTCTAACCTCTATCTATGTATTTATATTCTAGGTTCCCTCTAGTTCGCTACATGGTATCCCATATCAGAAGCTCAGCTTAGTTTGGGCCATGTAGTTGGAGTGATTGTCTGAGTGAAATAAAAATAAAAAAAATATCTACTGCAACCGGGATTTGTACCCAGGACCTTTGGCATAGAAGGATGAGATTAAATTCATTTTTTCATTTAAACTTACAGCAACTTCATTGAACTTATTACTAGGAACTTGTTATTCAAACATCCACTTACTCATCGTCGTTACGAAATAGCTATTTCGATAACTCTGATAACACACATAAGCAATTAAACTTTGAACTATTTATGCGTTTTCAAGACTGTATAAAAATAAGTCACAGATAGTTAGTTATTGTCTTCATAATACTCTGCAAATAATTCGTTGACGCAGTATAAGGATAATGTTATAGCACCCACACATTACACAAGAATAAAATATCTGTTGGAAAGTAAAGCATAGAATGTACCCGCTGCTTCTGTTCCCGGGCATACTGTAAAAGTAAGTTAAGGGACAGAGGTTTTAATTGACGTTTTTGTGGGCGATAGGCTGACTCCCTGTCACTGCAATAGTCTGTCTCCATCATTATGGTACTTTGAAAAACGTGACATCAGATGGTTTTATAGCCTCTGGTATTCGCAGCCTACCCCATAAGGGAGACAGGCGCAAAGTTATGTAAATATGAAGTGCGGCGCGAGACCGAGCGAGACGTGGAGAACGTTGGGGTAGCCCCTTTTGCAGCAGTGGGCTGATGATGATGATGAAATCTGAAGGATTTGTTTGTTCAGTCTTAGAAAGCATCCAGTAGCATATAGTTTTAGGTTTTCTTTGCATATGAAAGCCTAAATCTTGGGAAAGGTTAAAGGTAATATTTTATCGAGAAATTGATACGGGTTCAACAGTGACGCAAGGTTTTAACTCACAAGAAAGTTGCAATAGTAAGAAGTAGAAGCAAATTAAAATACTTCTTATTCTTTCGTTGAAAAGGCCAAGCTGCTTTACTTTAAGTTGGTCCTACTGATAATCTAGTTAGTTTTTTTTCCTTGTAATACAAATAAAACACATAAAGTCCAAAAGCCTCCTTTTCTAGTGGGTAAAAATTGGTACATATTTGTTTCATTTACACTATCTTGTATCTTTAACTAACAAACGTCGATTTAATATCGTTTTATTTAACTGTTAGTAGCAATGGTTTTTTTTTACATGGAACCCCATCAAACAATTCCGGGAAAGAGGTGTGATTGTCAAACAAAATCGCCAGAAAGGTTCTTGTAACATTTATGTTCAAAAAATATCGTACCTTAAATATACGAACTATATTGATCCTCTAACAAAAAAAAAAACATTTTGAAACTATCTAGGTTTTACTTTTTTGATAAGTATTGTAGGTAGTTTCGTTCGAAGACGGTTTAGCATTTATGCTAATAAAATATGTACGCAATGACATACTTTTAAATGACATGACCGCAAGAAACTAAAATAAATCTAGTTTATCCAGAATTTCGCATTTCTATGCAAAAAGGTCACGACCAAGTTATGCAATGTTAAGCAATGGAATACAGGTTTGAGAAACCTGTTAAATAATCATTATTCATTTTTAAAAACATTTGAATGTTAGACTTTCAAAACATGTTTTCTTTCTATCGATTTTCGGTTGTATCTTGTGTGGTATCACTACATAGTATAAAACAAAGTCGCTTTCTCTGTCCCTATGTCCCTTTGTATGCTTAAATCTTTGAAACTACGCAACGGATTTAGATGCGGTTTTTTTTAATAGATAGAGTGGTTTAAGAGGAAGGTTTATATGTATAATAACATCCATTTAATAGTGGAAAAGTACTGTTATTTTTGAGGTTTCTAATGTGATGTCGTAAATAATTACATTTTTTCCGCTTACATTGCAAACGAAGGCTGAACCCTACGAGTTTTATCAAAATAATGTACTAAGTATTGTACACATTGGAAAGGTCTACAGAAAAGTCCGTGATGGTATATGTCTATCTCTTATGGATAACCCACAATAACTTTTTTTGTCATTTACTTTTTACGACAAATAATGGCTAATTATCGAAGCGATTTTAACCAATACAGCATTAATCCTTAACCAATTTAATACCTTGAATACATTGTTCATTTAATATAGATCTATATGGCCCTTTACACCGTATGATTTAAGTGAATATTTTCGAAGATATTACAGATTTAAAAATTGCGGGACGTAGCGTTTGCGGCGGTACCGGCCGGCCGCCCGGTGCGGCAAGAGCGTGCCTATAAATAGCGAGTCTGAGGCCGCGGTTTTCCCTATAGCACTTTGAATTTAGCAGCGATCAGACGCTTTTATTATAAAAATAGGCTATATATTTTATACCCGAGCGAAGCCGGAGCGGGCCGCTTTGTTTTTATATTCAACGTTCACAGTTTTTCTGTAGAGTATTTAGTATCAGCATTGCACCCGTGCGAAGCCGGGGCGGGTCGCTAGTCTCTAATAACATGAAATTTGCAAAATGCATTATCGTTATAATGGTCCAGCGATATGAATGTATCAGTTCAATGAAAAATTCAAAAACAGCAGCACTGCAAACGTTAATTTTTTTTTCATTTCCGATAGCGAGGCAGAGCTGTCAGAAAAATATAGTCAACGGGAATAACGACATAACTCGTGGCCATGACATTGTCGCATATCTTTAACTGCCGATCTTATGACACACTCACATACTAACAATATCTGTTGTCTGTCACCCATCTCACCACCACCGATTATTCTCTTTGATACTCACATCTATCCACGTACAGCCTTAGAGAAACCAGTGCCACCCGAATTTCAATAGAATTTAAGAATTTCAATAATAATAAATAAATACTTAAATATTTGTTACACTCACACAACATTATCTAGCCCAAATTAAGTTTCTTAAAGAACTTGTGTTATGGATACTAGATAACTAAACATACATATTGAATAAATACATATTTTTTATTAGAATAAACTTAAATAAACATATAAACATCAATGACTTGACGGCTAATATCTGTGTTCATCACACTGATGTTCGTTGCCGCCGGGTTTCGAACCCATGACCTCTGTCATAGAGGGCAATGTATGTTACCACTACACCAGCTGGTCGTCAAATAATAAGCAATAATAAGCTCGTCTACATATATAGGTATTGTTTTGAAATTAGAATCAAACATAGCTCTTAGTTAGTACTGCAAAAGAAGCCAAAATTTAGACCAAAAAGTTGTCGAATACCTATCAACACTTAAACCTACGTCGAGGAACCGATCCTTAGGCAAGATCCTAAGCGGGGGTTTGTCCAGTAGTGGGCGTCTCTCTGCTTAATTATCACCCGCAAATGAAACCACAGCCATTCATTTGCAATAGCCGTTATATTTTCATTCAAATTTAGAAGAAAGATTTGGATCATACTTATCATGTCAACACGAACAAACTAGGTAGTATAAAAATGAGGGTGCTTTGGCAACCACCTGCATTAGTTACTTGTAAACAAGTGTTCTTGACAGACAAACTTTTTTTTTCTTTACTCTTTGTTGAACCTACGATTACCATTGCTTGTACACGTGTTTTTAAAATGAACGGTTCATGGGAAAGAAGGAAGAATATCCTTGTCTGTGGAAGGATAAACTAAAGAGTTGCTAGAAAAAAGGCTTAAGTACACAAGATAATCTCTAGATTTAATTTTCTCATTGAATATTTTAAGGACTAATATATAATTGATTATTAACCTAATTATTTGTCGAATGAGACAAAGTATTTATTTTAATGGACTTCCTTGTAAAGGCGATAACAGTTTTGTGTTCATACATTGTATTATGGTAATTAGAAATTCTCGGAACCAAAACAATAATCTCTTTCATTATGTGATTTTAAGTAAGTCTTCTAAATAGTCGTTTTTGCCTTTTTGCTTTATCTGTCCATGAACGTCAATTGAAATGTCTAAAAAAAAAAAAAATGCTTTTGAACGTTGTTTATTTGTTAAAGTGATTAATAATTTGCTTCCATGCTGGACTGGGAGCGAAAGAAAAACTTAGAATGTGCCAGCTGCTTCTCTCCCCGAGCATACTGTAAAAGTCAGTTAAGGGACAGAGGTTTAATTGGCGTTTTTGTGGGCGATAGGTTGACACCCTGTCACTACAATAGCCTCTCTCTATCTTTATAATACCTCCAAATTTGTCAAACGCGACAACAGATGGTCTTATAACCTTTGGCGTTCTGCCTACCCCATAAGGGATACAGGCGTGACGTTATGTATGTATGTATGATTAATAATACAAACTACCAGAGGCCTATTTAGTATTAATATGAATCACCTCTGACTATTACAGATACATAACCTAACATTGTACAAACCCTGCATTTTCTACCGATGACAAATAGATACATTTACCCCGCAGATTCTTGTTCTATACACAATAGAATACAGGTCTTGTAGATTTAGTAACAAGCTATAATTAGAAAACCCATAAAGGGGATAGTAAAAAATGTGAGACGTCGCGTCGCAGCGCTATATTTGAAAAACGGATGCGGGTAGATCAACGCAAGAGAACTTCTTTTTTTGAAATATGATACACATGTAAGACTGAATAGTCATCAAGAAGGATAGATTCGCAGTTGTTATTTTGAAAATGGAAACGGTCGCGATGGAGATGTTTTTTTGTAGGTGTAAAAAAAAACAAAATTCAAAGTTATGTTTCTTTTTGAACTGGTTGAAAAGTGTTCTTTACAAAATTAAAAAAAAGCGTGTGACGGGATTTAAGGTTTATATGTACGTAGGTATTAATTGCGGAAGTTTTAAATTTAAATTACGTACTTATGCCATGATATTGGCCTTTTTCTCAAATTCAGTGGAGGCAACTTGAGAAAATTTACATATTGGCTTCATTACGCTTCTCGTCGACGACGCCTGGGTCAAAGTGCCCAGCTTTTAAAAAATCTATAGCTACCTTTTTTAAGTTAAGTCTAGTTAAAACAGAGAACTAATTAAGGTGATAGTAATTTATATTCGAGGAAAAAATAAACCTAAAGTTGGAAAATAAAATAATAGGAACGATATAAATTTTGTATAAAAAACTATTTATTGAAAAGAATGACACTCGGAATTTATTAAACGTATCATGTTATATTATTCCAAAAGTTTTCATAATTTGTTTTTACTTTTCTAATCGATATAGGTAAGTATAATCCCATTTCCATGTTACTATAAAACATTTCATAATACTTAAGTTAAGAAATCTGGAGTTTTCACCATTAGGTACTTACCTACTTTGTCATAATACGGCCTACTCCTGAATAGTCGTTTACCGCCAAATATTTTTTTTAAATCGGCTTTTTTTTTAAAAAAAAAAACAAACAAAACTATTTTCTATTGTGTAATTATACTTCAAGCCCCTAATTTTTTTTCATCAATTCAAGTGGAATGAAAAATATTTACCAAACATTAAGAACTTTAAGAAAAACCGAAGATTACCTACTTAAGACTTACTTAAGTACTACAGCCTAATCGTTCCGTTCTTTAAATATTAAAAAAAAAACTCTGAATAGTTTATCAGTGTCTTAATCAAAACAAAAACAAAAAATTTAAATTAATTCACACTTAACCGAACTTATTAGAATTTGGGTATCTAACCTCAGTTCCATCAAAATAACTGCAAATTTAACTGTTTTTCATTATAAGTTAAAGAGAGCGACATCTCTACAGTTATTTGCGCAAACTAACTATGGAAAGTTTTAAAATTAAATAATTTGATCATCATGTTTATTAAAGCTATAAAAACTTAGTTGCTTTTATTAATTGTATTGACATTTAGAAAGCGATACACATAACTGTTGAAGCGTTATTACAAACTTTAATAACCCCATAAAGTTTGTTTTTTTCTTAGTGTGCTGTATCGTAAAACTACCTGCGTGCGTTATATTAAAAAAAACAGTGTAATGACGTTGTAGTTATAACTGATATAACTGATTGTAACTGATTTCGTAATTGAAGCAAAATATTGTCCAAAGACAAGATAGATATTCCAAAAAGAATGAAACTCTTGAATGAAACTTTTTGGTACGGGTCGCCAATTTGTGAAACGAATTGCCTGCGTCTGTTTTTAATGACCACCATACTTGGTCCTGGTTTCTGTTTTCCTGGTACTTTCAAGTGTGGAGTGAATAGGATTCTCGTGATGTTACTTTTTACCTGGTGAAATGGAAGAGAAAATTCTCGTTATATTTAGTTATAAGAATATTTGTAAAGTAGGTTGATTTATGTACCTATTCAATTATGGGAGTGACGTTTCATAACTCCCTAATTTTTAAATTAATTTTAAAAAACTTTTTGCCCGCTGAAATGGAAGAGAAAATTCTCATTGTTTTTTTTTTTTATAAAAAAGTTGTTCAAATTCAAATCATTTATTTCAATCAATTAATAGATCATTGGTACATATAGGTTATTATCAGGATAGGTACAATAAAAAATATTAGTAATAATAAGAACATAAGAATTATTATCAATCAAATTACAAATTGAATGTTAGTATGAGAAATGTCAATATTAAATAATTCAGAATAAAAAAAATACAATAATAATATTTTGGAATGTAAAAGATGGAAAAAAGCATTAAGAGCGCACTGTCAAAAAATATAACTTCATAACGCACTGCCCTTTTCCGCGCGCCCCTGACGCGCCCCTCACGCTAACACTCGTCATTAAACATTTAAGATTTGAATTTCGCGCCAATGGCGCCATCGCAGGTCAACAGCGTTCAAACCTAAGGAACAAGAAATCTACGGAGTCGCAACAACTGTTATTAAAAGTATTTTTATAATCGCTTAATATTGTTTAGTGAAAAAATGTTAAATGTTTGAATGTCAGTGTTTCATTAATTATAAGTACCTAACGTGTTATATTTTTGTATTTTTTTTAAAGTGATTAATTGTAATTGTTGTTCCCTTATTATAATTTGATCGACTTTAATAATTTGTTATATTTACGTCTGATATTTATGTTGAATTCAATGGCATTACTTATACATAGTTACTAACATATTAAAAAAACAGAGTTTGAACTTAATAATGTAGTAATAATGTAATGTATATATTTATATTTATTATTTATATATATTTATTTTACAAAAGAAAAAAAAAACAATCTTTTACAATTCATAAAAATCCAATCTTCGTTGTCGAACTGGTTGACTATGAAGAAATAAAACGTCATCAGTACTATTATTTACTTCAAATGGTTGAATATTGATCGTCGACAAGGTAGGTGTGGAAACATTTACTATTGATGGGTCTCGAATATTTTTTGTTGTTGGGTAGCGAGGATCCACCAATTCAGGCAACAAACACTCCATATAAAATGAGACAAGTTTGGGTTCCATTTCTTTCTTCCAAAACTGGTCGTCCTATAAGGTAGTCTCTTAGCTATATGGTATTGTCCCCATACCATATAGCTAAGAGACATTTAGTTTTCTTTGCGATATGCATTTGACCTTGGACTTGGAAATACCAATCAGAATTTTTGTTTATTTTTACCTGGAATAAGAATTGAATCAAAATATTTGAAACTCAAAAAAACTGTAAGCAAACATTTTTATGATAATTAATAAGTGTTTGCCTGTAAGTGTGTAGGTGTTAATACCAAAATTTTTATGTCTATTTAAGAAGTGTATTTAAATATTTAAGCAATATCTGGAACGCTCAGTATTTACCTAATCTAGATTAAAAAATATTGAAAAAAAAACTATTTTATTATAATAAAAAATCGAATTATAGATTCTAGGACAAGATAAGAGATTATGATGAGTCTTGTCGGATTTATAATTTGTACAAGAAAGGAGAGTTTTGACGAACATGAATTTTTTGCATGAATTCAACCTTCCGTATGCATTGTATGTAGTAACTTTTATCAGAACTCAGTCATATTTACATCTAACGCAAATATAATTGTAAATATATTATATAAAACTGTTCCTTTACTGACTGAGTTACTGAGTGACTAACAGACAACGTACAGCCTTAACTACTGGGCGTAGAGAGCTGAATTCGTAACATACATTTTTTAGGGGATGTAGAGGTGCACTAAGGAGGGAATTACCGAAATTCCCACGGGAACGGGAATTATTGGACTTTTTAGTTTGTATGAAAAATCTTATTCCTTGAGTGCACGGATATGATACTTGGCATAAGAGTTCTTCAAAAAGAGACTGGTTGTGTTATGAAAGGAATTCCCGAAATTTCCATGGGAACGGGAAATATATGATGTTTTAGTTTGTATGATAAAATGTTATTCTTTGAGTGCACGGATGTGATACTTGGTATAAAGGTTCCTCAATAAGTGTCTGTTTGTATAATGGAAGGAATTCCCAGAATTCCCACGGGAACGGAAAATAGGACGTTTGAGTTTATGCGTGTACGAAGTCGCGGGCAAACTCTCGTTTTTTATAAAACTACAGATTCCTAAAATAAACAAAGAGTGAAAAATCAGCAAAAAATATTTATATAATGATGACATAGTTTGTATATACAGGGTGTCCAAAAACGATCAGTTCTCGACTTCGATCGACTAAGATAAGAGATTATGATGAGTCTTGTCGGATTTATAATTTGTATCCCTACAAGAAAGGAGAGTTTTGACGAACATGAATTTTTTGCATGAATTCAACCTTCCGTATGCATTATACGTAGTAACTTTTATCAGAACTCAGTCATATTTACATCTAACGCAAATAATTGTATATTTTTTATCAAACTACAGATTCTTAAAGTAAACAAAGAGTGAAAAATCAGCAAAAATTATTAATATTAATGATGACATACTTTATATATACAGGGTGTCCAAAAAACGACTCGTTTGGATGACACTGGAGATAGATGGACCTTAGGACTATCTGATAACGAGAACACTATGTTTAGAAAAAGAGTGAAATTTCCTTATGTTCTTGAATTTAATTGAGTTTTTGGAAAGTAATTTCTGAAAAACTATTCTTTTTAAATGTCAAAAACGTAACTTTTAACTGATCTAAAAAATATTGTATGTTGATTATATAAGGAATAAGGAGTTTGACTTCCTGAAAAAAATTAACTTTTACGCAACCTATGAAAGGTTTCAAAGATAGCTAAAACTACAGATTAAAAAAAAATAGGTATGATCATTTTTAGGGACAAAAACAACTTCAATAACGTATGAATTTTACATACCGAATTAGTCAAAGAGAGTAGTTCTTGTAAATTTTCGCCTATGTTTGTATTACAAATATTATCTTTGCCACTGTTTTGAAATGAGATTTCGGGAAGGAAATTATCGTTATCTATTGTATCCAAATGTGCGATCTCCTAAAAAACAACTTATTATATGAGAACACAAATATTTTTCACTGACGATGATAGACTTTTACTATGCAGTGTGTGGCTTGACATATAGTAATACATTAGGAATTAATACTTGACATATCGGAACGGTATCCTTCTATCAATTTAAATTAGCATATCAGTTCTCGACTTCGATCGACTATAGATCGATTGGTCTGGTAACACCCTAAATAATAGAGATAACAAATTTTCGATTGCCATTTTTTGTAAATTTTGTTAGTAATTAAAATAATTGAAGATTTCATGGTATTCCTTTCATTCAATTAACCAAGTATGCTAGAGAGATTTCATCCTTGCAATTGAGCCTAACGATCGACGCAGTAAAAAATTTTTTTACAGATTTTAGTCGATTTGATTCTCGGGTGAGGCGAGCGAACTTTCGAAAATCTTTGAATGCGGCTTTATTTCTTTTCCGAAATAAAGGAATATTTCGTTTGAGTAAAATTTGTTATCTCTATTATTTAGAGTACCTACTTTCCCTCTAGGTGGAATAAAAAAATCCACCCTGTATAACTAAAAAAGCTATAAAATATTATTTAATGAAAGATTATTTTCGACTTAAGTTACTAAATAACACTAAATAAAATTTCTAAATAAATAATCTACAGGGTTAATTTTAACATTTTTTTTATAAAATTTTAATTAAATTAACCCTGTATAGTAATGACCAAAATTATAAATATTAAAAAAAAAACTTTTATTTACACTGCCAAATAGAGTAGGTACGTATACAATCTAAACTAAATCAAAGCTACAGAGAAAAACTAGCTAAAACTAGAAAAACGAGCCAATATAAAAAGTAAAAACTACAGAGAAAATCATTATGTCACGTACTTCTTGTTCACTCATTGGAGCTGTGGTATTATTAGGCATTATAAAACTATTTGTTGGTATGTTTACAATCTTTGTGTAAAAATTAATTTGATATAAGAATATATTTAAAAAAAAATTAATTGTATCTTTACTAACCGGTACGGTGAATTTAAAAAAAAAAACAATATTATTTAGTGATATCAGTAAAAGTATAAAATAAGTAAATAGATTAACCTTTTAACCGTAAGTAAATTAGTTAGTTCAGATGACGACTCCACTGTGCCAAAGAAGCTCTGTGCCAAAGACTTTTTATTTCTGAAAAATATTGTTGATAAGGCAATAAAAACTATTTTTTTCATATCGTAATATTGATACATAATATTTAAATACATTGAATCTCGTACTAGACTAAATCGTCACGAATTGCATAAAAAACGGCGATGTATGTCTACATCGCATTTTTATATTAGCATCCTACTCACATCGCTTTCTTTTCGTCAGAGGCATAGGTCAGGCTAATCTAGTAGAGATCGACAGTTTCATACAAATTCACATGCCGTCCATTATAAGTAGACCTCCGTCAGTCAATACCTCATCTTGCAACGTAAATTTAGTTATCATGTTTTAATATAAATAGTTTCAAAACCCACTATTGGTTTTTGAACCGATAAATGGACTAGCGCGCTATCCCTGCCGCTTAGATATAATGTTTTTATTTCCCATTATAGTCAATTATAAATTTGTACTATGTATTTTAATCCTTTATCGTACGTAAGCTTAGCACTGCCGACGACAAAGTGATACGTGTTCCCCCTTCGACGAACCGAGCGGCACTGAGCTGTCGATCCCATGAACGATCAATATAAGGTCTTTTCCAGTGGACGTAAAGGTTAGAATTGCCTGTTCTGTTTTAACACTTTTAGCTCGGAACTAGAGGACGTAAGTCTCAAAACCTGTTTTTGCTTCTTGTAACGATTGTGTACATTTTATTGAAAATATTTTTTGACAGCTTTTTAAAACGATATAATATCTTACACTCAGAAAAATTTCATGTAGTTTGCTCCGGCAGTTTAAGAGATATATCGAGAAATCTCTAAAAAACACCTCTTTTTCAAATAAAAAAAGTATCGAACAAAAATTTGAAAAGTACAATTTGCTTTAATACAACAAAAAGAAAAAGATATGAATAATCATTCCTCTAAATTTTGGAAACATCGAACTGCAATACAATAAAGCAAATCACTTCAAAGTCATAAGATTCTTGAAAGCAAAACCTTAATTAAGTACTGTATTAAATTTAGAACTTCAACGTCACAATAATGTTAATATATTTAGGATTATTCTCAAATACGCTTTAATGTTATAATAATGAGGAAACTGCAAAAAGTTTCAAAGTTCCAATATTGAACCCGTTTCGCTTCATCTATTTATCATGTCTTAATTTACCGCAGTAAAAATATGAGGTGTTATACCTACTACTTTTTGCATAGCATCTAAGCTGGCAGAAGTGCAGAAATAACAAAAATAACAAAACTTACATGTATGGAGAATAAATTTTTTTTTCCATACATGTGAATTAGTAATATTAGCTGATATTAGTAAGATAAGTACAGACTTATCTTACTAATATCAGCTAATATTATAAAAGTTTGGATAGATGGATGTCTGGGATGTACGGACGCGGCGCCCAACAGCTAGTACCTACTCACATAACTCGATCGATACCTAAAAGTTCCTCCATCTGCCTGAACAAACTCAGAAAATAAAGATTTATATTACCATTGATAAAAACTTGAAAAAGAACATTCCGTACTTTGAAAAACTAAATAAAAGGCTTTATTTGAGTACCGGATCCACATGGAGTAGACAGGAAATGACGTAACTTTGCTGACTCGCCGAAAGAACCGCTGCTGAAGTTGTAATGAACCTACTGTTCACTTGTTTTTTGCTTAAGATTACGTAAATTCTTATAGGCAGTGCAAATCGCTAGTGACATGCAGTTTTGTAGTTCCATTGAAAGCAAATACTGCTTAGTAAGTATGCCGAAAAATAAGTATATACCGTAAGTATAAACGGTTACGGTTGCATTTCACATGGCTTTTGTCATCGTATCGGTGTATTTATGTATGTCTTATTTGAATGTTTGAGATGCATTTCAATACTAGTTACAGACAATACGTGGGTACAAATAGCAAATGCTTAAATACTTCCTATTGCTGACATAAGATGTCTAAGTATTCTGTTCCTTTGGGGGGAGTTCGCTGTTTCATACCAGTGGTATGAATCGCCGAATAGCGTTTTTGAATGGGTCGATTCATCAAAAACTAAATAAGCTGGTCGGAACCGGTAGCTCAGCCCTGGCTAGGGACCACCCTTTACTCAAAGTCTGTCGCCAAATATAGCTGGATTGCTCGAATTTAGCGGTTTCACTCAGCATTACAATACACAATGTGATTTATCTTATTAATATAAACGTGAAAATTTGGGTGGATAGATGGATGGATGTATGTCAGGCAGGATGTTTGTTCCTCAATCACGGCAGGACGGTTTAGAGGATTTGTATGATATTTGTGGCTCAAGCATTTTAATTCCCGCGGGATTTAAAATGCGCAAAACAGCTAGTCTCAAATATGCTTGTCCGGTCTATATGGTAGTATCAAAAAGCCTAATCGGACTCGCGCGCAACATGTTCTAAATACTTTGTCGCATAGAGATATTATTGTTTTTGTTTGATCTTTTGCATTATCTCATGTGACTGAGCGTAGTGTTCTGTTCACTTGAATATACCATTGTTCAATTTATGCCGTAACCAATATTTTTATGGTAATAACCTTCTTAAATTCATTGCTATCGATACGTCTATAATAAACGTACAGAATAGTAAAAATAAAAAGCCTTCCAGACGATCGGATCCAACCGCCAACAAGCGTGACCTTGGTTGAGTTGATGTAAAAATGGATCGTGTAGAACTCGGTTGTCCAATCAATTTTTTGATTGATGCCAACGGCCTTGGTTGGAAGCGCGTCCGTCCCGACAGGCTGCGATCGTGGTTGGAGCCAACCGTCTGGAACGCTGTTGGCCAACGCGAGCCCTGCAGTGTGCGCTTGTCGGTCGTCGCGAGCACACGTCATTGTGGTTGCAATGGATTCGCAATACGAAATCCGCGAACGAGATACTCTAACTGAATTTATATGTCTGTATATTGATTTACCATGTCTTTGAGAGTCTAGTTCCGAAACATATAAAGATAAAAATAAAAATTATTCGCTCTTTCAGCCACAGTTTCGTCCACTTTCTTCTTTTTCTTTATTTTATTTATTTATGTTTATTTGGGAAACAAACAGTTAAAAATAGCACGTAAATTTAATCACATTAATAACACATTAACTAGCGAAGTTTCCACAGTTTGATAATACAGAAAAGTGTGTAGTAACAATAGCTAAAACAATTGATTTACAAAAAAATTAAACTAAAGTAATGAGGTATTTATTATATAAACTCTAACCATCTGTTGCAACTCTTTTCTAAATTTTAAAATTTTGAGATGAAATGTCAGATTGTTATTATAAAAATTACATGCTCTCTTTCTAAACAAATTGCTTTATTTTTCTACTTCACTCAAACATAAAAAAGTTAACGCTAAGCCTATATTTTGTTGCTTCAAAACATACGGAATCATATTTAGATACCTACGTGTTTACGCTACGAAGTCCGGAGAGAAGTGACAAGTTGAGTCAACCATCCGACCGTGTAGAACAAATACAAATTTCGGTTGATCCGACCAAGGTCACGCTTGTTGGCAGTTGGGTCCGATCTTCTGGAAGGCCTTTAAAACGCTAACCGTCTCTTTGTTTGGTTGCTTGAAATGAAACGAAATGAAACTTTTTTATTCGTAGTAGGTATTTTTATACACTTTACGAACGTCAAACGCTGAATGAAGGCGGCGCGGATCCGGACGACATTACGAATCCTGGGGGAGGCCTCCGTCGAGAAGTGTGCATCTCTCGGCTCATGAAGAATACTTGAAACTGCTTTTTTAATACAGTTGCTCAAAAAGTGGCGTATTGCAGGGACGTTTAGCGTTCGGGATGTGGGCTATTGCACACTTGTGCTTTTTCTTTACCTTTTCCGCACTCGTGCGTTCTCTTTCCCAAATGTCAAAATAATGTCTATTAAAAAGAAAAAATCAACCACGAAGTTTTTACTAAAAAAAAAATCATAGAAGTTTTTACGATTCATGCAAATAGTTCTGAAAAGAAGCTACTAATTTGTTTCAATATCAGATATAATGATTTGATGCAATGAGTTAGGTTAGGTTTCATTTCATTTTATCTCATTAAATTAATTTTCATTTCATGTCAATACAAAAAATCTACTAAAGACTTGGCTGTATGGGCATAGTTCCCTTTGCCTACCCAGAATGGGTAAACAAAAAAATCTCTGTTTATAATCTTTCACGGCTGGCGCCATTTTGTATATTTTATAAAATTGCTTAATTTTTTCGCAACTGTATTAAAAATAGTCGTTCAGTACACGTGCGGAACCGTCATTGCAACTCGTTCCGACTGTCAACCCTCGCCTTCGGCTGCGCCTCGGCTCCTGTAGACATTTGTCGGAACTCTTTGCAATGACAGGCTTTCCGCACTCGTAATGAAATATACTATTAACCGTGTTCTGCCATCTACGACCTCATCTTTACTTTCCATGAGGTGAGATAAAGTTCCGACGTTGGTTTAGTCACCGATAAAAATTAGCTATCCTTTACATCACGAATTCTAAGTCTGATTGGAAAAATCCTTTTCATAACCTAGCTTTTGGGAAGTAATAAAATAAAATCCCCAGACAATCACACCAACTACATGGCCTCAAAGTAAGTGAAGCTTGCGTAGTGGGATACAATGTAGCGAACTGAGGGGGAACCTAAGATATATTTACATAAACAGATAAACGCCCAGACCCGGAACTTTTTTTTTTAGTTCCTTACGGGAATCGAGCCCGCAACCTCACGATTTAGACCACTGCACCATATTTTTAAGGATGTATTTTATCACGATATCAATAGTTACGCGGGTAAAATCGCATGAAGCTGTTAGTCTAGTATAATACAAATAAGGTACTTGAGGAGTGAATAGTTCTATATAAACAAATGACTCGTTTGTTTAATTACTATAATTTATTAATTAGTTTCAAAGTTCATATCAACACCGAATAAGCTCAGATATTTCCTACTGATTCATTGAAACGCAACATGCGAGAAAAACTCATAGATTAGCTATTTTATAGATATTTCCCACTTGCAATACTAACCGCTAAAGTAAAATAATATCAGCGAACAAATTTATATCGTCTAGCCCAAAAAACAACGCTGAAATTGCATCACCTAAAGGTTATAACTCGTTACCTATTATGTCAAAGATTACCACTTATGTAAGAGTGTTTGTAACATAAATATGTTATCGTTAGGTCCAGATGTTCAGTTTAAACAATGAGACCTCTTTGGTACAAGTATTTGAAATGTTTAATTAATGAGTGGTACTGGTAAGCGTTTATTATGGTAATGGAGGTAGGTAAATGTTTTTAATGTTGTAAATCGAACTTTTGTCCTTTAACCTCTCTTCTCTGAAAGCAATGTAAACTTTACACATAACAATGTTATTTCAATACATAATATAATGTATCTTTTTAAGCTATTGCATAGCTTCTATCGCGGGCCTTGAGCGTGGGGACCGAATCCACCCCCCACTCCGACCGGCACAGCGGTGATACTTTGATTTCATAACTTTACATGCGGGCTTTAATAAACAATCTACTATGAACTTGTCGAACATATTAGATTAAACATTACTGCATTAATAAAATAAATAAATAATTATATGTAATTGTATAAGTTGATAAAAAATGCTATGCAATAGCTTTACCGCGGCAGTCTCCGAGTGCCACGCGTCTTTTTTTTGTATTAAGTAGGTATATTTTTACCATAATTGTGTATATTTTCTTTATTAAAGAGTAAGCCCGTGTTTGAACTCAATCTCACTTGATAACAAATGAAGATGAGGTCGAAGATGAAAGCACACGGGCCTAGAATAGAACTGGCTCTTCATAACATATCACCGGAGCACATCACCGCCGGAGCGGTAATATTTGGTGGCAGATTTTAAACGAAGGGTGGTCGCTAGCCAGCAGTGCGAGCACAGAACTTTATCAAATCGTTTGTTAACGAATGTTCGTATAGTATGGAGACGGTTTTTAAGAAAAAAATTAAATCTATCCATTGCCGTACGGCCAGCTTAAATAATTAATGTATGCCTTGTTAATTTTGATAACATGTTGTACTTATAAATATCTGTAAAATAAAAAATTACAATGTTACTCAAAACTTGCAACCGACTCCATACTATACGAGCATTCGTAAACATTCGTTAACTTACGATTCGATAAAGTTCTGTGCTCGCACTGCAGGCTGACCTGGACCCCTACCACCAAGCGAAGGTCACTCAGATTAGTCGCCTTTTACGACACATTTATTCAGGGGTGGCAGACACTACAAGATGATGTGATTATTGTCAATTTGCAGTAAAGGAACCCTCATCAGGTTGAAACCGCGTGCGGCTTCTAGTAGTTTTATAAGTATTGAATTATAAAGCGAGATAACACACTCAAGAATTATAAATATGGTTCTAGGAAATGAGGAAAAATATAATATTAAAGAAAACCTGTCTGTTCATGTTAACGCTGCAAATAAATAACCAATATAAAATAATAATAAGCGGTTTACTCGTTGCATCTGCACGACTGATTGTCGTGTAATATACAATTGCAAACAAAAACTTACATAGCCTGTGGTCTTTTTATGTTGGATTTTATTATGTTTATGGATTAACTGCTGCTAGCATCCATGCTGGACTGGGAGCGAAAGAAAAACGTAGAATGTGCCAGATGCTTCTCTTCCCGGGCATACTGTAAAAGTCAGTTAAGGGACGGAGGTTTTAAAGGCTTTTTGTGGGCGATAGACTGACCCCCTGTAACTACAATAGTCTTTCTCCATCATTATAATACCTTAGGTGCAATTGAAGGCAAGCGCAAGTTTAGTCAATTAATTAAAGCGTATTTACATCCTTTTGACACATTTCATCAAAATCCGTTGAGCCTTTCTGCCGTGATTGAGTAACAAACATCCATACAACCAAACTTTCACATATTTATAATATTAGTAAGGCTAGAATAGCAAAAACCGTCTTCGATCTATTTTGGTATTAATAAACTTCGATATTATGCGTTTATCACATAAGACTTCGATCCTCTGACTTTTCCCGTTCGCTACTTTTTCTTCAAAATCCTAGTAAAATAAACTAAGGATTTAGTATGTCATATCCTTCCGTAAACAAACCAGCCAATGGTAATAGCATTGTTATTAGGTACATACCTATTTTCGGGAAGATTCCTTAACAGGAAAAGGACACAAAGGATGATCATCAAAGATATGATTCTTTGTTCATTACTTTTGTTTGCATGTAAGAGCTTTTTGCAAAAGTCAATGAATTTTACCTGTATGTTTATGACTCCAGAAAAGAATGTCATTCTTGAAAAGAAATAGGTCTTTGTGGGGTTATATTTGGCCGGTAATGGAATACATATATATGTAGATAGGTATACACTGACGTTTTGAAGCGAATGTATAAAAAGTGGAATGGAAACTTGAACATTTGTATATAAAATTATTAACAAACATTTTACAAAACATCATTGATTTTGGCTGTAAAATTTTACTACGGATATATTTATAGAGATGGGTCAGATTTAATTCTAAAAGTCTGGGTGGACTTGGTATACATTGATCTGATAAATAGCCGCCATTTTTGATATTTTGTATCGAATTTTGTTTCCTATGTGTAAATAAATGAATAAATCTTTAAGCTTGTGCAAGCGACGCGACACAAGGTCAATTTGTGGCAGTTATGCCTCTAACTAATGTCAAGTGGTCGAATTATATACGGTCTGCAGTCCTGGTGGGTAATACATTGTATTCAAACCTTCTAGACAGTCACGAGAAGCCAACATGTGTCATATGAAACTGTAGGTTTTTTATAAAGACTTTTTCCGAATTAAAAACAAAATAATAATAGTCCGAGTATAAAAGAAGTTAAACAATGGTCTAGAAAAGCAGACGCAGGAACTCTTCACAAATAGAAACTATCGAATCGTTTCTTTTGACAATTCAACATTTTTGTCCGCGGTATCTCTAAAAACATTGAAAATTTTATTTATTGAATATACATATATGAATAGTGAAAATGTGATGAGCGCATGGCCTTCTTTGACCTTTTTTTTTATAAAAAATGGATTGGACGTTTGTCTTCCGTGACCTTTGCTTACAAACCTATGTACTCTTAGCTACCTCCACGTTATTGTATTCTTTTATATTACCTAAGTATCTATTATGTCTTTTTTTCTATCAAGTCCAATAATGATTAACAAAAAAAAAACAAACTGACATTCTTCCGCGGAAAGTATAGATGCGACCGAGTGGATCTGTGATCGATCGTGCGTAGGCGACGTTTTTGCATAGAGAGAGACATTAAACCAATGAGTGTTCGCGATAATGAAGCTGTATAGAAACTAACTCATCAAATTAAATTTAATAACGGGAGAAAATCTTGTGATTACTACGATTAAAGTGATTTTATAGAAATTGAAAATGGATTGGGAAATACTGTGCGCCCGTGGGCAAGTTGTTGATGGTAATTGCTATCTTAATTTACAAAGTTTGTTTAATGTATAAGTCAAAGTGTTACTTAAATTCTTTTAGCTCGTAGCTTTGATATTGGATATGACGGATTTATAAAATGACTGAAGAAGGAATAATTGTCTAGAAAAATTGTTATCAACCGACTTCACGTCAAAACTTTGGCTGAGCTATAATGTCATCAACGTAAACATTCTCCAAAATCAAACATATTTCTTCAAAAATTTGAAATAATTTTCAATGAAATAGGTACTCAACCGAATTTGATTTCTATCATATGAAACAAGAATTTTCAAAATCGATTCATAATTGATCGAGACATCGTGTAACAAAGACACAAAAAAAAACAAAAGAAAAACATACAGACGAATTGAGAACCTCCTCCTTTTTTGGAAGTCGGTTGAAAACTATCTAAAAGTAAGCATCTAGTGTCTCCATAAAGTAGAGGGTTTTGAAATGATTTTTCGATTTTATTCAACTTTTTCACTCGCCATTCACTAAGCTTATTTAAGCCTAATTTGAGGTGTCATAGTCGGGTTGCTAGTTTATGTAGTTAACCGATCATTTTACCGATTTTAATTATTCATATTAATTCTAAGTACTTGACATTTCAAACCATGCCTCTGTGGTTCTGTGTAGTAATGAAATAATTAAATTATTTTAAGAGAAACAACATTTACGTGTGTGTGTTCCGTAGGTAGGTTAGATGCAAATACAATTTTGAGCATAATTGATATCCGTCAGATAAGTTCCTACTTGTGTCCAGTAAAAAATTAACTAAAGTAACAACTTTTAATTTAGGCTTCTTTCTCATTTAATGTTCAACTAACTAATGCAAAAGGACGTTTATATATAATACGTTTATACATATTAATATTCTTGAACCTGCTGGCAGCTGAAAATAAATATTATTGAGAAATTAAAATGGCACAATGGTAACAGTGTCTACTATTTAAGTTTTCACTACGATAGCTAAAGAAATCAAATATAGAAAAATGACATTTAAAAATTTCCTCCATGTTATAATTGAGTTTGATGGCACAAAACAGATAGTAATTGAGAACACCATTAGTGTCTGACCGATTTTAGGCCGACATTACAATAGCTACCGGTAATTATCCGATAACGTTAAACAATACGCTTCCCACATACCAAAACTGTCTTGTAACATAAAAGAAACGATTTACTGCGATACGCGGAGGTGTGTGAACTTAATTTTATAATATTACTCAGTCAGGTAAGTATTCCATGGCAACGCGTTTATGATGAGTAAACAAACATTTAAAAAAAATTACGCGCCAACATTATTTGTAAATTCTCTGCTTGTGTGTTCTATTTAAAATGAGAACACTTAAAATTCCTCATTTAAAATTAAGTTGAATGTATTATAGTTCATCAGGAACAACATTCGAAAAAGGAACTGAAAATTGTTAAGGCCAGTTTGTTTTTTTAATTATCTAGTTACAAAAAAGCACGGATGTTCTTGCTTGAGTGCCAGTCCGCCCACTCTCTAGTATTTCAAGTTAAGATTGTGTTTGTTCTGTACGTAGTACTAATATTATGTATATTTTTTCTAATTTCAACCCACTTCCAAAAGGTATAAGGTTCTCAATTCGTCTGTGTGTTTGTTACGCAATTATTTTATCGATTTTCAATGGATTTTGATGATTCTTGTATACTTCATAGGTAAATTTTAAATTTTATCAAAATTCCATTCGGAAAATTACACTTCAGCCAAAGCTTTGGTAATGAATAGAAAATATAGATTAAGTCGGATTTTCAATGCTCTGAATTTTTTGATTATCTACTTATAGTTTCAAAATAGCGAGTAAGTATCATCACCGTTTGCATACAAAAACTGTAATTTTACAAAGTCTTACACACGTGCGTTCACAAAAAGATGCTAAAAGGTCAAATCGTGCTCGAAATAAGAGAAAACCGTCCACGAATCTGTGAGACTGACCCTCATTGTTGTTTTGATTATCTTATAATTTTCGTTGAAATTGAGGCCATTGAGAGCATACGCCACAAGAAAGAAAGAAACGATTGTATGGCCAGGAATTTGTCAATGGTCGATTGTGGCTTTGGATTTTCTTTGATGACTGAAATTACGTGACTTTGTTGTGGTTGTATTAAAGAACGAATATACGTACGTTTTGGGTTATATTTTAAGGGTCTTCCTGAGTAAGAACGCGTTTTTAACACGTTCATCGCCCATCACGCGACGTCGCGTGGTGAGACCGAAAAGTTTTGAATGACGTAATATTTCGTGAATCGTAGAGATATCGCATTGCACTTTTTACGGGCTTCTGGAGAAGGGGTTGATCAATTGGAAAAGGGGCTTGGCCTACAGGGTCATGAAATCTCTATATACACTATACATTTGTATAGATATATACTCTAAATATGCATCCTCCATGGCCCCATCACGCGACGTCGAGTGATATAATATAAAAATATTACATAAAATGGCATACATACATACTAAATGCATAGATATATCTGAAATCTTTGTCTATTACATTTAAGATTAAAATAAAGTAAAAATAGGATTTGGGCCACCCCGATAGACCTTACGATTTTGGTTTGGCAATGAACGTGTTAACATGTTAACTATCTAAACTATTGGTAGCATATAAGCAGATCAATTAATGAATTTATCAATGCGCTTAAGAAACGGGTTGTAACAATCTGAATTATAATAATTTGGTGTACGTAGGAATTAATTGATAAAAAATTTGTCCTTGATTGATGTAGCTTTCTAGAGGTAAATATTTACTTACAATCGGTCTAGTAGTTTTTGAGTTTGTTCAATGTGAACAAACCAATAGTTAAATATTCTTCTTTATTACGCTACTGTAAGTATAGATAAGGTTTCGTAACATCGTACGAAATGCAAACATGTATAATGTACTCGTAGATATGGTGATGTTTAGACTGTTTATCTGTCACACTTCCATATATTCTTAAGTAAATACTATGATACCTCCTAATTCTTCTGTGTGGTCTCCTTCCAGTTAACAAGTTGTTCTTTAAGTATGTGTGATTTTTTTATGTCATGCACGGACACGGAATTACCACAAATATTTTTAAAAACGCCACCGGAAATGTGTCGGTAGAATCTGTGATAGTAAAATATTGGAAATAAAAAATTTTGATGTGTGCTTTCTTTGCTTCAATCAACTCTCCACATGAAGCTCAGTCTCGCTGTAATTGGATATTCATGAAATAAAATTCTTTTGTTTTATTTAAAAAAAAAATATGTCGACAGTGACATATTTCACAATTGAAACGAAAGAAAATACACTTATTCTGTGATTTAAAAAACAATCACTTAGTTAGTTATAGGTACAAAAGTTGCATTACTTGATTTATATTTACAAAGTACCGAAAAGACTTACAACATTATTAAAATAACATCTCCGGTTTGTAACACAAACTAAGTCAAAACACTAAAATAGTTTGAGATATAAACGTATGTTAATCTATTATTTCTTCTATTATCTATAGACAATACTTGTACAAATACAATGGCATACTCACTCGTAATAATATAATTTGACAACGTCATCTTATAAATAATGAGGTTGTCAAACTGCAACTCATTCTGTTATTGTGTTAGGAAAGACCTGTATGAATACTTCCGTATAATCGTAATCGAATAAAATAAATGAATACTTATCTCTTATTGCACTATCTAGACCAAATTGAGTTTCTTGAAGAACTTGTGTTATGGGTTCTAGATGACTGATAAATAAAGTAAGAAAAATAATGGCTTATATCTGTGTTTAAGATACAAATATCCGCTCTCAGGACTTCTTTAAAAATAATAAATAAATAAAATTCCCAGACAATCACACCAACTACATTGCCTCAAAGTAAGAATAGCTTGTGTTATAGGATACCATGTAAAGAACTAGGGGGGATACTAGAATATGAATAGATAAATAGATAAACATCCAGACACGAAACATTTTTTTTGTCTCGTTCCGTGCGGGAATCGCAACCACTGAGGGCGATGTTTCACTACTGTATCAGCCGGCCACCATGATAGAATAAGTCAATTCCATCATCATCGAAACCCTTTTATTATGAGTCACAGCAGGGTCTCTATTCTCGGCGACGAGAAGGTTTAGCCCGTAAATCACCAAGCTGGCCTAGTGCGAGTTTATTCGAATGACTTTACCATCGCGTAATTCGAGCAAACCATTTGAAACAACCAATCAAGTTCTTCGAAATTCGGTCTTCCAATTTTGTCACTACAGTAGAATCTGTTTATTATGACTCCGCTTATATTGACCAACCGCTCATTATGACGTGTTTACACAGTGAAATTTGGTTTTCATATAAATTATCTAACTAAGTCGGATATAATGACTTCGCCTATAGTGACATATCGCTTATTGTGACCCTTTTTATCAAATTTAGTCCGCTTATAGTGACCGACCGTATGATTTCTAAAACCTTTGGCAGTGTTCGGGAGAGTCACGTTATACCCAAAGACTTTCGGCGCGTGAAAGGCTTTTTTGATTTGAGTCTCAGAGCGTAGATTTACTTATTGAGTCTACTTATTAATATCTACTTTGATTTATCTCTATTTTATTCCTCTCTATTAAAATAAATCACATACTAACTTAAACAGTTTATTTATTCTTAAGTACCTATGCTTTGTATGACGTCCGTTTAGAATGACTTGTTTCTTATTTCCCTTCGATGTCATTATAAACGGATTCCACTGTAGTTGGCGCTGCTACGATCCCATACAAAACGAAGTTAACGTTAACGCGATGGTAAAGTAAAAAACTCGCACTAGGCAGTCAGTTCTATTATGTTAACAAATCAAAGTTATCACTATGTTCGTCTTCATGTTCGTATCATGTTCTTTACAAACTGGCATTACTTACGAAATATCCATTTTAAAATTTTGATGTTCGTTACCATGTCGTAACAGTGAAAGTGGCATATAGTTGCTTAGTAATCTTTTTTGTAATTGCAAAGCAAGTAAGTACGATAACCGTAGAGTTTAAGATACTTTCACATGTTTGCAACTGACGATAAAGGAAATTAAAATGTAGGCTTGCAGCCATTTACATCGTTAATTGCTGTAACTTTCGGCAATTTTGTTTGGTTGTTTATGATACTATCAGTTTAGCGCGGCTTTACCAGCGTAAAATTTGATCCCGTGGGGATTTCTGGATAAAATATGACTAGGATATGACTAGGGTTGCCACCATACTATTTTTAACAGTATTATACTGATTTTCACTTCATTATACTGTTTACTGTTAAGGAAAAATAAATACTGTTTTCAGCACAAAAGCTAAACACTTTATATGCTAGACTTAAATTAATAATTTGTGCTAGCAACTCTAAAAAATGTGTTTAGAACATTAAATAACTTCAATACTGTTTATTTTTCCAAAAATCTGTTTTATATCCTTTTCAGACTCAAAAATACTTTATTTCTATAAAAAAAAGTTGGCAACCCTACGAATTACCTTCCCAAAGAATTAGATTGTCAAATGAAAAATATTTATTCAAATGAGAGTAGTTGCAGAGATTAGCGTTCAACCAAACAAACTCTTCAGCTTTTCTACATTACAGTATACATAGATTTGCTGACTTTAGATATTGCTCCTATTATTCGGCTTCTACGCGCAAAACAAATGATTTTATCTCGATATTAGATACGTTAAGTAAATGAAATAAGGTTTCTATGTTAAACTATGTTGTCATATAACGTAAATGGGAGTTCTGTTGCTGTTTTGTTCCTATAGTAATAAAGAAATAGATTAACTCTTGCCTTAGTTTGAGATACATGGCCTAATATACAGTTGTTAATGAATTTTAATGTGTTCTATGTTTAAACCCTGATATTTTTAAATGGTTATTGGGGTTATAAGAAAAAGTATTTATGCAGTACAAATAATGCGTACCTTGGCTTTCACGGAAAAGGAAAAGAAAAAATTGAAAATGCTTTCGAAATTTAAATGTTTGTTACTTAATTTCAGAAGCATTCTTAATCTTTGAGAATCTTTATTATTTAAAAAAATAATTTCTGAATTTATTAATTACTATCACGATTTAAAAATATTCCATATTCAAATAAAAGTCTATTTGTATATAGTACCAACTTGATTTTCCCAAAGCTAAAGTTTCGTAAAGTGATTGATGTGATAGTTAAATTTAGCAGAAGCTGGTAACTTTAGTTTTAGCAAGTTACTTACGTAGGCAGCCTAAATCTAGTTTAATCTATTTTAGAAACTTGATCGAGTACAAATCCTTCTCGACGTCGGAAGTTTACGATCCACTTTTGTTTGGCTAAAATAGAGTTTAGCTCAAATAGTTTTCATTCAAGATTTGTTTTTTTATTTTTCTAATTTTTGTGTATTGTGCCTGTGTGAAATTATGTTCATAAGTTTTTTTTTATTTGCAGGTAATTACAACTGGCGCATGGAAAAGAAGATCCTATGCCTCGTGAGGCTTTTTAGTTATTATGTTCGACTTTACTAAAAAGGTGATATATTTTTAGCTATACGAACCTGTAGAAGACTTTATTTTGTCGTCCCTATTTAGGCTTTTCTGCGGTTAAACTTTCGTTTTTGTGTTTTTTGGCAGTTTTGATGAATACGAAGTATCAATAGGCCTACTTGTAATAGTTGCTAAGTTCTGCATTTCCATAATAATTTTAAATTAAATTATAAAATTGCCACTTATTTAAAAATGATGACATTTGTTTGAAAATTTTGTGATTTAGCAAGTCGAAAATGAACTTACGAATTTATTTAGTCTACTTATAGATGAGTAAGGAATTAAAGTAAAGTAAAGTAAGGTAAGTAAAGTGAGGCAGGATAACTCACACACAAGTAATCTTTAGTATAACTTTATAAAGCCCTGTAGATATGTATAATTTAAAATTCGAGAATAAACTTTGGCCACCAACCTGCAAATAGTTAAAATAGAACCCAATACTGCGGTGTAAGTATCGCGCATTTGTTTTGATATTCAAATTACCTATTGTAACGCGATCGCATTCACTCGACATTTAGTAAGCTGTCACCGAAGAACTCATAAACGGCATACCTTCACGATATGCCTCTACTACAATAACTCGAAGTTGGTAGAGGCACACGTTCATTTTTCTAGTAATAATTACTTAGATAAGAGAAGATTTATTTATAATATTGTCTGAAAATTTTATAATTTATTATATTCAATAAAAAAAAAACGATACGTTTACTTAAAAATAACTTGAAATGTGGGTGTCTTTACTGACATATTGGCTTAGACATATTGGTCAAGAGCGACTCGTCGCGTCGATTTAGAAGTATTTTATATATAAAAAAAAATAAAAATGGATATGCTTCTGAATTAAGGATATAGCTAAAGAATCTTTAGATTTTTAATTAAGTTTCCGTTATTCATAATTTGATGTCCCATATTAGATCACTGCTCATCGTGTATTTTCAAATTAATTCCACGTTTTGGAAACCCTTTTCTGTCCTTACCACGACAAAAATAGATGCTAACGTCTTACTTACCCATTGCTGTTGCGTAAAGAATATCCGTAGAGCAGCTTAGAGTCCGCGTAGCAGGGTCTGGTCAAATAGCCCTACCGCCCCTGGTGAGCGTGTCGTCAAAGGCTAATCTGCGTGATCCCCGCTTAGACCCCTCAATATAGAGTCCTTTCTTAACCTGTGTGTATCTTCGACAGGTATCTCACTTAGCATCAGGTGAGTGCTGGACTGGGAGGAAAGGAAAAACATAGAATGTGCCAGCTGCTTCTCTTCCCGGGCATACTGTTAAGGGACAGGGGTTTTTTTCGGAGGTTTTTTGTTGTGGGCGATAGGCTGACCCCCTGTCACTGCAATAGTCTCTCTCCATCATTATAATACCTCCAAATTTGTCAAACGTGACATCAGATGTTTTTATTACATCTATAGTTCTGCCTGCCCCGTAAGGGATGCAGGCGTGAAGTTATGTATGTATGTAAAAAACATATGTTATTTATTTGCTTCACGACTGTAGTCCGATGGTAGCGGACGGTCGTAGATTTAGCCACCCACGTCAACTGCATTCCGTTCACAGTGGTCGACAACTGCCAATAGCTTCACTAATTGTCTATAATGAACTTGTATTTAATATGGCGTTGATAGTTTAACTAAAAACAACTTTAAGGCGTCTATCAATAAATCACTCTCAACTTAAGTAGGTACAGCTTAATTTAACCTACGAATATCGGCAACTTAAAATCGGTGAAAATCGGTGTTGTCAGACCAATCGATCTACTGCGTCGATCGACGTCGATTGAGATCGAATATTAAATTCTTATATTAGGTCGTTACATATGAAATTGGCGTTTTGTATGGGAGGAATAAAAGTCGTTTATATTTTTAATATAATATATTTATTTAATCAAAGTATGATCCACTGCTATCTTGCACTTCTGCCATCTCATAGGTAAGTAGTTCATTTATGTCTTTTCTAAAAAAACATTAGGACGGCAATCAATAAAATCTTTGAAGGCGGTTTGGACTGCGATGCGACCCGGCGTAATGTGCGCATCCTTTAATGTCCTTTGCAACACTCTTCCGTGCGAGTCAAGTTGAATTTTTTTTTCTTTATGATTACAGTGGTTTGTAACTTTGTTGGTTAAATCAGGCGTTACTTTGCGGATTTAAAATAAGGTCTTTTTTATTTTAAAATAAGACTTATTTATATTTTAAAATAAGGTCTGTCGCTAATAACTTAAAGGCTTTTAGCTTTTGTTTTCAGTTTTTTTAAAGTTTTTGTTCGTCACTCCTGTAGTTTTTTTAGAACTAAGCTCTCATACATCCGTTGCGGTCCTTCTTCGTCAAATAAATAGTTGTCAGAAGGATTTTATCATAATATTCTATGTTATTTACCTACACACAAAGCTGGTTGAATTGTATTATAGGTTGTTTTAAGGGAATTTCAAAAGTTTTAAAATTGTGATAAACGAACTATTTGCAATGAAATCCTTTTAAGTACGAATTGACTTTCGTTGCAAAAAGGGCTAAATGGGAATTCGACGTAGAAATTAAGGTTTATAGGTCAAGTTGAGTAGAGCGTCGAGAGGCTTGATTTTTTTTCATTATAAATTATATTTTGACAATTTTAAAGCGCACAGAATTTGAGGTAAAGGAAAAATTTCACAAGGATACCAAAGTTATTTTGGAACTTTAACTTTACCTTCTTTATTACGCTTCTTTACAAAGTGTAGATTATTTAATCTATAATAAATTAATCTCTGTGAAGTCGTCGTGGCGCCGTGGTTACTGTGAGTATCATACGATAGCACAGGTTAAGCAACGTTCGGCGCGGTCGGTACTTGGATGGGTGACCGCCGACCATTCATTTTCTCACGGCGACTTCCTTGCTTCGGAGGGCACGTTAAGCAGTCGGTCCCGGGTGCTGTATACTTGTATACAGTAGTCGTTAGGGTTTGTCAGAAGCCGTATCGGCGCCCTGAAAATTCTGACATCCACCACCCAGCACTGGGCCAGCTTGGTGGATTATGGACTAAATCTCCTCATCACCCAGGGGAGAGACTCATACCCTTCAGTGGGCTCATTGCAAAGAGTTGTGATGATGATGATGATGAAATTAATCTCGAGTTTATAAACAAACATACTTATTAATTTGTTTTAAACGGTCTTTATTTACTACTACTTTATAGTCACAGAAGCTTCATTGCAAGAACAACTAAATTTGTTATAAAATCTAAAAAAAAAACGATCTTCCTCAAATACTTTCTCAAACTACTAAGAAATAAAATCGTGACACAGTATTCGCGATGCGATCATAATCGAATCGCGAGAAAGATAGCGCCAATGAAATTTAACGATAACTCGCCTCGGTCTAATTAATTCGTGATCGTGTCAATTTATCGAGACACATCGTTTGTATGAATATTGATTAATTGAATTAATCATAAGAAATAGTTGAACGCGACAGATTCGGTTTGTCGTGTGGTTGTGTCGTTGTTACGTTTTTGAAAGCAGGAATTAAAGGTTTAATTTGGAAGTAGTAATTGATGCAAAAGTTAAATTTAAATCAATAATTACCTTATAAAACATTTAGTACACAATTATGGATATAAGAAGCGATTTTTACATTATTTTCTTAACCCTTTACCCGCCAGACTTTATATCAGTTGTCGTGCTCCCAGCGCCAAGCACAGTAAATCTAAAAACAAATACCTACAACAAATAGGAATGTTCAATGGAAGATCGATATACCCGATATACCCGTGGGACACCTTCGCACGCTTCAAATTCAATCTTAATAGTTTCAGCTGTTTAAGCTTGAAGATGTAACAGACAAATAGATAGAAAGAGTAACTTTGATATTATTATATTATATTCTAATAGTATGTATTTCGATAACCAAATGAAACAAAGATCGTTTAAAAGATTTTGAAAGATTTATTTATTTCCGCACAATATATTAGGCCAGAGATGAATATTTTTATGACTCCATTCTGTGATGAAGTCTACATCTTTAATGTAGCTAAATCACATTTATCGATAACACGGACATAATAACTTTACGTGTTAGCACAACACTAATGGAAAACTCCACAAGGTGGCACTCATTTATGACGTCAGAAACGGTCGTCTTTTTCCGACCGTGGCGCTGAGAGTACTAGCAAAATTCGTTTCTAAACATGCACGCTAGGGATGGCAATCATCAACTCAGTCACTGACATTTTAATACTTATTTTCAAAGAAATTAAATATATTTATTTCTATAGTAACAATTGCTTTAATTGTTTTATTTGTTAAAAAATAATCAGTTTAAACAGAAATATTTTTTCTTAAGTGGATTTTCGTATCTGTAAATCTTTGTTTATGTCCCGTTCCTATGGTCGGATTATTCTGACAATGGCGCTGGACATCAAATTCTAATTAAGGGACTTAAGTGTAATCAATTGTAAATGATTACTTGATTAACCATTTACCAAATAATAACATTTTTTAAAGAAAATAATGGTGGTTTTTGGTCGTAAATATACGGCAGTGGCGGAATGGACACGAAAACATTTGTCGGATTTATTATTTTTTATTTATTTGCGGCGGTTAAAGGGTTCAATAATATATTATTGGTATTTCTTTAAACAGATATACACCTTTTTTCCTGAATCTACTATTCGGACTTAAAACACAATGTCTTTAGCAAATCTCTTGATAGAGGTTATATTTAATTTCTAGAAAATTCTACGAAATCACATATTTTATAATAAATATTAATAATTTATTTGATTCTTAATTAAAAAGGAAAAGTAACTTTGTAAAGTACTAATTTATACATAAAACGAAATTGGTTTGTTCTGGCACACATCATGTTGACCTTTGAAGAAGATCGTATGTTGAATATCGATTCAAGTGTCCTATGTCTGCAGTAAAAGCGTGGGCCAGGTGCTTTAAATTCAGAAAATGTGCTTGAAAACTTTTAATAGTACTTCAAAGTTTTGATACCTCAACAAATAAAAGTTGTTAATACTTAATTTGAAGAATTTGTCGTGAAAATACTTAACTTAAACTTTTTCAAATCGAATATATTGCGTTTAATCTCGACTAATGACCACGGTGCTGTAGAGACACCGAAACGCCGAGTTGAAAAATATAATACGACATATTAAAGCCCGTCACACATGTAGCTATAATATACAGTGTGTCTGGTCACCGATGTCGGACCCGTTAAGGCGAAGTAATATGATAAATTTTATCGACAAAACCACAATAAAAAGGCATTTTATAATTGGCCATTTTAAATTTTGCTTTTCTGAGTTCGAATTAGTTTATTTATTTATTTACAGACATAGCTTCAAGACAAACATCGTTTGACAGCTAAAAAAGTTGGCAATAAGATAACACTAAAAAAATATCAAAAGCTTACACTAAAACCTTTAAAAAATACTTGAGACGTAAAAAGTGTAAAAAAATTTGGTTGCTTTTTTTTGCTGTTTAAATGTTTTGAAAAAATTTTGACCATTAGCATAGCTTTTAATTAATTTTTTTAAAACGCTAGAATATTACCTAAAAAAAACTAATGTCAAGACCTAAGCTTCAAGACAAACAGTTAAGGAGTTGTGACTATTTGAATATGGTTGTGAACTAGAATACCTTTAGTTCCGCTGTGTTGCCTTCTTTAGACACCTACTGCAAAAATAAAAATAAATGTATATGAAAAGGTGTTCTTTTTGATATCCCAAAACTTTAAGGTTTTGTTCTTTTCCAAAAAATAATACTTTTCGCTAAAGAATATGTGGTTTAAATGTGCCTACTTTCCAAGATGATTTCATAAATTATCACCCTTGTAAAATCTCTTTAGCATTCATTCAATAAACGCGTGTCACTGAAGCTATACAATAAATAACACAAACATTTTAAACGTTGAGGAACGATGCATACAACGTTGAACAACGCAAAACGTTGCGAACTATACCTGTGTAGCAAAGCGATAAAAATAGGGATAGAAAATGCCACGTTGTCATACTTCGCATAAAGGTGTTTTACATAAGATGTTTAGACTAAATTGAAAAATAAAAACAAAAAAAAAATCACATTTTAAGTATTTGATTCTATTACATGATCCCATTAATACCCTAGAGTTAAAAGAAATCAAAAGGAACACCTTGTATAATATAAGATCAAATCCAAAAAATCTGGCTCTTGCAAGAGATAAACGCCTTGAAACAAACAAACAACCTCTTCAACTATATTATTAAGTATAGAATAAGATTATGCAGGTGTGTATAAATACAAAAAGTCACAAGTCGCCATTATGCTCTCCATCATCAATCAAACCTTGGCACGTGTTAATGATTTATCAAAATCCTTTCTCCTGACAGTTGAAGGTTTTTCTTAGCGACATGATGAATTTCTGCATGATTGATGGCGATAAATTTATCAACCACCTCTGAAATGGTTGTATTGCCTCGTTTTGTATGAACTTGGATGAGATACTTGATTGTTGATATGAAAGTGAAATGAAATGCGTGCGAATGATTTCTAAAGTTTTTTTTTGTTGACTGTACCATTTGAACTCGATCTTATTTGATAGGTAACGGTGATGTCTAAGATGTACCTCTGGCTTGGATAGGAACTGACTCGTCATAAAGTGTTATAGAATAGAATATAATAGGGTAAACTACTAGTCATTGGACACTACCAGTCATTGGACAGTAAACAATAATTCACGTATAATTAAGGTTGTTTTAAAAACGAGAACCTGGCAGTCGGTATTCATTTAAACTCCGTATTATAACAGTACCAAAATGTTTGAAAAAATCCAATAAATCGCAGCATAAGTTTTAAAAATATATTTTTGCGGGGCGTCCTTGAAGTTCAGTCGTCTTTCAAGTGAAAAATTAAGAAATAGGTAAGTTCAACAATAATAGTTAATAGCAATTTTTTTTTTTTACGTTCATCGAAATATATTTTTTTGCAAACACCATAAAGGGTTGTAGTATTTTGCATAGAATTTAATAGGAATTGGAACCCTATAATATAATTTATATGTTTTAACAGACTGTCCAATAACTAGTTTTTATTTTTAGTGAAATCTAATTAATGGACAGGTGTTCAGTAACTGTATTTTCGAAGAAAGAAGAACAAGGATGTTAAAGCACAGAATAAGTAATAGTTGGTACAGAAGAATTACTCCGCAAGCAGATCTAAATAAATTCGAGTCTTGCTACGACGCGATACGGTGGAATTCAGCTCGCACAGCATTACGTACTGCAAATTTATATACCTAGAAGTTTTGTCTCTTTCTATCGCATGCCTCTTATCTTTTCTTACGCTGTTAGGGTTGCTGCCTAGTGAAGAATAATTAATCTCCTTATTTGTAAATTAGTATCTACCGATGTAGGTATTACTGTTATTCTACCTTTGTAAAAAATATTGTTTCAACTTACCTTAAGTACAAAATGAAAAAAAAAGTTACGACGAATAATTAGTAATACTACCTATTTTTGTTTGCTAAATTAAACATAATCAAATCTAAACATAATCTAATTGAATATTTGTTTCTTTTTATGTCCATTTCTAAATACTATTTGCGACCTCGATCATAGAATTACTGTGAGTGCTATTAGGTAGGTAGGTATCTACAAGGTCCCGACGGGCGCGCGCGTGACACACGACCCATTCGAAATACGCCGGCGGAGCGCTTCGCTGTAGGTAAATAACGGATGTACCGCGCGGAGTGAGCCAGGCCTGGTTAAAGGGTTATTCAGAAGACAACTGGTTTTTGTATACCGTTCCAGTGAAGATGTAAATGCACTCTAGTACGTTTGGTTCGCATTAAAAGGCGATCGTTTTCTAAAATTCAAGACTACTGATCACAAAACAACTTGTTCCATATTTTCAATTAACCACTTAGGAGTTAAAGTGGTGATGAAATAGGAATTAATTATGCCTGAAAATTGGTAAAGTTGCAGCTAATAATGATCACGAAATTCATCAAGGTAGCAAAGACTCCAAAACAGTTATGTTCAATTTTTCCCCTGATGGTAACGCGTGTCCACCTATTAAATACTACCTGCAATTAAAACAGAATTCCACTGAAAATTGCAGATGGAATTCCTAGACAATGAACAATTGGTCGCAGTAAAAATAGATGGATGGCGTCCTTTTCGGATACATAACAAACATACTTCACTCTCATCTACCAAAGGCGCATAATATCCCGTCATACATTATTAGATAGTCATAAAACCCATCTCACTTATATTGTAAGTATTGCAAAGAGCTTGGCATCGAAATAATAGGTTTCTACCAGAATACTACCAGAATCCTACAGCTGGCGTAGCAGTCACCTAGAATGACGCTGTAAGGTTGTGATATTTATTAAAAGCAATGGCCAGCTTATTACAAATATTGGATCAGCTCTGAAAGTAACACAAGAAAAGTCTATAAAACCAGGTACTTTAACTTATAAAAAGCGTCGCAGCGAGTAGGTTTTAAAATGAATATGAAAGTCTAAGGTTGGTTTATTTTATATGCAGTGTATGCTACAAAGTAGGTACGACGACCATCTTTATCTAATCTTTGAAAAGAATAGCTTTTGTGATTGCGGTGGTCAGGAAAAAATACGATTATTATGATGGTAAACTTAATAGAACGAAAAACCTGAAGGGCACTTGAAAAATACTTGAAAGAACAGGATGGTCTGAAATTTTTTTTCAATAAATCATCATCAGCCTGTAGACGTCTACAGCTGGACATAGGCCTCCCCAAAGTTTTCCACGTCGCTCGGTCACGCGCCGCCCTCATTCAGCGTTTGCTGGCGACTTTGACAAGGTCGTCGAACTTCATCGTCAGAAATTTTCTGTCCCAACGGCCATCTGTTCCGCGAGATATGTACCCTGCCCATTGCCACTTCAGTATTGCAATCCCTCTGGCTATGTCGGTGACCGCAGGGAAACTCCGAGCATAGCCCTTTCCAAAATAAATAAATAAAATCCCCAGACAATCACACCAACTACATGGCCACAGAGTGAGCGAAGAAAGATTTTGTGTTTGTGTTATGACCATGTAGCAAACTAGGGGGAACCTAGAATATAATAAATACATATATAGAAACAACGACCAGACTCGGATTTATTGTTTCTTGTTCCGTACGGAAACTGAACCAGCGACCTCACGATTTGCGCAGTAGCGTGTGACCACTGCGCCACGGAGATCGTCACGATGATGTGTCGATTGTACAAATGCAACCGATTAATATTTTATCACCTTTAATTTAGAATAAATATGTAATTGTTTTTTTTTCTAAGTATTTAAATTTAATTATTTCATAACATTTTCTTAAATTTTCACGATTCATTATCAATACATATAATAAAACAGTAAAAAAAACGTGTCTGTACATTTAATATTTTTACAAAAAAAATTATCTAGGGTTATAAAGAAATGAAAAAAGAGTAAGAATCTGAAAAAAAAAATTTGTCTGTTTGTTTGTAAGTTTGTCTGTTTGCACACGCTAATCTCTGGAACCGCTGGACGGATTTGAATGAACCTTTTTTTGATGTATAGCCGTGAAGCCGGGGCAACATATAGGGTATATTTTATTTCGGTTACTGGAACACCTCATGCAGAACCCTTAAGGGTTCATCAAAACCGTAAGTGATTTAGATATTATGCCTTAACAAAAGTTGTCCAGGATGATGAGCAGATTCGGCAGACATAAAAAAAATCTAGGATCTAAAAAAATTGTAATAGATTTTTAAAAGTTATGCCTAAAACTTACTAGAATATGGTGGAGATGTTCGGCATACAGATCAGAAGTACTCATTGCTCAGTTGCGCGTAGACCGACCATGAGTCTAAGGTCGTGGGTTCGATCCTGCTCGCGTAATTTTTTTTTATTATATTTTTTTTATTTTGTTTACAATACCTAAATATTTTGTTGTGAACAAAATTGTCTTTGACACCACTTGATTTCAATCAAGATCCAAAGAGATATCGTAATAATTTTAAAATAACTCCGTAATAAAATAGGTAGTATGTTCGATAAGACGCGGGCGGGCGAGCGAGTGATTCGCTGGCATGGCCGGCCACTCACGCGGTTAATTGTTCGAGATACCTACTAAACTCTGGGTGCCTATGACCATATTCACCCAACTTTTAGTATTTCACTTGGAAATAAGATTTCTCTGAATGAATTTGACCTCATTCTCAGCTGATGGTAAGTATAAATGAGGTCGAATACTGAAGCCAAGCCAGTTCTATCATAAACCCGTTTGCGGGTCTAGAACTGGCTCTTTATAGAATGTTTTCGGGACGCGTCACCGCTGGCAGTAGTGATATTTGACGGCAAATTTCAGTCAGCCGAGACAGTCCGTTTACCACCAAGCGGGGCTCACTCGGATTAGTCAATTATTCAGAGGCGGTAGGGTTATTCTAGGGGTACCTAAATTATAACTAAATTGTCGTCAAAATCAATGAATGCTGGGTTTCAATATTTTACATGAGTAAAAGCTACTACAAACGAATGGTAGGTAGTTATAACAATAGTAAGTAGTAATTTGACAAGACTCTCTATCCAATAAAACCTCTATCCCTAAAATGACTTTTAAGGTATGCCCGGGAAGAGAAGCAACTGGTACATTCTATGATTTTCTGTTGCTCCCAGTCCAGCGTGGAAGCAACGAACGAACAGTGTTTTTGATATTGTAATGTGGCATTAGTAGCCAGAAGAAAAGAAACTGAACTACACTAAAAATAAACATGGGAATAAGAATTCTAAGGAAATACTCCTGGTAAAAGTACTAGGAGTTTAAAAATAATAAATCTGAAAAATTGTTGGTATGCAGTAGAAAATTTTGCTATGTTGATAGGGCTAAATCATTAATAAAGCTTCTTGCGCGATTTAATACAGGTAGGTACAGAAGGCAGCAGGTCAAGCATTAGTTACATTACCTGTCAAATTTCCCCAAACAATTTTAACTTGGTAATGTCGAGGGCATAGACTTCAGATTCAAGTAAAAAAAAATTTACAGATTTGTAAGACTTGATGTGCTGCCTTCTGTACATACAGAGATAATATTGTAAGAAAGTTAAACTTAAAATAATGGGCCTCAAGGTTTTATTTATTTCGTGATCATTTCTAGCTCTTGGAAGTTAGAAACCTTAGATTTAGAAGTAGAATAAAAAGTACCGTAGGTAGGTGTTAACTACCAAAAGAAATTACATTAATATTGGCTCAGCCATTTTACCGTGAAAAGTAGCCAATCATAACTATAGATAGATACACATTATAAACTGATAATGGCTGGATGGATGGATCTTTGCTACTCTTTCACGCAAAAACTGTCGAATGTATTCTTCTGAAACTTTACAGTAATATAGCTTTACCTAGAATAACAATAAGCTATAATTAATGAAGATAGGTATTGCATGAAATATGTAAAATTTAAGACACTTTGGCACCCGATTTGTTTATAACGCAATGTGCCTAATATAGTTATCTATGTTTGTAATGTACCTAATATAGTTACCTATGTTTGTGGTGGTCCACTTCCATGCTGGGCTGGGAGCGAAAGAAAAACATAGAATGTGCCAGCTGTTTCTCTTCCCGGGCAAACTGTAAAAGTCAGTTAAGGGACGGAGGATTTATTGGCGATTTTGCGGGCGACAGGCTGACCCCCTGTCACTGCTATAGTCTCTTTCCATCATAATAATTCCTCCTTTATCAAACGTCACATCAGATGGTTTTTATAGCCTCTGGTGTTCTGCCTACCCCATTAGGGATACAGGCGTGAAGTTATGTATGTATGTATGTATGTGTATGTATGTTTGTGGTTAGGAGTTATACATATTATATGGGCGAAGATTCTTCATTTTTATTTTTGTAATTAAATATAGTACTTAGGACCTTGGAGAAGAAAATAACCTACTCGAAATACTAATTCAATACAGACGAAGTCGCAGACGAAGTCGCAGACGAAGTCGCATCTATGTAATATACCTACCTACCTATACTTTTTCCAAAACACCTAGGTGAAACTGCGGATCACAGCTTTGTTGTAACAGTTTTTGAAGTAACTCTGTTTATCTATCAGTAACGCTTTCACAGCTTAACTACTGAATCGATTTTGACGAAATTTTGAATAAGGTAAGTTTAAACTTCAAGGAGAATATAATAATAGTATTTATCCAACTCCAACAACCGGTATCCACGCGGACGAAGTCGCGGGTCACAGCTAGTCGAATATAAGAGATGTCGGAGATCTAGATTCGAGTCCCAGCCAGGATTGATTTTATTTGGTGTTTTTATCGACAAAATAAAACTCATTTTACCCGGATTTACCGCCTCACAAGGTCTGAAAGATACTGAAACTTCAAGATAAAATGTAAAATATACGCGATAGATGAGGTAAAAAACTGTAACCATACAGAAAATCCCAATGCCAAAATATATTCGCTAAGACTGAATAAAAGTTTTGAAAAAGTATATTCTAATATATTTTTTTGCACTATCGTATTGATAATTTCCTAATAAAGATACCAAACTAGTTATTTAGATCAAAAGGAAATAAATAAAAATATATTAATGTAATTTATTTCCCTTTAAACCATATATAAAATGTTCATTAAAACTGTCCATTAACTAGTATGAGCTGTCCAACCACTGAAATTCCGTCCATTGACTGTATATTTTGCAACTTTTTTTATAACGTTATTTATTCGCGAATTTTTCTGTCGAATATAGTTTTAAAGATTATAGTATACAACAATAGATATTAATCTACAAAAATAATAAGAATTTTAGTTCACAGCTTTTTAATTGTTTTCGTGAAGCAATAAATGCCTTCATAAGAACCTTAAGTGTCCAATGTATCGACGTTTACGATATATTTATTGGAACATAGAAGAAAATAAAAAATTACAATCAAAAAAGTTCAGATACAGATTTACCGATCTGTGCCACCAATTGGTAACCACTCAGCTTTGTAGTCATGGCATCGCAAGGATGCTATGACGCTGATTTTCAGTGGGACCAGAAGTAGAAGATAGATTTTGAAATATAATTATTTTTATATAAAAAAGTCACGCTTAAAACTACATTTTAATTACACATCGTCACTAAAATCAGGTTTTGCGGTACACACTACACAGTATTGATACCCTGAAGTAACAGTACTACTCGTATCATGAGTCACTCGTACGTATTTACTATAGTTAAATTGTTTTCAAATGATTTTCGTGACAGTTCTTATTTTGCATTACACGCAAACTACTTACAAATACTTAATAAAATATAAGTTGGCACGATAAAAAAAATTAAAACTATTTTTTTTATTCTAAAATTATAAATTAAGCAATTAACCAACGGTAATTGTTATTATTAACTGTAAATAAATTAAGTAATGTCATAAAAAATATTCATCTTAAATTGAGGGGGAAAATGATAGGGATTGACACTACTGAATCGACATTGAATCGCTGAATATGAGCGGCCATCTTGTAATCGTAAGGCTCAACAAAAAAATTAATCAACTGATTCGATATTAAAAGCAATGACATGGTATGTCATAACACAAGCTCAGCTAACTTTGAGGCCATGTAGTTGGTGTGATTGTCTGGGGATTTTATTTATTTATTATTTATAATTAAGTAACGGTACCACAGTACAGATATCTACCAGTAATTCAACTCGGCCGCATCTTTGAAATAAATGCCTACAGCGCGCCGCGGTCCGTTCACATGTGATAGAGCTGCCCGCCGCGCCGTCAGCATTTAAATTAAATTTGCCTACTTTGTGTTTACTTTCATTTAGTTTTGTGACTGCAAATATACTTTTTTATATGTATAAACAAATAAAATACTTTGTGAATTGAATAGGAAGTGTTCAACAAAAATAAGTTTTCTGTTAAACAAATCGGTTTTATAAATTAGCGACCGAAAAATATTTGTGCCTCGACTAAAACGTACAAAAAGATGTATTATTACATTTTAAAGTATAAACAATCTGTATATTTACGTAAAGCTCAATCAACAATTCTTTTGGCACGCCGAGATCGAGCCGCGCAGATATAGCTATAGGGTATCGTCCGTTTGTATGAAGTTGAATTACTGTAGATATCTGTACTGTGCCGGTACTTACAGAGATTAGCGTGTTCAACCAATTAAAAAAACTCTTTGGCTTTAGCTCTTCAAAATTATATTAATAGGTATAGATTTATTCAATAAAGCATTGCTTACAGCAAAAGCATATGAAAATAATTTGAAATAAAACTTTTAAAGCTAATTACAATTACGGCAGCCAATAACGGCCAATAACACTGAAGACTGAAAAAGCTAATTAATAAAAAGAAGCAACTATTGGTATAAATCGTCGTTGAAGCCACGCATATTAAAGTGCGGCCGTTGCGGGAATGCGTTCCTGACAGCTCCTTATGTCCACTGAATAAAGTTTATTTTCGATTCGAAAGTTAAAATAGCTCTGATTTTGACAGCTGTCAGGAACGCAAACTCCCACCGGTCGCACTATAAAGGTAGGACTATTCTATGCAGACGGTTACCGACCACCCGACTTAAGAATCCACCTGACCCTAACTTGACTACTTACAATGACCTAGATCTCAAAATCTATAAGGTCTAGGAAACTGATTTTTTTACACAAGTAACTTCAATTTATGAAGATTTAATGCTCAAGACGAAAACACGATTACTGAAAAAATTCTCGATAGTTTTTTTTTTACAAAAAACTTCGTTTTAATCTCATTTTTGCTTGGATCTTTGGAGTTTGCTGACTTTTCTATAATATTTTTTAATATATAAATAGGTATTGACTAAACCTAAATTTGCTCAAAATACTTTTTTAATAATCATTGTACTTTGTCTTTTATTCACAATTTTCATTTTGTCGCTTACGTCAAATTTATGGGAACGCGTACTAGATCCGTCGATCTCTTTCTGTTGCTAGGAACGTGAATAGCGTTGTCCTTCAATCGAGTCGATTCAATCGGCCTGTGATTCACGCTAATTGATTAGCGTCAGGTGCATTCTTAAGCTTTGTATAAGTTAAAGTTATAAATAAAATGAGTAGCCTAGCCAACGACCGCCAATATTGGTTTCCATTTATTTTCAAAAGTAATTTCGCTTTTAAAGGTTGAATTTTTTATTTGTGGTTTCAGGTATATTGACATTGAAAAAGTATTTACAAAAAGGGTCGTGAAAGCACTCTATTTAAAAATACCCTTATACTATGGACATTGGATGGATTTTGAATTGTCTTTTTTCTTATTGATAGGGTAGAATGATCTGTATATGTTTTTAAGCTATTGCATAGCTTCTATCGCGGGCCTTGAGCGTGGGGACCGAATCCGGAAATTCCGTAACGAAAAAAACCTAACACCCCCCACTCCGACCGGCACAGCGGTGATACTTTGATTTCATAACTTTACATGCGGACTTTAATAAACAATCAGCGCCATCTACTAGGAACTTGTGGAACTTCATATTAGTTCAAACATTACTGCATTAATAAAATTAATAAATAAATTATAATTGCATAAGTTGATAAAAAATGCTACGCAATAGCTTTACCGCGGCAGTCTCCGAGTGCCACACGTCTTTTTTTTAAACATATTTTTATAGAAAAAAAAAGGAATTTAGACCTTAAGCGTATAATCACCGAAAGGATGCAGACTTTTATTTTAAGAGTCGCTCGCTAGCCAGTCGAAGCCTAAACTTTTTCACCTAAGGCCAACGCTGTGTCACGCGTGTGTACGCGCGTACGGTACGTCCGTATCGTAGGCGCGTACGGCACGTGTGACGTAATTTCGATGGTAAATTTCATTAGTGTGCTTGCACAGTCGTGTCAATGGAATACTTAACCTCTTACTATTTGGCTAAACTTCGATTAAAATCGAAAAACGATGTACGGGCGTATAGTTAGGGTTGTCAACTATACTGTTTTTTACAACATTATACTGTTTACTGTTGAACAAAAAAAAGTATACCTAATACTGTTTTCAGCATAAAAAGCTAAACACTTTATATATGCTAGATTTTAATTGATAATTTGTGCAAGAAGCTCTAAAAATATGTGTTTAAAACATTAAATAAATTGAATACTGTTTATTTTTCCAAAATACTGTTTGATATTCTTTTCAGACTCAAATATAAAAAAAAAAAATTGGCAACCCTACGTGTAGTACCCGCCGGCGGAGCTAGAAGCGTCCCACGCGTGTTCCGTACGCCCGTACCATAGGCGCGTACGGTATGGACGTAGCGTTAGGCCTAAAATGTCCTTTGACGAGCTTATCAAGTAGAGAGACACGTACCATTTACCTAAAAAAAATACAAGTTAATAACTAACCATGCTACGACAGTCTGCAACTTTTAACCCAGATTACCCTACCACCTAAACCAGACAGTCTCGTCCGCCGGACCCCAACCAATACAAGGCCTCTGCCACTACATAGACTAACAAAAGTCAGTTAGTTTGCTCTCAGAGCATCACCATTCAAACTCCTAAGTTACCTACTTCTTGAGTTCCTAGTACCTAATCTAAGTTACGGCAAAACGCCATCTGCGCCAAGTCTACTTGTCCGTAAATCGAAAAGACAATAAGCGAGAGACACTATAGGAGCTGTAGACGCTACCTCAAGTTTGATGTTTGAAATCCCCGAGGACTGGCGCAATTCTTGAATTGAAATGTACTGTCAATATCGTGGTTTGGCGATGATAGACTTAAGCCATATACAGCCAGTGGCTGTATACTAGAGATGTTATACTAGGATCGATTTTTCATATGCCTGTTAACTAATATAACGCTTTATCAATAACATGGTGTCATAACTGTTACTGGGTAACAGTCAATAACAGTGAGAGTTTCTGATCTAGTTCGTGAAATGTACTATATTGATTCTATTATATTATAACATAATGATTTTCGCGCGCTTCGATGACTGCATGTTATTGAATAACATAATAAATAAATGTTAGTATTACCGAATATATTTAACATTTCTGTCGTGTAACTGTTATGTATAACTAATATGAATATATTAGCCACACCTCTACTGTATACTATACATGAAGAACTAGTAAGTATGTATTTAATATACCTATACCTCCCGGCTAATATCACTTATCACAGGTGGCCTAACATATTATGTTAACATTCTAAACGTACACCAGTTTGCTAAATATTGCCGTTTTAATATGACTGTTATGTATTACTTATGTAAGTAAATATATTTCGTACAACCCAATTCAAACTCTAAACAGAACCTAACTAAATTAATTATTCCTTCAAAACGGCATATTACAATTAACTAAATGTCTAACAGCTACGTACCTCATTAAATATATGATTAAATATAAATTATGTAGAAACTTAACATAATAATTTTGATAACAATTTTCGACCCCTTTGTACCGGCCGCGGCGCGGCTGGCCAATATTTGAACTTTATAGCGGCCTTTTCGAACTTATTACCTGCGTGGGAGAAGCTAAAATCTCCCGCGTCTTTTGCCATTGATATGTAGTTGACTGTACGTCAGTAAATTTCAATTTACTCTGGTTTGTAGTCCAATGTCGACACTTTAACTGACATCTAAATAGGGCTGTCAAACGTCGGTTTCGAATTAAATCCTATGCACTACAACACAAGCTGTTTTGAATAGTTTTTTACGTATCGAAAAAAAAAAACTAAACAATTCGTTGTTTAATTGAAGTGTTTAACTTCTAGACTGCATGATTCAGATTCTTTAGGTTTATTACCCTAAGATTCTTAACTTGCTAATCGCAGCCCTACATCGGAATAATTGGATTCGTGCCTTGATTGTGTGCTAGTTTTCTGGTTTCATTTGATTTGAACTCGAAGGAAAATTTGCTTAGTTGCTGGTACAGAGCTCCAATATTAGACAGTTGAATAAACACTCTACTTTTTACCAGCTGTTACTGTCGTTTTATTTCAACTGTTACGTCTTCATTGATGTAGGGTGTAAATTTGTGGCAGGTCAGATGTACTTATTTATTTGAGTAGGTTTGTCTGTATTGTGACAACGTTAGTTAGTATTGTAATTATATGATTTGGAATTTGTTAAAATCGCCTCAATCCAAATTTTGCTTCAAAATTTTGCTAGGATTTCTAATATAATTAAAATAATAATGTAAAGAATAGGAAAATATTAAAATCTTAAAATATAGAAAATCTTTCAAACATAATTTGGTCACTTCCCAAAACATCAAATATCTCCGTCTCACTCAACCATATTACAAACAATTTTTTTGCCAAATCAACCACAAAATCATTATTAAATATAACATTTTACCGATAAGATGTCGTTAACTCGCGTGTCGTGTATGTCTGTTCATCACATGTTTAACGACAAACGTTTTTTTGGATATCTAAGAATTGCGTGAAAATATGCTCATAGTTTTTAAGCACTATTTGTCACATTGTTTTACTACTTACGTATTGCTTTTAAATATCGAAAAAATATCGGTAGAACTTGTTAAATGTATTTTTAAGTGTTACTTATCACGAGTTGTGTCAATGACAGCATTGACAGCTGTTCAAAGAGTTTGTTCGTCGCTAAAAATAAATGTTCTTTGGCGCTACTTGACAGCTTGACAATAACATTTTGACAAGTGCTACTGACAGCACGGCTTGCACCATATTGCTCTTTTGGAATAAAATGTGGGACAACAAGACAAGTCATAGTAAGACTAAGTTAAAGGTTTTAGGTGAGTTTCCTTAACTCCACATGACTTCTAAGTTTAAAATAAAATTGAAAACTTTTTACCGAATTTCGGTGCGTTTATTAAATATCTAATGTTAATAAATTTCGATGCCATTGCTGTATACATCTGCAATATTTTATTAGTGTGATATAAATAAAAGATTTTATAGGTTATTTTATACGCTTACAAGAATACGATAAAATAAACCTTTAAACCTTGTTTTACCTTTATAAACGAAGCCAGTGATTAAAAACTAGTTAGTAAATAAAACTGTAATAAAGTCTGCGCTACTTTACAAAATTAGGTTAGTGGCTTTATTTTCTTAACCGGTTTAATAAGGCCCTAAATTGGATCAATTACATAGCTCTAACAACCATTGTGACTTTAATTTATTTTATTGACAATGCCGATGTGTCATGCTCAAGTTCCATCGATGTACTAGGAGATCAGATCTACTATAGAGTAGGAAACAATATAAATAAAAGTGATAGAAGTCGCGCGCGATTTTATCCGTGTAACTTTAAGTCTCGTAGGAATTTCTCTAAAGCTAGGTTATCGACAGCAAAAAGAAGTCGTCAAATCCCATGATAGTTTCCAAGATTTATAGGCGCATTTGTTCAAACAACGGCGATGAGTTCCATAAGGATATGGCATTTACCGGGAACGACTGCTGATAAAAATGAGTTTTGAATGAGCTTGACGATCGCAAGTTACGTTCATGGTCTTGATGCCGAAATATGAAAATTTCCTTTAAATATGAGAATGTGAGTATTTCTTCGAAGTCGAATTAGGAGCCACTTGAGTTTAGTGCGATATTCAGATACCTTTTTTCATTTGTTTTCAACCGACTTCTAAAAAAGGAGGAGGTTCTCAATTCGTCTGTATTTTTTTTTTGTCTTTGTTACACGATATTTCGGACAATTACGAAACGATTTTAAAAATTCTTGTTTCATATTATAGAGGATACTTCATAGTTGGTCCCATATAAATCTAAGAATTTCAAATTATTGATGACACTTTAAGTCCGCCAAAGTTTTGACTTGAAGTCGGTTTTTTAATGCTCTGCATTCGTTGAATATTCGACTACCAACTTCAAAAAGTCGGCTATAAAAGTCTTTAAAGTTTACAATCTTGTATGTAGCAATAGACACGCTGTTTCAACATTAATTGTAACAGTACTCTAAACTCTAAAGTTACTCGCGTATATGTTGCGAAATTAAAAGAATAGACTTAAAGATCATATCATCCACATAATAGGATAACGAGAGGTTGCAAGGTCCGCCATGGTTACTTCATCACCACCGGATATCATGGAAGAGATCCAGGCCACTGGGCTTCACTCACCTGTAACTGATTTGGAGTTATTTATTTATACACATATGCTAAGATATACTTTAAAGATACATTGAACAAAAAGTGAGTTAAGACGTATAGCTTATTTCTTAAGAAATTTCTTTGAGCACACCCAAGACTGGAGAGTTTGGGGAAAATGCAATCATTTTACTTATATTAAGTACAAATGCGAACGTGTGTGTGAATGTTTGTTTCTTAATCACGGCAGGCTAAACGGATTTCGATGGAATTTTGTCATAGTAATAGTATAGTCTGGACTTTTTATCCCGATATTGCAGCGGATGCTGCCATGCTGGACTGGGAGCGAAAGAAAAACATAGATCGCACCAGCTGCTTCTCTTCCCGGGCATACTGTAAGAGTCAGTTAAGGGACGGAGGTTTTATTGACGTTTTTGTGGGCGATAGGCTGACCCCCCTGTCTCTGCAATAGTCTCTATCCCTCATTATACCTCCAAAGTCAAACGTGACATCAGACGGTCTTATAATCTCTGGAGTTCTGCCTACCCCATAAGGGATACAGGCGTGAAGTTATGTATGTATGTATGCAGCGGGATTAGAAATTGCGCGGGTGAAACCGCGTGATACAGCTAGTAGTTGATAACTATATGGAGGATCTATTAAATCTATAGTAATATAATAAAGCTGATGAGCTTGATTGTTTGCACAAGCTTGTCTAACGAGCTAAGTTAATCTAAGGGCTCAAATTGCGTTACTAGAACGCGTAAGGTATGCCATTTTAAAGTGGAATAATCAACTTTTGACGATTTTTTTTGTTTTTTTTTTTGTTTTTGTGGTGTTATTATCAAGTTTTGGTCCCATTTTACTTTCGCTGCGCCTTCATTTCAATGTTACCAATAACAAAAAAAAATCTATTTGGTCGAAAGTGAAATAGTCAAGTTTTTGCTTGGTGGTAGGATCCCTTCTGGGTCCGCCTGGCTAGCGACCACCCTTTATATAAAGTCTGCCGCCAAATGTTACCGCTCCGGCGGTAATGTGTTCCGGCAATATTGTATAAAGAGCCAGTTCCTTCCTAAACTCGTGTGCTTTCATCTTCGACCTCATCGTCACTTACCATCAGGTGAGATTGAGGTCAAACGCGGGTTTAGTCACTTATAAAAAAAAAAAAAACCTACTTAATTATAAGTATATGTGTATCCGTTGTCTGGTAGCTATAACGCAAGCTATATGTTTACTTTACATCTATACTTTACTAATATATAAAGCTGAAGAGTTTGTTTTTTTGTTTGTTTGTTTGAACGCGCTTATCTCAGAAACTACCAGTGGGATTTGAAAAAACCTTTTTGCATTTGATAGCCCAACTCTTGAGGAAGGTTATAGGCTATATTTTATCCCGAAATTCCCACGGGATCAAAAGTTACGCGGGTAAAACCGCGCGCGGCATCACCGCCATCACTCTTGCAGGCAGCTCTTCACATCAATCCCAACAACATTTCTTTGGTCTGTATGAGAAAACATCTTACCCAAAAATCGGATTATTATATTTTCTGCAGGATCTTAATCAGCTATTAGGTAAAAAAACGCGAAATATACCTACTTACCTATAAAGGTAATTTCATAAGAACCTGTTAAGTAGAATAACAAAAGAGGAGGCTTTCAATTCGTGTGTATGTTTTTTTGTGTCTTTGTATTTTTTTTTTAATGGATGGGAAGTTTGTCTTCCATGACACCTGATGTTAAGTGAACGTGAAGACTAAGGTGGTACACGTCCATCCACGAGAAACCTATTCACTCGACGCTTAAAAGTACTAGGACTATACTGGTCAGTGAAAATAGACGCAGGCTGTTCATTCCAAACCTTCGCGATCCTTATCGAAAAGGAACCGTCAAAGCTCTTAGTTCGACTTTTCGGAATATCTACCACATACTGATGGAAGTTCTGTCTGTTTACACGATTTTCCGTACAATTATGAATAGATTTCGAATATTCTTGTTTCATATGATAGAAAATATTTCAGAGGTGTTCCCGTATAAATAAATTTCATCGAAATCGTTTGAATAATATGAATTAAAAAAATATATCTTTCAATTCGGTAAATTGTACCTTGATGAGCTAATACTTCAGTCCAAACTTTGACAACGATTTAAAAATGTTATTGAAGTTGTTTTTTTTTTGCTTTTTTAAACTATCTTCGAGTAAATAATACAATAAAGAATAAAAAAAATATATATTTGTTACCAAAACAATCTCTATATCTGCTATAGTTATCTCAACAAAACTACGTTTGAATCCGTCACACACACCGGCGCTCGCGCAATTTGAATTCAACCATCCAATGATATACAAACGTTCATTGGATGTTCTAGATTGTTCGCAACAATTTGCGGCCGATCTGCATAATGATGTACAGCCTGCATGTCTAGTTCGACTGAATTTAAATAATCAACGATATGGGCTGTCTTATTGGTAATGCCATATGCACTGTAACGAGGTAGCTGAGCCTTGTATACCTCCATTTTTAATATAAATGTTCACTTTACATCAGTTGTCGTGGCGTAGTGGCTTCTTTGCCTCCTCTATTCGAAATACTAGGTAAAGCAAAGATGGAGGCGATTACCGCTCATTATTTACTTATCAAGGCACTTTAAGCAGTCGGTTCTGGTATCTTTACAGTCGCTATGGTACTACATTGGTTGAAAAGTTCGCGGCCTGGCCATTAAAAAAAAATCTTTTGTTATTTTTTCTGCCGTCATTTTGAACTGTCATTATTCAATTGTCAGCCCGCGAATTTTCAATTTGATATCTTGTTTAAATAAAATTTTACGAACAATATAAATACGTGTGTAGAACAAATTTTCACTAATGGAGAAATTTGAACAACGTGCTGTGATTAAATATTTGTTTAAAAAAAGATTAACACCAAAGGAGATCCATGATGACATGCAAACAACATTAGGGGAATCTGCCCCGTCTTATACCACTGTGAAAAAATGGGTTGCAGAATTTACACGTGGACGAGAGAACATCGAAGATGACCCTCGCTCCGGCAGGCCAATGACGTCTACGACCGAAGAAAACATCAATAAAGTGTGTGATCTCATATTGAAAGACCGTAGATTGACTATGAGAGAAATTGCAGACACTATAGGCATCTCAAATGAACGAACGCAAAACATCATTGTCCATGAACTCGGGTTTTCTAAGGTTTCGGCTAGGTGGGTCCCCAGATTGCTTTCAGTAGAGCAAAAGCGAATTCGACTCACGATTTCTCGCGACTGTTTGGAGATGTTCGAGGCTGATCCACAAGGTTTTCTTGACAGATTTGTGACAATGGATGAAACCTGGGTTCACCACTATACCCCAGAATCAAAACAACAATCCAAACAATGGAAAAAATCAGGTGAACCAACTCCGAAAAAAGCAAAGGCAATTCTGTCGGCTGGCAAGGTGATGGCATCGGTTTTTTGGGATGCTAAGGGTGTCATTATGGTGGACTACCTTCCAAAAGGCGAAACAATAAACTCTGCGTACTATAGCACCCTTCTGCGCCGTTTACGTGAAGAAATTAAACAGAAACGCCCAGGATTACTGAGAAAGAAAGTGTTGTTTCACCAGGACAACGCCCGAGTCCACACGTCTGTCGAGTCTATGGCTCAAATTCGTGATTGTGGTTTCGAATTGTTGCCACATCCAGCTTATTCTCCTGATTTGGCACCATATTTTTGTATTTGTATTGTTATGTACTTTATTCTGTTTTCTTGACTAGGCCGCGAACTTTTCAATCCACCCTCGTACCTATGTCAGAAGTCATTTCGGCGCACTGAAAATTCAAACATCCACCAACCAGCACCGTCACCCAAAGAGAGACTTATGGGCTTATGGTCTTGCAGTGGGCTGTTTAAAAAAAGGTTGTTTTAATCATGAAGCAAATACCGCAGTGTTTGAAGACGAAGGTTTTTGACCAGTGTGTGTGATAACATACGGCACTGAGACGTGGTCGTTAACTATGGGCCTTATAAGTAAACTTAGAGTCGCTCAGCGGGCAATAAAAAGGGCCATGCTCGGAGTTTCCCTGTGGGATCGAACCAGGAATGAGGAGATTCGCAGGCGAACCAATGTCACCGACTTAGCCAGAAGGATTGCAGAGCTGAAGTGGCAATGGGCAGGGCACATAGCTCGCAGAACAGGTGGCCGGTGGGGCAGAAAAGTTCTCGAGTGGCGGCCACGTACTGGGAGACGCAGCGTAGGCAGGCCCCCCGCACGATGGACCGAAGACCTGGTCAAAGTCGCCGGTAAACGCTGGATGAGGGCGGCGCGGGATCGAGCGACGTGGAAGAACTTGGGGGAGGCCTATGTCCAGCATTGGACATCTACAGGCTGTGGATGATGGATGATGAATCATGAAGCAAATTATAATATGAAAGTTGCGTAGGTCTCTACACAGTAAGTTACTGAAACGGCCTAATGTATTAAATATGGGATTTTTAATGCTGACTCGAATCTATCGTAAACCCAAAAATTTGCTTGGTTTGTTTTTGTTTATTGATTCATAAGTTGCTATGCGTCAAAAAATCTCTTATAATAGCTATTGAAAAAGTTTTTATGGATATATACGCCGCTTTAAGAAAGAAATAGCTCAAGACAGATAACTTTTCCCGGTACAGTGCAAGCTAATACAAAATTACAAAGGCATATATCCGTTTACAATTTTCTAGTTTTTCAAAAATGAATCAAACATAAAGATGTTTTTCAATGTATGTAATCTTAGTAGTAAGTATTTTAAGGGAATATGAAACAAAATACCGAGACGTATCTGCGCCGTTTTCACGTAAACACTAAACAAACAAAACCCTGACTTTCGCGGTTAATAAAAAGTTAGTACTTAATCCGATCAAAATCTCTGCACATAAAGTATCAATTTTATATCTTACATTTTTGCTCACCTGTCTCCAAGAAACATTGCCCCAAAGGAACCATTAAATCCTGTATCAAATTGTGGACATAAAATTTTGCCAGTGCGTTTACGAGTCGCCATAAAAGTGGTTAGTGTCTGCAATAATAGCTTTGATGTTCCGTCATGTCGTATGATGTGTCACTCACTGGTGGTAGGAGATGGGTTAATGTTCGTCTACGTATGTTACATCGCGCATCGGCCTGCTTATTTGTACGGCCGCTGCTATGCTGTAATCCGAAAAGCGGGGAGCTTCCAGCTAAAATCCCTCAATCGTATCTTTAACATGGATTCTTATGACCTATACCCAGCGTCAGCAATGCATCCTTCAGTGGCCGTCCATGGTGATAAGTTCGTACTACAGCGGGTGACAACACAAAAAAAAATATACATCTCTCATGTTTAGTAAGTAGGTTCTTATTACCTCCAAATGGGGCTTGTAGGTAACTAATTAGCACTATAGGGTAATAATCTAGCTAGAAAAGCCCTAGGGCGGTAAGTAATTAAAAAAAAACACTTCTTTCTTTCAAAAAGTTCGCGTACATCTAACCATTATACTGGCAATAGACATCCTGCATTCAGCCCTATGACCAAAGAGGTCGCTTTGCTATTCAGCCATGTCTTCGTGTGTATAATAGTCATCAATTAAAAATATCGAAGGGCGAAGATCAATTTCGATCTTGAAAAAAAAATAAAAAGTTCTTTATTTGATTCTTTTTAATGAAAAAAGGCGGGAATAGAAAACTTTAACTTCAAATATTGTTTGTTTTTGGGATTTAATTTTAAAATTTGAAAATTGTCCTCATTTTACTATAAATTCCAACAAATAAAATGTTTTATTCTTGTAATGCCGGTTTTCTACTTACCTCACAATCGAGATGTAAAGCAGAATAGCTCGGGTGTAATAATCAATTGCACCCTCGAACTATAGGTGCCTGCAATTGATGCCTTACCCTTGGCTACTAATCTTCTATTTTTTTTACTGTAAGATTGTCTGTCTATCCTATGTATTCCTGTATTTTATCTGATAGTCAATGTAGTTGAGGCTGCAGATCTATTACTGGTTCTTCACAAGCTTACGACAATCATATCCGAAAACGAGACACTGTCCATCGCTAGCTTGACCGCCCTATTCTCTACTTCTATACCAAGTATAAAGTCGTTGTAGTTGCTTTTTTAAAGCGACTTGATGGTTCTACTTAACGTAACATTACAAGGATATTTTCATCTTGGACATAAACAAATTTGAACTTGAAGTTTTGATGTATTTCCCTGGTCACCAGTGACTCGGTATCCACCACTGCAATTCACCGAAACGTACAGTTAAAATAATCTAGTTACAATGTTCAAACGCGATATAATCCGGTAACATCTACATAGACAACGCAAATAATGAACTTCGCGTGTCCGAACCCCGACCAAGCGTCAAAGTTGGTCACGGCTAGCTAGATTCAGTCAGCGCGTATATATGTCTGTTAGAAAATAGATATCACAATATCGATATCGTTCTTAATAATCGATTTCATCGGCGGCAGCGGTGTCTTTGAATCGGTTTTTATTTCCCAGCAATCACTATCAGCTGTGACGTCACAGTGTTAAAAAGTCGGCACGCTTGATTTCAATACAAATCATGACACTGGCGTTGTCTATGTAGATGTATGTCTGTGGTCACATTTATAAAATAGAAAGATGCCATAAATCATCTCTGTGTGTGCTATTTTAAAATTAACATATCTAATTGCTATCTCCGATAATTTATTAGTTTAAATTCATGATTGTAAAACATACTTTATTGCTGTTTTATATATTTTTTCTAACAATATAGCATATGCACGTTTTGATATTTTTTTTTATAGATTTTGCATCCTTATTATCATATTAATGAAATGCAAAGTCGGCTGAACGCACCATGAGCGTTGACGACAGAACACTCGATAAACATAAAATTTACAGTCTTATTTGATATTCAGAAACATTGGATGAGCATAACGGTACAAAAATATATTAACTAGTATGCTAATTACTATAATTAGAGCGTGTACGATGAATCATTTCCGGATAATTTTACACAGTATACATATAAATTGAAAGATAGAAGATTTTGAAAGAAGCTCAAAAATATCAGCTTCTACATTTGTAAGCGAGGCCCAAATAACTTCGAATACTTAAAAGTACTTACTTTTTGTACCTATCGTGTTTTTACCTCTGACGACTTCAACATTGCACTGTAAGATTCTTATTTGTCAACAATCATCATTAAACTCAAAGGTTCTAGTTGCAGACCGCTTTAGAAACAAAATGGTTTTGATTCTGTCTACAAATCAAACTAAGAATTTAAATTTGAATTAAAATTTCATACATACATACATATCTTCACGCCTTTATCCCTTATGGGGTAAGCAGAACAACAGGGGCTATAAAACCATCTGATGTCACATTTGACAAATTTGGAGGTATTATAATAATGATGGAAAGATACTATTGTAGTGACAGGGCCCACCAAAAAAAGCTCATAAAACCTCGGTCCCTTAACTGACTTTTACAGTATGCCCAGGAAGCAGCTGGTACATTCGATGTTTTGCTTTCGCTCCCAGTCCAGCATGGAAGCTGCATTTTTCACGCTAATACTAAACCATTGCGCCTGAGCATTCGCACTTCTTTACTCACAGAGGCTGTTTCACGCATAAAGAATAATACAAAATAATTAAAAACAGATTTAGCGCCACAAATGATTTATACAAATATCTTTTAATTTTTTTCTCTATATTTAAGCGAATTTACTTTACATCCTTTTGTGAAAATCCTTCAACAATACCCATGTATGTCTCAATCCTTTTGTGATAATCTTATCAAAGTTCGTTCATTCTCTTAAACTAATATATTGAACGGCTTAAGCCAGTTTAAGAGATATATTTTTTTTCTAAAATTCAAAGTTTATGGGCTCTTTTAAGCATTTTATGAGTTACAGCGGGTTCGCTTTAAACCTTCGATATGTTTTGATTGTCACCTTAACTTCGGGGTATAAATGAAAAGATACAGAACACTTGTTTATATAATAAAAATATATTAATTAGTTTTTAGCTCTACAAAGCTATACATTTCTGGTACTTTTAAGCGACTTGGATAGGTTTTTCGTGGATGAACCACCTTAGTCTTCATGGTACATCCATGACACTATCAAGGTGTCATGGAAGACAAAAGTCCCATTCTTACTTTGTAAAAGAAAGCTCTGAGTGGAGAATTGAGAGCTAATCTGTGTTTAAGTTATAATAACCGTTTAAGTCATTTTTCATACATAAACGGATCTCAGTGTTATTGTTATTCTACGTGATTATTATTGATCTATCACAAGACTGAGTATTCATTACAAGTGTATACTTAGCAGTGTACAGTCGATTTATTTGAAGGCATTCTAACTGACATGAAATACGTGCTTAGAGAATTATAATGTAAATAAGTGTGATTAACATGCAGTAGTTAGATTATGTATGTATGTACATAATGAGATATTTTTGCATATTTGGTGCCGATAACCTCTGAGTATTATGCCTGACATCTGGAGTTTTCAAGATAGCCGCCTCGTATTTTGGATCATCAACTTTTTATCCATAACCATATTAAATTGATCGAAACTTACATTTTTTTTACGCATAGAAGTATTTTAATATAAAAATCTCTTAACGATCAAAATTAGTTTATTTTTATTTATTTTTTCATATCTATAGGTACTAATATAATAAAGCTGAAGAGTTTGTTTGTTTGAACGTGCTAATCTCAGAAACTACAAGTGGGATTTGAAAAATTCTTTTTGCTTTTGATAGCCCAGCTCTTGAGGAAGGTTATAGGTTATATATTTTATCCCGTAATTCCCACGGGATCAAAAGTTACGCGGGTAAAACCGCGCGCGGTGGCTAGTCTTTAAATAACCTTCTAGCTTTAGGTACTAAAAATATAACATGTAGCTTAGATCATTCGATTTATTTCGATTATATAAACGTAAAAAGTTTTTATTTTTGATTTGTTTCCTCAAGTATATTATGTTAGAACTTAAAAGTTACTTTTTATAGGTATGGTGAGGATTGATAACTAGGCTATATCTAGTTAATCTGTCAAATAAACTTCATCTGTTAAAGGACGAATAGAAACGTTTTTTAACAATAACAATGTGTCTATATTGAACAGAATTCGTTTGTATGTCAAGTCGATTTTGGTCTATCGTGTTTGTTTTATTATGCACCGCTTTACAGGTAAGTATGTCAAAAAACATTGCCTGACAAGTTTCCATGAGAGGCAGGAGCAACAATAAAACCTTTTTTTTAATGTACCTAGTGATTTGTTTATTTTATGTCGCTTCCATAATTAAAAAAAAATACTGAATATTCGAAATATTTTGTACCAACTAAACAAAAAAAAGATTTTGGATAGGTACGTTTTTATTCACGTGATTTTTAGGTTCGATTAATATTTCAACTTTTTAGTGCCAACTGCTTGGTAAATCTTATGTATACATTTAATTTTATTAAGTTTATACGAGCATGCTCTGCGCTAATAAAAGCAGTACCAATAATGTATGGCAGTTCGCCATTCTTCTTTGAAAATAATTTCTTCTTCGTTCTATAAAAACTTCCTTAAATATCCAAAATGCAGGAAAGTTCTAGCCTCTTTAAATAGCAGTTGCTCTTATTTACGTACAAACAATGTTCATAAAGTTATTAACTTATTAATACTCTTTGAAACAGTTGCTCATAAAGTATAAAATTGCTCGGCGATATTATTTTACTTTAACTTGAGTTTAAACTTTTTCTTTACGACTTGTCCCCCTAACCCAATAAAGGATGCCAAAAGAATATAAGTATCGCTTTCAAATGATAAGTAAATTATATTCTATCCACGCAACAAAGAACTTTCAATTTCAACAGTTACCTCTTTTTGGTTTTGTACAGGATCTCAGTTTTATGTGATGGTACCTAATCGATTCCTTCCATGCTGGACTGGGAGCGAAAGAAAAACGTAGAATGTGCAGCTGCTTCTCTTCCCGGGCATACTGTAAAAGTCAGTTAAGGGACAGAGGTTTTAAAGGCGTTTTTGTGGGCGATAGGCTGACCCCCTGTCACTACAATAGTTTCTTTTCATCTTTATAATACCTCCAAATGTGTCAAACGTGACATCAGATGGTCTTGTAACCTCTGGTGTTCTGCCTACCCCTTAAGGGCGTGACGTTATGTATCGGTCAAGGAAAGAACTGAGTTTTACTTTTAAAATATGAACAGCTATGTCAATAGTAACCAGGGAATCATAATAGTGATACAAAATGATATAGGTACTACTAGCAGTTGCACGCGGTTTCACCCACGTTACTTTTGATTCCATACGAATTCCTTCATAAAATAAATCTTATTATCATCCCCAAGAGCTAGGCTACCAAATGCAATAATCATTATTCAATTCCGACTTATGGTTTCAGAGATTAGCGCATTCAAACTAAAAAACACTTCAGCTTTATTATATTAGCTTAATATTGAACTAAAATTGTTAATGAGAGCTGGATAATGGATAGAAAACTCCAATTATTATTTTTTGTAATACAAATCCACCAATATAATTGATTGTATCAGGCGTTACTTTGCGGAAATCCATGACAACAACTATAACTAAACTTGCAGTGATGCAGGATTTTTGTGCGTTGATTCAGTGTTCTGAGTGTGTGTTCATTGCATTCCTTGATTCTTGAGGGAGGGAGGGAGGTCAACCAACGCACGAAAACTCTGCATCACTAGTGCGGGTCACGGAATTAACAAGTTACCATACTTGGTTATAGTGTAAATTCACCAAAGATATCATCATCATCCTCATCATCATCATCATCATCATCATCTCTTTGTAATGGGCCCACTGCAGGGCATGAGTCCCTCCCCTGGGTGACGAGGAGGTATAGGCCATAATTTATCCACCAAGCTGGCCCAGTGCTGGGTGGTGGATGCCAGAATTTTCAGAGTGCCAAATGGCTTCTGACAAATCCCTAACGACTTCCGTATACAAGTATACAGCACCCGGGACCGACTGCTTAACGTGTCCTCCGAAGCACAGAAGTCGTCGTGAGAAATGAATGGTCGGCGGTCACCCATCCAAGTACCGACCGCGCCGAACGTTGCTTAACCTGCGATATCGTATGATACACAAAGTTACCACGGCGCCACGACGACTTCCGCGTACTGCATATATCTATATCTTTGGTGAATTTACACACATCATACAAACATTTGTCAAGCAGCAAGGATCAAACGCAAAACGCGTTTACCACACACAGCGTCACCAAGGCCATCATTAACTGGAGCATCCTAACCTTAACCTTGACGTTATCTTAATTTAAAGGGCTTTGTTTAAAACCGGGATGACATCACAACGGTAATTGTCATCGTTTTCGTGAGCTAATTATTAGCTCAATGGTATTGGGTGACCTTTACCGAACAATTGGTAGCAAGGTCAGGTATTTAACAGCGACTATTGAGTATTGTCGGGACAGGAGTGTATAATAATTACTATTGAAACAAAGGCTAGATATGGCAAATATTATACAAGTTATACTATGAATACCCTTTGATCTACTACTATAATATCTATTAAAAAGGGGTTAAGCATGGTTGCTATTGTAAACGCAAACATATTGAATGGATGGAAATTAACACATTATTGGTTAGAGTTTATACAAGTGATAGCCTCCTGTTCGATTTAAGGTGTGTCGGGGATAAATTACAATTTTTTTACACTACAATAATTTTTATCTAGATCGGGTTGATATTGGCAATTTCCATGTGTCATGGAATAGTCTCTGTAGTAAAAGTTTATTTAGTTATAGTAAGAACGTGCAAACATTTTTAGTAAAAAATCAGACAGTTAAAGGTTCCACTGATTATACTAAAAATAAAAATCAATATAAAGTAATAATTAATACACTAATGTCACATGACAAATAGCAAAACAAAAACTAATCACTGCTTAAACGCCGTTTACATAACAACAGTAACCTTTTTTTTTATTTATGTTCGTGTATAAACAAGCGATATAAATTAATAAACCTTCCATGAGTTCAAGATCATTTTCATAACGATATTCAACGATATACTTTCCATCACGCACGCGACGATATCGAATTATCGACAAATTACTGTCATTACGCGACAAATTATCGACTCTGCAGATTTATCGAAAATGCGAATGAGGAAGTAATGCGCGTAGCGTAATGCTGTTTCATTATTTTGTTACTTTTTAATCATAGTTATTTTCGATGATTGAAATTTCATCTTCCGGATAAATAAGTGCTTTTTTATTAATTGTAGTACCTAATTCACATCAAACCATTAATTTCACATAAATCACGTATTCGCGGTTAACCTATGTTTTATCTGGCATGATATGAGTAAAAACCACGTACATATATCGTTGTTTACACGTAAATCAAATTATATATAAATACAATTTTGCAAACATGACAATTTGCAAAGAACTTCTTCTTATACTACTTCAGTGAAGAATTTAAAAATAAAATAAAAAGTAAATATAAAACTAAAAGTGCAAGGGAAGGAAAATTTATACAATCTAGTGTTAAAAATTATTATGGAGAAAGATTATCCAAATACCTGGTGCCAAAAATATATAATAAATTAGAATTATTAAGACAAAGTCCTAAATTGTCTAAAAATGTATTAAAAAGAAAGCTTAGAGATACTTTGCTCGAACTGAAAAATTGAATAGGTAAAACAAAGTATGTAAAACGTTGATATTGTTAAAATAAAAATAAGAGAAAATGTACTTTTATTTTGTTGTCATATATAGATTATTAAAAGAAATGTAAAATAAGTTGGTATTATGGTTATATAAATGTAGAAATAAGGAGCGCAACTCGCCTTCAAACGATAAGTTTGGCGAGATAATATGTTTTGAATTATTGTAACCAGTTTTGTTAATAAATAAATTTAAAAAAAAAAAAAAAAGGGCAGATTAATAATAATATCGGTCGGATTGTCCGCCTGAAAAGGCGTCTAGATTTTTTAAATACGATATCTGTGTATATTCATGAATTGATGAGGACTTAATTTATAAGTTAAATGAAGCCTGCGCATAGAATAATGCATAAAAACGGTAAAAAATACACTTTTTTTTATAACTTTGTGATGCAGTGTGTTTTTAGGTAATGTGAAAGAAAATACCGCTAATGAAATTTTTATAATGATAAAACATTATTTTCAGTATCTTGTTTTCTTACACCAACCAGCAAGATGTTCTATTTATAAAACTTAGCTCATAATCAGACTTTAATTCAAACAAAAATAACACACATTTTTCTCTCTATCGTCAAAGAATTCTATCGACTGTCGCGTCTCTATAGACCGGTAGGTACAGCTAGTGTTGCGCAAACATGTCGACTATCGATTTCCTTATTAACGGCCCGGGAGTTAACGAGTTAGATCTCCGCTTCACTCTGATTACAGTACGTTCGGTATTCAAACTGAAATAACTGTTCGAAGCAAATTTAAATCATAAGTGTTTTTTTTTTAAATTCGCTCTCACTTTATGGTGGTCGAAGATGAAAAAAGCACAGGAGCTTAAAAAAGATCTGGCTTGTCTAAACAAAATATATTACCGCCGAAACAAATGACTATCGAATTTGACTATCATATTTGGTGGCAGATTTTACATGAAGAGTGGTCGCTAGCCAGTTGGACCCTGACGGGATCCTGGCGGGATCCTGGGATACCACCAAGCAATTTTTTTGGTATATTTTCATTAAATACTTATTCTTTTTAATTAAAAAAATATTTCATTTTTTATTACATAACAAGTATCTCAGCTGAACTTTCTTTGTTTGTTTGGACACGGTAAATTCTTCAAGAAATTCCTATGGGATCAGTTTTGCGGATATAGCGACGTGGAATTGCTTATAATAAATAAACTTCAACTTTTATATGATAGTTATCGAATTTGTTCAATAGCAATCTGTTTTTTATGACCACTACAGACCTGGTACTTTTAAGTGTCGAGTGAATAGGTTTCTTAATGCGCACTTTCTATCAGGTGGCATGGAAGACAAACGTCCTATCCTTATAATATAAAATTAAAAAAAAAAACAATAAATTAGCAGTGTTCCATGGATTTAAATGTAGAAATAAATCGCTTCTGATTTTGTTTTCCCACATAACGAACCGCTTGTTTATTTTTGGTTGTAAACAAACGTATAAATAAATATTGAAATACTTGTGGTGTTGGCTGTACAACCAGCGCAGAAAATTCAAGATGATTATAGGAAAACTGATCTCAAACATAATTGGTGTTCCAGATTATTAGTCCATAAACATTTACATGTATATTAAGGTTTCTGCTTATTCCTACTTTGTGATTTTGAGTTCCATTAGTTAGAGTCTCCGGCTAACAAAAAATATTGTTGGCTCAAATTCTGTAATATTTTATTATTTATTTACCTATCTATTTAACGGCACAACGAACAGAGTACAATCTTAATAAATAACACTTTACATTTTAATATTACACTTTCTAAATTGCACCCCAATAATTGTTATGCACAGCATTTAAATAATATAATTTTAATCTAGGCTACACACAATAATATTTACTTAAAACTAAAAATTACTTTAAAAATGGGTATAAAAAAAAAATTGCAAGTCAATTAACGGAAAAAGGAACAAAAACATTTTTACATATTTGAAATTTTGAAAAAGGAATTTAGGTTTTGAGCGTTAATATCAATACTTTTACAACACAGCGTCATTTTAAGTAACATTATTATTACAAAAAGGTAAATAAAACAAGGTTCTTACCCTCTGACTACCCATAACTTTTAGTGAAAACTGACTTAACAAATCTGAGGTAAAATCGGATAAAAATCGGAGATAAAAGGGTTTAAGTTTAGGTTTTCTCGTTTCTCTAAGTCCTAATTATTATTAAATTGTAATTATTTTTAGAGCTTAGTAAAGACTTAACTAGGTATTTCATTACTTTTTATGCACACGGCTGCAAATCAAGCGTTACAAATCTGTCACAAAATTTTACTTGAATCTGAACTCTATGCCCTTGACATTAAGATAAGTTGGTTGTGGAAATTTGACAAGTAAAGATCTGCTGCCTTCTGTACTTTCACTGCGAGTCAATTTAAATAAATACCCCATTGTAATGAGCTTTCTTTTTTCTTTTTTGGAGGTCTGAATAAGTAACAAAAACAAAACGAATAAATTATCTAATATTGTGCTTTCTTTCTTTCAGGTAAATCTTCAAATTTTCTCGGAGCTTGATGAAACGGTTTAACTAGTAAAGGTAAAAAATACCCATTTGAAGAAATCATTTTCTAATGAATTTTATATGTAGGATTTATGTATTTTTTTATGATTTAGGTATTTTATATGTAAAATCTAAAGTGAGTCCCGAAAACTACTCCTACTGGTGCAAACTAGATTAAAATTTGTTAAGTAGTTCCGAAGATATCCCCGAAAATACAGACATAAAGATATTCCTTTTTCAATCGACTTCCAAAAAAGGAGGAGGTTCTCAATTCTTAGGTGTTTTTTTGTGTCTTTGTTACATGATTTTTCAGACAATTATGAGTTGATTTTGAAAATTGTTGTTTCATATGATAGAGGATACTTCATAGTTGGTCTCATTTAAACATCGAAATCGGTTGCGTACTTCATTGAAAATTTCAAACTTTTGAGAGAATATGTATGATTTCGTTGATGACATTCTCAACTCAGCCAAAGTTTTGACTTGAAGCTGGTTTTTTTAATGCTCTGCATTCGTTGATTATATACTTATCGGTGCATCAGGCTGAGTACTCGCTTGTGGAGCGTGAGTCTCTAGGTTTGATTCAAGTTGTAAAATCATAGACTTCATACTAAATCAAGTGCTATTAATAAATCGCCAAATCTCCTGAACTTTGGCTTACTTAATAAAATAACTAAAAACTAAAATCAAATTAGACTATTATCACACTATAAATACTTTACTCTAAATCCAAGATAATTTATGTTTATCTGAAGCGTTTCTTAACTAATAAATCCACTAAATGAGGCGAAGGTTGTGCGTATGCGTCACCAAATTAGCGGAGTTGCGCAAGGACATCCGAGCGAAGGTTTTAGGGCATACGGATAATGACTTCATTTTCAAGCTTGATGATGTAATTATCTTTTTAATCTAGTTTTAATTAAGTAAGTAAAGAGTAGAATCATCTGATGGTAATTGAAGGTGAATTTGAAAATAGAAAACAAGAGTTTATATGGTATTAAGTTTTCGCGATGACTGGTAAAATTGTCGGGTCATTTCGCCTAAAAGGCGTGTTGCTTTAGTTAGACATTCCAAATAAAAATAAATACTCTTAATTACATGTTTTAAATCATTATTATTATAAGTATAACATAGTTTTTAAGTTTTTCATGTCTCCAAAAAAAAACTAACAAAATATGGACCACGGTCTGAAATAAACTTATTTTATTTTATTTTATTTTATTATTATTTTTTATTTTTTTATTTTTTATCGACATTAAACTTAAAATATAAACAAAAGAAAAGAGAATTTTGGTGGCCTTATGCTTAAGCGATTTCTTCCAGGCAACTAAAATCTGTATCTACTTAATATAATAAAACTGAAAGGTTCGTTTGTTTGAACGCGCTCATCTTGGAAAAATATTTGAGCTATTGATAGCCCAGTTCTTGATGAAGATATATATAGAAGGTTTTACCCGCGGCACCTACCATCCCGTTGGAATTTTTGAAAAAAGCATACATCTTACCTTCCGTAACAGCTGGCGTATGCAATACATACATAACTTCACATAACTGTATCTCCATACGGGGTAGGCAGAACACCCGAGGTTATAAAACCATCAGATGCCACGTTTGACAAATTTGGAGGTTATGTGATGGTGGAGACAAAAAAACCTCAGATAAAACCTCTGTACCTTAACATACTTTTACAGTATGCACTGGAAGAGAAGCAGCTGGAACATTGTACCTACATGTTTTCTTTTGCTCCCCCTCCAGCATGGAAGTATGCAATACCTACCTAAAAGTTTCAAATCGGAGTGGTACTGTTTGAGATTAGCGCGTTCAGAAAACTAAATATTGACTATCTTTTATAATAATAATAAAATTACAATATCAGCTTGGTTGTAAATATAAAGTAAGTAAGAAGGATATCAATATTTGTATACATGATAAAGTCGGAAGATATACTTGTGATAACGTGTCCTAGTGACCTTTGATTAAAGTAAGCTCAACCTACTTCAGTCGCAGAGTTCTTAAAAGATTATAAAAAACAAGAAGTTGAAGGCTTTGTGGCGTCGCTGATTTAGCAGGTGAAACAACGTTGAGTACAAGATTATTGATACAATAAAAAATCAACATCCACAACATTCACAAATTATTATTTCATCACTACATAGTATAAAACAAAGTCGCTTTCTCTGTCCCTATGTCCCTTTGTATGCTTAAATCTTTGAAACTACGCAACGGATTTTGATGCGGTTTTTTTTAATAGATAGAGTGATTCAAGAGGAAGGTTTATATGTATAATAACATCCATTAAATAGTGGAGAAGTACTGTTATTTTTGAGGTTTCTAATGTGATGTCGTAAATAATTACATTTTTTCCGCTTACATTGCAAACGCAGGCTGAACCCTACGAGTTTTATCAAAATAATGTACTAAGTATTGTACACATTGAAAAGGTCTACAGAAAAGTCCGTGATGGTATGCGAAGCCGGAGCGGGCCGCTATGTTTTATACAACGTTCACAGTTTTTCTGTAGTGTATTTAGTATCAGCATTGCACCCGTGCGAAGCCGAGGCGGGTCGCTAGTACATTATAAAAGATTTAAGGTTAGTTTTGTATTACACTGAAGCTCTTCTGTTTCCACTACAACGCCAATTCTACGGAATTATAAGAAATTAATTACATGTAATCCCCATGTAAAAAATAACCTATAAAATTTATTGTCATAAAGATCGAATCTTCAAACCGAAGGGACGTTTCGCTGGATAAAACTGTAAATTTAACACTATATCTTTAAGACCATTAATTTATGTCATAAACCATGAAACTAATTAATGACAGTTATAAACTAAAACTGCAATGATCGAGTGCAGGACCAGTTCAACGCACTTTATATCCTCAGGAAATACAGGGTGCACAAGAATTTCTGTATACAGCTTACATTTTGCTTTGATATCAGCATTGAATAGTCCTCTTGACGTTTTGTTGTCGTCCGAAAGTAGAAGTCCAGTAGTGTCCTTTGTGGAATAAGTAAACCTCATAGAGATATATTCGGTTTCATTCAATGCATGGCTGTCTACACTTCCTTTGACATACGGCAATATACGTGTCAAGTTACGTACGTTTATGTTTGTGTTTGGGTTATGGGAGTTTTTTTAGGGAAAGCGTGGTTCTGCAAAAAATTAAGAACTTAAATTCTTATAAATTTAAGGTTATTTATTTGCAAGGTTTTCGACAGACTGCCTATCACGATTATTCTAAACTTCTTTTTACTACAGATAGAGTTATGACAAATGTTGGCAAGATCTGCTGATCTTTGTCCTAGGTCAAATTACGTTTTCTTCTATTCAATTCATTTATTTATTCATAACCATAGGTATTATTATATAATAAAAAATGATAATAAATAAAATCTCTCTCTAAAAATAGGAACCACAAACGATTCAATCTCTGTGCATCGTTTGTGGTTCCTATGGCACAAGCTCAAATCATTTCGTGGCTTAATTGATTATTTAAAAAGCATGTCCTCCAATTTATATTAAATCAAATATCAAAATAACAAAAGTATATTTTACATAAAATAAATTGCCTCACCCTTTATAGTATGTGGTTATATTCGTCACGGAACACGAGGGGCTCTGTTTATGGCGAATATTTGCTTATTTGTTTCCTTTTGCTCCGTAGCTCACGTCTCGCCAACAAACTAGTAGGTAGGAAAATAATTTACTCTGCAAATTGTTTAGAAAGTTTTAATGAGAATGCACGCTATTTTTGTTCAATCGAGTCTTGGGTTCAATCAGATCTGGGGAGTCAAAGGTGGATTGAATGTGAACGGCCGCCGCACAAGGGATTTTGAGTTTGAGAACCTAATGATCTAGTTTATTTGACTAGGGCTTTTCTGATCGGATAAAGGTTTTCTGACGATTAATGTATTACCCGGAGGAATAAAGTTGTTTTATGATCTAAAAAACTGTATGAACATTTATATAAAACGACAATAAACAAGAGACGAGTTTTAAGCAGTCGAGTAATAATACTTTTGTATGACTTTCCAAAGATCAGGCCTAAAATTACTTAAGTAAATAAAGTTCGTTTTAGCCTGATTTTATTGCGTCTAATTAATTATACATTTAGCTCTAATAAAATAAATAAATAAAAATAAATAAATATTTCTGACACTCACACAACATTATCAAGCCCAAATTAAGTTTCTTAAAGAACTTGTGTTATGGATACTAGATAACTGATATTATTAAGAAATATATAAACATAATATTGAATAAATACATATTTTTATTAGAATAAACTTAAATAAACATTAAACATTCATGACTTGACGACTAATATCTGTATTCATCACACAAATATCCGCCGCCGCCGGGATTCGAACCCAGGACCTCTGGCATAGAAGGCAATGTATGTTACCACTACACCAGCCGGTCGTCAAACTCTAGGTTTAGTGACCGTAGTCTGTGTAGACGAGCGACTTCATCATCATCATCATCATGGGGAGACTTCCACAGCACAGCCTCCCTCAAGGTTCTCCACGTCGTCGCTTGGTCCCACGCCGCTCTCATCATCACATACGAATTGAGAATAAACATACTTGACGGTCTCCGCGGTGCAATACAACTAGAACAAAAAAATGTTCCGTGTCTGGGTGTTTATCTATATGTATTTATATTCTAGGTTATCCCAGTTCGCTACATGGTGTCTCATATCACAAGCTATGCTTACTTTGGGGCCATGTATTTTATATACTTTTACCGATAAAACACGTCTCAAGTTTTTTGTCTCAAGGAAAATATAAGTAATTACTCGTACGATCAAAGCTCGTTTCTATTTTCGTGTTATCAAAACAAGGCTTTAGTGATAAATCCTAGAGCTTATTCTAAGTTTAGTATTTCTAAAGATGCTGTGTATTCCTGAAGACAGTTCATTGACCCGCGGTTATATTGGTCGCCGTGTCTTGAGTGTCTTGGTATAGCGAGCTTTTGTAGTGGGACTATGATTTTGGGAGCTTATGGGATAAGTTAGAACTGGTTTTTATATCAATAGGCAATTTTTACGAGGGTTTATTAGATATTGAAACCAAAGACTCAGACCCCATGGACAGTCGCCCTTGACCACGGGGTCTGTAAAAACAACCAAACGTCAAGTTTTTTTAAGTATATAGAAATAAAATTATACCTACGTGATAAATCCGGTTATTTAAGATTATGAATCGTTAGGATTCATTACATTAGTAACTTGGATAAATAAACCTCAATATGCTGCGGTGCGAGCACAGAACTTTATCGAATCGTATGTTTCGTATGTTCGTATAGTATGGAGTCGGTTGCAAGTTTTTAGTAGCATTGTAATTCTTTATTTTAAAGTTATTTAACAGTACAACATGCTTACAAACATTCAAAATTACGAAGGCAGACATTTATTTAAGCTGGCCGTGCCGCAATGGATAGATTTTAATTATTGCCTACAAACCGTCTCAATACTATACGAACATTCGTAAACATACGAGTCGAGAAAGTTCTGTGCATGCACTGCTGAGTTGAGTCGATTTTAAAGTTTAGTAAATTATAATGAAGTTAAAAATTGCCTGTTTATGAATCCTAAAACAGATCACAAATCGAAAATATCCAGCAGTTAACTTTATTTGGAGGTGTTAGCAAGCCCGTAAAGATGCCTACCACCACCAATCTAATTTGATAGTCACAATATCCAGTAAGGACTAAACTATTTAATATGGTATCATTTGTTTTTTTTTTTGTTTTTGTTATTTATGAATCGTGAATGGATGGGGTTGATTCGTCTAACTTTATAATTCAAATAACAAAGTCGTTTCTATATCATGGTCACCCTATCTCGAAGCGGAACGCCTATCAATCGCGCAACGATCACTGACGAGTTGACAAATAAATCCGACGGCGACTATTTTTGTAGCTTCCATTATTGGGATTAGTCGCTTCAATGTCGAATTTGTTTTCGAACGGTGCTTGATGTTGCAAATCCTATTTCTAGAATAAGAAATCGAGTAGTTTGTTCAATGTTTACATCGCTATTTTAATAAAGACGTGCAAATATTGTCTTGAGCTTTCAAATTTAATTATACTAAGGAAGAGACATTTTTAACTTGACATTATTCCCGTACCTACCTTTCTGTTAATACTTATTGTCAAGTAAGATGATCAGCCGGAAAACGCCTACTCCTTGTCAAAGATTTCCCCAAGAATCTCCATTTTTCATGTTTTGAGGAGTACCCTAACTATATCGTTGGTCCACCTTTCGTAATGCAACCGTCTCCAGTATGTCTTCTACAACGGACATACGTTCAACGAACTATATGCCTTGCCTCTTGCCACTTTAGGAATATTCATTTACGTATACCTCTGTGCTTATAAAAAGCTATAGAATCTTAACTTCCTTATAAAACTTGTTACTCGAGTTATTAATAAAGTGTAACATCTATTTAGTATCACTCTTTTATGTCTTCGCCTACTAAGTGCCTTTGTGTCAGTTGTTTTTAGATTTTCAGTAAGTAAGTCTTAAGATAGAAGGCGGACATCTTTTCTGTGTTAACACTAATTGAGTAAGACATGTTAAAACGCTGCTTGGGTTCCAATTTTAAAATCAGTCCTCCTTATTTCTTGTCGGGTAAACGTAAACTAAATATAAAGTATGAAAAGTAATGATGATTAGTCTTTAAAGACCTCGAGGTCACGAGTGACTGAATTATCCACGGAGCCTGTAGAGACACCGAAACGTTGAGAGTCAATATGTAAAATATTTATTACACATGATAAATTCGGTTAAAATTTTATTTAATGAATCGTGAAAATTTAAGGCAATATGGTTTGCAAAACAGTGCATTTTGTATCCATCCAAAACAAACCCATTGCTTATTGACCCATAACCACGTTGTTAGTTTCTCGTGTCATTGGGTGTGTAGGTCAAAACTGTAAAACGATCGACTCAAATGTTTACATTGTTGAAACTATTCATTTCCTACATACTCAGTCTGAGTTTTATTTACAACACGTTAGTTTGGCGATTTGGATTTTTTCCATTTTTAAATTCAAGTAGGTGCACAAACTATTCAAACCTTTGATAGTACAGAACAATTGACTGTCACTGTCTTCTGTCATTTTATGTTTTAATATTTTTTATACGGTTTTGAAGTGTTATTTTTAACGCACTACGAAGAGAAGATCAGTGAGGCAGGGTTTTGGCTTATGTCTTTGTTCCGCTAGATAATAAATTTTGAAAAATAAATCTATTTATTCGGTGGAATTATTAATCTATTTCAGCGGTACGTACTTAATTTTGCTTTACGATTAAATTTTCTCCATCAAATAGTACGTTTTGTAAGGCGTATCACAGTGTCATATGAAAAGAGCAGTCTTTAACTAAATCTGTACCTACATTCGAAATCGATTTTTGATTTTTTTGTGTTAAATTACTAGAAAAAATATTAATCACTTAATTCCATTCAAACATAAATAAAAACCTTAAAATCAATAAAAAAAAAACACTTTGAGTATAGGCACTTCAGAAACGTCACAGAAGTATTTTTATGTTCAAATTAGGTTTTTTAAAATTAATTGACTTACTTAAGCAATTTGGCAACACCTCTTTGTCCTGGAAACCGGGTCAGCAATACCTGCCCTAGATCTCGTATATTCACTTGGGATCACCGTTGACCTTTCACTGTCGCAGCCTCTTTGAACTCGATAAAAAAAATGACAAGTTTCGACAGATCTATATAGTTCTTGACATTGGCATAATATGGCCTTACCATGTCACTTAAAAGAAAAACATAGAATTAAACACTTTATTCAACCGGATATGAAATAATTTTTGATTGAGTACTCGTGCATGCTACGGTATCTGCAAAAAACTTCGAGTTAAAAATTCCAAATATAATTTATTAAACTATTTCTTTTTTTTTAACAATTCCTTAATAAATCTGACTAGAAACTGAAACGAAAAAGAATATAAATTTTTGGATGATAGGTCCTATTGTGAAAATAACAAAGTTTAAAATGCAACATAAGTCTTATAATATTGTTATAATGTTGTAATATTGTTTTATGTCCATATTTTATACCCTTCTACTGATTAAATTTTCTTTGAAAATCTTTAAGGATCGTGATAATTGGATTTTGTTGATCTGTGTTTAAAGATCCTTTTTATTTTAAGGGATGAAAACAAAATTATGTATGCACCCTTCTTGTTTCCTGGTTGTTTTGTTTGATCGGGTTTCATTTGTCCTTAAGGGGTCAATAAGAAAAGATAAAATTAAAAATAAAAACCTTAGTAATGCAAATTAGTTTTTTATTAATAGCCGTGGAGCCCGTGGACTGATGAAGACTGGCGATAAACTGACGACTGTTATTGTTAAGATTTTGTTGGGTTTTTTTATTTTTTTATTTTGTAAGGATAGAACGTTTGTCTTCCATGCCACCTGATGGAAAGTGCGCATGAAGGGTGTTACACGTCCATCCTCGAGAAACCTATTCACTCGACACTTAAAAGTTCCAGGACTGTAGTGGTCAGGAAAAACAGACGCAGGCAGATTGTTCCACACCTTGGCAATCCGTACCAAAAAGGAACTATCGAAGCGTTTTGTTCGACTTCTTGGTAAATCCACTATATAGGGATGGAAGTTCTGTCTGCGTTTGGTAGTCCGGTGGTAAAAAGGAGTGGGTTCAATTTGGTCAAAAAGAGCACTCGCACACTCACCAAAATGTAGTCGATAAAATACTGTCAAACAAGCAACCTTACGACGATGCTTCAGCGTCTGCAATTTTTTATTTGTAAGGTTGTTGTTATTTATGACACATAAATACAATGTGTTGGTTCTTGTCGTCGGTATTTATGTTTTATTTCATTATAGAGTTATCATTTAATTCATAGAAAAAAATGATTTCATTCTACGTTAACGTTACCAAATCTTTGTCTATGAGGAGTGGTATCGGTTGAAAATGAACTTACAATCGCTCTAGTAACTAGCACACCATAATTCACAACATCGCTCTAATATATGGCACACTGTAATTCACAACTATGAGACGGCAACTTGACCTTTGCCTCACCACTTGAATAGACCGTTTCGACTAGATTCTCACTGTTATCTACTGTTAACTACAGTTACAAGCGTGGCTGGAAAACAGTGGGAAACTCGACTCTCGAGTATTATCTGAAATGAGCGAATCGTGCGCAACGCGTAAACGGTTGATGGAAAAAGTAATTGTTTTCTCAAAATTTTGTTCTCTGAGTTTTAACTGTTTTTTTTTTAGGTTTATTACATATATTAAAAGAAGCTATTATCCAAGTTTCGGTGCCCTTTTAGGCGATGAATAATATTAACTGATTATTTAACCGAGTATTACTTATTCCTTAAAACTACATAGTATACCTAGTTTGTTCAAAATTCTACTTTAAGTATGAGTTTTAACTGGATTTTGGTGTTTTATTACTTATCTTATAAAAGCTACAATTGATGTTCAGGCTAGGGTTGCTAGCCATACTGTTTTTAACAGTCTTATACTGTTAACTGTTGAACAAAAATAAAGTATACAAAATACTGTTTTCAGCATAAAAAGCTAAACACTTTATATGCTAGGCTTTAATTATTAATTTTTGCAAGAAGTGCTAAAAATATGTGTGTAAAACATTAAATAAATTGAATACTGTTTATTTTTCCAAAGTACTGTTTGATATTGTTTTCAGACTCAAATATAGCTGTACTGTATTTCTAGAAAAAAAAGTTGACAACCCTAGTTCAGGCGCCCTTTTAGGTAACGAATAAAATAATTATTTTTTTAACTGACTAAAACATCATGTAGACATTTTTTACAGATAATAAAAGAAGGAAAAACCTGAAATAATAGCTGCTTATCAAACTAACCTCGGACTATTTCTTATATTAGAACAAATTATAGGAATATTTTTATCATCTCGTTTCATTCTTTGTCATCTCTATGCTATCATGTAATTTAGCAAACCATCGAGAATCTGCGTCCTAAATACTTTTACTAATTTCATGGAAAATCAATACCTTTAAGATAATACATACATACATACATCCCTTATGGGGTAGGCAGACTACCAGAGGTTACAAGACCATCTAATGTCACGTTTGACAAATTTGGAGGTATTATAAAGATGGAGAGAGACTATTGTAGTGACAGGGGGTCAGCCTATCGCCCACAAAGACGCCTTTACTGACTTTTACAGTATGCCCGGGAAGAGAAGCGGCTGGCACATTATACGTTTTTCTTTCGCTCCCAGTCCAGCATGGAAGCAACCTTTAAGATAATTTAAATATTAAATAAGATGCATTTAAGCTACTTCAAGTTTGCTCAAATTCAGACTTGATAGCCTTGTTATCACGTTTCTACTTACAAGTTAATATCTTATACAAGGTGACATTGTTAAGCAGTCAATATGATATAATACGTAAAAATAAACAGGTAATAAAATGTATATTATCATATTGTAAACATATGATTATCGTTCTGAAAACATATTTTGTAATGGATCATAAGTATTTCGGGCGCATTGACTTGATTTAAAGCACAAACAATAATTATAACATCAAATAGAAACCGACTCAATCGTTATTTACTGTCTATCAGGTAAGGTAAGATTGAGGTTAAACAGTATTCAGGCAAATAAAATAAAAATCTATGTAAATGTTTTAAATAAAATGGTGGTTATATCGGGAAAGGTTATAACCACCATCTTAATTTATACTATTCGTATAAATTAAGTATTTTAGGTACTTCTCTTTTTTTAATGATTGTAACCTTTCCCGCAAAAGACCTCTGAATGCGTACTAAAGTTTTTCCTTTTTATAAAAAATGCCATAAAACGCACATGCGTACTTGTTACCGGATAAACAAAATACAGAAAGAAATCGCTCTTTCTTACCATAAACTTTGGGTCGCCGACCATTCATTCATCCCACCATTAATTTATACATCATATATTTTTAAATATGCCTATGGATCCAGATGCATTTTACCTTCAAGTGGAATATATACTCGTTAAGTCATTAACAAAAATCGAAACGTATTTACGAAACCCTGTATAAACACTTAATTGGTGGGTACAAAAATATAAAACACGAACTTTTTAAGGCCGATTTACAAAAGTCTGCGAGATCCAATTTCAAGGTAGCGTAGCGTGGATATAACGAATCTTTTGCGTATTTGACTTTACTTGATTTTTACTTAGTATTTTAGTTTAAAAGAAGGATGCGAAATGCGGTTAAAAATAGAATCGTATGTTCTGATATATGTTGTATAAAAGATAAAAACATAATGAATTTTTTTAACGATAAATCGTTACAAATTAAATACTTACGAATAATTTGGTCTCAAATACATTTTAAGAACCTTACGGGCGAAAAATATATTTGCTTAAATATTACACGTTAGGTTCTCGACACATTTTACCCGATTAGTTTTTTATGTGTTAAATTTTGTTGTAAAATACACTTGCTTAGCGGCAAAAACTTCTGGGCCAACTTGGTCATTTACGGCCTGAACCTCCTGCGCTCAGAGAAATGTACCACTCTGAAGTGGACACATCACAGAGAGTTGTAATGATGAGTTGCATAAATACAAGTTGCTGGCTTTCATTCAGCAGTCAGACTATGTTTCAGACATCTTCGATATGTGAGACGATTATGATGATGATAATTGACATAATCAACGAATGCAGAGCATTAAAAGAACCGACTTCACGTCAAACTTTGGCCGAGTTGAAAATGTCATCAATGTAAACATACACATTTTTTCAAAAGTTTGAAATTTTCAATGAAGTACTCAACCGATTTCTATGAAATTTATATGGCACAAACTATGAAATATCTTCTGTCATATGAAACAACAATTTTCAAAATCCATTCGTAATTGTCCGAAATATCGTGTAACAAAGACACAACAAAAACATACAGACGAATTGAGAACCTCCTCCTTTTTTGAAAGTCGGTTGAAAACATACAAAATCTTCGTAAATTACAATCTAAAACGATCCTTGTTCATTAATCCGTGAATTTTTAAACAAAATTTTCCATACACTCAAAACGGACATGATAGTAAACATTTTGACTGATAGAGCAAGAATCTGTCCGTAATTATAATTACATACTTTCATCTATGTTTAACATGATTGTTATCTGCTTCTCTTTCTGCACCGTTAGTTAACTATGTTCCATCTTTGTCTCACGTTCCATATCTACTTCGCCTTGAACTCAACACAATTTGAGCGGATTCAATGCGGAACGTAGTTTGATTTTGTTATAAGATTTACTTGATTTTTAAATATTTATTAGTATTTGGTTGCTTCATATACTCAAAGGTCGTCTTGGTGTAGTGACATTCTGCTGTAAGTCTGACCTTCGATATAGAACGGTCGGTACGAGGATAGGTGAAACTATAATTTATCAGGACGAATTTCGTCACTATGAATTAATAATATAAAGCTATGGGTCCTTGGTACTGAATACTTTATGTTTGTTACTTAAACCAGCATTGGGCCAGTTTGTTGTTTACATGGCTCAAGCTTTTTTGTCATTTAAGAGGGACGTTCCAGTAAGTTTAGTAATAATGTTTCAGATGACGATGATGTCACAACCTAACAGCTACTACATATTAAAAAAAAAACACATAATTGCAATATTTTTTTAGAAAGCCGTTTCCTGCACTCCAATAGGCATATCAATATTAATACTCTATCATGTAATTAAAGAGTAGCAGTAAATTAAGTAATTAGGTACTTACGTATCTTATAAAAATACGAACTAGATTGCTTCATAAACGATTAATAAACAATTTAAATTACATTAACATTTGCGAAGTTGGTTTGTGTTTATCATCGAAATTCCCAATCTAAATGCGTAGATCAAATAATTGAGTATCGCAACATACATAATTTAAACTTGTGTTAATTTAAATTGACATTCCAACGGCCTTATATTTCTAAATAAGTTTCTTTTTAATTGGATGGGACGTTTACCTTGCATGTCACTTGGTATAAAGAGATCATAAAGAGTAAGGTGGTATACGTCCTTCTACAAGAAACCTATTGAAAGTACTAGGACCACATATGTTCAGGAAAACTGACGCAGACACTTCGTTCCAAACCTTGGCGACCTGGGACCCAATTCTCATTTCAATAGACAATTTCCCTATACGCTTTGAAAACATGTAAGACAATTTGCTAATAGAAAAAGGCGATGGGTGGCTAAAATCTGTATTCTAGACCTCCGTAGACTTTGAATCCGCACGGAAATCCCAATGCGACCGGAATTAAAGTTTACTCTGTGAATACTACGGTTTTTTCCGTCCGTTTCGTCAACTGTCAATGTCAACGTCAATGTGTTTTCATCCTTCATCTACAAAACGGGAATCGGTACAATTGATAGAAACTGGAAATGAAATTATTATTTGTAGTCAACATTCATTGTACATGCATAATAATTTAATGCAGTCCACATTACAATTGAAATTAGCTGATTTCAGTAATGTTCATTTCATTTTCGAAAAATGCTTAGTAGTATAATCTTTCTTTACACCATGATCAATAATATAAAAGAACTAATAATATTGCAATGTTGTATTATGCGACACAGGTACAGTAGGTATATGCATATTATTATATCCTATCCTAACCATACAATGACTAGAGCTTATGAAATGAAACATACTCTCTCATTATTGCATTCATTTCTATGAATGTCTCCGGGAAATGCACTCATCGGCCAAACACACTTTGATGGTTTAGGGCATAAATAACTTCCCCTATGCACCTTGATATGGAGGGTTGAGAAAGATTCACAATATAATTATTTCCAACCGGAGTTTGATATGACCCTGTGCCCACAAAGTTCAAAGTACACAAAACCTGAAAAACAAGCAAATTATAATTAGTAATTGATGATTGTAACTAACGTATGGGATGTTTATATAAACAAACAACTTATAAAAACTCACTTTTGTCTTTAAATCAATTTTCTTCTGAGGAATAAGCGGTTCCACTATTTGGATGAGGTTCCTCACGAGATCTTTTGAGAGACGGAAGTTTTTCTCGAAGTCGGCGTCGCTCAAGTCGAATGGCTACACCCGGCACATAGCACGGCGTCGTCGGACAGCTGCAGCGATTTCACCATCTTCCAACATGTCTTGTACAAAAGCCGCTACAAACTCATCCATTATTCAGTTTTACGTTCACGTTTATGCATGCACCAATTTACCACAACAAAAATGACACACACAAAGACAAGCGACAACGAACGAATACGTCCACTTTTTGGACGCCTTTTGAGAGTCGAATGGTCAAGACCATTCGTCTCGAGAGCCAGTAAAGGCGATCAGAAAGTAATAGACAATTTGCGCATACGCTTTTGCCAGAATACATAAAATAACTTTTTGATAGAAAAAAGACGTAGACGGATACTTTTTGTCGTGGACGTCTTCAGAGTCGAATGGGTGAGAATTGTCTCCCTGTACTTAAAATGAACTGACAAAACTGTTCGACCTGTACCTACCTATGTTTAAATTGGAAAAAAACGTCTTCTAATAAGGTTTTATTTTGTTTCAAATCTCAAACAACACAAGAAATCTGTCTGCATATGCCGCTTCTATCAAGTGTAACAAACAATGTCTATGACACTAATATGTCTGCTGCCACGCTATGCGCGTGCGATTCGGAATTTAGCTTTTTTGCACACACTTCGTTTCATTGTTTAAGTGATTGCTGATGGTCTCAAATTGTGGAGGAATTTGTACATAAAATGCATTTCAGTATTTGTCTCAAACACAAACTTGTTTTATGTGACGAAACTGTTGTGTGATTATTTAAGTAATTAGCTTTTGTTGTGCAAACTATTTGTAATTGAGTCGTTGTTTCCAAAATTGCACAAAATACGCAACAGAAATTTAAACTGGCAGTTTGTTATAACGATATTGCAGTTTCGATATCGAATAGCTACTTGATTTTTATTGACATACGAGTATACCGCAACAAATTTCGGAAAACATTTGATAGCCATCTTTTGCAATATTCAGAAATAACCATCTCAAAATACTTACATTCATAGGCGTGTATAGGTAGCACTACTGACTTAAGGTATAGGTTTTTAAAAGATTACATAAAAAAAGCCAAAATTTCGATAACAATGATACTTTTACTGAAGTACGACAGCCTTTGGTTGCATAAAACCGAATATAATTCGAAAATTATAAAAGGTAGGTACTACTACATTCTAAATTTAGATAGACTTGGTCGACTTGCTTCTTAAGCTGAGCCGGTAGCACTTGCGCTGCCCATGGTGTTTCGGACACCCTTTCATCATCATCGGAACCTTGTTAATAAGGCTATGAGTCTCTTCCTTAGGTGATGTTAAGGTTTCGTCTTTAACCACTAAGCTCTATCCCAGTGTTGGTTGGTAGATCTCAGAATTTTCAGGAAATGGCTTCTGATACCCAGCACCCAGGACCGACTGCTTAACGTGCGTTCCGAAACATGGAAGACGCCGTGAGAAATGGTCAACGATCTTTATACCGACCGTTCCGAAAGCAATTTTCAATAATAAACACATGAGCCACTGCGCCCCCCCAAACAAATAACAGATAAATTCCAAACAAACTAGACAAAGTCAAAGGAAGCATTTCAAATAATAAATCCGATTCTAGAATTGCAATTCCCTCGTAATACTGCGAAGGTAAAAAACGTAAAAAGGCTTACCCGGTAGTTGGAGCAGCTCTTAACCCATTTCCATTTATGGCAATCTCGTCCTTTTACCTTTGCTTGCTAACGACTCAAAGAACTTGATTTCACAAGGCTCTTAAGCAGAAAAAGTTTATTTGCCTTGGTGCATTTGTATTTTAAATCATTATGTAATTGGCAGACAAATGATTATCCTACTGATAATTCTTTATAAAACAGGCTTATGGTATTACTCTTTCTTCTCGTTTTAAGAAGTACATTAGGTTCGGGTGGAATTTGGTAGGTGCATACTTAAGTTGATCAAATTCCGGATCACACATCACGTTTTTCCCCGGTAAACGATAGCTACAATAAAGAAAATTGGCTTAGTGTTCAAAAAATGGGGTACTTCAGTTTCGGGTCAATGTTATTCTTCTTTAAAGTTTCCACTCCTTCTACAAAAAAAAATTGAGGCAGTTTTTTTATTAAAAATATGGTACAAAGACAGCGATTACATCGAATCGAATTAAATTTTAAAAATAAATAAATCCCCAGACAATCACACCAATTCTATCGTCCCAAACTAAGCAGAGCTTGTGTTGTGTTATAAAAGGGATTATTAAATCCGGCTAAAAACGTTTTCTATTTAACATTAGCGGAACCTCTCTTTGGGGCTCATCGGTTTATAAGCATATTACCGACAAAAGGATAAGGATTTTTGATTTATAGCTACATTAATATAAAGTTGTATATGAATCGTATATACTGGAGTCAATGCGAGGCAGATCTTCTAAAACCCCCATTTGCGGCATACATGTCTCTTTACACAAAAATAATTTGCGAGTGATATAAAGCATGCTACCTCAAAAACCAAGATTTTTTCAGCTCACGTATTTGAACTAGTTGCTCAAGTATTACGAAATTCACAAGCTCGTATAAAGAACCTCATTTCAACCGAGGGTTTCGCTAATGACCGCCACGGAACCTTAATTTGAGAGGTTGCTGTTGACATACTTGTCATTAAAATATGGAGCCTAATTCTACAGAGACGGAGTAATGAGAAGACAATAGCTGGCAGACGAGAAAGTAAAACAAAGTTTGAGTTTCAATAGTTTCAAAGCAATTCAATAGTTCCTTTTTGGTACGTGTGATGAAGGTGTGAAATGAACTGCGTCTGTTTCTCCTGTCGACTTCTGCAGTCCTGGTACTTTTAAGCGTCGTCGAGTGAAAAGGTTTTTCGTGGATGGACATTTAAAACTTGGTTTTTATGATCTGTTTTATCAGGTGACATTAAATACAAACGCTCTATTCCTTTTGACATACATACATTCACGTCTGTATATAGGTAGACAGAACACCAAAGCCTGCAAAACTATCTATCACGTCTGACAAATTTATAATGATGGAGGGAGAGAGACTATTGCAGCGACAGGTCAGCGCCTATCGTCCTCTAAAACGCCAATAAACTTTTACAGTATGCCCGGGAAGAATCCCTTTTTATAGACAGAAAATTAAAATTGCAGTTACCTTTGCACTTTTAGTTCTAAAATGCTTACTCGTGTAAGATCTTAGCTCAGAAAACTTTTGACAAAGTGTTTTCAGACAATATACATTCGCTGTTAGCAAAGAGTTTAGGCGTTAGTTTGAAGTGCGCGGAAAGCTTCACACTACTTACTGACCTAATGTAAGAGGAATATGTAGGTATAGTTTTATTATGCTGGTCTTGGTAAATTATTGCCAAAGTAAGTACTTATTGATAGAGCCTCATAGTTACCCAGAGGATAGAATCATGGCCATGCAGTGGGCTCATTACAAAGCGTGTTGATAATTAATGATTTTTAGTCGGCAACGAGTCATTATTCCCATCATATTAAGATATAAGATAGAATCATGAATTGTAAAGGAGGTTGAACATAGGAATCCATCAAAATATCGTTTTATCACATTATCCTGCCCTTACCTTTCATTGAAGAGGAAGACAGTATTCATTTGATTGAAGCTCATTATTTGAACCATTAATATCCTCATAATTATCAAATGCCATTATCATGTAATGTGAATTGTTTTGTAAAATATTTATAAGTCTAACCTTAATTCTAATTTTAGAAAACATCATTGAGTTAAATTCGATGGGTATTACATTTCAAACGCCCCGCGTTCAAGTTTGAAGAGCACTCGATATAAAATCCCCTAAAACCTTTGTGCCTCTAATAACTTCAGATTGCGAAGCCAAATGATGTACAGTGGGCCAAGAAACCCACTGTAGCTATTTGGTTTCCTAGTCATCGAAAGGATATGTTTCCGTTTCTTTGTGTCTGGGGCTAGAATGTGAGCACAAGAATATCTTAAAGAGAATAAGTATACAAACAAATAGTAATCACTCAATTTCAACATCGTATAAAAAAGCACAAGATTCGTTAAAAACTGCTTCTCCGTACAAAGATATTTCATTCCTCCTTACTTCAAGTGACAGATTTATACCAAATGACAAGACAGATGACATGACAATGACAGTTTTGACAATAAAAAGAGTATCATAAATGTTGAAATGTAAAGACGACTTAGCATGGCGGTTGCTATTTACATTAAATTTGCACATTTTTGTGTGCCATTAATTAAGCTTATTGTAATTTTTCGAATTTTTAATCGATACCAGCATAATTTAAGCTACGTTTTGGTCTAGTGTTTATTAAATATTCCAATTTGGAAACAGTACCTTTACAACAAAGAGATGCATCCAAATGATTTAAACAATTTTTTTAAGCTATTGCATAGCTTCTATCGCGGGCCTTGAGCGTGGGGACCGAATCCAGAAATTCCGTAACGAAAAAAACCTAACACCCCCCACTCCGACCGGCACATATTATAATTGCATAAGTTGATAAAAAATGCTATGCAATAGCTTTACCGCGGCAGTCTCCGAGTGCCACACGTTTTTTTTAATACAAAATACTAAGACCGTTTGATCTCAATCTCACCTGATGGTAAGTGAATATGAAAATGAATATGAACATTGCCGAAACACATCATCGCCGGAGCGGTAATATTTGGCGGTAGATTGTGGAGGGTGGTCGCCAGCCAGTGGGACTTTGACGGGATCCAACCACCAAGCGGGGGTTTAGTCGCCACTCCGATTAGTCGCCTTTTACGACATGCTTACCCAGGGGCGGTATGGCTATTCTAAGCGGAACACCCATTTTTGTTTAAGTCATACATACATACATAGGCTAATAACTTCACGCCTGTATACCGTATGGGGTAGGCAGAACACCAGAGGTAATAAAACCATCTGATGTCACGTTTGACAAATTTCGAGGCATTATAATAGTGAAGAGAGACCATTGTAGTGACAGGGGGTCAGCCTATCGCCCACAAAAAAGCCTCCCATAACACCTCGGTCCCTTAACTGACTTTTACAGTATGCCCGGGAAGAGAAGCAGCTGGCACATTCTATGTTTTTATTTCGCTCCCTGTCCAGCATAGAAGCAAGTTTAAGTGTTGTTTTGTTTGAGTCAATGTTTAAGTCATTTAAAACATTTATAAGTCTAGGTGTATTATTTGATATTACAAAACAGCATTGAGTTAAATGCGATATAATTCCAAAAGCCACCGTTCTTAAGTTTGAAGCGCACTCGCTGTAAAATCCTCTTAAGCCATTGTGTTTCTAATAACTTCAGGCTGCGAAACCAAATGATGTACAGTGGGCCGAAAGTGGTGTTCCAGTTTTGATTCGGTTTCCGAGCCAATAAAAATTAGAAAAAGGTTCAAACTAGACGACATTGAAACTATGAATCAAAATCAATTGAACGTACGTATTCATACGTCTTTGGTCACTTATTTCGCTCCCAAGCTGGACTGGGAGCGAAAGAAAAACGTAGAATGTGCCAGCTGCTTCTCTTCCCGGGCATACGGTAAAAGTCAGTTAAGGAACAGAGGTTTTAAAGGCGTTTTTGTGGGCGATAGGCTGACCCCCTGTACAATAGTCTTTATAATACCGTCAAATTTTTCAAACGAGACATCAGATGGTCTTGTAACCTGTGGTGTTCTGCCTACCCCATAAAGGAAACACGCGTGACGTTATTTATGTATGTATATATGTGTATGACATTGTAACCTTTATAATAAATGGATAAGACACTACTTTCACCAAAGCACAAAATAATATTCTAAACAAATGTAAAATAAGGTGTAGACAACCGAATTCTATTTGATAAAGACAACTGACAATTAACATTAGTCAAACAATTCAACTTTAGCAAGTGAAACAAATGTTTATCACCTATGAATCTGTAAGCGGCAATCAAGCTTAGAGTGTTTACACACTACATCCTATTCTTATCCGATCCGAATCCGAGAAAAAAAGAATGTAGATATCTTGTATGAAATGACGGATGCAGCATGGAGTGCGTAAGCTACCATAGATATAGCTCTAAAGCTACGCCGCTCTAAGTTTGGTACACAATTTTCTTGGCCCACTGTACTTATCTACTCCGTAATGGAAAATTCTCGATGTTACCAAAACAAATTACTCTCAATTGTTTTCGGTTTCTATATAAATCATGGTCAATAAATTCGTGCTACAATAAGAAGCCAGGCAAGTGATCGCCCACGCAAACACTGACTTTGTCTGACTTTCATTGATTTAAGTCGTTACTTAACTATGGCTGTCGGTTATTGTACGAACTCTTGTTTGTTAGTAAATAAATAACGTCTTAAGTAAAAGACTGTACGCATATTTTTTAAGTTGTTTTGCTTACAATACAGAAACAATGCCGTAATTTTTACCATGTTATACAATTGAGTAATGTTATTTAATAAAACTTATTCTGCCGGATATTCTGTAAATAAAACTTCATTCATTGCAATACTAAATCGAAAGTGTTAAGTAAATCGAAATTTGAACTTATTGTCGATCATTAAAAAAAACAATAGCTGATGAAACCTGACACTTAAGTGTCTATTCAATCATGACAGTTATGAATTACGAATCATATTTTCCACTTCACAACATAATTGTCAATTAGATTGTCAGCCGACCCTCAAGTCGTCACAACCCCCCAATAACTCGGTGACAGAATTAACTGTCTTATGACAGGCGATGGCAGGCATGGTAAACCTTTTAGTTCCCCTAAATGTCAAATTATTTTTTTGTTTACAAATGTATGGTAACATTATTATGAGTTTCTGTATAAATATGAAAAATATATGTATATCTAAAAGCTACATCAGGATATAATATTATCATATTATTTAAGTTTAAAGGTAAGGCAAATTTTTTTATGTAGGCTTTCTAGCCATCATTAAATGCACATTAAAAACATCTAGACAGACACATAAAAACCTTCTGTAAATTTTGCAAAAATAAGTCACAGCGAACTATTTAATAGGTAAACGATTTATGTAAGTATATCTGTGTGAGCCAAATCGTACCTAAAATCAGATCCATCAAATAAATCGTAAGTATATTTTTCTATGACCAGAATGACTCTAAAACTTTTCCTAGGTATTTATGTGCTCCTAAATATACAACCTTACATTAATTTATAACTACAAACGTGGATGAAAATGGACAAAAGACAACGATATGGCTAGTTCTCTGATCGGACTTCATGATATGTCCAAATCCGTAGCTTTACGTCACGAATTATCCATTCAAGGCAATTAGCTTTTTCTAAATGCAATTAGTTAAATAAAACATAATTTAATATTAAAACATTTTAAAACAAATGTTGATGCTTTGATCTTACCAGACGGTTAAGCAAATAGAACAAGGAAAACAAACATAATTATTTCAAAACGACATTTCTAATTTAATCATTTAAATATCTTTAAAGCCCTTAATTTAGAGAGATAAGCGTGTCGTAAACGACGACTAATCTGAAAAGCTCTTTTTCCATTCAGTCTACCAAAAACATCCTTTATTAAGATAAACAAAAAACGAAGTTAATCTAAGGTTGCAAACTGGACGGCGGCAGCGACAGCGGCGCGGGCAGCGACGATGCGGGGAATCTGAGCCGTTCTCGTCGCTAGCGGGCGCTCGCTCGAGCGATTTTTCGCGGTTTCATAAAAACTCGATACTTTCTATCGTGGTGCGGAAAGCTGCCTGAGCCGCTGTCGCTGCCGTCCAGTTTGCAGCCTAAGGCCGTATACAGAAAGAAAGCTGGAAACTTATAAGCGTTTACCATTGCTTGACAGCGCTGGTGACCCGCGCAGGAAAATATATGAACGCGCGCCGATAAGCACTGAACGGTGCCGACAAGTTCCGACAAGCTTCAACACGCGCTGGTTAGTCTGGAAAATTATCGTCCGATGAGTCCGACATTTTGCTTGGTCTGCCTCAACCTGCTTCCTTTGTGTAGAAAGGAAGCAGGTTGAGGCAGACCGGCCTTAGGCCGTATACAGAAAGAAAGCTGGAAACTTATAAGCGCTTACCAGCGCTTAACAGCGCTGGTGACCCGCGCAGGAAAATATATGAACGCGAGCCGATAAGCACTGAACGGTGCCGACAAGTTCCGACAAGCTTCAACACGCGCTGGTCAGCGCTGGAAAATAATTGTCCGATGAGTCCGACAGTTTGCTTGGTCTGCCTCGACCTGCTTCCTTTGTGTAGAACGGACCAGCGCTGTGAAGCGCCGGTAAGCGCTTATAAGTTTCCAGCTTTCTTTCTGTATACGGCCTATGTTGAAGGACAGGCGGCGCGTCGCGCGTGGCGTCGTGCGTTTTTACAACATCGCCAGCTTTACTAGGAAACTAACCGCTGCTGATTAGTAAGTAAGGCCGGCGATGTAACCAAAAACGCGCGAAGCCCCGCGCTTCGCTCCGCCTGTGCTTAAACTTGCCTTATGCTCTAGGCATTGAGAATCTAGCGTCCGTTCTTAATTTTAAATTGATTAGTCGATCCAAAAATAAAATACTATTGATGTTGTTATTCACACAGCGCTACCAGCCCTAAAGTAGGTGTTACTGGCACTAGACAATAGATATACATAGGTACTTATACTTAGGTATATTTAATAGATATCATGCACAATACACCCAGACCAATTCAAAAAAACATGACGTTATACACATGAATATTTGCGTTATGTGGGAATCGGACTCGCAACCACTGGCGTCTGAGGATAGTGATACGGAATGTTGATAGTGATACCCCATTGACAATGTTTTCGTGAGGTTTTTCATAGATGAACATGTACCACCATAGTCTACATTTTTACTTTCCATCCAACAAGGTGGCATGGAAGACAAAACCCTTCCCATATCATAAAAATTCGAAGAATTAGATTTTCTCCGGACCACAAAACAACCAACTTAGCTATAACTAACTCAAAATATAAGTTCTAAGAAATCGGTTCAATTCGCAAGTGTCAACAAACTGTAAGAGAAAGTAGCTGCACCGCCGCGGCGACGGTATCGGACGGTTACTGTTAATCGTTAAGATCGGAAGCAATTAAAATAAGATCAAGTGGTGTCAAGGCGGACTGTCGGCAGAATACGGACTTTAAACTTCACATTTCCAAGATGGCTGCAGTCGCTGCAATTAGTGTACGGTCAGCAAAACTAATATAATATTCTACTTTGACTTTTTAAATCTATTTTGTAAATAGCTCATACATAATAATTATGTAGAAGTTATAATTTGTACTCCTTTAGTATTAATGTAGTCTAAAGAACAAATCCTGAATATGCTCATTTTGTTATACAAAATTTGTATCGTGAAATATCAATATTCTAATCGGGAGTTTCTATATTATTATAGTCAGAAATTTCTCTAGTAACTATACTATTATAACTTAGGTAATATAATAAAGCGCTCGTCTAGAACCAAAACAAAATAATCATACCATACTCTATTATAAACAAATAGAGCGAAATAAAACAGTTTCTATGAGGACCTTATTACAATGAAAATAAAGATGAAAATCGTTGTCCGATTGCCTCGCTTGATCTGCCTCAAATGTAGGGCTATTGTTGCGTAGGATTAGCGGAAACAGGCGCATGCGCAGTTTCGTGATGATTCACAATTTGTAAGGAAACAGACGGTTTGTTTGTTTGTATGTGTGTTTGTTTTGGTTTCTATATTGTATTTTGTTTGTTGGTGTATAACGCATTGTATGGAATTGTACTTTTGAAATAGTTGTAGAGCTATAGTTTGGAAGTAATTTTTTACATCATAGAATACAGTTTTAGTTATCTCGTAGCACTTGTTTTTTTTCAAAAACTCAACGGAATATTACCTTAAATGGAAACTACATTATATTTAAAATTCGTAGATCTGCACAGTTTCTTTCAGAGAATTTTTTGTTCAAGAAAAGTATAGTCTGCAAACTTGCTCAAGAATTGAGCTATCAAACTCAAAATCAGATTGCTAATATAAAAGATTTAAAAAAAAAACTTTTCTAAAACTCTTCTAATAAAAAAAAATATTTTTTAGATGGAATTGAAACTGAATCACATTCTCTAGATGTCCGAAATGTCAACTGCACGAGATAAAATGAAACACAGTAAAATCCCATTAAAATGTCGTTTATGTATTAAAAGCGTTGAAAGCTCAACTACAGGCTTAGTAAAATCCTAAAAGTTTTTCCAAAAAGAAAATTGATTAAAAAAGTAGAAAGTTTACATCTACAAACAGCGGTAAGCTCTTAGATAGTTCTGTTTTAATCAACCTTTTCTGTATACTGGGTAAGGGATAACGCTGCGTCACGTGTTTATACGCGCGTACCGTACGTCCGTATCGTACGGTACGCGAGACGCAATTTCGCTAGTAAATTTCATTAGTTTGCTCAATTTTCATTCACCCGGGCCGCAAAGAATTACACTTTATCTTACTAAAATTATGAATGTAAATGTTTGAATGGATGTATGGATGTTTGTTCCTCACTCACGTCACAATGACGCAACGGATTTGGATGAAATTTGGTACAGTGATAGTGTTCAGCCTGGAATAGCACACAGACTACTTTTTATCCCTATATTCTCGCGGTGCAAAAACACCAACCTTATGGTCACCCTACGATCAAATGACCAATCCTAGTACAAATGCTATGGGGTCTTTGACAGGATTGGCGCATTAGGGTAACCATAAGTCTAAGTATATTTAATTTAATAAATTAAATAGCGAATGATCAAAAAGCATTTGCATATTTGTACCTTCTATGACGTGCACATGTTTTGCTTACAACTTATCTTTACCCTGTATATTGCACGCGATACCGACTTTTACACAAAGGATTTATCTTGAAACTAGATCTCCTTTGGTTAAAAAAAAGGTTTAATGTTAGTTGGGCTACGATTTGCGATATCACTCGTTCCATGTTTAATCTTTGATGAAACCAGGGTTATACCTCAATCTCGGCTCATGGTAAGTGAAAATGTGGTCGAAGATAAAAGCCTTAGGAAGGATACCAGGAATCATACATACATAACGTCACGCCTGTATCCCTTACGGGGCAGGCAGAACACCAGAGGTTATAAAACCATTTGATGTCACGTTTTCTTTTTTATTTAATTCACAGAATTAGTAACAATTTAAACATCACTTCTTAATTATTACCTACTGGATGTGAATCCAGCATGCTTATATTAGAATACACAAATAAGGTAGTACCTATTAACATAAATTATATCAAACAAAAACAAAAACGTTTGACAAATTGGAGGCATTATATATAATGGTGCCTATCGCCCACAAAAACCTCCAATAAAAAAACCCTTAACTGAATTTTACAGTATGCCCGGGAAGAGAAGCCGCTGTCAGTCTAGCTCCTCATAAAATATTGCGGGAGCATATCACCGGTGAGGTGGTGATTTTATTTTCCTACCAAAGAAATTACACCTACTGGGATGCCCCAAAGGTGATATTAAGCGATGATGAAGTAATCCGGCCGATTTCGACCACGGCGACTGTCTTCAACTCCGGTTTTGCCTTTGGTGTGCTCGCGTGTGGCTTATGTAGCCAATTTTGTTTGTAAAAGCTCTCGCGCATTGCGGGCATAAGAACACACCGTTCATTATTAAACGATAGGGTTTACATGAAGGGTGGTCGCTAACAAGGCGAGCCCTGAATGGGTCCTACTACCATGCAGGGATCACTCGAGATAGGCAGAAGGGTTATTCTATGCAGAAAGAGAACTTGTACTTTGTTTGTTTTTGTAATTAAAGGCGTATAATAACTTAGGTAATTGCCGGAATAATTAGATTACGATTCGTCCTTGACATTGACTCAAAAAATATTCGATAATTAGATTAGACTTACGCAATTACTGAAAGAAACACTAAAGTTAATTCAATTTGATGGAATTCTTATTGAAATTAGTTTCATTTATTTATTTTAGTTACATAAATCCTTAAAAAATGTTTAAAGATATGTTTATGAGGTATTTGAATAAATTAGAAGGAAAATAGGCGTCTTTGCCCACTAAATAGGATTTAGGAGGCGGTCGTCAAATAAACTTAAATGAAACTTATTAACATCTATGACTTGAGCCTACATCTGTCTTTCACACAAATATCCCCACCGCCGGGATTCAAACCTAGAACCTCTGGCACTGATGGCAATGTTTTTAAAGCTACACGAGCCGGCCATCATGAAATGATGCGTTTTAAGATTAATAACGATTTACCACCGTTTCTACAGTTTATCGCTAAACAAAATGGTCAAACATCTATTTTCTTTAATTATTAATTGACCGTTAATTGGATCCTTAATAAAATGCTGTACCTATACCGACACTGCATAACTAACACTCGTCCATCGGGATCATTCCTGTTTTAGGTTTATTTTTTCTTCTGAAGGTCAGAACGAAACTTCTCAAATATTTATGAAACTCGTATATACGAATCGACTTATTAATACTTGAGTTCCGTATAAAAACATTGTACTGATATTTTTAGGATTCCGTAGCAAAATGGTAGAAAAGTGTTACTGTTTTGCGCAAGTTTTGCTGTTAGTCATCTCCATATCACACGAACATATGCCATGAAAAGTTTGATATAAGATAACCGTAAATATACGTAGGTTAAATTATATGAAAGTAGATATAATTGAATACACATTGGATTCTTACCACGATTTCCGATTTTATTACGCGCGTCTGATATTTCGATGCTGTAACAAGCACCATGATCGCGGACTGGAAATTACTGTACATACATACGACTTCACGCCTGTATCCCGTATGGTGTAGGCAGAACACCAGAGGTAATAAAACCATCTGTTGTCACGTTTGACAAATTTGGAGGCATTATAATAGTAGAGAGAGACTATTGCAGTGACAGGGGGTCAGTCTATCGCCCACAAGAAAGCCTCCCATGACACCTCGGTCCCTTAACTGACTTTTACAGTATGCCCTGGAAGAGAAGCAGCTGGCACATGGCACTATTGTAAAAGAATAATAATTAATTTTTCATTATCATCGGTCCGGAGAAGTCCACTGCTGGACATGAGCTTCTGCAGGTTCTCCAAGTGGTTCGGTACGTCGCTGCCCCCTCATTCATTGTTTAGGCGATTCCCACCCTGCCTTCACGCTCTGCACGCCCGCAAGTACGCGCGTAGGTGCGTCATAGGGTATATATGCGTCGCTGGGAGTGTGAGAATCTCCTTAACGAATAATTCTTAGGTACTTATTTATTTATTTACACTTCAGTTTATAGAACCGGTACAGTAAAATAAAAAAAAAACTTAACTGAAACGTTTTTGAAATATAATATTTTCACTTTCGTTCCAATCCAATTGTCGCCTTTTTTAAGGTTGAAATTTCGAAGTAGGTTAATTAGTTTGAAAAGGATATCTAGTGATAGGGGCTGATTTGTATTGTGTACTATATAAAACTTATTAAACATAGGTTTAAGTAAAGTAAATAAAGTTAAATTAAAGGCCAATGCATATGAATTCTACCAAAATTTTGAAGTACACGAGAGTTTTGAATTTTTGAGGAAATAGACACAGATAACCTGACTGTTAACCTAAGCCCGGTTTTTCCTGCGTAACTTCCAATTCCGCAAGAATTTCTGAATAAAATATAAACTCAAGATATGCTATCAATTGCAAAATTTTTAGTTACACTGATTAGCGCGTTCAACCTAACAAACTCTTCAGCTTTATTATATTAGTATAGATTTTTTTTTCGGTGATCGGTTCAATCTCGGATATGACCGGGTTTTCAACCGACTTCCAAAAAAGGAGGCGGTTTTCAATTCGTCTCTATATATTTTTTTTGTGTCTTTGTTACACGATACTTCAGGCAATTATGAATTGATTTCAAAAATTGTTGTTTCATTTGATAGAGGATACTTCATAGTTGGTCCCATATAAATTTCATCGAAGTTGCTTGGGTACTACATAGAAAATTACAAACTTTTGAAAAAATATGTATGATTTCGGAGAACGTTTACGTTGATGACATTCTCAACTCAGATAAAGTTTTGACGTGAAGTCGGTTTTTTTAATTGGTGATGCAGCAGACCCGCTGTGCGATATGAGTAATTTACGTTGAGTAATTGAGTTTAAAATTCATTAAACAGCAGTTTTAATAAAAAAAATATAACAGCATCTCTTTTTTAATAAATTCGTTGCATTTTAATTTTGGAGAAAATTGAAATAATATTTTTACGTGTTGTTCTTATAGTACGGTTTAAATCCATGTGTTATTAAAAAAAAAAACAAAGAAACTGTCAATAAATTGAATCGATGTTTTATTAACAAACCGAATGAAAATGTATAAAGACTGGTAGTTTCATACTAGCTGAAACTACTATTCAGGTTTAAAAACATTCTTTTTTCATTTGAAAGCTCCACTTTTGAAGATTTCTAAAATAATTAATAGTTACGTGGGTAAAACCGAAGCTGCTTGTATTTTTATAAAAATACTGGGCAATCGGACTAGGATAAATCATATACATTTATAAAGCACTGTCGTGCTAATTTTTTTTACTCATGGGAATAACAGAGAGTTGAAAAAAAATAATTTTAGAACGAACTTCATATCTCAGCGGACCCATCTGTGGGATTTATGAAAGGCTATTCAAAATCATGCCTATACTCATAACAGCAAGGTTTAAAATATGATGTTTCAGGAATATTAAAAACTTTAAAATGTTTAGATCGTCGAATTGGCTTCTGAAAAACCTTATCGACTATTAAATAAAACACTTTTTAACCGGATTTATCGCGTATATTTACATTTTAAATTTTGACTCGACGTTTCGGTGTCTTTGCAGACCCCGTGGTCACGAGCGACTGAGTGACTACGTGGTCTGCAAAGACACCGAAACGTCGAGTCAAAATTTAAAATGTAAATATACGCGATAAATCCGGTTAAAAAGTGTTTTATTTAATAGTATGAATCGCGAAAACTTAAGACAATATTAACCTTATCGACTACTGCATAGCATACAAGTGACACATACAGGGTGACTGGAGACAAATTTTAGATACTGAAGGAGAGCACTCTGTACTCGATTCTGATCATAATTATGTGATATAAAGATAGGTACGTAATTTTTCACTAAAATTTGTAGTGTTACCTAAAGTAATAGCCTAAGTAACCTACTATTTAAAAGAAAAAGGTTAAAGAAATAAAGGATAAAGTTAAAGTTTATATATTTACAAAAAAAGTTACAAGTAGGTATAAAAACACTTTTTACACTTACAGTCCACTAGGATTTGTTTAAATATAACACTGAGATTTTTCCAATATTTATATGTACAGCAGTTTCCAGGATTTTAAGCTCCAAGGGTTTATAAAGTTATATAGCGGCTCCAAGAGATTATGTAGTTATGATTTACTTTTATATTTTTCTTCAATTCCAAGTACTCTCCTCGGTGTTTTATTTTCAAAAGCCCCGGATTCAGCTCGCCGCTCCTTTTATAGCCTCGATTTTCATTCGACAGCCGTAAATTAAATAATAGTTCAAAAGACATCCATTTTTCATCGGCCAGCGGCTGTCACTTCTATTAACAAGGAGGTTTTAGTCTCTGGAGCAGCGGTCGTAGTATGGTAAAAGTGGAGCTGATAATTCCCTTGATTATAAATGTGCAAATCTCAGAATAATTTATATTAAAGTAATAATTTAAAAATTAATTGAAAAGGAAATGAATATAAAACATACTAATAGTTTATAAATTATCTGTGCTGAAAAGTGACATAAGCTACATGACAAATTTAGAGTTGAAAGGTAAACAATAATATTTACATTTCATAATAGTTTACAATAGATACATTTGCAGCTATAAAATAAAAAGGAAACAGGAATACTATAAAACAATATTAGAAATGTACAAAATAAGACTTAAGATGTAGAACAACTATTAACAAAACCAATGGAATATACAAAACAGTAAGTACAAAAATAGTTATATTACATTTTCCCCAAAAACCCCAGAAAATTTTTAGCTTACGAAAAATTTTGAGGTTTTACTTAGGCAGTTACTTTCTACATGCATACATCTCGGACATACATCTTAAACAATCAAACTTAACTAACTTTCTTCAACATTCAGGGTAGAGGGTAAGGCTCACAGTCAATGGCGTATACTCCCAAAGTAAACCGCGATAGGGAAACCCTACATGACAGAGGCTTATTTAAAGAGTTGTCCACCGCTCTATCTTAAATCCCATATTAAAGAAGTAGAGTATATATCTAGGTATAAGTTACCTATGGTATGGCCTAAGGCTTATTTTTAGTGTAGCCAGCCGCACCATTAAAGAAGTGGGTTTTAGTACCCCAAGTAAAGTATATACGAGTATAGTATATGGTCTAAGGCTTATTTTTAGTGTAGCCAGCCGCACCATTAAAGAAGTGGGTTTTAGTACCCCAAGTAAAGTATATACGAGTATAGTATATGGCCTACGGCTTATTTTTAGTGTAGCCAGCCGCACCATTAAAGAATTGGGTTTTAGGTCCCCAAGTTATGACATTAGGCTCTTAGTGTAGCCCGCCATTACTAGATAAAAGAATAAAACCTAGTCTTATTATTCCAGATCTCGAAAGGAAATCTCAAAAGAAGTAGCATCAGCTTTCAGAGGAGATTAAAAAGTTGGCTTAAGAGCCATAAATAAAGTTTAATTAACGCAAGACCGAAAGAAAAAAAATGATGGGTGTACTCATTATAAAATTGTATCAAAGTAAAATAAAAATTAAATAGTATTTACAGAAAGTAATAGTTTTATTTACAGTTTGAAAAGAAATGACATTTATTTACAGGAGACAAAAGTTTAATATATTTAGAAAAGGTAATAGCATTACTAAATTTTAATATCTTTAATACGGTATGCCATTTACCTTGGATGCCATCATCATCCTCAAGAATATATACAAGTGGCGACAATTTACTTACAACTCTGTTAAAGTATTAGGTGCAAATTAAATAAGCCTCGCCATTTTAATTAAAATTTTAAAAAGAATAAAATTTTATAAGTATTTGGTAAGTGAAAAAAAATAAAATAGAGTATAATTGGGTAAGTGGTGAGTAAAAATGAGGTTATTTAAAATGAGCTATCTGCATGAGGTACGTCGTCGGATACTCTCCTTCGATACCCTCCGTAAGTCAGTAATCGGCAACCAACCGTGTGACTCAGAAGAGTTTTAAACACGCGGAATGATCACTGATTTTGTGAGATATTCACGTGGGAATACCGTAAGTGTCTTTGTCTGATTATATGGGATGAGTGGTGAATATGTAAAGAGTACTGTAAGGGTACCTAGCGGAGTAGTGTTTAAAGTAAAGTGTACTAGATAAATAAAAGTAGAAAACAAGTAGAATGACAAAAAAAAATTATAGCCAAATGAAGCCGAAAAAAAAGGTACCTATCTAAAGTGGTATTTTGGAATTTAGGGGAGAGCACGACTAAGGGCCCCACGTTGGGCGCCAAACTGTAGTGTTACCTAAAGTAATAGCCTAAGTAACCTACTATTTAAAAGAAAAAGGTTAAAGAAATAAAGGATAAAGTTAAAGTTTATATATTTACAAAAAAAGTTACAAGTAGGTATAAAAACACTTTTTACACTTACAGTCCACTAGGATTTGTTTAAATATAACACTGAGATTTTTCCAATATTTATATGTACAGCAGTTTCCAGGATTTTAAGCTCCAAGGGTTTATAAAGTTATATAGCGGCTCCAAGAGATTATGTAGTTATGATTTACTTTTATATTTTTCTTCAATTCCAAGTACTCTCCTCGGTGTTTTATTTTCAAAAGCCCCGGATTCAGCTCGCCGCTCCTTTTATAGCCTCGATTTTCATTCGACAGCCGTAAATTAAATAATAGTTCAAAAGACATCCATTTTTCATCGGCCAGCGGCTGTCACTTCTATTAACAAGGAGGTTTTAGTCTCTGGAGCAGCGGTCGTAGTATGGTAAAAGTGGAGCTGATAATTCCCTTGATTATAAATGTGCAAATCTCAGAATAATTTATATTAAAGTAATAATTTAAAAATTAATTGAAAAGGAAATGAATATAAAACATACTAATAGTTTATAAATTATCTGTGCTGAAAAGTGACATAAGCTACATGACAAATTTAGAGTTGAAAGGTAAACAATAATATTTACATTTCATAATAGTTTACAATAGATACATTTGCAGCTATAAAATAAAAAGGAAACAGGAATACTATAAAACAATATTAGAAATGTACAAAATAAGACTTAAGATGTAGAACAACTATTAACAAAACCAATGGAATATACAAAACAGTAAGTACAAAAATAGTTATATTACAAATTATCTATAAATAAATACTACTATGTTACTATTTACTTTACATACAACCCACCATTCACCGTGTATACATAGCAAACTAAAGTATGTAATAAATGATCGTCGATCATGATTCCTTGTACCAACCGTTCGATCAGGCTGAAGTTGTTTTTCCTGCAATATAGGATGAAATTAGCAGGAGTCACTACGGTGTTGGAGGTAAGGAGGTGTTGTCGGACTTATGGATATATTACCTACCAGCAAATATATCCATAAGTCCGACAACACCTTTGTAACTTAACCACCATTTCGACTAATTTTGTATTGCCGAAATGCCCAGGTGGTTTTGTTCGGTGCGTAAACGGAGCTACAGCCTTCCTATTTTGCGTGGAAGAGTTACGTTAGACGTCGTCCAAATGGAGGCAGAAAGAAGAGGCCGTAAATACGATGTTATTGAAAAAAATACGTCATTTGGCTAATCTGACAAAACCCGCCATCAGTAAAAGCCATCTGGCCATTTGTAAAAAAAGTAAAAGCCATCTTTTGGCCATTGGCCAAAGTTTGCAACATGCATGTCTGTGGCGTGGTTTCTTTTAAACTATTCGGGAATTGGGTGAGGAATGCAGAGCGTTGCGATATCAGGAGTATTATAGGAAATGGTTTGGTAGTTTATTATGTGTTTTGTAGTATAAAAGTAGACCAGTAGATATCGAATATCGTCTTAAATATTAAAAAGTTGAAAACTGATAACAGGACTAGTTTGAAGTTAATGTAAACACAACATTTTAAACCCTTAAGCCTATGAACTGTGGCCTTCTGCTCTCCGGCATAGTGTGCTTTACCGGCATAGGTTTAAAATGTAAACCATAATACGAGTGTCACAAGATTATTTTTGCCCTGCGATGCGGTCTGATATAGGTACGTGGTGGGCGCGCACGTGCCTTGAAGCTCACCTGATGGTAATGATGATGAGTTTGATGTTGGAACATAGGTATGGGTCTAGATATGGGTTGGCTTGTTATAAAATAAAAATAGTTTTAAACAACGTTCAGTCATAAGTAGGTAGGTACTGGGCGTAGAGAGCTGTGGATCAAATATTTCTTAGGGGATCTAGGGGTGCACTAAGGAACGAAGTCCCGAAATTCTCTAGGGACCGGAAAATATAGGAATTGTGATCCATGTAATGCAAGTTATCTTTTACAAAATCATTGTAAACTCTACACTCTAATAATAACAAGTTTTTATCTTGTAACAGTTTTAAATAGGTATGTAAAAAAACACATATTTTTATAAACTCTACTTCGTATTTTGTTGAATATATACATTTTTGTTTCCAAATCGAGATAAATTGAACTGACGTTTGACGAACACACACACGCATGCTTGTGTTTGTGTAACCCAATTATCGTTCAAACTACGCTCATTGATGCTATAATAATGATTATCGATTATGCACACGTCGCAAATAGGTCACAAAATCAACTGGAACATGAGTTTCGCTTTTATTCAGTACTGAATGACGAAAATAAAATGTTCAAACTGCGTGATGGTGCTAGTTATTCTACAAAATTACTAGCCAATATAAGTAGTGCAAGGATGTATTCTCGTGAGTTATATTAAAAAGGCCTTTTTTGCGTATAAAAATGCCTTAATGACTGACTATAATTAATAGATAAAACTGTGCACTAATCTTCTCTCTATTTACTTAAACTTTTCTCACTTAATCATATAGTGCCTCTTCGACTAGCAAAGGTTGGTTATAAATTCGGCAAAAGCATTTCTATAGCGAGGCGAAAAAGTTCAGGAGCACTCGCTATTCCCACTACTATTTTTCTCCCTTACGAACTAAATTAGCCAAGCCAATGACTAATTTTTCGACCTGTGGAGGCGCTTTGCCTACGCAGCAACTTTTGCGGCAACTAGCAACTATTTACATAAATTTCAATGGAACTGCACACACAAAGCAACACGAGATACTAGTTTCGTCTGAAAAAAATCTAAGAATTTTCTGGTATCGACCGTCGATCGATGGAAGAATGGAGTTGTCTTTGCTATTTTTTGACATTGATCGGTAGTTTTTACTAGGTCAAAAAATCCGGTCGATGTCGATCTATTGGTGTGGAACACCCTTAGAAACGTAATTATCCGAAATCATTGATTTTTTGAAGCATATGTTTACCAAAAAGTTTCGTCTTCACTCCAAACTTGTTAAAAAATTTACCCAAAAACTTGAACATCCCCGAATCGAAAGGTATTCTTTAGATTTTTATCAGGACAAAGTTTCACTATCAATTTTCTAGTGAGTATGATTTAGACAGGTATATAGCCGAGTTTTATAGTTTGATTCTTTTCCAATTTCATCAACAGTTATTTGCTGTAATCGTTGACTAAGTTTCTAACTGCCGCTACTAGAAGTTGCTCGTTTCCTCAACCGCCATGTATCGTCCCACCAAATGCCGATCGCTGCTCAAAGATTTTCATAAAATCGCGGCAATCGTAAAAGTTACAGCGGGAAACTTTTTAAAGTGATAGTTGCCACAACTAAAGTTGCTCTGTGGGCAAAGCTCCTAAAGCAGCTACTTAAAATTCGCTTCTCGGCCTTAATTCCTTCCAAGATTTCGTTTATTACTCGGAGAATGGCATTTCGATCAATCTTGAACTGTTTATAACTACAGTACGGGGCCCTTGTCAGCTGGCTAATCAATAAACTTCAAAATTAATTCGTTTTCAATTGAATGGGTCAGTTGTAACGTTGTTTCATAATGTTGTAAGTTATTAAACATTACTGTGTCATTTGTTGCTATGATTTATGTGTTGATTACATTCGGGTTTATTGTGCGATTTGGTAAATGAAATCTGTAAGTATAACTTAGATCAACTTAGAAATACCCTGTCTATCGATGTAAAAGCGTGTTGTAATACGACTAATCAAATCGTCTTGCTAGCCACCCTTCGTATAAAGTCTTTCGCCAAACACATATATCGCTGCGCCGATGATGTATTGCATTTTATGTTTTACCACATCATCATTATCATCAACAGCCTGTAGACGTCAACTGCTGGACATAGGCCTTCCCCAAGGTTCTCCACATCGCTCGGTCCCGCGCCGCCCTCATCCAGCGTTTACCTCCGACTTTGACCAGATCGGTCCATCTTGCGGGGGGCCTGCCTACGCTGCGTCTTCCAATACGTGGCCGTCACTCGAGAACTTTTCTGCCCAAACGTCCATCTGTTCTGCGAGTTCTTTGCCCTGCCCATTGCCACTTCAGCTTCGCAGTAAGGTATTTTGACTGCGCAGAACGACGCTGCTGCCCGTCCTCTTGATTGTTGTCCCTTAGTCGTCTAGTACGACACCAATGGGCTAGTGAAATTCTCAAGGCGGCACGAACCAAGCGACGACGCGTGGTCGTTTGCCGGTCGAAATCATGAGAGGTGTAGTTCAAACGACAAAAATGTAAAAAAAGCAATAAAAAATATTAGGATTTATATGCGCGCAGCGTTTCAGCGTGTACCAAAATAAATACACTCGAAAACTTGCATTTATTTAAACTGCTATTCAAAAGCCTTCTTTGGCTTCAGTCATACCATTATTCTTAATAAAACACTTAATATAATACAATATCTTTCAAAAGTTTTGCTCCTTAAAAACAACTTGCTCTCAAATGGTACGCTGCATCATTAGTTCCAATATTTCGCCACCGCGTAAGTGTTACTTCTGTACTGAAGACAATTCCTTAAGTGGCTCACAATGATTGCGACATGGACGGACAGGGTCAACCTTGGGCAATGCTTGCTCAGCCATGCCATTGTCGTTTCGATGATTGTTGACGAAAGCGCATCCAAACGAACGATTATTAGACACGCCGCCGCTGAAATCGATTAGTTAAATGTGTGTTTTTACTACTTTTTTACGATTTTAATGTTTTTTTTTGTGAGGTTGGCAATACTTATTGTGAGTGAATTGAAAGGCCATCTTTAACTTTATTGTCACTTCCTAGCACGTTAAAGTTAAGAAAAAGGCACGTTGCTCAGTCCCGCGTCGCCCTCCTAATTTGTCTACTTCAAACTGATTTGATATAACTGAGAATTATAGCTTTACTGTTGGGTTCACGAAATATTCCAATGGGATCTAGTCACGTGGGTAAACCGAACCTTTATCAATAACTGAAGTATCAATAGCAAATCTAAATTGACATATTGGATAATAAAAACTTAATATATTAAAAAAAACGATTTCACGTCAAAACTTTCGCTGCAGTCAATGTAATATTCTCCGTATTTATATTTTTTTTTTAATTGGAAATTTTTCGTGAAGTACTCAACCAATTTCAATGAAATTTATATGATAGGTACTTCTGAAGTATCCTCTATCATATGAAAGATCCAAAAAATAGAAAGCTACAAAAAACATACGCAAGAATTGAGAACCTAATCCTTTTGGAAGTTGGTTGAAAAGATAATCGAGAATGATTAACAATTACCTAAGCTCAACAGCTTTAAACGAAAATGGATAAAAATGCTTTCCTAACACAAATTTCTCACCTGATAATTTAAAAAGTCCAAGCCAGCAATATTGGAGACTCCGTTCACTGCTATCATTTCCTTCATGAAATCTTATAAGCGGCTTATTCCGGCTTAAAGCTTCGATATTTCGGGAAAATTTCCTAGAAATTCAAATTTACGCGGGCTTTTGAAATGAGTGATGTTAATATTCGGGATTTGAATTTGTTACGAATAAAATGTTTGGTAAATATAACTGGCATTTCTAACAGATTTTATGATACAACGTTTTGATGCGTAGCTAACAATTTGAATTATTAATTTAATTGTTAAATTAAATTATAACTATAGTAACATACGAAAAAGGTTGCCAGCTAAGCTACAATACCATGATACTAATTAAAACGACAATGAACCGATTCTCACCACACTGCACAGGGTGTACTCGTTAACACACAGGGATTTTTACTAATAACTATAAATGTTATCAAAAATAAAACTAATATGGAAAGTGCGTAAATAAAGTGATATCTAAAACACAAACAGATTTATCGCGCATCATTATAATTTACATTGCACACCGAGAAGTCGAGCTCAAATGTAAAATATATTAAACGCGATTGATCCGCGAAAAAATGTGTGTTTTTATTGATTTTAGATAAAAAAATTAAGACAATAAACACACAGGACAGAATAAAACGATGAGAATTCATTTTTTTACATAAAATTTTACTTTTACATAGACTTTAAACGAAAGCTTTCAATTAAATTAAATTGTGTGTGACCATACAAATTTTTAAAGAAAATAAACCTACTCTGACGTTATACTAATAGCGGCTGTACACCTCGTAGAGAAACCTCGAGGCCGAGCGCCCTGTACGCTCTCATCTAGTTTAGCTGTCTTGTCCTCATCTCGGTCGCTCTCGATGGCATGGCTTGTGACGCGTCAGTTTTTTGCGCCCGAGTCAAAGGCTCTCCTTGGCTCGCGCGAGGTAAACGAGAGCGAGCATGTACACACTAGTTCATTTAGTTGCTCGCTGATTTTTTTATTATAGCTCTCGGCACAAAGACAAATAGCAGCAGCAATTTCTACGTACAAATTTTAGAATGAGTGTGTACAAGCATGCTCTTGACGAGAGCCTTCTCGGTCGAGGCTCTCGGCAAGAGGTTCTCAACGAGTGTGTACAGCCGCCATAACAATACTTAACTAAACAACAGTTTATCAGCCATTTATCGCAATGCACAACATAAATGCAATAATTACCTGACAATATTGATTTCATTGTAAAATCGCACCACTACTGCTTCAATTAAAATGTCTTCGATTTTCCTCATTGATCGATAATGGGGCGTTAATTACCGCATATTTCACAGTAATGCGACGACAATTTATGTTTGGCAGCGGCAGTATTAAAGAAAACAAGATATTTTTTATTAAATAAATACGTGTTTATTTTTGTTAAACACTAAAAAGGATGCATGTTATTTTGGTTTTAGAAGGGGTTTGTAGTAAAGTTAAAATAAATATTATGCTGTAGCTGTTTTGTTTCATGCTCAAAAGATTTTCAACAGGCGAACTTTTTTAATTTAAATTTTTATCGTTATTTTTATGGTGAATATTTTACAGATTATAATTTTTACACATTTTGATTAAATTTACATCATTAATCATTTATCTTAATGAGGTGTTAATTTTTGTCTAATATGGTCGTTTTTGAGCTTTCAACGCAGGGCTTAGTTTTTCAGAGCGTTAATTATGCTGTTAAAATTTATTTAATGATCTTTATGTTATTATTTTAATGAGAATTATTTGTTTATGTGTGAATGATCGAAGTCAAAAATGACGCATATTTTACGCTCATTTCGAAACAAAGTTCCTATAACAAAGACAGAGAGGTCGCCAAAGATTTGGATTTAAAATCTTTGGAGGTCGCTATAAAATTATGATTTACAAATTTAAATTTATAACACTTTTTAAAACATTTATAACACTTTTTTATAATTATTGTGAATCGGTCTTGTAACTTAGGAATGCCTATTTTAAGACAACATTTAATATTAAGTACTACAAAAGTAGACTAGGTTAGCATGATCTTACAAACCTTAGTGGTTTTCTTATGTTCATTTTAATTTAATTTCTATAATTTGAGATTGTAAAAAAAATAATTTAAACGGATAAGGTGCTTATTAAACTGACATCAAAAATGTGTCTCTGTAAATAAATCACTTTGTGTGTGAATCAGTCAATGACCGTCGAGGAAATTATAACTCTTGTTGTAATGTGCCACTATGCCTCTCCTTTTGAATTCAACAATAGTCGTCTGGTACAGAAGGCAGCACACAAAGCGTTACAAATCTGTCAAAAAAAATATTTGAATCTGAACTCTATGCCCTCGACATTAAGTTAAAATTGGTTGGGGAAATTGACAGGTAATGTAACGCTTGATCCGCTGCCTGTTGTACCTACATGCCAACTGTGGTGCTGTGTAAAAATATGTTGAACAATTATTTATTTATAAATATTACAGATCATATCCAGACGAACACTTATTACATACAAACCCATACATAAACTCTACCTACATATTGGGAAGCGCGTGAGAAGCGGAAATTAAATACACGGGCGCAGTTGATGTGATTTCCCGCCTGTATCACTACCCAACCGTTACTGATTTAAATGGAAAATATCATATTATACCTATATGAAAGTTTGTAAGTGAGCAAAAAAAACTTTAGTATTTATTTCTTAGGATTTCAAACAGGACTTTACACGTCATCATCATCATCATCATCATCATCATAACTCTTTCTTAATGAGTTTGATCATAGCCTTGTGGGGTGCTTTCATGAAGAAACAGGTTTAAGAAAAAAAAAAATGTATTAATTTTGTCTTAAGTTTTCACGATTCATAATTTAAATAAAACTACTTTTTAACCGGATTAATCGCGTATAATTTATATTTTACATTTTAACGCGACCACGCTCGTGACCACGGGGTCTGCAAAGACACCGAAACGTCGAGTTAAAATGTAAAATATAAATTATACGCGATTAATCCGGTTAAAAAGTAGTTTTATTTAAATGTATTAATTTACTGAGTAAACTTAACCGAAAGTTAAAGATTTCATTACGCAACGCATGGTTACATAAGCGTTATGCAATAGATACTTATCGGGTGGTGGTGTGCGTTTGGCGGGAACACTGAGGCAGCGCGTCGGGAAAAGTGTAGTAAGGTCTCTTTGTTTATTCATAGGGATTTCTGGTCAAAAATTAAGTACCTACTTTTATTACATAATTATGATCAGAATCGAGTACAGAGTGCTCCCCTTCAGTATCTAAGATTTGTCACCAGTCACCCTGTATAACATGCATACAGCCCTTTTATAATAATATATTTTTTATTAGTTGCAATTCGTCTTTGTGTTTTTATTAATAAATAAATAAATATATTTTACGAGTAAGACTGTAAACGATAGCAGCCGGAAACCAAACATTGGACCTTGAACTTTACGAACCGAGTGCAATAAAACAACTATGTTTATAGCAAATCGAATATCGATCTTAATAACTAAGTAATAAAAACGTAATTGCATCGATATTTCGAATTGTTCGTAGTCACTGAACAGGATCGGCTGAGCAAAAAATGATAAAATTCAACCTACAGAATAATTTCACAGTTTAATTCGATTCAAGCTTTTTTATATGTTTACGCAAGACATTGAAATGCGACTGATTGAAAAGGTATGTACTTGTAAGTTGTTTTTATCCGACTGCCAAAAAAATAAGGTTATCATATTCGAGTGTATCTTTCTTTGGCAATGACTTTAAAATTTTATCATATTAGGAATGTATTATCAGATGCTTCTTAATTTTTTAATTTATACTACTGCTATAATGAATAATAAATATTTAAAAAAAGACGTGTGGCACTCGGAGACTGCCGCGGTAAAGCTATTGCCTAGCATTTTTATCAACTTATGCAATTATAATTATTTATTTATTTTATTAATGCAGTAATGTTTGATCTAATATGAAGTTCCACAAGTTCCTAGTAGATGGCGCTGATTGTTTATTAAAGCCCGCATGTAAAGTTATGAAATCAAAGTATCACCGCTGTGACGGTCGGAGTGGGGGGTGTTAGGTCTTTTACGTTACGGAATTTCTGGATTCGGTCTCCACACTCAAGGCCCGCGATACAAGCTATGCAATAGCTTAATAAAATCCCTAGACAATCACACCAACTACATGGCACCAAAGTAAGCATAGCTTGTGTTATGAGATACCATGTAGCGAACTAGGGGGGAACCTAGAATACAAATACATCTATAGATAAACACCCAGACACGGAACATTTTTTTTTCTTGTTCCGTTCGGGAATCGATCCCGCAACCACTGGCGTCTGAGGCAGACAGATTCACCCAATATATTTATTTATTTGATAGTCCTGCTTTTGGGCAAGGCTTTTAGGATAGTTTACCCAGAAATTCCTACGGGAATAAAGTTTTGCGGGTAAAACAGCACGACACCGCTAGTTTATTTATAAGTTAAGTTTTTGAATTGAATATTGTATAGTTTAACGACTGAAATCAAATATCTCTTAACTGCAGGATCTTCTTATCGTGTCGATGAATAGATAAGATAAGTATTATAGAATTATATTTTTCTTATAATATTGTCTTAAGTTTTCGCGATTAAATATATTTAATAAATAAAACACTTTTTAACCTTTTTAAAGTTAATAAGTGTTTTATTTAATATTTTTCTTGCCCAGAAACTTGCCGCTTTTAAGATTTACACGATCAAATGTACGAGTACGAGACCCAGTTCAATAAAATTTTCGAAAACCGCTTCCAGTCATTCTAATTGTTATTGTAACTAATTATTTATGTATATACAAAATTGTTTCACAGTAAATATAAATATTTATTTCGACAAAGCGCTTTTTAAAAGATTTTTATTTTTAGAAAAAGGAAGGAAAAATTGTCTTATCTTTGTGACTGTGTTGAGTATGTTAGGAAAGGTAGTTGTGTTAAATAAAGCGATAAGAAATATGTGCATAAATTAGTACGAAATGGCAGACAATATTTCTTTTGTTTTTTCACAGGTTACAACGTTATAACATAGCTCATGAACACGGTTAAAAGTCGGTTTTAAATGTAAATACGTGAAAACTTTAGACGTTTTGAGAAAATTAAACTTTTTTGTGTAGGTAGGTAGATCTAGGTCTAATTCAATTATTTTATAAATGCCAATAGGTACCATATCAATGAGCACTGCATTCAAATCCAATAAAAAGTTAAATGTTACATGCTATATAACTAAGCTAATAAATGAAGCACTTCAAATGCCATATTCATAGCTAACTAATATTAATATTAATACGTGAACGTTACGGAGAATCAAAGGATTAGTTACTCTTTCCACCGAAACGGGTCGTTTCAAACGACTACGGTTGGGATAGTAATTTAATAAATAAATATTTCTGACACTCACACAACATTATCTAGCCCAAATTAAGTTTCTTAAAGAACTTGTGTTATGGATACAAGTTGACTGAGATACTGAAGAAATATATAAACATACATATTGAATAAATACATATTTTTTATTAGAAAATAAACTTAAATAAACATATAAAAATCCATGACTTGACGACTAATATCTGTGTTCATCACACAAATATCCGTCGCCGCTGGGATTCGAACCCAGGACCTCTGGCATAGAAGGCAATGTATGTTACCCCTACACCAGCCAGTCTTCTTTACTGGTGTATTCCTGGAATAAAATAGGATTTCTTATCCTGATATTTAAACAAGGCCTAGGGCTTGCACAGATGAAGCTACGGACAGATATATCTACTTACATTTACAAATTTAATGATGTTTTAACATCTTCATGACAACCCATTTCAGGTAGGTATATGAGTCCTCTGTGCGGGAGGAGAGACCTCTTTCAATCGACTTCCAAAAGAAAGAGGTCCTCTATTCTTTTTATAAGTGACTAAACCCGCGTTTGACCTCAATCTCACCTGATGGTAAGTGACGATGAGGTCGAAGATGATACACACGGGTTTAGGAAGGAACTGGCTCTTTATACAATATTGCCGGAACACATTACCGCCGGAGCGGTAACATTTGGCGGCAGACTTTATATAAAGGGTGGTCGCTAGCCAGGCGGACCCAGAAGGGATCCTACCACCAAGCAAAAGCATTTGTTTTTTTTTTGTGTCTTTGTTACACTATTTTACGGACAATTATCAATCGATTTTGAATTTTTAAATATTCTTGCATCATAATGATAGAGGATACTTCAGAGATGGTCCCGTATAAATTTCATGGAAATCGATTTAGTAGGTACGTTCTTTTTGAAAAATTTTAAACTTAAAAAAAAATATGTTCCTATCAATATTGTACCTTGTTGACCTAATACTTCAGCCAAAGCTTTTTTAAAATGTTAGTGAAGTCGGTTTTTTAATGCTCTGCGTTGATTATTTTTATTTCATCATCATCTCAACCTTCATTTTTGACTGCCGGGCCATGAGGTTCTCCCCTGGTATAAATATAATAGTAGACTCCAGAAGATCAACTCGTTCATGGGTCAATGTATACGCTTCATTTTATAATAAAATCCTAAAATATTTAAGATTAACCCTTCGATAGATTTAATGATAAGTGTTATGTGAAAAGTTTTACTTTAAGATATCCGGATGCAAGAAGTTGGGATTCCCTGGCTGTTAATTGTTATTATGTATTATTTTTCTCTTATTTTTAAAAGATGATTGCTGTTGAATTTCTTGCCACTTCTTCTCAACAGATCGACTTTCCGAAGTGGTGGTAGATTCAGTTCAATTTGTAAAAAATTGTTTGAATTATTTCAAATGTATTTAAATACTTACGAAATAAAGAATATTTGAGTTTGAGTTTGGGTGGAGAGGAAGTTTTTAGGCCATAAACCGCGAAGGTGGTCCAGTGCTGATTGTTGGATATCATTAAAAGCCTCTAAAAAACCCTTACTTCAATATAGGTACAACAAATACAGCAACTGAGGTCGACGGTGTAACATATCCTCCTAACTATGAAAAATGTAAATCTATACTTAATACATATATAAAGCTTTTTGTTTGTTTGTTTGAACGCGCTAATCTCAGAAACTACAAGTGGGATTTGAAAAATTATTTTTGCATTTGATAGCGCAACTCTTGAGGAAGGTTTACGGCTATATTTTATCCCGAAATTCCCACGGGATCAAAAGTTACGCGGGTAAAACCGCGCGCGGTGGCTAGTTTTATATATTTTTCTGTAGTCAAAAACCCTTATTTATTTTCCGCCTCCTAAGATACTCATCGTAACTCACGACCACGACCCACTAAAATTAAGGTCAAACCCGGGTTACATTACCGATAAAAAGGTAATGTTTACACATTAGTCACCTACGAACATCTCTTCAACCCTTATAGTATCCTGATATGTAAGAGGTGATTTTTCAAGAATTTCAAAGATGCTCGGTCAAAGGTTTCAATATCGGCCATCACTCTTGGAGTTTCTGTTAACCTAGTAACATGGTTTGAAGGGGCAGTTCGTTATTTTTTGACCGATCGACTACGAAAAAAATAACAAGAACTCATTTGTTTTTTTATGTTTATGTTTGAAACTGCCGACAGTGTTATTATAACTAACGGTTGATGGGTTGAAAACAATGGGTTAAAAAATCTTAAGGAAACTGGATGCAAGATAATAAAGGTGGCCTTAAAACTCATGAGCCATCCCTACCAGACAATCTTTATTTTTCAAATTAGATATTCTACAATAATATTAAATATTTTTCGAACCTGCGACCTCATCGACCTCATGCTTTGAAGACAAAGTTTTTACCGGTTTTATTAATCACTGAACTTCATATGTATTGAAATTAAAAACCCAATAACCTAGTTACAAACTAAACACAAACACATTAAATATAGTCGATTATAAAGCACATTGCAAAGGATATACAGAACGATCTATTAAACACCTCCTTTGTTCGCAGGTCGAGCAAGGGGAATCGGTTGCCATGGCGACCGCGACTGAAACAAACCCCTGAAAACCGCGGGTAAGTAATGGCTAAGGTTTAATTCTCAAAATGAACAAATTAAAAACAGTTGAATTCCTGGAATCGAATTCTGGTACCACCGGGTGGTTTATGAGATCCTGGGTTACGGATATATTTTTAAATATTTAGCAAATTATAGTTTCATGGTATTTTTTTTAAGTCAAAGGCAAAATTTGTAAAGCCGAAGAGAAACATTTTTTCAGCTTTACAAAGCATAGATTCGACCACAAATGAAAAACCTGCTATATTTTTCATAAGTTAATAAGTAAGGGCCGAAGTAGCACAATACCTGATTTTCTTGTGACTGCGTATAGTTTAGTGCCTCATGATTCTTTAAAGACTTAGGTAAAACTTAGGTAAAACTTAGACCTTAGGTAAAACAGTAACAAGTTCATGAAATTGACTACAGACGGAGACTTTTGAGTCTTCCGCTGTTTCTTTATAACCACCAAAACAAAAAATTCCGCGAAGTTCTCTACCCCTTTTCGTGAAACTCCGGAACTAACGGTAAAAGTTACACTAAATTTATTGAATATCTAGGCTATAAATGCACACATCAAAAAAGTCTTAACAACATGTACTTATGTGAATTTTTTAATAATATTTCATGTTACAAATTTTCTATTTTTTATTTGAATATACTTTTAGGATCTTTTTGAAGTAAAAACAACATCTGTTATTTTTATATTGTTTTTGTAATAAAAAAAATAACAATATAATGTCTTCTGTATCAATCAATCAAAAATTCAATCAAAAATTTTCGACAAAAAATTTATAATCAAAATTAATTTATTGAAAAATAATTGAACAATTTAATACACAGTTTGGCGTCCTCTGTTGTTTAAAACTTGTCGGCACCGATTAGTCATGGAATCAATGAGTCTGTTAATCTGGTCCTGCGGTAATCGCTCCCAGTAGAATTTAAGCAAATTCTTCAGCTGCTGGGTTGTTATTACCTGGTCCAAGCCGCGGCCTGCCATTTCTATTGGGAGTGCAAACAGTTCCTACAAAACAAAACATCTTGTGGTGCTACTAGTTTCTGCCAAACTTTTTTTTACTCTGACTAAACCCACCTTTGACCTCAATCTACCCTGATAGTGACAATGAGGTCACAAATGAACGCTTGTCATTACTCATTTCCCGAAAACACAACCGCAGCAGAGCGATATTTGACGACACCCTTGATTTGAATGGCTTTCTTATATTAAGTATAACTTTCTCACTAATAACAGAAAAAGTCGTGAAATATAATAGTACTTCGTCAAAGGTAACCTTTGGCATACTAAGTAAACTCATTATCCCACAGTGTGACCGAAGCCTTATTTACCAAAAAAAACTTACAACAACTTTTTGTGGTTTACTGCAGTGGGGAAAACAATGAAGGTATTGATTTTTTCCTGAAGAACAGTTTGAGGAAATCTAGGTATTCTGTAAGTAAATAAATTAATTATCGTCTTAAATATAACAAACTATCTATAAAAATTTATAGTAATTCAACTTCATACAAACGGACGAAACGCGAGCTATACCTACGCGGCTCGATCTCGGCATGCGGCCAGCCGCGAGTGTGTGCATTCCGAAACAATTATGCGGATTATTTATACTTTAAATTTAATAATTCATGTTTTCGTGCGTCTCAGACGAGGCGCATGTTTTTTCGGTCGCTAATTTATAACACCCATTTGTTATGCAAACGTAAACATGGTTTTTTGACAGTTGAACACTTTCTATTTAAATTTACAAAGTATTTAATTTGTTTTTATAAAAAAAGTATATTTGCAGTCACAAAACTAAATGGAAATAAACACAAAGGAGGCAAATGTAATTTAAACGCTGAAGGCGGGCAGCCCTATCACATGTGAACGGACCGCGGCGCTGCTGCAGGCATTTATTTCAAAGATGCGGCCGAGTTGAATTACGAACGTACCTGGATAAGAGTATCGATCGTAGTAGGCGACTAATTCTGGTGATTCCTGCTTATCTCCCGCCAAATATCACCGCTCCGACATTGTTTTATAAATAGCCTGTTCCTCTCTAAGCCGTCATTGAAGCTCATCATATCTTATGATTACCTATATTCGGAGATAAAAGGAAAACACGGAAAATGTAAGCTAAAAAAACATCAACGCCATTTTATTCCACCTTGCATAGATTAATCTTACCGGCTAGTCTGAATTAATTAGTTTTTTATTTAGATAGTTCTGGGTTTGCTAAGTAAGCCATTATTGTTTTTTTACTCAGATTACAGTCTAGCTTTTTACTATGAAGCAATGTTGAAGTTGCAAAAGTTAATAAATAAAATACTTTTTAACTGGATTTTATCGCTTATAGTTAATTGTAACTGTAACACATTACGTCTTAACGCCTTTAATGTCACACAGAGTCAATCTTTGAACTCTTAAACACCGATTCTATAAAAACACCGAAATCTCGAGTCACACTATAAAATTAACATAAACGAGATAAATATACAGGGTGACCGGTGGGTCACTTTTGAAATTAAAGAACGTAATATTTTCAGATCTTACATGAAGAGAAAAAATATAATAAAAAATGAATATTAATTATTTACTGAGTAAACTTGTCCGAAAGTTAAAGAATTAAATACGCAACGCATAGTTACACTAGCATTAACAGCGATCCGCGTGATAGGTCACGTGCCGCAATTCACTCAGGCGTAAGTTAAGTACATAGTAACAAAACTTTATTTATTTATAGGAAATTTTAGCGAAAAATTAAGTACCAACATTTATTACATAATTATGACCAGAATCGAGTACTGAATGCTCTTCTTCAGTATCTAAAATTTTTCACCAGTCACCCCGTATAGATAGGATACAATTGTCTGTTATCTAATATCCTAAGACATAGACACACAAAACTACACGGTTATCGCACAATCCCATATTATACATCGTAGTTAGTACAGCAATCAAACCCTTCTAAATCCAAGGATCACTATAACCCATCACGACTTATCAACACATCCCCACTGGACTAATTAGCCCTCATTCAAATACCAAAGGTCGTTCGGACCTAAGACCTGTTGTACCCCGAAGGTCGTAGAATGTCCCTGCTGTCGTCGAAAGGGTTAAAAATAAAAGGGTAAATAGGGTTGGGTTACTTATTAGGGTTTCAGTGAGTTTTTTATAAGGCTTTAGTGGTAAATATTGGGGTTAACCTCGATATTTTTATTTTTACTTACCTACGTATTTTAATATTACATTTGATATTCCACAGACTTTAAAAAAAAATATGCATTGATTGGTAATCTGCTCTTATCTGTATCAATAATAAAGTTTCATCATTCACAACTCTTTGTAATGAGCCCACTGCAGGGCATGAGTCTCTCCCTTGGGTGAAGAGAAGGTATAGGCCATAATCCACCAAGCTGGCCCAGTGCTGGGAGGTGGATGCCAGAATTTTCATACCCTAACGACTACTGTATACAATTATACAGCACCCGACTGCTTAACGTGCCCTCCGAAGGACGGAAGTCGTCGTGAGAAATGAATGGTCGGCGGTCACCCATCCAAGTACCGACCACGCCGAAAGTTGCTTAACCTGTAATATCGTATGATTCACACAGTAACCACGGCGCCACGACGACTTCGATATAAAACGCCACGATAATAAAGTTTGTTAGAAATGAATTTCATAATATAAATTGAAAGAGTAAAATACCGTACCTACTCAATGAATAAATTAAGTTTATTCGTTATTCGTTCACTTTTAAAAAAGTAGTGGGAAAAGTTTGACAACTAGCAAAATGATAACCGCAAAAGTTACTTAACATTTAAAGAACTCTTTTGTATCGCTTCACCTGCCAGCATTTCCTTATTTAACTTTTAAAAAGTTACCGGATTCCAAACTTTTTATTGAGTGCTCTTTAATATTGAGTTGAAGTGTGATGATACTTAAACGAAATCAAATTCAGCAGAAGTTTGCGGTTTGAGTAAATAAGGAATCTGATAAAAAAAATATTTGGCCAATAATACTGCATTATAAACTAAACTAAGCTTCATTCTATTCTTATAAACAAATAGTGAAATTTATTTTCTTGGTGTTCACCTACTTTTGATAATTATTAAATGCTAGCGTAAAATTGTTAAGTGTGACAGGCGCATCTGTGTGTCTGTCTGTGGTATCGGACCTCCCAAACGGATAAATATCTTAGCTTTCTTTGGAGAATTGAAGCAGTAATCTCCAAAATATTTACCACACATTGGAATCAGTGACATTATTTTAAATTCGTATTTTTCATTCGCATTTTTGTTCTCATTATCTCAATACATACATACATAACTTCACGCCTGTATCCCTAATGGGGTAGACAGAACACCAGAGGCTATAAAAACCATCTGATGTCGCGTTTGACAAATTTGTAGGTATTATTATGATGGAGAGAGACTATAGCAGTGACAGGGGGTCTGCTTGTCGCCCGCAAAAACGCCAAGAAAACCTCCGTCCCTTAACTGCCTTTTACAGTTTGCCCGGGAAAAGAAGCAGCTGGCACATTCTATGTTTTTCTTTCGCTCCCAGTCCAGCATGGAAGTATCTTAATATTAAATTTGTTTTAGTCACCAAAAGCTCCTACAATTCAAAACTCCAATTTATAGACTCGTAGCTGTCTTTTACATAATGTATACAGCAATTATCCGACATTTTGGGACTCGATCCGGCATAAACCATTAAATTTGAATGTTCCAGAAAATTCATCTCTTACGCCTTGAGACGTTGTTCGAGGTTGACAGAGAAACGCTAAATTTCATCTCAAATTCAAATAAGGTAGGAAGTTAGCATACTGAGTAGGTTACCTATATTTGGTTTTCAAGAATAACTATCCTATAGTGCGGCCGTTGGGAGTTTGCGTTCCTGACAGCTGTCGAAAGCATAGCTTTTTTAACTTTCGAATCGGAAATAAACTTTATTCAGTGGACATAAGGAGCTGTCAGGAACGCATTCTCGCAACGGCCGCACAATAGCAAGGATAAGGATAAAACGTGACTTTTGTTATATTCTGCATTAGAGTACAGAAGGCAGCACATCAAGCGTTACAAATCTGTCGTAAAAAAATACTTGAATCTGAACTTTATATCCTCTACATTAAGTTAAAATTGAAACCACGGAGTCTGCAAAGACACCGAAACGTCGAGTCAAAATTTAAAATGTAAATATACGCGATAAATCCGGTTAAAAAGTGTTTTATTTACTTAGATTTTATTTTATTCGTTTATTATTTACTCACTGACGTTAGGTTGAGTTGATAGTGAGATTTCGATACTCAGGTTAGGTCATTTTATACTGCTCAACAAAGATGTAGAAAGATATTTTTTTAATAAACGACGTATTGAGTGTATCAGATGAAGCTAAAAACCATCACGGAAAATGACCACGTGACCAGGGGGTCTGCAAGGCCACTGAAATAGTGTTGTAAATTTAAGCCTTGAGCCTCGAGCCTTAACCTTGAAGCTTTCATGGCTCAAACTCTATAGGTTTAAACCTTTTAGTTTTAAAGGCTTAGAGCCTAAAGGCTTGCAGCTGTAAAGACTTAGAGCCTTAAAGGCTTTCGGCTTTAAAGTTTATGCTATTGAAGAATCATATTTTTACCATTGCATTGTACGTATGGTGCCATGCTTGCCGCTCGTGACCACGGGGTCTGCAAAGACACCGAAACGTCGAGTCAAAATTTAAAATGTAAATATACGCGATAAATCCGGTTAAAAAGTGTTTTATTTAATAGTATGAATCGCGAAAACTTAAGACAATATTAAATCTAAGTAACTTTTAAACTTAAAATTCAAACACAAGTCGAACTCTCGCAAGCTTTGTTGAAAAACTCAACAGCCAATGATTGACTTTCCCGCCATTCTTACATCCTTTTCCTCCAACTTTCAACAGCTTCTACAATAGATCCAATCGTTAATCCGTAGATCGAAAATCTTTTTGATTTAACTTGAGAAAACTTAATCAGAGGAGCTTTTAAGTTATGTCCACTGGGAATTAAAGTGACACAGGCAGGTGGCTTAAAACTGAACCAAATGGGGCACATTAAGTGCGCGGTATTTTATCCAAACCATCGCAAATTGTCTTTGAGTAAAACATTTAGGTAAAATATTTTATAGATTGTCCGCAGTAACTTACTTTTAATGTTTGTTTTGAGTTGTCTTAAGTTTAAACGATTCATTTGATTATTTTATAGCGATCTTATTACGCTGTTTATTGTATGAAAATATAAAATGCTCCTTAGGTATTTTAGGTTTACTTATCAGTTATCTAGTATCCATAACACAAGTCCTTAAGCTTAAAATGCCAAATAAGCATCAATGACCGACCATTTACATATAACTATGCTAATCAAGTATTTTATTGATAACGAGCATTTGCCCGCGACTTCGTACACGCATAAACTCAAAAGTCCTATATTTTCCGTTCCCGTGGGAATTTCGGGAATTTACTTCCATATAACAGATACTTATTAAGGAACCTTTATACCAAGTATCACATCCGTGCACTCAAGGAATAAGGTTTTTTCATACAAACAAAAACATCATATATTTCCCGTTCCTTGGGAATTTCGTGAATTCCTTTCATAACTCAACCAGTTTCTTTTTGAAGAACTTTTGTGCCAAGTATCATATCCGTGCACTCAAGGAATAAGATTTTTCATACAAACTAAAATGTCCAATAATTCCCGTTCCCGTAGGAATTTCGGGAATTCCTTTCTTAGTGCAACCCTACATCCCTTAAAGAATGTATGCTCCAAATTTCAGCTCTCTACGCCCAGTAGTTACGGCTGTACGTTGTCTGTCAGTCACTCAGTCAGTAACGGAACAGTTTAATATATATTGATAAGGCTGAAATAAAAATCGATATAAATCTTAAAACAATCAACATACGATTTCACATTAAATTCCCTGCCAAACCAGTTCTTGAAAAGCACTTATTGCAAAATATAAATACAGTATAATGTAAAGCAAGTAAATGTTATGGCAAACACGTGTAAATATTTGGCACTGGGCCTATCGCAGCTTGTTCAAACTTCAATTAGCCCCTCATGCACTATAAAGGAACTCTTCAAATCTATAAGTTGTGTATTAGCTATAAACAACACTTGGGAGTGCGACAGTTATGGGTCTTTTGTGTATAGGGAGATCGTTTTTATATTTTATGATACAGTTTTTTAACTTTAATAAGTTAAGTTTTCTCAATTAAATACCTTCTAGATATCTTATCCTCAAATTTCTCTGAAACTTGAAGTTAGTATAAATTTGAAACTACATTTTTTTACCTTTTTTATCATAGACTATGAATACAAGATAGAAAGTCACATAATGGACACCCTAATTAAAATTCACATGCATTAAGTTAGCTTGACCAATGAGTACAAACGAAAAGCTTATTGAGAATTTGATAAAATAGATTTAATTAACCCTGAAAGTTTCCAAATAAAAATAATACATAAATAAAATCCCCAGACAATCACACCAACTACATGGCCCCAAAGTAAGCATAGCATTGTGTTATGGGATACCATGTAGCGAACTAGGGATATAAATACATAAACACCCAGACACGGATTTTTTTTTTTTCTTGTTCCGTGCGGGAATCGTACCCGCAACCACTGACGTCTGAGGCAGAGTTTACCCCATCGCCAAAGTGGTCGCCAAATACTTAAAAAGCAAACCCTTAAGATGCATTTGGGTTTGTTACACTTCTCAGATAACTTAACATCAGGTGTCACAAACGTCCAATCCAAATTAAAAAAAAAAAAAACTTAAAAACGTGAAGCGTCATTCTATTAAAACGAGTTGAAATAGTTTTTCATACAATGCAAATTACTACCTCTCGTATGTGCTTAGTACACAAGAGCGTCCTCGTTACAATTTCATCAGATTCGGTTCAGCAAATTACGAAATTAGACTATGTACACAGTGTGCACAGGTGGTATCATAAAAAAGATTGTCATAATAAAGTATTTGCGACGAATTATTTAAATTTGTGGCTACAAGGTCCTTTTGTTACGTTTTTATTGTTGTGTTTATTTGCGAATGTTTTCGTTTTGTTTTTTTTAATGTGCGTTGTAAATGTGGTTTATTCGTACTCGGCTTTGCTCGCATATATTAAGTATATCACTGACCTTCAGCCGTCTTCAGCCGCGTAAACCCCGGTACTGTGGGAATTTGATGGTTTTAAATTATCGAAAACAAACTATAGTGTCATCAGTATAGCCCAGAAACCACAGATGTACAAAAATGTTCGGAAAAGGCCACTCATCTAACCAACTCTCAATGGATGGGAGAATCCTTCTAGGCCAAAAACCCCGGCTCCGGCGGTGATGTGTTCCGACAATGTTTTATAAAAAACCAGTTCCTTCCTTAACCCGTGTGATGTCTGTCATCTTCCATCTCATCTTCATCTAACAGCTGATGAGGTATAGGTCGGTTAAGAGACCGTTGGCTCAAATCGTGGCTAAAAGGCCCAATTCCTAGAAAAAAAACACAAAACAAGCTCTAGTAAGAATCAATTATTTTATTTCCGCGTAATATTCCCAACTTTCATCAATCTTAGGTACTATGAGGAAAATAGTTCCAAGCTTATTAAGGTTTTTTCGTCGGAAAAACGGAAATTTTTGGGTGGCAAACTGGCCCAAGCTGGCCCAATGTTGGTAGGTGGCAGAATGTTTAAGGCTTCGAAATTAGTTCTGATAAATCCGTATGCAGTCTACACTGATATACAGCAATACGGACACAGCTCAACGTATTTTCCGCACCATATAAGTCGCTGTCTTAATTATATTGGACGCTAAGCCATGCTGGACTGGGAGCAAAGAAAAAACATAGAATGTGCCAGTTGCTTCTCTTCCCGGGCATACTGTAAAGTCAGTTGAGTAAAAGTCTTTTCCGCCATTATAATGCCTCCAAATTTGTCAAACGTGACATCAGATGGTTTCATAAGCTTTGGTGTTCTGCCTTGCCTAACTCATAAGGAATACAGGTGTGAAGTTATGTATGTATGTAACATAATATTACCCATATAACCAACGATTGCAGAGCATTAAAAGAAACGATTTTACGTTAAATTTTAGCTGAAGTATAAGGTCGTCAAGGTAAATGTCCTCCGTACGTGCTCCGTACCTACACAAACTTACATATTTTTTCAAAAATTAAATAAAATTCATGAAATACTCGATCGATTTCGATGAAATTTATATGGGACAAACTCTGAAGTATCCTCTATCATATGAAACAAGAATATTCAAAATATATTTTTTTGCTTGGTGGTAGGATCCCTTCTGGGTCCGCCTGGCTAGCGACCACCCTTTATATAAAGTCTGCCGCCAAATGTTACCGCTCCGGCGGTAATGTGTTCCGGCAATATTGTATAAAGAGCCAGTTCCTTCGTAAACCCGTGTGCTTTCATATTCGACCTCATCGTCACTTACCATCAGGTGAGATTGAGGTCAAACGCGGGTTTAGTAACTTATAAAAAAAAAAAAGATACATAATTGTTAAAAAAATCGTGTAACAAAGACGCAAAAAAAACATACACACGAATTGAGGAACCTCCTCCTTTTGGAAGTCGGTTGAAAATAAGTAATAATGGTGAACTTTAATATCAAATCTGCTTTTTACTTCCCAAGATTTAAAACAGCAAATAGTCTTTCTGATGCTGCTATATCGAATGATTTAACAGAAGTTAAAACCAATCAATTTGAATTTAGACAATCCTACCTTGATTCATTTTTCATTTACAACAATATAGTCGGTTCCTCCATAATACCTATACTTACAATTATATTTCACAGCTTCTTTCTTTGCGATTGAGGTTTACTTTATGTAGTAGCGCCACCTACTGCTAGCCTTTGCACGGATTTTAGAGTCTATGATAAGGGTTCTTTTCTTTTTTTTTTTTTTTTTAACAACTGTCACGTTTCGCTCCCTATGTCAGCATCCAGTCTACAGAACTCATTCTGCGTTTCCGTGCTGTAGCCTGCGCACGTCGACTAAAATATATTAATTAGCTAGTTAAATTTTAAAAGTTTAAATGGTAAAAATTGTGCATCGAAGGAAGAGAAAATTCTCAAGAAAATAATTCGAGGAGGTTGAGACATCAAATTACAAATTCCGAAGAACCCAACGGTGTTGGGACTTATTAGAAAAAATGTCGTTGACACAAAAACTACCCACATTGTATGTGCGTGTAGTCATCGAGGTTCGATGCATACAATTAATTCTCCTATTTAGTCCGTTACTCGATAATAATATCGTCATTGGCGATTAATCTGATGTACGGTGGAGAATCTCTAATATAATTTTAATAAATATTAGAAAAAATGTCGTTGACACAAAAACTACCCACATTGTATGTGCGTGTAGTCATCGAGGTTCGATGCATACAATTAATTCTCCTATTTAGTCCGTTACTCGATAATAATATCGTCGTTGGCGATTAATCTGATGTACGGTGGAGAATCTCTAATATAATTTTAGTAAATATTAGAAAAAATGTCGTTGACACAAAAACTACCCACATTGTATGTGCGTGTAGTCATCGAGGTTCGATGCATACAATTAATTCTCCTATTTAGTCCGTTACTCGATAATAATATCGCCGTTGGCGATTAATCTGATGTACGGTGGAGAATCTCTAATATAATTTTAATAAATATTAGAAAAAATGTCGTTGACACAAAACTACCCACATGGTATGTGCGTGTAGTCATCGAGTTTCGATGCATATAATTAATTCTTTTGATTAGTCAGTTACCAGATAATATCGCCGTTGGCGATTAATCTGATTTGCGGTGGAGACGATCTTGCACGCCGAATCCAAGATTTGAAGTGCCCGAGCTACCTCCGTCATTATCAGCCTTTTTTTTGATACGATTAATGTCCCGGAAGAGGTCTAAAAACCAGCAGTTGTCGGCTGAAGATCTAAAGAATCTAAAGATAAGCCTGTTGAGGACTATCTTGTACCCGCAATTTGCAAATATTTACTTGCTCCCTTTATTAAATTTAGAAGCAAAAGCAGCATTGGCTGAAACTCTTACCAAACGAGATTCTATACATCAACAAAAAAAAAAAAGGGCAAATTGGAATCGCCTTGGCAGCTTTATCGCAAGCGATGGTAATCATTTTCAATGAAACTTTGAAGCAAAAACTTTTAAAACTGCTGAGTTACGCTTGTCGCGATAGCCAGAATAGGGAAACTAAAACTCATCGTAACATAATAATGAGTTCCATAAACGTATGCCTGCGTGACACGCTGACCAATACAAGTTGCGATGATTATCTATTGGGAGGAGATGTTGCTGAAACGCTGCAAATTGCAAAAAACGACGACGTCATCTCCGCAGCCACAGCTGCCGGCTCGAGCTCCACAGCAGAGCTACACGTACCCGCCACGTAGGACCTACCACGAACGGTCGTGGAACACTAGCAACCAGCGGAAATAAACCACCAGGTGCAGTGCGATGGACGTTTACGATATTTTCATCAAAAATGGGCTTAGATAACGAGTGATCCATTAATATTATCGTGAATAGCTGGTTACTAAAGACCTTTTAAATATCTGCCCGCTAAACAAAGTAGCTCTTGTGTTTACCCAAGGTCAATACATGGCCATAAAGATTATATTTTAGCGTTGGATAAACTATTAAAAATAAATGCTATATTCGTATGTTCTCATGAGCCAGGTAAATTTTATCACAAATTTTTTCTTGTGCTCAAGCTATACGGTGAAAATCGCTTCATACATAATTTAAAATCTTTGAATTAATTTACTACAAAACACTTCAAAATGGAAGATTACAGAACCGCTGATAAGTTAACAAAACAATGCTACATGTTATTTTTTCATCAATGTTGATAAGTCTTTCCGAAAGTACCTTCGATTTGAATATAACAACGTTTTATATGAATTCAAATATTAAACGTTTGACTTATGCACCGCTCTTTATATAAGTATTTACTAAAATATTAAAACCAGTCATGGAATTTTTACGTCGGGATAATTTTTTCATCCATAATATATCTAGATAATATATTTTACATTGGCAAAGATTGTGATGATTGTAATGAGAATGTTTGGATTACAAAACATATTTTAATAAATTTAGGTTTCATAATGCATACGAAAAAAGGTTGCTTTGTTCCTAGAACACAATGTAAATTCCTTGGGTTTATTTTTGATTCAGAGAAAATTATTTTAAAACTACCCACAAAAAAAAAAAAAAAAAAAGTTCTTAAAATAGAAAAAATAATACACAAAGTTATTCGAGCAATTTAAAATATTGTCACCAAATAAAAATCCTACTTATGATCAGGTAGTGAATTTACCCAGATATAATAAAGATGATTTTACTTGGTGGTTAAATTATCTAGAAGAGGGCTTTTCTCCTCTTAGAACAGGCCAATACACTAAAACTATCTATCCTGACGCATCATATACTGGCTAGGGCGGGTTTTGTGATGGAAAAGAGGCAGCGGGTCATTGGAAGGAAAGCGAGTCGTCGCTACACATTAATACTCTGGAATTAAAAGCAGTTTTTTCGGACTTAAAACATTCGCATAATTATGGTAGTTACGATTGTGATATATTGTTAAGAATAGATATTACCATTACCTGTATAAATAGAATGGGTAGTGTTCAGTTTTCACATATGGATCATATTACCCGAGACCAATGGAAATAGCGTGAAATGCGTAAGATCAATATCTTTACATCTTATATTACTTCAAAAGATAATATAGAAGCTGAGAGTTTGTCACGAAAACAGTTTAATGACACTGAATGGGATCTAAGTGACTATACCTTTAATAATATAACAAATAGGTTTGGAATACTATCGGTTGATCTTTTTGCAAACAGATGCAACTTATAATGTCCTATTTATGTAACCTGGAAAAATGACCCAGATGCAAAAACTCTTCAGAAAATTGTTAGTGAAAAGTCTGTGGGTATTGTGGTAGTACCATACTGGCCCACGCAACTATGGTTGCCATTGTTTAAAAGGTTGTGTTGTGATTGTATTTACTAAATACTAATTCGCTGAAATCTCCTTTCAGATCTGCGCTCAACCTTCATTAAACATTAACCTTGGTTGCCGCGAAATTGTTCAGAAAGCGTTAGTAAAAAGATCACTGTCTTCAAAGTCCGTTGAAATTATGTTGGCATCTTTGTTGGATAATTCTTACCGAGACAGTGTGAAGGAGGTATCAAGGCGTGGATTGAATATTGCAAAAATAATAATTTTAGTTTTACTCAAACTTCTAAACCAATAATTGTTCATTTTCTAACTGAAATTTTCGAAAAAGGTGCTAAGTACGGTACTATTAATAGCTATAGATCTGCATTATCATTAATATTAAACATAAATTCCCAATATGACAGGTTAAAAAGTTTCATGAAAGGAGTCGTTATGTGAAGACCAACCACATCAAGTATGATCTTACCTGGGATCCAGCAGTTGTATTGAGCTACTTACCTACAAAATTTCCTAATGAAGACCTTGACTTAAAGACTCTTTTCCAAGAAAACTGTTACACTAATAGCTCTTGTAACGGAACATCGTGTTCAAATTTTATCCGTGACAAAGATTAAAAATATTTTAATAACTAAAAAAGGTACTTATAAAAGGGTTTATAAAAACCTCTAAATTTAATAGTAAACAGACCTTGGTAAAGTTTCCGTTTTTTAATATTCGTCCAGAAATTTGTCCAGCAAAAACCTTACAGATGTAGGTATATAGATAAAACGAAAATTTAAGGAAACCTGATAATTTGTTTATTAGTTTTAAGAAACATATAGGTTTCCAAACTTTAAGTCACTGGGTTAAAAACACTTTAACTCTCAGTGGTATTGATGAAAATATTTTTAGTGCACATAGTACATGACATGCTGCTACATCAAGAGCTATTTATTTAGGAGTTTCTATTGACCTATCAAAAAGACTGCAGGATGGTCGGATTCTTCCTCAGTCCTTGCTAGAAATTATAACAAACTTTGTAACGAAAAATAATTTGCCTAATCATTGTTGAATTGTTTTCAATAAGTATGTTTATTTACTATTGAAGAGTTTTACCTTACTACTCTGCCAATTCATTTCACTATAACTAATCTTTAAACATCCTACATAAAGTAAACCTCAATCGCAAAGAAAGAAGCTGTGAAATATAATTGAGGATCAAACGAACTTCTAAAGTGAAGTTCGATCCTAATTATGTGAACAGCTTCTTTCGAAGCGATTTAATATAAACCCACCCGTTATTATGCTTTGAAATAAGCATAATATGAATATGTTTCAACATGGAGTAATTTCAATTTATATTTGTATTTTACCCAACCCCAATATAGTGAAATGAACAAACAGGAATAAGACAGATTGACTTTAAACAAAATGAGTTCTGTAGACTGGATGCTGACATAGGGAGCGAAACGTGACAGTTGTTAAAAAAAAAAAAAAAAGAAAAGAACCCTTATCATAGACTCTAAAATCCGTGCAAAGGCTAGCAGTAGGTGGCGCTACTACATAAAGTAAACCTCAATCGCTTCGAAAGAAGCTGTTCACATAATTAGGATCGAACTTCACTTTAGAAGTTCGTTTGATCCTCAATAATAATGCCCAACACTCCTACATTGCGATACATTAAAAGCCTCTATGTCGCAATATTGGTTGGCCACAGACCGCACCGAGACCTAGTTCCCAGGAACTTTAAACAGTGCACAGCGATTGTTGCACTCGTGTAATAAAGTTGGTAATAATATGTTGCTCTTTTTAACTCTGAGTTGTGGTGACAGTGCAGTTTTAAGCTTATCACATAGTTTAGTTATTTTTACTCATTCGAAAAAAGACTTTTTGTTCTAGATTAAGAATAATACTAGAAAATCTATATGCTATTACTAGAAATTATATGATATGAGCATAAAAACTGAACTCTTCATTAAACTCAAAATTAGTAGGTATAACATTTTCAATAATGACTAATTAAAAAGGGATATTTTTTTCAATCTCGATATCTTTATTCGACAAATTAGTTTTTTATTCAAAAATTGCCTATAGAAACACCTATCAAAGTATTTTTTATATAAGTATTTCAAAGAGGTATAAAATAAATTCCCAGCGACTTCATGTAATTACGTGGTTTGAGGAAGAATGTTCCAGAAAAATACGCAGGAATTTCCTCATTTTCAACATACTAATCACCTATAGACCCTTTCAGATGAACTGTCGAAGTGATGAACGACGTCCTGGAGGTAGTTTTTTATTAGGTAGGGAATACGCTTTATTGGTGTTCTTAAAGGCCCAAATAGACTGTTGGAAACAAAACATCAAACCAAGGTGACCTTGCTAGTTTACAACGTGTTTCCAACAGTGAAGATGGCTGTTGACAACCAAATTACATGACCTTGGCGGGTTGGAAACGGCGGTGTTTAGAATCACAGACATACATCTACATAGACAACGCAAGTGCCACGATTTGTATTCGAACCAAGCGTGCCGACTTTTTAAGACCTATTGTGATGTCACAGCTGATATTTATTACTGGAAAATACAAAAAGATTCAGAGACACCGATACCGCCGATGAAATCGATTATTAAGACCGATATTGATATTCTTGACTCGATTTTCTAACAGACATACATACAAGCATATTACAATACATATTAAATCTAGAGGCGACCAACCTTGACATTTGGTTGGGGTTCGGACACGCAAAGGACATGCATTTGCGTTATCTATGTAGATGTATGTCTGTGTTTAGGACTGTGTACGCTTGTTATTGTATATTTTACTATGTAACTATAACTATAAATGACTCAAGTTTTGTAGCTTTTTATCCTGCGTTTCAACCTTTCCTTCTTTGTATCCTCAATTGCATACAAAACTGCCATCGCGAAGATGTTGTCAACGCGAGAGATCAGAGCACACTGACGATTAAGGGGCGTGGCCTGGCGTGACCTTGGCTTGTGTTCTTGTTTGTCTCCTTGTTGGAAACCACCGTTTGTAACAGTGTGGATGACTCGGAATTGGTTGTCAACAAGTTAACCTTCCTTAACCTTGGTTGGATGCATTGGTTTTCAACGTGTTTTCAACAGTCTGGCGGCCCTCTAATGGTTTTGTCTTGCTAAAATAAGGTTAGGAACGAGAACAGGGTCTTGATTCTGTTATTACCACATGAAAAAAAGTGCGTAAAAGGTGCATTATGGTATTTTTAATATGTGACATTTTTCTCAATTCTCAATTCTTTATTGCTTTCATAATATACACACATCATTAGAATACATTATGACCCTATTGGGTACTGCAATATTAGGAGAGAGGAGCCGTATAGATATTACAGATAAATAAAATTTACTTTCTTATTGCAAATTTATCATTTTAATATTGTTGTGCTGTATAATAGCTTTTTGTAATTAATACATTTTTGAGCTGTTTAAATAATATTTTTTCTTTTGTTTGAGTTTTTAATACATTAGGCAGATATTGAATATTTTGAATATTGCTTCCAGGCTGGACTGGGAGCGTAAGAAAAACGTAGAATGTGCCAGCTTCTTCTCTTCCCGGGCATACTGCAAAAGTCAGTTAAGGGACAGAGGTTTTAAAGGCGTTTTTGTGGGCGATAGGCTGACCCCCTGTCACTACAATAGTCTCTTTCCATCTTTATAATACCTCCAAATTTGTCAAACGTGACATCAGATGGTCTTGTAGCCTCTGGTGTTCTGCCTACCCCATAAGGGATACAGGCGTGACGTTATGTATGTATGTATGTGTATTGAATATTTTTACACCCATAAACAACGGGACAATTTGCGTGTAGTTGTAACCTGGATGTGGGGCGCATCAGTCCAGTAGCAGTATTTTTCCTTAGTGTATATCTAGTAGGTGCCATCTGTTAGTAAAGAGTTAAGGGTATTTTTAACAAATTTATACATCTCCATTATGTACATGCATGGCACGGTCAGTATCTATTATATCTATTTTGTCAGTATTCTGCCATTATAATGTCACTAGGAAAACTATCTTTGAACAACATTCACGTCACCGTACATAACACTGAGCAAGTTATCACTGCGTTTGTACATAATGTTAAAAGTAACAGAATCGGGTCCCAGGTTTGGGTCAAATAAAAAATTCCATAATACAAACTTTTTCAATAAAAGAAATAAGTTTTGAAAAAAAAAAAATTTAGTTTTGTTGGTGTTTTGTTACTTTTTTTATATTGTTAAGATAGGACGTTTGTCTTCCATGCCACCTGATGGAAAGTGCGCATGAACAATATGGTGTTACACGTCCATCCATGAGAAACCTATTCATTCGACACTTAAAAGTTCCAGGACTTTAGTGGTCAGGAAAAACAGACGCAGGCAGATTGTTCCACATCTTGGCAATCCGTACCAAAAAAGGAACTATCGAAGCGTTTTTTTTTTTAATAACGATTTGAACTATTTTTGATTCATAAGAAAATGGACTTCCAATATGGTAATGCCCGTTATCGCAAACTCCGATCTTATCAGGTGACTTCGATCAAAATCGAGATTCAGCATCTATTATAGTATATAATAGATTTTAATGAGAGCCTTTATCCTTCTGAAATCGTATTTTTCCGTGATTTTGATATTGAGTTCATCGCCGTTCGGGCAAATAGTGTTTTTTTAGAGCAACCATAATATAAATAAACTTTATCTTTTTACCTTTTTTTTTGTTTTGAAAATAAATAAAAAATACGGGTTGGGTTTTGCGATCCAACATTAGTTTTTTTTGTAAGAAATAGGTTGGCTCGGCTCAGACGCCAATTCGATATGATAACTAAAAGGTAACTAAAAGTTGAACGTCTTGGAAATCATGTCTTCCATAAGAAACTGCCATCACTGTACAGACAGTAGATTTAACAAGAAACACAACAGGCATATGTTTTTTGTTAACCCTTCAACCGATAAGTAGACCAGTAACAAAAAACCCAAAAGGCATATGATAATGATAAGTAAATGAAATTGAATGAAATTATTCAATATTTTATTGTACATAATCCACTTCCGTTTCCCGATTTAAACACATGAAATATTCATGACTGTGGAAATGAAATCTCCCTTGTCTCACTTGATTCACTTGTCAACGATCTGTCAGTTTTACATGCAGGTAACTTTTGAAATGGAATCAATTTTGAAGCGTTGAAATTTTCCTCACCATTCACGGATGACGTGGAAAATTTAATTGAAAATGAGTTCGTTAAGTTAATATGGCCTTATTCGTTGTAATTGTATCAACTGATGAGTTGCTTGTTTAAGCAGGGGCAGAAAAGGAAGAAAGACTACGAATAAGTCTTTAAATTGCTTCCATGCTGGACTGGGAGCGAAAGAAAAACATAGAATGTGACAGCTGCTTCTCTTCCCGGGCAATGGGCAAACTGTAAAAGTCAGTTAAGGGACGGAGGTTTTGTTGGCGTTTTTGCTGGCGACAGGCTGACCCCCTGTCACTGCTATAGTCTCTCTCCATCATAATAATACCCCCAAATTTGTCAAACGTTCTGCCTACCCCAATAGGGATACAGGCGTGAAGTTATGTATGTATGTATGTAAGTCAGTAAATAATGCTGGAAATTAATTTACACGGCGCAGTAAGCTATAACTAACCAGCTTACGAATACAAAACTTAAAATACGTTTTTACTTGATTTTTTCTGCAGATCCCGTTATATATTCATTGAAGAAGGTTTCTCAACTAGAAAATAAGTACCGCGGACATTAACGCAGATATGTTTTTCCATTTCCCATCAACTTTACTTACGTTTCTCATAAGGAACTCCGCTATTTTATCCTAGAGCCTTTGTCAGTCTTCCGTCCCTTTTTGGCACATGTAGGGATGATATTTCCGTCTCTGTCTAGCACAGCATCCCTATCGATTGGGGAAGCGCCCTTGACCCTGCTCCCAGGGTAAACACGATGTTGACCTTGCGTAGACGAAGGTTTTCAGCTGATTTTGCAGAAAAATAGTAAAAAAGCAGAATTCGTTATAGTTTTGCTTATGCTCTGCTGTGATTGGTCGGTTCGTGGCGGTAATTAAGTTGTATGTTGTAATTGGTTTTATATTGTGTATTGGATTCGTATTTTCTTTTTTTTTTGTTTCATTATTACAAATATTATGTACACTCCCTCTTATTTAAACAATAAGTACTTACATCAGAATTAACACAATAACACGTTGACCTAGTTTTATACGAATTACCACTAACAAATGTTTAAAAGATAAATTACTTATTTTTTTTGTTATTATTATTCTAGCTCATTTACTTTTAAAATTCAACAAGACAATAACAAATATATTATGCATAATAATTTGAACTATAAATATGACAAATATTGCAAGTTATACCTATGAAAAAAAAATACTCCTACATTTACTATGGGGAACTATTTGACGAGTAAAAAAAGTTTTTACTTCCATGCTGGACTGGGAGTGAAAGAAAAACATAGAATGTGTCAGCTGCTTCTCTTCCCGGGCATACTGTAAAAGTCGGTTAAGGGACAGAGGTTTTATTGGCATTTTTGTGGGCGATAGGCTGACCCCCTTTCACTGCAATAGCCTCTCGCAATCATTATAATACCTCATTAGTCAAACGTGACATCAGTTGGTCTTATAACCTCTGATGTTCTGCCTACCCTATAAGGGATACAGGCGTGAAGTTATGTATGTTATGTATGTAAAAAAAGTTTTATTTTAATAGGAGACCTAGATTCAAACTTAGCCAAGTAAAAAGGTCGAAGAAATTACTCAAGTGTTTAAATTCACGGTAACTTGAACAGAAAATTGTGTAAGTTATTTTTTAAGTTTACCTTTTCTGTGTCTTGTGTTTCTTTACTATAATTTTATCCATCAATTATAACTTCCATAGATAATGCTTACGTACCGCAGTATAATTTAGAAGTTGCTTATGTTTTTAAATAGCTCTATTATTAAGGTACTGAGTAGGTTGTAAATTAACTTAAAAAGTTAATTAAGACGACACATCGAAATGTTTTTTCTTGAAATCTTAGCACCTTAACACGCCGACATAAGGTCGCGTATTGCATAGAAATCGCCACCATCGACACCGCTCAGACACTGAAATCGTTTCAAAAATCGATAATAAAATAACGGTAAATGCTATGTAAATTTTGAGCAACCAAAGTCCGAACAATAATGTGAAGATTGAATTTAAGTAAATTCTAAGCATATGGATTGCATAACTACGTAGTAATTTTAACAAAAGTATGTTTTTAGACGTGTTTTCGAAAAATAAAACTATCGAGTCAAAATCATCAAATCATGTTTTTGAGCAGGCAAAGTATAGATAAAGATATGAATTTACACGTATCAAAATGTCAGATCCACTCGTCATGTCATATTCTCATAGTTTGCGATGAAAGTTAATGCATTTTTTCAATATGTCGCCTTAAAGTTCTATTGCAGAAATTTGTAGAGTTTGCTTTTATGTTTTTATACACAAAATGCCTGATTATGTGTAACATCTTTATGTACCGTACTATATGGCAACAAATATAGATTTGATTTGAACCTAACATGTGTTTTGGAATGACACAAAAGATCCTGATATTCCTACGAAAACGGATTTAAAGCGGGTAAAGCCGGTAACAGCTAAGTTGAATAATATTTTCACTATCGTCTCCAAATATCAAACGGACAGCTAAGCTCATTTTGTGTTTATATATTTTTTCATGGTTATTGGCATACTCTAACAAAACATATATTGTAAAAATCAAATTTGAGGCAAGTCACCCGAGAAGCGCAGAAAACTGCTTTGCTATAACAGTATTTTATGTATTTGCTAATAAATATGGCTCATGTAAAATAAAGAAATAAATATCGTTCAGAAAACAGGTTACATAAAACTCCTTTTTTCATTCCATTTTCAAACGTTATATGTATAGACAGGGTTTTCTTTTTTATCGAATCGTGGTATTAAAAAAAAAACAAAGCACCAAAACCAAACTAAATTATGGATTCTTATAGTGTTTTGTGAAAATACAGTTTCATCCTAAATCTCTGCGCTCCATTTTCAACCTCAACGTTACTCAGTTACCTATTAAGTTTGTGTTCTCAATAGGAACCAGTTAATTTATTTATTCACACTTCAGTGCATACAGTAAAAACAATAAGAAATATTATCAAAAATATAGTAAGTTTAGTAGTACATCTAGTATTTTCAAGTATTTTCCGTTGTCCACAGGTGGGCGGCGCATGTCGAGTGGGGCGCTCATGTCGTGCGTGCGCGAGGGCTCACTGGAGCCGCCCTACCGCCCGCCGCACCACGACGCTTCCAACCATGGTGGGTCATCTTTTCTCTCTCTCTATTACTCTACAAAAGTAAGAGTAGCATAATTCAGCTTTAGGGTAAGGCAGAAAGCGTTGACAAAGCGCCGTGGCATCCATCACCACACCACGACGCTTCCAAACATGTGGGTATTCTCTTCTCTTTGCTATCACTACTACTACAATAACTTCATGTCTGTATCTCTTATGGGGTAGACAGAATAACAGAGGCTTTAAACCATTTGATGTCACGTTTGACAAATTTGGAGGTATTATAATGATGGAGAGATACTATTGCAGTAACAGGGGGTCAGCCTATTGCCCAAAAAAATGCTAATAAAACCTCTGTCTTTAACAACTGACTTTTTCAGTATGTCCCGGAAGAGCAGCTGGTACATTCTATGTTTTCAATGAAAGAAAGTATAGCATAGTAGATTTAGTTTTAGCAAAAATTCGGCCAAGCCCGGCCGGACGACGATGAGTGACCGTCCGCTGCCGCCGATCTTCATTTCTCAAGACGACTTCTGTGCTTCGGAGGTAACGTTAGGCAGTCTGTCCTGAGGGCCTTATAAACAGTAGATGTTAGGTTCCAAAGCTCTTTTTCTCTCAAATTTCAAGAGCTCTTCGGCTCTCTGGAAATTTTGACGTCCATGCAGAACTGACCTAGAACGTCACTTTACTGTAACGCAGAGGAGAGACTCATGGCTCTGCTAGGTACAGAAGGCAACAGATCAAGCGTTCCAAAACGGTCAAACAATTGTAATTGAATATGAACTCTATGCCCTCGACATTGAGTTAAAAATTGGTTGGGAAAATTTGACAGGTTAGTAACGCTTGGTCTGCCTTTTGTATATTAAAAAGTGCTTTACCGCCCGCTCCGCCACGTTACTTCTAACCATGGTAGATTCCCCTAAGTATCTTCTTTCCCTACCATTCCATTAAAGAAAGATAAACAATAATAAATTCATTTAGTTTCTAAAGTGGCGTAAAACGAAAGTCTGTACATCATATGAAAAGAAACGTCCATCTGTTTATATTTTTGAGGTAGTCTACTGAACTACAGAAGAGATTTTGATTTGGCATGCACAAAGAAACGTCACGATAAGTATTCACGACTTGAGTTATCAGTTTTTGTCAGCTAAGTCGGTGAAAATATTGGAAAAGACTTGGAAGTAATAAAATAAAAATAAATATAATCCCCAGAAAATCATACCAACTACATGGCCCCAAAGTAAGCATAGCTTGTGTTATGGGATACCATGTAGCAAACTAGGGGGGAAACTTGAATATAAATACATATATAGATAAACACCCAGACACGGAACTTTTTTTTTTCTTGTACCGGTCGGGAATCGACCACTGGCGTCTGGTAACACTGTCTGAGGCAGTGTTTTTCTTATGGACCGTGGAATTACTGCTAGTCAATAATAACTGATTTTCACATGCCCGGTAGCTCCTGGCCATCGGATGTATCCGGTAATCATTGACGGTGCCCATGACATTTATTCTTCTGAAGGTACTAGGAATTTAAAAATACAACATAAAAGAACAAAACGAATATGTACAGATTAAATTAAATTAAGTTCATTTGTTCCTGCCAAGACTTGATAAAACCTCCCATTGAGGAACCAGTATTTTTATATCCTCACGAAAAGGGACGCTATAACGGCATAATTAATTACAGTTTAGCTTAACCGCTGTCTTATTCCTTTTATGTCTTACTTGGGAAGATTAAGTAAGTTTGCTAATAAAGTGCTAAGTAAGATGCCGTTACTTTGAAGATAAAAACTCAAAAGATCAAAACTCTTTAGTTACAGTTTCAATGGCCAAATATAGTTTATCACCCACGGGTGTGTTTTACGACTAGAACAATAAGCTATTTCTGTTTTTATGTTGTGGGTATTTGTTGACGTTGTCTAACAGTAGATTTCCATATAAAGTCTTAATTCTCGATATTAGTAGAGAATATGAGTTAAGTCCATATCTAAGTAATCTCATAAAACACTTCCATTTATAAACCTTTACATAAATTGCTATGAAATCTAAGATCATCAACAGCCAGTAGACGTCCACTGCTGGACATAGTCCTTCCCAAAGGTTCTCCACCAGGTCGTCGGTCCACCTTGCGGGGGGCCTGCCTACGCTGCGTCTCCCAGTACGTGGCCGCCACTCGAGATTTTTTTCTGCCCCGACGGCCATCTGTTCTGCGACCTACGAGTACATATGTGCCCTGCCCAGTGCTGCTTCATCTTTGCAATCCTTCTGGCTAACTTTGGTTTGCCTGCGAATTTCCTGTCCTGATTCGATCTCGCAGGAGATCCCGCTGAGCAACTTAATCAGTTATTCACATTTTTATTTTATATATATATCTATATAATGTTATATACATATATCTACGATAGTACCGTAGTACGCGCGCACGCCTTGACAGTTTTGTATACCTACACGCGTGACGCAGCGTTGGTCCTTAGGCGACACCAAACTTCAAGTTCAAATGCAAATATGCACATTAAAACCGATCAAAAAACTGTTTTATTTAATTTTGATTTGATTCATGAAAAGAAAAAAGGTTTTAACCTCCTACCTATCCAATTGCAGGCGAAGGTCGCACGGGGCGGTTTCTGCGCGGACTCCGGCGCATGTTCAAACGACGCGGTAGTGGGACTCGAACGTCGTCCCCCGACCACAAGAGCAGCTCCACCAGTGAACTGCTGCACAAGGACGCCAGGGATAGAAGGAAGTAAGAAAGATAGAAAATAAATCAAATCCATTCTATGGGTGTTACCATACCAATGGATCGGGTTTTTCTGATCGAATTAGTTTTGTAAAAACTATCGCCATTATACCATAATCCATGGTTACACTCTTAAAATTATTTAAAAAATTGTTTGCTGCGTGGTTGTGGCTCAAAGCCGCTTTTTTATTATTAACTAAGCCCGCGTTTAACCTCAATCTCACCTGATGGTAAGTGAAGATGAGGTTGAAGATGACGCGCGGGTTTAGGGAAGAGGGTATCCTTTTATTTATCTTCAATAAGTGTGTGTAGCGACATCTAGCGACGCGCCATAGAACGACGACGACACGACGAAATTCCTACACATTGTTCCGAAAGTGGTGACCCTGACGTGTCGCTACATGTGTAAAACTATCCAAACCTAACGAGTGATGTATCTAGACGTATCTTAGAAAAGCCTTGCGGCCTCCGACTAATCCCGGTGTCTGGCATGTTTGGATGTATTGTATCCACAGAAATAGTAATAATACCGCACCGTAATCACCGTGTTCTGTGATTGTATCTTTATGTAGTAACTCCACTAACTGTTGTATTAGAATACTTACAAGGAATGAGAGAAAGTAAGTTCAGTGGGGTACATACGTACATACATAACCTCACGCCTGTGAGGTTATGTTTGTTTTTTTCACCGCGTTTAGTAAGCTTTGTATAGCTCTACACCTAAGGTTGTGGTAAAAGGCGACTTATCTGAATGACTACACTAACAGGTGATGTTAGGGAAAACTTCTTGGTTCGCCTGTCAGCGACCACCCATCATCACAAGCACATCACCGCTACAGCGACACTCGAAGGACGATGATTTTCAGGTTTGGGAAGGTTTCACAAGAAAAAGTCCGACACATTTATACTCGTTTAATCGTTTACTCGTTTTAATCTGTGGTGCTAACATTTTAAAGTTACTAATGACTGAACTCGCCTATAGTATGGTAAGAGTAAGAGACGATTTGGCATCCTAATCACATGCTATGTTCAGTTAGACTAATTTTTAAAAAACGCGTTGCCAATATAATTAATCAACAGACTATATGAAGGGCGGTCGGTCAGAAGGGAGCCTGCCTCCAGTAGGCTCTAAGGGCACTCCTATGCAATAGGGCTTTTACCTAATTCTCGGAATCCAATTTTTTTTTATATTGTAAGGATAGGACGTTTGTCTTCCATGCCACCTGATGGAAAGTGCGCATGAAGACTATGGTGTTACACGTCCATCCACGAGAAACCTATTCACTCGACACTTAAAAGTTCCAGGACTGTAGTGGTCAGGAAAAACAGACGCAGGCAGATTGTTCCACACCTTGGCAATCCGTACCTTAAAGAAACTATCGAAGCGTTTTGTTCGACTTTTTTATGTTAATCAAGCATTTCTCCAACTAATATTCTATGTTAACCTTCAGAGAGGGTGTGTACGGCAGCGGGCTGTCCGTATCGCACGACTCGGTGTTCACGGGCGAGCGATCGGGCGACGAGTCGAGCGACGAGCGCCCGACGCCCGCGCACCAACTAGCGCATGTTTCTGCGTCGCATCGGGTGAGTTCACGCATTTATTGATTACTAGCCACTGCGCGCGGTTTTACCCGCGTAACTTTTACCCGCGTAGCCTATAACCTTCCTCAAGAGTTGGGCTATCAAATGCAAAAATAATTTTTCAAATCCCACTTGTAGTTTCTGAGATTAGCGCGTTCAAACAAACAAACAAACAAAAAAAACAAACTCTTCAGCTTTATATATTAGTATAGATTAAAGTCCCAGCTAGACTGTTCATCATCATCATCATAACCAGCCAAGGTCGCTCGTCTCTATACAGCCGACCAAGGTTTGATTGCAAACCGCCGTCTAGATTGTTGTAAACTAGCAAAGTCGCCTTGTCTTAATTTTTTCAAGCCGGTACTTTATTGATTTCTAGCTGTGGCCTGTGACTGTGTTAGCGGCCACATTTTAATTAGTAGGTACATGTGGGAACTTTTGAAGGAGCGATTGTTTAAAAATCGAAAATCAACTAAAAACCACAGACATACATCTACAAAGACAACGTCACGGTTTGTATTGAAACCAAGCGTGCCGACTTTTTAACACGTTTTGTGACGTCACAGCTGATATTTATTGCTGGAAAATACAAACCGATTCAAATACACCGATGCCACCGATGAAATCGATTATTAAGAACGATATCGATATTGTACACGCGGGGACTGAATCTAGCGGCGACCAACCTTGACGCTTGGTCGGGGTCCGGACACGCAAAGTACAGCATCAAGCGTTACAAATCTGTCAAATAATTTACTTGAATCTGAACTTTATGCCCTCGACATTAAGTTAAAATAGGTTGGGGAAATTTGACAGGTAATGTAACGCTTGATCTGCTGTCTTCTGCACATGCATTTGCTTTGTCTATGTAAATGTTTGTGCAAATAACCGACTAACTATGCCACCTTGTGTCAAAGCGTGACAACCGATTCTTTCTTGACGACCGGCTGGTGTAGCGGTAACATAAATTGCCTTCTATGCCAGAGGTCCTGGGTTCGAATCCCGGCGGCGACGGATATTTGTGTGATGAACACAGATATTAGTCGTCAAGTCATGGATGTTTTTATATTTATTTAAGTTTATTCTAATAAAAAATATGTATTTATTCAATATGTATGTTTATATATTTCTTAAGTATATCAGTTATCTAGTATCCATAACACAAGTTCTTTAAGAAACTTAATTTGGGCTAGATAATGTCGTGTGAGTGTCAGAAATATTTATTTATTTATAATTTATCGCGTAATAACTATGAATTTTCCGGGATGTTAAGTAGCTTATGTGTTATTCCGGACTAAAAACTATCTCTTGTAGAATTGATGTTCTTTATAAAACATAATAAAAAAAGTATTGTCATTAATTTCACCAAAAACTTTCTCGGACGGATGACTTTGCCAGCGCCATCTAGTTTGTTATACTGAAACACAGTCAAACTCAGTTTTGTTAAACTTGCTAAAGTGCAAGTTCCTGAGTATTTTTAGAGGTGGCGCTAGTAGTATTTTTATTACAGCTGTTGTCGCTTATCTAAAAGCATATTGTGAGGGGCTAGGTATATGTCTAGGACCACAGCCTAGGAACGATTCCTGGATCATTTGCAGCCCAGTCAAATTACGCCAACTATAAGCAAACAGGGGAAATAATTCTTGTAGGTCCAGATTAACCTACCCACTAAAAGTCCTCGAGGGTGGGGGTGCGCTGCGGAGGGGGATGATGGTCCCTATGACATGTACAAATGGCATAATTAATTACTATTTCGGTCAGATATTTCTACACAAACTTTCCTATTAATTTGGTCATAAGTATTAGTTTTATTGTATGCCCAATACAAAAACTTTAGGAGTTTGGAGGCTACTATTGGAGAAACTTTCGTCAGGAGCAATAGCGAGACATGAGCAAAAACTTGATAAAGGGACCTTCGACCCCCTACAATCTCAGCACACCCCACCCTCGAGGACTTTAAGTAGGTATGTTAATCTAGATTCCACAACACAAGTAGCTGGGCCAAATTTCTATACTACACAGGAAAATTCTCATTTCCTCGGACTAATATGGTTAAAACACCTATCGTGTTGCCAGCTAAAATATCTGAATCAGAATAAATTTATTGACAACTACAACAAACACATACACAAAGCAAATACAAGAAACATAAAATAGAACAATAATAACAGATTTAGTGTGTATGCTGTAGCAGTGGCCACAGCTCAGCGTCATTATTGTTTAATGAAGAAAACGCTGATTTTCAGCTAAAGCCTAAGGGGGTTAGGAATCCACTGCACATAATATTATAACAAAATTATAAATTAACCTTAATTTTTAAACGTAACTTGAAATTGAGTTGAATAAAATAGAATATTGAATATTAAAATTTGAATATGTAAAAATTAAATTAAATTGAATAATTAAATAAATATGATAAGAAATAAATTATATTTTATGTAAGGCTAAATTAAAAGTCAAACAATTTATAATGTAATTAAATTCAAATAGAAATTGAATTAAAACTAAAATTTAATCACATCTAAATTAAAAACAGAAATTATAATTTAATAAAGATTTGACTAACCTAAATTAAATACATAAAAATGTAAAATGTAATTGATCATTATGAGAATAAAAAACTAGAGATAACATTGGGTTCAAATAAAATGTTGTAATTATAATAGTGAATATAATAATTTACTGGCCAAATTCCGCATTATAAATTAAATGAAATTCTACAACGGATGATCAAGAAAGTGGGAAACTCAGTCTCTGCTCTTTTAATAGGAGTGCTTTCATCTTAAATTTAAAGCTATACTTGGATACAGGATCTTCATTTATAATGTAGCGATCTTGGTTTGCAGATGTATATTTATACCCACCCTCGGTTATGTTTATCAGTTTAACTATTAATATCCGCTAACAATTGGGTACTAGAGAGTTAGCATAATCGGACCATGCTGCTCTTCAAAGGCATCTCTAAACATCCACCTAACTAATTTTGTTTTGTAAATAACTGACACAATTTTGAGAGCATGGTTCAGGAAATGAGTATGCTTACTAAACAGGTTTTAGTACGCATACTATTAGTGCTTGCCAAAAAATATTACACATGTATTATTGTAGGTACCGAAGTCATGTGTTTAGTGTCTAAGTATTTAATATTTGCTTTATAGGTTCATTACTAATATTTAGAAAAAATATTGTGTCAAGTAGAATATTAGTAAAAAAAAAAAAACATAAAAGGCGTGATAAATGAATGTTCCGTGGTTACCTATCCCCGTTCCTTAAATTATCGCTTCTCAAGATAATGTTTCTTTGCTCCGAAGTAAAACATTAAATGAGGTTGAAATGGAACATTGCTATTTAAAAATCCTATGACATAAAACCCAGGGTGTATAGAGAAGTAATTTTAGTCTTTGCTTGGCTAGAAAATTCTATAACGATTTATGGTAGAAGAGAGAGAAACAGGGGGAGATATACTACATATTTACGACTTAAAAAGACTAATAAAAACGGCATTAAAAAAGGAGAAACAGAACTGCTCAAATCTGATTGAAATGCTTTAACCAACTGTTTAATTAATAGCTAAACTGCTTGAACGCCGCTATTATTGTACGCTCTAAACTCCTATTTTATTATATTTTCTTCCTAGTTTCGGTTCCTAATCTTTTCTTTTAGCCTGTTTTTGTGTTAGTTTCATACTGATTCACCTAGCTCAAGGTTGTTAACTGAGATTCAATTTTAAATGCCTGTTTTGTATAAAAGTAGATAATAAACTGTAATATGCCTTATAATATTATTATTACCTTATTACTGTATACGTATATGTTAACATTAACTACTTATACATAGGTATATGTATCAAACACACGGCACATCACAACTCTTTGTTATGAGCCCACTGCACTCATGCCCAGTCTTTCCCCTGGGTGACGTGGAGGTAGGTATAGGCCATTATCCACCAAGCTGGCCCAGTGCTGGGAGATGGATGTCAGAATTTTCAGGGCGCTGAAATGGCTTCTGACAAACCCTAACGACTACTGTATATACAAGTATACAGCACCCGGGACCGACTGCTTAACGTGCCGTCATGAGAAATGAATGGTCGGCGGTCACCCATCCAAGTACCGACCGCGCCGAACGTTGCTTAACCTGTGATATCGTATGATGCACACAGTAACCACGGCGCCACGACGACTATACACACAGTAACCACGGCGCCACGACGACTGGTATATGTATAGTTAATCTTATTGTTGTTTGTTTATAGAATTGTTACAAACAAAGTTAAGGCGAGGATGCAGCGTTTTTTCACTTTTTTGAACGATAATATACCTACCCGGTAATCTTAATGGTAATATTACATGTTGTGTCTGAAAATATTCACGAAAATTGAACATTTAACCAACCGATGCGTAAAGATAGAAACATGATTTATGAAAAATACATACATACATAACTTCACGCCTTTATCCCTTACGGGGTAGGCAGAACACCAGAGGCTATGGAAACCATCTGAGGTCTAGTTTGACAAATTTAGAGGTATTATAATGATGGAGAGAGACTATTGCAGTGACAGGGGGTCAGCCTATCGCCCGCAAAACTGTCAATAAAACCCTGTCCCTTAACTGACTTTTACGGTATGCCCGGGAAGAGGACCAGCTGGCACATTCTATGTTTTTCTTTCACTCCCAGTCTAGCATGGAAGAATGGCTCCATAAAAAAGTCTCAAACATAACACTAATTTACCATTTTAAACGTATATTGCTACAAAATGCCATAATGGATTCATGTGAAAGTTACATAAACATAAAGCGTACTTCTCTTAACTGATGGTCAAAGAAAAATCGTTTAAATAGAATAGTAGTTTTGAATAGAAAAATAAACCAACGAAACGTATTTACGTTTGCTCACGTCGTCGGCGAAATTTATTGCGTAGTATGGTGCGTTTGAATACCTACACACCGCGCTACAACAGGGCCTTAAGTACTAAAACAAAGGTTACGTACATGCTGCCACAATCACAACCTGTCTACTTATAGGACTCTGTTCCCTTCTAACTTCTTTTCATTTTTTATTTTATTTTATAAAATATGTATGAGACGTTTGTCTTCCATGACACCTGATGTTAAGTGAACATGAAGACTAAGGTGGTACACTTTCATCCACGAGAAACCTAATCACTCGACGCTTAAAAGTACTAGGAGTATACTGGTTAGGGAAGATAGACGCAGGCAGTTACTACATTATTTTATTTTATTTTATTTGGAAAACAAACAGTGATACAATAACATACAAATAACAAGAACAATCACTAAACACCATTTAAATGTTGTCGCATTTAAAAACACCTATTTGACTCAAGAATTCTAGGTGTGACTGTAGAAGAGTTTCTTAAATTCAGATTTCTTTACATATATTTACCTGTATTGAACACTCGAAGTACTATTTGAAAGTAATTTCATGACTTTGCAGAATGTCTTAAAACGTTGATTCTATTTAAACATGTTTGTTTAACTTCAAACTTTAAGTGACTGTCTATTGAATCCATAACTAACCCATACGTATTCATGCGATCGAGTGTTATATAAAGTAAGGAAAATTAAAATTGAGAAATAAGTCCAGCCACAGAATATTTTTTTGGCCACGTGACCAAGCTTCTATTTTCTCAACTTAGCCACGAGACAATAACTTTTGGGAAAAATGTGTCTTAAAGCAATTAATACTATAATTCATCATTATCATCACAACTCTTTGTAATGAGCCCACTGCAGGGCATGAGTCTCTCCCCTGGGTGACGAGGAGGTATAAGCCATAATCCACCAAGCTGGCCCAGTGAAGGGTGGTGGATGTCAGAATTTTCAGGGCGACAAAGTGGCTTCTGACAGGCCTTAACGACTACTGGATACATACAGTAACTACGGCGCCAGGACAACTTCATACTATAATTACACCATAATAATTTATACTAAGTAATATATTCATTAACATTGCGATGAAAAATATTATGCGACAAGAAGGGCTCCCGTTCCGGAAGACGTAGTCGGTACGGATAGATGCGACGACAGCGCAGCGAGGAGGAGCAGTTAGTTGCATACACGCCATAAACCCTAGAACTTTTTTAAATAACTCCGACGTGATAATGCTATTAAAAAAAACTGTTTAATTTGCACCCATTAAAATTTAAGGAACAAGTTACCCAATTGTTAACTTTAAGATGACAGCACATGGGTTTAGGTAGGAACTGGCACTTCATATTATATTGCCGGAACATATCTTTGCTTGAGCTGAGCGGTGACATTCGGCGACACTAATATAAATAAAAATTATGTGAATAGATATAATAAATGTGGTTGTCCTATTTAATTAGTGAATGTTTGGTAATCAGGAGATAGTACCTATAGGAGAAGATAGCTTAGATTTTTGAAACTTCAATTTAAAATGGAAAATATACCTACTTTTTTTACAAACATTGAATTCAATAGTTTTTTCAGCGAGGACTTATTTGGTTTTAAATAAAAACAGGATTAAATGTAGAGAAAGCAATTTCGAATTGTTCACTCTAATTTCAAATTTTGGAGATACTACTAACAAATTTGAGGGTGCTAAGTTAACTATTTTTAAATAAATGAATGAACCTGCTACTCTAATCCCGAATTATCCAACTTCAGGCTTATTTTAAAAACTTCTTAAAACCGAATATTTTGCTGTTACACGCAACTCAGCAAATCCATCGTTTGTTAATTTGATGCCAATATCACCGTTGTATGAACTAAGCCGGTTCTGCTCTCGTGCCCACGACTCCACCGGCCGTGTGTGAGTGTGTAGCTATTTCACTTTTTGTCCACTTTTTATTTTCCTTCTATAATTCTACACGGTGAGATGAGATGAGTCACAAATGGTTCGCGCCAACGCAGTCGCCGGTCTCGATCGTGCGCGCTGGACGCGGGCAAACGTCAGATTTTGAATGCAAACTTTTTGCGGGATAGTTTGTGGCCAGTGCTTTGTGTACTAAATATTTTTTTTTGTTTTCGTGAAGTTTGATACGAAAAAGGTTTTCTCAAAAGTTTTATTCTCTATAACGCTATGATCTGTTTTTAATAAAAAAAAAATGCTTTACCAAAAAGGTTAAGGTTCTTTTTGTTATAAAACAATGTTATTAGTTTTTGCGTGGGTAAACACAGTTCCAATAATGGCTCGATTTCAAATAAGGCGCAAACAGGGATTGGTCTCCATCTGTGACTCATGTTTTGACGGCTTCGAATCAATAAACCTAACTGTTTGGCATTGGATTTAATGTTTCCCAGTTTAGAATTGGAAAGTAATATGTAAAATCGATACAGTCTTTGATTTATCCAATTACACTTATCCATTTAGCTGCATAGTTGAAATAGTTGAAGAAAGTATGTAATTAGCGATACGCGGTAGACTACAGTAATTATCATGCGTCGATCATTCAGAAAGTGTCTTTTATATTTCTTTCTTAAATACCTGAATTCAAGATTAGACATTACTTAGTTGTCTTTACGTCCCGGTTGTTCTCGGAAAATTTTTAAGTGTGAAAAATAGTGCCTGTGTTACAAAAAAATACTAATTAATAATCAAACCCATTTAAAAATCCATTCACAATTCTCATTCAAATTAATCTTATCTATTAGTCCATTGATTATGTTTAATTTAAAAAAATATAGGCTATATCTACATAATTTGCGGCCGGTATTTTCGAACACTTCGATCTAAATTTAAAACCATAACTTTATAAACCTGTCAATAACTTGTTTTTGGACGTTAGAAGAACATATTTTGTTATACGTCCCTGAAGCTCTATAGACATAGGTACATATATTTCGGAAACTGGCTTAGTTTTTTTTGGGTATAATGTAACAGGCAACGTAAAAATGTAGAGTCGATCTTTTTGAAGTCATTAAACTTAGATATTAGATAATAGTGTTAATTAGTAACTTGTTCAAATATTACTTTATCTATACATAATACTTCGTAATCGCAGTTATTATAATATTCGTTACTTAGAAAGTAAATCTTATAAACTTCGTAAGATAAGTTAATTTATTTATGTACCGTCTCGCTTGTTAGGTACGAACTTTCAAAAATCTCTCGTGTGTGTAAAATCCGTTGATTACATTTTTTTAAACTACTAGTATTTTTGATACTCTACCGTTAGACGACTGTGCCTTGGATTCGGTTTTTAAAAAGTTGTGATTCACTTAAGCGTTCAAGCGTTCAATAGTTTTAACTGTTTCTAAATATAATTCCATTTTTAAATTGAAATCAAAATTGCGTGTATGTGAGACTAAAGGAGGCTTCCGATGTCGTATTCATAAAGTTAACTAAAACTTAAATACTGTATATTTAAGTTTTATTGTACATTAAGTACCTATATAAAGGGTTACTTTTTATTGGACCCGCTGTATATTTTTTAATTTTAATTTTAATAAGGTAACTACAGTGTAATCATTTAGATTATTAAAATTGAAAAGCATTTGGAAAAAAAATACTGTGTGCTTACTTGTCTCATAATTTTATAGGATAAAAATTAAACACAATAAAAATATCATAAAAAAAGGAAGTACCTATATGTTCTCCGTGCAAATTTTTCTCACACCACGACATTAATTTATTGTTTTATTTTTCATATATTTTGAAAATTAAAGGAAGTTACTAAAACTAATTCAAACATTATAGGTATCTTTGCTATCTTCAGTGACTTTAAGTTTAAGTTGTACAATTATTTATTTATTTGAAATTATTGTGACATACTTATGGGGAAGCGGACTTTTAAGGAGACTTTACACAAGTTTTGGACCCTAACTTGGGTGCTCGCTACTAAGGTTTTTTTGGTAATTATTGTATTATTATTATATTAATTTAACTTAAACAAATATATGTTATGGACCAAATGACCGTAGACATTATTCATAATGTTCGGGCATTATGAATAATGTCTAGCTGTATCGGGCTTAGTGATCAATTACTATCTAAATTTCATTATTTATCACATTGCTCGGTCATTATTATATTGCTGCATGACAATTGGGCAAGGTAATAAAGCAAAATTTGTAATATAATGTTTACAAACCAACAAGCTACAAACATTGTCGCGATAGGCTCGTCGTCGCACATAACCAACCTGAGTCTGAATTTTAGTCACTCACTTAGTAATTCAGTCGCACTTTTAATATTTAATACTGTTCATTGTAATATTTTTTTGAAGATATTATTTCTCTATTTTTAATATTACTTAAATAATATCAAGTACTTGGTAAGTAATCCAAATAATAAGACTGATTATTTAAATTGCTTAACGTTTGGTTTATTTTAAGTGTAAAATAAGGCTAAAGTAATGCCCGGTCAATTTGATTATTTCAATTATTATCAAATTGCTCACTCATATTGGGCGTTTTGCATAGTGCCCGGGCATTATGTATAATGCCTCATTTATCATTTGGTCCATAACATATATTGTATTAATCACTTAGATATTGCATACTAGGATTGTTCGTATTTTTTTATATCAACTAATAAAAAACAATGAGTATAAATGCAAAGTGCCATAATTTGTAACTTTATTTCTATTTTCAATTTATTTGTTTAAACTTTTATATCAAAGGTTTGTTTTGTTTTCCGTCTGTTTACAAAATAAGCTTATGTATTCTTACGAAACAGTACATTAATACCAGGATACCATAAGATGTAGGAAATCTGTATAAGGTCTGAAAACGATATAGCCCCGCCCACGTCGCGAAGACATTAGCATATTCAAAATCCTCATTTGCGTAACATTCTGTTTCAATGCGTTCCGTGTCACAAGATGTAACTGTGACATCAAATATTTTTGAACTGATGTAAAAACTTGCTTGAATTCCATTAAAGTTGTTAGACGCAAATGTTTTGTTATGACTGGTTATTTATAAATATGTTGTGGGCTACTTAGCTGCGATGGAAGTTGAATTTCTCGGCGATATTCGAACCAGATTTGAGTCATATTTTAAGTATAATGTCTGTATGAACGCGTTTAACTCAAAAACTGCTGAATGCATTTTTATACGGTTTTGAGAAATGGTTAGAGTGATTCATGAGGAAGGTTTAGATATGTAATTTATTACAGTTTTGTATAAATGGGCTGATTTATCACGTTGTTTTGAAGATGTCGGAATTAGTCACACGGGACGTTTCGCTACTTATTTATGAATATGCCTGGTACTTAACTAAAATAGTCAGCATGTGTTGCTAGGAGACACATTCTTTTATTATGACTTTATCAGAGTTTTAATCAGGACCAAAGCGATATATGGTTACAGCATATACTTAACAGGGTCCACCTATAATAGTCAATTATATTTTAATAGCAGATTAAGAATGATGAGTGGGTGTGAATTTCGAAAAAAAAATAACTGTTTGATATGTTTTTCATAAATTAAAATTTACAAATTTTCTCAGTGAGTAAAATTTAAGTTTATTCTTCATTTTATGACTACTTACAATAACATGGAAATTATTACTTTCTGTGTAGTCATAAGCTACAGATTAAACTTTAATTTAGATCACTTTTGAAATTTTTGTTTATGAAAAATGTTCATAAAAATTTTTTTTTTTCGAAATTCCGATACACTCATCATTCTTAATCTGCTATTAAAATATTATTGACTATTATGTGACGACCCTATATGTAGTTGCAAATCGGAAACTATGGGATAGGGGAAAATGCTCTAGATTTCTAGAGTTTTTCCAAATTCCAATGAAAATGTATAATTTATATACATTTTCATTGGAATTTGAACCTTAACACAACCGAATAAGTTGCGAAGTGTGTACATATTAATGCACGTGACTGTACCTACACGTTATTTTGCGTGTGAATATGAGCCTAAAATATAGTAGTTTAAGAGACATAATCGCGATGTGAAAAATCATTTTTACAAGAAGTTTATTGCGATTTAACACTCGTTTCTATTAATTTCGTAAAGCCAAAAAATACTTTTAGATGATGTAGCTACCTGATGGTCTGGTCAAATATTTGAAGAATTCATTTATTAGTTTATGTACAAACAAACAAAAATACTAATATTTTCTCTTAATATTAGTAGATAAAGATATAATTTCTAGTAACAACGTAGAAAACCTAAGGACAGCTTAAAGCATGTAATACAGGGTTGATTTGTGGTCATCGGCTTTTTTACACAATAAGTATAATTTATAGAAACGATATTTGCAAAAAAAAGTATTTATTTTTTACAAGGAAATTAATATATCCACTAACATGTTAAGCTAAGCATGGTCACTCTAAATTACCATTAAAATAAAGTCGACTATGCGCTACTACAAAACGTCTCGTAGTACTACGTCGTACTATTAACAATGAAATGCCGCGTCGTAGTAGCTATGTTCATCAACAGCGACTATTTTCAAAAACGTTTGTGGTTCCATATTTCTACTATTTTGAACAGAGCGACGCTAAAATAAATATGTAGTTACGTTTATATTGTATCAAAGAAACTAACATTTAAATTTGACTGGTGACCAAAAAAAAACCCTGTCTAATTCGCTTAAACATAGGTACTAAAGCTTTAGTTATTTTGGTTTTCTACTCTTATTGATGATTTATAAAATATTTTCAAAGGAAGGCTAGCTTCGAGGCTGTATTTCATCAAAAAAGCTGTAGCTACCTAGTACCTTCAGAATCAATTAGTCATAAACGATACTTTTAAGGTTTTTCCTTAACGCACATGTATGTATTATTTTAAGGGTAAATATACCATTTATTCCTTTTTTTATAATTATAAAAAGTTCAAAATATCTGAAAGTTTTCCCCTGTGACTTACGTGTTTTTATTTAGAATATAGTGAATAATAACTCTTATTGACATGGTCGTCTCAATGACACATAATATAATCAATTATTCACACAATTACACAGATATTTTGAATCACCATGGAGTACCTTATTTATTTATTTTATTTTATTTCCTTATTAATTTTGTTCTCATTTATTTTATTGTGTCGGTGACACCCTGTCATCTCCATTACTCTTTTTAATTGTGCGAAGGAGTCAACAACACATTTGTCGGTCTCTGTTTACGTCGTATGATATTATGAATTCCTGCAATCCTTATTGGATTATTGTTTTAGTTGTGTGATTAAAAAAAAAATCAACTCTTGCGCAGTGATCGAGGAAACCATTTTCAATCAAACTCAATTTAGATTAGTTTTAAAAGTTGGTGTGAATAATGAAATGGTTATGTGAGTTTTGTGGACACAAGAAGGAATGAGTCAAGTATGGAATCGAAGATTTTGCTGGGTGACCAAAGGAAAACTTGCTAAACTATGGGTTCGTTTTACAATGCTTTATTAAATTTTATTTACTATAAAAAAAATTATGTCTTTTACGGCTTTAGACCGTGGTGTTTTACGTTATGTAGTTACCATAATACGTCAATTAAAAATACCTTTTTTAAATCGGATTATATGTACACCTTCTAAGGAGTCAGTTAACTACTGTATATTGCCTTACATTTTTAATCAGCATTTTATTTTTAACTTGTGATCATGGTAACTTTTACCGAATACTGGAACGTCGAGATCGAATAAAATTAGTGTTTAAATTAGATGATGTTTTAGGAAATCCGATCTACTACAGTATATTATTTTATTTCAACCAATCTTATACCAATAAATTCCTTTAACTGTGCTTACTGAAATGCCCACTAGAGCCGATTTCTTTTTATTAACTTAATCCTAATTTTAAAGTCAATATTATTTCTTGTGTTCAACATCATCATTTAAAAAGTCCTTCACTTTAAAAATCCAACCTTCAACTACTACCTATTGGAACAATCCTTTCTAAATAGACAAAGTCGTCTATACACGTTACGGTTGGCTAAAATATACCTACCGCCAGACGAGCATGTTGCAAGAAATGACTTATCTGAATGACTTTATTAGTCCATACAAAATGTGCAGCCAAATATCCTCGCTGCGTTGATGTTTTCTAGTATTGTTTTATGAAATGTTGTTAAATAAATGAAATTAAAAATTTCGATTAAGGTCAATAGGGGCATTTCCGACTAAAAAAATGCAAACATAAAGTTTAACTATTTGTACATTCATATGTTACTAAATTACTACACATCTGAATAATTCATGTTATAAAACCATTGACTGAGATTGATCTTGATGTATTCTTCAGTTAAAATACTCATTATATAGGTACAAAAAAGACTAATTTAGCAAAAAAGTCAGAAATAGTTGGTTTTACCCCTCTGTGAGGCAATTCCGACTATTGAATATATTAGGGTTTAGATAAGAGCAACGAACACAAAAGTGAGAGAAAAACCAAGTCGATGCTTTGTAAAAGCAAATTAATACTTTAAATTCAATGCACAACGGTTCAATTTACCAAAATACTATCATAAACATTTTGAAGGGGCAATTTCGACTGTTCTCTATAGACCATAGTGATGGGACTCAAAATTCGATTAAAGTAGTCGATAAATGAAAGGATAAGAAAACTAAAAAATGCACTTAGATTCACAAATCAACCTGGAGTAACTTGTGTTAAATAATCAACAAAGTATTCTGCTATGAAATAAGTAACTCTTATAATTTTTGGTATCTCATAGTGTACGTAGTTTAAGCAATAATTTAAATTACCTACATGGGAAGTGTCGATACGTTGACATCACTAGTTTTTTGCATTTTCATATTAATTGTCTGTGGCAATTCCGACTACCTATTTTAGTCGTAATTACCTCGTATCAAATTTTTGTGAGGCATTTAAAACTGTGTAAATATTCCTCTTAAAACGTATCGTAAGCAAAAACCAATGAGAAAAAAACAATTTATGGTAAACAAGGTCAACACTCACCGTGAAATTGGAAGAAAATAAGCCACAATTAATTTAAAACAAATAAAATCTGTAACAGCTCTTTCCGACAAACACTGGTTAAAATGGCGTCTTTAAATAAAAGCATGGTGGGAAAGCAGCATGACGATTTAGCTGCGCCATTTATGCAATTTCGTAAAACTTGGGTTTTCTCCTACATGGACATAGATGGGGCTTTTGATCAACTGTTATAGAATAAAAGTTATTGAGATTGGTTGGAATTACCCCTTAGTCGAAAATGCCCCCATTGACCTTACATAGTTTTACCAGCTGCCAAGAAAAAGGTTAAACAAGGTCTTAGTCACCAAAAAAGAAAAGTAGGTACACCGAAGCCCCTTACTTCCAGTACCTACTTTTAGTAACTTTGAGTATTTTTCTTTTTTTGTAAGTATTTTTTTTTTAATTCTGGTATAGGTGCTTGTTTGTTTTTTTTTTTAAATTGGTGAAGACTAAACCCGTATTAGGTAATCTCACCTGATGTTAAGTGACTTGAAAGGCCTGGCTCGTCATTAGATATAACACATAATCTGACTGAAACATATTACTAAAAATACATAAATTTTGACGATACCTTAGTAGTATTTGTCTCTTACAATTTGTATGTGTGATTTGTGTATTTCAATGTATTTTTAGTTACCTGCTCTATGCATCAATATAATTGCTAAAATAACTGAAACTTAATCTTCGACCATCTTATTTTATTTTTGACCCATAAAAAAACGACTATTACCTACCTTACAGCGCAATTAATTTTTTATTCTAAATAATTTTGTCGTTCACAACATTGAAACTGTAGCGGAAACCATGTCCTCATAGTCACTTTGATATGTCTTATCAATTCCGGTGATTTTATTGTTTATTCACATCTGTGTAATACTCATTTGTTCTAAATATTGTTTTCCTTATTTTAATACTAGCAGTCGTACGCAGTTATAACTACCCGCGAAACTTGTGATCAGGTATTTTTTTTACATTATTTAAGGATGAGACGTTTGTCTTCCATGCCACCTGATGGTAAGTGAACACGAAGCTGGAACACGTTCATCAACGTAAAACTTATTTACTGGACGGAAAAGTACCAAGAGTGTTCAGGAATAACTGGCGCAGGCAGTTCATTCCATCCCTAGGCGATACGTTACGAAAAGGAACTGTCAAAGCGCTTAGTTCGACGTTTGGAATATCCACCACATACGGATGGAAGTTCTGTCTCCGTCTAGTAGTTCGATGGTAAATATACTTTAGTCAAGACCTGTGCTGTCATATAGCAAACAAAATTCAGCTTTCTTATGTTTAGTATAAATTATGGATATGAATACCAAAACCACGCTCAGCCAAGGACTGCATATCGGTATAAAATTTTCAAATAGTACCAGTAAAATTTCAGTACCCTTATTAGAGTACTGCCTCATCAAACACAATACCTGTACTTACAAGTTATTAAAATCTAACTTAATCATATCAGTACCCAAATAATGTATACCGGATTAATTTCCGTAGATGTTTTTAGTACAGAAATATTTTAACCTATTTACTTTCTGTACCGAAATGTAATAATATATGTCCCTTCGCTTTATTGGCTTCAACTATACTATCCAACATTCTAAAGTATCCGCTACATTGTTTAAAAATAAATATTTGATATCAATATTAATATATCGGACAATTTCTGTTAACTGAAAAACAATCAGTTAAGCTACAATAATAAAAAAGGTACACGAATTATTTCAGTGTGAATTCCTGTATTACAGGAATACATACAGAAAAAAAATTTAGGTACTGAAATTCATACCTGTATGCAGTCCCTGCTCTCAGTCTCAGCATTAAAACCAGGGAGTGAATATATAGCTTAGAATAATAGCCTTACCACCCCTGGCGTGTAGTAAAAGGGGGCAAATCTGAGTGGGCCCCGCTGTTTGGTAGGACCCCTTAATTTAGTGTCAGAAATATTTATTTTATTTATTTAAATTTAGAATCTGCCGCCAAATATCATGCCTGCGGTTATATGTTCCGGCAATATTTTATGAAGAGCCAGTTCCTTACTAAACCCGTGTGCTAACAACTTCGACCTCATATTCACTTTTCGTCGATTGAGGTCAAACGAGGGCCAATAAAAATTAAAATATTCTCAAACATGCTTAGAAGAGCATTATTTTGCAAACCTTCTTTGAGATAAATCGAACTTGCTGTAATGGTGGAGCAGCGGCCGGCAATAGTTGTATGAAAATCCATATCTGTCGTGTTTAGCGGCCAAATAAATTACTATGTAAAATCGTATTTGTCCTGAAATTTAAAAATGGAACGATCTTCTACTACGCAAAAAGGTGACCAAAGAGGTAACTTATCAAAGGTTTAATTTAAAATTCGAACTGGCTTGCACATAGAAAAAAAAAATACTTTGGCGCGTAAAATACTTAGTTTAATTTCCGCGCATTATTTGAGAACTATACAAGCCTTGGCCGCAACTAGGCATTGATGGACTTACGTATGTGTTACGCACATTCACACGTTTGTCCATCAATGCCTCTCTTGCTGGCCGCTGCAGTAATGTGCCATAGCTGAACTAGAGTACGTTCTCAGAGATGAGATTGTTTTACTATACATGCCTAAAATTTTGTCTATATCCGCTCAGTCTCAGTCGTTATTGCTTGAAAGAGCAACAAATATTCAGACAGGATGAATGCGAAAGGTAAATATTTGTTTAAATAATTCACTTAGCAATCTTTGCGAAAGGAAAATGTTAAATATATGAAAATATAAAATGGATAATGTTAATACATACAGTTGGAATGTTCAATAAATTTTAAGACGATGTTCATCATGATACGAAATGTAGCTAAGAGTTTTGGATTTACATGATAAAAAATATAGGTATAACACGGTTCATTTAAGAAAGGAATTGAAAATTGTGGCACTTATCATGTTCTTTCGCTCGCACACTAGTGCTGTCTATACTCACTCTTGCGCGTACATTCTGTAAAAAAAATGCAGTTTAATAAATTGTTATATTACCTATATTTTTTAATATATGTATTTTTTTATTAATATAATTGATTGAATTACTTAGAATTAAAGGCGTTACTTTGCGAAAATCCATGACAACTACTTTAACAAAGTTACCTTGCTAATTCCGCGACTTGTACTTGCACTAGTGATGCAGGATTTTCGTGCGTTGGTTCACCGCCCTCCCTCCCTCAAGCAAGAAGCAAGAAATGCAATGAATACACACTTGGAAAACTGTAACCCACACCACAAGCTACCACCGTACCACAAGCTACCACCGTACCACAAGCTACCACCATATTTTGAAAAAATTTCCTCCTTTTTAATAAGTGTTTTATTTATCCTCTGTCCACCAGGCTGAGCTAGTAGCGGCGGTGCGCCGGCGCGGCCGCGGCGACGGCAGCGACGATGACGAGGACCTCGGCTTGCCGCGCAGCCCGCCTGCTTCCCCACCCACTGACAAGGCTGATAAGGTAAGACACATCATCATCACAACACTTTATTATTAGTCATGATTTCACTGTAAGGCTATGAGGCGGAGGAGGTTTAGTTACCAGTAAACCACCGAGCTGGCCTAGTGCTGGTTGTTGAAAATAGGCAAGAAACGTAAATACCAACTTAATAATAGATATACCAACAACGGCTCTCAGAATGCAAGCCCTTAGCGTTGTCGACAAAGGTGAACGACAAACTCAACAACGCGACACGATGTGACGTTATAAAATGTTTGCTGTATGTATGTAACTATAGTAATCCCCAGACAATCACGTCAACTATATAGCCCCAAACTAAGTAAGACTTCTGATATAGGATATCTTCTATATAGCGAACTAATGGAATCCAGAATATTATTGTTCCTCATTCAGGGCGACCACCCTTCAAATAAATCAAATATTAAAATGTACAGTGACACCTTACGGATAACTTATGCACTAACATTCTACCTTAGCATTGCAATCGTTTCGGTGCAAAAACATAGATGGCGTTCATGTAAATTATGAACGTGGTTATAGTTATCAAATATTTCACAGAAATTCCATGGAAGATGCATTTATAATTTTGTTGATTAAATTACTGCAATTCAGCAAGCGTTAAGCTCTATAATTTTAAAATGAAGTGTTGTAGTTTACTTCCGTATTTGAAGCTTCTCCCCTTTTAATATTACATTAGTGACAACCAGAGCTTTTTAAATTTGTAATTACTCAACAAAACAATGTCTATGTAGGTTATTACAAATAAGCAATAAAGTGTTACCACACATCCTAACCTATGAGTTCAAAATAATAAACTTTCTTTAGTTCTCCATAATGGGCATAATCATTTGTTATGTTGCTAAGTCAACCCATGTTTGACCCCGATCTCACTAGATGGCGGAGTTCCGATAACACCAAAGATGGTAAACGTTCTAGAAACATTGCCAAAAATCAGCATTGCCTGAACCATGTATTTGGCGACGGACTTTATAAAGGGTGTTGACTTTTACGTAAAATTTTAGAACACTCTGTATATGTAGATTCATCTCTCACCAAACAACAACCTTATAAACCACAAGCGGACTATTCTTGCTGACAGGCACTTCATAGATGTATTTAGGTATATCTATCTATATTATCTGGTAAGTAAATAAATAATAAATCAATACCCAGACTGACACACCAACCATGTGTCCCCAAAGTAAACTTTTATATAAATAAGCTTGTTTTATGGAGATCTTACAGCGAAACTCGTATAACACCCAGATCCGAGCCAGCAGTGCTAGCACGGATCTTTTGTCGATCGTAAGTTTACTAATGCTCGTATAGTATGGAGTCGGTTGCAAGTTTTTAGTAACAATGTACTTTTTATTTTACAGTTATTTAAGAGTAGAACCTGTTTACAAACATTCAAAATTAACAAGGAACACATTTATTTAAGCTGACCGTGCGGCAATGGATAGATTTCAATTATTGCTTGCAAAACCGTCTCCATACTATACGAGCATTCGTAAACTTACGATCGACAAAAGATCCGTGCTAGCACTGCAGTTTAGAAAAGTTCGTTTCTTAAACTGGCTCAGCTGGGCTTTGAACCCAGGAACTCTCGCGCCGCCGAACGTTCGGCAACTGCACCACAGAGGCAGTTAAAAAAAATGTTTCTTTGTCTCTTTATCATAATCTGTCAGTGATATTCAAATCAAGATATCTGTCAAGACGAATATAAAGATTAAGCTAGCAGATTAACACCTAATAGGTATGATGCTGAAATGCGACTCAAAAACGAAACTGCCGATTATTTAAAATCACCATTGTAAATCATTGGAATATATAAGAAGTGGTAGACTAAAATTCCCGTCATGCATCGGGGATCGAACCTGCACCACTTGAGTTGCAGACAGTTGTCGCTACTAATTGCTAAAGAATGTTAAAGAATTTTAACACAGCATTCCTTTATTAATATTATTCGACTATTAAATTCTCTTTTTCACCAGTCATAGTTGCCCAAAGCAATTAAAAAATCTCTACCTCTCTTGAAATCATAACGAAACAGTAGAAAAACCAAAGCAATGCTCCTACGTAATCAGCACTTCCATTTAAGGTGATATTCGTTTGCGTTATATCTGAAACGAATGAACGCAATGGAACATAGCCATACTGGCGTTCAGTTGTGTTCCTAACATTGACAGAAAGCGCGCGCGTTTCAACAGTTCACCATTATCTGTGCCTGTCAAATTTTTCATTTGTTACGCTTGTTTTTTTTTATTTTGTGCCAGTGTCTTTTAGTGTTTTTTTTAAATTGGCTGGCTTAAAAAAGTATACTTTATAAGTGATATTAGTACGTTACGTGATTAATTAGTGCAAAATAGTTAAGCGGATTATTTTAAAAGGATCTTTTTTATTCCAAGGTGGTAAAATATATTTTCGGTCAATATTTATCTTAAATTTATACAGATAAGAAGTTTTAAATTAGAATATTTTTAGAAGGGACTGAACAGTTCAGAATTAGTTCACCTCAAAACTATAAAAAACTGAATTACTAGCCCTTTTAATTTTCTTACTGTTTCCTCTAAATAAAATCTTAATTACTTACTTATAACGTCACATACATGACATAGGAATGCGATAAACTTAAGCATATATTTTCACATCCACCTATTCTTTTGTTTATCTTTTTACATAGACCGATTTCACACTGTGATGCTATTCACACTTTTATAGGAAACGAGAAATCACAAAAAGTAAAAACTGACAAAGGAAAGCGGTTGTAGAGCTTTAGTTAAACATTTCCTATTTTTGACAGGTTGCATTTTCTACATACAACTGTCAAGGATGCATTAACTTTTTATCGAAACTAAATTAATATTCATTTTATGTAGATAGTTAAAGAAACCTATTTGCAGTTGTTGATTCTTATCAACATAATATTTAAATTCATGTCAAGTCTTTTTTAATATGCCAGGTTTATGACAGTGCATGATATGAAGAAAGTATGTACTATTGAAAGATAATTTATCTACATACTCCAAGAAATGCAATCCTTATAAATTCGTTAAGTATACCTATGGTGATTTTCGGCCCGTGTAGTGATGTTAAGATCTTTATAAATAACATTATTTAACTAAACTCGCATTTAATCTAAATCTCATCTGATAATAATTTTGAAATGATAATAATTATTGTAATATGTACCTAGTTTCAGGAAGAAACTGGCTCTTCAACATTTTTTTCATCGGAACAATGCCACTCTGATATTACTTAATTGATCTAGGTACACTTTTTTTGAGTTATTTTAAGCCGACTACACAAAATATATTATTGTTTATCTGTTTCTTATCTCATCTCAGCTCTATCTACCTGCGTCAACATCTCGAATTTATCTGAATTTAGATTATTATGAAAGACATAGGTATATTTATATCTAAGTCTAGGTACTATTACTTAATCTTTGGTTTTATTTAAATTAAGACAATATTTTAGAGGAACGTTGACGCATTAAGCAAACTGTATGTATTAAAAAATTAGTTTTCGAAGTTATAAAAGAAAACAAAATAGAATAATTATGTTCAGGGATGAAAAACCATTATCGTTGACGTCTTCTTTTGCGTTTAATAATCAAACAACGCTGTTAGGTTTTTCATCTTATTTGAAGTGAATAATAGGATTTACTTTTAGAAAATCACATTGGGAACTCGTAGTAATAAATTATATCTACCACATATGGCCTGACCACAACCAGGATGGCGCAACATTAACCTAAATGCATTTTCCATTGATGCTTTCTTCTCTCTGTCTTGTCTTTGATTAAAATAGCGAGGGACGGTGCATCTTACGCAGTATCTTACATATAAACGAAAAATGCTTTACATGTATTTACATTATAAGGTATCCTTAAATAATGTTGATATAGGTATAACCATTTACTTCTTATTGCTTAGCGTCCTTTGTTTACTCTATTTTGGTCGTTATTTCTGTTAAACCGGGCATAGTCAACATAGATATTATTAATATTTATTATTACATACAAACATAACGTCACGCCTGTATCCCTTATGGGATAGGCAGAACACCAGAGGTTACAAGACCACCTGATGTCACGTTTGACAAATTTGGAGGTATTATTATTATTTATTATTATTATTTATTATTATGGAAAGAGACTAAATTTATTATTATTATTTTATAATCTTTCTTTGTTTCTATCCCTACAATATTGTATAAGTTAAGTTTCCGCCCACAACGGGAAGCACTTCCAATGTTTTCGCGCCTATTTTTATCCCAGAAATAGGTTTACGTTGTTAACCTGTGGTAATCTCTTTATGGACTTACGTTGTTTTATGAGTCACAGGCGATGAAGAAAATCCATAAATATATTTTCTAGTGGAGTTGAACCCTTCAAGGTTCTCCTAGATATAACACCCTGTATATAAATCTACCGCTAAATATCACCGCTTGCTGTATTCCGCTTTTAAGAACAGCCAGTTTTCCATAAACCTGTGTGCTCTCACCTTCGCCCTCAACAGCACGTTCCATCAGCTGAGATGGATCTCAAAAGTGTGATTAGTAACCGATAAAAAAAATATATGGCGTCTATTACTTAGGCTCGGCTTAGAAAAAAATAAATTTAATAAATAAAAATAAAATACCCAGACAATCACACCAATTACAAGGCCCCAAAGTAAGCATAGCTTGTGTTACGGGATACCATGTAACGAACTAGGTGGGAACCTAGAATATAGATACATAAATAGATAAACACCCATACACGGAACATTTTTTTTTCTTGTTCCGTGCGGGAATTGAACCCGCAACCACTGGCGTCTGAGGCAGACAGGTTTACCCCATCGCCAAAGTGGTCGTCAACCATCCACCACATACTTGGATTTCTTTAAAGTACTGTCCTAATTCCCCTTTAATAACCTCGGAAGTCCTCGCGAGAAATTAATGACTGGCGGTCACCCATCTATGTACCATCTTACCGCGCCGAAAGTTATTTAACCTACAAATAAAGTATGATATCACAGGAAACACTGCGCTACAACCTGTCCTGTATTTCATGACGTAACAGCTGTGCTTGGTATTCATGACTGTATTTCATGACGACCATACTTTGGCGCTGGGGTAACACTGTCTGCCTCAGACGCCAGTGCTCGCGTTTTCGATTCCCGCACGGAACAAGAAAAAAAAATGTTCCGTGTCTGGGTGTTTATCTATTTATGTATTTATATTCTAGGTTCCCCCCTAGTTAGCTACATGGTATCCCATAACACAAGCTATGCTTACTTTAGGGCCATGTAGTTGGTGTGATTGTCTGGGGATATTTTTTATTTATTTAATTAATTTATTGAGAATATAAACAAAGCCCCAGCCATCAGTATCTGTTGTTAGGCCGATGACGCAACATTGTGCGTTCGGTACAGGATGGTTGTCCACCCAAGATTGATAACACGACTCTTCAGAGGACATTATGAGGTCCACCCAAAAATGATAACTTGAAAACGACTTTTGATTTTCGAAGGACATTAGATATAAGTTATAGGTACAGGTCGTTGTATAGTTTCTACAGCAGCTTGCATGATAGCTAGATGACTAAGAAAATTCGGTTATCTGTCGTATTTAAAATCTAGAATGTTTTTTCGAATGGTCACACCAACTATGAAACTGAAAGTATTTTATAGTAAGTATTTTAACAGCCAACAGCTGTGCTTGGTATCCTAATTATGATACTCACTTAGTATATTGGCATCTAGTTGTAGCAGTAGGTTAACTTAACTCGTTAATCAAACCTTTTTCCCAAGAAAAAAAAAATAATAAAAAAGCTTGTGTAATTTGAATATTTGCTAAAATTTTTAAGATAACATGTCGACATATTAATCCATGACCTTGCATTAAATACTGCGTGTTTCATTTCCCACTCAATAAAAGGTTATCTTTTTTACAAGATAAGATATAATAAGGCAATTAAAAAAAAGTATTCAAAATGGCGTAAACGAATTCATTCATTAAAATGGTCTAAATAGTGGAATGTGAAGTAAACAGTTTGGCCTTACTGAGTCCGGTCTTTGGTTCACATTACAAAAGAAAACTTCGTGTTTGGCCAATGCCGTTGCAATGTTTGCGCCTCGATGTGCATGCGCAGGTAGTGTTGTCAAAAACTATCGATAGTTGGAATTAAAATGTACGGAATTGTGAAATGGAGTCTCTCCTCTGGGTAATCCACCAAGCTGGCCCAGTGCTGTTTGGTGGATGTCAGATATTTCAGAGTGTCGAAATGGCTTCTGACATACTCTAACGACTACTGTATACAAGTATACAGCATCCGGGACCGACTGCTTAACGTGCCCTCTGAAGCACGGAAGTCGTCGTGAGAAATGAATGGTCAGCGATCACCCATCCTGATACCGGCCGCACCGAGCGCGCTTAACCTGCGACATCGTTTGATATGCCCAGTAACCACGGCGCCATGGGAAAAAATCCCGTTAAAAATGACTCCCATTTAAGCATAAAATAGTTTCATTTTCTAAACTTACATCTATACTACTTAATATAATAAAGCTTAAAAATTTGTTTGTTTGTTTGGTTGAACGCGCTTATCTCTGTAACAACCGCTATAATTAGAAAAATATTATAAAATATTTCATTTGCATTTTACAGTCCATTTTTTGATGAAGGCTATATCCAGATATTCTGGACAGATTTAGATATGTCCAGAATATCTGAGTATATAACTTTAGAGCGACGTCGAAGCTGCTAGTTGTCTATACAAAATTAAAATACCGTATAGCTAATAAACTTTGGCTTCGCAATCATTAGGTGGCTCGCGCTCGACATAAAAACAAAACAATATCGTTAATTGCGTCACAACACTAGTGGCCAGTGTTGCTAATGTAACGATTCTTTGTTCTGTGATACATTCACACATCGAGGTAGATTTAGTTCAAGGGTGTGCGATACATTCGCGGCTAATAGACCGTTTTGTGGTTTGGCTGAGTTTCACATATCATACGAGGTCTCTGATGGTAATCGATCTTGATTTTAACTTTACCACTCTTGAACATAGTTTTTAAAAGAGAAACTTTGTATTCTTGATAATCAACGAATGCAAAGCATTAAGAAAACCGACTTCACTAGCATTTTTAAATCCTAGTTAGCTTTGACTGAAGTATTAGGTCATCAAGATACTATTCACCGTATTGATACTTACATATTTTTTTCGAAAGTTTCAAATCTTCGATGAAATGTGTACGGGGCCACCTCTGAAGTATTTTCTATCATATGAATATTCATAACTTTTCGTACAATCGTGTAACAAAGACAAAACATACACACGAATAGAGAACCTTCTCTTTTTGTAAGTCGGTTAATAAAATATTGCTTAAAACTAGAAGGCTTTTATTGATTTTTTAATGAGAACTGGTTGTTTCGAATAAATTTCCTACTCGCATCTAAAAACTTTTTTTGCATCAATAGTTTACATAGGTACTTGACTATTATTATATCCTGCTAATCTATGCTAATATTATAAAGAGGAAACCTTTGTATTTTTGTATTGAATAGGCTCAAACTACTAGACCGATTTCAAAATTTCTTTTACCATTACTTAGAGGGATTCTTCCGAATCCGTATAGGCTACTTTTTATCCCGAAAATCCCGCGGGAATCGAAATTGCGCGGGTAAAACCGCGCGCAACAGCTAGTATTACATAACTTGAAAGTTTGTTAAAGACGTACTCCATCATGCTATAACTACAATACCTATATAAAATAGAATACAAGATTTGAATCAAACTTGGTTCTTTTATCCTGTCTATTTGGTCCCATGGGACTTCGGGTTTTATCTACGCTGCAGTGGAACTTCGCAGCTAGTTTTTCTAAACTTTCATTAAAAAAGTATTTTTCCCAAGTACAATTAAACCGTATCTAATTCTAATTCAATTCCAACTCTATCAAAACTACCATTGGGTGCAGATTGCGTATCAAAAGTTAATGATGCTTCAACTATTGATTACCTACTTAGTTGTAACATTACAAAAGCTGTGCTGTAACAACGTTGTGTCGGTAAAATAATTACAAACACTTTGATACTAGATCTTATTTCCGTCATTTCGTAATTTTAGGTCAGTTTTAGAGTTTTTAACATTTGAAATAACAACGTTTAGAAAATTAGATTCAGTGAAAATAAATAAAAATCTCAACAACATGGCCCAAAAATAAGTAAAACTTTATGATATTGGAAAACCATACATGAGCAGTGTGAACCTAGAATATAAATATTATAAATATAGATGCTATCTATCTATAAATATCTATGCTGGACTGGGAGCGAAAGAAAAATATAGAATGTGCCAGCTGCTTCTCTTCCCGGGCATACTGTAAAAGTCAGTTAAGGTACAGAGGTTTTTAAGGCGTTTTTGAGGGCGATATGCTGACCCCCTGTCACTGCAATAGTCTCTCTTCATCATAATAATACCTCCAAATTTGTCAAACTGGACATCAGATGGTTTTATAGCCTCTGGTGTTCTGCCTACCCCATTAGGGATACAGGCGTGAAGTTATGTATGTATAAATTAGACCTACACTCGGAACTTTTATTCCTGCTCCGTGCGAGATTCTTGCCGGCAGTGGCGACTTCCCGAATCACATAGTATAGTCTAACACCACTGCGCCACGATAAGGCCGAGGTGGAGTCTGTAGGTTTGAGTAGCAATTGACTGCTAGTAAAATATTATCTTATGCTTAACCATCGCATATTTGTGGGCCTTTTCAAATTTCAGGACTCAGTCAGGTCTAACATTGCTCCTACCGCGTTGTATCAGCTTATGTTACGGTGACCACGCAGGTTATCCTTAGTATACACCAAGGGTTCTGATGTTCTCAGTCAAACCGACTGAGATGCTCTTCACCTTACGCATCGACAAGCATGAACGAGCGCATTATACAATTTAATTAAAGGACCCTAACAACCAGACCCGAGTCGATAGAATAGTTTTAGTTTTGAAACGAACCAGCTGAAACCTCTCACAAGCGAAGTCTCAACCTATGCATCAAGGAGGCCGTCAAACGTGAAAACAGAAAAAAAGAAAAACGCGTTTTACAATTAAAAAAAAACACAAACAAAGCCTAGAGATGATAATAACTATAATCTAAAGCCCTGTGGCAACATAGGCTTTACAGTCGCAAGCGCATATTCTTCTCTCAACTTTCTCAAGACTTTCCAACTGTCAGCAATTGTCTTACGGATAATTGTTTTGATATTAGAATCGGATTTTCTTTCTACGCGACATTATGTCATTTCAACGTGACATTTTCCCGCGCTTATGACTTTTACTAAATCATTGGTTTTAAAAAACATTACAGTAAACAGATTGTGAAGGTTATAAGAAAAGGTTATTAAGTGTTCTAAACGTAATGTTTGCCTCCTAAAGTTATTGAAATTAGATTATTTTAAAGATATTGAATGAACAATAAAGTTCTTTTAAACAATAAGTTGTGACCCAAATTGACACTCCAATTTTGGGGATAAAAGTTCGATTATAAAAGATAGTGTTAAGGTAAACATTCAGTGGAACTAGCAGCTATTCTAGAAGGTAGGTATAGCTACACGTAGACCCAACTGGATTCGAACTCAGGACCTATCACACGGCAGAAGAAGACTTGCCGAATGTAAAGTGGCTTGTCCACTTGTGTTATATTGTATTGTTACACGCGCTATTTGGCGCGGTTTTACCCGCGCCATTTCAAATTCCGCGGATATATCGAAATAAAAAATAGCCTATTCGTTATTCCAGACGGTAAACTATCACTATGCCAAATTTCTTCCAAATCCATTTAGCCGTTTTGCCGTGATAGAGGAACAAACATCCACACATGCATACATCCATCCATCCATCCAAACTTTCACATTTATTATATTCAAAATGTTTGTTTGCTTTTATTCGATAGATGTCGCTGTACGTCGATTAAATCGCGCAAGAAGAGTTATAAATGACTTAGCTATATTTCCTTTGTAGACTACCTTTATTAGTCCTCACTTTCAAAATTAAAATACTAGTAGGATTTTGCAGTAGGTATGTGAGTGACTTTTCATCTCCTATGGGAGTATGGGATAACAACGCACAGCCATGGATGGATGCACTTTTAAACTAATGCTAGCTATCTATCTATACATAGAGACTTTGAGTGTCTAGACTTGTTCCTATAACTTTTTTGGTGCTCTTCGGACACCTTCAAATAAGTCGCAGGGCTGCAGCACGACAGACGTGCCTTTAAAAGTTCCCCTACCTAAGATTAGCTTGAAATACTAAAACCGTTAAAAACTTTCCGTATCAAATGACAGTAGTAACTTTGGAAACAATATTGTACAGATTATCTAAAAGCGCTTATTAAATTATGAATGATTCTATAAATCCATAAAGATATGATATGACGGCTTATTGTGTGATAATTGATAAACTAATACGTGTTATGGATTTATTAATGTTTTGTTAGTATATCCTGATAAATTAATTATTTATAGAAAGTATGCAATATAATAATTGAGAGATATGCAACAATCGATGCTAGGTCCTTAAATGGAGTGTAAAGATAAGAAAAAACAAATGAGCTGCATATCTATACATATAATAAAATGGTAGGAAAGTCAAAACTGTACATTGAATATTTTTTTAAAAGAATACTTGGGGTATGATCTACAATCGAAACAGAAACAAAAAATATAGTTTTTAGAATTTTTGTCTGTTTGTCTGTTTGTCTGTTTGTCTTTCCGGGATAAACTCAAAAAGTACTGCATGGATTTACTTCAAATTTGGCATGAAGATAGTTAAGAAGTCGGGTCAACATATAGGCTACATATTATCACGCTAGCAGTGTTATAATCGTAGGTGCGTTTGGTGCTGCATAGCGTTCACGCAGACGACGTCGCGGGCAGCAGCTAGTAATAAAATAAAGTTTCCTTGTTTGTTATATTTCGCCGACAAACATATTACCTATATGGGTACTAATAAATATACCTAATGTTAGCGTTTAAACATACTTTACTAAACACAATACTATTTCAGTTCGCGCTCGAGCGGCGTCCAAATCCTGGGAACTTTTTTGCAGGTTACATTACTAGTTGCATTACTAGCAATCTGTACGCACCATTAGTTATGTCAGAAGTTTAGGCGGCCTCCATGTCTTGGTGCATTGTGGTTTCCATATAAAAAAACAGAAATATCTACATTAACTCAGCCTTAAATTATAACAACATGCGATCCCATTTTCTCGTTTTCTCATAACTAGTGAAAATAAAAACCAAGTGACACAATGCGTTACTGCGCACAATTAGCGTCGCTAAATGCGCTGGAGTTCAAATCCGCATTACGACATTTACGCTCAAATTTGCTTCTACTAATTTCAGCTTTATTTCCTAGACTAAAAGGACTATATGAGGTTTTTTATTGTAGTAAGAGAGATTGTCATCAACCCCGCTTCCGGCGCTGTTGGCTGTTGAAATACTGTTTAGATTGCATGAAATATAATGTTAAGAGAAACTACCGTATATTATATGTAGTTCATGTTTTATTCATCCTCAAGATACAGGAAGGTAATTTAGTCATTCAGTGCTAATGCTAGGCTCTTCTTCTGTTCTGTCCCCTTAACGGCAACCATTGGTAACACCAGCCTGATCGCTCCAAGAATTAGGAGCAGGGGCTTGTACGAATGTTTCACTTGAAAGGCCGATATGACCACCCTCGGCAGACAGGTAAATAATAGAGTGATCATGGTCAGAAATATACTTCCTGTTCTTGAGGTTTTCTCTAAGGCTGTATAATCATGGTATCCGTGGTAGGAAAACCTGGATATTGCTCAAAATGCCTTTAAAGAAGGATTCGGTAATGTTAAACATTTTGTTTTGTTGGTTTTAACTTCTTTTGAGTTCTGGTTTTGAAACCGTCAGGTTTATCTGTAAAAGAATACATTAAAATTAATTATTTGCCAAATATCTATAACATTTTTAATTCCTATGCAATATAAATGTGCGGGTCTTTGTGCAAGCTAATTTTGGGGCTACATAGTTTGATCTACATTGGATTATCTGATATAGATGAGCCATTTTTTTATCGTAAAGAACGCGTGCAAAGTACTTATGATATTTTAAACTGTCACAAATTGCACATAAGTTTTCCTTTACGCGCCATAACATAACCTATTAAGTAAAATATAACAACATTGCATAATATAGCCCATTAATATTCACCGAGACCAACTTCCGGTTTTTTTGAGTCACTGTTCACGTAGAATTTAGTACGTGGTTCGCTCGTTTAATAGATATTACTAGCAGACGCACTTACACAAAATAATGATGTAAATAGTGCAGTCGTTACGCAATTTCGTGTTTTATTACATGTTCATCAGTTACTTATTAGCTTAAGGAATTCGGTTAGAATTAAGTTAAAAAAACTGTATTTGCTATTTGTCCATACCTAGTTCTTCAAGTTTATAAAACCAATTTTCTAAAGATCGAAACTCCTGGTGTGAAATTTTTAGTGACGTGTTGCATTTTGCTGACGGAGTCAAAGTCAGGATAATTTTTTCTCGTAGCGACATTGATAAGTACAGATCAAATTTGTCAAAAAGAAAGAGGTCTTATAAACAGCCAAAAACTTTTTTTTGGTTTATTTATAGCAGTCTTGTAAGGACTAGAAAGGAATTTTTGAGTATACAACTGTCTGCAGAAGCTAGGCTATACATTTCTGTAAGCATATTTTAAATTTTTAAACTTCATGTAACTCGAATAAGCCTTGGACCCGCTAAGTATTTCTTAGAATTTACGTACTTTTTTAAAAGCTACGCGCCCTTTCTGGAAAATTCCCGACAATCTGACCGATCGGTCCGGGATCATTCACTATTCGCGAAACTAAAATAACAGCGCTGAGCTTGCAGATGCTACATTTTGCAGAATACCAAAACCTAAAGAAAATTGTCAAACATTTCCACGAATAATAGTTCTGCTGACTCACGCCGTCATCAGCGACGAGCGCTGGCATCGTGCGATGATATATAAGTAAATACCAATTATGTAATTCGTCGCTGATGTATCGATATACTCGACGCTGTTATTTAGGAGACTGCTGGGTCGGAGAGACAGAAACCGGCGAACGATTTGTGCCGTATCCAGCAAAACCGCTTTTTGCTGGAAGCGAACCACTGACGAGGGGGCAAGAGAAGTTTTTCAAATATGATTGGCTGATTGGAAAGTTTTAGTGATACCGTCAAGTGAACTGCTGGATAGTGAACCAACTTCCTATTACATATCAATGTTCTAGCTTATGCAAGCACCCTCAGGCATAATATTAACAGGAACATTCATACTTAATTAGGACTGGTTGTTATGCAAAACTAACCATACATTTCTGTATTTATTATATTTTACAAACTACGCATCGATTATGTAAATCTGGGTATATGTAATTTAAGTATTAATAACTGGCTGTTTGGCGCGGCTTCACCTAAAAATATCATGGACCCAAATGAATGTCGGGATTCAACGTAATCTGTACAGGATTACTTTTTATCGGACCCGCATCTGTTGAGGGGTTTTAGAGAAGGTCAAAAGGAAACATTTTCACTATGGAACCACCCCTCCTAAAATGTACCGTCTTTGAGTTATTTCACTTTTAGGTGATTATTTAAATTTTACTGTAAACACCCATTTTTCACTAGTTTTTGTGAGAAATATTAAAAAAAACTTCGCTATCTAACTGCTTTTTTGACGTTGTCCTGTAAATGATTAATGATGTTGTGAAATGAAGCATAAAAACCCTAAAATAATGTAAAAAGAGCACATGTTATGGTCTTTCAAGCATTATTCTCTTCTTAAGTTAAACCAAAACATCTATATCTATCTATACTTATAATAAATCTGTAGAGAGGTCAATTCTGTACATGAAATATTTTTTCAAAATAACTATCAGGGGGTGATTAGTGATCGATACTGATGCCAAAAATGCAATCAGTAAAATTTTTGTCTGTCTGTCTGTCTGTATGTTCCTTATAGAAAAAAAAACTACTCGACGGATTTTAACGAAACTTGGTAAAATTATTTTTCATACTCCTGGGCAGGTTATAGTATACTTATTATCACGCTACAATTAATAAGAGCAGAGCAGTGAAGAGAAATGTTGGAAAAACGGGAGAAGTTACTTCATTTTTTAAGCTTCCGTCGCGTGTGCAGCCTTAATGGTTAAAGCTACATAGAAATCATGTATGACAGAAATATTCTTCATAAAATTATATAAAAAATATCCCACAACAGTATATATCTATATTTTATGGTTGACTCACAATAACACGTGTAAATCCCGATAGCTTAGCAGTTCGGAGCTTTCTGATTATATTTGTTTACTCTTACGTTTATAATACTCTCACTCATCCCTAATTAAAAAAAAATAGCATTATTACATATTTAATAAAAAAAGAATCATAGAAATCGGTATAGAAACACCAAACTTATACATGAAATACGCTAATAAATAACCCATCGCGCGTGAATACTGAATGATATAGGGATTATTTTTGCGTAACGGTTGCCGCGCTCGACGCGACTCGCGTCGGTAGGGTATAAAAAGGCGGGAGGCGAGCGCAAGCTTTTGCGCGATTTAATATAGGTAGGTACAGAAGGAACAAGCGTTACATTACCTGTCAAATTTCCCCAACTAATTTTAACTTATTATCGAGGGCATAGAGTTCAAATTCAAGTAAAAAAATTTGACAGATTTGTAACGCTTGATGTACTGCCTTCTGTACATACAGAGATAAAATGGAAATCAAGGTTTTGTTTATTTCATGATCGTTTCTGCCTCTTGGAAGTCAGAAACCGTAGATTTCTTCGGAATAAAAAGTAACGTATGTGTTAACTACTATACCAAATTAAGGCAGTGAAAAGCAGCCATACATAACTATAGGTAGTATTGTATGTACACTGATAATGGCTGGATGGATGGATTTTTGCTATTCTTTCACGCAAAAACTAATTAGCTTTACCTAGAATAACAATAAGCTAAGTATAATTAATTAAGACATTGCATGAATTAAGTAAAATTTAAGGCTTTAAATAAAACACTTTTTAACCGGATTAATGGCGTATAATTTATATTTTACATTTTACCTCGACGTTTCGGTGTCTTTGCAGACCCCGTGGTCACGAGCGACTGTTAAAATTTAAAATGTAAATATACGCGATAAACCCGTTTAAAAAGTGTTTTATTTAATAGTCATACATAATAGTTATCGCGAAAACTTAAGACAATATTAAAATTTAAGGCACTTTGGCACCCGATTTGTTTATAACGCTATGTGCCTTTGTAATGTACCTAATAGATAGTTACCTACTTACCTATGTTTGTGGTTAGTAGTTATACATAGGTATTATATGGGCGAAGATTCTTTATTTTTATTTTTGTTATTAAAGATAGTTAGGACCTTGGAGAAGAAAATAACCTACTGAAATACAAATTCAATACAGACGAAGTCGCGGGCATCATCTATGTAATATACCTACCTATCTATACAATTTCACAAAACCTAGGTGAAACTGCGGATCACTGCTTTGTTGTAACAGTTTTTGAAGTAAATCTGTCTGTTTATCTATCAGTAACGCTTTCACAGCTAAACTACTGAGTCGATTTTGATGAAATTTAGAATAAGGTAAGTTTTAACTTCAAGGAGGATATAATAATAGTATTTATCCAACTCTAATAAACGGTATCCACGCGAACGAAGTCGCGGGTCACAGCTAGTCGCTCTTAAAATGCTCCTTTAAAAAAAGTCCAAGTAATTTACTGTGCAGATTACATCATAATAAAGTACATTATTTGAGCCATGTAACGAGGTATAATACATAGGTAGGATTTTTAAAAGTCCTAGAAAAAATAAATTTAAAGGTAATGAAACCATTATGTAAAAAAATTACAGTAGGCGCCAAAGGACGAGCCTAGTCCAGTAGAGTGTTTTCTTGAAAAAACAATTGCACAATCTGTATGTTTTTGTCATCCGTGCGTAGTAAATGCATTTTTTACCCGACTATGGCGAAGAAAAAAAGGAGGGTTATGATTTTGACCTGTATGTAGGTATGTATGTGGGTATCGACGTTCATCTGATCCCTCATAACTAATTGATCATATAGTGGTAGGGAATGGGATAATCTTGAATTCCTCTCGAATATGTACCACTTCGAATTATAAAGATTCAACAGTCCCCATCAAAATGTCGATATTTTGGATTATCGATACCTACGATAACCTTATCGATGTTTTGTGGGAAACATGCCATATTGAACCAAATATCACGTGATAATTTTCTGCAGGCCGTCAGTGAACGTTATAAGTGCTAAAACAATAAATAAAACGTTCGATAGATATTGCAATTTCTCAAATACTTCGATAAGTTATCGCTCATGTTTATCAGTAGCAATGACAAGATTATCTTAATTAGAGCGCTTCTACGTGATAACAGGACTTTCTCGCGAAAATAAGATAAATTTCGTTCTTAAGTTTTGTTTCTGTTAGAAATATTGACCAAAAATATATAACAATAAGTTATTACGTCTAGATATACCCTAATGAACAAAAGTGCTATTATATAACATAGACACAAAGTGCTGCAACTAAACATTAGTGATGTGACATTCGGTAATACTCAGTGTCGATAAAAAATCGGGAAAATGATGCTCTATGTGACTCAGACTACACAGGAGGTGGTGATACGCCCGCCAAGGAGGAGAAAGATTAGTGCCAATATCAAGGTTTGTTGTTTTTTTGTGGGTTGTTTTTCTTACCTTAACTCTTTGCAATCATCTACTTATTTATAAAAAGATAATCACGTTATTTGGCTTTAAAAATCTTTACATTTACAAATTTAACGTATGTTAATAAAATAAAATCTGTTGAAACGCGAATTTTATTAGAATTACTAATATGTGCATTGCTATAACTAGTTCTAAATCAGACTTTCACGCCCATTACAGTAACAACACATTACTTAATAATAACAAATGGTGTACTGTGTATTGCAAGTTCCGGTTTTAATTACAGAACTACTTATCTCATCGACCTCCGTCGGAACGAACGTTTCGCATCACTACTTCAAATACCTTTTTACATTAGTGACATGCAAATGTATGTATGTAGGGTTGTTATGATACATGCAATGATAAATAAATATACTCGTATTATAAAGCGTTTGTATGTTGAAAAGTAAAGAATGAGGTTAGTTGGTTTTGTAAAAGATAACGCTTACTTGACTAAAAACAAGGCAAGTATAACCTAAATATACCTTAATTTATGAAATAGTTTCCTTTATTTCATAACATTTGGTCTAGTCTTAACATTTGAAATGTGTAGTTTCTTATATTTCTCTAAAAAAACAAGTTTGAATTTCAGTTGAACGCAACAATCTTGTCGAGCAAAAAACTTCTTAATTTAATGCACTGATAAAGAAATATAATTATAATTGATTTGAACAAACCTTCTCTATTGCGTAACAATGTTAAACAGTTCTATCGTATAATCGATACGGACAGCACTACGACTAACAAGTTAATCTAATTTAAAGATTATAATCGTACGTCACTATTGAAGCCGTACTCAGAAGTCGTCAACTGAAGAAAATTAAAGATACAATGAGTTTTTCGGAACATGCATACAAATATTCATTAGATTTAAGATATTTTAGGCCTTAGGATCGTATAGATATAACTCTATATAGATTTAGTCTTGAGAGCGACCTTTAGGTCTTATTTGAGGTGATTAATTTATTGATTCCGAAGTTGAGATCGTTTAGTTAAATATAAGGTTCAATTTATAAGTTAAGTAACAAATAAAAATGGAAAAGTGAGCAGGATTCGAACTTCACGTATCGGGCAATTAGTGCTGTCTCCATGAACTACTAGGCCAGAGTGGTGGCATAAATTTGAGAGAGCAAGGGAATGTTTTTTTTTTTTTTTTTTTTTTTTTTTTTTTTTTTTTTTTTTTTTTATAAGTGACTAAACCCGCGTTTGACCTCAATCTCACCTGATGGTAAGTGACGATGAGGTCGAAGATGAAAGCACACGGGTTTAGGAAGGAACTGGCTCTTTATACAATATTGCCGGAACACATTACCGCCGGAGCGGTAACATTTGGCGGCAGACTTTATATAAAGGGTGGTCGCTAGCCAGGCGGACCCAGAAGGGATCCTACCACCAAGCAAAAAAATGACACTTATTTCACAGCTACATATCTTAAAAACATCTTTCCAGTCCTTCGCTATATCTATACATACGTAGGAACGGATGTTTGTTCCTACTCCCAAGAAAAGGGATGGCAGGCCGCGGCCCACGGCCCGACGGTTGATGTCGGGATTTTGTATATATTGCTCGTCGCTATATAAACTTTAATAGCGCGATGTAGGAATTTCGTCGTGTCGTCGTCGTTCTATGGCGTGTCGCTACATGTCGCTACACATATGTTCATTGTAACCATTTTTAATGAGACCACTATAGGGCCATGGTTTCTTCCAACTTTGGATTGCAAATCATGGCCAAGTCCTGCATGGTGAATATCGGAACTGCTAATGGGCAAAGTTACTTTAGCTACTTTAAGCTACAAAGCGTACAAACCAAGAACATAATAACAAAAATGTCACTGTGTTGTGGGCATAAAAAAAAGTTAAGTATGTTGGTAATAATAATATTTTAAAGTTTTTGCATTCAAATGCTTAATTACTCCTAAATAAATGAAAAAAGTGTTAAATAAAAATTACCCGACCACGACTCGAACCTGGGACCTCTCGTTTGCCGGACGAGTGCTCTCCCACTGAGTTACCGGGGCCTGGCGGAACGCCTCGAAATTACTTAACACATTTTTGTTTTTACGTTATATTGCTTACGTAGCTCCATATAATGTCCAGCTGAGTCCTGGTCGGGTAATTTTTATTTAACACATTTTTCATTTATTTATCTTTATAATAAGTTCTGTAATAATCGATTGCTACGTAGAGACAAAACAAAGCAAAAAAATGATGCGTCTAACTAAAACATGCATCAGCATCATGAGATACAATAATAAATAAAAGTTTTGAACAGATTTTGTATTGTTTATTAAATTTCTTCATTATTCGATTCATAATGGCCTAAAACAGAATTATATTCATATTCCTAATAATAGATAATTTGACTTCATTTTTAAATTTCCATGACGTCATATGCTAATAAGAGTAAAATTACCTGTACATGTAACATGTTTTTACTTTATATTACGAAATTTCCCCCTAATTAGCTAATTAGGCACGCAATTGGGCAAGCATTCGAGGTTAAGGATTATCGGTCAAGGTCGTTCATGTTGAAATTCATGGGACCAACCCAAATGAAGCTCGTAATCTCTATTTAATTAACTATTGTAAGTTTGTAAAGCTTGTTGGCCATCAATTGATACTAATCGCCTCTTAATTTATTTGAATGGGACATCTAAAAACTATGACATCCGTCTGAGGGTTATTTTCAACCAACTTCAAAAGAGAAGGAGGTACTCAATTCCTCTGTATGTGTTTTTTTATGTTATATTACCTTATAACTTTTGACTGGGTGAACCGATTTTGATGATTCTTGTTTCATATGATAAAGGATACTTCCCATATAAATTTTATCGAAATCGATTGATCACTTCATGAAAAATTTCAAATACCTATGTATGAATTTGGAGATCGTTTCACCTTGACGACCTTATACTTCAGCCAAAGTTTGACGTGAAGTGGGTTTTTTAATGCCCTTGCATTCGTTGATTATTTTAGGTTCCTTATCTTAAAAGTAGATGTGGAACCTCAGGAACGAGGTATCAAGCTAAACTTTACATGTAATAATCAGGTCTACGACCTATGAGAAAAACAAAGCTGTACCTTTATTAAATCTGTTTTTTTTTTCGTTTTGATCGTAGTCAATCAATTTATTTATTTATTTATTAAGTATTATTCATATTTTTTGTTACGAACAATGAGAGGCTTCGTCAAGAAGAGTAAGTTATCGGACTATTGCTGCCTTGATGTAGTTGAGTTTTCATATGTTGTTTGATAGCTCTTGGGTTCGAGTCCCAGGCAGAGCAAGTATTTTAAAGTGATTCGGGTCTAGGTCTTTATTAGGATACCTACACCCTAATTGCCACTGCGTTGTCTCCATACTTAACGCAAGCTTTAGTTAAAAGCTTACCTACTTTGGGGCCACACAGTTTGGATGGTAAAAAATATATTAAAACATCATCATTCAGGCAGAAGTCCACTGCTAGACAAAGTTGTCCATACCGATCGGCCCTGCGCTGCCTACATCCAGCGTTTACCGGCGACTTCGACCAGATTGTTGGTACCTTATTTGTGGACTTATAATTAATCACATATGTCTCTCTTCTTCCAGCGGCACCATGCAGGCATCTCGCAGTCCTCCTGCAGCGACGGCTCTCTCCTCAGCGTGGGATCCTCGGAGATGGACGAGGACAGCTCCAGCGGGCACCACCACGACCACTCCAGCAGGAGTGACCAGTCTGATCTCTATAGTAAGTCACGTTTATTTTATTTTGTCGGCTGGTTTAGTTGATGCTAGAGGTCAAGGTTTGAATTCCGATTGTGATGAACATTTGTGTGATTAACACAGATGTTATTCGTTAATTCATGGATTTAAGTACTTTATTTCTAATATTTATATACAGGGTTCTTTTTTATTCACCAGCCAAATTTTTCTTAAACAATAGGTATCATTTAAAGAAACGATTTTTGCAAAAAAAGAGGTATGAATTTTTTTAACAAGGAAATTAATATATTCGCTTACAAATCAAACAAAGCGTGGTCACTCTAAATTATGAATGAATACCATTACAATAAAGACCACTACGCGCTACTACAAAACATCCTGTAGTACCACGGCGTAGTGGTATGTAAATGCCGCTTCGTAGTAGCTATGTTCATCAACAGCGGCTATTTGTAAAAAAACTGTAGTGCATTTTGTATTGAGCGATACTAAAATAAATATGCAGATATACGTTTCTATTGTATCAAAGAACTGGTGACTAAAAAACAAACCTGTATTTAATATCTATGTTGATGTGTTCATATTTTTAAGTCTATTTGTTCGTTATCTAGAATCCATGACTTTCTTTAAGAATTTGTTGGGTCTTGATAACGTCGTGTGAATGTTATAAATAAATAAATAAATGTTTATGACACTCACACAACATTATCTAGCCCAAATTAACTTTCTTTAAGAACTTGTGTTATGGATACTAGATAACTGATATACTTAAGAAATATATAAACTGATAACTGATATACTTAAGAAATATATAAACATACATATTGAATAAATACATATTTTTTATTAGAATAAACTTAAATAAACATATAAACATCCATGACTTGACGACTAATATCTGTGTTCATCACACAAATATCCGCCGCCGCCGGGATTCGAACCCAGGACCTCTGGCATAGAAGGCAATGTATGTTACCGCTACACCACCGTCAGATAATATATTTATTTATGTGCAGTAGGGCCAGCTTAGAAGAGCCCTACCGCCCCTGGATTAGTGTGGTAAAAGGTATCCCCTCTTGGTGGTAGGACACATACAAAGTTCGCCTACTAGCAAGCCCTTCATATAAGTCTGCAGCCAATTGTAAGCCCTCCGGCGGCGGTTATATCACAGAATAAGTAATAGTACCGGTACAGAAGAATTACTCCGCAAGAAGATCTAAATAAATTCGAGTCTTGCTACCACGCGATACGGTGGAATTCAGCTCGCACAGCATTACATACCTGCAAATTTATATACCTAGAAGTTTTGTCTCTTTCTATCGCATGCCTCTTATCTTTTCTTACGCTGTTAGGGTTGCTGCCTAGTGAATAATAATTAATCTCCTTATTTGTAATTAAGTATCTACCGATGTAGGTATTACTGTTATTCTACCTTTGTAAAAAATATTATTTCAACTTACCTAAAGTACAAAATGAAAAAAAAGTTACGACGAATAATTAGTAATACTACCTATGTTTTCTTTACTAAATTTAACATAATCAAATCGAAACATAATCTAATTGAATTTGTTTCTTTTTATGTCCATTTTTAAATACTATTTGCGACCTCGATCATAGAATTACTGTGAGTGCTATTAGCTAGGTAGGTATCTACAACGTCCCGACGACGGGCGCGCGCGTGACACACGACCCATTCGAAATCCGCCGGCGGAGCGCTTCGCTGTAGGTAAATAACGGATGTACCGCGCGGAGTGAGCCAGGCCTGGTTATATGTTTGTAACCTTCCTGAATCTGTGTTCAGTCAATTTTGATTTTAACTACATCAAGGGCTTAGTCGCCCATAAAGTAAAATTGCTATAACCGTTTATAAAATGTCTTTTATTTCAAGCAAATGTTAATTGTCTCCTACGTAATTTCCAGATTCATCGGAGCCACCGCCGGGGCTGGCGCCACTGTCGCATTCCGCGGCGCGCCACAAGATGGCGGTGCGGCCGCGCCGGACGCACGGCGCGCCGCGACGGAAGAAGAATAACCCTGTAAGTAATAAAGTAGTTAGAAACCGTGTAACTAGTAATAATTACCAACCATAGGTTAACCTCTCATAAACGGCTGCCACTTAATCCGAGTGCGCCCCGCTTGTTTTGGTAACTTGTATAGTGAGCACATTTGACTAGAGTGCCAAGTGTTTCTTCTGCCGACTTTTTTACGTCCGCTCTAATTCTTATTCCTATTACAATTCCCTTTAAACATATGGTTCTTTATTATTATACACGTTCATTGTGTACATGTCATACACAGTTATTGTTTTTATTACCAGCAAAATTCGAATTAAAATCATATATACAATTCTGATGCATAATAAACAAACACTCCGCCGGTGATATGTTCCATTAGGCTGCGTTTCCACTGACGCGGAGCTTAACGGCGCATTAATAGACCAATCCCTATGCTCGAAATCTCCGCTCCGTTTCAATGGAAACAGAAAGAGCATATCAATTGATCTATTCAGGCAACGCTTAGCTCCTCCGCTCAGCTCCGCCGCTCAGCTCCGCGTCAGTGGAAACGAAGCCTCAATGCTTTGTGAAGAGCCAGTTCTTTCCTAAACCCGTGTACTTCGCGTCAGGTGAGATGAAAATCAACTCTGGGTTTAGTTTGTTTAAAATCACAAGTTCTAGACAAGACCTCTCACAAAAAGAGTTAGATGACAATAATCTTCTCGTATTAGATTTAAAGCGTAAAGTCAATAGTCGCCTTTTAAAGACACTCATGAACTCCACATTAGTTAAGGAACGTTATAAGATTCACTCAATAGGTAGTTTGTTAATAATATTAATAAAATAAATGATGCAAAATTTGTATACGAAGAAGTTATGTGTTAACGCTACGTCGTGACTAAAAGTAATACATTTTATTCCACTTAACATATTTATTGCTATCCATTTTCAGATCGCCGCCTCAGCCTTGCCCATTACACCCGAACTCAACGAAGAAATGATAAGAAGCACTACTCCTGAAGTCATTACCAAATCCACAGAAGTTGTAACTGGTAATTATCTTATTTTTTACCCGACTACGGCGAAGCAAAAAGAAGGGTTATGATTTTGACGTGTATGTATGTATGTGGGTACGGATGTTCATCTGTTCCCTCAGAACTTTTAAACTGCTAATCATAATTGGACAAATGAGGTGTCGTTGAAAGCCTCTGCACTGTCCACTGGTTATAGGCTACATAAAATTATGTTAAGTTGACTACAGCGCCCTCTAGGGCACTTAGAGCGAAGAACTAAAAAAAAAATTCTTCTTTTCGGTTATGTGTGGTGTATCAAATGAAAGAAAACACTATGTAAAACGTGTGAAAAAAAAATAAGTTCAAAAACTAAAACCCGACTACCAAAAACACGCTCTAAAAAGTAGGAAACAAGTAATAGTCTCCGCTGAAATATTTATGTACTACGTCATATTGATAGAGATATGTTTAAAGGGGAGCCGTGATCGTATTTTCTTTGCTTTTATTTTGTTAATGAAAACTTTTTTCTACAGAAAGCATTTTTCTTCCACAGAATCATTTTCTTCATCGACTACAACGAAGCACCAATCTGCAGTCAAAGAACAGCACGTACACATGAATCGAGAACTTCTGAGAGTCGTAGAAACTCCCAGCGACACCAAACTCAAGTCATCTTCCTTGCCTCCTGGTCTAGCCCTCAGTCAAGTTATAGGTTTAGGGCAGTCACCGACAAAACTCACAATAGCAGAATCCGACACACCTAGATCTTCCATCAAAAGAAGCAAATCTAGCTCACAAGGACAATCCTTAAGAGACTCTTCACCAAAAGGACACGACCGCACTGATAATCAAATTCAAACTTATTACTCTGAAGAAAAGATCACAAGATACAGATCCGAAAAGAAGTATGCCGAAGAATCTTGCCTTGAAAAGAAATCTAAGTCCGAAAAGAAAATTGAGAACGAAGCTTTAAAAGCGTCAAAGAAAGAAGAATCGTTCTTTAGCAGATTACTGCTAAGAAAAAGTGGCAAGAAGTCTAAAAAAGATCAACCTGATAGTGAGCCGCAACAAGATGTGAAAAAGTCAAAAACTGACAAAGTCACACCGCAGTATAAACACACCGAGAGAAATGCATTTTCTCACGGTGAACACGGCCCGGGTTACAAACCTGTCCCCGCCGAAAGAACTCACAAAAATGCTGGCCAGAAAGTCTTTGCCAACCAAATGCATAAACGCATAGACAACAAAGGTGCATATGCACAAGAAAGCGCCTATAAAGACGTGTATAGTGCCGCTAAAGTAGCTGGCGTCGAATATAATATAACTGATCTCAAAACCGCTGAAGAAACGGATAAAATGTTAAATGCGGAAATTAAAACTCGATACAGTAGACGAGATGAATTCAACGAGAAGATCGAAAGATCTAAAAGGTCTTCCTCAAAGGACGCTATCGAAGAAACTAGAAGAGAATCTTTCAATTTGCACCATGATAGGTCAAAAAGACCAGCTTCAGTACAGAGATTAATGGAACCATTCTCATCTAAAGCATTTATTAGTACTGAACAAGATAGTTTGGCTCAGGAAGAAGCGCTTTCGCCGTCACTGATCTCAGAAGACGAGCCTCCAATCAGGGCAATTAAAATACAGAATGTTAAAAGTGACTGTGTATTTCATAGCGGCAGCATGCCGAAAAACTTACCTTATTTCAATCCTAGCATAGTTATATCTTCTTCACCGCCTAAATCTACACGTCAAAGTTGCGACAAAATAAAACACAAATCTGCCGAACAAATATCAGACTATAGCGAGAAACATACGATTGATTGTAAACGCGAAACGAATCATCACATCTCAAAACTTGAAGAGCCTTACTTAGGCTCAACATTGAGATCTCTTGGCGATGAATACGTTGAAACGAGAAGTAGTATTGGCAAGTCGCACAGTTTCCGTTATGCTTCGGAATCAGCATCTATTGGCTCGCAGGACAACCAAATGCCGAGTTTACCGGCCATTGTGGGTATATCCGAGCCGTTATTGGAGAGCTGGGAAGTCAACTATCGGAGAAACGTTAGCGACAGACACGACTACGCAAAACGAGTTTCCGCTAGAAACTATAATATTAACACTCTATCTTCAGAACAAAACTTTGATAGCTTACAAAGCAATGACAGCAGTTACCTTGACAGTCTTAAAACAGATATAAATACTGATAGAAAACTATACACAAATAGCATTCATATCACTGTTGACAGTCATAAACGTGACAGTGATATTTCACAAATAGAGGCTAAAATCGATGATATTATAAGTTCACCTAAACCTATCATGGCATCGATATTGAAGTCAAGTTCGTTAGACAGTGTGAAAAGCAGTCCTGAGAAACCTGTCGAAGACAGAAGAAAGACTATTTCTATTGAAAGTGCACTGAGTCAAAGTGGTAAAGTCAGTAATCTTCAAAAAGATATTAGTATCGCCAAAGCAGAAACTGAAAGTTTCATATCTGTAACAATTATAAACAAAGAGCAAACTCCTGTGCTAAGTAAGAGTTCGGATAATAAACTAAACAAGAGCGATGAGAAAATCGCAAAGCCCGTGGTGACAAAACAAGGAGTGCCTGAGTTCTTAAACATTCAACTTAATAGGGTAGATGCTAAGCCAGCAACTAATGTTGTATTAACTGCTAATGTGACGCCAAAGAAAACGGAATACCAACAAGCCGAAAAAGAAGAAGAAATTGAAATTTTCAAGACTAATGAAACTAAACCTGGACAAACTTTAAAAATCAGAAAGGATTCAGTCTCGAGCAATAAACTGTCCGTAGAAAACATTGCAGCCGATGCTAATGATATAGATGAAACGAGTTCTCCTGTGGTCGTTAGAAAACAAAACCATACGCCCACCACGCCAAAGGCGTTCTTCAAAAGAAAAGCTACAAGTGTAGAGCTACAAGATAGGCCAGAAAAACCAAGAACAAATTCTATGAGCACCGAAGGTAGCACCGAAAAAATCTATGATAATATTTTGATGGATCAAAAGTCCCACTCTAGTTTTGGCAGCAAAAGCTCAATTCAAAGCACAGATAGCATTGAAATGAAAACCCCGGATAGAAACGAAGAAGCAGTAGTATTTAGGAAAAAGCCCGTCGTTTTATCTCGGGAATTACGCAGTGATAAGAAAAATGATGATGAACCTGAATTAATGAAAGTGTTTGCACGCAGGTCATTGAAAATTAAAGATTCCGAAATAGAAAACCTTACTCGTGAAATCGCTGAATCCAATAGTAAGAAAGATGACGTATCCGATACTATGAATGCAATCAAAACTAAAATTCTTAAAAATGAATTCAACGCTTCGATCAAATCTCGTGATAGTGATAAGGAAAACGACGATAGCGGGAAGGAACAAAATGATGAGAAACGTCTAGTCGACATCGCTGCCCGAGTCAGCCAATTTGGTGCTCCTCATTATCAAAGAAGTGTTAGCATTAATAGTGTTTCCAATCCTAAAAGAGACAGCGTTAAAAGCGAAGTAAATAAATATAAGAAAGAAGTATCAGACTCAACTCCTGAAAAGAGATTAAGAAATAGGACATTCCCTGATTCGTCAAACGATAGAGACGAAATGAAAAACATTGCTAAAAGCGATGCTTTGGGTTTTAAAGCTGATACGTTGTCGAAAAGAGTTTGGCAAAGGCCTCATTCAGTTGAAAAAGAGAAACGCAACAGTGTTGCGTTAGAAAGAGATGTAGAAAAGGACAAAGAAGAAGATGAAAATAACAGAGATGGTGCTGAAGGGGAAGCGGACGCGTCTCCTCAATTTAAAGGAATTTTGCAAATGAGGGCTGAGTGGGAACGAAGGGCGAAACAGGGCATGACCAAATAATTCGTGGTGCTACATAAATAAAACACAGCATCCGTGTTTAGACTAAGTTTATATTAAGCTAAGATGTACTGACAAACAGGCATTGAAGTACAGACTATGAAATAGTTATTAATAAAATGTAGTAACAAATGAAATTTAAAAGTTTTTCTGCATATCTTGAAATTAATATTGTTTTGTTTAATTATGGATATTTAGCAATATAAAAATATACGTGTTATTATAATTCCTATGATTGGAAGCGATTTAATATAATTGTAATCAATTAAAAGCTTGTTTGTGGATAACAAAAGTTATTAGGTTTCTCGACTAATTATTTCTTTAACACTTATATTATATAGTGCTCGTACCAAGCTGTATACTATTAAATCAAATAGATATTATTATATTAGTGATTCATGAAATTAACATACATAGAATATATCAATATTAAATATATTCGTCAAAAATAACGTTAATATTATTTTAGTTTATGGACGTTGATAAGACATGTATTTTTGAGTGTTATTGCAACATAGTAAATAGTTATATTTTATTAAAAAATGCAAATACTGATGTATTTAACATTGAACTGTGAGAATACAAATTTTATTCTATAGAACTTCTGTGGTTTCATTTACATGCATTCACATTATTGCATTTTTTTCTATCTCTACATTGATCTCAGTGTTAATTATTATTTAGTTAGAGGACTATTGCCCGTCTGCACTAAACTTTGATAGCTCCTAAGTTGATACTTAAGTGTTTAGGACGTGCTTAGGAACAAAAATTGCGTTGCACTAAACTTAGGTCAATGCCATTTATTCTTAAGACAATGCAGAGTAAGTCAATGATTATGTGTGTCGTAGTTTAGGCATGTCATAACTAAGGTTATGCCAGGCCTGGCTCACTCCGCGCGGTACATCCGTTATTTACCTACAGCGAAGCGCTCCGCCGGCGCAACTCGAATGGGTCGTGTATCACGCGCGCGCCCATCGGGACGTTGTAGATACCTACCTACCTACCTAATAGCACTCACAGTAATTCTATGATCGAGGTCGCAATTAGTATTTAAAAATGGACATAAAAAGAAACAAATATTCAATTAGATTATGTTTGGATTTGATTATGTTCAATTTAGCAAACAAAACATATGTAGTATTACTAATTATTCGTCGTCACTTTTTTTCATTTTGTACTGTAGGTAAGTTTAAACAATATTTTTTACAAAGGTAGAATAACAGTAATACCTACATCGGTAGATACTTAATTACAAATAAGGAGATTAATTACTCTTCACTAGGCAGCAACCCTAACAGCGTAAGAAAAGATAAGAGGCATGCGATAGAAAGAGACAAAACTTCTAGGTATATAAATTTGCAGGTACGTAATGCTGTGCGAGCTGAATTCCACCGTATCGCGTCGTAGCAAGACTCGAATTTATTTAGATCTTCTTGCGGAGTAATTCTTCTGTACCAACTATTACTTATTCTGTGGTTATGCTAAGTAGAGTTTAGTGCAGACGGGCATATGTCTGTTTATACTGAAGAGCTTTTTGAAGTGAATACTTAGATACGGTTACCTAGTTTATGAAACATACAGGGTTAATTTTAATTAGCGCATCACCATCACAGGCAACCTCTACACACTGCCGTCCTATGTATGAATAAAACATCACTAAGCCACAAAGTAGAGTAGCTCAAGTTTTATTTTTTTTGCTGCGTATTTTGCTTCTATGTCAAAATGATGTTAAGCCACAAGCTTAGTGATGTTTTAGTCACGGGACGGCATCCCAATAACATTTGTTCTACGACTTTATACAAATCTTGTGCAGGACAGTGACGATAAGACAGTTAAAAGACAGTTATATTGTACTGTTGGACGAGGGAGCCAAATAAGACACGACTTGTTATGATGGAAGTTAATAGTATATTGAGTTAAAGAAAACATAAGTAGTGAGGAGGTGTGACACACACTACACCTCCCCGGCAATTTTAACAAAAAAATAACATATTTTTTTTTTGTAACAAATATCAAATTACATTTATTTTATAAATCTTAACTAAAGCTTGTGAACTACATGAAATGAATAAAATGTTAGTTGTATAAAAATAAAATGACAATATTTAGTAGGTCTATATGTTTTTTTTAAACAAATTAATCAAATTTTATGAACGACATACAGGAAAAATATTTCCGTAATTTTATTTACTATATTGAAAATTGAAAAACTAAAAATAACACTGAACAACCAATTTTTATATATTTATGTAACCTTTTTCTACCTTTTCATTCTGCAATAAACATTTTTTTCCAAAAGAATAATTATACAATAGCATAATTTAAAAAAAATTAATTGGTTTATTTTGGAAGTAACATAACTTTCTATTGAATTAATTAATTTCACATTGATTACCTACATTGCTTAATAATATCGAACTTATCCACTATCCTATATTTACTAACTTACTTAGCAGCATTGACAAAACCTAGGTAGAAATGAAAATCTTATATTTGACAGTTTATAAAGGTAGTTCAAAAACAAAAATTACAAGATTTTTAGCTACATAAAATAATAAACATAAAAAAGAAATTTAGACGTCATTAAAAAAATCTTTACTTGCACTTCATTCCTTTTATTTATTTTAGTTTACATTACTATGTATTTATAAGTTGTAAAATAAAATTTCAGTATCTATCAAACACTGTATGGTTTTGTTTTTATAACAGAGACGCATTTTAGAAATGTTCAAAAGTTCAAAGAAAAATATTTGAAACAATATACTTATTAGCTGTATTAAAGTAGTAAAAATTAAGACATAAAATATTTAAATAATATAAGAAAAACATGTATTCCTATCATAATTATTTTCCTCTATGAGTTTTCTTTAGGAATAATATCATTCACTTATCCTATTTTTCTAACTCTTTATCAACATTAATTCATTTACCGTTTCACATAAGTTCTACATTCATTATTTCATCTTTCAGTATTGGCTATACTTATTTATATCCACTTTGGGATATTTTTATTACTCGGTGGCCACCGTATTTGTTATTCATACATTTATTTAGGTATATCATTTTTTTTTTTGGTACATAATAATATTACTTTTCATTGAGTCGCGACTCTCAACTTTTACTTTATACATAATTTATTCATTTAATTCGGGTCACTGTTTTAAGACATTTTGTCTCCAACTAGTTTTCACAGAGAAATCTCGTTTACACCATGATCAAACTGAAGGATCATTTTGTGCCCTTGTACCCTTATAGTGTGCCAAATACTTATTTATCATTCGTAATACCATTCACTATCATTATTTACCATTCAAAAATCAATTATTTAAGACTCGTCCAAAGCAAATCGTTCCAATAATATGAAATTAGGAAAAACTTCTTGGATGGCCAGTCCAATGATCTTTAATTTTCATAATTATGGAAGACTTCCAGCAACCTATTATTTACTTACTAAATCCACCCAAAACCGATCAACTATTTAATAAGCACATTCTATTACCTTCCTATATCAATATACCTATTCATAAATCCTAACATCCAAATCTTTGTTACTACAAGTAACTAATCGTATTCTTCAGATGACGAAAAGCATTATAATACTTGCACAAAAGCTATTCTAAAACCTTACTTTTCCATATAAGCTTACCTACACAAATAAATTAAGCTGACTCTATTCTGGAAACATCTTACCTATTTCTCTAACTAACGTATTATTCTTTCGTACGTTTAACTTTCCATAAATTTACTTTAATATAAAAGTAGACTACAAAGATAATAAAATATATTATTCGACGCTTTAAGTTGAAAAGCTTTCGTTATTATTTAAAACAAAAATGTCGCCTCTGTTATGAAGATTTTTCATACTAAGATTTTGAAAAGTTAATATATTAAATTGATGTTACAGATGTCCGTAAGCTATATTTGATAGCAACAGCAAATTGTTGACCTATAAAAACATACTCAGTACAGTCACCTTGTGCAGTCTTGATTCTAAAAACTCTCGGTATCGGATAGCTACCTGTTACTAACAAGGCAGTAAAATGATGACGGTGATCTAATACTTTACGAACATACTCATGACTTCGTTGATTCCTATGCATGGAATATTTTGTTCAACCGACTTACAATAAGAAGGAGTGTATCAATTTGACTGTTTGGTTTTTCATAAGTACACAAACCTACCTTTCAGAAATAGATTCGAGAATTTAATACTAAATTTAATAAAATACTTATTAGTTCAAATTTGATAAAAGTAATTTAAAACATATTAATATTTGATATAACCAGTAAGATACGAGTAGATCACTAGCCGCTGGATAATTTATTTTATATGTATGACCAAAATATTTGAGTATTGAAAAAATTACTTCTATTTAACTAGAGATCTGAAAGAGTTATTCATAAAATAAAAATTAATAAACTAAAACTATGTCATCCTGATAGAAATTAAATATTACGTTTTGTTTGAATCGAAATTATTTTTTTTCTTTACTGGATTTGTTCTCTGTACCTGCACACGAAACAAAATTCCGTTACGCCGCAAATTTATGTTCTCAGAAACAAACCTTCGATTAGAAATATTACGACGTTGAATTACCTGTTTATATACTAAAAAAATATTATACAGAGATCAGAGCACATATTAATTACGACTAATGGGATATTAAAAAAATGTATATGCACCAAACGTTTAACTCCTTTACCTAGGCACCTAATGAAAAATTTAAACGTATGAAATAAAATTAAGTAAGAGACCTATTAGTAGAACCAAGACCGTAGGTATTTAAAATTTATTTATTGATATATTTTTACTTTATCTGTTTTGTCAATGTGCTTCTAACTTATATTCCTAAAGATAAAACGATAACAATTACTAAAAACAATAGACATGGCAAAATAATAAATATAAAACCCCTATTAACACTTTACACAAATGAAACCCGTTCACAATGACACTTAATAAATGAGCTTTAATTTTGCCATAACTCACGCAAACACTTTTCCGATTTTCCATATCACTTTACTTTTACCATCAGCTTGGCATCGATCCTATACTGCAGCCACCTTTAATCGATCAGTATCCAGACTCGTTCAACTCCAGGCGCCTTCCTCTGCGTCATCATCACACTTTTTTATTATTGACTAAATTCCGTCGCCTTTCATTTTCTTATCAGAAATATTTTCAATTTAACTTCTGAAAAATTGATGTAGGTATCTTCTCCAAAATTTTTTCTGCACAGATTCTTGTATCGGTTTCATTGCTATTTTTTTTTCCAAATTTCTTTTTTTCTTCTTATATTTTCTATATATGTAAATTATATTTTTAATTTTTATAAAATTGTATATTTATTTTATATTAAATGGTGCCAGCTCCGCCGCGCTGCCATAAGGCAGCTCTGGCAGGGTCGCCATGTACTGTTGGACGAGGGAGCCAAATAAGACACGACTTGTTATGATGGAAGTTAATAGTATATTGAGTTAAAGAAAACATAAGTAGTGAGGAGGTGTGACACACACTACAATATAAACTTAATACAGTGTATATAGATAGTGTTATAGTGTTTTATAAGACTTTCTTTAAGATTTAAGAACGTTTAAAATAGTGTTTCATAGTGTTTTTATAGTGTTTATAGTGAATAGCGTCACATACAAGTGCTAGTTTGTAAGAAGTTTATAACAGTTTATAGCTTAAAAGTGTTTACTTAATCGTTTATATCTTTGTAATTTGATTGATTATAGTTTAAAATAGCTTGATTTGTATTAGGATTGATTATGGAAATAAAGAAATGGTTTTGAAAGTCTTATCATTCCCGCACATAGAGAGAGAGATCTAAATAGATAATAGAATTGGTAAATAGTTTTCCTATTAGAATATAGTAAAGATCTAATAAGAATAGTCGAATCTAGTCAGAATCTTATTAGAAAAATCTAGAAAGTTCGAATTAGATCCGAGCGAGACAGACATATGTGTGTCCCGCTCGCACGCTTGCATTACTCTCTCTTGTGCGGTATCCTTGCGCGCCCGCACAAAATTACTTAAGAATGCGCCACACTCCGCCAGCGACACATTCGCGTGGGAATCGCCGAAAAGATCCCGAAGAGAGAAGATCTCCGGAAGAAAGAAGCCTCCGAAGAAAGAAGCCTCAAGCAACAGTGAACAGTGAAACTCTCAAGCCCGAAGACTCTCAATAGAAGCCCGAAGTCACAAGACAGAATACAAAAATACAGAAGACTGAAGGCAGAATACAGTAATAGAAGAGCGCGGGAAATAGAGTGTGCTTGTGGCGTATTCGCGAGTGATATAGTGCCGCGCGGCTGGACTTTCACGACCGTGTTAAGTGGTGAATTCGCATTTTCCTTTTGCCCCTCGCATCGATTCCAGCTAATAGAGTGGGTGGATAGCGCATCATTTGACTAAATCGTTATCGGATTCATAGACTATACAGTCCACTGGAGCTATCCCCCACATTTTGGTCCTTCGAGAGCCGGATCTTTGAGAGGGCAATTGGGAGACAGCGATGCCTCTTACACGGTCGCAGTCAGGCCGCGGGGAGCGGGCCGCCTCGACAGGGCCCGCTCAAGAACAGTCTCAAGCTCAAGCCGTGAAGAGCAAGAATACGACGTCGCCGACAGAAACCACAGAAACGACGACGCCAACGACGTCGGCTACAGAAACGACGACGCCGACAGAAACCACAGCGACGACGGGTGCCACAGCTACAGAAACTACGAAGACCACCCGTCAAATCGAAGCTACGCAGCCACAGCGAGCTCCACAGAGATCCCAAGTCTCGAAATCGAAGAAATCCTCGAAAATAACGAAGGCGAAGTTGAAATTATTACGGTTACAAGTCGAACTCGCCGCCGCCGAAGTCGCCGCAATCGAAGACGACGAAACAGATATAGAAGAGGAATCTGAAGCACCCTCAATAGAAAATACAGAGAAGAGAGTGTCAGTGTGGTTACAGAATAATCCGACAGAACCGCCGCTGGCGATCCAGGGCCAGAGTGAAATCGAAGAGCCTCCACAGCAACCGCAACAGAGCGAAGAACCGACGCGTCCTGCGGCGCTCCCGGCACCGGTGAGCTTCATCCCCCCCCCGGCTCCAGTACCGGCGGGAGGGGACACAGTCGCCGTGCCGCAACAGAAGATCGACCTCAGCGAGTTGGCCTCAGCCATCGCACTTGCCGCCAGGACAGGTCCGCAGCAGCCACCTAGGATCTACACAGAACTTCCGACATACAGCGGGTCATATCAAGAATGGCTCAAGTTCAAGGCAGCTTATCAAGAAACAGCGGGATATTACAGCGACATAGAAAACACAGCGCGTCTACGACGAAGCCTGCGTTCAAGAGCTCGGGAGGTCGTCGAAGGGCTTCTCCTCTACAACGCGAAGCCCGAAGAAATCCTGCGAGCCCTCGAGTCACGCTTCGGACGGCCCGACGCTATCGCCCTCGCCGAGTTAGAGCGACTACGGGGACTACAGAAGCCTACGGACGCGCCCAGAGACCTGTGCGTATTCGCGACGCGGGTCTGCAACATTGTAACAACGCTGCGCGCCCTGGGGAAGATTCACTACCTGTACAACCCGGAAGTCACGAAGATTACAACAGAGAAGCTAACGCCGGCTATGCGATATCGTTGGTTTGACTACGCTGCCGAGAACCCTCAAGACGAAGCAGACTTACTAAAGCTTGCTAACTTTTTACAGAGAGAAGCGGATCGCTGCGGACCCTACGCGCAACCGGAGCGCGTCGCGGAAGACCACCTGACCACCAATCAAGAAACCTACAGTCAAAACAGAACAGTATCACAGCGCACAGTATTTACAGATTTCGACCCATGGTGTCCTGTTTGCGAGAAGAAGGGGCACCATGCAAACAGCTGCCACAGTTTTTTAGAAGCCGACTCGAACCGAAGATGGGACATAGCGAAGATTAACCGTTTATGTTTCAGATGTCTACACCACCGAGCAAGAAATCACACGTGCAGGGAGAGACCTTGCAGCACAGACGGGTGTAGCAGACTACACCACCCTCTCCTTCACTTCGAGAAGCGCACAGTCATCGAGTCACCGTTAGAAGAAACACAACCGAACAGAATAGAAATAGAACGTGTCCATTTCGTCAATCACCTACCGAAGACGCCGAAAACAGAAAAAACTGCTCCGGGTGAAGACAGACGCCGCGAAGCTAAGTCGCCGAGAAATATAGAAACCATAGTTATGCCGAATAGTACAGAAAATCAGCGCAGCATAGAACAGAAAACCGAAACGAGAAGACAGCCTTCGCAACGCTGCTGCGCAAGTAGCGTCTCTCCGAAGAGGTCCTGCGACCTCTGTTGGCGGAGGTCGACCCCACAGTCGACAGTCGACCCCGCACTCCCGTGTCCTTCATCCCTGGGGATGACGAGGCGCGCACTCCGTACCGCTCCACTCTGGGTGGGCCGGCGCCGTACGCGCCATCCATGGTCCCGCTCACCGACCGTGGCCTCAGGGGACGCAATAGCTGGCGCGCCTCCCTACAGCTGGCGAACCACTTCCGGGCCAGGTAGCCCCGGGAGTACCCACCACCGGACCTCCATCACCGGCGGGAGCCGCACGGGCGCGGCCCCGCAATGCAGCCGGGAGACATCGTGGCGACCTTCCCCGGCCCTGACAGTCGACGCGCGGGCGAGAGATGGGTTCCACGGAAGACCCGTCAGCTCGTCGTGCTGATCTCCGAGTCACCTGCCTGCACCGAGGAAGATGCGTCGTCAACGGCGGTGACAACGCACGGCGGGAGTATGTGCAGGACAGTGACGATAAGACAGTTAAAAGACAGTTATATAAACTTAATACAGTGTATATAGATAGTGTTATAGTGTTTTATAAGACTTTCTTTAAGATTTAAGAACGTTTAAAATAGTGTTTCATAGTGTTTTTATAGTGTTTATAGTGAATAGCGTCACATACAAGTGCTAGTTTGTAAGAAGTTTATAGCTTAAAAGTGTTTACTTAATCGTTTATATCTTTGTAATTTGATTGATTATAGTTTAAAATAGCTTGATTTGTATTAGGATTGATTATGGAAATAAAGAAATGGTTTTGAAAGTCTTATCATTCCCGCACATAGAGAGAGAGATCTAAATAGATAATAGAATTGGTAAATAGTTTTCCTATTAGAATATAGTAAAGATCTAATAAGAATAGTCGAATCTAGTCAGAATCTTATTAGAAAAATCTAGAAAGTTCGAATTAGATCCGAGCGAGACAGACATATATGTGTCCCGCTCGCACGCTTGCATTACTCTCTCTTGTGCGGTATCCTTGCGCGCCCGCACAAAATTACTTAAGAATGCGCCACACTCCGCCAGCGACACATTCGCGTGGGAATCGCCGAAAAGATCCCGAAGAGAGAAGATCTCCGGAAGAAAGAAGCCTCCGAAGAAAGAAGCCTCAAGCAACAGTGAACAGTGAAACTCTCAAGCCCGAAGACTCTCAATAGAAGCCCGAAGTCACAAGACAGAATACAAAAATACAGAAGACTGAAGGCAGAACACAGTAATAGAAGAGCGCGGGAAATAGAGTGTGCTTGTGGCGTATTCGCGAGTGATATAGTGCCGCGCGGCTGGACTTTCACGACCGTGTTAAGTGGTGATTTCGCATTTTACTTTTGCCCCTCGCATCGATTCCAGCTAATAGAGTGGGTGGATAGCGCATCATTTGACTAAATCGTTATCGGATTCATAGACTATACAGTCCACTGGAGCTATCCCCCAAAAATCTTGATAAGTAACACAAAAAAAGAAAATCAAACAAATTTTTACTCCCTCTGTTATTTATTACTCTGTATTTTGCTGCTTCGTCACCCCGCAACACCGCGTACCGCTGCTTGTGGCGTGACGGCATCGGCGTAAATAGAATAACGCCAGTTTAGAAACTAAATATTTTTGTATGTGATTTTTTTTAGAAATTTTAGAACTATTAATTTCATGCTGGCGCGAAAGAAAAGAAAAACATAGAATGTGCCAGCTGCTTCTCTTCCCGGGCATACTGTAAAAGTCAGTTAACGGACAGAGGTCTTGTTAGCGTTTTTTACGGGCGATAGGCTGACCCCCTATCACTGTAATAGTCTCTATCAATCATTACTCTGGTGTTCTGCCTAGCTACCCCATAAGGGATACAGGTGTGAAGTTATGTATGTATGTATTAATTTTAAAAAGTCGTAAAACAAATTTTGTTGGGTTTGATGGGAGAGGCTGCCTTCAAGAGGTGATGCGTTAATTAAAATACATACATACATACATAACCTCACGCCTGTCTCCCTTTGGGGTAGGCAGAGACAAGGGAACACCAATTGCTTCGATCCAGACATACCTCTTTCGCTTCCTCCACGTTCATTAATCTTTTCATACATGATCGCCGGTTACGGGTACTTTTAACTAGGCCCTTTTTAAGAACGTCACCAATTTGATCGGCGTACGTTCGCCTAGGGCGGCCCCTTCCGACAGCACCATCCATTCTTGCTCTGTAAACCTCTTTCGTAAATCTACTTTCACTCATCCTTTCCAAATGTCCAAACCACCGTAGCATACCCTTTTCAATCTTAGTCACTACATCTTCTTTCAATCCGCATCTCTTTCTTATTTCACTATTGCGCACCCTATCACTCAATTTCACTCCACACATGCTTCTCGACGCTCTCATCTCCACAGCATTAATCTTGCTTTCATGTCTCTTCTGCCACACCCAAGATTCACTACTAATATTAAAATTAACCCTGTATATGTGTGCGCTTTTCACTAAGTAGAGTTATTACATCCCTGTCTATACCTAGATAAACATTTTGGGTCAAATTTCGGTTCTCTTTAATTCCGTTTGGTTACCATGTCATATAATGTTTGTTAATAAACATCTTCACAAGACTTTGATGGTAATCTTAGAATTTAATCAAGGCCTAAGGGCGTGGATCTATCTCACGGCAACGGCGTCGTGCCGTTACACGCCATACGATGTCGTGCACGGCGCACCGCTCAGCGCTTCATATTTGCTCTTAATATTATATCCATCATGGTTCATTATAGAAAAGTTTGCCGTGAAAAACAATGCTTTTTTTCGTGCATTAATAAATAAAATTTTATCATATACCTAAGTACCTAAAAAAAAACGATCCTTATAACAATGCAGTATGGAAAGTCGAGCGTTTCCCATTCTACTGATCTTCGTGTAATGTGATGGGAACATGTCGTTGTCATTTAGCTCGCGTAGGGTTGACTTAGACTAGCCCTACCACCGTATATAAGTGTCGTAAAAGGCGACTTATTTGAGTGGACCTTAAGGTAACGCTTAAAGGTAGGACCCCTTCGGCTGCAAACTGAACGACAGCGACAGAGGCGCGGGCAGCAATTTCCGCGACACGATAGAAAGTATTGAGCTTGTACGAAACCGCGACAAATCGATCGAGCACCCGCTGGCGTCGAGAACGGCCCAGCATTGCGATCACAGAACTTTATCGAATCGTATATTAACGAATGTTTACGAATGCTCGTATAGTATGGAGTCGGTTGCAAGTTTTGAGTAACATTGTAATTTTTTATTTTACAGATATTTATGAGTACAACAAACATTCAAAATTAGCAAGACACACATTTATTTAATCTGGCCGTGCGGCAATGGATAGATTTAAATTTTTTCTTAAAAACCGTCTCCATACTATACGAACATTCGTTAACAAACGATTCGATAAAGTTCTGTGATCGCACTGCAGATTAGAGACCGCCCTTCATATGAAACCTGCCTCCAAATGTCATCGCTCCTGCGGTGATGTGTTCCGGTAATATTTTATGAAGAGTAGACCTCATCTTCACTTACCATCAGGTGAGATTCAGGTCAGACGAGGGATTAGTCACCAATCAAAAAGCCCTCGGTTCGGAGTTCGGAGTTGGGAGACATTTTAAGGCCGGTTAGTTAAACTTTCAATAAATGTTACATTACGATAGATATGCCGTCATCTGCTATACAATTAAGCGTTCTTCTAAAAGATCATGTCATTTCATGATTCATCCAACTCAATCAGATTAAAATTATTTATTGCAGTAATATGATTTACATTTGAGACGTTCAGATGTATATAGGTTGATTCATTCAAAATCGATCGCTTGATTATTTAATTTGCCATATAATTGACTATAAGGAAGTTATTCATAATATTTATTCGGCAGTTTCAATACTTGGTTCTCGTTAAGCCATAGATAGCCAATCAAGCCAATCAATTTCGGATTATATGATATCATTTTATAAGTAATTATAGAATAAACTTAAAATTCTGAAACACCCTATCTTACAATGTATTTCGAGTTAGTTTCGATAAAAATACACACAACCTCTGTTTCATATAACTAGGAAAGCATAAACTTAGATCTGTAGATACTGACGACCGGCTGCTGTAGTGGTAACATACATTGCCCTAGGGCCGCCATAGGTCCGGCGTTCAGATCCGCGGCGGATATTTGTGTATAGAACACAAATATTAGTCATCAAGTCATGGATATATGCTTATTTGAGTATATATTCTAATAAATGTTGTATGTTTATTAGATAACTGATATATTTCTTAAGTAAGTATATCAGTTATCTGGTATCCATAACACGAGTTCTTTAAGAAGCTTAATTTGGGCTAGAGAATATTGTGTGAGGGTTAGAAATATTTATTATTATTTACTGTCTAGTAACAGATATTTAAATGATGATCATGATTCAAGCATAGATTAGCTGTCAATCCTCCACAGGGAGAGTACTGTCGAAAACAATTAAATTCTTAAGTAGATTTCAAGTCTGAGCAACCTCCAACGCTGCGTTACGCCACAGTACATATATCTACTAGTAATTCAACTCGGCTGCATCTTTGAAAAAAAATCCTACTGCGCTGCGCCGCGGCTCGTTCACATGTCGTAGGGTTCAGCATTTAAATTACATTTGCCTACTTTGTGTTTACTTCCATTTAGTTTTGTGACTGCAAATATATATTTTTTAAATATAAACAAATAAAATACTTTGTGAATTGAATAGGAAGTGTTCAACAAAAATACGTTTTATGTCAAAAAACCACGTTTACATTAGAATAACACATCGGTCTTAAAAATTAGCGACCGAAAAATACTTGCGCCTCGAATGAGACGTACGAAAAGATAAATTATTAAATTTTAAAGTATAATCAATCCGCATTTTAACGTAAAGCTCAATCATCAATTGTTTCGGTATGCAGACACTCGCATCTGGCCGCATGCCGAGGTCGAGCCGCGTAGGTATAGCTCGCGTTTGTATAAAGATATCTACAGTAAGTTGAATTACTGTAGATATCTGTACTGTGGTTGGGCGTATCGTATGTCCGTGTCATACGCGCGTACGGCACGCGTGACGCAATTTCGGTAGTAAAATGTCACTAGTGTGCTTGTACAGTCGTGTCAATGGAATAGTTAACCCTTAATATTTGGATTAAAATCTAAAAACGATGTACGGCCGTGTAGTAGGTACACGCCGGAGCTAGACAAGTAGCCACAGCGTACGGCACGGACGTTTAAGTTTTGTATGAATACGTCCTAATGAATACGTATGAATATGGCCCTCAATACGAGCCATAGCTTTGTGTAACAGTGTAGTGTCAACATGGCTTTATTCTTCGATGATTTGCATTTATTCTTCCTAATATTTTAAAATATCCTTAACCGTCAATGACTTGCTAATCGTTTTATCAACTTCTCCGTTGACATGAAATCCAAATCACCTATTTTTCTTTACCACCGAACCCTACGTAAGATCAAACAAACATGAAGCGTTTTATTAATCCCTCGTATTGACAGAGATGCTTTAATGGAAAAAACCTTCGACTAAGTAAACGAAATAAAAGCGGCTGCCAGGATATTGCAATTTTATACTTAGCTGCTTATTCAAGAGACTAGCTTTCAATACATACATATATGTAAAAAGCATGTTACGCTAGGTACATGATAAAAAAATGCAGTGTTATAGACGCTAATGCGCCAAGCGTGAGGTCGAGGGTACCATTCCCGCACGGAAAAAAAATGATCCGTATCTGGCTGGGTGTTAATCCATATGTGTATTAATATTGTAGGTTCCCCCCTAGTGTCGCTACAAGGCTCACACATAAGCTATGCTTTGGGACTATGTTGTTGGTGATTGTCTGGGGATTTTATTTTATTTAATACAATACATCAAATACATGTACATCCGGATGGCTGGACCATTTGGCGTATAAAGCTGGCTCTTACATAGATCGATAAACAATCGTAGGTGACTGCAATCTGCCTACATTTTATCGTTTGTGACTGGTTAGTTTATTCAAAAAATCAAAAAAATGGTGTCCAGCCAGCCAGAATTTCGTAATTATGAGCATCTCGGATCTCAGCCCCAAGACGGTTTTGAGAACCCAGTTCTTATTAAAAGTATAGTGACTGGATATGTGACTGCAACCAAAGTTGTTTCATTCAATTTGATACGATACTTTTCGAGAAATCACAAAAACAAACTGTCCAGCCAGCCATAATCCGGTCGGCTGGACCATTTTGTTTTTGTCGATATATCAATAATTATAACAATGAAAGCAGCTAATTTAGAAAAAATTCTTAGTGACTGGATATGTGACTAACATTATATAGCTATAAATATGAATGATTCGTGCATTTATGAGTTATTGGCAAAAAGATTTTGTTGACACCTGTCAAACTTCCGGCTGGCTGGACCACCCATTCCAGCACTTCTGAAAGGCCTTCGCAGTCGGAATCTTATAAAACGGTAAGTGACTGGGACGAAGAACACAAATCTTCGTTTGTGACTACTCTTAATGCAGTCAATCAAAATATATAAGCAATTGTTTTTTTGACATGTTTTGTTGAATTAGGGTGACCAAATTTTAGAATACTTTTTTTAGAATTCCTTTATTAATTTAATTTTAATTGTTGAAGTTTGGGAAATTATTCTTAACACAGCTTGGTTAGTATATATAGGTGAGTATGTATAGGGTTCAGAAATAATAGTGTAAAATATTTTAAGGGGTCACTAAGAAATGTGTATAGTCACGATTTACGAACAAAAAAAATTTTTTTTTTTCATTTCAAAATTCTGCTAAGTACCTTGACGAGAGGTCACTCCCGGTCACGACCGAGCGGGCGAAACAGCTGTTATACGTCATAGGCGTGTAGTTACCGTGCCACGTAAAATGGTAGGTACTTTGTTATTTAATATTGTTTTACGTTTTTATTATTTGCTAGTAGTCGTATATTACAAATTAAACTTAAATTTTGTTAAGGTAGGTCCCTACTACCTACTTAGTAAAATTTTTAAATGTTTTTTTTTACATAAATCGAATCTATACCCTGTTCCTAATACCCCCTTAAAATATTTTACACTATTATTTCGAAATCCTGTATATAACCTATTACGTGTTTAAATACATAAACGTCATAGGCGCGTAGTTACCGTGTCACGTAAGAGGGTTATTTAGGTTTTATTTTTTGCTAGTAGTCGTATATTACAATTTAAATTTTGTTAAGGTAAGTACCTACCTACTTAGCAGAATTTGAAATGATTTTTTTTCTTTTTACTTATATCGAATCTATACCCTGTTCTTAATACCTTCTTAAAATATTTAACACTATTATTTCAAAACCATGTATAATATTTATTTTATTTTGTTGTACATACATTTTACAACTTTTAGTACTAAAAGTACTCGAATATCATTATTAAACACGTTTAATCCCTGTTTCAACCAAAAATTATGGTCACCCTCAGTTACATAGTATGGCATAAAAATAATTGCTTATATATTTTGATTGACTGCATTTAGAGTAGTCACAAACGAAGATTTGTGTTCTTCGTCCCAGTCACTAACCGTTTTATAAGATTCCGACTGCGAAGGCCTTTCAGAAGTGCTGGAATGGGTGGTCCAGCCAGCCGGAAGTTTGACAGGTGTCAACAAAATCTTTTTGCCAATAACTCATAAATGCACGAATCATTCATATTTATAGCTATATAATGTTAGTCACATATCCAGTCACTAAGGATTTTTTCTAAATTAGCTGCTTTCAGTGTTATAATTATTGATATATCGACAAAAACAAAATGGTCCAGCCGACCGGATTATGGCTGGCTGGACAGTTTGTTTTTGTGATTTCTCGAAAAGTATCGTATCAAACTGAATGAAACAACTTTGGTTGCAGTCACATATCCAGTCACTATACTTTTAATAAGAACTGGGTTCTCAAAACCGTCTTGGGGCTGAGATCCGAGATGCTCATAATTACGAAATTCTGGCTGGCTGGACACCATTTTTTTGATTTTTTGAATAAACTAACCAGTCACAAACGATAAAATGTAGGCAGATTGCAGTCACCTACGATTGTTTATCGATCTATGTAAGAGCCAGCTTTATACGCCAAATGGTCCAGCCATCCGGATGTACATTCAAATACTTACTAAAATTTTACCTAAAAGTTCCTGTCCTTCAGAAACTAACTACTACTTCATCAGAAGATGACTGCTCTCTCATATTTCTTATGTCTCGGAAACACATGAAACTCTATAACAGCTAGTTCTCGTAGGAAAGTATTTTTTAATACCATAGAATTTGTGGTATTCATTTTGAGTCATCTCTTCCCGAGATCTTACAAAGAACCAGTCAAAATTGATTTTCTTCTATTTTTGGTATGAAATTCACCCACATCAGATAATTTTACAGTCTTGTATTTATATTGCCCCTAGAGCTTCAGTGTCAATTGAGGACAATCGAAAAGTATTTTTAAGCAATTAAAATAAATAAATAATTATAATTGCATAAGTTGATAAAAAATGCTATGCAATAGCTTTACCGCGGCAGTCTCCGAGTGCCACACGTCTTTTATTTTATATCACGAGAATCGGGCAAACGAGTTCTGTACTCGGTGGTACGAGGCTTTTGTCTTCATCAGCCTGAAGATGTCCAATGCTGAACATAGACTTCCTGAAGGTTCTCCACGTCGCTCGGTATTTACATTATTGGTTATCTGGTGGACGGCTGGTGTAGGTAGAAGTAACATGATTTACAGGCATGATTATAGAGGTTCTTCCTAGTGTAGGATTCACAGTTCATGCATCCTGTATTGTTTCAAAAATTATTAAATGAAATGAAAATTTTTATTTCAAACAAAGATTATCCATACACTTTATATTAGTAAAAACACAACGTAAACAACTATGTTAGTAAAATTTAAAATGTTCATTTGACTGCACATGTACTGACATCCAATGTTCAGCTAAAGGACTGTTCGTCCTTGCCGCTATTACCTTCAAGAGAGTGTTGGTGCTGCCTCGCACCCGCGCCCATAGTGAAGCAACATTCTTTCGAATAATGGCTTGAAAGCCATCAGTGTTCCACACAGCAACATACCCGAGGCCCTGCAGCGCCAATGCAGCCCCAACAACCTCTTAAAGGCATTATACTGGATGCGCAGAACAATTAGGGCTTTCTTGGTGTAGTTGATCCATAGGTTGCACGAGTTCAAAATTTGACAAAACGATTTAATTTTTTTTTGTCAATAATAATTTAATCTCCAGAAATAATTTATGAAGCACAGTTTTATTCTCATCTTATTAGTCTATATGTAATAATTTATATTTTTAATAAAGAATTTTTTTTTTATAAGTGACGAAACCCGCGTTTGACTTCAATCTCACCTGATGGTAAGTGACGATGAGGTCGAAGATGAAAGCACACGGGTTTAGGAAGGAACTGGCTCTTTATACAATATTGCCGGAATACATTACCGCCGGAGCGGTAACATTTGGCGGCAGACTTTATATAAAGGGTGGTCGCTAGCCAGGCGGACCCAGAAGGGATCCTACCACCAAGAGAAATTTCAATTTGGTTGATGCAAACTATGTTTGTGTGTCTTAGAAAAGTAGGGTTTAGGAGCGCTTTAGTACGGCGTTTGAAACTTGATTGAATTTCTTATATCTCCGTATTTTGTAAAGTCAGGTGAACTAAATTTATACACATTAATAGAATATACGAGGTTTATATGTGACACTTTTCTTTTTGACTCAATGTGCACTAGTTTTCCCGAAAATCCAAATTTTATGATTCTCAAAAATAATTTATTACATTGATATAGGTGGAAAAAAATGTTTTAAAATAAGCAAACAAATAAATAACTTTTATTGGAATTTATTAATTAGCCATTATCTACCAAAATACTTTTAACAAATTTTGCTACTGGCTAAAATTCACAACGCACCAAAATCGATCTAAGTATTTTCAACAAAAGATCCAAGAAATTCGAATAAAGAAACATTTTGCTGGGGTTATTTTCGAAAAATCACAAAATATGTTTTGTCAAACATCTTTGAAAGTAAAAGAAATAAATTTTGATATTGTAAACAAATTAGGTTTTGTGAAAAAAAATTCTACATTTGCTGGGGTTCAATCAACAAGCTTTTAAGAGTTATTGTTCACCAAAAAGATTCCTTTGTTCGTGGTGGCAAAATTCACCATAATTTGTAAAACAACTGCTGTTAAAGTTTTACGTCTTGTAGAGGCTTTATATTGGTGGTTTTTAAAAACAAAGGTGTAAAGTAAGTAATAACGATAAAAAAGTAAGCAAATAACTGTTTTTACGTTATTGCCGATGGAATAAATTATTTTATTACAGTTTTTGAAAAAATCTGGCGTTTATTCTAAGATTGTGTAAAAATTTTATTAAGATTTTATTCTAAATTGACCTACCATATAGGTTAATTTTAGGCGATGAAATTGTGCGTAGGTACTACGTACGTGCGTACTACTCTTAAAGTCCTATTATTAAATGCAGGGACACACAGTATAAGTAAATGTAAAGTTTGATAATACATACATACATAACTTCACGCCTGTATCCCTAATGGGGTAGGCAGAGAACCAGAGACTTTTACAGTATGCCCGGGGAGAGAAGCACATTATGTGTTTTTCTTTCGCTTCCAGTCCATCATGGAATATAATAAAATAATACAGTAAAGTATTAACCGGTCACACTGTCACGTCAAAAACGTAAAGAGCAATAAAGTCATATCTGGTGCTTTTGTTTAACTTATTCGGTAAATTGGGCAATAACGTTCTACGAGTTATTAGTAAGGCTGCCAGTATCAATTTAAAAAAGAGGTCGAACATGAATTATAAGAAGTGTTCCCGTCCTTTAACCCAGAACGTACTTTTCCACCCCTCATAATAACACCCTTGTTTTGAACGCGACTAAAGCGGCAGGGATGTTCCGCGCATGCGCGAAAAACACAAACCCTAATCAGACCAAGTAGACAGCCACCATTTTATATCTATTACAACAGATTTTACTCTGAATTGCAAAAGCTCTGATAAAAAAAGTAAAAACAGTGACGACCTCTGTGCATTGAGACTCTATGGTGTTGAATCTTTGACTGATTTAAAAAAAGAGATTACGTTCGAAGTTCAAAAACTATTCTTACGTAATATTTTTTTCAAGATTGTGGAAGAAGGATACGAAACGAAAGGTAAGATTTCGATTATTTCTTAGTATTATTACAAAACTTCATAAAGTTCATATTACGAAAAAGATTTTCTGTTTGTGAACTAAATATTAATCAGTCAATTTCAAAAGAAGGTAAAGATTTTTCTAATAAATTTTCCACTCAGAATTGGTGTTTGAATATTCATTCGCTCATGTATATTTAATTCTTTCATATCAGATCCAAAAATCGATGGAACTCTACTTATACTCTTGTTACATAGAGTCGTTTAATAGCTTATCAGAATGTTGTGTATGATTATTTTAATAGGCAGGTACTTATAACATAATAAACCTTATGGTACTTATAATATGATATAAATAATCTAGTTATTAGTCATAATACATCATTTATTTTGTAATCGGTATTGTTTTTCAACAAATATAAAATATACAGTAAAAGCTCACACAGTGTTATTGAAATAGGCAGCATAAAATACGACGTAAAAGAATCCTAGTTACGATAAGAAAACTATAAAAAAAACTGTAAAAGTCAGTTAAGGGACAGAGGTTTTATTGGCGTTTTTGCGGGCGATAGGCTGACTCCCTGTCACTGCAATAGTCTCTCTCCATCATTATAATACCTCGAAATTTGTGAAAGTGACATCAGATGGTTTGATGGCCTCTGGTGTTCTGCCTACCCCATGTGGGATACAGGCGTGAAGTTATGTATGTATGTATGTAAGAAAACTTTTATACAAGGATACATTGCGGCCCGAATTATAGCAATTAAGTAATAAAATAAGTGCATACTTAGTGCTTACTTTACAAAAATCGGTAAGCACGAATTCTTTAAAAACATATTTTCTGTGATGGTCGTTTACAGGTCAACACAGATATTTTATTTTCAAACGAAACGTAATGCAGACATTTATGATTTTGACTCTACTATTTAAGACGGTAGAGTCAAAATCAATAATGATTAAAAACGTATTTGTAATAAAACGGCCGGTAGTAAAACTCTCCCCTAAAGAGATACACTTTTGTAATATAATCTTATATATAATATATAAAACTCTTCCGTTACTGACTGAGTGACTGACAGATAACGTACAGCCAAAACTACTAGCCGTAGAGAGCTGAAATTTGGAAGATACAATCCTGAGAGGTTATGGGGGAGCACTAAGGAAGGAATTCCCGAAATTCCCACGGGAACGGTTATTATTGGACTTTTTAGTTTGTATGAAAAATCTTATTCCTTGAGTGCACCGATGTGAAACTTGGTATAAAGGTTTTTCAATGTGTGTCTGGTTGTGTTATGAAAGGAATTCCCGAAATTCTCACGGGAACGGGAAATATATGATGTTTTAGTTTGTATGAAAACATCCCATCCCTTGAGTGCACGGATGTGATACTTGATATAAAGGTTCCTCAATAAGTGTTTGTTTGTATTATGGAAGGAATTCCCGAAATTCCCACGGGAAGGGGTTGGACTTTTTAGTTTGTATGAAAAATCTTATTCCTTGAGTGTACGGATGTGATACTTGGCATGAAGGTTCTTCAAAAAGTGGCTGGTTGTGCTACGAAAAAAATTCCTGAAATTCCCACAGGCACGGGATATATATGATTTTTGGTTTGTATGAAAAAAGGTTATTCCTTGAGTGCATGGGCGTGATACTTGGTATAAAGGTTCTTTCAGTGGGGGTCTGGCTGTATAGTTTCTGAAATTTCCACGAGAAGGGTAGTTAAGCGCATACAAAGTTGCGGGATAAAGCTAGTCTTAATATATAAAACTCTTCCGTTACTGACTGAGTGACTGACAGACAACGTACAGCCAAAATTACTAGCCGTAGAGAGCTGAAATTTGGAACATACAACCCTTAGAGGTTGTGGGAGAGCACTAAGGAAGGAATTCTCGAAATTCCCACGGGAACGGGAATTATTGGACTTTTTAGTTTGTATGAAAAATCTTATTCCTTGAGTGTACAGATGTAATACTTGGTATAAAGGTTCATCTAAGAGTGACTGGTTGTGTTAGGGAAGGAATTCCCGAAATTCCCACGGAAACGGAAAATATATGATGTTTTAGTTTGTATGAAAAAATATTATTCGTTGAGTGCATGGATGTGATACTTGGTATAAAGGTTCTTCAATGAGTGTCTGGTTGTATTATGGAAGAAGTTTCCGAAATTCCCACAGGAAGGGTAGTTAAGCGCGTGCGAAGTTGCGGGAAAAAGCTCGTATTATAAAGTAGAGTTCAACAGTTATGAACAGTTCGTGTTCAGTTTATCTAATGTTTTTAACAGTTAATTAATTATCACCTATAATATCAAACATTTTCAACGGTTTTTGAAATAAAGTAGGTACTTCTACTTGTAATACCTTGTATACTTGTGTATTAGGGAAACAAATAGGGGCTTCTGATTTTATATTGAAAAATTAAACAAAAAAATGCAACTTATGTCAGTCTACGGCTGTCTTCCGTGAGTATCCTTAGAGTGAAAAGGGCGAGACCTGCGCAAAAAAAATTTTAAAATGGAAATTTTGCCATGTGAAAATCTTGAGACTTATGTAGGTACTATTTATTATTCACACATAAGAAGAACATTAAAAGATATACATACATACATAACCTCACGCCTCTCTCACTTTGGGGTAGGCAGAGACAAGGGAACACCAATTGCTTCGATCCAGACATACTTCGCTTCCTCCACGTTCATTATTCTTTTCATACATGATCGCCGGTACATTTAACTAGGGAATTTTTAAGAACGTTGCCAATTTGATCGGCGTACGTTCGCCTAGGGAGGCCCATACCGACATCACCATCCATTAAAAAAAAAAAGATATCCAATCCAAATCAAAAATCGAAATATTTTTTTTATTCACTGGAGGTATATGACACACTTTTTGAACGTCCAAATTACATTGTAATTGATACATATCATTGCAGTGATAATACCAGGTTTTATTCACGGTTTAGACCACATATCTTTAACCCGTGAGAACATCCTTACCCGTATATGCGAAATTTCACCTCGATCTACCCACTTTTTAGTGAAATTGCTACAAACATCCATTCAACCTCCCATACTATGACGTTAAAAAATCACAAGAAAACCATTGAATTTTTCCCTTGAAAGCATAAAGAAAACTACAGCCAACTTAAAAAATATTCGTAGGATGGATTCAAAACACAAAGCAACAATCCCTTAAAATTATGAAGGGAACTATATTTCCAACTCGAACCACGCGAGACTCTTGTCTCTAATGAATGCGGTGTCATCCACTAGAAGTCGTCCATTGTTCCAAGCTAAGGGCCTCTGAGGACAAAAGGGCCTCCACGCAAGCCTCACTCATTGTTGCCATTGTTGATTTTCGACAGGAAAACCTTCTTTTTGGATATGCGGCCTTCATTTCCTTGAGATTTTGCCTCATATTGTGTTACGTCTATGGTTTTGTAGTGTTTCGTAAATAGTAACTTGGTCCGTAGCTCAGTCTATCAACATCTTTTTTCATAGTAACTCTTGGAGATGCTAAGTTATTATAAAGGGTGACTGGTGGGTCGCTTTTGAAATTCAAGGACGCCATAGTTTGAGATCATACTTGAAGAGTAAAAATATAATAAAAAACAAATATTAATTATTTACTAAGTAAACTTAACCGAAAGCAGGCCTGGCTCACTCCGCGCGGTACATCCGTTATTTACCTACAGCGAAGCGCTCCGCCGCCGGCGGATTTCGAATCAGTCGTGTGTCACGCGCGCGCGTTGTAGATACCTACCTACCTAATAGCACTCACAGTAATTATATGATCGAGGTCGCAAATAGTATTTAAAAATGGACATAAAAAGAAACAAATATTCAATTAGATTATGTTTAGATTTGATTATGTTCAATTTAGTAAACAAAACATAGGTAGTATTACTAATTATTCGTCGTAACTTTTTTTTCATTTTGTACTTTAGGTAAGTTGAAATAATATTTTTTACAAGGGTAGAATAACAGTAATACCTACATCGGTAGATACTTAATTACAAATAAGGAGATTAATTATTCTTCACTAGGCAGCAACCCTAACAGCGTAAGAAAAGATAAGAGGCATGCGATAGAAAGAGACAAAACTTCGAGGTATATAAATTTGCAGGTACGTAATGCTGTGCGAGCTGAATTCCACCGTATCGCGTCGTAGCAAGACTCGAATTTATTTAGATCTTCTTGCGGAGTAATTCTTCTGTACCAACGGTACTATTACTTATTCTGTGCCGAAAGTTAAAGAATTGATTACGCAGAGCAAGGTTACACTAGATCGTCGGCAGCGATCCGCGTCTGCCAGATCACGTGTCGCGATTGACTCAGGCGTATGTAGACACCTAGTAAGAAAACTTTATTTATTTATAGGGAATTCTGGTGAAAAATCAAGTAGCTGCTTATTATTATTTTATTTATTACATAATTATGATCTTAATCGAGTACAGAGTGCTCTCATTTAATATATAAAATTTGTCACCAGTCACCCTGTATAAGTCTTTTAGAACAAACAGTCTGCAGACCGTTTAAAAAGCTAAGGGCTTTTAAACTGTCCCCGCTGAAAACTAAACTACGCCAACTCCTCAATTTTGCTTATACACTTAACAAACACTTCACACGCCAATTCTCTACGTGTACTTAATTAAAAAAAGCTATAAAATTTTCGAAACTGGTCAAATTTTATCTGATAACTTAAATAATTTCCGTGATGCCTACAAATTGCTAAGTGGCCCGTCGAGCGGCCCCCGTAAGATTCTTAGTTCGCGCCGTAATGACAAGCTATCAATAATAATTTGACTCTTATTTAAATTTATGGACCTTACTTAAGTAGGGATTGCGTAAACGTTGGTGTCTTCAAGCTAATTTATTACACGATAGGTAAAATCAATTTTAATTTGTGTATTTAGGACTTTTTGTGTTCGGCATTTTTTGATTAGATTAATCGGCCTCCTTGGTGCCTTGATTTTGTGGACAAACGTTTTTTTTTAAACTCCCTCAGGTCTGGTTATAGTTGTATGCTAGACTGTGTGGTTTGAATATCGCGAGCTGACTCATACATACATAACTTCACGCCTGTTTCCCTTATGGGGTAGGCAGAACACCAGAGGCTATAAAACCATTTTTCTTTCGCTCCCAGTCCAGCATGGAAGGGTTGCTTTTAAGTCACCAGCCAAATTGAAATGTTATTTTCTTTGATACGATATAAACGTTCCTGCATATTTATTTTAGTATCGCTCAGTACAAAAAAATAGAAATATGGCACCACAAACTTTTTTACAAATAACCGCTGCTGATGAACATAGCTACTACGAACGACGCGGCTTATCATTGATAATACTACGACATAGTACTACAAAAAGTTTTGTAGTTGCGCATAGTCGCTTTTATTTTCATTCATAGTTTAGAGTGACCATGCTTTGATTACTATGTTTCGCTAATATAATAATTTAATAAAAAAAATAGATACATCAGAAATTGTTTCTTTAAATGATACCTACTTATTGTCTAAAAAAAGTTTGGCCGGTGACTAAAAATCAACCCTGTATACTTGATTTACCATTTATACCTATATTTACATATATATGTTGCAGATTTTTCATAAAATATGGTTTTTGATCAAAGGCTTAACGAGTTTAGGTTTATGATCAATCTGGTAAACATATTTGTTGACAGGGACTAAGGGACTTTCCCCGCTTTTGTATGATCTGTGCTCACGCGTGCCCCGCCCTTTTCCCGTTTGTCACAAAACACCACTCAGACGGACACCCGGCTTAATTTTTGCGACAAATAATTACGTAAAATATCTGAATATATAAAAATGAAAGCTGGCTGACTCATTTATTAACTCATAGCTGAAGTTACCGAACGGCTTTGCGAAAATTTAGCATACAGATAGTTGTTATGCCTTCCGATAAAATCACAATGGACATCCGCTAAGAAAGGGGTTTGGAAATTCGCCTCCTAATGGGATTAAAGTTTTGTATAATATGGAAGTAATTTGTTGTTAGGCTAACGATTAGAAACAATTATCTGTTTATAGGGTTTTTGAAAACGCTACCCCTAAAAGGGTAAAAAGGGTTGAAAGTTTGTATGATGAAACAAGATTAATTAAACTATTTCACTTGAAACTTTAAGTGTTTCAAGATCTTGAAGACTAAGGTATTACTCACAGACATACATCTACATAGATAACGCAAGTGACACGGTTTGTATTGAAACCAAGTGTGCCGACTTTTTAACACCTACTGTGACGTCATAGCTGATATTTAGTGATAGGAAATATAAACCGATTCAAAGACACCGATGAAATCGATTATTAAGAACGTTATTGTGATATCGATTTTCTAAAACACATATTTACGCGCGGACTGAATCTAGCGGCGACCAACCTTGAAGCTTGGTCGGGGTTTGGACACACGAAGTACATGCATTTTCGTTATCAATTTATAAAATAAAATAAATTAAATACCCAGACAATCACACCAACTACACGGCCCCAAAGTAAGCATAGCTAGTGTTATGGGATACCATGTAGCGAACTAGGGGGGAACCTAGAATATAAATACATAAATAGATAAACTCCCAGACACGGTTTTTTTTTTTCTTGTTCCGTGCGGGAATCGAACCCCGTCGAGACGCTATTGTCTGAGGCAGACAGGTTTACGCCATCGCCAAAGTGGTCGTCGTATTTAGATGTATTTCTGTGGTGTTACAAGTCCAACTACAAGGAACCTATTCACTTAACACTTGTAAATTAATGACAAGAAACACAGAATTAAGCAGTTATTTCTACACTGTTGTAAATTAGCAAAGTCACCTTAGTTTGAAGCTTTGTTCTAAAGATAGTAACCGATCCACTGATAAACGTATAAAAATCCTAGTTACAAAACTTACGTTTTTAAATATTAAAAATAAACTTTCTGTCCTAACCCGTCATTTCTCTTTGAGAATGTTTATTATTGTTTCACAGAAAAAGGAAACTGGCCCACAATATGCGTTATACAGGTTATTTAACCCTGCCGAGAGTAAAGTAATAAAACAACGTCGAGTCTGTGGTCTGCCAGACCCCTTACTGTCAAGTTAACAAACAGTGCGGTTGGTTTACCGGTTGTAGCTGAAATCTCTGTTAGGGTTATATCGGGAAAGCTAACTTTAACCTTAGAAATAAAGTTTCTTACTTCACCTTTAGTTTACATACATTACATACAGGGTTCATTTGTAGTCACCGGCCAATTTTTTTTTTATCATTTATAGAAACTATTTTTGCAAAAAAAGTATAAATTTTTTTAATAATAATAATAATATCGTTTTATTTCAGACCATTATTTGTCCATATGATATTGTTAGAAACACTACTTAACACTATGTTAGTAAAATTAGAACATAAAATAATAAATGGAATACCTAATTAATTAAGACATGTCAGTTATAAAATCAAAACAAAATTAAAACTGAAATAATATCAAAAATTTACATTAAGGCGACATATTGAAAAAATACATTGAATTTCATCGCAAACTATGAGAATATGACATGACGAGTGGATCTGATATTTTGATATGTGTAAATTCATATCTTTATCTATACTTTGCCTGCTCAAAAACATGATTTGATGATTTTGACTCGATAGTTTTATTTTTCGAAAACACGTCTAAAAACATATTTTTGTTAAAATTACTACGTAGTTATGCAATCCATATGCTTAGAATTTACTTAAATTCAATCTTCACATTATTGTTCGGACTTTGGTTGCTCAAAATTTACATAGCATTTACCGTTATTTTTTTATCGATTTTTGAAACGATTTCAGTGTCTGAGCGGTGTTGATGGTGGCGATTTCTATGCAATACGCGACCTTATGTCGGCGTGTTAAGGTGCTAAGATTTCAAGAAAAAACATTTCGATGTGTCGTCTTAACGAATTTAAATTTAAATAATTAGTATTTCATGAAAGTTATGTAAAATAATAAAAATAAGCAAAATGTCATAGATTTAAAAACAATATAGAATTTAAATTAAAATAATATTTCATTAAATAGGTAATTTAAAATATTCAAAATGTCATAAACTTAGAAACAATATAAAATACAGTAAATTTTAAAACTTCACTTTATAATTTATAGGTTAATTAATGGAGTAAAAATAAAAATCAGCAATTAATTAATTACGGCATTAGTTTTGGCCCAGACCTATGCATCCTCATCCACCTCTCAAGCATGGGGGAGTCCCAGCGAGCGGCTAATGCAGCCAGGATACTGTTGGGGCTCGCCACTAGGCGGCTTAGCATGGACGCACACCTTTTTCTCATAATGCACTCAAAGCCATCAAGAACGTAAGAACCTGCGAATTAGCATATTGCAGCGGACAGCCAGCGATCTGCGCTCACGCTCAATGTCTGTCTTGTCCTTGAGATCTGAAGTGACCCAGTGGCCCAAGTATTTGAATTTATCCACTCTCTTTAGTGGAGTCCCATTTAAAAATACTGGCAAGTGAGGACAAGTCTTGGACCCTGCCATGAAAACCATAAACTCGCTCTTCTTTTCATTGTACTTAAGCCCATGACTCACCACATAAGTTTCACACACTGCTACGAGTTTCCGCAATGCGCTAATTGACGGGCTCAGCAGCACCATATCATCTGCATAACTAATATTATTAATACAAATACCATCTATATGACATCCTATCTTTGTGCTGCTAAGCCCCTCAATCAACGCATTCATATAAAGATTGATTTTTAACAAGGAAATTAATATATCCGCTAACATATTAAACAAAGCTTGGTCACTGTCAATTACCATTAAAATAAAGATGACTACGCGCTATTACAACACGTCTTTTAGTACTACGTCGTAGTATTATCAAAGAAATTCCGCGTCGTAGTAGCTATGTTCATCAACAGCGACTATTTTTTTTAAAGTTTGTGGTTACATATTTCTACTTTTTTGTACTAACCGACGCTAAAATAAATATTCAGGTACGTTTATATCGTATAAAAGAATCTAACATTTATATTTGGCTGGTGACGAAAAATCAACCCTGTATAATAGTAGATGCTGTCTAGATAGATACGTCACTTGTAACCTCGGGGTTTATAAACACCCCGAATTGTTAAAATTTAAAATGAAGTTATACGCGATACATAAACCAGATTTATCGCGTATAATCTCATTTTAAATATTCTATTATAAAAAGTGTTCTATTTAAGGTTACAAATCGTGAAAACTTCAGACAGTTTTAATAGATTCTGTCCCCTGGACACATCTTTCTAATACATTTTTAGTTAGACCTGAGAGAACCTTTATCAAAAAACTACGAAAAATTCAAAGAATAATAAAAAAGTTCGTACAAAATACGAGACATCATGTGAACATAATGTTTAACAACTGGCGGGAGATTTGAATTTCAAATATTTTTGGCTGTACGTATATCTACCTACGTCTCAACGATCCTACATTAAAAATAGATCTTAGGGGCTTTACTTTCTAAAGGCTATTTCTATTATATGTAGAAATCCTTAAACTTGTATTCGGTTTAGTTGTATGGTAAGGGTTAAAACTTTCCCTATTGAAAGTTGGAGGGCCTATGGTGCTGTTTATATTTTATGGTAATCTCACTTGAATCTAACCTGTGAAAAGTGACGGTAACATGTATACATAGCCAGTAGGATTGCAAAGCTGAAGTGGCAATGGGCAGAGCACATAGCTCACAGAACAGATGGCCGTTGGGGCAAGCGTAGCGTACTGAGAGGCCTAGCGTAGGTCACCGGTAAACGCTGGATGAGGGCGGCGCCTGACTGAGCGACAACGTGGAGAACCTTGGGCCTATGTCCAAGCAGTGGACGTCTACAGACTGATGCTGATGATGATGGAAATCTTAGAAGCGCTCTAGAGTGCGGAAATTTGTTAATTCGATTACAGATGATACTCTAAAAATAAGACCGTATCTCTATCTCGAAATTTGATGTGAGTTATTAATACTTGCGGACTTAAATGATAATAAGTTCTGTGAAGACATCTGCGACAATAACTGGTCCAGCGTTTGAGTCCTATTCGGGATAGATTAGAAAATATTTTTTCTGTAATTATTTGAATCAGGCGTGTGAGAATCTATCACATCTAAAACAAGTTATCATGTTAATACATACATACATAACTTCACGCCTGTATCCCTTATGGGGTAGGCAGAACACCAGAGTTCATCAATCCATCTGATGTCACGTTTGACAAATTTTGAGGTATTATAATGATGGAGAGCAACTATTGCAGTGACAGGGAGTCAGCCTATCGTCCTCAAAAACGCCAATAAAACCTTTGTCCCTTAACTGACTTTTACAGTATGCCCGGGAAGAGAAGCAGCTGCCACATTCTATGCTAATAATCTTAGGTATGTTTTTTACGGAGCAGGATTTTCGCAGGATTTTCGTTATAGTTTTGCAGTCGTTGCACCCTGGGGATGCTTTTGGTTGAAGCGAAACTCACATTGGTGGTGCGAATTGTAGTGTTCCGAGTGAATCGTTCGTTCCACTTTTTGTAAAAAATGCTCATTTTACAAGTTTGCAGAACATATGTATATAGCTATTCGTGTTTGTTTTCTCATGTTATATCATAGTAAAGGCTACTCAAACGGTGTTTACTGACGCACCTATGCGTATACTTGTGGGAAAGCAGAACTGCATCATCGTGTAGGTTTGACGCACTCACGCGCGTAGTTGCGTCGTTGCATTTCGTTTAATTTCATTCAATTCTTTCCACGCACCGCAATACGGGACTCCCTGTGCCGTGCCTTGCGATTTGCGGCGAGTGCGCAGAGTGCGAATTGCCTTAAGAATTAACCTATTGAGAGATCAATCTCACTCGGTTTTGTCATCCAAATTTAATTTTTTCCACATTTATTCACACCGTTCCATACTTGAACTAAATACTTTTATGGGTGCTAATTAAATTGACTTCTTTTAAAAAGCATTATTCCCCTCTAAAAATCTAAGTTGCCTTCTAAATTACTTTGTCAGCCACAATCCGTGCCACAAACCACGTCGGGATTATTTAAAAAAGCTCTAGGGTTTATGGCGCTACGCCGGCCACTGCCGCAGCACCGCTCGCTTCGCTCGCTCGGCTCGCTTCGCTCGCTCGGCTCGCGCACGTATATTATTACTAAATGCAACCTAACTGCTCCTCCTCGCTGCGCTCGTCGTCGCACCTAACCGTACCGACTACGTCTTCCGGAACGGGAGCCCTTCTTGTCGCATAATATTTTTCATCGTAATGTTAATGAATATATAACTCAGTATAAATTATTATGGTACTTATAGTTATAGTATAAATTGCTTCAAGACACATTTTTCGCAAAAGTTATTGTCTCGTGGCTAAGTTATGGAAATAGAGGCATGATCACGTGGCCAAAAAAAAAAAATTCTGTGGCTGGACTTATTATTTCTCAATATTTATTTCTGTCTCTGTGAATACATCAAATATTGCCAATTGTATTGCCCAGGCCAATAAAATCAAATAATATTTGATTGTAAGTATAATACGTTTCTTCTTTCATGTTACAATTTTGATAAGTGTTAAAAGCTTTTTCTGATTGTTCCTCTCGGTCTACTCTTCATACAAATTTTGAATTCACTTTTTTATCCAGAGGTTTCCTGTCGTGTGTCCTTGCGCCGCCATTATTAGGCCCTTAAAGATGTTCATTAAGCGCATGTCATATACCTACAACACATACAAATTTTGAAATCTAATTGCTAATTTCCCCTTCAGGTGTAGAGGCAATGTGCAGCGGGTAGGGAATGCTGTGCGGCGTCGTGTTGCAGGCCGCGCCGCTGTCGCTGCGCCTGCGCTCCGCTCTGCCGGCGCCCGCGCACGCCTCCGCCATCCTCGCCGCGCTCGTCATGCACTCGCTCCATGATCAGCGGATTGATGATGACGAATCTAGCTTTTTAGGTAAGTTCTATTTGATTTAAAAGTTGTTTTGTACACTCATCAGTCTCTTAAATCCCTTAATTAAGCAATATGTATAAAACTGTTCCGTTACTGACTAAGTGATTGAGTAATTATCAGACAACGAACAGCCATAATTAATAGGCGTAGCGAGCTGAAATTAGGATACTACATTCCTAAAAGCAAGGAAGGAATCCCCGAAATTCTCGGGAACGGAAAATGTAATGGGTATTATAATTTTAATTTTGTATGAAAAATTTTATTCAATGTGCAGACGAGGTCGCGGGCTCCACCTAGTTTATTATAAAAGTTGTTTTGAAGACACATCATTTCATCAGTCTCCTAACTTAACATCTATCTATACTTATAATAAATCTGTAGAAGTAAAATATCTGTATATTGAAAATATCAAAAAAATAAATGGCAAGGGCTGTTACTAGACCGACACCGAACCCAAAAATGTGATTAAAAAATTTTTGCTTAGCCGTAAATCAGCGTTGATAGCTGTCCGAACGTATAAATAGAGAGTACGCTGCAGAAACTAACTATAATTCTACAGAACTATGGAACACAGAGTTTCAAATATGACATCCGTGCAAAAATTGTTATTTGACCGTGTCTGCCTTAGTGTTATTAATACTTTGGGAGAAATTCTATTAGGAATAGCAGCGACATTGTTACCAGGAGGAAAAACAGCTCATACTATGTTTAAAATACCTATCGATCTTGATCGCACAGAAAATCCTGTATATGGCATTCCTAGGAATAGTGATAAAGCGCAGATTATTCGTGAGTGTTCGCGTAATTAAGGCAGAAATTTTAACTGGTTTTGGTGCCGGGGAAAGTGTTTTGATTACTAGAATTAATTTGATCCGAGCATTTTCCTATTAAACTTTAAGAGAGTGCAGTTTCCAGTAGCTTTATGTTATGCTATGACAATAAATAAGGCACAAGGTGAAATCTGCGTTGCTGGCATCGATCTTAGTGTGAGTTGTTTTTCATATGGTCAGCAACTTTTATGTTCATATTCCGGACGGGCTGACTGATAATGTCGTGTCGTGTATGCTTCAGCATAGAGCTTCAGCTCTCAATTGATGTCATACGGTTACTATCTGTCGTTACCAGTATCTTTGTGAGTACGGTGGATGTCTTAAACATTCCAATTGAACTTTACACAAAAACTCATTGATAAGTTTCGTCGTCCACGCGAACGAAGTCGCGGGCACAGCTAGTTTTAAAATATACTTACATGCTATGAAGCCGTCGTGGCTGCTTTTAATATCATTCGATGTAGTTAGTAGGTTAAACAACGTTCTGCCGGCTGGTACTAGAATGGGTGATCACTAGATGGGGGATGGGATGATAGGATGGCTGGTACTAGAACATTTTTCAAGATGACTTCCTTGCTTCGAAAGGCCCATTGAGCAGTCGGCCCTAGATACTGTGTACTTGGGTATTTCCACGGTATTTCAGAATTCATTTTGGCGCCCTTAAAATTCCGATATCCAACAATCAGCTCTTGTCGCAGTCTAACCATGAATGGAAGTATTGAGCGCACTTTTAGTAGCCACCAAAACCGCTATAAACCCTGGAACCATTAATTGGCTCTCCACAGTTATTCAAAATATATTATTATTTTGTAAAGAAGCTGTTGGTTCTCTAAAATCTAAATTTAAAAAAATCCGTTACGGTATTTGAGCTGAAGATAAGACATTAAAATGATTCTTAGTATTTTAAACTGTCAGGCTAAGTGTAAAGAAAGTTGACATAATATGTATGTTGTTATTTTTCTTTGTTTACTGCATTGAATTATTTTCCACAGAATAGACGCCACCACAGCAATCGTGAGGTCGCGGGTTCGATTCCCGCACGGAAAAATAAAAATAAACCGGGTCGGGACGTTTATCTATACATATATGTATTTATATCCTAGTTCGCTACATGATATCTCATAACACAACCTTTGCTTACTTTGAGGCCATGTAGTTGGTGTGATTGTCTGGGGATTTTATTTAAAAATAAAGTAATAAAATTAAAACTTAGACAGCTGCACCATGGAGACCGTCCAATCGCTTGTAGTCATTTTGCGACATTAATCATCGATTTTTTCTTTAAACTCTTAAGTAATAAAATTGATTCGATTTAAAAAAAAAGTTACGTAAGTCATATTTTTGTAATTTTACAAATTGAATCAACTTTGACAATCTTTATTAGAGCAAACTTAATGACGTGTGACCGCATAAAAACACTAAAATAAACCATTATTTAGGAAATAATTCGTTTATGGAACTATGTTGTTTGTTGTGACCTCACCTCATTTAGCCAAAAAGGTTTGATTCAAATATTCGTAAAGGGCTTGTTCCGTTCGTGACCGCCGTATCGCGTCCATCTTTTAGTGTCAACGCTACGTTCTTGCATTAATGTGTTTTGGTTAAAGTTTTAAACATTATTACAGCTTTCTTGCACCTTGAGCTCAATTTAATTACAATGAAATGGAATAATTTACTTTTTACATAAGTTTTCAACCAACTTCCAAAAATGAGGAGGTTCTCAATTCGTCTGTATGTTTTTTTTTGTGACTTTGTTACAGGATATTTCGGACAATTATGAATTGATTTTGAAAATTTGTTGTTTCATATGATAGAGGATACTTCATAATTAGTCCCATGTAAATTTCATCGAAATCAGTTTATTAAAAATTTCAAATTTTTGAAAAAATATTTATGATTTCGGAGAATTTTTACGTTGATGACATTATAACTCAGCCAAAGTTTTGACGTGAAGTCGGTTTTTTTATGCTCTGTATTCGTTGATTATTAGGACAATATTTCTTTTTCATAATAGTGTTTGACTGTTAGTCGTACTATATTGTTTATCATTTTGTGAATGAATAAATACAAAAAGACGTGTGGCACTCGGAGACTGCCGCGGTAAAGCTATTGCATAGCATTTTTTATCAACTTATGCAATTATAATTATTTATTTATTTTATTAATGCAGTAATGTTTGATCTAATATGAAGTTCCACAAGTTCCTAGTAGATGGCGCTGATTGTTTATTAAAGCCCGCATGTAAAGTTATGAAATCAAAGTATCACCGCTGTGCCGGTCGGAGTGGGGGGTGTTTGGTTTTTTCGTTACGGAATTTCTGGATTCGGTCCCCACGCTCAAGGCCCGCGATAGAAGCGATGCAATAGCTTAATAAATAAATATTTTTTATACAAGTAAACATTCTGATTATAGGAAAACGTAGTTTATTCCATAAAACAGGGTGCCTCTTACATGACTCAAAGTATCAATATACATAAATCTATTGATTTCACAATTTATCATAGGTTTGGTCATATATAGTATAAATCGCATCGAAAATGCCAACAGCAATAAGGAAGTCCAAAATATCTCCTGTTACATGGAAGCTTTCCTGTTCGTAAAATCACAAATAAACAGTAGAACCCATCTGAAAATTAACAATCCCAACGGGTGCATTTAAAAAAGCATTTAAACAAAAATCAATCGTAGACACAGAAATCACCAATAAAAAAAAATTAACGATATGAAAATGGAGCTCGACAGCCCTAGTTTTAGGGCAAGCCGCGCAGTCACGCGACCGGCCCTATCGATAGACATCTCGGCGCCCGCCTCGCCGAGTGACGCGCTACGCCCGCCCACGCGAGACGCAGTACTGCTGCATTGTTAGATCTGCTGAGGAGTTATGGGCGCCTGGTACTTTTTGGAGATTTTGCGATTGTATTTTTTTTTAGGTTTTTTGTTGTTTATGAAATTTGGGGGTCTAAGTTGGAGTTGATCATCTAATGATTCATCAATGGGTCCATCATCAAATATTAAAGGGAAGCTGCTCATTCGCTCTAATCATAATTCGACGTAGCTTCACTTTTAAAAAAATTTCGTCACGTTACCGTAACTGGCGACAAGAACGAGATGTATTTTGTAATTTCTGAACTAAAAACGCTTTGTGCTGACACTGCATTAGGTACCTAAAAATAAAGCTTTAAAATGAACCAAAATTGCCGTGGAATTTATTTTGGGAACAGGAAATCCAAAAATAAAGTGGCAGGATACTGTATTTTGCTGTATTTTAAAATGTGGCCACGACAAAAACAATTAAAACTTTTGACTACAAAATATCAAAACACTTCTCCCCGACCAAACAATACTATAAATAAGGTAATAACTCATTCAAGGCAAAAACCCAAAGCAAATTAGACTAAGTAGGCTTAAAAGATCATAAAAATAGACCACAAGACATCTAAGGTCAGATGACGTAACTGACGCAAGGTCAAGAGCTAGGCTAAATTTCTAGCTTTGTCAGGCCTTGTATACAAATATGTTAGTAACTTGCGAGAAAAACCGAATTGCTTTTATGTCGCCTTGGTCACTAGTTATTTTTACTATTAAATCACTTATTTTATCAAATTTTGGATGTTGTTGATGTGGTTGAAAGAGAAGATGGAAATTAATCTTACACTTATAATCAAGTTCATACTCGTGGAAAACAGGCGCAAGCACACCACTAATCGTTTAAAACCAATGATATACACGTTAAACAACTTTGCGAGGTGAACTAAAGTTAAGGAAAGATGAGATCGAAGATTTTGCTTTTTATATAAATAACTGGAACAGAAATGAATGGATGGTGATCTCGGAAGGTATTGCCCTTTTTTTTTACTTGAGGAAAACGTGCTTTCACATCCCCGACCACCCAAGGGGGAGCGGCGGGGTATGTGGTGATGATCCGGCAGAAGGCCAGACCTATCCACTAAAAACCTCATACGCCATAGATGGAGCCATTGGCATTACGCGCGAGCCCCGGCAGATTGCACTCGAGCACCGGCAGATTGCGCTCAGCCTTAGCCGAGCGCCCCCCACGTAGGAAATGGTCCAGCACACGAGACCATTTCCCCACATATAGCCCTTATAGCCGCAGCAGGTCCCCTCACCCGCTACGGCTGGCTATCGGGAGGGAGAAGGTGAGCGTATCTCCTTCCCGACCCCCCTCCGCCTGCGGCGGATCGGTGCCGAAGAGGCATCATCCTCCCGGCACCGCTCCGTCGCGGAAGGGATTGGGCTAGGCGAGTGTATGCCGATCAAATTGGTAACATACTTAAAAAGTAACCGGCGATCATGTATAAAAGCTTAATGAACGTTGATGAAGCGAAAGAGGTATGTCTGGATCGTAGCATTTGGTGTTCCCTAGTCTCTGCCTACCCCAAGAGGAGACATTCATGAAGCTATGTATGTATGTTACAGGAACAGATCACCTCCAAAGCGATGAAATTTTTCGGCAAGTTTTGTATGATGCGTGGTCGTCTGAAGGGACTCTACTAACAAGTAGAAGTCCCTCGGATAAGTCGTGTCGGTAGGGCTATTCTTTCACGACCCATGCCTAAAAATTTTTGAGCGGCCGAGGACACGATTATCAGGCCAAAATGAAAGGCTAAATAAAACCAAAAACCAAACAATTGTGCGTAACAGAGCTTATGTAGGTATAAAAAATAAAGCCAGTAACGACATAACGAATTGACACTACATGCTTTAACAGAATCTTTTGTGTCCATAAAAATGTATAACTTCTGTAATCTTTTAATATTGTGTAAAAGAGATTGTTTGTTTGTTTTCTGATCTCTGATCTATCAGTTTGATTTGAAAATATTCACGCCTTGGTCACGAGGAAGGCTTTAAAAGCAGGTACTTTTGCTGAATTTAACGTCTCAATGATTTTTAATCATACAATGACCGGCTATTTTATTAAATAAATTTTTAATTACTTCATGCCAAGATTTTCGCATCTTTACTAAAGGCCATATAAACACGGAACTTCCTTTTTTTAACTACGTCGAAAAATGGTATATTACAATGAGTAATCAAAAATTAATTTTTGTTCGACAAGAAGACTACATTCTGCCTTTATACTGTAGGCGCCAGTTATATTTCAAAGTAATTTCAGGCATGACTCACGGCTTTCAGGAATTTCCAGCACTGAAGCTTTTGAAAACATAACGTCATATCACACAGAAAAGCAACGTAAAGTCAACTCTATTCGCAACAACCTAATGACGTTTTTTTTTACTCTCAAGTTAGATACAGCATGTAGAGTTGATTGCAAAAAGACTTCAACGATTTTAAACTGTATACTGCTTTGACTTTACGCCTATTTTCACGTGTAACTTTCCTTTCAACTTGAAATTCCGGTTCGATGAAGAATAAACCTTACTGCTTTATTGTTAGATGTAATTTTTGTAGGATAACTTTTTGTGCAGTTTGCGGGTGGATTGATTTCCTTCATTCATGTTGTTGGTTAGTCGGTTTAAGTATACTTCACATGAACTTATTAAGGTTACACGATGGCCTTGTGATGTGTCGATTCATATTTTTTACCGGGCTTTGGAGCGTTATTTTGAAGAAACCGACAAGTGAGTAACTTTTCTATTTAGTAATTAAGGAATTGGTCGAATATGACTCTATGGTTCAGAGAATTATGAGGTCAATAATATCATTGAGTTCTGACGTCATACTTTCATATTACGGCACGTGGTACATTGGTAGTACATTGGTACGCCTGCGTTGTTAGAGGTTGTTTCGTTTGAGTCCAAGCCGAGCCAGTTTGGAAACAATCTTTTCTGGCTCACGTCTGAGATACATTAATACCCCTAGTTCCTCTCTCAAATCATAGGCTTATTAAAGCTTACTTTTTCACATATTTAGTAGTTGTATTTGACCGATAAATAAAACTCATCATATTCCCTAGGGTAGGGCTATTTATAATAGCCCGCGGGTAATGCCATTGGCGGTACCGTGAGCTCCACTTATGGCGGATGAGGTACACCTGGAGGACCTCTGCCGGGTCATCCCCACATACCCCGCCGCTCCCCCTTGGGTGGTCGGGCACGTTTTCCTCCAGACAAAAAAAAAGGGCTATTTATAATAAATAATCATGGTCTCTCAACAATTACTTCGTAAACAATAAGACCATTTAAAAGAATTCTAACTAATAAAAAGTATTTAAAAAACATCAGAAAGGTACTAGAGCAGCATAAAATCTAAGTTAGTTATAAAAAAGGTAGTTCAATTAAAGTACCTCTACCTTTAAAAAAAGGTTTCGAATAAATTGTTATTGCTACAATATCATTACAGGCAACATTAATGAATAAGTAATATAATCATACAATTTTGTCGATGTACGTATCGATTTACGATTTACTATTATTATACAGCACCTTTTACACCGGGAACGTGGAATTAATATTAACTAACGAGTAGTTTTATTAGGTCAGCATTATTTGGTATATCGAATTTAATACATCTATGTTGTAGTGAATGTAGGTACAGTGAACCTTAGAGCTTAAAAATAATAATAATCGTTCGTCGGTTTCTGTCTCTCATGCCGTGATCCTCAGCCGACGGGTAAGTTTGTCTGGCCCATTACATCTTAAAAAGCTTTAAGTATACGAAATATTAATGCTTAGTATACAAACTGACTCAACAATAACAAAGTCCCAAAGTACGCCTTATAAAGACCGTGTAAAAATGCATATACTTCAAATATGGCCGATAAAAAAAAAACACAGACGGGCCTAGTCTGAAGCCTTTATCGAAAGAATTGTTTGTTTCAGATTGATTCCATATCTTTTTAGTGACATGAAAGCCACCAGATAAGCACTGGCTTGACCTGATAGCAAGAGGCATCCGGTCTTTTGGAGAAAAATAATTATATCTAGATAGATTGTAGAGTTGATAATGTATTTCTGGTCCCAGGCTTAAAATTGTAATGGTTTCATTAATTTGCTTTGGACAAAGACCGATCCGTTCCTTTATCCGCAACATAATCACGTTTACACTTGATTTTTCTGGCAGATAAGATAGAAAAGATTTATTGCAATCCTATCCGGTGGGTTCTACTAGTTCGCATGTTCTATCATCTGTGTAGGCAGGCACACAGATCATCACAGATGATCACAGATCAGATACTTGTAGGAGTGTTACCATAGGGGCGCTTCCAATCGAACTTCCGCATACTTTAAGAGACACTAATAAGTACGTCTGGCCCGATATATTCTTCTTTTCACGCGAAGAGATGAAAACTTTACTATACTTACTTAATCTTTTATGTAACCTTTGTTTGAATGCGCTAATCATAGAAATCACCAGGTGGATTAATATATTTTGAAACCTCACCTCTTTAAGACCCTGGGTTACAACCTAACTATTTACTAAGAAATTCTTATGGATTATGCGCATGAGCCTGAGTGCATTTAATTTCTTCTTAACACAATACAAGCAGCATAAAACTTCCAATAAAAACAAGTACGTAAATAGTTTTGCCATAAACTCAGGCAGTTTAGCAAGAGCGCCGCTTGCGCAGCGGACCGAAACCGTTGTTTCCTAACTGGTTCGATGCCCAGCGCGCAGTGGTGCGTGACTTCGAGTCCTGCGTCGGTCAGCTGGTGGACTCACTGGAATTGCCAGTTTGATAAACTCGTGAATAAATCCAGTTATTTAGCCAGTATTTGCTTTAATTGTACCGATGATTGTGGCACTTTTTTAAATTAAGTTAGGTGATACAAATATTAAACTTATAAAAGTAATAACCAGAACTTACACCTATGTAAGTTGTGTGTGAATATTAATAAATCATTAATAATAAATCATTCGGTTTTTTTTAAATTCTAACTATTTCTACAATCAAATAATGATAGCTAAGTTTTGTATATTACATAGTGCCGTGTATAAGGCAAAGCATCAACATGTAGCCATTGAACGTCCAAATAAGTATCTGTGTTATTGGTTTTTACCTCGAATTTTCATGTTTGATGACAAAAAAAACTTTTTCATTTTTTTTAGTTACAAAAAACGTTAAGTATTTTTTTTTCTTTCCGTTATTTTAAAAGAGTTGTTTAGTTTGAATTCTTAAAACCGTTCATCAAAGGAAAGGAATCTTACTTCTGGAAGCCCAAATACACTGTTGGAAACAAAACATCAAACCAAGGTCACCTTGCTAGTTTACAACGTGTTTCCAACAGTGAAGACGGCTGTTGACAACCAAATTACATGACCTTGGCGGGTTGGAAACGGCGGTGTTTAGAATAACAGACATACATCTACATAGACAACGCAAGTGCCACGATTTGTATTCGAACCAAGCGTGCCGACTTTTTAAAACCTATTGTGACGTCACAGCTGATATTTATTACTGGAAAATACAAAAAGATTCAGAGACACCGATACCGCCGATGAAATCGATTATTAAGAACGATATTGATATTGTGGACTCGATTTTCTAACAGACATACATACACGCATATTACAATACATATTAAATCTAGAGGCGACCAACCTTGACGCTTGGTCGGGGTTCGGACACGCAAAGGATACGCATTTGCGTTATCTATGTAGATGTATGTCTGTTTTTAGGACAGTGTGTACGCTTGTTATTGTATATTTTACTATGTAACTATAACTAGAAATGACTCGAGTTTTGTAGCTTTTTATCCCGCGTTTCAACCGTTCTTTCTTTGTATCCTCAATTACATACAAAACTGCCATCGCGAAGATGTTGCCAACGCGAGAGATCAGAGCACACTGACGATTAAGGGGCGTGGCCTGGCGTGACCTTGGCTTGTGTTCTTGTTTGTCTCCTTGTTGGAAACCACCGTTTGTAACGCTCCGGCTACACTACCGTGATATGCCAGTAATTATTGCCATAACTTAAACAACACCTAGGTGTAACCACGATTTACGGCCATAATTTTACAATGCCAATCAATATGGCAAATGGCGGTAGGCAATAGCTCCGGCGGCGGTCTTTTTTCGCACATTAAAGAAGATTACCGCAGTAATTATTACGTTTGTGGCCACACTACCGTTTGTCCAGTGTGCAATATGAGCTCACCGGCGACGCACGTATCGACCGACATGGAGTGGTCAAATGAAAAAGCGCTCGAGTTTTTAGAATTATTCCAATCCGAACCGTCTCTTTGGGATACCCTTTTTTGTCTTCTTTTAGCTTTGTTGAAATTTAAAAGATTCATGTAAAAATAATTGGCACTCATAAAACACAACACCGCTGCAGCTTCGACCTCCATCTTGAAAAAGTCATATTTACCGCCAAATTTAATGCCATAATTATTGCCGGTAGACGGTAAGGTAGTGTGGCCACACCAGTTCATGCAGTAATTTAAACGGTAATTTAATGCCATAATTATGGCGGTAACAGCCCGGTAGACGGTAAGGTAGTGTGGCCGTAGTATAACAGTGTGGATGACTCGGAATTGGTTGACAACAACTTAAACTTCCTTAACCTTGGTTGGAAGCATTGGTTTTCAACGTGTTTTCAACAGTCTGGCGGCCCTATGAATGGGAAAGTTGATGAAGATGTTTGTCTTTGATCTAACTAAAAGATCAAAACGCTGAAACGGACTCATCAATGAAGCGAGAATTCCATATACAATTGAGAATTAGTGTAGAATAACACCATATGACACGTTTTATATAATATAGGGTGGAATTCTCTGCCAAGAGTGGCTGGTTTTGATTGCACTTACGGGCAAATGCCAAGGAGGCGCAGCTTTGTGTTGATGAAAGGGATATGAATTTAGTTTTCTTCTGTTTGCAAGAACTTCCTAACAATTCTACATGTATTTAGTATTGCAGCTTTTTGCAGGGTAATATAAAGAGTATCTTTGAGATTAAGTAATTTTAGGCTATGGAGAAGACGATTTGGGATAACACCTTTATATGATAGGACTATGGGTGCTGTGTAAACTTTGTCTTGCCTCCAGATTCGAGTAATTTCGTCTACATATTTACTGATTATTTCAGTGATTGTTTTTTGTATGTGTGTATTAGGTACTTAATAACTTAGACACCAGTAGATAAAGTTTACCAGTAGGTATATTTTTTTGTAACTGTGAGTTATCGAATTTTTTAAATTATTTATGGAACTGTAATACATATAAAAAAGTGTATTTTATATCCAATCAAAATTAACCACACTAAATGAACGACAGAATTTGCCACTTCATCTTTGTACATACATATACATAATAGGTGAATTATAGTAATATAATTTAGTATAATAGTCCATAGGAAAAAGCCAAGAAAAAAGCTGTAGTCCTGTCAATAGTGCTGTCACTGTCACCTTAGTTTAAAAAAAGTATTACAGTTGTCTCTTTTTTTTTAACAAGATACTTACGGTAATTGCTAGCTGATCCAGTTTGATTCTTGCTTATTTATTACTAACTTACAGTATCAGTTAAAGTTGTCTACAAAATAAGCTATATTTTAGATCTTTATAAGATCTGGCACCTAATACATTTTGTTATCAAACCACGACCGCTTACTAGGTCAGCTCAAAACTTCGCTAATCTTACCGTACATCAGACTACAAAGGTCACAAGTCACATATAGCAATACTACCTACATAAGGTTGACCTACTTAGATAAACATTAACGAAATCTAGATAAATAAGGTTAATTCCAACTTAAGTTCAGGGTATTTTCAAAGCTTACTTAGAATTTGACTGTCCTTAAGTTTAGGTAAGTAAGCGACAGAGGGTTTATTGGCGTTTTTGAGGGCGATAGGCTGACCCCAGTCAATGCAATAGTCTCTCTCTGTCGTTATAATTCAGCCAACGTCAAACGTGACATCAGATGGTCTTATAACCTCTGTCGTTCTACGTTCTGGCGTAGGATTCAAACTCAAGTCGCAGCCGAACCCGACCAATGCACCACGAAGACACTTCTATAACTACAGACTGACTGGTGGGTCACATTCGAAATTCCAATTCGAGTTTGAGATTATACACGAAGAGAAAAAATAAAATAAATATTAATTATTTACTGAGTAAACTTAACCGAAAGTTAAAGAATTCATTTAGAAATAGGTTTGTCTAAAGTTGTCACAATTCAATACATACAAAGGCGTTTTAGCGACTCCCTCGTGACCATGGTAGCTTTAAAGACAGCGAGAAGTAAAATATAATGAAACACGGTAAAACACTTCAGAAAATGTATTTTATTTAGCAACAAAAATTTTATTTAGTTATTTTTTTTTCCAAGTTGACGTCATCAAATTGTATATTTACGGAGGGATTATATTTGGCGACCGACTTTCCTTGAAGGGTTATCGCTAGCCAAGGCCTGAAACCTCAAGGATTCTCCTTCTAAACTACAGTAGAATCCGTTTATTATGACTCCGCTTATATTGACCAACCGCTTATTATGACGTGTTTACACAGTGAAGTTTTGTTTTCATATAAATTATATAACTAAGTCGGATATAATGACTTCGCCTAACATATCGCTTATTGTGACCCTTTTTTATCAAATTTTGTCCGCTTATAGTGACCGACCGTATGATTTCCAACACCTTTGGCAGTGTTCGGGAGAGTCACGTTATATCCAAAGACTTTTTGGCGCGTGAAAGGCTTTTTTGATTTGAGTCTCAGAGCGTAGATTTACTTATTGAGTCTACTTATTTATATCTACTTTGATTTATCTCTATTTTATTCCTCTCTATTAAAGTTTATTTATTCTTGCAGTACCTACTTATGCTTTGTATGACGTCCGTTTAGTATGACTGGTTTCTTATTTCCCTTCGATGTCATTATAAACGGATTCCACTGTAATATAACTCTTTATCAGTCGCCTTTTACAACACGCCCTTAAGGTAGAGCGTGATGGACCCCACACGGGCTATTTACAGGTATGTCATGTAATTTGCAATAGACAACAGGAAATAAGACTTTAATACCATAACTATAAAGTTTTCACTTCAATGATAGCATTATAGTATGTGCTTTGTCATAGATTACAATAAAGTGTCAATAAATAAATACCATAAATATTTCACAAATGACATGTATGAGTAATCCGATATTCATTACAATATGAATTTAAAATGTAACCTTTTCTGTACTGCATCATAAAAATTACAGCTTTAGTCATACATAACAGAGTGAAGAAAAAAAAAACATTTGTACCGGAAATCGAACCTGGATTTTTCATTACAAATCCATCAACCTCTTTTAAAAGGTTACTGCGTGTTAAAGGAAATTCAACCTTACTGACCTTTACGCAACTCTCACCTTTATCGAATGCGTAGTAATCTGTAAATAAAAATGCTATAGAGTCCATTTTCTAAAAGCGTTCAAGATAGCACGCAGTATTGTTTCTGCGTCGTAGATGTTTTTATTAATATTATGAAAGGATATTTTGGTAGAGTTTTACTGTATCCGTAAAATGTTACGGTATTTTATTTTACAAATAGCGACCATGCCATATTAAAACATATAGTTAAGGTATATTTAAGGAGAACGCGAGGTCGAAAATTAGGAGCATTTTACTGTATAATGCTCCATATTGGGTCTATGTAACAAGAAAAAGAAGAAAAACATTTCTGTAATAGATTTTTTTAACAAAAAAAATCTGGATTATATCTATACTAATATATAAAGCTGAAGAGTTTGTTTGTTTGTTTGAACGCGCTAATCTCAGAAACTACAAGTGGGATTTGATTTTTTTTTTGCATTTGATAGCCCAACTCTTGAGGAAGGTTATAGGCTATATTTTATCCCGAAATTCCCACGGGATCAAAAGTTACGCGGGTAAAACCGCGCGCGGTGGCTAGTTCGTAATATTTAAACAAATATACTTACAACAAAAATGCAACAAATATGCTTCCATGCTGGACTGGGAGCGAAAGAAAAACATAGAATGTGCCAGCTGCTTCTCTTCCCGGGCAAACTGTAAAAGTCAGTTAAGGGACGGAGGATTTATTGGCGATTTTGCGGGCGACAGGCTGACACCCTGTCACTGCTATAGTCTCTCTCCATCATAATAATACCTCCAAATTTGTCAAACGTGACATCAGATGGTTTTTATAGCCTCTGGTGTTCTGCCTACCCCATTAGGGATACAGGCGTGAAGTTATGTATGTGTGTATGTACTTACAACAAAAAATCAAAATAAAAAATCTTAACCATTATAAAAGAAAATAAATTAATTTGTACCCTATATAAAGACGTTTAAATAATTTATTAGGTAAACCTCCGTGGAAAGTATAATAAAAAGCCAGAACTGCAAATTGGCCACTCCGTCCAAAGTTCCCGCTGTACCACAAAGAGTTGTATAATTTTACGAGCAGTTAAGGAATGTCACCCTCGTTTGCGGGATGACAACAATTTTGACATTTCAACACTAAAGGGGATTAAAAACATAGGTTTTAGAATATAGATAGAGATTGAGGAATGACAAAGTAAAATAAAACTCTTTTTAACCGGATTTATATGCAAAATATCAATTATAAATTATAAAGTGTTTTATTTTCAATTATGAATCGTGAAAACTTAGGATAATCCTATGAAAAAGTTTAGTTTTGTGCACAATGCAAAAGTCAGGGTTTTATTTGCGTTTTTGTGGGCGATAGGCTGACCCCCTGTCACTGTAATAGTCTGTCTCCATCATTATAATACCTCCAAAGACAAACGTGACATTAGATGGTTTTATAGCCTCTAGTGTTCTGCCTACTCCATAAAGGATACAGGCGTGTAGTTTTTGTTGTTTACTCTAATATTTTTTTTCAATCGCTTCCAGGTGTCAATTCAAGCTCTAGTAATTTATACTGCATCGTTCATGTTTATGTCAATCATTTTCAGTCTACGGGAAGGCATATTGAGTCTGCCGCTAACCATCATTAGAAGTTTTGTGTTTCAATCGTTTATGTAGAGATATTTTCGTTCATCTTACTATTTTATTTATTTATTTAATTTAGCAAACACACAGATTGCAATCAAATAAAAGAAAGAAGAAAACAAATTATCAGTTTTGAGCAAGATTTTGCACCATTCACAGCTATATTCCTTTTAAACATCAGGCAGGTAATAAATGTAAAGAGGTCCAAAGATCGAGCAGTAGTTTTATTCTCAATAAAGAAACCATTATCGATTTTAATAAATTTACTCTATTATCGTGAATTACCAGAAAAATAAAATAGATGAAAGTTCGGCGTCATTCACTAGGTAATGTGTTGAGTAACCAATTAATCATCTCTACAACACCTAAGTATTTTATTTTTCACATCAATCATTGAATTTGTGGATCTTTTACAATTTTGCCTTCATGTTGATGCTTTTTAAATCTTCATATTTTATGTTTGATTGCGGCCACTTCAAGCTGTCTTTCTCATTATTTCACAAATATTCAACCACTTTTTCTTTGCAAATATGCACATAACTCTAAATATTTACCTATTCTTATTCAAATTGTTTGAAATTACGAACAGAAGTGTTGAATAACATTCTCATGAATTCCAAACTAATTCAGATACCTTTACGAATGTAAAAGAAAACATAAGAAACCCGCCAAAAACATACCTCCATCTTTCTTTTGGGCGGGCGACTGTCTCGCTCTAACCTTCGACCGCCCAAACAGAAGCCAGTCTGCGATTACACCTTTGCCCAAGCAAACGTGGCTCGTTCGTGAAAAAAATAAATAAAGCCGCGCTGTGAAATTTGAATTTGGAAAGTGGATTTTCTTTTTTTAAAGATTGACAGAAGTGTTGGTGGTTTTTGAGTTTCCGATAAAAGTAATTTTGTGTTTTTTTTCATAATGTTGGTGTTGGTAGCGTGTTTCAGTAGTGTGATTACGTTTCAGTATACGTTTGTTTAGGATTTTATTGCGTTGCACATACGTTTAATGTTTTTACCCTTCGGGGTAGTTTTATATACGTTCTGCTAAACCATGTATTTTTGTTTTAAGTTCAACAGACTTTAACGTTTCGTTATGAATTTAAACTATTGACTTGAAAGTGTTTTTAAACATATTGTAAAGCAAAACCTGTGTTTATAATCTTTGTTCTTAAATTTTGATACAAAGATGTTGATAAAATGTTAAATATCATAGTAAAAAAACGACTACTAAACAAAGTGCTTATAAAACATTAATGTTACGCGGAACTTCCTATGCAGGTCATCAGATTAAATAAAAAACACACAAAGCAACGTAAATATTATAATTTTCATTAATTAGGGTTAAACCAGGCTTAAGACGAGATTGCGAGTGTTATTATAGTACTTGAGGATAATTATGAAGCTTAATCCTCTTACATCCCTTTGTAAATGAATTACTTAAACAATTCTTAACCTTCTTGGTAGAGTTAAAAGGAAAATAAAACTTTTTTAAACCTTTAGCTATTATACTCTGAGCTGGAGTGTTTTTGAAAAAAAAAAACCTTTTTTTATGAAAAAAAAAACTCAAGCGTTTCGAGTTCGAATTTTAAATCTCACCGAAGATGCAAACTATATTTTAAAGTTATGCAGTATGAATGCGATTTCTAGTTTTAACGATTCTAAAGATGCTCCAAGGTTTAAATAATTAAGTTTAATCTTAATTGCATTAATTATGTACGTAGCTTTACTTTATTTTTGTGTTTGATACAGGTTTTTAATTTAGATAATAGATTTAAGTCATTATCGCTTTGAGAGTACCTTTTATCTAGATGGAATAAATTCAAAAGGATATAAAATAATTAGGTACTAGAAATAATTAGGACTGACAGTTGAAAAGTTAGTTACTTAAGTTGGTTCGACTAAGACTCGAACCTAGAAACTCAGGGCGGACACTCGTTTAATCAGTTTCTTTTCAAAATTTTCCCATTTGGTAAATAGGAGCCATTTAACAATAAGATAGAAACAAAAACAGTAACCTACCATAAACATTATTAACTGTTTATGAACTACGTCTCAGTTGAGGAATTTGTTTATTCTTATTCTCTTCATTATTATTTAAAAAATACAAACATTGTTTTCTAAATAGAAAAAAAAGATAAAGGCCTTCCAAAACGCACCTATTACATAGAATTAGAAAGAACAATGGCATTCAATTTTAAACTTACTTTATAGCAACAATAAAGTTTAATTTCCGAAAACAATAAAACGAGTAGGTAATGTAAAGTTAAAACGGTATGCTCATTTTGTCGGTAAGTAATAAATATGCTGATTCATTGCATCTCACTTAACCCAAATCCTAAAAGGGCTCAGTGATTGATCACTCTGTTCCCTGAAAATAAAGTGCGTGGAACCAACAAAAAACGGATTGAAGAAGTCTGTCTGTACGGATTTCCGGAACCTATATAAGTAATATATAATAATTTGAATAAATATGCATTATAAAATATCAAGTTCGACAAAATTTACCTTGTGTAATCCTATATCAAATTTTAAATCGATGTATCGATGTCTTTACAGATATTTTAGTTGTGAGACACCTTAATAAAAATGTGGGAGAAAAAGCTATCTCCGGAAGAAAAGGTTTTAGTATAAGATAAGATACGTACTTATAGTAAAAGGCGTTCCTGTCTTAGTATATTGTATTTAGTTAGGAACATTATCAAACTTTTTTTAAATACAACATACGAAACACGTGCTTATTCATCATATCAATCCACTTCTGGACAAACATTTTCCTAAATGGGGGAGCATCATAACCGTCACGCTTGGTACGTTGGTTGCCGATCCCAGTTAATAATCACTGACATAGAAAGATACTGCTTTATATCATTTAGGTTAAGTACAATCGGGATTCATAATACCGGTGCGAAGAAATAGGGCACTGCTTGATCGACACCACACGCAATGGAGAAGAAAACGAAAAGCTCTTAATAGATGTCGCTTCATACGCTTGACCCATTACAAACCGTTAAATGAACAAGTTTTTATCGAAATTGCTTGTTCACTGTTCTTTTTAGCGGTTAATCTATATGATAATTTGTTTTCTCTGTGTGAAAATGTGGAAAATATGGACCGTAATATGTGCATTTCCATAAAAGCTCAAATCAAGTACATCTACAACTTCCACATCTGACCCCACCCCAGAAAAACTGTGGTATCTATTTTCTATGAAACTTAAGACTACGCAATGATGCATTTCTATTTTTTGATAAAAAACAGTATAAAATTAACTTTTACTATGGTATTTGACAGTTGTGAGTCAAGCGTAATTAGCGCCTCTAGTGGAAAAAGTACATAGGCAGTTTTCTACCCCATTTGAATAAGCGTGTATAAGCGCTAACGTATATGACTATTATAATTATTATAATATAATAAAGTTTAGGAGCGCTAATCCCTAATAAAAAAATCCTTATGAAATAAGTCTTAAATAAAAAGCGATAAAATCTAACGAACCATGAAAATTGAAAACAATATAACTAAAAGTGTAGGTAATACTTGTTTTACAAACTCTTTATATTTAACACATAATAAAGTATATTTTCCAGTTTACTGTTTTAGGTCTACTGCCTTAAATCAAAACATTTACGGAAACTTTGTCCAAACTAAAACTTTAGGTCAAAAATATCTTAGGAAAAACCCCGGAAGAAGCAATAACAAAATAGGTCAAATAACATTGCTGCTAAACGCCCTGCGTATATTGAGGTAACCGCAACTACCTTAATGCAAACAGACCAACCTTTGTGAACATGGCGGATGAAGACAATTTTTTATGAAGAAAAATCAACATAATAGAGAAACCGAGCTAGTTCATAATTATGTATTATTTGCCGGTTTCTGTCTAATTACACAGTTAACTAGAAACTAAACAGCTTCTGTTGTTTTGTGGGTATTTATTAATTAATTTACTTAGGGTTTATACTTTTTTAGTGTTCTAAATGTATAAAAACAAGTATATCTGCTTTTATTATTTTCGTTATTTAGTTAACTTGGCTTACTAGTTTACACTTGCGTAACTAAATGTTGAAGATCAATTATAACTATTTCGGCGGAATTCGGCCACGATTTCTCATTTAGGTAAGTAAGTATTGTAGTCTAAGGGCAGAACCTACCAAACACAAAATAGAAGAAGTTCACTCAGGAGAAGCTTCGGGTAATCTAAATAGATCTTTTTTATTTTGGTATCATTGTTATGTAACAAGGTATAGACAGGACAATATAATATACTTAATCTGTATAGTTCTGCAAGATGTAAAAAATTAAACAAGGTCATTTATATGAGGCCACGTTTCGATTTTGTCGGTTATTATAGTAATATTGTCTCGTAAAAGCTTTTTAAGGCTAAACCAAACTTCTCATTATGTTTGTATACATAGAGTCGAATTATAGCCAAATTCCTTTGGACAATGTCAAATGTAATAGTAATAATTCCAAGAGTTATTACTATTGTTTGGTATTACAATATAATCAGCTGTGATAGAAGGCCATGCTATGCTATTACATTTTTGATCATAGATAAATATTGTGTACAGTCTATTTGACATTATAGGCACAGTACAGATGTCTACAGTAATTCAACTTCATACAAACGGACGAAACGCGAGCTATACCTACGCGGCTCGATCTCGGCATGCGCTCGGCATGCGGCCAGTCGTGAGTGTCTGCATACCGAAACAATTGTTGATTGAACTTTACGTTAATATGCGGATTGTTTATACTTTAAATGTAAATCTTTTCGTGGATCTCAATCGAGGCGCAAGTATTTTTTGGTCGCTAATTTATAAGACCGTTTTGTTATTCAAACGTAAACATGGTTTTTTGACACAAAACGTATTTTTGTTGAACACTTCCTAGTCAATTTAAGAACACTTTCTTTGTTTATATAAAGAAAGTATATTTGCAGTCACAAAAAAAAATGAAAGTAAGTAAACACAAAGTAGGCAAATGTAATTTAAACGCTGAAGGCCTCCCACATGTGGACGGACCGCAGCGCGCTGTAGGCATTTATTTCAAAGATGCGGCCGCGTTGAATTACTGTATATATATCTGTACTGTGGTATAGGGTCAGCTAAAAGTCTTAAAGTCCTTTGAATAAGCGTGATATGCTTATAACGGATTTTATCATGAAATTATTAATTATTAAAGCACGTTCTTAGATTTAAAACAATAACATGTTTGAGCGTTGCCATGACAACCATTATTTAGATTTGCCCTTTGCACGATCTTGGTTTGAAAATTTAGATTACTACTTCTTGTCATATAAAGCCTGCGGCTATACGGGGTAATTTTAATTAGCACATCACCTCTTGAAGGTAGCCTCTCCACATCAATCCCAACAACATTTGTTTTACAACTTCTTAGAATTATTAGTTTTAAAATTTTAGTTTTAATACTCTATTTACTCTGAGCTTAGGTATGTCACGCACCTTGCGCAGTCAAATATCGCTTCATAATAGTAATAGGTACTTCTTACAAAATAGATAGTTAGGAGTATGGAGCAAAAAATTTTTTTGTTTTTTTTTTGTGTTATTTTTCAAGATTTATAAAAAGTCGCAGACCAAATGTTGTTGGGATTGATGTGGAGAGGCTGCCTGCAAGAGGTGAACCGTTAATACAACAAACCCTGTATATTATCATAGTTCCCGTTTTCATATATTTCGGATTATTACACTAATATTTTAAGGACGAAATATTTTTTAAAACTGCCTAGTAACAATATTAATATTTGATGAAAGATTGACTGAATATTTTTTTGTTTATGCTTAAATATTAAAAAAATATTAGCATTTGACTCTTAGCGACGGCTTTATTTTATCAATAGATTTCCAAACCAGTTACTAGCTATGCTCGTGTGGTCTATCTTCGAACACATCCTCACGTACAGTACTTCCAAATTAAAATTTCGTTACTGATAAATCAATATTTATCTCTAATTAATGCATGAAGAAAATGCACTTAACCACTCTATATACATATCGTCTTCCGACGCTCGGGGAATACGACGGTTGCCGAACAGTGACGAAGATTTCTATGCGTATTTTCACTTTGGAAGACCTGTACTATCCATTGAAACAGACGTGTAACATTTGTTTTTTCGGCCATTAAAGATCTATTTTTGGTTTATAACAGGTAACAGTGGAAGTAAATATTTTTTTACCGTCCATTTTCATGCCGTTGACGCAACATCGATGAGTTAACATAATCTACAGAGATGTTCCATTCACAGAGACTGCTGAGTCAGTTTCTTTTAGCTTTGGGGAACTCTACCAATACTTGTTATATAACACGTCTTTTTATTTAGTTTTAGCGGAGACTAAACAATGATAAAGCTCGGATTTAGGAAAGATATCGTGACTGACTCTTAACAAAAAAGACGTGTGGCACTCGGAGACTGCCGCGGTAAAGCTATTGCATAGCATTTTTTATCAACTTATGCAATATAATTATTTATTTATTTTGTTAATGCAGTAATGTTTGATCTAATATGAAGTTCCACAAGTTCCTAGTAGATGGCGCTGATTGTTTATTAAAGCCCGCATGTAAAGTTATGAAATCAAAGTATCTCCGCTGTGCCGGTCGGAGTGGGGGGTGTTAGGTTTTTTTCGTTACGGAATTTCTGGATTCAGTCCCCACGCTCTAGGCCCGCGATAGAAGCTATGCAATAGCTTAAAAATGCCGTAAAAAAACATATCGCGAGAGTGGTGCTATCAGACGCCTTCAAAAGTAAGAGGTTCTCCATTCGCGTGTATGTATTGTTTGTGCCTTTGTTATACCATTTTACGTGCAATTGTGAATCGATTTTGAATATTCTTGTTTCATATGATAAAGGTGGTCCCGTATTAATTTCATGGAAATCTATTACGTACTTTTTGAAAAAAATTGAAACTTTAGAAAAAGATATGTATCAATACGTTGATGATCTAATATTTTAGACAAACTTTGATTAGAATTTAAAAATGTTAGTGAAGTCGTTTTTTTTTATAGCTCTGCATTCGTTGATTACTTGATTGCATAAAAATCTCCACAATATGACCGATTCTTCGAGTTATTCCTAATCAAATGGGTTCGTGTTTTCGTCATATACTTGAAAATGCCGAAAAAAAAGCATTCGTTACATTTTTGAGTGTATTTTGTTATTCAAGAAAGGACGTGGTTTCAATTATAACTAGCAGTATCGTGTGGTTAACCCTCGTATATATGTATCCCTTGATTTTTTTAAATAAAATAATATAGCTTTAAAAGAAGTGGGCCTATCAAATGCAAAAATGTTTTTTTCAAATTGGTTGTGTTTCTAATTGGCGCAAACAAACTCGGTAGCTTTATACTATACTTGCTATTTCACGCCATATCTGAACTGAAAGTATTAAATAATAAATTCTAGATGATCATCTTCATTTGTACCAATTTTCATCCAGATCTGTCAACCCGTTTTTGCGTAAAACATCCATCAATACTCGCATACCTTCGCATTTATAATAGTACCTGTTTCGCGCAATTCCGATTCCCGCGTAAATATCGGGATGAAAATACAACCAGACATCCCAACTTTCACATTTATAATATTAGTAGGAAGTAGGAGTGACGATGTTTCATTAAAAAAACTCAATTCATCTGCTTGCAAAGATTTAAATAGTCACCTAAACAAACTAAAATGAAGCTTAGGAGTTACAAACTCAAACTAGCGATTTCTCTCGCTAACCGATCGTTTAAACAATGTTAAATATTCATAATATCAGAGTCGGTCGCATATACTAGTTGTCGGTTGGGTCATCTGTTTCGATATTTGTTCTACTAAACTATACCAATATTAATGAGTTTGAGTAATTTCAAGTTTAGTTAGTAACTACAATTGTACATTCCGGTCTGTTATTAGCGTTTCAAATAATGTTGATAGATAGTTTTAATAGTCCACTTCCATGCTGGACTGGGAGCGAAGGAAAAACATAAAATGTGCCAGCTGCTTCTCTTCCCGGGCATACTGTAAAAGTCAGTTCAGGGACAGAGGTTTTATTGGCGGGCTACAGGCTGACTTCCTGTCACTGCAATAGTCTCTCTTCATCACTATAATACTTCTAAATTTGTCAAACGTGACATCAGATGGTTAAAGAACCTCTGGTGTTCTACCTACCCCATAAGGGATACAGGCGTGAAGTTATGTATGTATGTAGGTATGTAATAAATAGTTTTAATGATCATTGGTGTCCACGGCTAATAAAAATAATAAAGAAGAATCGTCATTTCATACTATTGAATGTATAAACATGAAACTATTTTTAAAATCAACTATGGAACAATGCATATCTATTTCTGATATCATATATTTTTTAGCGTCGCTTATATTCTTTTTGATTTTTATGTAATTTTGCTAAAAATATACGTGAATCTGGTAATAAAGCAATATGGCACCCGTCCGTCCGTCACTGTCATTCAAATAAACACCTGTCTGTCTGTCTTTGACATCGATGTTGATTGATTCTGTTTGTTTTGTTAAAAATGTGAAAAACTTAATTACCTATATTCTTTTGGGCAAATAGATTTTTTTAATTTACAGAAACGATTTTTGCAAAAAAGGTATGTATTTTTTTATAAGGAAATTAATATATTCGCTAACATATTAAGCAAAGCATGGTCTTTCTAAATTATGAATGAATAACATTAAAATAAAGACAACTATGCGCTACTACTCTAAACATAAAATTCTAAACATTTAAAGGAAAGTGCACGTCGCGACCTTTTTAAAACATCGTCTTCTAACAGCACCAAATAATTGAAAACGTGAAATAAAAGAGTCCCCTAAATTCATTAAACTTAATCACAACAATTTTTCAAAGTGGAGATCATTTCGAGTTAAATAACACAGTTACGAAAATATGTATTTACGATTACAAGCTCTAGAAAGGGATGCCGCAATACATAGACGAGATCTACATTCCATCCTAAGTTTACTCAAGTACTTACTATCTACACATAAGTAACCTCCCAGCTGGGTGTCTAGGCGCACGCGTTATCTAAATAGATAAAAGGTCACGCGCGCGTTTTCCTTTTTTTTTCATACAATACAGTACATACAATGGGTCTTTATCACAATAAACTTACTACATAGGTGTAACAAACAATTACAGCTGGATAAATCATGATATATAAAAATCTTTTTGGTAACGGGTTGATGGTACTGAATGGATTTGGTAGACATGTGGCGAAAATGTCTCTACCTATATTATATACTCTATGTAAATATTTGTTTTAGTTTACTCTCGAATAGAAGAGATGTGATGTTTCTCTGTACACTTTCGGAATGTTAGTTTGTATTGTTACGAGATAATTTCAATGAATTAATACAAGATATTGGAAAGCAGGAACGTTGTTCGAATAGAAATAAGAACACGCAATAAAAATAGTTCCCGCAGACATATAGAAGTCTGGAGTATTACTTTATTCATTACACAATTTTTATCTGAGTATTGAAAATTCAGGCCTAAATTTTTTTAAATAATTTCTGTTACATCCGGTTCTGCTCTGTAGTTTTATATAACAACCTGTGAAAACTTAAAAAAATACCTAATTACTTGCTTATTCCCACACATAAATCCTAATTATCTATTGAAGTGACTAAAATCTTGACAACTTGAGTGTAGAACTCTAGATTTTTTAAACAATGGATCAGAGGCAAACATTCTTTCTTCACATAATGAACAGTTCACAGGATTATTTCGCAATGAAACTGAGACTTTTCATATTAGTACAATTAACAATCGTACAATTGACATAAAGATAAAGCTAAAATATTTTCTCTTTTTTACTGTGACTGAATTTCCGTTTAATCTTAATCGTGAAAATACATTATATATCCATGCTGGACTGCGAGCGAAAGAAAAACATAGAATGTGCCAGCTGCTTCTCTTCCTGGGCATACTGTAAAAGTCAGTTAGGAGGCGGAGTTTGTTGGCGTTTCTGCGGGCGATAGGCTGACCCCTTGTCACTGCAATGGTCTCAATACATCATAATAATACCTTCAAATTTGTCAAACGTGACATCAGATGGCTTTATAGCCTCTGGTATTCTGCCTACCCCATTAGGGATACAGGCGTGAAGTTATGTATGTCTGTGTATGCCCTTATTTGAAGGTTGGTGTTTATTCAGTCGATCAAGGATCTCTTCCACCAAGGGTTGCTCACTCAGATAAGTTTCTTCTTACGATACTATTACCCAGGGCAGGTTTATTCTTAGCCAACCTTACACGAAAAACGGATAACATAACCTTTTTATGTTTTTTAAGCAGCAAAAGCAACACCTACCTAATTATTTATGACGGAATAATTTTATTTGTCATAATTTATCAATAACTGAGTGCCTTGGTAGTCCATTGGTTCTAGTCTTTGGGATAGACTGAATAAAATGTGACTCTAGTCCTTTATAGGGCTATGAGTGTGCGACTTTTACGTATTCAGATTTAGTATCTACCTACTATATCTATAAATGTTTCTTTCCAATAACAAAACACGCTATCAACACCATTTTTTGTTTCATTCAAAAACATTGCAACTAAATGTTATTTTTGTTACAATTTCGCTTTTCTAGATACATACAAAGTAACATTATAGTGTGAACAGTGAAATGTGATACAGTGGAGTGACAACTCGTTGATCTTCGTCTGTAGCCGAGCTACAGAACAATATGGGACTTAACCGACGTGGAAGTGAGTACGCTCAATACCCGACTGTTTTTGGCGCTAAATATCCAAAACAATATTAATTTATGACTACTAAACTGGTGTAATTTTTTTCCAAGTGAGGATGGTATGGCCGGTACTGGCACGCCAATAACACGACTATCGTGGAGCAATATGAGAGGTGCTGGGTTCGGCAAGAATGGGTAATTGTTTAACTATACTGACTTGGTCGAAGTAAATTCTAGAATACCCTGAGCTAATACAAGCCAATTTTGAGCCAACCAGCTTGCTTGAAGTAGGTAAGGATACAAGCTTACTTTCTCAACCGAATTCAAAAAAAGGAGGAGGTTTTCAATTCGTCTGCATGTTTTTTTATGTTTGTTACCACATAACTTTTCACTGGATGAACCGATTTTGATGATTCTTCTTTCATTAGAAAGCTGTCACTTCCCATGTGGTCCCATTTCAATTTAATCTAGTTCTGACATAAAGTAGGTTTTTTAATGCTCAGCATTCGTTGATTATGTTAACTACTTTTTCAGTGGTTCAATTTCGTTCAAAGTAAAATAGGTACAGCAATAAATAATAGCAACAAGGCTATGTATAGATAGAAGCTTATTTTTTTCATATAGTAAAAAGGTCGTAATTCGCTGAGTCAATATTGAAGTAAACATAATTTGAAAAAACACCCTGTCTACACAACAGATCTCACAAAAGACCTCATCAGACAGTATACATAAATATACTCCCACTGTGATATACAGGATGCTCGTTGTTTACCCAGCGGACTGGAACTGATAATGAGCAACTATACTTGCGCAGTTGTATAAGCGAGACAGCTGTAGGATTACCGACTAAAGATAATTGGGTGGTTAACGGGTAAAGAAGTTATTTATTTAATTTGTTTAATAGATTATTAGTACGGTGTAATAACTTTGTGAGGCGTGTTTGTTCGCGTACATAACACCGTTCTGCTTAATTCCAACGCCAAACAGTACTCTGTGTTCCAGATGGAAGTGCAGAAAGTCTTTTTATATCCTTGTACCGGTACTTCTGATGATTATTACTAAGCATGACGGCCCATTTTAACAAAAACAAGAAATATGTCTATACTAATATAATGAAAACGCAAAACATTTTGTTTATTTGCTGGAACGCGCTCTGAAACTTACAGTCTATTCGAATATTCTGTTTAGAATTTTATAGACCAACTCTTGATATTTTAGCTATTTTTTTACAAAGAAATTTTAAACGTTCAAAGTTACTAGTACGTTTATAGAGAGTTTGCAAAAATACACTTTATAGGTTGATACAGTTATTTTCTTATGATATTTATAAATTTTCTATTTATATTCTGTACAAAGTAACTTGTACAGAATATAAATAGAAAATTTATGCTTGATTCACGATTAAAGCTTAATAATGCTTTCATACTACATCCCATAGACTGGTGTAAACCAAATCAAAATAATACTCTCTAGTTCAGAAGAGCACCTCGAACATAGAGACAGAATCACCTCCCCTTTTAAAAGATGTAGTAAAATAATAGCAATCTGTTTTTTTTTTATATAAGATCAACGATTGATATTGAATACCCAAAATCCATTTCATCAATACTATAGCAGGACATGTTTTTTTATGGATTATGCAAAACCCTCGTGTCTGACCTCCAACTCACCTGATTTTTAGTGCAGATGAGGTCAAAGATAGCAGCACTCAGGTTTAGGAAGAATTGGCAAAAAATACTGCCGGAACACATCACAGAAAGAACTTTTTCATATTGTTATCACTTAACTTAAACTAGTTTATTATTTCGGTTAAATCCACTAGTTTATTGCCTCGCTGTTTCCTAAACAAAGTATATTTGTGTGTCAGGAGGAAGTTTATTGCTTATGGGTGCAATCAAGTGGTAACAATCTTATGTCTGACTATTATAATAATTTGAAAATCATTGAATATTATTAGGTTTTGATACAAGACGTCACGCGTGTGGGTGTTTAATTATGAATGTGTGGGTGATTAGTAAACGTAGGTACATCTTCTTCATTAATATACTTACGTTTATATTTTCAGGGGTTACAATAATTTTCACTGTACTTTCACTGTTTACAATAATTTAATTCCAAAATCCATATTAACAGATCAAATTACAAGAATGCAGCTTTGGGTTTAGTTATGTCCGCCAGTATTTTAAATTGTTCTTACTAGATATCATCGTTTAATTCCAACTTTTAGGTTAGCATTTTTTTTGCAATTTTATTGATAAACTGTTTTAATTGGATTTCATTAAATGAGATGCTGTAAATATTTTTAAATTTGCTCAACACTACGGTGTTTTCACAGAGCCCGCGAACAGTCATCTTTAAAAAGTCCTTAATGTATCGTCTTTATATATCGAATCGTGAAAACTCAAAACAATATTTAAAATAAAAAGTGTTATTTTTTCATGGTTACACAATTTTTATATAATTACAAGAAATTTCAGTCCGTAGCGTACGTCTCCGCCGCCGGCAAGGTCGCAACGAAATCGATACGATGTCTCGACGTCCGAGTTTCAGTGCTCGGTCTCTCTACTTGTGTTTACGAGTATACGTCATTTGTCTTACGAGATATTATGGTAATTCATTGCGTATAGAAACACCCTGTATATATTTCAAGTGGGATATTGTATGTGAATAATTAAGAGTATTTTCTTCGTATTTGTTGCAGACAAAGTTCGTTTCTTGTTTTAGAATGTATAAATATTCAAATTGAGTTTTGAGTTTTGGGTAAGGAATGCGTTTTGATAAAATTTAATGACTCTCTTTTGTTATGCTTATTGTTAAGCTATTTTAAACAATAACTATTATGTCTTTTAGTTTCTTTCATATAAGCATAAAATACGTAATAAGTTTTAACGCTAACTCTGAGCAAAAAAGAATTTAAATTAAACACTTTTTTGTCGACACCAAGACGTCGAGATAAATGAAAATACGCATAATTAATTACCTACACGTACGTGATTAAATTCGGTCAAAAAATTAAGACAATACTAAAAAAAGATCTTAGTGGCATTAAGTTAGTTCACAAGTTGAAGTAAGATCAAGAAACAGTAATTCAAAGTGTCTATTTAAATAGTAAAAACCAACTCTTTCGCCGTTTCTTCTTTACGAGGACAATTCCATGCATTTTAAATCATTTGCTCACGTAAACTCTCTGTAATGTGGTCTAAGTTCTAACGCTGACCAAGTTTATTCCTCTGTTGAAGATACGGAGGAATAAATCTTCATAATATAAACGGTCAGGATGCGTTAAAACTGCAGTTTATTATGTGGGTGTTAATCAGGTTTATGGCGGTAGCATGTGAACGTGTAAAACCTAGTTTAAACTTTTGAAAAGACTTTGGAAAATTGTTTTGGACGGGATTGGTACCTTCTGAATTCATGAAAGGTTAAGTTATACCTAAGACAGTATTTGAAATAAAAAATGACAATAATTTAAAAAAAATGTAGAATTATGTAAAAAAAAATATTGGACTACCATATGAAGGAAAGCTCCATAATCATAATAGTTATATTGAAAAGTATCTAAATCAGCCACTCGTGACCAGCGGGGCTAGCATGCTACCGTCGACAACGATAAATCGGGCCTTTTATCGATATTTTCTTAGAATATGCTATTCAGTGTATGTTATTTATTAAGATTATGACATATTTGGTTCTGTGGTCTTAATCATGGTATCAAATCGAGTGATTCTATCTATTATGGTGCGCATATTAGCTTACATAATAGGATAAAATAACAAAATAATATTTATCTTGTCGATTCGACTATTTATCGATGGTTGCATGCTAGCCCTGCAGGCGAAGATGCATCGAGGTAAAATGTTATATGTATACATATAACGTATGTTATATGTAGGTATATTCTGACCCAGCCGCGTGCCACGTAGGTGAGTCAGGTTAGAATTGCCTTACTTTAAAAATATCACCGTTTTGGTGGTGATGTGTTCCGGCAAATTTTTATGAAGCTAATCTTTTCTGAACCCGTGTGTTTTTTACTTCGACCTTCCCTTACTATCAGGTAAGACTGAGGTCACCTTTAAAAAAAAGAAAATACCACTAATAGGGATCGTTCCCCCAACAATATACCCGAACAACCATTAATTTGGTTACAGTAAAGGAAGGTGCGCGATATGGGCCATTATTTCCCACAAAAGCGATCCTAGTGGGTAGTTCGCTGTAGTGTTGTGGTTAAAGTGGGGGCGGGACGGCACGTGCGCGTGGTAAGGCTTAAGATATAAGCGGAAGCGGGTTTTATATGTAAAAAAAACAGTTTTTTATTTATTTGCAATTAATTATATTTATAATTACAATTTATTTCCAATAAAAGCCAATGCATAAAAAGTTCGTTGACACAACATGTCGTCACTTGCCATGAAGGTTAGGTCAACGATGAGATGTATTATTTGAGACTTCTTCAAATAGGTAAAAATTAAAACGTTTTTTTTTTTACATTAATGTTTAAAATAATTATAGGGTGTATGCAGGGTGAGTACACAAATAAAAAATTTGTTCAGGGGTGACACTGGTGTCTAAGTTAAAGGCAGCTTCACATGCACCAAGATCACTCAGTAAACGATTAATGCCGATTACAGATCTATATAAAGTAGACACCGCAACACTCTTAATGTCTTATCTAATATATAAAATTCTCGTGTCACAGTTTTCGTTGCCATACTCCTCCGAAACGGCTTGACCGATTTTGATGAAATTTTTTGTGCTTATCCGGTATCTATGAGAATCGGCCAACATCTATATATTTTTTTTTTGTTTTTTTGGGTCAGCTAGTATAGTTTATAAAAGGCGACACGCTTGGTTAATTCTCCTACATTAATATAGGTTTGTTTAGCTCGCCTCACGGTTTACCAACCAGTCATGGTTTCATAGTGCAGCCTATTATCATAAACGACTTTACTTCGTAATGTGCCACATAATCGACATAGGTGGCGGAATGATTCGACATGTTCATTACGTCATTGCAGAAATAATTATTTTCTATGAATAATAAAGAGCATGTTCTTGTTTCGGTAATTAAATGTAATGAGTAGGTATGTGTTAAGGTTGTTTTCTTTAGATGGCGACTGACCTAACATTTCGTCGTTACGTAACGTTACGTGAGGATACAATTTTACAGGCCAGTTGCCACCATTCTATAGTCAACATCTGTAAAGAGTAATTCAGTCTCTGACCTGTCAAACTACTTTTTGTTAGGTATGTACAGGTTTGATTTGTAGTCACCAGCCAAATTTAGATGTTAGTTTCTTTGACACGATATAAACGTACCTGCATATTTATTTTAGCGTCGCTCAGTACAAAAGAGTAGAAATATGGAACCACAAACTTTTAAAAAAATAATCGTTATTGATGAACATACCTACTACGAAGCAGCATTTCATTGATAATACTACGACGTAGTACTACAAGATGTTTTGTAGTAGCGCGTAGTTGACCTTATCCTAATGGTAATTTAGAGTGACCATGGTTTGCTTAATATGTTAGCAGATATAATTAATTCTTTGTAAAAAAAAATCTTTTTTTGCAAAAATGGTTTCTATAAATGATACTTATTGTGTAAAAAAAAAAATTGGCCGGTGACCACAAATGAACCCTGTATAAAGGTGATATTACCATTGAAATGTTGCATGTTCTAAACTATAGGCAGAGACTTGATTTAATTTCTTAGAAACGATATCGGGATTTTCATTTCAAGTGGATGATACTAGTAGTCTATTAAGTAACTTGAGAGGGTGAAATATTAAAATCTTTGCTGCAGTTTCTAATAAAAGTATATGATTTAGAATTAACCGAACATGAGCTATTATTTGCACTATATGTTGTTTTGATACATTTCATGAGTTATCAAAAATCTGACAGGTCAGCTATGAACATTACTCTTTCGTCGTAACGTAACGTTGCGTAACGATGAAATGTTGCAGGTGAGTCGCCACCTTTAGATTTATTTTAGGGAAATACATTAAATAGTCTCAGGTCAAACATTTATTTATTCTCTAAACAGTAATAATTACAACATCTTTTGTTGTCATCTCACCAGCATCTCACTAATTAAACCTTTATTTATTAAGGTATTACGTAAGTACGTTGATTTATCTATTGCTTTTAGCCTTATGTGTAATTATAAGTAAAATAACTGAATGTGACAGCTATGTATTTATTGAGATTTTATATTTATTATTTATTTATTGTGTATGAGTGAAATAAACATAATAAATAGTAAAATTTAATGTCCTATCAATTTCATTATATTTTCACAAGCGACTATTAATGCGAAACTGTTCATGTGACTACTTATTTAGGTTTCTATAGAAAAAATATTGTTCTACCAATTTCCGTACGTAAGAAAGTATTTCTCCATTTAAACGTTTAAAAGAATAATCAACGAATGCAGAGCATTAAAAAAACCGACTTCACGTCAAAACTTTGGCTGAGTTGAGAATGTCATCAACGTCATTCATCGTCATTCTCCGAAATCATACATATTTTTTCAGAAGTTTGAAATTTTCAATGAAGTTCCCAACCGATTTCAATGAAATTTAAATGGGACCAACTATGAAGTATCCTCTATCATACGAACAATTTTCAAAATCAATTCATAATTGTCCAAAATATCGTGTAACAAAGACACAAAAAAACATAGACGAGTTGGGAACCTCCTCCTTTTTTGGAAGTCGGTTGAAAAAATACAGACTTCACGTCATAAATACTTACAGTATCAGATTTTTCGTTTTTAAGTTCTCTCGTAAAAATATCGATACTTATGAGAGCTAAGTAAGTCCACATTATGTGACCTGTAGTTCAATATACCAACATTATAAACCAGAATAAGTCTTTAAGTTGTTCCATAAACCACCAAGCGATCCTGTGTGTTTACAATGTAAGTTTATTATGTTGCCTTGCTACCTACCGTATTGCAAGCGATACGTCGTTTATGGTATAGCTTTCGTTGCTTTGTGAGCAAGTGATGTTGGTGTAAGGTGTAAGGTAGAGATAGATTTAAGTGGTAGTTGGTGGAACTGGTAATATGTCAACCAGGGTTGTCAGTATTTATAAATAGTTAGAAGTCAGTGAATAAAGAAGTCGTTGTGGCGCCGTGGATGATAAACATCAAAGCCCATGGCAATTAACAATTATTTATCATGCAACAATCGGAATCGAACTGTGTATTAGGCTAAATAAAGACATCTATAATAGCTAAATAATAGCATGAGGTACTATAATTATAAAGCTTTATATCTATTAGCTCACTGCAACCAAGGCTTCGTCGTTCGTAGCCTAATCCAATTGATCCAAGTGTGCCTAGCGCACTCATCATCAGGCCGGGTCAGATTGAGGTCACGCGTGGGTTTAGCCACCAACTGCATTCGATATTGTATCTATACTGATATGGGTATGAGTATACCTACACTAATGAGAAAAAATGAACGAATGAACGAAATTGTAGTAACGAAGATTGAAAAGGATATGCTACGGTGGCTTGGACATTTGAAAAGGATGAGTGAAAGTACATTTACGAATGAGGTGTACAAAGCAAGAATAGATGGTGATCTCGGAAGGGGTCGAACGTATGCCAAACAAATAATAAAAAATAATAAAAAAAAAAAAAACCCCAGACCATCACACCAACTACATGGCCCCAAAGTAAGCATAGCATAGTGTTATGGGATACCATATAGCGAACTAGGGGGGAACCTAGAATATAAATACATAAATAGATAAACACCCAGACACGGTACACTTCTTTTTTCTGGTTCCGTGCGGGGATCGAACCCGCAGCCACTGGCTTCTGAGGCAGATAGGTTTACCCCAACGCCAAAGTGGTGTCAAATTGGCGACATACTTTAAAAGGGCCTAGTTTAAAGTACCCGTAACGGGCGTACATATATGAAAAGATGGGATTCAAAAATATGGTTGCTATTAGGTATAAAACCTACTTACTATTTCATTTTCTTACCATTTGTACTGAACAGATAGAGATTCCAAAACGGCGGTATATTCGGTTCAGCTTGTAAGCAATTTGTCTCATTTCAAGTGTTTGTACGATAAATAATATTATTTTGTCTCTGACTTTGTCCAGTTCTTTTCCAGTTCTTGATTCACATTACTAAAACTGAAACTGACACAGTAACTATGAGGCCCCAATATTAACTTCTATTTTCAACCGACTTCCAAAAGGAGAAGGTTCTCAATTCGTGTGTATGTTTTTTTTGTCTTTGTTACACGATATTTCGGACAATTATGAATCGATTTTAAAAGTTCTTAATTCATATGATAGAGGATACTTCATAGTTGGTCCCATATAAATTTAATCGAAATAGTTTTTGAAAATTCTTGTTTCATATGTTAGGGGATACTTATTTATTTATTTATTATTTACCCTTTATTATACACAATAAAAAATACAGAACAAAGAACAAATAAAAAGTAAACAATGTATAAAGGGCGGCCTTATCGCCAGGAAGCGATTTCTACCAGGCAACCCCAATTTCTACCAGGCAACCCCATAATATACTTATATACTATAAGTATATTATGGGGATACTTCATAAACGGTCCCATATAAATTTCAAATATAAACGTCATCGTCATTTATGACGAACGCGTTGGATGTATATCATCACGCATGTCTCCCCTTGGGGTAGGCAGAGACAAGGGAACACCAATTGCTACGATCCAGTCATACCTCTTTCGCTTCCTCCACGTTCATTAATCTTTTCATACATGATCACCGGTTACGGGTACTTTTCACTAGGCCCTTGTATAAGGCGCCATTTACACAATTTTCTGTTTTTACCCTCTTTTCAATATCATCGTCATATTTCCAAACTCTTTCACTTGTCCAATTTTCGTCTCCTATCATCATATTGCATTCCGTCATATCTTCATAACCATAACTTTCGTCTTTTCAACATTCACTCTCTCACCTCTCTAACGACGTTGGATATATGCGTAAAATGTATTAATAAATAAACTATTCAGTGAGTATTGATTTGCTGCGTAAACCTAGATTATGAATTGATAACCGCGTACTTGGATGGCTTCTTCATCGATTGTTAGAAGCCTAGTAACCGCTGTAATCATGTTTTATGGATGCTTTAAATGGAATGTTTGTGATAAGTAAACATTGCTTTACTTTATACTACTACTTCCTTTCTAATCCCAGGTACTGTCTCATCTTCGACCTCATCTTCTCTTAATATGTCTTTTTACGATTTTAATCGAATTTTCGAAACCACATTTTTCAATTATTATTTTTGTCTTTGTGACACGATATTTCAGACAATTATGAATCGATTTTGAAAACTCTTGTTTCATATGATACGGGGCTACTTCATAGTTGGTCCCATATAAATTTCATTGAAATCGGTTACGTACTTCATTGAAAATTTAAAATTTTTGAAACAGTATGTATGATTTCGGAGAATGTTTACGTTGATGACATTCTCAACTCAGAAAAAGTTTTGACGTGAAGTCAGTTTTTGTAATGCTCTGCATTCGTTGATTATTTACTTAACATGTTAGGGCCGCAAGCGCCGGTAAGCCACGTCGAATTCTATCACAAAAAAAAACTGATTAGGTACGTACTGTTATTAGTATTTTTTAGCAAAACGACCGTAAAACATCAATGATTAATTCAAATTAACCGTCAAGCCGTCAATCGTTTCGTTACTTTCCTTGTCTTCTGTGAATTGTTTTTTATACCTCTTTTATTGATGTGAAGAGGTTATAAACTCTTTTACTTAATATCTCTACGAATACTGGGAACCTGCTTTCTATATTAATAATGTTATTTACAATCTATGGATCGTTATACGACAGTATTGTTAAAAGTCTTAAAGAATATAGTTTATTATATGCGGCTTTTAATCACACGTTATTGTCGGAGGTGTCCGACTAGTTTCGAACTTTTATGGAGTCTGAAAAGAAAAAAGAAAGACTGTTGATCAATACTGTCGTGTAACTAATTTTAGCTGTATTTAACACAACAAAATGTCGCAAAACTTCTCGAGACTATTGTTATCAAGTGGTTTGACGACCACTTTGGCGAAGGGGTAAACCTATCTGCCTCAGACGCCAGTGGTTGCGGGTTCGAGTCCCGCCCGTAACAAGAAAAAAAAATGTTCCAGGTCTGGATGTTTATCTGTATATGTATTTATATTCTAGGTTCCCCCCTAGTTCGCTATATATATGGTATCTCATGACACAAGCTTCGCTTACTTTGAGGCCATGTAGTTGGTGCGATTGTCTGGGGATTTTAGTTATTTATTTATCTTATCCTTTTCAGGGCTTACCTTCATATTTTTAACTAAGAAAACCTTAAGGCTTAAAGGCCATATGACGCATAGTCATTCCCCTTTATTGCAGAGTGAATTCAAACACCCGCAATTTCTTTCAAGACTAACATACTATCGAAAAATTATCTGGTGTTCCACCTTTAAGGCTAAATTGACTTGCACTTTAATAACTAGGCAGTTCGGTTAGCTCCTTTTATTATCGTACTATTTTAACTAGATAAATAAGCCAGTCAGTAATATTATGATAAATTACGCTTATATGATATTGATTATAGATATGAGATCTATATTGTTTCATTGGCTGCAGAGAAAAGTAGGCGGAGCTTCGATCCAAAAGCTGTTCTAGGGAAAATTTTCTTAACTGGAACACCGGGACGGGAGGCGTTTGTACATGTTGCTAACTAAGTTGAACTTCGATACTTAGCCCATAACTACGTGGTTTCTTTCTTTGTTATCATCTTACTTTTTTGTCCGTGTACAGTCGGCATAGAACAGCCCTTCCGGCCCTGGATTAGCGTGTCGTAAAAGGCAACTAATACGAGTGACCCCCGCTTGGTGGTGGACGCCGTCAGAGTCCGACTGACTAGCGATCACCCTTTATATAGAATCTGCCGCCACTGCTCCGGCAATGATGTGTTGAATCTGCCGCCAAATTTTACTGCTCCGGCGGTGATGTGTTCTGCTTTTTTCTTTCACTGGTTACGGCAATATTTTATGAAGAGCTAGTTCTTACCCAGGCCTGTGTGATTCCATCTTCGAGTTATCTTCATTTACCATCAGGTTAGATTGAGGACAAATGCGGGCTTAGATTTGAATAAAAAAAACCGCGAGAGAATGTTATAGGACAAGGCTATTCTCTATTCAACCCATTTAAACACAAGTTCCGTTGTAAACAGAAAATGTATCTATACTAATATTATAAAGAGGAAACCTTTGTATTTTTGTATGTTTGTATTGAATAGGCTCAAAAACTATTGGACCGATTTCAAAATTTCTTTTACCATTACTTAGAGGGATTCTTCCGAATCCGTATAGGCTACTTTTTATCCCGAAAATCCCGCGGGAATCGAAATTGCGCGGGTAAAACCGCGCGCAACAGCTAGTATGGAATATATGAAGATAAAAATATTTTAGTTGAATCCAAACATCATTCTTAACCTTATGTTAAGAATGATGTTTGGATTCAACATACCAAAAAAAAAAAAATTTTTTTTTGTTAGGTAAATATTGATATTTTATATTTCTCATAAGTTAACAAAATTTTGTTTAATCTGTTATTTACGACTAAATAGCAAGAAATAAAAGCGTTTTTCCAACTATTTCTATTAAGAAATACGTTAAGCCCCGATTTTTCGATAGTCAGAAAACTTTGGTCACTTAAAAAAACTGTAAAATTTCAATTAAAAAAAAATATATAGGTGTATATGTATATTTTTGTCATAAATTGAATCAACATATTGTTCTTAACCTTCCCTTAAAATGTTTTCATCTTCAAAAAAATGAACCTGTATAACAAGCATTGTTTCTCTATGATCTACTTAACTCATTTACCGCTATTTCCGTTGTCAACAGAGAATGGTCTTCTCTCCTACGAGAACCCCAACTACCACTTGGACCCCTCGCGCCTGGACTCCTCCATCTACAGCGAGCTCTACGAGATGCACGACGACAAGACTCCACCAGACATGTATGACAGCTACTTAGACAACAGGAGGTTAGTCACTGCATATCTGACATATAACTTTATTATAGACGACCGGCTGGTGTAGCGGTAACGCACATTGCCTTCTATGCCGAACCCAGGACGTTCGAATCCCGGCGGCGGCGGATATTTGTGTGATGAACACAGATATTAGTCGTCAAGTCATGGATGTTTATATGTTCATTTAAGTTTATTCTAATAAAAAATATGTATTTATTAAATATGTATGTTTATATATTTCTTAAGTATATCAGTTATCTAGTATCCATAAGACAAGTTCCTTAAGAAACTTAATTTGGGCTAGATAATGTTGTGTGAGTGTCAGAAATATTTATTTATTATTTAGCCGAATTTTGTGGGCAATAGGCTGACCCCCTGTCAGTGCAATAGTCTTTATCCATCATTATAATACCTCCAAAGTCAAACGTGATATCAGATGGTCTTATAACCTCTGGTGTTCTGCCTACCCCTAAGGGATACAGGCGTGAAGTTATGTATGTATAAATAAATAAATATTTCTGACACTCACACAACATTATCTAGCCCAAATTAAGTTTCTTAAAGAACTTGTGTTATGGATACTAGTTAACTGATATACATAAGAAATATATAAACATACATATTGAATAAATACATATTTTTTATTAGAAAATATACTTAAATAAAAATATAAACGTCCATGACTTGACGACAAATATCTGTGTTCATCACACAAATATCCGTCGCCGCCGGGATTCGAACCCAGGACCTCTGGCATAGAAGGCAATGTACGTTACCCCTACACCAGCCGGTCGTCGAAATGTATGTATGTATTTAGCCGTAAAAGGTGGCTTAAAATAACCCTATTAGTCTTGGATGTGTCGTAAAAGGACACTAATCTGCAGGTCTATTCGCGTAACTAAAATAACAGCGCTGTGCTCAACGACGAGCTCGACGACGAGACGGCAAAGATTGCGTCGTCGAGCTCACAGATGTTACATTTAGCAGAATACCAAAACCTAAATATAATTGTCAAACAGTTCGACGAATAACAGTTCTTACAACAGCGACGAGCGCTAGTGTCGTGATATGATATACTTACGTGAATACCAATTATGTCACTCGTCGCTGACGCATCGATGAACTCGACGCTGTTGTTTAGGAGAATTGCCCTGCTGAGTAAAACCCGCTTGGTTGTAGAACCCTTCATTGTTCGACTGGGGAGCGATCATCTTTCATATAAAATCGGTCGCGAAATATCACTGCTCCTTCCTAACTGCATGTGTATCTTTGAACCAAGGACTGTATACCGGTATGAATTTCTGTACATTTTTTTTCTGTATGACGTCATACCTTTAAATTAGGCGTATTTCAAAATAACAGTACAGGAATTCATACTGAAATAATTCTTGTACCTTTTTTATTATTGTAGCATAACTGATTTTTTTTCAGTTTACTGAAATTTTCCGGTATTAATATTAATATTAAAATTTTATTTTTAAATAAATTTAGAATGTTCGATAGTTTAGTTGAAGCCTATGAAGCGTAGGTACATATGCTGACCTATACATTTCGGTACAGAAATTAAATAAGTTAAAATATTTCTGTACTTAAAACATCTACAGAAATTGATCCGGTATACATTATTTGGGTACTGATATAATTAATTTAGATTTTAATAACTTGTACAGTTATTGTGTTTGATGAAGCAGTACACTAATAAGGGTACTGAAATTTTACTAGTACTATTTAAAAAATTTATACCGATATGCAGTCCCTGTTTTGAACTCATCTTTACGTATTATCAGGTGATATGGTGAGTTTAATAACACCTATAAAACACAACCCTTTTTAATAAGGGCCATGAGTCTCTTCTTGGGTGAGGCATTTAATGGCCTACTAAATTTTTGAATTTTGTGGTGCTGAAATGGCTTTGGATGATCTACTTCTTCTACTCTTTATGACTACTAATACATGTTACAGAGATCAGGATCGACTGCTTAAATCATGTCCGTAAGGATTGAAGAGCCACATCAAATTTTTAAATTCTGATTTCACCATTATTTACCAGCAAAATAGTTGATTTTGCAGCCCAAATTCAGAATTTAGCAGCAAAATATATTATTAGTTATATGAAATTAAAGATGGCTCTTCAATTAAAACATCTGAATTGAGCCACCTGGAACTTGGTTAGTACCTAATAGATGATTTTATTTGAAAATTTGGCATAATTTAGCAGCACTTGTATAGAGAACTGCTAAAAATTTGACTTCTAAAAGAAATACAATACTTTTAATATGGCTCCTCAATCTATCACTATACTCAATAGGTGAATATCTATTGGATGTGAGCTATCAATTATATTCGATATAATGATCATTTAGCAGGTGTTGTGTTTGATTTTACAGCAAGGAAATAAAGTAGTAAATAAAAAACAAAATAAAAATTTTGAAAAACCCACGACGCGACGGTTGAAAAGTAATTGAAAAAGAATAAAATAATTTAAAATCCCCCGACTGAAATGATTTATGTGACGAGAGATAATTAACGTGAAAAGCTTTTTTAAAAGTTCACTTGATCTCACTCAGAGTCGGTCATATTATGAACAACATATTATTCGTTTTCATAACACTTCCCTACGCTTACCTATTCGGTTCTCGAAGATGTAGATGTCGCAATAACATAGGTATTCAACTCCCTATGAACTTTATAAGAAGAGCAAGAAAATCCGTCGAGGGCTGCCATCAATATTTTAAATTTCAATATAAAACTACAAAACGAATTCATTCAAAAAATTCATCATTCAATTTCAAAATTTTTATTTTGTTTTTTATTTTATACTTTTTAAAGAGCATAATATAGGTAACATACATTACATTACACAACACCTCGTACCTCATCAGCCATCTAATGTCCCTACCACTGCTGGAAAACCCATGTAGTTTATTTAAATACATAGTGAAGTATTATAATAAGTATTTACAACTCAACTTTGCTGGTGGCTCATTTTGCCACATTTAAATCGGACCAATGGTTTTGCAGAATTAATGGTTGTTATTACAAACAAATGTTTACTGCAGCGCCCCCTGATGAGTTGTTACCGTTAAACCTATTTAAGAACATTGTACCAATCAAATCCAAAGCGATAATTGAAAACGGCATTCAAATCGGACCAATGGTTTGCAAACAAATATTTACTGCAGAGCCCCCTGGTGAGTTGTTACCGTGACACCTATCTCAGAACATGCGCTAATCAAATCCAAAGTGATCACTGAAAATAGCATTTAAATCGGACCAATGGTTTTGCAGATAAACGGTAACATTGGCTTTTACAAACAAATATTTACTGCAGCGCCCCCTGGTGAGTTGTTACCGCTACACCTATCTAAGAACATGCACCAATCAAATCCAAAGCGATTACTGAAAACCGCATTAAAATCGGACCAGTGGTTCTGGAGATAAATGGTAACATTGGTTTGCACAAACACCCTCTCACCCCAAACGCGTATACCGTCTCCGTTCCGTCGTGGGTAAATAGCGTCAATTTCGTACATGAACGCATTTTCTGTGGCTCCTCAATCCTGACGTTCTACTTTTATATGATTGACTGTAGCGACCTGAGATCTCAACGGAATCAAAAGCAATCTTAAATCGTACTGCTAAGTCCTAAAGTACGGTACCGGCTGGGCTGGCCGGTAGCAACGTTAAATGTTGCAACCACTTATACATTATATGTTATTCATTCATACACAAGAGCTACTGTAGGTACTGCGACAATTTCAAACCTTATGTGAATGGAAAAAGTATTGTTTGTTGGAAACTAAAATCAGAAACTGTTGGACTGATAAAAAAAACGTTTTCAATGACAAAGCTATACAGCATATAAGCAGGAACAACGATAGTGAAATCGCGTTAAACACCTTATAATCTCAACTAATAAATAAATCTAAATGAATTAGTTAGTATGTACATATACGAGAAACGCAATTGAGGTCAAATATAAATTTTACAAACTCTCTACATAAACATACGGAATTTGGAACCAGCATTCCTATACAGTCAATATGAACAATAAAGTGCAAACTGATAACATTTAAATTATTCATGCATTCGATATTGCTTTGTCTGTAGGGACAGTAAATTTCAGAAGAAAGAACCATTTATGATATCTAGACTTTATTTATATGAAACAACTCAGTAAATTCCACGGCAAATTCTTGTTTTTTACTTTTTAATGCAATACTATACCTCAATCCTCGATTTTGCGTCTCAAACAACTTGGTGCGTCTTTTATATAATCAACAAATGCACAGCATTAAAAAAACCGACTTCACGTCAAAACTTTGGCTGATTTAGAATGTCGTCAATGTAAACATTCTCCGAATACATACATATTTTTTCAATAATTGAATATATTTTTTTGGTTTTTGTCGTTTTTTTCAAAAAGTTGTGAACCGAATGCCATAAAAATTATATGGGACCATTTCGGAATAATCCCCTTTCGAACAAAAAAATAATTTTGCAAATCCGTTTATATTTGACAGAGTTATGAACGAACATACATAAAAAAAAAAAATATAAACATCCGAATTGAGAACCTCCTCCTTTTTTTTGAAGTCGGTTAAAAACATTTTTCACCGTTCAGAACGATACGAGTGGGTTCATCCCGTACCTTTAGCACTACATATAATCACTTTCAGAGTTGACAGCGGTACCTATATGACTACTCAATCCCAACAACATTTGTTCTACAACTTTTTAAAATTAAAAGTTTTAAATTTTTTAGTTTTTGCAAACAAAAAATTATTGTAGCCTCTGTTTAGAGGCGCAGTAAAATATCGTTTCGGGGTCCTCAAACACAGGCATTGAATGTCTAACTGAAGACCCCAAACGACTATTTGTATTACAATAAGAAGAAGAATTTCTATGGAAATAAGCTGTACCTTTGTACCTATTTTTCTTTACTACGTTTATATATGTTAATAATTACAAGTATGTACATAAATTCCGTGCTTCGGAGGGCACGTTAAGCTGTCGGTCCCGGGTGCTGTATACTTGCATACAGTAGTCGTTAGGGTTTGTCAGAAGCCATATCGGCACCCTGAAAATTCTGACATCCACCACCCAGCACTGGGCCAGCTCGGTGGATTATGGCCTAAACCTCCTCGTCACCCAGAGGAGAGACTCATGCCCTGCAGTGGGCCCATTACACGGAGTTGTGATGATGATGATGATGACATAAATTGTGAAATAAATAAATAAGAAAATAAATAAATTATTATTATATACTTCTAACAAAATGTAAAGTAAGGAGCAAACATTTTTTGGTTTAATTTTTTGTGTTATTTATCAAGATTTGTAAAAAGTCGTAGAACAAATGTTTTTGGGATTGATGTGGAGAGGCAGCCCGCAAGGGGTAATGCGTTAATTAAAATTAACGCTGTATATTGCTTTGTGCCTATGTATACAAATGCAAAATAAAGTACAAATGAAAAGAAAAACACAAAGAGCCCTTTTTTATTGCTGTCTCTTTTACTTTTAGGCAGAGTACGAAATATTGAAATATTCATTTTAGTTCGCTGACAACCATTGGCGTTAGCTCGCGACTGAAAATCGATATGAGCATCAAACTAGATTTAGATTTGGTAGATGCATTTAATGGCTAGGTAGTTTAGTTTTAGTTCCTTCTATTTGTAACGGAAACCGCGTTTTTGTTTATGGAATATATTGACGGGAGATATAATCACAAAACTATTAGCAATTGAGATGGTGCTTAGAATTAAGGGAGTTGTTTTGGTCAATCTTTCGATTGACTAATTCTTATCCTATTTTCTACATTGAATTGTAATGATAGTCTGTGTATCAGTCTCTTATATGGTTAAACTAAGTATAAACCTACTCGTAAACTGAATTTTAATTTTAGAACGGTGAGAACTAGAGTCCTTTTATTAAAACTACCATAATCATCAAATTATTAATAAATAAATATCATCGTAAGTTTTCACGATTCAATATATTAAAAAAACATTTTGACCTATATCTGGTATACTTATATTATTTTCATTTTATTTTTTATTTTTCACTTTAATTTGAGGTTTTGTTATCTTCACAGACCCGTGACCACTTAATTGGCCGTGTTTTTTACTTAAGTACTTATGTAGGATCTCCCTAACGGCGCGATCACAGGAATTAAGCCTAAGGTCGGCAACGTATTGATCCTATCATCATAATATTACCTATGTTGTATTATATTTTGGGGGCACCATTAGAAATCAATAAAGTCTTTTCTTTTGGAAGACTGAAAAAAAGGCAAACTCTTGAAAGCATAAATCACCCTCAAATGTAGTTCTTTCGTTACGTTCAAGTTCGCGGTATTTTTTATAAAATTTTAATAAGATATAAACAATATTAAACCCTAACGGAATAAACAGTGAGTTGAGATTAGCAGCCTTTAAAATCCTCTAATGTAGTTACGGTAGAACATGGTAAAGTGTTTTGCTTGGTGGTAGGATCCCTTCTGGGTCCGCCTGGCTAGCGACCACCCTTTATATAAAGTCTGCCGCCAAATGTTACCGCTCCGGCGGTAATGTGTTCCGGCAATATTGTATCAAGAGCCAGTTCCTTCCTAAACCCGTGTGCTTTCATCTTCGACCTCATCGTCACTTACCATCAGGTGAGATTGAGGTCAAACGCGAGTTTAGTCATTTATAAAAAAAAAAAAAAAGTTTTTATATTGAGAGAGATACATTTTAAAATGCAATCAAAATATTAAGTCCTACAGAATAATCACCGTAAGTCGCAGCTTAGTTGCCTTTTTGCCCTCTCATTGAGTTACGATAGACCATAGTAAAGTAATTCCCTTCTTGTATGACAAATATTGTATAATATTATAATACAAAAATGGTGAAACATATATTTATTACGTCACAGGCGCCAGATGACGAGTGCAGTGACCTGCGCAGAGCGCATGCGCGGTGCATCGATCCAAAATGCATTCCGCGCTTCCGGGTATGGCCAGGGAACTTTAAAAGCCAAATATGCGGGGCTCCTATTGTTACGTGTTTTTAAAATCGGTTATTTTAAAATGGTCAATAGGTTATATTTTCATTTGGCAGATCATACTTCAGAGGTGGTCTCTACCTATATAAATTTCATCAAAATCAATATAGATTATTAAAAATACATATTAAAAAATATGAAATTAAAGAATATATACATACTAACATAATAAGTGCATATATCTACTGAAGGGTTACATATTGAAAAAGCTTTTGGACACAATCTTTGTTTCTATTCTACAGCTGTTGTTAAGCAAAGTTTAAAACCTATGAAATAAATTAAAAATCGATTGATTTGAAATTAGTACTATTAAGCTTTATTTACTTTATAAAGCATATTTTATAAAGCAACCCCTTTCAGCATAAACGCTAAGAATTAGCATAAGTGTAGCATAGAGTAGGTAGTCCCACGGTCCCGCTCATATGCGTATGATAAAAATCAATTAAAGTACCAAAATGTTCGCTTCATCTTTGGACATCCTTGTCTGACTCGCATAGTGATAACAAAATACTATAAGACAACAATGGCTACAGTAGTATAGAGTTTTGAAACTTAAAAAAAATTGGTTTATTCATAACCATAAAAAAATCAAATCTAGCGACTGAGACAATGTTAAAATATTAAAAACTTTAGATCAAGTATATAAACTCTCAAGAGTCCCATAATATGAGTATTTTATTCTAACGTAAAATCGTCCATTTTATTTTTAACGTTCTAGAAATACATCGTCATACAATTGTGCCGTATGGCTGGCAAGGGATTTCTTCCATACAACTACAACTATGAATGAACTTAATGCTGTGGGTTTAAGATGCACTATGTTATAGGTTTAGATTGCTTACATTTAATGAAATTATAATTGAATAGACGTGAAACCTAATATTGATTTATTCTTGTGCACTTTTTCTTTTCTCTTTAAATTACATCTTAATAGGTTACTAGGTACTTGATTAAAATCACCGCCGATTATTGATTACAAGGGTTTAAAAAGAAGAGCCAGTTTCTTTTTATATTCATTCAGGTTGATTACTAAGCATGACGATAATAACTATTATCCCTTTCGGGATCATAATAATAATTACATGGACAAATACACCAGAAATATGTCTGCTGGAAGATGCAAAATACTCAACTACTTACTGAACAGAACGCACTTAATTTAAATTTAGGTACGCAATGTTTTATTCAATTCTTCTGCACATTAAATTTTGATTCCATAAATTGTAGTTTTATCCAAGTAAACAGTGACCACGTAAAATTTTATTGATAAAATAAATCTTCAGCAAAGCAAACTACGGCTTCAATCAATGTAATAAAAAATATGGTTTTATGTTTAGAATTCAAAAGAGTAAACTTTTATTATCAATCTATCTCAACACACACTTGAGCTTTTCTATACACACATACGCATTTTACACCCTCACAAAAATAATATATGCAGCACCCATACAACACGGAATCAAATTGAAAATTACTGGAGCTCCGATGCCATTCCAATGCATACGCGAAGACAGAGAGCCAATTACATTACATCACAGACACTAGAGCACTTAGATCGCTCTAGGTCCTGCCGTGAATACTAATTATGGATACGATATTCGAATAATGCTATTTGCTGTAATAAATCCTACTACACGGATAAGCAAAAGGAACCAAATTGTGTTACCTAGTCCGTAGATTTGCTTTAGTGAGAACATTAGTGATTTTCTTTAAGAAATAGTTTAATTGCTGTCTTTAGTGAAATGTGTTTATAACAAAGATTTAAGTTGTTAAGCTATTAAGATGGATAAGTAAGTAGGTAGGTGTAATATCATAAAATTATACGCATTTAAAATACACAGAGTGGTAATTACAAAGAAATGCGGTTATAAACGCATTAAATCAAAAATATTAAATCATGAAAACTTAAGGCCATTTAATCAGGAAAGAAAATAATTTGAAAATTACTCAATTTAATTGCAACGATCGAATTAATGAAATTACTAAAACAAAAGGCAAACCTAATTCATTACATAAGCCATCTCATAAATTGGGTCGTAAACGCACCATTTATCTAAAACCTTTTATTTACGGTGGCAAGCAGAGGTTCGTACACAAGCGTAGTCAATAATAACAAGAATAACTTATATTTTTTTTAATATTGTCTATTTTTAAGAGAAACCCCTTACTACAATGAAAAGTTTTTACAAATTTTTACTTATCTTGATATTTTTAATTATTGCTATTGATACTTCCTAGCCACACACGTTAAGCGATCCGTACAAAAACATCCGCTCAGCGTCGATGGCGCTGCAGTCTACGGGTGTAAAACGGGAGAGACTATCAAAGCAATACTATTTGTAATTTAAACTGAGACTATTTGCAAAAAACTACTACTACCTTCTAAGAAAGATGTAAGCGGGAAAAAACGATTTCGGTAGTGATGATTTCTTGATGTGGTGTTTATTTTAACCGCACGAGGCAGCAATGTGAGTTTGAAAGTGACACTCAAAACAATCCTCTTATAATCGCACGATATTTTAAATCAAATACTCCCACAATATGTTAACTATCTTTCATTTTGCTAAAGAGTAGAAGACACTTTATAATCGTTGACTTCACTCATAAGTTATTATGAAGAGGGCAAGAAGTGGTAAAAGTAACAATGATTGGTATCCAATACCTAAAAAGCTTTCATTCCCCATAAAAACAAGGCACTCTTTGCTCTACAAATTTATATTTGCTATACACCCAGTGTTTTTTGGGTTCTATATGTTTATCATTAACAAAGAACTATTGAAAACGAAACAAAAGATCAAATCGCTTCCGCTCATGACTAGAACCACGTCTAGTCATCGCTTTATTACACGAAACTACTGGTCGTCTTGCATTGCAATCGCTACGGAACCCAGTCTTCGGGGGTTTAGCCTACTTTTCTTATTAACACAATATGGAGTCGTTCTCTCGTCTATACTGCAAAGCTCGTGAGATTCGGAAGAGGAAGAATTGGAATTGTAAAGGAAGAATTTCTTTCAGCTCGTTTTAAAGTTTTTCTTTTTTTGAGACAGTGAAGGGGATTGATGAATCGTTAATATTTGAAAGCCTTTTTGGAACATTGGTGTTTAGGAGTCGAGTATTTTTTAGCTACGGTATTAAGGAAACGATTTTTTTTTTAATTAGAATTATTACTAAGATATCTCGTAGATCTGCTTTTACTATTTCAGCAGGGCTAGCATGCTCACATCGATAAATACTCGAATCGACAAGATAAATATTATTTTGTTATTTTATCCTATTATGTAAGCTAATATGCGCACCATAATAAATAGAATTACTCGATTTGATACCATGATTAGGAACACAGAACCAAATATGTCATAATCTTAATAAATAACATACACTAAATACCATATTCTAAGAAAATATCGATAAAAGGCCCGATTTATCGTTGTCGACGGGAGCACGCTAGCCCCGCTGTATTTGTATTTTCATTATTAAACGTTCAACATATCAAGATATACATGTACCGCGGTCGGAGCGAGTGCTCAGATATTTCAGATCGCTGAAATGGCTTCTAAGAAACGACAACTGTATACAAGTATGCAGTGTATCTATTGACATTACGGATACATAGCAGGGAAGTTGATGCAAAGTATAAATAAACGGTGGTAAAGCCCCGGCTAGACTGTTTCAAACAAGGTTTCAAACCAAGGTGACTTTGCTTGTTTACAACAGTGTAGACGGCTGTTTGCAACAAAATTTCGCTTTTCCCGGCTAGTTTAGCGCGACCTTGGTTGGCGTCCTTGGTTGGAACCTTGTTTGAAACGCCGCACCGTTACAACAACTGGAGCTTAACCTATCTTGGTACCATCTCGGTCGATCATTGCTCGATCTCCTACGCTATGACGGCTTAGTCCATAGATTTTTAAAGGACGTACTCGACTATTTGACACTAAGCGTCGCATTCAATATTACAGGTCATTTGGACACTAATCTAATTTTAAATTGAAGAATTCAATAATCGTCGATCTTTGATTTAAAGAAATAAGCGTAGCCATGATACGCAAAATCAAATTTTCTGTTCTGCACGAATAATAAATCTTTAATATTTTTTCAAGATCTCTGAAAGCAGTTCTTGCGAGATCAAATGGATATATGTATGTGTTTTTATCAATTTTCTGGTGACATGAAAAAAAAGAATGCATCCATTAATGATGGTCATATTCATCTTAATTTGCTCCCAATTGTTTTAGATATAAATACCGAATTTTAGACAAATGACAAGTTTATTGATCCCATGTATCATCTTTACTTTAGCCAATGAAAAACTAATATTTTGTAAACTTTTAATAGCTACGCGTCGGAGCGAAAATCCATTAAAAAGTTTATATTTATGTTCCAAAGTAAACACAATGTTTGGCAAGGAAATTTCGCTCGTTGGTTAATTAAATCGCTAGGTACATTTATAAACGAGAATAATGTTGTCTGAAAATCATATTTTTTGTGAAGAATTTTCTCGCGTAGCTATTGTTGGATTTATTTATGAAATGTACGAACCTACTTTTTCCTGATAATCTAGCTTTCTATGGTAAAAGTGATCTCAGAATCGATCCCAATGGCTTCAGTTAATTCAATACAAACAACTCTCTGTATATTATAAGTTTCTATATTATTTTTTACTCGATGTTTTATAAAAATAAGGCCAAAGACTGAAGGGACTACTAAAAGGAAGGCAAAACACGAAGAAACTGAAATTATACTTTGTAGCAGATTCTGACAAGCAAGAACGTCATGCTCCTTAAATCGCTAGGCGGCATGGCTTCCCTAAAATATAGTTGAGGAGAGTGATGCTGGTGCTTGAGTTATGCTCGTGGACGGGTGCTGCTAGCGGTGCCTGGTCGCCTTGCTCATGACATAATGACTACGTTACTTTTTTCACTTTGACTACTCCATGTCCGTGTCCATGTCCACGTCCGTTTCTGTGTCCTGTCCGTGTCCACGTCTATCTCCATCCACATTCGCTCTATTCTTTCACACCTCTATCGCTACGTCTATCTTTACCTCTATATCTATGTCTACGTTTCTTTGCCTAATGTATAAATATAATAGTAGACTCCAGAAAGTCACTAATTCGTTCATGGGTCGATGTGCGCGCTTTTATAATAAAATTCCAAAAATATTTAAGATTAACCTGCTTCCATGCTGGATTTCTTCCCAGCGAAAGAAAAACATAGAATGTACCAGCTGCTCCTCTTCAAGGGCATACTGTAAAAGCCAGTTAAGGACAGAGGTTTAATTGGCGTTTTTGTGGACGATAGGCTGACCCCCTGTGACTACAATAGTCTCTATCCATCATTATAATGCCTCCAAAGTCAAACGTGACATCAGATGGTCTTACAACCTCTGGTGTTCTGCCTACCTCATAAGGAACACAGGCGTGAAGTTATGTATGCATATATTTAAGATTAACCCTTCGATAGATTTAAAAATAAGTGTTGTGTGAAAAGATCTACGATAAGATAGCCGGATGGAAGAAGATATGATTCCCTGGCTGTAAACTGTTATTGTGTATTTTTGAAGATTATTGCTGTTGAGTTTCTTGCCACTTCTTCTCAACAGATCGACTTTCCGAAGTGGTGGTAGAGTCAGTTCAATTTGTAAATAGTTTGTTGTAATAGTGTATTTAAATACCTACGAAATAAAGTTTTTTTTGACTTTGACTTTGCCTCCACAGTTGTCTCTAAGGGGGACCTGAAGTTATGATTTATACGAACATCCTCAGAGCGTTTCAACTGCAGTATTCAATATTTGAAATGAATATTCAACTCTGGGTAACTCAATCAATTATTTCAAAAATTCAAATTCAGTTAAAAATTTGATTCAATCAATCCTAGTAGTACCTACGTTTGTTGATAAAGGCACTTCTGCCAGATAGCTCCTAAAATCGTGTTTAAATGATTCCATATTTAAACTTTTAAAATCCACGGCGATTTAAGGCGGCCCTTCAGAATTTATAAAATAGGGAATGGAAACTCTATTCAACTAACTAATGCACTGCGAGACGGCCAACTTATTAAAATTTTGATAAAACTTTTAACCAATAAAAACTTATCATAAACGTAGTTTCTGCAAAAATATTCCTTTCCTAAATTAGAATATTAAAACATTCTGCAAACTATGCTTAATGACCTGACACTGCCGGGGAACTTTCAACTTCATCTTCTTGGAATAAGATATATATTTCCTGTTTAAACTCGAGCGTACCGAAGTTAATATGCTTAAAGATTGATGGGATTTTTAAAAAGTTCGCAAACAAATTTGTGGAACCGTTCGTAGTATGTTGCTAGGGCGGGCGGAAACGAGTTCATTGACCTACCAAGTTTATTTAGGTTTTTGAAGTTGATATGTCAATAAGATTGATAGCGTGGTTAAATCGATACGTTGAAATGCCTATGTATGGACACATTTTGCTGTCTCTCGACGGTAACATATACAGGGTGGAATTTTTGAATGCATTGCATTCAAAGGTTTTTCAAAAATTTACTTGCTTCACCCAGAAATCGAACCGACTAAAATCGAAAAAGGGAAGATTTCATGATTTTTCTTTCAATAAATTAACCTAGTATGTTAAAGAGATTTCATTCTTGTGATTGACCCCAACGATCGATGCAATAAAATTACAGGGTGTAATTTTTACAGATTTTAGTCGGTTCGATTACCGGGTGAAGCGAGCAAATTTTCGGAAATCTTTGAATGCAGTTTTCTTTTCCAAAATAAAGGAATGTTTCTTTGGAGAAAAAATTGCTATCTCTATTATTAAAGAGTACTTTCCCTCCAGGGGCATTCCAAAATTCCACCCTGTATATACTTAGGTTAATTGGACGATTTTCCAACTGCCTTAGAACCTTACTATATCGTTTAATTATTTCTTAGTTGAGATATGATGCCTTTTTTCAATAAGAGATTGGATGTTCGCTGCAGCATAATAGTTTCTAAGAAAATACAGTTCTTAACTAACTCCAGGTTGGGAGTTTATTAGGATTTTTATTGGTGACTAAACCCGCGTGTGACCTCTATCTAACCGGATGGTAAGTGAAGATGAGGTCGACAATGACAGCACACGCATTTAGGATCTAGGAAGGACACCCCATTTATAGACTGTGTCCTCTAGACGAGATAGTATACATTTCATTAACTTTTTCTAAGGGTCAAATAAAAAGTATTGAAGACTAGAAAAAGGCTGCATATTTATTTCAACAATTAAATAAATAAGCATAAGTTATAAACATCCTATATTCTTCTTCAACTTGTACCACAAAACTTTCAACGCCTGCAATTTTTCACGAGCAAATCCACTTGCAATCCGCACGTCTCCGCATACACAGCAGGATTTTATTATCTTCTGAATTTCTCGAAAACTTGTTTATTTTCCACGAACAGACGGACAGACTTTAAGTTTATAACCTGGCATGTGCTTTAGTAATAGGTGTTTTGAAAGACATGGCTTACTATAGCTCGCTAGCTTATATTCTATATTTGAAAATTAAGATAGTTTATTGAATCCTACTAATATTATGATTGTGAAAGTGAGGATGAATAAAAGCAGTCTACTAAGGGCGGGTTGTATCAAACGGTTGGTTATCGTATCTTACGTACGTAACTTTTTGACGATTACATCAGATGTTTAACGTACGTCAAATACAAAGCGTTGTTTCATCACAAAAAAAACTGTTCGTCAATGTCTTTTCTCTTCCTTTCCACAATTGAATCATCATCACTATCATTTAAAATATATGAAAATAAAACAGAATCCATAATGTTAAAAGCTTTCAACCAAAGATGTCCTGCCTATCAACTCAGTTTTCACTAGAAAGTTACGTTAACCAGTGGGTGGATGGACGGTCAACGTAATCGTTAATTTTTGACGTCCGTTATAGGTGAAACAACCCGTTTTCTAGCTTGACAGTGGTTAACGCCATTTTTAACGTTGACAGACACGTAAAGTTGTTGTGATACAACCCGCCCTTAGCCATATTGACTTAGGGCGGGTTGTATCACAACAACTTTACGTGTCTGTCAACGTTAAAAATGGCGTTAACCACTGTCAAGCTAGAAAACGGGTTGTTTCACCTATAACGGACGTCAAAAATTAACGATTACGTTGACTGTCCATCCACCCACTGGTTAACGTAACTTTCTAGTGAAAACTGAGTTGACACGCAGGACATCTTTGGTTGAAAGCTTTTAACATTATGGATTCTGTTTTATTTTCATATATTTTAAATGATAGTGATGATGATTCAATTGTGGAAAGGAAGAGAAAAGACATTGACGAACAGTTTTTTTTGTGATGAAACAACGCTTTGTATTTGACGTACGTTAAACATCTGATGTAATCGTCAAAAAGTTACGTACGTATGATACAATAACCAACCGTTTGATACAACCCGCCCTAAGTCATTTATAACTCTTCTTGCGCGATTTAATCTACGTACAACGACATCTATCGAATAAAAGCAAACTAAAATTTCGTATATTATAAATGTGAAAGTTTGGATGGATGGATGTATGCATGTCTGGATGTTTGTTCCTCTATCACGGCGAAACGGCTAAATGGATTTGGATAAAATTTGGCATAGTGATAATTTACAGTCCGGAATAGTAAATAGGCTACTTTTTATCTTGATATTCCCGCGGGATTTGAAATGGCGCGGGTAAATCCGCCATGGGCAAGCGAAAGCACTTAATATGAAATAGAACTAGCACTTTAGGTTATCAAACCATCCTTAACATTAAATTACATAAGAGGTATCTATTTTGCGATACCTCTCTTTGGCTAGAAATGCTTAGGAACTAAGAGCTTTCAAACAGACAACGAATATTGAGCCTTCTATGTTTGGGCATCAACTTCTGAAACATTAAGGCCAATTCGAAAATATATCCTTGAAATGTTTCTTTTGGTAAGTTCGTCAATTGTGACTATTAAGTAAATCTGTAGCAGAGGCTCTTTTTGTACCATAGGTACCATAGGTTTGTAACTAGGTACCATCTTTGATTTAGTAATTTACAAAAAGCTTACTACTAAATAATTATGTCTTTCGCTCAGGTATCGTAGTCCTCATCGACAAAACTGCAACATATCTAGTATATTCTATCACTATACTATAACATATAGGTAAATTTAATCCGAATAAAATTAGGACTGCACCAAATCATACCAAATTAAAAAGAAAAACAAACGTTATTTAAAGAGCAGCCACCCTTCTCCAAAGCCCAATAAGAAGCACATTAAATAACTTCGCAGACGGCCGTTCAGTACAGACCGGCTGACATTAATATTACCGAAATACCATCAAATGCGAAAAGTTACCCCAACTTGTCACTATTAACGTACCCCATTAACAAGTACAGTCACGCTCGAAAATTAACGTGTACAGTAGGTATAGGTACACCTTAACTGAAGGTACCTATTGCATCTTAAAAATTTAGAGTCTATCTTGTGAGTTTTTAATTTAGGTATTACCACAGGTAGGTATTATGATGGTTCTCTCAAAGAATTTATGGTTTGAAGACCATTTAAATATACAAGGTGTGTTATTTGATTTAAACTTTGAGGTTTTGTTCCTTACTAAAAAATAATAATTTTTGCGAAAGAATACTCGTATGTGGTTCAAAAGTGCATACTTTCCACGATATCATCAATTTTATATGATTAGTTCATAAATTATCACCCTTTTGAAATCTCTTTAACATTCATTCGATAGACGCGTGTCAAAAAAGCCATACAATAAACAACAAAAATATTTTAAACGTTGAGGAACGTTGCATACAATGTACAACGTAAAACAGGATAAAAAAGGGATAGAAAATGCCACGTTGTCATACTTCGCATAAAGGTGTTTTACATAAGATGTTTGACTTAATTGAATTATTTTGTATGAAAAATAGAAACAAAAAGAAAAATTTAAATTGAATAAATATTCACATGTTATTTGATTCTATTACATGGTCCCATTAATACCCTAGAGTTATGGAAAATCAAATAAACCTTGTATTTTTTATGATACTCAATTCGATTTTATGTTAGTTTTTTTTAATCTGAACAACTCCAGGTGCATTTACGAGTATAGCAATATTTTTGTGTATGTGTTTTCTAATCAATTATTTCAATTGACAAACAGTGATGTATTTCTGATTAAGTTATTACTAGTCAATGTCAGTATAATATGCATCTACGAAATATGTCTGTGTCATTTGCCAGATTCATATTTCAAGCCACAAATGCAGCATTGCTACAATGTCATCTAAATGAATACACAAAATTATATTATACCTAAAATTCCCTCTCCATGCATTTAGTCATACAAACTCCACAATGATGCTAATTTATCTTGCTAGAAGATGCTTAATATAAACAATTTATTTTATTTGAGGCAATTGCTAATAAACGTTAGAAAATACGAAATTTTTTGTACGTGACTGTATCTTGGAGCGTCGACGTTAGGGTGCTAACTGCTCAACTTGGAAAACCAATATGGCGGCGATCACGAAAAATGCGAAAAACTCTTCTTAAAGTTAACTGTAATGTAACACAGCTCTTTTCACCGATATAGGTTACGGCGAGTGACGAAAAGTAGGGAATTAATTAATATGATGACAGCATTTATTTTATTATACTCAAGTTTAGATTTAAAAAAATGTAGGCTTTTTTGAGGATTTTCTTTTAAACAAAAATTGCAATTAAATTTCAAAATGATTGGCGAGTCATGATCAACACTAATCATGACTCATGATTACTATTGATCAAACGGCGTTTTTGTAAAGGCGCAGCCGCTACTGCCCTCATCAATAATAAGTTCGAAACTATAAATTGACTTTGACGAAACCATAAACCTACTATAACAGAACAATATTAATATCAAGTTAAGCTATAAAGCAAAACTAGCATCCAAAGCGATAGATCCGTGATTGCATATCATGCTACAACGAACGACACGAAGCTACTGCACTTCTCAATCAAACTTGGTGAGAACAAATCTAAATCCAAGACAATCTGTACTTCGCAAACGTTCATTGAAACGATTCGACAGTGCAAGGACTGAGTTATTGGACCGCTCCCTATCTTTATCTTAATATCGATGACCGAGGTACTATCGTAGCTTGGCTTTTGTTATTGTTGTGCGATATAACTTGAACTTCTTAGGGTTCAACATGATAAGTGTCATGATATGTATCGCTTGCTGATAAAAGATCCTGTGACGTTCAAAGCTACCACTTCTTATGAAAGACTTTTTAAAGTTACCCACACGCCTTTATTTATGAAGGATGCTAAAGATATAAGGATTGATCGTGCATTTATTCCAAGCTACTGCAAAACAATGCTTTGTTTGACATTTATATTACCAATGCAACTACAAAATAAAAATATAAGTATTGATTATAACATTGTCTCGTTAACATTTATATCTTTACATACATACATAACTTCACGCTTGTATCCCTTATGGGGTAGGCAGAACACAAGAGGCTATCAAACCATCTGATGTCACGTTTGACGAATTTGGAGGTTTTATAATGATGGATAGAGACTATTACAGTGACAGGCGGTCAGCCTATCGCCCGTAAAAACGCAAACAAAATCTCTGTCCCTTAACTAAGTTTTACAGTATGCCTGGGAAGAGAAGCAGCTGGCACATTCTATGTTTTTCTTTCGCTCCCAGTCCAGCATGGAAGACTGGTCCTTCATGGGTAATGACCGTTCTTACGAAGGTTCATACCTTCGTAAGAACGGTCAGTACCATATCCATAATTTCAGTTCTCTTCTATCTGTATATTTTTAACTTTTTATGTAATATCAAATGTTTTCTCTTTGTTTCAGAGTCGAAAATGAGGCGTCTTCACCTGAATCGAAAACGAAGTAAGTTTTGTTTGCATTATACATATATTTTTAATTTTTTTACATAAGCTCTGTGTTCCGTGTCACCTGTTGGAAAGTGAATGCTTCAGATATTAAATGTCTGAATTAACCACAGCTGTAACAAAATGCCTCTTTCATACCTAATATTTATAACAAAAGCGGCTTTTAATTTCATTTTCATTTCAAGCTCAACAATGAATTTATTTGAAAAGCACGAGAATATAGAACTTAATTAAAAGCTATTTTCTCGTGTGGTTTCTTAAACAATTGTTTGACTTCTACGTTCGCGTTTAACAATAAATTGCTCGTATTTGGTGCAGGATAAAAGAGAGACGTGAGCGGGGAGTTAGTTAGCGATACGACAAAACATAAAACAATTTCTTTGAAACGTGGTTTGGAGATAGTTTTAGTTTTGGTATGAATAGAATCATTGTTTTGAGACCATTCGGCTTTTTCTCCATACACATTATGTACTATTTGCTCTCTGTTTGAGATTTATAAATACGGAGGCTACTTTTCAATGTTTTGTAGTTTGCCACATATTACATACACTTCTAAATACTTATTGCGACATAACAAAAACATAAATTTGATGCATTCGCGGGCCAATTCATTTAACTTTTTTTTTAATTTCTGGGCTACTTTTTTTTTAAATTTGGTGACCTGGCGATGGACCATGGAAGAAATATTTAGTACCTATGTAACTTGAATAACATATGCCACTTTCCCTTTGAAATTTCTTAATGCATGGTTAGCGAAAAACTAAGAACCAAAGAATACCTAATAATGTTGACATTTAAGAACATTTAAACATAACTCTACTTAGCCAAGTAAATCAAGTAATTTTGATGCCCTGTGTAACACAATCTTTTTCCAACAGCGAAAAGAGCGGTCTAATCACACCGCCTCAAAATGGCGACTCTTCCCCCCCTCCCGAGAAAGAGAGGGCTGACCAAGAGGACACAGAGAAGAGTCATTCGGGACCTGTCCCTCATTCGGCGGAGGGTCCCAATGACGACCTCTACGCGATCCCTGTCAAACTGCGGCCGAAGAAAGAGCCGCAGTTACCGCCGGGCTGGGAAAAGCATGAAGGTACAATTACTCGGTACTTAAAAAGCCACACGTCTATTTGGGTGGGAAGGACAGAGCAGGAGATACAGAAACCAGCCAAAGATTCGGGCACTGTCCAGCAAAACTACTTTTTGCACGCGAGCTAGAATAAGGATATTGTTATAAGAATGAGAAATCCCACTCAAGTCTGTTAAGTAATTCGATGTTGTTTAACTACTTTGGTTTTTAAGCATTTTACAAAACAATTACCCTAGTCCTGATGCTTGTTTAGCTCGACTTTTAATATTGATGATAATTGGCATGATGAACTAAATTCAAACATATTTTAGACTAATATTATATCAAGTAGCCGTCCTTACAACATCAACCGTCAATTAGATATTCCCCGAAGGAGAACCTACTTTAGCGACATAACATTTCCCAATACTTAATTCTCATAGTTTCAGCTCATCAGAAATCTTCCCTCTACTTCCAGACAACGATGGCCCCTATTACTGGCACATAAAAAGCGGTACCATCCAGCGAGAGATTCCCCGAATGCCTCCCATCGAGGCTCGCGAGTCCCGCCTGTCCCTCGTGCGGGACTGCTCCAACCTCTCCGACGTCAGCAAGTACGACGGAGTGATGACTTCATCAGTGACGAGGAGCACCACCAGTGGTGCGCTGGACCAGGATTATGACGCGGAGAGAAAGAGGAAGGAGGAGATGTCTTATAAGTAAGTTGTTATAAATGTTACTCATTTAATTGTGTCGCTTAGGACAGATGCGGCAAAAAGTTTTCAGCTGCCATCGAGCTTATCAGTCATTGTCGAAAATTCGGCTTCCCTAATGATTGCGGTCGCTGCAATAATCATCGACAATGGGTGTAGTGGCCAATGATGATACGACTGTGTATTTATGTTCTGTAACTAGATGTGTTTGGGCAATTTAGTACGAATGCTCAAATATAAGTACGATTGAATGTGTGAGTAGAGTTTGCGCGTTCACCCGCACCAAAGTCAAAGTTCGTAAAGTTGGTTCTGCAGGTTTCACTGAGATATTTATTTATGAAGTTCGTATAACTGACTCTTCATAAAAAGTGGGACAATCCAGCGAGAGATTCGCCAATTATGATTATGACGCGGAGAGGAAGAGAAAGTAGGAGATTTCTTATAAGTAAGTTGTGATTGGCTTGATTTTGATTATCTCAGACTGTATGCCCGTGTCTTGTGTACACGGGAAGACGTTGACTGGTAATTTAGTACGCGTAGGGTAGGTAGAGAAGCTTTACCGCGTCCCTGGATTAGCGTGTCGTAAAAGGCGATATGTTTAAGTCCTAAGTAATAGGACAAAATCCGTCGCTAAATACCATCGCTCCAGCGGTGATGTTTCCAGGCAATATTTTATGCCAACCCCTAAGAAGAAGCTCGCAATCTCCGTAACTGACTCTTTATAAACTTACGGAACACATCAGCACGGAGAGAAAATGTTGAAGTTATTTAATAATGGGAAAAATATGCAAGACAGAAATTTAAAACGTATGAAAATTTTATTCACACATATTTTACGCGTAGGTAGCTAACCGTAGGGCCACATAGTACTTTTGTAAATCGGGCTATATATAATTCTTACATGTTATAGTACACTAGGTAACCCCCCATTTCCTCTATGTGGTCCCCATATCCCACGTTAATATAAAAAGCTAACATTGAAAAGGAAGAGGTTCTCAATCTTTGTCTTGTTACACGAAAATCGTTAATCGATTTTGATTTTTCTTGTTCATATAGATGAGGATACTTCAGAGATAGTCCTCATGAAAACTTTATAATTTTTGAAAAAAATATGTATGAATGAATACGGAGAATATTTACATTAACGACCTTATACTTCAAAGTGAAGTTGACGTGAAATCGGTTTTTTAAAGCTCTGCTTTCGTTGATTATAGGTAGGTAATCGCCGGAAGTCGCCGTGGCGCGAAGTCGCCGTGGCGCCGTGGTTACTGTGTGTGTATCATACGATATCACAGGTTAAGCAACGTTCGGCGGGGTCGGTACTTGGATGGGTGACCGCCGACCATTCATTTCTCACGACGACTTCCGTGCTTCGGAGGGCACGTTAAGCAGTCGGTTCCGGGTGCTGTATAATTTTATACAGTAGTCGTTAGGGTTTGTCAGAAGCCATTTTGGCGCCCTGGAAATTTTGGTATCCACCACCCAGCACTGGCCCAGCACAATTTATATTTGTTTACCTCTACAGACGCCGCAGCTTCCCAGCCCGGCCGGACGACGGTCGAGCGGTCCGCTTCTTCGTCCGTTCCCTCGGCTGGGTGGAAGTCTCCGAAGCAGACCTGACGCCCGAGCGTTCCAGCCGCGCTGTCAACAAGTGCATCGTCGACCTCAGCTTGGGGAAAAATGATCTGCTAGACCAAGTCGGCCGATGGGGAGATGTGAGTGACGTTTTTAACCAGTTTTGTTAGCCGAATGGGCGGCTGCTTTTACTGAAGTTAGATTTTTTTTTAAATTTGAATTGAAATGAGAATGGCGCTTTTAATATACGGGTGTCGGAGATAACAACGCTATCCTTATTAATTTTTAGACTTTGCTTTGAGATTCTATTATTTGGAATCATTCAAACAGTATTGTCGACCGGCTGGTGTATCGGTAACATACACTGCCTTCTATGCCAGAGGTCCTGGGTTCGAATCCCGGCGGCGGTGGATATATGAACACAGATATTAGTCGTCAAGTCATGGATGTTTATATGTTTATTTAAGTTTATTCTAATAAAAAATATATATCTATCCAATATGTATGTTTATATATTTCTTAAGTATATCAGTTATCTAGTATCCATAACACAAGTTCTTTAAGAAACTTAATTTGGGCTAGATAATGTTGCGTGAGTGTCAGAAATATTTATTTATTTATTTAATTTAATCGTATTATTTAGACAAATAAATCAACAACATTTTTAACTGGATCTTACTGCCTTTAAAAGTTTGCTACACATTTTATGTCGACACCATAGGCCCGAACAACTAAGTCCTAGCCCAAAAGGTCAAATTAATAATATATAGAGTACCAATAACAAACGATTACTTACAAAAAATAATTTCTTGGTTGTTATTAATTAAGGGCTCATAATTTCAGGGCAAGGACCTATTCATGGACCTTGACGAAGGCGCCCTAAAGCTCATCGACCCAGAGACCCTCACCACACTGCATACTCAGCCCATTCACACCATACGTGTATGGGGAGTCGGTCGGGATAATGGACGGTAAGTCCGGAGCATAGAAGTCATAGTTGTTTGAAATACGGTATGCACTTACTTCGTTTTGTATTGAAGTTTGCCAGAATTAGACCCTGTTTAACAAAGCCTGGTTAAGGAGAGCTGTTAAGATCTGAAATTTTATAGGAGGGACTCTCAGTTTAGGTAATTTACACGTAATTATAGTTAAAATATAGGGGACTTGATACAGTTGGTTTTTGTGTACCTAAATCTGAAACCCCATGGTGTACCTCATCCGCCATAAGTGGAGCCCATGATAGCGCTCAGCCTGAGCCCAGCACTCCCATCGTAGGAAAAGGTCCAGTACACCGTTAACGCTTTATTGGATCCTCATTTCAAAGCTAATTAAATTAAGAGCTTATTGACAAATTTTTATTAATGCATCATGGGTGCGTCCAATATTTGTAAAGCTGATTTTACATACTTGCTGGAGGAACATATGTTTAGAGGAACATGGTTGTCTGGTAGAAATCGCTCCTCAGCGATACGACCGCCAAGTTTTAATGTCTAATGACACTGTTCTTTTTTCTTTTACTGTACATGTATTATATAAACTGAGGTGTAACCAAATAAATAAAATAAACATACCTATTCAAAAGCGTCTCCCTTAGCGAGGCGTCTCCTTAATGCCACTTATTAACCAGGCTTGTAAAACAGGGTTGCTCCAGAAATATTTTAGTTACACAGAAATACTTACATCCATAACAGCACTCCCCTAGGAGATCACTAAAGTTCTTCCCTTTTTCTTACAACCTTTACTTACGAACTTAAAGTAATTTTAAACATTTTATTAACTTGTCATCTTGTTCATTATTCAATTCTGGGTATTTGATTAAAAAACTTAACAATGTAATGTAAGATTTTGCATCCATTATTAATATATTCTTAATACCTATAATCTTTTTAATTGTTAAGTATTTAGTCAGATTTTAGTTAACGATAAAGGTGTTAATGTAAATTGCTCTATAATTAACATGTACTGTGAAATTATAAGTTCTACATTTATTAACTTTAACACATAGTTACCTTTTATATTTTATAATTGAGCACCTTACATGTCACCTTTCAAATCACTCCATAACCCGAAATATACTTACTCCCGTGTAAACCGTCTGAAATATCTGTGAACCTGAGATTTTCTATGCGCTATGAGAAATTCAAGATGCAGTTCTTAAATAAATCTACCTCAAATTAATGAATTAAATTATATATATTTTTTCAAATAAATGATTTTTGAGAACGAAAAAACACACGCGCTTGCTTTGACAAACTTATTTCATAGGAGCTCACGGGGTGGTTGCGGCGGGGGGAAGAAACGCATGCTAGCAAGGTGCACAGATATTTACTACGGATATTAATTATACATATTATATTTTTACAAATTCATCTTATCCTATGCTACATTTTTTTCTTTTTCTACATGTGATCGTGGAACAGTGAAAGGTAAGTGAAACTAACTAAATAATTTATTACTTTTTGTACTTAGGTACTCAGAGTATTTTGCACCTGTACATAAATCCTTGCATCCTTTTTTATATTAGCTATTCAGATTTGAATGACAAATTAAGTACTTGCTGACTTTAAAGAAAATGAAACAAATCTTAAGGTAATAATAAAATGCTTTCTTAATCACATAACATCAAAAATCACAGACATGAAATGCAAATGTTAGGATGTGTTCACACTAGGTTAAAACTTGCCTAAGTTTAGAATTGATGTTCTGAAATGAGGGATTTTCTGACAGCTCATAAAGTTAAGTTCAAAAAACCTCTATAGATGGCACTTTTAAAAAACCGAAGGCGTTAGGTCTGTATACTAAAATGTAGGTAAGTTGTATCTATCATCTATGGTTATTTATAAGCTCAATTTCTGATACAGACGTCAATTGATTTATTTTACTTTTAAAAACGCAGTGTCGAATAAATGGCTATATTACAGACAAGACTTCGCCTTTTGTAAAGCGCCATCTATCGAAGCCTTTTGTACCATTTTTATAACGTTTTGTTTTTTTAATGAGCTGTCAGAAAATCTCTCATTGATCTACGTATCTGTTCACGTATCTGTTCTAAAGATTTGAAAAGTTGTTTTTTAACGGACCTCAATCTCACTTGATGATTAGTGAAGACTAAGTCAAAGATGACAGCGCATAGGCTTAGGAAATGGCGCTTTATGAAACATTCCCGGTACACGGTTAGGTGATATTTGGCGGCAAATTTTTACTTTACTAGCCAGGCAAACCCACAACGGGTTAATACCACCAATAAGCAAATACGTATATTTCACCCAAAGTGAAACATATTCAAGTAGTAAAGATTGTGTCGAAAAATTTCAGAGTCTTTCAGACCCCATGGTTACGAACACCTCGCTTTCTTAAAACACATTTCTTCAGCTTAAATATATTGTCTTAAGTTTCACTATTCATTATACCATGAAAACTTAAGTCAATAAAAAACAACCAGCTCAATCTTCCTCCTCTACAATCAAAAATTTCAACCCCACAGAGATTTCGCCTACGTGGCCCGCGAGCGAACGACTCGTAAGCACATGTGTCATGTGTTCCGTTGCGAGGCACCTGCGAGGTCTATTGCCAATGCTCTCAGAGATATCTGCAAGAGGATTATGATAGAGAGGTCGTTGCAACCTCCTCCGAGGCCTACGGACCTGCCTGCTACGAGACGGCCTAGGCCTTTGTCCGGTAAGTTCTTTATAAGTTCTTTATAAGTTCTTTATAAGTTCTTTATAAGTTCTTTATAAGTTCTTTATAAGTTCTTTATAAGTTCTTTGAGTAGTTGAGTCAACATCACGAATATCTCTCACTTATAATAATAGCATTGACGCAAACCTACCTTGCGTGCCGATTACGATATTTGATTAGAGTTGAGTCCGCCCTAAGCAAGTTGTATATAATAAGAAAAACAAAAGATAAACAAGCATTTTTAACATTACAAGAGTTAAACCAATCAAGAGAAATGATCATTAAAGATACACAGTTTAGAGCATTCGCGGAGGAGATAAGTAGTTTACAACAGCATTTACAAATAAGCAACAATAGCAAAATTCTATGTTTCAACCCGATACTTGACCAAGCTGGGATATTACGAGTTGGAGGAAGCTTGAAGCATGCAAACATAGATCATGACATGAAACATCCTATCATCCCAAACAAGAGCAGATTAGCTCGATCTGTCTCATGAGCTCGTTTTTCATGGAGGAGTGAGGCTTACTACGTCATTCATAAGGCAAAGATACTGGCTGATTGGTGGCAATAGGGAGATAAAAAATAGATTACGATTCTGTGTCAAGTGTATGCAACAAAATCCTTTACAACAGCATCAGTTCGTGGGAGATTTACCATCATCAAGGACGAACCCGTCGCGTCCATTTTATCACACGGGGGTCGACTACACTGGCCAAGATTTTATTAAAGCTAACAAGGGGCGTGGTATCAAAACACAAAAGCTTACGTCGCCGTATTTGTGTGCACGGCAACCAAGGCCGTGCACCTTGAACTCGTGTCGGACCTCACATCATCATCCTCTTAACTGTTTTCAGGTTTCAAAAAATAACGTTGTATACAATCTCATAGAAGTTCGCGGCAAGATGTCACAATAATACCTCATCATTGAACTCAAGATCCCACTCATAGGCGAAGCTTATGAAATATCAAGAATCATTCCTATTCCTAAATCATTATTATCCTCGGAAGATCAACAAACATAGTGCTCGTATCCGAGTATGTAGCCGTCAGCTTAAGGCGAGACTCATTGATTTTATTAACAGAAAACGATTTAAAACAGTGCATACGTCAGAAACCAGAATTAGTTTTGTGTCATCTTAAAAAGCAAATTAATAATTACTTTTATTCGTGTTGTGATACATGTGGCCTTAAATTACTGTGCAAAGATCAAATAACCGCCGTACTTTTGACTCGCGCTGGTTTTTTTGTCGGTCGGCCGGTCAAGCATGAGACATCAAAACAGCTGATTTTATTGTTTATACTCATACTCAAGAGACGAGCAGAATTAATACAAGTCCAGAAATTATCGCACCTGACATTTCTCCCGTTAATAGTATAATTAACTTAACCTTACCGAGTACTACCATACAAAATGACAGCGTGGAAGTTGGGTAAAGCCGAAAAGTACTCTCTAGTGTCCAAGAGCAACTGGATATCATAAAGGAAAGTCCTCCCTTAGTGGGTCGGATCAATCAACATGACATCCACCACTATGCAGATATCTATGTACTCTTCGCTATTGTTGCATTAATAGCGATAATATACGTGTGGCAAAAACTTAAAAAACGTCATCGAGGAGAGGATGTCGCAGCCGGGAGAGTGAAGCCGGGTGCAGCGGTGGCGGCGGTGGCCACGGAGCCGCTCGCTCCTGCCGCTGCCCACTACGCAGCAGCTGCGCGTGTGGTGGCCGCAGTGCCGTCCCCCGCAGCCAGACCAAGTGTACAGTGTAGTGTGCGAGTGAACACAAATCGTAGCACGTTGCCCGTACTACGATCAGTGTACAACATTCCGGACCTACCATGAAACAATAACCATGTTTTTATAGTTATCATTATCATTTACTAACATTAAATTTAAGCAAGATTGTTTTTCACCTTGTTTAGGTTAAGCCCATTTCTATTATTTGGCCCGGGAGCATGTACGGGTAATGCACCGCACATATACTAAGATCAGCATTTACACAATTCACCTCATTTCCAAATCAATAATTTTAAGTCAGTTCGTCATCGGCTAACGAGACAGTCGCGCGTACTCATTAATCATCATTTACTCATACCAGTTTTATTTTAATTAAGTATTTCCGTCCAATAATAAATCTTACAATTAATAGACATTTTAAATAGTTTTTATCAAATCAAATCAAACCATAAACACTTGTCGGTGTAAAATCGAACACAAGTACTTGCTGATGATGTCATGTTCGTGTTGTGCAGCCATAGCTCAATGCAATACTGTAATATCTTATTCAATACCATCAACACCTTGTTAAAGCCGAAGTACAAAATTGTGACGTCATTAAGCGGCCATTCGATGGTCTTATGATGAATAAAATTTTTCATTTTCATTTATATTTGTCAGTTCTGATCGTCATACAGGATAGATATAAAATCCGAGAAAAGCTTGGTTTCATAAATTTTCTTGACGGCACATACGTTACAGAACAGATGGCCGTTGAAGCAGTTGGTAAGGTTCTCGAGTGGTGATCATTTTTGGAGTCGGAGCGTAGGCAGATCTCCAGTAGTTGGACTGACGTTCTTCTAAGCGCTGGATATGGGTAGCGCAGGACCAAATGATATAGAGAACATTGGTGGACACCTTTGTACAGCCGTATTTTCCAGCGTATCGTATCTATTGCTCATTTCAAATTTACTACAATGGGTGGATTTAAACATGTACTTATCCAAAAGATTCACTTTAAAATCAATTCAAAACCTAAATTCAAATCAAAAACCGTGAAATTTCGGCCAAAATATTGAGTCTCCCCGAATCAACAAGAAGTCTTTTTCAAACTTTTTTCGGGACAATGTTTCAATAGGTATGATTGAAACACGAATTTAATTTAACCTAATATTGTCTTAAATTTTCGCGATTCATACTATAAAATAAAACACTTTTTAACCGGATTTATCGTTTTAACGGAGTCTGCAAAAACACCGAAACATCGAGTTAAAATTTAAAATGTAAATATACGCGATAAATCCGGTTAACATACATAACTTCACGTCTGTATCCCGTATGGGGTAGGCAGAACACCAGAGGTAATAAAACCATCTGATGTCTCGTTTTACAAATTTGGAGGCATTATAATAGTGGAGAATTTAACCTTTTAATTTCAAACTCCGCAGCGTTCCCCGGCGCCTCCTTCCCCACTCCAATGGAGGAGCCCCGCAAGACGGTCCGCGCGCGCTACCTCGGCAGCGCGGAGGTGGCGCGCGCCACCGGCATGGACGTCGTCAACGACGCGCTCGAGCGGCTGGCGGCGGCGCGCGCGCCCTCCGCCTGGAAGCCCGTCGCTGTGGCCGTGGCGCCTTCTATGATCACTATCACGGAGGAGGGGGTAAGTTGAGGCTAGACGTTCTTTTGTTTTTAGAATCGGCTGGGAATGGTCCAACTATTACTGGATGAGCGCGATACACCGGCGTGACGGAGGGAATGAGCTTTGGTTGAATATAGGTAGACGTTCTTTTATTTTTAGCGCGTGAAGTCAGCATATCAGGAAGTAGAGTTCATAGGCTAGAACCGGCATGGACCTTCGGCCTGGAACTCCATCGCTGTGACCGTGGCGCCTTCTATGATCACTATCACGGAGGAGGGGGTAAGTTGAAGCTAGACGTTCTTTTGTTTTTAGAATCGGCTGGGAATGGTCCAACTATTACTGGATGAGCGCGCTACACCGGCGTGACGGAGGGAATGAGCTTTGGTTTAATATAGGTAGACGTTTTTTTTGTTTTTTGCGCGTGAAGTCAGCATATCAGGAAGTAGGTTTCTGTAGAACATAGGCTAGAACCGGCATGGACGTTGGATCGTTGAATACTATAAAGGAGGAGTGGGTGAGTTAAACATAGGCTTATGCTTAGGGGTATTCTTAGGTATATAGGGCTTTCTTTTGTTTTTAGCCGTCTAGAATCGACATCGAAATGTTAGGGATCACGTAATATTAGATGAGTGTAAAAGGCGACTTAAACGAGACTGTGCACGCGGTACCTTGGCATCGCGGAGTGGTAGAGCTTTGGTGGAACACATGCTAGACATTCTTTTGTTTTTAGTCGCGTAGCGTCACTATCATGGCAGAGGCGTTAAGCTTCTGTTAAATTTAGACTAAGCTTTGTTTTGTTTTTGTGTGTAGGTTCACTATTGGATCCGGGGATAAAGTTCTGTGGAATATAGCCACTCAAACGTCCAGGCGACTAGAGCAGCCCAAAAGAAATTCCGGTTGAACGTCCGGGCGACTAGAGCAGCCCAGCGTCATTGCCGACTTTGAAACGAACTTTTAGCTATGATACGTTTAGAAAAAGGTTCCTTGTTATTTTTGTAGATGACATAGAAAAAAATTTAATGCCAAGCGTCCGAATTTCAGGTGTCGCAAAATTGACTCGGTAATGGACCTTGCTGCGACGAGTTGAATATTTAAAATCAAAATAATACTGATTTTATTACATTTCTGTATTATTTAACAAAAGAATCCTTAAGATGTCACCTTTTCGTATTTTTATAAGTGATTTTAATCTAAAGTCTGTAAAAATGATTTTTTATGTGATTAATTCGACTCTCGAAAACTGTCGGTCTTAAGTTAGTTCTTAAATTAATCAACTTTTAAACCCATTAAACATTAATTTAAAAAGTTGAAATAATTTAATAAGATTCTGCATTTCATTGGATTTCTGCAGGCAGTTTTGATTCTAATATAGGCAAAGTAATCTTTCCGTATTAAGCGTTTTAGTCGAACCGGCTGGTGTACTGGTAACATACATTGCCTTCAATGCCAGAGGTCCTGGGTTCCAATTCTGGCGGCGGCGGCGGATATTTGTGTGATGAACACAGATATTAGTTGTCAAGTCATGGATGTGTTTATATGTTTATTTGAGTTTATTCTTATATAAAATATGTATTGATTCTAATATATAATCTATACATATCTATACCAATATATAAAGCTGAAGAGTTTGTTTTTTTGTTTGTGTGTTTGTTTGTTTGAACGCGCTAATCTCAGAAACTACAAGTGGGATTTGAAAAATTCTTTTTGCATTTGATAGCCCAACTCTTGAGTCCCGAAAGAGTCTCCGAAATTCCCACGGGATAAAAAGTTACGAGGGTAAAACCGCGCGCGGTGGCTAGTATGTTTATATATTTATTAAGTATATCAATTATCTAGTATCCATAACACAAGTTCTTTAAGAAACTTAATTTGAGCTAGATCAAGTTGTGTGAGTGTCAGAAATATTTTTTTAATACAGTTGCTCAAAAAGTGGCGTGTTGCAGGGACTTATAGCGTTCGGAAAGTGGGCTATTACGCACTCGTGCGTTCGCTTTCCCAAGTGTCAAAATAATGTCTATTAAAAAGGGAAAACCAACCACGAAGGTTTCACCAAAAAAAAATCACAGAAGTTTTTAAGATTCATGCAAATATTTCTGAAAAGAAGCTACTAATTTGTTTCAATATCAGATTTAATGATTTGATTCAATGTTAGGTTTCATTTCATTTCATGTCAATACAAAAATCTACTGAAGACTTGGCTGTATTGGCATAGTTCCCTTTGTCTTCCCAGAACGGCTGAAGAAAACAAAAAAAACTGTTTATATTCTTTTACGGCTGCGCTATTTTGTATATTTTATTAAATTGTTTCATTTTTTCGCAACTGTAGGTATTAAAAATAGTCGTTCAGTACACGTGCGGAACCGTCATTGCAACTTGTTCCGACTTTGAACCCTCGCCTTCGGCAGCGCCTCGGCTCGGGTAGACATTTGTCGGAACTCTTTGCAATGACAGGCTTTTCGCACTCGTAATGAAATATACTAATTTATTTATTTGAAAGGTTCACTATGAACAGGCAACTGTTTGCCCGCAGGAAGCCACGCCCGTGGTGGAATGCCGCGTGCGCTACCTGTCGTTCCTGGGCATCGGGCGCGACGCGCGGCGCTGCGCCTTCATCGTGCACACGGCGCGCGACGCCTACGTCGCACACGCCTTCCACGCCGAGCCCTCCGCCGGCGCGCTCTGCAAGACCATCGAGGCCGCCTGCAAGGTATGTGCCGACTGTACCGTTACTAGACTCTGACCATTCAATAAATAAAAATCCCCAGACAAATACACGGCCCCAAAGTAAGCATAGCTTGTGTTATGGGATACCATGTAGCGAACTAGGGGGGAACCTAGAATATAAATTCATAAATAGATAAACACCTAGACACGTAACATTTTTTTTTGTTCCGTGCGGGAATCGAACCCGCAACCACTGGCGTCTGAGGCAGATAGGTTTACCCCATCGCTGAAGTGGTCGTCGAAGCTTCGACAGCATTGAAAGCTACAAGAAAAAAGGAGGTAATTTTAAAAATCAAGATGCGCCTCCTGGCTTCACGCTGCTTAAACGAAGTTAACACCTACTATTGCACATACATCGAATAAATATCGTCCTCCTTTATTGAAGTCGATAAATAAATAGTATCAACTTCATTTGGGCAGGGTCAAACCAGCATTGCCTGATCTTGACTTTTTAAAATTCTCGCTTTTTTTTCGTGGACAGCTTTCATTGGTCAGACTCTATTACCTTTGTAGCGACATCCATTTACGTTGTCAACCCGGCGGCAGTGCGAGCACAGAACTTTATCGACTCGTATTGTTACGAACACGTATAGTATGGAGACGGTTTGTAAGCAATAATTGAAATCTATCCATTGCCGCACGGCCAGCTTAAATAAATGTGTGTTAATTTTTAATGTTTATAAACATGTTGTACTCTTAAATAACTGTAAAATAAAACATTCAATGGTGCTAAAAACTTGCAACCGACTCCATACTTTACGAACATTCGTAAACATACGAGTCGACAAAGTTCTGTGCTCGCACCGCGGGGCTGTTTATAAATTACCTAAGCCTTTAGAGTCTTTGTGTCGACGTCAGTGCATTACCTTTGTATCAACATCTGCAGTAGATACATCAAATTTGTAGCGGCTTCTATATTCATCTTGTCAATTAAGCACTTATTTATAATCGTCAGCATTAGATGACGACCACTTTGTCGTTGGGGTAAACCTATCTGCCTCAGACGCCAGAGTGGTTGCGGTTTCGATCCTCGCACGGAACCAGAAACAATAAATTAAATAAAAGACATAGCATTTTTTATTTTTTTAGCATTTTTTATCAACTTATGAAATTATAATTATTTATTTATTTTATTAATGCAGTAATGTTTGATCTAATATGAAGTTCCACAAGTTCCTAGTAGATGGCGCTGATTGTTTATTAAAGCCCGCATGTAAAGTTATGAAACCAAAGTATCACCGCTGTTCCGGTCGGGGTGGGGGTGTTAGGTTTTTTTCGTTACGGAATTTCTGGATTCGGTCCCCACGCTCAAGGCCCGCGATAGAAGCTATGCAATAGCTTAAAAAAATGTCCCAGGCACGGAACTAGATAGACACGTTTATCTATCTATGTTCGTTTATCTACCTAGTTCGCTATATGGTAATCCCATAACACAAGCTATGCTTTCTTTGAAGCCATGTAGTTGGTGTGATTGTCTTGAGGATTTTATTTATTTTTTTATTAACCAGGAGATGCCCAGTGCTGAAAAGGACTCCGAACCTTTTCTTGGAATTTAGGAACGAACTGTTGGTTCCCGAACCTTTAAAGACATGAATTAATTTCAAAACTGAAGCTAATTTAAATGAACATTTGCACCCTCAGCTCCGCTACCAGAAGTGCCTGGACGCGCACGGCGGCGCGGCGCTGGCGGCGGCGCCGGGCGTTGACCCCGCGCGCTCGCTCGGCACCGCGCTCAAGTCACTCGTGGGGTCATTGACCGGCCGCCCGCGCCGCTCAGAGTAGATATGGTAAAAAGCATATACCACGATATTTTTTGTTTATACCAAATCTAAAAAACGGGTCAAATATTTTCGTTCAAAAAATCGGTATGAAAAAAAATTACTAAAACTGGCCCGATTTCAAGCTTCTTGTAGTGCCTTGGTTTTCTTCCACGAGTCTGGTTACGAGTCACTCACTCGCTACCGCCTCACCTCATATAACAAAGGTACAGTCATATGTATACGCATTATTAGACGTGACTGTACCTTGATGAAAATGAAAATGTTGAATGTACACACATTATGTAGGTAATACCATGCGCATAAAAACTATTGCAATAAATTCTGTAAACGATTCTGAACAAACTGTTTTCAGGATTAATTTCTTTGTTTGATATTGATGATAAATAAAATAAAATAAATAAAAATAAATGAAATATCATGACTTATTTGCAAGGTTTGTCCCGATTTGTAAATTTAATTTGGGGGACTTACAACTTACGACCGATTTATAAAAGGCACGCCTGTCGTGTCATGAGCCACACGATATTATAATTGATGACACGTCTGTTGTGCCACTTGTGCCCATTGTGTCATACCAACGAATCGGTTAATAGCCCAGTCATTTTAAACCCCAATCTGCGGAAAAAATTATAGTGGGCTGAATTTTTGTACACACCTTTATTAAGGCGTTATAATGAAGATTTGAAAAATAGACTCAATGTCAAAATCAGTTGTGTATTAAAGTTTATTTTTAAAGCTCAACCTCTTGTTACCGCATCCTCATAATATAGTCACTTTCTCAGCGGTCTACTTCGAAAACCATTAATTTCACAAAAAATGCAAGACATTTTTTATAGTAAATTGCGCGATAAATATTTTTTGTTATTACCTTTATTGACCTTTGAGCAACAAATCGCAAAATATTTCCGAAAAACTGACATTTGCGACATTTTAACTTCTGTAACTTTTTTAGCCGGAATTATATGAATGTCGTTTTTCACATCTTCATTATAACGCCGCACCCCGGCCCTCGCGCCCAAATAAAGGTGTAGGTACTTATACAAAAATTCAGCTCACTAGGAATTTTTCCGCAGATAAAACCTAAAATGATTGGGCTGTAATATTTAGTATTTACGTCACAAACGATTTTATAGTTGTGATATTCCATAAGTACATACTCTAACTATTTTTGATTCAGCAAGGTAAATCCATTTTATTTAAAATTTCTTAGAAATTAACAAATATTTTCTCTACATTTCAGGCATGGCAACACAAGATTAATATTGTTAATCATCACAAGAATGCACTTTACTGAGGATATTAAAATATAAAATACGGTTATGTGCTAACCGAAATTAAGTAGATATAATAATTGTACTAAACTACTCACATTGTTAAAACTATTGCATGTATAACTTTGTTTAACTTCTTATAAATGACTTGCTTAGAAATTCTTCGAATGAGTTCAAGAACAAATAAGAAATACTAAATCGATATCTCTTACACGAAATGTCTTTCATGTATTATTTACGCTGACAGTTAACTTTGAACTTGAAAAGAGGAATAAACGGTACCTATTAAATTCTACAGTTAAATTGTGTGCCGTGAAATAAAAGGTAGCCTTCTACGCAATAAATACTTAACTCTGAAATTGCCCTATAAATTGAAAGAACCTTGTGCTTGTGTCTAGTGGTCTCTATATCTCGCACATTCTTATAGTGAAATAATCTGACTTGTTCAAAGTTGAACGTGTCCCGCTCTCTACTTCTAAAAAGAAGCAGGACAGAAATAGCACTTTGTAAGCTCAATTGAATGAAGACTCAACACATACTCTCAATTATTCCTCTTTTCGAGTGAGATTCGATAGAGTTTGATCGTTTTAAAACTGGTAATTTAACCTGAAATTACTTTAATTTACATTAGGTACTTAATAAGTTTAACTAAATGCAAATAAACAAGCAGTTTGCCAGTTTCAATGAAGAGAGAAACAAACTTAATAACTAAACAACCTTAGGCCTGTTACATATGTGGCAGTTATAATATAGCCAGATATTGTAGGTACTTAGTTGGATAATCATTGTCATTGACTATCATGATAATAAATAAGGCTACATTGATCAACATATCTCTTAGGTTTTGTACACACTCTACATATTACTTTAGAAGATTCATAGTTTGCACACCACTGCAACTTCAGTTTGGGCCGAAATATCAGGACATGAAATTTATTTCACTTGTCTTATTAACAATACTTAAATAAAGCGAAAATTTATAAAGCTCCGTTCGTCATTAAGGACATTTAGCATCGAATGTACCTACTTACGTTAACAGTAGATGAGTTAAAACAAGTACTTTCTACTTTTGATTCTTACTTTTTTCATATTAAGATTTAAGAACAAAAGTGGTTTAGAAAATTTGGACACGATGTAATTAGGTATAGGTAGGTACCGTAAGATACGCATCATCATAAGTTGCGATATAAGGGCCCATGCATACGCAGCAGGACTGCCATGACTTTGATAAGTAGTGTTATATACTTGTGTTTTAAATAAAGTTTGCAGTTTATAATACGTTGTACCATGAAAATAAAAATGCCCCGATATTCTTATGTTATGAATAGTCTAGTTACCTTGAATTTTCCTAGTCCATGGCAAAATGTTTTAAGCTTCTGTAAATTTTATGCAACCTATTATATCTAGTGGCAGTGTCACTAATGTACTCGATGTTTAGTAAGTGTCATATATATAAGATAGTTTAGGAAAGTAGTATAAATATTCGTTGGCAAAGATAAGTTGTTAATGTAAATAATTTAATTTAATTTTACATAATATAGATAATGGAGCGATTATCAAGTCCTTCTACGCACGATCAATCAGCGCTTTATTATACGAATTTTGAAAGCTTGCGTTTTAAGATGAAAAGAAAATTGTATTATATGTGTTCGGTATTCTAATATCATGTCAAGGTTAATCTCCAACTACGAGGATAAGGGCTTTATGACCAGTGTGTATACAGCTTTATATTAAGAAATTAAAAGTGTGAAATCTGATGGTAGATATAAGATTCGTCTAATTTATTCCTAAACTTCTATAGATTGCTACTTAGGTACGTTAAATCTTAGAAGAGATTATTTTTGCTTAAAGCTTACAAAGTAATTAAATGTTTGAATTTAAAAAGTATACATGTAAGATATTTTTTGTAACACATGATGTATCTATGTAACTTTATCATTTTGATAGATTATATTATTTTGTAATGACACAATAATTGCACTACTTAGCAGATATTTAATTATAAAACAACCTCAAGGGTGTTGAAACGTTGAGCTTGCAAACATATATATTTATACAGTTCAGATTGCTAAAAAAATTAAGAATAAATGCTATTTTCTGAAGAAAAAAACTGCGCCGCCAACTTTGTCATGTTAGAGTGGCGGTATGACAGTGTAGCTTATTGCACTATAACCTTGTTTTCACTAGAACAATATTATTTTATATTAGATCACTGTGTGACTTAAAGAGAGTGTACAATAATATGTAGTTCATATTGATCTCAGATATAAGGATAAGTTTACACTGAGAGCTGAAATGGTAAAAAATGGGAAACATATACTAATATTTAATAGGCTTATTTATTTTGCCACTTTAGGCCTTTTCAAAACCCTTTTTTATAGGTTTTGTTGATAATATATACTTACCAATTTCTATAAATAATAATAATCAAGTTTGTTAACGACGGGATAAAATGACCTTTTATTTTTAAATTTTAGTACGATTTAGAGTTTCAGTATTTACATTAATTATATAATTGTTAATTCACATGCTCACTTAAGCTGTCAAAAGCAAAGATTAATTCCCTAGCTTTTAAAACACATTAACTCAATGATTTGAATTTGTATGCTTTACACCTTTATGAAGTAATCCCAATAAACAGGTCATTTCATCTCACAATAACATTAGACTAAGATAATCTAATATAATTACACAAATAGTTTCAAAAGTATTAGAATCAGTGTTGCTTCTCATTCAAAATGTCAAAAATAAAAATATACACTGAGCTGTTTTTACTATACGTAATCTAGTGTTAATCACACGTTAAAACTTATGTAATTAAACAAATTTATTTATACAAGTTAATATTATGATATTAAAATAAAAAATAATGATATTTATACAGGATTTTATACACGAGCGGTTAAAAAACCGCGCGGATTTTAAACAGTTCGTGTGTAAGGTGCCTTTAGACGCAATAGATGTGACGATTTAAGAAAAGCTTTGACTGCCTTTTATTGGATGAAGTAAATGTCAATATTTTCTATATAAAATGTGTAACTTTGTGGTATGGATAATTACTAGATAGCTTAAAATCTTTCATTTCCGGCTCACTGTTGGGATTTTTGTATGCGATGGGTACCAACTGTTTTGCCATCGGCGCTTTGACAGCTTAAAAGCCTTCGAACTGTGGCTTTTAATAAATAATTTTGTGAAATTAATAAAAAAATATTCATACATTGTGTTTTATTTAAAGTTTTCTTGAGTTTCTTTAAAAAAAATCCTAGATTTTTGCCCCCAGGTAAGTAAACACTTACCTAAAAGACAATTTCTAGACATTATTCCAGATTTAATTTATTTGATATCACGTTGAGTCCTTCGAAGCACAAAGGCCGACTAACTAAAACTAGCCGTAGGAGCCCATTATAGTAGATAAGTAGCTTCGCCGTTCGATATTGAAAAATGATGACTATTATACTCACACGAAGACAAGGCTGAATAGCAAAGCGACCTCTTTGGTCATTGGGCTGAATGCACGATGTCTTTTGCCAGTATGATGGTTAGATGTACGCGAACTTTTTGAAAGAAAGAAGTGTTTTTTTTAAATATATTATCTACCTACTTAATATTTCACAGTGCTGGTGAACACTCCGTAGGTTCCATGCGTACCTTTATGCACTGCCTACCGGTGGGTGACACGCCTGGCGCACTGTGGCGTAATATGTTGAATTAAGGGACTTTGGGACCTTCCATGCTGGACTGGGAGCGAAAGAAAAACATAGAATGTGCCAGCTGCTTCTCTTCCCGGGCATACTGTAAGTCAGTTAAGGGACGGAGGTTTTATTGACGTTTTCGTGGGCGATAGGCTGACCCCCTATCACAATACCTCCATCATCACAATACCTCCGAATTTGTCAAACGTGACATCAGATTGTTTTATAGCGTCAGGTGTTCTGCCTACCCCATTATCGATACAGGCGTGACGTTATGTATGTATGTATGTAAGGGACTTTGGTATCGAGTTTCTATTTTGACATTTTTGTTTACTGTTTCGGATAGTCCTTAATAATCGTAACAAACATTAATAAGGGTATTTTTCTATTTAACTTATAGTTCTGCTAAAATGTGAAAAACCGTATTTTTTGTATGAAACGAAATCAATAAAATAGTTTTTCTCCTATACGGTGTTTGACCCCACGTTGAAACCTCATATGTATTGATAAGTGTCTTTGTTTTGTCTTTTGCGCAAAATAATAGTTGAGAAGACTATAGTTCGTATTGCAGAATCGCTATGTACTAAAATGGGTCAACTGATGTAACATTTTATATCCTTTATCAAATAGGGAAATAAAGTTGACATTCGTCTGAATACAGATTAATATAATGGAGCTTATTTAAACAGGTAAGTTATAATCGATAAGAACATATATAGATATCTGGTAGAAAATGTCGAACTTTAAAATTTGACAATTAACGACAACTTTTACTAACATTATAAAATTCAAAAAGTTTTATTCATCTTAGGAATTTCACAAAACACTTGATGAAGTCAAAATAAAAGGTTAACATTAAAAAATAAGTTTTTATTAGTAATGATAGGTAACGTACCTACCTATAGGAATACAAGAAGAAATCATTAGATTTAAATTATTGATTGGATATTGCAATTCCAATCAATAATTTACTTCACCCCTTCCCCTTTTGAAAAGTGTACCATTTTTCAGTTTTTTTCCAATTTTCAAGAAAACTGTATGACGTAAGACAAAAATGATTAAAGGTGAAATTATTCATTAATAAAATCCTTACAGACAATTTTCTCAATAGTTATAATTTCCAAAATATGATGCGCTAAAGTTGACTAAAAGATATAATTTGAAAAAGAACATAATACCACAAAGGCTTGACTTGGGCAGTTTTCATTACATCAGTAATTTTATAAAGTTATTCAACATTTTAATTCTGATAAAAACTGGCCAAGTCAAATCTAACCTATTTACTTTAAGATCACACATTTTTAAATAACAGCAATTATTACCTATAGGTACCCAATCAAGCAAAGAAATAGAGTTTAGTAGGGGAATTGTGCTTAAGATGACATACTTTTTCTTTCAAGACAAATATTTAAAATAAATATAGTCATGTGAGATCAGCATATTGCGTATATTATTAAATGTATCATAATCAACAAAATATTTTAGTTTTAGAACAATCAACGTAACATAAAATTAGAAAACAAACATAAATGGCACTTAGGTCGACATGTGTAAGACGACATACCTATAGGGTAAAATGACATAGTATGTCATCTTAGACTTTAAAGGTATGTCGTCTTATACCATCCTTATTTTATGAGCATGGTTCACAAATAAATTGTTTCTTCTTTTCTGGTAAGTCTGCACATAGAGTATGGCACCAGCTAGAACACAAAAAAGTACTGTGTGGTGAAAGTAGGTTTATAACGACCAAGATTTAGTGGAGTACTATAAATATGAGGACGAAGGGTTGCTTGTTGTACGTTAAAATGTTTATATGCTAAAAGCCAACCCATCCTCTTCTCCTTTACAGCTTGAATAGCCACATCCATGTCTTTTTGTGACCAACTTTTCAGCGTCGATGTTCGTTTGTAATTAAGTAGGTAAAGTAGTTTGTATTCTGTAGGTAAAGCAGAAAAATAAATAAATACAACGGTCCTATTTACAAGGGTAAGATGACACAGTATGCCATCTTATACTCACGCTTTCTATGTCATCTTACCCAATTGATTTGTGACTTTAGTTGTAACCGTTGTAACAAAAGTTTATAGGTTAGAACGCGCTTTAAGCGTTAATTGCGTCATATAATAATCCTATTTTATATTTCAAATTAGTACAAATAAAAAATCCTTACCTTACGTGTATTTTCACCACCAAGCAAATGCGAAAGCAAAATTTTTTGTATTTTAGAATCATGAAAACATGAACTACCTGCCAATCTGCGTTCACTTTCCGCCACACTGAATTTGAACATTAGCGACACCTACAGACACTCTCTAAAACGTCACAAGATCGCACTAAGTGCGAATATTTAAATCAATATAGGTAGTGTGTCATCTTATCTTGGTATGCCATCTTAAGCACAATTCCCCTACTTGTTCATAACGTTATTTTGTTCCTCTAAACAAAATACATATTGCGATTTTGTATGGAACTTGGCACTCACTCATTTAATCTTCATTCTTTTTGCGGTGAAGCACACGGCCAAGATAATATTTGTATGGAACTTGACTCTCCCCTTTTACATTTATGTTTTTGGTGGGATATCTTTACTTTTGTTAAGAAAACTTGGCAGGTATTGAGATTAAATGTTTTTTTCTTTTATGTATATTTACTTCGGTTCTGTGTAGATCTAGAGGCCGGTCACCCACTCGATAGACAGAGACTGCTCTCGTAATGCAGCAAATCGAAACAAATGAAGAGACATTGCTAGTAAAACGGTTCAAGCCGAAATAATTGACTAAACACGTACGCGTACCGTCAACCTTATACACCATCAGAGTAACCACGACCACTCTGTCAAGAGTGTATGACTGAGAAGAAGAAAGTGTAGGTATAATTATGTGGTGCGGCGCGCCACCGACACACCATTGGCCGTGTTGCTTAGCGCATATTACAAGATTTTGTGTGAAGACACCACTTATTTTTTTCATTTTTCATATGATTACATATTATAGATTTTCATACTTTATAGTTGGTCCCAAATTTTATCGAAATCGGTTCAGTACTTAATTGAAAATTTCAAATTTTTGAAAAAATATGTATGATTTCGGAGTTGGTGACATTATAACTCAGCCAAAGTTTTGACGCGAAGTCGGTTTTTTTAATGAGGTGCATTCGTTGATTATTATTATTAATTTTTTTCCTACGCACAATAACCGAGTTGTATTCCAAATTTCATCCTTCTAAGTCATCTCGAAGTATGTTAGAAATAGGTACTATACTCGTATGTCAGTCAGTGCTTAAAATTTACGACTTTTTGACCTTCATATCTTTATAACCGTTTGAGCTTCATGAAATTTTGGCTTCTATATGTCTTTATGGATATAATTAAACACACGTAGTTTTATGTGTTTACGTTAAAGACGATTTGAGTTATCGAAGGGTCAAAAGTGGCACCAAGTGGTTCGTGTAATAATAGCTAGCTATCCGGTTTCTTTGCTTGAATTTGGCTTGACACGCTGCCGCGTGTCTAGAGCATGCAGCTGCAAAAAGGGCTGTGGAAAAAAATGCTCATGCAAATTACTATTTGTATAGTAACACAGCTCGTTTATAAAATGAGCTTTTACACAAACTTAATGATTTTTTTATTTCTTTCTGGCCTTTCACTCTGTCTTGGTTTAAAAAAAACGTGTCGCAGATTTAATGCCAGTTTTATAAAAAAAAAAATTATTTAACGCAAATTCCGAAATGGTATGTTACATACCTTTAGATTTTGAACTATTTTCTTTTGAAATGAGGTAAGTAGTTCAAATTTTAATGATATTACAAGTTGATTCCAAAAATAACTTTGTTGCCTAACCCAGCTTTAAAACCATTTAAATCCGCTTGTAGGAGTTTTCTGACGGGTCATAAAAATTAGTTCAAAATAACTCTATAGATGGCACTTTTAAAAAGCCGAAGGCGTTAAGTCTGTATACTATAATGTAGGTAAGTAGTATCTACCATCTACGGTTATTTATACGTTCAATTTATGATACAGACGTCAATTAATTTATTTTACTTTTAAAAACGCAGTGTGGAATAAATTCTTCGCCTTCGCCTTTTGTAAAGCGCCATCTATCGAAGCCTTTTGTACCAATTTTGTACAGTTTTGTTTTTTTAATGAGCTTTCAGAAAACCTCTCACTTGGTTAAAATTGGTAGAGACAAAATGTTAAGAGTTCAGATTACCTAATTTCGTACTTAAAATTAGAAAAAAAACGACTTTCAATAATTTTAATGCAAATCATCAATCAAATAAAGTATTTTTTTTTGACAATAAATATTCAAAATAGCCGCCACGCACTCTGCAGACTCATCGCCGCAATTATTTGTTCAGAAATTTTCTTTGTTACTAATCGCACAAGCTCAGTTCACCTGGCCCAGTTTGTTCTTAGATTCTTTATAATGTTTACTTTAAGGCAATAAAAAAGTCTAAAAGGTGAGTCTGGTAATCGAGGTGGCTACGAAATTGTCCCCAATCGCCCGATATAGAGTTATTCTCTATATTTTGGGTGAAATGTGTTGTTTGTCCATCGTGCTATAGCTACATTCTTCTTCTATCTTATAATGACACTTATTTAAGTGCCTTAAAAAGCGTCTATTAATAATCACTTTTCTAAACCTCCAGTAGCTATAAGTTCACATCTAAGAGCTGAAACATTACGTAATTAATCGAACATATCTAATTCGCATCCATCCTTTTCTTTCTCATGCATTACTGAAGACGAAGTAAAAAAAGCTATTCTCTCTATCTCGTCAGTGGCCATTGGTGATGATAAACTGTGCTCAAGGATGATTATTACGATTCTACCCATACTATTGCCCATTCTTACCCACGTTTTTAATTACTCGCTTACAACCTGTACGTTCCCAACCTCCTAGAAACGAGCCCACGTAATCCCACTGCCTAAAGTTTCTAATCCTACTTCACTGTCCCATTTTCGTCCAATCCATACTGTCCTTCCTGTCTAAAGTCCTTGAGCAGGTTGTTCATCATCAACTCTCTACATTTCTGACTACGAATAAATTCCTCAGTCAATTTCAATCCGGGTTTCGTCCCGGTCACAGTACAATGTCTGCACTGGTAAATGTGACTGACGACATTCGCTGGGCTATCATATGGAGAAAAGGTCCCTTACATTGCTTGTTTTGCTTGACTTCAGTAATGCCTTTAATTCCGACGACTTTGATATCCTTCTTGCTATATTAAAGTCTATCAATGTATACTCTTCTGCAGTCGCTTGGTTTAATTTCTATCTTCGGGGTTGGTCTCAGCGGGTTCGCCTTGATGAGTCTTACTCTGAGTGGTGACTTTTCTGCGGGCGTGCCCCAAGGTGGCGTGCTCTCTCCGTTACTTTCTCTGTATTTATTAATACCATTACCACAGTTTTATCCAGTAAATTTCATCTATATGCCGATGAATTGCAAATTTACCACCATTTCAGTTTCCAAAGCTAATACTGCTATTGCTAGGATCAACGATGATTTTTCCCGCACAAGCGACTGGGCTAAATCGTATGGATTAAGTGTAAATCCTGCCAAGTCCCAGGCTATGATTATAGGCAGTAGACACATGCGCAGCAGTCTTGATTTTAAAAAAATTCCTCCAATTATGTTCGACACCACACCCATCCTACTTACTAATACGGCTAAGAACTTGGGCATAATAATAAATGCTAACCTTATATGGAGTGATAACGTGAACAATATCAGTCGAAAAGAACTCTTTTCATAAGCTAAAGTGTCTCCAAATTTTTTTACCTTTAAAGACGAAAATCTCTTTGGCACATACACTTATCCAACCCATCATCGACTACGCAGATGTTTGTTACTTAGAGACCACAGAAGAGATGTTAAATAAATTGGAACGCCTATAGAATTTGTGTATTCGCTTCATTTTTACCCACGACGGAACGGAGACGGTATATACGTTTGGGGTGAGAGGGTGTTTGTGCAAACCAATGTTACCATTTATCTCCAGAACCACTGGTCCGATTTTATTGCTGTTTTCAGTGATCGCTGTGGATTTGATTAGCGCATGTTCTGAGGTAGGTGTTACGGTAACAACTCACCAGGGGGCGCTGTAGTAAATATTTGTTTGCAAACCATTGGTCCGATTTGAATGCCGTTTTCAATTATCGCTTTGGATTTGATTGGTATAATGTTATATGATATCGAGTTACGTTACAACAAAGCCCCAGCAAAGTTGAGCCACCAGCAAAGTTGAGTTTTAAATACTTATTATAATACTTCACTATGTATTTAAATAAACTACATGGGTTTTCCAGCGGTGGTGGGGACATTAGAGGGCTGATGAGGAACGAAGTGTTGTGTAATGTATGGTACCTATATTATGCTCTTTAAAAAGTTTGAAATAAAAAACAAAATAAAAATATTTATTTTGTTTTTTATCAATATTTTAAATTTCAATATAAAACTACAAAACGAATTCATTCAATGGCAGCCCCAGACGGATTTTCTTGCTCTTCTTATAAAGTTTATAGGGAGTTGAATACCTATGTTATTGCGACATCTACATCTTCGAGAACCGAATAGGTAAGCGTAGGGAAGTGCTATGAAAACGAATAGTATGTTGTTCATAATATGGCCGACTCTGTGTGAGATCAAGTGAACTTTTAAAAAAGCTTTTCACGTTAATTATCTCTCGTCACATAAATCATTTCAGTCGGGGGATTTTAAATTATTTTATTATTTTTCAATTACTTTTTAAACGTCGCGTCGTGGGTTTTTCAAAATTTTTATTTTGTTTTTTATCGGTTTGAAAAAGTTCGACCATGTTACAGAATATCGCAAAAAACTACAATTGCTCCCGATCCGTCTACGTAGAAATACCCGTATATCTGTCTCCTTTTGAATGTTCTGTTTAACCCTTCCTCTCCTCTATATTTATGTGAGCGGTTTGCTTTTACTAATCCTGTAGGTGCGCTGTGTAGAGCACATAAGCGTAGGAGTGTCCCATAGAACCAATTTCTTTGCATACTCATTCACTGTCCATGCTGTCAGATTGTGGAACTCCTTACCGTACAAAATTCGTGAGTCGAAATCACTATAGGTATATTCAAAAAAAGAGTTAGAGAACATTATCTTTCTGCAACTTAGGTTTCTAAATCGTATAATTATATTTTTATATTAGGGTAAGGAGGGGGAATGGAGTTCACTTAAGGAAAACATGGTGTAATTTTAAAATTATTTATGATAAATCAAAACTATAAAGACTAAGCAATTCTTTGATTATGGAGTAATCAACAATTAAACAACAAAAACATATATCTTTGACCTTTTAGTTGTAGAAAAACATTTAAAAAAAAAACAAGTTTGAGCGGCATTGCCCCCGACTATGGGTAATGCCGCTCATGGTACGGGGTAATGACGTTCGATATTTTTTTTTAGAATTTGACTAGTAATATACATTTTAATTAAAGAAATATTAATGGGATCAACCTAATACAATAAAAGGAAAGTTTAAAATCACAAATAGGCATCAATTATTTCCATTTGTACTGAAGACCATTTTCTTTTAAATTTCACCAATATAGTGAAACTTAAGATTTAAATTAACTTCAATTATTATGATATAAAATAAAAACTATTATGATTAGATCAAAAACAGCTGTTTTATGGCTATTTCTTTATAGAAACCTTCTTCTTAGTTTTTTGCATATAGGCAGCAATACAAAATTGTCACTAAGGGGTAATGGCGCTCCGGTGAGCGGCATTACCCCAAACGCAGTTCGGTAAATTAGTTGAAATAAAAAAAAACATGCAGATTATTTGAAAGTTGATTGCATTATTACAAAATAGAATGAAGCTTTATTGTAAATAAATATATTATTAACTAAACAACCATTTAAAATGGGGACTTGCCGATAAAAACAACCAATCAAAAATTACATCATCGCGTCTGCAAACGCAAAAACGCACTTCACTGTCACATGACGCGACTTGACAAACCCTTTGCATCGCTGTCTTTTAGAGGCCCTATCCCTTTGCACTTCAAGAGATATTGCTAGATGCTACCTTTCATTTTGACAGAGTTACAGAGGTGAGCGCCATTCCCCCTCGCTCCCCTATAGATCGTTCAATGATAATATTTCAACAATAGTTCATAGATATATATTTTATTAATTTTTATATTTAATTGTATGTATGTATTTAGTATGCAGGGTATGTAATATATCTTTATTTGCTTGTAAGTAAGTAGTACGCACTTAATTTGTTCTTTTTATTCTCATTTTCCAGCCTCAGGCTTGCTGGTAGAAATTTCTTATAGAAATAAGCTTTTTTTAAATTTATATGTTTCTTTAATTAAGTTTTTATGTGTATATATAAATTATTAAATAAATTTATGTCTGCAGTTAATTTTCCAGACAGCTCAACTGGACTGATGATTTTTTCAATTAGAATAGAACCCCGGTCCACAAATGTGTTTTAACCTGGTACTGGGCCGTTCTTTATTGTATTTATTTATTCACAGATGCACAAAACAGGTTACAATTATAATAAATATGTGTAAAGTAAGTATTATTGGATGAATTTCTAAATTATAACCCGGCACATGCGCATTCAACAAGCATTATAAAAAATATGAAACTTTTTCTGACCAACTGAGGGTATGTGCACTGCCAGATGTGCAGATTGTGAATAATGAAAATAAAAAGAAAATAAAAAAAATATGAATAATATAATCGAGTCTCCATATTTATTGAGTTATATAAATTTTGCTTGTCCCCGAATAAATCCTCGTCACAAACCTACTTTTGTCTCGTCTCTTTCCCGAACCGAATTATGCCGCTAACTCTTTCATTAACAGATCTGGTACCCAATTTAATAAGATTTATAATAATATCGACATCTTTCATCTCTCTCTCCCAAAATTAAAAAAAGAACTCTTTTTGCATCTCCATGTATAGTTATTTATTTTAATTTCATTATTGTACCTACTAATGTATTGTGTGACCGTGTTTTTCGTTTAAATTTATAATTTTTGGTATGGAAACTTCACTGGTCTCTGTATAAATTATATATTTTAACTATAAGTACCTATAATGACTATTTGTTTCCTGAATAAAGTAAAATAAATAAATAAAATATTAAAAAAGCCATAAAATAGCAAAATCTTGTGGAATGTTGCCCACATGCAAAAGAGACTAACTATCGCTCAAAATAATATTTGAAGTGATTTTAATAACAAAAACAAACCTAACTCCACGTCCGGTACGAACATCAGTACCACGTGAGGGGCGGACTTTAGCAGCTAACACTAGCTATTACTTACCAAGGGCTAACGGAGCAATAGTTACGTAGAAGCGATGCGTCTAAGAAGCAGTAAAAAACTACCCCAGGCGGGTACCGGAGCTAATAGCGATGGAGAATCCCGCCCTGTGCCCTCGGGTGCAGGCTGTCTCACGTATTCTGGGGGAGACACCGTGTCGCAATCTACCCAGGTTGTTCAAACTGTTGTAGATCACCAGGCACCATCTGGAGCCCAAATTCATTCACACCCATCATCACCAGTTTCATCACCATTTAGTATTTTCCAATCACCTATCTCATCTCCTAACTCAATTTTGAATTATTCACCATCCTCTACATCTTCAACGTCTACAGATGTTGCGCAGGAGGCAAATGCCACTAATCCTGTGTCCACTGCAGGCTCAACTCGTACGCGAAAAAAATGGACCGAAGAAATGAACAAGTTTATCTGGCGTACATATTTAATAACAAGCAAATTAGAATCACTTCAACGTGGATATTTAGAGCCCTTACATAAATTGTTCCATGATAAATTCCCAGAAATGAATGCATCAAGACAAAGAGTTGGAGACCAACGTCGAGCTATAGTAAATAAAAGACTATTACCGACAGAAACTCTTAGTGAGATTAAATCTGAAGTAGAAATATATCTAGATAACCCGAACAACACACCTTTCTCTCACTCCTCAACTACATCACAGCTTACACAATCTCAAACTTCAACTCACATAGCAATACCAACCACGAGAGGTAGATTAACTTGGTCACCGGAGATCAATGAATCGATTATAAAATTTTATTTCGAAGTTACCGAGGGAGAAACTAATATGACTGCATATAGAAAAAAGTTACACGAAAAATTTATATCGCAATACCCACACCTATCCCATTTATCCGAACAGCGCATTGCCGATCAAAGACGAGTAATAATCAACAATAAACTTATGAGTACAGATAAAATCTAAACAATACGGAAACAGACATCAGGTTTTATTAATAACACCATTCAAAACTCTATAAATGAAAGCCCACAAGATGCCACTAACATAACACACAACTCTTTCACCGACTTAGAAGAAGGCCATGACGCGTATACATTAGAGAGTTTGGCGACATTACCGCAAAATCAGACAAGAACTAGACATAACAATCAATATCAAAATAACATTGATGCTGTAGGAGAAAATGAAGTTCAAATAAAATTCCGTATAAATCTCGATAAGTTTATAAATACTGATCCCACAAATAGACCGCAGATTCCAAAATTAAAAATATCTCGAAAGTTAATTTCTCTTACAGACCACGTGAACAGATTTGTGATCCCACAATACATTTCACAAGACCAAGACTTTAGTACCTTACAAACTATTATTTACACCGCAGGGTACACTATTGCCTCATGTAGGTATAGTAGGAGAAGTCAATACCGAAATAAATAGTAGACACAGAAATACTAAACCAAAATGGCAACTAAGACTTGAGACTAAAATAAATAAGTATAGATCAGAAATAGGCCGCCTTACTCAATATATAAAAGGAAATCGAAGTCAAAAAATAGTTTTAGCAGTGGAAGATATTAAAACAAATTACCGTATTCATGCAACTTTTGAAAACCCAAACACTGAGCCCGAACATTTCTTAGACACACTCAAACAAAAATTAAATACAGCCTCAAACCGACTTAGAAGATATCTTACGTGTACTGCAAGAAAATATCAGAACTCACAATTCATTAATAACGAACATAAATTCTACAGAAAACTGGCATCGCATAGCACACAACACAATAGTCATTTACCCAACGCAGACGTACCAACGGTAGAATCGGCACGGCTGTATTGGGCGAATATATGGGAGAACTCTACTCAACATAATCACAACGCAACATGGATCAACAACAATAATAACACACCCAGAATGGAATTCACTCAAATATCACTGGAGACATTCATAAAAGTAATTAAACGCTCCCATAACTGGAAATCTCCAGGAACAGATAACATCCATAATTTCTGGTACAAAAAACTCACCTACACACATCCATTTATTTACACTTACCTTAACCAATTCATACATTCACCAGACACGATGCCATCTTACTTTACACAAGGCCGAACTTTTATGATACCCAAAGAAAACGATACCTCTGACCCTGCAAATTACCGTCCTATTACATGTCTACAATATACAAACTACTAACAGCATGTCTTAGTGAAACTATCTATAACCACTTAACCCAAAACAATGTGCTAAAGGAACAACAAAAAGGTTGCAGGAAAAATAGCCAAGGTTGTAAGGAGCAACTTGTAATAGACGCTGTAGTAATGAAGCAAGCAATCCAAAGAAAAAAAAGCATCCATTGCATGTATGTAGATTACAGAAAAGCATTTGACTCGGTACCCCACAGCTGGCTAATTTATATTCTTCATTCATATAATATACATCCTAACATAATTAATTTCCTAGAAAAATCAATGAAATCTTGGCGGACTTCTCCAATATTTAACCATCAAGGAAATACAACAGCTAGTGAACCGATACAGATCAAGAGAGGCATATTTCAGGGAGACGCACTTAGTCCTCTATGGTTTTGTTTGGCTTTAAATCCGCTATCAGAATTATTAGATCAAACCAAAGTAGGGTTTAACCTAAAACACGATAATACGCATCACACACTATCACATCTTATGTATGTTGATGACATAAAACTTTATGCTGATAGTAAAACAGAATTATTCCAGTTAGCTGACATAACACAAAAATTTTCAAACGATATAGGTATGCAATTCGGTATAGACAAATGTAAACTAAGCTCAATAGAAAACGGTCAAATTCAAAATAACACTTACACTCTAGATACCGGAGAACAAATAGAATCCCTAGTGGAACAAGAGGCATATAAATATTTAGGTTTTCAACAGTCTAGACAGATACTTCAAAAACAAACAAAACAACAACTAATAGGTAAATTTAAACAAAGAGTCACACTAATATTAAAATCATCCTTGAATTCTCGTAACACAATAAAAGCTATTAATACATTTGCTATACCTATTCTAACTTACTCCTTTGGCATTATTCAGTGGTCGCAGACAGACTTAAAAAAACTACAGCGCATCATCAACACTAACCTAACTAAACACCGGAAACACCACCTTAAATCCTGCATTCAAAGACTTACGTTACCGCGAATCGAAGGCGGAAGAGGCCTTATAGACATACAAAATCTGCATAACAAACAAATAACTACACTTAGAAATTACTTTCACACAAAATCAGAAAATTCTTCATTACACAAATTTATTGCAAATATAGACAACCGTTACACACCACTTAATTTGAAAAATAAAGAAACGCAAATAAATGAAAAAATTACAAGCCCACAGCAAAAAACAACCGAATGGGCGCACAAAAGCTTACACGGAAGGCATTTCGCCCATCTTACCCAACCTTTTGTTGATAAAGAGTTATCAAACAGCTGGTTAAGGCGAGGAGTACTATTTCCAGAAACGGAAGCCTTTATAATGGCAATCCAGGATCAAGTAATTGCTACTCGCAACTACCGCAAATACATCACCAAAGAAATACACCATCAAAGTGATCTATGTAGACGTTGTAATAGCGCTCCAGAAACAATTCAACACATTACAGGGGCCTGCAAAGCCATAGTACAGACAGAATACAAACACCGCCATGACCAGGTTGCATCAATTATACACCAACATTTAGCACACAAGTACAAATTCATTACCAATAAAGTCCCATATCAATACATATAATAAAACAGTAAAAAAATCGTGTCTGTACATTTAATATTTTTACAAAAAAAAATTAGATGAATAAAGAAATTAAAAAATAGTAAGAATCTGAAAAAAAAATTTGTCTGTTTGTTTGTAAGTTTGTCTGTTTGCACACGCTAATCTCTGGAACCGCTGGACGGATTTGAATGAACCTTTTTTTGATGTATAGCTGTGAAGCCGGGGCAACATATAGGGTATATTTTATTTCGGTTACTGGAACACCTGATGCAGAACCCTTAAGGGATCATCAAAACCGTAAGAAATATAGATATAATGCCTTAACAAAAGTTGTCCAGGATGATGAGCAGATTCTGCAGACATAAAAAAAATCTAGGATCTAAAAAAATTTTAATAGATTTTTAAAAGTTATGCCTAAAACTTACTAGAATATGGTGGAGATGTTCGGCATACAGATCAGAAGTACTCATTGCTCAGTTGCGCGTAGACCGACCATGAGTCTAAGGTCGTGGGTTCGATCCTGCTCGCGTAATTTTTTTTTATTATATTTTTTTTATTTTGTTTACAATACCTAAATATTTAATTGTGAACAAAATTGTCTTTGAAACCACTTCATTTCAATCAAGATCCAAAGAGATATCGTAATAATTTTAAAATAACTCTGTAATAAAATAGGTAGGTATGTTCGATAAGACGCGGGCGGGCGAGCGAGTGATTCGCTGGCATGGCCGGCCACTCACGCTGTTAATTGTTCGAGATACCTACCAAACTCTGGGTGCCTATGACCATATTCACCCAACTTTTATTATTTCACTTGGAAATAAGGTTTCTCTGAATGAACCACCAAATTTTTGTAACGGTTGGGAGTCAGACTACCCACGAGTTTAATTTTATAACTTTCTATTCCAAAATATTAAAAATACTAACTTTTTTTTTCAAATCGGTGAATAAGCCCGAATTTGACCTCATTCTCACCTGATGGTAAGTATAAATGAGGTCGAATACCGAAGCCAAGCCAGTTCTATCATAAACCCGTTTGCGGGTCTAGAACTGGCTCTTTATAGAATGTTTTCGGGACGCGTCACCGCTGGCAGTAGTGATATTTGACGGCAAATTTCAGTCAGCCGAGACAGTCAGTTTACCACCAAGCGGAGCTCACTCGAATTAGTCAATTATTCTAGGGGTACCTAAATTATAACTAAATTGTCGTCAAAATCAATGAATGCTGGGTTTCAATATTTTACATGAGTAAAAGCTACTACAAACGAATGGTAGGTAGTTATAACAATAGTAAGTAGTAATTTGACAAGAGTCTCTATCCAATAAAACCTCTATCCTTAAAATGACTTTTAAGGTATGCCCGGGAAGAGAAGCAACTGGTACATTCTATGATTTTCTGTTGCTCCCAGTCCAGCGTGGAAGCAACGAACGAACAGTGTTTTTGATATTGTAACGTGGCATTAGTAGATTAGATGTAAAAGCATTCGGATAGCCAGAAGAAAAGAAACTGAACTACACTAAAAATAAACATGGGAATAAGAATTCTAAGGAAATACTCCTGGTAAAAGCACTAGGGGCTTAAAAATAATAAATCTGAAAAATAGTTGGTATGCAGTAGAAAATTTTGCTATGTTGATAAGGCTAAATCATTAATAAAGCTTCTTGCGCGATTTAATACAGGTAGGTACAGAAGGCAGCAGGTCAAGCATTACATTACCTGTCAAATTTCCCCAAACAATTTTAATTTAGGTAATGTCGAGGGCATAGATTTCAGATTCAAGTAAAAAAAAAATTACAGATTTGTAAGACTTGATGTGCTGCCTTATGTACATACAGAGATACCTATATTGTAAGAAAGTTAAACTTAAAATAATGGGACTCAAGGTTTTATTTATTTCGTGATCATTTCTAGCTCTTGGAAGTTAGAAACCGTAGATTTAGAAGTAGAATAAAAAGTAACGTAGATGTGTTAACTGCCAAAAGAAATTACATTAAATTGGCTCAGCCATTTTACCGTGAAAAGTAGCCAATCATAACTATAGATAGATACACATTATACACTGATAATGGCTGGATGGATGGATCTTTGCTACTCTTTCACGCAAAAACTGCCGAATGTATGCTTCTGAAACTTTACAGTAATATAGCTTTACTTAGAATAACAATAAGCTATAATTAATGAAGATAGGTATTGCATGAAGTATCTAAAATTTAAGACACTTTGGCACCCGATTTGTTTATAACGCAAGGTGCCTAATATTTTTTTAGTTACCTATGTTTGTGGTTAGGAGTTATACATATTATATGGGCGAAGATTCTTCATTTTTATTTTTGTTATTAAAGATAGTACTTAGGACCTTGGAGAAGAAAATAACCTACTCGAAATACTAATTCAATACAGACGAAGTCGCAGGCATCATCTATGTAATATACTTACCTACTTACCTATACTTTTTCACAAAACACCTAAGTGAAACTGCGGATCACAGCTTTGTTGTAACAGTTTTTGAAGTAACTCAGTCTGTTTATCTATCAGTAAAGCTTTCACAGCTTAACTACTGAATCGATTTTGACTAAATTTTGATTTTTTATTTTATTTTTTTATTAGTGACTAAACCCGCGTTTGACCTCAATCTCACCTGATGGTAAGTGACGATGAGGTCGAAGATGGAAGCACACGGGTTTAGGAAGGAACTGGCTCTTTATACAATATTGCCGGAACACATTACCGCCGGAGCGGTAACATTTGGCGGCAGACTTTATATAAAGGGTGGTCGCTAGCCAGGCGGACCCAGAAGGGATCCTACCACCAAGCAACAATAAGGTAAGTTTAAACTTCAAGGAGAATATAATAATAGTATTTATCCAACTCCAACAACCGGTATCCACGCGGACGAAGTCGCGGGTCACAGCTAGTTATAAATATACTCCTTCTATCATACACGAAAATAGAGAGCACAAATTATATTGGGATAGAACTATCATTACAGACAAAACAATACATTATAATCGTCCTGACATTACTTTCTTCAATAAGAGCAATAAAACAATTTTCATTATCGACATAGCCATTCCTAACACACACAATATACAATCCACTATTAATGAAAAACTTGCAAAATATCAAGATTTATCCATTGAAATCCAACGTCAATGGCAAGCAGATACGGTTCATATAGTGCCAATAGTAATTTCAACAACAGGTGTAATACCAAAAACGCTCAAAAACAGCCTAAATTCATTACAAATTTCAACCAACGTAATCGAAACCCTACAGAAAGCTTGTATCCTAAATACTTGCCGCATCACTAGAAAATTCTTAACCTCAACAGTAGTCACAAACAACCCGCAGTAGATATTAATCCTTACCTTTATCTTGCTTGGTGAAAACCCGCATGATAAAGTAAACCCCTTGAAAAAGGAGAAAAAAAATTAAAATATAAATAATAACAATAATAATAATAAAATCTTTATTTGCATGGAAATTGGTACATTGGAGGTCTTATTGTATAGATTAAAGTTTCACAATATCCTACCGACAAGTGTCAGTGTGCAAAATATTAAATTCAAGATATGTCGAAATACATGTTTAAGTCAATTGTTATATTCAGAATATTTTTTTTATATAAAGTTATAATTTTTAGTCTATATATTATTTGTCATTTAAAAATTCATTATTAGTATAATATAATTTAGATTGCAAGAATTCAAACAGACTAGATTTAAATTTATTGAATGGTAATTTTTTTATTTTAGTTGGTAGTTTATTATAAATTTTAACTGCCATACATACAATATTTTTTTGGAATAATGTTAACCTTTGGGCAGGTACATAAAGTTTTTCTGCATGTCTCATGCGACCAGAAATCATTTCCCGATTGGTTGGAAACAACTGTGGGTGCTTTTTAACAAATAAGCCCACTTCATAAATATATAAACAAGGCAACGGTAAAATTCTGAAGTTCTTGAATATTGGTTTACAGCTATCTAAATATCCTGCACCGGATAATGATCTAACGCATTTTTTTGTACTTTAAATAATAAATCGATTTCAACAGAGTTGCCCCATAAGATTATTCCGTAGCGCAAGAGGGAGGCTACGTAGCCATGGTACGATAGTAGAGCAGCTTTTCTTCCCGCTACCTCTTTCAATCTCCTTAATGCATAAATAAATCGGTCTAGCTTTTGACAAAGCCTTTCGATGTGCGCTTTCCAGTTCAAGTATTTGTCAATTTGAATCCCTAAAAATATTGCTGTTTCTACGTTATTAATCTTCTTATCGTCAAATGTTATGTCAATGTTATTATTATTTGAATTATATGTTTCGAATTGTATTAAGTTTGTCTTATTAAAATTAATATTAAGACTTAAGTTATTTAAAAATGTCACTACGTGAGTCAGTATTTTTTGGGTTTCAGCTTTCAAATTTTCTTTATTGTTTGATTTTATTATAAGGGTTGTGTCATCTGCAAAATTTATACATTTTTGATTTCCCATAACCTCTGGTAGATCATTTATATACAACAAAAATAAGAGAGGTCCTATTACGCTGCCTTGGGGGACACCGTACTTATTGTGTAAATATGGCGAATGCATTGTTTCTCTGTATCTACCATTAAAATAACTTATTTCTACACATTGTGTTCGATTTTGTAGATAACTTTGAATCCATTGATTTACTTTACCCCTTATGCCGTTTTTATTTAATTTTTAAAGTAAAATATTATGATCTACATAATCGAATGCTTTGCTCATATCCATTAGTAAAGCCACAGGAAGTGGCTTTACTACTGGATATGATGTTAAGTAGCAAATGATGTTATCTAACTCCGAACCTTCTAATTTAGGGGAGCACATTTTCTCTCTTTAGTCTCGTGGTACTTATTTTGACCAATAATGGATAGTAAAGCGAATTTGGATAGTTTTGAAGCTGAGCTAGCCGAAGAACAGTGGCAGAATTTTGTCTGGGTCATTTTGGAGTCCTTAGATTTCATAAAAACAAAACAATATGAATTATTTTTCTACGATATTTTCACTTCACATCACAAAACCGGAGCTATTAATGAAGATAAAAAGCATATCAAATAATTACGAACTAGGTTCGTAATTATTGTCGTAGATGGCGGGACAGGAGCAAGAGATCTATAATCTGTATCGATTATTAAATGAAAAATCGATTCAATGACACTTTCTATAATTGGTTCTGCTTTTAAAATATTACTAATATGTTGTTATTCTACCTGATACATATTAATATAGTAATATCTTTGAACTATACAACTTTTTAATCCAAAAAATCTCATGAAGTGTTACAGGATCGATTCAATGTTGAATGGATTTTACATAAAATCTAATGAAAAGTTCAGCTCTTCTTTAGTCTTTGACTGGCAGTGATAGGTAGGTTAACACTAACAGTTTCTGTTTTATTTTGTAAAACAGAAACAAAGTCGCTATTCACCATATCTATACTAATATATAAAGCTAAAGAGTTTGTTTGTTTGTTTGAACGTGCTAATCTCAGAAACTACAAGTGGGATTTGAAAAATTATTTTTGCATTTGATAGCCCAACTCTTGAAGAAGGTTATAGGCTATATTTTATCCCGAAATTCCCACGGGATCAAAAGTTACGCGAGCAAAACCGCGCGCGGTGGCTAGTTTAAAATATGGTGAATAGCGACTTTGAAAATTTAAATGTGTTCATCAACTTTTGATGCAGACTGTCCTTCTTTTTCAAGATACTTATATTTATTTAATTATGTATTCTTTATTTAGGGTTACAGCAAAGTAGAACATTTGCATTAAAACAAAAGATTCTGCTATTCATTATAAATATTTATTTACTCATAATTACATAATACAATGCATAAATTTGGAATTTCCGATTCAAAAAGCCCTAACACATCATAATATCAAACAAAAAAATTACGCTCGCCAGTAAAACTATCTCACATCTGTACTAAAAATTAAAGTCTCTGTCTCGCAATACAACAAAATCAAAACAATTCATTTATAATACAATCAAAACTGAAATAGCAACACTTCGCACAATCTGTATCGGTTTACTGCATGATATATTTATTTACTAAACAGACATTGTTAAATTTAGGGGAACATACAACTCATACTCTCAAAAACGTCACTTAAATAGAAAAAAAAATCTAAATTGGCATTAATTCATCTCATTCATCACAAAATTTACAGCACAAATATTTTTATCCATATTTTTTTAAGTGACAAGACTAGAATTGTTGAGAATGACAATTTTGGCCCTTATAATGACATTATTAAAGGCGATAGTCGATTGTACGTTCAAAATATACTTATTCTCAATGTACGTTATTTTTTTTCTATGTCCACCTAAACTTTGCCTGTTAACACATCTGAATATAAACCTTTAATAAACATAACATCAGTTTTTTCGATCATACAATGGGTTTTATTGAATAGTCTCCTTTTAACTTCATATATTTTTTACTATGTACATTCTTAGCGCTTGTGTGAAAAACTACTCTATAATCCATTAGAAATAAAGTTGATAATACATTGAAATCAAAATATAAATAACTGGAGACTCACAACAGTTTTCTTTAGCTTAGCTAAATTAACTGCAGAACGATACACCTTAACATTACAGTTATAACTTTGATTCAAAGTTATTCTTATCTATCTATGTAGGCATTTTTTTATCTGTGACGAGTAGTATTATACATTAAAATGTTAAAAAGAAATCTGTAGAACTAGATAGGTTCTATATTTATACAAAATACTATAAATCTAGAAAAACGTAAATATGTTTGTATAATTCAACGTGTAAATGAAATCACGCCAAATTCAAAGTTAGATACGTTACGAAAAGTTAGATAATGTTACAAAACATCAGCTTACTATAATCAACGAATGCAGAGCATTAAAAAAACCGACTTCACGTCAAAACTTTGTCTGAGTTGGGAATAAGTTCCCAAGCTATTTCGATGAAATTTAAATGGGACCAACTATGAAGTATCCTCTATCATATGAAACAACAATTTTCAAAATCAATTCATAATTGTCCGAAATATCGTGTAACAAAGACACAAAAAAAAAACATAGATGAATTGAGAACCTCCTCCTTTTTTGGAAGTCGGTTGAAAACCAGTCATAAACTTGACCCAATATAGTAACTATCGGTTCAAATACTCATTTTTTTAGTAGATGAATCAATCAGCCCCTCAAAATGGATACCTATAACAGAAGTTTAACCTTATTTACCTGCTCGCGGTTTTCCAGGCTAAAAGTTCGAATCCGTTCTATATATTTTTCCTAACAGAACCTACACATAATATACGGTCTGAACTAATGTTGACGTTCTGTTATAAAAACAACTTTGAGTGGTACCTTTCAAAATGAGTACTTTTAGTTTACTAGTTTTCAAGGCACTGGATATAAATACGTGAACGTCTTCTTTCGTGCTTTTAAATTGAAGCACCAAACAAAACTTAATTAAGGTACCTATTTAATTTGATTTCCCGTTTTCTCATTTACACATTGTTTATAAAAATTATTCATATTCACATTTTTCGCAAGTGGTGTTTCATATTATTTTTATTTAGTAAAAGAAATCGAGGTCATTGGTGGTAATAATGAGAACCAGCTCATCGAAATATTCAGCATTTTAGGCATTGACATATAATAAAACAACTAGACGCACAATCGCTATGTAAAGTAATTAAAAAAGTGTCCGAGAGATGTTCTGTATATACATGTATTTCTTTATAAAGATATCAATAAAACAGTCATTTGATTAAAAGAGATATTAGATAGTAGTAAGGTATAATATCGCCTGTAATACCACTCGACGTCACATTTCACGGCTCGTTCAGCACATACATGGCGTGGAGACTCTTTCGATTATAAATAAAAATAAACACATATGTTTTTCTTTTAATATTTTTATTCATACTAGTTAAGTACCTACACTTTAATGCTAACTGAAAAATAATTTAAATCATTATAATCAAACAAAAAAAAGAAAATAGGTAAAAAGATAAAAATAGCGGCAGATTTTTGAGAAAGATTTTGATATCGAGTGAAAGAAACAGGTGCGGTTAGCACTCTTCTAAATTCTTCTAAACTATTGATATTTTATGGTTTCAAAATATTAAATTATTAGAAAAATACTTTAGTTAACACGACTATTTATGTTAAATACTAGAATTAAACTAGTACTACCCTTTAAAGTTGAGTTTCTGAAATGATTTCGGTGGTTTTTTACAGCACACTTCGTCATAGCGGCGCGTTGGTAACCTCGGGCGAACGACACGATACTAAAACAAAAGCCGGCCCACTCGGCGTGTTGGGTGGACTTTTGGCTTGGACACAAATTAAACGTAATAGTGCGTCTAGTTGTTTTTATTATATATCGATGATTTGAAGACAAATTTTACAACAAAAATCATAAAATAAAGAAAAATCATAATCACTCCACGTTTTTCTTTACAAAAAATAAAAATCACATAATCTTAAAATAAAACAGTAAAAAGCTAGACGCGTTTTCAATAAAATAAAAAGAAATGATAAAAAAACTCGACTTGATTGTAAGGAATAACGGAAAATTTACTGTCTTATAACAGAATCTTAAGACTGAACTCAAGTAAAGATCCAACTCGCACACAATTATGATAATTTAGAAAGCTAAAAAAAAATTTAAGAGATATTATCGTCGAGTCAGTCATTATCGTTAATTTAATGCATTATCTTCTTAGACGTTCAGATAATACAACTTTGAGATCGCGTGTACCTACCAATAAGGTTTTTATTTTAAAATTGTATATGTTACTACGTTATAATATTCATAAGATTATTTATAGCTCCATACCACCATTGCCTCTCAACTTTACAATATTGCTTATTACATAAGGACGAGGAACCACGTTGTTTTGTTTGCGATGGATGCGCCAGGCAGTTATGGTGTCTCAACCTGGAATAGAAAATAAAATATTTTAAAAAGACAATTAATACCAAAAACTGTGTATAAATAAGCAAGTTAATCAAGGTTAGGTTCGATCAATACAAAGGTGGTTGACCAGGCTTCCACTATTGTAACAATATGTCTGCTTTGACGGGTTAAGGTGTCATTCTGGGGTGCAGTAACTTGTACGGGTACTCGAGACCCATTTGGTTGGATCATAAAAATATTTTTTATACAATTTTGAAGAACCTGTGAATGGAGTCCTAAGGACAAGGCCGCTTTAGTGGAACCACTTGCTTTGGACAAACAATTCATGATTTTTTTTAATACCAAATATTTAAGGAAAGTTTCTAGTAAGATGCTATACAGCTTACGTCATATGAACCCGGGAACTTTACAGCCTTTTATATATAATCTGCAGACTTTTTCAAATCTCCAAATCATAGTATACCAAATAGTCACACCCGGAGAGGTGTATTTGATATTTGACGGCTGACTGAATACAAAATAAAAAAAATCCCCAGACAATCACACCAACTACATGGCCCCAAATTAAGCAGAGCTTGTGATATGGGATACCATGTAGCTAACTAGGGGGAACCTAGAATATAAATAAATATGAGGGGTATAGAAGCAAAAACGAATAGGTCCACTTTAAAAAAAGTTGTTTATGTAATTTTGGTGTCATGGTATTTAGTAACACTATGAAATTAAACTTCTGTTGCAAAATCAAATGAATCCAATAGAAATTACATGATAAAATCTGACTTGGTTGCAAATGCGCCACTGTCCCAAGCAATTTATAAGCAAACATAATACTGTCCAAATTGGCCAACAACAGAGTTTTGTGACCAGATGTAAAGATGGCGATTTTGAAGTTTTCAAGGCGTTTGTGCTTGTTTTTTTTAATCGTTTTGTAATGTGTGTGTAGTGAAAATGGAGGAAAATGTTGTCAGTATCTTCCAGCGTTGCTAGGAAATGTAAACGTAATCCAAAAGAATGGAAGGAAAAGAGCTAAGGACGTAAAACGTAAGGTAAAACGACGAGTTGAATAATCAGTCAAGTAAACGCATGTTGAGTCAAGCTAAAGTAGGGTAGAAACACCAAGTGACGGCTACATGTTCATTATGAAACACCTGCTTATATCATAAGTAAAAATTGGATTCTTGTTGCTATGGATAAAATAGATACAAAATAGTTGTGTTTGCGGTTGAGGTGCTAAAATGAGGTTCTATCACCTGAACCACTGAACCAAGTCAGATGAAATTTTGTATTTGTTATTTTTTTGACATTTAGACATTGTTGTTTTGGTATTATATCTATTAAAAAAGTTTTTGTAATTCCTATCCTAAATAATACGTTTTCTTTTATAAAAAAAAAAGAAAATATTCATTCGTTTTGCCTTTTTGAGGAACAGACCGGTATTTAAATGGTCGTTTTAACCTGATGTTAAATAAATTTAATGTCATATCTGTCCGCCATTTTATTTATTTTACGGTTGCAAAGTCGCCACTGTCCACAAAAATACCTTAATTTTTATAAATACAACCGAGACTCTAATTCATATTTTGCGTCAACTGTTCTTCAGAATCATAGCTGACCTAAATATTATGATTCCTTAATCCGAATAAGCAGCTAACAGCTAACAACGTGGACTCATTCATGTTTGCTTCTATACTCCTCATATATAGAAAGCTAAACGCCCAGACCAGGAATTTTTTTTCTTGTTCCGTGCGGGAATCCAACTCGCGACCACTACCGTCTGAGGCAGACAGTGTTACCCCATCGCCAAAGTGGTCGTCATCACAAAGAACGGTATTTTACTCTTCTATTGCGTGGAAGCTTTCGTCCAGCAGTACACATATGAACATCTTAAAAGTTCACAATAAACTATAGGAACACTGCAGTTAAACCATGTTTAGAAATCAACACAGAATAAGTGTTCTTCCAAGTGTCTGGATATTAGTCAATTCTTAGTGAAAAGTAATTCTGTATATGCAAAATTCAAATATAGAATATAGTTACCTGTGATAGAATTGTTACATCCATCCGTTTTGTTCAAAGAAGTTCGTTCTGCACTGAAACAAACGAAATAACTATAGTCTGCTGATATAATTACTCCTGTAACATCAAAAATAGTTTGTAAATTTACAATGCGTGCTTAGGTATGGATATGAACTATATACAATTAATAGAAGGAAGGTAATAGGTAAATCTAATTAAATTGCAGTGAGAAATATAAACGTAACTACAGATACAACTAGAGACATACTAACTTCATTTTAAATTTGAAATTATAAGCATCACCTATTAATTAAGACTGTAGGATATACAAAGAGAGACTTCTGGCAATGTCTCGTATCAGTCAATAAGACTGTTGTTTTTTTATTAATTTTTAAAATTGATTAGGAATTGCTTTATTTATCTGTTAGTTTGTTTAAGATGGAGGTAACTGAATAATTTGAAATAGCATTGACATTTAGGTTACTCTCGTAATATGGTATAAAGCAAAACATACTTTGTTATTAGAGTCTGATTATGGGCAAGTACTATTGAATGAAAAAAGAGTTAGAGTAAGGGAAAAGATTTAGGGAATACCAAAAAAGAATGAATTAGTTTATAAAGCCCGGTATTATGATATAAAAAGAAACCTTTTTACAGGTACTCTTTAATCAGCTCTTGATGAAATGGTAAGAGGTCATTTTGTTTTGTCAGAATAAAATCACCCTAGGCTATGGCGGAAATTAGGCACCATTTTTTTATTTATTGATGTAAAAAGCCTATCCAAAAACTATCTTCTATCTATTTAAATCCTTTTGATACGATAAAGAAAGAGTAATGTTCATAGCTGACCTATCAGATTTTTGACAATTCATGAAATGTATTAAAACAACATATAGTGCAAAGCTCATGATCGCTTAATTCCAAATCATTTACTTATATTAGAAACCGCAGCACGGATTTTAATATTTCACCCTCTCAAGGTAACTCATTATACTTACTAGTACCATCCACTTGAAATGAAAATCCCGATATCGTTTCTAAGAAATTAAATAAAGTCTGCACCAATAGTTTTGATATAAACAGGCAGCATTTGAATGACAATCTCATCTTTATACATTCACCGAACTAACTAAAAGTAGTTTGACAGGTTAGAGGCTGTATGGACCACGGAGGAAATATATAGAGGAGCTGCCCTATCCAGTTTTTTCTAGGGACTCAAGTGAAGCTTACGCGCGGGGTGCGGGAGGGGTAAGCGGTGGGTTATGGCCAATCATAGCCAAACAGGCGATGGCATTAGTCACCTAGTAGCGAGTAGTAAAAACCGGTTGAAACATAAGGTTAAAATCAAGTTAAAATATTCACATGATCATCAAAAAAGTTCAGCTATACTTTACTAGGTGGCTCTAGTTTTTTAACGAAATTTCATACGTTCCAAATCTGTCAGAAAGAACCGCGAAATAAAAGTATTTCTACTTGACGCTAGATAGTGCAACCTTTTTTCGCGGCATAAAAATCACCTAGGCAACATATAACAATCTGGAATTTTGGACACAAATAATTTGGAAAACAATACAATTTGTAAAAAATAATTATGAATGAAATTATCATCGTGGTTAGCTAATTTTATTTGGATTGTCAATGTGATTCCTTTATAAAAGTATAGAAAACTAAATTTTACATCGAGAAACAATGGAGGATTTAATTTTTTTAAATATCTACGCGTGTACATACTTCACAGAAGTCAGCGACGAACTGACGCCAGTGCCTCTAGCGAGGAATAGCTTGAACTAAAGGCTGTGACGTCAGGACAACCCAAATTGAAGCTGTGCAACTTTGCTTACAGCAGCTCTACTATGTATCTGCTTTGTGGTATGGACCGTGAACATTACTCTTCAGTACAACATTGATAACATTAACAGTGTCTAAGATTGTTTTTTATCATTGACAAGCAACTACATGGAAGAATTTAGAACACCAAGAATAGAAAATTTATAATATATCAACAGAAGAACGAGAAAATGAAAATACTAATACACTTATTAAGAGATTTTCTGTTTGGTAGAATCAAACTTTATCAGGAATTATTTATATACGTTACTAAACCCTCTGCCTTAAATTTCACCTGGCGGTGAGCGATGTTGGAGTCTAAGGTACAAAGCACATGAGTACCTAAAGGTGGAATTGGCTCTTATTAAACATTACCAAAGCACATCACCGCCAGAATACTTAGCTACAGACTTTATATTGCTGATAGTCACTATCCAGGCAAACTCAAAGCAGTTAGTCAATTTAGTTTCCTTTTAAAACTCGCTTATACAAGCTAATTCCTAGCCGTATTAACAGTGTTACAACATAGAAAGCAAGCAATAGATACAATGGATGATGAATGCGGTGCGTACATCGATACCTAAAACGCACTTACAATTTATCTCTACCACTACGAGACTCCTGGAATACCGGTCTGGAGTTCATGCAGAGTTTGGTGGACGCCTCGTGCTTTGCTGCTTGACAAAGTTATAGATACTTAGTGTGCAACTTTGATTAATTGCACTATGTGGTGCATACTTATATGGTTGGAGGTTGAGTGTCTTACTACAAAATGTTGTATTAAACTGTCGTAATACAAAACGTACCATATCTATGTAAGAAGTTTCCTTTGGCTTCCCGATTTGAAAATTTTGTTATTTATCTTCCAAACACTATACATACTTTATATAATAAATTCAGTCCAGTGCATCTAGGAGATTTTTCGAGCTCAAAAACAACAGAAATAAACAAAATTATAGGAATAAATAACAATTGGGTAAAAGCAGTGAAAATTAAATGCGTTAAAATACACTAATTTAATTCTCACATATAAATTTAGATCAATTCATATTAAAGTTTACTAATAGCAAATAAAAATACTGAGTGGCTTTGATAATTAGTTCTATCAATAATTTTTTTATCACTATGGAGCTAAAGGTAACTAAAGGTTAAGATTCTTAAATAGTGAATATTACAACAGTACAAGCCTTCTAAGGTGTGTGAATATAATAAACTTTCAGCATCTTATGATTTATAACTTCTATGTTAAATTAAAGATTTATTACTATTTACGTAAAAATATAGTTTATATTAAGTAACAAAAGCCCTCTATATACAACACATTAAAAGCCATACACCCATTAAAATTCAAAAATTCATATGGCAGTAGTTTATTACTAGGAAGCCCAAAAAAGCAGAACAAATAATTGAACTTTTTGCAGTAAGACGATCCAAAAACCAATGTGCAATTATGTGACAATTTTGATAATGTATTCTAATACTAATAACATTTGAATGCGCTTGTAAATAAACCATGCTTTATTAATTTTAAATTGCTGAATATTTGCTTGAAATTTCAAATTATTAATAATTGCAACTGTAAATTAGTAATAACTTTAAAAAGCTGAAATATGTCCATACATCAGAAATAAAACCCTTGTCAAAGCGTTTGTTACTACTTCTGGTTGCTAATTTAGTACTTTCCACATAAATTTAATAATTTTGAAAGTTAGTATAAATAGAACATATTTCTCTTACAAAACACAATTGTTTTGATGAATATTCTTTCTATTAGACATTTATTATTGTATATTTATAGTAATTATCATTCTAAGGCCTGATATGAATCTTCGGATAACAGTTATCTGACAAGTAATTACTCGGCAATAATCTTGTGATGTACTTGAAGCTGTTGAGTAATATTCTTTATTCATTAGATAACTTTTATCTGACTATTGAAAATTCTGGCCTAAGAAGAAGTTCTGTTTGATCCTAAACTTATTTTTAAACTTACAATAATCAGTCATTTCAATGGCTAAATATTTTTCTTTAAATAAACATCTCCAAATTAAACTTGTCTTCTTAAATCTAAAATTATGAATTACAGTGGAATCCGTTTAAAATGACATTGAAGGCCAGTACTGCAAGAATAAATGAACTGTTTAAGTTAGCATGTGATTTATTTAAATAGAGAGGAATAAAATAGAGATAAATCAAAGTAGATATTAATAAGTAAATCTACACTCTGAAACTCAAATAAAAAAAGCCTTTCACGCGTTCTGCAAGTCTTTGGGTATAACGTGCCTCTCGCGAACACTGCCAAAGGTTTTAGAAAACATACGGTCGGTCACTATGAGCGGACAAAATTTGATAATAAAGGGTCACAATAAGCGATATGTCACTAGAGGCGAAGTCATTATATCCGATTTAGTTATATAATTTATATGAAAACTCAACTTCACTGTTTAAACACGTCATAATGAGCGGTTGGTCAATATAAGCAGTCATAATAAACGGATTCTACTGTAGCTATTTATTTGCCAATGAAATATTGAAGATCTTAATTATTTTTTTTAGTTTATTTAGTTAAATAATTTCTAAAAATGTAACTCACCACTTGCAATGACTCCACCAAAAGAGTTCATCTTAGTTGGCTCTTGAGAATGCTGTAAAATGATTTATGAAATGTTATGAATGTTCAAACTTAAGTTTATACTTGTTATAGTTATTTTGTTATTCCGATTACCCAGTTATCATAATAGTAAGACTGGCTTTTGCGGCCTCACTTTCACCATAAGACTACTAAGACTAAGAAAATTTCTTTGTATCACTTTGCATTGAGTGATGTGGAATACAAAAGCTTAATCTATTCAAATAATGAGATAAGTTTATAAATATGGGGTGATTGGTGACACTTATTGTAGGGCAGTTGTATTACGAACAAACATATGAATCAAAGTTCTGTTATTACACTGTAGGAATACAACAATAAACTTTTGAATGAGATTTCGCACTATTTTTTTTTTTTTTTTTTATGTCAAATTTAGTATTATAGGTAGTGTTATAGGTTAAAACGAGGCATTGTCCTGGTAAGAAAGGAACTGGCTCTAGATAAAATAGTGGTAGTTAATTTTGTGTAAAATGAGTGGTCAATGAAGGATTATTATCATTAAGTAAGCATTATACATGGCTTGGTTAATCCGTGAACACAGAGGACAGACATTTCACATTACTATGTTAGATATTATAAAAATTTTGATCATTAAGTTTTACAGTAAATTATATTAAAGGAGATATTATTAATCGGATTTTATATAATTGAATTATATAACCATCTTGATAGTCAATGCATCGTCAAAACGAATTAAAATCCAACTCAAAACATCTTTAATTTAATAATTAAGAAAAAAATAACTTTACCTCCATCTCTCTAATATTCCTCATAATAATATCAATATCATCTTTAATTGCTTCATCCAACTGTTCACTTTTATCACTAACACTTTGATTACTGTCTTTTTTATTGTTCACAAGGTCCTTTGAAGGCACTACATCATTATTAACAACTTTGTCCGTATTTTTACTGTCTTCAATTAATTCTACATCACTACTACTATCATCTATAGCTACTGGATCATTTGGCACTTCCGCTAGAGGATCAACGTCTGAAACGATAACAATGTCCTTTTTCTTTTTGACTTCCGGAGGTCTTTTGTCTGGTTTTGCAAACGTAGGTGAATTATGAACAGGCACTAAAGCAGGTCTTGGAATATTGCTTTCTGCAGTTCGCATGCTTTCTATTTGTTTTTTAGTTACTTCATCTACAGTTTTCGGACTAGGATCTTTTTTATTTGATTGGTAACTTGTGTCTATATGTAACGGGGAATTCACTCTTTTTTCTTTTACATTTGAATGGCTTTTTTCATTTTTCTTCTGTTTTTCTTTATCCTTTTTATTATTCATAAAATCTTTATTATTAACCATTTCGTTTAAGGCAGCTGGTGATTTGACCCTTAACAATGGTTCTTTATGCTTGTTTTCTACGACTGCATTTGTTGTTTTTTTATCTGACTTTTGGTTAGGCACTGGTGTGATAGTTATACTGCCAATGCTGTTAGGTGGAATGTATAGATCTTCTTTCTTTTCAGATTCTTTTCTTCTTTCATCTGTTTCTACTAGTAAATCCTTGCTCAGACTGAATGAGTTGAGAATGCTTCCAAAGACTGAATTGGATTTTTTTTCTTTGTCATTTGGAGCGGGGATTTCATTTTTTTCTGGTGATGTTTTAACTGTAGTGGTGACAGTAAGTGATGCTGGGAACTGTAAAGGTTCCGTGAAGGGCTGGTTAGGCGGGGGTTGTGTTACTGATTGTGATCGATTCTGTTGTGAAACAGACCCAACCCTCTGACGTTTTACATCTACTGCCTTCAGTTCTTTACTTAGACTGAAATTAAAAAGATTTGAATATTAATTTATGGTCATTTGTCTTCAGATTTTGATTGATTTATTTTGATATGCAGTCTTAGATTCTAAATATGTAGTTATTTTAAACAACGTGATCTAATTCCTAACTTTATTGGTATTATAATATTCTTGAAGGGTGAGCATTCTGTTATTTTTTCTATACTACAGTATGGATAGAACAAATTTTGAAAATTATGACCCTTGCAAACTACACAGGATATACGATGATTGTCACAACTATCGGTACAAATAATAAGGCGGATAAGAACAGAAGAGGTTAGACCGCTGCTTTAACTTAAGTCGTAGTTAAGTTTTTGCCACATAGGGCTTAGAATAGCCCTACCGAATATGGATAAGTGTGTCGTAAAAGGCGGCTAATCTAAGTGACCCCTGCTTGGCGGTAGTATCCCGTATCCGCTTCGGCGGTGATGTGTTTCGACAACATTTTATGAATCATCAACAGTTAACATCTGCTGAGCTTTAGAATAAAGCGAAAAAAAGACAACTTCTATCTCTCTAGTAGTAAGACAGTAATTAAAAATATCACTATAAAAACAAAAAGACTCACTCGGCCTGTCTAAGCAGCGTAGGCAGCCTCACAAATCCATGTGGAAACAGCGGCAGAGCTCGATTCGTCAGCAGTAGCAACGCTGTGCTATCACTATCACATAAATTCCTCAAGCGAAGTAGCAGGGTCCTACTTCGGCCACACCAGGGAAATCTACGTTTTGGAAGACGCTTTTCTATATGGGGAGCACCTTCGGCGGCAGAGGCGATTTGTATTTTCTTTCTGTGGACACGAAAATATTCTGTTTAGGTTACTGCATATCTTTATTACAGGCAAATCTAAGGCTGTAAACAAATGTGACATACAATTAGCCAAGTAAAAGTTAGCCATACAGCATTTTTACAATACAATATTAAAACTAAATGCGAAAGCGACCGCAGGAGTTACAAACATCGCCTTCTATATCAGAGGTCCTGGGTTCGAATCCCAATAAGGCTAAATAGTGGTGGAAAAGTTAGAAATATTAATATTCAATATATTTAATAGAAATATTAATAATAAATATATCATATTCGCTACTAGGTACAAACTTATTATTATTATTTGCAAAGTAATTGTCTGGAATACATCGCTTGCTGGCGATAAGACAATTAATTGTGTGACAATTGTATAATATTCTTTTAGAAGGCATTATTTTTATTCTATGGTATAAGTGTATAAATAAAGTAGTGTTTTAATATTCGAATGTATTAAAAGGATTTATTAGTTATCAATCATGACAGCATTAAAAACGATGTGTTTACCTTTCCTCTTGAACTCGCTCACACTCGGCATTATAGTTTGCCATCATACCAGGCGTCCGCTCATCGATCAAGGCTTTCAATCTGAAATAGATAAATAAAATTAAATAATTTAATATTAATTGAAACAATGATGGCTGAAACTAGGGCTGCCAACAAAAATAAAGTATACAAAATACTGTTTTCAGCATAAGAAGCTAAACACTGTATTTGCTAGACAATAATTAATAATTTGTGCAAGAAACTCTAAAAATATGTGTTTCAAACATTAAATAAACTGAATACTGTTACTGTTATATAAAAAAAATACTGTTTGATATTCTGTTCAGACTAAAATATACTGTATTTCTAGAAAAAAAAGTTGACAACCCTGGCTGAAACACATTTAATAAAAGTCCCGTTGTTGTGTTAATATTATTGATTATTATATTATTTTAAAACTACTCTAAGTATGTGTAAAAAACATCAATTTTATTGGCTTGACTGTTCGTTATTCTTAATACCGTGACATGCGACAGATGTGACACAGTATCACCTTTATTTAGCAGATGTTTGAGTTTAGAATTAGGAGAAATTTTTTTTTTGCTGTAAAATTAGATGAGCCACAACAATTTGTCAGACCAGTGGCCTTGAGCTTGATACACACTTTGGCAATTTTTGGACATTACCTTTTCAAAGTCTCAACGATTTTGGCCTCTTTTTCCTCCTCTGTCATATTACTGACATCAACGTCATCACTATTGTCGGGAGCTTTCCGCTTGTTGTTATTCGTGGTTGTGGTATGCGCAGTTACTATTGTTGACGGTTGAGTTTGCGGCACCGGATTTTCTGAAACGGAACAATATCAAAATGTTAAGGATAAAATAAGGATTGTTTGAAATAAGCCATGATACTTATGAAGTATTTTTCAAAACACACACAGGTGCAAAAAGGCTAAGAACATAGTATTATCTAAACATATAGTTATCTGTCTCTGACACAATCATAAAAATTATTTTATTGTAATCAAACTTCATAATATGGATCACTGAATATTAAAATTCCTAGACGGTCTTAGTTAATAAGGCATTTAACACACCAGTGGTTAAGATTTACGAGATGGAGACGATAACTGATACCTGTTGACTGTCTTGCTCACTCTCCGCAGGAGCAATGATTACCAAAATTCAAAAACCCAGGTTTCCAGTTTTGCTGCTGCTGTTGTTACAATTTCGGATCAGGTTAAATATTCCAGTAAAAGTAAAAGCTAATTCTAAAAAGAAACTTACTAGTATCCCCGGACATCTGTTTAACTTTCTGCAGCAGCGTTGCTCTAGAAGTCTTCAGTGCCTTTGCGACCCTAGTCCATGCGATTCTTCGCGTCCTTATGTCTGCGTGAGGCTTTTGCAATGCACGATCTAGTCTGTAAATATAAAATACAGCATGAGTTTCTACTTCTGTAATAGATAAGAAGTCGTTGTGGCGCCGTGGTTACTGCGCATATCAAACGATATCGCAGGATAAGGGCGCTCGGCGCGGCCGGTATTAGGATGGTAGACCGCCGATCATTTGTTTCTCACAACGACTTTCGTGCTTCGGAGGGCACGTTAAGCAGTCGGTCCCGGGTGCTATATACTTGTATATAGTAGTTGTTAGGGATTGTCAGAAGCCATTCCGGCTCCCTGAAAAACAGCACTGGGTCAGCTTGGTGGATTACGGCCTAAACCTCCTCGTCACCCAGAGGAGAGATTCATAACCCTGCAGTGGGCTCATCACACGGAGTTATGATGATGATGATGAATAAATTAATAAATTCGCCCCAACCACCCGACAGGTTCGGACTTCATTAATTATTATGAATCTAATGCATAACTTAAAAATTTAATTACTTAGTCTGTTTAAAGTTAATTTTTACAAACGTAACATTTTTATAGTGAATGACCACGAAACTATGCCACATGAAAATTTACGATTTATTTTTAATTTGATTTGATAATGGATTTCAATTTTCAATACAATGCAATATTTAAATCACTTTTCAAGTGTTGTGAAATTCAAAAACCAGAAGCAACACAATAAAAGATTTAATTTTACTTTATTAGAGTAAAATAACTGGTAAATTAACTTTGTAGTCCCAAAGAAAGTTTTTTATAAACTTGTGTTATGAAATGTGTCCTATATGTGACCTATTTACGAAACTGTGTAAACTGCTTGGTTACATAACGAATTGTAAGGAAATAAATAACTTAGTTCATATTGTATAGCAAAATAAAACTTGTTGATATTCTAGAATTTTGTCAAAATATATGAAGTCGTCGTGGCGCCGTGGTTACTGTGTGTATCTTACGATATCACAGGTTAAGCAACGTTCGGCGCGGTCGGTACTTGGATGGGTGACCGCCGACCGTTCGTTTCTCACGGCGACTTCCGTGCTTCGGAGGGCACGTTAAGCTGTCGGTCCCGGGTGCTGTATACTTGTATCAAGTAGTCGTTAGGGTTTGTCAGAAGCCATATCGGCACCCTGAAAATTCTGACATCCACCACCCAGCACTGGGCCAGCTGGATTATGGATTATGGCCTAAACCTCGTCACCCAGAGGAGAGACTCATGCCCTGCAGTGGGCCCATTACACGGAGTTGTGATGATGATGATGATGAAATAGTATATATTTTATTATTTCCAGCTAAAACTTGTTTCACCTTACAAACTGGCTATACTAAGTACACCTTTATGTCCTTACCTAAACAAATGTGGTTCCAATTTCTCCTGTAGTTGTGCAGAGGTAATGGCTGGATTCTGCTGTCGCTGCCTCGATATCAGTGATTCACATTCATCCAGAGTTTGAGCTACGATTGGGGGTAATTTCAGCTCGGCTTTGTTGTGCTCGGCATCCCTGAAAAAAAAAGTATGATACCTTTGAGTATGTCATATGACTCTTCCCATTATTTGCCATATTTCATTATTCTAGGTCAATAGGAAGTGCCTTATAAGGGCCCAACTCGCGGCTCGCCGGCCATGTATGGCCCGCTAAATAATTTATTGTACTTACTACCTATGTGAAAATTTAAGTCAAATTTGAAATTAAAGTAGGTATTATGTACTTACGTAAGAAACGATAATAAATTTGCAACTGTGTACTATTTTTATAACATATAACTGGAGCACATAGCAAGATAAAAAACATAAAATACATAAAAAATATGTGCCACATCTAAATCTAAAAAAGATTTAAGTTACATTACTTTAATGCAAATTTATTTCGTCCTACTGCAAAGATAGTGGAGGGAGCTTTTTCAACAAGTTGTCAAACAATACCTTGAACTATCTGAAGTCACAGCATTTTCTGAACTCGGTGCCGGCTTTGAAGTAAGGGAGTCTGATTGTGAAGTTCTCGAGTCCACGCTTTCTCCGTCGCCATGGCCATTGTCTGAAACAGATTAATTTAATTAATATATTCCTATGAAAGACTACAGTACTGTATTCAGAACCAACAAAAAGTTTAAAAGTCATAAAAATTTTAGCTAAGTAATGTGATGCAACAATCAAATAAAGTGACCTCTAGTGACAGCAGTAGGAAACTGCCGTACTGTATGTTGTATGTGAGACCTCTTAAATACATATTTATTTAGTTCTGATTTTTTGTTATTTTTATTTATTTCACAGTTCATGAGATACAGCCTGGTGACAGCAGTCTTAATAATAGGGTCCCAGTTTAGCCTTAGGGTAAGGAACAGTAAAATAAAAATAGTAAAATAAAAATAAAATAAAGGTAGGTACATTTTTGACTTTAAGCACAAGTAAGTTTTATACACCATGGTCCTTAATTGAGGGGTTTTTTTACAGACTTTAATCAACTATCAAACCATTTTTTTTAAATACCTTTCCTACATACACATACATACATAACTTCACGCCTGTATCCCTAATGAGGTAGGCAGAACACCAGGCTATAAAAACCATCTGATGTCACGTTTGACAAATTTGGAGGTATTATTATGATGGAGAGAGACTATAGCAGTGACAGGGGGTCAGCCTGTCGCCCGCAAAAACGCCAATAAAACCTCCGTCCCTTAACTGACTTTTACAGTTTGCCCGGGAAGAGAAGCAGCTGGCACATTCTATGTTTTTCTTTCGCTCCCAGTCCAGCATGAAAGTCCTTTCCTATTAGTGGTCAAACTTAGGAAATCACTTAATAGAACACATCACTGAACAACTAACCTTATAGGTTAATGAAATGGACATAATACAGTGATAGCTGCACTGGACAAGCTTCACTGACACTATATTTTCCCAGTACTAATGTGTTATGCTAAGTACACTGTAAATTATTTAAAATAATGGTTAATAAATATTTTTTTCTATGCTGAACTGGGAGCAAAGGAAAAACACAGAATGTGCCAGTTGCTTCTCTTCCCGGGCATACTGTAAAAGTCAGTTAAGGGAGAGAGGTTTTATTAGAGGGGTTTTTTAAGGGCGATAGGCTAACCCTCTGTCACTGCAATAGTCTCTCTCCACTATTATAATGCCTCCTAATTTGTCTAACGTGATATCAGATGGTTTTATAACCTCTGGTGATCTGCCAACCCCATAAGGGTTACAGCAGGGCTAGCACGGCCGCTCTTATCTCCCGACTTTATCCCTTTTTGAGGGAGAAATCTATACTCTCCACCGCCTAGAGCACGGCGACAGGAGAGAAGGTAGATTTTGTCACTTTGACATTTGTCTAGGGTTTATCTCTCCCGATTGTCTTCGCATTAGAGCTCGGACTCCGTCTATCGAAGATAATTGCATATTAGGTGGTGCGATCATATTTTATACCGCTTGTCATATCATACAATTGACAAGCGGGTATTTTATCCCCAGCCCGTGCTCGCCCGGCAGGCGTGAAGTATGTATGTACGTATGCAAAAAAAAATTAGAAACATTTATGACTTGTTTCATTTTAAATTCTAACATTAATCTTAAGGTTGCCTGGAAGAGATCACTTTGAAGTGATAAGGCCGCCCATATTGCACCATTCCATGTTAATATATTACTGTATGTTTTTAAATATTTCACAATTTTATTAATATGTGTTTGAATTGAATTGAATTGTCTTGTTTAAAATAGAAATAGTAAAAAGAACATAATTTGTAACTTGTAAGTATTAAAATAAAAATTTTGACTTCAAACTATAATTTACAATATTGGAAAATGGAGTATTTTTTATTTATATGGTGACTAATCCCACATTTGACCTCAATCTCAGATGGTGGTAGATGAAGATGAGGTTGTAGATGACAGAAACACACAGTTTTGGGAAGAAACTTGCTCTTCATAAAATGTTGCATAGTCAGATACATATGAATAAAAATATCTAAATGGTGACATACCATCTGAAGTCTGTTTCCCAGAGTTTGCAGCAGAAGAGTCCGTTCTTTGTTTCTTTTTGCCTTTCTTCTTTTCAATCTTTTTGTTTTTCTGTAACAAAATATTTTTTGTTTAGTCAAATAGAACTTCCATACAGCACTTTACTATTTTCGTATCCCATGTCAAGTGGAGCAAAGTGAACATCAGGACTTAGGCAGTTGGCAACCGGAAACAATAAACAAGTGAGTGAGCATTTTATCTTTGATTGGTTTTGTCGTTCTCTTTAGTTTACACAGAATGTTTCTTGATCAAGAAAATCTCACCGGCAGCGATGGGATAACTGCCTACCAGGTCAATCAATGAAACACCTATCACTCACTGATATAGGATATTAGTTTTTTCTTTTGGAATTGCTGAAACTATTTAATGACTAAAATGACACCCAAGAAGTCAATCCTATGATCACATAGATATCCTATACATATAATTATGTATTTGTTTAATAATAGGTATTTCAAATTTAGCTTTACAGCCCGTGTTCACACATGGTCCGTTTTACTGGATACATTCTTTTTTCATCAATGGCACATGGAGTTGTATGAGCGACTTCACATATGGCACAGTATTCAGTATACGTATTTACGGTATGTTATGTATTGAGATTGATTTATGTAGTACATTTTCTATTATTATTTAATAATATGAACTAATGTAGGGTAAGATGTAAATGTTTGACATCACTCACTGCTTAGTCTAGCTACTTAGCTAGATACATTGTTAAATTACTTTTCTTGTGTTTCATTAAAATCTAAACATGTTACGGTACAAAAACGTATCAAGTAAGACGGACCATGTGTGAACGGGCTGTTATGCTACAAAAACGTGTCCAGTAAAACGGACCATGTGTGAACGGGCTGTTACTGTATTAACTTATACTTTAATCTCCTATGTTTATTGTACTCAGTTACTTTTTAAGTTATTAAATGTGGGCACCTTTTACTTGTTAATCTGTTTTTTGTTTTTTAATACATCCATGTCTATAGCACAAGTTAAAAGATCTTGAAAAGGTATGCCAGTTTCATTTCATTCTCATGTGCCTGTTATGTTTGAATTATCAATATTTGAAATTTTTATTTACGCAATAAAAACATACACATTGAACGAATGAATGTATGTAGAAAGGTACAGCTTATTTCTAAAGAAATTTCTTAAAGCACATCTGAGACTTTTTTTCGGTAAAACTGCAATAACATTTATCCAGGTACAATTAAATTTTCCATATAAATAGTTTGAAGACAATGGATATTAGTTCACATCTTAGTTAATTTAGACTATAAATAATAGAAGAATGCTCAGTTTCGTCTCACCTTCTTCCTATGTTCGGACTCATGTGAATCAACAGTTCCATTGGCAACTGGCTTTTCTTTCTCATCATGGCTGGTTTCCGATGAACTTTCCGATGAATCATCACTGCTGCTGGATGAAATGCGCCTCTGTAACAAAATCAAGCTTGCATTAGTAAGTTACATTAGCCATTTTTATTACTAGTTGTCTTTATTTTAAACATCTTGGTATCTAGAATAAAATAAGATTGATCCCGGCTGGGACATAAACACAGATCTTCGACAGTTCGGTCACTCTACCACCTAAGCTACCAGGGCTTGGTTGGACTTTGAAGAATGAAAATTAGTATATATGTTTACGATTACAATTAAAAATGATCTGTGTAAGTGAAATTGTTAAAATTTCCATCTAAAGAAGGAGAGTGGGGGGTTAAATTTGGTATGGGAATTTTCTCATTTCTGGACTTATCAGTTTTAACTTGGTATGGAGGTTCTCGATTACAATTAAAAATGATCTATGTAGACAGGTGAAACAGTATACCTGGTATTAACATGGAGCTAGCTACTATGACCTTAGTCTGCCGCGTACGGGCTCTCAGTCTAATGGTAATTAAGTTGTTACACAATAAAGAATTATATCCTACTTCACAAATAAAAAATAGTGTAAACAAAACAAAGTTAAATATACAGAATAACTTTGATGCAAGCTTCTTATCATTCCAATTATATTACAATACATAAGCATTTCTCAATTCAGATTGTTTGACACATATTCATTACTTTTAAGTATTATTGAACCATTTGTTTACATTTGGTACCAGTTCAACATTTTTAATTTCTGGTTTATTTAGTTAATATCATCATCAGTAACCATTATAGACTGTCTGAACATAATGAATTCAAGTAACTGATTTTATTTCGTTCTATTGAAATTGGCTGAAATTTTGTTGAAGATGTGAGAAATAAATATTTAATATATGTATAAGCTACTTGAGCAACGCTTATATTCTGTCAAAGAACAGTGGCAGCGGGCCTTACATGATTTTAGTTGATGTTATGTTGTGGCGTTTAACAAACAAAAACATATTAAACTATTCGTAACTCACTGCAAAAAATACTCGTAGAAGAATGTTACACAAAAAGATATTCATCATCATCCACAGCCTGTAGACGTCCACTGCTGGACATAGGCCTCCCCCAAGGTCTTCCAAGTCGCTCAGTCCCGCGCCGCCCTCATCCAGCGTTTACCAGCGACTTTGACCAGGTCGTCGGTCCAACGTGCGGGGGGCCTGCCTACGCTGCGTCTCCCAGTACGTGGTCGCCACTCGAGAACATTTCTGCCCCACCGGCCATCTGTTCTGCGAGCTATGTGCCCTGCCCATTGCCACTTCAGCTCTGCAATCCTTCTGGCTATGTCGGTGACTTTGGTTCGCCTGCGAATCTTCTAATTCCTGATTCGATCCCACAGGGAAACTCCGAGCATAGCCCTTTCCATTGCCCGCAGAGCGACTCTAAGCTTGTTTATAAGGCCTATAGTTAGCGACCACGTCTCAGTGCCGTATGTTATCACTGGCAACACAAACTGGTCTAAAACCTTTGTGTTCAGACACTGCGGTATTTGTGACGAGAAGATTTTACGGAGCTTCCCGAACGCTGCCCAGCCGAGTTGGATTCGACGATTGACCTCTTTCTCAAAGCTAGACCTACCTAACTGGATTTTATGTCCTAGGTATAGATAATCGTCAACAACTTCGAGCGTGGTGCCTCCAACTACCACAGGAGCAGGTGCAACATGGAAGTTCGATATTTTCTTCGTCTTATCCATGTGTATTCCATCAATAATTGTTTTAAACTATCGCGGTTATTTTCACTATGATTTAATGTATAAATTACGGGATAAATTGCGCCAGCCCTCCTTCATGCCATACTTAAAAGGAGTCACAGACAAAATAGGAAGGATATTACATAAGTACTCTATCGACACGATTTTCACTCCTATAGAACTCACTATAAGAAAATCAATCAGTGCCTGCGTTCACCAAAAGATCACATACCGCTTGAGACACCGGGTGTTTATAAAATTGACTGCAGTTGTGGCAGCTCCTACATTGGCTAAACGAAGAGAACTATTTCATGCCGTTGAGGAACACATCAAAGCCATAAAAAACTCAGACACAAACAAGTCAGCCATCGCCGAACATCTGTTAGAATCGGGTCCTAATCATTGGATTGAGTTTCATAATACTCGGATCTTATGTACGGAACGACACTACATACCGCGAATCGTTAAAGAAGCGTTACAAATAAAAAAGTGCGCAAATAACTTTAATCTAGAAGACGGTTTTAAATTGTCTAGTACGTGGAACCCAGTGGTTAGGACTTTTACTAAACCAAAAAACAGCGAAAGTGGTGTGTCCGGTCAAAAACCCAGTGATACTGTGAGCGTGTTTTGCAAAAGTGACATTAATGTGAGTTCCAGTAGTAGCAGATCAAAACGAATAAGAAAGGGGGTAGATCGATTTATCTGCCTCTAACTGTCATCGCCACCTACCTACATCTGCCAGTCCGCGATCATGGTTCTTGTAACAGCATCGAAATATCGGACGTGCGAAAATAAAATCGAAAATCGTGGTACGAATCCCGTAATTTATACATTAAATCATTTATTCCATCACTCCATCATCGATGTCATCGAGCATTTTACTCAGGTCCTGCAGGGTCTCAGCCATGACTACGATGTCATCCGCGAATCGAAGGTGAGTGATGTACTCGCCGTTGATGTTGATGCCGAGCCCATCCCAGTCCAGAAGCTTGAAGACATCTTCCAACGCTGCGGTGAACAGCTTAGGCGATATAACGTCTCCTTGCCTGACGCCCCGCTGCAGTTGGATAGGCTTCGAATTCCCTGAAGATGGACTGACATAGTGGCGTTTTTGTACAAAAACTTCAAAGCTTTATGTATCGATAGTCAATTTGGCACCGCTGCACAGACTGCAGTACTGCCCAGGTCTAGATCAAATCGAAGGCTTTCTCATAGTCCACAAACGCCAAGCAAAGAGGCTGGTTATACTCCTCCGTCTTTTCTATAACTCGCCGCAGCGTATGGATGTGGTCTATGGTGCTAAACCCTTTTCGGAAACTGGCTTGTTCGGGAGGCTGGAAGTCGTCAAACCTTGAAAACAGCTTGTATACATGGCTCTACAAAGTAATGGGTCTGAAGTTCTTCAAAAGGGTTTTATCATCATTTTTGAAGAACAAGACCACTATGCCTTGGAGCCACGGTTTGGGCGTTTTGCCCTCGAGGATGATGGAATTTAACAACTTCTGAAGGGTCTTAAGCACAGGTTTGCCACCAGCTTTCAGAAGCTCGGCTGTAATTCCATCATCACCCGGCGCCTTGTTGTTTTTAAGCGGTTTAAGGGCCATACTAATCTCGCACAGGCTGACGTCCGGGATATCTTCGGAATAGTGTCGGGTTAATTTGACTCGTGGGTCTTTTGCCATTTCTTGAGCAGGTGGCCGTGTTTTCGTGTATAACTGCCAGTAGAACTTCTCAACTTTCCTCAAAAGTTCGGGTTTAGACCAAACAACCCTGCCGTCGTCCGTTTTCAACTTCGTCAGTTGGTTCTGGCCTATAGACAAATCTCTCGCGAAGACCTTAGAGCCCTTGTTTTGGTCGATAGCCTTTTCAATACGGTCTGTATTAAACCGGCGTATGTCGCGTTTTAGGGACTTGGAGATTTGTCTATTTAGCCGCCGATACTGAGACACATCTTCCGGGGACTGCAGGATAATTGTGCGTCTTTCTTCCGTTTTGATGGTATGGTAACGTTTGATGGTCTGAGATTTTTCCGGTTTCCACAAACCTGTTATTGAAGTCGTCCATATCGACGCACTCGCCGAGGCATTCAAAGCGGTTCTGCAATTCGAGCTGAAAGCAAGTGCAGGACGAAGTACAGACTTTATTAGTCGAGATCGCTCCAGTTTTGGATTCAGATTCTCAATGTGTCTCTTACTATGCGGTGATAGCTACCAATTTTCATCGCATTGATCACAGAGACATAATTGAAAATCTGTTTTCTCGTTGACATTATAAAGTCTATCTCGTTTTTTCGTCGTGTGACCATCGGGGTTTATCCAGGTCTATTTGCGGTGTTCCGGTTTCTTGAAGAATGAGCTCATCATAAAGAGGCCCTCCTTCTCCAAGGAGTCGGCCAGCATCTGGCCTCGGACGTTCCGGACTGCAACTCCAAGTTGCCTCACTTTCTGCTCATCGCCGCTTTGTTTGTCTAATTTTGCGTTACAATTCCCTGTGTATGGCTTTGGAGATGTCCTCATACATAGCCTACACCGCATCATCGGAGTGTGTCGAGGTCGAAGCATAGACCTGTAAGACCTTCAACAAATACCGTTTGGTAATTCTGAGTATCAGGTACGCTACCCTATTCGACACGCTCTCGATTTTTGTAACATTGGTCACGAGGGTTTTGTGGACGAGAAACCCGACACCACCTTGGGACAGTAGGTCGCCCTCCCGGAAGTAGAGAAGATTGCCGGATTATCGATTTCTCTCCCTGTCTACGGACTTCAGATAACCCCAGGATATCCCAATTCAATCCACTCAATACTTCCTCCAGCTCAACAATCTTTTCGTCTGTCCGCAGTGTCCTGACAGTGTATGTCGCCAGGGCCAAGGGTTGTCGTTGGTAGCCTGGTCGAACCCGGGGATTCTTAGCACCCCCTGTCCCGCCGTTTCCTCGACCGCTACCTTGGTCGAGACTAGCGGGACCGCCGGAGCCTTGGTTTGTGATTCATGTTTTGGGGGGAAATGCAGTAATCGCCACGCTTGGCAGGCGGGTAGGCGATCGCAGTGTGGTGTTAATACACAAAAAGAACGCTGCTGCCCGTCCTCTGGTTTGTCCCTTAGTCGACTCTTTCGAAACCCACGGGAAGAGATGGGGTAGCGCTATTCTTAAGGCGACGTCACACGCCAAGTGCACAGTTACAAATGCAGTATTAATTGCAGCTTAATTTGTATAAATAACTGTAAATTTCATTTTATTATGCCTAAAAATTTGCTAAGCATAAAAAAGTAAGAAATTCCAACCACATAAAATTTAAGCATAATCATAAAATCGCCCAAAAATTATAAAAACAAAATTGTTGAGCTTTTTATGATATATTTATTCAAGGAAAGAGCAGATATTATGTTGTAAAACAATACAACACAGAAATACTGCAATTATGACATTATTTAATCACTGAGCTTATAAGCGAAGATAACATAAACATTTACCTTATTTTTCCGATTACCACCAGGCTCTGCATCAGATATCACCAACTGATTCTCGGGTACAGCTTTGAACTCAAGTTCCCCACTATTTATATAGAATCCTCCATATAGGGTATCACATTCTGGTGGTATCATCTCATCATACTGAAAATAAATAAAAATTACTCATGTTATTCTACTTTATCCAGTCATACTTGAATAAGATGCTAATTTGGAACACAATACAAGGTTAATTTTAATTAGTGTATCACCTCTTGCAAGAAGCCTCTCCACATCAATCCCAACCACATTTGTTCTACAACTTTTTATAATTATAGTTTTCGTATACAAAAAATATTTATAGCCTCTGTTTAAGAGACGTAACACTATTTACTCTGAGCGTAGGTAGGCCATGCAACTTGCATGGTAAAATATTGCTTTATAATAATAATAGGTACTTCTTACAAAATGTAAAGTAAGGAGCAAAAATGTTTTTGTTTTTATTTTTCATATAATTTATCAAAAGTCATAGAACAAATGATGTTGGAATTGATGTGGAGGGCTACCCGCAAGAGATGATGTGCTAATTAAAATTAACCCTGAATGGAGATCTATTTGAATTGAATAAAAATTAGCAAATTACTAGATTTAAAAGGCTATTAGTGTTACATAATGTTTATTTAAGTTTTTATCACTTGAAAAGTCATAGACAAGGCAAAGTTTTTAATAGTTAAGGACCTTATAATGGTCTTTCTACATAAGGTGATATGAATAATAAAAAAAGGTTATAAAATATTATATCAAGTAAGAAAAACTTTTAGAAAAGGACTTAATGCAGTAAGCAAAACAACTCACCCCATCTGTATTGTCAATAAATGAATCATTTTCATCATAACCTGCTCCAATATCGGCAAAGTCATCAACTTTGCTCCTGCCTTTTTTACCATATGTGCTTTTTCCACCCTAGAGTAAAGATAAATAAAATTTAATCAATCACATTTACAACTTAAAGATATACCATTACACAAGATGTATATTTCATAATAACATTAAGAGGATTAAGATATTATAAAACCAAATTTAAAACTGCCACTTGCAAAAACAAACTAAATAAGGTACTCTCAATTAACAATACAAAATATTTAAAAGATATCACGTAGGCATAGCTTGTAAGTAGCTTTATGTGTTAAATAAAAACCATGTTTTCATGAAAGAATCATGGTCAAATGTTCATAAAAAAGCTATAACTTAAGTAAAAATGGTATCTTACATATTTCTGTTCAAACTTCCTGGCAACTCTTTCAACATCATCATCATTATCAGAAAATGGGTCCAGCCCAGCAGTTTTTCCATTTTCTTGTTTCTTCTTTCTCTGAAATTTAAACAATAATGGCAGTGAAAACCAACTTGACCAACATTTTTAATACTTTGGCTGAAGTGCAACATCATATGCTTCTGTATTCATAAAAATTTTTCAAGAATATATTTCAAAAACTATTAATTTTGATGAAACATATATGGAACCACCTTTTAAGTATCTTCTATCAAATGCAATACTCATCAAAATCAATTCATAATTGATCAAATAATTGAGTGATTGAATTGAGAGCAAGTTTATAATTTCCTTTTGGAAATGGGTTGAAGATATTGGTTGTACATTCAATACTTTATTTATTTTATTTTATTACCATGCACAAGGTCCTTGGTTCAAGATATAGTGGGGGTTGATAATTGTATGATAAAATTACCTGCAACGATCATAGTTAGATGTTTCCTAAATTTATTATCTATTACCTAGTATCCATAGCAAAAGTTCTTTAAGATACTTAATTTGGCCTAGATAAGTAAGAAAGGGCTTTGAGAAGCAATAATAAATTTATAAGTTATTATGGAAAATTAAAGATTAGAAAAATAAAAAACAACTTAAGCACATTAAAAGTTTACAAAAATCTTAGTTTTAAATAAGCTGAATTGTTAATTGATTTTTTTTATATTTATTGTGTAGGTTTTTATCATTTTGTTAAAAAGATATACCTACCAAAGTTGGTTATTTTCTGAGACAAGTAAGAAAACAAGGCTAACTTAAAAAAATATAATATGTCTCTTTCAAGTTTGTATTTTGATTCAATTCTTTATTATAATACTTATAATAAGTAGGTATAAATAAATATTTTACTCAATACCTTTAGATTATCAAAAAGTGGGAGGTATTTGTTGAAAAATCTGTCATTAATATGAAACATGTATTAAGTAGATAATTAGAATTGTTATAACAAGAAATAGTTAGTTGCTTGTTTTTTATATTCCCTCATTCATGCCAATAGGTAGATATAGTTGGTACTTATGTAAGTTATTCAGGATATCAATTATATTTTTACCTTGAAATAAGTAATAATTTTATGCAAGTTCAGTAGCATTTTTATAACTTATGGCCAAAATACTAATATGTAGGTATGATAACAATAAATAGTTAATGAGAGTAAGACTACTGATATGCATGAGCTGCCATAGATTTAAATCTATAAAATAATACACTTCCTATAAGTAGTCATTTCTTCAATAAGCTAATAAATCCTAAAATGCAAAAAAAACACCTAAATACCTATTCCACATTTTTAAATCTTAGCATTAGAAAAACAATAACTCTCAAACTTAAACATACTTCTTATATTAAAGAAATCACATAACAGCCAATTAATTATATCAGAACTGCAAATTAATATGATCAAAGTAAACTTCGATTACAACAAAAAAAGTAATCCACATTATCCATTCACAAGTTACTTTACTTGTTCAATAGCGACATCTATCGCATCAAAACGCGCAACTTATTTAACCCCTTACAAACAGGCGTATTATGGAAGCGCGCAAATTATCAAAATAACCTTCAAAGTTCCAAGCAAGCCCAAACCGCGATAGAAAACCCGCGCGGTATTCATTTTACCGCCATCAATGTTACGACACACTCACACAAACAATTACGAAAACACACACATCTACACAACACATAACGTACATACGAATCAAAGTACATAACACTTTACATAGGGAAGGCGCTATTTACTTTCTAAATCGATAAAAGGAACAACACATCTTATTTTGCAAGTTCTTACATAGCAAAGGTTACGAACATTCATGCGAAATTCCATTTGAAAACAAGCTTGGCAACACTGTTATCGTAACAAGCATAACAATAAAATAAAATAAATTTAATTCGCTTACATACTTCGAGTCGTTAATGATTTATTCAGTAGCCAATCGGTTCTTATTATATTAAATAACATGCAAAACAGACAACATCATAACATCGTATCTGCATCTTGTCAAGTACTAATATTTTTTTATTAACACATCCCACTCTATTTACTAATTAATGATTGATCGCCCTATGCAAATATATTCATAACATAATAATTAGTTCTCTACCAAAAATATGTGAAACCGTAACCTAAAAGTATATCTTTACCGGGACCTACGTACGGAATTGCAAGGGTTAACCTAGGTCATTGAATCACGCAGACTTTCCCTCATTTTGCGTTATCATAGGCGTTGTATTATTATATCAGCTGACTTACTACGTGTCAAAGATTTTAATAGTTAATGATAAAAATATAATTTTACAAAAAAGGGAAATTTAGGTCCGCGGCAAAAACATAACATTGCAGCGAATGGTTTCCTACGCTGACAACGATCTTCTAAAATTGTTGCAAACATGGCGACCGATATCTGGGGCTTCTCGCACGACCCGTAGAAGCAAATTCATTTTACAAACCTAATACAAAGCATTGTAACGTAAGCAAAAAATATCCTAAAAGTGATCTCGTCAGGGTGTCACTTAGAGCATCTGAAGTGTCCTAGTCTAGTCTAGATTTTCGCTTATATATAATATATAAGAGTCCAGACATTACAAAGAAATAGGAAACCAGTATGGTTGCGTAAATAACTATGATTTTCTGTTATAACTTACCTCTTCTGCAATGACTAGTTCCTTGTAATTCAACTCTGGATATTTACTTTCGTTGCTTTCATACAGATTTATGGTTAATCTCACTGTTTTGTTCACATTATTCTTTGCACTTTTTGTGGCACCCACTGTTATAAGCGTAGCACGTTTAGAGTCCGACATTTTCCACCAAAAACTAGCGTAAAATGATTTTTTTCAATGCATGACACGACCCGCATTTTCAAACTGTGTACCACATTGCCACCATGTTGGAAATTCATTGTTTGGGTTAGCAGCGCCACGGACGGAGTAATACATACTAAAAAGTTTTAAAATACACTCAATAGGTAGCGCTGAACATTTACAAACGTCGCGATAGATGTCGCTGTTAAAAATAAATATTATTACAGTTTTATCCTAATTCAGTTTATGAATCACTCAGATTCAAAGATAATTATTTTTTTTGGTAAATTTCTGCTTATGTTTTTCTTATTTAATTTTATTTATACTTTTTTTGAGAACAAAACAGCGATTTACTTCAATCTCAAACTTTCACAGTGAGCAGCTTCAACTTAGCTCCAAATAGCTTTCATAGTTATATGGCAGATGGCGCTGTTAGAAATATATGCTACTTTACCGGCACTCATGATCATGATTTTGATTAGAAACGAAAGAGGGAAATTCAAATAATTACCTAATATACTAGTATATCCGGTGTCCATAAACAACTAGTATTTAAAAGAGGTTTTTACGATTAATATAATGCTCGAAGTTCTATCTGTGTAGGGTTAGCTTAGACCTTAGATTATAGTTAGGCCACTGGAATTAGCCGTCTTTTACTAAACGCTTCTTATCTAAGGGTATAAACAAATTATATACTTATGAATTGTCCAACCAAGCCGATCTCACGAAACACAACGTAATTTACGTCGTAAAGCTCTGTTTCTAGAAAGTACTCGACTGTTTGTAGCGACATCTATCCATGTAACATTGCAATAAAGATGACGAAACACATTCCATAATAATATTATGATGATACATATTATAGTTAAAATTTTATAATAATACAACGTTATGTATTACATTGAAAATTAGAGATTTCTTTTTTTTAATCTTTTATTTAGTTTTAGGGAGATAGCTATCTAGAGATTGTAACTTTTTTGTTCGATTTTCAAAACTCCGAAAACGGATTTTTTTTTTTAAATTTTGGATCCCAGATATATTTTATTAGGTACGTTATATGTGCTTTTGTTATTTTACATTTATTTATTTATTCGGAAAACAAACAGTGATTTATAACTAAAAATAAATCGGTTTATAGGTAAATTTTTACAAGTTTTCTTTATACAGTGTGTCAGGTCACCGGTGTCCGACCCGTTAAGGCGGAGCAATATGATAAATTTTATAGACAAAAAAACAGTAAAAAGGAAATTATTTAGCAATATTTACCGATGTGAAGGTCCTACTGACATAAAAGTAATTTTGTTTGACAGCTAAAAAAAATTACAGTAAGATAACACTAAATATCAAATCTCACAACAAAATCTTTAAAAATACTTGAAACGTAAAAAGTGATAAAAAATTGGTTGTTTTTAACACAAAAAACATTTAGTTTAAAAAAATTTAGACTATTAATATTCCTTTTTTATTTATTTTTTTGAAGCGCGGATATTACCTAAAACTAATCCGAAGACATAAGCTTCGAGACATACAGTTAAGGAGTTGTCACTATTTGAATATGATCCTCTCAGAAGCGATTTTTTTCCGGTAACAGGAACATGCATTAATTTTATTAAAATAAGTACTTACAATTTATTAGTCCAAGAAAATGGTCAATGAAATACGAATTTTGAGCTTAAAACTTGAATTTTTGATATAAGTTACTTTGAAGCATCTAAAAACGAACTGTGAAAGGTTTTTTTAAATTCACCCCCGAGAAGGGGTGAAAAAAAAAATTTTTTTTTTGAAATTTTGGGGAAATGGTGAGTGTTAGAGATAAAAAAGTTTCGAATAAAAGTTGTACAACGTAAAATTGTACATAAAAATGCTCTCATAACTTTTTTTCCTAAAATTGAAATTAACTGAGATAGGGTAGCTAGAAGCTGGGGGATGATAACAGGAACTTTAAAAAATCATAAGTTGTTGAAAAATTTAAAAAACTCATAAGTCTTATTTTTAAATTACTTATATGATTATAAACTTTAATTGTAGAGAATTTTTTTTTTAATTGTTTATAAAAAAGGTATTAGGTATAACAATTTAAAATTTTTATTTTCAAATTAAATCAACTTAAACAATGAATGAACATACAGTTAAGGAGTTGTCACTATTTGAATATGACTCTCTCAGAAGCGATTTTTTTCCGGTAACAGGAACATGCATTAATTTTATTAAAATAAGTACAATTTGTGTAGTTAATTTTTCAAATTCTGTTTAGCGATGTAGCTATCCAAATAAGTACATTAGTAGTTGAAATAACATTTATTTTCCTTTAACTTGGCAGGTTCTTTAAAATAAAGGGTCATATTCAAATGGTCACAACTCCTAAACTGTTTGATTTATAGCTCTTGACATTAGTTTTGGGTAATATCCTAGCGCTTCAAAATAATAAATAAAAAAGTTATGTTAATGGTCTAAATTTTTTAAAACATTTAAACAGTAAAAAAACAACCAATTTTTTACAGGTTTTTTTCTTAGGTCTACCGCTTCATTGTAGCGCCTCACTCATGTTTGCGTCTCTGAGAATAGTTGACGTAAAAAGAACGCTTCACTCATGGCCAGGTTGAAGTCCAGCACTAATAGTATATTGAGAATGTTTGCTAATAAACTGGAGCTTTCAATATGGAAGCACTTTATGTCTGTTTTAGTTAATGTATAATTTTCAAATCTATTTTTTATTCCCTTTTTTGTATTACTAACATAGTTTTTTAAGTTGTATTACTAACAAGTGGGCCAAGATGCCACAATAAATAAAATTTATTATTATTTTTCTACATGTTTTATTTATTCTCGGCACTAGCCGGTTATAACTGTGTTTACGGGCTGACGCCAAGTAAATCACAGTGAGGTGGTTGTTGAGGATGGGATGGTTTCATTTTCTTCAAGTTGTAAGAATTTTCGAACTATTCTGCAAGTATTTAATATTGACGCTTTTTGGAGACTGATGTAGGTATATATTTTTGTTTAGGTCTAGTAATTTCAGATATTGGTGGAGTTGTTTTGGGATGACTCCGGTGGTTGAAAGGACTATTGGTATAATATATACTTTATTTTGTTTCCAGATTCTTATTATCTCCTCTTTCAATTCTGCATATTTATTTATTTTATCAGCTGTTGACTTTTGAATGTTATGGGTGTTAGGGACTGTAATATCGATTAAATACGTTACTTTATGTATTTTATCTTGTAACGTTATGTCGGGTCTATTATAATGGATAGTTTTATCAGTAAGGATGGCGCGATCGTAATAAATTTTGTGCGATTGATTTTCTAATACCGTTTGCGGTGTATATTTGTAGTATGGAGTGTTTGTGTCCTGTATGAGTTTATGTTTAATTGCTAATTTCTGGTGTATTATATTTACTATTTGGTTATGTCTGTGTGTGTCGGTCTGTGTAAGGTTAGTGTAAGGTTAGTGCATGCTCCTGTAATATGTTGAATAGTTTCTGGTTGTGATTGACATTTACGGCACTTGTCATTTGTGGCTGTGGGATCTTTAATTATGTGCTTTCTATAATTTGTATTTATCACTTGGTCTTGTATTGCCATTAGAAATCCCTCTGTTTCTGGGAATAGTGTGCCTATTTTAAGCCACATGTTAGAGGCTTTCAAGTCAACATGTGCTTGGCTTAAGTCGTGTGGATGTCTTCCATGCAAGACTTTCTTCTTCCATTCTTCTATTTTGGCTTTTTGAGGGTCTATATTTCTAGAAAATTCTGAATTGATGTTTTCTGTAAGGTTAAGTGGAGTGTAATTTTGATCGTTTTGGGCTATTGCTCTATGTAATTTACTTGATAAGGACTTATTGTGAAAAAAAATTTGTAAACTGTTGACTTGTTTTAGCCATAAATTTTCTTCCCCTCTCAAACGTCCAGCTGACGCGGCCATAATAGCGTTGAACGTCCCGGCCCCGCGAGCGAGATTAAACTGTATAAAGAATATTTTACAAGTTTTCTTTATACAGTGTGTCAGGTCACCGGTGTCCGACCCGTTAAGGCGGAGTAATATGATAAATTTTATTGACAAAACCACTGTAAAAAGGCAATTATTTAGCAATATTTACGGATGTGAAGGTCCTACAGACACAAAAGTAATTTTGTTTGACAGCTAAAAAAAATTACAGTAAGATAACACTATAAAAAATATCAAATCTCACAACAAAATCTTTAAAAATACTTGAAACGTAAAAAGTGTTAAAAAATTGGTTGTTTTTAACACAAAAAACATTTAGTTTAAAAAAATTTAGACTATTAATATTCCTTTTTTATTTATTTTTTTGAAGCGCGGATATTACCTAAAACTAATCCGAAGACATAAGCTTCGAGACATACAGTTAAGGAGTTGTCACTATTTGAATATGATCCTCTCAGAAGCGATTTTTTTCCGGTAACAGGAACATGCATTAATTTTATTAAAATAAGTACTTACAATTTATTAGTCCAAGAAAATGGTCAATGAAATACGAATTTTGAGCTTAAAACTTGAATTTTTGATATAAGTTACTTTGAAGCATCTAAAAACGAACTGTGAAAGGTTTTTTTAAATTCACCCCCGAGAAGGGGTGAAAAAAAAAATTTTTTTTTTGAAATTTTGGGGAAATGGTGAGTGTTAGAGATAAAAAAGTTTCGAATAAAAGTTGTACAACGTAAAATTGTACATAAAAATGCTCTCATAACTTTTTTTCCTAAAATTGAAATTAACTGAGATAGGGTAGCTAGAAGCTGGGGGATGATAACAGGAACTTTAAAAAATCATAAGTTGTTGAAAAATTTCTGGAATAGAATAGTTTCTGGGAATAGTGTGCCTATTTTAAGCCACATGTTAGAGGCTTTCAAGTCAACATGTGCTTGGCTTAAGTCGTGTGGATGTCTTCCATGCAAGACTTTCTTCTTCCATTCTTCTATTTTGGCTTTTTGAGGGTCTATATTTCTAGAAAATTCTGAATTGATGTTTTCTGTAAGGTTAAGTGGAGTGTAATTTTGATCGTTTTGGGCTATTGCTCTATGTAATTTACTTGATAAGGACTTATTGTGAAAAAAAATTTGTAAACTGTTGACTTGTTTTAGCCATAAATTTTCTTCCCCTCTCAAACGTCCAGCTGACGCGGCCATAATAGCGTTGAACGTACCGACCCCGCGAGCGAGATTTTTTTATGTTTCGGCCGCGACTAGTTCGACTAAAACGCTTAATACGGAAAGATTACTTTGCCTATATTAGAATCAAAACTGCCTGCAGAAAGCCAATGAAATGCAGAATCTTATTAAATTAATTTCAACTTTTTAAATTAATGTGTAATGGGTTTAAAAGTTGATTAATTTAAGAACTAACTTAAGACTGACATACATAGGCGAAGTTTTCGCGAGTCGAATTAATCACATAAAAAAACAATTTTACAGACTTTAGATTAAAATCACTTATAAAAATACGAAAAGATGACATCTTAAGGATTCTTTTGATATATAATACTTGCACAGAAATATAATAAAAACAGTATTATTTTGATTTTAAATATTCAACTCGTCGCAGCAAGGTCCATTACCGAGTCAATTTTGCGACACCTGAAATTCGGACGCTTGGCATTTCATTTTTTTCAATGGCAAGGCCTAAGGTTTTTAATTACCGTAGACGCATTTTTTCATACAGAGTCATCTACAAAAATAACAAGGAACCTTTTTCTAAACGTATCATAGCTAAAAGTTCGTTTCAAAGTCGGCAATGACGTTGGGCTGCTCTAGTCGCCCGGACGTTCAACCGGAAATTTTTTTGGTCTGCTCTAGTCGCCTGGACGTTTGAGTGGCTAATACAAACAGACTTATTGAGGAACCTTTATATCAAGTATCACATCCGTGCACTCAAGGGATGGGATTTTTTCATACAAACTAAAACATCATATATTTCCCATTCCTGTGGGAATTTCGGGAATTCCTTTCATAACACAACCAGACACACATTGAAAAACCTTTACACCAAGTTTCACATCGGTGCACTCAAGGAATAAGATTTTTCATACAAACTAAAAAGTCCTATATTTCCCGTTCCCGTGGGAATTTTGGGAATTCCTTAGTGCACCCCTACATTCCCTAAAGAATGTATGTTCCAAATTTCAGCTCTCTACGCCCAGTAGTTACTATTTTATTTTATTTTACATTTTTAGGGAAACTTACGGCTATTTACAAAAATATTATATGAAATAAATAATTTTAAATGAGGCCAATTATAGGTTTCCACATATAGTACAAAGGAATGAGAAAAAGACAATTACTTACGTAGATCACCAAAGTACTTATAGGTTGTACATTAGAAATTACATACGTTTACAGTACTAATACAAAATTTAAAAATAGAACAACAAAAAAACAATTACATTGCATAGGCCACTAATGCAGGAAGGTTCAGGAGTTATTAAAAAAGTAATTATTATATGTTTTTTTAAAAGAACGGATGCTAGTGCAAAACAAGTCGATGCCAAATTTATTTGAATTTACAACATTGAATGCTTGTGAAGCTCTTATTGCGAATGAGTTTTTTCGGTAATTACTTTTAACCAAAGGTGCATATAATAAATTAGTATGACGAGTAACGGCTGTACGTTGTCTGTCAGTCACTCAGTACCTCAGTACCTCAGTCACTCAGTCAGTAACGGAACACTTTTATATATATTGATTATTCAAAAGAGTTTGTGCTCAGCCAAATCCAGTTATCAAAGTAATAAGATTAAAAATAGTTCTAATAAGACTAAAACAACTTGGAACGTAATTAATAAGGAATCTGGAAAAGTTAAGGATCGCAATACTGAGTTTAAACTTGTAATTGACAATAAAATCATTAAAGTAGATGAAAATGTTGCGACGACATTCGAGAACTGTTTTTCTGAAATTCCAGTTTCAACTACTAAATCACTAAACTCATCACCTGTGGCGGCTGAATCATTGCTCACCAATCATGTGAGTGAGTGCAAGGTGTCTTTCAAATTCCAACCCATGGACACCGGGAAAATTATTAAAACATTTAAGACAATTGATATTAAAAAGACAACAGATCTGTGGGGCATATCTGTTGAAATATTAAATTCTACTATAAATGTAATAGCTCCTTGCCTTTTTGAAATATTTAACAACTGTATTATTAGTGTGGAGTTTACTAATTTAATGAAGCATAGTAAGGTTATTCCTTTATTTGAGTCGGGTAGCACTGCAGACCCTGCTAAATTTTAGACCAATTTCAATTTAATTCTACCTACATGTAGTAAAATGTATGAAAAATATATTCTAAATCAACTCTTAGCCCATTTCACCAATAACAATAATTTACTTCATATTAAACACTTTGGATTTACAAAGGGCCGTTCAACAACTGATGCTGGTGTTGAACTATTTGAAGTAATCACTGGTGCCTGGGAGGGGTTACAGGATGCTCTACGTGTATTTTGTGACCTATCTAAGGTATTTGACTGTGTTCAGCATGACAATCTCATCAGGAAAATCCACCGCTACGTGTTGGCGATAACGATGAGATTGCGATATTAAGATGTTTGTATGACTTCATACTAGCGGAAGTATGTTGGTAGTACTGTTAAAGAGGGCGCTAAATGCAATGAATGACTGACATTCGATTGCAGTGCCATAGGTTGTATCTTGAAGTAGGATGATGGCAAGTGACACAGATACGGTTAGGACGGCTAGGTGCGTGGACGTATCTCGGACTGACGGTCGATAGTAGCTAGGTATTAATTGAGTTCGCATTGTAACTGTAAAGTAACTGACGGAACGGACTCGCGAATTAAGATTTTGTTGTGATTTAGCCAGGGTTATACCCAAGCCCACAGACTCGGTACTAAGTAACTGTCCAGTGATTAATTTTCTCGTGTTTTATGAGTAACGCTTCTTTTCGTTTTGTTTGTTTGCCGACATACGGCATCAAAGGCACTGGCCTCAAACTTTTGAATTAGTATCTAAGTGATAGAATTCAGAAGGTTGAGGTTAACCGGCAAAAAGGCGGCTTTATGTGGGCGATAGGCTGACTCCCTGTCACTGCAATAGTCTCTCTCCATCATAATAATACCCCCAAATTTGTCTACGTGACATCAGATGGTGTTATAACCTCTGTAAGTGTTCTGCCTACAGCATAAGGGATACAGACGTGAAGTTATGTATGTCTATTAAAATTATATAGTATTAAATAGCTTATCAGAAACACCACGTTCATGTTACGTAGTCGATAGCGGAGCTGGACTGACACATAGCTTAGGATTAGCTAGGCAGCCGAGCGGTCTGTCACTTCCAGAGCCGTGGGATCACAGCTTTGTGGGGCCACATCTTAATCGTCAGTGGGTTATAGTACTCAAACTAAGTCAAACTTACTCGTAAATTGAGTAAGTTTGACTTAGTTACTTGCTCATAAATCTGGTGTAGCGGTAACATAAATTGCCTTCTATGCCAGAGGTCCTGGGTTCGAATCCCGGCGGCGGCGGATATTTGTGTGATGAACACAGATATTAGCAGTCAAGTCATGGATGTTTATATATTTATTTAAGTTTATTGTAAAAAAAATAATGTCTTTATTTAATATGTATGTTTATATATTTCTTAAGTATATCAGGTATCTAGTATCCATAACACAAGTTCTTTAAGAAACTTAATTTGGGCTAGATAATGTTGTGTGAGTGTCAGAAATGTTTAATATCTATTATTTAATAATTCAATATCGTCGTCGGTCCTAATTAAATAACATGATGTCCTTTGGTTCGAAAAGTTTTATTGGTCAATACAAATAGTTCTTCACATTTAAATGAAATGAAATGAAATGAAATGAAATGAAATTTGAAATGAAATGAAATGAAATGAAATTTATTTTATTTGCCATAAATATGTTGTGTAGGTAGGATGGTACAAAATAGAATACCTAGAGAGTCCAATACATATTTGCCTTTTGTTAGTAGGCGTGCAAATTTTTACATTTTTGGCCAGTAAAAAAAAAAAATATATATGTCAATTATAAAAAGATCTCAATTATACATTAACTATTTAAAATATCAGGGTCATTAGTCATGGATTGAGTTAATAGAGCGATTACAAATAATATGAATGTCAATTTACATAATGTCATGCTATATTAATACGTATTCTAAAATGTCCTTACACTTTATGCTTGAAATTAAAATATTCGTTTAAAGAGTAGAAGGACTGCTCAAGAAGCCACCTCTTTAGAGTCTGCTTAAAACTATTTAAATTAGATTCTAGATCCTACCTGCTTGGTGGTAGGATCCCTTCTGGGTCCGCCTGGCTAGCGACCACCCTTTATATAAAGTCTGCCGCCAAATGTTACCACTCCGGCGGTAATGTGTTCCGGCAATATTGCATAAAGAGCCAGTTCCTTCCTAAACCCGTGTGCTTTCATCTTCGACCTCATCGTCACTCACAATCAGGTGAGATTGAGGTCAAACGCGGGTTTAGTCACTAATAAAAAAAAAAAAAAAAAGATATATTTATAATTTTGGCAGGTAGCTTATTATAAACTTTTATACACATATAGTAAGCATTATTTTGATATATACTAAGTTGACATTTTGGAATTTCTAATTTATTTATCTTTGATGATCTTACATTTGGATGCGTATCACCCTTCGTTTTAAAGAAATGTGAGTAGTTTCTTACAAAAAGACATAGTTCTAAAATATATATACATGGAAGTGTGAGTATATGTGCGTTTACAAAAAATGGTCGGCAGGATTCCTCATAGGATATATTAAAAAGTGCTCTGATACATTTTTTTTGGGCTTTAAAGGCTCTGTCAATATCTACTGAGTTTCCCCACATTACAATACCATAGCGCAGGACAGTTTCGATATAGCCGTAATAAGCTTGTAAGCCTAGTTTCAGGGACGATACCTTTCTAAGACGGTAAAGAGCATAAACAAATTTATTAATTTTTCCGCATACCTTTGCAATATGCTCCTTCCAATTTAAATGTTCGTCGATAGTTACACCAAGAAAGGTTTCTGATTGTCCTAATGCAATAGTTTTAGAGTCATGTTTAATTTCTATGTCTGTTTTTTTTGATTTGTAAGTGCGGAATTGTAGTGCTTTAGTTTTGTCAATGTTTATTTTTAAATTATTTTTGTCCATCCAGGTTTCTACGTCTTTAAGAGTATTTTCTATATTTAGTAAAAGATTTGTTGATGACTTAGTGTAATCTTTTAATATGATTGTTGTATCATCTGCGAAAAGGAAGCATTCATTTTTAGTAATGTCAGGGAGATCATTTATATAAAGCAAAAATAGAATCGGTCCTAAAATACTACCCTGAGGAACTCCACTATTATTTATTTTTATGCTAGAATGACTGGTAATATTTTCATTATTTTCAATTTTTTGTATAACGGTATATTGCCTGCGATTTTGGAGGTAACTTTTAAACCAATCAAGGGCTACTCCTCTAATGCCGTAGTTCTCTAGTTTACTTAAAAGATTACTATGATGGACAAAGTCAAATGCTTTGGACATATCTATAAATAGTGCTATAACTGGCATTCTGTCATTTATGCACTCTAAGACTGACTTTGTCAATGCGAAACATGCTAGAGAGGTTGATTTACCTCTCTGAAAACCGAATTGCTCTTGTTTGATAATATGATGATGTTGTAAGAAAGAAATAAGTCGTATTTCCATTGCTTTTTCAAATACTTTAGATAAAATGCAGATGAGTGTAATTGGACGGAAGTTTTCTATCAGGGCTTTATCTCCTTTTTTAAAGAGTGGTTTAATAACGGATAACTTAAGTCTTTCTGGAAATTCTCCATTTTGGAGGGATAGGTTTATGATATGTGTAAGGGGTCTAACAAGGCTTTGGCAGCATAATTTTAGGATTGTCGTATTAATATCATCAAAGCCCACAGAATTTGTGTTTTTTAAGGACATAATTATTTTATAGACTTCATCTTCCGAGACTGGGTTTAAGAATATAGAGTGGTCAAGTTTAATTTTATTTGTATTGGTCACTAGTTTGTTTTTATTATTTGAATTCAATTTTATAAAATAGTCATTAAAAATTTGTGATATGTCATGTACGTTTTTTATTATTTGGCCATTTACTTTAATATGATTTATATCTGTTTTTATCGTGTTATTACCTATACTATTGTTTATAATATTCCACGAAGCTCTACATTTATTTTTAGACTTTGATATAAATTTTGTGTTACACAATATTTGCGATTTATTCATACATTTACGAAGAGTTTTCGAATATTTTTTGTAGCGTTGCATCAGGTTATCCCGATTTTTTTTCTCTGCGTATATATAAGCACGGTAGTATTTTCGTTTTGTCAAGCAGCTGATCTTCAACCCTTTAGTAATCCAGGGCGATGATTTATGTTTATTTATTACTTTTACTTTTATAAGTGGGAAACATAAATTATATAAAAGCATTAACATGTCATGAAATATGTTGAATGCAGTATTTGTGTTACTTTCACTGAGAACTTCGCTGAAAGATAAGCATTTTATGTACCCTAGGAATTTAGTTTTATTTTCATGACTGTAGTCTCTCTTGAATTCATAATAATATGAGTTCTGTGTTGATATTGTTATGATATTATCGTTTTTGTCCAATAAAAATTTTTTAATTCTTTTAAGAAAGTTTTACAGGAGAATGGTGTTTAGGTAAGTTTAACTGTCAAGGAAAATTTACAGATTTTAAATTTGCAAGGACCTATGGCGCCCTTTATGTATTTATTTACTTGCTTTGCTATACAAAAACCCATAACACGTTACATAATCTATTACAATTTAAATTCTTTACAGGACATGAAGAAAGAGATTTTGACAGCAGTGCGAGCACAGAACTTAATCGACTCATAATATGTCTACGAATGTTCGTATAGTATGGAGTCGGTTGCAAGTTTTTAGTAACATTGTAATTTTTTATTGAATAGTTATTTAAGAGTACAACATGTTTACAAACATTCAAAATTAACAAGGCACACATTTATTTAAGCTGGCCGTACGGCAATGGATAGATTTCAATTATTGCTTATAAACCGTCTCCATACTATACCTACGAACATTCGTAACCATACGAGTCGATAAAGTTCTGTGCTCGCACTGCAGAGTCGGCTCTTATCTTTATATGAACATCACCACGCACTTAAGATGGATATTTAAATAAGCTTTGGTTAGTCTTAGAGGTGTGACTTATATATTCATATTAGTTATACATAACAGTAACACGGCAGAAATGTTCTATTCGGTAATACGAACATTTCTTCATTACGTTATTCAATAACAGTGTTCTTATGACTAGCAGCCCCGCCCGCGCGTCTCGCGTTTTGGGAAAATGCGACGTTGGCATACTTATCTACCAATCAATTATGATATAGTATAATAGACTGAATATAGTACATTTTACGAACTAGATCAGAAACTCTCACTGTTATTTGACTGTTACCCAGTAATAGGTATAGGTAATAGTATGATGTTATTTTAGTTAATAGGCATATGAAAATTCGATCCTAATATAACATCTCTAGTTCAGTCTTGTTTTGTTTCATGTATTAAACTTGAGAGTTTACTCTAAACTCTATTGGCCTTAAAAAACTCCGTCCCACCGTATAGTCAAAGAAACTTCCATTTTGTACTGGCTTCTTGAACTCATCGTGAAGGTTTTATTCTTCTTAACTGACTAAATTGTGCTTAAATAGTCTGAAAGTAACCTTGTCTAAGGCTGGTAAACAAATATTTTTTTTTGCCAGTTATCAAATCAAATCGATTCATATTTATTGCTTCAATGTATGGTACAAAAAGGTGGTTATACTATGATTCCTTTCTTATACAAAACTGTATTACAGCTTGCAATCTTTTTAGGTAGGTAAACAAAATAATTAATTTGAAGTATGGACTACGCATAAGTCGTCGTGGCGCCGTGGTTACTGTGTGTATTATACGATATCACAGGTTAAGCAACGTTCGGCGCGGTCAGTACTTGGATGGATGACCGCCGACCATTCATTTCTCTCGACGACTTCCGTGCTTCGGAGGGCACGTTAAGCAGTCGGTCCCGGCTGCTGTATACTTGTATACAGTAGTCGTTAGGGTTTGTCAAAAGCCATTTTGGCGCCCTGAAATTTCTGGCATCCACCACCCAGCACTGGGCCAGCTTGGTGGATTATGTATGGCCTATACCTCCTCTTCACCCAGTGGAGAGACTCATGCCCTGCAGTGGGCTCATTACAAAGAGCTTCGATAGTTGATGTACGAGATGTAATAAATTAAACTAGCGGACTGTATAAACTTCGTATAATATACGTAAGGAATTAATGTTACAATATTGAAAGAAGCGCGAGCGCAGCCGTTGCGTAAGAGGTTAACAGCTGACTGGCTCCCGGCTATGAGCTCGACGAAAGCTCCAAATCCACGCGGTGGGGCGTGCGGAGGGGCGCACGGTGGAGGACGCGCGGGGAAGGGCACGACGCGCGACGCCGGGCGCGATGCTATGTTGAGTTGATGACTCAACATACTCCCCCCGTTGAAGTCTCTTCAACAGCAGTAGGTGACGTGGAAACTGGAAGAGGGCATATATTATTGAATGCACGCCGAATGATCCCCTTCCTTGTGTGTATGTCAGCGACTCGTGCAATGCCATCGTTGCCAGGAAATAACTCTACGACTCGGCCGAGTAGCCACATTAAAGGAGGTGATGTTTTATCTTTTATGACGACTAGATCTCCTTTCTTTAGGTCTCCTGATGACTTATGCCACTTGGTTTTTGCTTGTAGCCATAATACATATTCGTGAGAGAAGCGATTCCAAAAATGCTGTTTGAGGAACTCTATGCGGCGAAAGCGTTGTAGGCTAGCAATGTTTCTGTCTAAGATCTGTGGATGTGGCAACATGACAAGCGAGCGTCCAATGAGGAAGTGCGAAGGAGTTAGAGGAGTAAGGTCTGCAGGATCGTCGGAAATAGGAGTCAGAGGTCTCGAGTTGAGAATAGCCTCCACCTGCACCAAACATGTAGTCATTTCTTCGAAGGTCAAGTGTGTCAAACCTAAGATACGACGTAAATGATGTTTTGTCGATTTGACAGCAGACTCCCACAATCCACCAAAGTGCGGCGTGTAGGCTGGTATAAATTTAAAGTTAATGCCTGGGTCAATGCTACTAAAATCTAAGTTTTGTGATAGCAGACTAGCTAGTTCATTGAAAGCCCCTACAAATGTAGTACCATTATCAGAGAAAATGTTTTTTGGTTTTCCCCGTCGAGCAATAAAACGAGACAAGGCCGCTAAGAAGGCTTCTTTCGTGAGATCAGACACCAGCTCCAGGTGAAGAGCTCTGGTAGCCAGGCACACAAAAACACAAATGAAGCTCTTAATGAGTCGACACCCTCTGCCCTTGCGGTCCGCTGTCAGAATGGGCCCAGCGTAGTCCACCCCTGTCTCTAGAAAAGGATATTCTAAATGTAGTCTCTGCTTAGGAAGATTCCCCATGATCGGCTGTATAGTACTTGCCTTAATCCTACAACATCTAACACATTTATGAACAACTTTCTTTGCCAAGCCTCTACCTCCTATAGGGTAATAACTATGACGTATAGTAGCCAGTAGAAGTTGAGGCCCAGCATGTAAAAGCCTAAGATGAAACATTTCAAAAATCAGTTTGCAAATATTGTGAGAGCTATTTAAGATGATAGGATGTTTGACGCTAAAATCATAAAATGAGTTTTTTAACCTGCCACCTACACGAATTAGCTTAGTTTCTGGGTCAAAAAATGGAGATAGAGATAAGTGTTTGTTTTTATAAGGAAGCTGTTTACCTGATGCTAATAAGTCATATTCTTGGGGAAATGATTCACGTTGACTTAACTTTAAAATTAAGTTTAATGACTGATTCTGTTCTAACGTCGTAAGGGCACCAGATTCCGATGACTGTCCTTTACACTTATTTGTAAAACGCATAATGTATGCGATTACGCGCTGAAATTTATAAAATTTAGAATATTTTAAACTTAAGTTCGAGATGTAGTTTTCAGCATCAGTTTTGATGTCAACGTGTAGGCATGTTAAGACGTCTGGTAGGCGGGACAATTCTGGATGGTGAGATTCAGGAAATTGAGGCCACAGTGATTTGTCATCATAGAGAAACTGTGGTCCTGACCACCACAACGAAGAATTTAAGAGCGCGTCAGCTCTGAGTCCTCGCGAAGCGAGATCTGCCGGATTCAAAGATGACGGAACGTACCGCCACTCAGAGTTTCCTACAGATTCTTGGATTTCAGTTACACGATGTCTTACGAATGTTTTAAGTTTTGTAGGCGACGTTGCTAGCCAACCCAAGACTATTGTAGAGTCACACCAAAATTGTACGTCATCCATGTGCAAGGTAAGAGATTGGCTGACCTTTGTATATAAACGTGTTCCTAGTAAGGCTGCGCAGAGTTCGAGACGAGGTATGGTGACTGATTTTATAGGAGCGACTTTGCTTTTAGCAGTTAAAAGCTGCACGTTAACCTTGCCATCTACCGCGACGCTACGCAAATACACGCAAGCACCATATGCCTTTTCAGATGCATCAGTGAATACATGTAGTTGTAGAGCAGAAGCTGGCTCTGCCATTATCCACCGTGGTATCTGAAATTCATTTAGCATAATAAGGCTTTTTTGAAAGTCAATCCAGAAGTTCAGAATGTGATCAGGAACGGGCTCATCCCACGAACACTTAACTAGCCATAATTGTTGCATTGCGATCTTCGCTTCAACGATGCAAGGGACGACCAAGCCAATAGGGTCAAATATTTGGGCGATAACAGATAAAATGTGACGTTTTGTGACAACGCTAGCCACCGTCAAGTTAATAGAGTAAGAAAACGCGTCGTCTGTACATCTCCAATTGAGACCAAGCGTTTTAGATGTTGCCGTTTCACTTAATTTGACAATATGAGCCGATTTATCATTATAATTACCGCACAGTGCCTCTAGGAGGTCAGTAGAGTTGGATTGCCACTTTCTAAGGTTCAACTTTGCATTTTTGAGAGTAGCAATGACTTTCTGACACTTTAGTAGAGTATCTGCGACGCTTGGGCCCCCTGAAAGATAGTCATCAACGTAAAAATCATGTGCTATTGAAAATTGCGTGGCTGTGTCGGAACACTCTTTAGCTAACTGTATTAGACACCTCGTAGCCAAGAAGGGTGCTGCGGCGCATCCATATGTGACTGTATTAAGCGTATATGATTTTAATTTATGAAAAGGCTCCTCTCTCCATAAGATTTTTTGTAGAGGGCGGTGATTTTCATTCACGAGCGTACGACGATACATTTTTTCGATGTCTGCGCTGACAGCAATTTTGTGTTGGCGGAATCGAATTAGGATCGTAAATAAATCATCCTGCAACGGTGGTCCAACCATCTGTATTTGATTAAAAGATTTACCCGATGTCGTGCGTGCTGAAGCATCAAAAACTACTCTTAATTTTGTGGTAGAGCTAGACTCCTTTAAAACACCATGATGTGGTAAATAATTAGAAGGTACAGATGTATGCTCTACGTATTTGTCCTCAGACATGTCTCCTAGGGTTATATATTCGTTTATGAAATTTACGTACAGATTTTTAAAGGTGCTGTCTTTGACTAAGCGTCGTTCAAGCGACATGAAACGACGTCTAGCCATCATGTAAGAGTCACCCAATACTAGAGGTGATTCTTTTAGAGGTATTTTTACTACAAATCGTCCTTCTGGATTGCGATATGTAGTCTCACAAAAAAGTTTTTCGCATGCCCGTTCTTCAACGGTAAGTTTGTGTATTGCCGAGATGGAGTCTAATTCCCAAAATCGATTTAGGTCTGCTTGTAAGTTATTAAGTAACATACAAACATTAGAGGAGGGATTTAATTGACTTAGACCACCTGACATTAGCCAACCGAGCCTGGACTCTAATAAGACTGGCTTGTTTTTACCTAACTCTATACGGCTGTTTCCTATTATGCTCCAAAAGAGTTCAGCGCCGACTAAGATGTCGACGGACGATGGAACAAAAAACTGGGGATCAGCAAGACGTATATTTTTAGGTATATGTAAACTGCTAGTGTCAACATATCTATTTGGAATTGATGATGAAATATGAGGTAATAGAAGGCATTCAAAATTAATTTTATATTCACCATCAAAAGATTGCATTGAAATTTTGCAACCTTGAGCGCAATCGGAGGACTGAAGGTTTATACCTATCACTTTAGACTCGGTAGAGTAAGTAGTGATGTGAAGCTTTCTAACACACTCATGCGATATAAAATTTGTCGTGCTTCCATTGTCCAGCAACACTCGCGCTGTGTGAAGATTTCCTTCAGAGTCAGCTACTTTTACGAGTGCAGTGGATAGCAAAACAACTTCCGATGTAACAGGATGACTAACAGATAATGAAATGTTTTGGTTATTATCATCTAGAGTTTGAGTGACGGGAAACGCAATATTTGACCGGTTTTCCGGTTCACTCTCTACATGCAAGAGAGTGTTGTGTTTTTCAGTACAATATTTACAGTGACCCAGCTTGCACTTAAGAGCATTATGACCAGATCTTAAGCAGTTGAGACAGACGTCAGAGCTTTGTGCTTTATTAATACGTGCTTGTACGGGAAGAATCCTAAACTTTGTGCACTGAAACATAAAATGATCCTGTTGGCACATGTGACATAGAGGACCTTTGCGTGAATGGTCATTGATAATTATTGGATTCCTAGGTTTAGGATAGCTAACCGATTTATTGCTATAGTTATCGTTTTTTAAACTAGGTGAGATTTGCGATAAATACGACATAGAAGATTCCTCTTCTTGTAATAAGTTTGCTTTATTGCTAAGAAATGAAATAATGTCATCTAACATGGGTTTCCTACCTAGTGTATTTTTATGCTCTCCCCATTTGCGGTTTGTTATCTCATCAAGTTTGCTAGTAATAAGATATATAACAAGAGTGTTCCAATGTTGAACGGGCTCATCTAAAGTTGCTAAGGCCCTTAAATTTTTATTAGTCGTATCAATTATGTACCTAAGTGATTGACTCGATTCTTTTTCAATAGCGCGCATGTTGAAAAGTGCTTGCACATGATTATTTATAAGAACTGTTTCATTATCAAACCTCTCACAGAGCGACTTCCAAGCAGAGTCATAATTATTTGACTTAAAACCGACATTATCGATAATAAGTGACGCACTGTCCTTTAAACAGGCTCGAAGATAATGCAGTTTATTAATATTGTCTATGCTAGAATTGTTATGGATAATTGAAACAAAGGTGTCTCTAAACTCCAACCAATCATGACAGTTTCCCGAAAATTTGGGCAGATCTATCTTAGGCAATCGAATTGAATTGTGTTTGTGCATGACAGTCTTACCAGATTCCACGTCGGAGGCGGCATCCTCCGAAAGAAGCTTACGACTGGTATTAATCAGCAGGCGCGCAGAGGCTACTAGAGACCCGTACTGCTTTTCGAATTCCTCGCGCTCCGCATATTGCTCGTCGGGTTCTTCCGCTTGCTCCTCTATTTCAGTCTGAAACGCGTCATATTTCTCATATAAGGCTTCAAAAGTACTGAAACGATACTCAAGCTCGTAAAGCTGTTCTTCACTTAGTTTGTCACAAGTTTTTGAAAGCTTTAAGAAGGTGGAAAAATGTGTGAACTTTGCTTTAATAGAGGCGCGCTTCTTAATTAGGCTTTTTAAATCACTCATTTTGCAAGCAAGTAAGTAGTTACAAATAGAAATAATTAAACTTTACTAGTATAGTAAGATGACTTTAATATTTAAATATGATGGAAGCAGTGCAATATTAAATAAACAGGATAATTGCTATAATGCGTAGTGCTATATGAAAATGTTTACCTATGATATTATTTGAGTTAGCATATGCCTAATTTGCAGTAAATGTGATATTTCAATTTAATTGAAATGTATAAATGGAAATACCTAGTCTTTATTTAGCCTTTAAAGTAAAATAAATATAGTTCAATCTCACTATGAAAAATAATCAACCTGTTTTTAAAAGACGAGAATAGGTTTGAGTAGTAAGCTTTGCTATTTAAAAATGAAAGGGGTAATGGCGGGCCGTACAAATAATGCTGCGTAATGTAAAGTGAGAAATTATAAAAATGATCTAATAATTTTAAATAGGTATCGTGCACAAAAACAAGTACCTATTGCAATGACAAAAACTATTACACATTAAATATATGAAAGCAATTAAATTTGAATTTACCTGCCTTATGATAAACGCATAAAAAAAAAAACAAGCAATAAATGAATGAAATGATTTATGAATATGAAGCTAAGGATGATTTACCGTTGATATTTTCAAGTAATAACTTTGTACGTTGTTTTTTTTTTGTTTGACAAAATTATTTAACCTTTAAAAATATCGACAGTATTTTCAATGAAATGACTTAATTTTTGGCACTGGAAGTGAGCTATGAAATGAATACGAAATAAGATGATGGATGAATTTATGAATATGAAATTATGAGTGATGATGAAAAATGATAGGAATTGGAACAATCTCACTGTTTTGAGGCACAATCCAATCCTTTGTCCTTTGTTTCGATCTTCTAGGTTCCCCGATTGTCTGTTGGTCGTGTAAATCGATCAAAAGCCGGAAAGCAGGAACCGATGACTTCTACGACGTCGCCCCGTTGAAACACGTAGATAGGGAAGTGGAAAATCTTGACGCGTACTTGAGACCGTTGTTGCTAAGTTTGAAGTTTCTTTGTTCTCGGTCGTTGTGTCCGTTAGGCCGGTGAAAGGACCATATGTTGGCTTCGATAGTTGATGTACGAGATGTAATAAATTAAACTAGCGGACTGTATAAACTTCGTATAATATACGTAAGGAATTAATGTTACAATATTGAAAGAAGCGCGAGCGCAGCCGTTGCGTAAGAGGTTAACAGCTGACTGGCTCCCGGCTATGAGCTCGACGAAAGCTCCAAATCCACGCGGTGGGGCGTGCGGAGGGGCGCACGGTGGAGGACGCGCGGGGAAGGGCACGACGCGCGACGCCGGGCGCGATGCTATGTTGAGTTGATGACTCAACAATGATGATGATGGATGTGCCACGCATATAGGTTAAACATCATTGACATAAGTAGTTTACATATTATTTCTAAGATTAAATGCATCGTTGTTACTATAAAGAATAAACTTAACTTAAATTAAGAACTATCACTATATCGTTAGCATGGACTATTTATAACGATTACATTATTGATTAATAATGCTGCCATGCTGGACGGTGAGCGAAAAAAAAATATACTCGTAGAATGTGCCAGCTGCTTCTCTTCCCAGGCATACTGTAAAAGTCAGTTAAGTGACAGAGGTTTTATTGGCGTTTTTGCGGGCTGACTCCCTGTCACTGCAATAGTCTCTCACCATCATTATAATACCTCCAAATTTGTCAAATGTGACATCAGATGGTTTTACAGCCTTTGGTGTTCTGCCTACTCCATAAGGGATACAGGCGTGAAGTTATGTATGTATGTATGTATTATTGATTAATATTTTTTATCTTCAAAATATTCTTTCAGGCTATAAAAACACTTATCTTTTAACAATTTAGTCCTTTCAAACTTAAACTTATTTAGTGGCATTAACTTTAACTGTCTTGGTATTGCAGTGTAAGTCTATGGAGAATTAATCAAGAAAGCTTTTAGAATATGTATAGGTACTATAATATGTTTATTACTAGGTATAGCATCGGCCTCTAGGTGAAACCGTACATTCTCACTCCTCCTTTATGTCCTGCCTCCTCCTGGGTACTTATCCCGATTACCAATACCTAATGGATGTGTATGTGATGCTACGAATATTAGCAGTCTAGTCTGGTACGATATTATGTTAATTTTAATATTAGTTTATTCCGTATAATTAAGTGTGCACAGACTTGAAACTGATATTTTGCTAAAATTAAGATTAACTTTAGATATTCAAAACTGATTCAAAATAAAGGTCTGCGTGCCGCTAGAAAGCAATTTAGGGATTTCCCTTCCTCAATGTCTAAATCCTTCGCAGATGTAGCGATAATGGGACGGCCATATTTCACCAGTGTACGCATTTTGGCTTACATGATGTGACACCGATGACGGATGTGTGACATACCGATGGATGAAAGGATTTCTTATCGTAGATTTTTTTGTGTGGGCAGACTTTGATTGTACTTAGAATCCTGTGAATAGTTCTATTCCGCGATCGTCCAGCTACACAAAGTTTTACTACACTACCCTTGCAGTTTGGCTGTTATATTTCATAAGAACGGACTAATAGCTGTCTTGTATTTGTTTACTTTATGTATTAGATCAATTGTAAGTCTACAAGTGTATAATAAACCCTTAGATCAGAGTTTTAGCGCGTAGCTTCGACTTTACTAGACCTACCGCCCCTGGATAATCTTCTGGTAAAAGGCAAAGAGTAATGTTCATAGCTGTCCTGTCAGATTTTTGACAACTCATGAAATGTATTAAAACAACATATAGTGCAAATAATAGCTCATGTTCAGTTAATTCCAAATCATTTACTTATATTAGAAACCGCAGCAAGAATTTTAAATATTTTGCCCTTTTGAGTTAAGTACTTAATAGACTACTAGTATCATCCACTTGAAATGGAAATCCATTCACTACCTCACATTATACGGGAGTCTCAATCTACATCTATTTTCAAGAAAAAGTAAGAGATCACTACCTTTCTCTACCTATGCTAAAAGTATGTATTTTGTGTGTATTTTTATGTATGATATAATATATAGGTATATATTATATATCTTATGTACCTATGTATTTGTATTTAAAATTTGTTATGTAGGTTTTTAAATATATATTTTAATAGTATAAGTAATTTATTCGATTTATATTTCTACGTACACACTATTATTGCATTTTAACCAAACTCTCCAGTCTCAGGTCTGCTGGAAGAAATTTCTTTAGAAATAAGCTGACCCTTGTAACTTTATTCTATGTTTATTTTCAATTGTCTTTTATCCTGTGTACAAAAATTGTTAAATAAAGAAATAAAAAAATCCCGATTGCGTTTCTAAGAAATCAAATCAAGCCTGCACCAATAGTTTAGATATAAACAGGCAGTATTTCAATGGCAATATCATCTTTATACATTCACATACCTAACAAAAAGTTTGACAGGTCAGAGACTGTATGGACCGTGAACATTACTCTTTTCAGGCAATATCCTGGCTTTCTTTCCTAAGCCCGGGTTCTTTCACCTGCGACCTCATTTTCACTTAACATCAGGTGAGATTGAGGTTAAACGCGGGATAAGTCCCATCTTTAATTCGTTGTTAAAGTCGAGGTAGTAAATTCAGAGGTTCACTAATCACATATCATAATGACTATATCTACCTCGTTAAGTGTTTGTTAAGTGTGTCAAACGAGGCGTTTTTGTGTTACCCCGTAAGGATTTATTTATTTATTTATTAAGGTATATCAACAATGAACATACATTATTTCTTATAGGGGATACAAATTTAAAAATACAAGTTCTACGTTTACCAATAACAGATATACACAGCATTTAAAATAAAATATCAACGACAAATTTTGTTTACACATATTATAGCAATAATCTAATACAAAAATAGTAACTATGTAGCTTAAAAAAATAAAGTTTATAACAGAAATTTATACATTTTCAAATTTATACAACAAGTATAAGATCATAATTTAACTTAACTTACTGAGAAAGTGAGAGGAAGTTTACAAAATACCAGAGTCCATGTCAGGCTATTTTAGATTTCAGTACTTTTTGCAAATAAAAAATATTCCATAATTCGTATTACATTTAATAAAAAATACTGAGAAAAGGTCTGAACCAACTAATGCAGAATTCAATTTATTAAAATTAAAAGATATTAAATAGTCGTGCTACTTTACCGACCCAGCAGGGTTCTTGAATTGATGGGAAAATGTGCATATAAACGAGTTGCGGGATAACCTGATGTGTCAAACTCGTAAAGAAGACATTTCATAAATAATATATTTAAATAAAATATCGAGTAGGTACTACAGAAAATATACGTTATTTTTGTTTATACGAAACCTGAAAACAGTTTGTTCAGAATCGGTCACAGTATCGATTGCAATAGTTTTTACCAATTTTTTTACCAAGTTTTTACTTCAATAATCTGTAGAGAAAGATAAATAATGTTGTTACATATTCGCGCGCACACCATACACAATCCCAGGGTCCAGGTAGGTACATCCCTACTGGTGCGACAAAAGTAAGGCACCCCAAGAAAGAGTTGAAACTTGCTGAATTTTTAAGATAATATTATTATAATTTTTGTGTACCGATTTTTTAAGCGAAAATATTGAAACAAAAACAATTTTGTATAATATCAATATCGATGTTATTTAACCAAAATAATACAATTATTTAATTTGAAATATTTAGGCGGGATTATTTGCGGAAATGTTTTCTTCAATCGGCAACCCTCTTTTTTTTTTTTTTTTTTTTATAAGTGACTAAACCCGCGTTTGACCTCAATCTCACCTGATGGTAAGTGACGATGAGGTCGAAGATGAAAGCACACGGGTTTAGGAAGGAACTGGCTCTTTATACAATATTGCCGGAACACATTACCGCCGGAGCGGTAACATTTGGCGGCAGACTTTATATAAAGGGTGGTCGCTAGCCAGGCGGACCCAGAAGGGATCCTACCACCAAGCGAATTATTACCTACCTCAATTAAAAAAACTTAAAAAAACTTTCACTTTGTTATTGTTTGGTTATAGTGCAACAAGGGAATTTAATTTTCGTTTTCTTTATTTCTTCTCATCAAGGAATATACTTCTTACTTACGAGAGCTGCTCATATTCGACACATTATTCTCATTAGACCTGGATTTTGCCAGTTTTTTAAATTGTAATTTTTTCGGTGGGTTGTTCTTCTTCTTCTTATTATTATTTATGGCAATCAGCCGTTGTTACGATGTTGGGGGTTATAAATCGTACAATGCCACAATGTTTTTCAATTATTTAAGCAGATTTTTTCAATAAAGACCAGAAATATTATGTCACGGAGGACTGTAAGATGCCCGGTAAATAATGCATCAGTAAATAAGTTATGTAGCCAACATAATTTAACATAAAAGAATTCAACAGCAAATGCAAACCTAAAACTTGGGAGCCTATGTTGTGGAAAATAATTGCTGTTGAACCTATTAAATAAAACAGTCCTCACAATTTCATCAAATTATATTTAGATGAAATTGTGAGATTAAATGGGAACTAAACCTATAGAAATATGCGATAGCATCAACCTACTAGTTAGTTTAGTATTCAGTTAATAAAATGGAATATCAATAGTAGACATATAAATTTTTTTTTTTTTTGTTTTTCCGCCAAGGAAAGTCGTTTGGCACCCACTAAAACCAGCTTTAACCAGTAAAGCTAGCTTTAGCGGGAGGAGGATGAATCCTATTACGGACGAATGGGCATTCTATAAGCTATTAACCCAGTGGCTAATGGCAAATAGAATGCCCAGACAGTGTGGAGACTCTCTCAGATAGGCTGAGCATACCCACTAAACATCCCCCTTTTGACTCACCTTGATTAAGGCCATTAGTCATCGTCGGAACGACAGCCAATTGGAGCGAGAGGCTGCGTAGTGAGCGGCATCCAGACGGCTGCCACCAAAAGGAACTGAAAGTGAGAAAAACAAAGCTAAGATTAGCAGAAATGACAAAGCTGAAACTAATAGATTATCTAGAGTGATCAGACTCACTCTGAGATAGGAATGCTGGAAAGAAGGACTACGTTTAGAAACGTTGAGCCTGCTGGAGTTTCCTGATGAGGGGAGCGAACTTGGTTAGGACCGGAAGAGCACCGTTGAAACCCTCTGGGCTGGCGTCGAGAGCGGCGCCGAAAGCCAGGATCTCGTCGATGGGAGCGAGCTGGATCCAGAACGCCATGCGGTCTTGAGAACCTTTTGCGTTCTGGCACTGGGAAGCCGATTTGGTGGCCGGTTGCGATTGAGTCGCATCCCGGCTGCGCTGACCTGAAACGAAAGAGGTGAAGGCCTTGGGGGCCTTTGAACTGACTGGAGGAGCGTCCGAGCTAGGCTGCGGTCGCTCTCTCCAGTTCTCGATGGGCTTCACGGTAGCCCTGGCAGCACGCGGTGCCTTGGGGCAGCCGCGAAAGTTTGCTGTGTGGCCAGACTGGCCGCATAAGACGCAGGACGGAGCGGTGGGCGATTCGGGAGTGCGAGAGCACTCCTTAGTCCCATGCGGATCTAGGCACTTGACGCACCTAGGGGAAGCAAAACAGTTTGCCGCCGCATGACCATACAATTGGCAGCGGTGGCACTGACCTGGGAAACCACGCTTGTGTGGTGCTTCGACGCGGATGTTGGAGAGACCGCACACGGAGAGCTTGCCTCTGAAAATGGACTGCCCTTGCGGGCTCTTCGCTAGGATTACTAACGCAAGTGGGAACTGCTTGCCTCGGCGGCTGTGCATTTTGTGCACAGATTCGACGGGGAAGCCTTGAGAAGACAAGTCCTCTTGGATTTGCTCGTTCGAGAGCTCGAACGGCACGTTCCTGAGGACGGCACGAATCTTACGCTCCTCAGGGAGGGCGTAAGTGTGGTACTCGAGCTTCTTGTCAGCAAGAAGCCGAGTGAAATTCCTGAAATCAGAAATTGAGCAGACAACGACCTTAATAGAGTCACCCACATTGGATGCCTTACTATACTGGATCTTCGGGGAGTGCGTTCCGCAGAGAGCTGAGACCTCGGTCCAGCAGCTCTTGTCCCGTAGGAAGACGGGGGGCGGAGACTTGACTTTCGGCGGAGCCGAATCTGATTGCGACGCAGGCTGTGACGCCGGGATCGCTGAAACAAAAGGCGCAGGAGCAGACGCCAGTGCGACATTTTGCGGAGCAGGAGCAGCGGCTGGAGCAGCTGGAACGGACGGAGACGAAGTCGAGGAAGCGGATTGCTTCTTCTTCTTCGATTTCGATTTTTTGCGAACCTCGGTGAACGGAGCAGAAGGTTCTGGAACCAAAGGAACCGAGTCGGAATCACTACCCGGCGGGGTAGTTTTCCGTTTGCATGCGGTGGGGTCTACCAACATGCGATCTGAAAGAGGGTCGACGTACTCAGATGGATCTGGAGACGCCGGAGAAAAAGAGACGACCTGAGGGCGAGCGGACAATTGCTCTCGCAAGGACTTGATTTGAGCTAGAAGGGCAGACTTCTCGGCTTCCAGTGATTGTTTTTCGCTGGACAACTGACTGATAGTAAACTGACTGATAGCAGCTGAGGCACGAGATGCCTGCTCCAGTTCTTGAAGTTTGAGAGCTTTCTCTTTCTCGAGAGCCTTCCAGTGATCTTTATTTTTTATTTGATATTGAAGTTCATCAAAGACCTGATCGTAATGATCGCAATGAAAGCAAGTATCGCAATTATCGCATTGCCCGGGGCACTTAGGGTGATCCATTATGCTGGGCTGAAAAAAAGTCTATCGAAGACAAACTGCGCTGAAAAGAAGAACGACCTATTACGGACCTATTGCCGGTGAACGGCGGACGATCAGGCTTCGTTGGCACGGTTACGTATCCACCTGACCAGCGATGCTTCGGCCGGCAGCAGTCGGGTCCGCCCTGAAAAGGGCAGATGAATTAGCCCCGACACCACACAGCCTCCACAAGAGAAAACTTTCCGAAAGAGCTTAACTTGGCACCTGACCCGCACGAGTGCGGGGGAGGGAACAAGGGCAGCGCAATACGAACACTCGGGAGCGGCCGCAGACACGACCGTTCGGGAGCGAACGCAAACGGGAAGAGAGACATATAAACTGAAAAACTTACTATATATATTTTATATTTAATAAACAAATAGGTTCTTCACTATTATTGTAATTATTGTGGTCAAGACAAGAAACCACAATATATCGTCACGCTAGTCATTAGGACAACATACTTTGAAAATATAGGAAATGAAAAATGTAAAAAAACCGCAGACAATCATACCAAGTACATTGGCCTCAAATTAAGCAAAGCTTGTGTTATGAGATATCATGCAGCGAACTAGGGGGCAACCTAGAATATAGAATACATTTATGGATAATCACCCTGACCCTTAAAATTGTTTTTCTTGTTTCGTGCGTTTGGTGTGACTGCAGACCGCCAAAAATATATTTCTTTCGTTTTGTAGGTAACCCACTTTTAAACTGTTTTTCAAAACACTTATATTCTCTTAGGTAAAATGTGCTTTTATACATATAGGTCAAATCAAGTAAAAAAATAGTATTATGCCTTATTTGTTACCTATATTTAGTGTGAAACATGATAATTTGCATTTATTAAAATGAAATCGAAGTTGTTTTTTTTGCGAGATCTTCAAATTCAAATTCAAATTCATTTATTTACAAGAAATGTGGTTACATAATGGTGTTAAAATAAAATATTGTCCATCACATTCTACCATAACAATGGTGCGTAAATATGTCAAGAAAAAAAAATATTCATTATTATTATTAAATCAAATTAAATTAAATTATATTAAATATCATTACAATGTCATACAATGTCAACAAAATCATTTATACGTGGTCAATTAAGGTTAAACAATTAAATTAAATTTTATACATAAAATTTGTCAAATAATTTTCTTTAAACGTTAGAAATTCATTTAGGGTGTAAAAACATTTTTCTGTAAGCCATAAAGTTATTCTTTTTTTAAATAATGTCAATGGTAGCTCTTTAAATCGATTTGGTAACTTATTATAAATCTTGCTACTTAAATTGTTACTTAAATAAAAACCAAACATTTTGTGGTTCAGATAATTGGACAGTTAAGTATTGCACTAGATCTTTATTCGAATAAAAGTAATTATAACATGACATTATGCTGAAACATCTGTAGCCGATGGCTCAAACACTATAGACTCAACCCTTTGGTTCTTACTTCTTTGCGAGAACAGTGAGGTCAGTTGCATGTTTGGCGTTAAAATTATTATAGGTTGAGCAGATTCTAGGTAGAGGACTATGAAGCATTTGGTTTGTCCGGCATCGAGGTATATGGAATGATTGAGTAATTGCATGACCTGGGAGCTTATATGGTGCATTTATACAAAGGGTATCCAGAATGTTAGAACATTTAATGGGCTAGCGACCATCCTTCATGTAAAATGTGCCGCCAAATATGATATGACAATTAGGTGTTGCGGTAATATGAAGGGACACTTCTGTATTATTCTAGCACGATATTAGTCACCAATATGAAGATACTAGTTTCACCTTCAAAGAAACCGAAACCACACGTTATGTAGCAATAAAGTTCTTAAAAAAGCTCTTTGCGATTAAGTAACTAGTCACGGGCGACCACGGGGTCTGCAAAGATACCGAAACAATGAGTTAAAATCTAAATGTAACACGCGATAAATCCGATTTAAAAGTGTTTTATTTAATAGTATGAATTCCGAAAACTTAGAATATTAGCTCCTTGCGAGTTATTGTGACATAAGGATCAAACACATAATAAAAAAAAATCAGAAGCTTTAATCATTTTGAAATGGAATCATCAATCCTACGTATTCTATATGTCCTACGTATGATATAGCCTATTCAACACTTGACCGTTATTTGAAGCTTACTTAATGAGAGCGGCGCTAGTAGTTTCCGTTACGTATTGTGTCCTCTCGTCTTTACCTGCCCCCATGTTGGTACCCCCCTTGTTCCTCACCAGGTAGGTCAGCTGTTGCGCTGTTTGCGAACAGCGACTTCTTCACCATTGGCGTCTAGTTTTCCGTTGCGAACGGACGTTTTATAAATCATAAGTGTCCATTAGTTTATATAGTATAGTAATATAGTGTGTCGTTAAATATAATATAAAGAGTGGTATAAAAAGTATATCATCGAGTGTCATGTAAGTTGGTAAATTTAATACCTTATTATTTCGATATACCTACATATTTTTATATGTCAAAACAAGGTGAAAGCTTTTAATAGATAACGGGTTTCCCCGTTCAATATAAATTGACGAAGCTTTCATCCTTTTGTAAAATATATAGTTTTACCTGCATCTCTTTATTCTTAGAATCATTGATTGCGTTAAGTTTGAACTATGTTACTTTATTATGTATTGCCTTAGTTTTTGAACTACCCGTAAGAAATATTTAATCGTTTACTAGCGATTTATTTTACGTTGATTTCGTTTCTTTAATTTGCGTTTGCTTATGTTCGTTATATTTTCTTCTGTTTAGTGATAATGGAGGAAACATCCACAAATACGGAAGCCCCAATTGCTGGGCCGTCTGGCGTTCGACAAACTAAGAAGCGGTACATAGATTGTGATCAAAATCAATCCTCTTCTAGTGATTCAAGTGCAGTCTTGTTCGCACCGTACTCATTCAAAAAAAGGGGATGGCAAGCGTAGTCGTAAATACGATTTATTACAGAAATTAGCTTGCGAAGTAAGTGAGCTACGTAAACATATATATGAAGGCGAACCTTCTTCTTCAAATCAACATAATTATAATTCTTCTAATACACAGTTTTGTGATGACGAGGATCAAATTTCTTTATTAGATAACTAGCTGCTGCCCGCGACGTCGTCTGCGTGAACGCTATGCAGCACCAAACGCACCTACGATTATAACACTGCTAGCGTGATAATATGTAGCCTATATGTTGACCAGACTTCTTAACTATCTTCATGCCAAATTTGAAGTAAATCCATGCAGTACTTTTTGAGTTTATCCCGGAAAGACAAACAGACAAACAGACAAACAGACAAAAATTCTAAAAACTATATTTTTTGTTTCTGTTTCGATTGTAGATCATACCCCAAGTATTCTTTTAAAAAAATATTCAATGTACAGTTTTGACTTTCCTACCATTTTATTATATGTATAGATCACGAATACGGATCCCAGGTTAATGATTATGCAATATGTGACGAAACAACTGTTAATAGTAATGAATTTAATTTTGATCTACAAGTTAAACTAAAGGAACCAGCCACTCCCAAAGCTTCAGAAAAGTATCTTAAAATGTTACAAGACTTCCAACATTTTGATAAGAAAGATTTATAAAACGTCCGTTCGCAACGGAAAACTAGACGCCAATGGTGAAGAAGTGGTTTGATGTTAGATATGCCGAAGTTCAAAAATTGTATAATCACACCCCAGGTTTCACTCATCTAGAGTTTAATGACGAAATTAAAGCTTTTGATTCTCAGCGTCATCTTGCTTACAGCGACAAAAGTTATGGTGCTCTTTCTTTCTGCATTTTGAAACAGAGAGAAGAGTTACAAATAAATTTGAATCAGTTAATATCCTGGGCAAGAGATAGTAACGCTGTCAACGCCGATGAGTTACACAATAAAATCAAGGAATTATTTAGTGAGGGCGAATATAATAAAGTCACATCAAATATGTTACAATTAGTTTGCGGTCATCGAGCCGAAACTATTCAAATGCGTAGGGATACCGTTTTGAAACATGTCCGTGAACCATTTGTTAAATCGATATTACGTAAAATACCTCCTTCAAATGAATACATATTTAATCCTGAACAACTAACATTGGCCTTAGAGAAAGCAGGGGGCTTAAGAAAAGTTTTTTGGCCACTGACAGAGGGCAATCCAAAATATGCCTCGCAGGCACCATATAAAAACCAGTCACGCCCCTCGCAGGGGAATGATAACCAAATACCACCCTCGCAGAGTGGTTTTCAAGGTCAATCCTTTCACGGCCCAACTTATAATTAACCCTCGCAGGGTTACATGTACAATCGTCCCTCGCAGGGCACTTCAGGACTCAACAGAAGTCACATGAATAATAATACACGTGGGTCCTTTCGTCCCCGTGGAATTCACAGGTCAAGATATGTCAACCAAGAACCAGCAGGAGGTAATAAGAGACGTGCTCTCGGCCCGCAAGACTCTCAACCTGGAAATAAGCGAAGGCGATTCTGACTGTTTCAAGGCAGGTCAATTGATACACTTCCTAAAACATTGGGAACATCTGGGCGCACCCCATACCCTTTTGAAAGTGATAAAAGGGTACCGCATACCCTTTCAAAACAAGCCTCCACTTATTATTCCCAATTACCGAGGCCCCTTTGTTACAACAGAATCAAGACAAATGACCAAAAGCATATCGCAAATGCTTTCTCAGGGAATATTGGAAAAAGCACCCCACTCTCCGAGCTTCATATCCACGATGTTTTTAATTCCCAAAAACGATGGCACCAGTCGGCCAATATTCAATCTAAGAAACCTAAATTGGTACGTGGCAGTTCAACCCTTCAAGCTTGTCAATATGTTTCGGGTGCCCAATTTTCTTCAACCAAACGACTGGTTATGCAAAATAGATCTTTCGCAAGCCTATTTCAACGTGCCGGTGGCCCACAGTCACAGATGCTTTCTGCGGCTAATATACAAAGGGGAGTTGCTGCAAATGAGCTGTCTCCCTTTCGGTCTCAGTACAGCCCCAAAAATCTTTGCAGCACTTTCCAATTGGGTAGCCCAAACTCTAAGGGACGAAGGCATCAGGCTTTTGGTATACCTCGACGACTATTTGGTTGTGCACCAAGATTACCATACTCTCAAAAAACATGTCCAGATAGTTTTAGAAAGGTTAACTTTTTTGGGATGGCAGATAAATCATATGAAGTCAGTAACGCAGCCTCAAAAGAATCTGACCTTCCTAGGCATTCTTTGGGACCCGTGGTCAAACCGAAAAATGCTTCCGGACCAAAAAAGATTGCAGTTGCTGAAGCGTGTCAAGGAAGTACTTGGCAATGTGACCACCTCTACCAAAAACCTCCAAAGCCTAGTAGGCCTACTGGATTTCGCCAGCTTCGCAGTTCCTTACGGCAGGTTACATTTTCGGGAAACCCTCTCATACCTGAACAACATCCTAAAAGAGGGCACAAATGTCACGGTATTACCAAAGAAACCACAACAAGAGCTAAAGTGGTGGTTGGAAAATTGTCACCGCGAGTCGTTGATTCATACCCCACCAGCAGAACATTTTCTAACCACAGATGCTTCAGACGTCGCTTGGGGAGCTCAATTGGATGGAAATGTAATGTCGGGTCTATGGACGGAACGGGAAAGACCTCTACATTGCAACCAAAAGGAGATGATAGCAATCTTGAGGGTTTTCGAGGTTTACAGTTCACAGTTGAGCAATTCAACAGTTCTTGTGCAGTGCGACAACAAAACAGTCGTAGCCTTTCTCCGGCGAGAAGGAGGAACCAAATCTATCCCCTTGATGGAGATAACAAAAAATATATTTCATCTACTGCAAAGGTACAATATTCACATAGAAGTTCATCATATTCCAGGCAAATTCAACAGCCATGCAGACAATCTATCTCGTCATCGGCCTCTACCAGAGTGGTACCTTCTTCCACAAGGCACGGAGAAAGTTTTTCAAAAATTCGGAATACCTCTGATAGATTTATTCGCTTCGGAACGGGCAAAAGTGGTCATGAACTACGTGACATTAGATCAAAACGATCAATATGCCATGTTTCACGATGCCTTCTCCCAGAACTGGAACTTTCCCCTGGCATGGGTGTTCCCGCCACCTTATCTTATTCCAAAAGTCCTGGAACATTTAAACCAAGCACGGAGTCTGTACCTCCTAGTAGTCCCACGTTGGGAACGAGCATTCTGGAGACCAGACCTGAAGGCACGAGCAGTAGCACCACCCTTGACAATCAAGAACCTTCAGCATTGTCTGATCGATACGACAGCAGGCCTGCCACCACCCAAAGTCCACGAAATGACCATAGAAGTATGGAAATGTGGGGGTGGACGCAAAACTTAACACACTGGAATGAGAAGCAGGTTCAACTTCTTCAAGCATCTTGGCGTCCATCCACGAAGAGGACATATACAGTGGCCTGGAAAAGGTGGCTCAAATGGGCGGAAAGGCATAAAATAAACCCTTTAGCACCTACGGGAGAAATCCTGGCTCGCTATTTAGCAGATTTGCATATTGTCGTCAAACTGGCTTATAACACAATCATTCTACACAAGTCCGTTGTTTCTACGTTAACCAACCCTAATAACAGTAATAGTATAGGCTGTCATGCACTGGTTTGCCACGTATTAAAAGCTATAGCTTTACAGAACCCAACACCTCAAAGAAAAGTCATTTGGGACATTGACATATTAACTTCCTTTTTATGTGATTATGCAGTGGATGAGCATAGCCTTTTCGCTACTTCTAGACATACGGCAACTCTGTTATTACTTTGTTCTGGTCGGAGAGTCCATGACTTGACCCTCCTAGCAACTGACTCGACACATTTCTTTGAAGTAGATGACTCCGTAATTTTATGGCCTACTTTTGGTTCTAAAACCGACACTGCCACATACAGACAGTCCGGATGGAAATTTTATTCCAATAGTGAGAACAAGAACCTAGACCCAGTGTTCTGGATCAAACACTGCAAGTCACTCTTGCAAGAAAGGCGAATTCAGTCAGGAAGCATTCATCTTTTTATAAATATCCGGGGCACTCCTAAAGCGGCATCTCGCACACTTATAGCTGGATGGGTTAAGTCACTTTTAACAGAAGCAGGTGTGAGTACATCCGCGGGAAGCCTTAGGTCTGCAGTTGCATCTAAAAAATGGACAAATAATTGTCCTTTAGATGACATTCTCTCTGGAGGAAACTGGAGGTCAAAGGCGACATTCACACGGTTTTACTGTAAAAAAGTCAAGTCTAGTGTTGTTACGAATAATGTAACTAATTTATTCAACCCCACGTAGGTAATCATTACTTTTCATATAAATCTCTGTTTTGGTAAATTTTCTTTGAAGTTCTAGATAAGATAATATGACCAATTAAAGTAGTCAGATTACAGTTGTTACAGACAACATAATTTAATTTTTTTTTTGTATGCATTACAAAATCTATTTGGAGGCATATAAATACTATGATTATTTCAAGTTATTATTATACAAATTTATTTATTTATTTATTTATTTATTTAATCATTATGTTAAGATTATCACTCATTATCACGATTATCACTTTTAAAAACATTTTAAAAGTGATAATCGTGTTCCTTAAATCATTAAATTGATCATTGTGTTCCATAAAGATAATCAGACAATAAATCGTTTTGTAAGTACACAGTTATTTTATTTGAATCGGACAAATTAATTACCTACAGTATTATTTTTGTACCTGCTTATCCCTATCACATTGGCGTCCTAAAATAGGTACCCACCAGGCGATAACAAACAGCAGGCGTAGCACGGCTTGTCAAGACAAGACTTGTGTCACAGATTATATCACAATTTGAGCGACATAATTGCTTAGTCTTATACAGCAGCACGGGGCAAGTTTAATTTATCAAAAATGCGTGACAAACACATCTTGACAAATGTTTAAGACTTCTTTCAAGTTCTATCTCTTATTTAATAGCATGGCGGCATCGTTTTGTATATTTTTGTCACAATTTGACACATCGCCAAACATTTTTTATCACTGCGGTTCGGAGGTTGTGAGATTATTTTTTCATAATAATAATTATGAAGATGTCGTGGCGCCATGGTTAATGTCTGTATCATACGATATCACATGTTAAGCAATGTTCGGCGTGGTCGGTACTTGGATGGGTGACCGCCGACCATTCATTTCTCGCGACGACTTCCGTGCTTCGGAGGGCACGTTAAGCAGTCGGTCCCGGGTGCTGTATACAGTAGTCGTTAGGGTTTGTCAGAAGCCATTTCGGCGCCCTGAAAATTCTGGCATCTACCACCCAGCACTGGGCCAGCTTGGTGGATTATGGCCTATAACCTCCTCGTCACCAAGGGGAGAGACTCTTGCCCTGCAGTGGGCTCATTACAAAGAGTTGTGATGATGATGATGAATAATAATTATGTCTATCAATTATTATAATCAGATTCTTTTAAGACTTCAACGGTAAAGGTACTTACTGCTTTTTGGCACTTGACATGGTCACAAAACTTAGAAATAATATTAAAACAAAAATTCACCAACTAAAAAATTACATTTGGAGGTTTAAAGTTGTTAAACTCGTTCTTTGTATAAACTTCAAGACAAAGATATGTCGCGGCAAGCATTTTTGTCACATCGTGTGCCCGTGCTGTCATATAAGACAAATTACCGGACTGTGACATGATTATGTCTTGTCGTGTGACTTATCTCTTATGAAAGCCGTGCTACGCCTGCAGGTCTCATTAAGTAAGCTTCAAATAACGGTAAAGTGTTTAATAGACGTGTTTTACCTGAAATAAAACACCATATTAAATACTTACCTTATTTGAAGCTTACAAATTAAACCCTGCCTGGCGGTTTAATTCGACTCAATGGTGAAGAAGTCGCTGTTCGCAAACAGCGCAACAGCTGACCTACCTGGTGGGGAACAAGGGGGGTACCAACATGGGGGCAGGTAAAGACGAGAGGACACAATACGTAACGGAAACTACTAGCGCCGCTCTCATTAAGTAAGCTTCAAATAAGGTAGGTATTTAATATGTGTTTTATTTCAGGTAAAACACGTCTAATAACTAATAAAGTGTGCAAGGGCAAGGACCCTTAGGTATTCGTTTTGTGTTTTGTATGAGTCACGCAAAAATGCAGCATTAATTTAGACCTTTGCTAGTTCAAACGATTTTATTGCTTACTTTTCAATTTCATCTTATCCCCAAATCATATTAAAAGAGAATCGAAATATTTTTCAAAACCTGCTTACCAAATGGACGGCACAGCAAAAACTGGGTCTTTTTAAAGGGGACATTTTCATGAAATGCTGATGACTTGGACATTATAAGGAGCAGATTTCTATTTAGATAGGGAACATTAGTCTCACTTAGAGAGCGTTTGGTATGGACGAGTAACTTGAACAAATAATTTGGGTGTTAAAAATAATATATTTTTTTAAAGAGTTAGACAATCTTGTATACATCATTAACATTTTGATGTTGGGGTATTCCAGTGTGTTCTCGCTGAACTATATTCGGACGCAGCCAAATACATTGGGGCTGATATAGTCGATTACGACTCTAAGCTCCTTTAACAACGAATACAGATTAAAAAAAAAACATTAACATGAATGTTTGAACGATTTCAATAAGTTAATAATACGTAGGTATAAGCATTTTGTGTTTTTGTAGATGTTGTACAAAGAGTAGACAAAATCTAACCCTCTTATTCATAATGACAAGGCAATTTAACAAGTTTCATGAAGTGGTTTATTTCTTTCACTCTGTCACAAAATGAAAGATCGCAAACATATTTTAGCAGTATTAAAACTAACTTAGGTTTATTAAAGATGGCTTAAACTATAAGTTAAACTTTATTTATTTATTAATTATTATGTTTAACATTTTATCTCGGTGACTGGCATTTCTGTACAAAGCGGTGAAGGAGAGTAGAAGATGCGTCTTTCTGAATACCACTTTACTGTACCTACTCGTAATATATCTTTAATATTTTATTTTAATATCTATCCTCAGCCTTAGCCTCATTTTAGTTAATCATATTTAGACGCTCAAAATTCCAAATTCAATGAACTCCATTTGAAATATACTTATTCAAACGCAGCATCATACAGAAGTTATTTTTCGAATTCCAAAATATATGACCGCGACTCCTTAATATTCTTCATTAGAGAAAATGAAATTTGACCTTTCTACCCAAGTGGGGTGCTTTTCACCCCCTTAATTGAGTATGAAATCTCACTGGCCTATTAAAACCCACTCGAGTCGACTGCTTTAATTTCAGATCTCCAGTTTTAAGACTTCAGAATCTGAATGTAAATCGGACTTGTAAATCGGATTGGAATGATTTTAAACGGGTCTAATAGAGCTTTAACTAAGATTTGAATTGGACCAGTTGAGAAGGTGCGGTTTAATTTTACACTGTGTAATATTGGCAGGTAGACTACGCTTTTTTTACTGGTGACTAAACGTGCGTATGACCTCAATTTCACCTGATGGTAAGTGAGGGTTACTGGGTCTAGGGTAGCCAACTTTTTTTTCTAGAAATAAAGTTGGAAAAATAAAAAGTATTTAATTGATTTAATGTTTTAAACTCATATTTTTAAAAGCTTCTTGCAAAACTTACTAATTTAAGTCTAACACATAAAGTGTGTGGCATTTTATGTTGAAAACAGTATTTTGCATACTTTATTTTTGTCTAAGAGTAAAAAGTATAATTTAGTGAAAAACAGTATAATACTGTTTTTAACAGTATAGTTGGCAACCGTAATTAGGTTGAAGTTCTCAGCACACGGGCTTAGAATGGAACTGGCTCTTCAGAAAATGTTGCCGAACACATCAACGGTAAAGTGGTAAATGTTAAGTGGGATTTGGCGTCAGATATTTTATAAAATATAAAAGAAATAAAATATAATCAACGAATGCAGAGCATTAATAAAACCGACTTCACGTCAAGACTTTGGCTGAGTTGAGAATGTCATCAACGTAAACATTCTCCGAAATCATACATACTTTTTCAAAAGTTTGAAATTTTCAATGAAGTACTCATCCGATTTTGATGAAGTTTAAATGGGACCTACTATGAGGTATCCTCTATCATATGAAACAACAATTTTCAAAATCAATTCATTATTGAATGAATGAATTAATGATTTATTTAAAAGTAACAAAGACTCAATTTGTTAGTATACAAATGCTTATTTAATGGGAGCTAAATTGTTAAACAACTCAAGTCAAGTAATAAATTATTGTATGCCTGGAGCATCAGCGGAGACAATATTAAATAAAGTATTAAAGGGCAGTTTTCAACCAAAAACAACACTTGTGTTGTTGTTTGGGAGAAGAGGAAATGTAAATAAAAACCAGTTTTTGAAATATTTAGATAAATTACAAACACTCAAAGTGGACAGGATTATTTTGTTTACATTTCCTTATTTGAGGAATGCTGCGGGTGAAAATGAGAAAAGGTATGAACTTAACAATAGCATGTATGGCTTTGTGGGTGCAAATAATATATGTCTTAATAGCACCACAAGCATGTTATTGAATGTACTTGACATTAATTCTATTTATAAATTTAAATTTGATTTGACTAAAGATAGATATAACATATCTAATTTCGTTTTAAAACAGATAGCAAAAGTGCTATTAAACTTTTTATTTTTTAAAATAGCTAATTATTTAGCTAATAACTCTGCTTTTATTGAGCAGTCTTCTGTATTTTCGGGCCATAGTGAAACATATAGTTCCACTATGTTGACAAATTTGGATATTCCAAAGTCTTTAAATTAGAGAATAAGACAACAGATGCTGGAGCATCTAGCAATATGTCAATTAAATACAATGAAAGTAATTTAAACTTGGTACACCAAAATATACAGGGCATCTCGGAAAAAGTCCTGGAAATTAGAATTGTTTTTGAATGCTGAGCATATAGACATACTATGTATAACAGAACATTTGTTATTAGAACACCAATTAACTTTAAATTTTGCTCAGCACCAAGTTGCTAGTTCGTTCAATAGAAAGACAGCAATACATGGTGGCTCTTTAATAATATTAAATAAATCTTTAAAATTTAAGGAACGTAAGGACATAGTGAGCAAACTATTGAAATATCCTGTGTAGAATTGACAAATTTTATAATTGTTTGCATATATAGACCCCCTAAATCAAACTATGATAGTTTTGAAATAGCTTTGGAAGAATTATTGGGTAAATTAAGTAATTTAACTAAGAAAATATTTGTCTGTGGGGACTTCAATGTTGACTTGTTAGAAAACTCAACCTTGAGTAAAAAGTTAATAAATTTATTTAAATGTCATAATCTTATTAACCTGTTTCTACAACCAACTAGGGTAACAAAGACCACTGCAACTTGTCTAGATAATGTGTATTCTGATGCAATTCCAGTATATTCATCAGTAATAAATAAACTAAGCTCCGATCACAGCGGTCAGTTGGTTACATTTAAATACTCAAAAGAAAAACAGGTTAATAAGAGTATAATGGTTGTTCCAGTCAATGACAAACGTTTGGAGAGATTTCGATGTGGTCTAATCAACAATATACCTACTATAGCCCACTCCAATAATGTAAATTTACAATACAGTAACTTAAGTAGATTAATAAATAAACAACATGACAGTGTATTTATTCCGAAAAAGATCTCTCTAAACCAGTGTAAATCATTCAGTGATTGGGCTACCACAGGTATACATATCAGTAGAAAGCACCTATATGATCTCTATCATGAGAAATCATATAACAAAAATGACACCTTTTGCAACTATGTCAGAAATTACTCAAAGTTATTTAAAAAAGTTTGTGCCGCAGCCAAATCACTCTATCTAGGTAATAAGATTAAAAATAGTGCTAATAAGACTAAAACTACTTGGAATATAATTAATAAGGAAACTGGGAAAGTTAAGAATCGCAATAGTGAGTTTAAGCTTGTTATTGACAATACAATAATTAAAGCAGATGAAAATGTTGCGACAGCATTTGAGAGCTGTTTTGCTGACATTCCAGTTTCAACTACTAAATCATTAAGCTCATCACCTGTGGCGGCTGAATCATTGCTCAAAAATCATGTGAGTGAGTGCAAGGTGTCTTTCAAGTTCCAACCCATAGACACCGGGGATATTATTAAAACATTTAAGACAATTGATATTAAAAAGACAACTGATCTGTGGGGCATATCTGTTGAAATATTAAATTCTATTATAGATGTAATAGCTCCTTGCCTTGTTGAAATATTTAACAACTGTATTATTAGTGGGGAGTTTCCTGATTTAATGAAGCATAGTAAGGTTATACCTTTATTTAAGTCGGGTAGCACTACAGACCCTACTAATTTTAGACCAATTTCAATGCTACCTACTTGTAGTAAAATTTTTGAAAAAATTATTCTTAATCAACTCTTGGCCCATTTCACCTATAACAATTTACTTCATAATAAACAATTTGGATTTACAAAGGGCCGTTCAACAACTGATGCTGGTGTTGAACTATTTGAAATAATCACTGGTGCCTGGGAGAGGTCGGAGGATGCCCTAGGTGTATTTTGTGACCTATCTAAGGCATTTGACTGTGTTCAGCATGACACTCTCATCAGGAAACTCCACCACTACGGCATCAAAGGCACTGACCTCAAACTTTTGAATTCATATCTAAGTGATAGAATTCAGAAGGTTGAGGTTAACCGGAAAAGGTCGGCTGGGTCGGTTGTGAGAATGGTGCTTCAAGGATCAATTCTGGGCCCATTTTTGTTTCTAGTCTATATAAATGATCTACCCTATATGGTAGGCAATAATCATGAGATTGTATTGTTTGCTGACGACACATCATTAATTTTTAAAATGATAAGACAGAAAATAAACTACGACGATGTAAACAATGCTCTCGCAAATGTTGTTCAGTGGTTCAATATAAATAATCTAGCGTTCAATGATAAAAAAACTAAATGTATAAAATTCTGTGCACCAAATGTAAAACAAGTTGAGTGTGATCTGCGGCTTAATGGGAACAGATTGAATCTAGTAGATAACTCTGTTTTTCTTGGAATTACCTTAGATTCTAAATTGCAATGGGGCGCCCATATCTCACAACTAGCGAGTAGACTTAGTTCTGCAGCGTTCGCGGTAAAGAAAATTCGCTCATTGACCGATGTTAATACAGCGAAGCTGGTATATTTTAGTTATTTTCATAGTATAATGTCCTATGGCATCCTACTTTGGGGCAATGCCGCAGATATTGACACGATATTTACACTGCAGAAAAGGGCTATTCGTGGAATGTATAAACTTGGAAACAGAGAATCTCTTCGAGAAAAGTTTAAAGAGATTGGTATCTTGACCCTTGCATCACAATATATTTATGAAAACATTATGTATATTTATAAGAATAGTAATAAATTTAAAACTAGGAAAGATAATCATGATACAAATTACTCTGTAAGGACTAGGAACGACCATAAGTTAGCGTTTCCTAAATTAAGGCTGGCTAGAAGCAGCAAATCATTTATTGGAATGTCAATACGTATATATAACAAAATTCCGAAGTCTATTCAATCCCTGCCATTCAATAAATTTAAATCAATCATTAAAAACACTCTATCTCGAAAAGCTTATTATAAAACTAAAGATTACTTAGATGATAAAAAGGCATGGGATTAAGCACAACAGGATATTTCTAAAAGTTTCTAATTACTTAATAATTTTGTTTACGGCTTGGCTGTGCAGTATATGTATGACATACTGGTGACTGTCCCACTCACTTATTTTCTTGTCAAGACATCAGCAAGAACGTCATGCTCCCTCAGGCGGCATGGCTAGTGCAGGGACCGGAAAACCCCTTTATTTGATTAAGCCTATTGATAGGGTAACCTATCAAAATCTTACCATATGGAAGTGTAACCCTATTGATATGGTAAGCCTATCGACGTGGTAACACTTTGAATAAAGTTAACTACTTTCGGATGCGCTTACCCTGTGATAGGGTTAGCCTATTTCTATCTCTTTCCGCGCATGCTGTTGAATTCGGAAGTATAATTCGAAGTGGGAGATTGAATAGATGGTGATATTTTGGATAATTTGATATTCTTAGAGATTAAATTTGCCTGCAGGTTTTAAAACCCTATTGAATCGGTAACCTTCAATAGGGTTTTCGATAGGCTTACTGCTTACATGAAGCTAACTCTATTGATATGGTAAGCCTTAAATTAGGGTAAGTCTTCGATACGGTTACCAAATTGATAGGGTTTTTTAAAACAAGTCTATGAAAAACCCAATCAAAAACCTCTTTAAGGGTAAGCGGTTCCGGTCCCTGGGCTAGTGGTAGCGTCGGGTATCGGGTCACCCTCTTCCCTAAAATATGGTTGAGGAGGGTGATGGCTGGTGCTTGCGTTAACTCTTGAACGGGTGCTGCTAGCGGTGCCAGGTCGTTTTGCTAATGATACTATGACTATTTTATTCCATTCTTGTTCAAATACTCTGGTCCCAGTTTGTCATGTTCGTATTGTGCATCCATAGCTAATTGCATCTGCTATGTAAGCAATTTGGTTGTGACATGAAATTGGCTCTCACAATTAGCTGTCTTGTGTTTGTTTTTTTTTCATGTCACAGTGAATTTGTACTGTACCTATTTGTATTAATTTGATAATTTTGACTGAAAAAAGAGTTTTTTTCCGCCGGCTTTTTTTGTCTCTTGGTCTACTGTAATATCTTATTTAACAACTATCAACAACTAGTTAAAGCCGAAGTATGTGATGACTGACTTCATCAAGTGTTTTGTGAAATTCCTAAGATGAATAAAACTTTTTGAATTTTGAATTTTACAGACTATGTTAATAAATATTTAACTAGGTACATAAAAAAACTTTAAACAAAATTTACAGGCTATAATTTACAGGCTAATTTACAAAGGCCATTGTCCGAAACATCGATACAAAAAAAAGAACAAAAATAGAAAAAAACATACAGACGAATTGAGAACCTCCTCCTTTTTGGAAGTCGGTTGAAAATCCCCCCGACAAACTCAAAGTAGAATATAAATACATATATGGATAAACACCCAGATCCAACCTTTTTTTTCTTGTTCCGTGCGGGAATCGAACCAGCAACCACTGGCGTCTGAGGCAGATAGGTTTATGCCATCGCCAAAGTGGTCGACAAAAAATTTAGGTTGGGTCGTTGCTAGGTAGGCGTATCCTGAACTCTGATTAGTCGCCTTTTAGGATGCGCTTATCCAGCGGCAGCAGCGCCATTGTAAGCTTATCCCATGGCGCAAAGTTTTCATTTTACACGTACTATTGATAAATAAATAAATATTTTTTATTAGAATAAACTTAAATAAACATATAAACATCCATGACTTGACGACTAATACCTGTGTTCATCACACAAATATCCGCCGCCGCCGGGATTCGAACCCAGGACCTCTGGCATAGAAGGCAACACCAGCTGGTCGTCGACTAGACTTGATAGCTAGACTATGTAGTGTGTTGATAAAGGTTGAAGGGTTTGATGAATTTAAAATCAGTAACGTTAATTGCAGTTCGAATTCCTAAGGATTAGTTTCGTTTCTTACAGAATTTAGCTTGTCTTAAATCTATACGACAAATAAGTACGTATAACAGAAGGGATTGTGTGAAGTAGCTCCGTGAGCGAAAGGCCTTAGTGTTTAATGGAATTTTCAGGTCATTGAAATTACTTCTGATAAATTTTAACAATCCCTGTATATAAGTTTACAGAATTAAATAAATTGTGTTATTTGTTTTATTTTGTCACGCTTATCATGACGTCCTAATAGGATTTCACGCTTTTATTTATTATAATAAATCGTCATAACTTAGAAAAGTCGCTATCCCAGCACCCTGAAAATTCTGACATCAACCACCGAGCACTGAGCCAGTTTGGCAGTTCACGGCCTATAACTAACTCTTCGTCACCCATGAGAGAGGCATGGCCCCACTTGGCTGAAAAAAGGGTTGTGCTATTGATCCTGGACCAAGTGCTTAAGCTGACCTTTGAAACATGGACAATCTTTTTTAACCAATCAATAGCACCCAAGTCTTTGCGGATTGTATCATAGTCTGCTTTGTGAAAATTTAATCGAGTGCTGGCAGCAGGATTATGCAAAGAAGGTGTTATCTATACTAATATATAAAGCTGAAGAGTTTGTTTGTTTGAACGCGCTAATCTCAGAAACTACAAGTGGGATTTAAAAAAATATTTTTGCATTTGATAGCCCAACTCTTGAGGATGGTTATAGGCTATATTTTATTCTGAAATTCCCGCGGAATCAAAAGTTACGCGGGTAAAACCGCGCGCGGTGGCTAGTGTTAGATTAGATAGTGATATCAAGACAGGGATGTTTGGGAACTATTTTACTTATGGGATTCGAGGAGATTTTACAGTTAATACCTCTGATGGTGGTTTTGATGACATCTAAAATTGTATCGTCCTCATTAGATGTATAGTTTATTTGGAAGTGAAATCAATAAAAGATCTACCCAACGGACAACCGAAATTGGATGGAGTTGTAGGTACAACGACATTGCTTTTAACCCATTTAATGAAATTTAAGTTGAAGTCGCCAATAATGATTAGGTTCATTCCTACTTCGTTCATTTGGTTTACATAAGGTTGAGTTACCTTACTTTAATTCGCGTAGGGTCGGCTCAGAATATTCCTACTCATCATCATCATCATCACAACTCTTTGTAATGAGTCTCTCCCCTGGGTGAAGAGGAGGTATATATTCTAATTATTATAATAATAGATGTACCCCTACCTGACCAGAGCACTGTGCCGAGTAAGTCTATAAAAGCACGCCACCTAGTGGTTGCCAACCGTTTCGGCTTGGTAACTCGGTGCGTGCGGAACGGAACTACTCGGTACACGAGTCATTTTGTGTTAGCGGCTTTCGTTATTTTACTGTGTTTAAAAGTGTTGTTTCATATTTGAATTGTGAATTACTTGTTTGTTATAGTTTCTGTAAAAGACAATGGGCAAATTTGTATGGAGCTTGGACCAAGAAAAAAAAGTCGCGGCCACTTCTGGAAGTTGCCTACATTTAATGGTAGTGATAGGTACTTACATATTATGAAAACCATAATTCTCTATCATCGTTAGTTTTAGAGGTATTTGACTTTGAAAACCTTTACAAAAATGTAGAAAAACAATGTTTTAATCTTGTACCAAATGTACCAAAAAACAATCACTAAAACACGGTTAATGATTGTTTTTTGGTACATATTCCTTTCAAGCAGCACTTTTTATAGCATCATCGAAGTGATTTAGAAATGTCATCAAACTGAAAAATAGGTTTGGGTATTAGACACCTATTTGTTTGAACCGTTATGCGATATTTCGAGAGGTGAAATAGGTGCTCAAAAGAATCAAGAGGTACAGTTCTATCATATTAGAATTAATACTCATCTTACGGGCTACGTAACTTTTCATTAAAACACAGTTTTATAAAGATTTTTTAAAATATTTTATTAAAAGACTCATAACATATAAATAAACATTTTCGGTTTTTTACATATATTTTTAACAAACATTATATATTATATTTTTTAAACTGCAAAGTGAATGTGTAAGATGGAGGAGCATGCATAGATATTTCAGTATTCATCTACAATTATTGAATCTAAAAAATGCGCTGGCATAAGAATGGCATCTTGGTGACGTGCCCACCCAAGATACCATACGATGCTCATTACGTGGGCACAACAGCCAAGTGTCCTCATACCCGATAAACAGGAACAATAATAATGCAAAATGCTGCTCCTCCCCTGATAATCATCATGTGTTGAATGAATTATATATGAATAATATTGTCTTGCTCGTGTATGGCGTGATTGAATTTTAGCTCCTAATTATAATATATTTTCTTCTAAGATGCCATATTCACGTAAGCCATCCACGTTGAGCTGCTCACAAATCTCAATATTATACAGCCCACCGCGGATGTGCTCACTATAATAACTGTAAGCTAATTTTATTTGATAGGTACCCAGTGCAAACAATATTAAATCTTCTTCTGTCAATTGAGGGAATCTTATACTTTCGTTTTCCACGCTTATACTTCTAAAAGCAACACGCTGCCTGTTCATGTTATTATTAATAATATAATCAGCTAGTACATTATTTATACTCATTCTCTCAGTTATTATTTACAAAAATCTACTTGCATACTGAGTATCTTCTATCGGCACATGAAATCTATTTATAAGTGCTGCAGCTATTCTGAAATCAGCCATCATATGAGTCATTGCGCGATTGAAAAAATCTTGCCTAAAAATCTTATGATTTCTTTTATACCTCCCATTCACCACTTCCACTACCCATCGACACATAGTAACATGACGAGATTTGTTTGCTTGCAATGTTGTCAGTTGATTTTCTCCCCTAAGTACAGACTCTGGTACCGCAACTTGATAACTACAGGATTGTATGTCTGAAAGAGTATCTCTGAATCCTCTGTCTAAAATCATTAGGTCTCCTTCTCTTAGAACCCAGTGTAGAGCAGTGTCTTCATCATTTAAAATAGTGCTCATTATAGTAGCGTCTGAAGTTATGGCAGCATGCGGACCTGTAACCTCTATTATGTGGCCATCACAAGTCACAAACATAAATGCTTTTAGAAGATTGCGATATTAATGATGACTTTGTGTTTTTCTTTGAAAATAAAAGTTACTACTTTTTTAATATGAATGTAAGTACCGTCACATATAATTATGGCTTTTCTATTGTTATTTCCATAAATGCCACTTGGGACGGTAAGATTCTTCTCAATAATCTCGTTTCTAGTTATATGATCCCAACCTATTTGTTGAGGAACAAAATCTCTTGTCAGACACTCTCGAGCTGTAACCATATTTACTTCCAAACTCCGGCGGCTTTTGTTGAATTACTGGTCCAAGCGCTCGTTTGGTTCACCAGTACGCAATTTCATAAAATCATCATCACAAGTCTTTGTAATGAGCCCACTGCAGGGCTATGAGTCGCTCCCCTGGGTGACGAGGAGGTGTAGGCCATAATCCACCAACCTGGCCCAGTGCTGGGTGGTGGATGTCAGAATTTTCAGGGCGCCAAAGTGGCTTCTGACAAACCCTAACGACTACTGTATACAATTATACAGCACCCGGGACCGACTGCTTAACGTGCCCTCCGAAGCACGGAAGTCGTCGTGAGAAATGAATGGTCGGCGGTCACCCATCCAAGCACCGACCGCACCAAACGTTGCTTAATCTGTGATATCGTATGATACACACAGTAACCACGGCGCCACGAGGACTTCCCACGGCTTCATAAGATACATAGCCAATATTGTATTATGATTTCTTTTACTCTGAAGCGAAGGAGTTTCCAACAATATTTGGCTGAACTGATTATGCGTCAATCCAACCTGATAATGAAGAACACTAGCTTGTATTAAGTCCATGTTTTCAAAATCCAATTGGATATTTGTCAACGCAGCTGTCTTCATTATCCTCATAATGTCATAAAAATGTGCCGTGCTGATATTATGCGAAATGTTCGGCGCTTCGAATAATTCATCCCATGAGTTGGCATTCAAATGTTCTTGGCAAACTCTTACACAAATAGGAACATTATAATTAAAATGAATTAAAAATGTTGTTTTTAATACCTCTGGAACCCGATGACGACTTGCATTGCGACAACCATAAAATATACAAGCATTTGATGTTTTTGGTGGCCGAGCATAATTAGGAACCAACAGGTCATTTCCCTGACCATCTTGTGTAGGGATGCTGTGTACTTCATCAGCTCGGTTACCGTCCTCAATTAGTTCCTGAACTTCAGCTGGCTCTTGAAGTTGTATGTTAGCTGGTTGTTCATTGGTTGGCACGGGAACTTCAAGTGGTACCGATGTATCCTGTTCTGTCACCGCAGCCCGTTTAGCTCTTTGCCAGCAGGGTCTGCATATATACTCTTCATTATTGAAAGTATCTGTAAAGAAAAAGAGCAGACACTTAACATCATGCCTTTTGACGCCAGCCGTACACAAGAGTAGAAAACTATACTGTTGTTTTACTTTGATTGTTTTTGTTTTTTTATTTTATATTAGAATAGTTAGAAGAATCGAATGTCACATACAAAAGCAAGCTATACGCGTTTCTATATAGCCCAAGAAGAACTCATAAAGTAATACTTTTATACTTTTTTTACATGAGACGTGATTCTCGATGACTTATTAACGGCATACGTATATACTACGTTCAAAAAACATAACCCTTCGTTAAAGAATCGGGTAGAACATAATACCAAGCAGAACTTACGTGCACTTGCCCCTCCATTTCATTAATATATTGCGCAATAGCTGGTGTTGCTTCATAGACCTCTCTTGTTAAAAGATAATGTCTTCTTCGGCGGCGAGTGTTGCAAAGACAACAGATTAGCCTCCATTTCGAAGAACTCGTTATGCAAGTCACAAAACGAAATCGGTCCAAATCGAGAAGCACAGGTCGTCTGTATCCAAGATCACAAAATCCAAATCACAAAGCAAAATCAAGTACCAGAAGGGAATCCAAAACATTAAATAACAGGGGGATAAAACAACTCAAACGCACAGTACACAACGAACAACCCGAAAGTAGCCGAAAGACTGCGACGCATGATCCTTTGCCTTACCGCAAAATCAGTCATTACCTAAGTCCTAGTGAGATAAGGGATAAGGAAACAATGGGTGTAATAAAAAAATATGGACCTATGCCATGCCTCTATGTCACTCATTTCTACCTAATTAACCGAGGCGAATCCCTTTCACCTTGATTGGGCTACCTAAGTGCAAAAATGTGTTTTTTTAAGTATTTTAACGTAAGATAAGGGATTAGGAAACAATGGGTGTAATATGGATCTACGTCAGGCCTCTTTGTCACTCATTTCTACCTAATTATCCGAGGCGAAACCCTTTGACCTTGGTTGGGCTACCTAAGTGCAAAAATGTGTTTTTTTAAGTATTTAAAAGTAATAAGTATTATTTTGAACACATGGTTACGATATAAACATAGCACAGGCATTAAACTAAACATACTTTAAGCGTTTTTAGTAACAACATATAATCAGTGAAGTAATTTTTTTTTTTTATAAAATGGACAATATCTTCTAAACTAACCATATCTGAGAGTTACGTTCATATAATCAAATGAAGCTTATATTGATAGCTTTCATTTAAAACAGCTTTCTGAAGTGGCCGCTCACTTTTATTTTTCAAACCCTTGGTCCAGAAGTGCCCATTATCCTTTGTCAATCATAGTTTCTATAAATTTGTTGCTGTATTTGTAAAATTAAAGATCCGGTTAACCTGAGTGTTGTTTTTTTAATTATTAATCACTTCTGACGCTAAAATCAGAAGTGGGATAAAGAATTCAAAGCCCACACAATTAGGAAATCGTTTATATCAAGGAAGGCAAGTAATTCACATTCTACCCTCAAATTTGGATATTTAGTTGTTTTGCGTTACTTTTACGTTTTTCCTTTGTTTAACTTATACTACTGTGTGATAAGTGCGTGATTTATCGTTGCCAAACGATGCCGCGAAGTACACCTCGTAGACATTCTCAACGTTTCCGAAATGACTCACGTGATCGAGACGCCTCGCGAAGTCGTAATAAACGTTTGCGTGATCGTTATCGCGAAAGTTCGGTTTCCTATTAAAATAGTTCGTACACAAGCCATAGTGATCGTAGTTTTTCGCGTCGGACCCGTCGATCTCGTAGTACGTTACGTCGTTCGCAACAACCTCGTGATAGGTCAAGTCGATCACGTCGATCGCGCAGTGTGTCACGATCCCGCCATACACTTAGGGCATCGCGTCGTCGCAATCTGAACCGTTAGTACCTACTTGGTAGATAGTAATGATATCACGGTTGAGCGGGTGAAATTTTGTGGTTAAGCGTAATGAATGCATAATGTCTTTTTAAATAGGTAGTCTGAATATTAAAGTTGTAGATTTTCTTTCTGATTATCGTGTATCCGTGACTCGGATAGAAAGAAAGAAAATCGCTTTGTATCTTGCCGATCTTCGATTATTTTGCTGCGATTCTTAGGAGACACGTTTTCTTATGTTTTGGTAACAGTAAACTTGCTATTATTTTGGCAATTGAAACGTAATAGTACGATAGTATGTGTTTAATGAATCACGGAGATAGGTAATAACGTCGAGATTGAAAATGCGTTTAAATAATACTTTGAAATTGTTGCGATTGACAAAAGAGCTGGATTTTACTGTCGAACTGTTTGCGGTTGTCGAACAATTTTAATACTTTGTTGTTGTGAATTATGAAGTACAATGCAATGCTCTTATTGGTTTGATATACGCCATAACCGGAGAGAGGTTATGAGTGCGAATTGATGAAACCTAGTGGAAGCTGAATTACGTTTTGTGACGGGATGGACGTCACTGCAGAAGACCTTTGCATTGTTTGCTAATAAATTGGGTTATTCTAGCAGCTTATGCTTGCTTTATTTATTGTTCGACCGCTGTCAAATTGTTTGATGTTACATTCAAAGTAAATTTCATTGTTTAATGTGCGGTTTTTTTATCGAAATTATTGTGGTTCGTACAATGCGTTGACGTTAGCCGATTCCTACTGAGTTTTTTGCTGGTTCTTCTCAGTAGATGGATCTTCCGAACCAGTGGTAGCTTTACGTAAATTGTTAAATCTTGGATTTATAATTTTGATGGATATATCAAATTGAAGTAAAATTTAAAAAAAAGTCTATAGCGGTTAAAGTTTGGAAGTTGCCAAAAGTACAAGTATCCATTGCAGTTGTAAAGAAAGATGTTATTTTTGGTGTTTAGAAGAGATTTAATGTGTTGTGGATACAGGTTCTCGTTCGTTGGTTTTGTGACTACGCCAGAATGATTCTGGGTAGTGTGTTGAAGGAGTCATTGGTTGACTCAGGTTTCCCGTGGGGAAATGATGTAATTGCTGTTAACCACGAACGATATACCTTGTTGTTAATAATGAAAATAATGGATTTCAATGTTTGATTTGGAGATGATTGTTACTCAATGGTGCTTGGAACTTGGTTAACTGAAACGGTATTTTCAGTTAATAAAAATTCAAACTTGTGTGTTTTCTTTTGAGAACTTGTCTGACTTCTTTGTCAGGAGTGGCCGAGCCGCCACTTTGGTATGATTGTTTCAGAATATCACACGAGGACGGGAGTCATCGCGTGGTGGCCGTGTTGGAGCTAGCGATAAGTTGGCGATATTAAGATGTTTGTATGACTTCATGATAACGGATGAAGGACGCATGTTCTAATCCAACGAATTTACAACGTGGATCAATGATCTCGGATGCGACCTTCACAGCATAATCCCAGAGATGCGCGACTCCAATGTGCAGGTAGAGAGATATTTAATATTGGTGATCTGGTCTTTGTTATCAATTTTTCACAGGCAACGGGGAAACTTGATTCCGGACGGAACACGCGGTCCGTATAAAGTGGCGCGGACCTTGGCGGGTGGTCGCTGCGGACTAACGCAGGCTGCAGCACAACACATGGTGCTGTGACGAGGCGAGTGATGCCTTGAAGCGTGGGCAGCAATTGTTTTGGTTCGTAGTCGAGCAAAGATTGTGGTTTCGTAGTGATTAACTTCGCTGGTCGGGCACAATCTGTTGGTTCGTAGTGATTGGATTTACTAGTCAAGCATAGTTTGTTGGTTCGTAGTGATTTTATCGCTAGTCGAGCAAAGATTGTGGTTTCGTAGTGATTAACTTCGCTAGTCGGGCACAATCTGTTGGTTCGTAGTGATTGGATTTACTAGTCGAGCATAGTTTGTTGGTTCGTAGTGATCTTATCGCTAGTCGAGAAAAGATTGTGGTTTCGTAGTGATTAACTTCGCTAGTCGGGCACAATCTGTTGGTTCGTAGTGATTGGATTTACTAGTCGAACATGAGCGTTGACGTAATTTCAAGTCGCTGCTTATTAACGAATGCGTTAGTAAAGTGTCCAAGTCGTTTTAGCGTTAGTAACTTGTTGCTAAGTCGTTGTAACGTTGGCACTGCACTAAGTCGTATTGGCGTTAGTTTTATTGGTTCGTAGTGATGAAATTCGCTAGTCGACCATGAGCGTTGACGAAATGTCAAGTCGCTGTTTATTAACGAATGCGTTAACAAGGTGTCCAAGTCGTTTCAGCGTTAGCAACTTATTGCTAAGTCGTTGTAGCGTTGGCACTGCGCTAAGTCGCATTGGCGTTGATCTGTCAAGCCGGGTGTAGCGTTGGTAGCTGATACCAAGTCGTGCATTACGTTGACGGTTATGTATTTAACGTTAGCAATAGCTAAATCGTCGTATTTGCCTGTAAAATTCGATTCGCTAGCCAAGAATGCGACATCGTGCAGACTTCGTATGATTTCAGATGAAGCAGACCCGTCAGAGCCCACTCATCCCTCAACCTCTGCCACAAATGATAGCGTTGGTGCTGAAGCACCCGTGTCGCGGTCAGCATCCAACGCAGTCCACGCGCCGACGTCCCTCACGGCCACCGAGGCTGGACCGTCGATGCCATCACTGGATTAGGACACGCTCTGGACGTCCTACCAAGCTTTTTCACTCCAGGGTCGGGGACGACCAGTTGTCAGGAGAGGCCGTAATAGATGTACCCCTACCTGACCAGAGCACTGTGCCGAGTAAGTCTATAAAAGCACGCCACCTAGTGGTTGCCAACCGTTTCGGCTTGGTAACTCGGTGCGTGCGGAACGGAACTACTCGGTACACGTGAGTCATTTTGTGTTAGCGGCTTTCGTTATTTTACTGTGTTTAAAAGTGTTGTTTCATATTTGAATTGTGAATTACTTGTTTGTTATAGTTTCTGTAAATTTGTCAATCATAGTTTCTATAAATTTGTTGCTGTATTTGTAAAATTAAAGATCCGGTTAACCTGAGTGTTGTTTTTTTAATTATTAATCACTTCTAACGCTAAAAATAATATATATTATATTCCTACTGCCTCTGGGTAATCGTGATGTAAAGGCGAATAATCTATCGATTTTACTATTATTATTGATCTGTTCCGGCAATATTTTATGAACAGCCAGTTTTTTCCTAAGCGTCCTTTCACTAGGTGAGATAGAGTTGAGATACAAACACGGGTCTATTCTATATTTAAAAAATCCTATTATCCAATATGCAGTGATATACTTAGACAGAACTTTCTTTAGCCCAACAACTTTAAATTTAATCCAGTGAACTATATGAATTTGTACCGACAATTCAAATAATTTAAGTCAAGACAGCTACATTTACCTGCACAGAAAGACTAGTTGAATTGCTGGCCGAAATTTAATAAAGTTCGCAATACTCTTTGGTACAGCGAAATAATTTAAATATATTTCATCAAAGAATTGAATACACTTGTGCTAGAGATTAGAATATTTATGAGCTAAGGCGTTGGTTCTTAGTGCCGCAGGGTAAGGCCGTATGTGGTTGCTTATTAAACCGAAAGGATTAAAGGTAAGGAACAGAATATAAAATTGGTTAATTTATTTGATCAATGAAGTTTTAACCATTTTTTTCTTTTAACTCTATGTAAAAGTGCCTTTACAGACACCTTTGTAACTAATAAGCTATATGTTTTGGTTTTTACCCCTTTTTTGCTCAAAATAATGATAAGTATTTACTTGTGTATATGAAACAGTCATTTATTGGTTTCTACCGAAAATAGTACTAGGTACTACTTAATTTACAAATAAAACTCCTTTATATTAAGATCTGTCTGTCATAGAAACACTAAAGCGTTAAAAATAAGATTATAGTTTTGGAAGTTACAGTACTCAATTGCCAATTCCTTCGAGAGTTTCAAAGTGTTTGGCTCCAACTTTTCCTTTAAAACCTATTAAATACTTGTTAAGGACCTTTAAAGCGATTTCAATATTTTCAACTCAAGCAGCCAAAAATTACGATTATGAGAAAGAATACTTTTTTATAGGAGACTAAACGCGCCTTTATCCCTTATGGTGTAGGCAGAACACCAGAGGTTATAAAACCATCTAATGTCACGTTTGACAAATTTGGAGGCATTCTTATGGTGCAGAGAGACTATTGCAGTGACAGGGGGTCAGCCTATCGCCCACAAAAACCTCAAATAATGATAAGTATTTAAACCTGGGAATAGAAGCATCTGGCACATTCTATGTTCTCCTAAAGAAAAGGAAAAATCTAAAGCAAATTTTCATCGCTCCAACGGTGACTTCTGCCACAGAATAAGTTATAGTTGGTACAGAAGAATTACTCCGCAAGATCTCTTATCTTTTCTTACGCGCTGTTAGGGTTGCTGCATAGTGAAGAATAATTAATCTCCTTATTTGTAATTAAGTATCTACCGATGTAGGTATTACTGTTATTCTACCTTTGTAAAAAATGTTGTTTCAACTTACCTAAAGTACAAAATGAAAAAAAAGTTACGACGAATAATTAGTAATACTACCTATGTTTTGTTTGCTAAATTGAACATAATCAAATCTAAACATAATCTAATTGAATATTTGTTTCTTTTTATGTCCATTTTTAAATACTATTTGCGACCTCGATCATAGAATTACTGTGAGTGCTATTAGGTAGGTAGGTATCTACAACGTCCCGACGGGCGCGCGCGTGACACACGATCCATTCGAAATACGCCGGCGGAGCGCTTCGCTGTAGGTAAATAACGGATGTACCGCGCGGAGTGAGCCAAGCCTGGTGGAATTCAGCTCGCACTGCATTAAGTACCTGCAAATTTATATACCTAGGTAGTACTTAATAAAACGCAGCAGTTTAGCAAACAAAACATAGGTAGTATTACTAATTATTCGTCGTAGCTTTTTTTTCATTTTGTACTTTAGGTAAGTTGAAACAATATTTTTTACAAAGGTAGAATAACAGTAATATCTACATCGGTAGATACTTAATTACAAATAAGGAGATTAACTATTCTTCACTAGGCAGCAACCCTAACAGCGTAAGAAAAGATTAGAGGCATACGATAGAAAGAGACAAAACTTCTAGGTATATAAATTTGCAGGTACGTAATGCTGTGCGAGCTGAATTCCACCGTATCGCGTCGTAGCAAGACTCGAATTTATTTAGAGCTTCTTGCGGAGTAATTCTTCTGTACCAACTATTACTTATTCTGTGGTACTACTTTCAGTATTCAGTACCGCAACATACTACTTGAGCGCGCCTTATATTGATAAATAAAGACGGCTATGGTGCGATCAAACAGTATGTCGTTATTTTATTTGAAATTAGAATATTATCGTTTTGACACAGACACTTTGGTTTTTGTTAGAACATTCTCGCCCTTTACTTCAGAAAGGGATGATCAATGTTTTGCTCGAAGAAAATAGTCTTCGATTTTATAACGCGAAACGTACCAGCCCACCATGATTGTTTAATAGTGTTTTGCCCCCAGTGTGTTATTTGTAACAAAGTGCTTCTCTTATAAAAATAAAAGATATAACTAATAATCTCAAACAACCTTTTAATTTTACGATCCCATACGTTCCAGTTACCTATTAAGTTCAAACAGGTTGATCACTAAAATAGTCTTCATTGCCAACATTAATTTTCTGACGTCATTACTGGCAACATTCCGAAATACTTAACTTAAATGTCCAATGCACTATTTCAATGCTGCTGTGTAAAATAGACATAATGAATTGAAACTTTAACACCTCGAGGGAAATTTGAGTTGTGATAAATGTTCGCTTCGCATAGATAACGTTGGAATTTAATTTTGTTATTCAGTCCATTTAGTCATACTTCATCATGCAGTTCTGTGTCAGTTATAATAGTTAGAATCCGATTATTACGACTCCGTTTATATTGACCAACCGCTCATTATGACGTGTTTACACAGTGAAGTTTGGTTTTCATATAAATTATACGCGGCGAACCTTGATCCCTATGACACTTACAGTAATTTCCACAACATAACCTTGTAGTGCCGTCACCGTTACATTAGAATTGTATTGGAGGCATTTCACGGGTATTTATTAAATCATACCTTACGAAGTAACTTTTGCACAACGTAAACGTAAAGTGTGATTGAGATAATTTCTTGCAAATGTTATGAATTGTTATAATTCCAACGGAATATCATTTTACTGGAATATAGCTACGTAAAATAAATAAATGCCATTTTTAGAAGCCTCCAATACGATTCTAATGTAACGGTGACGGCACACCAAGGTTATGTTGTGGAAATTACTGTAAGTGTCATAGGGATCAAGGTTCGCCGCGTCGGCTTATAAGTCAGATATAATGACTTCGCCTATAGTGACATATCGCATAATGTGATCCTTTTTTATCAAATTTGGTCCGCTTATAGTAACCGACCGTATGATTTCTAAAACCTTTGGCAGTGTTCGGGAGAGTCACGTTATACCCAAAGACTTTCGGTGCGTGAAAGGCTTTTTTGATTTGAGCCTCAGAGCGTAGATTTACTTATTGAGTCTACTTATTAATATCTACTTTGATTTATCTCTATTTTATTCCTCTCTATTCAAATAAATCACATAATAACTTAAACAGTTTATTTATTCTTGCAGTACCTATGCTTTGTATGACGTCCGTTTAGTATGACTTGTTTCTTATTTCCCTTCGATGTCATTATAAACGGATTCCACTGTATTTCTATTTTGAAAGTAGCTCTATTCCCTTAAAACCACAAAAAATACTTCGGTATTCTCAATGTTTTACTTGCGTAATATATATTTAAATTGGTAGATAATAGTAATAAGCTAAGCTGTAAAAAATACTAATTTGTTGTTGTTTATGTAGAAAAATCTTTAGCTTCGTTACGCAAAATAAAATTTAATGCTTTTGGTAAATAAAGGTTACATTTAGAAAAGTGAGTCTCAACCTTAACATCTACTACTGGCACGTGACTGGAATTTTACCCTTTCTTACAGTCAGGAATTAGTACGTGTTTTTGGAAATTTTAGAGTAGGTAGTACTAGAAATGAGGACATTACAAAGAAATTTCTGTATTAAAATTTATAAGAATTTGTATTCTGAATTTCAACCAAAATTCTTGATATCTTTCGTTATATTCATAAATACACGTGTTTCGGAATAATACTGGTTTTGGGTTTCATGGCATTAACTTATTTCTAAAAGCCCTTTTAGCGGCCGGTTAGAGTATCATAGACGATTCATTTAATAGTATAATCAACGAATGCAGACCATTAAAAAAACCGACTTCACGTCAAAACTTTGGCCGACTTATAATGTCATCCAAGTAAACATTCTCCGAAGTCATACATATTGTTTCAAAACTTTGAAATATTCAATGAAGTACACAACTTATTTCGATGAAATTTAAATGAGACCAACTATGAGGTATCCTCTATCATATGAAACAACAATTTTCAAAACCAATTATTAATTGTCCGAAATATCGTGTAACAAAGACCCAAAAAAAACATACAGACGAATTGAGAACCTCCTCCTTTTTTGGAAGTCGGTTGAAAATAATCGGCGCTAAAATGAGAAACACAGACAGTCACAGTTGAGGGTAGGACTCCGTAAAATAATAAACAAAATCTTACATTTGCGTAGCAGTGTTTATTATATTTCGTCGCTTCATTCTTCAGATATTATATAACAGGTAGTCCTTTTTAGGTACTAGGTAACTTCGCATAATTTAAAGTATCATAAAAAAAACACTGTGGTGGGGCGCCGCGTGGCATGATCCACCCGGTTCGCGCCAAGCCCTCATTCTTTTTTCGTGCGTGGTAACAAGCATACGTCATTTACTTTAATCATTTACTTAAGTTTTTACAAAATGCCTAAACGTACAGCAGAAGAACAGCTTCAACATTATATTATGTTTCACGGCTTAATTCTTTGCGATTTAAAGTTAACATGTTGTAGTAGTACTTCCAAGCATCAGCCTTGCACGGTTTTCAGAGACACGTTTTTTTTTTTTTTTTTTATTTGGCAACCCTGATCCCCGCTCTTGAACTCCTCTCCACTTACTTCCTCTCATCATCCCTCCTCAATAATCATTCTGTATTTCCGTGCTCAAGCCTTCGCACGTGCGTCTATAATTTATTACTTAAATTAAACGTTAAATAGTTTGTGTTATAGTTTAAAAATTTAAATCTCAACTTATTATTTGTCGTTCGTAAAAATGGTGAAAAGGAAATATGAAGACATCGAGACCATACGCAAGAAGATCAGAAAACTGGAAAAAAAGCTTCAAAAGAAGCAAATGCCAAGTGAAATTTGTACCTTATCACTATCCATGGCTCTTTACATCGCATAATTGCGTTACGAATCCTTATTCGAAAACAAAGTTCAATGATCTTTATCACTGAATTTGAATGAGCCGAGTTTAAAACTCACAAATTTACCTAGTAAGAATCTTTATTCGAGACGATGGTAAATGTCATTGTTTAGTGATCATTATCGCTAAAATGACTTTTCGAATCCTTATTCGAAAACAAAGTTCAATGATCTTTATCACTGAATTTGAATGAGCCGAGTTTAAAACTCACAAATTTACCTAGTAAGAATCTTTATTCGAGACGATGGTAAATGTCATTGTTTAGTGATCATTATCGCTAAAATGACTTTTCGAATCCTTATTCGAAAACACAGTTCAATGATCTTTATCACTGAATTTCAATGAGCCGAGTTTAAAACTCAAAAAGAAGAATGGCAAGGTCCCATACATTGTAAGTACCGCTTTTAATTCACATAGCATTCACGTACCTCAAACTTAATATGTGCGTTTTATTGCTTAGATAACGAGTAATCAGAATATAATTATTAGATTTATACAGAAGTTGGGAATAAAAAGTCAAAACAATAATCTAACCTAAAAATTACAGGAATTTATAGTCCGTCTTTTCTAACATGGCGTCGTATTTTGAAACCATTACATTACATAAGCAGGTATTAACCAACCCAGAGGTTTGAAACGGGGTGGCGGCGCGGGCGGCTTAATTCAAGTTTGACAGTAGGACTTTACAACTATTATTTTTTATTGCCGGGAAATTAAAAAATGTGCTTTCGGCAAGTTTAATTTGATTTTATTGTATTTCTAAATATTCCCAACAACTATCACAACAATAGATGTTGGAAAAAACGTGTCTCATATTGACCTATTAACTACATATAGCCCGGTTTTGATACGCTTGAAAACTCTAAAATTAAGTGATACCGTGGCCGCCAATCCTCTTTACCTAATTCGAATCTTTATTCGAGACTATGGAAAATTTCTTTGTTTAGTGATCATTATCGCTAAAATGACTACCCTACTTTTTGCATTTTATGCTCGTAGGTGCTAAAAACACTTCTTTCGAATTATTATTCGAGACGCTGACTACTTTCGTCTTTTCAGTGCCATCTACCTCAAAACATCCACCAGTAGATGGATGTTGAGGATATAGAATTGGATAGCGATATCTTAGAGATGTTGGGAGATGCTCCTAAGATTAATAATAAATAATAATAAAATTTCTTTATTCATGCCACAAATCTTGAATGTTTTTTACAGAGTAATCTTACAGTCTAAGTACAAAATAATTACTATTTACTATTTAAACATCATACAATAAGGCTAATATAATTGCTGAAGAACTAGGAAAACCTTTACATAAGGAAATTTCAACCCGGTGCGGTGGTCTGAAATCCTTTTAAAGGGACTACCCAAAGAGACAAGAGATAAAATCCTAGAGGATTATCTTATTCCTAGTAATTGTCAACTACTCCTTGCCCCTGCTCTGAATCCGGAAGCAAAAGTGGCAGTTATCGAAGCGGTCTCTAAACGGAATTCCTCCCTCATGTTTAGGCAAAGACAAACTGGTGTGGCTATAGCAGCTCTGGGAAGAGCTACCGAAACACTCGTAGGATCATCTTCATTAATACCACAGAAGCAACAAATAAGCAATGGTGCCATCTCGAAATGTACTTATATTGAAGGACAATTTTTATCCAGTATATTTCTTGTACCTAAGCTTAATGGTGATAAAAGGTTTATATTGAATTTAAAAAAGTTAAATAAATTTGTACTTGCTAGTCATTTTAAAATGGAAGATTACAGAACAGCGTCAAAATTATTGACTGAAAACTGCTGTAGACAATAGACTTAAAACATGCATACTTCTTTGTTGCGACAAATGAAGCTCACAAAAAATATCTTCGATTCAAATACAACAATATATTATATGAATTCAATTGTTTACCGTTCGGCCTTTGTACCGCACCTCTCGTGTTTACTAAATTAATGAAACCAGTTATAGAATACCTGCGTAGTCGGGGTATGATTTCAGTTATTTATTTAGATAACATTTTTTTATCGGAAAGACTTACTCGGAGTGTGTCACTAATGTATCTACAACTATAGATCTATTACAGAGCTTGGGTTTTTTGATTAACTTTTCAAAAAGTTGTTTAATACCTAAACGTGAATGTAAGTTCTTGGGCTTCACTTTCGACTCAAAGCTGATAATTTTAAAACTACCCGAGGAAAAGAAAATGAAATTGAAAGATTTTATAAATAGATTTCTTTGTATAAAACGATGCAAGTTACGCGAATTCGCTAAACTCATTAGGTATTTAATTTCCGCATGTCCAACAATAACTTATTCGTGGTTATATACAAAAAAGCTTGAACAATATAAATATAATTGTTTATTAAAAAAAAAAAAAAATCCAAAGTACGATCAGACAATTGATATCTTAATTACCCTACATGAAGAATTATATTGGTGGTTAGGAAACATAGATATAGGCCATTCATCACTCAAACCGAACAACTTTGTTTTAGAATTTTTTTTTCTGATGCCTCCTCTACGGGATGGGGAGCGTATTGTGATACAGTTAGATGTTGTGGATATAGGAAAGACAACGAAACTTCTTGTCATATAAACGAGTTGGAACTAAAAGCAGCCTTTCTAGCTCTGAAACGTTTCACCAAAGAATTATCTAATTGTGACATCTTATTAACAGAATGGGCAGTATTCAATATGATCACCTAGATTATATATCTAGAAGTATGTGGAAATGGTTCGAAGAACGTAGAATAATCTTATTCACTTCTTACATCAATACTAAAGATAATTGTGAGGCAGATTCATTATCTCGAAAACAGTTCGAGGATACAGAGTGGGAATTAAATCAAATTGCATTTAATGAAATAGTTCGCAACTTTGGTATGCCAGTATTGATTTGTTTGCAAACAGATCCAATACTAAGTGTAAACAATATGTTTCGTGGAGAAATGATCCCGAAGCATGTGCTGTTGATGCCTTTACACTGCCATGGACCAATATGTTATTTTGCGCCTTTCCACCATTCTCGCTTACAGTAAAATTAATGCAGAAAATCATTTGTCATAAGGCAGAGGGTATTGTTGTGGTGCCATATTGGCCAAGTCAACCTTGGTTTCCTATGTTTAAAAAGTTGTCTGTTTCAATTTTTTTGTATTTTGGACCAGATATTGACCTTCTAACATCTCCTTTCAGTAGATTGTAGATTGTGTACACAAGAATCTACGCCTTGTTGCCGCGAAATTATCAGGCAAGCATTACTAAGGAAATATTTATCGAATAGGTCAGTAGATATTATGCTAGCTTCGCTTGCAAATAATACTTACAAACAGTACGATGTTTGCATAAAATCTTGGATAATTTACTGTAGATTACATAATTATGATTATTTTAATGCTTCAATTCCAATTGTAATACATTTTTTAACCGATATTTTTGATAAAGGCGCTAAATACGGGACCATCAATTCTTACCGCTCTGCCTTATCTCTTTTGTTAGGTAATAGCTTAAATGATGATCGAGTCAAACGTTTCATGAAGGGTGTTTACAAGTTGAGGCCCACCAATCCAAAATATAATACTTCTTGGGACCCAAACATAGTGTTAAATTATTTGGCCACTCAATGGCCAAATGAAAGCCTTAGTTTAGAAGATTTCTCTAAGAAACGCTGGTGTGCTAGGTTTGGTGACAGCGCAAAGAGTACAAACATTTTCTCTCATTAAAATAAATAATATAACTCAAAACAGAACAGAAATCTTCGTTAAAATACCTGACTTAGTAAAAACTTCAAAACCAAACTCCTTTCAACCCCTTCTAAGGCTACCATTTTTTCATACAAATCCTGCAATATGCCCTGCCAGATGCATTTTAGATTATATAAATAAAACGAGTGGTTTACGTAGTTGTGACACTTTATTTATTAGCCACAAAAGACCTCACTTAAAAGTTTGTCTCAAACTTTGAGTCACTGTATCAAATATACTTTACAACGCAGTGGCGTGGACACATCAGTGTTTAGCGCGCACAGCACGCGCCATGCGGCCACTTCCACTGCTAGCAGAGTCGGTGTCAATATTGATGTCATACGGAAAACCGCAGGATGGAGTAATACATCCTCAGTATTTGCCAAATTCTACAACAAAGAAATTGTATCGGATGCCAATCAATTTGCAACTAGTATTTTATGTAACTCCTTAGAATAAATAGATGTATATTTGTGATTTATTACTGTTGGTTATACTCTAACAATTTTACTTATACCTATACTGCAAAAATAATTCACATTAAAATACTCTGAACATCCTACAACATGTTAACTTTAAATCGCAAAGAATTAAGCCGTGAAACATAATTAAGGATCAAACGAACTTACCAAGTGAAGTTCGATCACAATTATGTGAACGGCTTAATTCGAAGCGATTGATATAAACCCGCCCAAACAGTATTCCTTTAAAGTAATATCACCCACCCATAATTAATGTGAATTATTTTTATGGGTACTACCTAGGAACTTTAGCTCTAAACAAAATGATTATTGAGGAGGGATGATGAGAGGAAGTAAGTGGAGAGGAGTTCAAGAGCGGGGATCAGGGTTGCCAAATAAAAAAAAAAAAAAAAAAACGTGTCTCTGAAAACCGTGCAAGGCTGATGCTTGGAAGTACTACTACAACATGTTAACTTTAAATCGCTTCGAATTAAGCCGTTCACATAATTGTGATCGAACTTCACTTGGTAAGTTCGTTTGATCCTTAAATATAAAGATAAAAAAGTTGGAACAAAAAATAAATAAAAAACGGAAACAGCGAATTATTTCCTCCGATGAAGAAGAAATCTTACAAGGTAAGACCTACTTATTCGGTTTAAAAATGTTATTTAAAACATCAGAGCAGAAAATGCGTGTAATCTATAATAGATATATCACGTTATCCGCTCAATATCGTAATGATGTAAACTTTAATAAATTTTATCTGATCTTATCGATCACCTTTTGTTTTCAATACGATTACAGAAAATGCGGGTAATCTCAAGGAGATTTATCTCGTTGTCTGTAATACGTTATGGGCGTTATATTAATATGAATGAGACATAAACATGTCGCCTCCAAGGTTATTTAAAAAATCAGAGCAGAAAATGCGTGTAATCTATAATAGATATATCACGTTATCCGCTCAATATCGTAATGATGTAAAATTTAATAAATTTTATTTGATCTTATCGATCACCTTTTGTTTTCAATACGATTACAGAAAATGCGGGTAATCTCAAGGAGATTTATCTCGTTGTCTGTAATAACGTTATGGGCGTTTTTTTAATATGAATTAGGCATAAACATGTCGCCTCCAAGGTTATTTAAAAAATCAGAGCAGAAAATGCGTGTAATCTATAATAGATATATCACGTTATCCGCTCAATATCGTAATGATGTAAAATTTAATAAATTTTATTTGATCTTATCGATCACCTTTTGTTTTCAATACGATTATAGCTGAAATAAATGCTGAAATCTCAGCAGCCATAACTGACATAGCACGAGCACGTGACAAAAAAAATAATCCAAAACTTTCAGCAACAGCTGGGGTACGGTATTACCACCATAAATCGAGAGATGGACGTCCTCCCTGAGAAGGAAGAAAACAAAATGAAGGCTTTCCGTCACGTAAGTGATGGATGCTGCCTATTATCAGACCTCCACTTTATGTTCACCAAAGATAGGGTAAAACTGATTTTACCTAATTTGGATACAAACTTTAAACATGTTATACAAGACTCCGAAAGAGACGAAACTTTGTTCGGAAGTTCGTTGCCGGAAAAAATAAAGGCAAGTAAAGCCATTGAAAAGTAGGGAGCCCTAATTAAAAAAGGCCCAGCCAAAACAGTCTCCTCTCAAATATCAACGGTCAACCGGTCGTCTCAGCAGGGAAACTGGACAGGACCTCCTCGTTACCCGTCGTTCAGGGGGGGGCGGGGAGGTCAGAGGAAACCGATAGCTGCTCAAACACAGCGGCGCCCTCAATCGAACTCTGCGTTCAACGCCAAGTTCCAGCCGCAGACTTAGTCCAGGACGCGTGCTCCGACCCAACATTAATCAAGGTACATGCAGGTCGAAGTAATTTATTTTATCAAAAGTTGGACAAAAGTAACTAAAAACGAAGTTATATTGAAGTGGATAAATTATGGATTTAGAATACCATTTGATACTCAAATTTGTCAGTATTCTATTCCTAAAAATAATTTGTCATCATGTGAAAAAAGAGACATGAAAATAGCTATAAATAAATTATTAGACTTAGGGGCTATAAAGCCTTGTTCTCCTTCAAATGATCAATTTATTTCAAATATATTTTTAGCTCCGAAACCTAACGGAGAAAAAAGGTTTATACTAAATTTAAAATCTTTAAACAAGTTCGTAACAAAAGTACATTTTAAAATGGAATCTTATAAAACAGCCTCGAAATTAATTCCTCGTAATGGATACTTAGCCAACATAGATATGAAAGAATCATATCTACTTATGCCGTTTTTTGTTAGTGACAGAAAGTACCTACGATTCGAATTCCAAGAAAATGATTCGTCTGAGCCGATCACTTACGAGTTCACAGCAATGCCGTATGGATTATCGGTAGCTCCGTGGGTATTTACAAAAAATATGCGTGAAGTAATGAGTCATTTGAGAAAACAAGGTTTCAAGTCTACTACCTATTAAGACGATCTTCTTATTGGAGATACATATGAAGAATGCATGATTAATGTAAGAGAAACTTTGAAGTTATTACATTGTCTAGGTTTTATTGTAAAAAAGTCACATTGTACCAAAAAAGTCAATCAAATTCTTAGGTTTTATGTTCAACACAGAACAGATGTCTATTACGTTACCTGGCGATAAGCGGCATAACATTGCACAGTTAATAAATAGGTACATTAATCTTAAAACTTGTTCATTACGAAATTTCGCTAAACTTATAGGTGTATTGATCGCGGCCTGTCCAACCACAAAATATAGATTCTTATATACAAAAATATTAGAGAGACAAAAGTTTTTAGCTTAAATAAGTTCGGAGGAAACTATGAGGTGAAAATGAATCTTAATAAGATATTACTAAAAGATTTATGGTAGTGGAAAATAATATTAATATTATTTCTTGTCCAATCATTACTCAAAATTATAAGTCAGAAATTTACACCGACGCATCTAGGACAGGCTGGGGAGCAGTATGCAAAAATAATAAATATAGTGGTTCATGGACGAACAGTGAAAAAGAAAATCACATGAACTTTTTAGAATTACTTGCGGTTTTGTTTGGTCTCAAAAGTATAGCTAGTGAAGGAAAAGATTGCGCAATATTATTACGTATTGACAATACTACCGCCATTAGCTACATTAATAGGATGGGAGGTATTCAGTTCCCACATTTGAATATTTTAAGTAGAGAAATTTGGCAATGATGTGAAAACGCAATTTATGGATATTTGCTTCTTATGTTAACACCAAAGAAAATCGAGCAGATTTCGAGTCCAGAAATGGGCCCTCTCGGATAGCGCTTTCCAACTTATTGTAAATAGTTTCGGGCCCATTAAGATCGACTTGTTCTCAAGTCGAGCCAATGCCAAATGTTAATTATTTGTCACCTGGAAGCCTGAACCTGATGCAGTCGCAGTTGATGCATTTACAATAAGCTGGGCTGACTTGGATTTTTATGCATTTCCTCCCTTTTCTCTTGTATTAAAATGTATACGAAAAATCATTGATGATAAAGCCGAAGGGGTACTTGTATTCCCCTTCTGGCCTTCCCAGCCATGGAGTCAGCACCCACTGCACTCCAGCCTTACCCTGGGTGCCGCGAGGCTCTCCGGGCGTCGTTCAGCCGGCGCAGCTGCCCACCAGAGGCTCTCACGTTGATGCTCGCCTCGCTCGCAGACACTACTGTTCGCCAGTACAACGTCTCATTGAAGTTGTGGCAATATTTGTTCTAGGTTTATTTATTAATGTATAGAATAAAATAGTTTATCTTCTATTACATAATTAATGTTTAAGTTCACATTATATTTGTATCTACTTATAACTATAAAATATATATTACGTAAATAATAAATAATGTAACGTTCAAAACAAATATCAACTATCTACTAATAATATTAATAAATACTAAACGATCAGACCTAGTTCAACGTGCAAACATCCTCGCGTAAAACAGTTTATTATTAGTAGATAGTTGCGCGGCGCTCGCTCTCAAAACCGGTCGAGCGGGGGCTGCGCTGGCGGCCTACGGCAGCCCGAGCCTCTCCGATCGCCACGCTCGCCAGTCGTTTTTTGATGCTTGCGTATGCGCCTCGTTTTATTTGCTTTCGCGGTCGAACATCATTGTTGATAGTTATTAACCGTATGTGCTTTCTCTTCTATCTATCTATCCATATCTTCTCCTTCTTTACAACTATTGTGCTGTGAATTACTCGTAATATTGATCCTAAATTAAACCTGGAGTGCTAGTGAAAAAAGGTGTTTAATTTAACAAGACCTCAAGATTACCAAAGTGGTGACCCCTATCGAACACGATGAGCAGAGAAGACAGCACCGATAAAGCGAGCACGAGCAGACTAGAAAGAAACGTGGACAGAGTTGGAGTGCGGGTACCCCCTTTTTACCCTGAAAAACCGGCGTTATGGTTTGCTCAACTGGAAAGCCAGTTCGTTTTGGCAAACATAACATCCGATTCCACGAGGTTTCATTATGCCATGGGGCAACTGGAACCGGTGTATGCCGCCGAGGTTGAAGACATCATCATGGACACCAACGCGACGGACAAGTACCAGCGACTTAAGACAGAGTTGGTGAAACGATTGTCGGCGTCTCGAGAGCGGAAGGTGCAGCAACTCCTCACCCACGAGGAGCTAGGGGACCGTAAGCCATCACAATTCTTACGGCATCTGAAGAACTTGGCGGGACCAGGCGTCCCGGATGAATTCCTTCGTTCCCTGTGGACGAACCGGCTACCCAGCAGCACGCAGACCATCATCGCCTCGCAGGCCAAGGCCTCGCTGGAGGAGGTCGCGGAGCTGGCTGACCGCATTCACGACGTCGTGACCCCCGCACCGCAGCTTGCAGCAGTCCAGACACCGGCAAGCAGTACAGAGCAGCAAATCGCTGAATTGACCAGGCAAGTCCAGGCGCTCACAACAAAGCTGGATCGCATGGTGAGTTACAGAGGCCGTTCTTCTAACCGCAACCGTCAACGTGCGCAGTCCCGGTCCCGCTCGCCTTCAGCAGCCCGCAATCACCCAAACTGCTGGTACCACTATAAATTTGGAAACCGAGCAAAAAAATGCATAAAACCCTGTGCATTCTCGGGAAACGGCGAGGGCAGTCGGTGATGGCGGCCGACGACGGCTGCCCCACTTCCGGTCGCTTATTTATAACTGATAAACTTTCAAAAGTGCGTTTTTTAATTGACACCGGGAGTGATTTGTGCGTTTTTCCCCGTAGTGCAGTGAAACAATGTCGTAATAAAACAAACTATGAATTGTGCGCGGCAAACGGTTCTATAATTAGTACGTATGGTTATTTAAATTTAAGGTTAAACCTAGGCTTACGCCGCGACTTTACTTGGCAATTTATTGTAGCTGACGTTACAAGGGCAATAATAGGCGCGGATTTTTTAGCACACTACAACCTAGCCGTGGATATTAGGAACCAACGCCTAATCGACAGTAACACTAGTCTCACGACCACGGTTGCACTCGTGAATTTAAAAGAAAATATTTTTTCTATAAAAGTTGCTTCTGGAAATTCCGTTTATCATAACATCTTAGCAGAATTTCCAGATATAACTAAACCACCCGGCTTTCACCGCACCATTAAACGCAACACGGTTCACCACATACGCACGACACCAGGGCCTCCCGTGTCTTGTACCCCTCGCCGGCTAGCACCGGATAAATTAAAAATCGCTCAAAACGAATTTGAGATAATGTTACAGAATGGTACTTGCCGGCCTTCAGATTCAGCGTGGTCTTCCCCACTCCACCTCGCCCAGAAGAAGGACAACGGATGGCGTCCCTGTGGGGATTACCGTATGTTAAATGCACGTACGATTCCCGACAGTTACCCCATCCGTCATATTCATGATTTTTCCCATAATCTTGCTGGGTGCTCCGTGTTTTCAACGCTGGACCTGGTTAAAGCTTATAATCAGGTCCCGGTTTCCCCGGATGATATCCCGAAGACGGCAATCTCCACACCGTTCGGCCTTTACGAATTTCCGTACATGACGTTCGGGCTTCGTAATGCTGGACAGTCCTTTCAACGTTTGGTCGATGAAATGCTGAGAGGGCTTGATTTCGTCTACAGTTTCTTAGATGATTTTCTTATCTTCTCCAGAGACCAGGTGACTCACCAGCACCATCTTCGCCAGGTTTTGAGCAGACTGCAGCAGTACGGCATGGTCGTTAATACGACTAAATGCGTCTTTGGCGTCTCGGAAGTTACGTTCCTGGGCTACACCGTGTCAGCCGAAGGTGCCAAACCTCTAGCAACCAAGGTCGAGGCCATCAGGGAGTTTCCGACCCCAAAAACGGTAAAAGAACTTCGCAGGTTCCTCGGCATGGTGAATTTTTACCGCAGGTTTGTCCCCCAGGCAGCGCAACACCAAGCCCCTCTCAACGAGCTTCTGAAAGGTTCAGTGAAGGGTTCCCATCCTGTCCACTTCACCTCACAGGAGCAGGAAGCATTCCAGGCCTGCAAGGACAGTCTCTGTCAAGCCACTCTGCTTGCCCACCCCGACTGCAACGCCAAGGTCGCCCTTGTCACTGACGCTTCTCAGACCGCAATAGGCGCGAGTCTCCAACAGCGGAAGGATAACGATTGGCAACCGTTGGCATTCTTCTCTCGTAAGCTGACACCAGCTCAACAAAAGTACTCAGCTTACGACAGAGAGCTATTAGCTATTTACGAGAGTGTGAAACATTTTCGCCATATGCTTGAGGCAAGGAACTTTGTGATTTATACCGATCATAAGCCCTTGACCTTCGCATTCCACTCTCGTAAAGACAATTGTTCACCTAGGCAGTGGCGTCATCTTTATTTCATCTCGCAATTCAGTACGGATATAAGGCACATCTCGGGACAGAACAACATTGTCGCCGATACACTATCCCGCGTAGATGAAATAACTAGTCCAGTCGATCACAAGACACTTGCCCTCAGTCAAGCCTCTGACGAAGAGTTGAAGCAGCTTCTCGATAGTGAGACATCTCTTCATTTCAAGAAAATTAAAGTTTCTGGCACGGATACCTATCTTTTCTGCGATACCAGCAACTCAGAGCTTAGACCGTACGTACCCTTAGAACTTCGTAAGAAAGTGATCCAAAACCTGCATTCCTTCAGCCATCCCGGGGCTACAGCAACAACTAAATTAGTGACAGACAGGTACGTGTGGCCAGGCGTCCGCAAGGACTGCCGCGAATTCGTTCGAGCTTGTCTACCTTGCCAGCGCTCCAAGATCACACGCCATGTTTCTTCGCCCATCGGAAATTACAATCTCCCTAGGTCTAGATTCATGTTTCTCCACATTGATCTCATCGGGCCCCTTCCCTTGTGCCAAGGCTTCCGTTATTGCCTCACAGCCATCGATCGCTTTACGCGATGGCCTGAGGCAATACCTCTGCAAGATATTACAGCCGAAACCGTCGCCAAGGCCCTAATTAGCGGCTGGATCTCACGCTTTGGTTGCCCGAGAGACATTGTAACCGATCGTGGCAGGCAGTTTGAATCTGGCCTATTCAAGATCTTGGCTGAGCTGGTAGGTTTTCAACATAGGCGAACTACTAGCTACCACCCCGCCTCAAACGGGATGATAGAAAGGTTCCACCGCCAGCTGAAATCAGCTATTGTTTGCCATTCCTCCTCGAACTGGGTAGAAACTCTCCCACTCGTCCTGCTGGGCGTACGCAGTGCTTACAAAGAGGACCTTCAGATATCATCCGCTGAACTGGTTTACGGAGAACCCCTTCGTCTGCCCGGCGAGTTCTTCCAATCAGAAGCCGAGGAAACCGTAGACTTAACAGACTACATTTCTCGGCTTCGCAACACGGTGAGAACGCTTCAGCCATCACCAGCATCTCGGCACGGTAAGCGTCCGACATTTGTATTTAAGGACTTAGCTTCTTCGTCTCACATCTTCTTGCGTGATGACACTATAGGTGGTTCTTTGAAACCCGCTTACTCTGGCCCTTATGAGGTTATTTCACGGGGGGACAAAGTTTTTCACATACTCATCAACGGTACAAAAGTGACAGTATCTATAGACCGAATAAAACCAGCCTATATACTGTACACTCCACACACCACAACATACACACCACCTTCAACTCATACACCATCTAACACTCACACACACTCAAACACACCTTTTGCCACTCAAACACGTAACAACACCCACACAAACAACACTCATACTAACACCCACACTCATCTTGACTTTGATCAACACCCGGTCAAGCAAACGCGTTCCGGGCGTCGCGTAAGATTTCCCGACTATTATCGCCCTTAGAACGGTCTGGAAGGGGGGTGATGTGGCAATATTTGTTCTAGGTTTATTTATTAATGTATAGAATAAAATAGTTTATCTTCTATTACATAATTAATGTTTAAGTTCATATTATATTTGTATCTACTTATAACTATAAAATATATATTACGTAAATAATAAATAATGTAACGTTCAAAACAAATATCAACTATCTACTAATAATATTAATAAATACTAAACGATCAGACCTAGTTCAACGTGCAAACATCCTCGCGTAAAACAGTTTATTATTAGTAGATAGTTGCGCGGCGCTCGCTCTCAAAACCGGTCGAGCGGCCCGAGCCTCTCCGATCGCCACGCTCGCCAGTCGTTTTTTGATGCTTGCGTATGCGCCTCGTTTTATTTGCTTTCGCGGTCGAACATCATTGTTGATAGTTATTAACCGTATGTGCTTTCTCTTCTATCTATCTATCCATATCTTCTCCTTCTTTACAACTATTGTGCTGTGAATTACTCGTAATATTGATCCTAAATTAAACCTGGAGTGCTAGTGAAAAAAGGTGTTTAATTTAACAAGACCTCAAGATTACCAAAAAGTTATGGTTTCAAGAAGTGTGGTTATGAATTAATAGTTTCGAAAAATCCAGTCCATTATTTCTTTGATTCTTAAACGAGCAATTTAATAAGGGATGTTCTTACGGTTCATTAAATACACATCGATCTGCATTATCTCTTTTATTAGGAGAAGAGATAAGTGATAACAGTTGTGTTAAACGCCTCTTAATAGGAGCCTATAAAACTAAACATATTAAGCCTAAATATTCATTTACTTGGGATCCAAATTTAGTACTAAATCAACTGTCTTCTTGGTATCCAAATATTAATTTATCATTAGAAAATATTACAAAAAACTCGTTACATTATTAGCTTTATGTACCGGTCAAAGAGTACAGACATTGTCTTTACTTAAATTAGAAAATATTGTTTTTCAATCTGATAAAGTAAATATTATTATAACAGATATAATCAAGACTTCCGCTCCAAATCGTAAACAGCCCTTATTATCTCTCCCAAACTTTCAAAGCAATATCAACATATGCCCAGTATCAACTTTAAAAGAATATATTTTTATTACAAAAAATATCTGAGGTTCAAACTCCGGGAATCTCTTCGTAACATTCATAGCTCCCCACAGAACTGCATCAAGTCAGACGCTAAGTCGATGGATTAAGCAAACGCTCGCCACGAGCGGCATTGACATGAGCGTTTTAGTGCGCACAGCACACGACACGCGTCGTCCTCAGCCGCGCGCGCGGCCGGTATCAGTGTCGATGTCATTCGAAAAACGGCCGGGTGGACACAAAACTCACAGGTGTTCGCAAAGTTTTACCATCGGCCTTTAGATGATCAACAAAATAACTTTGCTTTGTCGATACTTAATCGAGACATGAACAATACTTAACCTAATATTAAAAATAGTTATTGAATATTACGTATTTTGATATTAAGTAAATTACTACATTAAAAATTATGCGTCTATAAATAGACTATCACTAAGTTTCATTAATTTAAGCTGATTATAATTTCTAGCGACTCAAATAAAGTAAGATTATTTGAAGCTCATTATGTAATAATACTAATTATTAAGTACTATAATAATAAAATATGTAATTACATATTTATATCTTTACTTATTTCAATTCCAAGTATATACCTAAACAAAACTTTCTATCTCTGAAAATCTACCTGTTATATAATATCTGAAGAATGAAGCGACGAAATATAATAGATGATTAAACGAACTTCTAAGTGAAGTTCTATCGCTATTATATGAGTCGCTTCATTCGAAGATATGACGTACCCACCCACCCCAGAACCCATTTAAAAGTTTCGTTTAGGGTCTCTAAAGAATGAGGGCTTGGCGCGAACCGGGTGGATCATGCCACGCGGCGCCCCACCACAGTGTTTTTTTTATGATACTTTAAATTATGCGAAGTTACCTAGTACCTAAAAAGGACTACCTGTTATATAATATCTTCGAATGAAGCGACTCATATAATAGCGATAGAACTTCACTTAGAAGTTCGTTTAATCATCTATTATACGTATTGCTTGTATTAACAAAGGGTTAGGCTTGAATAAGTTTTTGTAATGGAGACTACAGAGTGGTACTAGGATGTATCAGTAGGTATGTAGCTATATATAGCTATGAATCTACAGGTATGTAAACGCAGACATGACGTACCTATTGAACTAGTTACGCTTCTGGAGCCCCATGGACGTACACAAACCGTTGCCCTGTAGAAACGATAACAATACGCATAATATTACATATTATTCATAAGATTACAAAAGTATAATCGTAAAGAAATCTACTCTCGGGTTTACATGACCTTGTACAAAATTCACGTTTAATTCCCACAAATGTTCAAGAATTACCCTATACAACTTCAAAGATACTAAAAACGAAAGTTACGTAATAATGGTAACCAAGTTTTAATTGCTGTTGAATTTCTTGCCACTTCTTGAAGATCTATTTACTTTTTGAAGTAGTACCTAATAGATCCATGTTATACTTTCCAATGAAATTAAAATAGTCTAAATTTAACTTTAAGTCATTTACTTATTCATTTATGACTTACCAAACAAAAAGCCAACAACAACGAATTATTATTCATTCTAATATATACACGCTCGAAGAGTTTCGTAGACCATTAGTAGACCAGAAAATACGTTCATAATAGAACGTCTACAACAAGAAGAATAGTGCTTACAGAACTGCAACTAAAATCACAGAAGCTATATTCACCCTTCTATTTATTTCGTAAGACCCCGACTTCAATGCAAAGTCTTACCCCTTAATTTTACTTTGAAATTCAACTCAGAATTTCTTTCGCAGAATACCATATCCAATTTTTTCCACAGGCCTTTTCTGTGCGCCAGAGGAGAATTTGCATTGGATATTTTCCAGTTCAATCTAGTTCGACGAGTATAGGATAAGCATAGTAAAAGTATAGAAGGTACAATTTTTATGGTTTATTGTTGTTAGTTTTCATGACTCATAACATAACTGGGGGAGGCCTATGTCCAGCAATGGACGTCTTTCAGATAATGATGAAAACATACAATAGTTAAAGCAATTGAGTTGAATGTTTATTTTTTGTTTATGTGGTATTTCATAAAAGTATTTTGCTCATCCTCCTTGCTCAATATAAAGTATTTGAGCAAATGGATAAAAGTCTTTGGTTGTAAAAAGCTTTTTTAAAGAAGATTGCTGTTCGGTTTTTGCCATTTCTTCTCAACAGATCGATATATTGAGGTGGTGGTACATTCAATTCAATTTGTAAACAATGTTACTTTTCTAAAGTGTATGTTTATGTACCTAAAAATCACATGAGGTAGCCCATGTCTAAATCTTAAGGATATAAAAAATATCCTAAGGGTTTTACGCTACTGTTTACATTGTAGCTAAAGTATATAAATGAGCGAGTTCAAGAAATGTTGAGCTGACTTAACCTTATAGGTGTATAGCTTTTGAAATAAAGATTTAAAAAAAAGAAATGCTGAATTTTATTTGAGCTTCTGTAGCTTAAAATTTTGTGGCATAGGTGATATTCGATAACTTGCCAATTTATTTTCATGTAAATTTGGAGAATGTACTGCTTTTTCGCAGCTTCTAGACAGCGTGACATTGAACTATTGTATTTAAATAAAAAAAACGGAAACTTAACCTATATAATATCAAAAACAAAATCAGTTTAATCTTATGTTATGTATTATCCTTGTATTTTGATATTTACAATAATCGTTTTCTATTTAGAGGCTCATGTAAATATAATATTTAAAAATAATAACTTCCCTTCGAGCTGAGTCTGGTAAACTACAGATTTTTTCCCAAAAAGTTACGAAATACTTCGAATATTTTTATTCATACCCATGTCTATCAATAATATAGCTGTTATCTTCAATTGCATTTCTTATATAATTGGGAACGCCATTAAGTATGTTTTTATTGCAATAACGATAGCGAAAGAGAATATCAGTAGTAGCTTAAGTTATCCCATATTCCGTACTATCTTTGCATAGAGTAGTGTAACTGCATAACTTAGGAATATGCTACTCGTATCTTTGCCGCTACATTTTTGATGCAAAACATATTTTGAATCAAATGAAAAACGTTAATAAATAGAATAAGCATTATTATACAGAATATGGTAAGTGATGAGAAGTTCTTAAATTTAAATCAAGAACCTACAGTACAAAGTTTAATCAACGAATGCAGAGGAATAAAAAAACCGACTTCACGTTAAAACTTTGGCTGAGTTGAGAGTGTCATTAACGTAAACTTTCTCCGAAATCATACATATTTTTTCAAAAGTTTTTAATTTTCAATGAAGTGCTCAACTATGAGGTATCCTCTATCATATGAAACAACACTTTTCAAAACCAATTCATAATTGTCCGGAATATCGTGTAGACACAAAATAAAACATACAGACGAATTGAGAATCTCCTCCTTTTTTGGAAGTCGGTTGAAAAACGAAAGACGCACAGGTCGCTCCAACATACTTACTTAACACATTTTAAAGAAATAAAATATAGCAATAATTTATTTGTTCAAACTTGAGATGCTTATTAGATAAAATATTAATTTGTAAGCTGCGTTAAGAGTCCTTCAGGGCCACTTGGTCTAGAGTACACTTGGTCGAGCCGTTAAAATTTTATTTAGGTTGTATACAATCAAATACATAGCGAATATTTCCTTTTTAATTGAATAATAAGATGCTTATGGTGGTTTTGGTGGAACATCTACTTTAGGAAAATGATATATATATTTCGGAATTGGGCTGATTTCTCTCTTTTATTCAACATCAGGTATTCTTGGGGATTTCAATCATGATTCTCTAATACAGTCTTTTGTGTGAGCGTCTTTAGGACGAGTCGGTTTTTCTACTGTCGACAATGCTTGTGGTGCTGAACTGATTGATCTTCTGTCCATGACAGTTTCTACTTCTGCGATATTAGTACCTAGCATGACAGTTCATAGTTGCTACTTTCCTTGGAAATCTTCTTCATCATCTTTATTTTCGTTTCCATCTTCTATATTGTTATTATTTTCTTTGCCGGTGACAAACTCGTGACGTAGACTCTATGAAGCACCAAGAAGGTGCTGGCATCCGAAGTCAATCCAAATAAACTATAAGGCTCTAGCTAGACACCGCCGACATAATATCAATATATCAAGCATAAAAAACTGTTCCGTTACTGACTGAGTTACTGAGTGACTGACAGACAACGTACAGCCGTAACTACTGGGCGTAGAGAGCTGAAATTTGGAACATATATTCTTTAAGGGATGTAAGGGTGCACTAAGGAAGGAATTCCTGAAATTCCCACGGGAACGGGAATTATTGGACTTTTTAGTTTGTATGAAAAATCTTATTCCTTGAGTGCACGGATATGATACTTGGCATAAAAGCTCTTCAAAAAGAGACTGGTAGTGTTATGAAAGGAATTCCCGAAATTCCCACGGGAACGGGAAATATATGATGTTTTAATTTGTATGATAAAATCTTATTCTTTGAGTGCACGGATGTGATGCTTAGTATAAAGGTTCCTCAATAAGTGTCTGTTTGTATAATGGAAGGAATTCCCGGAATTCCCACGGGAACAGAAAATAGGACTTTTGAGTTTATGCGTGTACGAAGTCGCGGGCAAACGCTCGTATTAATATATAGTATCAAATAGATTTCATTTTATGCTTCATTTTCTTATAAATTCAAATTTAAACGTCGGTATATGGTATCCAGTAAAAAATAAACTTTTTATCTACAAAATAAACCAGTTGGAAACACTAGTTCAATTTTCACGTTGGTGTGATTTAAAAAGTCCTTCTATTTTGTCATTTCGCGTTGGCTCGAATCACTCAGTACCGGCGCGGCGTACAAAAGCATATTTTCGCAAATTGTATAAAGCTCCATTCTGTAGTATCATTCTCATCATTAAATGTAGCCTCTTTATTATTTCGATCCTTTTCGTTCCGTTCAATGGTCATTGTTTCGGTTTATCTGTGAAGTATAAAATGATTCCATAGTGCGTTTTAATATTAAATGCATGTACGCTAAGAGCTTAAAATTCAGTGTATTATAAGCGTAGAAGCCGTGTGCGGTTTTTCTGTGTCACTTTTGATTTTATAGGAATAACTTAATTAAATTACTACGCCCTATGATCTTCCTTAAGAGTCAGGCTGTCAGATGAAAAATATAATATCGGACAAGTAGTTTTCAAGATTGCCGTGTTATAGATAACCGTACCACCAAGGACAAGCCACGTTCAGTAGTCTTCTATTATCTAGGTTTGATCAGAATAGCTATGTATCATAGAAGTTACTTATAGTAATATGTAACTACTACGATACATAAATACACACATAACTTCACGTCTGTATTCCTTATGGGGTAGGCAGAACACACAGAGGTTATAAAACCATCTGACGTATCGTTTGACAAATTTGGAGGCATTATAATGGCGGACTATTGCAGTGACAGGGGGTCAGCCTTTCTGTCTTCCGTGGGTCCTCTGTCCTTTAACTGACTTTTACAGTAACCCCGGGAAGAGACACATTCTATAAATAAAACTACTTTTTAACCGGATTAATCGCGTATAACTTATATTTTACATTTTAACTCGACGTTTCGGTGTCTTTGCAGACCCCGTGGTCACGAGCGACTGAGGTGTCAGGCGTCAGATTGATAGTGGAAAAAGTTACACATCATCTCCATCTATTTCTCAATCTTCAAACGTAGCGTTCCGGGTTAACACAAAATAATATAAATTATACGAGACTAATCCGGTTAAAAAGTAGTTTTATTTAAATTATGAATCGTGAAAACTTGAGACAATAGAAACATTCTATGTTTTTCCTTTGCTCCCAATCCAGTCCTTTTCTGTTATATAATCATTAATATCGTTTTAAAATGATGTTACTATTCTATGCGCCACTAGACCTTATGACATGAAAGGTAGATAAAATTTAGACCTGTAATATGTAATTCGTAAATATACCTGTGATATAAAGGAAAATCTCAACAGTCAACACCAAGTACAAAAATCAGATCAAGTATGTCATTCAGCAAGTGATCAAACTCGCAGCCTGTATTCGCCCACTGCACTATTTGGCATCTGCAGATCATACAAACATTATTAAAAGAATACCCTGGATTACATCTATATTTAATAGAAGACTACTTTTCGCTTCATTTTAAGAGATCCATCGACTTTTCGACAAAAGATAAGGGATAGCTGCTTCCCGTCATTGCCCATACTTCTTTGTAGTAATTTTTCTAGTAAATCATGTTTAATATTTATTATTAAATTTCCATGAAATCTCTAAACCTTCTCCTACTCTACACAATGTAGCAGTTGCATATTGCCGCATATCGATTCCTGTACACATATCGGGATTTGCATAATAGCCTTTTCAGGGAAACATTTCTACTCAATTGTTTATACGATACATGGCTGGGTATACGGCAAATTGCAAAGGCCTTATAATAACAGTTTTATATGACGATTTTTTAATGTAATTGTATTTATGAAATTAGGTCATTGGCCAATTTGATATACCGAACTTGATTAGGTTTATTGAATTTACTTTTTGAATGTCTTTTTCTTGTAAGTCCCTCGGTTCCAAAATAGAACACTTTTTAACGGGGTTTTTCGCATATAGGTAATATTATGGTATACATTTTAATTCGGTATTTCGGTGCTGGCTGATAAGTGTTTTATTTAAATTTCTAAATCGTGAAAATATAAGACAAAAGCTATGACTTTAGTTCATAGAAGTAACTGATCTTAATACATAAAACTGCAGGCCTATTACGGTTCTTTCATGACATTAAACAAGATTTCTATCTTAGAGTAATTATACTTTATTCTTGCTCTAAGATTTCTATAATACAATGATGATAAAATGAATGAACGAATTCCCTATACATACATACATTGCAATTCATTTCATGCAAGAGGCATTTCCTTTTGCAAGGACAGTTTCAATGGTCATCTATGACTTAAAAACGTCAATTGAAAAAGGTAAGATCGCACCCACCTCTATGATACGTTTAATTCTTGATTTCATTTGTGTTTTTTTCCGTTTCGAATGCTTTCATAAATAAATACTATTATTATACGAGGTGGATTGAAAAGTTCGCGGCCTAGTCAAGAAAACAGAATAAAGTACATACAAAAATATTTTTATTTTTCGACGTAATCTCCATTTAGCTCTATGCACTTCTTCCATCTGCTTTCCAGAGCTTCCATACCTGTTTTAAAAAAAGATTCCTCAAGGTCTTCAAAATACAGGTTAACAGCGGCTTCGACCTCTTCATTCGTTAAAAATTTCTGCCCACCGAGGTGTTTTTTCAGGTTTGGAAACAGATAAAAGTCCGAAGGTGCCAAATCAGGAGAATAAGCTGGATGTGGCAACAATTCGAAACCACAATCACGAATTTGAGCCATAGACTCGACAGACGTGTGGACTCGGGCGTTGTCCTGGTGAAACAACACTTTCTTTCTCAGTAATCCTGGGCGTTTCTGTTTAATTTCTTCACGTAAACGGCGCAGAAGGGTGTTATAGTACGCAGAGTTTATTGTTTCGCCTTTTGGAAGGTAGTCCACCATAATGACACCCTTAGCATCCCAAAAAACCGATGCCATCACCTTGCCAGCCGACAGAATTGCCTTTGCTTTTTTCGGAGTTGGTTCACCTGATTTTTCCATTGTTTGGATTGTTGTTTTGATTCTGGGGTATAGTGGTTTCATCCATTGTCACAAATCTGTCAAGAAAACCTTGTGGATCAGCCTCGAACATCTCCAAACAGTCGCGAGAAATCGTGAGTCGAATTCGCTTTTGCTCTACTGAAAGCAATCTGGGGACCCACCTAGCCGAAACCTTAGAAAAGCCGAGTTCATGGACAATGATGTTTTGCGTTCGTTCATATGAGATGCCTATAGTGTCTGCAATTTCTCTGATAGTCAATCTACGGTCTTTCAATATGAGATCACACACTTTATTGATGTTTTCTTCGGTCGTAGACGTCATCGGCCTGCCGGAGCGAGGGTCATCTTCGATGTTTTCTCGTCCAAGTTTAAATTCTGCAACCCATTTTTTCACAGTGGTATAAGACGGGGCAGTTTCATGGCATTGCATGTCATCATGGATCTCCTTTGGTGTTAATTTTTTTTTTAAACAAATATTTAATCACAGCACGTTGTTCAAATTTCTCCATTAGTGAAAATTTGTTCTACACACGTATTTATATTGTTCGTAAAATTTTATTTAAACAAGATATCAAATTGAAAATTCGCGGGCTGACAATTGAATAATGACAGTTCAAAATGACGGCAGAAAAAATAACAAAAGTTTTTTTTTAATGGCCAGGCTGCGAACTTTTCAACCAATGTAGGGGATTATTATATTCAGTCTATCAGCTAAGAGATTTCGCCGAGGAGTAATATGGAATAAAGATCGCGTGATATGTTTTACGTCAAAGTATTACATGATATCATCGCATGTTTTTGCGGTTCGTGTGCTTTCATAAATTAATAACATATTATTATATATTGAGATTATTGTATTCATTCTAATGGCAAGAGCTTAGCCAAGAAAGGTCACCGAGGAGTAATACCGCATAATGATCGCAGGATATGTTTTAAGTCAAAACTATTTCATGATATCATCGGATGGTTTTGAGATCCATAATAGGCTTGCTGTTCTTTTATTGACTGAGTGATTGACAGACAACGCACAACCATAACCACTAGGCGTAGAGAGCGGAAATGAACACCACTATGGCGATGTCTGCCTCAGGTGCCAGTGGTCGCGGGTTCGAAAATGTTCCGGGCCTGGGCGTTATATAATATGTATATATGTATTTATATTCTAGGTTTCCCCCTAGTTCGCTATATGGTATCCCATATCACAAGCTCTGCTTAGTTTGGGGCAATGTAGTTGGTGTGATTGTCTGGGGATTTTATTTTATTTTATTATTATTTGGCATCTTAAGAGCTACACGCCTTTACTATTATTTTATAATTATTATTGTACAGTCCTTACATAGTAAAGGGGAGCACTAAGGAAGGAATTCCCGAAATTCCCATGAAAACGGGAAATATCGGACTTGTACAAAAAAGTCTTATTCCTTTAGTGCACGGACATGATACTTAGTACAAAATTTCTTCAATGAGTGTCTGGTTGTATTATGGAAAAAAACCGAAATTCCCAGAGAAACTTTTTGAGTTGTATAACTTTTTTATTCTTTGAGTGTATGGAAGAGAAACTTGGTATAAAGATTCTATCAATGGGAGTCTGGCTGTATTGTGGAAAGAGTTTCTGATATTCTCGTTTTAAGAAAGCAAGATTACTTATTTCTAACTCTTCCCAAAACTGGTCAATGTGTTATCGGTCACTAATATCGTGTTTGATATAAATTTAGCCTGATGATCAGTGTACAGTAAAAAGACTATCCTCCTCAATCATTTCCTTCTTAGTAACCTAAGAGCATATTTAAATCCTTTCACAATTATTATATACAACGTGTAACAAAATAGACAGATAAAACTTAAGGGTTAGCTTCTATACGATTCGTAGAATATACAGTAAAAGAATTAGCCTGATCAGTGCTGGTATAGACTTTCATACAAATTTATTTAATTATTTTACAACAAAATATTTTGACAACCCTAGTCAACCTAATAAGCTAAAACAAGACTTGTGCCGCATTCAGTGACCTTATGACCTTTCCCGCACCGGCTGAACTTTGTAGTATCTGTCTTAGTTACCCATCACTTTATTTTTACGCCATCTGTTATCGTTACTTATAAACTACATCACCAAACATACAATCCCCTTAAGTATTATCTCTTTATTATGTTACACGTTGTATAAAACGACAGCTTTATAAACGCAACTCATATCACTTGTCAAATATAACGACATACAATCACGAAAAATATTTTCCGTGTCCCGAGCATTTTTAGGCAATTTGTCAAATGTTGTGTGTGTTGCTTCCGTCCGTTGGTTGCCTCGGTGGATCAGCTCAGGGAATAAGGATAAAAATCTAACCTTTTTTCTTTCGGGAAGTGTATTAAAGTTTAAGATAAGAAGAAACATGTTTAATATAGCATAGAATATAGCATGGTGTATACACATACATGTTTTCAATACGTTACACAATTGAGAAACAGACGGAGACGATGTACAGTCACGTGTAATAAGATGTATACATTTTCATTGGAATTTGAACCATATCACAATCGAATAAGTTGCGAAGTGTGTACATCTTATTAAAATTGACTGTACATAACTTTTTCCACCTACCAATCTGATGCCTGACATCTCAGTCGCTCGTGACCAAGGGGTCTGCAAAGCAACCGAAACGTCGAGATAAATAATGTAAAATACTTATAAATAATAAATAACTAAATAAATATTTCTGACACTCACACAACGTTATCTAGCCCAAATTAAGTTTCTTAAAGATCTTGTGTTATGGATACTAGATAACTGATATACTTAAGAAATATATAAACACACATATTGAATAAAAACATATTTTTTATCAGAATAAACTTTAATAAACATAATATAAACAAACATTCATGACTTGACGACTAATATGTGTGTTCATCACACAAATATCAATATCTGGCATAGAAGGCAATGTATGCTACCGCTACACCAGCCGGTCGTCAAATTACACGCGATAAGTCTGTATGTATTAAAAAGTGTTTTTATTTTAGTTGTTTTAAACTTTTATGCATCGTAAAAATTTAAAACAATATTTCATAAATACTTTATTTTTTTATGAACTCTACGTTTGGATTAAATAATTTGGGTGCATTTTTAGACACAGTATTACTCATGATTTTACAAACAAAAAATCCGGTCAAAAATATTTTAAATAACAGCAGCTTTGCCCAGTTTTAGCCATATAACCTTTATAGTTTGTAACGCACATTATTGCAATTGTTGTACGGTCAGGAGCTAAATAAAACACGTATTGCTTTGTTCAAAGTTGACAATATATTGAATAATTCATAATGATTATAATGAGGAGGCGCATCACAAACTACATCTTAGGTGATCCCGCAGGTATTTCTAAATAATATACAACTTGCCTTAGGAATTAGGCTATCAAATGTGCTTATCTTTAAAATTACCAGTCGAATTGAAAAACTCTTAAATTTACAGCCAAACTTTTGAGGAACGTGTAAAATATAGGCTATATGTTTATTTTCTATATGTTTACTTCCATGCTGGACTGGGAGTGAAATAAAAACATAGAATGTGCCAGCTGCTTCTCTTCCCGGGCATACTGTAAAAGTCAGTTAAGGGACGGAGGTTTTATTGACGTTTTTGTTGGCGATAGGCTGACAATATCACTGCAAGTCTCTCTCCATAATTTTAATACCTAATTAAAAAAAAAATACCTAAATTTAATACTCTAAATTTGTGAAACGTGACATCGGATGGTTTTATAGTCTCTGGTGTTCTGCCTACCCCATTAGGGATACAGGCGTGACGTTATGTATGTATGTTTATTTTCTCTTAAAAATCCTGAGGCATATAAGTTACACGGGTAAAATCAAAGCTAGAATGCAAAAAGGTTCTTAAATAAGTTGTCATCGCATAAATACTTACTAAATAAGACACTAAGACAAACTTCACTTACACTAAGAACTTTGCTAACGCAGCGCAGTAAGTAACATTTAGAAACAGATGTAACATCAAAACAGTGAACAACTTCACCCGAAAGAACCCTTAACTAAAGTACCTACACACCACAAACTATAAACACTGCGAAGTGGCAAAGTTTCCGATATTTTCCATACATTTCCCTTCGAACAGCCCTGAAAACTTTACAAGGGTTTGAGGTAACGCCACAGAGTATAAATTTTACAGTAGGAAGCTAATGTTTTGCTTGTCACTGTGACATGTTAGAAACGGTTACATAAAATTTATTCCGATTATAGTTCGAACCTGGGTCTCTCGCTTGCTAAGTGGGTGCTCTAATTATCTAAAAAAATATCATTATACCGTCATTAAGTCATTGTGGCGCCATGGTGCATATCAAACGACATCGTAGGTTAAGCGCGCGCGGTGTGGCCGGTATTAGGATGGGTGACCGTCGATCATTTATTTCTCACGACGACTTCCGTGCTTCGGAGTGTACGTTAAGCAGTCGGTCCCGGGTGCTGTATACTTGTATACAGAAGTTGTAAGGGTTTGTCAGAAGCCATTCTGGCACCCTGAAAATTCTGACAATCACCAACCAGCACTGGGTCAGCTTGGTGGGTAACGGTCTAAACCTCCTCGTCACCCAGAGGAGAGACTCATAGCCCTGCAGTGGACTCATTACACGGAGTTGTGATGATGATGATGATCATTAAACCACAATTGTCCTGATCTTCTGAAAAGTCCCAGTTTCTGAAATACAAAAGTAAAATTAATTAGGTAATTTCAAAAAAATGTAGAGCAATACAAGTTTAATATGACCATTTTCACAAAAAGCCGGTGAGAAAACCTGGATTTACCTGGTACGTAGCAGTCTAGAAATGTATCGTAGATTATAGTATAATTCCTGCGTGACCTATCTAAGGCTAATAAGCTTTTCCTTTATCCTATAAACAACTACCATAACATGTGGTGAATGAAGCTGATAAAATTTTTAATTATAATATATGCTACTATTTTTATGTCTAAACTTTAATCTATATCTCTTTAATTAAGCCGAAAGTAAGGAATAATGACAATCTCTACATGATAATGTACTAATTGCGCCTTCTTAGGTGCGGAGTAAAAGATAAGAACAAAAATATATGATCCCACTTTCCGATACGTTAATAGGATACCAAAACAAGATCTTGTTTTACATACAAATATAATATAGAATTAGTTACTAGCGCCAGATAATATCAAAATAAACCAATTGAAAAATGAAATTGTACGCTATAACCACCCATGTGTGTTGCCAATTTATAAAAATCAAATTAATTTACGATTTGCCTTAATTTGCTTCCATGCCTGACTGGGAGCGAAAGAAAAACATAGAATGTCCCAGCTGCTTCTCTTCCCGGGCATACTGTAAAAGTCAGATAATGGACAGAGGTTTTAAAGGCATTTTTGTGGGCGATAGGCTGACCCCCTGTCACTACAATAGTCTCTGTCCATCTTTATAATACCTCCAAATTTGTCAACGTGACATCAGATGGTCTTGTAACCTCTGGTGTTCTGCCTACCCCATAAGGGATACATGCGTGACGTTATGTATGTATGTATGTAGTAGAAAATAAAATAGTACTTACGGCGACGTAATCGTAGTAAAGGAATACTGCTGGTTTTAAGTCAGTATAATCAATGCGTTCAAATTTAGAATTAGTAGTAACACTGTTTCTTTTACTCTGTGTCAGAAGAGATACTTGCCAGGCAATTGAATTTCCTTGTTTTACTAGTTTCGGTATTTATTTCTTACAACGTCGAAAATGTTCAAGTAGAAATTAAATTTAAGGTCTTTCTTCAAGCGACCGAAAAACTTGAAACTCGGAATTTGCGGTCAAAAAGTTTTAGGAATTTGTCCTGGGCTCAAATAACTAGTGTCTTTATTTAAGCGACTGTAATTGTTAAGATGTGCAAGTTAAGTGTTATTTTGCGAATGAATAAGTAAATTATATCATTAAAATTTTTTTTTCTTCTTTATATAAATTAGTTAAGAATAATGTAAACGAGAAGAGTTTTTTTTTTATAATTATGTATAACTTGGTTCAATAAAAATAATTAATACTTACTCAATTTTTTTTTGAGTTTCCAAACGTAAATAAAAATAAAATAAATAAAAAGTAGATCTTGTATAATGATTATTGATTATAATTTTTATATGCATTAACCAATCACAGAGCTAAAATATAATATAACAATTTATGAAACCGAAATATTTTTTTACTGACCGTACGCGCGAGAGTGAGTATAGACGGCACTAGTGTGCAAGCGGGAGAACATGATAAGCGCTGCCATTTTCATTTCCTTTCTTTAATGAACTATGTTATAGTGAGTATTATCAAGAAATCGTTGGGGTGTGGTGGCTTGTGTGTATATCATACGATATGCATGTACTAGGTCAGCAACGTTCAGCTAGATCGGTACAGGGATGGTTGACGGCTGTCATGAGGAGTTCCGTGTTTTGGAGGATCACCACCACCACGGCGTTGACAATCAAAGCATTTTATTCAATTTGAAGAGTTTGGCCATAGCACCATTTTAACGTTTGGTGGCGCCGCTTATTACTGGCAATGACAACTTAATATGAGTTAATTGAGTGAGTGATAGACAATCATTCGCCATTTGATCACAAAACGCTGCTGGCTTGTGAAAGTCCTATGCATATCGGTTGTAAACTGCACATGTCTGCTGTGTTTATATAATTTCCTGCAAACTCAGAAGTAGCGTCAAGTGAACTTAAGTTTATCATTTATAAATTGTTGTGATGCTTGATAAACTTTATGATACACATGTTTCGACGAATAACTTTATCAAACATGCTAACAAGTGTTGGTTTTTGATTATTTTAATCAGTGGTTCGTTAGTTCGTTGCCATTGTACTGTAAAATTAGCATCCTTTCTTTCGCATATAAAAAACAATATTTATCAACAATAATAATAAAAAACCACTATAGTGCATAGTGCACCCAAAAAACCTCAAGCACATAAGCGCCGCCAAGCGGCAAAAAAGCTTGCATTCCAAACTCCCTATAATATTGATGTGTCCTATCTGTACTTGTACATAATACTTTCTAATCTGTGACCACCACAGTTAATCCTCCGTGTTATGTGCTCGTATGCAGTATTCATTAGGGTGTGTCAGATGCCATTTCGGCAGCAGGTAAGCTCTGACAGGTAACCACTGATCAGCACTGGGTTATATTGGTGATTTACGGTCTCCTTACCCAAGGAGACACATGGCCCTGCAGTGGGCTTATTAAAAAGGGTCGTGTGGGTATTATTATTGCCAAATTAAGTTTCTGAATATAACAATTAACTTAAACATGTATTTCGACATATCTTAAATTTAATATTTTGCACACTGACACTTGTCGGTAGGATATTGTGAAACTTTAATCTATACATTAAGACCTCCAATGTACCAATTTCCATGCAAATAAAGATTTTATTATTTATTATTATTATTTAAAAAAAATAAAAATTCAAATCTTCTATCTATACTTATAATAAATCTGTAGAGAGGTCAATTCTGTACATGAAATATTTTTTCAAAATAACTATCAGGGGGTGATTAGTGATCGATACTGATGCCAAAAATGCAATCAGTAAAATTTTTGTCTGTCTGTCTGTCTGTATGTTCCTTATAGAAACAAAAACTACTCGACAGATTTTAACGAAACTTGGTAAAATTATTCTTCATACTCCTGGGCAGGTTATAGTATACTTATTATCACGCTACAATCAATAGGAGCAGAGCAGTGAAGGGAAATGTTGGAAAAACGGGAGAAGTTACTTCATTTTTTAAGCTTCCGTCGCGTGTGCAGCCTTAATGGTTAAAGCTACATAGAAATCATGTATGACAGAAATATTCATCATAAAATTATATAAACAATACCTCACAACAGTATATATCTATATTTTATGGTTGACTCACAATAACACGTGTAAATCCCGATAGCTTAGCAGTTCGGAGCTTTCTGATTTTATTTGTTTACTCTTACGTTTATAATACTCTCACTCACACCTAATTAAAAATTAACATTATTACCTATTCAATAAAAAAAGAATCATAGAAATCGGTATAGAAACACCAAACTTATACATGAAATACGTTAATAACCCATCGCGCGTGAATACTGAATGGTATAGGGATTATTTTTGCGTAACGGTTGCCGCGCTCGACGCGGCTCGCGGCGGTAGGGTATAAAAAGGCGGGAGGCGAACGCAAGCTTTTGCGCGATTTAATATAGGTAGGTACAGAAGGAACAAGCGTTACATTACCTGTCAAATTTCCCCAATCAATTTTAACTTATTATCGAGGGCATAGAGTTCAAATTCAAGTAAAAAGTTTTGACAGATTTATAACGCTTGATGAACTGCCTTCTGTACATACAGAGATAAAATGGAAATCAAGGTTTTGTTTATTTCATGATCGTTTCTGCCTCTTGGAAGTCAGAAACCGTAGATTTTTTCGGAATAAAAAGTAACGTATGTGTTAACTACTATACCAAATTACATTAATATTGGCTTAGCCGTTTGGCAGTGAAAAGCAGCCATACATAACTATAGGTAGCACTGTATGTACACTGATAATGGCTGGATGGATGGATTTTTGCCATTCTTTCACGCAAAAACTACTTAGCTTTACCTAGAATAACAATAAGCTAAGTATAATTAATGAAGATATTGCATGAATTAAGTAAAATTGAAGGTTAATGCCGGTTAAAAACACTTTTTAACCGGATTAATGGCGTATAATTTATATTTTACATTTTAACTCGACGTTTCGGTGTCTTTGCAGACCCCGTGGCCACGAGCGACTGTTAAAATTTAAAATGTAAATATACGCGATAAATCCGTTTGAAAAGTGTTTTATTTAATAGTCATACATAATAGTTATCGCGAAAACTTAAGACAATATTAAAATTTAAGGCACTTTGGCACCCGATTTGTTTATAACACTATGTGCCTTTGTAATGTACCTAATAGATAGTTACCTACCTATGTTTGTGGTAAGGAGTTATACATATTATATGGGCGAAGATTCTTCATTTTTATTTTTGTTATTAAAGATAGTTAGGACCTTGGAGAAGAAAATAACCTACTCGAAATACTAATTCAATACAGACGAAGTCGCGGGCATCATCTATGTAATATACCTACCCACCTATACTTTTTCACAAAACCTAGGTGAAACTGCGGATCACTGCTTTGTTGTAACAGTTTTTGAAGTAATTCTGTCTGTTTATTTATCAGTAACGCTTTCACAGCTAAACTACTGAGACGATTTTGACGAAATTTAGAATAAGGTAAGTTTTAACTTCAAGGAGGATATAATAATAGTATTTATCCAACTCTAATAAACGGTATCCACGCGGACGAAGTCGCGGGTCACAGCTAGTTGTAAATAAAATTGTAATAAATATTAAGCCTAATTTTTCTGGAATAAGTGAATTTCTTCTTTATTTTGCAATTTTTTTTTATGGAATCGATTTGAATTTGTCCGTTGGTAACTTTTATATATTCTGCTATGTTCCCGGAAGTTTTTGGATGAAATATCATTTAACTAAGTATATTCCGTTTTATTAAATTCAACTGAATGTTGATTCTCCAAAATTTAATAAGTTAAGGGAATTTTCTGTCAGTTTGTTTGATAGCTCTTATTGAACAAATCCATATTTAACCGAATTCAAAAAAGGAGGTTCTCAGTTTAACCTGTAAGTATGTTTGTATGTATGTGAAAAACGCGATTTTCTTGCTTTTGGCTTAACCGATTTGGATGTGGTTTCAGAAAAAGATTTTTCATGTTTAGGAGAAGGTTTTAGTATTTTATCGAACTTCGAAAAAATAAGGTTCTCGATTTATCTGTTTATTTTGTATCAGAGATAAGCCCAATGTTCGGCCGAACATTCGTATTTCGTAGCTAAATTCGACATTTGTATTCAGCCGAATGTTTGATTGATTTGCCGAATAATTAACGAATACTAGCAGTTTCACGCGGTTTAACCTGCGAAACTTCTAATTAAAAGAAGCCAATGTTCTATTTCAGACTGTACACTATCACTAGCAAATCCGTTCAGCCGTTCTCCCGTGATTGAGGAACAAACATCTATACATCCAACTTTCACATTATAATACTTATTTATTTATTTTATTTATTTATTATCAATAACAATAATATATTAGTAAGATAAGATGCCAAACTTTTGTATTTATTATAAAAGTAAGATTTTAGTTTATTACTGCGCCAATCACGGATGGACTATGTCTTTTTTTATTAGCCAATAACTTTTTTTGTTACAAAAAGGAGGTTCTCATTTTATCCCGTATGTTAATTATGTTTGTCAACGATTAAGTATCGTGCGTTTGGCCGATGTTGATGCGGTTTTTAAAAGGATATTTGTCCCATTTAGGAGAATCTTTTGGTATTGGCCCGTCTGCACCAAACTTTGATCCTCAGTAAATTCTTAAGCCCATAGCCTGACTTTTTTTGTCATTTTTGTTTTATGATTTTTTATTTTTTTGTTTATTTATTATAACGTATCAAAAGCATGTTACAAAAATTAAGCAGATAAACAGGGCGACTGGTGACAAATTTAAGTTACTGAGGGAGAGCACGCAGAACTCGATTCTGCAGTGCTAGCACGGATCTTTTGTCGATCGTAAGTTTACGAATGCTCGTATTGTATGGAGACGGTTTTGCAAGCAATAATTGAAATCTATCCATTGCCGCACGGTCAGCTTAAATAAATGTGTTCCTTGTTAATTTTGAATGTTTGTTAACAGGTTCTACTCTTAAATAACTGTAAAATAAAAAATTACATTGTTACTAAAAACTTGCACCCGACTCCATACTATACGAGCATTCGTAAACTTACGATCGACAAAAGATCCGTGCTAGCACTGCTGATCATAATTATGTAATAAAAGTAGGTACTTAATTTTTTACTATGATTCCTTATAAATAAATAAAGTTTTGTTACTATCGTCTTTAGGTACTTACGCCTGAGTCGATCGCGGTGCGTGACCTGGCACGCGGATCGATGCCAACGCTAGTGAAACCATGCGTTGCGTAATTAATTCTTTAACTTTCGGTTAAGGCGGCACATCAAAATGGTTTTTCTTGAAATATTAGCACCGTAACACGCCGACATAAGGTCGCGTATTGCATAGAAATCGCCACCATCAACACCGCTCAGATACTGAAATCGTTTTAAAAATCGATAAAAAATAATGGTATATGCTATGTGAATTTTCAGCAACCAAAGTTCGAACAATAATGTGAAGATTGTATTTAAGTTATTTCTAGGCATATGGATTTCATAACTACGTGATAATTTCAGAAAAAGTATTTTTTAGACGTGTTTTAGAAAAAAAAAACTATTGATTCAAAATCATTCAATCATGTTTTTGAGCAAGCAAAGTTTAGATAAAGATATGAATTTACACACATCAAAATTTTAGATCCGCTCGTCTTGTCATATTCTCATAGGTTGCGATGTAATTCAATGCATTTTTTCAATATGTCGCCTGAAGTTTACTCAGTAAATAATAAATATTTATTTTCTATTATATATTTTTTCTCTTCATGTACGATCTCAAACTATCACGTCCTCGAATTTCAAAAGTGACCCACCAGTTACCCATACAATGAATTCAAATTCAAATTCAAATTCAAATTCAAATTCAAATATTCTTTATTTCGTAAGTATTTAAATACATTTGAAATAAGTCAAACAATTTACAAATTGAACTGAATCTACCACCACTTCGGAAAGTCGATCTGTTGAGAAGAAGTGGCAAGAAACTCAACAGCAATCATCTTTTAAAAATAAGAGAAAAATAATACATAGTAACAATTTACAGCCAGGGAATCCCAACTTCTTGCATCCGGATATCTTAAAGTAAAACTTTTCACATGACACTTAACCTTAAATCTATCGAAGGGTTAATAGGTTAATCTTAAATATTTTAGGATTTTATTATAAAATGAAGCGTACACATTGACCCATGAACGAGTTGATCTTCTGGAGTCTACTACTTATTATATTTATACAATAGGCAATCAAGTACTAGAGAGAAACGTAGACATAGATATAGAGGCAAAGATAGAAGCAGAGATAGACGTAGCGATAGAGGTGAGAGAGAAAACAGATAATGTGGATGGAGATGAGGATAGTCGTGGACATAGACAGGACGTGGACACGGAAATGGGGAAGTCAGAGTCAAGTTCAAAAAAAGTCATAAAGTCATCAGCAAAACGACCTGGCACCGCTAGCAGCACCCGTTCACGAGTATAACGCAAGCACCAGCCATCACCCTCCTCAACCATATTTTAGGGAAGAGGGTGACCCGACACCCGACGCTACCGCTAGCCATGCCGCCTGAGGGAGCATGACGTTCTTGCTGTTGTATGGACAAGAAGGAGATGTAGATGGCGTTGGATAAGAAGGAGATGGAGTTGGAGATGGAGTTGGAGATGGAGATGGAGTTGAAGGTGGAGTTGGAGATTGAGCACTTTAGAAAAACAATTACAACCAAGGACTTTTATCGTCCATATATTCAGATATTGTATAAAAGCCTTTATTACACAATTTTGATGAAAAAATAAAACTGAAGATTGGTTTCTGAGCCTGTCTTTTCAAAAGTTTTTGGATTAGCAGGATTTTAGATCAGCCTTCACAGCAGAGTTCCCCTACTCGATACTAAGTGATTTATCCAGTCACCTGATTGGAGAAGATTTGACATAAAGCCTCCAACGCCAATTTGCATCTAGTACCTCTCCCACTTCTACAATTTTCTTTATGGTCTATAATGTGAAAATATTGAGTTGTGGAACTTTAAGAATATTAAAAGTCAAACATGGTATCAAGGAATATAGATAACCCTGTGAATCATCTAAGAATAAAAAAATATTGTTTAAAATTTTTACTATTCATACATACATAACGTCACGCCTGTATCCCTTATGGGGTAGGCAGAACACCAGAGGTTATAAGACCATCTGTTGTCGCGTTTGACAAATTTGGAGGTATTATAAAGATAGAGAGAGGCTATTGTAGTGACAGGGATTCAACCTATCGCCCACTAAAACGCCAAGTAAACCTCTGTCCCTTAACTGACTTTTACAGTAGGTATGCTCGGGAAGACAAGCAGCTCGCACATTCTAAGTTTTTTTTTTGCTCCCAGTCCAGCATGGAAAACTTTAATTATATCAATTAAAGTTTTTTTTCAATTCCTATTCAAATAACATTATTCAATAGGCATTATTTTCTCTTTGCTGCTACCTTGCAACTTGCAAGTGCATTTACAATTTCATAATATCCTTTAAAGTCATACGCCTTCCTTACAGCATACAAAAAAAACGTTTAGCAAAAATAATCTCAAGTCAAAACTTAATTAACTTCTAGCAAAGCCGAAAGAAAACTTTAAAGCTATTGAAAATATCGTTTATCGCGTAACTTCTCGCTTCAGGAAATTATATCATACACTCGGCTAGGTTTATTTCATTTACGATTTTCTCTGATAAAACTATTATTGAGGGATATTTCCGACACAGTACAGTCATGCGAGAAATGAATTCGCGAAACGACCTCTTGTTTTAATTGTAAAAGTTTTTTTACGCTTTTTGTCCCCGCTGCCCCCTTAGATCGCACGAATGGATCGCAGCGCGATTATGAATCAGTCACATTTTAAATCTCGCTTTTATGCGATTTAACTGTAAGTATCTAATCAACTTTACTTAAGAACGCGTTCAGTCAGACCACACACGCCCGTCTAGCGCAAGCCATGCGCTCACTTGGTTTGCAATTTTGACAAATTTGTTAATGTTTGTACCTATGGTGAAACAAAAATAAAATATAGAGAAACAAAATAAAATCTATTTACATTATTAAATATATTAACAGGGATTGCACAGCCTCAAGAGTGAGCTTAAAATTTTTGTCTTTCTAAATGAAGTAAGTGTACAGGGTGACTGGTGACAAATTTTAAATAATAAAGGAGGGCACTCTGTACTCGATTCTGATCAAAATATGTAATAAAAGTAGGTACTTAATTTTTCACTACAATTCCCCATACATAAAGTATTTTCTCGCAGCGCCCACAACACAAAGTTGTACCACAGTTGTGTATTTCGCTTCCAACTTATTACTAGCAGAACCTAACTTACATTACTAGCCTAACTTAAGGCTTACCAAATCAATAGACTAAACCTATTCAAAAATCATATCGAATCTTACCGATTCATAAGGGTTTTAAAAATTGCAAGCACATTTGATCTTTAAATTTAACAGTCAATTCGACTTTTTTATTTTATTTATTTTTATTTTATTTTATTTGGGAAACAAACAGTTATAGATAATACTTATTTCTATTTACATTTGTTAATACGTAAACCAGTGAAGTTTCCACAGTTAGACTTAATCGCGCTACCTCGCAATATCGCACGCATTGCCTTGTTAATTAAGTTTATTTTAGTTTGATTTTGTCAGTGTTGGATTCTATACCTACCTACGTATTCTGTATTGATAGCGCCGTCCGTACTGTTATACGGGGTTTATAGAAACACTTTTTAAAAAAAGATTAATTTATTAAACTAGAAAGAATTACACTTTTATAAAGTAGAAATAGTATTACACTTTAATTAAAAGGAAATAAAGATGTTACATGGATGGAATCCCGAGCTGAACTGAATTTAGTCTCATACATTTATAAAAGGTTCAGGAGGATGTTTAGACTAACCTAAGTTAGCAGAATGCTAACTTAACATATCGTCAGGTTTTCTATGAACATATTAAATATATAACAGCCCCCCGTTTAAGAGAAAACTTACCCTTTTTAAAGGTAAGTTTTATAATTACAAAAAGTCAATTAATTCTTATTCGAGGTTGGCTTTCGGATATCTCGATTTGATCTAAATTATTATCGTCAGTCTTTACATTTTTATTTGATTTAAAATATTTAGAATATATCAATACAATTGATAAGCCAAAAATTGAAATAAAAGAAATTATAGAAATAATGGGGAAGCTCGGGTGATACAAAATGGTTTGTGGATCTATTAGATTAACATCATTAGCAATGGCATCTGACTTAGTTTTAAAATACTTTAGTTGATCTAGATTGATATTGTTAATTTTTAAGTTAGGAACTTTATATTGTAGTTTATTAAAATTTGTTAAATTACAACAACTATCATTTACAATGTTAAAGTCGGATAATATAATCGGAACATATAATTTGGGATTCCCTTTTGAAATAAATTTAAAATTCTTAAAATAGGCTATACAGTTTTCAGGGATACTTAGTACACCTGTACCGGATATAATTGTTTCAGATACAATACTATTATTACATTCAATAGAGAGTTTAGATTGCTGTGTTTGGACAAATATAAATTTATTGTTATTTAGCTTATGCCATATGTTTATTTCTCCATATATAAACTTATGTTCACATATATCTGGTATATTCGAAAGAGCTTTGGTAATAATATCTATTTCACATGATGGATTACTAGGTATATTATAAATATCTATAATTTCACAAAGATACATTTTGGGCACAATAATCTTACAAAGGTTTAAATCTTTTAAATAACTATAAGACGTCTTATCTCTACTTAACAGAAGGTATTGTTTGAAAGGTAAAATCATTACATATGAGTTTAGATTATTGGATTTATGTGGAGTAGGCAAAGGGACAGTATTATATAAATCAAAACTCTGGGCATTTACCAGGGGTATTTTAACAACAAATATTAACTTATTATCTAAATAATAACAAACTAGATTAGACATATTCATTAAAATATGTATGTTACTTAATTCTAAATTAATAGGAAAGTCCCTATATTTTGGGATTAACTTTAAATTACTAACAATATCATAATACAATTGTTTAGGGGATAAAATGGAAGGGTGTAAAATGTTATTTTTAGCAAATAGGATTGAATTGAGGATATCTTCTGTCTTGAAAGAAAGGGTCAGAAGATGTGATTGTAAAACGTTTATGACGTAATTAAGTTTAATTTTGAAACTATCAGTTTCAATCATTCTAGTCATGTTATTCAGATTACCAGATATTTCATCTATAACACTATTAATTTTATCTTGGTTCATGTTAATTTCAAATAATGAATTGTTCATGTTGTAAATGGCACTTTGGGAAATAATAATGTTCTTTTTAATTGATTCAGCTAGAGTTTTGTCATTGTTATATAAAACTTGAATCGCGTTATTATAAGCCTGTGCATCATTTTCATCCAGTGTGCCAAAAATATGTTTAAATATAGTACCAATACCAGAAAACCATGCGGACCTCTTATTAGGACTATCGGAAATAAAGTGAGAAATCGACTTATAGTCATGGGAAATATCGTTATATAGAGATTCTAAGGGTTGCAACATATTTTGACATTGAGTATAGTCTATTTCTTCGCTATCTCGACATTGGATTCGGATTGAATTAAAAATGTGTTGAATATCTTCAACGTGGTGTTTAAAAGGTAATATATCTAAAGGAATAACAACATGGAACATATCATTAACAACTTTCACTGTTCCGACAGGATCAAAAAGTATACCAGGGCTTCTGGTGATGAAATTGATGTATTTGTTGTCGTAAGCAGTAGCTAGGGCGCTATACGCCACGACCATTCTGCAATAACAATTAAATAATAATTATATGGCTGTAAATTCTAATCAAAGTTAAATATGTAAAAGAATAAAATAACGTAAAATTAAAAAGAGTATATATGTTAAAGAAAAATAAAAAAATTATGATTTATTCGTTGATATCATATGCCGGTTTGATTTGATCATAATGATGTTTTACGTGTCGGCGGTTAATGAGGAGTGACAATGTATTATTGCCGTGAACCTTAACTATTTTGTAAGGACCCTTCCAGATCGGAGAGAGCGCCTTACGAAGCCGTAGATGATTTTTCAGGTAAACGTATTCACCGACTTTATATTTGACTACACGGGAATGTCTATCGTAATACGTTTTGGACCTTTCTTTTGAAATATTTATATTTTCTAATGCTTTTTGTTGCGATATTCTCAGGCGATGTTGTAGCATTTTCAAATAGTCTGGATAAGTGATGTCGGAGCGCAGATCAAAGATTGAGTCAGGAAGATAGGGTTTATGACCGAAAATAAGTTCATACGGAGAGAATTTTGTTGTAGTATGTACGGAAGAATTATAAGTTAGCATGGCGGTATATACAAATTTATGCCAGTTGGATTGATTCTCATTGACGTAGGATTTCAAATATTCTTTGAGGGTGGAATGACTTCTTTCTAAGGCTCCTTGAGTTTGAGGATGATAAGGTGAGGACCATATTTGTTTAATCTTCAGAAATTGGCATGTCATTTTGAAGACTTCGGCTGTGAAATTAGTTCCTTGGTCTGTAAGTATAGACTTCGGAATTCCAAACAAAGAAATGAAGTGAACTAAACACTCACAAGACTCTTCGGCAGTAGCATTCGAAATGGGATACGCAATGGAGAATTTTGTCAAGTCGTCTTGAAGGGTGAGTATAAATTTTAGTTTCTGGAGTCCTGCTTCAGGCAAAGGACCTACTATGTCAAGGCTTATCCTTTCGAAAGGACGACTGGAAGAAGTAGTGATTTGCATAGGGGATTTATTTGACATTCTTAAAGCTTTATTTGTTTGGCAGAGTTTACAATTTTTTATATATTCGTCTATGTCTGAGCGCATATTTTTCCAGTAGTACCTTTCCTTTATTCTATTAGTCATCCTATTGGAGCCTAAATGGCCAGCAATTGGTATGTCATGATTTTCTTTTAGAATTTTGGCAATTTCGGTAGGAACTGGATAAATAATATTATTATGATAAATATTAACAACAATGTTTGAATTATCAAATAGATACATTAATATGCCATAAATTTTAATAAAAGAATGCTGCTCAAACGGATTTCTAAAATCAGAAATACTTAATTCATTTATATTACCGTTAAGAATGATGTCGTCACGAGCAGATTTAATGGTTTTGAATAGATCAGGATAAGTACAATTATCGAAATAGTATACCTTGGTGAAAAGGAGATAATATGTTTTGTCTTTAATATTGAATTTCTTAAAATAATGAAGTTCGCGTTCACCGTTGGTTATAATGTTTTTATCTTCTGAGTTAGCTATTATCTCTTCAATATATGGATTGGAGTCATCGAAGTCAATAGAAATAGGAATAAGAATAGTCTTGGATGGGCTCCTTAGTAAGGATTCATTATGTTCTGTTATTTGTGTGTTAAAGGTTTTATTTTTATCGTTAAAAGATTTTAAAAAGTTAGGATAATCGTCGTTTCGATTGGATATCTCAGATTCATTAGGATTAGGAGGATTAGGAGAAATAAGAGGGTTTGAAAGGTCAGGAGATATCTCATGGGCTCTTATGCTTATTGGTTGTTGAACAGGTTCTGGTTCAGCTGGAAGACTTAAGGGATAGAAGTCAACATTTTGTTGAGGGCTTAAATCTAGGGCACCAAGCTCAGTAAGATCATCAAAGAGATCGGAAGGAATTTCAGATTCTTTTTCTAAATTTGGATCATGAGAAGATGTTGAAGGTTGAGGATCTAGGTTACTTTCTATGACTGGATTAGATATCGGGATAAGGAATCGGCGTAACTATTTATTTTTCCTTTTTTATATTCAACTTCATAGTCAAATTCCTCTAGTTTTAATCTCCATCTGACAAGTTTGGAGCCGGGATCTTTACAATTAAATAGCCACTTTAAAGGTCTGTGGTCTGTTATGATTTTGAAACGGCGGCCATAGAGGTATGGTCTGAATATATTAGTTCCAAAGATAATTGCGAGGCATTCTTTTTCAGTTACACTGTAGTTGGATTCCGATTTATTTAGTGTTCGCGATGCATATGCGATTGGACGATCATTATTGATAGGGCCTTGGGACAGAATAGCTGATATGGCAAAATTAGACGCATCACAGGTAAGGACAAAAGGTTTAGAGAAGTCTGGATAAGCTAATACAGGTGCGGTAGTAAGTGTTGTTTTAAGTTTTTCAAAGGCGAGCTGTTGTTCGTGCTGCCAGAGAAAGGGGACATCCTTTTTTAGAAGGTTAGTAAGGGGTTTAGCAGTCTTTGAAAAGTTAGGGATAAATCTTCGGTAATAGGATACTAGGCCAAGGAAGGATTTAATATCCGAAGGATTTAATATCCTTAGGATTTTTAGGGGTAGGAAATTCTTTAACGGCTTTAATCTTGTCTGGGTTAGGTTTGACACCTTGATCTGTAATAATGTGGCCAAGATATAAGACTTCCTTACGGAGGAACTCACACTTGTCCGGTTGAAGTTTTAAATTATAAGTTCGGAGTCTATCGAAGATATTGGATAGGTTTTTAATGTGCTTGTCAAGGTCAAAAGAATAGATGACGATGTCGTCAAGATAGACAAAGCACTGGATGCCTTGAAGGCCAGAAAGGGCGGAATTCATAATTCTCTGGAAAGTTGAAGGAGCGTTTTTTAGTCCGAAGGGCATACGAGTAAATTCGAAATGTCCTTGCGGTACGGAAAATGCGGTTTTCGGTGCATCCTGCGGTGACATTTGGACCTGATGAAAACCAGACGCCAAATCGAGTGTAGTAAAATATTTACACTTCCCAAGTTGATCCAGTATTTCTGTTATGTTTGGAATTGGGTAAGAGTCTCCTATAGTTATGTCGTTGAGCTTACGGTAATCTATTACTATTCTCCATTTGCGCTGACCGGAGGAATCAATTTTCTTAGGTACAACCCATATAGGGGATGACCAAGGGGATGTAGAAGATTTTATTATACCCTCGTCAAGCATCTTGTTTATTTGGGATTGCACTTCAGATTTGTGCACGTCGGGAAATCTATAGGATTTAGTAGTTATTGGAATAGATGAGGTTGTAGTAATGTCATGTTGAAGTATGTCAGTAGAACTTAATTTGTCAGTTGGCAAATGGAAAATGTCGGAGTAAGAAGAGCAAAGTTCAGACAAAGCATTTACTTCTTCAGTCCTGTTCATGGCATTAGATTCGTTGTTATATGATGATGTATAAAATATAGTATGTTCGTGATTATTATCTAGAGGTAGGATGTTAAGTTTTAAATTTGAATTTACACATAATGGGGTTTCGGATACATTTATGACAGAAATATTTATTCTAGAATTTGATTTCACTTTAACAACACAGTTTGCTATCAGGAGTGAATCTATAGGATTCTGATCAAGGATAAGTCCTTCTTGGACTTCTGCGTTGAAAACAGAACATTCAATTATTGTTTCTGTTCGCGGAGGAATCGTGTAAATTGGTTCATTAAATTTTAAATTGAGCTTAAGATCATTTATAATAAGAGTATTTTCAAGATAATCAATTTTACAATTAAGGATTGAAAGGAAATCGTTGCCTAATATACCATCATAAGGAAAATCTAAATCAGGAACTAAATGAAACTTATGTTTTAAAGAATTAAATTCGAAATCAATACAACCTAATGATAGCATAGGTTGATTTGAATTACCTAAACCACTGAAAGAAACTATTTCTTTTGAAATATTGGGTAGATTCATTAAGGATTTTTCTTTTATCAAGCTAATAGACGCTCCACTATCGACGAGGAGACTTATTGGTTTGGAAGACAATGAAGTATGTACTTCAATAAAAGGTAAAAAGTTTTTTAATGGGTTAGTGGTTATATTATAAGTTTTTAATATTTTATTTTGGGAATTAGAATCAGGGTTCAATCTTTCATTTTGGGGCTGATTACCCTGTCGCATAGATTGACTGGATTTAGGAATATGCAATCCTTCATTTTGGGGCTGGTTACCCTGTCGCATGGATTGACTGGATTTAGTAATATGCAATCCTTCATTTTGGGGCTGGTTACCCTGTCGCATGGATTGACTGGATTTAGTAATATGCAATCCTTCATTTTGGGGCTGGTTACCCTGTCGCATGGATTGACTGGATTTAGTAATATGCAATCCTTCATTTTGGGGCTGGTTACCCTGTCGCATGGATTGACTGGATTGAATAGAGGTAGGATTTGAATTAGGAATAGAATGACGAACTTGCGTAATACCGACTTCACCGATTACATTTCCCGCGCGGTATTTGACGGGTCGGTTTGTTCGTTTAAACATTCTGATTCATTAGGAATATCGGATTCTGCAAAAACTACGGTATTTACAGGTTTGTTTGACCACTGGCGATTATTAGAATTATTAAAAGGTTGGCGTGTTTGAAATTGTGGCATTCCATACCTTTTATTATTATATTCCCTTTTTGAGCAATTGTTGATACTGTGACCTTGGGATTTACAATACCTACAAAATAAAGGAAAGGTAGAAGAAGCATGAGGTATTGCTTGGTTTTGTGGTCTATTAAAGTTATTAGCACCATGTTGGGTTAAACTTTTATTAAATTGAAATTGACGCTGAGGTGCACGCTGAGGTATTGAATGCATATTATTGGAATTACTGAATGAAGATGAAGTACGCCTAAGAGTAGCTTGCAAAATTTTCTCTTCTGATGTTGCGAAATTTATTGCGTCGTTAAGGGTTTCCGGATCGCGACATCTGACTACAGTCGATAGCTTAGGATTTAATCCTATAACAAAAGTATGCAAGGCTAAATCTTGCATGGCTGCAACACGGCCTGCCAATTCAGCCTTTTTCTTGGTTGGGATAGATATATTAATTTCCGTTAATAGTTTCGATAAGCAAGATTCTATTCTCAAAGCAAATTGGTTAACTGTTTCATTATTAAATTGTCTACAATCTTGGAGGTCAGAGAGTAGAGCGGCATAGTGCTTTTTATCTCCAAATTGTGACTTCAAAAAGTCTTCTAATTGTAACCAAGTTTCAAATTCTTTTATGGAGCATGCACTTTCGGCACGACCTTCGAGTTGGCTTACTATATATTTTAATAAAATGTCTTGTTGTTGAGGAGAAGCTAAGTTCATGGCATTACGACAGTTATTTATGTAGGCATTTAATTTTTCTCTATCGCCATCGAATTTATTTATGAATTTAATTAGAATATTAAGATCTATTTCTTTGGCCTCTTTAGTCGTCATTTTAATTGGAATAAATTTAAATTAATAAGATTGAAAGTTAATTTGGTATGTAAATATGATTTTGCAGAGTATGTAAACTTTTCCTATAAGAACACAATAAAAAAAAAAAGTAAAAACACAATAAAAACAATCAAACAATTAAATAAATCAGGATAAGAAAATATAAAAGATAAAATCTGTAAAAACATAAAACAAGAAAATAAAAATAAAAATGTAAAATCAAAAGTCACGAAGCAAACTTATAGTTATGGCTAATTTAATACTAAGAAGTTATCGTGATTAGTATTCAGCGGTTGTTTAGACTAAGTCTTATCAATAAGTTATGGATAAACTGTTCACTGTTCTTACACTTTGAAACTCACTGCTGGGTTCTAAAAATAGATTTTAACTGTTCTCGGTTGAAATTGATCGTGGAATAGTTTGTAAAAGAGTTCTTTCGAAAATTAAAAAAAGATAAATCTTGACTTACAGGATAACAGGATGCATTATAGATATAAATTAGGATGTAGAAAGGATGCCTTCAACTGGTCGGTACTGGATAGCCAGGATTCCCGTAGGACACGCAGAAAGCGCTGTTGCCTGGTACCGCTTACGGTACAGTGGACCGATGGGCTGGATGCTGCAGGAAGTCTGCACAGATAGGGCAAACTCGCAACCTGGGTTACGGCTGGAGAGACTACTGCTTTCAGCCGGAGTATCAGCTGGGGTTCTGGATTATAATTGTTCACACTTTGTAACACTTTGCGCACATTCACATTCACTTGCACTGATTTAAGGATTATAACCTGGGACCTTTACTGATCCCTTTTACGCTGCCACCAAATGTTATACGGGGTTTATAGAAACACTTTTTAAAAAAAGATTAATTTATTAAACTAGAAAGAATTACACTTTTATAAAGTAGAAATAGTATTACACTTTAATTAAAAGGAAATAAAGATGTTACATGGATGGAATCCCGAGCTGAACTGAATTTAGTCTCATACATTTATAAAAGGTTCAGGAGGATGTTTAGACTAACCTAAGTTAGCAGAATGCTAACTTAACATATCGTCAGGTTTTTTATGAACATATTAAATATATAACAGTACGTCCATGGTAAGTAGATACCAGTAGTGTAACCATGCGTTGCGTAATGAATTCTTTAACTTTCGGTTAAATTTATACAGTAAATAATAAATATTTATTTTTTATTTTATTTTTCCTCTTCATGAATGATCTTAATCTATCACGTAGTTGAATTTTGAAAGTGACACCAGTCACCCACAATTTTTGTTTTAAAAAAATAATAATTCATCAATAATCATTCAAATATCCAAAACTATCAAACAGAAATTAAATTATAGTATCCTTTGTACGTTTAAAAGAGGCTTTAACTTTAAAAAAAAAATCTACTAAAAAAGGGTTTAATATTGGAAAAAATGAAATAACCTACATACAATGAAAGTTTTCAAGATACGATTACAAAAAGATTATAACGTATCGGACATTTTAAATTGAAATGCAATTTTGTAAAAATATTCCGGAACGATTTTTATTTTGCACTATTTTATTAAAATTGGACAGCGTGGAAAAATGATGAAAAGTTTTTAAATTAAATATGTGAATCAGTTCATACGTGAACAAGTAGATAGGTGATAGTAGTCGTGTACATCGAGTTACAAGGGAAATAAATGTATAAATGAATATGAAAGTTTAAAAGACTTCTTCAATCGCATTTAATAGCGTTTTACTATGATAATAATTTTCACTACTTTCGGTAACTCATAAAAAGTGAGCAAAAACGTCTTGTTTTAATATAAATCGTAAGACCTTCTCTTAAAGACGACGTTGTTAAAACTGTGTATTTGGTTTGAAATGAAATACCTTCGGGTATTATAGTAAATTTAATTATAAAAAGGAAAAATAAAAGGAGTCATGTAATATACCTTTTATTCTTTTAAGCGGAGATCATTTGTAATTAAACTGCGTGTTCCAAAACTGACCCACTCTATTTATTTAAGTTTTTACGTTACATAATTTGAAATAAAACTTTTTTTAACCAGATTTATCGAGTATAATTTATATTTGCAATTTAAACTCGACTTTTCGGTCTCTTTGCGATGAAAATATTTACCTATAATCCTTTATAATTAAACATATTTTTTATGTCATCGGTAATATAAACAAACAAAAAGAAAAGCGAAGATTAACGAGGATTCAAACTTTATCTGCTGACTGTACATTTCTATGTGAGAGTTATAGCCCAAAGTTAATGTCGTAGAAATAATATTAGTTTTTATTGTGTCCCGAAATATTTCAGCTACGTGGGTCCGACCTATGAGTAAGATATTGTATTTGCCCTTCATTTTTAGGGTACCGTGCCCATAAGGTAAAACGGAACCCTATTAATAAGGGCGTGGATCAATCTCTACGGTGCTGTGGACTTTGTGCCGCGCCGCACATACTTACGTACTAAAATAAAAGTTTTTGGCTTGACCGAAAGACGTATCTTGATAGACGTATCTGTTGCTGTTCAAACAACAAATGAAGGAAAAAACAGAATCAAAAAATATTGGGTAAATCTATACTTTTCTATAATGAATCATGATAGAGATCATTTCAAGAGGAAATATGAAGCGCTGAGCGGTGCGCCGTGCACGACGTCGTGGCACGGGGTGGTGCCGCGCAGCTTTTCGGTATCTGCGCCGTGCCGTCACACGGCATACGGCGCCGTACCGTAAAGATGGATCCAAATCCAAAGATGGACGCCCTAAGACTCCGCAGTCCGTCTATCCGTATGCTGTATCTCATGATCCGTGATGGTTTGCATATAAAAGCGCGCAAGTTATTATTTATTTAGTTTAGGTATTTCATAGTACACCATCTTAGTTCTGATGTTTACTTTCCACCAGGTGGCACGGAGGAAAGGGTCTGGCATGATGGTCTCTTAAGTAAGCTTCCAGCTTATGGCATACCGATTGGGCTCTGCGACTGGATATCTGATTTTCTGAGGGAACGGTCAATTCGAGTAGTCTTAGATGGCTTCTCCTCCGACCAAATGGCAATTAATGCCGGGGTACCTCAGGGATCTGTTCTCTCTGCAACATTATTCTTGCTGCACATTAATGACCTTTTGACACCGGGCATTATTAGTTATGCTGATGACAGCACTGTTGTAGAGAGATACGTATCCAATGCGCGAGCGAGCCCCCGTGAAATCCAAAGTTTAAGAAAGTCAATGATTGAGCGCGTTGATTTGACCTTACGGAAAGTATCCGATTGGGGTGAGTCGAATTTGGTCAAATTCAACGCGTCCAAAACTCAGGCGTGTCTATTCTCCGCAAAAAAGAGCACCTTCACATTAACGCCCACTTTCCAAAATGTATCTGTCCCCATCACTGACCATCTAGGGCTTTTAGGCGTAACTATAACATCTAGATTAAACTTCGGTCAACAAATTGTGTCCATGGCTCAAGTAGCTTCGAAAAAGTTGGGAATCATCTCGAAGTACGGCGGTACTTCAGCCCTGCACAGCTTCTTAACTTATATACAGCTCAAGTACAATCATGCATGGAGTACTGCAGTCATCTTTGGGATGGTTCAGCCAAATATCAACTAGAAGCGCTGGACTCCGTTGACCGAAGAGCCCGTAAATTAATTAACAACGTCGACCTTTCGACCAAAAAACTACAGACCCTAGAGCATCGTCGTAAGGTTGCCTGTTTAACCGTGTACTACAGGATACATTTTGGTGAGTGCGCGAGTGCTCTGTTTGAGCAAATTGAACCCTCACCCTTTTACCATCGGACTACTAGACGCAGACAGAACTTCCATCCGTATGTGGTTGATATTCCGAAAAGTCGAACTAAGCGCTTTGACAGTTCCTTTTTGATACGGGTCGCCAAGGTTTGGAATGAACTGCCTGCGTCTATTTTCCCTGACCAGTATAGTCCTAGTACTTTTAAGCGTCGAGTGAATAGGTTTCTCGTGGTTGGACGTGTACCACCTTAGTCTTCATGTTCACTTAACATCAGGTGTCATGGAAGACAAACGTCCCATCCATATTTTATATATAAAAAAAAAAGGTCCCGTTCCTTTTTATATAAAAAATAAAGTGTCATATAATGCTGGTTATGTACTCGTAGTTCCACATGCAGTAATATAGTTATAGCAATAACACTATCACAGTGGACGTATAGGGCGGAACCCTTTGTGTGCGTCTCAACTCGCACTTAACCGTTTTTATTATTTATGTTTGTGATTGGTGTATGGATAAACTCACATGATCTGAGATCAGACTGATCTTTATAAAGTTGTAAGCGAGTGTGTTGCGGACACGTAAGCCTTTCTGTTTATTAACTTTAGAGCTCATATTTCAACAGTTTTTGACTTAAATAATCAACGAATGCAAAGCGTTAAAAAAACCGACTTCACCTCAAAACTTTGGCTGGGTTATAGTGTCATCACCGTAAACATTGTCCGAAATCGTACATATTTTTTCAAAAAAATTAATTTAATGAAGTTCTCATCCGATTTTGATTAAATATACAGTATGGGACCAACTATGAAGTATTTTCTATGATATGAAATAAGAATTTTTAAAATCAGTTCGTTATTGTCCGAAATATCGTGTAAGAAAAACACAAAAAAAACATACAGACGAATTGAGAACCTCCTCTTTTTTGGGAAGTCGGTTAATTACACGGCAAAAAAAAGTTAAACAGGATATATTTTGGAGAGTCTGTGAGTGTTCTTTTTAAACAATTTGATCCCACGCCCTTTTACATCGAGGACAGAACTTCCATTCTTACGTTGTGGATATGCCAAAAAGTCGAACAAAGCGCTTAGACAATTCCTTTTTGGTACGGGTCGCCAAGGTTTGGAATTAACTGTCTGCGTCTGCGTTTTTCCTGCCCAGTATAGTCCTGGTACTTTTAAGCATCGAGTGAATAGGTTTCTTCGAGATGGACGTGTACTACCTATCTTAGTACTCGTCCCATCTTTAGTTTATTTGATGAAATGAAAATGAAAAATGAAAAAATATTTATTAAACAGGAACACAATTTACAAGAAATACTTAATATCTAGTGGTTGCTTCACTAGGCCATAGCCTGTATCGAAGCAACCATTTGCGGTATTTTAATCACAAGATGCTCTTTTGTATATATTAGGATACATAATATTTATTTTAAAGTCTATGTTTAGGTTTATTTACATTCAATAAAGGATATCCATTTGATACTTTATTTAAAGATTATTATTATTTATTTAAAAAAACGGAAAACCAGTATTGCCTTTCATTTAAGGAAACATGCTTTTAAAAATACCCTGTTGATGCATTTGGTTTTATTTTACAAATTTTGTGTACATTTTTGTGTACCAAAAAATTGATTTTAATTTTTTTATGATCGATTAAATTCCCGTTTGATTTGAACATTTTACAGGGTTTTTTTGTCACCAGCAAAATTTAAATTTTCTTTAATATGCAATTATTTTAGTATCGCTGAGTATAATAAATAAATATATAGCATCGCAAACTTTTTTAACAAATAGTCGCTGTTGATAAACATAGCTACTACGACGCGGCACTTCATTGATAATACTAAGCCGTAGTAGCCTAAGAAAATTAAGCCGAAAATGGACGATCATCGGAAATAATTCGTGTAGTTTTGAAAATCGCTACAGTTATTCCTTGAGATATCTAGATAAACATATCGAAAATCCCCAAGGGTGGGGGGTGAGCTAAAGGTGTAGGGGGGGGGGGGTCAAAGGACCCTTTTTTTAGATTTTAGCTCATAAGTCTAAAACTTGCACAAATAGCGTAACGGTTACTTCTAGAAAAACATTCTACATAAAATTTCCTTTAAATTTGATTCTATATTTTTTTTTGTACGGTCGATACTTTAGAAGTTACAGAGTGCTCAACTTTATATAGGTATAAAAAATGAGACGGTTTTATAAATAAAATAAAATTGGTATGTTTTCAAAATGTATTCAAAACTAGAAAATAATAATTAGACAGTCTTAATTAAATCAATCATTGTCTTCTACTACATCATCATCATCTTCACCTTCTATATCTACCAAATCTACAGGTACGCCATTTGTACACGAACCCAAGCAGCCAAGCATACTAGACTGCACGTGATACCAGCTTTTCGGCATCCACAATCACCAGTGCAACCACTTTTGCAGCGACAAAATATTGACTTCAGCACGGTGTCAGGAGCTGGAGGATCATGAGTGGTAACAGGCTCGAGGTTTCCATCAGCTCCTCGCTTCCATCCCCACATTTCAGGAGGCAGTGCGTTACCTAACCATTCTTGTACTTGGTGGAACACTCGGAATGAGTGAAATTTTGCTGATCCTTTTGTAGGCGGGAGAGAGGAAAGATCTGGTTTGGATTTGGTGCTGGATTTGACAAAAACTGAGTATCGATGTCTGTTAAGATCAAGCTGATCAGTGGCTGCACGATACATCGTCAAAAACATCCTTTCTCCTGACTCTGCTATTTCTTCAGATGTTGATGTTGGATTGTAGAAGATGGTGGCAATATCTATCCTTGATTTTTGGTTTTTGATCAAATAGCTTAACAACTGACACTTTGCTTTTCCTGTGAATAGCTGAAGTTGTGTCGCAGCCGCTGAAGCTATGTAGGAAAAGAATGGAAGAGCAAAATGAGAGTTTTTGGAGTTCTTGTGAGGAAAATATTTGCATTTCCACTTCACCTCTTCCTGGCTTCACAAAGAATATTTGCTTATCTGGTGGTGACAGAGCCATAAGAAAGACTATTAAATCTACATCTTCCCCAACAACAGCAACCTCAGGATAGTTTGCGACTTTTTCAATTGCACTTTTTATAATTGTACAATCAGCATCACTAGGTGCCACTCGTGTTTCAATTTGCTCTGCCTGCATTTTTTCTGTGAGGAGTTGTATAAGTCGGGACTTGTTTTTCGCATTAGCTAGGAAATGCTCTTGTTGAACTGTAACTTTCATATCAAGATTGAAATTTATGTCAACAGACGTTTTCATTACTTCTCTTCTTTTCTGTTTCGATGTCTTTGTACTGTTTTCTGTCTCGTCGTAGCCATCAAACACGACAGTACAATTTGGTCCATAGTGATTCTTGACAAATTTAATGTACTGATCTCAAATATCGGAAAAAGTGAAGCCCAATTGCCACTTAGTGTTATTTTCGCGATACGCACTTTTGAGGAATTTGACCCCCACTGTAGTTCCTAAAGTATTGACCGTACAAAAAAATTTATAGGACATAATTTAGAGGAAATTTTATGTAGAAAATTTTCCTAGAAGTAACCGTAATGCTATTTGTGCAGGTTTTTGACTTATGAGCAAAAATCTAAAAAAAGGGTCCTTTGACCCCCCCCTACACTCTTAGCTCACCCCCCACCCTTGAGGACTTTTGATATGTTCATCTGGATATCACAAGGAATAACTGTAGCGATTTTCAAAACTACACGAATTATTTCCGCTGATTTTATTAATTTGCTCGTACTATAATAGCAAAGTAAAATATGATGAACAAACATGCATGCGAACTGAAACTATAGTGAAAACAGAGTTATTCCAAATAAACTTCAATTGAAAGTTACTTCGATGTAATAACAAAAACCGGGTTTTATTTGCATTAATTCTGAGTTAATTATGCATATTAACTCAGAATTGAGCTTTGATGCGTTTTAAGACACCATTTGCGATTAAATGTGATGAAATTCGGTGGAAACGTATTATATTCTTATTCACCAACGGACGTCCACTGTTGGACAAAAGCTTTTGAAAGGTTTTCCATAAAGATCGGTCCTGTCTGACCTCTGAATCTGACCTCCAGCAGGGCTATTCTCCTAAACAACAGCGTTGAGTTCATCGATGCAACAGCGACGAGTGATAAAATTGGTATTCACTTATATCATGATCGTCGCTGATGACGGCGTGAGTAAGAACATTTATTCAACGAACTGTTTTACACACAGACATACATCTAAATAGACAACAAAAGTGTCACGATTTGTATTCAAACCAAGGGTGCCGACTTTTTAACACCTTTTGTGACGTCACAGCTGATATTTACTGCTGGGAAATACAAACCGATTCAAAGACACCGATGCCGCCGATTGAAATTAATTAATAAGGACGATATCGATATCGTAAAATCGATTTTCTAACAGACGTGGGAACTGAATCTAGCGGCGACCAACCTTGACGCTTGGTCGGGGTTCGGACACGCGAAGTACATGCAATTGCGTTGTAAATGTAGATGTATGTCTGTGGTTTGACAATTTGCTTTAGGTTTAGGTATTCTGTTAATGTAACATCTGTGCGCTCGACGACGAAATCTTTGCCATCTCGTCAGATTTAATGTACTTAACAGATTTATATTGAAGGAAATTGTGACTAGGAAAAAGAGAAATCTACGAACAAATTAATGAGCAATGGAAATGCACGTTATAATTAACATTAATATTATTTTGGGAAATTTAAGAGATGTCAATGTCAACTATTGTTTCATGTTCATCATGTCTTTTTTAAAATATATATCGATGGGATGGTATTATGCTTATTTTTAGGCAAGCTATTATTTTTATTGTTTAATACTTACCTACAAAAAAACTGAAGATTTTGTTTGTTAAAATACAAAACATTTTTTAAAGGAAAACATTAATGAAATTGTCTAATTGTCTGCAGAATTAGAAGGTAGTATGTAAGAAATTCTTAAGACCGCTTAAAATTGCTAGCGTCAACAAGGTAAGTTGTGGGCAAGATAGCATTACCCGTTTATGGTAGGTAAACAATTAAATAAATAAAAAAATAAGCTTTTTTTCCTAACTTTCCCTTCCGATTTTCCTATATTTTATATGTTTTCTTTCACAAATACGATTACTCACAAAAGTCTATTAGAAAATTATAGTTTTTAAGTACTTACCAAAGTTTTCAAGTTTGTAGGTAAGAATAAGAAGGGTAGGTTATTACATTTAAGAAACTCGCACTATTACACTTTACAATGTTACCTTGCAGAAGTCTCAATATATTAATTACTGAACCCATCTAAACCAACAAAGAGTTTACCACTTAGAAATTATAATCCCCACACACACTAAACCATTGAAATCAGATCTGTATTATTCTGCAAATAACAAACCTAAACTATTGTTGTCGCATTCCATAATAACCGACAATACATATGGATGATATTAATATGAAAACTTTATCAAAAGGCTAAGTTTTCCAATCAGCTACGGTCTTTTGTATGGCGGAATTAATGGGGCTCTCACACAAACTTGCTACTGTTAGGTATAACGCCGTCCTCTTATTAAACTAACATTTCACGCTAAGCTTTTGGAGGGTAATAGTTTGTCATAGTTCAGTGTGGTATGATGCTTTTTTTAGGATTTGATTCGGCTTTGACCTTAGAGCAGCTAATTGATGGTAAATCCGAGTGGAGCAAAGTATAATAATTATGCGCGATGAATAAAAAACTGTTGATTCAACAATTCAAAATATTATCATGAATTGTGAAAACTTAGAGAATATTATGAAAGAGCACATAAATACTGATGCGATGTTTTAAGGAGATGAGGATATTCGTAACTAGTTGTTCCTTTGGAAACAGTTTGAATCCTGTCTGGGTACAAAATTTCATCTCAATTCGTCTAGTTGCTTTAGTGTTATAGAGTAAGGAACATTTGTACAGCCATTCCTGAGACCTTCCTTACAAACATTCACGTTTATAATATAAGCAGACAGTGGCTGCTAGTCAATGGAGATTCGAATTTAAATACTTATACTTAAATATATACAGGGTGTGACATGTAAAACTCAAGAGGGGAGGAAGAGAATACTCAGAATAAATAATAATAATAATAAATAATTAATATTTCTGACACTCGTACAACATTATCTAGCCCAAATTAAGTTTCTTAAAGAACTTGTGTTATGGATACTAGATAACTGATATACTTAAAAAATATATAAACATACATATTAAATGAATACATATTTTTTATTAGAATAAACTTAAATAAACATATAAACATCCATGACTTGATGACTAATATCAGTGTTGATCACACAAATATCCGCCGCCGCCGGGATTCGAACCCAGGACCTCTGGCATAGAAGGCAATGTATGTTACCGCTGTCCGCTACACCAGCCTGTCGTCAAGTACGAAAGGACCCTGCGTGGGGTACAACCCCGGCAGCTGATACCCAGACAGTGAGGGAGTTTTACCCACTGAGCTCCCCCTTGCTGATCGTTTGTCTTTCTACCGACAATCGACCCAAGACATGAGCGACAGCCAATCGGCTGATTTTAGTGACAAAAAAACTAGTTAAAACAAAACTAGTTAAAAACAAAATAGATCTCAGTTCAGGAATATAACTATTTAAAGATCGGTTGTGTAGGTATAAGATGTGGTAAGTAGTGAAGACGTAGGTAAGTGGGTCTTGCAATGGCTCACATAAATACAGTCTGCACGTCTGCACATTTAAGAAGCACGTCTTAGCTCGTCATTTTATTTTTCAAATACCCTACAAGCATACCTTCAATGCTGAACTGGGAGCGAAAGAAAAACATAGAATGTGCCAGCTGCTTCTCTTCCCGGGCATACTGTAAAAGTCAGTTAAGGGACAGAGGTGTTTTTGTTTTTGTGGGCGATAGGCTGACCCCCTGTCACTACAATAGTCTGTCTCAATCTTTATAATACCTCCAAATGCGTCAAACGTGACATCAGATGGTCTTATAACCTCTGGTGTTCTGCCTACCCCATGAGGGATACAGGCGTGACGTTATGTATGTATCTATGTATGTGTATGTATGTCCTACAAGCAAGATTGAAGAAGATAATATTTTATTAGTAAAGACTATAGAGGATAACTAGTGACAATGTTTAGATATTGAAGGAAAGCAGTTTGTACTCGAGCCTGATCATAATTATGTAATTAAAGTAGGTAATTTTTGATTGGAATTCCCTATCAATAAATAAACTTTTGTTAATATTTACTTTACCTGCGCCTAAGTTAATCGTGGCAAGTTTAACCATGTGTTGCGTTATTAATTTTTTAGCTTTCCATTAAGTTTACTTAGTAATTAATTAATATTTATTTTTTATTGTATGTACTTTTTGTCTTCGTGTATCTCGAACTATCATGTGCTTGAATTTCGAAAGTGACCCATTAGTCCCCCTGTATAGTTTGGGACAGAAGGATAAGCTACACGACTATAGATTCGTTTCGCTAATGGAACGGGTTGTACCTTGTTCTTTTTATGAAGTTTTCAAGAATATAAATATAGCATTGAAGTTTAAGATCCGCCATTATAACTTTGATGGAACCACATAAAATATGTTTTATGGGTAGTATCAAAATTTATGGACTTAAGCGAAAATGCATGCGAACTTTGGAAATATTCACGGTTTTATTTATTTATGCTTATTTTTATTGTGGACATGAATTTTATCGCGTGCTTTGAAGACGTTTTTCTTCAAAGATTTTTGTTGGTAGCGTTGACGAAAGTTTAGTCATGCATATTTTAGTGACATAATTAATTTTGTCTACGGTTTTCGGCTCATTTTGAGACCTGAGTTGAATGTATGCTTATGGAGATTTGTCATTTACTAAAGTTTTTATTTTTACAGTTTTCTGTGGGATATTGACAGCCATTGTTTGTTTTATTCCTGACTAAAGCTCATGAGTGATGATCCCACTACATTGAAATGTTGTTCTTAACAAGAAAAGTTTTGCTTTTCACTCAGATTCACATGTTTGGCAAGATGCACGATATGTTTGTACAGAAATGGGGATTCAAAATATTTTTAAAAACTTTCAGAATATGTGTTCGTATAGGCATAATTTCAGTACTGGCTTTTAAGCCCAAACTTTAAAAATAATCAAAATCTTTAATACACAAATGTTGATTCATTAAATGAATATTGCGTAAGTTTTGTTGTGTAATCGGTAAATTCAAATAAATAAAATATTGTATTGATTATGTAGTGGAAGTCGTCGTGGCGCCGTGAATACTGTTTGTGTCATACGATATCACAGGTTAAGCAACGTTCGGCGCGGTCGGTACTTGGATGGGTGACCGCCGACCATTCATTTCTCACGGCGACTTCCGTGCTTCGGAGGGCACGTTAAGCTGTCCCGGGTGCCGTATACTTGTATACAGTAGTCGTTAGGGTTTGTCAGAAGCCGTATTGGCACCCTGAAAATTATGACATCCACCACCCAGCACTGGGCCAGCTTGGTAGATTATGGCCTAAACATCCTCATCACCCAGGGGAGACACTCATATCCTGCAGTGTGCTCATTACAAAGAGTTGTGATGATTGTGAAACGGCATAAATATTATGTTTCTTGTATGGGCGCCCCTTAATTTAAGTTATTTTATCATTTATTACATTTTGTTATAGCGGCAACTGCAATACGTATAGCCTGATAACAGACGGACTGCGGAGTCTTTGTACTCTTTGGGTACGGATTATTAAAAAAAGACAACGAAGGCTAATTATCGATACCCGGATATAAGGGCATTTTATTTAAGAATATGACCCAATTTATCGCCCAGTTTCATTTGTGCACTTCATCTAGACTCACCCTGTATAAATAAACGGAATTAAGTATTTTCAAGAAGGTTAAATATAATGAATTGTGAACACTTAAGGCAATACGATAAAAGTATTTTTCCAAATTTAACTGCTCCACATTTATATGGCAAGCCAGTTCTTCCTTAACCTTCGCTCCCTTCTGTCTTGCCCTTCCTTATCAGGTGAGACAGGGTGAAATGCGGATTTAGTTTCTTATAAGATCAAAGTGACCCTTAATTCACTTCAACGTAAAATAAGAAGTACAGACTGAAAGCATGGACTTAAGTGATACTTTATTTCTCATACTTTTTGTAACATTATATGCTTACTCCGCAGTGAAAGAAATAGACAATGTAACTTCAAAAAATACTATGGTACGTGGGATAAATAACCAAAGGTAAGTGTAAGAATTTTTTTTACATTTTGACATAACGACAAGTCGTTTCCGTGGCTTAAGAGACCAAGCGGTCTTTTAAAAATAAATCGCGAAAACTAAGACATTACTATTAAAGAATAAACTGAACTCATACTGTGTTGCCTCTAAAGTAAACTTTTAATATGCTCTTTTATACATTAAAGTTAAATTAAGGAGTATCCTCGTGTGTAAAAAGTCGAAAAAATTGAGTATAGGTCGCTCTACTATAACTTATACAACCATAAACTGCCTAAAAGGGCAACTGAAAAGGCCCAGCCACCCTTCACACTTAATCAAACAAAATAACACAAACTGAAGGTACGAGCGAACCCAGGTGATCAAACATACACACACGCAAACAGACATATAAACAACGCGTGTTTAAATTGAAGATTCTTGTCTTGGTGCCGTGGGTTCCAAAATGGTGGATGTGGTATTTCTAAATATTATAGTTTTTGCGATTCATAATCTCAAATAAAATACTTTTTCGGCAGATTTATTAAGTACATACATACATATCTATCAAACCATCTGATGTCACGTTTGACAAATTTGTAGGCATTATAAATATTATAGTTTTTGCGATTCATAATCTCAAATAAAATACTTTTTCGGCAGATTTATTAAGTACATACATACATATCTATCAAACCATCTGATGTCACGTTTGACAAATTTTTAGGCATTGTAAGTGGTAGCTTATCGCCCACAAAAATGTCCAATAAAATCTCTTATTAAGTCTTGTACATGCGCCAACAACCTTGAGAGTTTTAAACCTCTTCCCCGCACCTGCCTCTTTCAAAGAATCTTCACAGTATATTATTACGAACGAAATAAAACATCCTTTCGCGGCGGTTCTCAGATATTATTATTTTACAAATCTAGTAGTGTCTTTTCACAATGCAATGTACAAACAAAATAAACCGTCCTTTTGCAGTTTTTCTCACCAGAAACTAATAATTTCACCGACTCGATTATTTCAATGCAGAGCGACAACGGACACAGGTAACCCGTACGAGAGCCGGAGGCCGTATGCCGCCCGTCGCCCGCGCAGAGCGCCGCGGTCACCACAATATTAACAAAACAGGAAATCGATAATTAAAAAACTCACAATGAGTAAAATGAAAATTCCTCGTGAGCGATTGTAGTGCAATTTAAGTTGTATTATATAAAAAAAATTGCATTCATGTAAGCCGCGTAGTTACCTAGTTTATCCATATTTTGCAGTAAAATCGATGTCCACGGTAATTTTTTTTTCTAATGAACTAGAAACTTTGCAAAAAAATCATAAATTTTGCATAAATTATATTTCAAATTTAAACTCCTCGTTTCGGTGTCTTTGCAGATTCCGTTGTCATGAGAGTCTTAGTTTAGTGGTTTTTCATTTTATTTATTGTTGACTAAACTCACGTCTGATCTCAATCTCACCTGATGGTAAGTGAAGATGACATTTAAAATGGAACACGGATTCAGGAAGGGATTCATTATAGGGTTGTGTTATATGTCTGACAAAGCTTGTGCTAATTAAAATAAATATATACTGATACAATGATTAATCATGACAAATCTGAACCACAGATATTATAGAGGCAAACTCTGAACCTAAAAAAATTACGCATAGCTGTTTGGATACCTTATTAAATCAATCCCGTGGATTAATACAGGAAAAGAACTTGCAATTTCGATTACAACTGTAAAATTTTCCATAGCAAGTTATTATTATTGGTATCTACACGCCTTTTTAGGCGGAAAAGACCCGAAATTCGGACCTTATTATTATAAATAAGTTTCTGTTAATTTAGCACATCCACCAATTTTCAAACCAAGGCCGCGTGGTAATATTTACAAGTACCTAGCAAATATAAACCCTCTTGCACATAGACTCGGGAAATTGACAACGCCTCATACGATCTGTATAGCTCTTACAGGGTATTACGCTAAATTGTATTGTAGACACTGGCTCTAGACGAATTCTTAGAAAATGATTAAAGTCTGCAGGAAATTGCGTTTTATTGCTGATTTATTAGAGATGAAATTGGATTGTATTACTTTTATCCATTGAAGAACGTTTCGTTCCTGAATAAAGGTCTTTTAATTGTTTTTTTAAAGGGTTTGTAGATTATCTGATTAAAGAAAATGTAAGATATTAAGAGCTTCCCGCGCAGTGTGACATAATATTGGGCGGAACGCACGATATATTCTTACAGAAATAGGGACGCAAAATATTTGAACAAGACTACAAAATATATAACTTCACACCTGTATCCCTAATGGGTTAGGCAGAATACCAGAGGTTATAAAAACCTCTCATGTCACGTTTGACAAATTTGAAGGCTTTATAATGGTGAAGAGAGACAATTGCAGTGATAGGGGGTCAGCCTATCGCCCGCAACAAACCTCCAATAAAACTACAGTCCCTTAACGGACATTTATATTATGTCGGGGAAGAAAAGCAGCTGGCACATTCATGTTTTTCATTTCCTCCCAGTCCAGCATGGATTTTTTGCTTGGTGGTAGGATCCCTTCTGGGTCCGCCTGGCTAGCGACCACCCTTTATATAAAGTCTGCCGCCAAATGTTACCGCTCCGGCGGTAATGTGTTCCGGCAATATTGTATAAAGAGCCAGTTCCGTCCTAAACCCGTGTGCTTTCATCTTCGACCTCATCGTCACTTACCATCAGGTGAGATTGAGGTCAAACGCGGGTTTAGACACTTATAAAAAAAAAAAAAATGGAAGGCAGGAACTGGAATAATCTTTAACAACATTGTGTTCCGGAATAGTATTTGGATCATTCAGTTACTTAATTCACAACCATAAAATAAATATTTAGGCTCTTACTAATAAGCTGATTTCTATATGATTTTTATATCCTGTTTTAAACAAGAATAATTATATTATTCAAAAAGTTTTATTCATCTTAGGAATTTCAAAAAACACTTGATGAACTCAACATATACTTCCGCTTTAACTAGTTGTTGATAGCTGTTAAATAAGATATTACAGTAGACCAAGAGACAAAAGAAGCCGACGGAAAAAACTCTTGGCACTCTTTTTCGGTCAGAATTATACCAAATTGCTTACAAAGTAGGTGCATTGAGCTATGATGTACTACACGAATATGACAAACTGGGACCAGAGTATTTAAACAAGAATGGAATAAAATAGTCGTAGTATCATCAGCAAAACGACCTGGCACCGCTAGCAGCACCCGTTTACGAGTATAACGCAAGCACCAGCCATCACCCTCCTCAACCAAATTATAGGGAAGAGGGTGACACCCGACGCTACCACTAGCCATGCCGCCTGAAGGAGCATGACGTTCTTGCTGTTGTCTTGACAAGAAAATAAGTGAGTGGTACAAGCCGTAAACAAAATTAATAAGTAATTAGAAACTTTTAGAAATATCTAAATATCATTTTTTTTTAAATAAATAATCGTTAGTTTTATAATAAGCTTTTCGAGATAGAGAGTATTTAATGATTGATTTAAGTTTATTGAGTGGCTGGGATTGAATTGACTTCGGAATTTCGTTATGTATACGTATTGTCATTCCAATAAATGATTTGCTGCTTTAAGCCAGCCTTAATTTGGGAAGCGCTAACTTATGGTCGTTCCTAGTCTTTACAGCAGTGCTAGCACGGATCTTTTGTCGATCGTAAGTTTACGAATGCTCGTATAGTATGGAGTCGGTTGCAAGTTTTTAATAACAATGTAATTTTTTATTTTACAGTTATTTAAGAGTAGAACCTGTTAACAAACATTCAAAATTAACAAGGAACACATTTATTTAAGCTGACCGTGCGGCAATGGATAGATTTCAATTATTGCTTGCAAAACCGTCTCCATACTATACGAGCATTCGTAAACTTACGATCGACAAAAGATCCGTGCTAGCACTGCAGAGTAATTTTTATCATGATTATCTAGCCTTGTTTTAAATTTATTACTATTCTTATAAATATCCATAATGTTTGCATAAATATATTGTGATGCAAGGGTCAAGATACCAATCTCTTTAAACTTTTCTCGAAGAGATTCTCTGTTTTTGACTTAATGATTTTATTATCAATTACAAGTTTTAATTATTTAAGACTTTAATGATTTTATTGTCAATTACAAGTTTAAACTCAGTATTGCGATCCTTAACTTTTCCAGTTTCCTTATTAACCATGTTCCAAGTTTTGCTCTTATTAGAACTATTTTTAATCTTATTACTTAGATAAATGGATTTGCCTGCGGCACAATCTCTTTTGAGTATATTTGAGTAAATTCTAACATAGTTACAAAAGCTTTCACTTTTGTTATATGATTTCACATGATAGAGATCATATAGGTGCTTTCTGCAAATATGTATACCTCTGGTAGCCCAATCACTGAAGGATTTACAATGGTTTGGAGAGACTTGTTTTGGAATAAATGCACTCTTATGTTGTTTATGTATTAAACTTCTTAAATTACTTTATTTTAAATTTACATTATCGGAGTGGGCTATATGAGGCATATAGTAAATGAAACCATATCTAAATCTCTTCAAACGCTTTTTATTGACTGGAACAACCATTAAACTCTTATAAACCTGTTTTTCCTTTGAGTATTTGAATGTTACCAACTTCATACATTTTCTTCGGCTTCGACATTTTCCCTGCACATAAAGAAATGTGAACAAAACAACTTTTTTTACCTTTAGAGCCTGCAACTTATCTAAATATATTAATAGTTGCTTTATTTCACATTTCCTTACCTCCCAAATAATAATACCAAAGTTGTTTCAGGACTGAAACTGCCATTCAGAGCCTTTTCAATTATACATTCCATTGATGCTCCAAGCATACAATAATTTAATACATCCTCTTGGTTATTCAACAGCTTTGTGCCCATATTTTTACCTAATTCATCACAGTTCATAACTGTTGAGCTTTCACTACTTGCATGCTAACTAACTATGGAACTGACATTTTATAATTACAATACATGGTATTTCTCAAAGATTGAAAACGCTCCTCCTTATACATATTTAGACAATTGCAACAGCTCATCCATGTCCAGTATATGTTAATTTATTTGTTCCTGTGCAGTATACTGCTGTGTTATTTCCTGTAAGGACTGTTGCAAGAAATCAATTTTCTTCTGTAGTGAATTAATGTCAAACCTCTTCAGTAACTTGTACAGTATGCCCGGGAAGAGAAGCAACTGGCACATTCTCAGTTTTTCCTTTGCTCCCAGTCCAACATAGAAGAGTTTAGTCATTCATTAAAAAAAACTAATTTTGCACATTTCACATGTTTGCACATACTTGCTGTACGGGCCAGCCGTACATTTCCGCCGAGCTTGCATTTTACGCGGCTCAGGCGTTTTTAGTTCAGTGCACAAGTTGTGTCCGCGGCGGTCACTCAAATCTATCAATAATCTATCATTTAATTTAATTCTATCATTTTAATCCTTTTATTGCTATCAGTTTAAGTTTAATTGTGTACTCCTTAAGTGTTAATTATAGACTAAATATCTACAACTATCTATTATTTTAATACTCTACTATCATCAAATATTGTACGGGTTCCGTTCGTCTCAGCCCATACATATTTGTGGTCCTTCGAGAAAACCTCGCGTGTGTACTTAGTGACTTTTTACTGTGTATAACTCGTGAGGACTGAACTAGCGGAGACGCTAACTATCAAATTTTGGATCTTGTGAGCAATAACGCTCACGAACAAGCAAGCAGCTAAGCAGAATATCAAGTAAGATCTTTCCTTTTTTATAAATTACTGCATTCATCATGTTCAGTATGGAAGACATCTTGGCGAATCAGCAACAAATTCACTCTGCTATTGAGCAAATTTATACAAATTTTAAGAAAGATAGTGCCGAACGGAAAACTTCCGACTATATCAAGCGGAGGTTGGACACCCTTGATAAGTACTGGCAGGAATTCCAACATAATCATAATAATTTAAGCAGCATTGAATACGCCAAGACTCATTCATACTTTACAACGAATGAATTTGAGTTAGTACAAGAAAGGTATGAGAACATTAAGGCGGCTATCAATAGCTATCAAAGAGACAGGCCGACTACCCCAGTGATTAAGCCAGCTACTCCATTGGGTTTGCCTGGAACATCCCGACAGCCGTCACCCCAGGTACCTCTGTTACAGTCGCAGGGGACGAGCAGCAAAACGGATGAAATGCTTAGAAAACAAGGTAGCAATCTTAAAGCATTTGAGCATACTGTGTCCAATATCATATTAGAGTCTATCACGGAAAAATGGGAATTCGATCATATATTGCGGTCTATACAATCTCGTTGGTCTATCATTGACACTCTTCATTGGGAGTTAGACAGTGAGCTCGGGGTAGGAACGCAGATTACGAGGCTACTTTCTTTAAGTACGAAGCTAAATATAACGAAATAATCAAAACTATCAATAGGAAAATGTGGTCCACGTCGCATAGGGAGCAGTCTACACCCCAAATAGAAATACCCTATTTTAGTGGCAGCTATCACCAATGGAGTTCCTTTAAAGATCTTTTTACGGAGACAATCCACGGGAACCCATCTCTATCAAATGCACAAAAGATGCAATTTCTAAAATCCAAGGTCAAAGGCGAGGCGGAGCGACTTATACAACATCTGCCTATAACATCCGATAATTACCCGATCTGTTGGGATATCCTTAACCACAGATATAACAATAAGAGATTAATATTCCGGTCGCATATTGATATATTACTCAACATTCCGACAACTAATCATACATCAGTAAATCACATAAAACGCATCCATGACGTCACTTCAGAGACCTTGAACGCTATCAAAAATCTAGGCGTAGACGTCGAGTCCTGGGATCCCTTACTAGTTCATCTACTGTCGCAAAAGCTCGACCCAGAGACGCATAATGACTACGTAGCTGCGGAAAAACAGCCTCGAGAATTGCCTAAGTTACAGGAGTTTCTATCATTTCTAGAAAGTAAATTTACAAGCTTAGAATCATCTAGAAAAAAGCCAGAGATACCTATCAAAAACATGCCAAATAATAATTATATGTCGCAACAGTTTAACAAAAGTAGAAATTTCAATAAACAAGCATTTCCGGCACATGGAAGGGTAATTTCGCAACAACCTACTAAAAGTAGCAAAAAGTGGGTCTTTTATAAGTGCGGAATTTGCAGAACAAATGAACATTGCCTCTTCTACTGCCGCAAATTTTTAAGTATGTCACCGAACTTACAGCTGCAAACGGTATCAAAATTAAATGTTTGCGAAAACTGCCTTTATTCTCATAACGGTAAGCCATGTATATCAGAAAGACGCTGCACAGAATGCAATGGCACGCATAATACAATTTTACATACTGCTTTCAACATTTCACAACCAGGTCAATCGACAAACAACCCAAGCACGTCAAAGGTAGCAAACAACGGAGGTAGGCAAAAACTAGAAACAGCAGAATATTTACGTAGCAACTCGCACGTGTCGTTACAATGTGACACCCCCGAAATACTTTTAGCAACCGCCATGTTAAAGGTTCAGACAAATGACGGAACTTACATCAACATGCGTGCCTAATAGATCAGGGTTCGCAAACCTCCCTAATAACAGAAAACGCTGCTCAACGATTAGGTCACGCCCGGCTTCGATGCCGAGGTGTTATATCAGGGGTAGGTATTAAAGAAAGCAGTTGTAAGGGCGCCATTTCTATCAAATGTAAGGCCAATCATAGCAATTTTGAATTTGAAACTGAGGTCTATATAATGAAACAACTCATCAAAAACTTGCCTAACTATAGCTTTTCAAAACCATCCTGGACTTACCTAGATAACATTGCACTAGCGGATCCGGATTTCAATCTAAGTCGCCCTATCGACATACTTTTGGGGGCGGATATTTATTCACTCATCTTACTTGAAGGAATATGTCGAGTTGGAGATAATGTGCCTATTGCACAGAACACTCGCTTAGGTTGGATATTAACAGGAAATGTTAAAACATTACAATGCAATGTAATTATCAATAACTTAGCAGATATTCAAAAATTTTGGGAGATTGAGGACATTGGGGAGGAACCGACCACGTCTTCTGAAAATCAAAAACACATCGAATATTATGAAGCCACCACGACCAGGCGAGAAGACGGTCGGTATGAAGTTCGGTTACCATTGACCTCGGATTATTCGGAAAAATTAGGGGAGTCAAAATTTAAAGCCATTGCACAATTTAAGTCCTTAGAAAATAAGTTTAGTAGAAATGAACACATAAATACACAGTATAAATTATTTATGAATGAATACCGCTCATTAGGTCATATGATTCCGGCCACAAGTAACATGAAACCAGAGTACTTTAATACACATCATTGCGTGCAATCTGATGACACAATCAATTCTAAATTTAGAGTGGTTTTTAACGCTTCGGGTAAAACGTCTTCGGGATTCAGCTTGAATGACGTCATGGAAAGTGGCCCAAATCTCCAACAGGATCTCCAGTCTCTTATCATTAGGTGGAGACAGTATCAATATGCCTTTACTGCAGACATCGAGAAGATGTTCCGGATGATCCTGGTTAAACCGGAGGACCAGCATCTACAAAAAATAATATGGCGCGACTCTCCTACTGAACCTATCAAGCAGTATCAACTCACTACGGTCACGTACGGCACAAAAGCGGCTCCTTTCCTGGCGATGATGACGCTGAGACGACTTGCACATGATGAGAGGCTGAATTATCCAAATAGTCAAGCTACTGAGGTTCTGAGGTCTTCATTCTACATGGATGACCTCATTCATGGAGGTCATGACCTCAAAGTTGCAAAGAAGTTACAGACGGACCTTATTAATTTATTAAAATCGGGAGGTTTTAATTTGCGAAAGTGGAAGTCCAACAACAAGGAGCTCTTATTTAATTTAGAATCAAACCCATCAGAAAGCAATTTTAATTTTAAACTATCCGAACAGACGAAAACCCTAGGACTAGGTTGGGACCCTAAGGAAGATAATTTTACATTTTATTCGAAATTGGAACCAGCGGGTCTTACAAACACAATTACAAAAAGAAAGCTGCTATCAGACATCTCTAAACTATTTGATCCGCTAGGTTGGCTGTCACCCCTATCAATTAAATTAAAAATCATCTTCCAAAAAGTGTGGGCCGCTAATATTACCTGGGACGAGCCTGTACCTAATAACATCTACGCAGAGTGGTTGAAGTTAAGGGAAGATATCATTAACATACAGACCATTAAATTACCACGATGGCTGAGGACTCAAGAGCGGGATACCATAGAGTTGCATGGGTTTAGTGACGCCTCCGTAAAAGCCTACGCATGTGTAATTTACTGTCGCATTAATAAAGGAACACAATCTTCCGTAGTACTAGTAGTTGGGAAAACTAGACTCGTACCTACCAGCAAATCCGTTACACTACCTAGATTGGAACTATGTGGAGCGCTACTTCTATCAAAACTAATGAGTAAAGTTATACAATGTCTTCAAGGTCACACTATCAAAATATACGGCTGGGTAGACTCCACGGTGGTACTAGGCTGGATAAACGGTGACCCAGCTAGATGGAAGACCTTTGTTGCCAACAGAGTACGAGAAATTACCTCTATCATGCCGCCGAGGAGTTGGCGTTACGTTAAGTCAGACGAAAATCCTGCCGATTGCGCAAGTCGTGGTTTAACTGCAACACAATTAAAGGACTTTAGTCTGTGGTGGCAAGGTCCGACATGGCTATCAAATTATAATAATCAGAATGATAACATCGAATATTCAACCAATGAAGAGTTAAAACTATCAAAAGTCGTAAATCTAGTGACTCAGCATTCAGATGGATCTATCATACGAAATATACTATCAAAATACAGCTCGTTCAACAAAATAGTAAGACTTGTAGCGTGGATTAAAAGATTTATAAATAATATATCAAAACATAAACATAGTACAACAATGTACCTATCAGTTAACGAGCTTAAACAAGCAACCTTACTTATTATCAAACAAACACAACAATCAGCATATTATCAAGAGTTATTAGATTTACAAAGTAAAAATAAAATAAGCAGTAGAAGTAAACTTTGCGACTTATATCCTTTTATTGATGAAAATAAGATATTAAGAGTTGGCGGGAGGCTGCGACATTCAAATCTTGACCCTGAGATGAAAAACCCTGTAATAATACCAAACAACAGTCGCCTTGGGGAGTTATTAATAGATCAAGCTCACGAATTAACCTACCATGGAGGAGCCAGGCTAACATCATCCTTTTTAAGACAAAAATATTGGTTAATCGGTGGTAACAGAGCTATTAAACAACGGTTACGTCAATGTGTTAAGTGTAGAAAACTGAAGCCAAGCCAGCACTATCAGCTTATGGGTGACCTTCCAGCAGCAAGAACCAATCCCTCCAGGCCTTTCTATCATGTAGCAGTTGATTACACCGGTCATGTGTATATCAAGGCCAATGTAGGTCGCGGTATCAAAACTACAAAGGGGTACGTTGCAGTTTTTACCTGCTTAGCAACAAAAGCTGTTCACTTGGAGCTGGTATCAGACCTGACTAGCACAGCATTTATCTCCGCACTACGACGAATGTCGGCCCGCCGGGGGAAGCCAGGTCACATATATAGTGACAATGGTACCAATTTCGTAGGAGCCAACAAGATTTTACAGCAGGAATACGAGGAGATCCTTAGTGTATTTGATAAGGAATTTTACTCCGATGTAGCAGAGATGGGCATAACATGGCACTTCAACGCTCCTTCTTGGCCGTCAGCAAATGGACTTTGCGAGGCTGCTGTGAAAAGCCTGAAATATCATTTGAAGCGTGTGGTTGGTGAACAGAAACTCACATACGAGGAGTTTAGTACAGTTTTGGCTCAGTTAGAAGCATGTTTAAATTCAAGGCCGTTGTCACCATTAACAGAAGACCCCGATGATCTTAATTATTTAACCCCATCACACTTTCTATCAAGCGGCCCCGTCTTATCAATTTATGAAACAGAGAGAGACCTCCGGACGAGATGGCACCTTACACAACAAATATTTAAAGATATCTGGAAGAGATGGCAGCAGGAATATTTAACAAGCTTGACTGCAAGGAGCAAGTGGCGTCAGTCACAAAACAATATTAAATGTGACGACATCGTTATAATTAATGACGGTAACCTTCCTGCAGGAAAATGGGCCCTGGGGCGTGTCATAGAGTTACATCCCGGCAATGACGGCTATGTGCGAGTTGTGACGTTAAAAACAAAAAATGGCTTCATTAAAAGACCTCTAGTAAAGTTATCAGTGCTACCTATCAACAAAGAAAACCTGCAAAATGACAACAGTAAAGAAGAAACTCAACCAAGGTCACGACGAAGTAACAACAAAAAACTTAATTTTGTTACAGTAGCAACATCCATCCTTTTATTTTTTATGACATTTATAACCAATACCTACGGCTTATACTCAATAACTCCATTACAAAGCAATACTGCATTATATTTTGACAAAATCGCGTCTATGCAACTGATTAGAGATGATTGGCGCCTTGTTGTCTACTATGACATGAATCCATATAGGGAAGGCATGGCGGCGTCTAGCAAATATATTAACTACTTAGAAACAGTATGTTCAAAGATAAAGAGCCTATCACAATGCGACGGCGTCTTATATCAATTAGACGACGAGTACTCTGAGCTACAACACTACAACAACTTATTACTGCATCAGCAGATTGCTTCGAGCACGCGCCGACGCCGACGAGGGCTTATCAATGGAATAGGTAACATAGCAAATTCGTTATTTGGCATATTAGACGACAGTTTCGCTGAAAAGTATGAAAATGATATTTTATTAATTAAAAACAACCAAAGAAACCTAGCCAATTTATGGAAAAATCAAACATCTGTTGTCGAAGCGGAATTTAATCTGATCAAAAGGGTAGAATCGGTCATGGAAAAACACCATAAAACCGTAACTAAAAAGATAATCTCTATTGAAAACTCTTTTAATTCAATCAAATCCGAGATGCAAAATAACAGCTACATCAGTGAGTTCACTTTATCAGCAATGATTACTAATAGCATCATTTACAAATTAAAATCAATTCAAGACTACCTATTAGATACCATCACGGACATATTCCATGGCAAGTTTAACATACACATTTTAACCCCCGAGCAATTACAACAAGAATTAAGTGTCATATCAGCCCAACTACCTAAAGACCTATCTTTACCTACCAATTATGAGAATTTATTTAAAATCTACAAACTACTAAAAATAAAGGCCCGCTTAACCAAGAAATTCCTTATATTTGAAATACGAATCCCATTAGTAGCACGCGACTCATATGAATTGCATAAGGTAATACCTATTCCTAAACAATCACAGAGTAATATGATGATCACTTTAATACCTATTAGTGACTACTTGGCGTTAAATATAAACAAAGACTCATTTATTTCACTATCAGAGAGCGAACTCAGTAAGTGTGATGAGTATGATTTAAATACAGTTTTGTGTAGGTCAACAAAACCTATTTATCACATGGCCAATGATGAAAACTTATGTCAGAAGCGTCAAGATTTAGAGGGCTGTAAAACAGATATAAAAAAATGCCGAGATACACTCGAAACAACACACAAATTAAATACTTACTTTTATTACTGCTGCGACTATTGTTATTATAAGTTAATATGTGAGGATCAAGTTACGATCATTAAGTTGAATAAAACAGGACTGCTTACGCTAGGTCAAGGTTGCCTTATTAAATCAAATAACTATCACTTTTATAGTCATAGGCAAGATGTAAGCACATATAATATAAAACAAGACTTTGGGGTCCCAGGAATAGCTCCCATAAACCATTTGATCAATGTTTCACTGCCTCAATTACCTGCCAGTACTAGTTCGGAATCATTTAACGAAAAACAGCTGCTTGCCATACAAAACCAGATTGATACTATGAAGCAAAACGAGCCCTTATCAGAAGGCATTTCGTATCACGACATCCATCACTATGCGGCGATCTACGTGATCCTGGCGGTAGGCGCGGCGGCGGCGGCAGCGTGCGCGTGGCGCCGCGCGTGGCGGCGGCGTGCGGTGCGCCCGCAGCCCGCCCCAGATATGCAGCTTAGTGTAGTGCAGTGCAATATTGATGTTTTATCTAGTGAAGTGTGCGCCAATGTGAACAGTGCTAGTAGGGCCAGACAAAATAGGAGCACCTCACCAGTGCTTCAACCCGTTTTTACCATATCAAATAGTGCAACTTAATTTTTATATTTCTTTGTTTTTTATGTTTTATTTGTTAAGATGTTTGTTTATTACCTTGTATATTTTACATATATCATATCTCTCGCTTCCTCATCTTTCTGCCCGGGAGCATGTACGGGCCAGCCGTACATTTCCGCCGAGCTTGCATTTTACGCGGCTCAGGCGTTTTTAGTTCAGTGCACAAGTTGTGTCCGCGGCGGTCACTCAAATCTATCAATAATCTATCATTTAATTTAATTCTATCATTTTAATCCTTTTATTGCTATCAGTTTAAGTTTAATTGTGTACTCCTTAAGTGTTAATTATAGACTAAATATCTACAACTATCTATTATTTTAATACTCTACTATCATCAAATATTGTACGGGTTCCGTTCGTCTCAGCCCATACACTTGCCGTACAATTTGTTGAGCTGTTTCAACGTGAAAGAGTTACAAACATATACACATCAAAATTGTTTATGTTTATGGTTTAGGAAGTAGCATTCTTATGTAAAACCAATTAAATAAAATCCAATAAGTTTGTTCAATAAATTCTATAAAACTTACTGTAATGAAAGCCTGCAAGCGACCGCTGGATAAACTGATGGAAGTGGCGTCTGGCTCATGAACGTCAATTGTTGTAGATAGTAGGATTATTGGTGCAAACTTTGTGGCTCTTAAACAAATTACCTTAGTAGCCACAAACAGTTTTCTTGTATAATTTTTGATTGTGTAGAATATTTGTTGATAAAATATAGTTCATACATATGCCATTAACCATCACCAATAGCTGGGTTATAAAATCCAAATACCTACAATGAAATTTCTAAGTCCGATTGGTAGGTAGATTATGAGATCAATGCGTTCAAACAAACTCTTTAGCTTAATTTTATTAGTATAGATTATAATGTTAAACTTACTTACTGTACTTACTTTTTAGAAGATTCGTTTTATATTTTTCCTTAAGTTGTATATTTCGTTTGTAAATATTTTATGTTTGATTGTTTATTTCATATCTTCGTCTGAGGTATTGTGAGGTATCTGTAGTAAGGTAAACCTTTTTACTAAAATACTGGCCTACGTGTCAGGAAAGAAAAAATGACGTTCCAAGGATGTTGGTAAACAGGGAAAAGTCGCAGAGGGGAGATGTGAAGGGTCTCAAAAGGACAAATCGGGGGAGAACGCTGGAGGACGGCTGACCGATCCGGAAAAAGCCGCCGGCCCTCCCCGGCGACGACGTCCTGCCTCCACCTGAGGCGCCCCGCTCTGCTCGGCGCTCTCCACGGCTGCGGCCGTGCTCTACAACCCTCGCGGTGGTTCCTGCCGCGGAGAGCGGCCTCCCTGCCGCTAACATAGCGGTTGTTGGTGGCTGCCTCCGCCACTACCGCGGCTGTGAGCCGCGGTCTCCTACGGCGTCTACTGCGGCCGAGGGCCGCCAGCTCCGAGCGTCTAAAGTTAAACATTTTTCCCACAGTGCTATAGTGACTCTAAGTGCCTTTCTCCCTTTGTAAATAAAAATTAAAGTTTTTAAGTGTTATTAAATAGTTTTCTTCCTCTTTAGCACCCTTTTGAACTGCGAGCGACGGTTGTCACAAGTTGACAAGATGTCGAAAGATGTCTGCTTGTGTGAAGCGGAGGCAAATGGTAAGTTAGAAATAAAATCCACTGCTAAATAACTTACTAATACTATAAATGTTTGGAAGGATGAATGTTTATTCCTCGATCACGGCAGAACGGCGCAACAGGTTTGGTTAAAATTTGTACAGTCTGTAGTAGATATGTCGCGAAGCGCCGATTCCCTGAAGGGGGTCCGTCGCTCGCAGTTCAATAGGGTGCTGAAGTGGAAGAAAACTATTAACTAACACTTAAAAAACTTTAATTTTAATTTACAAAACGAGAAAGGCACTTAAAGTCACTATAGCACTGTAGGGAAAATGTTAAATTTTAGACGTTTGGAGCTAGCGGCCCTCGGCCGCAGTTGACGCCGTAGGAGACCGCGGCTCACAGCCGCGGTAGTGGTGGAGGCATCCACCAACAACCGCTAAGTTAGCGGCAGGGAGGCCGCTCACAGCGGTAGGAACCACCGCGAGGGTTGTAGCGCACGGCCGCAGCCGTGAAGAGCGCCGAGCAGAGCAGGGCGCCTCAGGTAGAGCCAGGACGTCGTCGCCGGGGAGGGCCGGCGGCTTTTCCCGGATCGGTCAGCCGTCCTCCAGCGTTCTCTCCCGATCTTTTTATTCTCTTCAGAATCCTCACATCTCTCCTCAGCGGACCTTTTTCTTCCTCTATCACACTGACGTTGTCAAAATGCTTGACATGTCATTTCTTTTTTTTATGACACATCGGCCAGTATTGAGTAAATTGAGTATTGCAGTAAGGAGTTCCAATATATTATATATTCTATTATATTATTATATATATTTCTATATTTACAAACTAAATATATAACTTAAGGAAAAATATAAAATGAATCTGCTAAAAAGTAATTACAGTAAGTAAATATAACATTATAGATAGGTTACTTTTATCCCGATATTCACTCGGGAATCGAAATGGCGCGAGTAAAATAAATAAATCTTTATTTCGGACAACTTAATCCATATTATAACAAAACTTATATATGTACAGCAAAATCACAAAACTAAGAAAAGATTAATAATAATAATATAATCAATAAATCAAACAGTTTAGATACATAGGTACATACACAACTTCACGCCGGTATCCCGTATGGGGTAGGCAGAACACCAGAGGTAATAAAACCATTTGATGTCACATTTGACAAATTAGGAGGGATTATAATAGTGAAGAAAGACTATTGCAGTGACAGGGGGTCAGCCTATCGCCCACAAAAAAGCCTCCCATAACACCTCGGTCCCTTAACTGACTTTTACAGTATGCCCGGGAAGAGAAGCAGGTGGCACATTCTATGTTTTTCTTTCGCTCCCAGTCCAGCATAGAATCAAACAGTTTATCTACTTAAATATCAATAGTATAAATACTAATTGTTTCCTACATAATATGAAAGGTTATGTTTGCGTACTTAGAATCAATGGCCCAAAAAGTAGTTCGTGAATCTTTCTGCAAATAAAAATGTGAGGCTTACATGAAGTTATTTATATTCCGGCCTTTGAGGAAGCACAATGGCTTCAGCCTGCGGCAACAGAGATCCTATGTTTATATAGTCCATAAAATAGGGAAAATCTATCCACTTCCACTTCCGTATTAGTAACTTTATTTCGAATTCACTAGAACTAAACAATTTTACGATAAAATTTCTTCACAGTGCAAACTTATTTCAAACGATTCCAAGTTTCAAGTATATTGTCACCGTCAATAGTTATTGAGATACAGAGCTGTGTCAAAGATACGCAGCACCATAAAGTAGCACTGTAGCAGAAGCCTTGAAAACACAAAAAACCCAGTACATATGCAAATATCAAACTCGCTCTTCATTTGTTCCTAATTCATTTCATCTACAAACTACGTGCTGGGAATTACATCGTTCTGGAAAAAAACAACTCGGGTGTATTCCCCGCAACATGCATAACCCAGTTTTGTAACCTCATTGGACGTATCACCTAATTAAATGTCAGTGGAGTGACAGAGGTAGAATGGTAATTCCGAGCCTCATTGGCGAATGAAACCCCGCTGGGGAGGAGCGGGAAGTGTTTTTATTGAATGCTATATGGAAGTTCAAACAAAAATGTAAAGAAAGAAAGGAAGTTTAAGTTATTTCTAAAGGAAATTGATCTTAAACCTTTTTTTTTGCATATTAAGTTATTTGTTTTTATTGAAGTTAAATGGGGCTGGCATGTAACTTTACTAATAAACCCTAAAACTAAAATAATAAAGGGAATATGCCTTTATACAGCAAGTACGGTTTAAATCAAAATGCTTGGCAAAACTATTTAATTTTTTTTCCCTAATATTATACATAACACAGGTTGGCGAGGCACAGGATCGAACGACACGTGAAGAAAATTGGAGGAGGCCTTTGTGTAACACTGGGCGTCTTCCAGCTGATGATGATGATGATACATTACATACATAATAAGCCCAAAACTATGCAATGAAATCTCATTAAATATAAATATATGCATTTTGTGGGGATGAAACCCGCTTTTGGAGGGGATAACCCAATTCTAGGGCAACGGTAAAAACTTAGTAGCGAATGCTGTTGGTTCAGTTGGGGAGCATATTTATTTAATGAACACAGATATTGGCAAGTCATAGATGCTTGATTTATTTAAGTTTATTCTTAATATTACTATGTATTTATGTATTTTTTATATGTTTATCCGTTTTCTAGTAGCCATAATGCAATGTATTATTTTATTTATGAACTAACAACAGAATATTCCCTCCGCTCAGCTCCACTAGAACCTCGACTTAGCTTCGCACCTAATGTCCTCGGTTGTAAGCTGTGATATATAGATCGACGCGCCTTTATCAGCCAGAAGATATTTGGTTTGCTTTCTGATGTAGTAATTAGGCTTTCCATCTATCAACGTCGGATTCTCTGAGACTGGATTATTGTAAATGGTGATAATAGGCGCACTGATGGTGTTGTGTATCATGGGATTTTCATCGACCTATAAGTTATGTGTGTATTGATTTAGGTGGTTAGTACATGAGCAGCTTTAGGTGGGTTTACAAGCTTAAGTTGTGATCAAATTTTATATAAAGGATTAATGGGTCATTTATATGAAATTTTAATTTTATTTGCAACTAAATTAATCATGTGATTTCGAAGCATAGGTAGTCATTTTAGTATTCTTAAAATTAGATTAAGTTTTTCGCATTTTTGATTTTTAATAGGATTTTATCACGTGTGTCAAAAAATGCATCGAACGTCTTATATACCTACATTGAATTACTTGAATAATTCGATGCAATAAAATAAGGTTAAAAAGTTATGAGTCGATTAAATTATTTTATTTTCCTAATATAACGGGAAAACTTACGACACTATGGCTTTTATTTTGTTTGTTGATATTGAATTAATTCTAATTTTGTGAATAATTGAAATAATGAACAGGAATAACACAAAAAAAAGTATAATTTTATATTATGGAAATCACATGAAACTGCTAGTATAATAGTTATTTATATTCTGAATCTGACACACGTTTGAATTCATTTTTGGATGGCGGGAACCCGTCTATTTGTGCTGCGGCAAACAAGCCCAATAATGGCGCCCAATTTGACATTCGATTCTCTAATTGTATGTCTGTTACGTCAAACTCGGAGACTTCAAAAACACTATTTGAAAATGGTGAAAATATTGGATTGCGCCTACTCACAGTTAAATGCGACCCTTTATTATAAATATCCAACTTTTAAAAGTCACTGAACTCACTTTGACTTGAAAATGTTGTAAATCTCAACAAAATCTTAATTAAATGACTTTAAATCCAAATTTCTGGTGACTATTGAATTCGAACTTTGACACTAAAATGAGATTTACTAATATACTGGAATTTGATATAAAAATACCTAAACACTTAATCATCAACAGATTGACTGGAAGAGATTATCTATCATCTACAGACAATCTCTTCCAGGGTTGTCTGGAAGAGACTGTCTGTAGATGATAAGGCCGCCTATTGTGCACTGTACCCATTATATTGTTAATAAAGTCTTACTCCATGTGTACAATGAAGAATAAATAAATAAATAACAATTATTCACTCAAACGTTGTTATAAGAAAAAAAATGGGATCAAACTTCTACGTTGTAATCATCATCATCATCACAACTCTTTGTAATGAGCCCACTGCAGGGCATGAGTCTCTCCCCTGGGTGACGAGGAGAGACTAGGCCATAATCCACCAAGCTGGCCCAGTGCTGGGTGGTGGATGTCAGAATTTTCAGGGCGCCAAAGTGGCTTCTGACAAACCCTAACGACTACTGTTTACAAGTATACAGCACCCGGGACCGACTGCTTAACGTGCCCTCCGAAGCACGGAAGTCGCCGTGAGAAATGAATGGTCAGCGGTCACCCATCCAAGCACCGACCGCACCAAACGTTGCTTTATCTGTGATATCGTATGATACACACAGTAACCACGGCGCCACGACGACTTCGTTGTAATATTCGCAAAAAATATCACAAGTCGTACCTATACTGTTTCAACTGACCAAACTGATAAAAAAACCTTTTGTATTTCAGATTAATCTATCTCCAAGTCAAGATAAAAGTTGTTACTTTTTGTAAACATAATCACCGCGTAACTTTTTGTAACGAGAAATTTTGATCATAATAAACTTTTTCTTTTGTTTGTTTTGACGTGATAAAGATATTGAAATTCGAGGAAAATTCGTTGGTTTTTTCTAAGTAGATGTATTTTTTGCGTTGTAGAGGATAAGTTTCAGATAATTGGTATGTTCTTAAATGATTAACTTTATTTTGTCTGTGATTTTCCTGAAGTTGAAAGATTCTTTAGGTACATGTTAGTTTGTCTTTTGGAATCATCAAATAGATATACAAATAATAATAATACTGTCGGGTCTTTTCCGCCAAAGAAGGCGTGTAGCATTTCAGATGTCGAATAAAACTAATAATCCTCAGACAAGCATACCAACTACATGGCCTCAAAGTAAATAAAGCTTGTGTTATGAGATACCATGTAGCGAACTGGGCGGAACCTAGAATATAAAATACATAAAAACGCCCAAACACGGTTTTTTTTTGTTCTGTGTGGAAATCGAACCCTCGTCCTCACGATTGGCCTAGTAGCGTCTAGACCTCTGCACCACAGTGACCGTCATGTACAAAGTATGTGACCTTAAAATAGCGCTGCTCTTTTTCGAGCCTCATAATTTGTTAACTCCTGGTATGACGGAAAGCTAGCAAAACTTTAAAAAGTAAGTACGACTTTTTGGCGGCAAGTCAAATGAAATGGTAGATTTACATGTTTTTACATGTTCGAACGCCATATTGGAATCGAATCTTAAAAAAGAGGTTTTTTTTTGTGGGCAATAGGATGACCCTCCGTCACTGCAATCGTCGCAGCTCTCCATCATTATCATCATCATCATCACAACTCTTTGTAATGAGCCCACTGCAGGACATGAGTCTCTCCCCTGGGTGACGAGGAGGTTTAGGCCATAATCCACCAAGCTGGCCCAGTGCTGGGTGGTGGATGCCAGAATTTTCAGGGCGCCGAAATGGCTTCTGACAAACCCTAACGACCACTGTATACAGCACCCGGGACCGACTGCTTAACGTGCCCTCCGAAGCACGGAAGTCGTCGTGAGAAATGAATGGTCGGCGGTCACCCATCCAAGTACCGACCGCGCCGAACGTTGCTTAATCTGTAATATCGTATGATTAACACAGTAACCACGGCGCCACAACGACTTCATCATTATAATGCCTATAAATTTATCAAACGTGACATCAGATGGTTTTATAACCTCTAGTATTCTGCCTACCCTATAAGGGATACAGGCGTGAAGTTATATATGTATGTACTCCTAGATTTCAAAACTTACAAGAAACCAAAATGAGAACCTCAAACCAATCCAATTCGTAACACTGATTAATTATTAGCACCATTCAAAATACGAGGTTTCAGATCGTTTGTTGTTTGTACGTCTGTCTAAAGTGACAAATTTCCTGTATCGAAGCTAAAATGCAATTGCTTCTATTGATACGAGAATATCACAAAGTAAACTGAAGAGCTGACACGATGCGTTCTGCTGAACCGAACGCTGCTATGTGATACACTGTGATGTAGGAGATGTGGTGGATACGTTATATGAATACTATAGTTCAATAATGGATCTTTGCATGGAGTATTGCTTGATAGTTCCATAATAAACAAATTATGGTTTTTCCTTCTATTTATGTATTTTTTAAGCTTTTCATCAATATTCCTATTAGAACCAGGCACTTATTCTTATTTCAACCTATAACATTAAAATATGCTTTACTGGCAAATAATAAATCCATCTCAAACAGGGAATCTCCAAACCACTGTGGAGTTTGCTGTCCACAATGACCTACGTAAAGTTTTATTAAATAATAAGCTAGGTAAAGGAATCAACTGGCTCTTAATGCAGTATTTCGGAAACGATTAGATATAAATTATTGGCTACGTGCCAGTGATATACTATATGTCAATACGGAGTGGTAGCCTTCATAGTGAAAATATCCTATTGTTCTTATGGTGGATTTTACTATTTAACCTCTATCGTCGAAGGTAGTTTTAAAATACTTCAAATGCTTCATTTGACAAACAAAATCCTAATTTCTATTTCCTATAAATCTACAACACCTACAATCGAAAAAAAAAATAAAGCCTTATTTCTTAAAATGTTTCTTCACCTATCATATTTGCTTAGAGTCATTTCTCGTAAGCCGAGCAGCAACCTCGTACGCGCACATGAGTTTGAAAAGGAACGGTCTCTCCATATAACATTGCTGAAAATAACACCGTCGGATCGTTTCTACATGTTATACAGGGATTTTGCAAGCTGACTTATCTCGAAAATTTAATTTGATTGTTTTAAAAAATCTTGGAATAAGTTTCACTTAGGAATCACAATGACGATTTGATTAATCCATTTTTAGGCAAATCAAAACATACCTAGAGAGAAATAAAAAATTATAGAAGATAATACAAAAAGTTTCTTCACCTACCACATCCGCTTCGATTTATTGCTCGTAAACCTTCATAGAGCAGTAACCTCACAATATTAATGGAAAGTCTTCTTCCACGTGAGACGGAGCAGGAATTACTGCAACGCAATTGTTTAACTATATTTTATTTGTTATCGTTTTAGTAACCTTGTTTGTCCACAATCTCGTCTGATGGCAAGTGATTTTGAGGTCGAAGATTGGTAGCAATATGAAGAATAATTGCTTGTTAGGTGATCCCTTAAAGGGTTTTACCATGAACCAGGGTCGCTCGGATTATTCGCAATTTACGACGTGTTTATTCAGACGATAGGACCATTTTAAGCCGACTTGACGTGACTAAAAAAGGGATTCTAGATGTACATACATACATAATACATACATAACGTCACGCCTGTATCCCTAATGGGGTAGGCAGAACACCAGACGCTATAAAACCATCTGATGTCACGTTTGATAAATTTGGAGGTATTGTGATGATGGAGAGAGACTTGCAGTGATAGGGGGTCAGCTTATCGCCCACGAAGACGTCAATAAAACCTCCGTCCCTTAACTGACTTTTACAGTATGCCCGGGAAGAGAAGCAGCTGACACATTCTATGTTTTTCTTTCGCTCCCAGTCCAGCATGGATTCTAGATGTAAACCCTATTATAAATTATATTAAAAAAACTTGGATTGAAAATTAACGATTAATATTGAAATCAAAAATACACAAAAGATTAATCCAATACTCGAATCAGTTTAAACAAAACAAAGAAAGTAAAATTCCACATTATTCTACCACATCTGCTCGTAGTTATTGCTCGTAAACCTCCATAGAGCAGCAACCTCACAATATAAATGGAATGTCTTCTTCCACGTGAGACGTTGCAGGAATTACTGCGATGCAATTGTTTCACTGTATTTTTAAGACGAGTTTTAAAAACAAAGAACATTGCAACGTGCCGTGTTGAAAGAATGGAAAAGATTATTTAAAACAGGGTTTAAGATGTGCACCATATTTTGTTGTCTTTGGTTTTCAACCGATTTCCAAAAGGAGGAGGTTCTGATTCGTGTTTATGATTATTTGGACAATTATAAATCGATTTTAAAATTCCTTGTTTCATAGAAGATACTCGTACTTAAGAAGTGGTCCCATATAAATTTCATCGAAATCGATTGAGTACTTTCTAAAAATAATGTATAAATACGGATAATACTTACTTACATTGACGACCTTATACTTCTGCCAAAGTTTCGGCGTGAAGTCAGTTTTATTCGTTAATTATTACGATTCATTTTAGTATAAAAATATTTTAAACACTCTCTATCTTAAATAAGGAAGTGCGTGTATTTATTTGTCGTTTTCCTGACACAGTTCGGAATTCGATGAACCTAGATAAATCTAATCTGGAGTTACGTGGAAATCTGTCATATCGAAAATATGGAAAAATGTGGCGGTCATGCATTTTTAAGAATTTCACGCAAACCGTATTGGCCTCGAAAATCAAACCTACTTAGTACTTACAATATTATTTTTATAAAGAAACATTTTCCATCGGCTAAACGCCCCACGCTCTATAATGTCAATCTTTCATATGCCTGAGGCTAAGATGGTAATGATTGACAATGTACTTAATGGCTGATGCTTGCGTTATACCCATGAACGGGTGATGCTAGCGGTGCCAGGTCGTTTTGCTGATGACTTTATAACTATGTTACTTTTTTTTAATTTGACTCTGACTTCCCCATCTACATGTCCACGTCCACGTCCTTTCTTTATCCACGACTATCCTCATCTCCATCCACATTATCTGTATTCTCTCTCACCTCTATCGCTACGTCTATCTCTGCTTCTATCTTTACCTCTATATATCTATGTCTACGTTTCTGTCTAGTACTTGATTGCCTAATAGTAGACTCCAGAAGATCACCAACTCGTTCTTGCTTTATTTTATAATAAAATTCCAAAATATTTATGATTAACCCTTCGATAGATTTAAGGATAAGTGTTATGTGAAAAGGTTTACTATAAGATATCCGGATGCAAGATGGGATTCCCTGTCTGTAAATTGTTATTGTGTATTTTTTTTCTTATTTTGCTGTTGAGTTTCTTGCCACTTCTTCTCAGCAGATCGACTTTCCGAAGTGGTGGTAGATTCAGTTCAATTTGTAAATTGTTTGGCTTATTTCAAACGTATTTAAATACGTACAAAATAAAGAATATTTGAGTTTGAGTTTGATGTTCTGCAAAATGGTATTACATGTTAGTAAAAATGCTAAATATTCTAGCTGGATTATTAAATTTTGAATTTGAATTATAATTGTTTAAGAACTGTAAGTTCAACGACAAATATCATGACTATTAGTTAATGTTCAATCAGTATAGACATGTTTCAAAATCGTTATTAAGTTACAATTATAATTTATTTGTTCAAAAATTCTCCGGTTTTATCGCTTATTAACATTTTAACTCGATGATTCGGTCTTTTTACACTATGCCCATGGTTACGAGCAATATATCCAGTAACCATGCTATGAAGTAGTCGTAATAAAGGTATATTAGAAGTCATTTTAGCTCTCTGATTATCTGACGTCCACCAACCAACAGTCAACTTAGTGGTTTGGCCACGCAGTAAATAAATATTTCTGACACTCACACAACATTATCTAGCCCAAATTAAGTCTTATAGAACTTGTTTTATGGATACTAGATAACTGATATACTTAAGAAATATATAAACATATACATATTAAATAAATACATATTTTTATTAGAATAAACTTAAACATATGAACATCCATGACTTGACGACTAATATCTGTGTTCATAACACAAATATCCGCCGCCGCCGGGATTCGAACCCAGGACCTCTGGCATAGAAGGCAATGTATGTTACCGCTACACCAGCCGGTCGTCAAAATCTGGTTAAAAAGTTTTGTTTTTAATCAAAAAAACATATTAACAATTTTAAACGTAATACTTATGCATTTTTTTAACTTTTGTCACAAGCAAGACACAAAACGAAGCATGATGACGTGATATGCTTGTAAATATTCTTTCGCCTTTATTCACATATTTTCAAGTCTTATAGCATGTGACGTCACCGATCGGACCCAATCGAAGCGACATATTGTCAAAGTAGCGTGCGATTTGATGATTGCAATAATGACACTTAAATTGGATATTTCAAAGATTTTTCAATACTATTAGTGTATTGAAAAATGATTGTCAAATTAACTTACCACATATTTTTTTTTAAATAATATGTATTTAAACTTATGACAACAATTTAAACTTGTTTTGAAACTGTCAAAATATCCTACTTAAATATTTTACCTAAATCAAAACAAACCTATTAAACTTCACCAACTCCGGGTCATCGACAAGACAAACACTTACAATAAATCATAACCATTATTCCAGGCCGCCTTATCTTGCAAGATGGCGGCGGCTGTCAGTGGCCTGTCAGCTATCTGTCACCGATCTGTCAAATGCGATGTCAAAGAGCCAGGAAATGGCAGTTGGAAGTTTATTTGTTCTCGGATGACATATTGTTTTGGAACTGAATCTTAGGGTGCTTTGATTTTGCTAGGGTAAAGTTATTAATGAATTTACGGCTAAGTTTGATTTAATTGACATAATAAATTGTATTTTCGAGGAAATTGAATTACCTAAACAATTTCTTTATGATTTATGAGATACTAGTAAAAAAATATACTTACGATTTCTGCTTTTCGTTTTTGCACCAGCGTATCCTTATTTAATTTAATAAAGTTAAGAGATCGAAGCTCGCATTTAAAAAGTTATAATGTAAGTACGTTCTAAATTTGGCCGTGTAACATCTGCAAAATAAAACCTGCTAAATACATATTACGCAACTCTTTGTAATGAGCTCACTGCAGGGCTGTGAGTGACGAGGAGGTATAGGCCAAGTATATTTTTAAATTCTTTATTACATCAAAACCCCAAAATAAAGCACCATTTCATTATAAAATCTAAAACCGATTCCGCATATCCCACAATCGTTAGATATGCACAGAAAATAATTGAACGTGTTGTACAGAGATTGCTCACTAAATCGTACGATAAATACACCTACACCCGATTATTCGGGCCATTACTGGACATTTAGACCCGGATATAACACCCTGTATAACCAGACATACCCGGTTATAACCGTGTTCTGGTTTCAACATATGGGTACAATTGCAAAGAATAAAAAGCGCAGAATGGTACCTAAGTAAAGAAACGCGATTGTCTTGATGTAATTTTAAAATACTTATACATAAACACAAGGTATGTATAGCAAAATTTTTAAATCTATTTTAAGTAATAAAGCAAATTTTATGTGTTTGCTATCAAATAGCCTCACTCTTTGGTGTGGGTTATTTATATGGTTAGCAATATTTAATACAGAAATTCTTACAGCCTCATAAGATTTGCAAGTAAACCCACGGGAAGCTGCTAGAAATAATGTTGCTTGTGAATAAAACTATTTATGATATTTAAACTAACTTGTGATATTTAATTTATTTAAACTAGCTTTTACTATGAGCAAAGACATCGAGATGGTTAAATATAAGGCCTGAATTTTCAATCATCGGATAAAATTTATCTGGCGAATAAAATATTTAGCGGCGGAATAATTTGGTTTTACAATTTTTTTCATAATTATTTGACAATGACAATGACAAACTTTATTAAGTTAATAACTTTTATTATTCGACCATTGAGAAATCGGGCCTAAGTAAAATAAATCGTGAGACAATATTAGAGTGCGACCGTTGCGGGAATGCGCTCCTGACAGTTCCTTATGTCCACTGAATAAAGTTTATTTCCGATTCAAAGGGATAAAAAGCTATGATTTTGACAGCTGTCAGGAACGCAAACTCCCACCGGCCGCACTATAATAAAACAAGTAAATGTTCAATAAGTAATTACGAGTATGTTGCAACATTAACAACTTTGCTAAGTTTAGAGCTAGGTGGCGCTAAGTTACTAATACCTAAGTATCATTTTCCATTCTATTCTTATATTAGTCTATGAGAAGTCTTGCTCATGTGGCCAAGTGTACGCAACTGACGCACTGTGATTGAAAATTAAATGTTTCAATTAAATTGGATTTAAAGCGATAATAAAGTGGTCGTAAGATTAAATGGTATTGAAAACACATTTCGATGGAGCGGGAGATTGTATTATTCCCAATTTAATGATAAAATAAAATAAATGTTGTTCTTTTATAGCTGTCTCTCTTTTTATTGTAATATTTAGCTGTTGGCTGTACTTATGTATATTCTAATTACTTGAAAATGTTCTGCTAAATCCGAATGTTCTTCTGAGTATGTGAAAGTGACAAAAATAGGAAGATTATCATATTAGCTCCAGTAAAATAATAATCAACGAATGCAGGGCATCAAGAAACCGACTTCACGTCAAAACTTTGGGTGAAATAGAAGGTCGTCAAGGTAAACGATCTCCGAATTCATAGATATTTTTAAGCTATTGCATAGCTTCTATCGCGGGCCTTGAGCGTGGGGACCGAATCCAGAAATTCCGCAACGAAAAAATCCTAACACCCCCCACTCCGACCGGCACAGCGGTGATACTTTGATTTCATAACTTTACATGCGGGCTTTAATAAACAATCAGCGCCATCTACTAGGAACTTGTGGAACTTCATATTAGATCAAACATTACTGCATTAATAAAATAAATAAATAATTATAATTGCATAAGTTGATAAAAAATGCTATGCAATAGCTATACCGCGACAGTCTCTTAGTGCCACACATCTTTTTTTATGTAGTAGGTACTCAATTGATTTGGATGATATATAGGCCCAACTGTTCTATCATAATATAAAACAAAAATCAACAAAATCAGTTCACACAGTCCAAAGTTATGAGGTTACAAACATAAAAAAGCCTCCTCCTTTTTTGAAGTTGGTTGAAAATATATGAAAAGTTTTTGAAGGTGTTCGTTCAAGCTTTTTTATTTAATTGTTCTTCAAATATAGATGTTTGCAAAATCTAGGACAGAAATAATAAGAGATTGTGCGAGGGCAATTCAGGTCGATATGGACAAAACGTGTCGCAGTCTCCTGAGGGAGCCGGCTGCAGCAAATGCCTTTCTGCTAATTGAATTCGTTTGTGTTTTTGATGATTTAAATTTTAATACATTAACATTTATACATAATACATACAATCTTATTATTTATAGTACAATACAATACAGTTAAAATTAAAACTCTTAAAAGCTGATTTCATTATTCATAGTGCTCTAGCCAAACACAATTTTAAAATCATATTAATACATAGACAGGAATACTTTAAAAAATAATCAGTGTAAGTATTTGAGCATTCTTCACTTTTGTTTGCATTTTTCCTTTCTCTTAGCTCCGGTTTTAGATTATTAAATATTTTTTTATGATTCATTTATTTTACAGAGAAATGAAAACAAAATAATTCCCGTCAACTTCTTTTAAAGTGTGCCCTGCTACGCCGTAGCAATATTTACTACGAATCGCTTAACTTGTGGTTCAAAGAAACAGTCGGAGCATTTTTAATGTCTATACAGGGTGACTGGTGACAAATTTTAGATACTGAAGGAGAGCACTCTGTACTCGATTCTGATCATAATTATGTAATAAAAGTAAGTACTTAATTTTTCACCAGAATTCCCTTTAAATTAATAAAGAGTTTTATTTGGTCGACGACTGTTCATGAAGCCGTCTATACCTACCTACCTACCTACTTATAATGTGTCGATAGCGCCGTTCGTACGTCCATACCAGTGCAATCATGCATAGCGTAATGAATTCTTTAACTTTCAGTGAAGTTCACTCAGTAAATGATTAATAATTTTATTTTTTATCTTCATGTATGATTTCAAACTATCACGTCCTCGAATTTCGAAAGTGATCCACCAGTCACCCTGTATAAATAAGCACAACCAAACATTAACCAAAATCGTAATATGTAATTAAATCAAAAGTATCATTCCATTATGTAACCTTCTTAATTACGTAGACCCTTAAAACACTCAAAATAATTAAGAAAATGAATTTACAGTCTCCGTTAATTAAAATACGAAGTTTTTGCTATGAATGTTACGTTAATACTTAAATTTGTGCCGTAAGAGCAGATTGTATAGCTTTTAAAGGCATTAAATTTTAAGTAATTTAATTACATAACAAATTAGAACACCCTTTGTAAATCAAAGGGTGTTTGCCCTTTGAAGAATCAACTACAAGAATGCGGAAGGTAAAAATAATTTCACGTTAAATATGAAAAATGAAAATGGCTTACCATTTTCGCTGCCTTTTGGTAAAAATTACGAACTAAGATTGTTAATTGGTAAGATATTTGTAAGAAGTGAAATATTTAATGTGGCCTGCTTAATTTGACACGTCATTTTTGATGCCATAAGTATTTCTGGGTTAAATATAGCCTATAAACTTCCTCAAAAGTTGGGCTATTAAATATTTTTTACAAATCGTTCTATTAAGGCTAAGTGACATTATCTTTGACAGTCTCATTGGAGTATTGGTTGGGACCTAACTTCCCGTATCTAAGATAAACCCTTAATCAGTTGTGCAGTTAACTTTGAGGCTTATCTGTTGATTTGATATGCGTGAGTTTGCGTAATTTATTGTTTAGTTGGCAAACCTGCGTTTCTCTCAAAGATTCGTCTCAACAACGTGTCTTGTCTATCGTATTCAGGACTTCTTTCTTTGACGTTTGATGTTTGAATTCAGAAATGTTAAACGTGATATGTGTCAGAATTTAGACGTATGAAACATATCTAACAACATGCCTGATGAGCCTGTTTAGCCGAACTCGTCGTAAGCAAAAATATCTTTCTATCTCGCACAGCATCCCGCACCGGTATTCATGTTTGGTGAGACGCACGACGCCAAATATTTTAAAATGCTTTCTTGACTTTGTTCGGATGATATAATTAACTAATTTATTTATATCGCTTTAATATTCTCTTATTTTCTTCTTCTTCTCGAGTCAGTGGTAAACAAAATTTTACAGTGTTTTGGTCCAGTGCTTGGCTATAATAAAGGCATTCCCGTTTGCCTCATAGAGGTCTCTGTAGGTGCAGGAAGTAGGGGAGATAGGACAAGACAACGAGTGCGCCATAGATTGCGTTGACCTGAAGTCACACTTGTCATCCGTACAGAAGCCCCATCTAGTCCTAAGTTCCTTACACTGCCAATACCTGACCGAGGTCTATTTAACGACTTCCATGTGGCCCAGGGTTAGTCGTTACCCGGGGAGGAGCTTTTCCGCAATAGGGATATACGGGTTTTCAGGTAGATATTTCTTCCACCACAGCTCTATCTTAACCTTAGTTATTCATGCCAAAAGTTTCGTTATCATTAGGGTGGGAATATGGAATTTTTCAATGAATATAGGTAATATTATCATAACTTTTTCCATACTAAACTTTTTACATACTCGTTTTTAAGATTTTTCATTTATAATTATTCTTAAATAACCGAAAAAAATGTGTAAAATTAAAATTACCCGGCCAGGACTCGAACCTGGGACCCCTCGTTTGCCGGATGAGTGCTCTTCCACTGAGCTACCGGGGCCTGGCGGTACGCCTCGAAATTACTTACCACATTTTTTATTTTTACGTTATATTGCTAACGGAGCTCCATCTAATGGTATACCTTTGCAGCTAAGACCGCCCGGGACCAATTTCTTTTTAGAAATTGTGAATCCCAGTTTAAGTGAAGCATTGCAACGTTTAATAATAATTTTTCCATACTTAAGCATTCTGCTGACTAGCATCAAACGTAAATGTCAACAAGACTAAACTATTTTATACTTACTTTTAGGAGTTTACATCAATTAATAATGACTTGAATGAGGCTGCTAAGGTTTACATCTAAAAAAAGTACGAACAGCACATCTAAAAAATCTTTTTTTTATTTACATAGGGTTGTTTTTTAGTCAACATTCAAATTTAAATCTTATTTTCTTTGATACGATATAAACGTACCTGCATATGTATTTTAGTATCGCTCAGTACAAAAATATAAAAAAATGGCCCTGCAAACGTTTTTTTTACAAATATTCACTGTTGGTGAACGACGCGGCATTTTATTGATTATACTACGACGCATAAATACTACAAGATACTATTAGCGCGTAGTCGTCTTAATTTTAATGGTATACATTCATAATTTCGAGTGAGCTTTGTTTAACATGTTAGCGGATATATTAATTTCCCTGTAAAAAAATACACAACTTTTCTTTGCATAAACCGTTTCTACATAAGTGATATGATTCATGATACTTATGGTGTAAAAACAATTTGGCCAGTGACTAAAAAAAACCCTGTGTATGTACCAACTACTAAATATTACGGTATTAAATATTACCAATGATAAATAATGATAATAACTCAAAAATGAAGATGGATCGCATGTCTATATGTCTATAGAATCGATAGGCGCACTCCTGCTTACTATAAGCTTTGAGTGCGCCTAAGCAACGAAGCCTTAAAAACTAAGCCAAGATTGGTCTGTCCACAGAGCCTGCTATCGTAAGTACCTTTTTGGTATCTATCTATGAATTACAAAATAAGCCTATAGAAGGTCTAATCTAATATGTTTCATTGTGGTGAATAAAAGTGAAATACAATATTGTCTTGATCGCAGCAATTGGTGTTTCCTTGTCACTGCCTACCCCAAGGGGCGACAGACGTGAGGTTATGTATGTATGTAATATTGTATTAAGTTTCCGCAATTCATACCATTAAAAAAACACTTTTTAACCGGATTTATCGCGATTAATTACATTTTAACTCGATGTTTCGGTGTCTCTCATGACCACGGGGTTTGTAAAGACACCGAAACGTCAACTTAAAATTTTACGCGATAAATTCGGTTAAATAGTGTCTTATTAAAAAAGTGAAACAGTACTCATTGTTTAACATTAACGTCTTTTAGTCTTCTTCTTCTTCTCTTGTCAATGAGTAGCCAAAAAATTTAATGAAATTATATTTTGACCGCTCAGAAAGTGGCAACCTTTACTGCTTTATCGGTGGCTAGTGTAAGGTCCTTATTTATATCTTCTTTGAAATAAAACTATTAGATATATCAAAACTATCGTAACGTGTGCGTTATTTAAGCATTTAAAAAATAATAAAAATAACAAATTTAATAACATTTGATCTTTATACGATAAATTGTTTTTTGTAAGTTATTAGTTTTGAATATACTTTAAATATAGTTCTACTTTTTAAACTAAACAGCTGCTCGCAGAGCATGTGATTTAAAAAAATGGGCCCACTTAAATTAATACAAGAAATACATATTTTTAAAGCACTTTATATTAAGTGCTTTAAAAATATGTATACTACAGTATTTTATTAAAATGCCATCAACTAAAACTTCAATAGGAAGACATTATCGGTTTTTCTCAAGAACTCTGGTTTGTGAATATTGCCTAGACGTTTTTATTAGTTTGAATGGATAGAAGATTAGCCCCGTTTCCACGTTGTAGGCGATAGGCGTATTTCAATACAAATATAGTTTGAATCATTTTAACCTAGTAATTGTACAATAACTATGTAAACTGCAATTCAGGATTAAATAAAATAAATCATCCAAACTCACGCACCAACTATGTTGCTCCAATGAAAGCTCTTATATAAGTTTGTGTTATGGTGAGCACACGACAGAACTGGGGGTCAGTTTAGAAAAGTTTCCTGAATAGTCTCGACTAGGACTCGAACCCACGAACCACGCAACAGAACGCTCAGCAACTACCCCATGGAGGCCGTCGAATTAATTGTTTCAAAATCATTCTCAATTCATGAAATTTGAAATTTTTGCCGCGCTTTAGAAGTTCTTTAGCCTTTGTGTTTCTATGGCTAGTGATGAGGTTGTTTAGAATAATTATGACTGGATTAAACGAATATAGCATACAAATGACTGCAAAGCTAAAGCGGCAATGGAAAGGGCACACAGCTCAACGATCTGGTCAAGAGATAAACGCAAGTTGAGGGTGGCGCGGGACTAAATGATGACGCGAAGAACCTTTGTTCAGAATTGGACGTCTAGATGATAATCATCATCTAGCTAGACGTCCAATGCTGAACTAAATCATAAGAGATCCCCTAAGAGTGGAGCGCAATAATTGAAGTTCATCGAAAAGTTCATAGCAATCAAAAGCGAAGCCATTTTGATATATTGTTTAAAATATACATGAATTTTAATGTTGTAACCGCATCAGGATATGAATTGTAACACAAAATGTCGGACACTTCGAGTTTATTTCAAAGTTTAAAACTGTCTGCTGCGTTTATTGCACTGTTCATGTTTTCTAGCTATCGCTGAGCCAAGCTAATAGCTGTTTGTACAGAGCATAGATCATTTGTCTATCTTGTAGTTGGTTTTGTTCTCTAAAGTTGAGTACGTGACTCAACGCTTGTTTAACGCTGTACACCAAGGAACATTATGGTGTACACTATTAAAATCAGTAACGTTCATAGAAAACGCTGAAGCTTTTGTATTTAGGCCGCAACAAAAAACACAGCCCGCAAATAGGCAAGATCATTTATCAATCTATAGAAGAAAAGTCAGGCTTCTTAGGAATATCGTTTTTTTGTGTAAACAACAAATTTTTGTTACTCCCGAGATTTATTACTCTGTCAGTACACAAAGCTGTGTGAAAAAATGTAATAAGTTTCGTGTCATATTGGAAAGTGTTTCTTCAGTTAACTAAGTATCTTTGGGGTATTTGTGGAACGTGACATGTGTATGAGAAACTTCGGAGTTGTGGAAATAATCAAATTTGTTTTATTACAGGCTAAGCCCGCGTTTGGCTTCAATCTTCCCTTTTTTAAGTGAAGATGAGGTCGATCATGAAAGTACGCATACTTGGGAAAGAACTGATTCTTTATATACAGGGTGACTGGTGACAACTTTTAGATACTGAGGGAGAGCACTGTGTACTCCATTCGGGTCATAATTATGTAATAGAAGTAGGAAATTATTTTTTCACTTGAATTTCCTATAATTAAATAAAGTTTTGTTACTATTTAATTTAGTTACGTCTGACTCAATCGCAGCACGTGACCTGGCACGCAGATCGCTGGCAACGCTAATGTAACCATAGTTTGCGTTATCAATTCTTTAACTTTCGGTTAAGTTTACTCAGTAAAAAATTTATATCTATATTTTATTATATTATTTCTCTTCATGTACGATCTCAAACTATCACGTCCTTGAATTTCAAACGTGACCCACCAGTCAGCCTGTATTATATTTCGCAGCTTAATTCTTTGCGATTTATTAGGTTTACTTATTGTAGTATCGGTCCCATGTGTCAGCCTTGCACGGTTATTTTAGAGTCTTTTTTTTTTTTTTGTATTGGCAACACTGCTTCACCTCCGGCTCCTAATTAACCGGCCCTTTTGGAATCATTGTTCGTTCCCGTGCTCAAGCCTTCGCACGTGTTCCTGGCAACGCTCAAGACTTCATTGTAACGGTCATCTAGTGTTACACAAAGCTCTCAAGATGGGGAAGAAGCGCAAGAACGAAGATAAGAATGAAATAATACGAAGAAAAATAAGGAGACTCGAAAATAAGCTGAGGAAAAGAATTCGCGTTATTTCATCTGACGAAGAATCCATCGAATTTAAGTAAATTATGTAACAATGTCATTTAACATTGTTTAAAAACTTGTATTCTGCGCGTCTGTCTGCAGATATACTTACTTTATAACCCAATTTGTACTTATTTAAAGTACTCACTTGTCAAATGACACAAATTTGTACCACGCCTGAGGGTAGGTACTCACTAAAAAATATAATATAAAATAATGTTTTACTTAAGCACAACACACTTACTTTATAATCCAATTTGTACTTATTTAAAGTACTCACTTGTCAAATGACACAAATTTGTACCACGCCTGAGGGTAGGTACTCACTAAAAAATATAATATAAAATAATGCTTTACTTAAGCACAACATACTTACTTTATAACCCAATTTATACTTATTTAAAGTAATCACTTGTCAAATGACACAAATTTGTACCACGCCTGAGGGTAGGTACTCACTAAAAAATATAATATAAAATAATGCTTTACTTAAGCACAACATACATTATTTGTGCCCGGTAGCATTTATGAAATAAAACGTATTCATGATAATATCAAAAATTATACTACAGAACTAAACCTATTTTAAAAATACCCACAAAAAAAAAAAAAATACGAACATGGTGAAGTTCTAATCATAGCTTCACCGAACAACCGTGAATCTATCGTGGAAGTCATTCCCGAAAGTTCACCACATCACGAAGAATCGCTTGAAGAGGAGGCATGTATGAACGAGGCAGTTCCTCATACGTCGTCGTTGGCACAGAATCCAGTACCTTCGACGTCGGATCTCACAAAGGAGGTACGAGGAGACAGTGGTATTGATGTCGAAATACTGTCATTATTAGGGGAAGTTCCCCAGTCGCAAGATATTTTGGGAGATGAAATTAATAAAAACATATCCGATAGATGGCAGCTCATACTTACCAAGGGTCTCATCAAAGAAACAAGACAGTCCTTGTTACAAGAATATCGGGTACCCAAAAACTGTGAAATGCTATTAACGCCTATCCTCAACCCTGAAGTTAAAGCGGGTATTTCAGAACTGACAAGCAAAAAAGATTTTTCCTTAATGCTTAGTCAAAAACAAATCAGCATTGCTTTGGCTGCATTAGCGCAAACGACAGAGAAAGTCATTACAAAGAAATATTCATCGCAGGATATTCTAAAACCCTTAAGTGATGCAAGCAAATTGTTGTGCGATTCCTTCTGGGTGATCCAAAAGTAATGATAATCAATAATAAATACAATGAATAAAATAAAAATAAAAATTTATTTCTCAACATAGTCTCCTAGCAAGTCTATACATTTAGTCCATCTCTTTTCTAAACCTAAAATTCCCTTAGAAAAAAAATGTTTATCTTGACTCTCAAAAAAGTCCTCAACCGCGGCCATCACGTCGCTATCATCGTCAAATTTCTTGCCTCGGAGGTGTTCCTTAAGTCGTGGAAAGAGATAGAAGTCACTGGGGGCTAGATCTGGTAAATAGGGAGGGTGTTCCACCAGCTCAAAGCCCGCTTCCTGAATGGCAGCCATGGCAATTGCAGCTTTGTGAACCGGTGCGTTGTCTTGATGGAACAGCACTCCAGCCCGCAGTTTGCCTCGCCTTTTCTCCTTAATAGCCTCCCGCAATCTTCTTATTTGTTCTGCATAGTAGGAGCCTGTAATAGTGGCCCCCTTTTCCAAGTAGTCCACCATGATTATTCCTTCAGCGTCCCAAAAAACAGACGCCATAACCTTCCCTGCTGAGCTTGACACTTTGAATTTCTTCGGCGTCGGTTCATCGGATCGTTTCCATGTCATCAATTGTTGTTTTGTTTCAGGATCAAAATGGTGGATCCAGGTCTCGTCCATGGTCACAAAACGTGACAAAAAATTATCCTTGTCTGCCTGAAACTTTTCGAGATTTGCTCTTGACATGTCGACTCGTTTCTTCTTTTGCTCGTCGTTTAACATTTTCGGTACCCAACGCGCGGAGACCTTTCTCATATGCAATTCGTTCGCAAGGATTCTTTGAATGCTGCCATATGAGATCCCTGTGACCTCAGCTACATGCCTGATAGTCACTCTTCGATCTTCCAATACAACTTCTTCAACTTTTTTCACATTTTCTTCAGTGAGGGACGTCGATGGGCGTCCTTCGCGGTGTTCGTCTTCCGTCGATGTTCTTCCCAGTTTAAACTCCTTAGCCCAGCGTGCAACTGTGGAATATGGAGGAGAAGAGTCCCTTAATGTTTCCATCAAGTCGCTGTGTATGTCTTTGGTAGACATTTTTTTCAAGCAGAGGTATTTAATGACAGCTCTGATTTCGTGTTTTTCCATTTTGATGTTTACTCCTTGACAGTTCGTATTCAAATGAATTTAGCTCCCGGGAATCGTGGCCTATTTATATGATTTTTTTTTCCTGTACTAGTGGGTAACTGAGCAAGTGACTGATATTTTTTTAATATTTTTGTGTGCACTAGAAATAACTGATTATCATTACTTTTGGAGTACCTAACGAAGGCCCGAAGAAATTTAGTTATTAATACTATCAATGCAGAACTAAAAGATACCCTTCGTCAGACCACCATAGATACATTTTTATTTGGGACCGATTTACCAGAAAAGTTAAGGTCCGCAAAAACTATACAAAAAACCGGAGAATCCCTTAAGCCTTCACAACCATTTATTTCAAACAGAAACAACCAAAATTATAGGATTACTTCTCAAAATTGTTTAAACTGGAAGCCCCCGCAACGGAAGCCTGCTGCGCGGCCCGAAGCGGGGAGACCTCGCCCGGTGCAGCGCTCGGGACCGCCGCCGCCGCCTCCGCCGCCGCCGCGACACACCCCGAACTACACACGCTCACGCTCGCCGCCCAAGAAATACAACAGGAGATATTAACATCTGAGGTCAGTTATTCTGGCCGTCTAAAGCTATTTTACAAAAATTGGTTAAAAATAACTAATGATCCTATAATTTTGTCCTGGATTAAGGGATATAAAATACCGTTTATTAAAAAGCCCTTCGGAAATAGTAATCCTGCCTGACTCAAGATATAAGCCAGATAAAAATTTTAACGATTTTAAAATTTGCATAGATTACTTGATTCGAATAAAAGCCATACCTAAGTGTACATACGATAGTGAACAGTTTGTATCCGATATATTTTAGTACCTAAACCAAACGGAGACAAAAGGTTCATATTGAATTTGAAAAAATTAAACAAGTTTGTTGAAACCGTCCATTTTAAAATGGAAGGCTATAAAACTGCATCTAAATTCGTTACCGAGCGATGTTTTGTGTCAACTATTGATTTAAAAGACTTATATTTTTTTCTACCAGTTCATAACTCGCACAAAAAGTACTTAAGATTCAAATTCAATAACAAACTATATGAATTTAATTGTCTACCTTTACAAAACTTTTAAAACCTGTTATGGAATTTTTGCGATCACATCAAAGAAATATGATATCAGTTATTTATCTCGACGATATTTTTTGCGTTGGTAAAACAAAGGCAGATTGCTATAATAACGTACTTTTTACAAAGACACTTTTAGAAAGTTTAGGCTTCTAGATTAATTGTGATAAGAGTTTTACAACCCTCAAACACATTTAAATTTCTAGGCTTTGTATTTGATTCCCAAAACATGGTTTTAAAATTACCTCAAACAAAGAGGGTAAAAATAAAACAATCTCTTTTAAAAATCTTCGAAGCAAAAACAATTAAGTTACGTAATTATGCACAATTGATTGGACTTCTCATATCGGCTTGCTCTGCTATTCAATATTCGTGGCTTTATTCTAAACGTCTTGAAAGACTTAAGTATTTAAGTTTATGTGAAAATTCATCATATGAACGACAGATTAGTTTATCATTAAATATCCGGGAAGATGTTTATTGGTGGCTAGACAAAATTGATAATGGTTATGCTAGCTTAAGATCTGATGATTATAAAATTGCCTCGAGTAATAACAAGGAATGTTTTGGTTATTGGAAGGAGTCTGAAATGACACTTCATATTAATTAATTTGAATTAAAAGCGGCATATTTAGGTTTAAAAACGTTTGCTAAAGAATTATCTGACTGTCAAATTTTTTTACGCATTGATAACGTAACCGCGATATCTTGCATTAATAGAATGGGCAGCATAAAGTACCCAAATTTAAATGATATGTCCAAAAAAAAAAAAAAAAATATGGCAGTGGTGCGAAACACGTAAAATTAAAGTATTAGCTTCTTATATTAATACGAAGGACAATTTTTTACCCACGGCATTGTCTCGCAAAAAGTTTCTAGATACTGAATGGGAATTAAGTGAACATGCTTATTGTGGTATTAAACGAGTATTTGGTGAAATAGACCAGAAATAGATTTGTTTGCCAGTAGGTGTAATACAAATTGCCCATTGTACATTACGTGGAAAAATGAACCCGAAGCATTTGCTGTTGATGCGTTCACCATCAGCTGGACTAACTATTATTTTTACGCATTTCCGCCATTTGCCCTCATTTTAAAGACACTTAGAGAAATAATAGATGATAAGGCCGAGGGTATATTCGTAGTACTAAATTGGCCCCCACAGTCATGGTTCCCATTATTGAAAAAGATATCTATTTCTAAATCAATTTATTTTGAACCCAATATTAACCTTCTTCAATCTCCTATCAGATTGACACACAGCTTACACAAGATACTCGGTTTGATTGCCGTGAAGTTATCAGGCAAGTGTTATTAAATAAATCGTTATCTGTTGATTCTACAGAAATAATGTTATCTTCTTTATCTAGTAATACTTACAAGCAATATAACAGCTGTATCAAGTCTTGTTTAGCTATTGTTCCGAAATGCAGCACAATTACTTGACCTGTTCAGTTCATGTCGTAATTAATTTTTTTAACCGATGTTTTTAACAAAGGTGCAAAATACGGAACTATTAATACATATTCTGCAATACATATTCTGCAATACATATAAATATGAGGTCATATGGGACACAAACATAGTCCTTGAAAAGCAAACATTACACCTCGATAATATAAGTAAATATAGTGTTGAAATGTTTATTAAAATTCCAGACATAATTAAAACCTCCAAACTACATTCACCCCAACCATTATTAAGGCTCCCTTTTTATAATGAACGTCCAGAGATTTGTCCTGTCCGGTGTATAGAATCATATATTAACAAAACAAGAGAACTTCGTAAAAACTGTAAATATTTATTTATAAGTTATAAAAAGCCACATTCAAAACTATCTTCACAAAGATTAAGTAATTGGATAAAACAGACTCTGTATGAAAGTGGAATCGACACTTCGCTGTTCAGTGCTCACAGCACTCGGCATGCTGCAACATCTAAGGCCAACAAGCTTGGAGTTAATTTAGATACAATTAGAAAAGCCGCTGGCTGGAGTAACTCTTCCAAAGTATTCGCTAAATATAACAAAGAAATTATTGAAAATTCTAGCAATTTCGCAACAACTATTTTGAGTGATTTTATGCCTACATAATAATTAATGTAGGTACCTAATTATGTTGTTATATTTTGTATGGAAATTGATTTAATTGCTATATTATAACTAAAAATGGATAATAATTGTTGATCATGTAAGCTATTTTACTTATTTTCTCTCTGAACATCCTACAATAAGTAAACCTAATAAATCGCAAAGAATTAAGCTGCGAAATATAATTGAAGATCAAACGAACTTCTAAGTGAAGTTCGATCGAAATTATATGAGCAGCTTAATTCGAAGCGATTTATAATCACCCTCCCAGTTTAAAACGAAACATATATATTACTTATTTATTTACTGAAAATAAATATCCCAACCCTTATATCTTAATATAAGTAAAATACTTACCTGTGCTTATCGTTTTTTTACCTTACCATGCAATTGTTTATCCTATAAATAGAATAATCCATTACATTTTTATATAATTCGGCTTTAAACAAAATGATTCCAAAAGGGCCGGTTAATTAGGAGCCGGAGGTGAAGCAGTGTTGCCAATACAAAAAAAAAAAAAAAAGACTCTAAAATAACCGTGCAAGGCTGACACATGGGACCGATACTACAATAAGTAAACCTAATAAATCGCTTCGAATTAAGCTGCTCATATAATTTCGATCGAACTTCACTTAGAAGTTCGTTTGATCTTCAATTATTGACGCCGGAACAAATCACCTCCGGAGCGGTAATATTTGGAGGCAGATCTTTTATGTAGGGTAGCCAGAACCTGACGAGATCCTACCAACAAGCTGGGTGAGGGGGGGGGGGGGGGTCACACGACTTGGTTAACTTTTTAATTCTTGGTTAACTGTTTGCGTGGTCTTTGTACGAGTATAATTTTTTTTTTATATAAATTATGGATGGGACGTACTAGGACTATACTGGTCAGGGAAAATAGACGCAGGCAATTTATTCCAAACCTTGGCGAACCGTGTCAAAAAGGAACTGTCAAAGCGCTTAGTTCGACTTTTCGAAATATCTACCACATACGGATGGAAGTTCTGTCTGCGTCTAGTAGTCCGATGGTAAAAGGGTGAGGGTTCAAACAGAGCACTGGCGCTCTCACCAAAATGTATCCTGTAGTACACGGTTAAACACGCAACCTTACGACGATGCTCTAGGGTCTGCAGTTTTTTGGTTGTAAGGTCGACGTCGTTAATTAGTTTATGGGCTCTTCGGTCAACGGAGTCCAGCGCTTCTAGTTGATATTTGGCTGAACCATCCCAAAGATGACTGGAGTACTCCATGCATGATTGCACTTGAGCTGTGCATAAGTTAAGAAGCTGTGCAGGGCCGAAGTACCGCCGTACCTTCGAGATGATTCCCAACTTTTTCGAAGCTACTTGAGCCATGGACACAATTTGTTGACCGAAGTTTAAACTGGATGTTACAGTTACGCCTAAGAGCCCTAGATGGTCAGTGAGGGGGACAGATACATTTTGGAAAGTGGGCGTTAATGTGAAGGTGCTCTTTTTTGCGGAGAATAGACACGCCTGAGTTTTGGACGCGTTGAATTTGACCAAATTCGACTCACCCCAATCGGATACTTTCCGTAAGGTCAAATCAACGCGCTCAATCATTGACTTTCTTAAACTCTGGATTTCAAATAATACATGTTATAAGAGAAAAATATATGCGAACAGGTAAGTTAGGTAGCAGTGCTCAGCTTATTTTTAAAGAAATTTCTTCGAGCACGCCTGATGATGAACAAAAGGAAAATAAGAGAAAATTGTTATTTGATTTATTGTGAAAACTTAGACAACTCTGCGAAATAAAATACCAAATCGGGTCTACAAAAGGAATCTGCTTTTCAAATTAAATGAAAAAAAAAATCGGGATAAATACGTTACTTCAACATAAGCATGATATTTTCCTACCACTCATTTTCAAAGTTGTTGTTAGCACACCTGTTATAGATGAAAAGAACGTTCTACAGTGGTCAACTAAATCACCAGATCTAAATCCCATTGCGCCTGGGATATTCTTCAAAGAAGAGCTCAACGAAATATGGATGACATAAACATACAAGAAAATCTTGTTCCTCTGTTACGTTCAGCAATTTGAGGCGGCTTTTCCCCAACGATATTTTAGGTAAACTTATAATTACCCCACATCATTTAATTACATGCTAGCAACGGAAATAGATAACTGGGTTATATATCCGTTATAAAACCCTCTATTTTTTCAACCAACTTCCAAAAGAAGAAGATTTTCAATTCGTGCATTTGATTCGTGCAGATTCTCAATATGTTCTCTTTTTTTTTGAGGTTTTTATGCCAAAGTTTCGACGTGAAGTCGGTTTTTTAATGCTCTGCATTCGTTCATTATATCTCATTTAATTTCAATGGGATGTGGATGGTAAAATATTGGAAAACATTCCAAAGAAAGGAGTTACAAAGTGAAATGATTCATGGTTCTGTAGTGGGTCAATTAAAAAGGTTCTAAACGAGTGTTGTTCTGCAAAAGTTTTAAAAGTTTACAAAGGTTAGATAATTTCAGAAATATGGGTATATAGAATTACGAAATAACATTTTATTAGGGTTCTTTACACAAAAAGTACAACAGGACCCTATTACTTCGCTATCCATCTGTCACTTGGCTGTATCTCGGGAACTGTGACAGACAAATGAAATTTTCAGTGATAATGTATTTATTTTGTCAGTATAACAACACTAAAAAAGAAAAAGAAAATATTGAAATGGGGCTCTAATAAAACCGACAATAGGTGTTACAGACAGTTTCCTACCGTAATCACTAGATGACGCTGTTTGCATATTAAAGTTTATTTAATATTATGTAAAGTATAATATTACTCTCCAATCTTCATTTTAAAATGATAATTTCTCAAAATCAAAAATTCAACGGGTAATACTAGTAAAATATAATCTACAAACTTCAGATCTTCAAATAACTTTACATATATAACCATCGCATCTTAAGCTTAAACACACAAACAACCAGCCCCTGAATAAACAAGTCAATGTAACAGCCAGCCTGTATCCAACAAAATCTCTACTATAACTTCCCGCCATTATCCAATACACACTAGAACATTCAGATCCACAAATCCAAGGCAAGCCTATTCTCATAACAGGGAGTAGTAAATAACCTCGTTCTTGCAGTTGGGTAATAAGGGGATATATTTCAATAGTTCGCTGCAGCAAGCTTGGTTTCGTTAATCTTAGTGGCTGTGGAACGAATGGTTGAGGTTGCATATTTTGTATTGAATTTCTATGATTTGTTTCAGTTTTGGAGAAAAACTGGGTCAAGAAGAGATTTTCTTTTTATTTTGGGTTTAAGTTTGGTTTTTGAGGGTTTATCTGGAATGAAACTTTTCTGAAATGTACTATTTTTTCTTTAACTGACGCTGCAGATGATGATCTGATGTCGCGTTTGACAGATTAGGAGGTATTATTATGATGGAGTGAGACCTATCGCCCGCGAAGACGCCAATTAAACCTTCGTCCCTTAACTGGCTTTTACAGTATGGCCGGGAAGAGAAGCAGCTGGCACATTCTATGTTTTTCTTTCGCTTCCAGTCCAGCATGAAACAACCTTTAGTGTACTAACTCCCTTCAACATACAAAAAAATTAACAATGTGAACAATTCAGTAAAATTATCTTAAGTTAGTTGTTTTCTTGTAGTTTTCAAGATTGCTTACATTCAAATCCTTATTTATTTCGCGTTTAATTATTTTACAAACTTTATTTTGAGGTATCGATGTATTTACAGACAAGATGGTGTCGTGTAATTTGGTAATTAATTTCTAAGAATTTTACTTTTATTTATTTTTACCTTTTATTAAGTCGATTAAATTTATCTGGGGAAATTTAAATTAAATTAAGGGAAATTTCTATAATTATATGACTATGTAACGTAGTGTATAAAATTTGATAAGTGAACAAATAGGACTTGGCACGGTAGCAGCCTAATGGTGTCTTCTCACTCCGCGTGTAAGCCCGCGCCGCGCCGCGTCCGCACGCGCCCCGCGCAGTGTGAAGGGAGACGCGCGGCGCGCCCTATCCGCTAAAAGTCGGTAACTTCAAAGGCTCGGCGCAGCGCCTTTAAAGTTACCGAAGGTTTAGTGGGTTGAAGCGAGAAGGCACGCGCCGCGCCGCGCCGCGCCGGTTTCCGTTGGGTGGCGCGGGTTGTCGCGTGGCTCGTCCTTGCGCGTGGAGCGGCGCGGCGCGTAGTAGCACGCGCAGTGAGAAGCCACCATAAAACTGTCAGTGATTGTTATTATTTCGGGCATCTTTAACAATCATCATCATATTTCAATCAAATTAAAAAAAATATATACAATTTAATCTTTTTCATAAATTCCTTCATCTACCGAAATTCATCTAAAAATATATTCAATAGTTTTTGTATGGGTAATCGCACGGAGAAACATGTTTCTAAATATAAATCTATGTAAACTCGTATTTGAGGCTAATAGTTACTTTTACCCTTTTTTTTATATCAACTATATCTCTAAATTTAACCTAAATTAATACAAAATGTAACTAAAAACCTCATCCATCGATAATCCATCATCACAACTCTTTGTAATGAGTTCAATGCAGGGCATGAGTCTCTCCCCTGGGTGACGAGGAGGTAATTAAGATACATAATAACTTCACGCCTGTATCCCTAATGGGGTAGGCAGAACACCAGAGGCTATAAACCCATCTGACATCACGTTTGACAAATTTGGAGGTATTATTATGTTGGAGAGACTATTGCAGTGACAGGGGGTAAGCCTATCGCCCGCAAAATGCCAATAAAACTTCCGTCCCTTAACTGACTTTTACAGTATGCCCGGGAAGAGAAGCAGCTGGTACATTCTATGTTTTTCTTTTGCTTCCAGTCCAGCATGGAAGAAATAATTAAGATAATTAAGTACCAAAAGTATCTTCTACACATTAAAATGGCGATATTACATTTCAGAAGTAGCTCCATGCATCAAGGACTAAGAAAGCTTAAAGTTGAACGAACTACTTTAAGTAGCTTTTTATATTTACATTTAAATAACCCTGCAAATAAAACTGGAACCGATTTACGAGCTCGGTACGAAGCGTCTCGCTAGGAGATTAAAATATAGAAATAGTGACATTTAAAAGATACGATCAGGTACCTGTATTAAGACATATACAGGGTGTTTGCTAGAGGGATTAGTAATTAAGCAGTTGAAATGCAAAAACTTTAAAATATTATTAAACATTGCAATGCTTCACTTTAACTGAGATTTACAATTTCTGTATAGAAATTGGTCTCGGGTGGTCTTAGCTGCAAAGATATACCATTTGATGGAGCTACGTTACCAATATAATGTAAAAACAAAAAAATGTGTTAAGTAACTTCGAGGCGTACCGCCAGGCCCCGGTAGCTCAGTGGGTGAGTCCGGCAAACGAGAGGTCCCAGGTTCGTGTCCAGGTGAAGTGATTTTTATTTAACTCATTTTTTCATTTACCCTGTATATTTTTTATACTTTATATCATACGTGACTTAACCCGTTTTTTGACCTAAGTGAAGACCGCAGACGGGTTTAAGAAGGACTTATCTATACTAATATATAAAGCTGAAGAGTTTGTTTGTTTGTTTAAACGCGCTAATCTCAGAAACTACAAGTGGGATTTGAAAAATTCTTTTTGCATTTGATAGCTCAACTCTTGAGGAAGGTTAGAGGCTATATTTTATCCCGAAGTTCCCACGGGATCAAAAGTTACGCGGGTAAAACCGCGCGCGGTGGCTAGTTTTATATAAAGGGTGTTCGCTAGGCAGTTGTACCCTAAAGGGGGCCTACCACCAAGGGGGGGGGCACTGGGATTAAACGTCTTTTACGACACGCTTATCCAAGGGCTGTGTAGCTAGTATAAGCCAACCCTAATAGGGAATTTCTCTACAAATAGGTAAGCAATAATATTGTCTCAAGTATACACAACTCATAATACTAATTATTTCATTTTTTAATTTAGATTTATGGCGTGAACTAGATAACAATGGAGAGAATATAAAATTCTTGTTTTTACGTACGTACTGTTACAACTCATATAAATGTATGACAATTATTTGCAGATTACAAATTCGTGGAATCATAGAAAAAAAAGTGGGCATCGAAAACCAATCAGTTGGTTTCATTAAATAAATCAGTGGCCTAGTTAATACTTTGATATAGGCCAAAGAAAGTTGAAACACAACAAGATCCAAAGTTTTTAATCTAGTTTCACTAACTAATTTAAACTCATATTTTCTAGACTACTCTACGCTACTGTTAATCATAAAGTAATATTTTCATCCATGCAGCCTTCATGCCTAGGGTTTGGTAATACTTACCTGAGAGATATGAATCTCATGATTAAAAATATAAATCGAAGAAAACCTTAGGCTACGTTTCTGTACTTTTCTTTAATACAAATAAGATTCTTCTTCTTCTTTAGGTGCCATCTCCTATCGGAGGTCAGCTATCATCATGGCGATTTTAATCTTACTTGCCATGATAATTTGATAAAGATTGCCTTTAATAAATATTGCTGGTACAACAAAGTAAAAAACTTCTTAGCTCTAAAAGAGACTCCATAGTTTTTAATAGTTAAGTAATTTGACGACCGGCTGGTGTAGCGGTAACATACATTGCCTTCTATGCCAGAGGTCCTGGGTTCGAATCCCGGCGGCGGCGGATATTTGTGTGATAAACACAGATATTAATCGTCAAGTCATGGATGTTTATATGTTTATTTAAGTTTATTCTAATAAAAAATATGTATTTATTCAATATGTATGTTTATATATTTCTTAAGTATATCAGTTATCTAGCATCCATAACACAAGTTCTTTAAGAAACTTAATTTGTGCTAGATAATGTTGTATGAGTGTCAGAAATATTTATTTATTTATTTTATTTTATTTAAGAAGACAAAAGAATGTGAAATTTTATAAGATGCTTAGCAATTTTCATGGTATTTTAGTCTGAAGCAAAATTAAAACACAAAGGTTAACTATTTCAACCTGGTGATGATTTGGTTTTAAGATATTTACTAATTTTATTTTTAAAATTAGGCTCCAATAATGGATCTTATATTTCTTAAATGACATGTGAGTTCTAGATGTACGAAGTGATGATATTTCGTGGAAGATTAATTTTGAAAGGTGGTCGCTTATATTGTACCTCAATACTTATCGGTTTCGTCAATTGATAAGTAGGGTTCATTATAGTTTCTGTAGCCCTTTTACCCCACGATTATCCCGGAGCGGTGGGGCTTATGTCGCTAACTATGTGTCGCTAGCTAAATAAATAAATAAGTAAACTGTGGGCCTTATAAACAAGCTTAAAGTCACTCAGCGGAGTTTCCATGCGGGATCGAATCAGGAATGAGGAAATTCACAGGTGAACTAAAGTCACCAACATAGCCAGAAGGATTTCAGAGCTGAAGTGGCAATGGGCAGGGCACATAGCTCGCAGAACAGATGGGGCAGAAAAGTTCTCGAGTGGCGGCCACGTACTGGGAGACGCAGCCCCCCTGCAAGATGGATTGACCGCCGGTAAATGAAAGCGGCGCGGGACCGAGCAACGTAGAAAACCGTGGCCTATACCCAGCAGTGGACGTCTACTGGCTGTGGATGGTGGGGCTTTTCTTTGTCTAGACTCGCTTTCTTCAATTATGTTTATTAGCGACTAAACCCGTGTTTGACCTCAGTCTTACCTCGTGGTAAGTGGAGATGAGGTCGAATATGACAGCACACGTTCTTAGGATGGAACTAGCTCTTCATTAAATATTATAAAATAAATAAATAAAATCCCCAGACAAAAAGCCCCAAAGTTGGCTTTGCTATGGGATACCAATTAGCGAACTACAGGGGAACGTAGAATATAAATACATAAATAGATAAACACCTAGACACGGAACATTTATTTTTTCTTTTTCGGTGCGGGAACGAACCCGCAACCACTGGCGTCTGAGGCAGACAGGTTTACCCCATCGCCAAAGTGGTCGTCAAAAAATTGCCGGAACACATCACCGCTAGAGCTTCAAATGACATAGATTACATACATACATACATAATCTCACGCCTGTCTCCCCTTGGGGTAGGTAGAGACAAGGGAACACCAATTGCTGCGATCCAGACATACCTCTTTCGCTTCTTCCATGTTCATCAATCTTTTCATACATTATCGCCGGTCACGAGTACTTTTGACTAGGCCCTTTTTCAATATGTCGCCAATTTGATCGGCATACGTTCGCCTAGGCCGGTCCCTTCCAACAACACCGTCCATTCTTGTTCTGTACACCTCTTTCGTAAATGTACATAGATTGGACAATCAATTTACTATTGTTTAATTTTTATTTTCAATTCAAGATTATATTATACAAAACGCTAAGTTTTTATTTGTTGTAAAATTGTGTTTAATGATATTATGTTGAATTCCACTATTAATCAATTTCTGCATAAAGAGAAAACTCGTTCAAACACTCTGCACACAGCTTTATACAGAACCTTATTAAAACTACTTTAAATCTTTTATAAATAAATTTTCTCCTTGCAACTACACTTTAGCGCACCCTTATACTTTGCATCGTCGGCCGCGTCGAATTAAGAAAGTTCTTAAGTAAACAACTTTTGCTCGCTGATCAGAATTTATTTTCTTCAAGAAAACCTTACTAGATGAGTTTTTTCAAGTTCCTGTTATTTATAGTACTTTGTTTAGTCATTAAGATTCGTATTGTGTCTGTTGTTTTTAGATTTTTTTCTGATTCTTTAGGGTGTAGTTTTTGTTATACACGGTTATTTTTTATTAAAGAAAGTATCATTTTGATTGATGATTGAACGATTGAACGATTGAACGATTTTTGCAAAAAAAGTTATGTATATTTTTAACCAAGAAATTAATATATTCGCTTACATATTAAGCAAGGCATGGTCACTCTAAGCTATGAATGAATACATACCAAATAAAGACGACTACGCGCTACTACATAACATCTTGTAGTACTACATCGTAGTATTATCAAACCTAGTCAATGAAATGCCACGTCGTAATAGCTACCCATCAACAGCAAATATTTGTAAAAGAGTTTTTGGTACTGATGGGGAAAAACAAAGAAAACTACAAAAAATTATTACCTTTACGTTCGCTGGTTAGGCTGTTGTATCCTGCTGTCTTTATTTGCCCGATCAGGTTTAAAGCACGCGGTATATTTTGGTTTAATTAGTTTTGATATTTGATTTAGTTTCTGGGAAGATCCGATAGATCGATTCCGCTTTGATGATGATGATGGAATTTTCCGGTACGGGACTCGCGCTCGTAGTAGTCGACCATAGGTTCCAATAGCACACAAGAATGTGTCAGTTTGAAGTGAAGGTACGAGAGGGGAGAGGATAGCTTTTGGTATAGGATGTTACTGGGTAGTTATTTTGAATCTTTAATAAGTGGCTTAAATCTACCTTACCATTCGATCAACTTTGAGATTAGGAATTATATTTGGTTTATTTCCACAAATGCTCAAGAGATATTGCATGACGTAAAATCCAATATTTTAGGCGGACATTTGAGTTTTGTAATAAGGTTTGGTGTGTAAATCATTGTAGCAATGAATCAATTGTAACATGCGTATTGTTGAACGCGGAATCGGTCCTGTTGAAACCTCGCGTTATTTAGAGCAATGCCTTTGAGTTGAAACCACAAGAACTCCATTATCATGTTAGTATTACGAATTCCATTCACATTCATTGCAATTTCACCCTCAGTTTCTAAAACATAAAGTCCAAAGTAGGATAATTATTACGAGTAATCAGCATAATTTTTGATTAGTTACATTAACTAGTATGAAGGAATCTTTCATCAAAATTTGACACGTATCTCTTTGTGAAATGTCGAGTTATTGGAACAGATGTAAAATTTATGTCTTCAGTTAGATGTTGATATTTTATAGCAATTTATAATTCATAATCAGTCAAATTCCTTAATTTGAACCTACATTTTGAAACCAAAACCTTACCTATATTGCATCAAACGTTTTGATGGAAACAAACAGAAAAAGTTAAAAAATTTAATTTAATTTACAGGCTAAAATAAATAAACTAAACAATATTTATTTAAATTTTGTGCCTCCGGTAGTAGTTTTCATAATGCAAAATTTTATCACGAAGACTGTTTGAAATACCATTCAGTAGGGGAGGGTGCGGTTGGTTCTAACGGGGGTAATAATAAATAAATAAATAATTAATTATAATTTTGTTTCACGTTTTATATGGCATTTGTTCCTAAGGGCTTGCCGTGATATCACTATCAATAATAAATTGCTCTTTGCAGCCCTGGGTTCGCTTCCTGCATCCTTTCTGTTCTTCGGCAATTATGTTATTAGTATTTGTGTATCTTTTAATCAGTTTGGCGATACAGGCAGTTATGATCTTATATATATTTTGAAGACATGCTACTGGGCGTTTACAAATTAACAAATTGAGAGGGGTAAATATTAATATGTTAACACTTACCCCATTCGGATGTGGTATTAAACATGTGTTTTTCTATGGAATGTTGATAGGCAGACGAGCATGTGTGTTACCTGGTATTAAGTAACTACCACCGTCAATGGACATCAATAGCATCAACGTAACATTCGCGAGTGCTACTGATGTGCTGCCGATCCGACAAATGGATAAAGAGAAAGGAGAGGCATGGAAAAAGGATTAGGATAGGTGAAGGAAGGGAATGAAGTTGTTGTCCGGCATGCTCATACACCGCAAAAATTTTTAACAAAAAGTATAATAGAATCAGAATCTTAAGAAAGAGAAGTAAAGGCTGACAAGGATTTTCAGGATTCATAAAGCGCAACAAAAATTGACTATTATTTCTGTGGCGAGCAGCTTAAGCAGGGCAAAATCTTTTGATCGTATGGTTAATTAAGTTAGTATTAATGATCACTCATTTGTCGAAAAGTATCAAGTAGTACTTAAAGATAAAATTTACTCAAAGTAAAACCTGGATTGTAGAAAGCAAATCCTATGAAAGTGATAAGTAGCTCAAAGAGGTACTATTCAGGTAGGAGCACTTCTGCAGAACGGGTTGTTTTTTCACTATTGCAGCAGCACTGGCAAATACTGTTGGTAATTTTATAACAGGCCTGTTCATATTTCGGCACCTGTTATATACCAGTTTATTTGTTCAAAATGGCCCCCCGAGTGTATTGGTACTGGTAATAATTTATGGATGACTGAAAAAGATTTTTCAAAGATTATGACCCCCTCACAAAACATGTAAAGCCATCAGAGAGTGATCCAGTGTTACTGCTCTAAGGTAATCATCACCAACGCAAGGCAGACAACCACATCATACTTTTTTCTTTCCCTCCAGCCTCTTGATGTTTGTGTGTATGGACCTCTGGAACATTTGATCTTTCTGTGATTGTGAAAGATGCATTTCTTCTGGCATTTACTCGAAGCAACATTATAAACACATTTTGATTGTTATGAATGAAGTTTTACTTAAAAAATTAACCACGCCTAAAGCTTTGTTACTTCTTGCCCCATACGTTAATACTTGCCCCGGCTTTGTTAATAATTGCCCTACTAACGGGGTTATGTATTAACAACTGACTTTTTTGGTTTTTAGGGCTCTGCTTTTAAAACCACTTACGAAACTGATAGTTTTTGTTAATTATATGTATAATAGATGAATAACCCAAGAAGGCTTTTAAAGAAAAATAAAACAAAAATGTTCGTTAATATTGATAATACAAAATTTGTTGGAACCAGCCCCGCTCTCCAAATCTCCTTTCATACTCTTTCTACATATAAAGGGTGTAGCATAGTCTTAAGTATGTTACTGAACCTAATATTTGCATCTGATAAATTAAAAATAAAAACGATATTAAATTAATTTAGAATGAAAATAAAACCTATTATTTAATTTAATTTGATAGTTTACATCCATTACAAATATTAAGACGCAAGAGATTCCTTTTATATTAACACAGGAGGTTTCTCGGTAGATATACTTTCGCTGCCTACATTCAATTTAGTTTAAATCATATGTATATTAATTTGATTTAGTTATTTGCAGAAATGTTTTTTAATATACATGATTGTGGTGTTTTAAATAATTGTATTTGACATAGTTTATAAACAATAACTTCTCAAACATATCAGGCCCGCCTGAGCAAAATTAAGCTATTGTGTTTGATAATCATCATACACGCTTCTCCGTTTATGATTTGCGTGAGGTCAAAACCACCTACATCCAGAAATGAAATATAACGTGGGATTCCGAAATACCGGAATCTTTGTTTTACAGATTAAGAAGCCCTTTAATAGTAAAAATAAAAATATAATACTTTCAAAAGTAATCAGAAGTAAAAGATGTGTACAGTCGGTTGCTTACTACACTTTTATGAAATATTCTACGATATTATTATCAAAAGTTTTACACACCTTCATTTCGAATTGTAGACCTAAAGGTTTCAAAGTATTTATAACGATAGTACAGATTTTTATACTGAACTAGCTGTGAACCGCGACTTCGTCCGCGTGGATACCGGTTATTGGAATACTATTATTATATCCTCCTTGAAGTTTAAACTTACCTTATTCAAAATTTCGTCAAAATCGATTCAGTAGTTAAGCTGTGAACGCGGATAAACAGACAGAGTTACTTCAAAAACTGTTACAACAAAGCTGTGATCCGCAGTTTCACCTAGGTGTTTTGTGAAAAAGTATAGGTAGGTAGGTATATTACATAGATGATGCCTGCGACTTCGTCTGTATTGAATTAGTATTTCGAGTAGGTTATTTTCTTCTCCAAGGTCCTAAGTACTATCTTTAATAACAAAAATAAAAATGAAGAATCTTCGCCCATATAATAATGTATAACTCCTAACCACAAACATAGGTAACTATATTAGGCACATTGCGTTATAAACAAATCGGGTGCCAAAGTGTCTTAAATTTTACATAATTAATGCAATACCTATCTTCATTAATTATAGCTTATTGTTATTCTTGGTAAAGCTATATTGCTGTAAAGTTTCAGAAGAATACATTCGGCAGTTTTTGCGTGAAAGAGTAGCAAAGGTCCATCCATCCAGCCATTATCAGTGTATAATGTGTATCTATCTATAGTTATGATTGACTACTTTTCACGGTAAAATGGCTGAGCCAATATTAATGTAATTTCTTTTGGTAGTTAACACATACCTACGTTACTTTTTATTCTACTTCTAAATCTACGGTTTCTAACTTCCAAGAGCTAGAAATGATCACGAAATAAATAAAACCTTGAGTCCCATTATTATAAGTTTAACTTTCTTACAATATATCTCTGTATGTAAGAAGGGCAGCCCATCAAGCGTTACAAATCGGTATTTTTTTTTTTACTTGAATCTGAAATCTATGCCTCTATGTTAAAATTGTTTGTCCGAACGCCTTTACATCTAATCTACTAATGCCACGTTACAATATCAAAAAGTCTGTTCGTTCGTTGCTTCCACGCTGGACTGGGAGCAACAGAAAATCATAGAATGTACCAGTTGCTTCTCTTCCCGGGCATACCTTAAAAATAATTTTAGGGATAGAGGTTTTATTGGATAGAGGTTTTATAACGGATAAAGGCGTGAAGTTATATGTATTTATGTTCGTTTAGTCTACGAACAGTAGATTTAGCTATCATAAACGTTGAATATTGAAGCGTATAAAGCGTTTCAATATTCAACGTCTTGTCAAATTACTACTTACTATTCTTATAACTACCTACCATTCGTTTGTAGTAGCTTTTACTCATGTAAAATATTGAAACCCAGCATTCATTGATTTTGACGAAAATTTTGTTATAATTTACCCCTAAAATAACCGCCTCTGAATAAATATAATCAGAAAGCTCCGAACTGCTAAGCTATCGGGATTTACACATGTTTTTGTGAGTCAACCATAAAATATAGACATATACTGTTGTGGGATATTTTTTATCTAATTTTATGAAGAATATTTCTGTGATACATGATTTTTATGTAGCTTTAACCATTAAGGCTGCACACGCGACGGAAGCTTAAAAATGAAGTAATTTTTCCCGTTTTCCCAACATTTCCCTTTACTGCTCTGCTCCTGTTGGTTATAGCGTGATAATAAGTATACTATAACCTGCCCAGGAGTATGAAGAATAATTTTACCAAGTTTCGTTAAAATCCGTCGAGTAGTTTTTGTTTCTATAAGGAACATACAGACAGACAGACACACAAAAATTTTACTGATTGCATTTTTGGCATCAGTATCGATCACTAATCACCCCCTGATAGTTATTTTGAAAAAATATTTCATGTACAGAATTGACCTCTCTACAGATTTATTATAAGTATAGATATAGATAGATAGATAGATAGAAGATAGATAGAAGATAGATATAGATAGATAGATTGATAGATATAGATAGAAGATAGATAGATGTGGGCTTTTTTATTAATAGAATTTTAGTTCTCATCGCTTTGTTGAAATGTGCATTGGTGTCGAAAAAAACTAATTAGTAGTTAGAATATAAAATAACGTTTGACAGGATGTTGATAATGTGATGCAAATCATTTAGACAATTAAGAAAAGTCAATAAGTCAGATGTTTTTTAATGTAATTATACCCTAATTCTTTGTCATTATATAGTTTAGGATATAGTAATGTTTCTCTTGTCTCTTGAAGGAATAATAGGCCACGGCCGATGCCTCCATATCAGGAAGTGTAATTAGCGATGTATTAGCGAGATCTAGAGAACTTTGTTATTTCATAGTAATTTCCGTGCAGCGTGGCGTGGATTGATGTCGTTCATACATAACTTCACGCCTGTATCCCTAATAGGGTAGGCAGAACACCGACGGTTATAAAATTTGGAGGTGCTGTAATGACGGAGAGAGATTACGGCAGTGACAGGGGGTCAGCCTATCGCCTACAAAAAAGTCAATAAAATCTCTGTTCTCCCTTAACTGACTTTAACAGTATGCCCGAGAAGCAAAGCAGCTAGTGCATTCTGTATTTTTTTTACTCTCAGTCCAGCATGGAAGCATTGATGTCGTAACACTACGAAAACAAAATATGCCACTTATCAACTTAATTTTTAAAATATCTGTAATTTTTATTACACCCTGTATATCCAAATCTTAGGGTTTCCGATGCAATATCAGATTTGCGATACATTATTTCGAGAGATATTCGTTATTGAAACTGGTGTTACTGGTGAAATATACGCATTGGATTATTGGTGGTTCTGCAAAGGTAAACCTTTCAAATGGTTATATTTGAATAGGAAATGGCAAAGAATGTGCATTTTGGGATTTCGTAGACGAGAATATCGATACTTCATTTATCTGAAAATTTTATACGGCTTATGCAAACGCTTTGTGAGTTTTAAATAGCTTCCTGAATATTATTTTGCCAATCTCCTGTATTCATTTAAATTTTTTGTAAGTTTATCTGGTGTATTAATTATATTATATTAAACGAGTTATGACCCTTTCAATAAATATGTAGACCTAAACTAGGCTGGGCTATTACTATTATTACTGAACTATTATAAAAATATAAGGACAGTGTAGTCAACTTAATTCGGTATTGTAAAAATATATACATACATACATACGTAACCTCACGCCTGTCTCGGTGTCTCCCCTTAGGGTAGGCAGAGACAAGGGAACACCAATTGCTGCGATCCAGACATACCTCTTTCACTTCTTCCACGTTCATCAATCTTTTCATACATGATAGCCGGTTACGGGTACTTTAGACTAGGTCTTTTTTCAAAATGTCGCCTATTTGATCGGCATACGTTCGCCTAGGCCCCTTCCAACAACACCATCCATTAAAATATCATTTTTAAACAATTTTGGTTCTCATGTGAATTATCGTTAGTAACGGGATATTTTTTTCCGTTCTAGTTTTATTTCTTTTGATTCATACTATCAGTATCGTCTTGACTTTGGCATTTGCAACAAAATCGAAAAGCCAAGAACTCAAAATCAATAAAATACATCTATACTAATATTATAAAGAGGAAACCTTTGTATTTTTGTATGTTTGTATTGAATAGGCTCAAAAACTACTGGACCGATTTCAAAATTTCTTTTACCATTACTTAGAGGGATTCTTCCGAATCCGTATAGGCTACTTTTTATCCCGAAAATCCCGTGGGAATCGAAATTGCGCGGGTAAAACCAGGCGCAACAGCTAGTAATGAATATCCCGCTACTAAAGTTATTTTAAACATACACGTTAAATTCTCGCTACAATTCCGTCGATGTTTCGATGTATAATGAAAGGCATATTTTCATACCTACTTATTCTATGCCTATTTTAGGTATTACAAAGCAACATATTGGCGGCTTTAAAGCGCTTTAAAGCTCTTTACCGTCGTATACGGGTACTTTATACCTCTAGCAACCTAATTCCTGCTACAGATGCATCTAGTTTATTTGTTTGTCAGTTTTTATATGTGTCTAAGCCCATGATTGGCTTCGATTTCACCTGATGTGATAAATGACGATGGAAATCGAAGATCCGTCAATTATTAAGATGTTATTGCCGGAACGAATCATCGCCTGAGTAGACTTTAAATGAGGTTAGCCAGACAGTTACTTCCGTCAATATTTAAGGTCACTATCAGGTTTCTCACACTGTTATCTGATAACAGCACAACCATATTGGATAATTGAGTCATACAGTAGATGGTAATTTGATCGTATTTTATTGGGTTGTGGAAAAAGTTTCTTCGCATTTTTTAAGAAAATTCAAAACATTTTTTAATATAGTTTATTGACATTTAACTAAAGTATGTATGTACCATTTTGTTTGATAACCTTTTGCCATCTTGTAGGTAGAGACATGATCCCATTGCTATAAAAAATTTGGGACCTCTCATCAAAATACCGCGACAAGTGGATTTGGCAGTCCTCTCGTGATGTTAACCTAACACTGCCTAAAGAATTCTGAAGAGACCGAAACAGGTGGAAATCTGAAGGTGCAAGGTCAGGACTATACGGCGGATGCATTAACACCTCCCAGCCAAATTCTCTTAATTTTTGCTGGGTGGCTATAGATGTGTGAGGTCTAGCGTTATCATGATGAAACACCACACCCCTTCTATTGATCAATTCCGGCCGCTTTCTCTCAACTTCTTGTTTTAATCTCATAAGTTGTTCGCAGTAGAGTTCAGAATCGATAGTCCTGCCTGGTGGTAACAGCTCATAATGAATAATGCCCTTCCAATCTCATCACACAAACAACATCACCTTATTGCGAGTTAACCCGGGTTTCGTCACAGTCTGTGAAGCCTGACCGGCCTTTGACCACGACCTTTTTCGCACGTTCTTGTCGTACGTGATCCACTTTTCATCACCAGTTATCAGCTTCGTGAAAAATGATTCGGTTTCGTTACGTCATAATAAAGAATCACAAATGAGTACACAGTTCATTAGGTTTCTTTCAGTGAGCTCATGAGGTACCCAAATATCGAGCTTTTTTGTGTACCCAGCTTTTTTCAAATGCGCCAAAACTGTTTTGTGGTCAATTCCCAGTTCTTCAGCTACGTCGTAACTACTGATATGTCGATCTTGCTCCACTTTTTCAATAATGGCATCCATTTTATCCGTAATAGGGCGACCAGAGCGAGGTGCATCTTTGACATCAAAATTTCCGGAATTCGTTGTGGCGCCGTGATTACTGTGTTTATCATACGATATCACAGATTAAGCAACGGTCGGCGCGGTCGGTACTTGGATGGGTGACCGCCGACCATTCATTTCTCACGACGACTTCCGTGCTTCGGAGGGCACGTTAAGCAGTCAGTCCCGGGTGCTGTATACTTGTATACAGTGGTCGTTAGGGTTTGTCAGAAGTATTTTTTTTTTTTGGGGACTGAAAACTGCTCGCGTCCGCAAGGTTTAGCCCTCGATGCCTTGTACGTGGTCCCTGAGTGGCGCTGAACGAGCGGTAACATCTGGTGGTAGGCTTCGGCCGCGGCTTGCCACCACCCACTAGACAAAACCATGCCGCCAAGTGACTTAGTCGCGTTCCGGTATGATGTTTAGTGTAGCCATTTAGGAGGGTAGGTCTGAGTAATCGTGCTGCATTGGAGAACTGTTTTCAACTCGTAGGATAGTGACTCACCGGGTAACTCGTTTTGGAGGGTAGCGGGATCCGAAGCACGGTGCACCACTGGCCGACCGCAGGTAGTAGGGGGCCCAAGTAGCATGCCAGCCACATGCAAAAGGCTGCCCTGCCACCTCGCGAAAAATCCCGGGAGGCTCCATCGTGCCGGTTGGCGACCGGTTGGAGAGGACCCGATGTTGACCTCGGGGGGGTTCGGGCGTCCCCGCAGTCTCCAGGCGAGTTCCCCAATGGTGCGTTGTTCCTTACGAGTTGCTTGGTTCCATTTGCAGCGCTTCACTCAACTTCTATTCTCCTCCCTATTCACTCCACTACCAATCTACAATGAAAGGTCCTAAAAAGAGTAAGGTTCAACAGCGGTTGCACTTCCTCTCCCTCAAAGTGCACTTCTGTAACATCCGTGGAGTGCACTCCAATCTGAATGATGTCCACCACCATCTTGAGACGGAGAGACCACACCTACTCTTTCTAACGGAGACGCAGATCTGCGATCCGTCAGACTCGGCATACCTTGGTTACCCAGGCTATATCCTGGAGTCTCTATTCCGCCCACACGCCGGGGTGTGCATGTATGCCAGTGACGCGATCTGTTATCAGCGTCTCCGTTACTTGGATGTGCCGGACCTTTCAGTCATGTGGGTTCACATAGATACTGGCCTAGACCAAGTGGTTTACGCCTGTATCTATCGTTCACATAGCGGAGATCGGGAGACAACGAGGCTTATGGAATACCTTGGCAATGCAGCAGATAAGATTCAGCAACGTTTTCCCACGGCGCAGTTGGTGTTTCTGGGGGATTTTAATGCTCACCACGGGCAGTGGTTATACCCGTATCAGGACACTGACCATGCTCGCAGAGAGGCTTTTAAGTTTTCGCTGACTTATGGTCTCTCACAGCTTGTTAACGAGCCTACGCGCATCCCCGACGTTGCTGGCCATACTGCGTATTGCTTGGACCTTCTGCTGACAACCGATCCTGACAGATACTCGGTGTCCGTCACTGCTCCTTTAGGGACATCCGATCACTGTATGGTGAAATCTGTATCGCTGTACTCGCCACCTGACACCCGCCCAAAAGGCTCCAGGCGAGTATGGCGTTACAAGTCAGCAGATTGGGATGAAATGCGACATTTCTTCGCATCTTATCCATGGCGGCAAACTTGTTTTACATCAACCGATCCATCGTGCTGCGCTGATGCTGTCTCAAGTGTGATAGTTCAAGTCGATCCAAACTGAGTAGAAAGGGACATATCACTGTGCGACGAAGACAACTAGCTGCCCGTCGCGTCGGCTACAACTCGTTCATCGATTGGCCCGTTGCGTGTCCGCCCACCTCCGGCGCTGGCGCATTCTAAGAGGCGGAGTCAACATAGTCATCGCTACAGGTATAGATACAGCTATAATCACATACTCACCTACTAACTTCACTGCGGGCGGCCGTCGGCAAACGCAATTATTAGGGCCTACACTGAGATGCGAAAAATGCAGCGCTCACCTCCTGCTACACCCAACTTGCTGGATGACAATGTTAACCTAAAGCGGGGGTCTCGCAAAACATCCTGTCAGTGTGACCTTGACCTAGCAGCACAGTTACAGGTTTTCAAAGATGAATTGAAATCGGAAATGAAGGAAATGTTTATAACTTTTTCTGCTTCACAACAAGATAAATTAAACTCCATCCACTCCTTAATGACGGGCCTTAAGGAAGAAGTTCAGGAACTAAAAAACTTGAGTAAAGAGTTGGAAAAAAGTGTCGAGTTCATTAGTGCTGAGCAAAAGGATTCCAAATCGAAACTCACCTCTTTGGAACAGGTAGTAAACACTTATGACTCCGATATCCTGACTCTGAAAAATCGAACTGACGATCTAAGTAGAAAATTTTATCTACAGTACCTTGAAGTACGGAATATACCGTTACAAAAAAATGAGGCTCAGGGAGATTTAGTAAATATGGTGAAAAACATCTCCACTACCATTGGGGCACAGATTTCAGACTCTGACATCCAGGATATATATCGCATACGTCATAGTAAGACTGAAAATCAAACTATTATAGTAAAAATGTCTACAAACATTGTTCGGGATAAAATCCTTAAGGCTTTCCGTCAATATAACAATAAAAATCAGCCTAACAAGCTTAGCACTTGCGAAATTGGCCTATCAGGCAAAAAAACGGAGATTTACATTGCTGAACATTTGTCCCCGCATATGAGCAGACTGTGTTACCTCGCAAGAGATCTCCAAAAAAACTACAATTTTAAGTACTGCTGGACAGCCCACGGCCGAGTACTTATTCGAAAAGAGGATGGCTCATTGCCGATTGCAGTACGCGACGAGTCGCACATCAACCAGTTAAAAATAAAAAACACATATAAATGACTAGATAAATATAAAACTAAGTTAACTATGTATAAACTTTATTATTATTTTTATAATTTTTTCGTTGGAGAACAGTCTAAATATATGTATGACTGCACTTCTGTATTTCTCATATTCACGTGCTACACATTACATGCACACATTTTAAATTCAATACACACATACTGCACACTACACAAATACAATATACATTACAAACAAAATATAACTTTAACTTGGGGTTACATTTACACTTATAAAAAACGGACTATCTTTTATCATAAAGAACGTATAATAAATAATGTTTTATATTGTTATGGGGTCTTCTTGTTAATAAAATCTTACATGAAGACACTCTCAGTAATTGCATATCTTTACTGTCTATAAATGGAAGGCATAAATAATATCTTAAACAATTTAGATAATTTTACTATTGCTGATGCATTTTGTTGTGAACCGGAAAGCTGTAGTTCTTTTCTGAAGTCCCCAAATTCAAATTCAAACCTTAATGTTTTGCACCAAAATATCTGCAGTTTAAATAAAAACTTTGATGGAGTATGTTTACTGCTAAATAGACTAAATATAAAATGTGATATTGTGGTAATGTCTGAATGCTGGCTTTCTTATGTAACTAACTTACCGCAGCTGGATGGCTATGTAAGCTACCGAACAACTAAACAACATAACCAAAATGATGGAGTTGTTGTTTTAATAAAAAATCACCTAAAATTTAAAATTGAAGAGCCAAATTTTCAAGATGCAAATTGCTTAGTTATTAAAATAGGAAATGAAACAGCAGTCGTAGCTATATATAGGCCACCGTGTTACACAAATATAGATAACTTTATGTCCTCACTTACAAACTTAATGGCCAGTTTAAAAACTTTTAAAAATGTCATTATGATCGGTGACATGAACATTAACATCCGGGATTCAAGCGCAATGACAACAACTTACCTTGAAACTCTAGCTTTCTTTGGGCTGCTTCCGGCATTTGATATACCAACTAGAAACAAAAATTGCCTAGATCACGTTATTGTTAAGACAAAACTACCATTATCAGCATTTGTCCTACAAACAACGGTTACAGATCATAGTGCAACTTTCTTTAGTCTAGAACTAAAATCAATTGAGTCTATTTCAAGAGAAAGGACAATAAATAAAATAAATTATGACAAACTATTAGATGAAATTAAGAATGTAACCTTTGATGAGATCTATAAAATTGAAAACATTAATACTGCAATGAATACTTTGATAAATATAATACAGAAAAAAATAATAAACAATACAATTACTATTAAATTACCTAGAAATAAATTAACATTTAAACCGTGGATTACAATCGGGTTACTCAAGTGTATGAGAAATAGAGATCGGCTACATGCAAAACTTAAAGAGGACAGTGAAAATCAGATTTTAAGAACTACTTACAAAAGATATAGAAATTATTGTAATAATATATTAAAGAAATGTAAACGCTTATATGAAAAAGGACAACTTTCAGAGAATAAAAGAAATAGTAAAAAACTTTGGACAACAATAAATAACATCATAAATACTAAAAAACCAAAAGACAATACTCAGGAGTTGTTGACCCTAGACATCTCGGCCAATAAATCCGCTAACTTGGTTAATAACTATTTTGCAAATGTAGGAGCATATTTAGCTAGCAAAATTCCAACATGCAATGCACCAGTTCAGAATCTCCCGGAGAGATCTATTTCAGATTCGTTTGTCTTATTGGAATCCAGCGCGGAGGAAGTAGAGAAAATTATTATGGGTCTTAAACCAAATTGTTCAGCGGGGTGGGATGGGATAACAGGTGAAGTATTGAAGTTGTTAAAGGATTGCATTGTTCCCCCTGTTACGCACATTTTAAATCGTTGTATAAATGAGGGAGTTTTCCCTGATGCTCTAAAAAAGTCAGTTGTTACCCCCATCTATAAAGCCGGGAAGAGAGACTGTGTTACAAATTACCGCCCCATTTCTATATTGCCATCATTATCCAAGATCTTTGAAAAAGTCCTAAATGGTCGACTTGTTAAATTTTTAGAAAGTAAAAACATTCTCTCGGACAACCAATTCGGTTTTAGGAAAGAAAAATCAACGGATGATGCTATACTTTCTCTGGTAGACTTGATCGTTAGGCAACTTGATGACAGTAAGAAGTGCCTCACGATTTTCCTCGATCTGGCCAAAGCATTTGACACAGTCTCTCTCCCTAAGCTAATTAAGAAGCTGGATAGCCTTGGCGTTCGTGGAAATCCGTTGCAACTTTTTGAGAACTACCTGACAAACAGGACACAGCGGGTAAAAATGGATAACGGTGTAGTAAGTGACGAAATTGCAGTAACTTTCGGCGTTCCCCAAGGAAGCATCCTTGGTCCAACGTTGTTTCTTTGTTATTTAAACGAGCTTTGTGACATGCAACTACAAAACTGCAAAATTACCTCATATGCAGACGATACGGCACTGACTTTCTATGGCGACACGTGGAAAGATGTTTTCAACGTAGCCCAATTAGGTTTTGATACTGCCTGCTCTTGGCTGGCATCTAATACTTTAACACTTAATGCCGACAAAACGAAATACATAATGTTCTCCATTAGAAATTTTGCCTCAGATAGTGCTTTGGACTTCAAGCTTAGAGCACATAATTGTAATGCTCAGGATGCCTGTAACTGCCCAGCACTTGAAAGAGCTAATGACATTAAATATTTAGGGATCATAATTGATAATAATCTATCTTTTGGAAAGCATATTGAAACTCTCTCTAAAAGGATGCGAAAGCTTATTTATGTTTTTAAAAATTTAAGACATGCTGCTGATAGAGAGGTTTTGCGTTGTGTTTATTTTGCTCTAGCACAGTCCATCCTGTGTTATGGTGTATCGGTCTGGGGAGGCAGTCCAAAAAGTCATTTAATAAAACTCGAAAGAGCACAACGCCTTATACTTAAAATTAGTCTCTTCAAACCCATGTCATACCCCACCTCACAATTATATAAAGATGCGGAGGTTCTAACTGTTAGGCAACTTTTTGTTCTGAGTGTCATATTGAGATTGCACAAACTCACAAAATATGATAAAAACCATAAAAATGCTGACAAACGAAGATCGCACATGGTTTGTGATGAGTTCAGGGCAAATACAACTTTCTGTGATAGATTTATATGTCGTGTTGGTCCTAGGTTATATAATTTAATAAATAAGGATAGCAACATTTACCCCAAAACTAAATATGAATGTAAAAAGATCGTTACCACATGGCTTTCAAACCTCGATTATGAAAAAACAGAAGATCTTTTTACCATTCAAAAGTAGCTCTTAAACCCCTATCACTAACACAACCACACATCTACACATACACCCTCACACACACACACATACAATTACAATAACTTTTTAAAGATAAATATTGTTAAATGTTTCTCTGGATTGCACTTAGATTATATACCTATATAATGTTTAATGAGACGAGTGGAGAGCAGGAGACCCATATTACAGGTTAACCTAGTTTGGGCTCCTGTCCCCCATACTGTTGTACAATTGTTGATGTTATAAAACTCTGTATATGTATTTTGGGAAATAAACAAATTTTTTATTTTGGGAAATAAACAAATGGAGTACTACATTCCCCACGCTGACCTATCCCTTGAAACCAAAGCTTGCCCATGGTTTAATAGTGCTTACCTTACCGCTGAAAAGCGAAAGCGGGAAGCATACAAAGCCTGGGCAAATGCTCGCAGAAGCAAAGCCCTGGATTCCCATGAACTTAAGAAAAGATACAATGCTGCCGCCAAGTCCTGCAAAAAGGTGATCAAAAGAGCTCGTTTTGCCCACATAGGCCGTATCGGAGACAGAATAGCAGCATACCCTTCGGGAAGCAAAGCTTTCTGGTCCCTTGCCAAGTCGGTCGAAACGAACTTTTGTCGCCCGTCGCTGCCTCCACTGAGGAAACCCGATGGATCTCTGGCCCACACTGCTAAGGAGAAAGCAGATTTATTTGCTAGTATCTTCGCGGAAAATTCTCGTCTAGATTGCCAAGGAAAAATCCCACCTCAATTACCTCGACGAGCTCCTAAGCGATAGCCAATATGGTTTCCGCAACGGACACTCGACCGGCGATCTTCTCTTGTATGCCACTCACTTATGGAGTGAGGCCTTGGAGGGTCATGGTGAAGCAATAGCTGTATCCTTAAGCAAGCTTCCAGCATATGGCATACCAACCGGGCTCTGCGACTGGATATCTGATTTTCTGAGGGAACGGTCGATTCGAGTAGTCTTAGACGGCTACTCCTCTGACCTAATGGCAATTAATGCCGGGGTACCTCAGGGATCTGTTCTCTCTGCAACTTTATTCTTGCTGCACATTAATGACCTCCTAACACCAGGCATTATTGGATATGCTGACGACAGCACTGTTGTTGAGAGATATATATCCAATGCGCGAACGAGCGCCCATGAAATCCAGGTTTTGAGAGAGTCTATGATTGAGCGCGTTGATTCGACCTTGCGGAATGTGTCCGATTGGGGCGAATCTAACCTGGTCAAATTCAACGCGTCCAAAACTCAGGCGTGTCTATTCTCCGCAAAAAAGAGCACCTTCACATTTACGCCCACTTTCCAAAATGTATCTGTCTCCATCACTGACCATCTAGGGCTTTTGGGCGTAACTGTAACATCCGGTTTAAACTTCGGCCAACAAATTGAGTCTATGGCAAAAACGGCTTCCAAAAAATTGGGTATCATCTCGAAGGTCCGGCGGTACTTCAGCTCTGAACGGCTGCTCAACTTATACACAGCCCAAGTGAGGTCGTGCATGGAGTACTGTAGTCACCTTTGGGATGGTTCTGCGAAATACCAGCTCGAAGCGCTAGACTCCGTTGACCGAAGAGCCCGTAAATTAATTTACGACGTCGACCTTACAACCAAAAAACTGCAGACCTTAGAGCATCGTCGTAAGTTTAACCGTGTACTACAGGATACATTTTGGTGAGTGCGCCAGTGCTCTGTTTGAACAAATTGAACCCTCACCCTTTTACCATCGGACTACTAGACGCAGACAGAACTTCCATCCGTATGGGGTAGATATTCCGAAAAGTCGAACTAAGCGCTTTGACAGTTCCTTTTTGATACGGGTCGCCAAGGTTTGGAATGAACTGCCTGCGTCTATTTTCCCTGACCAGTATAGTCCTAGTAGTTTTAAGCGTCGAGTGAATAGGTGTCTCGTGGATGGACGTGTAACACCTTAGTCTTCATGTGCACTTAACATCAGGTGGCATGGAAGACAAACGTCCCATCCATTATTCATTATAAAAAAAAAAGCCCTTTCGGCGCCCTGAAAATTTTGTCATCCACCACCCAGCACTGGGCCAGCTTGGTGGATTATGGCCTAAACCTCCTCGTCACCCAGGGGAGAGACTCATGCCCTGCAGTGGGCTCATTACAAAGAGTTGTGATGATGATGATGATGAAACCAAATTTGCGCTACTCTCACAGACACTGCACTAGGTCCATAAACATCGCAAATTTTTTTCGCGGCTTGCATTGAATTTTTTCTTTTTTGTAGTAAAATTTTAAAATGTATCGAATTTCTTCATTAGATTCACTCATCTTGACAGTACGGAAAACAAATGAAAATCACACATTTTCCTAATTTGAATTTGGAATTATGTTCCTTAAAATTTTAACTTTCAATGATACCAAAACCAGCCAGATACAAATACTATAGCCAAAGAGATTTTATTACAAGTTCATACATACTATAATGCGAAAAGACTTTTTCCCCTACCTATTATTATATTTTACATTCAAACTGGAAGTTTCGATGTTGTAACATTGTAACATGATGCCTAACATGATATTGTTTCCGCCGTCCTCACAATATTATTTACCGCTACGCTAACAAAGTCAAATTTGCACTTCGGACTCGTGCGCATTCGGGTCTCGGCTGTGCGCGCCACTGTCCCTCCGCTGACCGCCGTGCCATACCACAGATTAGAAATTCTTCATTCCCTTTTACATAAAGAGTGGTTGTCGTACAGATCGCTTAGGATAACAGGCTATCCTTAACCTACCGGACGTTGATTCCAGGGTTCACCGTTACCACAGTACAAATATATACAGTAATTCAACTGGGTCGCATCTTTGAAATAAATGCCTACAGCGCCGCGGTCCGTTCACATGTGATAGGGCTGCCTTTTAGGCTAGTATTTTAATTTTATTAAAATTAAAATAAAATACTTTTTAAATTGAATAGGAAGTGTTCAACAAAAATAATTTTTGTATCAAAAAAACATTTTTACGTTTGAATAACAAATCGGTTTTATAAATTAGTGACCGAAAAATACATGCGCCTCAACTGAAACGCACGAAAAGATGTATTATTAAATTTTAAAGTATAAACAATCCGCACATTAACGTAAAGCTCAATCAATAATTGTTTCGGTATGCAGACACTCGCGACTGGCCGTATGCCGAGATCGAGCCGCGTAGGTATAGCTCGCGTTTTGTCCGTTTGTATGCAGTTAAATTACTATAGATATCTGTAATGTGCCGTTACGGTTACACCGCATTGTGCGTTGTGATATCCGACGCCGGTCTTCGCTGGCATTAAATAACTAGCGCCGCGATCCTACACGGCGCCGTGGCGTGCCGCTGTTGCTATGAGGCTACCGTTGCGCCGGCGCTTCTGGAGAACCGCTATAGTCACTAGCGTACGAAGCGATAGTTAGACAGGCTATACAGGGTTGATTTGTGGTCATCGGCCAAAATAGTTTTACACAATAAGTATTTATTTATTTATTCATAAGGTACACCAACAGCATAACATAATAATAAAATTTACAAGTAAAATTTTTCCGGTACATTTCTTATATGTATTCCTATTCTAGGCGCACACAACTCTGGTAAGAAAAGGAGTTAACAATTGTAATGTGTTCTCAAATACAATAAGATTAAATTAAATAACAATCATAATTAAAAATAAGAATAAAAAATAAAAATTCAAATAAGTATAAAAATTTAAAATTTATGAATACAACAATTTGAATACTAAGAATAAAATTAAAAATTAATAATAATAATAACAATGTGATGCAAAATTATACAGCGATATTCTGGGATAAAAAAAAATTAAAAAGTTAAACTTTGAATTTTTACAAATATCATTTATAGAAACGATTAATATATCCGCTAACATGTTAAGCTAAGCATGGTCACTCTAAATTACCATTAAAATAAAGTCGACTACGCGCTACTATACAACATCTCGTAGTTCTACGTCGTACTATAAACAATGAAATGCCGCGTCGTAGTAACTATGTTCATCAACAGCGACTATTTTCAAAAACGTTTGTGGTTCCATATTTCTACTTTTTTTTACTAAGCGACGCTAAAATAAATATGCAGCTACGTTTATATTGTATCAAAGAAACTAACATTTAAATTTGGCTGGTGACCAAAAAACAACCATGTATAGGTCCTGAATAAACTTCTAATTTACTGCTGACTTGGGTATTTTAATTCTACAAAACACCAGCAATGCTATGGTCACGCGTGAATTTTAGACTCCATTTTCCTTTATTAAATAGTATTCTATCCAAACACTAGATGGCGCTGACAGTCTTGCATTGATCATCTTGCCTATTATAATATACTCCATCAAAGTAAATTTACTCAAATAATCGCAACCTTACACCGTTCCTTTAGAGTTTTCAAAATACACAGAGATAACTGAAAGTTGCTCGTTGAGAAAAGGTAAATATTTAAAACACTGGATACTTTGCTGAAGTAACACTCTCGATAAGGTAGTCAACTGAAATAAGATCCAAAGTAAAGGTGTAGTAGATGTATGGCGATGGAGCTGGATTTTTGTAATGGATAGGTACTGTAATAAATAAATTAAATAAGTAATAGATAAATAGATAGAGAGTAATAGAATAATTAAATAATAATACAATCGTATTGACAGAACTGTGTTTGTTAAAACTTCCAAATATTTATGAAGCATTTTTTTTATAACAATTCCGCTTGTAAACTCAATGTTGCCCGATTGGTAATATCGATGAGGTCCAACATGAGACGTAAGGAAAGCAAGGTTTTACGTGGCTGAAATGAATAGATTAAGTAAGGATAAACAAGATTGTGTATGCAGACTGCAAAGGCAATATCATTTTGAGGATACATCTGGATCTAAGCCTGTTTAAAAAATTTTCAATGCTATTGCATCGGAAGTATTATCTAAGTCTTTTTTATAATGAACTAGCTTTATCCCGCAACTTCGTATGCGCTTTACTACCCTTCTCGTGGAAATTTCAGAAACTATACAACCAGACACCCACTGAAAGAACCTTTAAGTATACCAAGTATCACACCCATGCACTCAAGGAATAAGTTTTTTTCATACAAACTAAAAATCATATATTTCCCGTGCTCGTGGGAATTTTGGAATTTTTTTTCGTAGCACAACCAGTCACTCTTTGAAGAACCTTCATGCCAAGTATCACATTCGTACACTCAAGGAATAAGATTTTTCATACAAACTAAAAAGTCCAACCCCTTCCCGTGGGGATTTCGGGAATTCCTTCCATAATACAAACAGACACTTATTGAGGAACCTTTATATCAAGTATCACATCCGGGCACTCAAGTGATGGGATTTTTTCATACAAAATAAAACATCATATATTTCCCGTTCCCGTGAGAATTTCGGGAATTCCTTTCGTAACACAACCAGACACACATTGAAAAACCTTTACACCAAGTTTCATATCGGTGCACTCAAGGAATAAGACTTTTCATACAAACTAAAAAGTCCTATATTTCCCGTTCCCGTGGGAATTTCGGGAATTCCTTCCTTAGTGCACCCCTACATCCCCTAAAAAATGTATGTTCTAAATTTCAGCTCTCTACGTCCAGTAGTTACGGCTGTAAGTTGTCTGTCAGTCACTCAGTCACTCGGTCAGTAACGGAACAGTTTTATATATATTGATTGATAAACATAAGTGAATTCATCTATGATTTTGACATATATACACCTGAATGACTTTCATATTAATAAAATTAAATACAGTTCTTAGCCCCAGTGTAGTGAAAACTAACAATATAACTACAGACCAATTTACAGAAATACACTCCTAAAGTTACTTCTGAGAAATTGACGCCAAAATGGCACTATTTCCTCGAAAATGTTTATAAAATAAGAACAACATGTCAAATGACGTTAAACATGAATATAGACATAATGGGCTGTATTTCTGTTTAAGGTAATCTACTTATTTTATCCCAATACAGGTTTGTGGAAATATTTCGTAATTTAATCTCTCCTGATAACGAAATGATGAAGTCAAAGAAGAAAGAACATTGAAGTAAGTAGCTCTTCATCAAACATCGCTGGAACTCATCACTGTGGGATCGGTGATATTTGGAGGCAGACGCAACTTCATATAGAATATTCTCGATAGCCAGGCGGATCTTGAATAAGACTAACTAGGTACCACAAAATCGGATTAAAAGTGTTCTACGACCTGCGCTATTCAAAACGATATCGCTATTTCAAGCGAACCTTACGCTACTAATAAAACTTTTATTTCGCCTAGTAGGTAAACTCGCTCATCATCTGCCGAACCTTTATTTTAAAAGCGATGGAAACCCGGTTTTAAAGTTGAGTGGTTTTATTTCAAAGCTTAACATTTGTTATTGTAGCACTTAGACCAAAGCCCACCGAAATCTGTTTAGCTCCGAGGCTTAAATTGAATTTTGGTATCAGATTCTTGGTATGATAAAAAATCTTTGAAATTTACCTTTTACTTTTCTTTGAACGATTTATATGAAATAAGAATTTATTGAAAAGGGATATTCGATTACTTTTTCTTTCAAAATCTTATTAGATTCCTAAAAATAGTCACTATTTTGAAAGGATTTCCTAACGCTAATTTAGCAGACATGAAATATAGGTACAGTTGCATATAATATTATGAGCGAAGATTAATGAAATGGCTAAAGTCAGCTGAGAAAATTAGATGAAATACTATTTTTAGTTTACTTATATATATACATAACTTCACGCCTGTATCCCTTATGGGTAGGCAGAACACCAGAGCTATAAAACCATCTGATGTCACATTTGACTTTGGAGGTATTAATATGATGGAGAGAGACTATTGCAGTGACAGGGAGTCAGCCTATCGACCGCAAAAACGCCAGTAAAACCTCTTCCTTTAACTGACTTTTACAGTATGCCCGGAAAGACAAGCAGCTGGCACATTCTTTCGCTCCCTAAATTAACATAAGAGAAAAAGAAAAGATTTGCAAAGAAACCCTTCAACAGGATTGCAGATTTCGAGTTCATAAGATTAAATATTTATTGTCATTTAAACACCAAATAAATAAATATAAAAAGTATACAGAGTGACTGGTGACAAATTTTAGATATTGAAGGAGAGCACTCTGTACTCGATTCTGATCGTAATTATGTAATAAAGGTAGGTACTTAATTTTTCACCAGAAATCCCTATGAATAAATAAAGAGACCTTACTACACTTTTCTCGACGCGCTGCCTCAGTCAACACGCACACAGCAGTGTTCCCGCCACACGCACACCACCACCCGCTAAGTATCTATTGCATTACGCTTATGTAACCATGCGTTGCGTAATGAATTCTTTAACTTTCAGTTAAGAATAAATAATATTTAACTTTTATTTAATTTTTTCTCTTCATGTATCATGTCTCTCAAACTATCATGTCTTGGAATTTCGAAAATGACCCACCAGTCACCCTGTATGTTGCTGAATGTGTTTGTGTGAATGAGTTTTTGGGTTTTGCCAGATAATGCGTTTATTGAGTACTAACCAAAAGTGTTTTGGAGCTGCACGTAAAATATAGCCGTTAAAAACCTGTGATCTCTTACAGACAGTACCTACTTATCACAGTTTTCCACTTAGTGAACCGCAAAAGGTGTTCTCTTTGCATTACCGCCACTCAGGTGACACTTTACAAAAAAATATGAAATATAAAACCTTTTCCGACCAGAACTACTCAAGATATTTTTTCCTTTGAATGGAAACTAAATGGAATGGAAGGTGCTGATCATAAAATATAAGTCACTGACTTCCTGATCAACACTGAAAAGATACGGTTATCCTTAATGGGATTTTATGGATGGACGTTAAATATATAATGGTCGTAATGAAGTACGTATTGCGTCATGTTGGTAAGGGTTACGTTCCTCCTAAATGAATTGTTTTTGGATCTGCTTTTGTTAATGCTTTTATGACGACAAAGTCTTGATCGTGAAATAGTGCTTTTGCACGTTAGCTGCACACACGTTTATTACTATTAAGGACTGAATCTGTTATTTTTTATTGTTTATGTTTCCTGTTTTAAGGCTATGGGTTATTATGGCCGCAATTAGATTTATTTTTAATATGAAAATCATTGCCATAGCTATCTGCTCGTTATATTCCCGCCAGGTATACTTTCTAGGTAGATATCTTCTAGAAGAAGATGTTTGCTTATAATCATGCGACATTGAGGTCGCGCAGCCTGCGCCACCAACTGGCTGTCGCTCAGTTCTTCGGTCGTTTTTCGGTAGAAAGACAAAAGATCATTAAGGGGGAGTTTAGTGAGTAGAAGTCTCACACTGTTGGGTGTCATCTTACTGTACTGTTGGGGGACTTAACCCCCTGGCAGGTGCCCCTTCGTACTTCTGACGTATTCTCCTCCTCCTCTCAGTGAGCACTCGTACGGTCAATAGGCTTGCGGGTGTTCTGAGGGGTTGTCTTTTGTGGCGGAAAAACAAAAAAAATTGAGGTTGGTTAAAAATTGGTTGTAAATTTATCAGCTACAACATATTTTTTGGCAATTCATGGCCGTCGTGGAAAGATGCGAATTACGGAGCCGTCATTAGTTTGAATGAAAATGTTTAAATATTAACTTTTCTTCCATGCTGGACTGGGAGCAGCGGAAAAACAAAGAATGTGCCAGCTGCTTCTCTTCCCGGGCATACTGTAAATCTTAGTTAAGAGACAGAGGTTTAATTGGAGATTTATGGTGAAAGACTGACCCCCTGTCACTACAATATTCTCTCCAGCATTATAATGCTTCCAATATTGTCAAACGTGACATCAGTTGATTTTATAACCTCTGATATTCTGCCTACCCCATAAGGGATACAGGCGTAAAGTTATGTATGTATGTATTCAAATGTTTAAGATTCTTTAAAATAATATGGACCTTTTATTTTATAAAAAGCTTTTGAACAAAAAAAAAACCGACTTCAAAACTCTTTTAGCACTAAAAAGATTAAAATAATACTAAATCTAATCAATCAAAACTGTAGCCTATATAACCTAACCTATAACAATTTTTTTCAACTTTTGGAGTCGGTGCCAAGTATTCAACTTTCTAAGTAAGCCTTGGGCTCCATGGATCATAATCGTCCTTACGTCGTGTGATATCTAAAATTCTCTTACTTTAGTTTCACCTTCCGACACTAGATGGTGTTAGTTGTATATTAAATCGCGCAAGCACTGTTTTTAATTAGTTGTATAAGTGATTAATGAAGAATTTGGTCGTTCAATGGTGTCTTTGGTTCGTAAGGTTTCGTAATTGGTCGTTGTTGTTCTGAATTTTTTTTATTCTCTTTATTTACATTATAATCGAAATTAATACCTTATAATAAATAATCGTTAGCTTGACGCAGTTAGTTAGATTTATGTAATATATTGTTTGTGTGTGTTAATTTATAGTAGTTAAGTCGTTCAAATTCGATTGTTATTGGGCAAAGTTAGCTGATAACTCCATTTGGTTCTTTATTATTTTTTTTTTTTCTCTTACTTAATTTTTTACCTAGTACCTTATAATCATTATATTTCATTTTGATTGCATTAAGTTTCATGTTATATTTTGTGTATGTATAGTAGTTCGTATTAGTAATATTGTGATCTATTGCGTAGGGCTTGGCAGTTGGCACCGACTCCAAAAATTGAAAAAAATTGTTATAGGTTAGGTTATATAGGCTACAGTTTTGATTGATTAGATTTAGTATTATTTTAATCTTTTTAGTGCTAAAAGAGTTTTGAAGTCGGTTTTTTTTTGTTAAAAAGCTTTTTATTTTTAAATTTTTAGTGCTTTAATTTTTATACGTAGGTATTACAAAATATGGGTAGACCTAGTAAAGATGCTGCTCGTATGAGAAAACTGCGTCAAACTGAAACCGGAACCGCAAAAGGAAAACGGTTAAAAGCTAATAGGGAAAGAAAATCTCTAAGCATTTCAAAAGAGAGGCCTGACCAGCGCGAAATTAGATTGTCAAAAATGAGATCTTATATGTTACGAAGATTAAATGACGAAAATCAAGAGGATTACAATAATCGTCTTAGTTTAATTCGCACTCGTTTGGCTAATGAAAGTCAAGAAGATTATAATCATCGTCTATCTTTAATCCGCAACCGATTAGCTAATGAGAGCCAAGAAGACTACGATCACCGCCTTTCTTTAATACATGCTCGTTTAGCGAATGAAACTGACGAGCAACGATCACAACGATTGAGCGTCCTACGTGCTCGTTCCAGTCAGAGGTTGCTTAATGAAACGCCAGAAGCCAGAGTCGAAAGATTAAATGTAGTTCGAGAAGCGGCAAGAAATACAAGATATATATTAAGTGCTGAACAATTTCGGGAAACAATCAATATTTTTGCAGACATACCATGCGCTGTATGCAATAAAGCTTTGTATCCACAACAACGTGTCAATTTGCAGACAACGATTTACAGCTCGATTTTACCTGCAGAATTGGTATCTGAAGGTAAAATAATAACTTGTTCTCGTTGCTGTAATAATATTAAGAAACGTAAAACGCCACCTCAAGCATTTTGGAATAAGTCGACTGTTGCTGCCATTCCACAGGAAGTAGCTAATTTAACGGAAATCGAAAAACGATTTTTGTGTAGAGTAGTACCATTTCTTAAAATAATGAAACTTCAAAACCGTTTCAGTCAGTATTGGTGCAAAGGACAAGCAATATTATTTGCTCAAGATGTTGTTGAAATTGCGGAACAGTTGCCACTTCGGCCTAATCAGGCTGGACTAATTTTAGTTGTGGAAAGCTTAGAAAATGTTCAACGTTCCAGAGAGTTCATTATTGATTTAAATAGATTAAATACAGCTTTGAACTGGTTAATCACTAATAACGCTTTGTACAGTGACGTCCGTCCGCATTTTATTAGTAACATAGACATTACTGAAATTGTGCAAGTAATTGACGAACCAACTACTTATCGAAATCCTGGAACATCTGCATCAGTTAGTCATTTCATAATTTTGAACGAAGATGCAGCAATACTTCGGGGTTCATTTCATCAAGGAGATGAAAGATTTAGTTTGGAATCTCGTGGAAGGCAATGTACTGCAGTTGCGACTGTTTCTTGTATAGCTTTTCAAAGCCGTGATCCCAATTTACTGTGCAAAAGTGATATCGACTATATTGTTATTGTAGGAGATAACTATTATCGCTACTGCATTGCGATTCGACCACATCCTGCCACTGGTGAACTAAACCCGGAATATCTTGCTGCAACTGAACTTATTTCACAGGTTACTTATAACAGACAAACATTCAATATAAGTGGCTACGAACAACCAATCTACAATGGTCATTTAGTAAATGACGACAGTGAAAACGGTTTCCCTAACTTAAAGAAGGCTCTAACGCTTTTTTTAGGGAACATTCTTTCGGTTTGCTAACAACTAATTCTTCTACAGTAGCAGTACATAGCAGAAGTCAGTCTGAATCTGTGACGTACTGGCTATTTGATTCTCATGCACGGGGCGCTAAAGGTGTCAAAGCTCCTTTGAGGGGTACTTCCTGTTGCATGCGGTTTAGCAATGTTGATAAACTACATGCTATATTATGTAGAAACTTGTTTGTCAAAGATAACGTGAACCGTTACTATACATTAAATGTATATTCGTTAACGTCATTGACCGTTACGCCAGAAATTAATTCCACTCTGGATAATAGTATACCAAGACTCCTTAGTCGCCAGGAGGGCCTAGAAAATACATCATCTATTGAGGAGCACCAAACAATGCTAGAGACAAGGACTATCGAAACAACGAGTATGCTTTGTAATATAGACGAAAGAGTACCAAATTTAGAGAGCATTATAGCATCATCTATATGCTCTCTCAATTTCATCAGTTCGACCCGAATATTTGTTTGGAGCAGACGTGTGTCGTGCGCCCGCGTAAATTTTTAAAGTTCTTTTAAGTGAAATACTGTGATTGGCTGTTCGGTGTGATTTTTGATTCCTTGTCTTTTGTTTGGAACTGTGTACTGGTGACTCCACCCCCTGGGCGGTCCTAGAAAGAGATACACTTACAACACAGAGCTTCTACTCAAATTAACATCATCAAGCAAATTTTAAAAAATAGAAAAAACAAATTTTGAATAGACGCAGGGACTGGGGCTTGAACCCGCGTCGCATTGATCGGTGGTTGTGCGCGCTAGCCATTAGACCACGAACGCTTGCCTCACCCGCCTCGAAATTAGCGAACAGTACGCTCGACTACGCAGCTACAGATACGACTACGCTGACGTCAATGCCTAACGTAGATAAAGCTACGCCGTAGACCATAAATTTATTTGTTTTTTTTCTCTTCGAAAATGTCAGTAGCTCGCTCTCCACCTTCTACACCTAAAGAAATAAAGAAAATTAGCAGTTCGGAGTCGGATTTGGCTTCTACAAAGAAAAGTGAGTTCATTAATACAAATAGTAGAACTAAACGAGCTAGGCCTACAGCTTCCCCTGAAAATCTAGCCAGTAGTTTATCCTCAGGCTCAGAAGCAAATGACTCGCTCTCTAAAGCCTTGGCGCAGCAAACTTCGATGATCACAGCACTAGTAGCTGATGTTTCTGTTATAAAGGAACAAAATTCTCAGATACAAAAAACTAACACCGAAATTGAACGTTCTATGTCATTCATGAACCAACAGTTTGAAGATATGAGAAAGGAAATTGAAACACTGAAAAAAGAGAAACAAGAGCAATCAAATTATATACAAAAATTGGAAAATCAAATTCAGGACCTGCATTTCAAAAGCCGATCCTCCGGGGTAGAAATTCGCAACATTCCGACAACAGACGGAGAATCCACAGAAAATCTGTTAAATGTAATAACTCGTCTTGGAAAGGTTGTTGGGGTACCTGTTACATGCATGGATATCAGAGATGTGTATCGCTTACCGGGAAAACCAGACACCCAGCGCCCGATTATAGCAGAGTTCACAAGAGTACAAGCCCGACAAGACCTTCTAACGGCTGTTCGTACCTTAAATCAGAAGGCGAAAAAAGCAGAAGACAAACTGAACACCTCAATGTTTGGCATAGAGGGACCCTCTCGGGGCGTCTTTGTCTCTGAACAACTACCAGGCAGTCGTAAAAAACTTTTTCGTTCATCAAGAGAGTTTGCGTCAACCCACGGTTACAAGTTTTGTTGGTGTAAAAACGAAAACATATTTTTACGCAAAGAAGAAGGGGACAAACAAATACTCATTAAAACTCAAGAATGTTTACGGAATCTCATTAGAAAATAATGATTATGTAATCCTTTTAAGTAACACTTCTTATTTTCTTAGCACTCATTACTTATACATAAGATATCTTTCGAATAAAAACACATGTACACTCCTAAAATACACAATCAATCAACATGAAATTCCACTAATCAACCATACAATTAATATCTCAAAATTATACTTCACACTCACACTGTCAGTCTTAAGTACACAAAAAAATTTCGGAAACTTATGAAACTTTTATTTCTACTATACTTACTCTGGCAAAGTAAGAGACATTTTTCTGGACTTTTAATCTATATCAATGGCCAATCATGATATAATAAATAATGATCTAGACCTTTTAAACACAAATAATGCGTATATCTGTGCACCGGAAAACTGTATACAACATCTCAATAATTCTTCTGTTTTTTTTTTACATCTTAATATACGTAGTTTGAATAAAAATTTTGATCAACTACAAGTATTATTAAAATTGATAAAAACTAATATAGACATTGTAATCTTAACAGAGTGTTGGTTAAGTAAAGTGGTAAACTTACCCTACATGAGTGGCTTTAACTCACATCTCACAAAAAACAACAATAACCAGAACGACGGAATAGTTATCTACTTTAGAGTTGGACTTCAGTGTAGAATATCAGAACCAGTGTTTAAAGATGGTAACTGCCTTATTTGCCAAGTAAACAATAATCTATCTATTGTAGCTATTTATCGGTCTCCTTCGTTTAATACGAATTTAAATTTAGAAAACTTTCTAAATAGTCTAGATAGTGTATATAAAGAAATCAACTCATTTGAAAACATTGCTCTCGTAGGAGACATCAACATAGACATAAAAAACTTGAGTACTGATGAGAGAAGACTAGACTACTTAATATTTAATGCATCTCATGGACTGATACCTACACATATGTTCCCAACTAGGGCAGATAATTGCTTGGATCATATTTTACTGAAATCCAAACTTAAAAATACATCTCTTATTTTGCAATCCAATATAACAGACCATAATCCTATTATATTAGTTCTCCAGCAAAGTAAAACCAATAATAAACAGTTATCCACCTCGGTTCGTTTTAACTACTCTGATATAAAACTAGAACTTGAAGAAACCGATTTTTCGGAAATTATTGCGACATCGGACCCGAATGAAGCCACGATGAAATTCATCAATTTGACTAGATAGACACAAAACGGTTTTACAAGTTCCCAGAAGACTCCGCAACCTGAAACCTTGGATTACGCCAGGACTATTGAGATGCATTAAGAACCGAGATAGACTACACTTGAGGTGCAGAAAGTCGCCAGATAATCCCGTTCTCAAAATTACATATAAAAGATATAGGAATTTCTGTAACCTTCTGCTACGTAAACTGAAAAAAGATTACGAAGAAAAAGAATTAATGAAAGCGGGTAAGGACCCTAAAGCCCTATGGAAGACTATAAAAAATATAACACATACTGGAAAACAAGTCAATCCCCCTGTAGAACTTCTCGGCAGTAATAGCGACCCCAACGCAGCAGTAAATGATGTTTGTAATTTTTTCAGCACCATAGGTGAAAGTCTAGCTTCTAAACATAAGCATGAAAATCCAAACGTGAGAAATACTGCCCCTGAAATCTCGTCTACCAACTCCAATGTTCCCCTGTCTCCATCTAATTCACTTGTCATTCTACCAGTGGATGAAACTGAAGTTGAAACAACTATTTTACAATTACGACAGAATTGCGCCTCTGGATGGGATGGAATATCTACTAATATACTAAGGCTATGCCGTCATGCACTAGTACCTCCTATAACACACATTGTTAATCGTTCAATTGAAACTGGTGTTTTCCCAGATCTTCTTAAGCTGGCTGTAGTCCATCCTATTTATAAGTCTGGAGACAGAGATCGTGTCAACAACTATCGTCCCATATCCATATTATCAGCTCTTTCAAAAGTATTGGAGAAGATTATTAATAATTCTCTGAAAAATTTTCTGGATAAACATAACTTAATCGCAAACAACCAATATGGATTTCGGTCAAGAATTTCGACAGAAGATGCCATTTATATCTAACTCAAGCGATAGCTAGTAATATGGATAACAAAACTAAATGCTTAGGTATGTTTTTGGACCTTTCTAAAGCATTCGACACGGTCTCTGTGCCCCTTCTTGTATCTAAGTTAGAAAGTATAGGAATAAGAGGTGTAGCATTGAATATTATCAAAGACTACCTAACCAACAGGAAGCAAATGGTCAAAATTGATACTTTTTATAGCGAGGAGAAACCTGTTACGTATGGCGTACCTCAGGGCAGCGTCTTCGGTCCAACTTTATTCCTAATTTACATCAACGACCTATGCACCAAGACCCTGCCCAACTGCAAGATATACACGTACGCAGATGATACGGCTATTTTGGTGCAAGGGCGTACATGGGAGCACGTAAAACAATCTGCCGAAGAGGGTTTACACAAAGTGATGACATGGCTAACGGAAAATCTCCTAACTCTAAACTTGGATAAAACTAAATTTATACCCTTCTCAATACGTGAAAATCAGCAACCTGCTGAAAATTATGAAATAAAGGCCCATACCTGCTCTAATTTAAGAGACACTACTTCATGCTCATGTCAAAATGTGTGTAAAACACGTGTTATTAAATATTTAGGGGTCTTAATTGATAATAAACTTAGTTGGAAAGATCATATTGACTTGTTGTCTCTAAGAGTGATACGCCTTGTTTATATATTCAAGACTCTGAGAAACTCCGCCAAGATAAACATCCTAAAAATGACGTACCTATCACTTTGCCAGGCTATCATATCTTACTGTATCACAGTATGGGGCGGGGCCTGTGCAAAGAATATGATCCACCTAGAAAGGGCTCAAAGAGCTGTAATTAAGGTAACTTTTAAAAAACCGAGGAGATATCCAACCTTCGCGCTGTATTCTGAAAGTAAAATATTAACTGCCAGGCAACTATATATACTTAAAACTGTCGTGAGATAACATTCTAGCGTCCCTCCTTCTGACCCCAAAAAACGTAGAAACAACTTACCTGCAATCGTTCATAGAACCTCTTTCGCCAAATACCATCACTTTGTACTTTGCAACTTATTATATAAAAAGATAAACAAAAAGCTAAATATTTGTGATAAAAGCAGATATGAAATCTTAAACATAGTCACGAATTGGTTGCACACATTAGACTACGAAAAGACTGAGCACCTGCTTAAAAACTATCCCTGAATTCTACGTAACTACACATTACACTACACATGCACACCACACATGTACACTACACATCCACACACATACACTACATCACACACATATACACCTACACATGTGTATTACCATAGTAATATTTGTATTCCTTTCTTTTTTCCTTTGATTTATTGTATTGTTTTATGTATTTGTACTTCTTTTTTTACCTTAATTTAATGTACACTTTTATGCACCCAATTTAAGATACACATAAATTGTGTTAATTCGCATTTTCTCGGTCTAACACTGTTCCTTAAGAATCAGGAGTTATTCCTAGTTTAAGGGGCAGGGTCACATTTGTAACTAAAGTTATTATAATGTAAAATAATTTAGACATTAATTTATGTAAAGTTATGTGTGAACAATAAATCATTTTTATTTATTTATTTTATCTAATACCGACGTAGAATCTGACCAACTAAGACTGGCAGAAATAACGCGGAAAACAGCACCACCCTTAAATTTAGAACGAGAGCGTCGAATAGCAGAGCTTGCATGGTATTTTCTTTTTCCTGATGGTAAAAATGGATTTCATGAGCAAAGAAAAGTATATATAACACCATTAGACTACTTCCAAAGCCACGTGATGGGTACTGATAAACGTTTCCACAGAAATGACTATCTCTTTTATGCACTATCGGTGGTTGAGTATTTTCGAGCGAAATCTAGTGTTTCTGTCTCGTGTCGAATGCGTCAAGGTCAAGGAGAACATACTCCTCGAGGGCTTGTAGACAATATGCATTTAACCATGAGAAATATTAGAGGGTCTGCTTCGTATTGGCAGAGATGTTGTTCAGAACTTATTGCGATGGTGAGAACATTGGGTCCTCCTACATGGTTTTTGACATTTTCTTGTAATGATTTGCACTGGCCTGATATGATGAAAGCATTACTTATAGCAGATAACAGAGATACAAGCGAAGAAGGTCAGCTCACATTTCAACAACGCTTAGATTTGGTTCAAAAATACCCAGTAGTTGTTGCTCGACAATTTTCAGTACGAGTAAATGCTCTAATGAGATATTTAAAAACAAATGATAGTTGTTTAGCAGGTCCAGCATAGAATCGAATTTCAGAACAGAGGAAGTCCTCATCTTCATTTGTTGGTTTGGTGTGGAAATGTTCCAGATTTTGCCACCCCAGAAGGTATCAGAGTTATTGAAAGAGTAGTATCATGCAGTGTAAACCCAGACAGCCCTGCATTAAAAGACCTAGTTAACAATGTACAAATTCATAAACATACAAGCACTTGCTACAAGAACCGAGAAAATCAAACTTGTCGGTTCGGTTTTCCAAGGGTGCCTAATGACTCTACAATTTGTTTAGGGCCTGATGAAGCCTTGGCCAATAATGGTCGATTTTGCCTTTTGAAGAGGTCTTCAGATGAAACCATGATCAACAATTATAACGCAGAACTTTTATATTTATGGAAGGGAAATATAGATGTACAACCTTGTGGGAACGTGACGGCTATCTCATATTATGTTGCAAAATATGTAAGCAAATGTGAACCTCATGATACCGGAGAGGTTATTAGAGAATCTATAACTAAAGCTAAGAGACAAGGTGGTACCGTATGGAACCAGTTATTCTCAGTCGCAATGGCGATTTTATCTCAACGCTTGGTAAGTGCGCCTGAATGTGCCTATAGGCTTTGTCATCTACCGCTCAAAATGAGCTCTCGAAAAACCGTTTTTATTAATAGCTGCAGACCAAACGAAAGGTTCCGGCTTTTGCGATTCGAAGGCAATGAAACATCAATATATAACAACATCTTTGATAGGTATGTACAAAGACCTAACAAATTAGAGCATTTAAGCTTAGCTGAATTCGCTGTGCGTTTTGAAACAGTGTCAAATACGATGTGGAGTGAAGAAGACGGCGATTCAGAATTGAGACAAATAGACAACGAGTCTACGCGGTACATCAAATTAAGAGACAATACTAGAATGCGCATTAGAAACAAAGCTGCAGTTTTACGCACTCGGTATTACACTTTGAATAGTGATAAGGAAGCTTACTATTACAACTTAATAGTGTGCCACATTCCGTTTCGCGATGAAGCCGAGCTTTTGCTGAATGAAGAAACCGCAGAGGAATGTTTTTTGCGACGACAAAATGACTTGAGGCCACTGCAATCCAATGTTAGTGCAGAACAATTTGCTCACGCGGAACAAATTATTCAGCAAGCTCTCGCTCAAGCAATTGCACTGAATGCTGCTCGTGACATACAGGTGCATGGCAATGCCCCAATCGTTTGTGCAGATGAACAAATTATTGAAGATCTCGATAATTTTTGCGAAGACATCGCTGATGATAGGGCAGCATTGCCCGATGATGTTTTCTTGGCGAGTATTCGTGCTCTTAATATACAACAGAGCAACCTCTTTCAAAAGGTTACTAGAGCGATAGAAAGTGATTTAAGCGGTGCGGAAAATCAGTTACTACTTTTCATCATTGGAGGTGCTGGGAGTGGTAAATCACACCTACTAAAATTACTTGTGCAACATATTAAACTTTGTTATGCACCAACAGTTGATGTACTTCTGAAACCCAGTTTTGTGGAGGTCGCTTCCTTAACAGGAGTGGCTGCTCGACAAATATTTGGCAAGATAATGCATTCTCTATTTTCACTTCCTATTGAAAAGAAAGGAAATAATATGACCTATAATCGTTTGACAGGACAGAGACTCGAACAAGAGAGACGCAAGTGGCGTAATATAAACTGGCTTATTATAGACGAAATCTCAATGGTTTCTTATGAAAACTTAAGGATCATTCATTTACGTCTACAAGAGTACAAAAACAATGATAAACTATTTGGTGGGGTGAATATTCTTTTGTTTGGTGACATTATGCAGCTTCCTCCTGTCAAAGGGCACTGGTGCTTTTTGCAACCTCCGTGGTTCGAGGCAGAAGTCAATTTGTGAGAAAAATTCTCATTTTGTGAATTAACTATAAATATGCGTCAGCGAAATGATGTGGAGTTTATTGATTTGCTCAATAATTTGCGTGTTGGCGAATTGACAACCGCTCAACTTGAATTGCTTTGTGAACGTCGAGGAATACCGTTAATAGGAGAATTTGCCGATGGAGTTGCAGTTCGAATTTATCCCACTGTCAGACAAGTAGACGCTTACAATGCACACATGGTAACTGAGAACGCGAAATCACAGCGTATTTACACAATTAACGCTGCCGATGAATCTCGTGAAATTTCAACTTATGGAAATTTGCCTCCTAGCAATGTAATTCCTAAGGATGTGAATAACTGTGGAGGCCTATTATCAACAGTACAATTAGGGATAGAGTCACGAGTAATGCTGAGGCGAAATAATTCAGTTTCCGATGGGCTCGTAAACGGGGTTATGGGAATCGTTAAGAAGTTTAAATGGCCTGCTTTACGAAGGGAGCAAATAGAGAGTGGCGAACTTCCTGATGCTGTAATAATAAAATTTGATGACGACACTGTGGGCAATAGATTAAAAGATGCAGATGGTTGTATTGCAATATCTCTAGTAACAGCCACAATTCAGGCAATTAGAGGATACGGCAATGTAGAGCGAAGGATGGTGCCCTTAATATTGAGCTGGGCAGTTACTGTTCACAAATTACAGGGTACAACGTTGGATAGAGCTGTCATAGATTTAGGGGAAAAAAACTTCGCCAAAGGGCAAGTATATGTAGCTTTAAGTCGAGCGAAAACCCTAGAAGGAATAGCATTGTGTAATTTAGAGGTAAATAAATTACTCAATAGGCCGCATGATGAAAGAGCTTTGGCAGAAATGGTAAGATTGCGTGGACTCATTTCATCATCGCAAAGTTAATCAGCTGACTAGTAAATATTTTTATGTATTAATCAAGCTTGAATACTAATGTGCTATAACTAGCTTTCAGTCGCGGAAAAATATACAACTACTATTAACTTTGATAAAAAATGTGGGTGTATCCTGATATACTGAATACATCTGTATAACCCTTTCAAGTACACTGGAGTGATATCAGTAGCAGCAATCACGGTTGCTTTGCTGTCGTGTTTTGAAGAGTTCCGGTGCCTGACTACGAAACTCATAATCAGATCTATATAAAATTTATATGGGTTGGAATCATCTCCTTACGAACAAAAAAAAAATTTGTATATCCGTCTATATTTGATAGAGTTCTGATAGAACATACAAAATAAAAATATATATAAACATCCGAATTGAGAACCTCCTCCTTTTTTAAAGTCGGTTAAAAAGTTAACAGGTTGTACGTAACTACGCATTATAATATTCTTGTTGGAATTGAGATTATTTTTGACTTTTTAGTGATTTGGTTTTGAATAAAATAGCAAATCTTAAAGATTATGAGGTGTACGATGCATGTGATATCAGTATCAGGATACCTCTTAGATATGAGGACGTTGAATAGCAGATGCTGCCACTGACGCTAACAACAAGGTTACACAAAGCCAAGGTGCAAAAAAATATCCTAACATATTTCCGATACGGGTCAACTGCCATAGGATCATGTGGATATCAGTTATAAACTACAATGAAAGGTCAAAACATGCCGAAAAAGTATCCATAACTTCTTACCGTTGTGGAGACGTAGTTACCCTCCATCATCAGCTGAGCAACGTGAGCTGATGTCTCTGATATTTTTTTTAAGAACTACATACAATCTAATAATACCACAAATATAAATTCATCAATATAAGTATAGAAAAAACAACTAATGTTGTTTACTAATAATTGAATATATTTTTTTGGTTTTTGTCGTTTTTTTCAAAAAGTTGTGAACCGAATGCCATAAAAATTATATGGGACCATTTCGGAATAATTTCCTTTCGAACAAAAAATAATTTTGCAAATCCGTCTATATTTGACAGAGTTATGAACGAACATACATAAAAAAAAAAATATAAACATCCGATTTGAGAACCTCCTCCTTTTTTTGAAGTCGGTTAAAAATAGTCTTTACAATAATTAGGAAAGTAAATCCAGTCTCATCCAGGTAACTCGCATTTAAGGCAGTGCTTTATTATGATTTATAAATAAATGAAAATAACATAGGTTTACATAATGAATAGTACCAAGTACAAAACATTACAAGTGATGGAATTCCTTAAAAAAGGTATAATTTAAAGGATATAGAAACAATTGATAAGTTGTAGTGTAGCAAATATGTAAGAAAAGGACTATTCTTTTATTTCCATTTACTATATGTTTATTTTAAACACTAATTTTACATGAATGCCGCGTGTATCGATGCGCAATCAATATTATAATAATGAATTGCTTAGTCTAACTTATTTGCTTTAACTTAATGACCTACTTAGTAGATACATACACTACAAAGTATAACTATGGATAAATAAATTAAAACAAAGCAAAAGAAATACTTTCACTATTGTGTACTTTAAAGATGACCATATTTAAGAGATATCAGTTTAATGCATTGTTTATGCACTTGAATATCAGGTATGGTAGAAGTCTAATCAGTGTCTCGGTGTCGCTTGCTTATAATTATCCGAATGAATGAAATAAATAAAAGGACGAATCTTTGAGAAACGAAAAATATAATTCAATAGAAAACACATAGCTACATAAAGTCTTATGGAAAATCAAAATCATCTAAAAAATCAACTCGATACATCTTGATGGAAGCTTAAAAATATGTCCAGTTTTCTAAGATTAATTTTTCGTTTCATCTAGATTTTGCTGATTCAATATGACAGCCACCAGCCCTTGTAAACCAAAAGGTCTATCACTCGAAGGTCGTTGTCCTTGTGGTTTCTGGGAAGGGTACAACGATTTACAGCAAGAAAAGGGTCCTTGTCATACGTAATACCGTCGTACATAATTGTTGGTATGACATAGATGGTTGGAATTTGATTGTTGGCGAGACCAATAGCAGATAAAGCTAATAACATTATGATTTATTTTTGTTGAGAATGCTCGGTAGATAATTTAAATTACATAACATACCTTTTGCTGTCGGATAACTGCAATGCCGCTCACTTACCATTCATCGCATGTATCGCAAACAAACATAATTATGTTTGACAAATCTGCTGTATACCTAATACAAGAACAACGACGTAACTAAGTATAGGTAGATGTGGAGCGATTATTTGTGATAGTGGAATACCGAGTTGGCAATTGTAATACTTTCTCTAAATTCCTAATCTAACCTTTTGATAACCCAAATTATAAAAGTTCTTGTATTGTAATAAAAAGGTAATGCGTTATTAAAAATCTTATTACATTATCAGGCTTAGGCTCAGGAGGAAAACCAGCACATAGGTACTATGTTTAAAATACAAATCGATCTTGATCGCACAGAAAATCCAGTATGTCCATTTCTAGGAATAGTGATAAAGCGCAGATATTCACGAGTGTTCACATAATTAAGGCAAAATTTATTCCTAGAATTCATTTGATTCCGAAAAATTCCCCAGTTCCGTTTAATAAAGCAGGTACGTTGCTGGAGTCGATCTTAGTTGTTTAGTGGTGAGTTGTTTTTCACATGGTCAACTTTTGTTGCGCTAGTAGTCCAAGGAACCTTTATGTTCATATTCCGGACGGGCTCACTGATAATGTCGTATATGCTGAAGCTCTTAATTGATGTCGTACGGTGACTATCTGTCGTTACCATTATCTTTGTGAGCATTCTATGTAATGAACGTCAGCTTCGCTATCGGTTATCCTGCTAAACAGGGACCAAAGTAGAAATCTACTACAAAAAACTTACAGAGCGCGAGCGATGCCGCGAACCAAGATATCATATACCGTCTTAATCACCGCTAATGAGACACAATTCATTGGTTTCCTATTGTAATAAGCCACAAAGACATTAATACCGGTATGCTCGATAAATTACGTTCAACGCACGTAAAAGCACTTTACACAAAAAACTCATTGATAAATTTCGTCGTCTACGCGAACGAAGTCGCGGCCGCATAATTCCAGTAAACTGCACGTTCTTTCATAATTCCAGTAAACTGCACGTAATCCAACCTACGAGGGCGAATCAAAAAGTTCTGAATAAATACAAAAAAAAAATTAAACAAAAATATTTTATTTTTCTACGTAATCTCCTTCTAATCTAATTCACTTAGAATACCGCATATCCAACTTTCTTATTCCTTCCGCAAAAAAATCATTTTCTCGACTATTAAAAACTCCTCTACGGCAGTCATAACCGCGTCATCATCGTCAAATTTAGTTCCACGAATACGCTCCTTTAATTTAAACACTTAATAATATAATAGAAGAAAAACAATGAAAAAATCACTTCTTGAACTCAAAATTTGAGGGTACATGTAAGTGAAATTGAGCGGTGAACAAGTGGTCGGGTGATCTGGGTTAAAAATTAAACAAATATTAATTTACTATCTGTCGCGGAAATATCGGGATAAAAAAGCCCATGTGCTATTCCAGACTGTACACTATCACTATGCCAAATTTCATCCAAATCCGTTGAGCCGTTCTCCCGTGATTGAGGAACGAACTTTTATATTTATAATATTAGTAAAATTTAAATGTGATTCTAAAACTGAATAGTTGTGACACAGAGTTAAGTTCGAAGTCTCCAAAATTGAAATAAACAAGACTTGAAACTCGAGCATGTAATTTTGAAATTCACAGAACTGTTTCACGACAGAAACTCTAAGTCATCATAACAGTTAACGTTTCGCTTCATTTGCTCACTTAATTGGATCACTAAGCAAATAAGGATAAAACGCAACTCAAGTTTACCTTTCAAGATCAGCAGTTTGCATACGACTCGCGCTTACCACATGTCGAATGAGCTGTGATTTTCGACTTGACTGTACAATTAAATGAAGAGTAGAAATTAGAGCACATGATTTAAAAATATTTCTGTAGGAGATCGAAATGTATTTGGATTTTACAGGTTTGACCGATTTCTTAATTAAAAATTCAATATTTAAAAAATAATATTTATTTTTTAAACTTCACCAATAATTTGGAACCAGTTACTTAATAATAAATTCGTAATTGTATGCGAAATCTTGAATTGGAGTTAGGTAAAAATGTTTTCGAGTTTCTTATGATACGATATCACAGGTTAAGCAACGTTTGGCGCGGTCGGTACTTGGATGGGTGACCGCCGACCATTCATGTCTCAGGCTTCCATACTCACCTTACCTCCTAGTTGCTCAGGGAAGAGACTCATGCCCTGCAGTGGGCTCATTACAAAGAGTTGTGATGACGGTGATGATTAACATAGCTATGAAAAGAGGGTGGATGTATTTCAGTTGGAATATGACTTAATATTTAGTACATACATCACGCCTGTCTCCCCTTGGGATAGGCAGAGACAAGGGAACACCAATTGCTGCGATCCAGACATACCAATTCGCTTTTTCCATGTTCATCAATCTTTTCATACAGGATCGCCGGTTATAGGTACTTTTGACTAGGCCCTTTTTACTACACATCTACTGCAAGACTGAAGCTACCTAAATATAAAGTTTTGGGCGATGGTCTATTTCAAAATATTTTGCTAAGAGCTACCTTCTCCTCAATAGTTTTTCATATGAGATTGAAGTCAAAAAGAGGGTTTAACCGTAAAAATATATATTAAAAACAACCTGTAAAAAATTGTTTACAACAATTCACTATTGATCTTAATTTCCTTTAATTTTTTTCATTTTAATTAATTTAATTTAATTTATAACCGTCACATTCATACGTATTTCAATCAAACATGGTAATTAAATATCTTTAGAATTACTAAGGTCTATTATTATGTTACAAACAAAGGTAATTTGGGAGGAATGCAATTAAATTACAGTGTTTCTAATTAATTAAGATGGATTTCCGCAAAGGTTAACTTTATGGTTGATGGTACAATTAGTATTAAGCATTGTTCGACTTTGGCTCTTTACAAGTTGACAATTGAACCGTGTATACGCTATAAGTACCAGCGAACCAACTAAATCATGACCCACAACAAGCTCATTTTGGCAAGCCGTCTAAATGCTAGTAGGTCGAAATTTGCTTGAAGATAGGTTTCCTTGGTGACGAACTCGTTCTGGTCCACATAATTCAAGGATGTTACGTTATCACTACAGACGAACTCGTTATCATTACATTCGACACTGACATTTAATGACTACAGAATTTGTACAGTATCTAAAATGTCCTAAGTGCATATAACGCGTTAGACCTTACAAGTTTGACAGTTTCAAACGAATTTTCAGCAAAATGGGTCACGACTCACGATTAAGTTGGTTTAATACAATAGTACATAAACAATTGTGATAATCAAATTATCCTATTTTTCAACCGACTTCCAATAAGAGCAGGTTCTCAAGTCGGCTGTATGTTTTCTTGGGTGCTAACTTCTTTTAAATAGCATTATTCTCCTCTAAAAACCTAAGTTTCCTTCTAAATTACTAAGTCAGCCACAATCTGTGCTACAAATCACGTCGGAGTTATTTAAAAAAGTTCTAGGTCTACTATATGCAACCTAACTGCTCCCACCTAACCGTGTAGGTACGCATGTAACAATTTAATCGTTACTAAGCAACATGAGCGAATGTATCCTATGTATTATCCCGTGTATCTTGCCCTTGATATTTCCATAACTGAAACCATGTTTGCTCTCAGCATAGTTTAAAGGTTGAAAATTCACAGACAACTATAAACACACCTAGCGTTTAACCAAAAATAGCAACAGACGAAACTGAAATCGTTACCTGCTTAATTGACATTATTGACAGTTTATTTAAAGTTTTTCACTGATATTTTCTTTGTTACTGACAAAGTTAGCGTTTGATCTTTTCTCATCTGTCATTAAAAATCCTTATAATAATCTTAATCAATTATCCAAATACAAAATAATCCAAAATGAAGCTCAACTCAAACGTAAACCTGCTATTTTATTTCATCCAAAACATAAAAGAACGAAATCACAAAGAATATAAATAAAAAATGGCGGACTCCCACAATCGGATGCTATATAAATCATCAGAGAGTAGTAATATTTCACGACCGGACAGTACTAGAGTCCTGGGTTCGAATGAGAGCCGTGATGTGTTGGGAGTTTCACTGTATAATACTGGTATACTTGTAACTGCATAAATCTTTTCTGTTTCATGAAAAATAGTTTTAATTGGGAATATAGAAGGTGCAATTTGAATTGGACGTATTTTTTTTTATATCGACGCGTTTTTATTATTGTACACTCGTTCTCTATGAGTAAAAATGCATTGGTTTGAGTATGAAATAAAGATAAAAGCGACCATTTATTATCATTGCTGCTAAAAGACGTTTATTGCTCCCAAATGTCTGAAAGATGCTTATATCCATTTGCCCAACTGTAGGTATCCAAAATCGTTACACAAAATACACACACCAAAAAAGTCTAAGCAACAAGCATGAAATTTAAAAAATCTTAAGTAATCTCTTTTTTTAAGTAAAACTTAGGTAGGTATGCAAACTTTTTTGATTTAATTTACTCACTGGCTGGTTAGACAAAAAAACGATATTCTATTGTTTTATTGTAGCTTTAATAGGTCTGAGATATCAAATATATGAAATACGGGTTTTTATGTATTAAATCGAACAAACAAATAATTTAGTATTTCTAATATTCATGCCATATTGTTTGCCAAACTAACCCGATTGGGAATCGAATTAAAAACTTATGGTACTGCAAGCGAGAACTCAACTCGCTTAATTCATACACGACAATATGTTTTGGCAACTAATTATGCGTGAATTTATAATAGCTTTTCCTAGCTTAAGCTAATGAAAGAAATCGCTTCAATAAGATGGACTTAGTTTTATTTGAAAATAATTAAGTATAATCAACGTATGTAAAGCCGGCTTCACATCAAAACTTTGGCTGAAGATAAGGCCGTTAAGATAAATATTCTTCGAACTTCGAAGTTATCACTAAATTTCGATGAAATTTATATGGAACCACCTCTAAAGTATCTCCTGTCATATGAAACAACAATATTTAAAATCGATCTATAATTGTCCAAAAAATCGTGTAACCAAGACACAAAATAAATCATACACACGAATTGAGAACCTACTCCTTTTGGAAGTCGGTTGAAAATACGTATAACTATTGAGCCTGAATAGGTACAGAGTCTTCTGGTTTAAATATCTAATACATAAACAAACGAAATAAATCTTCTTTAAACATTGATTAATTATTTTCAATAACGAACGAAGAGAGTCATTTAATCTGTAATTAGAGAGAGATAAAAGAAATTATAATTTTATCAATTATACGCTAATCAACGTCCGTAAACCTTATTGAATGTTCTTAATTAAAACAGACAAAATAATAATTTTACACCAAAAATAAACCAAGAAAAATGAGTTACCATGGAAAATATATTAAGTACCATTAAAAATCCCCTTGTAATATATCTTGAAAAAATAAGCTTCGTAAGGAAGCTTTCAACCCTTAGGTCGACAGGCTAAGTGTTACAAGGGACTAGGGCTGGTACGAGATAACGATGAAGGGCCGAGAGCCCTTGAAGCTTCCGTTGTGCAAGATGTGGCTTTTATTTCCATGTCCTTATAAATATAGGTGTAGATTATCGACAGTTTCATGAATATTTTATGAAGTTTATAATTTTATAATAAATATAAGTGTTTAGAATATACTCAAAATATTACCCAGCCTTAATTAAGTTTCTTAAAGAACTTGTGCTATCGATACCAAATAACGAATAAAAAACTTATGAAATATAAAAACAAAAGTATTGAATTTATACATATTTTTTTAAGAAAATATACTTTAATAAACATTATAGAAACATTAATGACTTGATGGCTAATGTCTGTGCTAATCAAATGAATATCCACCGTTACTAGGATTCGAACACAGGACCTCTGGCATAGAAGGCAATGTACCTATGTTACCACTACATTAGCCGGTCGAAAAAAAATCAAATAGCATTGGTACCCGGCTCTGGTAGGTTGCAGTTTGGACTTAAATTGTTGTTTTAAACAAATAATTTTACGTCTATGGCTAAAACGGCTTCCAAAAATTGGGTATCATCTCGAAGGTCCGGCGGTACTTCAGCCCTGAACGGCTGCTCAACTTATACACAGCCCAAGTGAGGTCGTGCATGGAATACTGTAGTCACCTTTGGGATGCTAAATATATATATAACATATATATAATAAATAAATAACAACAACCTTACAAATTGCAGACGCTGGAGCATCGTCGTAAGGTTGCTTGTTTGACAGTATTTTATCAGCTACATTTTACTACCAGACTACCAGACGCAGACAGAACTTCCATCCCTATATAGTGGATTTAGCAAGAAATCGAACAAAACGCTTCGATAGTTCCTTTTTGGTACGGATTGCCAAGGTGTGGAACAATCTGCCGGCGTCTGTTTTTCCTGACCACTACAGTCCTGGAACTTTTAAGTGTCGAGTGAATAGGTTTCTCGTGGATGGACGTGTACCCCCATAGTCTTCACGTGCACTTTCCATCAGGTGGCATGGAAGACAAACGTCCTATTCTCAATATATATATATATAAAAAAACGGTGCGGTACGTGTGTCTACGTGCCTACCGTAGGTACGTGTCGTACGCGCTTGCGGCACGCGAAACGCAGTTTTGGTAGAAAAATTTTGTTTGTACAGTCGTGTCAAATGATGTACAGGTGTGTAGTACACGAGGTAACTAGCCACGTCACACATGCACGTGGTGCGTGCTGTACGTGGTTACGGTACGAACGTAGCAGTTTTGTATAAATACGAGCGTGACGCAAATTTGGCCCTTATTAGGTCGTTCGGCGAGGACGGTACTTGGATGGGTGACCGCCGACCATTCATTTCTCACGGCGACTTCCGTGCTTCGGAGGGCACCTTAAGCTGTCGGTCCCGGGTGCTGCATACTTGTATCAGTAGTCGTTAGGGTTTGTCAGAAGCCATTTTCGGCGCCCTGAAAATTCTGACATCCACCAACCAGAACTGGGTCAGCTTGGTGGATTACGGCCTATACCTCCTCGTCACCCAGGGGAGAGACTCTTAGCCTTGTGGGCTCTTTACAAAGAGTCGTGATGTTGATGATGATGATGAATATCTTAGGATCGTAGATAATGTGTCATGGTGTTTTATAGCCTATAATGAGCGTCAAAAACTACGCTTAGATTGATACAAAGCGTTTCGAAATTTCTATGATTCAGACTACCGCGTAGTATATTTTTTTATATTTATATTTCTGACACTTACACAACATTATCTAGCCCAAATTAAACTTGTGTTATGGATACTAGATAACTGATATACTTAAGAAATATATAAACATACATATTGAATAAATGCATATTTTTTTATTAAATAAACATATAAACATCCATGACTTGACGACTAAAATCTGTGTTCATCACACAAATATCCGCCGCCGCTGGGATTCGAACCCAGGACCTCTGGCATAGAAGGCAATGTATGTTACCGCTACACCAGCCGGTCGTCAGCCGGTAGTAGCTGTGTTTATCAATAGCAACTAGTTGTTAAAAAGTTTGTAGTACTGAGCGATACTAAAATAAATATGCAATTCAATCGTAATTCAAACATTAATCACTATGTCAGCAGCTTGGCTGCGACATGATATTGGCAAGCACGAATAGCTGTCTTCTGTTTGCTTGTTCATGTAATAGCAGAGCTGTATTTCTGCCAACTTGTACCTATAATAAGCACTTTTTACAAAAGAGTGCCGAGAGTTTTTTTTCCGCCGGCTTTTTTCCTCTCGTTCTACCTAGGGTTCTACTTTCATTTCGTTTTTTAAAGCCGAAGAAGAAGTAGTAGTAGACATCACCAAGACATTGGTGGATAATGGGCGATCATTATCTTTATAAGCCGAGAGACGCACACTTCTCGACGGAGGCCTTCCCCAGGATTCGTCATGTCGTCCGGACCCGCACCGCCATTTGACGTTCGTAAAGTGTATAAAATTACCTACTACGAATAAAAAAAGTTTTCATTTTCATTTTTCATTTTATCAAATAAAATAACTTTTGAATTCGGTTGGTGGCTAGAAAACAACCCTCTATAAACAGACCGATAATCTTTTATATGACACGTAGAGACGTTATATTTCTGATAAATGTAATTTCTAATAATAATATTATTTAAAAACAAAGATTCATAACATATCCCTCTACTGTTATTTAGACGCTGAATATCTCTTATATAAGAAAAACACGTTCAAACATTTACCCGCAGCTACCAGTAGCTAAAACGAATTATGGCTCTATACTGCACTGCACACTAAGATTTTTCTCTGTCTTATAATACAAACTAAAGCGGTGTTTACACTGCACACTGTGTACGAACTCGACTCAATTTCATTGAACAAACACTGTAGGGTGCTTTATAATAACTACTGCAGTTCGTGGATTTGCTTGATTTAAGAACCCAGGACGAAATAAGAAGTTTTCGAGTTCGGGACGAGAGTTTTTCTACAAGAAGATAGGTCAGATAGCAGAGCTACGTAGAATATTTTTGTATATTTGATTCTCAGTACATTTATTAGGTATAAGTTCAATTGCCAGGAATTTATTAGTAAATTAAACTACCTATTCAAACTGAGACATACACTAAAGTAAGCTTTTTATATGGTAAGCTTGTGTTATGAGACCACGTTTAGAAAATATCGTTTCCTATACCGGGCCGGCGAGGACTCGAACCCAGGACCTATTAGTCAAACACTCTATTAATGCACCATGGAAACACTCAAATAATTAGCTCAGCTGCTCATTAAAGCTCCTAGTTAACATTTTTTCCTATACAAAATACTTATATTCAATATCATCCCAATATCTCAGGAAATATACTCAAAACTTTAACGAATGTTCGTCTTTGAATATAAACAAATAAATGAATACAAAGATATGTTAACACACCTAACATTATCGATAGCTACCAGACAAATAATGTATAACTCGGCTGTATAATGTTGTTTTTCAACACACTTGCTCGTAAAGTGAGCCTTATTCTATTGAATTTAGAACTATAAACTGGGCTATAAGTCACGTGTGCATAAAATATTATACCCTAGTGCATAATATAATGAATCATACAAAGTTGAATTGTACCTTAGTGCAAATTACATGCGAGTAAACAGAGCACATTTTATTGATCCGGGTTATACATTAAATATATGAGTGCGCGCATCCAGGCGGCGCGCCTGCAGCAGCAGCGGCTGCACGGCGCCTCCAAGCAACAACAGCGTGTGTACGTGTACTGGGACAGGACTACTGACCGTCATAGTAAAAGTTTCTTATAGTCAATAGATAAATGAAATACAATACTTAAAATTTCAAAAATAAAACTTTTTTTTTTAATATGCTAAGTCCATTACCGGCCCGAATCGTTCCAGCGTGCGGCGCGGCGCTCGGGGCGCCGCTGAGCGCGCGCGTCCAGGCGGTATTAACTTAGAGCCGAAGCAGAAGAAGTTTTGTCCTGGCCTTGAACCACAACCGTCGACATCTAGCATTGATTATTTAATGCCAAATCATTCCAGTGATTTGTCAATGTCGCCGACATACACTCAGGACGAGCTGGCACTTCAAATAATAATGTAGAATATAAGTTTGTTAGCTGTACCTTCAATAGCTGCTTCAAACAAATTTTATGACCACGTATGTCTGTCTTTTACTCACAAGTGTGTTGAAAAACGTCGTATGTAACTCGTGTCTCGGCTCATTATTAAGCCCTCGCCTGCGGCTCGGGGTCAAATCACAGCCTCGACTGTAACTAGCAACTTAGCTCACTTGTTACATAATATACTATTACGATTTTTCATAACTGTTCTAGTAACGTGATGATGATGATGATGTAATCCGGCCGATTTCGACCACGGCGACTGTCTTCAACTCCGGTTTTGCCGTTGGTGTGCTCGCATGTGGCGTATGTAGCCAATTTTGTTTGTAAAAGCTCTCGCATATAGCGAGCATGAGAACACACCATTCACATAATTATAGCTAACAGCCGCAGGTGGTCGGGCTTTCAGCTCGTCGCGTCTGGCATCCGGCTCAAGGAAACTCAACAGCAATTATCTCTTAAAAATAAGAGAAAAAAAAATACACAATAACAATTTACAGCCAGGGAATCCCATATTCTTGCTTCCGGATATCTTATAGTAAACCTTTTCACATAACACTTATCCTTGAATCTATCGAAGGGTTAATCTTAAATATTTTGGAATTTTATTATAAAATAAAGCGTACACATTGACCCATGAACGAGTTGATCTTTTGGAGTCTAGTATTATATTTATACAGTAGGCAATCAAGTATTAGACAGAAGTATAGACAGAAACGTAGACAGAGATATAGAGGTAAAGATAGAAGCAGAGATAGACGTAGCGATAGATGTGAGAGAGATTACAGATAATGTGGATGGAGATGAGGATAGTCGTAGACAAAGACAGGACGTGGACATGGAGATGGGGAAGTCAGAGTGAAGTCAGAGTGCTAAAAAACACAATTTGAGTATGTACACTAAAAATAACAAACATAAATACTTAATATTAGTATATATTAAGTATTTAAGATATAGAATATTACCTACTTAATATTCTATATCTTAAAAAGAATTAATTCAATGCAACATTTATAGCCCTCATGTCTTGTATCAGTAGTAAAGCCTTACAGTGGATTTGTAATATTGAATCATATTTTTTTCGGACAAAAACATATCTCAATTTTGGTTGTCATGAGCCGCATCAACACTCACACATTTAAGTGTTTAAAATCAAAGTTTTTGGATTGAGTTTCGATATTGAAATCCACTGTTACTTCTCTATTCTTAGGTAGATTATAAAATAAAATAAAACCTTCAAAGTAATAACTTGCCACATTTAAAAATATAAAAACAAACACGAGTGTGTTGTCGCTGTGTCACAAGTGCTACGAACCCACTAGATGTCGCATCGGTGCTTGACACTATTCGTTTGAAAAGCAATTTAAACTAAGTACACTCGGTGGCAGAAGTTATTCACATATGAATACGATAGTGATTATGTTTTTTATTTTTATTTTAGGAAGATTTACAGTCAGATTACATATTTTTCAAATGCCATTAAAAATCTATACCTATGAGTAAACTTTAATGGATTTAACAGATCCAAGTTGGCCATATTAAGTAAATGTATAAACCTTACTTTGACTCATTAAAAGTGACTCACTAAAATCTAACATCGATTGTACGGGTTAGCATTGAATTTTTTTAGTAAAGAAATATCTCAAGTTATACAAATACATTTTTATTGAATTTGCAATTTAACGGAAAAGGTTTGAGAATAATAAAAATAATATTCATATAATTTGATACCTACTTAAGAAATTTAGTTCCGTCTTGACTGAGCAATAGAAAATAGTTAAATTTTAATTTCTGTTAAGTAATAAAATTAAATCAAACAAATATCATGTCTTAACAATCAATTAAACGCCGCGTTGCCGCCGGTTGATTTTTATCATAATGTGTTGCCTTAATTCTATGCTTCAAAGAAAATTGAAATGTACAACGCTTGGCAATTATTAATGCAAATACACCGAAATAATGGGTTTAATTAAGAAACATTGCAATATCACCAAGTAACATTGACCGTGTTTTAAATACACATTTTATTACAATGGCGAGACGTTTCAATTTCGTGCACGACTATACACTGGAAATATAAAACTTGAACTTTTACCAAGTTAGATTTCTGTGAAATACGACGTCTCTACTTTACATAGATTGATGGAGCACAAGTAGAAAACACTTTGACTTCACAACCTTTACTCGTGTGATGATAAAGTTCAAATTCGTCCTAAGTATTATTATTAAATCACTAATACAATGGTAAGTTTGTTCAGGGATTTTATTTTCAACCGACTTCCAAAAAAGGAGGAGGTTCTTAATTCGATGGTATGTTTTTTTTTTGTGTCTTTGTTACACGATATTTCGCACAATTATGAATTGAATTGAAAATTTCAAACTTTTGAAAAAAATATGTATGATTTCGGAGAATTTTAACGTTATATGACATTCTCAACTCAGCCAAAGTTTTAACGTGAAGTCGGTATTTGTAATGCTCTGCATTCGTTGATTATTATTTTACCTAGTGGTAAGTGATGGTAATCCAAACATGAGAAGCTATGTTTGCGATGGACCGTATCCTCATGAAGTATGTATTACTGGGACACATCACCTTCGTAAACACGTGTGCTGTCATTTTCGACCTCATCTTACCATCAGATGAGGTTGAGGTGAAACGTGGGTTATAGCACAGATAAAAAAAAAGACGTGTGGCACTCGGAGACTGCCGCGGTAAAGCTATTGCATAGCATTTTTTATCAACTTATGCAATTATAATTATTTATTTATTTTATTAATGCAGTAATGTTTGATCTAATATGAAGTTCCACAAGTTCCTAGTAGATGGCGCTGATTGTTTATTAAAGCCCGCATGTAAAGTTATGAAATCAAAGTATCACCTCTACGTTACGGAATTTCTGGATTCGGTCCCCACGCTCAAGGCCCGCGATAGAAGCTATACAATAGCTTAATAAAAACAACTCCGAAGGGATCCTATTTTTCGGCTCATAAGGATTGATCCGGGAGAGGATTGGATTAATTGCGTTTACGACACGCTTATCATCGACGATAGAATCGTCTAAGAATTGTACTATTCTTAAACGATTCTATGTGGCCAAAACATTTCCTGTCCGTACCAACCTTCAAACTACACTGTTACCCGTACCAACCTTCGAACAAAACAGAGTGCAAGTTCGTTTTTTTCGTCCTCCTAATTTCCTTTGTAAAACTTAAGCAATCCAATTCCCAGTCCAGTCACAGTCCGGCGTTAACACGTCAACTTGTACTGAACAATAGTGGATTCCGAACACCCGTTCCTTGTACACACAGCCTAACTTGCGAACAGCTTAGTGCTAAGGAATTGGATGTGCTTCACACCGTTCAAAATGAATAAATGTTGTTTCTTTGCGCAAATTATTTTGACTTTTCACACTCTTCGAAGAACTTAAATATACAATTAATTATAAATTATTCTTGTATAAGAATACTTTAAAAATCTACCATCTTGTTCTAATTAACTACGAAAATATGATATCGACGTACGTTTTCGCGATTATGAATCTTCCTTTTAAATTCAAACGAAAACACTTCCCCTCAAAGTTTACTTTGCAATGACCTGTAGCAAATCACAGGGGCAACCGTAAAATTTGCGAGTATAGTCTTGAGGAAATACTGTTTTTCACACGAGCAATTATATATAGCTTGCCCCCGCGTAAGCTCGCCCAGTAGTCTGATTATTTCGGCATACAGTAATAAATTAGCAAAAATGTAGTGTTTATAGAAATGTTTTCTAGTTTACTAGCTTTTGCCGGCGACTTCATCCATGTAATTCTGATTCCTTTTTTAGCGCCCGCGTACGCTACGTTACGCTAAGATATGACGCGAATGAAGTCGCGAGCAAAAGCTAGTCTTAAATAAAACACATTCTAACAGCGCGTTTGTTTAGTCTCTCGTGCCCTCGGGGACCGCAAAGACACCGAAACGTCGAATCAAAATTATAAATATAATTACCTATACGCGATATATTCTATTGTATTCTCGAAAAAATTATCAGATAAATATTTCCAGGACGTCCAGAAAACAACTTATTAAAAAAAATTATGTAGTATAAACGTAAAGACAAAAAGTGAAATAATTAATGTCTATTAAGATTTATTTTATTTATAACTAGCTGTTGCCCGCGACTTCGTCCGCGTGAATACCGGTTATGGGAGTTGGATAAATAATATTATAATATCGTCCTTGAAGTTCAAAGTCAAAATCGATTCAGTTGTTTAGCTGTGAAAGCGTTACTGATAGATAAACAGAAAGAGTTATTTCAAAAACTGTTACAACAAAGCTGTCATTCGCAGTTTCACCTAGGTTTTGTGAAAAAGACCTACAAAAAATAAAATAGAAAAAGTAACCTACAAAAAGTATATACCAAACAGGAATACCCTACGAAAGGCACACTGGGTAAAAGTTAGGCTGCAAACTGGACGGCAGCGACAGTGAGAGCGACAGCGGCGCGGGCAGCGGCGCGGGCAGCGACGCGACGCGGGGAATCTGCGGGGCTAGCATGCTACCGTCGACAATGATAAATCGGGCCTTTTATCGATATTTTCTTAGAATATGGTATTTAGGGTTAGTAATTTATTAAGACTATGACATATTTGGTTCTGTAGTCTTAATCATGGTATCAAATCGAGTAATTCTATCTATTATGGTGCGTATATTAGCTTACTCTAGCCACCGCACGCGGTTTTACCCGCGTAACTTTTGATCCCGTGGGAATTTCGGGATAAAATATAACCTTTCCTCAAGAGTTGGGCTATCAAATGCAAAAATAGTTTTTCAAATCCCACTTGTAGTTTCTGAGATTAGCGCGTTCAAACAAACAATAAAACAAACTCTTCAGCTTTATATATTAGTATAGATAATAGGATAAAATAACAAAATAATATTGATCTTGTCGATTCGACTATTTATCTATGGTTGCTAGCCCTGCTAGGCCGTTCTCGACGCCAGCGGGCGCTCGAGCAATTTGTCGCGGTTTCATACAAACTCAATACTTTCTATCGTGTCGCGGAAATCGCTGCTCGCGTCGCTGCCCGCGCCACTGTCGCTCTCGCTGTCGCTGTCGCTGCCGTCCAGTTTGCAGCCTTTGTATATATGTATAAGATTATTATAGTATGTATAAGAGTAGGTTTATATGTAGGTAGGTTTATTACATAGATGGTGCCCGCGACTTCGTCTGCATTGAATTAGTATTTCGAATAGGTTATTTTCTTCTCCAAGGTAAAATAACAAAATAATATTGATCTTGTCGATTCGACTATTTATCTATGGTTGCTAGCCCTGCTAGGCCGTTCTCGACGCCAGCGGGCGCTCGAGCAATTTGTCGCGGTTTCATACAAACTCAATACTTTCTATCGTGTCGCGGAAATCGCTGCTCGCGTCGCTGCCCGCGCCACTGTCGCTCTCGCTGTCGCTGTCGCTGCCGTCCAGTTTGCAGCCTTTGTATATATGTATAAGATTATTATAGTATGTATAAGAGTAGGTTTATATGTAGGTAGGTTTATTACATAGATGGTGCCCGCGACTTCGTCTGCATTGAATTAGTATTTCGAATAGGTTATTTTCTTCTCCAAGGTACTATCCAAAAAAATAAACATGAGGAATCTTCCCCCATATAATATGCAGGTATAACTCCTAACCAATACATTACAAAGGCACATTCTAGGTAAAGCTATATTACCTACTGTAAAGTTTCATAAAAATCCATTCGGTAGTTTTTGCGTGAAAGAGTAGCAAAAATCCATCCGTCTAGCCATTATCAGTGTATAATATGTTTAGTAACCTATATGTTTGGCTGTTTTTCACGGTCAAACGGCTTAGCCAATTTTAATGTAATTTGGTATGGTAGTTCATGAAGTCCTGTGTTGAGTTTTGACACTTACACCACTTTTTATTCTGAAGAATTCTACGGGTTCTGACTTCCAAGAGGCAGAAACGATCAATAAAGATAACCTAAACGATATTGAGTTCTATTATTTTACGTTTAACTTTTTACAATATATCTCTGTATGTACACTACCTACATTAAATCTAGCAAGAAGCTTTATTTATTAATGATTTAGCCCTATCAACATAGTAAACTTTTATACTACATACCAACTATCTTTCGGATTTATTATAATATTATATGTCAGCCACAGATGTCAGCAGAATAGAACAACAAACAGACAGACACAAAAAGACATTTTTTTCTTTCAAATTCTTACTTTTTTTTTTCATTTCATATAATTTTAGGTACATATTTTTTTTGTAAAAATATTTCATGTTCACACGTTATTGTTTACTGTTTTATATATACATATGTATGTAAAGATAGATGCATGGTAAAGATTGATACAAAATAAAAAAAAATATAATGAACAAAAATTATGCGAGCAGGATCGAACCCACGACCTTAGACTCATGGTCGGTCTACGCGTAACTGAGCTATGAGTACTTCTGATCTGTATGCCGAACATCTCCACTATATTCTAGTAAGTTTAAGACATAACTTTTAAAAGTCTATTACAATTTTTTTAGATCCTAGATTTTTTTATGTCTTCAGAATCTGCTCATCATCCTGGACAACTTTTGTTAAGGCATCATATCTATAATTGTTACGGTTTTGATGATCCCTTAAGGGTTCTGCATCAGGTGTTCCAGTAACCGAAATAAAATCAATACATATAATAAAACAGTAAAAAAAACGTGTCTGTACATTTAATATTTTTACAAAAAAAATTATCTAGGGTTATAAAGAAATTAAAAAAGAGTAAGAATCTGAAAAAAAAAATTTGTCTGTTTGTTTGTTTGTAAGTTTGTCTGTTTGCACACGCTAATCTCTGGAACCGCTGGACGGATTTGAATGAAACTTTTTTTGATGTATAGCTGTGAAGCCGGGGCAACATATAGGGTATCTCCACTATATTCTAGTAAGTTTAAGACATAACTTTTAAAAATCTATTACATTTTTTTTAGATCCTAGATTTTTTTTATGTCTTCAGAATCTGCTCATCATCCTGGACAACTTTTGTTAAGGGATCATATCTATATTTCTTACGGTTTTGATGATCCCTTAAGGGTTCTGCATCAGGTGTTCCAGTAACCGAAATAAAATATACCCTATATGTTGCCCCAGCTTCACAGATATACATCAAAATAAGTTTCATTCAAATCCGTCCAGCGGTTCCAGAGATTAGCGTGTGCAAACAGACAAACTTACAAACAAACAGACAAATTTTTTTTTTCAGATTCTTACTCTTTTTTCATTTCTTTATAACCCTAGATAATTTTTTTTGTAAAAATATTAAATGTACAGACACGTTTCTTTTACTGTTTTATTATATGTATTGATAGCTGTTGCCCGCGACTTCGTCCGCGTGAATACCGGTTATGGGAGTTGGATAAATAATATTATAATATCGTCCTTGAAGTTCAAAGTCAAAATCGATTCAGTTGTTTAGCTGTGAAAGCGTTACTGATAGATAAACAGAAAGAGTTATTTCAAAAACTGTTACAACAAAGCTGTCATTCGCAGTTTCACCTAGGTTTTGTGAAAAAGACCTACAAAAAATAAAATAGAAAAAGTAACCTACAAAAAGTATATACCAAACAGGAATACCCTACGAAAGGCACACTGGGTAAAAGTTAGGCTGCAAACTGGACGGCAGCGACAGTGAGAGCGACAGCGGCGCGGGCAGCGGCGCGGGCAGCGACGCGACGCGGGGAATCTGCGGGGCTAGCATGCTACCGTCGACAATGATAAATCGGGCCTTTTATCGATATTTTCTTAGAATATGGTATTTAGGGTTAGTAATTTATTAAGACTATGACATATTTGGTTCTGTAGTCTTAATCATGGTATCAAATCGAGTAATTCTATCTATTATGGTGCGTATATTAGCTTACTCTAGCCACCGCACGCGGTTTTACCCGCGTAACTTTTGATCCCGTGGGAATTTCGGGATAAAATATAACCTTTCCTCAAGAGTTGGGCTATCAAATGCAAAAATAGTTTTTCAAATCCCACTTGTAGTTTCTGAGATTAGCGCGTTCAAACAAACAATAAAACAAACTCTTCAGCTTTATATATTAGTATAGATAATAGGATAAAATAACAAAATAATATTGATCTTGTCGATTCGACTATTTATCTATGGTTGCTAGCCCTGCTAGGCCGTTCTCGACGCCAGCGGGCGCTCGAGCAATTTGTCGCGGTTTCATACAAACTCAATACTTTCTATCGTGTCGCGGAAATCGCTGCTCGCGTCGCTGCCCGCGCCACTGTCGCTCTCGCTGTCGCTGTCGCTGCCGTCCAGTTTGCAGCCTTTGTATATATGTATAAGATTATTATAGTATGTATAAGAGTAGGTTTATATGTAGGTAGGTTTATTACATAGATGGTGCCCGCGACTTCGTCTGCATTGAATTAGTATTTCGAATAGGTTATTTTCTTCTCCAAGGTAAAATAACAAAATAATATTGATCTTGTCGATTCGACTATTTATCTATGGTTGCTAGCCCTGCTAGGCCGTTCTCGACGCCAGCGGGCGCTCGAGCAATTTGTCGCGGTTTCATACAAACTCAATACTTTCTATCGTGTCGCGGAAATCGCTGCTCGCGTCGCTGCCCGCGCCACTGTCGCTCTCGCTGTCGCTGTCGCTGCCGTCCAGTTTGCAGCCTTTGTATATATGTATAAGATTATTATAGTATGTATAAGAGTAGGTTTATATGTAGGTAGGTTTATTACATAGATGGTGCCCGCGACTTCGTCTGCATTGAATTAGTATTTCGAATAGGTTATTTTCTTCTCCAAGGTACTATCCAAAAAAATAAACATGAGGAATCTTCCCCCATATAATATGCAGGTATAACTCCTAACCAATACATTACAAAGGCACATTCTAGGTAAAGCTATATTACCTACTGTAAAGTTTCATAAAAATCCATTCGGTAGTTTTTGCGTGAAAGAGTAGCAAAAATCCATCCGTCTAGCCATTATCAGTGTATAATATGTTTAGTAACCTATATGTTTGGCTGTTTTTCACGGTCAAACGGCTTAGCCAATTTTAATGTAATTTGGTATGGTAGTTCATGAAGTCCTGTGTTGAGTTTTGACACTTACACCACTTTTTATTCTGAAGAATTCTACGGGTTCTGACTTCCAAGAGGCAGAAACGATCAATAAAGATAACCTAAACGATATTGAGTTCTATTATTTTACGTTTAACTTTTTACAATATATCTCTGTATGTACACTACCTACATTAAATCTAGCAAGAAGCTTTATTTATTAATGATTTAGCCCTATCAACATAGTAAACTTTTATACTACATACCAACTATCTTTCGGATTTATTATAATATTATATGTCAGCCACAGATGTCAGCAGAATAGAACAACAAACAGACAGACACAAAAAGACATTTTTTTCTTTCAAATTCTTACTTTTTTTTTTCATTTCATATAATTTTAGGTACATATTTTTTTTGTAAAAATATTTCATGTTCACACGTTATTGTTTACTGTTTTATATATACATATGTATGTAAAGATAGATGCATGGTAAAGATTGATACAAAATAAAAAAAAATATAATGAACAAAAATTATGCGAGCAGGATCGAACCCACGACCTTAGACTCATGGTCGGTCTACGCGCAACTGAGCTATGAGTACTTCTGATCTGTATGCCGAACATCTCCACTATATTCTAGTAAGTTTAAGACATAACTTTTAAAAGTCTATTACAATTTTTTTAGATCCTAGATTTTTTTATGTCTTCAGAATCTGCTCATCATCCTGGACAACTTTTGTTAAGGCATCATATCTATAATTGTTACGGTTTTGATGATCCCTTAAGGGTTCTGCATCAGGTGTTCCAGTAACCGAAATAAAATCAATACATATAATAAAACAGTAAAAAAAACGTGTCTGTACATTTAATATTTTTACAAAAAAAATTATCTAGGGTTATAAAGAAATTAAAAAAGAGTAAGAATCTGAAAAAAAAAATTTGTCTGTTTGTTTGTTTGTAAGTTTGTCTGTTTGCACACGCTAATCTCTGGAACCGCTGGACGGATTTGAATGAAACTTTTTTTGATGTATAGCTGTGAAGCCGGGGCAACATATAGGGTATCTCCACTATATTCTAGTAAGTTTAAGACATAACTTTTAAAAATCTATTACATTTTTTTTAGATCCTAGATTTTTTTTATGTCTTCAGAATCTGCTCATCATCCTGGACAACTTTTGTTAAGGGATCATATCTATATTTCTTACGGTTTTGATGATCCCTTAAGGGTTCTGCATCAGGTGTTCCAGTAACCGAAATAAAATATACCCTATATGTTGCCCCGGCTTCACAGATATACATCAAAATAAGTTTCATTCAAATCCGTCCAGCGGTTCCAGAGATTAGCGTGTGCAAACAGACAAACTTACAAACAAACAGACAAATTTTTTTTTTCAGATTCTTACTCTTTTTTCATTTCTTTATAACCCTAGATAATTTTTTTTGTAAAAATATTAAATGTACAGACACGTTTCTTTTACTGTTTTATTATATGTATTGATGAGGAAGAAATAGAATTGAAATGATGTCTTACCAGATTTTGCTTATGTTTTAGATAGAAAAGTCTACCATGTCATGTGACGCTATTGTATCCTTTTATGTAATATACAAATATGGTCACAGTTGATTGTTGTGGTTAAAATAGAAAAGACCATAGGTATAGGCCTTATCGCCTTCATGATATGAAATCTCAATGGGGAGTTTTCTGACAGCTCATAAAAATTAGTTCAAAAAACCTCTATAGATGGCACTTTTAAAAAGCCGAAGGCGTTAAGTCTGTATACTATAATGTAGGTAAGTGGTATCTACTATCTATGGTTATTTATACGTTCAATTTCTGATACAGACAATTACTTTTCTGATACAGTCAATCAATTCAATTTATTTTACTTTTAAAAACGCAGTGTGGAATAAATTCTTCGCCTTCGCCTTTTGTAAAGCGCCATCTATCGAAGCCTTTTGTACCAATTTTGTACAGTTTTGTTTTTTTAATGAGCTGTCAGAACACCTCTTATTGAAATTGATCAGTGACAGTGTGATAGGCAGCCAAACTTCAGAAACCTAATACATTAAGTACAGATTAGGAAATAATTCCAAGTTTCGGTGTACTGCGGTTCCACCAATTTTGTGAAGCGTTTTGACCAAGTTTCGGCTGTGGCCCGCTTCAGTATTTAGTAGACTTTTCGGTAACTTTAACTAATAGTAAATTTGGAACTGATAGAGTTAGTTTGGATTAAAATTTGGGAGAGCTTTGCCTGTGCTATTGGTGTAATTGCTTTTCTGGTCTTGCAACTTTCAAATTCGATTACCTTAAGAGGTTGGTTTTTAAATGAAGTTTTGATGTGTATCGTATTTTGAGCGGTAGTTTTAGTTTTTATTTGATTTAAGGACATGTTTATTTAGTTTGTTTGAACGTGATTTTATGATTGTGGGTAGGGTTTAAAAAGCTCTGCCGTCCCTGGATGACCGTATCCTAAAAGGCGTCCTTCGCTTGGTGGTAGGATCCTCTCGGTTCACCTGGCTAGCGTCCTCCTTTTATATAAATTCTGTGGCCAAATATCACCACACCGGCGGGGATCTGTCCATTCTCTTCATACTTTTTAGAGCGTGTTTTAGTAGTCCGGATTTAGTTTTTAAACTTATTTTTTTTTAAAGTTGAAATTCGGCAAAATGTTAATTTATTATGTTGCTGTCTAAGTTTCCACAATTAATTATGTTATATGAAGGACTATGTCCTTGTAAACTACCTATTGTCTAGTGTTATATCGGCACAATGTCTAAAAACACACCAAAACAAACATCAAATTTGAAATCCTATAAGTTTTAAATTTTAATTGTTAATAAAACATCTATAAAACTAAACTAAAGCTAAAAGAATCTTATCAACATAACATTTCTCTTCTTAATCAGATGTTCAATCAAAAACAAACTTCACTCGGCACGTTGCAAGTTAAAGTCTTCTTCAACTTAAACTTAAGAAAGCGGCATTTGCACAGAAAAGTACAAAAAGCTGTAAAAATCACAAAGTTGTGCACCTACTGTGGCCAGTGATGGGAATGGTTAAACAACCTCTTGGAAACTTTAACTACTGTTATCAACAACTGCCTAGAGTTAACTGGAAGTGGCAGGTGGTTAAAAGTATTCGTGCGTTTTTTACATACATACTTCACGCCTGTATTCCTAATGAAATTGGCAGAAAACCAGAGGTTATAAAACTATCTGACATTTGACTAATTTTGAGGCGTTATAATGATGGAGAGAGACTATTGCAGTGACAGAGGGTCAGCCTATTGCCCACAAAAAAACCTCCCATTAAACCTCTGTCCCTCAACTGACTTTTATGGTATGCCCGGGATGAGAAGCAGCTGGCACATTTTATATTTTACCTTTGCTCCCAGTCCAGTCGTGCGTTTTTAAGCGCGTTAATTTTGATCCCGTAGGAATTTCTAGGATCATTTTATTATAAACTATAACCTTTTCTTGTGATGACTTAGCCTGCGTTTGAGCTCAATCTCGTCTGAAGGTAAGTGGTGACAGCACTTGGGAGTAGATTTCACACATCTTCTTGAAGAGTAGATTTAAAAGATAAAATGTCAATTGCTCACGTGGTTATGTTCGTAAGCAGCTTGGCTGTGACATGACATTAGCAAGCAATGTCTTCTTTTTATTCTTTTATGTTCTAGCATCAGAGTTGTATCTCTGTCAAGCTGTCCTATAATGAGAACTTTTGACTAATGGTACTGAGAGTTTTTTTAGGGCATTTCTTTTAGGTTCACTTTAATTTTAATTCGTTTTTGAAGCTGAAGTTATTATTTTGACGTATCATAATAAAGTGTTTGCTTTGCTGTTTTTTACTGTGCATTTTAGATAATAATTCAATGAAAAAAAAAGTATATAAAAAACGCGTTCCAATAAAAAATAAACAACTAAGCTTTATTCATTACTATTAATATCTACGTGAACTAGAAAGTTCCCTTATTCGATGGTTCTGTAGCGACATCTAGTATCGCTTCATAGTAACTACGACGATGACGACACAAAGTTCCTACAACACGCTATCAACTAATTTAATAGCAGCGAGTATAATATATACAGTTTCCCGACAACAACTGTCGGGTCGTGGGCCGCGGCCTGCCGTCCCGTTTCTTGGGAGTGGGAACAAACACCTCGTTCCTACAGTTCTTTATGTTTGAAAGCGTCAAACGTCAACAATCTCGGTTTTATGACTTTATTATAAAAATATAATTTACTCTTTTATGCTTATACAAGGCTTCAGCAGAAAGAACCTCCTCCTGTTATCGCTCCTGTGAACTTACTAGCTCATGCTTTGATCTGTAATAAAACCAAGATGAAAAGTCATTATAATGACGATAAAATCGAAAGCGAAGCCTCACCCACCCGTCCAGAACAGTAGCAGCCACTGCCGGTAAAAACCGTTTATTGGACTGTTGTCTGTATATTATCAGTGCAATAGAACCCTAACAACTGGTAAGATTTTTTTAAATTGTGCGACTGCAAAACAAAATCAATATAACTTTTCATTGATTTTTTTGGTGCCAATCACATCTAGTTATACAATATCCTTGTTAAACAGTTGGTGTGAGGACTTTCTTTCATTTTCTTTATGTAACTACCGCCACCGTCCAGCATTTTAAGAGGAGACCTAATTTTACTCGTGCATAAAAGAAAAAAAATACAAAGAATTTCTGAATTTATACGGTGGCAAAGGAATTTCTAAGAAATTCACTTTTTTAATACAAAATTGCCGATTCGTGTAGTTTTAGCAGCGTAACTGTAAATACCGTAATGGTGCGTAAATATTGCTGTAATGGAACTTGTAATGTAATATTCTGCGCACTGCACGTCCAAATACGCAACGTGCATTTTACATTACTAGTTTCATTACATAAATCTGTACGCACCATGAGAGTTTCTTAATAAAATACAGCAATTTTTTCTTATCCAACTCCTAAATTCAGAGATGAGCGAGTTCCAAACGTTAAGAAACTCTTTAGCTCTGTTATATTGATAATGGCTTAGATTTGTTTATAAACAAAAACACAATATTCAATATAAACTTGTACTTACATTAGTTATCAGATTTCGCCTAAAGCCAATTCAACTCCCGGAAAATTCCGGACATTCACCAGTGAGTGATAGGTCTATATAGCTTACGGCTGAATTTACTTGCTCTGAAAATGACTCTTTAGCATCAACAAAACTACGAGGTTTGAAAACAAAACTTTGACTGAAGGAAAATCCTATACAGTAACTCTGTTGAAAATAATTACTGAGGATTATATTTGGAGTGTAACTTCCAAATTATATTTTATTTCACTTCTTATACAGGATATATGATGAAATTATAGATAAATATGCTACTTTCATATTGTATTTCAAATTATTTTGTTATAATTTACACCTGTGACAAAAAATACAATTCAAATGTCATCTTAATTCGAAGTTTCGGTGTTTCGTCACCGTGGTTTTTTCAATCAATCTCATTTTCAATCATTTATTTATTTTTTCACAATAGGAAACAATTTTAACTTTTAGCCATAAGTTACACACAGAATTTATAATATTTTTCCCATGTGTGAGAGTCTGGTGCCTATGATAGGTTTGTAAAACCTGTGTTACAGGTCACCAGGACCCTCCTCCGGATGGGCTGCTTACATGTATGCGGATAAATAAATCAAAAAACCAAAAATAAGAATAGAGATGAAAAAAGAAAATGTTGACAGATGGAAAGTGTGGTGTTGTGTTGTGTGTTTGTGAGTGTGAGTGTATTTATGTGAGTGTGTAGTGGTCACGCACGAGTGACTGCAAAACATCTGTAGACACCGGAATGTCGAAAATATAATAAAAAATGTATAGTATAATTATTTAAGACCAAACCCTGATAAAAAGATATTTTACCTACTTCAACAATTTTCCAGTTAAGAATATTTAACAGCAGAATATTTTAGTCACGTTTCTGGGCAATCTGAGCTTCTAGGTAGTCACTCAACTTTATAATGAATTAAATACTGCGAGCGGGCAGGATTACCTTAATTCTTGAAATTTTCAGATTCAATAAATAACCTGTATATTTTCGACCACCGAAATCAGTTTGTTCTGTACAGCTATATTTATTAGAAAATAAATAATAGGAAAAACGCTGATTTTTTTATAGATCTATACTTATAATAAATCTGTAGAAGTAAAAATTCTGTACATTGAAAATATCACAAAAATAAATGACATGGTCACTAGACCGACACAGAACCCAAAAATGAGATAAAAAAATTTTTGTCTGTCTGTCTGTTTGTTCAGGCATCACGCAAAAACTACCGTTTAGATTACGATGAAACTTGGTAGAATTATTCACTAATATCTTAGGCACCACACTGGGTACTTTTTATCCCGGAAAAGAATATAAAATAAAAAACAAACTTAATTTTGCGGTTCGATCCCTAGACTCGATTACTGTACCAACCGCAAATAATAAGTTTGTCGCGTCGGTTACGTCACACGCAGTTCACTAAAAGTTATGCTGTAAATAAATGTAGTGCTGAAGGTTGAATATGGCTTGCACCGTTCGCGACACACGTGTGGTGCGCGGCCGCTACGGATCGCTACCGTATAGGTAAGTATAAGGACTGTTTTTTGAAATTTGATTTGAACGTGTTAAGTCAAGTGGCAAGCGTTTCTTCTTATTAGCATTCTATAAATTGTATGTTTTAACTGGTACTTGCAATTATAAACCGTGCTTTTCAGTGCGACCTTTTTATTTCTTTTAGTTTTTACTAAGTACAGTGTAAGGTAGAGTTTTTTAGTTTTATTTCATGTAAGTAGTATAGGTATTAATTTTAAAGTATAGGTAGTATTGTGATATTGTAATGATAATGACGACCACTATGGCGTTGGGGTAAACCTATCTGCCTCAGACGCCAGTGGTTGCGGGTTCGATCCCCGCACGGAACTAGAAAAAAAAAATCCGTGTCTGGGTGTTTATCTATTTATGTATTTATATTCTAGCTTCCCCCCTAGTTCGCTATATGCTATCCCATAACACAAGCTATGCTTACTTTGGGGCCATGTAGTTGGTGTGATTGTCTGGGGATTTGATTATTATTTTATTATTGTGCGTGGTGACCGTAGGTTATTTTATAATACTAGTAATTCATATAGGTATACGTTTACAGGGATTTTGTTTATTTATCGAGGTAGGATTAGTTATAATCAGAAATAGGTTAATTTAGGGAAGTAGCTAGGTATTTTATTTTCTGTTATTGAGTTGTTTTTTAAGTAGGTAGATACTTAGGTTTAATTTTATAAGGCGTAGACCGTACAGATTTTATATTTAAGCTTAGTCGTAAATCAGTGTTGATAGCTATTTGAAAGTATTAATAGGGAGCTATATGCAGAAACTTACTATAATCCTGCAGAACTATTACAAACTTTGGAAAACAGAGTTTTCAAATATGACATCCCATAAAAAAATGTTATTTGATTGTCTGCCTTAGTGCTAATAACACTTTGCGAGAAATTCTATTAGGATAGCAGGAATACCAGGAGGAAAAACAGCTCATAGGTACTATGTTAAAATACATATCGATCTTGTGCACATAATTAAGGCAGGATTTTTTTTAACCGATTTGTGTGCCGGGGAAAGTGTTTTGATTCCTGGAATTCATTTGATTCCGAGAATTTCCCAATTCAGTTTAAGAGAGTAGGTACACTTTCCAGTAGCTGTATGTTACGCTATGAAAATAAAAAGGCACGAGCATCAAGTCTTGTGATTCTCTTCTTCTAAGAGACAAAGTTTTTTAACATTAAATTATTGTTGTGATCCATGATCTGAATTCTTTCTGATCTGTTCAATCATGTGGATTGATTTTTTTTATCTAGGTGTCAATTTACTCATCGGAAACTAAAACTGTAATTGTCATAATTTTTTGCTCTACGTGTTTAATCTGGCGATGAAGAGAGTGCTGTGCAATTCGAACTTATCCAAAATCTATTACTATTGCGTAAGTATTATTTTTATTCAAAGAAAAAATTATATTATCATCATCATTACAACTCTATACTATGAGTCTCTCCCCTGTGTAACGATGAGGTTTCAGGGCTTAAGCCATGCTGGCCCAGTGCTGTTGGTGGATGCCAGAATTTTCAGGGTGCCAAAATGTCCTCTAACAAACGACTATTGTATAAAAGTATACCCGAGACCGACTACTTAGCTTACCCTCGAAAGCACGCCTTGAGAAATGAATGGTCGGCGGTCATGACTCATCCTTGTTCCGACCGCGCCGAACGTTGCTTTAACCTGCTATTCGTATGATATGCACTGGGGCCATTGCGCCATGATGACTTTCGAGAATTTTGTATACCGAGTCCTTTTATATTTATTATTCAACATGATATCCACTGAAATTACTTCAAAATACCAATATATAACTATTGAATAAAGCACCGATTTTAAAATGGGCTTTGCATTGTGTTTTAATTTAAAAAATCGCATTAAGAAATATATTAATTTATTGTACGATCCGATTCCGAAATTTGCAATAAAATCTGAGTGACCGTTTCATGTTTTTGCGAATTTCATTGGCAAATTACGTTTTTGTTAACGACAGTTTATTCAATCTTTTTTCTACCAATGGTACAGAAGGCAGCAGATTAATCGTTACAAAACCGTATTATTTTTATTTACTTTCGGTCTCATCGTAACAAAGGTACGATATAGATTCAGGTGGAATTGCGGGTAAAGTCAAAATTAAAAAAAAATAAGAGATTTAGAAATCAAAAGATCTGTATAGACCGACAAGGATCTTTTGGCGCGTGGCAAAAATTGGAACTAACCACCGTCTAGGGAAATACCGCTCATATTTATTAATGTACTTTTAAATTCAATATTAAGATATGAAATACGCCAAAATTTACAAAATGTGGGCTTACTTATTGTAGTTATAAAATTGAAGAAGTTGTTTTCAGAAAGAAATACAATTTGACGTCTCAAAAAATCCCTTTTTAAAAGTAGAGAAGCAAGTTGCCTCTGCAATGTTTAAATATTGCCATGCTTTGGAAAATACACTTTAGAACATAATTTATTTCATTTTTTAAATACCAATAAAAATAACGATTTCAGGAGAATGTCTCTTTAGAAAGACTGCATGAAAAAAGAAGAAAGATAAGCAAAATACGAGCATTTCTAGATACAAGTAGGGACCTACCTAATAAAGTAAGTAGTGGCTACGAGGATGACGAGGAAAACAATTTATCATAAAAACATGATATGTTACTCTATTTTTAATACTTATATTTTCTTGCTTAATCTTCTATTTATATCTTCAACCCTGTTATTTTTTACCACTAACGTTTTTCTCAAAGTTTACGCGACTTGCCTTTTTGATAGTACATAAAATGAAATAATTTCTGTTTGCACACATGAAAAAACTAAAAAATAAGATTTTAGTTATAATTAATAACTAAATTTTTCCCTGAGAAGAGGGAAATTATACTATAATGGTAACCCTTAATTCACCCTCACGCCCCTCTGACGTCTTCAAAAAAGCCTTGTTGGACTGTATCTTTATATTAATCAATTTTGATTTCAGATATCACTGACGACAGTGGTTCAACCACAAGCAACATCCATCTTTTTCTTCCGTCGTAACTTGACAGCGCAATTGGAATAACATGAGCAAGCTACCTCATGGAGTAGGCAGACCAGGGGTTATAAAATCATCTGATGTCACGTTTGACAAATTTGGAGGCATTATAATGATGTAGTCTCTATTGCAGTGACAGGGGGCAGCGTATCGGCCACAAAAAAAACCTACAATAAAACCTCTGTCCCTTTACTGACTTTTACAGTATGCACGGGAAGAGAAGCAGCTGGTACATTATATGTGTTACCTTCTCTCCCAGTCCAGCATGAAAGACAAACTGCTTTCAAAGTTAATTTCGGTAGTGTTTTTGTTAGTTTAGTGAAAATTTCTCACTACTAACAAAAACCCTACCGAAATTACTGTTTCTTTTTTCATATATCACAAGCCATTTGGTTATCTTTTGACGCTGAAGTTATTTGGAATCGTTTTTTTATAATTTAAAATAACGTATTGGTGATGCAGTGCCTGCTGTGAACAAAAATATTTGTATTAAAACCACAACTCTAACTATAAACCTTATTTTTTCTGTAACAGAGGTTTAAACCATTAAATACAAAATTTTAAAACTTTCAACAATAACTTCAAATCTACAATAAAGTGCTTTAAATTGTACAAAAGCACGAAACGAGAGCTTTTGATTGAAATGCCAGTCGACAGCCTTCGAAGGCTGAAGCCAACCTGACAAATTAGACATTTTGTACATTTAATTGAGGTAACCGCATTATTTAACTTTTAAATTGAACTAATTTGTCGACGTTCAAACAAGATGGGTTCAATTTGCAATTGAATTGTGTCTACCTTTCGTTTTTATTGATTACGTTATGCCGAATTTAAGTTCATTTATTTCGTTAAAAATAGATCAAATGTATATTTTTTATTGGTAAATTCAGTCAGAATCATACTAAATAATTATAAAAGGTGATTGGCTCTACCACAGGGACGCGCAATCAGTAAGAATGAAGATTTTTAAATCAGCTTTTTAAATTCGGTGGGCAGTTTCTAAAAGTACCAATTAAAGAGAAATCCAATTTTACGAAGGGTTAAAATTTTATTGTACAAATGGTTATTTTTGAGAGAGAGAGGGTTTATAAACCATCTAATACATGTTCATGGACACAAATAATTGCACAACATGTGTATGGTGATCGAACTCACGACCCATTTAATGTATCATTGCTTCTAAGGTAGACTAATGGCGGGTTTCAATATTCAACTGACTACTATGCGTAACCGGTACAGGTACAAAATTGGTAGGAAAAAAGTAGCGTTTCACAATATCTACTAGCTACGGGCTGTAAGTTCTCAAATTTGGCATGGGCCCTCCTTGCGTGACGTTCTTCCAAGAAAATAGGTGATATGTGATTTATAGAATATCACGCATTCGCAAATTATTATGATATTTGAACTAAAGAAATATATAAACTTATTCAATTTATGTTTGCTATGTTTTAGTATTCGATAAATATATTATAGTATGTTTTTAGAGCTTTTTATTAATAATTGCGTTTAACCACAGAATAAGTAATAGTACCGTTGGTACAGAAGAATTACTCCGCAAGAAGATCTAAATAAATTCGAGTCTTGCTACGACGCGATACGGTGGAATTCAGCTCGTACAGCATTACGTACCTGCAAATTTATATACCTAGACGTTTTGTCTCTTTCCATCGCATGCCTCTTATCTTTTCTTACGCTGTTAGGGTTGCTGCCTAGTGAAGAATAATTAATCTCCTTATTTGTAATTAAGTATCTACCGATGTAGGTATTACTGTTATTCTACCTTTGTAAAAAATATTGTTTCAACTTACCTAAAGTACAAAATGAAAAAAAAGTTACGACGAATAATTAGTAATACTACCTATGTTTTGTTTGCTACATTGAACATAATCAAATCTAAACATAATCTAATTGAATATTTGTTTCTTTTTATGTCCATTTTTAAATACTATTTGCGACCTCGATCCTAGAATTACTGTGAGTGCTATTAGGTAGGTAGGTATCTACAACGTCCCGACGGGCGCACACGTGATACACGACCCATTCGAAATGCGCCGGCGGAGCGCTTCGCTGTAGGTAAATAACGGATGTACCGTGCGGAGTGAGCCAGGCCTGGTTTAACTGCTTACGTAAAACGAAACGCCAAACCTTCGACAAATTTTGCTATTGGTTGAATCACATTTTTATGACGTCAAAGTAAATATTTAAAAGAAAAATTATGTCATTCAATAATATTCGTCCCTTTTTTCAAAAACAGTTATAGATAAGTTAGAAAGAGAAAACTGGATTATTGATATGTTGACAGATATTTGATAGGATATTTCGTTAAATGAATAAATTGTTACGTCGTTGGCTGGATAAAATGACCTATTCTTTAATTGGTCATACGTAATGAAAAAATAACTCTTATTGGCCGCAGCAGACTGCCATGCTACCTTTACCTCATTGGTTTAAATTAATAACTTGTTACGTCGTCGTTGGCTAGATATTATGACTTATTTTGTAAATGGTCAAATGTAACCTAGCAACCCATTACAGTCAAACAGTGCGTAAGCAGTGGTTTAGATGTCAAGATTTTGAATATAGAAAGGCATTTTGGTAGTGATTTCTATTGTTCGTAGGCAAAACGAACAGTTTTCATAATATTGAAACCCGCCATCATCTTTATCATCATCATCTGTCGTATTTGATTATTTCTATATTCACCAAAAGAATTTTTGAATAAAATACAACTTTCCTTAGGAGCTGTTATTTACTTTGGCGATGGGTTAAACCTATCTGCCTCAGACGCCAGTGGTTGCGGGTTCGATTCCCGCACGAAACAAGAAAAAAATGTTCCGGGTCTGGGCGTTTATCTGTATATGTATTATATATTCTAGGTTCCCCCCTAGTTCGCTACATGGCATCTCTTCATAACACAAGCTTTGCTTACTTTGAGGCCATGTAGTTGGTGTGATTGCCTGGGGATTTTTTTATTTTTATTTTTTAAATCCGTCTGGTTGTTTTAAAGGTAAGTTATTTACTACGTTCTTCCACTTTTATAAACAAAACTGAGATATGAATACTGCACTATACAAAAAAACATAACTAACACATAACATCGCATCACTTTATCCGTAACAAATGAGCTGTTGGAGACACGTGTGTACTAATGTCTTGGTTGCAGTGAAATACTACTGTTCAGACCCATAACTCATGAATCGAGAACGTAACTACGTAATGTAATGTTATGTAATTGTAATATGGACACAGACTGCTGATTACTTCAGTACTGATTTACTGCGTACTGGTTGTGTCCGTGGCTAGCTAGGATATACAGGGCGTCCCAAAAATTTACGTTGTCCTTTTGTAAGCTGTTAGAACATGACTGTTCAAAATAGGTATCATAAATGACTATCGTTTGCCATATTGACGTTTTTAAATAATTGTCAAATAGCTTTTGAAAGGAAAACTTTGGTTTTTGGTACTTATAAGTAGGAATCGTGTGCGGTTTCGTATAACTTTCGATCCTATGGGAATTTCTCCCATGGAAGAGTTTCAAAACCGAGTGATAGCTTCCTCAGTGATAAGTAGCAGATCCTTGCGTCTCTTCCCTAGGGAAGATTTAGTTTAGTCTGTAAAATACCAAGCTGGTTCAGTGCTGTAGATATCTAGCTTAATAAAGTACTACAGAAATATTTTGATGAGGTGTTGATTTATAAATATAGAAAAAGAAAAGACCCTCATCCTTTTACCATCGGACTACTAGACATAGACAGAACTTCCATCCGTATGGGGTAGATATTCCAAAAATTCTAACTATGCGCTTTGACAGTTTCTTTTTGATACAGGTCACCATGGTTTGGAATGAACTGCCTGCGTCTATTTTCCCTGGCCAGTAGTGGTCCTAGTACTTTTAAGCGTGTAGTGAATGGAAGGACGTGTACCATCTTAGTTTTGAAGTTCACTTACCATCAGGTGTCATGGAAGACAAACAAAAACAAGGAAACAAAAATTGAATAATCGATTTAGATAATTGAATAATGGAGAATTGACAACGCAAAAAATACAACAAAATTTGGTAACTAATGTATTTTATATACCAGAGAAAACAGACAGTACCTACATCGTTAATTTTATTTTTAAAACAATGAAGGATTGTATTGAATATGTATACAGATCCAAATGTTTTGTTGTTTGTAGAGCAAATACAGTAAATTAGGACCCAAAGACCGTGGTTTGTGTTATGCAGATCTAAATAAAACAAAGTGTGTCCAGTGTGCTCTTTGTTTGGGAATATTAAATTAAATTTCTTAGAACTTTGAACGAAATGAGAACGCCGGCAGCAATTCTCAATTTTGAAATATGCTTTAGATAGTCTGTGCTTTGTAATATACTTTTTTAAAATGTCAACAATATGATATATGGCCCTTTATAAGCGTTTCAATAAACGTTCTATATTTATTTCTATAATACATAAGTGTATTTTAAATCGCAGTGACAAAGAATAACAAAGTATAACATTTTTGATAAAAATCATCTATATAGGAAGTTTTTCTTTGGACAAAAGTTAGTTTAAAATAATTTCTATTATTTAGATCTTAATTTTCATGACATATATTTTAAAACGAGTACAGTAAGTATATCTATTCGGTATTCAGTAACAGAAAAAAGCTACTACCTACAGGTAATTTTCACAATATGAAAAAGTTACACTTTTAAACGGATTTATCACATTTTAAATTTTGACTCGACGTTTCGGTGTCTTTGCAGACCCCTTGGTCACGAACGACCACGAGCGTTTTATTTAATAGTATGAATCGCGAAAACTTAAGACAATATTATGAAAAAGTTACTTTTGGTTAACTTTTGGATAAATAATTTATTCTAAACATGCAAAAAAGAAAATCAAAAATGGCCACGGAAACTTAACCGTTATTAAAAGATGTATAAAAATAGCTTCAAAAAAGCCGAACGTGACGGGCTGTCAAATATTATGTGATAAATGAGGGCACTATTGTTTGGACAAAACTTATTGTTAAATTCCCAGCTGGGTTCCGTAGCGGTCGTTGAAAAACATGGGCCGGGAAAATTAGGGGTCATTACTTGGTAATAAAACGCCCGCCGGATAATACTTGGAAGGAATATAGAATATTTTTTGCTTATAATTCTGTGTTTTTCTCAGTTATATTAAAGGTTGTAATTAGTTTCAGTGGGACTGTCTATGTGTTGTTTTTGTGCAATTGGTGACTTATATGTATAGAAAAGCATTTAAGTATAGCAACAACCGTTACCATAGGATTTATCTTTTTATTTTTCTAGTTTCGTTGATTGTGTTTGATTTATCATTATTGTGCCAGTATAATTTTCTTCGATTCAAATAGTTCAAAAGTTAAGGATATGCTATGTTAAGAAGGAAAATTGTAATCAAATTATTTATTTAGGCAAAACCTATTCACCTTCACTTTCAAAGACAAAAAAAATGTGAAAAGGTATCGAAGTTTTCACCTTCTCCTATCAGGTAATATGGAATTTCATCAACAGTTTCGGCATCAGACTCAAAAAAGACAAAATTTTAAATGACTTTTGCTTATGAGGAACCTCATTTCAAAGGCGTAGCGGACTTGGCAGTTTTTTTAATATCCCTTGCAATCCGGTCGTTTCATGTCACTTTGCATTAGAGCAAAATGGGAAAGATATAAGCAAATATTTATGCTCATTTTTCAGTTCGTGGCCAGGGAAATGGCGTGTTTTTGGGTGATGTATTTACGGTACTGTTTTGGCAATTATCGGATTCAGTATTATATTTTATGAAGATATGTGGGTATTGTTAAATAGGCAATTATTATAATCAATATTCGTATCGTATAGTAATATTAATTACTTAAGGGCCCCATTCGCGAAATCTATGCGTTTTCAAACTCATTACAACCGGCCAATATTATTTGTCTGGATCGGATAAAAATATATGTTGAAGTTTGTTTAATATATTTAATAAATATATGGATCAAAACACGATACTAAAAACTTTTCTCGATCATAAAAAATTACGAAAAAGATGAAAATTTTAAGTGATTTTCCGATATTCTAAGAGAATATCAAACTTATACTTACAAAAACTTGTCATAATATTGGTAGTGTAGCATAAAATTAATTTCTGTGGATATTTTTTTTCTTAAACCGATATTTTTTCTAATATAATATAATATAATATAATAAAGACGGCGGTGCGATACAATTCAGTACCACGCGAGGCGTCATGGAGGTAGGACCTGTGTCGCTTTTGCTCCCAATTTTCCCGCGTAATTGATCGTCTTATTGACCATAGCGTACACATAACAGTACGACAATTTTATTATTGTTAAGTCACATTTTATATTTTGATTGATAAATTAAAGAAGTATTATAAACAATTATCACTGCCGAATATAGAGCTAAAAATTTGTTTCTGATATTTATTTCTTTTTTTTAAGTTTATTAGACAACAAGTGCAAAAAAAGCATATAATTTTTTAGATTGAATTTCATTTCATAAAAAATGACTTATTTGTAACGTTTACATTATTTAGCTCAAATTAACTCGTCTTGTAGTGACTAAATAACGGATCCATACTAAATAATAAATGCGAAAGTCTATCTTTCTGTTCCTTAATTTCAGCCAAACCATCCGACCGATTTGTAGAAAATTAGTAATGAAAATAGCTCCCAAACCCTACTTTTTTTCACACAACAGCCCCTATAGGATTGAAGTGAGAGATACAAGTTTATGTAAAAGATCTCAACTACCTACTTACCTGATTTTGATGAATTTTGGAACAAATAGTTTATGAAAGTTATAAATTAACGTCACGATATACTTTCAAGTCAAAATAGCACGATTTTCAGAACAGAATTCAGTAAGGATATAAATTTAAAAATATTTCATCTATAAAATGGCCATTACAATATTTATAAAAAATAAAATAGTAAGTATAGGTATCGCAATACTAAATCCAGATAAATAAAAAATAAATATTATATTATATCATCCTTGACATAAGTTTTAGTCATCGTAGAAACGAATTTCGTATAACAAGCCACACTATAGGTATAGTACTATTAAATAACTACTATTAATTATACTGTGACAATTCTGTGCGCTGATGTGTTCATTTACGCGACTGCCCGCCACGCAGTCCCATATAGCGTTAATGCCTACTGCGCTCGAAAATACTCGCCTTAACTTACATACGATTCCAAGATTTATTTATCCACAACACACAAAGGCTAACTGTTTTTTAAACTTGCGACATTCGATCAAACATGAAGCTCATAAGTTGGTGCTTAATCGCGTTGAAATATTTGTATGTTTATTTATTTTATTAACCTCGTTGCTTTGAGTAAGTTGTCATGATGTCATTACTTATTATTACTTAGACCGCAAAAAATTATTGGATAAAAATTATATCTATCAATAAGTACTTACATACATACATTACTTCACGCCATATCACTTATGGGGTAGGCAGAACACCAGAGGTTATAAAACCATCTGATGTAACTTTTGACAAATTTGGAGGTATTCTATTGATGGAGAGAGACTATTGCAGTGACAGGGGGTCAGCCTATCACCCACAAAAACGTCTATAAAACCTCTGTCCCTTAACTGACTTTTACAGTATGCCCGAGAAGAGAAGCAGGGGTACATTCTATGTTTTTCTTCGCTCTCAGTCCACACTAATTCTGTAAATGGAAAAAAGTTGGTTCTCTTTGGTTTTACATCGATTCATTAAATCGAAGTGTATTTTTCGGCCTAAAATTATATTTCAGTTATGCTGTCTTTTAAATATAATAAAGTTATTATTGAATACTCCGATACTGAAGCGTTTGTCAATAATACGTGTTATAATTAAAATATATAACATATCCTTACGTAACATAGTCATATTATTTATTCCTCCTATATTTATTTCTATAAGACAAATTTTTAGAAATCAGAAAGTGCAGTGTTTTATTCTTTCACTTTTATTCGTTCACTTACTCTCCGTAAAATAGGTAAAAATTAGGATTAAGAAATTAAAAAGTATTATTGGAGTGACAAAAAAACCCGTACAACTCCTAAAAAAGTTCATGAATTGACAAAACAAGCATTCAAATTAATATTGTCTCAAGTTTTCGCGATAAATCCGGTTAAAAAGTGTTTCATGTAAACATTCAAATTAATTCTCAATTAAAATATGAAAATAATCTGAGGGTTTTGTGGCCACACGCGGTCACGACCGACGATAAAAGCTATCTTGGTGCTTTTCAAAAAGCTCCCTACCGCTAATACTTTTAAAACGTCCACAATATTATGTTTTCATAAAATTTATTGCACGCCTGTCAAACTTTAAACGCTTGGGTGATGTAATAAAGGGTTTGCGGAATGATACAAGAATTATAACAAAAATATATAGGTCCTTAGAACAGGGAACTCAAATCTAGGTATTACTGAAAATAATCTTCAGAGAAAACTAAACTTATACTAATACTTAGTATTTCATGACCCAAGTTTTCACGACGTAATGACGCACCAGAAGGTACTATTATATGTTACAGGAGTTGCAGATGTCTATTAGATGGTAGTAGTCTTTTAGCGTCAAGTAACATGAAGTAGATAAGGAATAGAAATAACTAAGAGTAGATAAAGAACAATGTATCACTTAGAATAAAAGAGAAGTATAAGCATCAGGAAATTAAGGTTAGTGAGACAAAAGCATTACGACCTGAGGTATTAGGGTGACGTCGGTCGACCGTTGCTAATCATACTATGACTATTTTATTCCATTCTTGTTCAAATACTCTGGTCGCAGTTGTTCGTATTGTCGTATTGTGCACCTATAGCTCATTGCACCTACTATGTAAGCAATTTGGTTGTGGCATGACATTGGCTCTCACAATTAGCTGGCTTGTGTTTTTTTTTTCATGTCACGGTCAATTTGTACTGTACCTATTTGTATTAATTTGATAATTCTGACAAAAAAAGAGTGCCAAGAGTTTTTTCCGCCGGCTTTTTTTGTTTCTTGGTCTACTATAATATCTTATTTAACAACTATCAACAACTAGTTAAAGCCGAAGTATGTGATGACTGACTTCATCAAGTGTTTTGTGAAATTCCTAAGATGAATAAAACATTTTGTTTTTTTTTTGAATTTTCGACGTCGATCGAATTTTTTGGTCTAGTAAAAACTATCGAACGTCGACTGTTCCATTCGTACATCGACCGACGGTCGATCGATGATGTGGTAATTAAAAATAACAAAAAAGTTGAGCAGTCGTGAGAAGTCGAATAAGTCCTTAGGAAATAAAATCTGCCTCTTCGCTGAACTCATTTAAATTAAAACTAAAAACACATTATTTATCTAAATTATAATATGAAGAGAGTATTCGTTAATTATGTATTATTTTGTGTATATATAGTATACAGGTTTAATGGAAATACGGCGTTGCTCTGTAATTGAGAGAAACTACACATGGAGTTATATAATTGTAAAATTTTTACAAATATTTAACTTAAAACACACGTGTATCCAGTATTCCTTTTCTTTCTTAGTTTCCCTCTTAATTCGGACATTGACACATGTTTTGACAGTTGACGTTGACGTTTTTATAATGTGATTGATGGCTTGAGCTCGGTAAATTCAAACCATTAATGAAGCTAATTAATAGTTTCTTTACATATATGTATATATATATTATGTTTTATATCGTTATTTCATTATGTGTTACATATATTTATACCTATTATGGGTCGTTACAGATATTCATGTAAAGTTCACATACTGACCTATTTTATCATATTCTCCTCTTTGTTTTATTGTTAATTGTTATATACTTTTGTATCATTTTGTAAATGATACAATTTTTTTTCTCATTTTTAAATAAAATGTAAATAAATAAAATAAATAAGTCGGCTTAGAATACTCTGCAGCCACGGAAGTGCCGTAAAAGGCAGCCAATCCGAGAGACCACTGTGTTCAGTGAACCTCACTCACTGCTGACCTAACTGAGTCAGCGCGCGACCGCGAGCAAAGTACAGCCGAAAATAGTGCCATGCTGATGCTACTAAAACATCAGCATCTTAACTCTTGTTATTGCACACTTGTTATTATCTATCACTGTGTATAATAAATAAAAATTTTATATAAACTAAATATTTTCAATAATAAATCACTGTGCAACCAACAGTCGTTTCATTCACATCCACCCTGAAGAGCAGACCCTGAAGTGCCCAGTACCCACTGGAAGAGCAAACCCTGACGTTCCCAGTAACCACTGGAGGAACAGATTATGAAGTTCCTGGCATCCACCAGACGAGCAGACGGCCATTCTTCAGCATCCTCTCACTATTGGCAAGACACTCTTAGGCATCAGTCCCTGGTCAGTCTTGTGAGTCTGCTTGACTGGCAGTGAGAAAACCCTCTCCTGTGTACATTGCACGACGTACACAACCCTTATACCTTCCCCCCATCCGTCTGTTGCCTCAGGTCTCACGGCGCAGATATCCCGCCCAATTTTTTTTTTATTTTTATTTATTCATAATAGGAACAAACAGTTTCTTATAAATTATAAAAATCATATATATATATGTATATACACACTTACTTATGTTTAGGCTAGGGAATTAGGATACACACCACTATAGGGTTGTAGGGATTCGTATAGGGATACCTAGGGTACTAGGGTAGGTCTCTCTTACGATCGTGTCGGTTAATACCAGGCCTGGCTCACTCCGCGCGGTACATCCGTTATTTACCTACAGCGAAGCGCTCCGCCGGCGGATTTCGAATGGGTCGTGTGTCACGCGCGCGCCCGTCGGGACATTGTAGATACCTACCTACCTAATAGCACTCACAGTAATTCTATGATCGAGGTCGCAATAGTATTTAAAAATGGACATAAAAAGAAACAAATATTCAATTAGATTATGTTTAGATTTGATTATGTTTAATTTAGGAAACAAAACATAGGTAGTATTACTAATTATTCGTCGTAACTTTTTTTCATTTTGTACTTTAGGTAAGTTGAAACAATATTTTTTACAAAGGTAGAATAATAGTAATACCTACATCGGTAGATACTTAATTACAAATAAGGAGATTAATTATTCTTCACTAGGCAGCAACCCTAACAGCGTAAGAAAAGATAAGAGGCATGCGATAGAAAGAGACAAAACTTCTAGGTATATAAATTTGCAGGTACGTAATGCTGTGCGAGCTGAATTCCACCGTATCGCGTCGTAGCAAGACTCGAATTTTTTTAGATCTTCTTGCGGAGTAATTCTTCTGTACCAACGGTACTATTACTTATTCTGTGTTAATACTCGCGGGTAACCACCGTCGTAGCTACTGTCCGTGCTAGGTCCGGACACACTGCTAAGTGCTCCTTCAGGGTCGCCTGGCTAGCTAACACCTTCTATATAAAAATCTGCCGCTAAACAACACAGCTTCAGTAGTGGTGATGTATAGCGGTAATGTTTTATAAAGAACCAGTGTGTATCTAATCCATGTGCTTTCATCTTCGACCTCATCTTTATTTACCATCAGGCAAGATGGAGCACAAACGCCAGATTAGTTGCCGATAAACAAGAGTTACTCACCTAGATTGTATTATAGTTGAATTTTTTTCAAGTGGTTTTTGTGACAGTTCAAAATTGACAATCTTTGTGACGTTTTTTTAATGAAATTGTTCGATCTTCCATTCGGTGGCTTTGACGTATCGAATCAGCTGGTGAAAAAATGTATACAAACTTCCGATTACAAGATGGCCGCTCATATTCTTCGATTCAGTAGTGTCAATCACTATCAACTGAACATTCCGTTTCTTTGAATCTGTCAATTTAAGATGAATATTTTTATGACATTTACTTAATTTATTTACAGTTAATAATAACAATTACACTTTATAAATAGTTCAATTTATAATTTTAAAATAAACAATTTTTTTGACATACTTTTTATTTTCTTAACGCGCCAATTTATATTTTATTAGTTGTAAATAGTTTGCGTGTAATGGAAAATGAGAACTGTCAAGAAAATCATCCGAAAACAATTCAACTATAATAGTTATTTTATGCGTACTTCTAGACGCAGACAGAACTTCCATCCCGAACAAAACGCTTCGATAGTTCCTTTTTGGTACGGATTGCCAAGGTATGGAACAATCTGCCTGCGTCTGTTTTTCTAGACCACTACAGTCCTGGAACTTTTAAGTGTCGAGTAAATAGGTTAGTCGTAGATGGACGTGTAACACCATATTCTTCACGCGCACTTTCCATCAGGTGGCATGGAAGACAAATGTCCTATCCTTACAATATAAAAAAAAAAAACTAAGCGCATTGCAACATAAAAGTCTGTTTATCAAACCGCTCCAACCCAGTAACTTCTCACACCGCAGGCAAACACTCCAAACACGCTCCATAGAGGCTGTATATAAGATTGAATTTTGTTCGTGAATATAAATCTCCTGGCCACATGACTGAAAACATATGCGAGCTAGAAGTAAAACAGCTTTACCCCTTAGTTTAGACAATACACTTCAAGTCAACAACAATCCTACTATTTACATATTTAATAAATAACAAACATGATTAAAACGATTCTCTACAATATCCGACTCTTAACCCTTCAGTATAAGGTATCAAATCGTTCATGCAACTATATACAGGATGTTTCATAAAGTGGTGGTGTAAAGTAACAGGTTCAGGCAAGGAGTTGAAATTTTGGCTAGGAAGTTTGCATAACTTGAGACATTCAGGCAAAATGTTACAAACATAGGCCACGTATGGTTGTAGGGGTGTCAGAAATAATGAATGGCTGAAAGAGGAATATGACAAATGTTGTAAGTTCAACTGACAGCATGAATGTAGAATGTTGTAAATGCGGTATACTCCATTTTTGAATTATTCAAACATTATATCGTGTTGCAATGAAGTAGGTACCATTTCGGTGAATTACTTGGTGGAATCTTTTATACCTATAATTTTTGCATATGTTTTGATCATGTCAGATAGAATAGATGCAGGTAGTTTGTTCTACAAAAAATTATCTAAAAGGAATAATCGAAAAAGCTTTCCTTGCCTTTAGTTATTTCTGGATTACTTTTTAAAAATTGCGTGGGTGCTCCACTTGAACTGGATAATGTTTACATTTTTATCTGTGGACTCCCGGCGAAAGGAATGGCTTATATCAGATAGGTATTGTGTGTAATGGGATAGTTAATTAAGTAGTCTTACCAAACTTTTTGACAGTTCCTTCTTAGTACGAATTATTAAGATAAGGAATAATCTATAACCATAACCATAATCTGACGACCGGCTGATGTAGCGGTAATATACATTGCCTTCTATGCCAGAGGTCCTGGGTTCGAATCCCGGCGGCGCGGCGGTGGATATTTGTGTGATGAACACAGATATTAGTCGTCAAGTCATGGATGTTTTATGTTTATTTAAGTTTATTCTAATAAAAAATATGCATTTATTTAATATGTATGTTTATTTATTTCTTAAGTATATCAGTTATCTAGTATCCATAACACAAGTTCTTTAAGAAACTTAATTTGGGCTAGATAATGTTGTGTGAGTGTCAGAAATATTTATTTATTTATTATTATTATTTATTATTATCTGTTTCGACTGGCCCCTATTGGGTCTCGTAAAAGTAGAGTTAAAAAGCCTTAATAAATAGACGTGTTACATCTTAGTTTTATCATTACCCTTCATCAGATGAGGGTAGGTTATCTTCTCATTCATTTTTCGAAGGCCGACGAAAACAAATAAGCTGAAATTATTTACGTAGTTTAAGATTGCCATTAATATAAGACCGCCAAATACCTTAATACTTGCAATAATGTATACCATCCTCTTCTTCCATGCTGGACTGGGAGCAAAAGAAACATAGAATGTACCAGCTGATTCTCTTCCCGGGCGTACTGTAAAAGTTAGTTAAGTTAGGTTAGAGCGACAGCGGCGCGGGCAGCGACGCAGGGAATCTGCGCTGTTCTCGGTCCCAGAAGACGCTCTAGCGATTTGTCGCGGTTTACATACAAGGCGACACGATAGAAAGTACGCGGTTTTCATACAAACCCAATACTTTCTATCGTGTCGCCTAAATCGCTGTCGCTGTTGCTGCCGTCCAGTTTGCAGCCTTAAGGGACAGAGGTTTTATTGAACGTTTTTGTGGGCGATAGGCTGACCCCCCGTCACTGCAATAGTATTATCCTTATAATACCTCGAAATTTGTCAAACGTGACACCAGATGGTTTTATAACCTTTGATATTCTGCCTAAACCATAAAGGATACAGGCATGAAGTTATGTATGTATGTAGGTATATAATCTATACCATGCCTAATGATAGGTATTTACTCTCACACAAACTACGTAAGACTTGAGTCATGGAAACTAAGTTCATAAGTTACTTTTATAGGTTACTTAAGCCCAAACACTCACATCAATAATAAGCATCTGAAGGTATTTTTTCATACTTTTGCGTACATGACAGACGAAACTCAGTCTTTTAAAAGAAAAGATGTTAAACACAGGCTAAAACCCACGTAACTATACAAATTTATTGATGCATGCCTCGTAAACCCTAAAACAACAGCTATCTAAATTTTAATCATCACAAAATAAATTAAAGACTACACAAAAAGGAATAAATTAAAACTATCGACAACCCTAAGCTAAAGTTTAGCAGCGCTCGCTTTGTACTATAGCGAACCTACCGGCGAATGAATTTACCAACTATTTTAAACGCCACTAGCTACTATGCAGTAGGTAACCTACACCAGCCCTGGCTCACTCCGCGCGGTACATCCGTTATTTACCTACAGCGAAGCGCTCCGCCGGCGGATTTCGAATGGGTCGTGTCCGTGTGTCACGCGCGCGCCCTTCGGGACGTTATATGTAGATACCTACCTACCTAATAGCACTCACAGTAATTCTATGATCGAGGTCGCAAATAGTATTTAAAAATGGACATAAAAAGAAACAAATATTCAATTAGATTATGTTTAGATTTGATTATGTTCAATTTAGCAAACAAAACATAGGTAGTATTACTAATTATTCGCCGTAACTTTTTTTCATTTTGTACTTTAGGTAAGTTGAAACAATATTTTTTACAAATGTAGAATAACAGCAATACCTACATCGGTAGATACTTAATTACAAATAAGGAGATTAATTATTCTTCACTAGGCAGCAACCCTAACGGCGTAAGAAAAGATAAGAGGCATGCGATAGAAAGAGACAAAACTTCTAGGTATATAAATTTGCAGGTACGTAATGCTGTGCGAGCTGAATTCCACCGTATCGCGTCGTAGCAAGACTCGAATTTATTTAGATCTTCTTGCGGAGTAATTCTTCTGTACCAACGGTAGTATTACTTATTCTGTGCCTGCACGCTGAATCTCGTTATAGGAGTTATAGAGAGGCGCTGACACATTGCAGCCGTTAACTAAGATAGCTCAAAGTTTCAAGAAGATCTTAAAATAGCTTTTAACTTACCTTATTATGAGGAGGGTTTTAGGGATCGTACTAATAGTACAAACGTTAAGTTTGGGGAATGGATACATGGTTGTTTGTTACTTGTTTAACATGTTTTTTGTATTGAAATTTTGTAGTCAGGTAAGGCAGAACCTGATGTAACATGCTGGATACTTAGATTGAAAACTGTCGAGTTAAAAATGAGTTAATAATGGGTTTACTAATTAGTTGGTAGGAGACTTTTTAAGTCAAAAGAAAGAAGTTAATGATAATGATAATAAGTTAGCTAATGATAATAAGTTATGGATATAATATAATATTATTTATGTTTGTTATATTTAGTGTACATACTGAAATTGTATTTTTTTTCAAATTCTCCATTCTTAAGGTCTGCTGGAAGATATTTCTATAGAAATAAGCTGTACCTTTGTACAAATCTTTTTTTCTAAGTTTAATTAATGTATTTTTTTTATAAGTGTGTACATAAATTGTGAAATAAATAAATAAATAAAGTTAATGGATAAGATTTTCCGACCCCTTCAAAAACGCGTATTTACGTATACCTTGCATTGGAATTCAAATTCAGAGAAGGATCAATGAAATAACAGGAAAAACAAGATTTTCCAGCTCAACCGTCAGATCGACAATGCGTCGCTTATCACATCATCTATAATTATACCACTTGCGATCAAACAGCAATCTATTACTTCAAAAATTAGCTTAAAATTTAAAAAGAAACATTAAATTATACAAAACATTACCTTAAAAGCACCTTACTAAATCCCTGCAAAAAAAACAAACTCTCCTGAATCCAAAAGGTGTAAATGAAACAAAGGTAAGCCTTATTTTGCAAAATATTTAAATCATGCAAGGTTTAATTTAAAACTTGATTATGGCATGTCTCTGTCCCATGGGACAGTACCTACGATGGGGAAAATTATAATTGCGTACACTCACGACCACAGACATACATCTATATAGATAAAGCAAATACATGTACTTCGCATGCCCAAACCCCGACCAAGCGTCAAGGTTAGTCGCCGTTAGTCCGCGCGTATGTATGTCTGTTAGAAAATCGATATCTCAATATTGAAGTCGTTCTTAATACACGATTTCATCGGCGGCATCGGTGTCCTTGATTCGGTTTATCATTACTACTATGTAACCATGTTGGTGTACAATAAAGAGTTTTATTATTATTATTATTTATATTTCCTATCACTAAATATCAGCTACGACGTCACAGTAGGTGAAAAAAAGTCTGCACGCTTGGTTTCAGTACAAATCGTGACAGTTGCGTTATCTATGTAAATGTATATCTGTGATCACGACAAACACATCTTTAACTAAGCTACCTTTAACAGTGGCGATATAAATTAATTTGTAGTTATACTTGACAGTTAGTATTATTATGACGTATGAATAAAATGTGTGTTTGCAGGACATAGGCCATCTAATGGATCCGGTTGTGGCCTTTAAAATACATAGATACATAACGTCACGCCTACCCTTATGGGGTAGGCAGAACACCAGAGGTTACAAGACCATCTGATGTCACGATTGACTAATTTGGAGATATTATAAAGATGGAAAGAGACTATTGTAGTGACAGGGGGTCAGCCTATCGCCCACAAAAACGCCTTTAAAACCTCTGTCCCTTAACTGACTTTTACAGTATGCCCGGGAAGAGAAGCAGCTGGCACATTCTACGTTTTTCTTTCGCTCACAGTCCAGCATGGAAGCCTTTAAAAAATATTAATAAATTATATTAAATATCTATTTGAAGCATTTCCCTGACGACCGACTGCCCATATAGTGCCTATCACTGTCCTCGTTCCTTGCAAGCTACATTTCAAATAAACTTGACAATAAAATCATATGATATACGAGTTGCAAGCTAAGCAAAAGTCTACGCGGTTGGTACTAGGATGGGTGACCACCCATCATTAATTTCTCACGTCAACTTCCATGTTTCGCAGGGCACGTCATGTAATCGCTTCCGAGTATTGTAAACTTATGTATGTAAATGTTTGTCAGAAGATATTATGGTGCGTTGAAATTTCTGACAACCATTGACCAGTTCCGGCTGCCTTATCACGTAACTTGCAAGAGCAAAGCGATGGTATGCATTGCGCTATAGCAAAAACAAAGCCATAGCTATCCGACGACTGTGCTGCCTCTATCATACAATCGATGTACTAAAAGTGCATATAAACTTTGATTTTCATACTTTTCGTGTGTACTTTTCTGCGAAATTTTAAAAGCAAACATCTGTTTCACATTTTATTAGTTTCTTTTTTAGCTACCAAATTGTTTTTGGCGCTAGTATCGTAGCAATAAATGCATTCTGCGATCAACGAACGATTGAACAGCTATCGCTTACATAATACGATGTAAAGCAATGGATCGTGCGTCCATGGCGTGATGACCACCATTATAGCTGAACGCTAATATTTACGTGATAAGGCAGCGGGTCAGAGTGATCTCCTCGTCACCCAGGATAGAGCCTCATAGCCCAGCAGTGGGCTCACTAAAAAGGATTGTGATGATGATTATGATGAATCCTCGCACTTTGTCCAATTTGTAAACATAAAAAAAGACATTCAAAGAGTTTTCATGGCATTTTGTGGTAGGTATTACTTGAGGTTATGTACAATTTCAGGTCGGGTAAGCTAGATATCTGATCTTTTAAAAAATAAATGGTGTAAATTGATTGACCTTGAGGCAGTTTCCTAGTATTCACCCAGAACAGAAAAAGTAGATAGTGAAAAGTCTGTTACCAAAGTAAATAGGACTAAAATCCAGAACCTCCCCATTCCATGCGCAAACACAGAAATTCAACACGAAAGCCGTCATACTTTAAAAGATTTTAGCTTGATTAGCTTGATACAATTTACCAAATATTGATACAAATATGGAATACATTTTATAATATTAAGAATTATTACCATGTAGTTATTTCATTAAAATCTCAAAGAGGTTTAATGATGACGATGCAAACTCCTTACAACAGTCAATAGTTTTTAAATGAGAATATCTCTGATTGGTGGTTTTGTTCTTTGTTCTTTTGTTTCGATATTTGTTAGCCAATTCAACACACGCGTTCCTGAGAAAAGTGATTACGATCAGTTTTTTCGTTTCAGGCACGGAATCCTAAAAAAGAAATTACGAACTTTTACCATAGCTATTTGGCGCGCTGCAGAAGTTGCTTACTGCGCCCTGAATTCTATGCTGGAAGTATTTAGAATGCATTGAGGAAGTGGCACAAAGCAAGGACTGTATATTGGTATGAATTTCTGTACATTTTTTTTCTGTATGACGTCATACCGTTAAATTAGGTGTATTTAAAAATAACAGTACAGGAATTCATACTGAAATAATTCTTGTACCTTTTTTATTATTGTAGCATAACTGTTTTTTTTCAGTTAACTGAAATTTTCCGGTATTAATATTAATATTGATATTTAAATTTTATTTTTAAATAACTGTAGAATGTTCGATAGTTTAGTTGAAGTCTATGAAGCGTAGGTACATATGCTGTTCGATACATTTCGGTACAGAAATTAAATAAGTAAAAATTTTCTGTACTTAAAACATCTACAGAAATTAATCCGGTATACATTATTTGGGTAGGTACTGATATAATTAATTTAGATTTTAATATTTTGTACAGTTATTGTGTTTGATGAAGCAGTACACTAATAAGGGTGCTGAAATTTTACTAGTACTATTCAAATTTTTTATACGCAGTTTGATTTGTTTATTTCTGACACTCACACAACATTATCTAGCCCAAATTAAGTTTCTTAAAGAACTTGTGTTATTGATACTAGATAACTGATATACTTAAGAAATAAATAAACATACATATTGAATAAATGCATATTTTTTATTAGAATAAACTTAAATAAACATCAAACATTCATGACTTGACGACTAACATCTGTGTTTATCACACAAATATCCGCCGCCGCCGGGATTCGAACCCAGGACCTCTGGCATAGAAGGCAATGTATGTTACCGCTACACCAGCCGGTCGTCCCTGGCGCAAAGGGCGTTTATAAAGAAAATTAATGTATTGTAGAAAAGCGATGAGTACCTATACATTAAAATATACAGGGTTACTTTTTATTGGACCCGCATCTGTTGAGGGGTTATAGAGTAGGTCAAAAAAAAACATTTTTAATAAAATTCCTAAAATTTACCGTTTTTGATTTCACTTTTTGTGATTTTACTGTAAACACCCATTTTTCACTAGTTTTGGAAAGAAATAAAAAAAAAATCGCTATCTAACTCCTTTTATTGACGTAATCATGTAACTGATTAATGATTTAATAAGATGAAGAAAAAATACTCTTAAATAACGTCAAAGGAGTACATGTTATGGTCTTTCAAGTACTATAATCTTCTTAAGTAAAACCAAAACATCGCACTTAAAATGCGTCTCCTGTAAAAAAATCCTAGTAATTTACTGTGCAGATTAAATCATAACAAAGTTCATTGTTTAAGCTATCGAATAAGGTATAATACATAGGTAGACTTTTTAAAATTCTTAGATAATATAAATTTAAAGGTAATGCAACCATAAATGCTCCATATAAAATGGTTTGTATATGGACCTACTCTAAGACCCCTCAAAAGATGCGGGTCCAATAAAAAGTATCTCTGTATAATTCAATATGATACAATTTTGTGAGAAAAGTCCCTTGGTTTAAATCAGAGGAGCTTTTCAATGAAAAATATAATAAAAACTAGCTGACCCGGCAAACGTTGTTTTGCCATATAAATAAAAAAAAAATAGATGTTGGCCGATTCTCATAGATACCGGATAAGCACAAAAAATTTCATCAAAATCGGTCAAGTCGTTTCGGAGGAGTATGGCAACGAAAACTGTGACATGAGAATTTTTTATATTAGATTAATGAAATATGCTTATCTCTAGAAAAATGTAAGGTAGGTAGGTAATATAGTTTAAAACATAATTTTCAAATATACTTAATTTTTTTTCAGTGGAAATGATAATTCATGATCATTTTCAACTATCAGGAACACATAAACAACAAAAAACAAGAATCAAAATTCGAATTTCCCGAATTCATTTAGTCTAACTTGATGATATTTACTGAAAGCCGAAAATTCGAGATCTAATTTTGCTTACCTACTTATTTGCAGTACTGATCAATTTGTGCTGTAGAGGTGACACGATGCTTTAATGGCCATTTCATATTTAATTTTGACGTGTATCATTGTCATCAGCCAGGAGATGCCCACTGCTGGACAAATGGCTCTCCCAAGGTTCTACACGTCGTCGCCAGTACTAGACAGCGCTGGTGACCCGCGCAGGAAAATATATGAACGCGCGCCGATAAGCACTGAACGGTGCCGACAAGTTCCGACAAGCTTCAACACGCGCTGGTCAGCGCTGGGAAATCATCGTCCGATGAGTCCGACATTTTGCTTCGTCTGCCTCAACCTGCTACCTTTGTGTGGAACGGACCAGCGCTGTCAAGCGCCTGTAAGCGCTTATAAGTTTCCAGCTTTCTTTCTGTATACGGCCTTTGACATTTATGTAGGTTATACCTACAGTAAGTCAAACCCTTTTGATTTATAAAAGATACGTTCTACGAAAAAATATACTTGAATAGACATCAATATAATATTCATACTTTTAACTGGAACACGGAGTAAAGGCAGGGCCCGAGGCAAGGTGAATCGACGGTGTGGTAAAGGTTGGTATAATTTTATGGTATAAGCAGCTTTGGTTCTACCCACACAACTTTTTATCCCGTACGAATTTCTGGGATGAATATACACTTTAACCTTCCTCAAGGCTATCAAATATTTAAAAAAAAAATACGAATTGGAACGATAAACAGAGATAAGCGCTGAACAACACAAACTCTTCAGCTTGTGCAAAAGTCAAAATAAAAGTTGCTACAGAACGACAGCGTCTTGGAATTGACCCACCATATAGGATATTTTCGTCGATGAAATTGTGCATAGTTACTGTTCCTAAAGTCCTATTACTACATGTGGGGACGCACTGTATGTAAGAGAAGATTCGTTTCTGACCAGGGTGTGTGGAAGGACACCGAAACGTCGCGTTAAATCTATACTAATATATAAAGCTGAAGAGTTTGTTTTTTGTTTGTTTGTTTGTTTGTTTGAACGCGCTAATCTCAGAAACTACAAGTGGGATTTGAAAAATTCTTTTTGCATTTGATATCCCAACTCTTGGGGAAGGTTATAGGCTATATTTTATCCCGAAATTTCCATGGGATCAAAAGTTACGCGGGTTAAACCGCGCGCGGAGGCTAGTTTGTAATAAAATCGATAAAGCCGGATAAAAACAAAGTTAGTTATTTTTTATGTTATGTTAGTTATGTGTAAATAAATGCCACGTTTTCCTCATTTTCAACAATTAGGTATGAGAAAATAAAGTATCAATCTTTTAAGCTTTCTATGATATATAGAGTTCTAAACAAAATTGTGTATTTTCTCAGTCGATTAACGCGCTTCATTGAATTATTAAAATCCTTTGGCTTTGGACAGGTTGACTAAAGTTCCTAGAAATATCAGAAGAGATTATGTTACAGCATTTTGCTTCTTATAATCATTATCCCGAGTGCTTACTTTTTAGAGAAACTTAAGCGAAACTAAGCTCGCATACTTTGTAAGCAGTAGCGACGCTTGTTAACTAATGAAAGGTTTTGCTTACATTGTATTAGTTAAGTCTATTTTAACTTAAGAACTTTCTAAATTAGAGAGGTAATTAGCAACAGTCTATCTTTAGTCTGAGTTCTGAAATGGGTAGCAAAAATAAAATCAACAAGTATCTAAATAAAGGTACATTGTAATTTAATATTTGTACTAATTGGTCCAGCAGTTTAACTTACAATATTTTCTTTTTAACCACTGTGTATGAGACATTAACTCAAACAAAGCGATGAATTTCACCTAATGCTTCCTGAGTACTTCTAGTTTTAGAAAAAGCCAGTTCAATCTGTGTCTTAGAGCTTATCGTCAAAAGCTGTTATGTGATATGACGTAATAAGAGATTAAACACAAATAAAATATTAGCTTTTTTCTGAATCTCGAACTTTCCATTACACTGTAACGGTGTGCGCTCATCATCAATGCCAGATTAAAAAATATACTTAAAATAACTTGCAACACTTAAAAAACTTTTTGAACAATAAAAACGTTTAAAAAATATGACGCGCAATCTCCACAGATTGTTCGAGTCAGTGAAAAATATGACTCGCTTTTTCCCGGGTTAAAATAAAAATGACTTAACAGAAAAAAGGTTTTATACGACAGAACTTGTTTGAACATTGTACCAAGCTCCTAACTTCACCATATCCTACGCAAACACACGAAATTTTTAAATATTTAACAGGCAAGGTTGTATTTTTGCCAGAAACTTGCCATATCATAAAATTGGAGCTGTCTCACGGAAATCTGCTTACGCTCTGTGTTGCCATAAATTGACAATGGAATTTTGTGAAATAATAACTTCTAGAAGCGTCTTTAATTTTTTTTATTTAGAAGATTTGTGGATGGACCTAATCAAGTTGGATTTTAACTGTGCAACTTCACCAGCCGTGGAGTCTTTTTTTTTTTTTTTTTTATAAAATATGGATGGGACGTTTGTCTTCCATGACACCTGATGTTAAGTGAACATGAAGACTAAGGTGGTACACGTCCATCCACGAGAAACCTATTCACTCGACGCTTAAAAGTACTAGGACTATACTGGTCAGGGAAAATAGACGCAGGCAGTTCATTCCAAACCTTGGCGACCCGTATCAAAAAGGAACTGTCAAAGCGCTTAGTTCGACTTTTCGGAATATCAACCACATACGGATGGAAGTTCTGTCTGCGTCTAGTAGTCCGATGGTAAAAGGGTGAGGGTTCAATTTGCTCAAACAGAGCACTCGCGCACTCACCAAAATGTATCCTGTAGTACACGGTTAAACAGGCAACCTTACGACGATGCTCTAGGGTCTGTAGTTTTTTGGTCGTAAGGTCGACGTTGTTAATTAATTTACGGGCTCTTCGGTCAACGGAGTCCAGCGCTTCTAGTTGATATTTGGCTGAACCATCCCAAAGATGACTGCAGTACTCCATGCATGATCGCACTTGAGCTGTATATAAGTTAAGAAGCTGTGCAGGGCTGAAGTACCGCCGTACCTTCGAGATGATTCCCAACTTTTTCGAAGCTACTTGAGCCATGGACACAATTTGTTGACCGAAGTTTAAACTAGATATTATAGTTACGCCTAAAAGCCCTAGATGGTCAGTGATGGGGACAGATACATTTTGGAAAGTGGGCGTTAATGTGAAGGTGCTCTTTTTTGCGGAGAATAGACACGCCTGAGTTTTGGACGCGTTGAATTTGACCAAATTCGACTCACCCCAATCGGATAGTCTTCACACATATACACCAGATAGGTATGAAATCTGTAACTTTATTATTTAAATTCAATCTATAGCTATATACATTATGCATTCGGGAGAGAGATAAAATATTTTTTATAAATTAATTGATTATTTTTTTACATCAAAAGAAAAAGAAAACGTCAAAAAAGGTAATCTTAAGATATAATACGGCGATTAATATAACACAAATGATATTTCATCCATATAAGTCCATCATTTAGTTATATATACATATTTGATTACACTTTATTGCCAATAAAAATAAGTGCCTACGGAAAAATATTGACACAAATTTCGGAAAATTTGGACAACTTTACCGCTTCAAATATACGTTTAAATGAAATATTCTTACATTAAGCACAAATTGGCTTCTTCAATGAAGAAAATAGGTAAATTGAATAATATTGCCCAAAATTTCCACGATTCATACAAGTTGTTGTCTGAGAACGCGAGATGTATAAAGGAACAAAACATATCAATACATATTATTGATTTTTTTATTTTCTTTTTTATATCTGACTGTAAGTTACGATGAGATCGAAGATAAAAGGTCTTAAGACGGGTTCAATAGATTTTTTACTAGTAAGTCGGGGTTACTCGGATTATAGGGACTTCCAATAAGGACGATTGTTGCACACAGCCTGTTTTATTCAAAATGGAATAAAACAGGCTGTGTGCGTGATATTAACGAAATTATTATTTTATTTGAAATACCTATTCATGCCGTTTTGTTTTGTTTATGATATCATTCATCTGCCCGCCGCGTCTTCTAACAGTGGCACAAATCTGAGAGGTCCAATTTTCAGCAGAATCAAATCGCCCAACCTTGGTAACCAACTCACAACTCACGTCTGCATGAAATAGCCGTACCTTCAAATCGTTCAAGCAAAATGTCTACTGTTTTGAACTGTCTTGCAGGAAACACATGTCATCAATAACCATATCGTCCAATTTAGGAAAAAAAATATATTGAAATGGGTCTTCGTGTTGATTGTTGTCTGTCTGCTGAACAAAGCAATCAGCGTCGCGTCGTATCTTTTTTCTGTAATTAAAAAAAAGAACGTAATATGTATTTTGTTCCTTTGTACATGTCGCGTTTTCAGACAACTTTTTAGTAACTGAAATAAACATGACCACTTCGGTCATGGGGTAACACTATGCGCCTCAGACGCAAGTAGGCGCATGTTCGATTCCCGCACGGAACAATAAAAAAAAATGTTTCGGGTCTGGGCGTTTATCTATCTAAATATGTATTTATATTCTAGGTTCCCCCTAATTTGCTTTTCTTCTATTCTTCCATGCTGGACTGGGAGCGAAAGAAAAACATACGCCAGCTGCTTCTCCTCCCGGGCATACTGTAAAAGTCATTTAAGGGACAGAGGTTTTGTTAGCGTTTTTACGGGCAATAGGCTGACCCCTGTAATAGTCTCTATCCATCATTATAATACCTCCAAATTCGTCAAACGTGACATCAGATAGTTTGATAGCCTCTTGTGTTCTGCCTACTCCATAAGGGATACAGGCGTGAAGTTATGTATGTAAATAAATAAACACCTTAATTTTTACGAAACTTAATTTGGGAATGAAGATATTGTATGTCTGAAATATTTGTTTATTTTATAAAAACGGCTGACGACCTTTGATGGCCCGAACTGAGGTACTCTCGATCAAAAATTCTTCAAAATCTTTATGAATGAAAAACTTAACTCGCGCTAGATACTATGCTAAATGACGTACTAGCAGTTACAGAGATGGTGAACAACAAGAATAGAATGAAGAAAATAAGCGGCAGAGCCAAGAAGTGGTAAACATCAAAAGAGTTCCTGTGCGTTCCTCAGGAGATCCCGGAGCTCTTTTCCAAGATGTAGAGGAAGGCCATCGGGGGGGTTTTAGTGGGTAAAATCCCACAAAACCCTGCATCCAACCCTAGGATGTCGGGTATCTTAAGAAGATTTCCACCTCGTCAACAAAAAAAAGATATAAAAATAAATAATAAAATCCCCAGACAATCATACCAACTACATGGCCCCATGGTAAGCATAGCTTGTGTTAGTGGATACCGTGTAGCGAACTAGGGGGCACCTAGAATATAAATAAATAAATTGGTAAACACCCAGACACGGAACTTTTTTTTTCTTGTTCCGTGCTGGAATCGAACCCGCAACCACTGGCGTCTGAGACAGACAGGTTTACCCCATCGCCAAAGTGGTCGTAAAAAAGTAGACTAAATGTTATTTATTGTCTACTGAAATACCTTTTCCAGTATCTCTACATTCATGACCCCGCTCACTTCCGCGGCTTAATGAACTTTTTAAATTAAAAAAGGGCTGGCATAACGTATTATTTGTCGCACGCATATTTTAACCCAGCAGCAGTAATTTAATTACAACTTCCGTTTGTCACCAGCGCGGCCGACGGCGGGTTATCAAAACAGGAAGTCAATTTAAAGGCATATGTATAATGTTTCAACTAATTATTAAGTACCTTTGTCATTTATTTTATGTTGTTATTTAACTGAAGGCTACCGTAATATTTTATTTTAATATAGAGTATCGTATAAAAATACTTTTATGTACCCTATTTACATCATTCATAATAAAAAACAAATCGCTAAAGCAAGAAAAGAATGAGAAATTGTACGAGTAGCTCAGTATCATTTGAATTCGTATTGTACTGTGTTCGTACTTAAAATAATAAATCTAATCCACTTGCGAATAAAAATTATGTTGAAAATAAAGCCTGTTATGTAAAAGACTAAAAAATCAACAAGAAAGCAAAGTGATAATTCAGGAATTTTCTAACCTACGTTTTTCAATCCTCTGAAATATGTAGCTAATTATTTATTCAAATGAAATTACTTTTGCAGGGAACATTGCAAGTGTAGCGACATCTAGTAACGCTTCATAGTAACTACGACGATGACGACACAACGGATCCTACAACGCGCTATCAACTAATTTAATAGCAGCGAGTATATATACGACATCCCGACATTAATCGTCGGACAAAAAAACACTTCCCGTTTGCGTTCGCTCCCGAACGGTCGTGTACGCGGCCGCTCCCGAGTGTTCGTACTGCGCTTTCCTTGTTCCCTCTCCCGCACTCGTGCGAGTAAGGTCTCAAGTCAAGCTCTTTTCGGAAAGTTCTCTGCGGAAGTTGAGTGGACTTTCTGCCCTTTCAAGGTAGTCATCCACTGCCAACCGAAGCATCGCTGATCAGGTGGATACGTAACCGTGACAACTAAGCCTGATCGTCCGCCGTTCATCGGTAATAGGTCCGTGTTAGGTTGCTTTTTCTTTCAGCGCAGTTTGTGCAGCCACTTCGCCGTTCACCGGCACGTAGGTCCCCCCCAGTTAGGATTAGGGCTTTCTTTCAGAGTAGGTTAGGTTCCCCGGATTCGATGGAGGCCCCCATCGAATCCAGGGCTAGGCCCGGAGAAGGGCAAGATCTCCGGGATGCGGTAAGTCAGATGCAACTCCAACTCGCTCAACTCCAACACATCGTCACGTCACTATGTCAGCAATTCGCATCAGCCCCTCAGGCACAACCCGCGACCATCCCGGACTCTCAGGCCTCCACCGCGTCGGCCCCTCAGGCATCGTTCTCCCCGGCCCCTCAGGCCACACCACTCCAGACCACTGAGGTCCCTCCCGCGTCCCTCCCGGCCTCTCAGGCCTCTCGCCCATCGTCCACCTCGGCTAGTAAAGCCTCGCGTTCCAACTCGCGCTCAGCCCGGCCTTCAGCCGATCCCTACTCGACGACGTCGTCAAAATCGCGTAAAGCCCGCCAATCGCGTTGTTCATCCCGCACCACCGGTCAGACCCCCCCGGCCCTCACCCAAGCCTCCCAGTCCTTGCCTACGTCGCAATACCCCTTGGTATTCGACTCCTCCCCCGCGTCCCCCAACACCCACGCCCCCGAGGCTCCTGCCGCTCAGGACGCCTCTGATTCCGAAGTCGACCGTATGTCGACCGCGTCCCCTCATCACGACTCAGATAACGAAAACGAAAACGGCTGGGAAACAGCCACAAACAAAAACTAAAAAAAGCGTCCAAACACCGCGTCCTCGCATCAGTCCCAAACAGCCACTCAGGCCCCCGGTTCACCCAAGCGCAAAACTCCGGCGTCAAACAACGCGGCCCCTACTCCATCGTCCAAAAAACCCCCACCTGTCTTCCTTAAAGACAAAAATAGGTGGACCCAAATCTCTAACATCTGCAATAATCGTAATATTCAATATTCAAGAGCGACCAACATGCGCGACTTTCTAAAAATAGAAGTAAAAACAGAAAAAGATCACCGCGATCTAACTCGATACCTTTCAGATAACCACATTCAATACCATACCTACGCACTCCCGGAGGACCGAAAGGTCCGCGCGATAATTCGAGGAATCCCTACAGAAATATCTGAGGACGAAGTCCGAACCGATCTCCTAACTAACGGTTACCCCGTGATATCCGTCCACCCAATCCAAACGCGGAACGGTAAACCATGCCCCCTCAAATTAGTAATCTTAGAAAACAACCCTAAGGGCAAGAGCGTCTTTAAGGATCTCCAAACGGTCTGCAACATCTCCGGCATCATTGTTGAAGGCCCGCGTAAATCCGCCTACCCCGCCCAATGCCACCGCTGCCAGTCATATGGCCACGCGTCAGCCAACTGTGGTGTGAACCCCAGGTGCGTCAAGTGCCTGGAACACCACCTCACTCGGGAATGCTCGCGAACAAAAGAATCCCCAGGCGAACCAACCTGCGTTCTATGCGGCCAATCCGGCCATCCAGCCAACTACCGTGGCTGCCCCAAGGCTCCCAAGCCACGGACTCCGTCAGCGGCTGTGCCCAAAAAACCGAACCCTCCTCCCAAACAAACTTTGAACGACACTCCGTCGTCTCAATCGACCCCTCAGGTCACCCCCGCCCCACTGCCGGCCCAATCGGCTTGGACTAAGCCTATCTCGATGTCACAACAGGCCCCAACACATCCCACCGCGCAAACAAATCAAACAAATCAATCGAGTCAACTTAATCTCAATAACCTACTAGGAATCGGCAGCATCGATGACTACATAATCATCCATAATATCAATTTAGAACTAGCGTCCTCCGGTAACGCTCTCGGGGCGGCTGCAATCATCGCGAAATACGCGCCCATCCTCAAACGAGTTCAACACCTCATCAATGGCGGTAAATAATAGTATCCCTCGTGCTCCCACAGTCACGTCTGGTCGCTCAAAGACCAAACCAAAGGGCTTAACCCTCGGCTCATTTAACGCGCGTTCGCTCCGTCCCAACCACCTAGAAGTAAAACACTTCCTCCAAAATAACGACTTTGACCTCTTCCTCCTCCAAGAAACCTGGCTCAGCCCCAAGAATCGCAGAGGCTTTTCCATCCCCAAATACTCTCTGGTAAGCGATGACAGGCCATCCGCCGTAGGTGGCGGCACTGCCATCTATTACAAGAGAAGTCTTCACTGTATCCCAATTCCTACACCTCCCCTTATCAATCTGGAAGCGACGGTATGCAAGGTGGCCATGACAGGCCACCCAACCATCATTGTCGCCTCCATCTACCTTCCCAGCGGTAAACCTCCCATTCTCAGCGACTTTGAAGCCATACTGGGGTTGGGCCAATCAGTCATTATGTTTGGAGATTTTAACTGCAAAAATACTGACTGGTCGTGCTACACAACCAACAGTAACGGAGTCAAACTCAATGAAATTCTTGAGTCAATGAACATAGATATAAATATCTTATGTCCAAACTCCCCCACTTACTATCCAGCTAACGTCAACCTTTCCCCAGACATCTTAGACTTCGCCTTGGTCAAGGACGTCTCTTTAGACTTACGCTCTATAGATTCGCTCGACGACCTAGGCTCCGATCACCGTCCCGTTAGACTTATCCTTGGTAGTCAACCCGATCCTGTTCCCTCAACTAAAACCTTTACCAACTGGAAAGGCTTTACGCATTCCCTTGCCCTCCTTTCAATCGATCCTGTCTCTCCACTGGCCTTTCCGACGGACTACCTCAATAGCCCGGAAAGAATCGACAGTGCTGTTGACGCTGTCACTGATGCCATCACCAATGCCATCAGTGAGAACGTCAAAACAGTCCCGGTTCCAAAACCCAAACTCCCATCTCATATCCTCTCCCTCATTAAACAGAAAAATGTGGCACTTCGTCGAGCCAGGCGCTACCCAACCCCCGAGTATAGGTTAACGGCAAACCAACTTCAACGTAAAGTTAAAAAATCCCTCGCGGAATTCAGAGAACTCCAAGCTAACGAGCTTATGGAGAATATTACTCCCTCTCACACGGCCTACTACAAAATAGCACGTAGTCTCCGCATAGACACAATCTCTCACGTCCCTCCCCTGGCCCGTCCTGATGGCACCTTAGCCTTCGAGGATGACGAAAAGGCCGAAACTTTCGCCGACAGCATTGCCTCACAATGCTCTCCTAGTACCCAGCCAGTCGACCCCGTCCACCTCAAGGCGGTCGAGGAAGACGTCCTCCTCAAGGACTCCCTACCCCCAAACAGCGAACCCGTCAAGGTCTCCGTAGACGAGATTCGCTCTCATATCAAACGTCTCCAAGCTAAAAAAGCTCCGGGGGCGGATGGTATCTCCAATCAGGCGCTCAAGCACCTGCCCAATCAAATCCTAGTCATCTTGGCAATCATCTATAACGCTTGCCTTGATCTTAGTCACTTTCCAAAAGCCTGGAAAGAAGCAATCGTTATAGGTATCCCTAAGCCCGGCAAGCCCCATCATATCCCTGCGAACCACAGACCCATCAGCCTCCTCAAGGCCCTGGGCAAAAACTTTGAACGTATCATTCTCTCTCGAATGAAAGATCACTTGTTTCCTATAGACGGTGATCCCCTCATCATCCCCGAGCAATTCGGCTTCCGCGCCCAGCACTCCTGCCCTCAGCAGGTTCACCGAATCGTTGAACACATACTCTCCGGGTTCTACCCTCAGCGACTCAAAACAGCAGCCGTTTTCTTCGATGTCGCCAAAGCCTTCGACAAGGTCTGGCACGTTGGACTCGTTCACAAATTATACGTTTTAGGTCTCCCAGATAGGATAGTCCGTATAATCGCGTCATTTTTAAAGAATCGTACCTTCCGATTTAGGTTCGAAGGAACGCTATCCTCCCCTCGTCCGATAAAAGCCGGAGTCCCGCAAGGCTCCGTCCTAGCCCCGTTACTATACTCGGTATACACCAACGACATCCCCAAACCACCAAAGGGGGTTCAATTAGCACTTTTCGCCGACGACACTGCACTCTACTGCAGCGGCCGGAAATACTCGTCAATAACAGCAAAGTTACAGTCGGCTGTCAACAACCTCAGCGCCTGGTTCTCTAAGTGGCGCATCGAAGTAAATCCCGACAAAAGCTCGGCGATCTGCTTCATACGCAAACGCAAACGTTTAGACGACCACGCCCCGTGCGTCCGCATGCGTGGAGTCCCTATACCGTGGCAAAACACAGTCAAATATCTCGGTGTCACTCTTGACAAAACGCTCTCTTTCGAACCCCACATCAACAGGGTAACCAAACTAGCCAAATTCTATCTCGGCCGACTCAACAGCATGATAGGTCGTCTAAGCAAAATGTCACTACGGAACAAATGCACGTTATATAAGGTCTGCATTAGGCCAGTCATGACTTACGCCGCGCCCGTATTCGCCCACGCCAAACCTCGGTTAATCGATAAACTCCAAATAATTCAAAACAACTTCTGTCGTAGAGCCACTAACGCGCCGTACTACGTTCGCAACGCGGATTTACACAGGGATCTCAAACTTCCCACCATCCAACAGACCCTTAAGGCCCTGTCCCTATCTCACCACAAACGCTGCGAAAACCACCCGAACGGGCTGGTGCGAAACACTGTCTCCTACAAACTCAATCCCAAGTCATTTAAGCGCTCTATCCGCAGACCTAAGGATGTTCTTTCTGATCCTCCTAACCAGCTCTCTCGAGATCTGGATAACCTCCTATCTGCCAGCCCCTAGCTGGTTTACTGTAGTCGATTCAGCACGAAGTGCTTCCTATATCTACACGCGCAGCCTTTTTCCCAACTGGCTGTCGCTCAGTTCTTCGGTCGATTGTCGGTAGAAAGACAAAAGACCATACAGGGGGAGTTTAGTGAGTAAAAGTCTCACACTGTTGGGTGTCATCTGGCCGGGGTCTAATCCCCCTGGCAAGTGCCCCTTCGTACTTCTGAGTATTCTCCTCCTCTCCTCTTTGAGCACTTGTACGGTCAATAGGCCTACGGGTGTTCTGAGGAGTAGTCTTCTGTGGCTGGAAAAAAAAAAAAAAAAAATTAATCGTCGGGCCGTGGGCCGCGGCCTGCCATCCCTTTTCTGGGGATTGGGAATGAACACCTCGTTCCCAAACAAGAAAAAAGTGAAAAGTCGTTTTGCTAACTACGGTATGGAGACCAGAATTGCTCGTCCATTTGAATCTATTAAAGAGTGTGAAATATATTTTTGCAGGAGGTTACTACGCATAAAACATTAAAGTAGAAGAACAAAAATTATAATTCTTTCACAGTTTCAGGTAAACTTTACTGTGTATTGGTCATTGGTTCAAAGTATCATACTTAAGACGTCTGTGATTTAGGAATCGCTTCCCAAACAATGCAATAATTTGTGTGCCTATACATTTCTTTTGCATTTTCAGGGATTTTAAATACTACCAGGATCTTTCACTTACTGCAAAGATCTGCCAGGCCCTTAAATTTATGATGAAAATACGCTTCTCACTTTATCACCTAAATAGGTCGTTTTTTATACCGTAGCTAAATTCCTCCAAATAGAAAGCTTGAAAGAGAATGCCACTTAAATTCGAGTCAAAAGATGCGAGTAAGAATTACGTGTCTTTTACTTGAATTTAGTCTTCTGATTTAAATTAAAAAGTGTACGTATGTTATAAATTAATATGAGCTTCCTTCACAATAAACTGATGAATTATCTCGAGTGTGTGAAAAAATGGCATGTTTATTTCAAAAAAAAACAAACGAAAAACAAACAAAAGTTAAAACATCGAATAAATAAATAAATCCTATTTGTTCATAATTTTTCCTTATTTCCCTTTTCATCTTGTCTTATTTTTTATGTAATTATCCTTAATGAGCTCATAAATAAAATTTATTATCATACCAAAATACGTTTCGCGAAACAGTTTTAAGTAATTTCTCGTTTTTACGACAACTTGTAATGGAATAAAGAATTAGTTTTTATTAGGTTTTCGTCCCTTTGGTGAAAGTTTTTAATAAATTAGCAGCGGAGTGAATGGCCGCGCAGTGTGTAAATGCTGTGTCACTGACTCTGAAAAATGTTTGTGAATAAATGTTAATTCAAAGAGGAGATGTAGAACAAACGTGAATGCAGTTATACTAACAATTAGAGTTTTGGATGAACTGCAGAAATTTACGTTAGTTTTTCATCTATTTTGGGTTTCTCAACATTTGGCACTAATATGAAGTGTCATTTTTAGAATCATTTATTAAATTTTGATTGGAGATGTGACTTGACGAATAAACTCAGAAGAATATTAAAATACCAAATAGAGTATAATCATGATCATGGCGATTCCAAAAGTTCAACATGTCTACTGTACTGGACGATAGATTGTGATCCTGGCGCTTGCAACTATGCACAATACTGAACGACATAGTAACGTCATGATTATGGCGCGTGCAATAGTGCACAATACTGATCTGCATATAATAGTATCGTTGTGATCACGGCGCTTGCAACAGTGCACAATGTAGTTTTGAACGAAACAATAAATCATGATCATGGCTCTTTCAAAATTACACAATACTGTACAGCGGGGCTAGCATGTGAACATCGACAACGAAATTTGGGCCTTTTATCTATATTCTCTTAGAATATGGCTCTTAGAGTTTATATTTTTTTAGGAATATGGCATCTTTGGTTCTGTGGGCTTAATCATGGAATTAAATCAAGTAATTCTATCTATTAAGGTGTGTGTTTTAGCTAACAAAATAGGATAAAATCATACGGTAATATTTATCTTGTCGATTCAAGTATTTATCGATGATGATCGCATGCTAGCCCGGCTGGACGATACAGTATATTCGTGATCATGTCATGGCGCTTAGAACAGTGCTCAATAATATAATAGGCGACCAAATACCACCGTGATCATGGCGCTTGCAACAGTGCACACTAATGTACTGGACGATACAGTATCTTGTGATAGCAATTGCAACTATTATACTGGAAGTTAACAGTAAGTATTGTACTTCTTATGAAGCTTAGTACAATATTATAATAGTTGGTACAGATTCGTCGTGGTCATAGCGCTTGGAACAGATTGAAAATATTAAGATAAAAAAAAGCATACCATTTATTTTTATACAATTAATTGAACTAACAAAATAGTCATGTAATATTTCATGTCACACATACCTTTGAGGGTAATTACAAGAATGCCTGTCGACAATTATCTTTGTAATGCCACCCGTATCCAGCGAGGGTGATGAATGTACCAAACCGACTGAGATTAATGAGGTCTAACGATAATGTGTTATTGTTATAGACGGAATTCCCTTTCTACGGGATTCCGGGAATCACGCGTTAAGCTATAGGTAGCCGTTAAGGGATGGTTGAGAATTGTTCAATTTAAAGTATTTACTTAATTGTAGAATTTGGCGGTTAAAAAAGCTTGATTCGAACGTTTTTAAACTCAATCATGCGAATCGATACAGCTGAATGGATTTAAATATAATCGATTTAACGTTAAGTATTTAAAAACCAACTTCATCCATTATTTCCAAATCCTTGCTATAACTTTTGGTTACAGAAATCACAACTCAAAATTTCATATAAGTATCGCAAATTTTTCAAGAGGGGCTTAATCACATTTTATGAAATTTATATAGAACCACGTACAAAGTATGATCTACCAAACGAAATCATAAAAATCTATTAAAAATTGACGAAATATTATATTTGCGTAACAAAAAGAAACTACTGAGTTATTCAAACTGTGTGAGCAAGAAATAAAACTTTCATCTTATTTCTCTGTTGTAAGGAGCAAACGAGCGTGCTCGTATGTGTTATTTGATCTTGAGTAATCACCAGTGTCCATGGATACAAGTTACTACATTAACTATACAAAGATAGTCGTCGTATGACAATCGTTTCTTATATTATATAGCGAAAAGAATTGATTTATTTGTTTGTTAATATACAGTGTGTCCGGTCACGACCTAGCGATAATTTAAGGTTACAAAATATACCTAATTTCATCGACAAAAACACCCATATATGGGGGTCTACCTCCCCTCCTGTCGGAATGGCCGCCATAATTTTATTTTTGTAGATACCTCTGCTGAAAGATGCCGATTTTTCTGGACAGAAAGATCCTACAGATTTAAAAAGTATGTTAAGAAAATAATAAAAAACAGTCAATTTTTTTCACTTAAATTAGCATTGTGAAGGTTTTAAGATATTTTGTAGGGAAAATTTTCCATAATGTTTATTTTTATTTGATAGTTGCTATTTCTACCTTTAAAATTTTTTTTACATCTGTAGGATCTTTCTGTCCAGAGAAATCGGCATCTTTTAGCAGAGGTATCTACAAGAAAGAAAAAAAAAATTAAATGGCGGCCATTCCGACAGGAGGGGGTAGACCCCCATATATGGGTTTTTTTGTCGATGAAATTAGGTATATTTTGTAACCTTAAATTATCGCTAGGTAGTGACCGGACACACTGTATAATAGACTCAAAAATCTTTCATTGATGCTATGTCTTTGTATTTAATTTCAATTGTTTTTGGATTTATCATAAACGTACATGTACAATAAAACCAGTTTTTTTTTCAATTATTATACAGGATGGCTGGTGGGTCGAGGACAAGATAGTTTACATCAAGAGAATATATATGATAAAAAATAAATATTCACCATTACTATTGACGACCACTTTGGCCATGGTTTACCATCTGCCTCAGACGCCAGTGGTTGCAGGTTCGATTCCCGCACCGAACAAGAAAAACAATGTTCCATGTCTGGGTGTTTATCTATTTATGAATTTATATTCTAGGTTTTTTTTTCCCCCCTAGTAAAAAAAATATTTTGACTCGCAAAACATTTCATAGGTTCATTTTCCCATTCTAGAGTGGGGATAGGTACTTTACGCATCATAATTTTTGGTGACTTAAAAAAAAATAAAAATAAACAAATTTTACTTCTTACTTTGACCGTTTTTAAGCACTAAATATGTTCGGTAATTAATTATTTTCATTAAAGTTACTGTAAAGAATATGTACACACCTCAAATTCACGTGTTCATACATTAGGTAATTTAAAATTTTATGCTTAGCGAATGAAAAAGTACCATTGAATTTAAATCATTCTCATTCAGTACCTTACACTACGAAGATTTTAAGTGGTCTCATTATTTTTCTGTTTGACACTTCGGCCTGTCAGTTTACTTGTAGCGACATCTAGCGACGCCCCATAGAACGACGACGACACGACGAAGTTTCCTACATCGCGCTATCAAAGTTTATATAGCAGCTAACATATATACGACATCCCGACATCAACCGCCGGGCCGTGGGCCGCGGCCTGCCATCCCTTTTCTGGGGATTGGGACCTTGTTCCCAAATACTGCATTGAATTATTTGTCAAGGTACAGTTTAGGTATACCTACGTTTTTGTTACTATAACACATCATGGATGTGACTCTGACTTAAACAAAGGTTGTTCATACTCACTTGTATAAAAATAAATCCGAGTAGATTCGCATCGTTGGGTCTCTCGGAGCAAGGATTAACATTTTAAATATTTGTCTTATTTCACGTGAGAGAGAATATTTTTCAAATTGCAACGAGCATATTGTTTCAGATGAAATTCAACTCGACGTGTAAGTACTTTGAGTCAAATAGGATTTTGTCGAATGAAAAAATCGCTTGCATACAACAAGAGAAGAGGTTTAAATTGCATTTTTGATTAGTCGACTATATGCATGTGTTGTATGCAAGATACGTAATAAATTACTTATTATGGACACACCAAAGATACAGGGTTGATTTGTAGTCACTAGTTTTTTACACAATAAGTAACTTTTATAGAAACTATTTTTGCAAAAAAAAAGATTATTTTTTTACAAAGAAATAAATATATCCGCTAACATATTCAGCAAACCATGGTCACTCTAAATTACCATTAAAATAAAGACAACTATGCGCTTCTTTAAAGCATCTTGTAGTACTACGTCGTAGTATAATCAAAGAAATGCCCCGTCGTAGTAGCTTTGTTCATAAACAGCGACTTTTTGCATAAAAGTTTGTGGTGCCGTATCTTTATTTTTTTGTACTGAGCTATACTAAAATAAATATGCAGGTTCGTTTATATCGTATCAAAGAAACTAATATTTAAATTTGGCTGGTGACTACAAATTAACTCTGTATAGCTCAAAAGTTAACATATAGCTTAGCTTGCTACTAAGGTTTACTATGAAGGTTTGCAGCCTAACCCAAGCCTTCTTACATTTTTCTTCATAACATGTGAGGTTGGGATACTAACCCACAAAATATAATCTATACTAATATATAAAGCTGAAGAGTCAGTTTTTTTTGTTTGTTTGTTTGTTTGAACGCGTTAATCTCAGAAACTAAAAGTGAGATTTGAAAAAATCTTTGCATTTGATAGCCCAACTCTTGAGGAAGGTATAGGCTATATTTTATTCCAAAATTCCCACGGGATCAAAAGTTACGCGGGTAAAACCGCGCGCGGTGGCTAGTATTACAATAAATACCTACATACAGAAAATGCTTGTTGAAATGATATTTTTAAAACTAATTTTATTAGCAAATTGAATCAGATTTAGCCGAACACTCATGTTTGAGAATAAGTTGTAAAAATATAATTTAAAAGCTAAAAACGCGATACATTTTAGAAGCAAAATTGAGTATTCTAATCCTGGTATCTATTAAAACATATATTTTACTCTTTGTTGATAACATTCAGAGTAATCTAAAAAGAGATTTAAAGTTCACTAAACGCATTAATATTCATAATTTAATTTTGTTCATAGACAGTCTTCGTGCATATTTTGTGAGCTAGGATACGTCAAGTAAACTTTAATAAACTTCGGTATAATCCTTACAAATTAAATTGTCGGCTAAAGCCCTGTTTAATTAAGAATTTCGTGTTGACATGTGTGATTAAACAAACCAGACGTGTTATGGCTCAGGCTATTGTCAGCAATTCATTAGCTTTGTAGTTAGAAATGAAGCTGGTAATAATCGTAGAACATATTCAGAACGGTGAACTGTGAGAGGTTGGTGGTCGGAAGATTTGTAATGAGATTGCCTAGTGCGAGTACCATCGCGTTAACTTCGCTTTTTATGGGACCGAAATAGCACCAACTGGTGACGAAAATGGAAATTGTTTTAAGTATTTTGGTCCATCAAAGCTATGGTAAAGTAATTCGAAGAAAAATAATGCAACTCGCACTGGGCACACAGCTTACTCAAGTCTTCAGTTTCACATTTACAGGGCGCTATTGTGTTTTGGGCCCGTTTAAATAAAATGCGAAATTGGATTACGATTTTAAGTAGGTTGATTTTATGAAATTAACAGAACTTAAGGTAGCTTTCAAAGTTCAGATCAGTTTACCTTAGAGGCTTCACACGGATCTGGTCTCCCAAATTGTTACTTTACGTGTCATTGACTCCTAGCATGTAACTAAGATTACTTTAGGGTGTCCACAAGGTTGGTGCTTTTTCTATGTACCTACTAAAAATTACAACAAAATATAAAGTTTAATTATTTATTAAGTTAATGCAAGGAATTGACCCTTATACTGCTTTAAAACAAAAAGATCTAGAAATAAAATGAAAATGTCGATATGACGGTGAAAGTGATGCGAGTGTGCGAGAAAAATTATTGCAAAAGTTATTTTACTAGTATTTAGGATTTTACTACCTTCACATTAAAATATGTATTTCGCAAATAAGTACTTATTAAATATTATGAGTTTTATTTCAAATCATGTACGAAAAAGAAAATAACATAAAATCTATTTTTTTACAATACATGTAGAGCTCAATTTAATTAGGAAACACACTGTGTCCTATAGAACTTACGAAAGCCATAAAATAGAAGTCAAAATAATCATCATTGAATAAGACAGACTTTTCCGCTTAATAGGACCTCAATAAGAGGCCCCACCTCACAACGTACGGAATAATAAGGCTGAACATAGAACTTAGCTGTACGAATTTCATTTTATTTAGTTGTAACTGTTATGATTTTTGCTGTTCAGTAGGTTTAATAAAGGGTGTAATATTTCGTTAACAAAGATATGCATTCATGCTGGACTGGGAGCAAAGGAAAAACATAGAATGTGCCAGATCATTCTCATCCCGGACTGTAAAAATCAGTTATGGGACTGAGGTTTTATCGGAAGTTTTTATGTGGGCGATAGGCTGACCCCAGGGCCTGTCGGCTGTCACTACAATAGTCTCTCTCCGACATTCTTATCCCTCCAAATTTATCAATCGTGACATCAGATGGTTTTAATAACCTTTAGTATTTTGCGTTCATGCACCCCGTAAGGAATGCCGGCGTGAAGTTCTGTACTCGTATGTACGAGTATGTGGACTTAACAAAAATATGCAAACATTGTTTGATATTTCAAAAAAAAATGAAGAAAGTATATATTTTGACGATCACTTTGGCGATGGAATAACGCCTGTTTGCCTCAGACGCAAAAAAAAATGTTCCGGGTCTGGGCGTTTATCTATATATGTATTTATATTCTAGATCCCCCCTAGTTCGCTACATCGTATCCTATATCACAAGCTCTGCTTATTTTGGGGTCGTGCATTTGGTGTGATTGTCTGGGGATTTTATTTTTATTTATTATTATTTTATAAAGTTTACCGTGTTTCATGGTATTTTTTTTTATTAAGTATGGATGGGACGTTTGTCTTCCATGACACCTGATGTTAAGTGAACATGAAGACTAAGGTGGTACACGTCCATCCACGAGAAACCTATTCACTCGAAGCTTAAAAGTACTAGGACTATACTGGTCATAGAAAATAGACGCAGGCAGTTCATTCCAAACCTTGGCAACCTGTATCAAAAAGGAACTGTCAAAGCGCATAGTTCGACTTTTCGGAATATCTACCACGTACGGATGGAAGTTCTGTCTGCGTCTGGTAGTCCGATGGTAAAAGGGTGAGGGTTCAATTTGTTCAAACAGAGCACTCGCGCACTATCCAAAATGTATCCGGTAGTAGACGGTTAAACAAGCAACCTTACGACGATGCTCTAAGGTCTGCAGTTTTTTGGTTGTAAGGTCGACATCGTTCATTAATTTACGGGCTCTTCGGTCAACGGAGTCCAGCGCTTCTAGTTGATACCTGGCTGAACCATCCCAAACGTCTTCCGAATTGTTACGTTAACGTGTCATTGACTCCTAGCATGTAACTAAGACTAACTTTACGGTATCCACAAGGTTGGTGCTTTTTCTATGTACCTACTTAAAATTACAATCACCATATCAAGTTTAATTATTTATTAAGTTAATGCAAGGAATTGGCCCTAATATTGCTTTAAAACAAAAAGAACTGCTTACAACTTAAGTTTCAGCTAGCATAACTTTCATACTTATATATCTACATTACTTCACGCCTGTATCCCTTATGGGGTAGGCAGATCACCAAAGGCTACAGAACCATCTGATGTCACGTTTGACAAATTTGGAGGTATTATAATGATGAAGAGAGACTATTACAGTGACAAAGAGACAGCCTATCGCCCACAAAAATGCCATAGCTTTCCTGCAATTTTTCACTAAATTAGATACTTTTTACATTTAAGTTAAATTTAAGTATCGTAACTTTTGGCTGTTTGCCAAATAAATAAATGAGTTTAAGTTTTTACTGCTTTTTGTTTGTGACGGTGATATTGTAAATAAAAATCATATGTGCTTAGGATGGAACTCATTATAACACTGTGGGAGTGACACAATGGTGGTGGATTATATGAAAAGGGTGGTTGTCAACCGGGACAGGATTATTCGCTTCTCATAACTCGCTTATTGAGGGGTAGTGTAAAAATGTTCTTAGTCGACAAATGAAAGTTATCTTTTTATTTATTCGCAGACTCCACAGAAGATTTGTTTGTGTTGTGTTATAAACTTTTGTACACTAGTTTACTTAGTCACCAATTAATAATTAATAAATTTATATGACATTCTTTGTATATTGTGAAATGGAGTATCTTTAATGTATGCTTCTTAATAAGAAATACAATGTTATGTGTATAAGTAAAGCATTCCATTATTACCAAAAAACAATAAAACGTGAAGTATTTGTAAAGTAAATAACTACAATAAGAAAGAATCCGCTCCGCTCCACTCTAAACAGATTTAACCTCTCATCCGCATCGTACTCTTATCGCCTCTTCAGTCGCAGCAAAAGCCTCTTTACAATTTCACCCGACAAGCAAATTTTGTTGTGAATAATGCTCGGTAAGATATTTTTAGATTTTACGCGAATAACGATTGAGTTTTAGTGAAGGCGGCAAATGTGTGCTTGAAGATGAGATGATTGATTGATTGATTGATTGAAGGTTTGACATTGAAAATTTAAGTCCAAATGTTAAGTTGACGTATTAAGTAAATAATTGCTATTCCGTATCATTTATACTCGTAATTGTTTTTACGTAATGTCGTCTTAGATTGTATGTCCGTTCCGTCAAGTTAAACAAAATGCACCATGCACCGGATTATATCGCTATCAATTAAGCTTTACTCGACGTTTTGGTATTTTTGCAGACAACAGGTCAAAAGCGACTCAGTGACTCGATCAGTCGCAAATGCGATTTAAAACGTCTTTCATTTAATTTATAAAGCACTAAGATTGCTCGGTGCTTTTATGACGTAAAAGCAACGATATACATATGTAGGTATGTATTACTTCGATACGCAGAGGGAATACGCCAATAATAGTCGGATTGGGTGTACCGCGTAACCGCTTTCAAGTTATCTTTGAAACTACTACTATTTACGTATTTGATAGCCTTTAAAAAAAGTTACTATATTGATCAAGATATTATAACACAATTAAAAGTTATGCGGGTAAAACAAAACTTAACTTCTAATATTTGGTATTGCATTTGATTGGGACGAGTGTCCCGATCCAAAGAGTTTGTCTGTAAGGCTGCAAACTGGACGGCGCGGCAGCGACGCGGGGAATCTGGGCCATTCTCGACGCCAGCGAGCGTGACAGCGATTTGTCGCGGTGCGACAAACTCAATAAATAAAAATAATAAATTAATAAAAATCTCCAGACAATCACACCAACTATATGGCCCCAGAGTAAACATAGCTTGTGTTATGGGATACCATGTAGCGACCTAGGGGGGAAACTAGAATATAAATACATAAATAGATAAACACCCAGCCACGGATTATTTTTCTAGTTCCTTGCGGGACCACTGGTGTCTGAGGCAGACAGGTTTACCCTATCGCCAAAGTGATCGTCAAAATATATACTTTCTATTTATTATTATGTATTTTGTACGTAGCTGCCGTCGCTGTCGCTGCCGTCCAGTTTGCAGCCGTAGCTACTCTCAAAAGAAACATATCGCGCGTGACACGTTTGGTGGAAATTAAAGAATCGTTTTCTAAGGTGTAATTGGTGACAGTTTAAAAATGCACTCGATTTTTTCATGTTTTGCAAAGTTAGGTAATATAAAGTTTTGTCATTTTACAATGAGACATTTTATTATTTGGTCGTACTGGATCTTAATTCGTTTCGTATAGAGAAATAGGTGCTTAAGTTAACAATCATATTAATTTATCAAAAGCATAAAAAGAAGAAAAAGTATTAAATAAAACACTTTTTAGCCGGATTTCTTTGCAGACTACGTCGCTCGTGATCACGGGGTCTGCAAAGAAACCGAAACGTCGAGTTAAAATGTAAAATATAAATTAAACGCGATTACAATTTAATATTTCGGTGAATTCATTCACTGTACAGTGGTCACAACTGTAAAGACCTCAAATGGTTTTTTTTTAATAAACTTAATTATGACAACTTAAGACTCGTTTCTCATTTTTGTCACTCGTTCAATAACCTAACCTAACCTAACAGTTGCCGGCATTAAACTTTGAAAATTGAATCTAATTTGCATAATTAATTATCAATATTTAACAGCTATAAATTTAGCTGAACGGTTTTATGATTCTGGTGTATTAATACAATGCGGTTGCAGTAGGCCGCTTAGAATATTAACACGTTAAAATTTATCGGAATTTACTATTCATTACAACCCAATTTAGCAGGGAATTTCATCAGTTGATATTTATTGAAAATAACTCGTTTTATGTAATATTTGAGGCTGAAATATTTTCAATGTGAAGTACCTTAATGCAGATAAGTTTTGGGAAACGATTTTTTTATTGTTTGATTGTTGTTGTATTGTGTTAGTACTTTTAATTAGAACCTAGAAATGCTAGTATATCTATATTATTTTACAGTGACAGAGTAGCTGAGTGAAATACGCAGTTTGCTAGAATAAGGCTGCATCTCCAGTAGGCAAACTCTTAGCGGCCGACTGAGTTTTCTGCGTATCGATTTGGTATGCCCTTTCATATACAGGGTTGATTTGTGGTCATCGGCCAATTTTTTTTACACAATAAGTATCATTTATAGAAACGATTTTTGCAAAAAAAAGTTGGATTTAATTTTTACTGCGTCAATTTGGGTACCTTATTATTACCTTGGTAAAGTTACATTTTATTCTGTGATACTAGACGTGACAGTATTGACTGAGAGTCTGCATCCATTGGGCCTCTGTCAAGAAGTCATGCACATCATCATCATCATCACAACTCTTTGTAATGAACCCACTGCAGGGAATGAGTCTCTCCCCTGGGTGACGAGGAGGTTTAGGCTATAATCCACCAAGCTGGCCCAATGCTGGTTGATGGATGTCAGAACTTTCAGGGCGCCGAAATGGCTTTTGAAAAACCCTAACGACTAATGTATACAAGTATATAGCACCCGAGACCGACTGCTTAACGTACCCACAGAAGCATGGAAGTCATCGTGAGGTCGGCGGTCACCCATCCCAGTACCGACCGCGCCGAACGCGCACAGTAAACACGGCGCCACGACGACTTCATGCACAAACTAAGGTAAATTTTAATATGAGATGGAGTTAAAAAAAGTAAAGAATCCTTTAGGAAATTCATGAAATTTAAACGTTTTCTAGAACGTTTTGTAAATGTCCAGGACCATACCAATCAACCCACCGTCGTCGATCGACAGTTTTACTAGGTCAATTCGAACAGAAAAAATTAACCTAATCCTAATTTTCACTTCAATCGCACGATGGTAAATAAAAATGATATTGAAAACCAAAATAAGGATTAAGAGTCAAACCGTTTAAAACACCTTCTCAGAACTCTATCTAAGAACAATAACTACAAAGATTCGGCAAGTTATTTTGCCGCGGGTTGGTATTATTTTAGAGTTCCTTTATATTTCTACGCAGAAAAGCGTACAAAAAAAACCTGCATGAAAAATAAATAATTTTAAACTACATAATTGTCTTACTTAAATAGTTACGTAAAAACTAAATCACCAAACTGCAGCACGCAATAGCTATACTTTTTTTGTTCAAACTGTAGGACTAAAATTGAAGCTTTTGAGTACATAATTGAAAATAGAAAGGGGTACAATGATCCCTATGTTCCATTCCTAGCACGATCGAGCCACTGCAGCATTGGTGCCGTGGGCCGCGGTCTTCCATTACTTGGAGGAACTACAAAACTCATTCCCCAAAGTGGTGACCCTTATTGGAATTCTGTCGTCACCGTCGTTACTAAGTGGTGAAGATAGATGGCGCTACACTGTTTCATTGTTTTTATGCTTGCAAAGTGTTGTATTTTTATTTAGTTCTGAATTACTTATAAATAATCACAGTTTCATACAAATAAATTATATATCACACATATAGTTTTTAATATAACAGTTTGATCTTACCAAAACGGAACTAAAATAATAGAAACATGTGTTAATTTTTCGTGTGCTAAAAAATGTGCTAAGTAATTTCGAGGCGTTCCGCCAGTCCCCGGTAGCTCAGTGGAAGAGCATTGGTTCGGCAAATGAGAGGTCCCAGGTTCGAAGGTTTTTATTTAACACACATTTTTTATTATTTAAGAGTAATGAAGCATTTTAAGTGCAAAAACTATAAAATATTATTAAAACGAAACTTTCGCCCCATCAGTGTATTCAAGAGTTAAAAGGTATTTTTATAAAGGTGTTTTCATCTTTGCTCAGTAACACTTAAGGCTTGTTCATTTATTTATTTATTCATTCATGGTTTATACAGTATTTTCAACATTTGCTACACTATTATGAAAAAATCAATAATCATACAGGATGGAAAGTCACTCGGGTAGAAGCTATAAGCAAGTAGTTCATTAAAGCGATTGTTAACACGAGTTCTGCTCTGTATATACTGTAACGAAAAATAAATAAAATTGAGTAAAAGGGTAATGTAATAGTACAAAACAATAAAGAGTCATCATCATCATTTGGCCAGCGGGGCTAGCATACTACCGTCAACGATGAAAAATCGGGCCCTTTATCGATATTTTCTTAGAATATGGTATTTAGTGTATGTAATTTATTAAGATTATGACATATTTGGTTCTGTGGTCTTAATCATGGTATCAAATCGAGTAATTCTATCTATTATGGTGCGCATATTAGCTTACATAATAGGATAAAATAGCACAATAATATTTATCTTGTCGATTCGACTATTTATCGATGGTTGCATGCTAGCCCTGCAGGAGATGCCAACTGCTGGACATAGGGCTTCCCCAAGGATCTCCACACCGGCCATTTTGACATCGACACAGATCATCTTGGTCCACCTTGCGGAGCGTCTACCCACGCTGCGTCTCCCAGTACGTGCGCGCCACTCGAAAATTTTACTGCCCATCCGGCCATCCGTTCTGCGAGCTATGTGCCCTGCCCATAGCCTCTTTAGCTTTGCAATTCTTCTGGCTATCTCGGTTATTTTAGTTCGCCTACGAATCTCCTCATTTCTGATTTGATCCCACAAGGAAACATGCTGATTGACTTTAAGGCCCATAAAGAGTATTATTTACGGAATTTATTTTAATATATTCAAAGCTTAAAGATTGTAGTATATAATTTTTGAGATATAAACATCTTTGGTAGGCGTGAAAAAAATCAGACAGAGGCACGAAGCAAAAATCTATAAATCTTTCAAAGGATTCAGATGTTTGTCAAACTATCCACACTAAATGTTCACATATACAAAAATTATCATTATGTTTCTATTTCACAGTAAACGATTAATTTCCATATCATTCTTAAAACTTTAATCCCATTACTACACTCCATACATATGGAAATCCCTATTATTCAGGCTCTACAATGTATAACCTCAGTTATGGCTTATAAAAGCTAAGTGTGAATAGTTTATGGGTATTTTATGATATCATTTATGACGGAAAATGCTATAATGATACAAGGAATGTCTATAGAAATAGTTACATTTCATTTTTCAACCGACTTCCAAGTTGAGGTTTTCAAATGTCAATTGAGATTTTTGAATTTTGGAAAATGATAAAAATTAAAATTTATGTATATTCATAATCAATGTAAGAAACAGCTATAACAGTGACTCTAACGATTCATTCCATATGGAATGGCTAGATCAGACTTTGATAACAATCATCATCATTCATTCATTCAATTATAATTATTATCAATTATTATTTTGATTACAATGAATAAAAATAATTATTGTATTTTGTGGTTTTATTTTTAAACCTAATTAATGCTAGTTGCCTATCGTTTTAATAATACAGTTCTCATCAAAAAGTAGCTCTGTACCTACCAATTTTGTTACTTTTTACGATACTTTTATAGAACAAAAAATCTAGTATAAAGTTTGTTTATTCCATGTATTTCGTATTATAGTCGGGGTAACCATGATGGTATTTTTTTGAATTCGCCAGATTTTTTCAATGTCTACTTTCAGTAGCGAGACTATACCAAAAATGAAGCTTAAGCTTATTCTGCTACCCGGTCTAACCCTGGACGTATCGCTAGGATTAATATAAATAGAATCTGTCCATAATCACAAAACACAATTATAATTACGCTTAAATTTCTCTGAATTTTGAATAATCTGGTAATATTAACAACCAAATAGCCAGTCCGTTATTTTAATTTCTTACATTAAATGACTGTTTCGCTTGAATCCGTCTAGTTGATGGATCAAAATTAATTTGTATCTTTTGTACAACAGCGGAGAGTAACAAGTGAAACTAAGTTAATTCGGGATGAAATATTATAATTTTTATCATAATAAAGAAACTTGGGTGTTTTCCACTTGAGAGATGTTATTTTAAAACTAGCTGACCCGGCAAACGTTGTTTTGCCATATAAATAAATAAAAAAAAAAATAGATGTTGGCCGATTCTCATAGATACCGGGTAAGCACAAAAAATTTCATCAAAATCGGTCAAGCCGTTTCGGAGGAGTATGGCAACGAAAACTGTGACACGAGAATTTTATATATTAGATATAATGAAATGTTGGTAAAAGATTCAAACTATTCTTTATTTTGTAGGAAGAAAGAAAGTGTTAAACCAGCTACGAGGTGGGTAAATTTCATTTTTTTTTTGCCTCGCGTTTGCCTTTGCGTTTGCCCACCGGAGCGGTTATAATATCTTCCTTTGCAACCTCTTTTCAAATACTTTTAAATAGAATTGTGGAATAACACCCTGAAGACGGCATTGCAATGAAACAAAAATATATTAAAAATAGCTGGACGTAGATAAATAGCTAAAGTTTTTATTAATTTCAAGTAGAGGATAACGATGTTACTTCATTACTTTTAAGGCCTTTCTAACTAGCGCTAAACTCTTTGTGTGTGTGTCTTTAAGAAAGTAAATGTTTTTTAACAATGAAAGATGTTGTCTTATTAAAAGATTCACGATACGATAGGTAGTACAATTCACTAGAGGCTGGAAAATATTATTGACCTTTTTTACTCTAAAATGTTATATTCTCTACATCTTATAAAATCAAACGTCAATTTGTCTAACGGGGTATAACTCGAAACTTCTAAACAGATTCTGATTTAGTTTGCACCCAGTCTGCGAATAGTTCTCAAAGTCAAATATAGGTTATTACACATAACAAAACACTACCATTTGTTATCACTGTTTCAACAAAGTTGGTGAAAATATTGATTTGGAAAGACTGCTTAGATAGCATCATCTGTATCTAGTGATAGGAAGGAATCGAGCCTTTTAGTCACAAATTTAAAGCTTACAAGCCTTTTCTAAAGGCGGACTCATAAAATAGAAGTACTAAAAGCTGCTTATTAAAAAAGGCCTTGCGCCTTTTTTAGGCTCGAGCTTTTTTTACTCAAGCCTTTTTTGAAGACTAGCGAGTTTTAAGTCTCTTTTCATGACCGGGTTAATGGGAAGGCATTGTTGATTAAAGTTCAATGTTATATTATTATCATTTATAATAAGTAGGTTTACCTACTCGTACATGATTGAATGAAATGTAATAAAGCAAGGGTTCTAAATTTTTGAAAACTAATCACAAAAACGTTTAACCAGGATAAGAGGCACATTGATGATTGTATGCGTTTATTGCTCAAACGATTCCTTTTTTTCTTTTATTAATTATTAATAAATTAAAAAAAAACTTAAAATAAAGGCTAAAAGCTTTATTAGAAGGCACACAAATTTTTAGGCTTCACGCTTCTCGAGCCAAAAGCCATAATTAGGACTAGCCTCCAGAGCTTGCGGGCTATTAAGCCTTTTAGCCTCCGAGCCATCGCAATAAAGCGGCGAGTTTTAAAAAAGGGCTAAAAGGCTCGAGTCTTTGCTATCACTATCTGTATCCGAGCGTATTACGGATGCTTAGTATATTTTATTATTTTTGAAACACCCTGTATTTAATCCCTTCCTATCCTCAAAACAGGCTTCAACACAATGGTGTAGCACAAAGAGTGTTGCTTCATGTTTCTATGTTAGGTAATACAAACTTTTTTATTTAAAAATATAACAAAGTACAAAGAATCAATCATTAAATTTTATTACAACCATCAAAATACAGGGTGTATTTCTAGGAACCCTTTACGATCCGCATGAGTAGCAATCTGTACCAGATATTTAAATCAAATTAGTTTAAATTCAGAGTAAAAAACTAGATTATTCTGTATTGAATTGAATTTTCCAACAAACATTATAAAGTTATTAACAGTACCTACGTGAAAATGTGGAAATTACTTGGAAATGACACACGTAAATGTTAGCTTAAATGGTTCCAGAAACACTCACACAAACGTAGAATAAACAGTTTCAACCCACATAAATAAACTGTTTAATGGAATTCATTTTGGATATCAGTATATAAACTAAGAGACTAGTTCATTTATTTCATAAGATTTTGAACCAAACCATACAATTTTAGACACATAAGACAATATTAAGCAGTGAGTGTCTTTTTTTAACTGATTTTTCATTTTGTTGCAATGATAACTGTTTAGGTTTGAGCATTCAAAAAATATTATTTTTTCATTTTCGCATCGGCAACACTTGATATTAAATAATGTAGTTTTTATTTTGTGATTTGTTAACACCTTGTCGTTTCCTCCTTCACTTGCTCTTTTTGAATCCAAGTACACATGTCGTTATATTTTTCGTTCTCGCTTTTTTGATTCTCGCTGTCGTTATTTGTACTTAATTGATTAATTTATTTATATGTAATATCGTGTTTGTGTTTGTGAAAAAGCTTGTGTGCGAACTTCATCGAGTCATCATCACCGCTCATATTCCAATACCAGGTATTCGCGGAGGAACTAGTTAAGCTGATTTCAATCCAAGGATACCGTGGATTTGTAAGATTTCGCCTGTACCAGGTGAGTTCAAATGCAGTTACTTCTTTGTACCATCATTCACATCCATTTCATTATAATTTCCATTGATTTCATCGGCATACAGTCCACTTAAAACCCTACAATAACTAATTATAAGAAAAAGACGCAATTGCCACAATCTTAGTAATACGTTCGTTTGTTTGTTTAATGATTAAAAAAATCGCAAATTAGCTCAGCTATAACTTAAGATCCCGTAGGAATTTCGTGATTAAATAAAATAGCACATAATTTTTCTCAGGATCTAGACTCAAAAAAGTCACTAGTGGTTTCAACTGTAAGACGGCTCAAACAAAAAAAATAGTATATCTAATTTTTTAGTCCGGAAGCCTTACGCAATTTACTCACTCATTATATTCTGGGCAACTATACAGAGTGACTTGTGGGTCACTTTCGAAATTAGAGGACGTGATAGTGTGAGATCCTACGTGAAGAGAAAAAAAAATATTATTTAGTGAGTAAACTTAACTGAAAGTTGAAGAATTCATTTACACAACGCCTGGTTACACTATTGGTACGCACGTAGGTACGCACGACGACATCATAGACAGCTTCACGAACGGTCGTCGACCTAGTAAAACTTTTTATTTATTTATAGGGAAATCTGCTGAAAAATTAAGTACCTACTTTTATTACGTATTTATGATGAGAATCAAGTACTCTCCTCACTAGACAGTAGTGCTCTCCTTCAATAATTTGTCACCCTGTATAACCGAGACTACTTGTGTATGTTTCGTGTGTTCACTTGTCTATGTTTGAATTCAACTAAGGCCTGATTTTTATTTATTACTTTTACTTTTACTCATCGTTGACAAATCATACTCGGCAATATAATGTGGTTTTACGATCTTGACACGAGCTTGAAGCTATTGAGTAATACTTTATTTATTAAATAACTTTTATCTAACCATTGAAAAATCGAGCCAAAATGTCATCATTTTAAAATTAAATTTAGAAAGAAATATGGAAACAAAAAACTTTATCTTGACATAATATTTCTATGATAATATATTCCATGCTGGACCATGCTGGACTGGGAGCGAAAGAAAAATAAAGAGTGTACCAGCTGCTTCTCTTATACTGTAAAAGCTAGTTAAGGGATAGAGGTTTTTTTGGCATTTTTGTGGGCGATAGGCTGACTCCCTGTCACTGCAATAGCCTCTCTCCATCATATAGGTCCTCCTTATAATAGGTACCTCATTTGCCAAACTTGACATCAGATGGTCTTATAACCTCTAGTGTTCTGCCTACCCCATAAGGGATACACGCGTGAAGTTATGTATGTGTGTATGATAATATATTTTTAATTGTTAAACACCTTATTAGGGTCATTCGAAACACAAGGGGATATTGTGTACGTCTTTCTTCTAATAAAACTTGAGGCCATTTCTTTTGATACGTACAATTTTTCTTGCTAGCCTTGCAAAAGATATTTACTGCACACGATCTTTTATCATAAACATGCATTTTAGTAATAATCAGGATACTAACAATGAAGAATATAATCTAAACTTATACATTTATTTAATTGCGCTTGTATCTGGAAGATTTGAAGTATTTTTTCATTTGATAACCCAACTATGTTACTTTTGAGGGTTCAAAAGTAAGCGAGCCATGAAACTGCAAAACCCCGTGAATTTGCAAGTTTATAACGCACACAGCTTGTTACGAAAAAATGTGTCATAAAAACATTATGACTGTATTCTAAAAAGTATGGAATATTTGAAACCGTAACATATTACCGAGCTTTTATGTACAGAAGCTAGCACGACAAGCGTTGCAAATCTGTTAAAATTTTTTAATTGAATTTTAACCAATTTTAACTCTATGCCCTCGACATTAAGTTAAAATTGGTTGGGGAAATTTGACAGGTAATGTAACGCTTTCTGTAACTTAAAAAAAAACATATTTTACAATTAGTTCTCCCTTAGCTACGGAACACTCTTCATATAAAGTTAATCGCCATGTATCACCTCTGTGGCATCGATGTGTTCCAGCAAAGGATTGTGTAGAGCTAGCTTCTTCCGTGTGTTGATTTTTGACAAAATCTTCGTTAAAAGAGTAATGTTCACGGGCCCTACAGTGTCTGACCTATCAAACTACTTTTTGATAGGTATCTGGTATGTAAATATATAAAGATGATATTGCCATTGAAATGCTGCCTGTTTATATCTATACGATTGGGGCAAACTTAATTTAATTTCTTAGAAACGATATCGTGATTTTCATTTCAAGTGGATGATTGAACTATTGAGTAACTTGAGAGGGTAAAATATTAAAATTCTTTGCTGCGGTTTCTAATATAAGTAAATGATTTGGAATTAACTAAATATGAGCTATTATTTGCACTATATGTTGTTTTAATACTTTTCATGAGTTGTCAAAAATCTGACAGGTCAGCTATGAACATTACTCCTTAGGTCAAACGCGGATTTAATAACCGTTAATATATAAAGTAAATATAAATATAACCGTTAATATACCTATTAAGTAAATTAAGTAAAGTTTTTCTGGCAGTCGTAATCGAATCGTGAGGTGTAAAGTTCTTTTGTCATAGCTTTGTCATATTGGATTTAGCCTGTCTCACGGATTTGCTTGTGAATTCCCTTTATTTTTACAGGATTTCTATATCGAACAAAGACAGTATTGTTCCTATTTTATATTCAAGGCAAATGAGAAAAGACGAAACGAGATAATAAAAACTCGGATCAGTCCCATTTAATATTTTTTCAGTGATATAAAAATATTTGCATCTGAATAGGGATTCAGCTTGTTATTTTCAATTTTCACTAAAGGTGTTTTATTCGCCTTTTTATTTGAATATAATAAAAAATAAATTATGTCTAGATAGAGTTTCAGCACTAAGAAGATTTTATCCTTTCTGATTTTAAAGTTACGGATTGGAAGTTTATAAAAATAAATCAATTTTTCAGTAAACAAATTTCTAAATTTAGTTTTGCTGTACAGAATTTATAGTATACGATATTTATAGGTTTCAATTTATTCCTTGACACAAGCCGAAGGGATCAATTCGCGTTACTAACTTAACATGGAAGGTCTTGAGAGTGATTGGGCTTAGAAAAAAAATTTGTGATCGCCTTCTCTTCTACTCTTCATGAGTGCCAGAATTTGCAATATCGGGTTTAAATACTAACTTAAGGTAGACTAAGAGGAATTAAGGGCGTAGACTCATGTCTTCGTTTCGACACCGTTTACCGTGTACGGTACGGCACCCGCCGCTGGAAGAATGCGCAGCGCGGCGCCATGTCGTGCCATAGCGCCGTGCATGACGTCCTGCGCAGGTCGCATCGCTCATTGTATTGTCAGCAAATAACTTTGATTTTGTTTTTTTCTTCATTCGTCATATCAACAGCAACCGGAGCAGAATACGTCTTTCAGAGCGGTGAGCGAATTCTGCCGGCGGCGGCGGTACCGTACCATTAGACGGCAAATTGCAGCGCTCCATAGACATGGGTCCATGCCCACGGCGGATAAAAATCTATCAGCAAAACGGTTACTGTGTACGTAATTCGATACGTCAGCAACATTCGATTCAGGTATGGGTGACTGCTAAACATTTATTTATACGTACTATTTGCTAGAAGCTACTTTAGTACTCCAAAAATTCTTACATCCACCAATACTTGGCCAGTCATGACTATGCAGTGACAGACTTTAGACTTTATTTTAGACTCACATCAAAAAATTTAGTTAATTTAGATGATGGATGATGAAGCTATAATGCAGTATTAGAATACAGGTGCTATTAAACCTCTGAAATCCTTTTGAAATGGCTAATTTATTAAAAAAAAATCAAAGAATGTATTCTTCAGTAAATCAAATTTCTTTTTGCTACTTACGTAATATTTTGTATACTTATTAAGTTTATTATTGTCAAAGTAAATATTCTACAGTTAAACATTATCAGAGTTTGTTAATAAAATAACTAGCTTCAATTTCTGGAAAGGGTCCTATTCTAATACCCGGCTTAAATAAATATAGATTTGAAATGCTAATCTCGAAAGTTTGCGAGTAAAACGAAATATCCTTCGTCACGTGGAGCTACGAATCAATTGGTTCTTAACAATGAAAGCGTTTGCTCAAAAGAAAATTTTTTGGGTAAACCAGCAAGTAACAGTTGCTTACTTTTTTAGATATTGTCTTTGTTTTTTTTTTTATTTTTAGAGCGTTAGTTTCTACGTTTACTCAAACATTAGTTAAAATATCAGTTCCATTAACATATTATCAATGATTTTACGTAGAAACTATGATATGATAAATACATACTTAGGTACAGGAGTTTGCATGCAAGAAGATACTGTTTAATTAAAAGCCACTCCAATCTTAAATAAACGAGATATTTATCAACTCATGATCAGTTAATATGCTGTAGGTGTTTTAGCTAATTTTTTTTTTTTATATAATTAATAATTATATAATTGTTTAAGCTTTTAATTATTTTTTTATTATATGTATATCAGATCTTTTCAAAAGAAACTTTTTAATCGAGTGCGATCATGCATCGAGTACTGCAGTCATCTTTCGGGTGGTTCAGCCAAATATCAACTAGAAGCGCTGGACTCCGTTGACCGAAAAACCCGTAAACTTATAAACAACGTTGACCTTACAACCAAAAAATTGCAATCCCTAGAGTACCGTCGTAAGGCTGCTTGTTTAACCGTGTACTACTGGATACATTTTGGAGAGTGCGCGAGTGCTCTGTTTGAATAAATCGAGTCCTCACCCTTTTACAATCGGACGGCGCAGACAGAACTACCATCCGTATGTAGTAGAGATTCCAAAACTCGAACTAAGCACTTTGACAGTTTCTTTTTTTCTTTTGTATAGTCCTGGTACTTTTAAGTTGCGAGTGAATGGGTATCTTGTGTATGAACGTGTACCACTTTAGTCTTCATGTTCACTTACCATGGAACCACGTGTTATGGAAGACACGTCCCATCCTTATTTTATAAAAGAAAAGTGCTTTTTAATTATTCTATACAATTTAACTCACCGTTTTGGTGTGTTAACGGACATCGTGGTCCTTCACAACAAAGTTAACCCCAGTAAAAATCGGTTATAAACTTAATTTTTTTACGAGGAAAAAAACGTTACAATTTAATAACAATTTTAAGCCTCTAGCTGCTTTTAGTTAGGAGTTAGACACCCTTTTATTATTTAATCTGTGGCGTTGCCCACCTGTTTTAGAATGCGAAATTAAATCAATTGCAGTGCGGAAGTTCGAGCGATGCCTTAATTTTGACTTTGCCCGTAACTTTAGCTGGTGACTTGAATTTCTGTTTTTTTTTTAATGAAAGTACTCAAAAGGAAAAAAAATCAATAGTGGGGGAGGCAAGTGCAATAACGTGGTAAGATAAGTTTGTATTAAATAAGTTTTTTGATGGATATTTGGTTTTGTCGACTATATTGCGTTGGATTATTTCATTGAAGATATTTATTCATCGTTTTTTCAACCGACTTCCAAAGGAAAAGGTTATCAATTCGTGAGTATGTTTTTTTTTGTGTCTTTGTTACACGATTATTTGGACAATTATGAATCGATTTTTTAAATTCTTATTTCATATGATAGAAGATTCTTTAGAGTTGGTTCCATACAAATTTCCTCGAAGTCAATTGGTAATTCTTGAAAACTCTCTAACAATATTCACCTTGACGACCTTATACTTTTGCCAAAGTTTTGGCATGAAGTCGGTTTTTAATGCTCTGCATTCGTTGATTATTATGAGTATAAGAAGGATTTATTTTTTGCTTCAATAGGTACCAATTAATGTGACTTAAGGATACGCCTATACAAGTTACTGTTTACTATTATGATTTTAGTTTAGCAGTTTCGTAGATATTTCTCATGTATTTTTAAATATTAGCTTACTGGGAGAACCTGATGACTTTCTTAAGCCTTCATGAATTTAATTATATTTTTGTGCGTTTTAAAGCAATTTTATTTATTTTCCAATATCTTCGAACTGCTATTTTGAACAAAGGTCAAGAATATACCGAACTTGAAGAATGGTTTTCCCTTGTTGGCTTATATATATTTTTTTCATACATCCTATATACTTAGAGATAAATTTTATTCGTCTTTACACTTTGTGCATGTGTAAAGACGAATAACACTTTGTGCATAAGTACCTACCTGCGCACGAAAAATAAGGAACTCAGAAACATTAAGTTATTCTAACATACCGCAAGCTGCACGATCGAAACTCAAGGCAATGTCAGTTGGTCTTTTGTCAATCCAGAACGCTACTTTCGAAGACTGAAAAGACTGTAAAAACACAATTATACACAACAAATCCGGTAAAAAAGTGTTCAATACAAAACATTCAAAATTCATGTCAGAAAAATGTCAACTTATTTTTTTTTTATAAAATCTGACAAACGAGGAGTAAGCAACAGAATCTCATCCCTACAAAATCCTATCAGGACAGTAAGCTGCCTCCAGGCCCATGAATACCATCAATTACAGAGGGAAAGCAAAATTACGGCCCAAACTGGAAACGCGTATAATTGTTCCTACTAGTTCACCGGCTTATCTAGCCTTTATCCCAAATTACGCCAGCACAACTACGCCTACATATGATTTTTACGATGGTTAAACAAGGAAGAATTGTAGTACCTACCCTCGATGAGTAGTCTTGACAGCAAAGAGGCCTTAATTTTGTCATAAGCGGTAACATAAATTGCCTTCTATGCCAGAGGTCGTGGGTTCGAATCCCGGCGGCGGCGGATATTTGTGTGATGAACACAGATATTAGCCGTCAAGTCATGGATGTTTATATGTTTATTTAAGTTTATTCTAATAAAAAATCTGTATTTATTCAATATGTATGTTTATATATTTCTTAAGTATATCAGTTATCTAGTATCCATAACACAGTTCTTTAAGATACTTAATTTGGGCTTGATAATGTTGTGTGAGTGTCAGAAATATTTATTTTATTTATTATAATTAATAATTTGGTGATGATGTATAACTTCAATAATTATCTATGTGACCACGGCGTTTGTTAAAGATGCCTTTAGATCGAGTTAAAATATTAAATGTTACTAATATTATAAATGCGAAACTTTGGCTGCAAAGATGTTTGTTCCTCAATTACGGCAAAATGGTCTAACGGATTTGGATAAAATTTGGTATTGTGATAGTGTACAGTCTGGAATAGCACATAGGCTACTGTTTAACCTGATATTCTAATGGAAGTAGAAATTTAGCAGGTAAAACCACGCGAAACAGCTAGTATAAACGATGAATCCGATTACAAAAGTTATTTATTCGTGGTAATGAAATTATGATCTTTAAATTTGAATTGAGAAGGTTCCTTTTCTTTTTCACTTTTTATCACCGTTAAAAGGTAGGTAAATGAAAAATCTCACATACTTTAAAGATGCGAAATTATTTCCCATCATCCAATAGAGGTGCCAAATTACAAAGATCTTAACTTCCCTAATGTCCAAAATTAAGGCAGCTTCTATGCCACTGAGGAAGGCTCTTAATTGTCGTCATGTAATATCATTTCGCATTTTGATAAAAGCGCTCAGAGCTATATAATAAAAGCAATTAACTTAATTGCCTTGATGTCCTTAACTTAAGCGACTCTTATACTTAGACAGCACTTAAAACACAAAATGGCTGACTATTAGGCATACATATTGTAACTAAAATTTAACTTTGAACTTAAATTTATGCTAAATAGTTATTAGTTTTGGTAAGGGTATTTAGCCGTTGTAATTGAATTTCGGTCGCGTCCGCTTTCTAGTAGATTTTAAATGTCGAATTTTGTTTGTTCAGCGCACGTAATAATGGTTGGTCAGCGCAATTATAAGAGGTACAAAATTTGTACAATAATGCAACTAGCAAAGTTTTAGGCGAAACTATGACGGTAGAAATTATAAGCCTTTGAAAACGTGGTTGTTATTCTAAAGTAATGTAGAATTTATTAGATAGCTACAAAAAATCAAGGCAATTCATCGAATATATGAGAATATAATAATGAAAATGATAAATAATAGTGAAATCGAGCGCAAAAAAACTTTTCAATATATTTTAACAATGATGATCGTTTATTTGCTTAAATGTGTGTACAAAGTGCTGTTTAAAGTATTAAAATTTGCAATTCACAATCTGGTGGATACAGACGTGCAAATATTAACTGTTTACATTTAAAAAACATTCACAACTTCAATTCTGACAATTTCACTACTTATTTTTTTATCATGAAAAAAAAGTACCTACAATAATGAAATAAGGTAAAGAAATAAAATCGTATATTATACAAAGTGAACTTGGAACGAGTTATAAAATCATCATCAGCCAGTAAGTAGACGTGCACTGCTGGACATAGGCCTCCCCCAAGGTTTTCCACGTCGCTCAGTCCTGCGCCGCCCTCATCCAGCGTTTACCGGCGACTTTGACGTGGTCGTCGGTCCATCTTGCGGGGGACCTACGCTGCGTCTCCCAGTACGTGGCCACCATTCGAGAATTTTTCTGTCCCAACGGCCATCTGTTCTGCGAGCTATGTGCCCTGCCCATTGCCACTTCAATTTTGCAATCCTTGTGGCTACGTCGGTGACTTTGGTTTTCCTGCGAATCTCCTCATTTCTGATTCAATCTCGCAGGGAAACTCCGAGCATAGCCCTTTCCATTGCCCGCTGAGGTACTTTAAGTTTATGTATAAGGCCCATAGTAAGCGACCACGTCTCAGTGCCGTTAGTAATCACTGGCTATGACAGACTGGTCAAAAACCTTTGTCTTCAGACAAAGCCTTTTGCCTTTGTTTTGGACGAATAGATTTTATGGAGATTCCCGAACGCTACCTAGCCGAGTTGGGTTCGACGATTGACCTCTTTCACAAAGTTGGACCTACCTAACTGGATTTTACGTCTTAGGTATAGTAGATAATCGTCAACAACTTCGAGCGAGGTGCCTCCAACTACCATAGGAGCAGGTGCAACATGGACGTTCGACATGATCTTCGTCTTATCCATGTTCATTTTAAGACCCACTCGCTGCGAGGCTCCACTGAGGTCATCGAGCATTTTGCTCAGGTCCTGCAGGGTCTCAGCCATGACTACGATGTCATCCACGAATCAAAGGTGAGGGATGTACTCGCCGTTGACGTTGATGCCGGATGTTGATGATGGACTGGGATGGTCCAGAAGCTTGAAGATATCTTCCAACGCTGCGGTGAACAGCTCAGGCGATATAACATCGCCTTGCCTGACGCCCCGCTGAAAATGGATATCGATAGTCAATTGGACACCGCTGCAAAGACTAGAGTACAGCCCAGGTCTCGATAGAATCGAAGGCTTTCTCATAGTTCACAAACGCCAAGCAAAGTGGCTGGTTATACTCCTTCATCCTTTCTATAACCTGCTGCAGCGTATGGATGTGGTTTATGGTGCTAAAGCCTTTTCGGAAACCGGCTTGTTCGGGAGGCTGGAAGTCGTCAAACCTTCGTGTGAGACGGTTCGTAATTACTCTTGAAAACAGTTAATACACATGACTCAACAAAGTAATCGGTCTGAAGTTTTGCAAGAGGGTTTTGTCACCTTTTTTGTAGAACAACACCGCTATGAGCCACCCTTTGGGCGTTTTGCCCTCGAGGATGATGGAATCAAACAGCTTCTGAAGGGTCTTAAGCACAGGTTTTCCACCAGCTTTCAGAAGCTCGGCTGTAATTCCATCATTACCCGGCGCCTTGTTGTTTTTAAGCTGTTTAAGGGCTATACTAATCTCGTACATGCTGACGTCTGGGATATCTTCGGTATAGTGTCGGGTTAATTTAGCTCGTGTCATGCTAATGTCTTGCCATGTCTTGAACAGGTGCCTATGTTGTCGTGTAATACTGCCCGTAGAACTTCTCAACTTCCCTCAAAAGTTCGGGTTTAGACGAAACAACCCTGCCATCGTCTGTTTTCAACTTCATCAGTTGGTTCTGCCCCATAGACTAGACTGGAAGCTCTCGCGAAGACCTTAGAGCCCTTGTTTTGCTCGTTAGCCGTTTCAATACGGTCTATATTAAACCGGCGTATGTCGCGTTTAGGGACTTGAAGATTTGTCTACTAAAATATGATAGTAAAATGAAAAAAAATATGACTTGAGATTTAAATATTTTAGTTCGGTATATGCAATTAACTCCATACAAGTAGGCAACAGTATGCTCGCCTTAAAAAAGAAAAGGGCAAAAACTATCATAAACCGTTATAAGATATAATCAACACCCTTACGATAGTGAAACAATAACTCTATCATGAAATACTTATGACTGAAAATATGTTTTCTCTTATCACCCCACAGCAATAACTTACATTCTGTGTACTAAGCAAATGTATCAGTACTTGTCAAAACTTCGTACAAACATGGCGATAAACAAAAAAATCGGAGCCAAAATGTCTCCATAGAAAACTGTGCCAACTGTGTAGGTACAATGCACAACACTTCTATGATTCATTTATCATAGAAGATGGGATATATTTAATGCACACTAATCTTAGTGAGCCTACTTCTATAAATGACGTATCAAATATGTACACATAAACTATTTGACAAGCTCGGCTTTAAACACAGAAGCATTTGCTTTAATATTAAAAAAATATGAATAATTGAAAAATACTTTACTGCACAGAAACATCTAGCTACTAAAAACAACAAATGCGGACTTAATGGTAGCGTGTCCAGCTAACTCACAGTTTTAAGTTTAAAAGCTTGAATGTAAGATAATAAAAGGACACTACGAAAAATACACCTAATATAGAAATACATTTTTGTCACAACACTTTGTAATTAGCCCACTGCAAGGCTATGAAGTCGTCGTGGCGCCGTGGTTAATGTGTGTATCATACGATATCACAGATTAAGCAACGTTTGGTGCGGTCGGTGCTTGGATGGGTGACCGCCGATCATTCATTTCTCATGATGACTTCCGTGCTTCGGAGGGCACGTTAAGCAGTCGGTCCCGGGTGCTGTATACTTGTATAAGGTAGTCGTTAGGGCTTGTCAGAAGCCACTTTGGCGCCCTGAAAATTCTGACATCCACCACCCAGCACTGGGCCAGCTTGGTGGATTATGGCCTATACCTCCTCGTCACCCAGGGGAGAGACTCATAGCCTTGCAGTGGGCTCATTACAAAAAGTTGTGATGATGATGATGATGAAGGCTATGAATCTTACCCTGGGGGACGAGGAGGTATAGGCCGTAAAACACCAAGCTGACCCAGTGCTGGTTGGTGGATGTCAGAATATTAAGGGCGCTAAAACGGCTTCTGACAAACCCTAAGGACTACTGTATACAAGTATACAGCACCCGGGACCGACTGCTTAACGTGCGCTCCGAAGCATGGAAGTAGTTGTGAGAAATGAATGGTCGGCGGTCACCCATCCTACCACCGACCACGTCGAACGTTGCTTAACCTGATATATCGATTGGTATACACAAGGGCCACTGCGCCACGACGACCTCTTAACGTTAAAAATACAAAGGTACATATAAAAAAATATCTAGAGACCTGTAATGAAGGTTCTATAACCCAACACAGGCGCTAGACTCCTAATAACAATAATATGAGTCATATAAGTTTTATAGTGGCGTATTCAACTGTTATACAGCGTTGTTTGTTGAAGAAAATAAATAACTGCAATAAAGGCAGAGGTGAAACAGCCGAGCTTAGTAAGAACTGGCTTATTTAATAAATGTACAGTAGTACAAAACTCCTGAAACGATAAGGCGCCATATCGTATAAAGATTGGTTGCCAACCAGGCGCATTCTTAAAAGGCCAACATCATCACAATTCTTTCTGAGGGCGTGGATCCATCTGTACGGCGCGGCGCCGTGATGTTACACGGCATACGGCGCCGAGTTCATGCCGGTTGCTTGTGCTGGTTGGCAGACTTCTGAAAAAGTCCTTACACCAAACAGGTGGTAAGGCACTTCATTCGTTGCCTTTTTGATAACAGACTACCCCGACGTTCGACTTCAATTTTATTCTCGTATCTAATTCCCTGTTTAATTACAAGTTAATATATTCCTTGACAATCCTAAGATTATCATATTATGATAACCAGATAGATACATTTTGTATTTATAACTAATAGTTCTAGCCTTTTTGTCCACATAATTTATGTTTTTTTAGGTATTTCTCAGTAAAACATATTTTATTGTCTTCCTCAAGAGTAGGATTATCATTAATGATTTTCAAATCCGATTCATAACTTTAGAGATAATTGAACTCAGTTTTCGTGAAAATTTTACCCAAAATATGAGTGATTTCATACGGATTTTTAAATGATTTCAAACCATCATACACCTGAATTCATTTTGCGGAAAATTGGTCCGATTCTTCGAAGGATGATCGGACATGTCAAAATTTAAATCCATGTATCGTTTATCCAACACCAGAGATGGAAATATGTAAGTCGATAGTTTTATCTCTGTTTTTCAATGCGACATTTGATTTATTTAAATGGGTGAGATCACATTGTTTTTGTGGTTTTAACATGTCCGATGATGTGAATTGAAAATAGAGTGTACTTTACAAGTTGGTATGATTTAAAAAAAAATTGATTAAAATATCGTTTGTTTTGGAATTATAAACGTCGCTTTTTATTTGAATGATCAGTGGCGCAAAATGTGAGGGGGCCATTAGAGTAATTTTCGTTAATTGAAGCTATGCTTCAGGTACAGGTTCTGAAGTATAATCACAATCCTGTAGTAGTTCAATCGAGATCCTATCGAAAAACTGTATTCAAGTATCACTTAAATAACACCGAACAGAAATACTTCGGGAACGTAACGACAAGTTAACTGGTTTGTAAACGAGTTTCAAATATATTGCAAGCTCAAAACCAAAGTTAAAAAAAACTCAAAAATGCAATTAACAGTTACTGACAATAACTGAGTTTGAAGTGTGACATTAAAGAGACTTAAATAAAAAGTTTAACAAAATTTTACATAATTATGTAAACATTCAGTTAAAGGTCATTAGTTACCGTTAAAAGGAAATACTTTGATTTAAGCCTAAATACTTCTTTTGGGAAAGAAAGCTGCATTACACAAAGGATAGCGTAGAAAAAAGTATCTTAAATAAGTATGTACCCCGGTTTTAATGTGAGCAATATTCCTTTATTTTTTCATGCTTATTTTGGGTACTTACATAAACTTCCCGCGTAATCCTAAATTATTAAATTCACACTCACAGGCCACACAGATCGGCATATTCTGAGTATTGTCACGTACTCACAACGCAAAAAGTCTTTACACGATGTCATAAGAAAATGTGCTTTTTATGCCATTACAAAATGTATTTTAAGGTTCTTTATAAAAATTCCAAATTAGGATATTTTCGCAATGGCAGCATTTTTATCTACAGAATGCGCAGTTACAAAAAGTTTTACTGGCCACTTTATAGTAGGTGATGTTAATTACCTCAACTAAAAGAACGTAATCAATCGGATTTTATCTTGTTTAAATACCAGCGACCTCTAGGTAAGCATTTTATAATCAGAGTAACCCTCCGCCCCCCACGAGGCTTTTCCTAGTTTGCAATGACCCTTCATATGTGTAGTCTTTTTTCTCCAAATATCACACTTCCGACAATGATGTGTTCCAGCCTGCCTCATAATCACTGAAACGCTGTTTTAGTTATTTCGCTAAAATACTTTCAAGCTTTTCGTAATCCGTGTTTCCCATTGTCATGAGACCATTGCCGGGGCCAGCCCTATTTCTATTTCCCTATTTCTGAATTATATTTTGAGGTACTTTTTGTACAATTTAAATATACAGTATAATATTACAATTTTAAGCACTTCCCTGTTATTCCAATTTTTTCTACTTTTGTAAAACTTCAAAGCCGTCATAGTCGTATTTATGTTGTTATGTGTTTAATTCTGTTTGACCATAAAGTGCCTTTACATTACCAATAAACCAAACACCTACTTTCAGTATCTTTTTATAACGTGTAAATTTATCATGAAAACCTCATTACGTTTTTATTAAAAAATGAAAGAAAAGCGCGCAGTGTAAATTGGCTTTGGGAAAGCGCTTACCGCAGCTACTTAGTTCATGCCAATTCTGCCAAGTAACAGGCATTTCAGGATTATTTAAATTAAACAGGACGGCAATAACAATTTGTTCAGCGAGTAAGTTTAGCTTGCAACCGCAGCCCTGGTTTCAGGACGGGGTTATAAAATTCGTGACCAAGCTCTCCTACTCCTAGGCTCTAGGGTTGTCAGCTGCGTGTTTTTATGGTTTAACGTTTAATTATTAATTTGTATGCTTTGACGAGTATGTGTATCAATGTAAAAGTTTAAACAATACCTTCTTATATGTACAACAATGTCAAGATTTATAATATTAAGCAGTTTTTTTTCATATGTAACTGTCTCACTCTTGTCACTAAAATACAGAAGGACTGACGAAGCACAACAGTATCATAGATTACATTTCAAGGTATTTTTTTAATGCTAATAAAGAAAAGTTTTAGGAACTCTTGACTAATTTCTTTACTTTTGCCATGTCTACATGGGCTTAAGTATTAAAAGATGCACTTACTAAAATATGTAAGTCATTCATGTGTTAAGATATATCTAGGTAAATATGTCGATTACTTCCAAGTGGGAGCACATAAATAGTGTCAAAATAAATATTGTTACCAAATAATTCACGTTTGCACTTTGGAAACGTAGTAGAACCCAGTAATAGAACTTCAACTACTTTTCAATCATTCTAATTTAAATAGGTAACTAAAATATTTCTTAAATATGTGTAGGTATACCAAAAGTATAAATGGTGGTTTAATAGGTGTATTGAAGAAAATGGCTTAATTAACTTAAAAATGGTTCTTATTTTGGACCATTTTTAAGTTAATTAAGACATTTTCTTCAAAATTTCATTCAATATTTCACTCAATAAAAAAAAGCGTATAAAAGAAGTGAATATTTCTATCAACCATAAATTTATGTACATCCCGATATTATCCACTCCTCCGAGTATTTTCGATATCGCAAGTAAATTATGCATCATTCAATATATTTTCCAACACAACAGTAGAGGCGAACGTGATAGAAATACGATATTCTCAAAGTGACAACCCTATATAGAGTTGTTTGTTAAGCGTTTCGTTAGAACTTATCGTTGTGTGCGAAGTGCCAACCCTAGTAAGTGGTGAGACAGGTAGAATGCAATACAGTTTTTCGAATCAAATTGGATTTCTTATGGTTTTGTTATTTTACATTTTTATGTCCGTATTGAAGTTGCAGTCTAAATTAAAAATTGACATTAATCTCAATGTGACCAGATGGTAAGTAGGTACCGAGAAGAAATTAGGAGGTCAGGTAGAGATTTGAGGAGGAACTTCTAGACTTTAAGACTATGTGGAAGTTTCGTATTACATCTACAGCATTCTTTTAATCATCAGTTTGTAATTTCATGTATTCTGAGTCAGTTTCTTAATAGACGGCATTAACTCTTCACAAAGTAAGACAAAACATATCTTAGCAGTATTTTCAAATCGTCAAAAAAATCATGAAATCTTGACTTTTTAGATCTTTTATCGTGATGTAAAGTATGGAGACAGACAGGTGTTTACTTTCATAAGATTTATAAATAAAACTTTAGAATATTTTTATTTCAGTCTATTTTCCCTGACCAGTATAGTCCTGGTACTTTCAAGCGTCGAGTAAAAAGGTTTCTCGTAGATCGACGTGTACCACCTTTGTCTTAATGTTCACTTACCATCAGGTATTATAACACAAAAAAAAACTTAATAAACATTGTTAGTTGCCAGTACTTTTGTAATTGTATTCAACTTAAACAGTTACGTTTATCACAATATAATCTTTATTGCAAGGTTTTAAAGCTGAAATTCCATTCGATCCATATAAGATTAGAAGCTATTTCTATCTGTGGAAACCCCTTTATTCACTTCACACTTTCGCGCCATAAACTGTCGAAATTTAAAATTCGAATCCTGAAGACGGAATGGTGATTTTATTGCGGACGAACAGCTCTATCTAAGCTACTTCTCTCAACTTTAACTTAGTTTTATTCAGCACGAAATACGCTTGACAGATGAAGATATTCTACGTGTAGTAAGATAGTAAATGCGTCTAAGAAAAAGAAGTGAGTTTTAGAAAACAATTGAGTCGTTTCTGGACTTGATATTTGCAGTTTAAAAAAATGTGTTTTCATATCTTTGTACCTGGGGCTAGAATGTGAGCACAACGGTACTATTAAGAGATAATGTCAAATTCAAATTCAATTCTTTATTGCATTCCACAATGGTAAATTCAGGTAACAATTTAATATAGTAGTACACACATCATGGACCCTGTTGGGCACAACAACTTGAAAGAGGATAGAGGGGCTAATTTTACATTTACATTTTGATATCAAATAACACGTTTCATTTTAGTATGGACGTCTGGCCAGCACCTGTGCCAAATAAAATAGTTGTGGAATACCATTATGAAAACACTTTAATTTAACTGTTAATTAAATTGTTAGTTACTTTTAGTGTACATTAAGAAAAACTACTTGAATCGAAAATGACCACAGGTGACTGAAGACGCCATATTGAAGTCATATTTTTACAGACATTTCTATATTTTTGATTTCTGCCTGGACGTAAAATATGATTTCAATAAAAAAAAAAACTAGAAAAGCAAACTGAATTCATAAAATATTGTTTATTTTTAATAGACATTAGTAGTTGTGAAATGTCACTTCCGTACATTAAGTATGTTGACCTTTCAAGATCATCTTTTATTAACCGTTTTCTAACTTTTTGTTTTAAAACTCGTATGCTTCAAAGTAATAATATATTTTTTAAGTTTTTGTTATTTTTTATACATTCTAAGAACAAAAGACAAATCTCTATAAGTTTGGAACACATTTTACTGATAGATTGAGTACGTACACACAGTAAGTACTTCCGGCCATTTTGGATAACTGTGGAGATTTATGGCAATACTGTCGTTTTGTTTTTTCGTTTGTACACCTAAATTACTGATTCAACTTTAAATGTTGTATTTTTGTTTAATTTGTGAATAATTTCCACGATCCTAAATTTAGGCACAGGTTGCGGCCAGGAATGCAACGGAACCTTTCATTATCTATTATGTAAATACTATTCTTAATGTTATATTTGAGGAATAACAAAATTATTATTATCATGTATATTATTATTAAGTAACATAGGTTCATACAATATTACTGATATTATAAGATGCAATACAATTTTATCACTATTAATTTATTTTTATTCATCTGTAAAATATTCATGGATGGAGTAGAAGCTTTTTTTAGAAGATATGATTTTACTTGTTTTATAAATTGTACGTACAAACAAAGATAAATTACTTAATTTTAGATAGAAATCGTATTTAAAAGTACAAGATTTATCAAAAATAGCTTAACATAGCCATTTCATTCCTCCTAACTTCAAGTGACAAATTTTTAGACAGATGACACGACAATGACAGTTTTGACAGAAAAGAAACTATCAAAAATGGCAAAATGTATGGACGACCTAGCATGATGGTTGCCATTTATATTAAACTTTTACATTTTTGTGCGCCATTCATAAGTTTAGTGTAATTTTTGGATATTTTTATCGAGAACAGCGTAATTTTACCAACACTATGGCCAAGTTTTAATCTAATATTCCAATTTGGAAACATGACCTTTATTATATTATTATAGACGACCGGCTGGTGTAGCGGTAACATACATTGCCTTCTATGCCAGAGGTCCTGGGTTCGAATCCCTGCCGCGGCGGATATTTGTGTGATGAACACAGATATTGGCCGTCAATATCCGTATATTGGCCGTATGTTTATATGTTTAAGTGTATTGTTATAAAAAATATGTATTTATTTAATATGTATCCATAACACAAGTTCTTTAAGAAACTTAATTTGAGCTGGATAATGTTGTGATTGTCAGAAATATTTATTTATTTATTATATTAGATAAAAGAGGTTTTACTAAGTATTTACTCATAACTATGATAAAAAAAAGTATTTCAGTACTTATTAAGTCTGTGGACTTAGAAATAAACTCGGGCTTTATTCACAGCGAAATTTACGAGTTTTATTTACCGTTTGTTTTAGATCACTTTTTATAGATTCTTACTTCAAGTGACAACCCTGCAATCAATTGTCAGTTTAGTCATTCACTGTATTTACCATACAATATCGTGCTTGTTTGAAAGCTATATTATTATTATTAAGTGATTACCTTTTTCCGATATTCTGTGGTCCTTTTTGTTTTTATAGTCGAATAAAAACAAAAAAACATATAAAGTTCACCAGAAAAAAATTCCGTTATTTATTGTTCTTTAACCGTAAAGAGTTCAATCACTTTAACTTTATATTTGATGTAGAATATTGTAATTAACTTTACTGTATTTATTTACTCTGCATTTTAAGAAAAAAAAGAACATTAAAAAATAAAAGAAAACACAATCCGCAAATAGGTGGCCTCATCGCTAGAGAGCGACCTCTAGTAGGTAACTAAATCTTTAATTTTAATTTACAGCTGTCAAATGTTTATAGTGAGACTTAAATATTTTATTAACACTTCCATGACCCAAGCGTTGTTCAATTTAATCTCCAAGTGTGTGACAAATATTTGTAAAGGTCTACAGCTTGACTTCATGGGTTACTGGTCTACATACGCACAAATAGGATGATGAGCTGTTTGATAAATAGGCAAGTTTGAATTACAATCCTAAGCTTGTTTTTTTTCACCAAATCCGCGTTTGATCCCTACCTGATTGTAAGTAACTTTTTAGAAGGATATTGTCATTGACATATTAACCGAAGCATGTTCTCTCTTAATTATGAATGAATATCATTGAAATAAAGACAACTACGCACTACTAATATAAAAAGTTGCTTTGCTAATTCCGCGACTTGTACTTGCACTAGTGATGCAGCAACGACCACCACCGAACGCGCCCTGAGGATGCTTCTGGTTGAAGCGAAACACGTGTCGGTGATATCTTGTGGTGTGGGTTCCAAGAGTGTGTTCATTGCATGTCTTGCTTCTTGCTTGAGGGAGGGAGGGCGGTGAACCTACGCATGAAAATCCTGCATCACTGGTGCAAGTTAGTATGACAACTAATATATAAGTTACTTTTTATATTAGTTGTCATGGATTTCCGCAAAGTAACGCCTGATTCAATCAATTAACTACGCACTACTATAAAACATCTTGTAGTACTGCATCGTAGTATTATTAATGAAATGCCGCGTCGTAGTAACTCTTGTAGTAGCAACGTAGTAGTAAAAAGTGTGTGGTGCCATATCTTCATGTTTTTCTACTAAGCGATACTAAAATAAATATGCAGGTACGTTTATATCGTATTAATGAAAATAAAATTAATATTTGGTTAGTTACTAAAAAAAGCTCTGTATAAGGGTTAAATACAGAACCTCCTGTTTTTGTCAGTTAAGTTTATTTAAAGTTGTATAAACAGTCTACGAATGGAATGACTGTATGCTTCAAGTTAAACAACTTTTTTCATTCTTATCTTATTTGCTTTCTAGTAAATATTTAATCATAGAGATTATCGCCTGCGAATGTTACGAAAATATACGCGGCAGCGTTTCAAGCCAAGTTGAAGCAAAGGAATTGGCTAGCCAGCACCGAGCATAATATAATACGAACCACTTCGTGCCATTTTTGACCCTTTTATAACTCAAAACCTCTTTAACGTAACCACATGAAACTAAGTGTGTTTAATTATATCCACAAGGCCAAGTCAAATCTAATCTATTTTAAGACCTCGCATTCTTAAATAACAGCAATTGTTATAGGTATCCAATAAAGCAGAGAAATAGAGTTTCATACTTGTTCATAGTGTTATTTTGTTCCTATAAATACATATTTCGATTTTGCATAGAACTTGGCACTCATTTAGATCTCCATTCTTTTTGCGGCGAAGCCTACAACCAAGCATAACTTTGTTATTGAACTTGGCTCTCCTTTTTTACATTTATATGATTGGTGGGATAAATCTAATATATAAAATTCTCGTGTCACAGTTTTCGTTGCCATACTCCTAAACGGCTTGACCGATTTTGATGAAATTTTTGTGCTTATCCGGTATCTATGAGAATCGGCCAACATCTATTTTTTATTTTTATTTATTTGGCAAAACAACGTTTGCCGGGTCAGCTAGTCTTACTATGTTTACTTTACACATAGGGTTGGATGTTTACTTTAAAATACGCTACTACCCTTAGTTAGCGAGTCAAAGGACGACTAATCCGAGGAATCGTATTATACAGTATGTATGATCCCTTCCCTTTTCCTCCCCTTTACAGTATGATCCTTCCTTCATATTAATTTCGCCGTCGATTAATATGCCTGGGTTGTGATGTGTTCTAACAATGTTTAATTCAGTACCCATTGAATGCAATTAAATTTATCAACCCAGTGTACGATATTTGATGAAATAAACGAATTTTGAATTCGTTCTTGTACCCGTCTTCCCCTTCCTCTTCATAGTCACTTATCATTAGGTGATGCAAAGTCAAACGTGCGTATAGTCACAGAATAAAAAAGGACTTAAGTATAGTTTTGACTATAAAACTACTATTAAACAAAAGAAATTGATTAATACCTATAATTAATTAATTTGGCACTCGATTGTTTAGACTATTGAAATTTTCTATTAATTCTAATCATTAATTTTTTTTTTTATTTTTGCTTTTTTTTATTATTAATACTTTTGACATGGAATAGAATTATATGATTATGTAATCAAGTATTTCAAATGCTTATTAGATTAGAATATTATAACAAAAATACCTATAATTTATGTATATTTGCACGCTGAAATATCAGTAGTATGTGACCGGAAATGTATTATATTATGACATAACTGGCAAATAAAGGATTTTATTATTTATTATTATTATTAAACTTGAAAAAATATATTTTCAAGAAAACTTCTTACATTTTCTTTATCGATTTCCTTACATTTTTTCCCAGTTTATGAATAAAGATACAGGCCACAGTTTCAGTTCATGGCACAAGTACATTTAGACCCCTTGGGTTGTGTAATGAACTGTGCTACATATTCATAGGGCTGCTATTTAAGGTTTGATTCACAGATATCGACTTTTATAAAACGTGGAGACAAAGGTAGTATTTTCTTTGGAAAATCTTACTGAGTGATGTACTTAATAAAGCGTACCTAAAAGAGTAAACAGAATTATTATTCCAGCAAATTTTACAACGATTTACGTGATATTTCTTGAAATATTTTTCTTTTTCATTAGTTATGACTTTTGTATTAAGGATTAAAATTAGTAGGAGGGATAGCAAAACTTAGATTTGGCATTAAAATAGTCGCGTAAAAAATTTCAAACCACTCAAAAACTACTATCTTATGTAACTTAATATATTAAAAATGGGCACTCCCATGGCCCGCCTCAAGAAAAGTATTGAATTTCTTACCGAACCTTTGATGGCTGAAAGCCTTTTTCATCTCTTTCTCTACAAAACACTGCACTATTACAATAGTAAAGAATAAAAAGGAATGAATTTATTGCTGATCTCCGAATAAAGTTGAGACGTTTACCTTATATTCAATTCTAACCAACTAGTTTGGAAAACGATATTTTCATGTAGTGACTCTGATCTTGGTGAAAACTAGAATACCTATCCTTTGTTATAATTTAACGTATTTTACTTATTCAAATATTAGCTTATTTATCGGTGTTACCCGTTTGTATGTACCCCAATCCCATAGGAAAGTCTATATAAAAGTATTCCATTGTTTAACTTCTTGTTCATATCCCAATCCCATGGGAAAGCTTTTCATTATTTGCCCATGTGAATTGTTTTTTTTTCCATTCGCACTGTCGTTTTAGGATGAAAGAATAAGAAACACACATCCGTCTAACTATCCAAACATACTTTTACGTCTTTAATATAACTAAGACCTTTAAAAGCTTTTTGGTTCAGATAAAATAAGCATTTTAGACTAATTATACAAAATTCATTCACGTTAATACTAAAATTAAAACATAAAAACTTCATTTAAGGTAATCATATAAAACTTTTACGAAAATGGAATGCCAATTAGGTACAGCGCAAACACTCACTGTTTGCGTTTTTTCGGTAAACCTATTATTCTTATTATGTGTTTAACCCCTAATCTCATGCCCCAAATTGCGCGATTATTAAATGGCTTGAAAAGGCTGTAAGACTCGCTTTTTGTTTTGAATGAAAGTGTTTTTGTTAAAATAACGTAAGTTCACCCTCATTACATGAGCGTTTAGATATAAAACTAAATAAATATAGTGTTACTAGCTGTTCCGCGCGGTTTTACTCACGCAATTTCGAATCCCGCGGGAATTTCGGGATAAAAAGCTATAGCCTATGTGCTATTCCAGACTGTATGACCTTAAAATTGATATTAATAATTAACAAATATTTAATAATATAGCTAAGACTCTCCTTTGCAAAGTTGACCATGATAATTCTAATTTAATAATAAATAAATAAAATAACTAAACTTACATCACATTACTTTTTTTATTTTTTTATTTATTTATTTATCACTGAACCAACAGCACTTAATAAGCATTTATAATAACAACAATTAAAATTAAACTTACTGCCAATAATAGGTTCACATTTTTTAAATTATACATATAAAAGTAGACTTTAACAATATTTAAAGGATAAAAAATATATATAAAAGAACATATTAAGAATTTACAAAATGAAAATAAAAATAAACAATTTTATAAAATGTATCAAATAATATAATACACAACCGGAGCAGTAAAACTGTGTGTCATGGGTGGTGTGTGTGAGCGTGTGTGTGTGTGTTTGTGTGTGTGAAAGGATGCGGCTGTAATAATTATTAAGTATCACAATCGCTATATTAATATCAATACTGATACACTCCAAATTTCAAACCTTATTCCAAAGCTTCTGAGTAATATTATTTATAATTTGTCTTTTAAAAGCTAGTTTTGTGTGCTGGAATATATCGATTGTCTCAAAATACTGATTATGGCAGCTGAGTATACGACTGATAACCGAGTTCTTGGCATAATTTGAGCGGCTAAAAGGAACGTGGAAAAGGGAGCAGTGTCTGGTTCGTCTCACGGGTGTTCTAAGTTGCATAGTGAGTGACAGTAACTCGGGGCTATCAATGTTATTGGTACAAATATCAAACAAAAATAACATCTGCAGTAGGGTCCGTCGTTCATTTAACGGCAATAAATGGTGAACCTCACAAAGCTCGTCATATTTCATTTTTTTCATTCGCAAGCGATAGCGTAACGTTTTTAAAAAAGTAAATTGAATTTTTTCTATGTTCTCAATGTATTTTTTGTGAGATGGGCTCCAAACAACGCAAGAATACTCCAGAACGCTTCGAACATAGGCATAGTATAATAGTTTTATACAATCCGGATCAGAAAATGGTTTAGTCACCCGAAGTACAAAGCCTAAACTTTTGAAAGCCTTTGTGACTGTAGCAGAGATATGCTCTGACATCGTCAATTTGGAGTCAAGGAGCACCCCAAGGTCCCTAACTGTATCTGAAACAACTAATACTCTACCTTGTAGGCTGTACTGATAAGCAATTTTTTTCTTTTTACGTGTATGTAATATCATACTATATATGTATATATATATACTAACTCAATCTATCTTAGATTATGTCGCACTACTGCTAAAAAATAAAACACAATATTACAAGTAAACGTAGGGAAATTGTATTTACGCAGCCTATTACTTATAAGCCAGAGGGTACTCTGCTTTTGAGTGACAGCCAGAAATTAGTCTAATATGATAAAAAGAGTTTTATTTGAAACTAAACAGTGTGACTGGTGGGTCACTTTCAAAATTCCAGGACTTGATAGTAAAAAATTAATTAAAAAATAAGTATTAATATTTACTGAATTAACTTCTCCAAAAGTTAAAGAATTCATTACGCAACGCATGGTTTAATTAGCGTAAAACAATAAACACTTATGCTTAGGCTACACTACCGTGATATGCCAGTAATTATTGCCATAACTTAAACAACACCTAGGTGTAACCACGATTTACGGCCATAATTTTACAATGCCAATCAATATGGCAAATGGCGGTAGGCAATAGCTCTGGCAAATGGCGGTAGGCAATAGCTCCGGCGGCGGCGGTCTTTTTTCGCACATCAAAGAAGATTACCGCCGTAATTACAGCGTTTGTGGCCACACTACCGTTTGTCCAGTGTGCAATATGAGCTCACCGGCGACGCACGTATCGACCGACATGGAGTGGTCAAATGAAAAAGCGCTCGAGTTTTTAGAATTATTCCAATCCGAACCGTCTCTTTGGGATACCCTTTTTTTCTTCTTTTAGCTTTGTTGAAATTTAAAAGATTCATGTAAAAATAAATGGCACTCATAAAACACAACACCGCTGCAGCTTCGACCTCCATCTTGAAAAAGTGATATTTCCCGCCAAATTTATTGACATATCACGGTAATTTAATGCCATAATTATTGCCGGTAGACGGTAAGGTAGTGTGGCCACACCAGTTCATGCAGTAATTTAAACGGTAATTTAATGCCATAATTATTGCGGTAACAGCCCGGTAGACGGTAAGGTAGTGTGGCCGTAGTATTAGCTGTGTGCGTGTTGACTGAGGCAGCGCGGGGGGAAAAGTTTAGAGATAATAAAGATCATTTTATTTATTCATAGGGATTTCTGTTGGAAAATTAAGTAACTCCTTTTATTACATAATTATAATCTGAATCGAGTACATAGTGCTCTCCTTCAGTATTGCAAATTTGTCACCATTCACCCTGTATAACGTATTTGTAGAGGCTTAGATAACATTAAAAATTAACTTCCAAACATAAAAATATTATGAATATATCATACATACATAGCATCACATCTGTCTCCCTTTGGGATAAGCAGGGACTAAGGAACGCCAACTGCTTTGATCCAGACATACCACTTTCGCTTCCTCCACGTTCATTCATCTTTTCATACATGATCGCTGCCGGTTAAGGGTATTTCTGACCAGGCCCTTTTATAAGAACTTATCACTGTGTTGATTACACAAATTGTCCGTCCCTACTAGAATTGTAACCTAGACCTTTGGTACAGAAAGAAGCTCTTCTTCAAGAAAGTCGTGAATAAATATTTGTATTATTAATACTTTTTGAAATAATAAATGACGAAACTCATATGCGTTTATTAAAAATTCCCAGTAGCGAAAGGTCAACGAACTTTGACTCAACGTATCCCAATGTTTAAGTAGGACCTACAAGGAAATATTGAGATAAAACTATACCTACCTTTCATTACAAAAAGTCACGAACCAAATGTAATTTATTTTTGTTTCCATAAAATAATTTACCGTTGTAAAAATCACAAGACAACCACAGGCATAAACTCATTTGTTTTCGATATGAAAGCTACGGGAATATCGAAACAACTGAATTTAGGTTTCTAAAGACGATTTTACAGGACAGATTTTTCATTTTATTTTACAATTTTGGCAATATTAATGAATTACTTCTGGACTGGGAGCGAAGGAAAAACATAGAATGTGCCAGCTGCTTCTCTTCCCGAGAAAACTGTAACAGTCAGTTAAGGGACGGGGGTTTTATTGGACATTTTTTGTGGGCGATAGGCTGACTCCCTGTCACTGCAACAGTCTCTACATCATTATATTGCCTCCAAATTTGTCATACGTGACATCAGATGGTTTTATAGCCTCTGGTGTTCTGCCTACCCCATAAGGGATATAGGCGTGAAGTTATGTATGTAGGTATGTATGTATTCATTAAAATATTGGGTGTGTTAACCTTGTCTTTTAGTCACAAAATTTGTGCCCATGGGTTTTTATTCCGGAAGAAAAAGCTGATGCTACTCATATGCATACTGTTTATTCCGTTAAGAAGCTTTGTGGTGTAATGAAAACTGCTGTTTTATATTTTTTCTCGACGATTGTACAATTTTCAATTATTCGAAAATTATTGAAATGTATATACAGGAATAATTTTAATAAGCGCATCACCTGTTGCAGCCAGCCTCTCCACATCAATCCCAACAACATTTGGTTGGTTTCTATCGGTGTTTAAACAAATGAGCCCTTACACTTAGTATAGCGATACTTGTTTGATACTCTTTACCCTTCGATCATATATTTCTTTACCATATTGTCATCGCTCGAAAAGTGCCATCTGGTGGATTAAGGTATTTTTTATAACCCTTCAACGCTTTAATTAAACTAAAAATTTAATATGTAGATAAAATGAATAAAAAAATTATTTTCTAGAAAAATAAAATACAAATCTTGTTTTATTAATCAAATAACTAAATTCAATTACTTTGCTATTTCACAGTTGTTCATAAGTATGTCCAAAACATGGGCATTCAACTGGGGACGGTATAGAACGCAACGCCAAGCATGTTTATTTAATAATACAATACAATAGGCGACATTTTCAGGAGTCCCGTCTATGTGTAAGATCACATGAATTGAAAAAGTATTTTAAAACGTTTTTAGCTCCCATCTTATGCTCAAACATTATTTTTGTATTGGTTTTTCTAAGCCAAGTATATAAAACTATTTCATTATTTAAGTTGGAGTCAAGGCACTTGACCTTTGTTCAAATGTAAGGTTAATGTTTAATGAAACAAACTGCAAATAACACGAAAATTTCCTACGTTATTGTATTAACTACGTTGTCTAAAAAACACTAAAATGAAGAATTAAATAGTATGATGTAATTAAAACCGTTACAACTCTTTTAATGCATTTCTGAAGTGCGCCATAAAATAAAATAAAATCTTGATGCGAGCTATACTTGTCTTGTGTCTATTTATTTAGGTTTTTAGTGAACGTAATAAACAGATATAATATTTTTACTTATAACATGAAACAATAAACAGTTTCATCTACAGGGTGACTGGTGACAAATTTTAGATACTGAAGGAGAGCACTCTGAACTCGATTCTGATCATAATTATGTAATAAAGTAGGTATTTAATTTTTCACCAGAAACCCCTATGAATAAATAAAGAGACCTTACTACACTTTTCCCGACGCGCTGCCTCAGTCAACACGCACATAGCAGTGTTCCCGCCACACACACATCACCACCCGCTAAGTATCTAATGCATTACGCTTCTGTAACCATGCGTTGTATAATGAATTGTCTAACTTTTGGTTGAGTTTACTCAGTAAATAATTAAAACATATTTTTTATTTAATATTTTCTCTCCATGTATGATCTCAAACAGTCACGTCCTAGAATTTGGAAAGTGACCCACCAGTCACCCTGTATAAGATTACTAAAACAGAAAAGTTCATTCTTTGAACTTGTTTAAACAAAGTTTTGGAATATTAAAACCCTACGCCTTGAAACCACCTTTACGTTTATACAGCGTGATGTCATTTTTTCTTCACTTTAGGGACCACCCTTGAGTAAATTGAAAAAATTGGGAATATAAAGCCATTGTGCGCTTTTCCTGAACGATGGGAAATCATTTGTTTAGGTGATAAGCTCGTGACAGACAGACAGACAGCGAGATTGAGCGACTTTGTTGAATCATGATGATTCGTTTTCAGCCTTTGGCTAAAACAGTTTTTTTTTGGTTTTTGTTGTGTGTACACGGCGTGAATGGGTTTTAATGATAGGTTGCTTTTTTTGTAGATGAAAATAAAAGGGAAAAATGGAAAACTTGCTTTTAAATTAAACAGACCCTTAATTTGTATTGAATATTGACTGATGTTGGATTTTTCATGGAAATGTTTATGAAAAAAATTAACAATAGGTACACTTTCGAATCCCTCTGTTTGTGCTCAAATTATAAGAAAGTACCTTTTCTATGTTAGCGCCAAAGATTCTGGTCTAATTACTTATAACCCTGTATGTTTGACTTTGGAGTTTTTTTTCAGTTTTCCGATCGAAATTTTGGTAAGACTGTTGATAGTTATATATTTGATTTTAAAATGAAAATTAAAGTAAGCCACAAAAAATTGTCAGCTCTGGACTTCCAGAATGAAAAGCTGCTTTGAAAAAAAAAGAAGTATGTTGGAAACAAAAGGGATTTTAAACTATTACACCAGGATTTTCCTTTTATAATATAAGATCAAACGAACTTTCATAAAGTGAAGTTCGATCGATATTATATGAGTCGCTTCATTTGAAGATATAATATTAACAACGTAGTTTACTTATTCAACTAGGCAACTTCGCGTGTTTTATCTATTTATTTTTATTTTAAATAAATACTTCATTTGACTAATTTCCGCTAGACGTCACACCAGCGCCATCTATAACCTACCATACCATGCCAGCCCAGTCCGCCACGCCTGTAACTCATTCTTTAGAGATATATAAATTTTACGGCAACAAAACCTGCTATACTCGGGGTCAGGGTGGGGAGGGATCTTATATCTTCAAATGAAGCGACTCATATAATATCGATCGAACTTCACTTTATGAAAGTTCGTTTGATCTTATATTATATTTCTTCGCTTCATTTTTCAGATATAATATTAACAACGTAGATGTTTAGAGATTATCCAGCAGGTTTTGCTTTCTGAAACTGATGTTGTGATGGTTAAATCGAAACAACATAATTACAAATTAACATATATTTTAATTATATGATAAATCAACTTTATGTATATTACATTATTTTTATTTCGTTACGTAATATGATCCCGTGATTATGTACTTGTAATAAATATTGTTACCTAACTAAATCATTGTTACTGTCTACGAAGAACGCTTCTTGCAAAAGTAGAATCGTCCAAAATTGGGCGATTATAGAATTTCGCGAAACATTGGGATGATGACGTCCAACCGGCCGCTTTTCTGATGGTGTCTATGGACACTCCTCGAGCGTGCGCCGCTGACGTTGAAGCGTGACGCGTGCTATGCGCGCCAAACACGGCAACGTCAACGCCGCTCGCTGCCAACGTCGCCTTGATCCAGCGGCTGATCGACTGTACGGTAGCCGCGCGGTATGGCCGTTTGTACGTCACAAACAATTTATTACAAGAAACGTCCTTTCTAATTTTATTTGTTATTGAAAGGTAATCCTTCAGTGTTGTAGCTGGACAAATATCTTTATTTTCGTTAAAATAAGGGATACTAATAACAGGCGCTTCGCGGCCATAAGCAGAAGTTTTGATAATTTCTGAGACTTTAATTGTGGCACCGTTAGGAACAAATCTAATATTTTCGATTCTAATTGAAGCTAATGTTTGAGCGCGGTGTCCTGAACAAAGAGCCAGTAATATGACAAGTTTCTTTGTCAACAGTTCTAATGACAAGTCGCTATGGGGAACCCACTCTGATATATGATTTAAAACGATTTGTGGGTCCCAGGTCCCAATGTATTTAGTCACACATGGTTTTAATCTATAGACACCCTTAAAAAATCTCTTGATTTTTTCATTTGATCCAATGAAATCACCAATTAGTACAGATAGGGCTGACCTATGAGAATTAAGTGATCCATAGGCAGCTCCTTTATTGAATTGATCGTTCAAAAATAATAAAACTTCTGATAACGGGCAGTCGTAAGGATTGAGGTTATTATTTTGACAGTATTCCCACCAGAGCTTATATGTGCAGTTATATTGCAATTTTGTGTTTGGGGAAAGGGATGCTAGCATCACTTCTAGCGTGGGTCCTGGCGAGCCGCGGCGCGTAAACGCGATCCGGAGAGCCTCGCTGCAGCCAGGGTAAGGCGATCGTGAAGGTGATGTGACACTCTGGAAGGACAATGTAATAAATTTACATCAGGCTTGAAATATATTATTTCAGAGGTGATCATACTTGTAAGAAGAGGGAACCAAGGCTGTGATGGCCAGTATGGGTAAACAAGTATTCCTTCTGCTTGGTCATTTAAAATTTTTTGAAGGCATGTGAGGATTAGTGCGAACGGTGGGAAAGCGTAAAAGAAGAATGGATGCCAACTAAATGTAAAGGCATCAACTTTCCAAGCACTTGGATCTTGCCTCCAGGAGACATATTTTTCACATTTAGCATTGGTACGAGATGCGAAGAGGTCTATTTCAGGAATACCAATTTTTCTTTTGATAACTTCGAATGCATTGCAATTTAGAGACCATTCAGTGTCTAGATTTACTTTTCTAGATTCCTCATCGGCTTCTTTATTGTCTTTGGTATTTATGTATGATGCTACAAGCCAGATCCCTCGCACCTCACACCAATGCCATATAGACCTACACAATTCGCTTAAATGGGGAAAACGAATACCACCCATTTTATTTATATAACTGATAGCCGTTGTGTTATCAACGCGTAATAAAATGTTGCAATTAGTCTTATTCCTCGCAAAGCACTGTATTCCGAAAAATACTGCTAAAAGCTCTAAGTAATTTATATGAAATGCACGTTCAGCCATATTCCATTCACCGCCGGTGCGGGTTTCACCACAAAATGCGCCCCAGCCACTTCTAGATGCGTCACTAAAAACCTCAATATCAAATGTTTTTATTTGAAAGTAGTTGAAAGTAGTATTAATATTACGTAACCACCAATTTAAATCGTCTAGTATTATTTCAGACGGTTGAAATTCGGCTTCGTAATCGTTGTATTTTTGCAATGCCAAAAATTTTTCCCGCTCTAAACGTTTTGTATATAGCCATCCATACCTCGCGGCTGGACAAGCTGCTGTGAGAGTTCCTATTAATTTAGAAAAATCACGTATCGAACATTTTCTAAGTAACAAATATTTAGTAATTAATTTTGAAATGGTTTGTCTTTTTTCAACGGGTAAATGCAATGTTAATTCTTTAGAATTAAAAATAAAACCTAAAAATTTACATTCGGTTTTTGGTACCAGCTGGCTTTTTTCATAATTGATTACAAATCCGAGACATTGTAACAAACGTAACGTTTCTCGAACGTTGGCTATACATTCTTCGTAATTGTTACCTATACATTGTACGTCGTCGAGGTAAACAACAGATTTGAAACCGCGGCGCCTCAGACTTGTCATAACTACCTTCATCAATTTACTAAACGTTCTAGGTGCAACCGAAAGACCGTACGGCATGGCATTAAATTCATAAGTTATTGGACAAGAATTATTATTACTAGCGAATTGAAATCTGAGGTATTTTTTACAACTATTGTGTATCGGGACTAATAAATAGGATTCTTTTAAATCGATGGTGGCCATGAAACCGTGTTTTGGAATTAGTTTTGAAGATGTTCGATAGTCTTCCATCTTAAAATGTGTGTTTTTGACAAATTTGTTTAAACATTTTAAATTCAAAATAAAACGTTTGTCACCGTTCGGCTTTGGTGTTAAAAATATACTGGAAATAAAATGATTTTTACACGGTTGACAAGGCCTAATTGCTTTCAAGTCCAATAACTTATTAATAGCTAAATTCATATCATATTTTTCCGAGTCTGTCCAGGTACGAACGGGATTACACATTTGAGTAGGTTGAGTTTCGAAAGGGATTTTAAATCCATTTCGAACCCAACTGAGTATTATTGGATTAGAAGTTACATTTAGCCAACAATTATAATATAAAGATAATCTGCCTGCATGTACCTCTATTGCGGTGGCTGATTGGACGCACGCTGGTATTTGTTCCACGGCCTTGAATTGTTGTAAGATTGGGGATGCCCTCTGCGTGGTGTGTTGGACGGTCTGATGCCCCCCCTCGCCGCCCCCCTGATGAACGGGCGAGAGGGGGTCCTCAAGTTTCCCTGATACCGAGACTCTCTAACCGTTGAAGGTCGTGGAGCCCGTGACGTAGAAGGCTTCACCTCAGATCGCTTAATTAGCGCTCCTTGTTTTTCTATGGCCTTTGATGCCTTGATTTTGTCGCTTAACGAAGTGCCAAATATAGTTTCATCTCGTTCAGTATCTTGAATAATGTTCAAAAATTGTTTGTCTAAGCCGGTGGTAGCAATTTTTATTCTGTTTTGGGTTTCTTGATAGTGCAAATCTGATAATATTCTACATGCCTCGGAGAGTGATTTCAACACTTGAATTTTCTGATCATCACTCGTCAAAAGTAGGGACATTGCCCGATTTATGGCAGTAATGCCTAAGCCCAGTTGGTGTTGACAAAATTCAAGTTTTTTGTCTCGAACGCGTACAGTATCAGAGACGGCTGCTGCTATTTCTGGATTCATTGAGGGAGCCCTAAGTAATTTACAGTTTTCAGGAATAGTTAATTCTTTTGCTAGCATTTCCCGGGCTTCCTTAGTAAGGCCTTTTCGTAAAATAGGCAACCAACGTTGTGCCAAGTCTTGGTGTATTTTTGGCCCGTATACGGGCAAATCGGGCACGGCGTCACCTAGCGCTGAGAGGATTTCGGGGTCAAGTGTAACACATGACTCATCAGGTAAATCGGTTTCTACATGTTCCGTGGCACTGGCACTGATCGGGCAATCACTACTTGTTGGTTCGGGCTCAATTTGGGCTTGTTCGTTTATCTCATTATTCGGTTTCGGAACTGTAACAATGGGAATTTTTTACTATGTTATTTTATGATTTAATTTAACTTTAAATAAAATTTCTTTTACGTGTTAACTTTCTATGAATCCATCGTGTTGGCTCTCGTCCAACCCCCAGGAAGCAATATCCATCGTGTTAGCTCAAGGCTAACCCCCAGGAAGCAATTTCCATCGTGTTAGCTCAAGGCTAACCCCCAGGAATATAAGTTCATCGTGTTAGCTCTCGGCCAACCCCCAGAACAAAACGCTGTCGAGTCTACCCACGGTTGACTCATAGCTTAATTACGTTAATATTTCAACTTTATTTAAGAATAGTCGGCTCAACATAATAGTTTTCACTATAACGAACAAAAAGGGGAAAAAATACTCACGTGATCCAGTTTCACTGTCTGACGAATCCGAATAAACTATAATCCTACGTCTTTTAACGTTTTCTAATCTTTTTAACTTTTCACGGTAAAACTCAATAAGATCTTCAGCACTTCTTTTCTTCGACATTTTTACACGAAATTATTACAAATCGAACGCGTATTAACGTTGCCTCGCGTGAATAAAGAATGAGTTACAGGCGTGGCGGACTGGGCTGGCATGGTATGGTAGGTTATAGATGGCGCTGGTGTGACGTCTAGCGGAAATTAGTCAAATGAAGTATTTATTTAAAATAAAAATAAATAGATAAAACACGCGAAGTTGCCTAGTTGAATAAGTAAACTACGTTGTTAATATTATATCTGAAAAATGAAGCGAAGAAATATAATTCACTGTATTTTAAATTAGTGCTGACTATGCGGCGTAAACGGTAGTTTTTGTTACAGATCACTAGATGTCGCTACGTTTAAGCTGATATCTCTGTTTCATCTTGCAACACTGGCCGCTAACAATTTACTCAGAGAAGTTTCAATATTTTCGAAGTGAACACAGACAGTCCCTGCAGACAGATATAAAATCAAAGCTGGAAATACCAGATTTCTGGTATACAATCAACTCTTTGTATATGATTCCATTGATCGGAATTCCAAAGGGATCCTCTAAGGACATGAATGGCTTTTGACAATACAGTCGTGCAATAGCAGATGCGTCAATAACATGAGTCAGTGCTTTTGTCAAAGTTCAAAGGGTAATCTAAGCTGTGCCCTTTCTATTATTAGGTCTTGTGTTAGTCAAGAGCCAAAGGGATTACAGTAATTACAGACAATTGATTTATGCTTTATTAGAACCTTGTCACGTTTACATTACGGTTGTCTTTAAAATGAAGTTCATACCTTTTTAGTCATACATACAAAACGTACAAGACAAAAAAGAAAGAAGAACTTTTGTTATAATATAAGCGACCATTTAAAGGTTTTAAATCGCTATTTCGATGTCTATTAGACTTCAATTATCATAAACTAGACAAAATTTATACAGAGTGACTGGTGACAAATTTTAGATACTGAAGGAGAGCACTCTGTACTCGATTCCGATCATAATTATGTAATAAAAGTAGGTGCTTAATTTTTCACTAGAATTCCTTATAAATAAATACTATGTTTCTACTATGTTACTACTACTACTACTTACTTACTATTGACTTTACATAAAACTGAGTCAATCGCGGCACGTGACCTGGCACGCGGATTGCTGCCAACGCTAGTGTAACCATGCGAAATCAATTCTTTTACTTTCAGTTAAGTTTACAAAGTAAATATTTAATATTTATTTTTTATTATATTTTTTCTCTTCTTGTATGATCTCAAACTATCACGTCCTTGAATTTCGAAAGTGACCCACCAGTCACCCTGTATAAGCGACCATTTACAATATAGGTTTCCTATCGCTATTTCGGTGTCCAAAAGTCTTCAATTGTCATAAACTAGACACAATTTATATAATTGTGAAATGCCATTTTAAGTTTCTTCAATATATGAATGAGAAGGTCTCCGTTATTCGTGAAAATCCTTGAATTTTAACGTTTTTACCTTATTTAACAATTTAGTTAAAACGAAATGTACCTAATTAATAACATCCCAAACATCTTGTTGCTAATCACGAAGGGTAGTCTAGAAATTCTCAATGTTATTTCGTAATAAAAATCTATAGAAAGAGTTGGTAGGCAGGAATCAATTTATCAAGTATCGGGCTGCATCTTTGAGCCCATTTCTCAAAGGTGATTAATTACAGCAGTACTGCTGAATGTGAGGGCAGCGTATTTATGGCGCAGCCTGCGATTTCTCGACACTTTTCATGAGGAAATTGGTAATAGATTACATTTTTTTTGGGCTTAATGTGTTGGCAGAAATTAGCGGTTGTTGTTTTGTTTTTAGGTATAGTAGGTATTTAAAAATAAATATCAATAAAGAATAGGATTTTAGAACTATTAAACTAAAAAGGTGTTTTTGTTAAAGTCTTACTGGTTCGTTACCTATCTTTTAAGTAGAAATCGTTTCAGATATTAAATGTATCTTTACATTTTTTAATTTACGGTGGCGTCTCAATTTTTATTATAATTAATTACCTTAGATATAAGATATTGCATTGCAAAAAAGTAATGCAACCGTTAAGAATGTAAGTAATCCGGATTTAAAAAGAACTATAAACCATCACTTAGATCTCAAATCACATGTTTAATCTTTAAAATTTATATTATGTACAGTTTGTAACAGAATTATGTATACCACGCAGTCTCCCGCATTCATACAATATGGCCACTTATCCAAACGTGAGAAAAGCGGTTCAAAAAGTGTCTTTCATGTAGTATTTCTAAGATTTCAATTCTAAGATTTTTTTTTTAATTATGTGAATGTAATTTTGTTAATACAACGTTAGTAAAGGAGTTTAATACGTGTTTGTAATCAAACCGGTGGTGGCGTTTGCTCATTTTTTTTTGCTCATAAATTTCCGTTTTTATACATCTTGTTTCGAAACTTGCAAATTTTAAACCGCACAACCATATGGTGTGCGATAGCTCATTTAAAAATTTATATGAGTGTCACAATCTGTAGGCTAATTCAAGTAACTTTTTGACAGCGTAACGAAACTTGAAATATTGGAATGCAATTTTTAGTCCTTCGCGTAGAATTTTGACATCAAGGTTTTCACCAAATGAATATCATTTTGTCTTTTAGAAATCAATTGGAAACCTCCTCGTTTACGTGAATACCATTTTGACGTTTAGTAGATCGTAATAATATAATATCCCAATGTTTTTTTGTAATTTGATGATCGTGTGCGTGTACCTTGTAACCACAGATAAAACTTTAAACTAAAATGGCTTTTAAGATTTATCTGAAATTGTACCCAAAATTAAGATATACAGTAGCCTGGAATAACTTATTATTTCTTTGAACTCTTTTATTAAAACGACTTAATAGCGTTACATTTTCTTTTAAATTAATTAGCCTTTGAAGCAAACAAAGAACCGTATAATTCACTCTCAGTTCATTTCTCAAGCGATAAAAAACCACATTTTGAAATATGCAAGTATTTTCTTTTAATCTAGCGTTATTCTTTGCACGGTTCCACTGGGGTTTCTTTTCACAGAATTGTGTATAATTTATTCAAGTCACTCCGATTAAACTGAAAATAAGCAGGGAATATTAGTATTTTATTTTCATGTGTCGGAGATGAGGAATATTTATTTGTGCTGTTCAAAACCAAGTTATATCCAATTAAAATTACTTGAAATATTTACGTTATTTCACCTAAGCTGCGCGAGTTTTAAACGTCACTGGCTAGCCTGTTTCTTCTTGTGAGCATATGTAATGTGTTAGAAAGGATAGACTATATAAAAAGACTTTCTTTTGAAAAAGAACGAGGACGCACTTACCTATACCGGCTCCCGGTATGTCCACAGATAGGCGTAAATGTAAATATACCGGGAACCGGTTTGTCAACAGATAAGAGGATAAAGTGCAGTTTTTAGAGTTTTTTAGAAGCCATTTCGGCGACCTGAGAATTCTGACATCCAACAACCAGCACTGGGTGGGCTTGGTGCTATATGTCCTCAACCTCTTCTTCATCTTCATCGCTTACACTTGTGACCACGTGAACGTGACATTGCAATGACACCGAACCGTCGAGATAAAATTTAAAATCATACGCGATAAATCGCGGTTTGAAGGAGTTTTATTTAATTTTTTTGAATCGAATTTGAATTCACTAGGCCATTTTCAAACATCAACACCATATTTTATTCCTTAAACTGTTGAGAGTTGATACACATAACATTTTCTTTCGTTGTCAATATAATAGGCAGGTACTTATCCGGCTCGTAGGGCCACTAATTTGTGGGTTCTATTAATACTTTCAATCTTAAAAGTTTAGTTAGTTGTATGGAAGTTCAAGTTGATTGTCGAGAAGTTATGTTGAAATCCACTGTTTGGTAATAGTTTTACCTCACTCAAAATTTAATGTTAACATAATTGATTTGATGTTACTACGACGGAGCTTCGCATTGATACATGAAGTGAATTAATTGGAATAAATTGGTCATTAGGTATAAGAGAAAAAGATACCGGAAATTTATAAAGTGATGCAGTTTGCACAAATTGTACGAGAGCGACAAATCAGACGTATTATGTCGCGTCTATAAAAAACAAAAGCCGCGCCGTTATGTACTTGCGAAGAATTTGAACGTTGTGGTCTAGTCAATAGAGTTTAAAACAACTAGCATAAGATGGCGGCCACCAGCGTTAAAGTGCTTAGCATTGGGTGATATTGGGATCAAACTCGGCCTAGTCTCCAATAAAAAATATTATTAGTAGGGAAAAATTTGAACCTTGGTAATAGAATATCGAGTGTGGTCAGCTTAGGATAAAAGGCGACTAATATCGAGTGAGCCTCAGTTGGGAGGGTTCCCTGTTTCGTCAGGGTACAGTCACGTCTAATAAGATGTATACATTTTCATTGGAATTTGAATCTTATGACAACCGAATAAGTTTCAAAGTATACATCTTATTACACATGACTAGTGATCATCCTCCGTATATCTGCTGTTAAATATCACTATCCCGGCAAAAATGTGTTCTCGCATACATACCTACATAATATACATAACTTCACGCCTGTATCCCTTATGGGGTAGGCAGAACACCAGAAGTTACAAGATCACCTGATGTCACGTTTGAAAATTTTGGAAGTAGGTATTATAATGATGGAGAGAGACTGCAGTGACAGGGGATCAGCCTATCGCCTACAAATTGCCAATTAAACCTCCGTCACTTAACTTGACGACCGGCTGGAGTAGCGGTAACGTACATTGCCTTCGATGCCAGAGGTCCTGGGTTCGAATCCCGAGGGTGGCGGATATTTGTGTGATGAACACAGATATTAGTCGTCAAGTCATGGACGTTTATATGTTTATTTAAGTTTATTCTAATAAAAAATATGTATTTATTAAATATGTATGTTTCTATATTTCTTAAGTAGGTATAACAGTTATCTAGTATCCATAACACAAGTTCTTTAAGAAGCTTAATTTGGGCTAGATAATGTTTTGTGAGTGTCAGAAATACATACCTACCTACATACATACATACATAACCTCACGCCTGTCTCCCCTTGGCTTAGGCAGAGACAAGGGAACACCAATTGCTGCGTTCCAAACATACCTCTTTCGCTTCTTCCACGTTCATCAATCTTTTCATACATGATCGCCGGTTACGGGTACTTTTGACTAGGCCCTTTTTCAATTTTTTTTTTTTTATTTATTTATTTATTTACTTAACTGAATTTTACAGCATGCAAGGGAAGAGAAGCATCTGGCACATTCTATGTTATTCTTTCGCTCCCAGTCCAGCTTGGAAGGAGTGTGCTCTCGGAATGTTTTATAAACAAAGCCTGGTCATTTCTGATGCTGCTTATGTCTGTGACCTTTTTAACAGTTATCATCAGTAGCGATTGAGGTAAAACAGAGGTTTAATTATCAATAAAAATAGCTGATTGACCCGTGTAAAAGAAGTCTTCTAATCTATACTTAATATATAAAGCTGAAGAGTTTGTTTGTTTGTTTGTTTGAACGCGCTAATCTCAGAAACTACAAGTAAGATTTGAAAAATACTTTTTGCATTTGATAGCACAACTCTTGAGAAAGGTTATAGGCTATACTTTATCCCGAAATTTCCACGGGATCAAAAGTTACGCGGGTAAAACCGCGCGCGGTGGCAAGTAGATAAATAAGCCTCGAAAACAAGGCCTGCATACCAGTACGAATTTCTGTACATTTTTTTTTCGGTATGACGTCATACCGTTAAATTTGGTGTATTTAAAAATAACAGTAAAGAAATTCATACTGAAATAATTCTTGTACCTTTTTTATTATTGTAGCATAACTGATTTTTTTTTCAGATAACTGAAATTTTGCGGTATTAATATTAATATTAAAATTTTATTTTTAAATAACTGTAGAATGTTCGATAGTTTAGTTGAAGCCTATGAAACGTAGGTACATAATATGCTGACCTATACATTTCGGTACAGAAATTAAATAGGTTAAAATATTTCTGTACTTAAAACATTTACAGAAATGAATCCGGTATACATTATTTGGGTACTGATATAATTAATTTAGATTTTAATAACTTGTACAGTTATTGTGTTTGATAAAGCAGTACACTAAATAAGGGTACTGAAATTTTACTAGTACTATTTAAAAAAAATATACCGACATGCAGTCCCTATTTTCTAAACTATGTAGATTTGAGTGTTAAATATCTATTTCCTGTTTTGGAAGTTAAAATAATAAATTCAAATTCAATTAAGCCGATTTAACTCTCATAACAGAAATGTTTAGACAGTGAAGAGTCGGTTTAAATTAACGTTTCCACAGTTTGCAATAGATCAGCAATTAGTGTGTATTGCCAATTCTAATAGCTCTTTCTGTAAAGTTTTGTTGTAAATATTTATATTCGAAATCGAAATCTATTTTCAATTATTCTGTTAAATATCTAAATTCTTAGGTATACACCATCCAGTAAAGCAATAAAAAAATTCATCGGTAAGCGATAGGGTAACACTGTCTGTCTCAGACGCCAGTGGTCGCGGGTTCCATTCCCGCACGGAACATGGCAAAAAAATAATGTTCCGGGTCTGGGCGGTTTATCTATATACAGTGTGGAAAAAAAATAGTGGCCCTGGAGGGAAACTACCTTAAATCCTATAGTTAGCTTATTTTACTTTAAGGAAACATTCCTTTATTTTTAAAAAGAAACAAAACTGCATTCAAAGATTTTCTAAAATTCGCTTGTAACTCCCGCGGGACTCGAACCAGCTAAAAATTTAAAAAATTAAGATTCGTTATTTTACTATTCTAATCGATAGGATAATTGTTCAGGATAAATTTTCTCTAACAAACATTTGGTCTTTAAAATAAAAAGAAAACGTGAAATCTTAAAATTTATTTTATTTTATTATCAATTTGTTTTATTAATAATTTAACTGATAAATTGTTCGAAATACGAAGACTAAATAAAAGACTCGTTCCGAATACACAAATTTAGTCTTCGTTGAAATTCATTTCGTGAAGCCTTCAGCAAAATGTTGTGGTGTATGCCCCTAATCACATTTTTTACCGCGACCCTTAGCTCTTGTACAGTCTCATAATACGTTTTATAAATAATACTTTTTATGTGAGCCCATAAAAAGTAGTCTAGAGGCGTCAGGTCTGGACTTCTTGCAGGCCATCTAATCGTCCCGTTTGTACCTATCCAGACACGCCATGATCACACAATTACGTAATAGAAGCAATACTAAATAAAATCGATAAAAATGTTCGAAATATTCGTTCGAATTTTAAAATTGCTGTCCCGCATTGCAAACAAATTCAAACGTTCCATTTTAAAACTTTTCGTCTAAACGCCTCGTATCGTGTGAGAAGTAATATCGTGTAAGAAGTGCATAGAGATATTATTCCCATTAAACGATTTTCTTGTAGAATTCTTCAACAAGGTACTTAGAAATAAATTAATTAGGCTTGTACTTGATACGAATGAATTGAACTTCATTCTTTGAATGTTAGAGAGATAAGAAAATTATAACGTGTCTTTTACTTGTTGAAAGTGAACCGTACTAGGTAATGTATGTAAACTTGTGTAGTTATTTTTCATGGATATCTTGTACGACAGACGAGCGTAAGACCAAATGTTTGTTAGAGAAATTTTATCCTGAACAATACTCCTATCGATTAGTATAGCAAATTTAAGAAAATCTATGAATGCAGTTTTGTTTCTTTTTAAAAATAAAGGAATGTTTCCTTAAAGTAAAATAAGCTAACTATAGGATTTAAGGCAGTTTCCCTCCAGGGCCACTATCTTTTTTCCACACTGTATATATTTATATTCTAGGTTTCCCCCTAGGTCACTACATGGTATCCCATATCACTCCACTTATTTTGGGGCCATGTAGTTGGTGTGATTGTCTGGGGATTTTATTTATTTTATTTTATTTGGTGGAACTGAGAAAGTAAGAAGTCTAAAAAGTCACTGACGTTTATGAGTCTACTGCCAAAGAGATTGACGGTTTAAAAGATATTTTGTTGAAATTTAGCTAATTTTTCATTTCATAGCTGAACGAGATTTTGGAAAAGATTTCTCTGTTTTAATAAATATGGTTATACATTACGACCGGCTGGTGTAGTGGTAGTGGTAACGTACATTGCCTTCTATGCCAGAGGTCCTGGGTTCGAATCCCGGCGGCGGCGGATATCTGTGTGATGAACACAGATATTAGTCGTCAAGTCATGGATGTTTATATGTTTATTTAAGTTTTTCTAATAAAAATATGTATTTATTCAATATGTATGTTTATATATTTCTTAAGTATATCAGTTATTTAGTATCCATAACACAAGTTCTATAAGAAACTTAACTTGGGCTAGATAATGTTATGTGAGTGTCAGAAATATTTATTTATCATTATTTATTACCCAAACTCGCACACCGAATATAGGATCCCAAAGTTTTTAAAGCTTGTAGGCAAAAAACCTGCACGATGATGGTGTATCGCGCGTAGGTGCATCGGTGCGTGGGTGTGTCGGCAGTGTGTGAATCACCTGAGGGCTCTATCTATATCGATCAAACCGACATGCCTGACACCGGTTTGATTCGAAAGCCAATAATTTAAAGATAGTTTTGACGTCTAAAACAGTACGTTGGAAACATTCGGACACAAAGTCAAATTTAAAATTTATAACATTATATTATACTAGCCACCGCGCGCGGTTTTACTCGCGTAACTTTTGATTCCGTAGGAATTTCAGGATGAAATATAGCCTATAACCTTCCTCAAGAGTTGGGCTATCAAATGCAAAAAGAATTTTTCAAATCCCACTTGTAGTTTCTGAGATTAGCGCGTTCAAACAAACAAACAAACAAAAAAAAAAAACTCTTCAGCTTTATATATCAGTATAGATAGATCAGCTAACATACATGGAAAAACATGATCTTTTTATATTTATATTAAAAGGTGACAAAACCCTAATTTGACCCGTACAGATGAGATCAAAGATTAGGTACAGGACAAGGGTTAAGTAAGGAACTGGCTCTTAAAAACATCCTTCTTTTTAGGGTGCCTCTCCAACTAGTGAAGGTTAGCGATCAGCATAGTACAGTCCTCTCTATTCTTGGCACGAGGGAATAGTTCAGCCGCTTTAGCTATCTCGGTCCACTATCTTTTGTTTCGCAACGACATTCTTTTTTTAAAACATCCCCCGGAGCGTCGGATTCGACGGTGTACTTTATATGAAGGGTGGTCGGTAGCCAGGAGAACGAGAAAAGATCATATAGGGGGAGTTTAGTGTGTAGAAGTCTCACACTGTTAGGTGTCATCGGGACCTATCTTCTGGCAAGTGCCCTTTCGTACTTCTGACTATTCTCCTCCTCTCCTCTTTGAGCACTTGTACGGTCAATAGGCCTATGGGTGTTCTGAGGAGTAGTCTTCTGTGGCGGAAAAAAAAAGCCAGGAGAACCCTAAAGGGTCTGACCACCATTCGGGGTCGCTCGGATTATACGATACTTTTATACAAGGTGTTCTTTTTGATATCCCATAACTTTAAGGTTTTGTTCCTTACTAAAAAATTATACTTTTTGTCAAAGAATATGTGGTTCAAAAGTGCATACTTTCCAAGATATCATCAATCTTAATTTAATAAGTTCATAAATTATCACCCTTGTAAAATCTCTTTAACATTCATTCAATAGAGGCGTGTCACTAAAGCCATACAATAAACAACAAAAACATTTTGAACGTTGAGGAACTTTGCATACAATGTACAACGCAAAGCGTTGCGAACTGTACTTGTGCATAGCGATAACAAAGGGATAGAAAATGCCACATTGTCATACTTCGCTTTAAGGATAAAATACCTTAACAATAAGATGTTTTGACTTAATTGAATTATTTTGTATGAAAAAAAAAACGTTATTTTATTCTATTACATGGTCCCATTAATACCCTTGCAATATGGGAAATCAAGCGAAACACCTTGTATATGGGCGATGCGATGGGCCTATTCTAAGACGCTAATATTAAATCAAAGTAATATAAGATGTTCAATCGAAGTATCACAAGCAACTACGACACCGAACTTGAAAATTAGAATTAACAAACGGTATTCGTCCAATTTCATACAAAATGAATAACCGAACTAATAAAATAACCACTTTCCAACCAACTTCCAAAAAAGGAGGAGGTTCTCTTATTCATAATCCAAGATTTTTTTTGTGTCTTTGTTACACGATATTTCGGTCAATTATGAATTGATCTTGAAAATTGTTGTTTCATATGATAGAGGATACTTCATATTAGGTCCCATTGAAATTTCATCAAAATCGGTTAAATTCATTGAAAATTTCAAACTTTTGAAAACATATGTATGGTTTCGGAGAATGTTTACGTTAATGACATTCTTAACTCAGCCAAAGTTTTGACGTGAAGTTGGTTTTTTCAATGCTCAGCATTCGTTGATTATTACTGCTTAAGATCAGATATCAAAATTAAATGTACATTTTAAATAATAGTAAAAGAAAGCAGTGCAAATATCTTGAATCTCAAAAAGCATATTAATCAAACTCACAAAAGTATATTTTTAAAAAAGGCGGAACAGTCTTTTTGTTTAAAGCTTATTTTAATGAAGGTTGTTAAGCTATTGTCAAAATACAGCCTGTCTCAGGTCTGTGCCAGTAAGCCTAAGCACGACCCTACTCTTATACCGAAATATTTCCTTGTTAGGAACCTTGTACATTGGGTTTCATTTAACTGGAGTATGACGAACATTTTTTAATAGTGAAATCTTACAAACGAGGATTGATTGGCCCTGATAGTTTACGTGGGTCTAGATAAATCGTTGATCGTAGAATAGAAAAATAGTAGGATAAAATGCCGAGTTTATTTCATTGATCTACGTGGTTTAGATACATCGTTGATCATTGATACAAAAATAGGGCATATAATTTTGCCTTTTCACTTTAGCTTGCCCCCAATTAAGCACATAGCTTATGTTATAGGAAGGGAGTAGATAACGGGTAAACATAAATAGAGTACTTTATTTACATACAGTCCCAAAGGTCTATAAAAATTATGGGGAACCTACAATATAAATACATTCAGACATCTTTTTTTGTTAGTCGTGCAAGCATCGAACCCGTTGCCTCAAGATTTTCGTAGGAGCGTCTTAAAAATTTTCGTGTTGGTCATTACTAAAATACAAACATTTCGTATTCTCAGTTTTAATTTCATATTATTAAAGCATTAAATCAATTAACATCCTTCAAAAAATAAAAGAGAAAAAAATACTACAATTATTTCAAGGAATTTTTTTTTTGTTGGCTGCAAGTGAACAAGGCGCCTTAATTAAAGGGTAATTTTAGCGATGTCACATGGAGTTGACAAGGATCCATGCTGGCTATAAGAAACCTAAATATATTTATGTTATTTGCATTTTTTATGCATCACACCCTTTAATTTATTTAAAGTACGGTTGTAACGCCAAATTCAACCACATAGCCCACGTATCATATTCAAATGCCAACAAAAATGGTTTGCCTTTAATAGGTATATATTAAAGGCCTTTATAGGAAAAATTATTTTAAGCCTTTGTTTTCAAGTAGTTGAAAGTTAATTTTTTTTTTTATAAAATCCCCATACAATCACCCCAACTACATGGCCCCAAAGTAAGCATAGCTTGTGTTATGGGATACCATGTAGCGAACCTAGAATATAAATACATAAATAGATAAACACCCAGACACGGAACATTTTATTTTTGTCATGTTCCGTGCGGGAATTGAACCCGCAACCACTAGCGTCTGAAGCAAATAGGTTTACCCCATCGCCAAAGTGGTCGTCATTAATGAAACTTCATGTATCTTTTAGGGTGGTAAGGAACATTTTTATATCTATTATTTTGTCTTCACTTCCTGTTAGGAGAGTTAAAAGAATTATCTTACGAAATATGGGAAAACATGCTGTAGCAGAAGTGTTTTGTTTCTTAAGAGAATTACTACATAAATTAGTTTGAGATGAATTCCTTCACCTCACGGTAATTTATAAAAAAAGGAAGGTGTTAATTTATTTATTAACAGTATAAAAAGGCGACATTTATCCATAATCCAAGATTAAAATTCTTTAACAACATTGTGATGTAAAATGTTTGTTAGTGTGTCAGCGTGGGGATTGGAAATTAAATTAACGGGACACTTATAAATCACGAAAGAGAAGCACACATAAAATATTGAAGCTACCTATATATTTTCTCTGTGTAAGCTAAGTAAAAAGTTTTATTATTCCATGACATACTCTATGTAAAGGGCTTCTCCCTAGTATGCGTCGGTCATGACTTACCTATTTGTAGTCGCATTTTAAAAAACGGTTATCCAAGGAAATTAGGAAATTAGATGTATTGTGAACACGGTCAAAAAATTTATAATATTACGAAATTCAAGCGCTTGAAATATATTTTTAAATCAACTCTTTAAATACCCATTTAAGACGTGCGATTCCTTTTAGGAGATCAATTTCTAAACTTGCACAGGCTTTATATTGGTTCTGCGAATTTGATTCATTAATAATAATTGAATTCAAATTCTTGTCATTTAAATTTAATTTAAGGTATCAATTCGAGAAGCATTTCTGACATAATGAATATTATAACACAATACGTTTTTAACTTAATCAATACATTTTGACTATAATCAACCTAAATTTTAATAAATTGTACATGGTATTGTTCGCATAGAGGTTTACTATAAGATATCCGGATGCAAAGAGATGGGATTCCCTGGCTGTGAATTGTTATTTTGTATTTTTTTTCCTATTTTTAAAAGAAAAGAAGTGGTGGTAGATTCAGTTCAATTTGTAAATTGTTTGACTTATTTCAAATGTATTTAAATACTTTCGAAATAAAGAATATTTGAGTTTGAGTTAGAATTTATTAGCCGCATTAGGGTCAATCCACACCAATCGATCAATCGTCGACCAATAGTTTTTACATACATACATACATAACGTCACGCCTGTAGGTATCCCTTATGGGGTAGGCAGAACACCAGAGATTACAAGACCATCTGAAGTCACACATTGACAAATTTGGAGGTATCATAAAGATGGAGAGAGACTATTGTAGTGACAGGGGGTCAGCATATCGCCCACAAAAACGCCTTTAAAACCTCTGTCCCTTAACTGACTTTTACAGTATGCCCGGGAAGAGAAGCAGCTGGCACATTTTATGGTTTTCTTTCGCTCCCAGTCCAGCATGGAAGTTTTTACTATGAGAAAAAATACGATCGACGTCAATCGATGTCGATCGATTGGTGTGATAACACCCTTATGAATCCAACGTCAAGTCATACAATTTATTTAATCTTCTCACTAGGCCGATGCTCAATATATTAAGTCCTATTCATTTACCTCTTTTACCTTCAATTGTACCTCAAAACCCCTAAAATTTGTTTCACCTGGTCACAATCAGATTGTTAACAGATTCCAAGGGTTGTGAGGACCTTTTACAATATTTATAGAGCCCTTTTCACTCAAGGGTTAGCCGTCGGACGGCAGTAAGAAAATATGGATTGCCATAAAAATTGGTCTTTGTCGATAGGTTGCTTGCAATCCAACCTTTTGTTGGATTTATAAAAAGAACGGTTAGGGATCATTTTTAAATATGGAAGAGTGAAATAAAAAGTTTTGATGTTTGTGTTATTGTTTTTTTTATTATTGTGTGTCTATAAGGTTTATTTTAATTGAAAAGTATATTTGCTGGACGAAAATAACACAGTGCTATATTAGCATATACATGAGGCATCCGGATCAATGCAAATAAGCACGGACACAAAAAAATCATTGAAAGAGAATCAAACCCGCGACCACTTGTCACTATTGGAGTTGTTCCAATAATGTGACTTAGGCCTGATTTTTCAATTGTCGGATAAAATTTGTTTGACGAATGCGCGGCGAAATAATGTTCAAATACGATTTCTTATAGTAGTATAGACAATGGCATAGAATGACAATAAACTCGAGACAAGTTAAAGCGGTCGAGTAATAAATACGCAGTTAAAAGTGTCTTAACATTTGCAACATCTCTCAATTTGTATAATGCATATGAAAATCATTTTAGTTTCACAATTACTTACTTTATTTATTTATTAGATAACTTTTATCTGACCATTGAAAGGTTGGGCGTTAAAAATAGAAAAGGTGTGAAACATGATGTAGTTTATGTGTTTCTAAAATCAAACCTACCAAAACTCAACTTATTCATTTAAAAAATAAAACTTGAAAATGAAATTCCATTCCAACAAAAAAACGAAAGTCCTGTGGTTTAATAAAACCGAAGTTAATACAATATTAAACGGCGTTTGCACCAACGTTTAATACACTTTCCCCTTAATTATTCTCACTCGATTACTCAATCGATTTTCTATTAACTCGAATGTTCATTTCTAATTCTTTCCATTCGATTGTTTAAAAGACTAGACGCAATTTATCTTGCTAAGCCAGTAATACCTTCTGTCTAGGTATTTCATTATGTATTTATAGAAACGTCGGACCGTCCGTTTGTTTATTTAAGGAGAAATAATAGAACCTGCTGGAACTTTAAATATCTTAGTTTTGAGTCTAGCTCAAGTTCACAGATAGATCAGAAAAGTATGTTTAAGGTTCTAAATTTAAAAATGTTTTGTGAGTCATATTATCTATAGTTTATTATGCGGCTTTTACCCACAATTTATTGTCGGAGCTGTCCGACTTATTTCGAACTCTTATGGCCTCCTTCATCAAGGGTGAGTGCAGAGTGCAGTTGCGGCTGTGCCTCGCCTCGCACTCCAGTCGAAACTAGTCGGACACCTCCGACAATAAATTGTGAGAAAAATTCACATAATAAGCTATAGCCTTATTCTTGTTTAGTGTATGAGGTCTTTCTGGTATCATATTTCTTCTTCTTCTTAGGGTGCCTCTCTAACTAGTGAAGGTCAGCAATTAGCTTGGTACAGACCTCTCTATTCTTTACTCGACGGAATAGCTCAGCTGCTTTAGCTATCCCGGTCCACTCTCTAATATTTCGCAACCACTACTTCTTCCTTCGCCCCACTTTTCGTTTTCCAGCAACTTTACCCGTCAATATCAGCTGGAGGAGGTCATACCGTTGATGTTGGAGCATATGACCAAGATAGGCGATTTCCTGCTTTTTAACCGTGAGCATAAGGTTGCGTTTCTGGCCTACCCGTTGCAGAACACTGACGTTAGTCCCTTTCTGGGTTCAACTAATAAAAAGCATGCGTCTATATGTATACATTTGAAATGCTTCTAATCGTCTTCTTAGGTCTTCTTTAATAGTCCAAGCCTCATATCCACACAACACAATGGGCCAGAAATAATAATGAACTAAACGAGAGCGTAACGCGATGTTAATGTTAAGACTACAAAGAATAGCTTTCATAGAGTTGAAAGCACTTCGGTATCATATTAGTGGAATTCAAACTCAATAGTTAAAAAAAAACTCGTTTTAAAATCTCTAACCTTCACATAAGAGAGACTTGAAATTGAAGATTACATACATACATACATAACTTCACGCCTGTATCCCTAATGGGGTAGGCAGAACACCAGAGGCTATAAAACCATCTATCGTTTGACAAAGGAGGTATTATTATGATGGAGTGAGACTATTGCAGTGACAGGGAGTCAGCCTATCGCCGACAAAAACGCCAATAAAACCTCTGTCCCTTAACTGACTTTTACAGTATGCCCGGGAAGAGAAGCAGCTGTCACATTCTATGTTTTCTCTCGCTCCCAGTCCAGCATGGAAGTTAAAGAGAATTATTGATTGTATTGTAAAATACAGCCCTATGCCATATAAGTACTCGTAGGTCTTCACCGGCGTTGGTTGTGAATGACACCAGCAAGGCTAGCATGTGACCATCGAAAAAGACTCGAATCGACAAGATAAATTTTATTTTGTTATTTTATCCTATCATGTTAACTTACATGAGTACCATAATATATAGAATTACTAGATTTTATAAGACTGCCAAAAAATGCCATATTCTAAGAATATGGCACTTAAAACCGCAGCAGTGCAAGCAGAACTTTCTCGAATCGTATGTGTACGAATGTTCGTATAGTATGGGGACGGTTTGTAAGCAATAATTGAAATCTATCCATTTCCGTACGGCCAGCTTAAATAAATGTGTGTCTTGTTAATTGTACATAAATGTAAAATAAAAAATTACAGTGTTAATAAACACTTGCAACCGACTCCATACATACGAACATTCGTAAACATACGAGTCGATAAAGTTCTGTGCTCGCACCGCGCTGCTGTGAATAAAACCATTTTAGCAATATTTTATGAAGTGCTAGTTAGTGCCCGGTTTGTTCAATTCCTGGAAAAACTAATAAACTGTCATATACGTGTGACTAATTGATACAAATATAACAGCTACTACGTGTTGAGGCAATAATCAATTCAATTATAGTATAATAATTTGTTCCGTGTTTTCTTGAGGCAATAATTAATTCAGTTATAGCTCATAATAATTTGTTCCATGTTTTCACGATTCAATTATAGTCATCCATTTAAAGGACGCCCTCTGATTATTTCATTCATGTTATCAAAAAGAAGTTGCAATTTATTGAATAAGAGCTTTTTCCCGCAACTTCGTACGCGCTAAACTGCTTTTCTTGTGGTAATTTCAGAAACTCTTTCCATATACAACTAGACACACGTTGCACTCAAGGAATAAAATTTTTCACACAACTTAAAAAGTTCTATATTTCCCGTTTTTTTTTTTATAAGTGACTAAACCCGCGTTTGACCTCAATCTCACCTGATGGTAAGTGACGATGAGGTCGAAGATGAAAGCACACGGGTTTAGGAAGGAACTGGCTCTTTATACAATATTGCCGGAACACATTACCGCCGGAGCGGTAACATTTGGCGGCAAACTTTATATAAAGGGTGGTCGCTAGCCAGGCGGACCCAGAAGGGATCCTACCACCAAGCAAAATTTCTTTGGGAATTCCGGAAATTCCTTCCATAATACAAACAGACACCTATAGAAAAATCTATATATCAAGTTCCATATCCGTGCAGTCCAGGAATAACATTTTTCATGCAAACTAAAAAGTTCTATATTTCCCGTTCCCGAGGGAATTTCGGGAATTTCTTCCATAAAACATCACTCATTGAAAAACCGTTTTACCAAGTATGACATGCGTGCACTCCAGGAATAACAGTGTGTTCCTCAGTAATAAAAAAAAAATAAAAAAAAAAAAACGTTTTACTTACTTACTTACTTACTTAACAGTTCCTCAGTCAGTAACGGAACGGTATATTAAGATAAGATTTTTTAACGGGTTTTACAGATACATTTTTAGTACGGTTTGTTGTCTTGACCGACAAAATATAAACCACAATTTGTGATCAAATTTTAACTATTGCCTTAAAAATGCCTCACTTCCCTACTCGCCTTGCAATTTTTGAAAATAATTAGAGTCCTATTTTACTCACAAATACGTCACAAATTGCAATGGCCTCACATGTGAACTTGCGGGAAACAGCTAAGTCATTCATATTTAAATAGAGTTCCACTCCAAAAGATTATAATAATGCTTAGGTATATGTATGCGTATAATAACTTAAGGCTTAAAACTATTCCGGTTATCAGATTCAACCAGAATTCAGCAAAGTTTAGCTTTCGCGCTTAACCCAAAGTCGGAAATCTTAATTTAAATTCATATCTTAATAAAGTAAGGCGCTCAAACGCTCATCAACTCCAAGAAGCCACACTATCGGATACCCAACATTGTGTTCTTCTGCCCATACAATAACTTGACAAACTTATCCATGCCATGACCAAAAACATTAACAGTCAACTCTCAACTCTCCTACAACGAGATAGAGACTAAGAGAATTCAATTTTGAATTTAATGGAACGCAAAATAAAATTGATTTCGTGGACTACGTAAATTTTAGATAATGTGGTAAGACAGCGTGACTTTCAAATATCAACCTTGTGGTTTAGTCAATAAAGTGCTAGGATTAAATTTGGATGGTAAATTGAAGTTTGTTTGTGGAAGCCTGGCTGCAGCTTCAATGAGTATTAAACGCCTATTCGAGAGGAAGGCCGCTCTATGCAATGTTTATGTAAATGGTTGGTACGAATAGGGTGATTCTGTTAAGTTTTCAAATTGTTGGTACTACTATAATGTTTGCAGGTCCATTCATACAGCAAAGGAAAGTTAGTTTCTACCTTGGAGTTCGGCCTCAAAGGAAATGCCATAAAAAGAAGAGCGAAAGTCGTAACGTTTTTAATTCATTCGTGTTACCTAAAGGTTTGTTTTGTTTGAGAGGAGTTTCCACTTGCGTTGGCTCATATGTAGGTTTGTTCATTGTGAAGCATGGCTAAGCATTTATGAACTAGTTTATAATATTATGAAGGGAAAAGATTTGAATTTTTCAGTACGGATTGAATAAACTGAAAATCTTGAGAATGATTTGCAATAAGCAACCAATCTGAAGTTCGGTAGAATCACACTGATATTTTGAAAAAGGAATGTGTTTCCTGTGTCCGATACTTCTTAAAGACACATACATTTATCGATAACTTCGTCCTTTATACAAATAAAGCGAACGACTCTACTATATATTCACTTGGTTATTCCGTTTTCGCGTTTATAAAACATACTTAGCACTCAAAATTTGAAGTAAGACAAGTTACATGTATTGGAAACCAAATCTCATTGCAGTCAAACACCATAAAACAATATAAGTTTAGGTAATAGTATTGTATGTAAGATGCACAATTGAGGGTTACTTTAATAAACTATACATAAATAAGAACGTTTCTAAATGCTGTTTTTATTGTCAAAGCTAAAATAACTAGTTATCTACATAATATCATCTCTTTGAAGAAAGAAAGAGATGCACTCTTTTTTTTTTTTTTGACGAGGAGGTATAAGCCATAATCCACCAAGCTGGCCCAGTGCTGGGTGGTGGATGTCAGAATTTTCAGGGCGCCAAAGTGGCTTCTGACAAACCCTAACGACTACTGTATACAAGTATACAGCACCCGGGACCGACTGCTTAACGTGCCGTCTGAAGCACGGAAGTCGTCGTGAGATATGAATGGTCGGCGGTCACCCATCCAAGTACCGTCCCCGCCGAACGTTGCTTAATCTGTGATATCGTATGTTGGCGATAACGATAAGCTTGCGATATTAAGATGTTTGTATGACTTCATGGTAGCGGAAGTATGTTGGTAGTACTGTTAAAGAGGTCGCTAAATGCAATAAATGACTGACATCCGATTGCAGCGCCATAGGTTATATCTTGAAGTAGGGTGATGGCAAGTGAAATAGACGTTTAGGAAGGCTAGGCGTGCGGACGTGTCTCAAACGGACGGTTTATAGTAGCTCGGTATTAATTGGTTTTAGCGTTGTAATGGTAAAGTAATAGCGGAACGTAACAGCGAATAAAGATTGTATTGTGAATAAGCCGGTATTATGACCAAGCCGACATTCTCAGGACTGAGTAACTGCCTTGTGATTATTTCTATCGTGTTTAATAAGCTTCATCGCTCACACGTATGATACACACAGTTACCGCGGCGCCACGACCGTCGATCGATAGTTTTTACTATGAGAAAAAATACGATCGACGTCGATCAATGTCGATCGATTGGTGTGGTAACACCCTTATGAATCAAACGTCAAGTCATACAATTTATTTAATCTTCTCACTAGGCCGATGCTCAATATATTAAGTCCTATTCATTTACCTCTTTTACCTTCAATTGTACCTCAAAACCCCTAAAATTTGTTTCACCTGGTCACAATCAGATTGTTAACAGATTCCAAGGGTTGTGAGGACCTTTTACAATATTTATAGAGCCCTTTTCACTCAAGGGTTAGCCGTCGGACGGCAGTAAGAAAATATGGATTGCCATAAAAATTGGCCATGCCATAATGTCTTTGTCGATAGGTTGCTTGCAATCAAACCTTTGTTGGATTTATAAAAAGTTAGGGATCATTTTTAAATATGGAAGAGTGAAATAAAAAGTTTTGATGTTTGTGTTATTGTTTTTTTAATTATTGTGTGTCTATAAGGTTTATTTTAATTGAAAAGTATATTTGCTGGAAGAAAATAACACAGTGCTATATCTCTACTTAATATAATATTATATTATAAATGCAAAAGTAACTCTGTCTGTCTGTTACCTTTTCACGCCTAAGCCACTGAACCGATTTAGATGAAATTTGGTACACAGATAGTTTAGAGCCTGAGAAAGGACATAGGACATTTTATTCCGGTATTCCCACGGGAATGAGAACTACGCGGGTAAAACCGCGGGGCACAGCTAGTTAGCATATACATCGGACATCCGGATCAATGAAATTAACCACGGACACAAAAAAAATCATTAAAAGAGAATCAAATCCGTGACCACTTGTCACTATTGGAGTTGTTCCAATAATGTATGTGACTTAGGCCTGATTTTTCATTTGTCGGATAAAAGTTATTTGACGAATGACTCGGCGAAATAATGTTGATATACGATTTCTTATAGTAGTACCTATAGACAATGGCATAGAATGACAATAAACTCGAGACAAGTTAAAGCGGTCGAGTAATAAATACGCCGTTAAAAGTGTCTTAATATTTGCAACATCTCTCGATTTGTATAATGCATATGAAAATCGTTTCAGTTTCACAATTACTTACTTTATTCATTAGATAACTTTTATCTGACCATTGAAAGGTTGGGCGTTAAAAATAGAAAAGGTGTGAAACATGATGTAGTTTATGTGTTTCTAAAATCAAACCTCCCAAAACTCAACTTATTCATTTAAAAAATAAAACTTAAAAATGAAATTGCATTCCAACAAAAAAACACGAAAGTCCTGTGGTTTAATAAAACCGAAGTTAATACAATATTAAACGGCGTTTGCACCAACGTTTAATACACTTTCCCCTTAATTATTCTCACTCGATTACTCAATCGATTTTCTATTAACTCGAATGTTCATTTCTAATTCTTTCCATTCGATTGTTTAAAAGACTAGACGCAATTTATCTTGCTAAGCCAGTAATACCTTCTGTCTAGGTATTTCATTATGTATTTATAGAAACGTCGGACCGTCCGTTTGTTTATTTAAAGAGAAATAATAGAACATGCTGGAACTTTTAATATCTTAGTTTTGAGTATAGCTCAAGTTCACAGATAGATCAGAAAAGTATGTTAAGGGTTCTAAATTTAAAAATGTTTTGTGAGTCATATTATCTATAGTTTATTATGCGGCTTTTACCTACAATTTATTGTCGGAGGTGTCCGACTAATTTCGAACTCTTATGGCCTCCTTCATCAAGGGTGAGTGCAGAGTGCAGTTGCGGCTGTGCCTCGCCTCGCACTCCAGTCGAAACTAGTCGGACACCTCCGACAATAAATTGTGAGAAAAATTCACATAACAAGCTATAGCCTTATTCTTGTTTAGTGTATGAGGTCTTTCTGGTATCATATTTCTTCTTCTTCTTAGGGTGTCTCTCCAACTAGTGAAGGTCAGCAATTAGCTTGGTACAGTCCGCTCTATTCTTTGCTCGACGGAATACCTCAGCCGCTTTATCTATCCCGGTCCACTCTCTAATATTTCGCAAATACGACTTCTTCCTTCGTCCCAATTTTCGTTTTCCAGCAACTTTACCCGTCAATATCAGCTGGAGGAGGTCATACCGTTGATGTTGGAGCACAAGACGATGGTCACTTTCTGGGTCTTAATAATAGAAAGCATGCGTCTATATGTACACATTTGAAATGCTTCTAATCGTCTTCTTAGGTCTTCTTTAATAGTCCAAGCCTCCAATAGGCCAGAAATAATAATGAACTAAACGAGAGCGTAACGCGATGTTAATGTTCCGTTTACAAAGAATAGCTTTCATAGCAGTTGAAAGCACTACGGTATCATATTAGTGGAATTCAAACTCAACAGTTTCTAAAAAAAAACTCATTTTAAAACCTCTAAATACAGCCCTATACCATATAGGTACTCGTAGGTCTTCACCGGCATTGGTTGTGAATGACACCAGCAGGGCTAGCATGCGATCATCTAAAAAGACTCGAATCGACAAGATAAATATTATTTTGTTATTTTATCCTATCATGTTAACTAACATGCGCACCATAATAGATAGAATTACTAGATTTGATAAGACTGCCAAAAATGCTATATTCAAAGAAAATGGTACTTAAAACCGCAGCAGTGCAAGCAGAACTTTCTCGAACCGTATGTTTACGAATATTCGTATAGTATGGGGACGGTTTGTAAGCAATAATTGAAATCTATCCATTGCCGTACGGCCAACTTAAACAAATGTGTGTCTTGTTAATTGTACATAAATGTGAAATAAAAAATTACAGTGTTAATAAACACTTGCAACCGACCCAATACATACGAACATTCGCGGTGCTCGCACCGCGCTGCTGCGAATAAAACCATTTTAGCAATATTTTATGAAGTGCTAGTTTGTGCCTGGTTTGTTAATTTCCTGAAAAATCTAATAAACTGTCATATACGTGTGACTAATTGATACAAATATAACAGCTACTACGTGTTGAGGCAAAAATCAATTCAATTATAGCATAATAATTTGTTCCGTGTTTTCTTGAGGCAATAATTAATTCAGTTATAGCTCATAATAATTTGTTCCATGTTTTCACGATTCAATTATAGTCATCCATTTAAAGAAAGCCCTCTGATTATTTCATTCATATTATCCAAAAGGAGTTGCAATTTATTGAATAAGAGCTTTTTCCCGCAACTTCGTACGCGCTAAACTGCTTTTCTTGTGGTAATTTCAGCAACTCTTTCCATAATACAATTAGATACCCATTGAGGAACCTTTATACTAAGTATCACATCCGTGCATTCAAGGAATAAGATTTTTCATACAAACTAAAAAGTTCTATATTTCCCGTTCCCGTGGGAATTTCAGAAATTCCTTCCATAACACAAACAGACACTCATTGAAAAACCGTTTTACCAAGTATGACATGCGTGCACTCCAGGAATAGCATTTTTCATGCTAACTAAAAAGTTCAATATTTCACATTCTTATGGGAATTTCGGAAATGAATGATGTTCCAAATTTCAGCTCTCTACGCCTAGTAGTTATGGCTGTATGTTGTGTGTCAGTTCCTCAGTCAGTAACGGAACTGTATATTAAGATAAGACTTTTTAAAGGGTTTTACAGATACATTTTTAGTACGGTTTGGTGTCTTGACAGACAAAATGTAAAGCACAATTTGAGATCAAATTTAAACTATAGCATTAAAAATGCCTCACTTCCCTACTCGCCTTGCAATTTTTGAAAATAATTTAAGTCTTATTTTCTCACTAATACGTCACAAATTGCAATGGCCTCACATGTGAACTTGCGGGAAACAGCTAAGTCATTCATATTCAAATAGAGCTCGACTCCAAAAGATTATAATAATGCTTAGGTATATGAATATGTGTAATAACTTAAGGCTTAAAACTATTCTGGTTATCAGATTCAACCAAAGCAGAATTCGGCAAAGTTTAGCTTTCGCGCTTAACCCAAAGTCGGAAATCTTAATTTAAATTCATATCTTAATAAAGTAAGGCGCTCAAACGCTCATCAACTCCAAGAAGCCACACTATCGGATACCCAACATTGTGTTCTTCTGCCCATACAATAACTTGACAAAGTTATCCATGCCATGACCAGAAACATTAACAGTCAACTCTCAACCCTCCTACAACGAGATAGAGACTAAGAGAATTCAATTTTGAATTTAATGGAACGCAAAATAAAATTGATTTCGTGGACTACGTAAATTTTAGATAATGTGGCAAGACAGCGTGACTTTCAAATATCAACCTTGTGGTTCAGTCAATAAAGTGCTAGGATTAAATTTGGATGGTAAATTGAAGTTTGTTTGTGGAAGCCTGGCTGCAGCTTCAATGAGTATTAAACGCCTATTCGAGAGGAAGGCCGCTCTATGCAATGTTTATGTAAATGGTTGGTACGAATAGGGTGATTCTGTTAAGTTTTCACATTGTTGGTACTACTATAATGTTTGCAGGTCCATTCATACAGCAAAGGAAAGTTAGTTTCTACCTTGGAGTTCGGCCTCAAAGGAAATGCCATAAAAAGAAGAGCGAAAGTCGTAACGTTTTTAATTCATTCGTGTTATTCATTCGTGTTAATGGCTAAAGGTTTGTTTTGTTTGAGTGGAGTTTCCACTTGCATTGGCTCATATGAAGGTTTGTTCATTGTGAAGCATGGTTAAGTATTTATGAACTAGTTTATAATATTATGAAGGGAAAAGATTTGAACTTTTCAGTACGGATTGAATAAACTGAAAATCTTGAGAATGATTTGCAATAAGCAACCAATCCGAAGTTCGGTAGAATCACACTGATATTTTAAAAAGGGAATGTGTTTCCTGTGTCCGATACTTTTTAAAGACACATACATTTATCGATAACTTCGTCCTTTATACAAATAAAGCGAACGACTCAACTATATATTCAATTGGTTATTCCGTTTTCGCGTTTATAAAACATACTTAGCACTCAAAATTTGAAGTAAGACAAGTTACGAGGGTGGATTGAAAAGTTCGCGGCCTAGTCAAGAAAACAGAATAAAGTACATACAAAAATATTTTTATTTTTCGACGTAATCTCCATTTAGCTCTATGCACTTCTTCCATCTGCTTTCCAGAGCTTCCATACCTGTTTTAAAAAAAGATTCCTCAAGGTCTTCAAAATACAGGTTAACAGCGGCTTCGACCTCTTCATTCGTTTAAAATTTCTGCCCACCGAGGTGTTTTTTCAGGTTTGGAAACAGATGAAAGTCCGAAGGTGCCAAATCAGGAGAATAAGCTGGATGTGGCAACAATTCGAAACCACAATCACGAATTTGAGCCATAGACTCGACAGACGTGTGGACTCGGGCGTTGTCCTGGTGAAACAACACTTTCTTTCTCAGTAATCCTGGGCGTTTCTGTTTAATTTCTTCACGTAAACGGCGCAGAAGGGTGCTATAGTACGCAGAGTTTATTGTTTCGCCTTTTGGAAGGTAGTCCACCATAATGACACCCTTAGCATCCCAAAAAACCGATGCCATCACCTTGCCAGCCTACAGAATTGCCTTTGCTTTTTTCGGAGTTGGTTCACCTGATTTTTTCCATTGTTTGGATTGTTGTTTTGATTCTGGGGTATAGTGGTGAACCCAGGTTTCATCCATTGTCACAAATCTGTCAAGAAAACCTTGTGGATCAGACTCGAACATCTCCAAACAGTTGCGAGAAATCGTGAGTCGAATTCGCTTTTGCTCTATTGAAAGCAATCTGGGGACCCACCTAGCCGAAACCTTAGAAAAGCCGAGTTCATGGACAATGATGTTTTGCGTTCATTCATATGAGATGCCTATAGTGTCTGCAATTTCTCTGATAGTCAATCTACGGTCTTTCAATATGAGAACACACACTTTATTGATGTTTTCTTCGGTCGTAGACGTCATTGGCCTGCCGGAGCGAGGGTCATCTTCGATGTTCTCTCGTCCACGTTTAAATTCTGCAACCCATTTTTTCACAGTGGTATAAGACGGGGCAGATTCCCCTAATGTTGTTTGCATGTCATCATGGATCTCCTTTGGTGTTAATCTTTTTTTAAACAAATATTTAATCACAGCACGTTGTTCAAATTTCTCCATTAGTGAAAATTTGTTCTACACACGTATTTATATTGTTCGTAAAATTTTATTTAAACAAGATATCAAATTGAAAATTCGCGGGCTGACAATTGAATAATGACAGTTTAAAATAACGGCAGAAAAAATAACAAAAGTTTTTTTTTAATGGCCAGGCCGCGAACTTTTCAACCTATGTAGTACATGTATTGGAAACCAAATCTCATTTCAGTCAAACACCATAAAACAATATAAGTTTAGGTAATAGTATTGTATGTAAGATGCACAGTTGAGGGTTATTTTATTTATTTATTTATTTATTTATTAGGCATAACAACAGATTACAAACTATTTTCTTATTCTAATTAAATGTTACATGCAAGGATTTAAGTTTGTAACCAGATGACAGTTACGCACAGCATTTATATAATAATGTAAATGATTATTGATTAAAATAAAACAGCAAAATATTAAATAAAAAACAAAAAAATTGAACTAAAATTAGATAATAATGTCAAGTTAATCAACTCCAAAATTAGGTGCAAATTATAAAAAAGATCGAAAATTAAAATAAAATAAAAAATTACAAACACAAAATGTCAAAAATAAAAAGACAAATAGGTATACAAACTAAAATAATAAGTTTTTCACATTATTTAAAATTACAAAGAGAAAAAGTCAATACACAAACCAGAATTAACAATAAGTAGGTTATTCAAATTATTTAAAATACTAATAAAAATAAAAAAACACGATGTCACTATTAAAATTTAGTAAAAAATAATATTTTTTTTACAATTATTGATAAAAGTCTTAAAATCCAAAACTTTTATTAAACTGTACATAAATAAGAACGTTTCTAAATGCTGTTTTTATTGTCAAAGCTAAAATAACTAGTTATCTACATATCATCTCTTTGAAGAAAGAAAGAGATGCACTCACGCAGATGTTATGATATCTCCTCGCCCGCGCTGCGCTCCTGGTAGTTCAGTGATTTTCACTTAATTTATTAAAACTTTTATGAATTAAAAAAACGAAGCTAAAACATGACTATTCTCTTTCGTGGTTCAAGGGGAAGGTTTAAAACGATGCACACACACACACACTTCATACTTTATTAGATAAGTTTATAAAATAGTTATATTTGTTATATATATATATATTCAATTACATTTTGTCTACGTGTGTACTACATAGATTTTGACGTTTATTCGATGGAGCGGTGTAGTGGGAAGCGGCGTAGTGGGTATAATTCGTTTTTACAACTAATATTCGAATATGTATATTTGACCATATTTTAATGCCAGATAACATTGAAGCATATGAAAAGTTTTCTATGACAATAATCAACGAATTTAAATAACCAGCAAAATTTTTCAAAAATCACTAGGTATATTGATTTTGATGGGATCTCTGAAGTATCTTCTCTCAAATTACTTAAAATTCATCAACATCAATTCACAATTGACCAAATAATAGTATCACAAACAAAAAAACACACGAGTTGAAAATCTTACTTTTGGAAATCTTTTGACAATAATTCGATTCATTGACAAATGTTTCATTAACAATGATAAAAAGAAAAAAAACTTTATTCCGTAGAAAAAAGACTGAAAAACACCACAATACGCAATGCTAAGTCGAGACTGGAATAAATTGCTCGGCAATTGTATACAGTATGTTTATGTTAAACAATACTTAGCTCTAATTAATTAACGTGCGGTTTTGAATAGAATCTTTATCACATGCTACAAATTTAAAACAACTTAATTTGATTAATTCGTTGTGTTGTGCTTTTAGTATTGTAATAATGTAATATTGTTATTGACATAAATTTTATCCTGTAATTTTAATTTCTTTCACTTAATATTAAAGTGTGGCATTTTATACTTAAATTATAATTGGGCCCAATCTAATTCATTACTATTTCAAATTTGAAAAAAATATATTTTATCAATTATGTTTTAACTAGATCTCTTTTAAGACTTTGCATGCTGTAAAACAGCTAAGTTTGTAGAACTGCATTTATTATAAGAACTTTGTACCTACTTTACCATACTTATTGCAGTAAAGGAATTTTGTATTTTTGATTTTAATTTTATGTTGAAGCACTAGATTTGCTTTATAGGAACTGTGATTATAGATTGCTTGATTTATGGTACAAGCAAAGTCGTCGTGTCGCTGTGGTTATTGTGCATATCAAACGATGTCGCAGGTAAACTCACGCACGACGACTTCCGTGCTTCAGACGGCACGTTAAGCAGTCGGTCCCGGGTGCTGTATACTTGTATTCAGTAGTCGTTAGGGTTTGTCAGAAGCCATTTTGGCAGCCTGAAATGTCTGACATCCAGCAACCAGCACTAGGCCAGCTTGGTGGATTACGGCCTAAGCCTCCTCGTCACCCAGAGGAGAGACTCATAGCCCTGCAGTGGACTCATTACACGGGGTTGTGATGATGATGGTATAAACAAAGGCGTAAGAGAGATTACTGGCTCAAGTCTGTTTATGTTATGGTTATGTTATGAGGATTAAGTTATGAGGATTCCTCTTAATTCTGGGATATCATCAGCCGTGAGTCACTCACTGCTGGATAAAGCCCAAAACCAAGGTTCCCTTCGTCACTCAGTCCCGCGCCGCCCTCATCAACCGGTGATTTTCCTCTCGGTCTACTTAGAGCCCTGATTTCATTTCGTTTCTTAAAGCGGAAGAAGTACGTAGCTATATGGAAGGATAATGGGTGATCATCATCTTCGTGAGCCGAGAGACGCGCACCGCTGGACAGAGGCCTCCCCCAAGATTCTCCACGTCATGCAGCCCTCATCTACCGTTTGACTTTCATTAAGTGTTTTTTTTATAAACCTATAATAAATATATTTTGTACCAATAGTCGCTGTAAATGGGCACTCTACATTTTTTGAGCACGAGGTTTTTAAATGCTTGCTGCACCTAGACGAGAAAAAGGCTAGCGGTCCAGATGGTATTCCTGCAGTGGAGTTGAAACACTGCGCAGCTGAGTTGTCTCCCGTTTTGACGCGTCTCTATTGACTTTCTCTGGAATCTGGTAAAATTCCCAAATCCTGGAAGCTGGCTAACGTACAACCAGTACCGAAGAAGGGAAGCCGTGCTGAACTTGTCAACTATCGCCCAATTTCAATCACTTCCATACTTTGCAAAGTCATGGTACGTGTATTAAACAATCGTCTCCTGGCATACTTCGAGATCAACGAGCTCCTAAGCGATAGCCAATATGGTTTCCGCAGTGGACGCTCGACGGGCGATCTTCTCGTGTATGCTACTCATATTTATCACTGATTTTCTGAGGGAACGGTCGATTCGAGTAGTCTTAGAAGGCTACCCCTCTAACCTAATGGCAATTAATGCCGGGGTCTGTTCTCTCTGCAACTTTATTCTTGCTTCACATTAATGACCTCCTAACGCCAGGCATTAATGGATACGGTGATGAAAGCACTGTTGTTGAGAGATACATATCCAATGCGCGAACGAGCGCCCATGAAATCCAAATTATGAGACAGTCTATGATTGAGCGTGTTGATTCGATCTTGCGGAATGTGTCCGATTGGGGCGAGTCCAACCTGGTCAAGTTTAACGCCTCCAAAACGCAAGCGTGTCTATTTTCCACAAAAAGAGCACCTTTACCTTTACGCTAACTTTTCAGAATGTATTTGTTCGCATCACCAACCATCTAACCATCTTGGGCTTTTGGGCGTCACTATAACCTCCAAATTAAACTTCGGATAACAAATTGAGTCTATGGCTCAAATGGCTTCCAAAAACTTGGGTATCATCCGTATTTGGGTAGGTCCAGCGGTACTTCAGTCCTGAACGGCTGCTCGACCTATACACAGCCCAAGTGAGGTCGTGTAGTCACCTTTGGGATGGTTCTGTCAAATACCAACTCGAACTCTGTTGACCGAAGAGCCCGAAATCCCGTATCAATAACGACAACCTTACAAATAAACAATTGCAGACGCTAGATCATCGTCGTAAGGTTGCTTGTTTGACAGTTTTTTACCGGCAACATTTTGGTGAGTGTGCGAGTGCTCTTTTTGACCAAATTGAACCCACTCCTTTTTACCACCGGACTACCAGACGCAGACAGAACTTCCATCCCTAAATAGTGTATTTACCAAGAAGTCGAACAAAACGCTTCGATAGTTCCTTTTTGGTACAGATTGGCAAGGTGTGAAACAATCGGCCTGCGTCTGTTTTTCCTGACCACTATAGTCCTGGAAGTTTTAAGTGTAGAGTGAATAGGTTTCTCGTGGATGACGTGTACCATAGTCTTCATGCGCACTTTCCATCAGATGGCATAGAAGACAAACGTCCTAGCCTTATAATATAAAAAAAAAAACTTATAGCGCTAAAGTCACGTAGTCTGTTGTTTTTTTCATCTAACTTATTGAATGATTTAGAACCTATTGATAGGCAGATTAGACTAGACCTTAAGAACTTAGGCTACCTTTTATCTCGAAAAAACGAATTTTGACGAATCTTCCTATTTAGGATAAACCTGAAATAAAATAATCACAATATAACGAAATAAAAAGAATATAAACAGGATAATCAACGAATGCAGAGCACTAAAATGACCGACTTCACATCAAAACTTTGGTTGAATTATAATGTCGTCATTGTAAACATTATCCGAATTCATACATATTTTTTCAAAAATTTGAAATTATCCATGAAGTACTAAATCGATTTCAATGTAAACTATATGGAAACGACTCTGAAGTATTTTCTATCATATGAAATAAGAATTTTCAAAATCGATTCGTAATTCACCGAAATATCGTGATACAAAGACACAAAAAAAAAACATACACACGAATTAAGAACCTCCTCCTATTTTGAAGTCGGTTGAAAATAAAAAATCTACGTGGTATGGTAGTTCACTAGAAACCATGAATCTTAAAAAGAGCTTAAGAAATAGAGCTTACCACGGCTTTAAGCTACCGGTATTTCGGTATTGTTAGAAACATCATTATCACAAAATTAAAAATCCCATGAATTCATTATAACATGAATGTAGTCTGATTTTGAAAACATTAAATTTTTGATACTAATTTTAATACATAAATATTCCCAATGTGATAACCATCCTTATTTATTCAAATTTTAAATAAAATCTTCTTTCTGTGAAAAATTTTACACTTCTGGCTCGAAAACATCTTGGAGGTCAGCCAATCGCCTTAACCTGATTTATTTTTGTAGCTACAACTTGTCAATACTCCAATTATTTACGTTTCCTCTGAAAATGCAGACTTTTAGTTTGGATGCACATCTTTCGTATTTTTAGATAGTTAAAGGTGATATTTTAGTAAAATTGTCTTCCGTTATTAAGATTAGTTCTATTGAACTAAAGACCACTTTGGCGATGGGGTAAACCAGTCTGCCTCAGACGCTAGTGGGTGCGGGTTCGAATTCCGTACGGAACAACAAAAAAAAAATGTTCCATGTCTGGATGTTTATCTATTTATGTATTTATATTCTAGGTTCCCTAGTTCGCTACATGGTATCCCATAACACAAGTTATGCTTACTTTGGGGCCATGTAGTTGGTGTGATTGTCTGGGGATTTTTTTTTAAATTATTATTTATTTTACTATCTATTATTTAAAAAAAAAAGACGTTTATAACCGAATTTTATTACAGTCTCTCGTGAAAAGGGTGTCTGCAGAGACACCAAAACGTCATCGGGTTGGATTGTGAAATGAAATAAACACTAAATAATCGTCTTCAAATTTTATATTTACTGAAGAACGTTTCTTTACCGGCCATTGTGCCATGTACTCTTTTAAATAACATACAGGGTGACTGTCATTTTCGAAATTCCAGGACGTGATAGTTTGAGATCATACATGAAGAGAAAATATCTGTTTGTTTGTTCATGTCATAGCAGAGCTGTATTTCTGCCAAATTGTACCTATAATAAGCACTTTTTACAAAAGAGTGCCGAGAGTTTTTTTTCCGCCGGCTTTTTTCCTCTCGGTCTACCTAGGGTTCTACTTTCATTTCGTTTTTTAAAGCCGAAGAAGAAGTAGTAGTAGACATCACCAAGACGTTGGTGGATAATGGGCGATCATTATCTTTATAAGCTGAGAGACGCACACTTCTCGACGGAGGCCTTCCCCAGGATTCGTCATGTCGTCCGGACCCGCGCCGCCCTCATCCAGCATTTGACGTTCGTAAAGTGTATAAAATTACCTACTACGAATAAAAAAGTTTTCATTTTCATTTTCATTTTCAAAAAATAAATAAATAATAATTATTTACTGAGTAAACTTAACCGAAGGTTAAAGAATTCATTACGCAACGCATGGTTACATAAGCGTAATGCAATAGATACTTAGCGGGTGGTGGTGTGCGTGTGGCGGGAACACTGCTGTGTGTGTGTTGACTGAGGCAGCGCGTCGGGAAAAGTGTAGTAAGATCTCTTTATTTACTCATAGGGATTTCTGGTGAAAAATTAAATACCTACTTTTATTACATAATTATGATCAGAATCGAGTTCAGAGTGCTCTTCTTTAGTATGTAAAAATTGTCACCAGTCACTCTGCAACTTAAAATTACCAAAGCGAACAGTTCCGTGTATGGCTTAGATAGATAATTTTTTTTAATCTGGTGGCTCTAACTTGGCGTTACCTTGCGCCACGGATAATAAATACGATTAAATAAAGTTATTGGCAATTTTTACTATGATTTAATGCATTTACGGGATTCTTACCACGATTTTTAATTTTATTTTCGTACGTCCGATATTTCGATGCTGTTACAAGCACCATGATCGCGGACTGGCAGATGTAGGTAGGTGGCATGACAGTTAGAGGCAGATAAATCGATCTACCCCCTTTCTTATTCGTTTTGATCTGCTACTACTGGAACTCACATTAATGTCACTTTTGCAAAACACGCTCACGGTATCCCTGGGTTTTTGACCGGACACACCACTTTCGCTGTTTTTTGGTTTAGTAAAAGTCCTAACCACTGGATTCCACGTACTAGACAATTTAAAACCGTCTTCTCGATTAAAGTTATTTTTTTATTTTATTTCTAACCCTTCTTTAACGATTCGCGGCATGTAGTGTCGTTCCGTAGATAAGATCCGAGTATTATAGGACTCAATCCAATGATTAGGGCCCGATTCTAACAGATGTTCGGCGATGGCTGACTTGTTTGTGCCTGAGTTTTTTATGGCTCTGATGTGTTCCTTAAGACGGCATGAAATAGTTCTCTTCGTTAAATCGTGGTAAGAATCCCGTAAATACATTAAATCATAGTGAAAATAACCGCGATAGTTTAAAACAATTATGGCAATTTTTAGTTTAGTAGTGAACATGTAGATGTTTTTTGTAACATCGGTTACTACACAGGGTTAATTTTAATTAGTTCATTACCTCTTGCAGGCACCCTCTCCACATCTATTTCAACGACTGGTTCTACGACTTTTTACAAATCTTGACAAATAACACAAAAGTCAGAAAAAAGGAAAGCACTCTACATTTTGTAAGAAGTGCCTTTTATTATTTTGAAGCGATATTTTGCTACTTAAGGTGTGTGGCATACCTACGCTCAGAGTAAATAGAGCTATGCCGTTAAACCGAGGCTATAAATGTTTTTGTAGGGGAAAACATTTTTTTAAAATTTTTGATTAAAAAGTTGTAGAACAAATGTTGTTGTGATTAACCTTGTATTTAATATCATCACTTATAACCTTAAACATTCTAATCTTAAAAAAACGTAAACTTAAAATCAGCATAAACTTACAATTTCAATTTACATTGCCTATACTTTCCAAACTTATTTTTCTAAACAAAACTTTATTTTCTTAACATTGTCAAGCAACGCAAACTCAGGTTGACCTTAAAAGTCGAATGCTGGGCAAGCTTCTTTGTGAACTAACCTCGTAAATTGGAACTTATGAGGGTAGGAATTTTTAATATCCTTTGCGAAGTCACGAGCGACGAAATATTAAAATGTCTTTAAAGTTTTGCACGTGATGCGATGTTATGAAAGAAATATGCGGCCTGAAGTCGAAAATATTACAAGGTGAGGTTTTTCATTTGGTTAGCAAATATGGATCTATTTGTTCTTCGGAGTATGAAAGAAAAATTTTGAGATTTGCGAGTTTGGTGAGCGAACTCTATGAACTTTACGCATCTTATTACGTACTTCTCGTGACGTAATAAGATGCGTAAAGTTCATAGAATGTTGAAAGTTTCAGTATTTTAATTCGATTAATATTATATGAAAAAAAAAAATGAAAAATGAAAACTTTTTTATTCGTAGTAGGTAAATTTATACACTTTACGAACGTCAAATGCTGGATGAGGGCGGCGCGGGTCCGGACGACATGACGAATCCTGGGGGTCCGTCGAGAAGTGTGCGTCTCTCGGCTTATGAAGATAATTATCGCCCATTATCCACCAATGTCTTGGTGTTGTCTACTACTACTTCTTCTTCGGCATTAAAAAACGAAATGAAAGTAGAACCCTAGGTAGACAGAGAGGAAAAAAGCCGGCGGAAAAAAATCTCTCGGCACTCTTTTGTACTTCTCGTGACGTTGTTAGCATTATATGGACAGTATTTTCGATATTTTTGTTCAATGTTCGGTTGTGTTTTTGTTATAAGAAAAGATTGGATATTATAGACGACCACTTTGGCGATGGGGTATCACTGTCTGCCTCAGACGCCAGTGGTCGCGGGTTCGATTCCCGCACGGAACAAGAAAAAAAAATTGTCCGGGTCTGGGCGTCTATCTAGGTATATATATGTAATTAATTCTAGGTTCCCCCCTAGTTCGCTACATGGTATCCCATATCACAAGCTTAGTTTGGGGCCCTGTAGATGGTGTGATTGTTTGGGGATTTTATTTATTTATTTATTATTGGATATTATAGATGACCACTTTGGCGATGGGGTATCACTGTCTGCCTCAGACGCCAGTGGTCGCAGGTTCGATTCCCGCACGGAACAAGAAAAAATGTTCCGGGTCGGTGCGTTTACCTATATATGTATTTATATTCTAGGTTCCCCCCTAGTTCACTACATGGTATCCCATATCACAAGCTCTGCTTAGTTTGAGGCCATGTAATTGGTGTGATTGTCTGGGGATTTTATTATTATTTATTTATTTAGACGCCAATACAGTTAGGTGCATCAAAACTTAAATTTAATTTAATAAAATTTATGTTTTAATTATATTAATTTGAATAAAAACATGTAAGTATATGGATCCCTAACATAACGTTACAAAATTTTATATAGAACTTATTATATAGGATTTTTCAATTTTGAAATCGACCCGTCCTTATTGAATGGCCCTATACTTATTATGTAGCTTAAAGTAGGCATAGCAGTGAAGACCACATAGCGAAAGTATTCATAGAGATATTCCAGTATTTTTCCAAAAGAAGACGTAGGCACAGAAAAACACGTTTGAGAGCATTATTTTTATTTCTACTCCACGTTTATTTATCTTATTAGAAGTAAGGTGCTATTCGTCTGATCATGAAAATAATCAAGCATAAAATTACAACATTACGTTACTATCTTAATTCTAAAATAAATGAAAAATGTGTTAAATAAAACTTACCCGACCAGGACACGAACCTGGGACCTCTCGTTTGCCGGACGAGTGCTCTCCCACTGAGCTACCGGGCCCTGGCGGAATGCCTCGAAATTACTTAACACAATTTTCTTTTTACGTTATATTGCTAACGTAGCTCCATCTAATAGTATAGCTTTGCAGCTAAGATCACCCGAGACCAATTTCTTTACAGAAATTGTGAATCCCAGTTAAAGTGAAGCATTGCAATGTTTAATAATATTTTAAAGATTTTGCATTTAAAATGCTTAATTACTCTTAAATAAATGAAAAATGTGATAAATAAAACTTACCATTCATAGCGAGTAAGTTTAAAATATTAAAATATTTATCTTAATTCTCTTGAAAATAAAATTTAATTTACAATGTGAGAGTCTCATCATGTGCTCTCTTTCTAAGCCCCTGCGTTACGTTTATGAATCTCAAAATGACTTCCTAAAACACATACCTTATTAATAAATAAATAATTAGTTCAAAGTAACAAATTACATTCCTGTGAAACTCCAAGTTGCAAATCTCCTGCAAGAAATATCAAACATATTTTGCCGTCAAATTCAGTTTACCTTTCTCTTAAAAAAAAAAAAACATTAAAGTATGAAAAAATACCACTGAACATGAGAGAAGCGTGCAAAATTGAATATTTGATACGAAATATAGCTTTCATATACCAAGATTGTGTGAGCGATATATCTTCATAACATACGTTCATGATAGTTAAAAAAATCTGCAGGTTCCTATGGGAAATCATATGGGAGAAAATATTTTATGGTTGATTTTCTTCTCTTTAATGTTTAACGTACCACCTCTTGAAATATGTGACGCTTTTGAAAAAATAATGAATAAAGGTTTGTAGAAACAATCACAGTTACAATATATCGTGGAATTAGATAAGGTAAAAGGATAATTTTCTGTTTATGTAAACAAAATACTGAGTTAAATTTGTTAACAAAAAAGCAAAAAGAGCTTACTTTTGAGAGCAATTTTCGTAGTATTTGACGCTTGGTCGGGGTTCGGACACGCGAAGTACATGCATTTGCGTTGTCCATTTAGATGTAGCTATGTCTGTGATAAGACCGATAGACGTGGAAAAACTTGGGGGAGGCCTATGTCCAGCGGCGGACGTCTCCTGGCTGAATGATGATGATGAAGAAAAGCTATGGCGCTATGTTGCGTCAACTTAACTTTTGTCCACTTTTTTGTATTCAAGATTTTGACTTTTGTGAAAGGTTTAATCTAATAATGCACTACAACCTTCTATATTGGTCCAGAAATGTTTGTAAATTTTTGAATAAAAAAAATAAGTTGTCACATCTAGCATAAAACTAAATCTTTGCACGTTTTAGATCTGTGGTGGCTCGGTGATGTATTCAATTCCATAGTAGCCAATGTTTTTCGATGTACCCACATATCATTTGCTATTTATCAATTTTAGTTTTTGTAATGTACAAACGATATATTTTGTTAGAATTATCATAACTTATATTTCTATGCTCATTATGTTAAGTTGTAAATGTATTTTTTCTCAGTAAGTGAATTTCTTGTAATTCTTTTTGGGAAAATAAAAAGTTCTTAAACCTTAAGTTTCTATAAAATCACATTTTCATAAAAAAATTGTCTTATCCAAATTTAATTATTTCTGTAAGACATTAGAACATGAAAAAATCTAACAAATGGCTAAAAACATCAGATAATAAGGGGTCCATGGTATTTTTCATGTTACAGAAAATATAATTTCCAAAGTTCCACTTTACTCTCCGTATACTCGCCCGAAAAATATATTGATCATAATTTCTCATCTATAAAATGTCGTTCCAATGACTGATGGTTACTTATTATTATTTATGAAAATGCAGAATTTGATTACTTATCGGCAAGTGTTTACTTTGCTTGTAAAGTATAATCCATCAAAGTAATCGAAAATTTTTGATACATTACTTTTTGTTTGAGTTTTAGAGTAAGGGATTATTAAAATGTTTTAATCAGAAAATGCTGTGTTTTTACTGCCGCTTACTTAAAAACGGTTTAAACTTAGTTTTTGATACAAGTGTATGCACTATTCATACAGGTTTTTTTTTTATTACAAATATGGCTAAGCGTGTAGTTAAGCGTCCAATCCGAATGACGTTTTGCTTGGTAGTTGGAAGGTATTTGCCGGTTTACTGATGACTCTTCACATAAAATCTGCCGCCGTATATCACCATCAGGATACGTCTTAGATTCGTATTATTTATTGTAGGTATGTATATTCTAAATTTTCTACGATAATTTTCAAATGCTTAGAAAACGGAGTGAATATCCATGTGAATTATACTTTGTTTGGATCATGTTAGTTAATTTATTGTGATAAATTTGGAAAGAACTGCTTACTTTCAATAGACAACGATCTTTAATTGTATTTTTTGTCTTTCTGCTAGTAATTAGTATAAGAAAACGCATATTATATGTTCACAGTACATATTTTGTTTATGTTCATAGATGTTCATAGCCTGACCTATCAGATTTTTGACAACTCATGAAATGTATTAAAACAATATACAAGGTGTTCCGGTTGATTTCCCATAACTCAAGGGTATTAATGAGCCGGTGTAATAGAAATTAATGACATGTGAATTATTTTTAATTTTTTCTTGTTTTTTATATTTCATACAAAATAATTCAATTAATTCAAAACATCTTATGCAAAACACCTTTTTTAAACGAAGTATGACAACGTGGCATTTTCTATCGCTCTTTTATGGCTATGCAGAGGTAAGGTTCGCAACGTTTTGCGTTGTACATTGAATGCAAAGTTCCTTCAACGTTTAAAATGTTTTTGTTGTTTATTGTATGGCTTCAGTGACACGCGTCTATTGAATGTATGTTAAAGAGATTTTACAAGGGTGATAACTTATGAACTCATTATATTAAGATTGATGATACTTGCCTTCCGACGTCCCTCGCAATCACTGCACTTGCACTATAGTTAAACGCACTACTGCAACTAAATATCTGAGGGTCATTCCTGACAGTGCTCTAGGATGGAAGGCACTAAAAACTGAATAAAAAATAAATAATATATAATAATAATAAATAAATAATAATACTAAATACTGACTGACTCTTTGGTTTTTAAGTCTCTGCGTACAGCTCTAGACTATCAATTCTTAAAGAACGTTTATTAAGATTTGGCTCAATCTACCATATCATATTGCATTACTTCGTGGGGCGGTTGTGCTAAATAACACATGATCCGACTTAAAAGAGCACAAAGGGCAGTCCTTAAGGTCCTTTTAAATAAACCTCGTCGCTTTCCTACAACTGAAGTGTTCTCGCTTACTCATGTCCTTTCTGTGAGACAAATTTGTATTCTTCAAACCATCTTAAGAAAACACACTGAATTAATTTTTGATCCAGAATTCGTAAAAACCAAGAGAAGGTCTGACAAAGTATGTCCATTAATCCGTTGCCGCACTGCAATAGCTCACCAACATTATTATTTTGTTGGTCCAAAATTATATAACAGGCTCAATAAATACTTAAATATCTATCCACTGTCCAAATACAGCTGCAAATTGAAATGCACGTAATGGCTCAGGTCTCTTACTTATCAAGACACTGAAGATTTTATTAAAGATCATCTGTAATTTTCATGCAACATTCAAAACACAAACATCACCATACACATTTACACTCAACAACGGCACTCTGCAATCACACTTTCATACTTTTATTTTTATATTATATAGATTACTAGCTGCTGCCCGCGACGTCGTCTGCGTGAACGCTATGCAGCACCAAACGCACCTAAGATTATAACACTGCTAGCGTGATAATATGTAGCCTATATGTTGACCCGACTTCTTAACTATCTTCATGCCAAATTTGAAGTAAATCCATGCAGTACTTTTTGAGTTTATCCCGGAAAGACAAACAGACAAACAGACAAACAGACAAAAATTCTAAAAACTATATTTTTTGTTTCTGTTTCGATTGTAGATCATACCCCAAGTATTCTTTTAAAAAAATATTCAATGTACAGTTTTGACTTTCCTACCATTTTATTATATGTATAGATTTGATTAAGTATCTAACTTTAGAACATTCATGTATATTAACGGAAGAGGGCGTTGTAACCCGCGACACAATATTTATTCACTAATGCGGTAACATCGATATAATATTTGTATGTACTCAATGTTTATGTTCCAATAAAGATTTTTTCATTTTCATTTTTCATTTTTATCTTGGAACCACATAATATTATTTAGCAAAAAATATATTTTTTTAGTAAGGAACAAAAACTTAAAGTTATTGGATATCAAAAAGAACACTTTGGATAGTGCAAGTAGTAGCTCATTTTCGGTTAATTCCAAATCATTTACTTATATCAGAAACCGTAGCAAGGATTTTAATATTTCACCATCTCAAAGTTAGTCATCATGTTCAAGTTACTCAATAAACTACACGTATCATCCACTTGAAATCGTTGTCTTTTCTAAGAAATTAAATCAAGTCTGCACCAATAGTTTAGATATAAATAAGCAGCATTTCAATGACAATATCATCTTTATACATTCACATACCTAACAAAAAGTAGTTTGACAGGTCAGAGACTGTATCGACCGTGAACATTAGTCTTTAAGTAAATAGAAAACAGTGTTCTAAAAATAAATAGCAAGCAAAATCCGGCCCCAGTCAAAAAAGGAGATTTTATTTAACGTTGGGTTTCAGTATTCAATCGACTGTTTCAATATTGCGTGAATGGCAATCTGTTTTTTGGCTGTCTCGGTTTCATGGTAACGCTCATACTTGATAGGTGGTTTTGATGTGAGATCGACCATTGAACTGAATATTGAAATTCTTTATAAAGTAGCATGGTGTAGATAAAATCGTAGTTTGTGAAATCACCATTGGTTGCCAAAAAAACAACGTTCCCGCAACAATTTTTTTTAACTTTTATCATGTAATAAAAGCGTTTAATAACTCGGCACCACCACGTATAAAGTTGGCTTTAAGTTATCACTGGGTCTTGCAGTCTTTTAAATCGACATTTTCGCAAAAACAGTGATTACTCGCCTCTTAGGTCGTATCGTTATGTTTTATAGCCTAAAGTGAGATCAGAAACTAAACTTAAACTAGTGCAAATAAGGTCGAAAATACAATAAGTAGTTTCTTGGATCAACCCAACATATTTTTACAAGATATCGAGGTATCTTTGAGTTGATGTCGAGATATGAAATGGTAAAAAGATGTGCCTACTATACTCTGCCATATGATCCTGGGTTTAAACCTGGACAAAAAGGATGATTGTTTTATTAACACAGTCAAGTCACGGCTGTTTGTTTTCAACCGACTTCCAAAAAGAGGTCCGCGTTTCGTGTGATAATTGTCACACACAAATATGTTTGTGACAATTATGAATCGATTTGAATATTTTTATTTCATCATATGAAAGAGATTAATTTAGAGATGGCCTCACATAAATTTAATCGAAATCGATTGAGTATTTTCAGAAATATATTTATGAACATGTATATTGACCAGCCTTTTAGCCGAACCATTTCGGGCTGGACTCTATTTCAGCCAAACCCTTGAAAGGGATTGAAATGTCTTAGTTAACCCTGGCTTTCAATATTGAATCTAAATCCAAAATCCTTGTTTGTAAACAATTTAATGTATGAGAGTTGAGTAATGCTCTACATTCGCTGATCATTATTTATCTCATCATCATCATCATCACATTGACGACCGGCTGGTGTAGTGGTAAAATACACTGCCTTCTATACCAGAGGTCCTGGGTTCGAACCCCGGCGGCGGCGGATATTTGTGTGATGAACACAGATATTAGTCGTCAAGTCATGGATGTTTATATGTTTATTAAAGGTTTATTCTAATAAAAAATATATATTTATTCAATTGTTTGTTTATATATTTCTTAAGTATATCAGTTATCTAGTATCCATAACACAAGTTCTTTAAGAAACTTAATTTGGGCTAAATAATGTTGTGTGAGTGTCAGAAATATTATTTTTTTTTTTTTGTTTTTCCGCCACAGAAAATTTTGGGCACCCCCTAAAACAAGCTTTAACCAGTAAAGCAAGCTTTAGCGGGAGGAGGATGAATCCTATTACGGACGAATGGGCATTCTATAAGCTGTTAACCCCAGTGGCTAACGGCAAATAGAATGCCCAGACAGTGTGGAGACTCACTCAGTGAAGCCGAGCATACCCACTAAACATCCCCCTTTACTGACTCACCTTGATTGAGGCCATTAGTCTTCATCGGAGCGACAGCCAATTGGAGAGAGAGGCTGCGCAGTGAGCGGCATCCAGACGGCTGCCACCAAAAGGAACTGAAAGTGAGAAAAAACAAAGCTAAGATTAGCAGAAATGACAAAGCTGAAACTAAGATATTATCTAGAGTGATCAGACTCACTCTGAGATAGGAATGCTGGAAAGAAGGACTACGTTTAGAAACGTTGAGCTTGCTGGAGTTTCCTGATAAGGGGAGCGAACTTGGTTAGGACCGGAAGAGCACCGTTGAAACCCTCTGGGCTGGCGTCGAGAGCGGCGCCGAAAGCCAGGATCTCGTCGATGGGAGCGAGCTGGATCCAGAACGCCATGCGGTCTTGAGAACCTTTTGCGTTCTGGCACTGGGAAGCCGATTTGGCGGCCGGTTGCGATTGAGTCGCGACCCGGCTGCGCTGACCTGGAACGATAGAAGTCAAGGCCTTAGGGGCCTTTGAACTGACTGAAGGTGCGTCCGAGCTAGGCTGCGGTCGCTCTCTCCAGTTTTCGATGGGCTTCACGGTAGCCCTGGCAGCACGCGGTGCTTTGGGGCAGCCGCGAAAGTTTGCTGTGTGGCCTGACTGGCCGCACAAGACGCAGAGACGCAGGACGGAGCGGTGGGCGATTCGGGAGTGCGAGAGCACTCCTTAGTCCCATGCGGATCTAGGCACTTGACGCACCTAGGGGAAGCATGACAATTTGCCGCCGCATGACCATACAATTGGCAGCGGTGGCACTGACCTGGAAAACCACGCTTGTGTGGTACCTCGACGCGGATGTTGGAGAGTCCGCACACGGTGAGCTTGCCTCTGAAAATGGACTGCCCTTGCGGGCTCCTCGCTAGGATTACTAGCGCTAGTGGGAACTGCTTGCCTCGGCGGCTGTGCATTTTGTGCACAGATTCGACGGGGAAGCCTTGAGAAGACAAGTCCTCTTGGATTTGCTCGTTCGAGAGCTCGAACGGCACGTTCCTGAGGACGGCACGAATCTTACGCTCCTCAGGGAGGGCGTAAGTGTGGTACTCGAGCTTTTGATCAGCAAGAAGCCGAGTAAGATTCCTGAAATCGGGAATGGAATTGACAACGACCTTAATAGAGTCACCCACGTTGGATGCCTTACTATACTGGATCTTGGGATTGTGTCTACCGCAGAGAGCTGAGACCTCGGTCCAGCGGCTCTTGTCCCGTGAAAGACGGGAGGCGGAGACTTGACTTTCGGCGGAGCCGAATCTGATTGCGACGCAGGCTGTGACGCCGGGATCGCTGAAACAAAAGGCGCAGGAGCAGACGCCGGTGCGACATTTTGCGGAGCAGGAACAGCGGCTGGAGCAGCTGAAACGGATAGAGATAAAGTCGAAGAAGCATCTTGCTTCTTCTTCTTAGACTTGGACTTTTTGCGAACCTCTGTGAACGGAGCAGGAGATTCTGGAACTAAAGGAGCGGAGTCGGAATCACTACCCGGCGGGGTAGTTTTCCGTTTGCATGCGGTGGAATCTACCGACATGCAATCTGGAAAAGGATAGACGTACTCAGAGGGATCTGGAGACGCCGGAGAATCGGTTTGGAAACCCTGAGAAAAGGAGGCGATCTGAGGACGAGCGGATAATTGCTCTTGCAAGGACTCGATCTGAGCGAGAAGGGCATCCTTCTCGGAGAGAAAGGCTTCCTTCTCGGCGGCAAGTTGAGCTTCCAGTGATTGTTTTTCGCTGGACAACTGACTGAATTCAGAGGATGACGGACGGGAGGATAATTCCCTTTCCATTTTAGACATCTCATATTGATGATCTTTAATCCTTTGCAATTCTTCACGATAAGTTTTATGAGCCTCTTGGTTCAGCTCATGAATACGACGGCGATTGATTTCGCATTGTTCCTCGGTACACTGTACACGGTGACGAGGCATAATGCTGGGCTGAAAGAAAGTCTATCGAAGACAAACTGCGCTGAAAAAGAAAACGACCTAGTACGGACCTATTGCCGGTGAACGGCGGACGATCAGGCTTCGTTGGATGCTTCGGCCGGCAGCAGTCGGGTCCGCCCTGAAAAGGGCAGATGAATTAGCCCCGACACCACACAGCCTCTACAAGAGAAAACTTTCCGAAAGAGCTTAACTTGGCACCTGACCCGCACGAGTGCGGGGGAGGGAACAAGGGCAGCGCAATACGAACACTCGGGAGCGGCCGCAGACACGACCGTTCGGGAGCGAACGCAAACGGGAAGAGTTGACGTCAGAAATATTTATTTATTATTATTATTTATACCTAAAGCTACACGCCTTTCGGCGGAAAGACCCGACAATTTGACGGGTCTTTATTATTATTATTATTATCACAACTCTGTGTAATGAGCCCACTGCAGGGCTATGAGCTCTCCTCTGGGTGACGAGGAGGTTTAGGCCGTAATCCTCCAAGCTGGCCCAGTGCTGGTTGGTGCATTTCAGATATTTCAGGGTGCCGAAATAGCTTCTGACAAACCTGTATACAAGTATACAGCACCCGGGACCGACTGCTTAGCGTGCCCTCCGAAGCTCGGAAGTCGTCGTGAGAAATGAATGGTCCGCGGTCGTCCATCCTAATACAGGCCACACCGAGCGCGCTTAACCTGCGATATCGTTTGATATGCACAGTAACCACGGTGCCACGACGACTTCGACTTATTTATCTATTATCATGTAATTTTAGTAATTCAAGTTCTTTAAAATAATGTAAAAAAAAATGTGTAAGTAGATATGACTGTTCTGAATCCAAAAACTTATGGATAACCTATTTTCCAAGTTAAATTTCAAATTATAAAATAACTTCAAGCAAATTTTCCCATAACTCCTTCGTATCATCGCGAAACTATAAGTACTATGTGCCTCATATATTTCCCTTATCCATGTTTCGTATAAAATACGGTCGTATGAAATGCCGCTCGAATATGCTCCAGACGTATCCAATATGAAAATGAAAAAAAAAAAAAAACTCATTTGATTATGTAACTTGCTCGATGTAGCGAGAATAACATGAAGAAATTTGACTACTGTTTCTTGTTTACTTAATACAAGTTTTGCTTAAATATTCGGTATCACGTATTATATTATCTATCGCTGATGAAACTGTGTATTTTTTACTTTACTTATGAGAATAGTGTTAGTGAAATTATATTTTTAGCAAAATTACATCTTATTTAAAAGTGTTTTTGGATTTTGTTATGCTATACTATAGTTTTATAGCTAAAAATCTTAGTAATTTTATAAATGTGAACGTTTGGATGTATGGAGGGATGTTTGTTCCTAAATCTCGACAGAACAGCTCAACGGATGTAGATTAATTTCGGCAAAGTGATATACAGTTTGGAATAGCACAAAGCGTCCTTTTCATGCAAATATTGCCAATGGATTCAAAATTTCGCGTTTGAAACCGCGTGAAACAGCTAGTATTAAAATAAATCGATCCCGACTGGGAATCGAACTCAGATCTCCGTCAAATGTCAAATATGGAAAATATATTTTCAGATATACGTAATACTATGTTTTAGCGGATGGTGTTGGTGGGAGGTGTGATACACTTATTTAATACACGATTAAAATCTAACGCAGAAAAGTTTTAGAGGGTTTTTATTTAATAGCTTGGAGGACTGTCCAAATTGTACAAACATACATACATAACTTCACGCTTTCACATAACTTGACCCTTTGGCGTAGGCAAGGAGTAGAGAACGACAATTGCCTCAATTCAGACATACCTTCAAATTATTATTAGTATTAGATATACAGGGTAATTTTTATGAATATCGAAATATTTTAGGAGAAGTTAAAGAAAGATGTGTGGATTTTTGTATATATTTTTTTTAATTGAAATTTTACAATTCTTTTAAGTGACCAAATTTTTGTGACTATTGAAAAATCGGGGCTTAACGTGTTTCTTAATAGAAATAATTGAAAAAACGCTTTTATTTCTTGCTATTTAGTCGTAAATAACATATTAAAATAAAATGTTTTAACTTTAAATTTTTTTTTCATAAATTGAATCCACACATCATCCTTAACTTTCTCCTAAAATATTTTTATCTTCATAAAAAAGACCCTATATTTTGTAATTAAGTTATGAATGGTTTTCATGAAATCCCAAAGAGTCGTTCATACAACATATTTTTGGTTTCAATTGCAATAGAGTGTTTGTGTATATATATATAAACCCCACACAAATAAACCCTAAATTTCTAGTCCTATTACAAATTAAGCACATTATTTCAATTGCTCGTATGTCATCAGCCAGCAAATTTCCATCCACAGTGTTATACAGGGTGGAAAATTAGTCGTAGACAGCAATTATTGTTTCCATAGCAGTGTTTTAAGACAAACTCACTGCATTTTTTGACAGATTTGTAATGCTTGATCTGCTGCCTTCTGTACCTATGTGTGTCTGGATGTTAGTTCCTCAACAACAGATTATGTTGAAATTTGGCATAGTGATAGTGTACTGACTGGAATAGCACTTAAGCTACATTTTATACCGATATGCCTGCAGAATACGAAATGACAAAGCAGCTTGTGATTCATATCAGCAACATGCGATGAGTATAATTGCTATTTTAACAAAGCAATTAACGTGATCATAATACTCACTAAATGAAAAGAAAAAAATAACGAATTATAAAAAAAAACGTCTGCTAATTTTAGCCTGTTGTCCACCAAGAGAAAAACAGTAAGAATCTCATATTTCGATTTATCTTTCACCCTGTATAAAGTGACATTACACCGTATGTTTATACGAACAAAGGATATATTGGATCGTTGAAATTCAGTCCTAGCAATATTAGGTTGTGAGATATGAGATCGTTGTCTTTAACACCTGTGAATATCTTGTATGTTGATGCGATGTTACATCTGAAATAATTGTTTGACGCGCAGCCGTTGCGAATATTGGCTGTACTAGTAGAAAATTATGTCGTTTCTGTTGTACAATAAAGTCAGAGGAATTTTAAATTCTGTTAGTTAAATAATAAATATTTTTAACATTTTAAATTCATAATCTAGACAAAATTGCTTAGGTTTAATTAAGAAATTGTGTTGTGAAAATAAAGTAAAGAAATCTTACTTCTTAATTATAAATATGAAAGTTTGGATGGATGTGAAGATATTTGTTCTTCAATCACGACACAACGTCTTAAAGGATTAGGATAAAATTTGGCATGGGAATAGGTACTTTTTATCTTTTTATTCTGGCAGGATTCAAAATTGCGCGGGTAGATTCGCGTGAAACACCTAATTTGTATTAAATCTCTCATGCTGGACGGGAACGAAAGAAAAACATAGAATTTGTCAGCTGCTTCTCTTCCCGGGTATACTGTAAAAGTCACTTAAGGAGCAGAGGTGTTATGGGAGGTTTTTTTGTGGGCGACAGGCTGACCTCCCGTCACTGCAATAGTCTCTGTACATTATTATAACACCTCCAAATTTGTCAAACGTTATAGCAGATGATTTTACAGCCTTTGGTGATCTGCCTACCCTATTAGGGATACAGAAGTTATGTATGAATATAATAATAAACATAGAAACACCCATAACTGAAGAGCTTCGGCACATAAATCCACTCCTAGCAAGATGAAAGGCAACAGTTTGAACTGTTCACAAAGAAGGTCTTATACTAGGAAATTCCTAAGTTTCGCTCTAAAATCTTGGTAAAACAAACGTATATTTAGAGCTTACTTTGGCTAGGTACTTAGATGGCATGTCTAATTGGGCACTTTAATAATTACCTAATCTCTCAAACTGACAAACTGTAGCTTCAATGTGAATCCATATCAATATGAATGTTTTTCGATGTCTTTGCATAGCTCATGAGTATTAAGTGCTCATAGTTGATTGAACATTGTATTTCATATAGGTCTAATCAACTTACCCGAAGCATTAAAAATCGTACTTCATCCACATTTTTGAACCTTTACTAAAACTAAGGTTGACGAGAGCCACCTTTCAAAATATCACCTATGTATACATTTTAATTTTTAAAGCGCACATTTTTTGAAGTATATTCTACCAAAGGAGAAAATAATTATCAAAATCGTTTTTTATTGACGTAGTAATCGCGCAACAAACTTACAAATAATTTAATACAAATCGATCAAACAAATTGAGACCTTTTTGAAATGATTTTGCTTGATGGCAGGATCCTGTTGTGCTACGGCACGGCACACGGCGCCGGACGGCGACATGTGTCCACGCCCTTAGGGTCCGATTGACTAGCGACCACCCTTCATATAAAATGTGCCGCCAAATATTACCGCTGCGGCGGTGATGTGTTTTGGCAATATTTTATGAAAAACAGGTCTTTCTTAATCCTATGTGTTTTCTTGAGCTTTCATCTTGTACCAGATCTTCCCTTACCTTTCCTTTCTTTCTTTGTAAAAAATAAATAAATAAATATTTCCGACACCCACACAACATTAATTAGCCCAATTTAAGTTTCTTAAAGAACTTGTGTTATGGATACTAGATAACTGATATACTTAAGAAATATATAAACATACATATTGAATAAATACATATTTTTTATTAGAAAATAAACTTAAATAAACATATAAACATCCATGACTTGACGACTAATATCTGTGTTCATCACACAAATATCCGTCGCCGCCGGGATTCGAACCCAGGACCTCTGGCATAGAAGGCAGTGTACGTTACCCCTACACCAGCCGGTCGTCAAAATTATCTAAGAAGAGAGTCAGCTCTTTCTTAATCCTATGTACTTTCATCTTGTGCCTCATCTTCCCTTGCCTTTTCTTTCTTTCTTTGTAATAAAAAAAACAGCAAAAATATATTTTTTTCTTCAAAAAAATACATTTTACGCATACCGTTCTTTTCACTTTAATCCATCTCAAAACACGTATTAAGAATTTTTAAGCGAACTTTATTACGAACAAAGAGCTAATTATTGCCCTTTGGTCGAACTTTACTAAACTTTTGCGGCTAATTTGAAAGCAGTTCATTATTATCCCCCAAGGAGTTCTGCCCTGAATCCCTTTCGCAATTGAAAACTTTTTGGTTACGAAAATTGAAAAAAAAAATGGATTTTCTCGAACAATAAAAATGTTTTTTTGAAAACAATAGATTGAGGACTAATGCTTGGCAAGCCATTGTTTACTAGGTGCTTATTTTTGAATCAGGACGACAAACATTGTTCGAAATTCAAATGGTTGTATCAGTGATGTTTTTGTTTACTTACTAAAATTGAGAAATGAAATTTAAGTTGGTTCTGTTTCTTCTGTTGCTTGGCAAAATTTTTGTTATAAAATACAACAGATTCAAATACAATTATACGTTTTCTTATCATCGAATTACCTCCCTTTCACGTAAAATGAATTTACTTAAATTCAGTTCTTCACATAGACCTTTGTGGACCATTGGTTGAGTACTCGGTTGTGGCAGGCCTGGCTCACTCCCCGCGGTACATCCGTTATTTACCTACAGCGAAGCGCTCCGCCGGCGGATTTCGAATCAGTCGAGTGTCACGCGCGCGCCCGTCGGGATGTCGGCGCGCGTTGTAGATACCTACCTACCTAATAGCACTCACAGTAATTCTATGATCGAGGTCGCAAATAGTATTTAATAATGGACATAAAAAGAAACAAATATTCAATTAGATTATGTTTAGATTTGATTATGTTCAATTGAGTAAATAATACATAGGTAAAATTACTAATTATTCGTCGTAACTTTTTTTTCATTTTGTACTTTAGGTAAGTTGAAATAATATTTTTTACAAAGGTAGAATAACAGTAATAAATACATCGGTAGATACTTAATTACAAATAAGGAGATTAATTATTCTTCACTAGGCAGCAACCCTAACAGCGTAAGAAAAGATAAGAGGCATGCGATAGAAAGAGACAAAACTTCTAGGTATATAAATTTGCAGGTACGTAATGCTGTGCGAGCTGAATTCCACCGTTTCGCGTCGTAGCAAGACTCGAATTTATTTAGATCTTCTTGTGGAGTAATTATTCTGTACCCCCGGTACTATTACTTATTCTGTGGTTGCGGTATGAAAGGATCTGGACTCAAAACTAGATCGGACCAGTTTGGGAAGCGAACTTTTTTGAAGTGATTTGATAAGGGGGCTTACAAGATCCCTATAGTTTCTCTGTATGATTCCCATTACTCTAGCTAAATAAAACTTTTGGTAAGGGTTCGTATTTTTATTAATTTCTTTATGAATGACGTGTAAATTCACTTTGCTTTTACAGGTACCGAGTGTCGAGCTCTAAATAGACTTTCTCAACATATACTTCATATGCTTGTGCAAGGTCAAAAATACACTTCTAAACAAAGATTTAAATCCATAGATGCGCCCTTTCAGTACAAAGAACTAACGAAATATTGTCATTACTGAAAGAGGTGCATGCACAAGTCTTGTGACAGTCTCTAATGAGCGCTTGTCGTGCAAGTTCACATTGATTATTTTGTTTAAAATATTCACATAAAGACTTAATTATGCTGTCTTGTTCATTTCGGGGGTGTAAAAATACAAGTCGCAATACAAACAACGATAAAGGTGTTACTTTTCATGCGTTTGTATTTAATAATATTATTTAATGCATTTCTCGATTTAGTCGGGCAAGGAAGCGCCCGGCCGCCAAAGAATAAGTAATCAGATAGTAAATAAAAGATCAACTCAATACTTAATGTAACCTATTAAAATCATATTAGAAAAACGGTGAAGTTTATATTTTACTTTACAAAGCCGTCGTATTTTTGACTATTTTATGGAAAATGAAAAATATATTGGTTTATTTTATTCACATATTTTTTATCATAACGGTTTAAAGTAATAATTTTCTTATTCTTAATTGTTGTAGACCATTAAAAAATATCAATGAAACTACTAATATTCGCGGGAAAGATGTTTCTAGCACTATACCAATATTAACCCAATACGATGCAAACTGCAAAATTATATCGAACATTTTAGATACAAATAATACACTGAAATTTCCAAGCAATTCGTAGGACATACAGGGTGACTGTTGGGTACACTTTCGGAATTCGAGGAGAGTGATAGTTTGAGGTCATACTCAAAGAGAAAAAATTAAATAAAATAAAAAAAATAATTATTTAATTAGTAAACTTAACCGATAGTTATAGAATTCATTACGCAACGCATAAAACACTGGTACAGACGTTATCAACGGCGTTATCAACACAGTATAGGTAGTTAGGTATAGACGGCTTCACGAACGGTCCTCGACCTAGTAAAACTTTTTATTTATTTATAGGGGATTCTGCTGAAAAATTAGGTAGTAGGTACTTAATTTACATAATTATTATGCTCAGAACCAAGTACAGAGTGCTCTCCTTTAATCACGATTAACCAATGAACCATTTTTAACCAATTTAACCAATGAATGATTTAATCAATGAACGATTTATAAATATTTATCTTTATTTTTATTACTCTGTAATCCTTTATAACTGTTTAGGCGTGATTCTAGCGTAAGTTACATCTGATTTTATTCTATGACGTTTGTTGACGTGAACGCGCCGTGCTTGTGTGAGTAAAAATGACAACCTTAAGACACGTACGGGCCCATCTATGGATTTAAATCTTTGCTTCTAAATACATAAGTTGCGTTTGATTGATTGAGATTGAGAAATAGATGGAAATGTATGATAACATGAGATGCCCGTCTCTTTACTTACCGGTGATCGGTACAATGTAATGGCACTGAAACGTCGAGTTTAAAATACCATTTCATTAACGTATCGCAGCTTGGGTGATTGGTCAAAATCTATTTATACATGTCTTTTGTCTCATAAAGCCTTATCTTTCAAGCTATAATATATAATATAAGGTTATCCACAGTTATGAATGAAGTAACAATTGCCAAAAACCATTGTCGCTACTTACTGCAAAATTTGACATAATAGGCACTCCTGGTTTTTGCGAACTGGATAACAAATACCGCAATCAAAATCTGTTAATGCCCTAATCTAACATCATTGAACCCTCCTTTTGTCTCAAGAGGAAGGCAACACATTAATTATTAACGATTACATAAAGTATCCTGTCGTTATACCCAATAGCAGCAAGTTTGTGGTTTCCATACAATAGAGATGTCCGCCATTTTAGCGGAAACGCGGCCCGGACTTCGGGCCACTTCCGTTTGTCTTGCTACGCCTTAAAGTCTATGCAGACGAGCAGTTTTTAAAAGAGATTTAGCTATTGAAATGGTATTCTAAAATATTAAGTTTTTCCATTATATGAACTGCATTAAAAAGAGGCTGTATTGAAAGTTCAATTAGGAATATTTTTAATAAAATTGAATTTTTGTTTAGTTGAAGCAATGGGAACTCAGTTTTGTCATAGTCTAAAACAATGTTATTGTTCGTTAATGATATTCTAAGAGGTAATCCAACCGCAGACGAGGTACACCGTAGAATTTTTTGTCGGCAAGACTCCCCGGTCGTTTCCTAAGCAACCGGGTTATCTGAACATTTTAGGCAAAACAAAAAAAATAACCAAAACAACATATAGATGGAGTCGCATATTAATGTTACAAATGTAGCCGTTTTTTCACTTACAAAGTTTATGCAGTTCTGTTCTACCATTGACGTGAAGTGCTGTTAACAGAACAAGTTTACTTTTAAGATTTTGTCGAAGCGCTCACAAAGCCAAACAGTTTATAACCGTCCGTCTGTGTCACCCCAGTCTTGACGGTAAGACGTTAATCTTATAAATGGTAGGCTGAAATGATAAATGTAATTGCACGACCATTATTACACTGTAAGAACATTTGCCCAAATAGATCTTAGAACCAACCTCAGCTTTTGTTAACAGAGATTACCCATGGACCTTATTTTTAAAGGTCCTCAGACAAATTTTCCAAATGGATTTGGTACTGAAGGTAATTTTATGGAGCGATTTGTACTGGAAACGTAATTTTTTGTGTTGATGTTATGGTTTTGGCGGGTTTAATTTTGACGTTGTTTTGAGCCAGATATATAAATCTTTTGTATTTGAATTTGTATTAGTCAGAATTTGAAAGTTACTTTATTCACTCATAGTTTAATATATGTATTAGCAACAGCTAACAACAATATTATATAGCTATTTTATTATAAGGTTCTCTTCTTAATCACTAAAACTGGACTCTTTTACTCCGCTGTCCATCTGCCCGGCTGTACTTCAAAATTTTCACAGATGATGTATATGTCGCAGTCATCTGGTTGAATTAGCCACTCAATTGGATGCCTAGGCCGAATCAACGGCCTAGGCTGATAGTTGATTGAACACGAAACACTCAACGTTTAACAACTTGGCGTGTTGAAAGTTAGCCCTTTGAAGATGGCTGACCAAAATTCAGCCAAGTGATTTAAATTTGGTACAGTTTTGGATAAAGTAATAAAACAAGTAGGTCATGGTAAAATTATCTGTCATATCGAAAAACCAGTCAAGCAAAATTTTTTTTATATAAGATCTTTTTCTTTTAAATTTATTTCAATTACAATGAAATAAAATCCATTGTGGCGCATCGCCGGGTGCTGCCGCAACACGCTCGCTTCGCTCGCTCGGCTCGCGCTTAAATATAAATATCATAAATATAATAAAATAAGTTCCGTTATAATGTTTTAATATTTAAAAAAATATATATTGGTTTTTATATAAAAACTATTAAGTATCTTATTTTATGGACGACAACACCCTAACCAAACATAAATTTAACAATATCCAATTTAACTAAATGGCTAAACGACGTTTAGCCAACTGGTTAAACTTTGCGATCAACGACTTGACTAATTGTCCTTAAGCCAGTTGAAATGGCCTAGGCGTCCAATTGAGTGGCTAATTTAACCAGTTGGCTTAGACATACATATATTTGTCGCTGCTACAACAACAAAAAAAATTAAAATAATAAATATTTTTAAGATGCTCATATTTACGGATGACCGTGTTAGGGGCAGTTTCGTAACGTAAGTAATACCTAGATGGCACTGTTTGCGTGCATATTAACGCAAATTCTAATGCAAATACATTATATACAGGGTGACTGGTGGGTCACTTTTGAAATTCGAGGACGTGATAGTCTGAGATTATACGTGAAGAGAAAAAAATATAATAAAAAATAAATATTTAATATTTCCTGAGTAAACTTCACCGAAAGTTACCGAATTGATTACGCAAGGCATAGTTAAACTAGCTTTGATCCGCGTGCCCGGTCACGTGCCATAATTGACTCAGGCGTAAGTTAAGTAAATAGTAACAAAACTTTATTTATTTATAGGGAATTCTAGTAAAAATTAAGAATCGAGTACAGAGTGCTCTCCTTCAGTATCTAAAATACGTCACCCTGTATAATATAATAAAAATTATTTAGTTCTGTATGTAGTACCTACTGTAGTCTTGAGAGTTACACAAGTAAAAGTATCATATTGAAAAGTGAAACCTTCGTGCGCAAGTCCTACTTTCATTTGCCTGGTTTTTATATTCTAGAAGTATTTTTCTATAGAAAACAATGATCAAGATAAAATCTATACAAGGCAAAAGATACTTAATGGTGGCTTCTCACTGCGCGTGTTAGCCCGCGCCGCGCCCCGCGCAGTATGAAAAGCGTAGTAGCACGCGCAGGGAGAAGCCACCTTAGCCCGCGCCGCGCCGCGCCGCGCCCCGCGCATTGTGAAGAGCTAGGCGAGGCGCGGCGCGGCACGTTTGAAGCTACCGACTTTTAGCGGATAGGGCGCGCTAGACGCGCCGCGCCGCGCCTAGCTCTTCACACTGCGCGGGGCGCGGCGCGGCGCGGGCTAAGGTGGCTTCTCCCTGCGCGTGCTACTACGCTTTTCATACTGCGCGGGGCGCGGCGCGGGCTAACACGCGCAGTGAGAAGCCACCATAATAAAGACACTGGTGACAGAGTTGTATAATTTACTTGTAATGTTTCACCGCTTCTATGCTGGTCTGGGAGTGAAAGAAAAACGTAGAATGTGCTTCACTGCCCGGGCATACTGTAAAAGTCAGTTAAGGGACAGAGGTTTTAAAGGCGTTTTTGTGGGCGATAGGCTGACCCCCTGTCACTACAATATTCTCTCTCCATCTTTATAATACCTCCAAATTTGTCAAACGTGACATCAGATGGTCTTGTAACCTCTCTTGTTCTGCCTACCCCATTAAGGATACAGGCGTGACGTTATGTATGTATGTATGTATCACCGGTAACAAAAAGGTGCCTAATACTGTAACTGAGTACTTTCCTCAAACATGCTCCAATTATGCCAGACAATAGCGAAACAAAAAAGGGAGTTATTTATTTGACTAGGAAATAAATATGTATGTATTTTCTTTACATAAAAGAGAAAATGTTCGATGGGCTTATTAATAAATTAATAGTCGTTAGGGTTTGTCAGAAGTCATTTCGGCACCCTGAAATATAGGACATCCACCAACCAGCACTGGGCCAGCTTGGTGGATTACGGCCTAAACCTCCTCGTCACCCAGAGGAGAGACTCATAGCCCTGCAGTGGGCTCATTACACGAAGTTGTGATGATGATGATGAACTAAAATTTCGGTGATGAAACATGATTATATTTTAAATAAAAAAAGCAAATGTAAAGTTGTTAACACCGTGGCCCAGAAATGTATGGAGCAGGTTCTGTCTCCTTTAACAAAGTTTTGGAATAAGCGTTTCTCTAACCCTTAAAAGGCAGGATGTAACTACAACAACTATGCCGGTTGAGATAAAAATCAAAGATTTATTTTGTAACCAACAAAGACACTTTTTAAAAGAAAACCTAATAAAAACTTACAAAAATATTAGCAACAACAATAATTTAAAACCTTTTAAGCAGATAAGTTTCACACTAAACTTTTATTAGATTGTTTTCTCAACTACTAAACGTAATTCAGCTGCTATAAACTTGTACTTTGCTGTAAGAGCTAAGCAATTTAATCGCTTAGTTTAAGCAGAATTCGAAGCAAACAGATTCTGGTAGAACTATACTATAGATGTAAAGCTATACTATATTTCATGTTGCGGCTAGATTACTGTGCCTGCTTTTTGAGACTATTTGTTTTTATTAGCGACAAATAACAAAAATGTGGTACTTTTTCTATGATAAATAAAGAGTTACTGTAAAACCATGAATCGATTCTAAATTTTTTAGTATGTATTGTTTACTTTTAGCTGCTGATTTTAATTTTTAATATTTTTTTTTTAAATATTTCTGACACTCACACAACATTATCTAGCCCAAATTAAGTTTCTTAAAGAACTTGTGTTATGGATACTAGATAACTGATATACTTAAGAAATATATAAACATACATATTAAATAAATACATATTTTTTATTAGAATAAACATATAAACATCCATGACTTGACGACTAATATATCTGTGTTCATCACACAAATATCCGCCGCCGCCGGGATTCGAACCCAGGACCTCTGGCATAGAAGGCAATGTATGTTACCGCTACACCAGGCGGTCGTCAATTGAATTATAGTTTCATTTGAATTATTATATTAAACGCATTGCTTTTTTTAAATTTCCCAAAAGTATGGGATCGTAAATACTTACGATGCCAGCTGTGTTTTAAATATATCCAAATAGTCACTTTATTACTTAACTAGCTGTGCCCGCGGCTCCGCTCGCGATAATTTCGGGATAAAAAGTATCCTATGTTACTTCTAGTACCTCTGATGATTCGTCGAGTAGTTTTTGCGTGAAAGCTGAACAAATATCCACGCTTTCACATTTATAATATTAGTAAGGATAAGGATTGACATTTTATAATATTTGACAATTAATTGTTTAGATCACTTTCACATGAGGCTTAAGTATCTATGGAACGCGTTGAAATATATACGTTGACCGCCTTCGAGATGATCATCCAGATGGGTCACAGCTGGATATCTTTGGTGAATGTTAAAACTTAAGATCCGCCACACAGCTTCTGAAGAGCTTATACAGGGTGTAAAAAGACCACGACCTTTAACTTTAGGGTATGATTATACTACGTATACTGATTACGGAAAAGTAGTTTTTTTTCAAATCTGAGACCTTTTTTTTGGACATTTTTTAAATATTTCTTTTACATTTTTCATGCTTGGACACGAATAAATAAAGGTATTATCGAAGAATTTTAATGAAATTCGCCATTTTATTTTTTCAAAACTACCGGCAATGTATCGCGTACAAGTATTTTTGTCGAACCACGCGCGCTCCGCATACCATTGAATCCTGCGGGCTGAGCGCCCCTCCACAACCGTAGTATGCATGGCACCCCGCGCCCTTCCCGCGCCCCGCCCGGCCAGCGCGCGCGCCCAGCTGTGCCGCCGCGCCGCCGTCTCAAAGTTCAACGAACGAAACGTAGTGAACACTGAGCATCAACCACGATCATCCATGGCACTCAGCAGGGTAGCTCGTATGTTTTCAAAATTAGCATTTTGTTATGCCTCATCATGTGTCAAAGCCGTAGTTTACATTAATTTCATCAACGTATGACTACGGAAAAGCTACGGACAACAGCAGCTGATCAAAGCAGCTTAAAACGAAGTTATTTTTAGATAGATTATTTTTAGCTTACTTTGGGACCGTGCAGTCGGTGTGATTGTCTGGGGATTTATTTATTTATTATTATTTATTATCTACCTTAAGTACTGACACGCTTAAAGTACTGATCCGGTTTGAATAAAATTTGATACAGAGATAGACCTGACCCTAAGGATGGACATAGGCTACTTTTTATCTCGAAATTGTCGTCCCAAAGTTAGGTAAACATAGGTAATGTTGTAAAAGAATTTTAACTCATTCAAAACGACGACTGTGAAGTAGGTACCTACCTATCTGAGAAAATAATGACATTAACCTCTTGCTTTTTCGCCCAGTAAGGTAACTTAGCCAAAAAGCCATGCGTATTCTATCCACGTAACCTCAAAGTAGGTACCTTCCTACTTTCTGTACGCAACCCAAACACTTAAACTTTCAAAAACACAAACATTTAACTATAGCCGTTTCCCCCGTACGGGTTCTAAAGCCGATCCCAATGCCGAGATAAGATCAGATTAAAAGTATCTACCTAGGTACATATCATATTCATATGTGTAATCCTTAAAATTTAAGCTGCATCCTTTTAGCCACTTCAACGTAAAAGAATAATAAAAATCCATCGTCACAAAGTTTATCGTTTTTTATAGTGAAATAAGATGGTATTTTAAAGTACAAAACGGTATTAGTTAGGTATTATAGTACATGTATAGTTCAAAAACCCCGTAAGTATAACCTGATAACTAACATCCGTAGTTTGTACATTATTTAAAAAAAACACTCACTTGACACTAAAACGACAAATGAATGAGCCAATGAAAACACATCTTTATTAACCGACTTCAAAAAAGAAATCTATCCCGTAAGTGAGTTGTTTTATCAGTTTTTGTATTAAAATTTCTTAGCCTCGAACAGCTTCCAAACACATAGATACTTATGCCAAACATAAGTGTACCTATGTACCTAGGTATGTTTGTCCATGCATATCTCGAAAATTATAAGTTTGAGTGTATACCTAACATATTTTTAGTTGATTAGTTTTGGTTTAAATTCATCTTATTATGTACAGCAGTTTTTAAATTGAGATTAAAGTGTTTCTTAATCACAAGGCTCAAATCATAGTGTGTAAGTTATAAAATAATTTAATACAAAGTCGGTTTTTCAACGCTTTGCATTATTTTTTAAAGAATTACGTATGAAGTAAGGAACTTACCTATGTTGTGAAAGAACTGAATCAGTTATCTAACTAAAGATCCAGCATGACTGTCTTTACGTCTTTAAAAAGTACGTTCCATGACATACCTACTTAGGTACCTACCTATCACCTCGCGAATAGTCGGCGGCGGTTGAATACATAAAACTTAATTGCAACATAGTTCAAAGGGTAAACTAGCTACCTACACCAAACTAGTATCAATTAGTTGTACATAACATAACATGTGTCTCGTATTAGATACCTACCTGGCTATCGTAGTTTGTTTATCGCAATAATGCACTCATACAGGTATAACATTCTATTAATCACACATTAACCTCCAATCACCGTGATCATCACTGCTCCACAAAATAAAATACTGTTAAAATAGCTCTAACCGTCTTTAAAAAGAATAGGAAACGGAGAACTTAATCCTTTCTCAGAATATTAAATTTACTTGTTAATCTTATTTTGGTAGCCCGTGCCTCGCAAAAAACTTACGTTAGTACATAGTAACTCAATGGCGCTCACTCACACTAGTTGAACACAAAACATAGTCACAAAACCACACAATAATCCAAAAGGACCTACATTTTCATTCTAACGATAACACTCTCAATCTGAACGCAAAACACTTAGCCGCTTCGCCACCTCCTTTTAAAACAGCGGAAAGCTAAAATCTATTTTCAAAAATAATTGCAATATAACAAAACAACTATTCTATCGATTATCTAGTAGGTAGAGGTACCTATCAATTCTCAACAAGAATCGTCGACTCAAAAGTCCGGAGCCGCTCAGCCGCTCGGCGGATGTCTTGCCGAGGTTTGTTTTCGTGCAATAGTCAACGAAATGCGTTCATACAACTTAGAACTTTAAACTATTATCTTTACATGCGTTTTAGATATTTACAAATGCTAGAACGAGTGACAACGTGAAGATTTTCTTTAGTGGAAGTGGTTGTCCAGTAGTGGGCTGCTTTCAGCTGATGATGATGACGTGAATCAAAGCATAATCAAATCATCGATAACTTCATACTTATTCGAAGGTTCTGCCTGTGTGAACTATGCATCCATAACCGCGCGCGAATCTGCTTGATCAGTCAGTCAGCCTGGTCAGCCAGTCCCTTGTTGGCCGCTGTGATTAAAGTAAAGTGTACCTATGTACTGCGTTTTTCTATCGTTTTCCGTTTATTAAGTAGGTATGTAGTTTGTTGTTGAGTAAATAGAAGAAATATCTTTTTTGCTACTTATACCTACCTACTTGGGCATTGAGACGAGAGGTGTGTAATACATGACATTTATGTTTTCACATTAAATTATTAGAATAGGTAGATACCTTAAAGCATTAGCGGCATTCCCACATGCTTCTCCTAAGCACATCAACATCATGCCATATTCCCGTGGGCTGTACTGTACACATATGAAGAAGGCATTTTTGATTAAACACAAAACAGGTATAAACAATTATAAAAGTAAAAACTTACACTAGATTATTAACAAAAATTAACACTAATTTACAAACACTTAAATAATAGAAATTAAACAAGAAACAAAAGAATTAACACGAATTACACGGCGGCGCGGCGATAGCGTCACTTGTATGACAGCGCGGCAAACAAGGAACTGACTGACTGACCGAGGCCTACATTTTGCAGATTTTTTAAAAAAATTTTTAACCCTTAATTTGACAACGACATTTTTTCAAGCAAGCATTATTTTGATACCTTTTAATCATCAAGGGTATGCTAAAAACTCCTAAAAAATTTAATCTTTTTCCATAGTTGGGAAAAGTCGTGTCCTGATAATACATCAAACTTAATTTGAGATTTATTTTAATATTAAAAATCACAAAATTCAGAACAAATTGGCCGACAAATTGTTTTCTTTTGGTAAAAAAATAAAGTTAGTATAATATTAATATTTACCAAAAAGTAACACAAAAAATTATTTGGTATGGATCTAGTTAGAACTAGCAGTAAGATGGGTGGGTGAAGATGGAATCGAAACAATTGCAGATAATTATTTGTAGATATACCCCCTTATGCATAATGAAATGTAAAGTTAAAGGTTAGAAACATAAAGTGTTTAGTTTAGAGCTAGCATATTTAAACAATGTTTAAACTAAAATAGGTTTATCGTGCGATTATGAGTAAGAGGGTAAGTGTTGTCAACATAAAATTTTATTTCCTACCCATATTTTGAGAGACTTTCATAAAAAGTAATCGTGAAAAATAAAAAATAAAAACATTTATAGCACACACAGGTTTTTTGAAGATTGTGTCCGCTCCACCGTACAACGTCAAATTAAGGGTTAAAGAGCCGAAAGTCGAGCAAAGTAGCATTAGTACGTTAACATCAAACAACTCCGCTAAACACGCCGACAAGGCATCCGCCGAATTGTGGACTTTCGCGTCGACGACGACGACGCGGCGACGACGGCGAGCGAACGAAATGATAGGCATTAGGTATATTATTGTTTTAAATATTGAAAATAGATTTTAGTTTACTGCTGATTTTTAATGGAGGTGGTGGCGCGGCGGGGTAGTGCATGCGTTCGAAGTGAGTGTTATCGTGTAGTGATAAATTGTTTTAGTGTGTGTTGTGTTCTACTAGTGTGAGAGAATGTTTTGTGCGATGAATTGACTACGAAAATAAGGTAGGTTAACAAGTACATTTAAAGAATTAAAAATAAAAAGTATTTTTTAACAGTTTAGGTTGGTTCGAAGTTGAAGTATCGTTGTAGCCCAAGTAGCATAGGTAACATTCGTTGGAGTTGGAGGAGCACTAGTCGAGTGAACGAGAGTTCGCAAGTTCAAAGCACATCTTAGTCATAATAAGACTGTGGCACATCCGAGGCTAACCTAGCTCTTATTTCAGAATATTCATTTTTAGTGGCCTACTGAGGTCGTGAATGTGGTAATTTCTGACGTTCATTTAGTATAAGTATGCCACAGTGAATAAAATGTATTTATTGATTTCGATTTTATTATTTGATTAAATGACTTAAATTAATTTGGATGGAACTTGGGATGTTTGTTAGTCTTTCCCGAAATAATTGCTGTAAAACTTTAAAGGTAGACTAGACACAACACATTTTTAATTGTTAAACGCTTTATTAACGGTAGGTAAGGTTAAGGTTTTTCGTTACATAAGGGGTTTACGAGATACCTTACCACCATAGCCACTGTATAATTTTTTTCAAATAATTAGGTACCTAGTAGATGTTCCAAAGTAAAGTGCTTGAAGTAAATTAAACTTTTATCTTAACGCAATCGCTTATTAAAACGGCGCTAAGTGACTGAGTCCTGAAAAGAAATTAGAAAGTACCTACCTTTGTTTCGCTGGATCTTTACTATGGTTTTCAGAAAAAAATCACAACATCATGCTTACCTACCTAGGTGCCTAAATTCATTCTCATGTATTAAAACTAAGTTGTATGATTAACAAAATGATGTATTTATTTGGAAAGCTAACAGCTGTTCTTACAAAACTTATTTAGCAATAGTTGTATCTTAAAAGCTAATTATAAGCTTACACATATTTAGTTGTATTTGCATGTTTTGCGATTTGTGTTAGTTTGAAACGTGAGATATTTCATTTTATTTACGTACCTGCCTACCTGACTATTTCAAGGCCATAATAGCTATTACATATTCTACTTGATTAATACATGTAAAATTTGATCTAAGGTAGGAAATTAAAATTATAAACGTAAAAGTTTGTTTGGATGGTGGTTTTTTTGTTACTCTTCCATGCTGAAGTGACTAAACGGATTCAGTTGAAATTTTGATCTAAGGTAGGAAAAAGCCTAGAATAACCCGAAGGGTGCTTTATTTAGCACCAATGAAGCATTTTTTTTTATATCCCGATACTCCTACAGGATTTAGATAAACTAAACCCACGTTTGACCTCATGCTGACCTTGTGAAGATGACACGGTTTAGCTACACGGGCTTAGCAATGAGGCCTCCTTAATAATCATGCCAGAACACATGACCACTGGTGCGGTGACATTTGGTGGCATATTCATTATGAAGGTTGGCTGCTAGACAGGAGATCCCTGCATGGGACCTGCCACACAGGCAAATGGGCACTTGTTTTTTATTACTTTTGTTATGAAGTTGTAAGTGTTTATGTTGCAAATTTCCGTCGCATTCCCGTACATCAAGTAGGCACTTTGTAGTTACGTGGACAGAGTAGGTACTTATGGCGTTTTGGTTAGGTTACATAATTGGGCAAAAAGGCAAGAGGTACCTACATGACATTTTGTTTACGTCATTAAATCGTAGTTTTGAATGCGTTAAAATTATTTTACGACTTAGGTACCTTTAGAACCTTTGCTTAGACGGATTTAGAGAAAATGGGTCTTTTACAAAGTAATTTAAAACTTATTTCTAAAAAAAGGTAGGTAAGTATATCGTGAAGTGCGTAATAAAACGTTGTTGTTGAGTTGGATGACTTTCAATACCTACTAATTTGGTTTGTGCGTATAACACAACGAAGAAAGTACTTACCTATGTACTTTTAAAACTAATTTAATAGTCGTTATTTATGCTAGTCTTCTATTCAAGGTTTTCAATAGGAATTATCGTCATATTTTGATAAAATGAATATTTAAATTAATATCGTGTTACTGGATATTTTATTGAATATGAATTGAAAAAGTTTGTGTTGCATAGGTAGGTACCTATTACCGAAATATTCGCGCACACAAAGAACTTCATAGTTACTTGAATAGAGTAGATACGTTTTTTTGGTAAAGATAGGTAATTAGGTAGGTAGAAGATACCCACCATCTTGGGCGTTAAGCCGAGAAGTGGGGTTGCATGACGGCTATTTTCAAACTCAATAAACTTTAAAGGTTTTACACGTTATTAACTACCTAGGTAGAATATGCAAAATCAAGTGCTTCGACTTTTTCTCATTTTAACCGGCTCGATAATACCCGGGATTGAATGTAGGTAGTTGTTGTAACTTCTTTAGTTGTAACTTCTTTTGAAGAAGGAAGAAATTTAACACAAATCTAGGATAAAGCGTGAACAACAATTAGATGTATAGTTTTATCCTGGTATTCCTACGCGGGTAAAATGCTTGACTCCGACCCAGACAATGATAAGTACTTACGTTAGGTGACTTGGCAACTTAAATGGAAGAGCGTCTGTTTGACAAATGGGTTCATGGCCCGTATAGCAAAAACATTTTTTATTAATTGTGCTAAAAAATTAAAGAGTTCTTTTTACGTATTTTCACCGAATTCCTGTACACAAACAACCTACGTACCTACTTTGTAGTTATGTTTTAACAGATAAGTTTTTGGTAAAGATTGGACATTGAGATATGGATAACATTTTTTTTTCAAGATACTTTTTAAATTATACCTACCTACCTAACTTGACTTTTTTCGCAACATAAGAAGGTACCTAATTTTGGAACCTTTTATACCTTGTTTCCGATGATGGTGTGAAGATAGGTATAACGTGCGCGTGGCCATTTTTTTTTATAAAAAGGTGTGAATTTGATCTCCACACTGGATTCGGTATTTACGTTACTACACTATGAGTAACATTTCGATAATTCGAATGAGATCTTATTTTAACAATAATCTATCTACCTACCTAGGTATCTAAAATGATTTCGTTTGTAGCTACTTTGACCAGCTGCTGTTGTCCGTAGTTTTCTAATCACGGTTTTCAATGGGAACGAGTTCAATACTCATACGTTGATGAAATTAATGTAAACCACGGCTTTGACACATGATGAGGCATGACCAAATGATTATTTTGTAACATACGAGAAACCCTGACTAGTGCAATGAACGACCGTGATGATGTTCGCTTCGTACGTTGTTTGAACTTTTTTCGCGCGCTGGCCAGCTGGGGCGCGGGAAGGGCGCGGGGTGCCATGCATACTACGGTTGTGGAGGGGCGCTCAGCCTGCCCGCACGATTCAATGGTTTCGGAGCGCGCGTGGTTCGACAAAAATACTTGTACGCGATACATTGCCGGAAGTTTTGAAAAAATAAAATTGCGAATTTCATTAAAATTCTTCGATAATACGTTTATTTATACGTGTCCAAGCATGAAAAATGTAAAAAAAATAATTAAAAAATGTCCAAAAAAAAGGTCTCCGATTTGAAAAAAAACTACTTTTCCGTAATCAGTATACGTAGTATAATCATACCCTAAAGTTAAAGGTCGCGGTCTTTTTACACCCTGTATATCTGCCTAACTGAAATCTAGTAACTTCATCATGTTCATTTCTCAACGCAAACTATTTTAATACCTTACACTTAAAATCTAAGTGCCTGTTTAAACTAAAATATCCTAATAGAATTATACCCAGAAATATGTACAACTTACAACAGAAAAAGAAATGAAAATAAAGCTGAAACGCCTGTGCAATGCTATTGTTAATATAAGTACCTACTTCACTCAAAAATAAATACCTATAACTACTATAATTAATAAAAGTACCTACGCTTTAACCTACACAAAACAAAAAAAAACTGAACATAAATTAGCCAAAATTTGGAATTTGACCGAATATTTAAACACTACCAAAACAACTAATACCTATTTAATAAAATAACAACAAAAGAAATTAAAATAAACTATTTAAAGACTAAAAGTCGCGCTGATAAACGCTGAAACGCCTGTGCAATGCTATCTACCTATACCTACTTCACTCAAAAATAAATACCTATAACTACAATTAATAATAAAAGTACCTACCTACGCTTTTACCTAAAAAATAAAAAAAAACTGAACATAAATTAGCCAAAATTTGGAATTTGACCGAATATTTAATGACTAATACCTATTTTTTAACTAATTAGAGATGAGTGAGAGTATTATAAACGTAAGAGTAAACAAATATAATCAGAAAGCTCCGAACTGCTAAGCTATCGGGATTTACACGTGTTATTGTGAGTCAACCATAAAATATAGACATATACTTTTGTGGGATATTTTTTATATAATTTTATGTAGAATATTTCCATCATACATGATTTCTATGTAGCTTTAACCATTAAGGCTGCACACGCGACGGAAGCTTAAAAAATGAAGTAACTTCTCCCGTTTTTCCAACATTTCCCTTCACTGCTCTGCTCCTATTGATTGTAGCGTGATAATAAGTATACTATAACCTGCCCAGGAGTATGAAGAATAATTGTACCAAGTTTCGTTAAAATCCGTCCAGTAGTTTTTGTTTCTATAAGGAACATACAGACAGACAGACAGACAAAAATTTTACTGATTGCATTTTTGGCATCAGTATCAATCACTAATCACCCCCTGATAGTTATTTAGAAAATATATTTCATGTACAGAATTAACCTCTCTACAGATTTATTATAAGTATATAGATTTTTACTCATTAGTAAATCTGTGTCTTAAGTTATTTTTGTTGAAAATAGATGCTTAAAATAAATATAATACGTTTTAAAACGTGCCAAAAGTTCACAGAAAGCAAAAAAAGTTCAGATCCATTTTTTTACTGTCTTTGATACGCACGTATTTGTATTTATTTCTATCTTTTTCTTAATTACTCTTATATTTACTAAAGACACTGAATATATTCTCAGCCTCTAGTGTTGTACCACCATTACAGTTCTACTTGACTAAACGTAACATCGACAACAGAGGCATTGAACAGGATAATAGGAGATCGATTCTGTTTCCACCATATTTGAATACATTTGGCCAGCTGTTACATTTGAATGAGTTCATGCCACAGGTTGACTTCAGTCAATAATGGAGCTATTGGTCAGTTATGCTATCAGCTGTATGCTATTAAGATGAAGATGTTAAGATAGTCTATATTCCTGAATAACGTTATGCTTAAGTGACTGCTGTTGTATGGATATTGCTGTTGTGTGAGATAGGGAAATGATATTCATTGTACAGAAAGGTCGTTTTGTGGAATTTATAATGAATAAAAAAAATTACAATCTCTATGATAAAAGTTGAAAGTTTTCATTTTCATTTTCAGAGATTGATATCTTGACTTTGCAACGTCATGTTTATTCACAATAATATTACCTACTAAATTTAGAATCAGGAAAAAAATCACTGTAAAAAACACTCTGTAAGGAAATAAGCACGTAAACTATGTAAATAGAAGATGAATATGGGCATCAAAAAAATATTTAATTGTTGACGCCCGAACCTGGGAGATCAATATAAAACTTTAAATAATAATAATTAAAAGTTAATAAATATTTCAACCACTCAAACCTTTTTTTGAGGATCATGGATAAATAAATTTTAGTCCTCTGTTCATATAACAAATATCTACCCTAAACGGGATTCAAACCGAGAAAATCTAGCATAGAAGGCATTATTACCGCTACACCAACTGATCTACGAAATTCTTTTACATTCCGAAAACCCATTACAGATTCATCTTTCATTTAATCAAAAGCTCTCCATTTAACGTTCCTGTCATATTTCTCTACACTTCATACATTTCATACACGTCATATTTCTCTACAATTGTATGAATTGAAACAATTATTGTTTTCATTCAAACACACAAAGTTGCATTAAAGTTTGACTGTAAATAATTTTATATTTTTCCTCAACTGTTAAAGAATCGCGTCTTTCCTGTGAAAAACAATATGACGGTGAGATTCTCAAATCGTTTAGTAGTTGTGTTATGAGCAGTTAAAAGTTAATATCGCGATTACACTACCCACAACGTGGCGAAAACGTACGTTTTTCTATTTGGATTCGAAAACCCTCTATTTTGTATAAAAATAAAAATATACTCAATAAAAAATTTAGCTATTATTATGAATAAACATGTAATGAAATGAAATGAATTTTTTTTATTCATCATGATGGCCGCTTAATGTCGTCACAATTTTATACTTCGGCTTTAACAAGGTGTTGATAGTTATTGATTAAGATATTACAGTAGACCAAAAGACAAAAAAATCCGGCGGAAAAAACTCTTGGCACTCTTTTTCAGTCAGGAACTCAGGATTATACGAATTAATACAAATAGGCACATACAGTACAAATTGATCATGACATGAAAAAAGAACAAACACAAGACAGCTAATTGTGAGAGCCAATGTCATGCCAAAACCAAATTGCTTACATAGTAGGTGCATTGAGCTATGGATGCACAACACGAACATGACAAACTGGGACTTTGAATTAACAAAATAGGATTTAAAAAAAATATTGAATGATGCATTCTGCTCGATGTAATATTAAAACATAATTATATTATTGCAGACTCCAAAATCCATATCAGCGATCACCGAAAAGCTGCTCAAAATTTTTATATGTATAGGGAGACAAATAGAAGAATTGGAGGCTAACTTTGTTTTTAGGTACAATAAAAAAACAACAATCACAACTACATGGCCTCAAAGTAATCAAAGCTTGCGTGAACAGGCCTGGAACATTTTTTTTCTTGTTCTTTTTGCTGCTTCTCATCCGGGGTATACTGTAAAAGTCAGTTAAGGAACAGAGGTTTAATGAGAGGTTTTTTTTGAGGGTGAAAGGCACTCAAAGAGGGTCATTATAACGCCTCGAAATTAGTCAAATGTGACATCAGATATTTTTATAACCTCCAGAGTTCTGCCTACCCCATTAGGGGTACAGGCGTGAAGTTATGTATGTATATATGCGATAAATCCGTTTAAAGCGTGTTTTATTTAAAAAAAAGAAGCCGCGCACAATTTCCACCCGTATATCCCCATCCTCTAGGATCTGAAGCATTGTGTAGAACAATAAAAACAAACCACCGGTGATAAGAGCAATCCCCAGTGTGCACTAACTGTTAATATTTCGCTCAGTGACGTGTTTACAACTTTATTACTAAAGCCTTAAAGACTAGAATCAAAAACCAGGCAAGACTGCAAGACTTGGAGAAATCGCTATAAAGTAGATTCGGTGTTTTGCTAGTTGAAACGTGTTTTAAGTGCTTTGATGGTATCTTGTGATGATAAAATAACCTTTATTTTAAATGGGGTATAGTTGACTATTCAAATAAATATTTCTAATTATACACCATATTATCGAGTCCGAATTATGTAAGTGTGGGTACATTATTTAATATGAATTTATACCGTATTAAGCCTTAGTTTCCGTGTGTTTTCCATATAACTTATAGGGGCTTAAAAAGCTAAATTTAAGCTAAGGATTTAGTGTGAACCGTCGTGTAATATATTATTTATCACTTTCATAACTACACAACCGCTTAGGTCTGTAATGCTTGTACCAATCATGCACCAGAATCTTAGTAAATGCTTTGAATAGCAAAGCTCATTAAGCATGCATAGTTATTGTCTTCATAAATCATGATAGAACAAAACATAGCAATGCTTAGGATGTAAACCTAGAGAACAGAACGTAAATTGCTGCTTTATGTTCAAATAAGTAGGAGACGAAGTGGTTTCCTGATATCATTTTGAATCCACATTTTTATAAGGGTTATTCTAGTGTACAACTAGAAATCAGCGAGTTTAATCATCATCATCATTGTAATCACTACTATTTGTAATCAGATCTGGGTGACGAGGAGGAGAGGCCGTAATCCACAAAGCTGGCCCATTGCTGGTTGGTGGATGTCACAATTTTCTGGGCACCGAAATGGTTTCTGACAAACCCTAACGACTGCTGTATAAAAGTATACAGTACCCGGGACCGACTTAATGTGCCCTTCGAAGCAGGGAAGTCGCGTTTAACCAGCAATATCGTATGATATGCACAGTAACCACGGCGCCACAACGACAAAACTATTGTCTACTACTATTGAGTTGAGTGAGTATTGTCTATTGAGCTATTTCCTAATATTGAAAAACAAATGTTATGTCCTTGATCTATTATGTATGTATTTATGTATGTATGTGGGTATGGATGTTCATCTGTTCCTTCAGAACTTCTAAACTAGTAATCATAATTGGACAAATGAGGTGTCGTTGGAAGACTCTTCACTGTCCGCTGATTATAGGCTACATAAAAATACGTTAAATGGACTACAGCGCCCTCTAGGGGACTTAAAGTGAAAAACTTAAATAAAAAAAAATTATTTTCGATTTTGTGGGGGGTATCAAATGAAAGAGCTTTGTTAGCACAGCTCAAATATATTAATACTCCAAAATAAGTGAAATAATAATTATAGTAAACGACTTGTGTTGCGTTTTTCCAACTATTTCTATTAAGAAATACGTTAATTCCCGATTTTTCGTTAGTCAGAAAAATTTTGTCGCTTAAAATAATTGTAAAATCTCAATTAAAAAAAAATATACATAATTTATTTTTGTCTTAAATTAATCCACATATAATTCTTTACCTTCTCTCAAAATGTTTTCATCTTCAAAAAAATGACCCTGTATATCACATAACTTTTTAAAAAATCTCATATCTCCACATCACTTAATGTTTGAAGTACAGCGAGGGTTGAATCCATTTTTAAAATGTTTAGTAGAGTCTGTCGACGAAAACAATGGGTGATTCTATTTTTAGGATAACACTACACGCCACTTACGCCACATATAACTCTTATACAAAACCAGAAATTTAAATTCATAGCCATTTCCGAGTAATTTTGAAGCTCTATGGTCGGCAAGTATAGCTGGAATGCACACCTACTTCATGAAAAGCAAATGAATGAATGAGTTGTGACCGATGTTACGTAGAGTATCTAGAAGGGAATTTCTATATTTGACATTCTACCGTCGTTTTGAACAAACATAACTTCACACCTGAATCCCTTAATATGGGGTAGGCAGAACAGCACTAGTTAATTAAAGTTAGTTATAAAACCATCTGATGTCACGTTTGACAAATTTGTGCAGAGAGACTATTGTAGTAGAATCAACCTATCGCCCACAACAAAAAACTTGAAATAAAACCTCTATCCCTGAACATTTTTTTAAATTGTAGCCGGGAAAAGAAGCAGCTGGTACTTTCTATGTTTTTCCTTTGCTTGGAAAAAAGCTTAAATATTTAAGAAAATCTTACAGAATCGTCAGGTATACGTCAAAAATCACTAAAAACTGCGAGTGATAAATAATTTTCATGTCCATTAGTATAACGTCTTTGGTGATTACAGTTATTTACCGATTGCAAGTAAGTATATGATTCGGGAATTGATGTTACTGAGGGGTCTCCAGGACACGGAATTACTTAAGATCACTATGTAGATGTTTTAGTTATACTTACAACAACAATTATGGTGACAGCTAAAGATCTATATTCAACTTATAGTCATAAAATACAGATAAAAGTTAAAACCGAATTTCTACTCAAAGTCAAAATTGGTAAGTTAAGATATAATGCAATACTAAACCAGGTATAACATTAAAACTTACGTTATTCGAAAAAAAAAAGTTATATTTTTTTTACATACATTTTACTTTTTTGTCTGGCCAGTGCGTCGAAGGAATAAAACCGCTTTTTGGTATTGCTCTCTTTTTCTATATAGTTTCAGAGTATTTGTTACAGGAAAACTTACAGCCACTCGTAAGTTTGATGTAAACGAATGAACAGGAAGAGAAGGCTAATTATTAGATTTCACTAACAAGCGGCTAATTGGGTATTAATAAGCTGCGATCCAACACAAAATAATGATGGGAAACTAGGAAAACATTGAGAGGCAAGATTGGCAAGAGAGTTAATTACGAGCGAAATTCGTGAAAAATAGACACAGAGAAATTCTTTTTTATTTCTTTTTTTATTTTTCACTGACCAAAATGTAGATATAAAAAAAAGTTTAATAATTTGGAATTCGTAAATTAAATTTCCACAGATATAGCATTATTTACAACACAATGTATATGATATAAACCCTTTTGTTTTATGTATAGAAGTTTGTTTGCATGGATGGAAGGTTGTCAGGGACTTGCGTTCATATGGGTTTGCACAGATGTAAAATTATAAAATTTCATCAAGGAACGGTCAACCAATCTACTGTGATTGAGGAACAAACGTCCACCTAAACGGACGTTAGGTGGACGGAAACTTTTTAGTCACATTTATACAGAGTGACTAGAGATAAATTTTAGATACTGAAGGAGTGCACTCTGAACTCAATCCTGATCATAATTATGTAATAAAAGTAGGTATTTAATTTTTCACCAGAAATCCCTATGAATAAATAAAGAGACCTTACTACACTTTTCCCGACGCGCTGCCTCAGTCAGCACGCACACATCAGTGTTCCCGCTACGCGCACATACACCTCCACCCGCTATTTATCTATTGCATTACACTTATGTAACCATGCGTTGCGTATTGAATTCTTTAACTTTCAGTTCAGTTTACTCAGTAAATATTATTTTTTTTGTTTTCTTCATGTATCACGTCTAATCAAACTATCACGTCCTGGAATTTCGAAAATGACCCACGAGTGACCCTGTATAATAAGAAAGATTTTATTCAATACACATCACTTCCATTTCTCTACGTCATCCAAGCTGGACGTTGCGTCCAGAACGCCACGTGGCATGTAATTTTCAAATGTATTTTCATATTTACATACAAACGAGTTCCTTGCTGTCTGCTTGCAGCGTCGTCCGCCGTCTAATTAGAGGTGTAATAAACACAGACAACTGAGCTGTTGCGACACAATCCTACATTCTAATGAAGAGGGCTGGTGAACATTGGCCGGATGTTGCTACAATTGGTCGAATGGTCATTTTAGTTTAAGACAATAGCTTGAAATGTTTTGTAGAAGTGGAAACAGAACTCACGAAAAACCTTTCGTATTCTTTTACTGTATCATCGACTATCGTGTTCAATGTAGCGTAAATAAATATATACATTAAATTATAAATATAATTCACAGAATTCACAGAATTAAAACGATTTCTGATTTCTATTTCGCGCGTCCGCACGTACGTCGATATATCCGAAATCATCATACATTACAATACATCGACGCCCGAAATAATAAACGGATATCGTGGTAAGAATCCCGTGAATTCATTAAATTAATGAAAAATTAAGTGAATTTAGAAAATAACTGCGATTTTAATCGTTTATTTTATAAGTACTTCTTATCACCGAGCCAATAAATTGTAAGTAAAACCGTGCTTTCGTTGATGAGTTTGTATTTATTTGCCAATAATTATTTACATGCATTAAATATTAATTTTAACGTACCTACTGATCTTTTAGAAACACTTAAAATGTTGCATAAATCTTTAGGTACAATTTTTTAGTAATTTGACAAACGAGAAACCAATATTTTAATAAAATATTAGGTATAACAGTTTTATTCAACTGAACACCTTTTTTAGCATTACATCAGTAAAAATAGCTAAAATCAACCATCTACCATTCATATGGACGTTATGCCTGTGTTTCCTGAGCAGTGTTCTTAAAAGTACAATCTTTTATCTCTTATGAATTTTCGGACTGTTTTTACTTAAGGGCCCCATTCGCGAAATCTATGCGTTTTCAAACTCATTACAACCGGCCAATATTGTTTGTCTGGATCGGATAAAAATATATGTTGAAGTTTGTTTAATATATTTTATAAATCTGTGGATCAAAACTCGATACTGAAAACTTTACTCGATCATAAAAAATTACGAAAAAGATGAAAATTTTAAGTGATTTTCCGATATTCTAAGAGAATATCAAACTTATACTTACAAAAACTTGTCATAATATTGGTAATGTAGCATGAAATTAATTTATTTGGATAATTTCTTTCTTAAACCGTTCTATTTTTTCTAATATAATATAATATAATAAAGACGACGGTGCGATACAATTCAGTACCACGCGAGGCGTCATGGAGGTAGGACCTGTGTCGCTTTTGCTCCCAATTTTCCCGCGTAATTGATCGTCTTTTTGACCATAGCGTACACATAACAGTACGACAATTTAATCATTTAATTTTTGTTAAGTCACATTTTATATTTTGATTGATAAATTAAAGGAGTATTATAAACAATTATCACTTCTGAATATAGAGCTAAAAACTTTTTTGCGATAAATCTTTTCTTACGTAATCACCCGACGAAAACAAAAGGAGGATTATTATTCTATACGTACGTATACAGGGTTAATATTAACGCATCACCTCTTGTGGGCTGCCTCTCCACATCAATTCCAACGTAGATACTGATAGGTGCACATCGATAAATATACAGGGTGTAATTTTTAATGCCATCTGGAGGGAAAGTACTCTAAATAATAGAGATAGCAAAATTTACTCCAAAGAAACTGTCCTTTATTATGGAACAGAAATAAAACCGCATTCAAAGATTTTTAAGAATTCACTCGTTTCGCCTGGGATTCAAACCGACTAAAATCTGTAAAAATGACACCCTGTAATTTTATTGTGTGGTTCGTTAGAGCCAATCACAAGAATAAAATCTCTCTCATATACTAGGTTAATTCATTGAAAGGAAAACCATGAAATCTTCATTTTTAGATTTAAGTCGGTTCGATTCCTGGGTGAAGAAGCGAGTTTTTGAAAACTCTTTGAATACAGTTTTAATTTTTCCTAAAATAAAGGAATGTTTTATGGAGTAGAATTTGCTATCTCTATTATTAAGAGAACTTTACCCCCAAATGACATTTAAAAAAATTGCCATGTATATTATGTACAATATGTTCTGCTTGATTTCCCATAACTCTAAGGTCTTGATGGGGCCATGTAATAGAATCAAATAACATGTGAATAATTTTTCAATTTTCTTCTGGTTTTTATTTTTCATGCAAAATAATTCAATTAAGTCAAAAATAACTTTATGCGAAGTATGACAACGTGGCGTTTTCTACTCCTTTTTTATCGCTATGCACAGGTAGGTACAGTTTGCGACGTTTTGCGGTGTACATTGTATGCAACTTTCCTCAACGTTTAAAATGTTTTTTTTGTTTATTGTATGACTTCAGTGACACGCGTCTATTGAGTGGATGAGATGTTACACGGATGATATTTTAGAACTCATTTTATTAAGACCGAGGATTATCTTGGAAAGTATGCACTTTTGAACCACATATTCTTCGGCAAAAAGTATTATTTTTTAAGTAAGGAACAAAACCTCAAAGTTATGGGATATATAATATTATATAAGTATTAAAGAACACCTATGCAAAGTTGTATATTATAGAGGTGTTCTTTTTGATGTGTGCTGATAGATGCTGATGGATGCTGACAGGTGCTGATGGCTTTTCATAGGTGTTTATCGGTGCAGATGGGTAACTACTGATAGGTACTAATTGTAATTTATAGGTACTGATGAGTGCTGATAAGACATTAGCACTGATGGTGAGATTAAGATGGGTATTAGTTATTAATATCGAAAAGAATATCAGTTAATTTGTTAGTTAAAATAATATTGCTTTGCCTGTACTTAAACGTCCAATAAAATAATGGATTGAAAATGTCTGTCCGTTAAAATACCTTCTTGTATTTATTTTCGTCACGAGTAAAATAGACTCTATTTCAAAAGTTCCAGATATCAAATTAGTTTGGTATCTTTATAATTTCAACAAATATGTTTTTGAGTAATGCTGCTACCTACAATTCTTTTGATGTACCTAGTTATTAATATATAAAAAGTACTTACTTCGTTCTTGAAAGGGAATGTAGATGGCATCTACCACTAATTTTCCTGTGTGTTGAAATTATGATTCCAGATAGTTATAATTTCAGTGTTACGAGTAAAAGTTAGTTTGAATTGGTCACCTTTTATGTATTTTGTGGTTAAACTTTCATATGCTATGTTTTTCAAAAATATAGTGTTTTGGACCTTTATACATCAACTTTAGTAACATTAAATTATATATGATCGGTTCTTTCACGAATAATCTAGTTCAAAGTTCAAACAGACAAACCCTTCGGCTTTATAGATTAAACGGCTAATACATTATGACGATACATAGACATTTAAGAATATAATCATACATTACTATTTTTTTGATATAATTAACTACTACAAATTTACTACTTCGTGTAAACAGGTGCACATTCCGAAGGGGTGGATTGAATTTCATTTCATAAAAAAATTAATTATTTGTAACATTCACACTACATTATTTAGCTCAAATTAACTCGTGTTGTAGTGACTAAATAACGGATCCATATTAAATAATAAATGCGAAAGTCTATCTTTCTGTTCCTTTATTTCAGCCAAACCATCCGACCGATTTGTAGAAAATTTGTAATGAAAATAGCTCCCAAACCCTACTTTTTTTCAAACACCAGCCCTATTGGATTGGAATGAGAGATAAAAGCTTACGTAAAAGATCTCAACTACCTACTTATCTGATTTTAATGAATTTTGGAACAAATAATTTATGAAAGTTATAAATTAACGTCACGATATACTTTCAAGTCAAAATAGCACGATTTTCACAACAGAATTCAGTAAGGATATAAATTTAAAAAGATTTCATCTATAAAATGGCAATTACAATATTTATATAAAATAAAATAGTAAGTATAGGTATCGCAATACTAAATCCAGATAATTAAAAAATATAGATTCTATTATATCATCCTTGACATAAGTTTTAGTCATCGTAGAAACGAATTTCGTATAACAAGCCACACCATAGGTATAGTACTACTATATTACTGCTATTAATTATACTGTGACATTTCTGTGCGCTGACGTGTTCATTTACGCGACTGCCCGCCACGCAGTCCCATATAGCGTTAATGCCTACTGCGGTCGAAAATCCTCGCCTTAAGTTACTTGACATAATCTTAGGAACTGTAAACGTTTTGTTTTATTGCATTGACTCAATCAACCGCAAACGTGGTTTGGAGAATAACAAACAAGAAGAACGGATCTACATTTAATGTGAAAGTTCAGTTTTGAAGGGTAAGGCGAACAGCCGTTGCTACTAACGACACAAAGGACTGAATTTGTATCAAGGTTCATGACTGCAGACCATTCTGTCCATCAAATTTCAACGTAGTAGCTACCTAACTCCTACTCTGTTAAATATAAAAGACATAGGATAGGCAAAACTTGTTTAAGCACATGTTAAGTAAACGCTGTGATCTTCTATAATTGTGCTAATACTTAGGTTTAAACTGTACAGGCACGTGTAATAAGATGTATACACTTCGCAACTTATTCGGTTGTGATAAGGTTCATATTACAATGAATATGTATACATGACTGTACATACACTACATATAATTTAACTTTAAAGCACCATTTACACTATTTAAATAGGGTTTTAAACCATTAATGATTTCTAGTTAACAACAGTGTAGACAGCTGTTTGCAACCAAATTTAGCTTGACCTTGGCGGTTTGGCGCGATCTTGGTTACAAGACGAAGACGTTTGAAACACCGCCGTTTAAAACAGAGTGGATGAAACTCGGCATTGGTTGTAAACAAAAGTCACCTTGGTTTGCATCCTTGTCTTAAACAGTCTAATCGAAGCTTAACAGTTTATGTCATGTTTGTGCTACTTTATCTAAATAAATAAACCATATTACTTTATATACTCCCATGCTGGACTGGAAGCGAAAGAAAAACATAGAATGTGCCAGCTGCTTCTCTTCCCGGGCATACTGTACAAGTCAGTTATGGGACGAAGGTTTCATTGCCGTTTTGGCGGGTGATAGGCTGATCCCCTGTCACTGCAATAGTCTCACTCCATCATAATAATACCTCCAAATTTGTCAAACGTGACATCAGATGGTTTAATAGCCTCTGGTGTTCTGCCTACCCAATTAGGGATACAGGCGTGAAGTTATGTATGTATGTATTCATACCAGGAAACCCTAATAATAAAATAATGGATCTCTTAAGAATGTTTTAATCATCTTCATATCGTGCCTATGACTGTAACTGTTTATTTTAGCAAGCAATTTCAAATAAAGTCCTTGATTTTTCTAAGCGTCAGGAATTGTGCTAGAACGTTAATAATAAATATTTATTTTTACAGACACACACGGTATTTGTTGACATTAATGTCAAGTTCCCACAACTCAGTGATCAAAGCTAAAATAATACTTTATCCCTCTGAGACCTCATTAAATAACACAGGTATAAGTTCATAGAAAAAAATATCAATATACTGAAATATTCCAGCGATACGTACTTAAGCTTTTTTTGGAAGATTGTTGATTTTCAAGGTGAGTTATGTTTTGAATTTCTTGATAATAAATAAATAAGTAATTAGTAACGAATTGATGTTTTGGATATTCAGTTTTTACAGGTACGAGTTTTTATGAATTTGAACAGCCCGTGTGTCTCATCTTTGACTTTATTTTCACTTACTATCAGGTGAAATTGAGATCAAACTCGTACTGTACTCATTTTGTACTGTAAAATAAAACACAGGCGGTTCATACGCAGACATATTTATGAGCCTTTTTGGATAATTGTATATATATATATTTTTAATAAGCTTAATATAAAGCATTCCAGTCCTGGTCGGTTGATTTTAAGAGCATATTTTAAGAATAAAAATTGGGCATTATTATATTCTATAAAAAAAATATTGAAAAACGATTTTCAGTTAAGAATTTTTCACACAACTTCTAATTTGGCTTTTGGCTCTTCTGGTAACATTCATAAATTTAATTATTCTGAATAAAGGGTTGCCAGAAGGGTTGCAATGCTGAGGTGGCAATAGGTAGGGCATATAGCTCGTAGAACAGATGGCCGTTGGGGCAGCAAAGTTCTCGAGTGGCGACCACGTTCTGGGAGACGCAGCGTAGGCAGGCCCCCAGCAAGATGGACCGACGATCTGGTCAAAGTCGCCGGTAAATGCTGGATAAGGGCGGCGCGGGACCGAGTGACGTGGAAGACCTTGGGGGAGGCCTATGTCCAGCAGTGGACGTCTACAGGCATGATGACGAATAAAAATTTTTTGAAAGAGATTTGTTTTTGAAATCCACTGATATCCGATCGTAACAATGTATAAGGCTGCAAACTGGACGGAAGCGACAGCGGCGCGTGCAGTGACATGGAGAATCTAGGCTGTTCTCGACGCCAGCGGGCGCTCGAGCGATTTGTCGCGGTTTCATACAAACTCAATACTTTCTATCATGTCGCGAAAATCGCTGCCCGCGCCGCTGGCGCTCTCGCTGTCGCTGTCATTAGGGTCCGATGTGTCCAACTAGTCTCGGGTTTTTATGAAGTTCTTTATCAAGGGTGAGTGCCGACTAAATCTTAAACCTAATAGGTAATATATAGAAAAGTCTTGAGGAAAATTCAAAAATAACTCGAAAAAAAATCTTTAAATACAATATTTAAAGATTTTTTAAGAAATACAACTATTTACAAATAATCTACTTCTTCTTTTACCCGTTTACGGCGAAGCAAAAAGTAGGATTATGTTATGCGATCACGGCTATCCTTTCTACGTATCTTTATCAGTATGAAGTGTAAAAATACATAAATATTTCAGGGAATTTTCTTGTTTCATACTTTTTAACTCGTGTTTTTAGGAGTCGGGTTTTTAAGCTATTACATAGCTTCTATCGCGAGCCTTGAGCGTGGGGACCGAATCCAGAAATTCCGTAGCGAAAAAACCTAACACCCCCCACTCCAACCGGCACAGTGGTGATACTTTGATTTCATAACTTTACATGCGGGCTTTAATAAACAATCAGCGCCACCTACTAGGAACTTGTGGAACTTCATATTAGATCAAACATTACTGCATTAATAAAATAAATAAATAATTATAATTTCATAAGTTAATAAAAAATGCTTTGCAATATATTTACCGCGGCGTCAGTCTCCGAGTGCCACACGTCTTTTATTTATCTGTAAACTAAATAAAAGCTTATAATTTTTAACGAACTTGACAGCAGTTTCAAACTTTCTTATCTTTTATTTAAATGTTGTTGAAAAAAATTATACTAACTTAATACCAGCACTAAGATACTGAGAAAGTGCTGAGAAAAGATAAATACTCATACGAACAAAAACTCATAATTTTTACATAAATATTTCATCTTTCACTTAAAAACTTTAACAGAGATTTTGAACTGCAGACTCGTTTAAATTAAATCTAGCTTTACATTACTTAATATTCAAATACACAAGTTTTTGAATGATAAGCTTTACTTTTAAATCTGAAAATATCTAAGAACTTCGTAATTTTAAAGAACATTGGCAGCAAGCAGTACAGTGCTAGTACAGTCTTTTTTGGAAGTCTGATAACATGTAGCGTAATGAAACTATTACCAATTTGTTTCTCTTGAATATAGCAATAAAAATTGTTAACATACTATACTTCTAAAACTATTCAGTAAAAAGTTACATTCATTTAAAAACGTAAGAAATGGACGTTAAAAACAACATTAAAGTCATTTTTGACTTTTTTTTTTAAACAAACTATGTCAAGTTGACATGTGTGTCAGTTGTGTGTGGTTCATCTATAGACGTCGCCGAGCAGATTTTATTAGTAAAGTGAATTTCTTTGAATAAAGATAATAAAACTTAAATTTATCTTCATTCCCAGAATAGCCCTACCAGCGTGTCATAAAAGGCGACAAATCCGCATGGCTTGCGACCACCCTTCTAATATGCCGTCAATTGTTACCGCTCCAGCGATGATGTGTTCCGGTCATATTTATAAAGAACCAGTTCTTTCCTATGCCCGGGTGCTTTTATCTTTAACCTCACATGTTTCCATCTATCATCTATCAAAAAAAAATATGGAAAATAAGTAGTTCAGTATAATTATGTAGACTACAAAATACCAAGAGTTCAACTTCCTACATATCCTAAATAATCAACGTTAGGGTACCCAGGCTTCCTATTTTCTCTATGTTGGTTTTCAATTTCCATCAGTAGATCTAAAAATGACAAGACAAGATTAGCCACTTTAAGCCGTCGTGGATAAATAGAGCTAAAATAGGAATTCATACGGAATTCTAGTGAAAAATGAAGTACCTACTTTTATTACATATTTATGATCAGAATCGAGTACAGAGTGCTCTCCTTCAATATCTCAAATGTGTCACCAATCAATCTGTATAATTATTATGAAACAAGCATTGCCAATCCAGCCTATAATCACATGTAATAGAGACCATTTTTGAACACTCCTTGCATTGGGTTATTTGGGCAATATAATGAGCCTTTTATATCGCATACTTTATCACAGTTGGATAAAATAGTGATAAGCATCTGTGAAATATTTATTATTTTATATGTTGTTGCTGGTAATTTAGGATTGGATTAGACGATCTTTTGCTAAAACTAGAGACACAGTTCAGATATTTACTGTAATTCAACTCGGTCAAATCTTTGAAATAAATGCCTACAGTGCCGCGGTCTGTTCACATGTGGTACCCGCCTTCAGCATTAAAATTTCATGTGTTTACTTCCATTTAGTTTTGTGACTGCTAATATACTTTTTTTGTATAAAAAATAAAATAGGTACCTAATTTATAAATTGAACAGGAAGTGCTCAACAAAAATACGTTTTATGTGAAAACACCACGTTTGCGTTCGAATAACAAATCGGTCTTTTAAATTAGCGACCGAAAAATACTTGCGCCTCGACTGAGACGTACGCAAAGATGTATTATTAAATTTAAATTATAAACAATCTGCATATTAACGTAAAGCTCAATCAACAATTGTTTCGGTATGCGGACACTCGCGACTGAGCGCATGCCGAGATCGAGCCGCGTAGGTATAGCTCGCGTTTCGTCCGTTTGTATGAAGTTGAATTACCGTAGATATCTGCACCGTGCTAGAGAGTCCTATATTTCCTGTTCCCGTGGGTATTTTGGCAATTCCTACCTTCCTGCGGGGGGCATCCCCTAAGTAATGCACGTATCCAAATTTCAGCTCCCTGCGCTTAATAGTTACGGCTGTACATTGTCTGCCAGTCAATCAGTTAGTAACGGAATAGTTTTATGTAGGTGCAGGATGACTGGTGACAAATTTTAGATACCGAAGGAGAGCACTATGCACTCGATTCTTCATAATGGTGTAATAAAAGTAGGTACTTAATTTTTCACTATAATGCCCATAAATAAATAAAGATTTGTTACTATTTACTTTACTTACGCGTGAGTCAAACGCGGCACGAGACCTGGCACGTCAATTCTTTAACTTTCGGTAAGGTTCACTAACTAAATATTTATTTTTTATTATTTTATTATTTTTTCTCTTCATGTACCTATGATTTCAAATTATCACGTCCTAGAATTTCAAAAGTGACCCACCACTCACCCTGTATATTGATAAGTGAATAAACAAAAGCAGACTTTCATAGATTACACAACTCTTTAAAAGATTGCTACGTTGGTTACACGATATTTGTGGATGAAATTTAATATTAGCAACAAATTAAACACATACAACAAAATAATTATCATATCCAAACCCACACTAATTTTAGGATAATAAATCAGTAACCATCCCACTGACCCCGCCACACCCAAAATCAAATTTGGTTGAATACAGAAGACCACAAATTTAATCGACCTCAACCACTAAGAGGAGGCGTAGGGTTAACAATGGAAACCATTATTTCGGGAATACGCATGGTCGATTGAATTTTCTAAGCCCTTTGAATTTTTCACTTGATTTAACATACACTATGCCGGCGGCGGCGCGTTTGTAACTTTAGCATGCTTAGCAAAAATCAAAGGTTTTTGTTTAAATTGTTGAACGGAGTTTGGTTACTAATATTTTTAAGTTTTTGAAAAAAATATGCTGAATAAAATCATCAGCCGACCAGGACTTGAAACTGAGACCTCTAGCTTTGCACGTTAAAAAAAAAACAAAAATGCCAGGGCCCGGTAGCTCAGCGGAACAGCACTCGTCCGGCAAAAGAGAGGTCCCAGGTTCGAGTCCTGGTCGGGTCATGCTTTTATTTTGCATATTTTTGGTTTGGATTTGGTTTGGAGTTTGGAGTTTGGTAGTTTTAATTTATTATTACCTAAACTCACCAATCTTTATAGTGTAGATTTATTTTGTGTTATAAAGACAATTTAGTAAAAATAGTGTAATACTTTAACAAACACCCAAACTAATACTAAATTTGTATTTATTATCTTATTCTGTAAGGCCGTGTACAGAAAGAAAGCTGGAAACTTATAAGCGCTTACCGGCGCTTGACGGCGCTGGTCCGTTCTACACAAAGGAAGCAGGTTGAGGCAGACCAAGCAAAATGTCGGACTCATCGGACGATGATTTCCCAGCGCTGACCACCGTTATCGGCGCGCGTTCATATATTTTCTTGCGCTGGTAAGCGCTTATAAGTTTCCAGCTTTCTTTCAGTGTACGGCCTAAAATGCACTCGTAAATTAAAAAACACCTACATCATACAATAAATAATAATGAAAGAACATGCTTTTTTACTTTGAAGGAGGGATAGAAACCGTGATTGTTTCTTCTGGCAGCTTTTTACAAAATGCGCTATTATTGTGGCCATTGTTCAATTGACATCAATTTAGAAGCCAATCAAAAAATCAATCTTGTAGGTCGCAGTGTGACGAGCGGACAAGTCTGCTCATATAGTCCCGTATTGGTTCCAAGCGCAACGTCTTATTTAGTGTATGGAACTCAAAAATGCGTAAAATTTTGACAACGGCTTTGAAGTAGTCGCAAGCTGTCGGTCTCTTCAGTAATTCGATATAGCAATTTATGCCATCATGATATTTGACGCTGTAACGATTGTGACTATAAAGAAAATACAAAGAAGAGCTGTTGTGTGCAATGTGGCCCATAGTAGTCCTAACATCACAATCTACTAGTTCAACACACTCCACATTAAACGCAGCTATTAGAACATATATACATACATACATAACGCCTGTATCCCTAATGAGGTAGGCAGAACACCAGACGCTATAAAACCATCTGATGTCACGTTTTACAAATTTGGAAGTATTGTGATGATGGAGAGAGACTTGCAGTGATAGGGGGTCAGCCTATCGCCCACGAAAACGTCAATAAAACCTCCGTCCCTTAACTGACTTTTACAGTTTGCCCGGGAAGAGAAGCAGCTGGCACATTCTATGTTTTTCTTTTGCTCCCAGTCCAGCATGGAAGGTGCAGCTATTTTAGTTTGATTATTATTTCTGGGACATACCATATGCACGCTTATACAGTGTGTTAGGCTTCAGATTTCCGATACTTCACCCACGTATACTACGTTAAATTTCATCGACAATATACTATACAAAGGGCGACCCGCACACCTCACCCCTCTGAATGACGGCCATTTTAAAATTTAACATCTCGTACTTCTACGAGTTCGCTGAAACTCATTATTTTCACATTCTCATGTCGCCCCTATACACTAAAAATGGTCTTATTTGAATATATTTGCTAGCATTTAAAGTAATTTTTTTTAAGATAAAATGCAAAAAAGTTCATGAAATTCTTAAGTATAACCAAAAAACACTACACTGTATAGGCATATTTTCTGAAATTATAATTCTTGATTACTTTTTGGTATGGATGAATCGATTTATAAAGAAACTAGCTATTTTACTCTGTTTTACCCGTGTTATTTCTGATCCCACAGTTATATCGGGATAAAAAAGCCTATGGGCTAATCCGGACTGTACACAATCACTATGCCAAATTTCATTCAGATCAGTCAAGCCGTTCTTCCGTGATTGAGGAACAAACATCCATACATCCATTCAAAGTTTGAAAACAAAAAACAAAATGATAAAAATATGAAACACCTGTTATATTTTCACATGATTTACCTCAGATATCATTTAATAGTTTGTATTAAAATATGTGATAAAATATAACTTATATTCGGTTAAACGTTTGAATTCAACTATAATCATTAGTCAAACTATTGAACTAAAAGGGCAATCTTCTTTCAGTTACGTTTTCTTTAGTTTCAGCAGAACGTAACTCTCATTTTGTATTTCAATCTCAGTCAAATTTTATGTGAATGATAAGTTTTTTTTTAAATCCTATATGCATAAGTATTTGCGCAGTAACAATGATAGAACAAAGTTTAGTATAGCAGAACTTTGTCTACAAAATTCTTGGAAAGTATCTCAAACCTGAGTTGCACTACTCAGTACTAAGTGGCCAATCCAATCATCTGATTGGAGAAGTTTTGTCATGGCGCCTTCCGTAACATAGCGCAGGCGCCCGTTGACTTCGCCTGATTCCCTAGATATAACGAGATAGGTAACCTCTTGTTCTTCTATAATATACAGGGTGGAATTTTTCAATGCCCCCTGGAGGGAAAGTACTCTAAATAATAGAGATAGCAAATTTTACTCCAAAGAAAAATTTCTTTATTTTGGAAAAGAAATAAAACTGCTTTCAAATATTTTTCGAAAATTTGGTTGCTTCACCCAGAAATCGAACCGACTAAAATCAAAAACTGAAGATTTCATGGTTTTTCTTTCATTAAATTAACCTAGTATTTTAGAGAAATTCCATTCTTGTGATTGAACCTATCGATCGATGCAATAAAAATACAGGGTGTCATTTTTACAGATTTTATTCGATTCGATATCCGGGTGAGGCAGGCGAATTCTCGAAAATCTTTGAATGTGGTTTCATTTCTTTTTCGAAATAAAGGAATGTTTCTTAGGGGTAAAACTTGCTATCTCTATTACTTAGAGTACTTTCCCTCCAGGTTGCATTCAAAAATTTCACCCTGATGTGTCTATATTTTTTCTTTTAGACCATTATAAGGTTGTCTGGAAGAGATCGCTTTGCAGCGATAAGATCGCCTGTTCTGAGTTTAAATAAATAAATGTACGTCCCTACAAAAGCTGGTTTATTTAACGAGTTACGTGCTCTGTTGAGTCTAGACTAAATAAGACATCGCGCCCGGCACCACGCGTCCTTCCCTTCCCCTGAATCTATGTTTCGTTCAGTTAACAAATACATATTTTTATACCTTTAAAGCTAAATTTTAACCAGTTGCTTAAAAACATATTTCATATTTATAACCGAAGGTACATTGCTTCATATTTAAAACTACTTATCATTTACGACAGACCAGTTTCACAGTTTCAAAATAAACTTTTATGTGACTTTCAAAAGCTACAAGAGAATCATTTAAAACCATGATAAATTAGGTTACGTACGTCCCTTTGCGTCAAAGTTGTTTTGCAGTTTTCAGTCTAGCTTCATTTCATTAAAGCTCGGTTTACATTATCAGTGAATTATTTTCATAATTATAATTTAAATTGTTCATGAGAATATATTAGGTTAACCGCTTCGTAGACTCTATAATACGAATTTATTTTAACTATGTTAGTTATGAAAATTTAATATATTGGGACTTTTTGTTATTAAATGTTGATCATAATTTATCACGTCAATTTTGATTTCGTCTGATTAATTAAAATTTTTAATAATTATGTTAGTAGAATAGAATATTATTTATTCGCAGAATATGGTAGAAAAAGGTTCTTAAATCTCAATATTATTGTACAGCAAATTTTTGGCCACTTTTCAATTTAACATTTCAAAATTTAAAATTACAAAGTCATAATTTTAGTAAAAGATAATATAATGCAATTCATACTTATTTTTGTTATATTGAGAATTATATTTCATATTATAAACTTATTTATCACATTAAACTTATAAAGTATGTAATTTATTTTTAATTATATTATTAAATGTCATGCATACTAAATCATTATCATTCATTTAAAAAATCATTTATATTATAATATTGCTAATCTAATAAAAAATTATACAATACTTTTTAAAATTTTATCACAGTCAGGATTTTTATTCACAATAAATAAATAAATAAATTATAACATGTGTGATCAACTCGATGTAATAAAAAAAAGCTTCTGTGCTTGGATTCAGCATTAAAAAAAAAATGTGGTTTGTGGTTTGATATCGTATTTAAGAAAATATTTTGATATAATTTATTTAAACAGTATTCTGCTTGATACCGTTTTTATAAAGCTATCGCGCATTATCATACCTAATATCGTCATAAAATTTTCATTACCGATATCGTTTCCACTAATTTCCCATACTTGTAGACTGTATTTTACCATGCAAGAAATAAAATACAAGATCGCATTTGTTGGACTCGTCATAAAAAGGTTACCATTATGTAAGGTCCACTATTTTAGAAACATATTCACTCGATAATATTTTAAAGTTTTTGCATTTAAAATGCTTAATTACTCTTAAATAAATTTAAAAATGTGTTATTTAAAAACCACCCGACCAGAACTCGAACCTGGGACCTCTCGTTTGCCGGACGAGTGCTCTCCCACTGAGCTACCGGGGCCTGGCGGTACGCCTCGAAATTACTTAACACATTTTTGTTTTTTGTTTTTACGTTATATTCAGAAATTGTGAATCCCAGTTAAAGTGAAGCATTGCAAAGTTTAATAATATTTTGAAGTTTTTGCATTTAAAATGCTGAATTACTCTTAAATAAATTTAAAAATGTGTTAAATAAAAAAAGGAGACCACGAGACCATGAGTCCTGGTCGGGTGGTTTTCACTCGATATTTAAAGTTCCGGCCATAGTACAGCTCATTGTTGCAAGACAGATTGCTGTGAATCAGACCAACATAAGAGAAAAAAAAATGCCGGCCCTAGGAAAATTTAGTTTTATATATTTGCTGCTTTTCCTACACTATCGTTTAAATAAATATAAATTCATAGAAAGACTGTGTAATCCAATCTTTAGATAACTAATCGTATTAAGTTTTATGAAACGGAGCAGCAAACACAGAAACAGTTTCTACATAATGGCGGTAGCTCTATAAGTTAAATTAAAGATGTATATAAATATTCTATGCAGTTTCATAATTATTACTACACACAAACATAACGTCACGGATGTATCCCTTAACCATAACACCAGAGGTTATAAAACCATCTGATGTCACATTTGACAAATTTTGAGGTATTATAAAGATGGAGACAGACTATTGTAATGACAGGGGGTCAGCCTATCATTTGTTGCCTACAAAGGATTTAAAACTTTGAGGTGAGCAAGCACGTTAGACGGGGACTGTACAAAGTTTCACGCCTGTATCCCTTATAGTGTATGCCTGTAGGCAGAACACCATCTGATGTCACGTTTGACAAATTTTGAGGTACTAATGTGATACACAGAGACTATTGCAGTGACCGGGACTCAGCCTATCGCCCACAAAAACGCCTTCAAAACCTCTGTCTCTTAACTGACTTTTACAGTATGCCCGGGAAGAGATGCAGCCGGTACATTCTATGTTTTTCTTTCGCTCCCAGTCCAGCATCAACTTATATTAAAAACGTGAAAGTTGAATGTGAAATTGACATTTGTTATGCTCTCGAGCAAATCAACGCGACGGATTGAACTAAAATTTCGGACATACGAAGTGGAACTTGGATGGAATAACTCTTAAAAGAGAATCGTCACTCCCCATACTAAAAATACTAAAATTTGTATAGTGCTTCTTTTTAGTTTATTAGATACATTTAATTATAGGTTATCACAGAAAAATCATACATTATTATATTTCCTGTTTTATAATAAGTTGTTTCACAGTGAAGTTATTAAAATATGGTATCACCAACAACTTCAAAAAAGTACACTTGCCATACAATTTTTCCATTTTCCCATACAATTAGTATTTATTTATACAATTACTTTTATATTCTTCACAAAACAAACAGAATCAATCATTATCGATGTTAAAGTCAGACAGACAGGTGTTTATTTTAATGACAGTGACGGACGGACGGGTGCCATATTGTTTTATTACCAGATTCACGTATATTTTTAGCAAAATTACATAAAAATGAAAAAATATATAAGCGACGCTAAAAAATATATAATACCAGAAACAGATATGCATTGTTTCATAGTTGATTTTAAAAATAGTTTCATGTTTATACATTCAATAGTATGAAATGACGATTCTTCTTTACTCACATAATATATGGAGTTCATTTTTACGTAATGTTTAAGATTTTTCATCCCGGTAAAATAACTCGTCGATGAGCTCGGATAAAAAAACATCGCTATTTCACTCAGCTTCTGGCGCAGGTTGACATGTTTGGTGAGACATACGGTAAATTCTTACAGGAAACGAGGGGCAACTTATTTTAAGAGGCTAAGCCGTACGCGGGCGACATCAAATGCAGTAGGAGGTTTATACTGGAGACTTATTTGTGTTTTTAAGATATTATTGGGTTGCCATTGTTGAAATCACTCACTAAAATAAATAAATAATAAATATTTTTGACACTCACACAACATTATCTAGCCCAAATTAAGTTTCTTAAAGAACTTGTGTTATGGATACTAGATAACTGATATACTTAAGAAATATAAAAACATACATATTGAATAAGTACATATTTTTTATTAGAATAAAATTTAAATAAACATATAAACATCCATGACTTGACGGCTAATATCTTTGTTCATCACACAAATATCCGCCGCCGCCGGGATTCGAACCCAGGACCTCTGGCATAGGAGGCAATGTATGTTACCACTACACCAGCCGGTTGTCAAAACTAAGACCGCTTATTTGTACATTGTGGTTTTTGTTTATTCTTTGTTATTTTTCGAACTTATCATTGTGTTCAATATAAGGTAAATAAATGATAAATATAAATCGTGGGTGGTTTTACTATTGTAAGTTTTTATCTCATAGGAATTTCGCCAATAACTTTCCATAGAACCTAGGCTGTTAATAGAGTGGAACTATCAGTTTCGAGATAAGGGAGTGTAAAGAAATAAATACTTCGGCGTTAATTTAATAATTGTAAATAATAATTATTGTGGCGGTCAGCAAAGGTCAGGATGTCCGGCTAAGTTTTCTTCAATGTCAAACTTTGACATAATTTTCACTTACTGTCGTCGGTCAAGATGTATTGCGTTAATTTTTTGCCTTGTAGAATCTGCGACCGCGAAATTGACGTCCTTTGGAGGTAACTTGGTTTGGCATCTTTGTTTTCTTTCAGATTTCATTGTATCGGTACTTTCTGCTTACTGAAATTAATTAGTTATAAAAATGACTGATTAATAATAACTTACAGTTCATCACAAAGTACACAAATTTACAGCATGTAACTTTGCTGGCGCATCAAACACGCGTGGTGTCGCCTTGAAATCCAAAAACACACTGGAAGTGATGAGAATACTAGATCGTAGGCTCGGGATGCGCGTGATTTTTCTTACATTTTTCTATGGAGAATTTACGTAAAAACTTGTCTAGATTTTAGGACTTAAAAAAAGAAGATTTTGTTTGTAAGGGTGCTTACATTAAGAAACAGGTTTCCAGTATAGATAAATTATATGCTAATCAATTTTGGACCGTTTGAGTGCTTACACAAGAGTGCTTTCATAAAAGAACCGGACCGGAATAGGCTTGTCCGTACCGGTAATCTGTTCTTTTATGAAAGCACCCATACCGTCCAAAATTGATTAGCATATAATTTATTTGTACCGGAAGCCTGTTTCTTAATGTTAGCACCCTAAAAGTTCACGACATTATTTATTGGTTTCTGCAATGTTCAAAAAGTAATATTTTAAATCAATTTGTATTGAAATACTGGGTTAAATCTGAAAAATACGAAGGCATGTTCTTGCATTTTGTCACAATTTTGAGAGTTTTTTGACGTTTATTTAAAAATAACTATTAGGTTTTAAGAGTTAAACTGAACATGAAGATAATTTTTAGTGTTTCATTTTAATATATGCAAATTACCACCAACATTAATCATATCTAAATAGGTTAAATATGAAAAATCGTAACGGTTTTTTCGGTGATGCTCACGATCTGCCTCCTTCAAAACTAAAATTCTACTAGAATTCGTTGTACAAAATTACTAAGGTACTAAAGTTAGGTATTAAAATTAACAAATGGTACTTTTAAGCGTCGAGTGAATAGGTTTCTCGGGGATGGACGTGTACCACCTTAGTCTACATGTTCACTTACCATCAAGTGTCTTGGAAAACAAACGTCCCATCCTTATTTTATAAGAAAAAAAAAACATTGAAATTTAATTGTTAAAAAACTTAAAAAGTTTTACCATTTATGATTTCATTTAACTTATCCCCTTAAAAAACAAAATATGTTATACAAGTAAGTCGTTAACAAACAAAAGCTACAATAAATACAGTAATCAAACAAGCCACAATTATTACATGGAACAATTACTAAAGAAAATGTAAATTAGTGGTCAGTATAGACGAGCGGTTTGTTATAAGTTTATTCAAGTAAATTCTCACAAGTGATGGATTATGGGTGTTAACTATGGGCCTCAGTCACTCAGCGAGTATTGAAAAGTTCATGCTCGGAGTTTCCCTGCGGGATCTTATCAAAAATGAGAAGATTTGCAAGCAAACCAAAGTCACTGACACAGTCAGAATAGTTGCGAAGTTGAAGTGGCACAGAAAGGTGACCACGTACTACTTATAATGCTTAAAGGAAATTTCAAAACTGTAGTACTTAATCATTCCTCTTTGGACACATAAAACAAAAAAAACTACTGAAAGCAAACAAACAAAGATTAAAATAAAGAATTCAACAGAATACCCTCATCCTCATTGCATAAAGATATAAACTAAAAATCCAAATACACAACTTAGAACAAAATTTACTCGTCTATAAATCCTTGTGGTAGTCGGTGCTGAGTTTTAAATTGCCCTCATCTAGCCGGGCTGAAATAAAAACTTAAATGAACTGTTACTTGCATGCATCCGATTCACAGGGTGTTCTTAATCTGCGATTTTGTTCGATAATGCGCTCTGAATGTGGAAATATAATATCGGGTCGAGGAATGTTTTTACGGACCTTTGTTTTTATAGTCGCTTTATGGAAGCTTTTAGTGTCGGTAAGGATTAAAAACGTAGTTGCGTAATGTGGCTTCTGTATATCATTCTGTACGAGTATGAGTGACCATTGCGCTTTATTTATTATACCTATATACGAGACTGAGCCTGTATTTGACCTCAATCCCGCTGAATGGCAAAAGAGGATGAGCACACGGGCTTATAAAGAAGCGGACTGAAAATCATATGAGAACATATCACTGCCAAAAGTGTGACATTTGACGGTAGCTTTATTATCAAGGGTGGTCGCTAGCTTGGCAAACCTTGGAGGGATCCTCTGCCAAGTGGGTATGATTCTTTTATATTATCTTGATGACTTCCATGCTTTGAAGGACATGTAGAAACGGTTGTTGGACATTTAGAAACCCCTGAAGAGGCTAATTGGCCGCGACCCACGGCCCGACGGTTGATTTTTTTTTTTGTGTTTCCGCCAAGGAAAATCGTTTGGCACCCACTAAAACCAGCTTTAACCAGTAAAGCTAGCTTTAGCGGGAGGAGGATGAATCCTATTACGGACGAATGGGCATTCTATAAGCTGTTAGCCCAAGTGGCTAATGGCAAATAGAATGCCCAGACAGTGTGGAGACTCTCTCAGATAGGCTGAGCATACCCACTAAACATCCCCCTTTTGACTCACCTTGTTTAAGGTCCTTAGTCATCGTCGGAACGACAGCCAATTGGAGCGAGAGGCTGCATAGTGAGCGGCATCCAGACGGCTGCCACCAAAAGGAACTGAAAGTGAGAAAAACAAAGCTAAGATTAGCAGAAATGAAAAAAAGCTGAAACTAAGATATTATCTAGAGTGATCAGACTCACTCTGAGATAGGAATGCTGGAAGGAAGGACTACGTTTAGAAACGTTGAGCTTGCTGGAGTTTCCTAATAAGGGGAGCGAACTTGGTTAGGACCGGAAGAGCACCGTTGAAACCCTCTGGGCTGGCGTCGAGAGCGGCGCCGAAAGCCAGGATCTCGTCGATGGGAGCGAGCTGGATCCAGAACGCCATGCGGTCTTGAGAACCATTTGCGTTCTGGCACTGGGAAGCCGATTTGGCGGCCGGTTGCGATTGAGTCGCGTCCCGGCTGCGCTGATCTGAAACGAAAGAGGTGAAGGCCTTGGGGGCCTTTGAACTGACTGGAGGAGCGTCCGAGCTAGGCTGCGGTCGCTCTCTCCAGTTCTCGATGGGCTTCACGGTAGCCCTGGCTGCACGCGGTGCCTTGGAGCAGCCGCGAAAGTTTGCTGTGTGGCCTGACTGGCCGCACAAGACGCAGGACGGAGCGGTGGGCGATTCGGGAGTGCGAGAGCACTCCTTAGTCCCATGCGGATCTAGGCACTTGACGCACCTAGGGGAAGCAAAACAGTTTGCCGCCGCATGACCATACAATTGGCAGCGGTGGCACTGACCTGGGAAACCACGTTTGTGTGGAGCTTCGACTCGGATGTTGGAGAGACCGCACACGGTGAGCTTGCCTCTGAAAATGGACTGCCCTTGCGGGCTCTTCGCTAGGATTACTAGCGCAAGTGGGAACTGCTTGCCTCGGCGGCTGTGCATTTTGTGCACAGATTCGACGGGGAAGCCTTGAGAAGACAAGTCCTCTTGGATTTGCTCGTTCGAGAGCTCGAACGGCACGTTCCTGAGGACGGCACGAATCTTACGCTCCTCAGGGAGGGCGTAAGTGTGGTACTCGAGCTTCTTGTCAGCAAGAAGCCGAGTGAAATTCCTGAAATCAGAAATTGAGCAGACAACGACCTTAATAGAGTCACCCACATTGGATGCCTTACTATACTGGATCTTCGGGTTGTGCGTTCCGCAGAGAGCTGAGACCTCGGTCCAGCGACTCTTGTCCCGTAGAAAGACGGGGGGCGGAGACTTGACTTTCGGCGGAGCCGAATCAGCAGTGCTAGCACGGATCTTTTGTCGATCGTAAGTTTACGAATGTACGTATAGCATGGAGACGGTTTTGCAAGCAATAATTGAAATCTATCCATTGCCGCACGGTCAGCTTAAATAAATGTGTTCCTTGTTAATTTTGAATGTTTGTTAACAGGTTCTACTCTTAAATAACTGTAAAATAAAAAATTACATTGTTACTAAAAACTTGCAACCGACTCCATACTATACGAGCATTCGTAAACTTACGATCGACAAAAGATCCGTGCTAGCACTGCTGATTGCGACGCAGGCTGTGACGCCGGGATCGCTGAAACAAAAGGCGCAGGAGCAGACGCCGGTGCGACATTTTGCGGAGCAGAAGCAGCGGCTGGAGCTGAAACTGCTCCGCAAAATGCGCTGATCTGAAACGAAAGAGGTGAAGGCCTTGGGGGCCTTTGAACTGACTGGAGGAGCGTCCGAGCTAGGCTGCGGTCGCTCTCTCCAGTTCTCGATGGGCTTCACGGTAGCCCTGGGTGCACGCGGTGCCTTGGAGCAGCCGCGAAAGTTTGCTGTGTGGCCTGACTGGCCGCACAAGACGCAGGACGGAGCGGTGGGCGATTCGGGAGTGCGAGAGCACTCCTTAGTCCCATGCGGATCTAGGCACTTGACGCACCTAGGGGAAGCAAAACAGTTTGCCGCCGCATGACCATACAATTGGCAGCGGTGGCACTGACCTGGGAAACCACGTTTGTGTGGAGCTTCGACTCGGATGTTGGAGAGACCGCACACGGTGAGCTTGCCTCTGAAAATGGACTGCCCTTGCGGGCTCTTCGCTAGGATTACTAGCGCAAGTGGGAACTGCTTGCCTCGGCGGCTGTGCATTTTGTGCACAGATTCGACGGGGAAGCCTTGAGAAGACAAGTCCTCTTGGATTTGCTCGTTCGAGAGCTCGAACGGCACGTTCCTGAGGACGGCACGAATCTTACGCTCCTCAGGGAGGGCGTAAGTGTGGTACTCGAGCTTCTTGTCAGCAAGAAGCCGAGTGAAATTCCTGAAATCAGAAATTGAGCAGACAACGACCTTAATAGAGTCACCCACATTGGATGCCTTACTATACTGGATCTTCGGGTTGTGCGTTCCGCAGAGAGCTGAGACCTCGGTCCAGCGACTCTTGTCCCGTAGAAAGACGGGGGGCGGAGACTTGACTTTCGGCGGAGCCGAATCAGCAGTGCTAGCACGGATCTTTTGTCGATCGTAAGTTTACGAATGTACGTATAGCATGGAGACGGTTTTGCAAGCAATAATTGAAATCTATCCATTGCCGCACGGTCAGCTTAAATAAATGTGTTCCTTGTTAATTTTGAATGTTTGTTAACAGGTTCTACTCTTAAATAACTGTAAAATAAAAAATTACATTGTTACTAAAAACTTGCAACCGACTCCATACTATACGAGCATTCGTAAACTTACGATCGACAAAAGATCCGTGCTAGCACTGCTGATTGCGACGCAGGCTGTGACGCCGGGATCGCTGAAACAAAAGGCGCAGGAGCAGACGCCGGTGCGACATTTTGCGGAGCAGAAGCAGCGGCTGGAGCTGAAACTGCTCCGCAAAATGCGCTGATCTGAAACGAAAGAGGTGAAGGCCTTGGGGGCCTTTGAACTGACTGGAGGAGCGTCCGAGCTAGGCTGCGGTCGCTCTCTCCAGTTCTCGATGGGCTTCACGGTAGCCCTGGCTGCACGCGGTGCCTTGGAGCAGCCGCGAAAGTTTGCTGTGTGGCCTGACTGGCCGCACAAGACGCAGGACGGAGCGGTGGGCGATTCGGGAGTGCGAGAGCACTCCTTAGTCCCATGCGGATCTAGGCACTTGACGCACCTAGGGGAAGCAAAACAGTTTGCCGCCGCATGACCATACAATTGGCAGCGGTGGCACTGACCTGGGAAACCACGTTTGTGTGGAGCTTCGACTCGGATGTTGGAGAGACCGCACACGGTGAGCTTGCCTCTGAAAATGGACTGCCCTTGCGGGCTCTTCGCTAGGATTACTAGCGCAAGTGGGAACTGCTTGCCTCGGCGGCTGTGCATTTTGTGCACAGATTCGACGGGGAAGCCTTGAGAAGACAAGTCCTCTTGGATTTGCTCGTTCGAGAGCTCGAACGGCACGTTCCTGAGGACGGCACGAATCTTACGCTCCTCAGGGAGGGCGTAAGTGTGGTACTCGAGCTTCTTGTCAGCAAGAAGCCGAGTGAAATTCCTGAAATCAGAAATTGAGCAGACAACGACCTTAATAGAGTCACCCACATTGGATGCCTTACTATACTGGATCTTCGGGTTGTGCGTTCCGCAGAGAGCTGAGACCTCGGTCCAGCGACTCTTGTCCCGTAGAAAGACGGGGGGCGGAGACTTGACTTTCGGCGGAGCCGAATCAGCAGTGCTAGCACGGATCTTTTGTCGATCGTAAGTTTACGAATGTACGTATAGCATGGAGACGGTTTTGCAAGCAATAATTGAAATCTATCCATTGCCGCACGGTCAGCTTAAATAAATGTGTTCCTTGTTAATTTTGAATGTTTGTTAACAGGTTCTACTCTTAAATAACTGTAAAATAAAAAATTACATTGTTACTAAAAACTTGCAACCGACTCCATACTATACGAGCATTCGTAAACTTACGATCGACAAAAGATCCGTGCTAGCACTGCTGATTGCGACGCAGGCTGTGACGCCGGGATCGCTGAAACAAAAGGCGCAGGAGCAGACGCCGGTGCGACATTTTGCGGAGCAGAAGCAGCGGCTGGAGCAGCTGAAACGGAAGGAGATAAGTTCGAAGGAGCGTCTTGCTTCTTCTTCTTAGACTTGGACTTTTTGCGAACCTCGGTGAACGGAGCAGGAGATTCTGGAACTAAAGGAGTGGAGTCGGAATCACTACCCGGCGGGGTAGTTTTCCGTTTGCATGCGGTGGAATCTACCGACATGCAGTTTGAAAAGGGATCGACGTACTCGGATGGATCTGGAATCGGTTTGAAACCCCTGTGAAAGAGAGGCGACCTGCTTTCGCATGGACTCGATTTGAGCGAGAAGAGCTTCCTTCTCGGCTGCATATTGGGCTTCCAGTGATTGTTTTTCGCTGGACATCTGGCTGAAATCTGTGGACGAGGGACGAGAGGATAATTCCTCATGCAAGGAAGTGATGTGAGCCTGAAGCTCAGCAATCACCTTCCTGTCATGATTGAATATGCGTTCATGGGAGTCAATGAGACCTTTCTTATCCTCTTGAAGATTACGGATGCGACGACGATTGATTTCGCATTGATGCTCGGTACACTCAGGGTGACGAGGCATAATGCTGGGCTGGAAGAAAGTCTATCGGAGACAAACTGCGCTGTAAGAAAAACGACCTAGTACGGACCTATTGCCGGTGAACGGCGGACGATCAGGCTTAGTTGTCACGGTTACGTATCCACCTGACCAGCAATGCTTCGGCCGGCAGCAGTCGGGTCCGCCCTGAAAAGGGCAGATGAATTAGCCCCGACACCACACAGCCTCCACAAGAGAAAACTTTCCGAAAGAGCTTAACTTGGCACCTGACCCGCACGAGTGCGGGGGAGGGAACAAGGGCAGCGCAATACGAACACTCGGTAGCGGCCGCAGACACGACCGTTCGGGAGCGAACGCAAACGGGAAGTGTCGACGGTTGATGTCGGGATGTCGTATATATACTCGCTGCTATTAAATTAGTTGATAGCGCATTATAGGATCCGTTGTGTCGGTATTACTCTTAAAGTAGGGCCAAGTTAAGAGGTCACATTTGACATTTCTTATGTCAGCCAGATAAAGTTCATTTTTGGTTGTGTTGTAAGAAAATGTATAAGACTGACACTTGTCAAATGTGACCTATTAAAATGACTCCACTATAGTTACTACGAAGCGCTACAGAGCAGAAGGTTGCGTGTTCATATCTATTATCTTAAAACAGAACTTTAAGAATTAGCACTAAAATGAAACGCAAGCAAAAGCAACAGCCGTGTATATCTGAATAAATATGTATGACATTGTCAAATAGACAGTAAAGTGGTTATCAGTTGAACATTTATTACAAATTTTGGTATGTTACCACTCAAAAATTATAAATTACGTTGTATATGGTGCGACGTGTTTATTAGGCGACTAAGCTATTGTCGTAAATAAAACTCCTCAGCATTGTTCAACAGTTTATTGGCTGACTTTTGCCTTACAATTCAATATCAATACACTTTACAGCAATTCAATATGGTGACAGCTTTCTCGTAAGCCTCTGGTCCGAATACCCAAATTCTCAATTATCCCTCCTCTCCAAACCATAGTCCAAAAGATCCCAAATCCTTCAACCATTCACTTGACAATCATTACAGTTACATATTTTGACATGAGAAAGTTTATTTATTTATTACGAAAGTTACTGACTTTTGAACTTGACATTACACTATGGTGTTTTATCTAGTATATTATGTTATAATCAGGGGAAGTTTACTAATTTATTAGCCAATGCTGTCGATGGCAGCCGGAGCCAAAGTGGGACAAATCTATACGTATGAATGAGAAAGCTTTAAAGTACTTTGCTTTGACGTAAGTCTATATGTCAATCTTCTCAAAAGTGACAATCAAAGACAAACAATCATCCATCGCCAACGACTGACTTACGCCATTTGTAAAAACGGTTCATTGCGTTAACTGCGTAATTTCAGCAACCCATTTTTAATTTGAAAACCTGTAAAATTTTTGATTTGAAAATCTGTAAGCTGTGTGTTTTTACGGAAGTGCTATTTGTTCAGTGCGAAATTGACGCTTTTGTGCAGTAGTTTTAAGATAATGGTTGGAAAATAAATTTATAAACACCTATGAATTTTTTTAAATATACACAATTTTAATGTCAAAAAAAAATATACATTAAGTTCCTATCTTAGAGTAATAGACTGAATAGATTACTACGGTGTAAAGTGGATCTATTAATACACTGAAAAGTTGCGGATTAACTGAAGCGCTAGTGAGCTGTATGTATGCATTTACGAAGTATGAAGTAATCGTTCTTCTCTCGTAAGAGAGTATATTGTTCCATGGTTATAATAATCGTCAACACTTCAATAATATACATAAAGTATTCAACAAGGAATATCATCAAAAGATCTGAAAAGCTGAAATTATTTGAGCATATCTTCAAAACATTTTATTTATCTGTTTCAAAGTTTCAAAACCAGTATAACCTACGCCTGCACAAGTTTTTAGAATAGCCAGTCAACGTTCAAAGGTTATTTTACAAAGTGCCCGTTACTTCACCGTCTACTCTTACAAAAGATATTCCACCGTCGAATAACAATTGTCTGGCGTCGTAAGGGTCTGCAATTTTCAACTTCAATTTATATAAAGTCGAGAAACCTATGGGAATTCAAAAATATAGAATACCGTTTTTATACTTTCGTTGATGAGTTTTGGATGGTTCAATTTTGGTTAGAAGATGAGTGGCGAGGAATCGTGAAATATTATTTGATCTGAATCTTACCTTACGATGAAATGTAACATCATTAACACTGGTTAAGGGATCTTAATCATACGGCTACCGGAACGATGATGTTTTTAGTGCGCAGAAGTTTCTGCTAGCCAGGAGGTGTTACTTCTAAATACGTGATTTAAACTCAGCCTTAAATGATCTTACAGTTAGGTGGCTTAAACTCGCACTGGTTGCTTTTGATAATATGTGTGTCCAAACACAGTAAGGGCAAGGACTTAGCGAGTTCAATGCAGCAAAACATAATTAAAATACACACGAAAAAGACGATAAATATCGGAATACATTTAAAAATTTACGCCCCATTTTATCACAATCTCACGCGTCCCGGAAGTCATGAATTAAGTCGAAGATTAACTTTATAAGACAATATAAATAAAGCCAAAAGATTTATTTTTGTTATGTTTGAATGCGTTGACCGATTCGATAAATCCGATTATCCGATCAGATAAATATTTTTTGCATTTGATAGATCTTGAGAAATTCCTTTAGGATCCAAAGTTACAGGAGTAAAATTACTCACGAGGGCTAGTATTAATTCTTTATTTACCTTTTATTTGTCACAATAATAAAAAAAATTAATTAATACAAAAATCAAGATATGGCGACTTTATCAATATCGAGTTACTTCTATAGTTGCAAACGAAAATCATCTTATAAATACTGATAGGATACCAGTATAATATTACTTACAACTATTTTATGTAGCAACATTGTCTTTTTATTTAATGAAAGCCGGCCAACGAGCACTGGAGGCGGGAAAACATAACTAAAATGAGAACAGGAAAAGAAAACTATAAGAAAAGCGTGCAAATTATGCTATTTCACAGCGAAACTTTGTAATTTAACACATTTTAGGAATAATTAATGAATAATTTATTTATTCATTTTGTTTATTTAACAATTTATGCACACACAAGTTTAGATACAATATAAAGAAACCTAATCAAAATAAGTAAAAAGGTACAACTTATCTCTATTGAAATTTCTTACAGCAGACCTAAGACTGGAGAGTTTGTTGAAAATGCAATCGTAGTGTGTACTAATACATAACATACTACAAATTATTTTAATTCGTATAATTATACCAATATATACATATAATATTATAACAACTTTATATAGGTACTTAAAATACATACATAATACTAAATATAATAAATACATAATTTAAAATATTGTTCACGTAACTAGAGTGGATACTATAACTTAAGAGAAAAGTAGTGATCTTTGACTTTATTTCTTAAACTAGATATTCAACACAAATATTCAAAAATATTCAACACCCGGCTGGTGTAGGTAGTTGTAAAAACATATCTTTTGTAAGAGAGGTCCCGGGTTCAAAATACGTCCTACTACCTCAGGATATGTTTATTTAAAAGTGACTAACCAAATGCCCATCGCTTGGCAGAAGAAAACAAGGACAACGCTTCTTTTAATTTTGCGTTAAGCTAACACGATTCGTATTCTTAAAGAAAATAAGTTTAATTCTGATTAGTCGCGTAATATCATACCACCCTTTATTTCCCGGTGATATGTTCCGGCAAAGTATGAACAACCTGATAGAACTAAGTGTCACTAAGCATCAGTGAGCATGCACAGGGTGATGTCAAAAGTAGGTGTAGTCAGCGCTTTAGGAAAATAATATAATGGATAGCTGTACAATAATTATAATAAAGTAATTTTAACCACGGCATCCGTGGCGCATGGTCAAGTATTAGGCTTTGGTCCTGAGTAGAGTTGTAATAAACTCGAGTCTTTTAGTCTTCATTTCCAGACTTGAGTCGTTTTTCAAGACTAGGACTCGTTAGTCACATTGAGTCCGAGTCCTTTGAGTCTTCTGAGTCTTTCTAGTTCTTTTGAGTCTTTTAAGTTCTTAAAAAGACTAGCTAGCTAGCTAGACTGAGTCATTAACTTGAGTCGATTTATTATATTATTCAATGTTGTGCGGTGTTTGCACCACAACTGTTAAAAAACGGCGTCATCCCGTTGGCACTTAATCCGCGAAAACTTCAGTCCGGTCATAGCAAATTAAATTAAATTGACCTTAAAGTAAAAGTTGTGTTGAAACATTGTGTCAGTCTAATTTGATCTTTAAGTTTTATCAAGATGTTTCATAGCTAAACAATGTAGAGGTCTTTTAAAGTTATGAGGTCTTTTAAAAAGACTCAGTCTTTGAGTTATTTTGGCAGGACTCAAGTCTTTTTACAAAATACTCCAAATTCCGAAGTACTTAAGTTCTAAGTTTTATTTTTAAGACTCGAGTCTTCAAAAAAGAGACTCGTCTTATTGGATAGGACTCCAAGAATCGAGTCTTTTACAACTCTAGTCCTGGGTCTGGTCCATATCTAATCTGGCTTGAGTCTGGGTGTACCAGGAAACCCCCCGCGTCCCGCTGTTTGATCACAATAACACAAGTTTATACAAAATAATATGAAAGCTTACTTTGGGGACTGGCAGCAAAAGAAAAATATAGAATGTACCAGCTGCTTCTCTGCCCGGGCGAACTGTAAGAGTTAGTTAAGTGACGGAGGTTTTATACTCAACTCAATCTCATTGATAATTTTATGTCATTTCATTCAATGAACTTACGCGGAGAAAATGCTAGTGGCGACCGGATCGAGTGAGACGCACTTACAGCGCTATAAGTGCGACTAACGCATCCAATTATTTATTTATTTATCTTTATTAGGGAAACAAACAGAACAATTATGCCTATTATTAGCTTATTAAAAGTAATACAGTATCCAATCAAGTTTTCACTATTAGTTAAACATACTAAGAAAATTAAAATAAAGTTACAATGAAATCTTAAACTAAACAATAAAAGTATAATTATAACGTAAAGAAACTATGTATATAAGAAAAGTATGTAGGTATATAAATTTAAAAGTTTAAAATTTAAAGAGTTAATTTAAATTTAAAAGTAAAAAATTATACCTTAAACGAGCCATCTTAATCAATGTTCACATTCAACTTTGCCATGATTATAATATAATAACACGGATTTCTGGTTGCAACTTGTTTATTTTACGAATGAATTCGTTTCGTAGGAATTTATTTCATCATAAATATTTGCCTTTAACTAATTCTCTAGTTATAAGAATGAGTGTTCTTACCTAGTTTTGTGTATAAAACACTGATTTTTACTCGGTCGATCCAGTCCTAAAGGCATTGGTCATTTTTATTTTGGATAGTAGAATTGAATAATAAAGGCATTTTTTCTTACAAGATCAACCTTGTTGTGTTAAAAAATTCATCATGTTATTTAAACAAAAATAGAAATGAGAATGATTGCTGTGATATAAAAAAAGTTATTCGGGATGATAATGCATGGATTATTCATTACTTATTTTCCCATGTTGTCGTTATTAAAAAAAGCCATTGATTTCACTGTGATACAAATAAATATTTTATTATAATGATGTTATTTGTAAATCGCAATCACATCCATACTTATGTAGTGTGCGATATTACTGCCGGTTTACATTTTATGAGATGTTGCCAGACCGGCTCATCTACCGATTGCGAGTCGCGAACGGTAGGCTTCAATAAACCGTTGGGTGGGTTGCATTTACGGTTTGGCAACGTCGCGCTGCCCTATCATTGCTTACTTAAATGAAATATTACAAAAATATTGACTTCATTTATTGTCTCGGTAGCTGAATTGATTAGAGCGGTCAATTATCATGCTTAAGGTTGCGGGTCCCGACCTTTAAATTTTTCTGCTTAAAACTTTTTTTTTAAATTATCATTTTTTATCATCAATATATATAAAACTGTTCCGTTACTGACTGAGTGACTGAGTGACTGAGGTACTGAGTGACTGAGGGACTGACAGACAACGTACGCCATAACTACTGGGCGTAGAGAGCTGAAATTTGGAACATACATTCTTTAGGGGATGTAGGGGTGCACTAAGGAAGGAATTCCCAAAATTTCCACGGGAACGGGAAATATAGGACTTTTTAGTTTGTATGAAAAATCTTATTCCTTGAGTGCACCGATGTGAAACTTGGCGTAAAGGTTTTTCAATGTGTGTCTGGTTGTGTTATGAAAGGAATTCCCGAAATTCCCACGGGAACGGGAAATATATGATGTTTTAGTTTGTATGAAAAAATCCCATCCCTTGAGTGCACGGATGTGATACTTGATATAAAGGTTCCTCAATAAGTGTCTGTTTGTATTTTGGAAGGAATTCCCGAAATTCCCACGGGAAGTGGTTGGACTTTTTAGTTTGTATGAAAAATGTTATTCCTTGAGTGTACGGATGTGATACTTGGCATGAAGGTTCTTCAAAGAGTGACTGGTTGTGCTACGAAAAAAAATCCCAAAATTCCCACGGGCACGGGAAATATATATTTTTAGTTTTTATGAAAAAAACTTATTCCTTGAGTGCATGGGTTGGTATAAAGGTTCTTTCAGTTAGTGTCTGGTTGTATTGTTTCTGAAATTTCCAAGGGAAGGGAGTTAAGCGCATACGAAGTTGCGGGATAAAGCTAGTTCTTTAATAAAAGTAACTTAAGTTTATTGGAGAAAGACATTGTGATGATAATCATATAAAATAATTTCACAATCAAAAGATAACCTACTGAGTTTAAAATTCAGATCACATGATTTATATTTTTATTTTAACTACGTCAAGTTGCTAACAAAACTATATTCATTATAACACAATAACATCTTATAATAATGCTTGAATGCTTAAAACAAATTAGTAAATATCTATAAAAACTTAAGGACTTTACTTAAAATACTTTAGTGACCTTTTGGCGTGAACAGTATTTATTCTGTCTAAAATTTAACACAAGATAAAAATATTTATACACAAATGATCATTTTAAACAAATGTAAACAAACTGTAAAACTCCATATAAACAATCGGTCATAAATCATCGGAGCAGGTAAAATCTCTAGGTATGGGGTTATGCCACCTTGGCGGTGTGTCCAGCGTGGGGTCGGCATCGGCACCATTTGACGTCTGTCGTCGGAGGGGACTCACGCTTCCCAGCCTGGTAAAGGCCATGTTGGGGAATCGAGAGGCTTGGGCGGCCATGACCTCCTTCTGCGAGGACGTAATGTCGCAGAAGGAGGCAGCAGAGCGATGCCGGGAGGATGACGCCTCCTCGGCACCGATCCGCCGTAGGCGGAGGGGGGGACGGAGAAGGAGATACGCTCACCTTCTCCCTCCCGATAGCCAGCCGTAGCAGGTGAGGGGACCTGATGCGGCTACTAGGGCTATGGTGGGGAAATGGTCTTGTGTACTGGACCATTTCCGTCGTCGGAGGGCGCTCGGCTGAGGCTGAGTGCAACCCGCCGGGACTCACGGGTAATGCGGTACCGTGAGCTCCTTTTATGGCGGATGAGGTACACCTGGAGGTTTTAGTGGGTGGGTCCGGCCTTCTGCCGGATCATCCCCACATACCCCGCCGCTTCCCCTTGGGTGGTCGGGGACGTGATTGCACGTTTTCCTCCAGTAAAAAAAAAAATAGGTAGGTACGGGATTATGTGGCGCGTGCACAGTCGCGTTATCGATAAGAAAATTAGTAAAATGAGTTCGAATTACGCAATAAGCGTTTAAATAGTTGATCCCTAATAGTAGAAAACAAATTGAGTATGATTGATTGAATCAAAATCAATTTCATTCGAACAAAATCGATTTCTGCATAACAGAGTTGAAACCGGAGCTCCTTCAAAAAGGTTTTTTTATCGACATAGTCGTGTTATTTATCGACTGCAGAAATGCCCATCAGGATTTAATGAGTGCGGCAAAGAAAAAATATATTGCTCAGGTAGTTGATAATTTTACTATAAAACAATAGGTATAATTTGTTAAAGAGCGTTCCGATTAGACAAAGGACTCATTACCCCGCCCCTTAAAGTTACCTCGCAGCGCTTTCATTGAATCTTTTCCGAAAACTGATCAAGCGTGGAAGTCGCATTCTGTACGACTAAGTATGTAGTTATGTACTTGTTTTGGGGCTACATAGTTGGTATGCAAGTTTAAAAGTAAAAGCTATAGACTGGGATTCGTTAGTGGTTCATTCCAGCACAAATGCTTAAAGTGGTTTCGCCCAACACTGTCCAAATCGTTTGCCGGTTTCTGTCTCTCCTGCTCTGATCCCTGACTGACTGATCATATTATCAGGTCCTGTCCTCCTGAAAAAGCAATTTGTTTTAATATACATTCACACATAACTTCACGCCTGTATCTCTTATGGGGTAGACAGAACACCACAGGTATTATACCTTTGGTATTATAACGATGTCAACCTATCGCCCACAAAAATGCCAAACCTCTCGCCGTCAATTAATACTTACAGAATAAACAACGACCAAGGATAGCAAATTAAATTTATGTTGGCCACAGGTAGCACAAAGTAGTAAGTTCTGACCTACTCTTTGTCTCGAAAATTTCTACAAAATTTAGTAACACAGTTAGTCTTCACAGCTTCCGTTCTAATACAGTATTCACCTGTTGCCTGGAGACTACTCTAAATCTTCTGCAGTGCAGCAAAAGATACCTTTGGGATTCCTTTGCATAAAATTTTAGCATAAAGTTTTCATTCAAATTAATTTTCCACGCAAGGCTGGGCATTCCTACCTATCCGATTACTGAGGGCGGTGTGTTTGATCATAGCTGTGGATGAATTTATTAAATTAAGTGTTTTTTTATTATTTTCGTCTGTGAAACTAAATTTTTTAAATTATATCTCTTTTTAATATTTATCGCACACATCATATGTAATTATACTTATATATGATAGTGTTTCTTACTATTTTAATTTTGTTTAATCATGTGCATTTGACAGCAGGAAAAAATGCAGCTGTTTGATACCTAATTCGTTAAAAGAGGTTTTAAATTCACTTACTCTCATGGACACCCTCATTACTATATTGAGCTATCAAAATCCTATAGCATCTTAATAAGTAATTCAACCTTCAGGGTTACCATAAGTTTTGTGTCTTTGCTATTAATTTTTTTATAAATAAAATTAATTAACTGAAAATAGTGGTTTAATAAAAATCACCCGACCAGGACTCGAACCTGGGACTTCTCGTTTGCCGGTCGAGTGCTCTTCCACTGAGCTACCGAGTCCTGGTCGGGTGATTTTTGTTTAACATATTTTTTCAGTTGTTTAAGAGTAATTAAGCATTTTAAATACAAAAACTTTAAAATATTATTAAAATTAACTTTTTTTTACATTTAGAGTTAATGCAATGAAAATGCAGTTAATTACTGCTGTAGAAACAATAAGTTCTGTTCACGACTAAGTTTACCCCGAATTAATGCTTATAGTTTTTTTTTACAGATATATTACACAAATACATTTTTTAAATAGTAATTATCAAGGAATGCAGAGCATTAATAAAAAACCCACTTCACGTCAAAACTTTGGTTGAATTAGAATGTCGTCAATGTAAACATTATAAATTTATAAAAAAATTGAAATTATCCATGAAGTACTCAATCGATTTCGATAAAATTTATACGGCACCAACTATCTTCTATCATATGAAACAAGATTTTCAAAATCGATTCATAATTGTCCGAAATATCATGTAATAAAGACACAAAAAAATACATACGCACGAATTGAGAGCCTCCTCCTTTTTGGAAGTCGGTTGATAGAGAACATGACAATTCAAACAAAGGAAAAATGGAAAAATAGAAATCGACTATAGGTCTTACCTAACCTAACCGTGCTGGTACTGATTTCAAAAGTAATACGATTTTTGCTTGTATAACTTTCCAGGAATAATGAAATGTTTCGTCGCTTTCTGATAAACTACAAATAAACAACAAGATCTAAAGTAAAAGCCTCGGAAAAGTTGTATTTTTAGACAGACATATCTCAATATTAAGATGCTTTTGAAAAATGAGCTTGAGGCTAAAATTTATCATTGAATCTCGAAACTGAAACCCATGGACTGTTCCCCAAGAGAAAGTTACGTCAGTGAGTGTTTAGGTAACCTCTAGAAGCAATAATAGCAAATTAAAACCACAATACAAAAAAAAACGAACATTTATTTAACAAAAGTATAAAAATCATACTGCATCATAATCATAATCATAGAAAGACGCCCCTGAAGGTTGAATTACTTAGTAAGATGCTATAGGATTTTGATAGCTTTCACAACTTTTTTGACATTTTGTGAAGTAATAAAACACTCTTTAAACTTGAATTTTATTTTAGTTATTCTATTGTTGTGTTCTATTACTTTACATAATGTCAAAAAAGTTGTGATTGCGTCTTTGTTGCAGTTAGATTTTTTTAATTTTGTTAAATAAATTTTCGTTCATTTTTGTATTGTGGTTTTAATTTACTGCTTCTAGACGTTACGCAAACACTCACTAACGTAACTTTCTGTAGGGGAACAGTGTATGGGCCAATTGTTCATTAGGTGAAAAGTTATTGGTCAAAAAATTGATTAAGCATTCACTGGCGTAGAGTTTTGTTTGCGAAACGTTTATGGGCGAAAGGTCCTTTGGATGAAAAGTTAATGGTTTAAAGATTCTGTTGATCAACAGTTCATGGACCAATCGATTGTTGGTGAAAAGTTTCAGTTTCTTGAATCTATATGTAGATATAGCTTCAAAAATTATATTATTAATATGAAAGAATGTAGGAGAAATATATGATAATATCGCAATCATATCGAAACTTTAACATTGCAAAATGGTATTTAAGTAACATTTTTTATTACGGAGATAAGTGATTGACAAAAGAAAGAAATGATTACACAATGTGGTATTTTTAGCTGAATACTAAATTTCGTTCAATTCAAAATAGCACTACGATATTTACAACTAAATTTACAACAATACTAAGAACTAAGTACAATACTTAGTTTTACAAAGTTAAGTCTGTTCAAAGTTTTCATTTAAACTTTTTAGAAAAAAACCGCAATTTCTCAAATTACATATGAAGAAAATGCATATTCTCAAAAGTATTCACAAAATTGAAAAAAAAAATGTTAATATTATAATTATTATGTTATATTATTTATACTTCGTGAGGATTATGAAAGGCATTCTTGGATTTCAGAATCTAAGTAAATGAAAGCTGTTTTTATGACAACACACAACAGGGCACTTCAAAGTCACTACTTATATTAAAGCAATTTCCTCCCTCACGGTATAAGACATTCGCCGTAAATCAACCATAAACTATAACAGTCTATCTTTTGCGCACATTTACGATTTCACTATGTACTATATCACGGAAATATCATCAGACGATCCTTGAAAAATTTTCTTTTTTTTCTAAATGAACTTCGAAATAATTTTCACGCTAAAAACTAAATTTTGTTAAGGAAATTTTCACTATATTTTGGTACTTTTCAGTCATATTCGATTGATTGTGTGAAAGAGTAAAGCTTACATATTTAGTTTTAATATTGCAGAGAAAACAAATGCATAACCAATTCGAAAAATGAACAAGTTTTATGTAACTGGCCAGTTTAAACTGTCCAGTTACATAATACGCCAATTTGCAAACGTTATAACTTCAAAAACTTCACGTTTTAAGGTTCAAAGACAAAACCCTACTCCAGTATGTAATATATTATTCCTTGTCATGCCTGTTGCTTGTATTACACAGAATATTTCTGCAAAGACGACTGCGAACATAGTCTTACCTTGTGGGCCAACTAATAAGGGTGCTACATACGGGCTAAGATACTATAATATTATATTTACATTTTATTTTCACAAAAAAAGTTATTTTTTGTTGATACGAAACCTGAAATTAGTATGTTGAATATCGGTAACAGAATTGATACATAACCTCACGCCTGTCTCCCTTTGGGGTAGGCAGAGCCAAGGGAACACCAATTGCTTCGATCAAGACATACCTCTTTCGCTTCCTCCACGTTCATTAATCTTTTCATACATGATCGCCGCTTACGGGTACTTTTAACTAGGCCCTTTTTAAGAAACTCGCCAATTTGATAGGCACACGTTCGCCAAGAGCGGCCCCTTTGGACAGCACCGTCCATTCTTGCTCTGTACACCTCTTTCGTAAATCTACTTTCACTTATCCTTTCCAAATATCCAAACCACCTTAGCATACCCTTTTCAATCTTAGTCCCTACATCTTCTTTCAATCTGCATCTCTTTCTTGTTTCGCTGTTGCGCTCCCTATCACTCAATTTCACTCCACACATGCTCCTCAAAGCTCTCATCTCCACAGCATTAATCCTGCTTTCATGTCTCTTCTGCCACACCCAAGATTCACTACCATACATAAGCATTGGCGCCAAAACTCCCTCAAGTACGGTAAGACGAGCCTTATTCGGTATAATTTTGCTTGCTATAATCGAGTACAAGGCGCCATTAACACAATTTTCTGAACAGAATCAATTGCAATAGTTTTTATACCATGTTATATTTTAACTCAATAATCTCTACAGATGCAGATATAATGTATCTACACACTCACTCGCACGCTCTCTGATAATCTGATCTCATCGATCCCAGGATGCAAGTACATAGATACCTACGTCGCATGAAGCGGCAGCGAGCAAGCGCCGCTCGCTATGTGTCCTCACACGCGCGGCAAAATCAAGACACCACAAGAGACACTTGTTGAGTTCTTATATTATAATTTCTTATAAGTATACCGATTTTCTTGACTAAATATTTAACTTGTATGCTAGGTTTCGCATAAGTAAAAATTGAGTTTTCGGAAATTTGCCACACGAAATGCGGAATGCCCTCGAAATCTCGACATGGTGTAGTCACGTTTGTATCGATATATTTAACAACTTAAGATTATATGTTAAGATGAATTCTAATAACGCTTTCAATCTTAAGAAATATTATTATCTTTTTCGTGTGTGATGGTCCATGGAATTGCACGGCCAGCGATATCGTACCTCAAAATAAAATAATAAAGTATCTCAGCCATGTGTTGCACCCTTTAGTGACGTGTGCGGCATGGCTGAATAGGTACTGGAATATTGCCGGTGATATCAGAGGACATGACGCAATTTATGAGAAATGTTAGTTTGCCGGTTTTGTCTTTAGGGTTACGTTATTAAATTTGGGAAAGTAAATGTTTGGATATCTTAGTTCCTCGTGGGCCAGTGGGTGAATAACCTGAGCGTGACGTGAATGGTTTTGGGTTTGATTTACAAATGTTTATATTGGTTGCAAATATTTTTCATATATATATATATATATAAATATACCATGTTATATATAGGAAAAAAATATATAATAATATATATTATCGTTTACTATGTTACAATTTAAATTATTTGTAACTAAATTAAGTGTTAACTTTGATAATTTAATTAATTGATCAAGTTAATTACTGATAATTCGAAAAAATGAGCGAAACAAAAAAATGGGTTTCGATATTGCAAATTTAATTTTGCAATAGGAATTTTTTTTTTTTTTTTTAGGAAATAAACTATTTATCTTCGACAGCTTGAAAAGGCATAGCAATTTTTTAAAATATGCCTAAATCGAGTATTATTAATATGATGCAAGTACATGATTGATTTATTGTTTGTCTTTACACTAAATCGATGAAGAAAAACTGAAGTAATCCCAATGATATTTACTAACCCCGGAAAAAACTATTTTTGTGCTTACCACCAGGAACTTGTAAAAATGGGTATAATACATCATAAATAATCAACGAATGCAGAGCACGTCAAAACTTTGGCCGACTCAGAGTGTCATCCACATAAACATTCTCCGAAATCATACATGTTGTTTCAAAAATTTGAAATTTTCAATGAAGTACTCAACCGATTTCAGTGAAATTTATATGCGACTAACTAAGAAGTATCCTCTATCATATCAAGAATTTTTTTTAAAATCGATTCATAATTGTCTGAAATATCGTGTAACAAAGACACAAAAATAAAGAAATAGGCCCATTTTAAGTCTCAGAAAGCACCTAGCCAGAAAAGCTTGGTAACATGATTTTTAAGGATTCCACTAGCTTAGTAACCACCATCCACATAACACTATGTCAAACCTTACTTAAGAAAATATTCTTCAAGGTTTATTATAAACTAGCATTTGCCTGCGGCTTCGCTCACAGTACTAAAAGTAGCCTATATCATTTTCCGACCACCAAACTATCTCTGTTAAAAAACAATTTTATTTAAACGCTCCATTGCGACGTGAAAGACGGACAAACAAACAGACTTTCACAGTCATAATATTGGTATGGATTCTTTGAATTCTTCTTCAAATAAAAGGTACGTTTCATTTTAGTATGGACGTCTGGCCAGCACCTGTGCCAAACAAAATAGTTGTAGTACCATTATGAAAACATTTAAAATAACTGTTTATTAAATTGTTTGTTACTTTTTGTGTACATTAAGAAAAACTACTTGAATCGATATCCACAGGTGACTGACGACGCGACGCCATATTTAAGTCATATTATTCACTGAAATTCCTATATTTTTGATTTCTGCCTGGACGTAAAATATGATTTCAATAAAAAAAAAAACTAGAAAAACAAACTGAATTCATAAAATATTGTATATTTTTAATAGATAAGTGTGGTGAAATATCAGTTCCGTACATTATTTTGACCTTTCAGGATCATCTCTCACTGACCATTTATAACTTTTTGTTTAAAAAGTAGTATTCTTCGAAGTAATAATATATTTTTTAGTTTTTGTTATTTTTTTATAAATTCTAAGAACATACGATATTTAGAAGATAAAAATAAAAGATCTTCTACAAAAGTAATCCTTGTCCCAACAGATTTATGTTCATATTTGATAAACACCTAAAACATTAAAATCCGCTCTAACCATAGTCACTTCTTGGCCATAAATTTTATAGCTTCAATAAATTTCTAGAACTTTCCACTGTTTGTCATTTTAGCTCGAACTGTAGAACAAAGTTTTAAAGAATAAAACTGTGTCCAATATAAACAATTTGCACTTGCTAAGATGATATAAATCATTTCAACAACACTGCCCTTTTGCTGAAACGCCAATTTTCGTGACGATACTTTAAATTATAAGCTTTGGCGGTTTATAATATTTAATTCAAAATTTAAAAAAAATATTTAATGACTCGCAACCAAGACTCCGCTTTCCGTCTGTCCGTTTCTCACCAGGTTATATCTCATAAACCATGATAGGTGTACAGCTGAAAGTTCTGCGTTTCCAGTATTTATTGTTTTTAATATAAGACGATTTTGAAAGTATTAGGTATCAATAGTCACTGAAACATCGAGTGAAAATGTTGTATGTAACTAAGCGATACCTATATCGTCTTGAAAACGATATAGGTATCGCTTATACCTATTCGTCTAGAAAACTTATTTTTAATTAGCTGCTTTCTTACTTTCTACAAGTAGCACAAATACATATAAGCGAGAGATTTCATTTTAATTAGAAATCAAAGAAAATTGTTTTCTATACGTATGCATATTTATTTTAGTTGTAGAATAATTTGGTAATACAAAACCATCAAAAATAATTTACTTTCATTTCCATGTTTTTGCAAAATCCCAAAATCTGATATACCTACGTATTATACGTATTTATACGTATTTCAGATGAAAACAATTGTTTAAAAATGTTTTATTAAATTAATATTTGTATTTAAATAAGTATTGACCACAAAAAGCCATACCAGCCCAGGATATGCGTGTTATTGCTATAAATCGACGGTAGGACCCCCGATAGTCGGAAAAACCTCTGGGAAATATACATTTTTAAGACTAACTATTTAGTAGGTAAAAATCAATATATACAACTATTCCGGTACTGGCTGAGTTACTGACAGACAATGTACAGCCATTACTACTGGGCGTAGAGAGCTGAAATTTGAAACATACTCATGGAAATTTGATTAAGGTTCTTCTATGTGTGTCTAGTATTAAATAAAATCGTATCTGCGGGGGATCTCATTTCGAATCCCAGCTGGAATCAATTAATTTTAGTATTTTTATCTATAAAAATATGTCTTCGTCCAACTGTGTTAGTATAAATAAAATACAAATTCAGCACACAAATGTATACGTTCTAGAATCCTCTATGAACGTTGATAGTTCTATTCTAAGCCCATGTGCCCATCTTTATCCTGATCGTCATTTAGTTGGTAAAAATTGAGTTGAACGTGAGCTTACTTACAAATAAAAAAATATTGATAACTTATACAACTTATCTATTGTCTTTCACGCTGGACTAGGAGTGAAAGAAAAACATAGAATATTCCAGCTGCTTCTCTTATCGGGCATACTGTAAAAGTCAGTAAAGGGACAGAGGTTTTATTGGCGTTTTTGCGGGCGATAGACTGACCCCCTGTCACTGCAATAGTCTCTCTACATCATTATAAATAAAATAAAAAAATAAAAAATAATATTTCTGACACTCACACAACATTATCTAGCCCAAATTAAGTTTCTTAAAGAACTTGTGTTATGGATACTAGATAGCTGATATACTTAAGAAATATATAAACATACATATTGAATAAATACATATTTTTTATTAGAATAAACTTAAATAAACATATAAACATCCATAACTTGACGACTAATATCTGTGTTCATCACACCGATATCCGCCGCCGCCGGTATTCGAACCCAGGACCTCTGGCATAAAGGGCAATGTATGTTACCGCTACACCACCCGCCTACCCCACCCCATAAGGAATACAGGCGTGGAGTTATGTATGTATCTTACTAATACTATAAGTGTGAATGTTTGGATGGATTGATGGATATGTATGGTTGAAGAATGTATTGATGTTCCTCAATCACGGCAGAAAGGCTCAACGGATTTGGATGAAATTTGGCAAAGTGAGAGTTTACAGTCTAAAATAGCACAAAAGTTACTTTTTATCCCGAATTTCTAGCGGAATTAGAAACCGCGTGAAACAGTTAGTGTATTACAAAACTTTAATAGCAATCAATAAAATCACTGGAAGCTACAAAGACAACGGAGATAAAGACGAACCAATTTTAGACATATTCCTTGCATGCAGTGGAGTGGTTTGTGGTCAATGAGGGGTTTGCGTGATATATTTAACAAGAATTGAGCCTCAGTTCCGACATAGCCACATCTTTGCGCCTGGATTACGTCTCTGGTACACACAAAACCGATACTCTAGCAAGAATTTATTGGAGTTCGGAAGTGTTCGTAAACTTTCGGTTTGATCCTTCCTTTTTGGTACAGGTTGCAAAGGTGTGGAATGTGGATATGTTGCTTGTGAATGTCTGTACAACATAAGTCTGCATGATCACATTCAAGCAGATTTCATGGAAGATTAACTTCCCATACTTTAATTTAAAAATAAATGCAAAATCATATATTACATAACTTCACGCTTGTATGGGGTAGACAGAACACCAAAGGCTGTAAAACCATCTGTTGTCACATTTGACAAATTTGGAGGTATTATAATGATGGTGAGAGACTATTGCAGTGAACTATTGCAGTGTGACAGGGTATCAGCCTATCGCCCGCAAAAACGCTAATAAGACCTCTGTCCCTTAACAGACTTTTACAGTATGCCCGGGAAGAGAAGCAGCTTGAATATTCTATGTTCTTCTTTCACTCCCAGTCCAGCATGGAAGACAATAAAGACAAAAGATACGATAAGGAAATAAGAATACTTCATGTAATGTAAACTTTTATAGGTACTTATAATAAAAACAAACTTCATACAACGGGATTTGAATCCGAAAGCACTAGGATTTCAACCGGCTATTTATCCACTGCACCAATGGAACCGTCGTGTGGGTACTGAATAAATTTATTAAGCTTGGTTAGTAGCTACGTATATCTGCGGAAAGTAGAGCAGTGAAAAAAGCAAGTCGAAATGTTTTATACAGGGTGAGTGGTGGGTCACTTTTGAAATTCGAGGACTTGATAGTTTGAGGTCATACGAGAAGAGAATAATTAATATAAAAAAATAATATTAATTATTTACTGAGTAAATTTAACCGAAAGTTAAAGAATTGATTGCGCAACGCATGGTTACACTAGCGTTGGCATCGATCCGCGTGCCAGGTCACCTTGTCGCGATTGACTCAGGCGTAAGTAAAGTCAATAGTAACAAAACTTTGTTTAAAAGGAATTCTATTGAAAAATTAAGTACCTACTTTTATTACGTAATTATGATCAGAATTGAGTACAGACTTCTCTCCTTCAGTATCAAAAATTTGTCACCAGTCACCCTACATATTCCGTGTATGTATTGCACTTAAAAAATTAAGAACACAATTTTTCAATGCAATTTGAGTCCTTTAACTAAATAAAATATAGACAATTTATCAAATTAAGACAATTTAAGGCCTCTAGTGATATATTTCTATAACTATTATAATATAACAAATGGTTTTACTCATAAAACAATTTACCTTATTCAAACAAGATTAGAAGTAAAAATCACTTGCTTTTAAAGCTCGAGGGCGATTATTGTAATCTATTCACTCATAAATTGATCTCATGATATGAACCATCTATCTAAATGTAGCAAAATTTACATATTTTATTGTCAGTGTTGAAGTCGGCCATAACTCTGAAGTCCGCCATAACACTCCCGGTTTATCACTCAACAAAAAGGTAAGCTAAGAGCAGAGTGCAGATCTCCTTTTTTATTTATTTATTTGAAAAGCCACACCAACAACATATATACAAAGAATTTCAAGTTATATAGTTAAAAGATAAAAAGTGCTAGTACATATGTCAATAACAGGCATGTACAACGTTGACAAACTGAGTCCAGTAAAAATAAAATAAGTTAGGTATACAAAAGCAGCTTGATGAGTATGAAGTTAAGCAAAAATTCAGAAATATGTCAAAAACTAAAACAGAATATGTAAATAAAATTAAAATTAAATAAGATTAAACTAGATAAAGTCATCATAATAAAATCATTGAAAAAATAATAATTCAGTTTGTTGTAATTAAAAACAAAAATATCAATTATTTTAAAATTAATTAAAAATAAAAAGTACACAATTAAAACTTTATTTAAAAAAATATATATATAAAAACAATGTTTGTATAATAATAAAAAAATGATACAATTTGACTTAGGTATTTGGCTTATTTAGAAATGTCCCGATCATGTGAGAGGTAAGTTAGTATCTTCCGCTGATAGACAGAGAAAGAGTCATGAAATATGTCTAAGTCAGGTATTTTAGATGTCATCAAGTTATATTTAGCAATCATTCTGGGAAGGGGAGAGTGGGTAAGCAAATTTGTCTAACAAAAGGGAATGTGAAACAGCTTTGTTACTGGTTGTCGTGGTATACGTCGCGGTACGGAAATTCTGTTGTTTTCGATAAGGTGACAGCAGTCAACTAAATTATTTACTATTTTGTATATAAATTTAAGGTCAAGAATCTGTCGTCGCTTGTACAAAGAATGTAAATTCAGAAACGCCAACCTATCCTCATAAGATGCCCTGTGCGATATACCAGAAGAATGATATGCCAGATATTTAGTAAAAGAACGCTGTATCGACTCGATCCGTTGTGAGTGTATGCTGTATTGAGGATTCCATACGACAGATGCAAACTCAAGGTTGCTTTTTACTAGGGCATTAAATAAAAGTATTTTTGTTGAATTAAACCTAAAATCCTTGGTATTGCGCTTGATAAATCCAGCCATGCGAGCAGATTTCTCCAGCATAAAATCATTATGTTGTGAGAAAGTAAGTCTGCTATCCAAGATCACACCCAAATCACGAACTACTTTAACTTCCTCCATCACTTCGCCTTTAATATTGTAAGTACTATACACAGTATTTTTCTTACGGGTATATTTAATAAAGTTACACTTTTCTATTTACACACGAAAATAAAGTGCAAGTGCAACTGTAATATGTTTTTGTTCCAACATTTTTAGGTTAAAAATGAACATTTTGATAAACAGCAGAAACAAAAATATACAATTTATTACAGCCTTGCAAGAAATGTTATGATTAATTTTTTTATAGATATTTCATATTAATTACTTATATATTGTCATCATCATCGTCACAACTCTCTGTAATGAGCCCACTGCAGGGCATGGGTCTCTTGCCTTGGATAAGAGGAGGTATAGGCCATAATCCACCAAGCTGGCCCAGTGCTGGTTGATGGATTTCAGAATTTTCAGGGCGACGAAATGGCTTCTGACAAACCCTATCTACTGTATACAAGTGAACATCACCCGGGACCGACTTAGCGTGCCATCCGAAGCACGGAGAAACGAATGGTCGGCGGTCACCATCCAAATACCGACCGCGCCGAACGATGCTTAAACTGAGATATCGTATGATATACACAGTAACCACAGGGCCATGACGACTTCTTGTATTTATGTATTCTAAAACGGTTTATTATATTTGTCACCACTTTTTAACCTTCTTATGTTTTATTGTATACCATAAAGTTTAAAAAACATAAAAATCTTTAAGTATCACAAGATATATTCAAAACCAATACCATAATACAACCAAAGCAAACCCAAACGAAGTATCTCCAAAATGTAAAAAAGAAATCCTATGTTTAACGATTAACAATCTGCTTTCAATTCTCTCCACTAAGCGTATAAAGAGGCAGTGGCTCAGTGGTAAATAAAGTAAACAAGCAGGCCTGAAGGCTTCCGATTCATTTCCGAAACAAACGAGTCTACAAACAGAGGTCATTAGGTTCGAGTCTCGTTGTTTTTTGTTTTACTTTCAAGGCGTCGTGGGATCTCGCTTGCAAAGATGTGCTGCAGAGTAGAGATTTGAGCTGTATATCTAATATTTTTTTATTTGGACTTATTTATATAAAATTTCAATATGTGACCATAGCAATACTTACAGCTGTTGATGTGAAATGAGGTGAGTTGGTTTTTTAACAGTATTAAAATAGCACGATCGTACAATTTTTCACATTACAAAAAACTACATTCAAAAACTACTTATTGTTCCACTAGTTTTATTTGTTTTATTAAAACCTACAGTCCTGGAACTTTTAAGTGTCGAGTGAATAGGTTTCTCGTGGATGGACTTTCCATCAGGTGGCATGGAAGACAAACGTTCTATTCTTTCAAATATAAAAAATAAAAACCTTCGTTCAGGTGCAGTTTTTTGCTTGGTGGTAGGACCCCTTCTGGGTCCGCCTGGCTAGCGACCACTCTTTATATAAAGTCTGCCGCCAAATGTTACCGCTCCGGCGGTAATTTGTTCCGGCAATATTGTATAAAGAGCCAGTTCCTTCCTAAACCTGTGTGCTTCATCTTCGACCTCATCGTCACTTACCATCAGGTGAGATTGAGGTCAAACGCGGGTTTAGTCACTTATAAAAAAAAAAAAGAATCCAATTTGAACTCAATGTCACATGACGGTTAGAAAGGAAAATGAATAACAAGGGCTAAAGAAAGATCTCGTTCATCATGAAATATCACCGTAACACGTATCGTCGGGGCAATGATAAAGTGGCATACTTAACATAAAGTGCTGTCACGAGTCACACAAAAGTGTTCTATTACCACGCAAGGGACAGTTGGATTAGTTTTATTTCACTTTAGTTTCATACAGAGATGATAGTGGTTTTATACGCCAATCCTGTGCGGACTGTCGTAGAAGGAAGGAACTTTTTTAAATAAAAGGATGGTATTTTTATCTTCTATGACATGTGACTAAGTAATCATGATGACTTAGGCGGTACAAGTCTACGAGAAAGCTATTCTCTTAACGCTTGAAAGCATCATGATTTAATATGTTACAACTGAGGAGTTTATATTTTGCTTACAATGTCTGAATTAATGATCTTAATTACAAAAACAAAACATAACTGATTAAAAAATATTGATAGGTATAACATTCATTTTTAAAATGGTCAACGAAATTGATAATATATGACGATTTGAGTTAATTTGAAACCGTTTTACTGATGAGTGTAATGCTTATTGCTGAATAAAAACAACTCAAGCGTAATTTGTTACCACAAATATTTGAATAAATTTTGGGACCCGGGTCAAATACTTTTGAATTAATTTCCGTAACAAATTTAATTGTATTACATTGGGCTTTTAATCCGTGTAATTTTACAAGTGCTGTGGTGGTTTATTTTGGTTACCTGTCAACAATTCATGGGACAGAGTTTAAACCATCTTCGCTAAAGCTACCATTTTTTCATCCGTACTATAAAAACATAATTTACTATGGATCATGTGATTGTTTCTAATTTTATAAAACCTTCATTTGATGAATTCAATCCCAAAACAATTAAACATTTACTTACATACTGCACTTTTCGTATACTGTGGCTTCGGAAACATTTCTTTCAGCGCGCCTGCAATATACGACCAACTGCTATTATAATAATAATTACAAATTTGTACACACTGCGAACGTAAAATATGCCCGGTATTATTGCATTTTCAATTGTTTTCTTTCATATTCTTATTTGCGCTAGGCTAGGAATAGTAATGAAATGTTCTCTAATAAAATCTTGTTTAAAGTTCAGATTTATATTTTAATAACGCTTTTCTGTGCTTATTCAATTTCTCATAACTTCGTTATGCTTTGAGTAATGAAAAAAACGTTGGTGATGCAGATTTTTATTAAATGCATAAAAAATATGATAACAGACCATAGTTAAATTAAAAGGGAGAATAAAAGGGCTTCATAGCTTTTCAAAAATACCCTAATATCTATAGAGAAAATAAGATGGTTTTAAGCAGAGTTTCCCAAATAATTTCTTTGTTGTAGACCTCATGTCAACCTTAGATTTTGGGTAGACACTAGACTGACCTCATACTGATTTTTGTAAAACTTTAACGGCAGTGAAGTTAAAAACTTAAAGAAAAAACACTTGTTAAGTTTTATACATTATTTAATTTAATATTTAAATTAATTCATAAGCTCCATTAAAAATAATGTATCTAATTCGTTGTGGTGCCGTGGTTCCTGTGCATATGAAACGATATCGCAGGTTAAGCGCGCTCGGCGCGGCCGGTATTAGGATGGGTGACCGCCGATCATATCATTCTCACGATGACTTCCGTACTTCGGAGGGCACGTTAAACTGTCGGTCCCGGGAGCTGTATACTTGTATACAGTAGCCGTTAGGGTTTGTCATAAGCCATTTTGGCACACGAAAATACTGACATCCACTAACTAGCACTGGGCTAGCTTGGTTGATTACGGCCTAAACCTCCTCGTCACCCAGAGAAGAGACCCACTTCCCGTTTGCGTTCGCTCCCGAACGGTCGTGTCTGCGGCCGCTCTCGAGTGTTCGTATTGCGCTGCCCTTGTTCCCTCCCCCGCACTCGTGCGGGTAAGGTCCCAAGTTAAGCTCTTTCGGAAAGTTTTCTCTTGTGGAGGCTGTGTGGTGTCGGGGCTAATTCATCTGCCCTTTTCAGGGCGGACCCGACTGCTGCCGGACGAAGCATCGCTGGTAAGGTGTATACGTAACCGTGACAACTAAGCCTGATCGTCCGCCGTTCACCGGCAATAGGTCCATACTAGGTCGTTTTCTTTTTCAGCGCAGTTTGTGTAGCCAATTCGCCGTTCACCGGCAAGTAGGTTCCTTGTTAGGAATAGGCTTCCTTTCAGAACAGTTCAGGTTCCCAGGGTTCGATGGCTGCCCCCATCGAATCCGGGGCGATTAGCCCTGAAGATTTCTTCAAGCTTCAGGAGCAGGTAAGTCAGACTCTCCAACTTCAACAAGAAATCCATTCACTCAGACAAATGTTTATGGCATTTTTGGCATCCCAAAATTTCGCATCGGCCCCTCAGGCGCAATCCGCGACCCTCCCAGCCACTCCACCTTCGCTTAGTTTCCCAACAGATTCTCCGGCGTCTCCAGATCCCTCTGAGTACGTCGTTCCTATTTCGGATTGCATGTCGGTTGACAGCACCGCATGCAAACGGAAAACTACCCCGCCGGGTAGCGATTCCGACTCAGCTCCTATTGTTCCAGAATCGCCTGCTCCGTTCACCGAGGTTCGCAAAAAATCAAAATCAAAGAAGAAGAAGAAGCAAGAAGCTTCTTCGACTTTATCTCCATCCGTTTCAGCTGCTCCAGCCGCTGTTCCTGCTCCGCAAAATGTCGCACCAGCGTCTGCTCCTACGCCTTTTGTATCAGCGATCCCGGCGTCACAGCCTGCGTCGCAAACAGACTCGGCTCCGCCGAAAGTCAAGTCTCCGCCCCCCGTCTTCCCACGGGACAAGAGCCGCTGGACCGAGGTCTCAGCTCTCTGCGGAACGCACTCCCCGAAGATCCAGTATAGTAAGGCATCCAATGTGGGTGACTCTATTAAGGTCGTTGTCTGCTCAATTTCTGATTTCAGGAATTTCACTCGGCTTCTTGCTGACAAGAAGCTCGAGTACCACACTTACGCCCTCCCTGAGGAGCGTAAGATTCGTGCCGTCCTCAGGAACGTGCCGTTCGAGCTCTCGAACGAACAAATCCAAGAGGACTTGTCTTCTCAAGGCTTCCCCGTCGAATCTGTGCACAAAATGCACAGCCGCCGAGGTAAGCAGTTCCCACTAGCGCTAGTAATCCTAGCGAGGAGCCCGCAAGGGCAGTCCATTTTCAGAGGCAAGCTCTCCGTGTGCGGTCTCTCCAACATCCGCGTCGAAGCACCACACAAGCGTGGTTTCCCAGGTCAGTGCCTCCGCTGCCAATTGTATGGTCATGCGGCGGCAAACTGTTTTGCTTCCCCTAGGTGCGTCAAGTGCCTAGATCCGCATGGGACTAAGGAGTGCTCTCGCACTCCCGAATCGCCCACCGCTTCGTCCTGCGTCTTGTGCGGCCAGTCTGGCCACACAGCAAACTTTCGCGGCTGCCCCAAGGCACCGCGTGCTCCCAGGGCTACCTATCGAGAACTGGAGAGAGCGACCGCAGCCTAGCTCGGACGCTCCTCCAGTCAGTTCAAAGGCTCCCAAGGCCTTCACCTCTTTCGTTTCAGGTCAGCGCAGCCGGGACGTGACTCAATCGCAACCGGCCGCCAAATCGGCTTCCCAGTGCCAGAACGCAAAAGGGTCTCAAGACCGCATGGCGTTCTGGATCCAGCTCGCTCCCATCGACGAGATCCTGGCTTTCGGCGCCGCACTCGACGCCAGCCCAGAGGGTTTCAACGGTGCTCTTCCGGTCCTAACCAAGTTCGCTCCCCTTATCAGAAAACTCCAGCAAGCTCAACGTTTCTAAACGTAGTCCTTCTTTCCAGCATTCCTATCTCAGAGTGAGTCTGATTACTCTAGATAATCTCTTAGTTTCAGCTTAGTAATTTCTGCTAGTCTTAGCTTTGATTTTCTCGCTTTCAGTTCCTTTTGGGCAGCCATCTAGATGCCGCTCACTACGCAGCCTCTCGCTCCAATTGGTTGTCGTTCCGACGATGACTAGTGACCTTAATCAAGGTGAGTCAAAAGGGGGATGTTTAGTGGGTATGCTCAGCCTATCTGAGAGAGTCTCCACACTGTCTGGGCATTCTATTTGCCATTAGCCGCTGGGTTTATAGCTTAGAAAATGCCCATTCGTCCGTAATAGGATTCATCCTCCTCCCGCTAAAGCTAGCTGGTTTTAGTGGGTGCCAAACGATTTTCCTTGGCGGAAAAACAAAAAAAAAAAAAGAGAAGAGTCTCGTAGACCTGCAGCGGGCTCATTACATTGGTACTATAAATAAGATTCTATAAATGTAAGTTAATATCTTTATAGACCCCCAAAGGTGTTTTTGCTGAAGTAGACCCCTTGTTGGTTGTTATAAAATCCTGGGGTCGATATAGAACATTTTAAGAATCACTGGTTTTAAGCTATCTCCGACATCGGATCCTTTACTAAAATTTGACAACAAGCTGTACAAAACTGAATACACTGTCCAGCAGTGCGAGCAAAGAACTTCATCGACTCGTATATTTACGGATGTTCGTATAGTAAGTATGGAGACGGTTTGTAAGCAATAATTGAAATCTATCCATTGCCGCACGGCCAGCTTAAATAAATCTGTGCCTTGTTAATTTTGAATGTTTTTAAACATATTGTTCTCCTAAATGACTGTAAAATAAAAATAATTATGTTACTAAAAACTTGCAAACGACTCCATATTATACGAACATTCGTAAACATACGAGTCGATAAAGTTCTGTGCTCGCACCGCAGGGCTGATTCAGTAACATATTAACATGATGTGCCTAAAAGGTGCAATAAATGACGCATTTTGTCACAACTCTGCCAATAAAATGTCACTAGGAGAACTATCTTTAATACTTTTCAATTTTAATACTTTTAAGAACAAATTGAAATGTTTTTTACTTGATAAGTCCTATTACACATTATGTGACTACTTTAATGATGATGACGTAAACTTACGACCGCTGCCAATAAATTGTGACCATATTGTTAAACTAATGTAACTAATGACCTTGTATATTAAATGAATACATACATAACATAATACATACATAACTTTACGCCTGTATCCCGTACGGGGTAGGCAGAACACCAGAGGTAATAAAACCATGTGATGTCACGTTTGACAAGTTTGGAGGAATTATAATAGTGGACAGAGACTATTGCAGTGACAGGAGGTCAGCCTATCGCCCACAAAAAAGCCTCCCATAACACCTCGGTCCCTTAACTGACTTTTACAGTATGCCCGGGAAGAGAAGCAGCTGGCACATTCTATGTTTTTCTTTCGCTCCCAGTCCAGCATAGAAGCAATGACTATTAAATGAATGTTTATATAAAATCTCAAATCTAAAGAAATATGACATTATATATTATTTTTTCATGTACATGCCACTATGGCAGAATATGGCTTGAACTCGACCTTTGTAAAACATCCTTTGTACTACTTATATTCGTGCTAATAAAATGAATTGAATTGAATCTTTGAACAACATGTACCTCACCGTAAAAAATGTTAACATGTACAAACTCGGGCCCCTGAACGTTTTTTTTTTATAAACTGAGAAACAAATTATGATTAATGACTTTTGTAGCTGTCATCCTGACGTCTATCACTCGTGATCACTGCTTTCGTCAAAATGTAAGAACGCGATAAAATTCATTTAAAATCAATTTTCGAACTTTAACACATTTGGAAATCCAAAACTAGATATAAAGTACTTAACAGTATTGAAACACCGAGTCGCGTAAGCACAAAACTACTTCCTAAAAACTTAATAGTCCTATTCAGTATTCCAGACATTTTGGTCATATTGGCCATCAATTTTACAACTAAATTGAAACTATGCAGTTTTGATTTATATGTGCAATATAAGCTGAGGCCGTAGTACAAGAAGAACAGTATAAAGGACAGTCTCGTAGTTAGCTAAAATAAATAAAATTATAGAATCCATAAATTTCCATAAATTGGAATTGGGTCCTTTTTATGTGGCCAGCTACACTAAAATTATTTAATGTTTTTAAGTTTTTGCATTTATAATGCTCAATTATTCCTAAATAACTAAAAAATGTGATGAATAAAAATTATCCGACCAGGATTCGAACCTGGGACCTCTCGTTTGCCGGACGAGTGCTTATTTATTCATTTATTTATCCCATTTTTCAGTTATTTAAAATTATTTAAGTTTACATAAAAATACATTTTGATTTTTTCTAAATGTCTGTACAAACAGTAGCCGTTTTTTTCGTAAGATCTCAAATTAATTTGACGACCGCTTTGGCGATGGGGTAACACTGTCTACCTCAGAGGCCAGTGGTCGTAGATTCATTCCCGCACGGAACTAGAAAACAAAAATGTTCCGGGTCTGGGCGTTTATCTATATATTTATTTATATTCTAGATTTGGCCCTAGTTCGCATGGTACCCCATATCACAAGCTCTGCTTAGTTTGGGGCCAGGTAGTTGGTGTGATTGTCTAGGGATTTTATTAATTTTATATTTTATTTTATAAATACGTTCAGTTTTTACCGCATATTTTATCTAGTTCTAGTCTAGTCATAACAATGTCGCAAGTTTTCAAGATGATGATTTAATAAAACATGTCTGTAAAGCTCACAGGCCTTTAAAAAATAAGGTGTGAATAAATTAAAATCTTTAAACGTTTTTAATTTATGGAGTTTATATGTATAGGAGTCACGACATTAAGTTACATTTTATATCAGTAACTTCATGTTTATTCTTTTAAAAATGGAAGGCGTATTATACCTTTACCTGTATGGACAATACCTGTATGTGAACACTATGTTGGTTAACTTGCTGCAATTACGCAACACATACCAAAAAATCGACCATAGCATTTCCACCATTAGGAAAAATATATATGTATTTAATGTAATTTAATTTGATTGAATTTAATTGGATTTAGTATAGTTTAATTTAATGTCGTTTGACTCTTGGTGTAATTTTGTGAAATTAAATTTAGTTTGATTTGGCTGATTTCATTTGGTTTGATTTGATCTGTTATGATTTCATTTGTTTCGATTTATTTTGATTTACTTTGTTTTAATTTGATTTCATCATCATCATCATCACAACTCCGTGTAATGGGCCCACTGCAGGGCATGAGTCTCTCCTCTGGGTGACGAGGAGGCTTAGGCCATAATCCACCGAGCTGGCCCAGTGCTGGGTGGTGGATGTCAGAATTTTCAGGGTGCCGATATGGCTTCTGACAAACCCTAACGACTACTGTATACAAGTATACATCACCCGGGACCGACAGCTTAACGTGCCCTCCGAAGCACGGAAGTCGCCGTGAGAAACGAACGGTCGGCGGTCACCCATCTAAGTACCGACCGCGCCGAACGTTGCTTAACCTGTGATATCGTAAGATACACACAGTAACCACGGCGCCACGACGACTTCGATTTAATTGATGATTTAATTTAACTTAATTAAAAAAATTATTTATTTTATTTCTTTTAGGTTTCGGTATTTTTATTTATATTGAGTATTTGAATTTTATGCGTGTACCCCTTTTTGTACTTATGTAAAACTTATTGTAAACTGAATAACAAAATAGGTTTCTTATAAATGGCTTCTGTGTAGCAAATAAAAAAAATGTAATCATGTAATCGATTGTGCTGTAGAAACTAGTTAAGTGAAATAAATAAATAAGTATAGCTTAATTTGGAGCCACGTAGTTTGTAGTATACCTACACTTTTTCATTTATGATAAAGCTCGAGCTACCTTACTGATCATGTACACGTTTGATGTGGAACATACATAATAGAGACAGCTGTTACGTAGCCGAAAATGGTTGAAACTAAAAATCCAATATCTTCGTAATATTTTTTTTTCTTTTTTTTATTTAAAATTATTTTATTTAAAATATTTTTTAAGAACTTGCCGAAATTCAACTAATGTGAATGCAGATGTAAATCAAATAAAAAAACATACCTACGTAATTTTAAAATTCTATATTTTACAAACATTAAATAAAATATTTATTAGGATTAAATGGTAAAAACAATATTATAGAAGTTGTATTAAGTTTAAACAATTAAATTAAGAAAGTTGCTCTCATTAAAATTAGCCGAATTTTAATCTGTTTAGTCATATTGGAATAAGTAAATCGACACAGACCCGGAACACATGTTTTTCTTGGTCTGTGCGGGGATCGAGTCTGCGATCTCACGATTTATGTACACTTGTGTGCCACGGATGTCGTCGGTAATCAATCAATATATATAAAACTGTTCCGTTACTGACTGAGTGACTGAGGTACTGAGGTACTGAGTGACTGAGTGACTGACAGACAACGTACAGCCGTAACTACTGGGCGTAGAGAGCTGAAATTTGGAACATACATTCTTTAGGGGATGTAGGGGTGCACTAAGGAAGGAATTCCCGAAATTCCCACGGGAACGGGAAATATAGGACTTTTTAGTTTGTATGAAAAATCTTATTCCTTGAGTGCACCGATGTGAAACTTGGTGTAAAGGTTTTTCAATGTGTGTCTGGTTGTGTTATGAAAGGAATTCTCGAAATTCCCACGGGAACGGGAAATATATGATGTTTTAGTTTGTATGAAAAAATGCCATCCCTTGAGTGCACGGATGTGATACTTGATATAAAGGCTCCTCAATAAGTGTCTGTTTGTATTATGGAAGGAATTCCCGAAATTCCCACGGGAAGGGGTTGGACTTTTTAGTTTGTATGAAAAATCTTATTCTTTGAGTGTACGGATGTGATCCTTGGCATGAAGGTTCTACAAAGAGTGACTGGTTGTGCTACGAAAAAACTTCTCAAAGTTCCCACGGGCACGGGAAATATATGATTTTTAGTTTTTATGAAAAAAACTTATTCCTTGAGTGCATGGGTGTGATACTTGGTATAAAGGTTCTTTCAGTGGGTGTCTGGTTGTATAGTTTCTGAAATTTCCACGAGAAGGGTAGTTAAGCGCATACGAAGTTGCGGGATAAAGCTAGTCTCAAAATAAAACTTAATTTGAATGATAATTACTTAACTTAAAGTGTAATAAAAATATTCTAAAAACATAAAACCGACTTCAAAATTGAACTAAAAAGTAAAAAATAAAAACGATAACTTCTGTCTTAAATAAACTAACTTTAATGTACCGTTGGTGCCTTATAACGTTTAAATTGATTTGTATGCTTTAATTTCATTACATTTCCTTTAATTCGGGCAGGCAATCCGCCCCGTTCCACGGCGTCGTGCGCGGCGCACTGCTCACCGCTTCGTATTTGCTTCATATTTTCAAATTATCTCCATCATGTGGTATGGCGGCGTGGCGCCGTAGAGATTTATCCGCACCCTACCACCGTTCACGTAAAGACTGTGGCCTGATATCACCACTACTGTGGAAACGTCTACCGGAAATGTTTTATGACAAGCTGTTTCCTCCCTAAGGCTCATCATTACTTAACCTCCATCAGTCGAGATTGAAATTGAGGGCGGATTTACGGATAAAAAAAACATACTTTGTATACCCACATAACAAATTTCATTCTGAATGCAAGTTCACAAATCAACTCTGCATAGATTACTTTCACTTGGCATCGAAAGCAGGAAATAAAACACGATAAATATTCCTCTAAAAATCTGAAAATTCCTCCACAAATCCCAAAACACTCTACCTCAAAATTGGACATTTAATCCGGAAACAGAACAAGAAAGGCGGCAATAAATATGTCGCAGACATCCGGAAAAATGTACCTATCAAGTGTTATCCTCGGAGAGCCACTAATATTATCAAAATCCTTGGACTCCGCCCTCTTGATAAAAAGAACTTGTAGAAAATGATATTTTTTGACAGTTCTTTTATAAACGACACGCTCGGGAGAGGATTCTATTGAAAATGTAACAGGTTGCTTTCACTTAGTAGGCGGTGGAATTTATTGACTTATATATTTTAGGCGATTTTCTTTTATTTTTTTGTTTGGATTCAGAAGAAGTGTTGGTTGAGTGAATATTTAATAAAATACTTTTACTGACGTTTCAAGGTAGTGTTTTGTTTATTGAATCATGAAAATTTAAGATAATGTAAAGTGAATATTTGTAATAATGAGATCCGTAAATATGGCTCCAAACCGACCGAATGTACTTTCATTTAGTATTCACACATGAATAGAGTGATAAAGAAGCTAAATGTATAATTCATTTAAGTCTTTTTGTATATTGGTGAAAATATTAAATATGTTAATGTTATATTTCAGGAAAAAGCATGCAGTCTGGTAGCTTTACCTCGCTTCTCATATAAACTCAGTAATCCCTACATACAAATTATATATTATGATAAAGAGCCTTGATCAAAGATATAACGCTTAAAGCTTCATTATTTTTGTATGCAAATAATAACTACAAGGTGTCTCAAAAGAAAGTTCACATTTGTTTCGGTTATTGCGTGAACGCAACTGTATCGAAGGTCGCAGGGGGTATTTCAATCAGTAGCCTGGCTCTTTGGAATTTAGTCGCTGTGGAGCATTTCTCGGAAGCAGACCGTGCGTTGTGCGTAGACGAGTTCCATAAAAACAGTAATTTGGCGACTATAGCGCAAAGAAAACGACATTGCGGCTCATACGGTCTAACTTCATATGATAACAAAATTTTAGTAAACTTTAGGAAACTCTCAATCATCTGGTTTACGAATTCAAGCCTCTGATCAGCATCCTGAGGCTTTAATTCTTGCACCAATTGAATTTTGTAGAGGTGAAGATTTAAATCTTTATGCAATATACGGGATAAAGACGATCTGTGCAGGTTTATGGTCACAGCGCGCTTTCGAATTGAAAGGTTTGCATCGTACCGAATAGGCTGGGTGAAACTGTCTACGTTTTCGACGGTTCTAGAAGATCTTAGACGCCCGGATTTCGGTTTTTCCAGTGTTGAGCCGGTCTATTCAAAATTATTGACCCATTTTACAATGAGTCGAATGCTTGGCGCATTATTCAAGTGATGAATATGTCGAATGTTGTAGAATTTTCTTCGCGCTACAGTCGCTGGATTACCGTTTTTATAAAGATTACTCGCTTTATAAAGTCTGCTCCATAGCGACTAAATTCCCAAGAGCCAGGCTACCGATTGACATACCCCCCACGCCCCTCGATACATTTGCGTTCACGCAATAACCAAAACAAATGTGAACTACCTTTTGAGACACCTTGTATTTACAAGAAATGTATATTTGTATCAAAAGACTCCATAGCGAAGATTTAAGGTATAAATTGTTCAACCATGAATAGAAATAAAAAAAAAAACAAATTGTAACTAAAAGTATTTTTCATAATTTCAATTGAAGTTTTGATAGTATCGTAGTTGAAATTGGTTTCGATTTCACTTGAAAGCGTATTTAAAGCCTTTTAAATTTCGCTGAACTAACTGTAGCAACGACTGAGGTCACAAAGCCAGACCTAAGGTTTCAATAAGTATAGAATTTTACGGTGGGACATAACAAAACAATTTAATTTCGAAACGTATTAGCTGTTTATTTTGTTCACTATATCCCTTTAACTTTTGCGATCCAGATTTTTGATCTTTTATTGTAATTTATAGAAGCATATCGAATGCTAGATATTTTTTGTGTGCAAGCATAGTTGGTACCTATATCAAAGGTAGATAAAGAGTCAAATAATCGACGTTGACTACCGGCGCGGCGTAACGACGACGGGCCGAAGGTTATTTAAGTGAATTTGTAAATTGTATAGGTATATTCATCTGCATTGTTAGATCTATTGTTAGATTAGATTTTTTTTTTTTTTTTTTTTTATATATAATGACAAATTGTGACTTTCTTTAACTTATGTAATTGGTATTGTATCGTTTAAGTTAAAGTAAATAAATAAATAAATCTATTGGAATTATTTTCGAAAGTTTGACGTACGAAAAAACACGAAAAAACACGAAACTGAGATGAGCAATGTACGTAGTTTAATTAACCTTTTTTATATTAAGAAACATCACGGTAAAAAAGGACTGGATAAATCTTATTGTAACTGACATTCAGGGGCCCAATTTTGTAACTTTTAATATTTTGTATGGTGACGTGCATGTTGTTCACCGATGGTTGTCCTAGTGACATTGTTTTGGCAGAATACTGACAAATTGTCACATGTTAATAAATACACCTTACACCTTTAAGTGGGTCCCGATCACAAAGCAGATACCTCCGTGGTCCCGATTCTGTAATAACGTTTGAAAAAAAAAAGGTGACATTTTGTCAGTATTCTGCCAGCACTATGTCACTGGGAAAACCATCGGTAAACAGCATGCACGTAACCATAGAGAATTTTAAAAGTTACAGAATCGAGCCTCAGGTCTGTGAGCATCGCCAATAACTGATATTCAGATTTATGTTGCACTAGCTGTGACCCGCGACTTCGTCCGCGTGGATACCGTTTATTAGAGTTGGACAAAAACTATTATTATATCCTCCTTGAAGTTAAAACTTACCTTATTCTAAATTTCGTCAAAATCGAAAATTTCGTCAGAATCGTAGTTTAGCTGTGAAAGCGTTATTGATAGATAAACAGACAGAATTACTTCAAAAACTGTTACAACAAAGCAGTGATCCGCAGTTACACCTAGGTTTTGTGAAAATGTATAGGTAGGTAGGTATATTACATAGGTGATGCCCGCGACTTCGTCTGTATTGAATTAGTATTTCGAGTAGGTTATTTTCTTCTCCAAGGTCCTAACTATCTCTAATAACAAAAATAAAAATGAAGAATCTTCGCCCATATAATATGTATAACTCCTTACCACAAACATAGGTAGGTAACTATCTATTAGGTACATTACAAAGGCACATAGCGTTATAAACAAATCGGGTGCCAAAGTGCCTTAAATTTTAATATTGTCTTAAGTTTTCGCGATAACTATTATTTATGACTATTAAATAAAACACTTTTTACCCGGATTTATCGCGTATATTTACATTTTAAATTTTAACAGTCGCTCGTGACCACGGGGTCTGCAAAGACACCGAAACGTCGAGTTAAAATGTAAAATATAAATTATACGCCGTTAATCCGGTTAAAAAGTGTTTTATTTTATTGCCTTCAATTTTACTTAATTCATGCAATATCTTCATTAATTATACTTAGCTTATTGTTATTCTAGGTAAAGCTAAGTAGTTTTTGCGTGAAAGAATAGCAAAAATCCATCCATCCAGCCATTATCAGTGTACATACATACAATACCTATAGTTATGTATGGCTGCTTTTCACTGCCAAACGGCTAAGCCAATATTAATGTAATTTGGTATAGTAGTTAACACATACGTTACTTTTTATTCCAAAGAAATCTACGGTTTCTGACTTCCAAGAGTCAGAAACGATCATGAAATAAACAAATCCTTGATTTCCATTTTATCTCTGTATGTACAGAAGGCAGTACATCAAGCGTTACAAATCTGTCAAAATTTTTTACTTGAATTTGAACTATGCCCTCTATAATAAGTTAGAATTGGTTGGGGAAATTTGACAGGTAATGTAACGCTTGTTCCTTCTGTACCTACCTATATTAAATCGCGCAAAAGCTTGCGCTCGCCTCCCGCCTTGTTACGCAAAAATAATCCCTATATCTTTTGTATATCATTCAGTATTCACGCGCGATGGGTTATTAGCGTATTTCATGTATAGGTTTGGTGTTTCTATACCGATTTCTATGATTCTTTTTTTATTGAATAGGTAATAATGTTAATATTTTTAAATTAGGGATGAGTGAGAGTATTATAAACGTAAGAGTAAACAAATATAATATAGAAAATATAGATATATACTGTTGTGGGATATTTTTTTATATAATTTTATGAAGAATATTTCTGTCACACATGATTTCTATGTAGCTTTAACCATTTAAGGCTACACACGCGACGGAAGCTTAAAAAATTAAGTACCTTCTCCCGTTTTTCCAACATTTCCCTTCACTGCTCTGCTCTTATTGATTGTAGCGTGATAATAAGTATACTATAACCTGCCCAGGAGTATGAAGAATAAATTTACCAAGTTTCGTTAAAATCCGTCGAGTAGTTTTTGTTTCTATAAGGAACATACAGACAGACAGACAGACAAAAATTTTACTGATTGCATTTTTGGCATCAGTATCGATCACTAATTACCCCCTGATAGTTATTTTGAAAAAATATTTCATGTACAGAATTGACCTCTCTACAGATTTATTATAAGTATAGATATAGATTAACAACACAAAGATTAAACCAAAGCCGCAAATTATTTCTGTAATTCTTCTAGCCTTTTGACAGTATTGATTAAAATTTAATAAGAATCTTTCTCTCAATCATAAGATTTATTATTCTTAAATTAAAAACCTGCCTAAATACCTATATGCAATTATCCGCAAGAAAACTCCGCATTGGTTCTAATCAATAGTATCCACGAATTGTCTAGGGTAATCCCGAATTATCTGTAAATGCTAAACAGCTTTGGGATTTTGTGTAATTAATAGGTATCGCGGTAGGCAGATTTCCCTAGCGGTGGCGTGTCAAATGAGTTGTACATTCTACGGGACCGAGGATTTAGTCTAAGAGGATTTCAGTGTTAGTTAATTAGGATGGTGTTTAAGTAGTACATCATTATTGTGAACACGGTTTAAATAATAATGTTAGTACAAAGCGGTTGTGTAGCGCATTTTGTCTAAATATTTTTTGAAGCATTAGAAATTCTATAGGTGTGCTGCCTTTGCTGATTTGCTTGGATAATTATTGAATAAGACATTGATCTGTTTACAAAAACTCTTATACTTTACTAAAAAAACTTCTACTAGGTATACTAAGTATCTACATAACACTGACTTAGTGACATACAACGTACAGCCATAACAACTGGGCGGAGAGGGCTGAAATTTGGAACATACATTCCTTAGGGGTGTAAAGGTGCACATAGGAAGAAATTCCCGAAATTCCCAAGGGGACGAGAAATATTGGACTTTTTAATTTGTATCAAAATTCTTATTTTTCGAGTGCACGGATGTTCATGTTGTTATAAAGGTTCTTTATAACAATCAAAATGGGTGTATGATTGTATTATAGAAGGTGTTTCATAAGGAGTTGAGCGCGCATGAAATTGCGGGATAGCACTCCTATATTAAAAAAAAAAGAAGTATGAGGCCGTATTTTGAGTTCAATGTTAAGATCATCTTATTTGATAAGTAGATCTTTGCTAGTTATAGAGTATAGCCGCTTTATAAAGCCATACTCAAGGTTGACAACGCAATGGTAGTCACGAGGCCGTCGACGGTGCGGACGCCATCTTGCCTCGTACTAAGGTGAGCTGGTGTAATGCGAGCAAGATAACGAAAAGTATATAATTATTATAATAAAAAAAAGAAAAACTCTTAAATAAATGAAAAAATTGTCACCTCTCGTTTTCAATTATTTAAGAGTAATTAAGCATTTTAAATGCAAAAACTAATAGAAAAACACCTGAAAAAGGTCTGCAGAGTATGAAACATTTTTAATGCAGCGAGAAATTCCATCCCTCATGCGATCCAAAATTTTTTTGAATTTTCATATTCCAAATAAAAATCGTTTTGAGAAGAAATCTATAGAAAATCATGCTCAGTCACTTGTGATGTGACTCACTCATGTCTTTTATTTAATATCTTGACTAATATATAAGGCTGAAGAGTGGTTTGTTTGTTTGTTTGAACGCGCTAATCTCAGAAACTACAAGATGGATTTGAAAAATTCTTTTTGCATTTGATAGCCCAACTCTTGAGGAAGGTTAAAGGCTATATTTTATCCCGAAATACCCACGGGATCAAAAGCTACGCGGGTAAAACCGCGCGCGTGGCTGCTATTTTATATAATGAATAAAACTGAAGGCAATTTTAATTCTACCTTTATATCTTAATAAATAAAAATTCCTTTCTGTCCGTGTAAATTTCCACTAAAGAAATATGAAAAACTATAATAGCAAAGAACAAAATGTCTCCAGTAAATAGAAAATATCCTTACCTACAGAGTTGACAATCCAATTATTGGAAAAGTACGATATTTAACTTGAAAGGTCCTTTCTGGCTTTTGAAAGCTTGAAGTTTCAAAGGTTTTATTTAACGTCATAGAATTAAATTGGCTTTTAGCGCGATCATTAAAATGTGTATAAAACTCAAATTATGTACGTCGATTAAATTGCGCAAGAAGAGTTTTATAAATGACTTAGCTATATTTAATTTGTACCTTTATTCATCCTCACTTTCACAATTATAATACTAGAAGGATACATAAAAGACATGCTTTCAGCGACTTCACTTATCTTAGTCCTAAATCCGCGGAGAACATCAAATCAAATCAAATCATTTTGTTGCTATAATATGGTAACATTTATTGGTCTTAGTACATAATTCATTGAGCACATATTGCACTGTATCACAGCATGCAATATTAGTATTTTAAGTAAATAGTTCCCTACAGGTTAATTTATTTATTATTACATTATTAAAACACTAGCTGTTGCGCGCGGTTTTACCCGCGCAATTTCGATTCCCGCGGGATTTTCGGGATAAAAAGTAGCCTATACGGATTCGGAAGAATCCCTCTAAGTAATGGTAAAAGAAATTTTGAAATCGGTCCAGTAGTTTTTGAGCCTATTCAATACAAACATACAAAAATACAAAGGTTTCCTTTTTATAATATTAGTATAGATTGATAAATAGGTTCTTTGATTCAGTTTAAATATGGAAATACAATTATAATATATTACTTTGTTTTATGTCAAGTTTACCATTTACAAGTCATTTATTGCATACATCAATCATATTTTTACACTTAAAATTAGTTCATCAGATTTTGATTAAAATAAATAAATAAAGATTCGGAAAAGCTATCCTTTGTTTTATTTCCATTTTTATTATTAAGCAGATAGTTTTGATTACATAATATTGAGTGGCCAAAAAAAAAATAAAGGTTCCAACGAGATATCATTACTTTCGAAAAACTGTATAACACTTTATCTCGCCGATTCAGTCCCTTTTGAAACGTTTCGAAAAAAACCGACATATAATGTATTTTATTTCATGTAAATATAAAACTAAACACATAAAAATAAGCATATGTATTCAATGTGCCAATAGCTTCCACCAAGTTCCGACAAGTTCAAAGACTTAAACTTAGCAAAGGTATGTTATTTATAGTAAAGGACAGCCTAAATTAATGAGTTTGATAACTAATTAAGGGTCACACGACGATAGATAAATGACTTTATTGGTTGTTTGGTGCATTGGGAATTGCTTTTACGCCTCGGGTCTTGTTCGTAGCTAATTTAAGTCCTTAAAGTCGGTAAAGGATATTTGCGTCTTACGGCTGATATGTACGTACAGAATTCTAATGTTATATAAAATTAAATATCCCGATCTTAAGTACCTATGAAGGAAAAATATGAAAATTCGCATTTAAATTACGATGAAAAAATTCAAATAAAAACATGTAGGTATATTTTATTTTATTTTTGATTTTCTTTATGAACATCACAATTGGGACTTTTGCTAACACTCGTCACTTATTAACTAAACCCTGATTTCACCAATTTCCTTCTGTCCTAGATTAACAAATCTCGGCTCTGACTGAAGAAAAATTGAAGACGGAACTCGTTTAAAGGCGTACGCCGAGTTCAACTCGAATTGATCGCGTTTAATTACAAGGTAAAATTGGGACTAAGTAACGCATAGCCACCGTCATTGGCTATTAAAATGAAAATCATCGATGACATAAGCGGCTACAGCCGAATTAAACAACTTCGGAGAACAATTCAGCCCTGTAGGGTTTATTTAGAATACCTGAACCTGGATAAGTGTATCGTAAATAGCGACTAATCCGAGTAACCTTTGTAGCTTTGTGATCGGATCTCTTCAGGGTCCGACCAACAAGCTTGCGAACACCCTTTATATCAAATCTGCCTTCAAATATTACCGCTCCGGCGGTGATTATGAAGAGCCAGTTGTTTACTACGCTCATGTGCCTTTATGACTTTGAGGTTAAATGCGAGTTTTTATTAATAAAAGAACACAATTGCCGAACAAGAACAAGGCACAATCAACGTTGGGTCAAATGACAATAAAAGTCATTCTATGTCAGAGCTGTCGAGTTTCGACTATTTATTAAATAATGTTTATCTGAACTTTTAAAAAATGAGGTTTAATCCTAAATCAATATCAACAAAAATCCATTTACGATCCTAATACCTCTGCACTATTTGCACGTTTTCAGTATACGACACGACAAAATACTAGGAGTCCATAAAATATTGGGTCCGAACTTTATCGCTCAATCGTGACCATTATTTCTGTATTTCATGGGATATTGCCTTTTAAATCATGATTTTAGCTACATAGGAAAATCTATTCAATGTATTTTATATTTTGATCATCTTACAGTTATAATTGCAGTAGCAATAATAGGTGATTAAAAAGGAACTTTTAAGTGCCGTAAAGTTTCTGTTTATCTGTCTATTTCATGTATGTTTATGTTAATTATTTCTAATAATATCGGTATTTGATTTATTGTGTTATGATTTTACTTATGCTGTTGGTGAACAATGAAGAAATATCATTATTTCTGAGTAACTACATATTTCAAGATCAAGACATCATTTATTCTTGATTATTTACAAGTAAATGGGAAATTTTGATTGTAAAGCACAGGACAAGATTAACTTGCCTTATTTTAAAACAAATTATCAACAAGAATAATTAAAAGTTACAGTTTTCAGACGCGATAAATAAAGTGTCAATATGTTTTACAAAATAAACCACATCTTTCCGCTGTTTGAACGCAATAAACTCAAATATCATTGAACGTATTATCCTGCGGTTGACACCAGAGGGTGCGGTTCATGTGAAAAGTTTAAACGTATATTAATACGATTTTATGTTAATTGAGTAAAAAATTTCATTAAATTAATGATGTCAGGAAAAAATGCGCGTTAATTATAGCGTGATTAATCTTCACATAAATCATGTTCTCAGAATAATTTACCAGATGATAAGTTAAACCAAAAAATTACAGCCTAAATATCAATGTTTGTACGTTTGTATCCCGCAGAATGTGTATTTGAAATGTAATTAATAAATCTGAAATTATGATTTTAAAAAGAACATTACTTTTAACTTCAATTCAATTCAATCAATCATTTTATTTCGGATCATGTCCATATGTGTTAGTTACAAAAACCTTACTACCTATGTTAGTACTACATGAAATTAAGAACAACAGGAAATAATGAAATAATTAAATCAATTAAATAGTTCTAGGTAAAATAGAAATCAATTTATACAAAGAGGTAAATTCAATAGTTATAGATTGCACTGATACAAGTCAAAAAATTGGTAATAATTAAATAAGATTTCAAATAAATTAAATTAATGTAGACAGAAATTTTTATAAGCATTATATTTGGTATTGAATAAAAATCAACAATATTATTAACTACTAAGATAAGGAAAGACGTACATGCCTTCTCATCCAGCTTTCAAGCATCAGTGAGTCCCAGCGGTGGGTCAGCGCGCTCAAGATGCGGTTGGGGCTGTCGCGGGCGCGCAGCAGTAGCGCGGCGCAGCGCTTCCTCATGATAGCGGCGAATCCGTCCGTTTGTGCCGCGGCGAACATGCCCGACGCACTTCGCTCCGACCATATATTTTTCGCAAATAAATTGTTTTAAATAATATAGCTGTTTCTAGCAGCGCCTCAAGGCAAATCGCAATCCTGTGGGAAAATCAGGATAAAATCGGATTTTAATCCTGCTTATTCCGCCCATGTGGGGTTACTCGTTTAAATTATATCGAGTGAGTTAAAATACCAATTAGTTACCCCACAGTAAAGCAATCTAGGCTCTACTAAACTTGAGAGGCAACTCCTAATTAAAGATATGTCGAGAGAGTACAAATAACAAAATATTTTCATCTATAATTTTCCCACATTTGTTCTCTATTTTAATTTATGGTTAACATAGAATAAGTCGAAATTAAAAGCAAAAAGATTAAGGAAAGATATTGCTGTTTGTAAGACAATAGTGAACTTTATATGAAAAGAACTAATAAAATTTCTGACACTCACACAACATTATCTAGTCCAAATTAAGTTTCTTAAAGAACTTGTGTTGTGGATACTAGATAACTGATAAACTTAAGAAATATATAAACATACATATTGAATATACGCATATTTTTTATTAGAATTAACTTAAATAAACATATAAAATCCATGATTTGACGGCTAATATCTGTGTTCATCATACAAATACCCGCCGCCGCCGGGATTCGAACCCAGGACCTCTGGCATAGAAGGCAATGTATGTTACCACTACACCAGCCGGTCGTCATGTTTGGTGCTCAGTCGCCGATCAGTAGGCCGATCGCCTTGTATGAAACGCTTACCTATGGGCTTAAGAACTATTTATTACATCGTCCTATTTATTACATGGAAAACAAGTATTTTTACATGATTGAAAATGTCTAAATCTAATATATAAAATTCTCGTGTCACAGTTTTCGTTGCCATACTCCTCCGAAACGGCTTGACCGATTTTGATGAAAATTTTTTGCTTATCCGGTCTATGAGAATCGGCCAACATCTTTTTTTTTTTATTTATATGGCAAAACAACGTTTGCTGGGTCAGCTAGTTCCTTAATAATTTCCAGTCTACGATAGTATATTTTATAAAGGAACAGGAAAACCGCCAAAACTTTTTATCTCTATCAAGAAGTATGCCACGTTTTTATCTTTTTAAAATACAAGAACTTATTTTTAAAACTAGCGAGCCTTCTAATGAGTAAAAAATGAAACATTCAACTTTTCTTTTAGCCCATTTATCACTTTCAAGACTAAAATTCTTGCATATTTAACGAAATAACTTAATCTGAAATAGTTCTTATAGAATTAAATTTAGGAGCTCTTTTGGATCGCTTTTGAAAAAGTGCCAAGTGGAATATAAGTCACTCCGATAAGCAAAAACATGCATCTTTGACACAAATGTAAATAGAAAAAGTGTTTTAATTTATATGGCGCTTAAATCCACAGTCGTATACACTAATGGCTGAGGATACAACTATACTTGTGATATTTTATTTGTCTGCGTAAAAGATGGTTATAAATGTTATTAGGGTTAATTTGGTACAGATCTAACACGGACAAGTTTGTAGAAAAAATCGAAATGATTTTTTTTAATTGACCATGTTAACACCTGGGATAGTACGAAAAAACATTATAATAAGAAAGTTTATTGCTACTTATAAAACTAAAGCATTTTTATGAATGAACGCAACTCGAATACTGCTAGTTCGATTTGAACGCATTTTTTTACCAATTTATATAGTTTTGTGAGGTATTTATTATTAACCGAATTCAAATAAAGGAGGTTCTCAGTTTGATCTGTAAGTATCTATGTTTGTCCGCGATTTTCTCGCGTTTGGCTGAACCGATTTGGATGCAGTTTTCAGAAAAAGATTTGTCATGTTTAGGAGAGGGTCTTAGTGTAACCAACTTCAAAAAATAGGTTTCTCAATTTATTTGTTTATTTTGTATCAGAGATGAGCCGAACATTCGTATTTCGTACATTCGACATTTGTGTTCAGCCGAATGTTTGATTGATTTGGCGAATAAGTACCAAATACAAGCAGTTTCACGAGGTTTTCCTTGCGCAACTTCTGATTAAAAGTAGCCAATTTGCTATTCCAGACTGTACTTAGTACAGGATATTTGTCCTATTTAGGAGAACCTTTTGGTATTTTAAGTGACTTCAAAAAGGAAGGTATCAGTTTGATCCGTATGTCGGTTTGGGTGAATTGGTTTTGATACAGTTTTTTCTGTTTTACATTTACTTACAGACGTGCATACATCCATCGATCCAAACTTTCAGATTTATAATATACAAAATTTAAATTAAAAATTTAATTTATGAAGACTTAGCTATATTTACTTTGTAGACTATTCGTCCTCACTTTCACAATTATAATATTGGTAGGATATAAAACACCTTTCAAATAAAACTTTTTTTTTTTTAATAGCTTATTTCAGGACTTTCAAATAATTCAATATTTTTTCTAAACCCATAATTATCAAATGCATGAAAATAAAATAAAATATTGTAATGAAATAAAAAAACCTTATACAACATTTTACTGTGTATAGTCGTATTGTACAATTTCGGTAATTTCGGAGTTATACCGGATTCAATTTTCGAACGATTTTGACAGAAATAGGCACTAGAATTTTTATTCTCATGGCAACGTTCATGCATTAAATCATTTTGAATCTTAAATCGGGGGTTCAGATTTTACTATTGAAATCTACTTATCTATTTAGCGTCATGTGAACATTTCGTTTATTAATTAATAAAATGCCTCAAAGTTGGTTTACGAATCTTGTGTTATAGAGATCACATAATGGAAATAGGTGGTAAATTAAGAGTGTCACATAGGTATGTGTTAATTGTAAATTATTTAAATATAGATATTTATTTCATTATTAAATAATCGAAAGCGCACTCGAACGTTTTTCTCTTTTATCATCATAAACAAACCAATGAATCCTTCTTTAAATACTTTTTTATCCAACTAAGAAAAACCTTTGAGAATTCATAAATAAATACTAGTGAAAAATATTTTCTTTCACATTTCCTGAAGGTCTTATTAAAACATTTATAAAGAATATTTTATGTTTGCTTTTTAAAATCATTTGATGTCCAGTTTAAACAAACCGTATAATTAATAATCACTTATTTTGTTTTATACACCACCTTTGTTTAAAATTCGCATTATGTATGACATAAACTCCACCTAAAACAGGATATTAATCCCTTAAGATTAAAAAAGGTATCTTACAGAGAATAAACAAATACTTTAATCCTTAGGGTTATAATGTCATTTGATTTTGGAATGTCAATTGGAGCGAAATTTAATAATACCTACATGGACATGGCTGTATGACTAGTTGCTTTGCCTAATTAAAAAATATATGGACTTTAAATTTGGCCGTATAAGTTTGTGTACCTTGGCATTTGGAACGACTACCAAGAAACACCGAAACAAAACTAAAAACGACGGTTTCTTTTGCCTTTTGAAAAAGCCAAATAAAAAGTAAAATTGCGCGGTTTTTGAAAAGAACATTCTTTCAGAGTTTTTATTTCAATAGTATTTAAATAAATAAAATATGTTGAGCTCGAGTTTAATTATTATGTTATATTTAATTAAATTAATTCCTGCGTTTCATTACCTAATTATCTTACAAGGTGGTGTTTAAAGTAGAGTAAGCTCCTCGGGAATAACAGTGTCTTAGTCTTGGGCAGTCTTGAATCCCTCGCTTCATTCAGGATTCTTACCATAATTCCCTCACTTCGTTCGGGAATTAACATCTTAATTCCCGAATAAAAATAAAATACGGTGACTAAAACATAGCCCTGTACTAGTAGATTATGCATCAAGGGGATAAAGCAGTGTATTATGTCACGGGCATCATATTGAATTCTGAGCGAAATGAAGGATTCTGTAGATAATTCCCGAACGCAACATAATTTAACATAATTTAACTGAACGCTTACATATATTCGTCCGTAACAGGATTCATCCTCCTCCCGCTAAAGCTTGCTTTACTGGTTAAAGCTTGCTTTAATGGGTGCCAAACGACTTTCCTTGGCGGAAAAAAAAAAATAAGTTCTGACCTAAAATTGACTAAACATTTTTTTTTTCAATAAGTCAGATAGACATTATGTGGGCAGTGCTATGATGTAATGGATGGAATTAATTTGAAAAAATGTTTAAAAATATTTACTAAACTTACAAAGTTGATGTTTCTAAATAACGGGCAATTTCAAACATATCTTTTTTGTGTATTAAAAAAAAACAAGATATTGTTATATACTTTTCCCCCATAATTATAAAACTGGAATTTCTTTGAAATAGTAATGCGGTAAACGATTCACAAAATCAACTTTATATATAAATCAAACCTAAGTACTTATAAAAAAATGTTTCTCTCTTTATAGGTAAAAGTAAATATTTCATTACAAATCACCCTCAGATCGAACTCGGATGGACGTAATAAATAATGTTATTCATATCACGAAACGGAAAAAAACGGCTACAGTATAAATCAAATAACTACTGAAATGGTTAATGCTTATACAAGAACGCACTGTGGGTGATGGTGACGCGGTTTTCAATTTACTCTGAGAATGGATTTTTATACCATATTAGGTAAGCTTTTATACGAATACGTTAAGAAAAAAATTGATTACTTTATCGTTTACTTAGCCCGCGTTTGAGCTGAATCTAATGTTAAGTGAAGAGGTCAAAGATGACAAAATACGTATTTAGGAAGGAAGTGGGTCTTCAATCATATTGCTGGAATACATCAACGTTCGAGTATGTAGTGCGGCGTAAAATATTAGGGGCGGTATAAAATTTGGTAGCTGAGGGATCCTTTCGCCTTTTGGGGAAGTCGCTTTTCACGCCACCCTTATACCTCCTTAGGATGCTTAAGATGCTATGGCTAAGCCGACCAGCAGATTTAAAAAAAGAACTTGTACTTTTCGAAAGCTAGAGTATTCAAGATTAATATAGGGTATCGTTTGTCAATAAATTATTACAGGCTCAGGAGCTGCATGAACGATAAGTGTAATATTATATTTTGAAGTTTAAAAAGAAAATTTCTGTTTTATAACGTTAATATTTTGAGATTACAAATACATATCTGCGCGGTGTCTTTTTGCAATTACCAATAAACGTAAAGGAAGTGTTTCCAAATTGGAATATTTAATAAAAACTACACCACAACTTAGCTAAAATTATGCTGGTATCGATCAAAATATCGGAAAATTACAATAAGCTCAATTAATGGCGCACAAAAATCTTAAATTTTTATGTAAATGGCAACCGGCATGTAAGGTCGTCTTTGCATTTCGCTATCTTTACATTTTGGTTTTAGTCAAAGTTTTCATTGTCATGTCATCTTTCTTGTCATTACCTACCAACCTGTCACTTAAAATCGGAAGGAATGGAATGGCTATGGTCGGTAAAGCTATTTTCAATCTTGTGCTTTTTTAATACGATGTCTATCTGAAATTGAGTGATTACTGTTCTTTTGTATACATATTCTCTTCAATATATCCTTTTGCTGACATTCTAGCCTCAGATAAAAAGGAACGGAAAAATTTCCTTTATAAATTGATCAAGAATAGAAATTTAACCGCATAGAAATATGTTGTCACAGTGCGTGCGTAACTAGAAATCAAACTCTGTTTTGGACGTAGATTTATTTAGGTAAAGTCTGTCATTTTGAGAAACGACGTAAAGTTTACGATCCACATTTTTCCGAGAGGTGAAAGAGAGTAAACCTGCAGCCGACGTTTGTATAATAGATTCCGAAAACTTGGAATCAAATAAAGTTTGACTTCAATTCGTCAACCTCTAGATTAGAACTTATCATTGCTTTAGAAAAAAGCAGGTACGAAAAGTATATTTGTACAGTACAATACAGTTATTGCTCCAAATTTCATAATCTCAAATATAACACTTTTAAACCGGATTTATCAAGTTTCATTTTATTTTACTTAAATTTTAACTCATACATAGGTATTGAGGTAGCCAAAAACCATCTGATGACACGTTTGACACGTTTGGAGGCCTTATAAAGATGGAGAGACACTATTACAGTGACAGGGGGTAAGTCCCACAAAAACGCCACTAAAACTTCTGTCCCTTAACTGACTGTTACAGTATGCCCAGGAACAGGAGCAGCTGGTACATTCTATGTTTTTCTTTTGCTCCCAATCCAGCATGGAAGAGCATGAATGAATTTTAACACGGTCGTAATACTTATTTGCTAAACATTGCTTTTTTTAAAACTTTCCTTGTACTACAAATATTTTGAATTCAGTGAGAACCAACTACCTTGAAGACGATTGCATTGATTTCGACCATTTAAAGAGCCAACTCTAGGTAATCAACTGATTTCAGAAAGATCATTGAACTGTAAACATCATAATACGAAAATAAAAGTTTTACCAAAATAAGAGTTTAAAATCAATGAAAACAATACTATTTTGATCTGGAAAGAAAATTCAATAGTACTCAAATATGATGTACAAAGGCAGCAGGTAAAGCGATACAAATCTCTCAAACCCCGATCAAATTTTAATTTAATGTCCAGGGTGTAGAGTTCAGATTCAATTACAATAATTATTTGACAACTTTGGAACGCTTGATCTGCTGCTTTGTTAATATAGTGCTTAAATATATTTGAAAACACAGATTTATCACAGCACTTATTGAAAGAAACTACTGCTATCAATCTACAGTGATGAAATATATAAAACAATAATGATGACCGGCTCGTGTAGAGGTAACATGCATTGCCTTCTACGGCAGAGGTCCTGGGTCCGAATCCCGGCTGCTGTTGGATATTTGTGTGATGAACACACGGATATTAGTCGTCAAGTCATGGATGTTTATATGTTTATTTAAGTTTATTCTAAATATGTATTTATTCAATATGTATGTTTATATATTTCTTAAGTATATCAGTTGTCTAGTATCCATAACACAAGTTCCTTAAGAAACTTAATTTGGGCTAGATAATGTTATGTGTGTGTCAGAAATATTTATTATTATTTATTATTATAAATATACGAACCAACGAATCATATCTGAAAGCGCATAATACACAAAGGGACTTCAGTAGACAAGGCATGTTCTCAACAACATCTAAAGGCCTTTAAAGATCTGGTTTAAGAGCACTGGACAGTATGTAGAGAGGATGAGTGACAAAGGCTTAGATTAAAATGTTCTCTATAAGGGGATTTACGACTATAGGATTTCTATATTTGTTTGAATATATTGTAATGTGATCTTCAGAGCTATAATCGTTGAGCATAGCTGTTTAATTTTAAACTATGCCTATACTTAGTAAACTTTATTCTTATAAATTCATTAAAACAAAATCTACAGATCTAAAAAAAATATTTGAGATTTCATACTTTCAGCGTTATTATAATATGCTACGAATTCGAGTAGCTGCTAAAAAATGTCAAACAAAAACACGTTTATTCAATTACAAAGAAATAAAAATGAATAGTAGTAATGGAAACTTTACATAATAATCGACCAGATATAACACTCATAGACAAGAAACACAAAATAGGCTACCTATATAATTGACATAGCAGTACCAAATACCCATAATTAGCAGAAAACAGTAAATGAAAATATCTACAAATATACTGAATTAAAAGAAGAAATCACCCGGATTTGGAAAATGAATCAAGTTTATATTGTGCCAATGGTGCTCTCTACTACAGGTGTTAGAACTAAAAGTTTATTCAACACCAATAACATTTTAAATTTACCCCAATATATATCAACTTTATATATATACACAATGCAAAAAGCAGCCATTTTGAAGATGTGCCGAATTGTACGAAAATTCCTACAGGACGATCCCACCTTTAACTCAAACAATGATTTTCACTTGGCGTAGCCCGTGAAACTCATGAAAACCGAAAACGAAAAAAACTCGAGAGTATATGTTCAAATTAAAAATGGTTAAATATTTTTATTAGTACCAGTGACCCTGTATAACAAGTTTCTACTTCGTCGCGTTGACACAAATCACCTGAAGTATTGGTTGCATGACGTCGTATTGCGTCTCGTCACTTGCAGTGGCTCACTTAGGATAAGGACGCCAGAGTAAGAGCGCCTATTTTTGGAGTAGCTTTCATTCAGGATTTTGCAGTCATCTCTTTGGGAGCCATTTCTATGCTGTTACTGAATATTATAGAAGGTGAGGAAGACGTCAAACATGGGTTCATATAAAGTGTAACTATGGCGCCCTCAGGCTGAGCCACGAAAATCCGACCATAAATTAACTATCTTTTCTAAAAACTATGAACTTATTAATTTTCTGTAGTAAAATTCACATGTTTCTTTCATGCAGTCATGTCTTTTGGCTTTCATAACGTGACCTTTGACTCAATATAAAAATATGAAATCCAAGTTATTTTCGTTTCAGTGAATTTCAACCAAACATTTAGACGGTGAACTCGAAAATATCTTGAAAGGTAGATGTTAGATATCTTCGCAAACTAGATTTACGAGTATCTAGGGGATAGAGCCTGAAAGTTTCGAGATAGTACTGAAGGTAATGTAGTATTACTGCTACGAAAATAAATAACTTGAATATATAACCTAATACCTAATTTATGAAATTCTGGGCTAGTCAATATAAAGTAGAAATATAATATTTCAAAATATGTTAAAAAACTAATAATGTTATTTAGTTATTATTACCGTAGGTATATGTTTTTTGTTTTTTTTTTTTATAGCACTGAGTTATTTACATATCTGGATTTATTCCTTGCATATGAATTTAAATGTTTACAAACCCCAGGAACTGTTAAAGAAGTTATGAGGTGAAAATCGGCACCATGTTGCTTTTAATTAGCAGTATTTATTGTAGCTGAACTGGGAACCTTGTCTAAACTTATGGAAACCCATAAGCTTATTTTATTTTCTTCTTTTTTTGTATTTTTAGTTTTGAATTTGAATTAATAGCATATCTATTTAAAATAATAAAAAAAATGTGCAAATTACGAAATTTGACATCATTGTAATGTTGACGGCCACTTTGGCGATGAGGTAACACTGTCTGCCTCAGACGCCAGTGGTCACGGGTTCGATTCCAAGACACGAAACAAGAAAAAAAATGTCCCGGATCTGGGCGTTTATCTATCTTTATTTGTATTCTAGGTAACCCCCTAGTTCACTACATGGTATCCCATATCACAAGCTCTGTTTAGTTAAGGGGCCATGTAGTTGGTGTGATTGTCTGGGGATTTTTTTTTATTAATGTGAGTCATTAATAAAGAAAAAAGCATTTTACCTCAATCTCATCTGTAAGTGATGATGAGATCAAAGATGAAAGCACACAGGCCTAGGAAAGAACTGGCAATTCATAAAATATTACAGGAACACATCACAGCCAGAGCGGTAATATTTGGCGGCAGATTGTAATAAAGGGTGCTTGCTCGCCAGTCAGAAACTGCGGGGTCATTCTGATTAGTCGCCTTTCACGAAGCGCTTATCTAGGGATGGTAGGGCTATTATAAGTCGACCCTACATCGTCAAGTCATACTTTTCTTACCGAATAATAACCATCAAGTAAAAATCGTTTTTTGTTCAGTAAATTCTAAAAGTTTTTGTACATTTTATACAAGCGCAGACAAATCTACCAATTTTTTTACATTGAATAGAATTGCTGAAACTTTGAAACAATTTTCAAACTAAAATTTTAAATCTTATAGAAAGCGGAGTATCCGGGGTAAAAGTTGTTTAATTAAAAAAAAACTTCATGTAAATGAAGAATCTACTTTTAAAGTGAAGTCTGCCGCCAACTTTTTTGGTTTTAAACTAATGATGATGCGCCGTCTTGTTATAATTCATTTATTTACAGTGTTACCTCATTTGACGACCGGCTGGAGTAGCGGTAACATAAATTGCCTTCTATGCCAGAGGTCCTGGGTTTGAATCCCGGCGGCGGCGGATATTTGTGTGATGAACACAGATATTAGTCGTCAAGTCATGGATGTTTATATGTTTATTTATGTTTATTCAATATTATATTTTTCTTAAGTATATCAGTTATCCAGTATCCATAACACAAGTTCTTTAAGAAACTTAATTTGGGCTAGATAATGTTGTGTGGGTGTGTATATGTTTATTTATGTTTATTCTAATAAAAAATATGTATTTATTCAATATTATATATTTCTTAAGTATATCAGTTATCCAGTATCCATAACACAAGTTCTTTAAGAAACTTAATTTGGGCTAGATAATGTTGTGTGAGTGTCAGAAATATTTATTTATTATTAATTACTACCCTATTGTGCGGGTACTTTATTAGCAAAGTCAAATGGAAAGTTATCAATAAAACTAATTAAAATATTTGATAATATCCACATAGTATTTTGGTCAAGTGCCTGCATACTGGTCAAAGTAAAAAAATATAACGTTTATTTATTTACATGTATTGTCTACAATATAGTATAAAAATTAAAATGCACACATAAGTATATTGGTAAAAAAAATTGATATTGAAGTTGAGCACTCTGTACTAGATTCTAATCATAATTATGTAATAAAAGTAGATCCTTCATGTCTTAGCAGAATTCCCTATATAGGGTCGCCACATAATAGTCAATTATATTTTTATAGCAGATTCAGAATGAGGAGTGGGTCTGAATTTCAAAAAAAAAAAAAAAATTTTTTTTTCAGCATTTTTCATAAATTAAAATTTCATAATAAGTACTTCTAAGTGCATAAAATTTTTGTTTAATCTCTAATTTACGACTACATAGCAAGATGAGAAAACGTTTCCATCTATTTCTATTAAACAATAAAATATTAGTTACATTACCAAACAATACCTATCGTTCTTGCGCGGCACAAGCAAGCGAGCCGAAAGTCAAATTCGAGCCGCCGCCGCCGCCGCGCCCGCGCCTACTATGTTTGATTGAAAGCACGCCACCACGCCCCCCGCTCGTCAGTCTGTCCAGAGATTCGCGCGCGCGAACACTAAATCGAAAACTAACAAAAATGTCGAATTACGCGATTACGGCACGTTTAATCCACGGTCACAGACGCCGGCAGACCTCGATTTCTGGTTCACTCGATGACTCGAAGAAGACGTGCTGGAGTGTTTTGAACAGCATCCGATAGCCAGCACAAACGATGCGGCTCAGGTTTTCGAAGTCAGCAGCTCGTGGGCGCGGCGCTTGCTGCGACGAGAGGGCTCAAGTCTTACCACTTTACGAAAGTGCAAGAACTGAAGCAACTACCTATGCTCCGCGTGTGGTTGCTGAAGCACATCCTATGGACTGACGAGTCCACCTATCGCTGTTATCAAAAGTGATAAGGATACTTTATGGATAGTCTAAATTAATAAGCTAAACATGACAGGTTTTGTGTTCAGTATATGGGCTAATGGGACTCCGTGTACAGCAGTTATAATTGTGAATGTGATAAGTTATCAGTGACTAATACCTAGCACGGTATTTAACATCAGCGACAGGACGCAAGGTAAAAATGTAAGTTATTTTTGTATGTTATACCTACACTGTACATAGTTATAAATAAGGTTATTCCAGTTACTAAACACGTCATTATAACATTAAATTAATTGTAAAATCAATTTATTTGTTTTAACAAAGACTTCAAGCACGAATGCTTTATTTTAAGTTCATTTTTAATTTAATGAAGATCAAAACTAAAACAGTATTTAGATACAATTAGTTTAACGTGAAATTGATAGTCAAAAACCTGTAACAGTAGTGTGATGGGACATTAGAATCACCTTTTAACCTGATGTATGACGTAATTACAGCTGATTCCGCGCTAAGTAGGTAACTAGGTCACGCAAACACACGGGCGCGCGTCAACGACCTTCGCTCGGATGCGTAGGTATCTACTATTCGCGTAAGATTATTGTTTTGGTGGAGTGATTTTCTTAAAAGAAATAGACGGAAATATTTTTATTTTTTGCTATGTACCTAGTCATGAAGTGTAGATTAAACTTAAATTTTATTCATTAAAAATAATTTTGAAATTTTAATTTATGAAAAATATAAAAAAGAAATTTAATTCATAATTTAAACCAACACATCATTGTTAACCCAATTTTAAAATATCACAGACTATTATAAATTGACCCTGTATATGAATAAAGAGTTTTACTAGGTCGACGACCGTTCGTGAAGCCGTCTATACCTAACTACTTATTCTGTGTTGAAACCGCCGTGCGTACTTCCGTACCAGTGTAGCGTAACCATGCGTTGCTTAAGAATCGGCTTTCAAGAATCTTATGACTTTGAAGTGATCTGCTTTATTGTACTGCAGTTCGATGTTTCCGAAATTTAGAGGAATGATTATTCATATCTTTTTCTTGTGGTTGTTTTAAACAAATTGTACTTTTTCAAATTTTTGTTCGATACTTTTTTTATTTGAAAAAGAGGTGTTTTTTAGAGATTTCTCGATATATCTCTTAAACTGCCGGAGCAAACGACGTGAAATTTTTCTGAGTGTAAGATATTATATCGTATTAAAATGCTGTAAGAAAATATTGTCAATAAAATGCACACAATCGTTACAAAAAGCAAAAACAGGTTTTGAGACTTACGTCCTCTAGTTCCGAGTTAAAAGTGTTAAAACAGATCAGGCAATTCTAACCTTTACGTCCACTGGAAAAGACCTTATATTGATCGTTCATGGGATCGACAGCTCAGTGCCGCTCGGTTCGTCGAAGGGGGAACACGTATCACTTTGTCGTCGGCAGTGCTAAGCTTACGTTACGATAAAAGATTAAAATACATACTAAAAATTTATAATTGAAATAAAAACATTATATCTAAGCGGCAGGGATAGCGCGCTAGTCTATTAATCGGTTCAAAAACCAATAGTGGGTTTTGAAACTATTTATTTTAAAACATGATAACTAAATTTACGATGCAAGATGAGGTATTGACTGACGGAGGTCTACTTATAATGGACGGCATCTGAATTTGTATGAAACTGTCGATCGCTACCAGATTATTCTGACCTCTGCCTCTGTCGAAAAGAAAGCGATGTGAGTAGGATGCAAATATAAAAATGCGATGTAGACATACATCGCCGTTTTTTATGCAATTCGTGACGATTTAGCCTAGTACGAAATTCAATGTATTTAAATATTATGTATCAATATTACGATATGAAAAAAACAGTTTCGATTGCCTTATCAACAATATTTTTCAGAAATAAAAAGTCTTTGGGACAGATTGAGCTTCGCAACAGTGGAGTCGTCATCTGAACTAACTAATTTACTTACGGTTAAAAGGTTAATCTATTTACTTATTTTATACTTTTACTGATATCACTAAATAATACTGTTTTCTTTTTAATTCACCGTACCGGTTTGTAAGGATACAATTAATTTTTTGAAAAATATGTTCTTATATCAAATTAATTTTTACAGAAAGATAATAAACGTACCTACAAATAGTTTCATAATGCCTAATAATACCACAACTCCAATGAGTGAACAAGAATTATGTGACATAATGATTTTCTCTGTAGTTTTTATATTAGCTCGTTTTTCTAGTTTTAGCAAGTTTTTCTCTGTAGATTTGATTTAGTTTAGATTATATACGTACTCTATTTGGCAGTGTTAATAATAAACTTTTTTTTAAATATTTATAATTGTGGTTATTACTATAAGTACAGGGTTAATTTTATTAAAATTTTATAAAAAAATTGTTAAAATTAACCTTGTAGATTATTTATTTAGAAATTTTATTTAGTGTTATTTAGTAACTTAAGTCGAAAATAATCTTTCATTTAATAATATTTTATAGCCTTTTAGTTATACAGGGTGGATTTTTTTTATTCCACCTGGAGGGAAAGTAGGTACTCTAAATAATAGAGATAACAAATTTTATTAATAAAGCCACATTCAAAGATTTTCGAAAGTTCGCTCGCCTCACCTGAGAATCAAACCGACTAAAATCCGTAAAAATATTTTTATTGCATCGATCGTTAGGGTCAATTGCAAGGATGAAATCTCTCTAGCATACTTGGTTAATTGAATGAATGGAATACCATGAAATCTTCAATTATTTTAATTACTAACAAAATTTACAAAAAATGGCACTCGAAAATTTGTTATCTCTATTATTTAGGGTGTTACCAGACCAATCGATCTATAGTCGATCGAAGTCGAGAACTGATATGGTAATTTAAATTGATAGACGGATACCGTTCCACTAACCAGCTGATCGACGGTTGGTCGACGTTGATCTAGTAATCCCAACAATATTCCATTAGCTCGATTGACGTCGACAAATCTATTCCATCATTGTTTTACAAATTAAGGTGAATTTTGCTAAAGTAAAAATAAAAGTATCTGCAGACTGGCAGGGTTTTGGATTTGAACATCCATACGTGGTATTTTCATCGATAAAACTGTTTATAGTGCTTCTCTAAAGTTTTATTACTATATGTCAAGCCACACACTTCATAGTAAAAGTCTATCATCGTCAGTGTAAAATATTTGTGTTCTCATATAATAAGTTGTTTTTTAGGAGATCGCACATTTGGATACAATAGATAACGATAATTTGCTTCCCGAAATCTCGTTTCAAAACAGTGGCAAAGATAATATTTGTATTTGTACTCCTTGTTCCTTATATAATCAAGATACAAATTTTTTTAGATCAGTTAAAATCAGTGGCTGACCATTATTGCCTTTTTAATTACGGGCTTGGAGCAGTGCAGGTTATTGCCGAACATCAGAAGGGTTTTTATTCTAGACAGTGTTCAATAAAACTTTAGTTACGTTTTTAACATTTAAGAAGAATAATTTTTCAAAAATTACTTTCCAAAAACTCAATTAAATTCAAGAACATAAGGAAATTTCACTCTTTTTCTAAACATAGTGTTCTCGTTATCAGATAGTCCTAAGGTCCATCCATCTCCGGTGTCATCCAAACGAGTCGTTTTTTGGACACCCTGTATATACAAAGTATGTCATCATTAATATTAATATTTTTTGCTGATTTTTCACTCTCTGTTTATTTTAATATAATATCATATCTGTAGTTAATATAATATCTGTAGTTTTATAAAAAATATACAATTATTTGCGTTAGATGTAAATATGACTGAGTTTTGATAAAAGTTACTACGTACAATGCATACGGAAGGTTGAATTCATGCTAAAAATTCATGTTCGTCAAAACTCTCCTTTCTTGTAGGGATACAAATTATAAATCCGACAAGACTCATCATAATCTCCTGTCCTAGAATCTATAATTCGATTTTTTATTACAATAAAATAGTTTTTTTCTTCAATATTTTTTAATCTACAGTAGGTAAATATTGAGCATTCCAGATATTGCTTAAATATTTAAATACACTTCTTAAATAGACATGAAAATTTTGGTATTCATACCTACACACTTACAGGCAAACACTTATAAATTATTATAAAAATGTTTGCTTACAGTATTTTTGAGTTTCAAATATTTTGATTCGATTCTTATTCCAGGTAAAAATAAACAAAAGGTCTGATTGGTACTACCAAGTCCAAGGTCAAATGCATATTGCAAAGAAAACTAAATGTCTCTTAGCTATATGGTATGGGGACAATAAGTTAAAAATTGAAGTATTAGAAAAGGACGACCAGTTTTGGAAGACAGAAATGGAACCCAAACTTGTCTCATTTTATATGGAGTGTTTGTTGCCTGAATTGGTGGATCCTCGCTACCCTACAACAAAAAATTTTCGAGACCCATCAATAGTAAATGTTTCCACACCTACCTTGTCGACGATCAACGATCAACCATTTGAAGTAAATAATAGTACCTACTGATGACGTTTTATTTCTTCATAGTCAACCAGTTCGACAACGAAGATTGGATTTTTCGGAATTGTAAAAGTTTGTTTTTTTTTCTTTTGTAAAATACATATATACCTTTATACATTATTAAGTTCAAACTCCGTTTTTTAATATGATAGTTACTATGTATAAGTAATGCCATTGAATGCAACATAAATATCAGACGTAAATATAACAAATTATTAAAATCGATCATCGATTTAATAAAGGAGCAACAACTGCAATTAATCACATTAAAAAAAATACAAAAATATAACACGTTAGGTACTTATAATTAATGAAACACTGACATTCAAATATTTAACATTTTTTCACTAAACAATATTAAGAGATTATAAAAATACTTTTAATAACAGTTGTTGCGACTCCGTAGATTTCTTGTTCCTTAGCATTGAACGCTGTTGACCTGCGATGGCGCCATTGGCGCGAAATTCAAATCTTAAATGTTTAAAGACGAGTGTAGCGTGAGGGGCGCGTGAGGGGCGCGCGGAAAAGGGCAGTGCGTTTTGAAGTTATATTTGCCGACAGTGGGCTCTTAATGAATAATACTAAATAATACTTAGTAAATAATCAATATTTATTTTTATTTTATTTTACCTCTTCATGTATGATCTCAAACTATCACGTCCTCAAATATTGAAAGTGACAGTCACCCTGTATACGCGTGTTCTAAAGACGTAGGGTTATTTCCAGTTTGTCTGGAATAACTCTACGTGTCGATCCAGATTTTGAAACCTATTTAACTGCAGTGGGGTATCGGGCAAGGTTATTTTATATTTTCTAAGCTGCCATCGCTGAATTGAAAAACTCATTCATGCTTGATAACTGGGATAGACTCTTAGACTTAAACAATAAGGCGAGTACATAACTTATTCTCGATTACCTGACATCATTATGGTCATGGCTGAAACCTTGCAAGTATAAAGTAAAATGCTCAGTGATCTCAGTGGAGCATTGCAGCGCGTAGATGTTAAAATAAGCTTGGGCAAGATCGACTAAGCAGTGAGAAGATTAAGAAAATATGCACAAAGGCCGTAATTAATTAATAAATCTTCTTATGCCAAGTATAGCATACACTATAAACCCATATTACATAAAACTTCAGATTCTTACCGGTTGACTACTTACTAGAATTTGCTGAATCTTCTGCGTAAAGTTGTAATAACTTCGTAGCCTACCGCAGGTTTCCGGGTCATAGGATTTTCTTCAATAATTATACCCGCATATCGTTTATTATGTTTTATTTATAAAATACATTATATTTTATGACTGGAATTTATAAAATAAGAATAATAAAATAGTTTATTTGCTTTAATACACAGTTAAGTATACATGCAGAGGACCTACCTAGTAAGCATGTAAAAATGCTTGTAGCAGGTGGTCTTTCTCTTCCCAATATCATTAAAACTAGTAACAAAAATGAAGTATTCCAACTATACACAATTATGATGCCTAAATAAAAAATAAATGTGGTCTTTTAAAGAAACATTTTATCCGTGTTAGATTTGGCATAAAATATGCGACACAATATATTCACATCAATAAATGTTGCCAATGTTGCAAAATCGGTCCAACATCTAAAACTCGATTATTGATTATATTTTTATCAGAAAAGTTTAGTAAAACAACCAAACATCGTTAAAATGGCTTATTAATTCTATATAAAATTTAAATATAAGAAAAAGGACACAGTAATATCCTCGAACTCGTTAAGAGAAAGAATCCGGCGTTGTATGAGCTCAATAAATTGTTTGATTCTGAAAACATACGGATAGACCCCCAGGGTGTGATTCTACACTAATCCCGGGCTCCTAATTTATACGGCACCTTTTAAGGTGTTGAATCGTTCCGGATGTTTTATCGTTTCTGGAAAATGGGTACATCGTAAAACTTAGTTTTCATGTTTATTGGTAACCTTGGGTACGAACCAAGAATATGGGCCTTGTTTTTTACGCTACACCGAATATTTTCCAACTGAGCTACCGGACCCTGACAGATGCGACCAAAATTACTTACTATGTTTTTATACGTCAGATATGATAATTTAAAAAAATATAACATATTTTCTGATCTACAGAGTGATTAGTGATAAATTTTAGATATTAAGGAGAGCATTCTGTCTGTAATCGATTCTGATCATAATTATGCAATTAAAGTGGATACTTCATTGTTCACCCGACTTCCCTATAAATAAATACAGAGACATTACTTCAGTTTTCCCACAGTAGTGTTCCCGCCACACGCACACCACCACTCGGTAAGTATTGTACGTATTTATTACGCTTATATAACCATGCTTTGCGAAATGAATTCTATAAGCTTCAGTTAAGTTTACTCAGTAGATAATGAATATTCATTTTATTTTTTCTCTTCATGTAGGATCTCAAATTATCACGTCCTTTAATTTCGAAGGTGACTCACCAGTCACCCTGTATAATAGTCAAATTATTGAATCGCTCAAAAATTAAATAGGTACCTAATATTGCGAATGCTGGGAATGATTTTGTCTTGAAAAGAGATCGAATAGTGAATGAGAGTTACTCTATGCATAACAATTGACGCCTGTTGTCTCAGACAGACTTGATCACGAAGATTGGACTCGAGATGTAAATTACAATAAAGCTGAGATTCATTATTTTCCATAATACTCAATTAGTCTATTGGATTTCATTGCTATGAGTACACAAACACATACACCTACACCTTATTGTATGAATTGAATATTTATTTATTATATTGTTTTAAGTTTTCACAATTTATTTTATTAAATAACAGTCCTTAAAACCAGTATACATTATGTTTTACATTTTTACTCAAATTTTATTTACAAGTGATCGAGTCGAGTGATATAGAGATAAGATGTACGCCATTATTTTACATAATTAATAATTTATTTATATTGAAAAACACTATATGTTTGAATAAATATGCGAAGTGATTGATGGCAGGATAATTTAATTTGCATAAGATTCTGATTATCTGAGATATTAGAAAAAGTCATTTTATTTTTGTTTTTCCGCCAAGGAAAGTCTTTGGCACCCACTAAAGTAAGCTCTTGCAGGAGGAGGATGCATCCTGTTACGGACGAAAGGGAATTCTAAAGAGTTGCTTACCCCAGTGGCTATCAGATATAGAGTACCCAGACAGTGTGGGGACCGCAAGAGCGGCCACGAGACTCTTCAGAACGCCTGAATATACCCACTAAACATCCCCCTTTAATGATCTGCCTTGACAAAGGCCCTTGATCATAATCGGAGTGACAGCCAATCGGTCCTATGGTTGCCGCTTGCTGCGCATTGCTTATTCTATTGCGATTTGGACTTTTTGGGAATCTCTGTGAACGGTGCAGGAGATACTGCAACAGTAGAAGTGGAATCGTAATCACTACCTGGCGGGGTAGTTTTGTGTTTGCACGTGTCATGACATGGTGTCTGACATAGTGTCGTCGTACTCAGATGGATCTGGAGACGCCGGAGAATCGGTTAGAAAATCCTGAGAAAACAATGATGACTTTGGAAGTTGAGGCGGCCGGAATGGCCACACGGTGTCAAGGACGATGAGCTAATTGCTGCTGTAAGGACTTGATTTGGTCCTCAAGCTAAGCTTTCCCGACTGCGAAATTTCTTTCAAAAAAATTACAGGCCATTTCCATGTGAGAGATAAGGGCTCACATGTAGCCGGAGTACGACGAGACATGTTGCGGGACTGAAAAGAATTTTATCCTAGATGAATCCTACGTGCCGTTGAACGGCGACACGGCTGCACAAACTGCGCTGTAAAAAAGAACGACCTAGTACGGACCTATTGCCGGTGAATGGCGGACGAACAAGCTTAGTTGTCACGGTTATGTATCCACCTGATCAGCAATGCTTCGGCTAGCAGCAGTCGGGTCCGCCCTGAAAAGGGCAGATGAATTAGCCCCAACACCACACAACCTCCGCGAGAGAAAACTTTCCGTTACGAGCTTTGGTAATTACCAAGCCAAGCTCGTAACGGAAAGTTTACGTAAACGAAAAGCTAGTAACGCATGAGTGCGGGGGAACCAACAACAACGGCAGCGCAATACGAGCGCTCAAGAGCGACCCAAAACACGACCGCTTGCGAGCGGACGCAAACGGGAAGTGATGAGAAAAAGTCATGCCGAATTGGAAGTTAAAATACTTTACTGACAGTGGCTCATCGGCTACCAGTCATCATGATTGGCGACTCTGACTTTGTACAAAGTAAAAGGGTACAATCTTCAACCAATTGATAATGAGTCATTAATATAAAGCTGGCTCAACACTACCTCTTATTTAACTTTCTGTTTGCACCTTTGTATCTGATATTTTTTTTTTTATTTTTTGTAATTGGAGGAAACGAAAAAGGTAGCTTATGTCTGGATCGTAGCAATTTCAATTCCAACTTCCTTCCCCAGGCGTGACGTTATGTCTGTATGTCTAACGGTGATGTGCTTGGTGATTCTGTTATACCTATCGTCGTTTATGTTATTTTCTTTTTTGTTTTTGAAAATAAGAATTAGTCGCAAGCGAAACTCTAAGTTCAACTATTTATTTCAACCTTACACGAGGATAATAAAGTTCTGCAAAAAAGGCTTTTATTTAACATCTAACAATTTGAGCAGTAGTTCATTCATAAGTTCGCTCGATTCGTTGAATTGAACTAGTTTTGTTAAACCGTTGGGCGCAGTTTGATAGTTTAAGAACTATTGAAATAATGAAACTTTGGTCCACGCTACATATTAAGTGTTTTTTTCATAAAAATGTGCTGTTTGTTTCTTTGTCTGCTTATAAATTAACTGTACTATCTAAAAATGAATGGGCGTTTTAAATTTTTGAATAACAGGAAATTTTAAATTATTATATTATTATTCATAGTCTCAGTTTTTTTTGCGATACTGATCGAATAATACGATATCAGATTGAATAACAAAACTTCCATCCCTATATAGTGGATTTACCAAGAAGTCGAACAAAACGCTTCGATAGTTCCTTTTTGGTACGGATTGCCAAGGAGTGGAACAATCTGCCTGCGTCTGTTTTTCCTGACCACCACTGAACTTTTAAGTGTCGAGTGAATAGGTTTCTCGTGGATGTACGTGTAACATCATAGTCTTCATGCGCACTTTCCATCAGGTGGCATGGAAGACAAACGTCCTATCCTTACAATATAAAAAAAAATATCCAATTAAGCTTCTTCTATGTGAGTGCGTGGGTTATGTGGTTATTTTTGGTACTTGTTACTTTCAATTTCACGTATCTATAAAATAATGGTGAACTCTTGGTCGGTGAGGCCGTGATGGGATTCCTACAATCACGGCCTCACCGACACCTTACTCTCCAAAGGAATATATTTTCACAATTTCAGTTTGGTTTTTATTTTCTCCAGGGAGAGCTCTTTAATTTGTTATTTTAGATTGTGAATCGTGACAATATTAAAATATTATTTCTCCGATGAATTTTACAAAATCATCAAGATGCATTTTTTTCTCAGCCCAAATACTCCATCAACAACGTAATCATTACTTGTAATGAATTAGATATAAGGTCGTAGGTACATACATACATAACATAACGCCTGTATACCTTATAGGGTAGGCAGAACACCAGAGGTTATACAAATTTTTGCTATGCAGTTTGACAAATTTGGAGGCATTATAATGGTAGAGAGAGACTATTGCTAGGGGGTCAGCCTATCGCCCACAAAAAAAAATGTCCTGTGAAGCCTCTGTCCCTTAACTGACTTTTACAATATGCCTGGGAAGAGAAGCAGCTGGCCCATTCTATGTTTTCCCTTTGCTCCCAGTCCAGTATGGTATTATATGGTAACTTAAATCAAGATTTCGCAACAACATGCAGTTGACCTTTTGCTATCAAAGCTTATGAAAACAATATAAAAGGCGATCGAAATACCACTTATAGGCCAACGATCTTCTGTAATAGCCACTTGAGAGAAGCCCGTCTTTTCTACGCTATTAACTTAAGACACCCCTCATATCATACTATAACGTCCAATATTCATAAAAGTGTAATATTTTCTTGCCCACACACTGTATAGAAGTGTATCTCGCTTAAGTATAGTGACGCTTGAAATATTTTTACGAGGTTGTTACATCTGAAGTGGGGGTCAACAAATATTTTTTTCAAGATGGCCGAGCTGATATTTTCTCAGACATTTGTGACTTATTGTTGGATTTTATTGCGTGGCTGTAGACTATATTAAATTTCCTTCATGAAAACAAACCTGAAAGCTATTACCAAACTTTTAGTTTAATGTGATTTGTTTTTTTATTCTATTGTATTAACCGTATAGTCATTTGACAATTTACCTTTAGTTATAGATAAATGTTTTAAATATTTTTTTTTCTTCAATAAATTCTGTAGACGAGTGATCTATACATATAATAAAATGGTAGGAAAGTCAAAACTGTACATTGAATATTTTTTTAAAAGAATACTTGGGGTATGATCTACAATCGAAACAGAAACAAAAAATATAGTTTTTTAGAATTTTTGTCTGTTTGTCTGTTTGTCTTTCCGGGATAAACTCAAAAAGTACTGCATGGATTTACTTCAAATTTGGCATGAAGATAGTTAAGAAGTCGGGTCAACATATAGGCTACATATTATCACGCTAGCAGTGTTATAATCGTAGGTGCGTTTGGTGCTGCATAGCGTTCACGCAGACGACGTCGCGGGCAGCAGCTAGTAATATATAAATTTATGAGTCGGTAGGTTAACTTTGTAGTTGAAATTAAAAATGTCAGTAAGTATTTAGAATTGGACAAGAACGACATTTATCAATAATTTAATGCAATAATCGATTTTTATTCATGCTTTTAAAAGAAAGCAAATGATTGAACCTTCGTACAATTTTTTCATTCTTCAATAAACACAAATACCAATATCGCGTTGTAAATTGGTTGCTACCTATAATAATTGTTTTCTCATCTACATGCAAATATAGCGAAGCGACGAAATTCAACGATGAGACTACAAAGCTGGTAATACCTCAAGAAGGATTTTTAATTATAGGGCAAAGCACCCAGGAATCTACGTTTTTGGTGAAGGCTGTAAAATTTTAATAAGCTAGATGAATTGTTTTCTAAGCTCAGTAGAAAATAGGTCTCTAAGAGAAGACAAACAAAGTTGAATTTCATTTGAGTTAAAAAAAGACGACGTTCTAAATTCGTATGTACTCGTATATTCTTTTTTTGAAATTTGTAAAAGCCGTTAAGTTGATCAGTTATGAATCGATTTTGATGTTTAGTGTTTCATATGATAGAAGATATGTCAGAGGTAGTCTCATAAATTGCATTGTAATCGATTGAGTACTTATGTAAAAGGATTACTTGATAATCTTATACTTCAGCCCAAGTTTTGACAAGGATTGTAACAGTTCTTGAATTCGGTTTTTTATGCTCTACATTAATTGATTATTGTGTAAATTTTTTTTACGATTTTTGATATTTAATAAGATATTTTTAACCAAATTTTACACCATTTAATTCAAATTTCAGGCTTTGTCTCTGTGAATTAGGTGTCAAAAGACACTGAAACTACGAGTTAACCTTTTTCATCATCACATTATGTGTATAAATATAATTCCACAATTACCTAGTTAATGCGAGTGTTTAATACGGTTCTTAAAAATAATTTGCCAAATCAAAGAAATATGAAAACATTCAGACTATAGTAGGTATATAACAAATATGCAAATAGAGACATAAACATAATTGAGACGTAACACAATAGAAATTAAGAACACATTTGTAAAGAGATGAAATATTTGGAAAGGCATTTGTGATGCTGGGGATGTTGGAACACTTGGGATGCTGCAGAAAAATATGTCAAGATTGTCGTGACACGAATCACGTTACAAGCTTATTGGTTTTTAGTACGGCTGTCTTAGAATACAAATCTTTGAAGAGACACATTTCTGAATGATGTATGGAATATTTTTTATCGGACAGTAAAATAATAGTTTACTTGTATACAACAGTCGTCAGAGTTTGATTGAAGTCATTTCGGCGTCCTGAAAATTTTGACACCCACTAATCAGAACTAAGACACCTTGATTGTTAACGGCATATATTTCTTTTTAACCTTCGAGAAAGATATAGTCATAGTCCTGCAGCAGGCCCAATAGAAACAGTTGTGATGCTGATGGAATAAATGTAATTCAGTGAAAAAAAAATGTAAAAAAGCTGAAGAGATCTGCCTTCTTAGGTTGTCTGAATTAGTCCTTCTTGTGTTTTGATGCTATGATAAACTAAAGGCTATTTTGTGCCGATCTAATAAGGACAAAAGACTATTTTTGACTGAACAGATTGCTGTTATCCAACGAAACACTACCTTAGTTTTGTTATATTTTTATTTTAAAGCAAAGAACCTTCAAACCGAAAACATTTTATTTTTATTTTCCCTGAATGTGCTATATTTCTGACAACGGAATTCAAAAGAAATAAAATTGAACATTAACTTTCACGATGTAAATTTAATTATTTCAATTAGAACAGCCTTTTTGGCAGCATAATCGTTGGACCCGAAATTTTCCAGCTACACAAAAAAATAGATTAATGAGCCACTTCTGAGTAATAGGACTCATTTAGCAGAGATTGAGAGTCATCGATTTAATTAATATATTTCATTTAAAATAACCCATTTTGTATTAAATCTTCAGGTTTTATAAGGGATTATAAATTATATCTCATTGTTCTCTGAACATCCAAGTATGAAAGACGTAAAGCTGAAATATCGGTAATTCCCATTTCAACCGACTTCCAAAAAGGAGGAGGTTCTCAATTCGTCTGTATGTTTTTTTGTGTCTTTGTTTCACGATATTTCGGACAATTATAAATCGATTTTGAAAATTCTTCATAGTTGGTGCCATATAAATTTCATCGAAATCGGTTCAGTACTTCATTGAAAATTCCAATTTATTCAAAAGAATATGTATGATTTCGGAGAATGTTTACGTTGATGACATTATAACTCAGCCAAAGTTTTGACGTGAATGTGTTTTTTTTAAGCAGGGTGCATTCGTTGGTTATCATTCACATTATTTCAGAGAAAATGGTTGCAAGTAACTAAATTGCTGATGATGAAGTGCGCGTTCTTAAAGCCATACTAAGAGCCATATTTTTTTAATAAACTACGGCTTTAAGAAATATCTTTTGATGATTCCCTTCAACTCATTTTTAATTTCAACTCCATATTTCTAACGTCAATCAAGAATTTATATTAAGACATTTAGACGTAGTTGCTGATATAGCTTACGCTAAAAACATGGAGTTTAAATATCATAGAGTTTTAGTCCTTATTTATTTATTTGTTCTAGTAATATTTTTATATTAAAGATTGGTAGGTATTTTTGTGGTTTAAGATTTTTTCTTTTTTTAAGAAGATTTTTCATTTTTATTTTTAATTGTAAAGATAGATTGGACCTTGGAGAAAGAAAATAATCTACTTGAAATACTAATCCTGTGCAGACCAAGTCGCAGGTACGCTATACATACATACATAATAAATAACTTCACGCCTGTTTCCCTTATGGGGTAGGCCCATAAGGTTATAAAACCATCTGATGTCACGTTTGACAAATTTAGAGGCATAATAATTATGGAGAGAGACTATTGCAGTGACAGGGAGTCACCCTATCGCCCACAAAAAAAAATCTCCAATAAAACCTCTATCTAAGTTTTTAAACTGGCATGGTCATTAACATTTAAATTAACTTTAGAAACGGGATATGACGGTAGCGTCGTTATCATGGCGCTTGTAACAGTGCCGAAATATCGAGAACTCAAAATAAATGAAAAACATGGTAAATATCCCGTTTCTAAAGTTAATTTAAAAACCTCTATCCCTTAATACTGACTTTTACAGTATGCCCGGGAAGAGAAGCAGCTGGTACGTTATATTTTTTTCTATATTATAAAAAAATAATAAATTTAAATCCGCCTACTAAAAACACGCTCTAAAAAGCAAAAAAAAAGAAAATAGTCTCCATTGATATATTTATGTATTTTATACGTCATACTGATAGTAATATGTTGAAAAGGTATCCGTCAATTACGCCACTTGTATTTTATTTTATTGTTATTTATAATCCTTTCAAAATATCTCTATCAGTGTGACGTATAAAAATACATAAATATTTCAGCAGACTATTTTCATGTTTAGTGCTTTTTTTTTTTTTTTTTTTTTTTTTTTTTTTATAAGTGACTAAACCCGCGTTTGACCTTAATCTCACCTGATGGTAAGTGACGATGAGGTCGAAGATGAAAGCACACGGGTTTAGGAAGGAACTGGCTCTTTATACAATATTGCCGGAACACATTACCGCCGGAGCGGTAACATTTGGCGGCAGACTTTATATAAAGGGTGGTCGCTAGCCAGTCGGACCCAGAAGGGATCCTACCACCAAGCTTTTTAGAGCGTGTTTTTTGTAGTCCGGTTTAATTTTATACATATTTTTTTTACTTATTTTGGAGTAACGGTATTTACATATTTGAACTGCGACTAACAAAGCTCTCTCATTTGATACCCTACACGAAACCATCAAGAATTTTTTTTTTAGTTCTTTACTTTACGTCCCCTAGAGGGCGCTGTAGTCAATTTAACGTAACATAGCCTATATCCAGCGGACAATCAAGACGCTTCTAACGACACCTCACGTGTCCAATTAGCTTGTTTAGAGGCTATGAGGTATCAGATGAACATCCATACCTTAATACCTACATCATACATTCTTCGCAAAATCATGAGCCTCCTTTTTGCTTCGCTGTAGTCGGGTAATAAAACCAGGCGCGGTTGCAAGTCAAATGATTGTCATTTTAGTATATGATAAATGCACTTTTACCACTCTATGAATGTTCTGTGCTCGTTGTTGATATTTATAAAAGGGATAAACATTTAGTCGGTGTGTCAGTTTAAATGATGTATGGACTATTAAGCTCTGGAGCTTCAATTTCTATGTACTGATGGGGTTAAACGAGTTCAATAAATATTTGTATTCTGATAAACGATACTAGTAAACAGAACCAGATGAAATTTTATTTCAATATTTTATTATCTCGTATTTCCTTTATTAACGTTTCTAAAATAAAACTGTTAACCATATTTTATAATCTTTGAGAACATTCTTAAAGAGCTCTTTTCTTTCTACGTAGAAAGAAAAGAGTGCGGACTGTATAGGAAACTGGCTTTAATCACGTATAACAATTTAATATTAGCCTATGTGGTTCGTGCGCTCTCGATAGAGGTCCACAAGTTCCTAGTAGATGGCGCTGATTGTTTATTAAAGCCCGCATGTAAAGTTATGAAATCAAAGTATCACCGCTGTGCCGGTCGGAGTGGCGGGTGTTAGGTTTTTTTCGATACGGAATTTCTGGATTCGGTCCCCACGCTCAAGGCCCGCGATAGAAGCTATGAAATAAAAAAAAATCTTATAAAGGCCTTACAACGAAGTGATAATTTTTGTTAGTAAAAAAAAAATAGAAATATTTTTTATATCAAATTAATTTATGGTTTCTAACATACATCAAAGTCTCAAGATTCATAGAAAAAGAAAGAAAAAGACTTCTCAAATAAATATACCAAAAAACTTAACTTGACCAAAAAAATTGCAAATTTGCTAGACTTTAAATCCGTTTTTCTCGAAAACTGTTTTTCCCTATTAAGTTTTTATATTTTTGGAGGTGCGGTATGATCTCAAACCGTCACGTCTTCGAATTTCAAAAGTGAAAATTCAGAGGACTGGGATAAATATGTGTATTCTAGGTTCCCTGGTTCATTTCATGTTATCCCATATCAAATCATTTGCTTAGTTTGAGGTCATGTCGTTGGTTTAAATTCACTCGTGATTTTATTACTTATATATTGTTTTTATTTAAATTTTGAAAATTTTCTGACATGATACAAATGAAAAATCCAAAGTTCTAGCTAGTGTATTAGTGGTCTGTGAAAAACCGCCGACAGCGCCCTCTATACGAATACATATTCATGTGGCCGTGACAATCAGAAGTTTTTTCGTTCTTTTTTGGAGCTATCGTTGGGCGATAGGGACATACTGCCAGAGCCGATATTACTTATAGTTAATAATGTTTTAACAAATATATAATAAACTTAATAAAAATAGTGTTATAAGACGAATTAGTGGTATGATATGATGCGCATTTCTGTTATATTATTATGTAATAATATACAGGTTTATTTCATTAGCATTATTTTATGCATTATTTTATAAACTTGTCTTTCATCTGTTTTTGTTCATTTACTTTTCTACAGTCTACCTAATTGGTTTTAATGTAAATTTGAAAATTTCACTTTTAGTCCTGTGATTAACTATGTATAATAAAATATATTTTTTTAAAACAAATTCATATATAGAATTCGCCCAAAACATCTGAGCCGCTAGGAATTGCTATGTGCATGTTGTAGGTACAACCGAAATACAATTGTTATTGTTTTACTTTTATCCTAATTTAAAGATGTATCTATACGCCTTGTGTTCAGAGCGGAACAGAAGTATTGCGCAATCTGTACGTTATACTATTTTAAATTATTTATATGCACAATAAACAGTAAGTGATACTAAAGTACCGTATGTCACAAGCACTTCACTGCACAAAAAACAAGACAAATTGTGCTATTTGTTCCCGATTGTAGCCGATACTGTTCGTCGGTTACCCAAAACGGACAACGAATAGCCAAAAAAGGCATATAAATAAATAATTGTGCCATGTATTTCCATGTAATTGCCATTAGGTTGGTTATTTTGAAAAGCTTTATCTCTAAGATAAGGTTTGATTGATATTTTAAATTAGATGCCTCGTTTAATATTCTTTTGTTTATGTTCAAGCGTTTTTAAATAAAAATTTTTTGTTTGTAAACAGAGCTGACAAGCTTTAAACTATTAATTATGCAAACAATATTTAGTATGAGCTATAAACTTGTGTTGCCTTACTTCAGGACTTTATCTAGAAAATTAACGTTACGGACAAGCTCAAAGGAAAAAACTTGTTTGTCAAAAACACAAATGAAACTTTAATTTCAGCAAGTCTTTTTATAAAGATATTTGTTGCGAAGTTAAGAATAAGTTAAGTTATGTTATGTTTACCATAATTAAAGGTGACCTGTCTGTTTATTTTCAGCTCATTAATGCTTGATAGACGAACTAACCGAATTATCTATCCATTAAGTAATCTATTTAATAACTAAGAAGTGTTTGTTGGATGTCAGAATTTTCAGGATCCGAAATTGCTGCTAACAAACCCTTACTGTTACTAAACTGACAAACGTTATCAACAACCGAGCGGGGCTGACTGCTTCTCCCATCCTCGTACAGAACTGGCAAAACTTTTTTTAACCTGCAGCAGGTTCAATAAACAAAGTTTTTCTTCGAAAGATGTAAACGGTGCATCACAAAGTTCACGTCACCTACTATGTAAGCAAGTTGTTTATAGCATGATATTGGCTCTCACAATTAGCTGTCTTGTGTTTTTTTGTGTCATGGTCTAATTTTTTATTTTATTTATTTATTCATAAGTTTTTACAAAATTTATTGCAATGTCTTATTAGTATCTTAAAATCTATCTTAGATTTTTCTAGACAGTATTATCTCGGTAAAAATATAATTACAACTACGAACCAACAGGAAACATACCGGAGTATTTTTTTTTAAATTACTTATAACTTGGTTTAAAGACAAAGAAGCCTACTAGTATAAAATTAACTTAATATTAGCTTAATAACATTTTTTTTATATCAATCAAATAGCAGGAGTATATTTCGCACCTTCAGAATTGTATAGATCCAATTCAAAAATCCAAGAAATCGGTTACCATCATAGAAGTAATTTTTTTGCTGTTATTTCACGAAAAATAAACTTAACTCTATATAGAAATGAAATAGCTAACACGTTTCATATATTATTAATAAATTAAAACAGTTCAAAGTAGAAAGTTTTCAGTTTTAAAAATTTCGTTCTCGATTTGCCAAAAACACGTTTTCTTTAAATACGTCACTACTATTCTGTAGGTGCTATTTATAACACGGTATTATAACAAAACATAAAAAGTGATAGCCGTATTTTACCTACATATGGCTAACGCGTTAATTGATAGATGCAGTAACTAAGGTCGATGAAGGGAGACCGATTAACCATGGCCTCTCACTCTCCGAGCGACTCCGCACATCACCGAATGCCAACGAAATGCGCGAGCGCCGACGGTACAAGGCATAGATCTCTAACACTATGGATCTGAAATAACAGCAAAAAATGGGTGCATACCTAAAGTTAAATCGTAGCATGAAATGAAGCTTTATCCTATTGATAGAGAAAGGAAACTTTTCGGGTGTAGCATCATTTATTAGTAAATAACTGAAAACTTGATGATCAAAGATATTTTTAAAGATAATTTTTAGGTCTGTGCTTTATCCTGGTATTGGAAAAAATATATAAATTACTAAAACTGTTATCCCACTTGCTTACCATGAAAATGCTTGAAATGATTCGTCTGGGGATTTATTAACTTATTATTTGTCAGGAAAAATATACGCTTTTTCTAAATAGCTTTGTTTATAACTTTATCACGCCACCAGAAACAAATTGTCTTATCAAAATTTAGGGGTTCAAAACTTACGTTCTCCTATTGACAGTATTTGACAGGGAAGGAACACACATCCGATTAATTGCGATGGTTATTTTTAGAAACTTCTGCCTGGTGCGGTCATACCATTTTTTATAACTATCAAAATAATAATAATTATAAAATATTACCATCCACATGGCCACTATGTAATAATTAACCATACCTTCCTTTTATATTATGAAAGTTAGAAAGATTTTACACTCGTATTATGCAGGTAGCAGTACAACAACATAGTAATTTTCACAAATATTTATTCATTTCTAAATAAAAGGTACAAAGTCTATTTTTATTGAATAATACAAAATAAGATTTCTTACCTTTTGGAAAATTGAAGGTACTGTGTCATCTCGCAATCTAATTACATCAAGGGTCTTATTAAAGCTATTTTCCTCAAAATGTAAAGAGCAAATCTACCAAACTTTAACTTTTGGGTTTAAGTTCTCGCTTCCAATGGCTTCTAACCACCGTCCCTTTAAGTTAACATTTCTTGGAAACCTAAAATTATAAATATCGATATAGAGTTTTAAGAAAAATACTTCACTATTAAATTTTAATGTAAACAAACAAGACAGTTTCAACAATAGGTTTCGGCAAAGTAAAACGTGTTAAATATAAAAAAAAATGTAGTGTATAGTTAAGATTGCATGTCCAAATCACAAAAAAAGTTATGTGGAGCACTTTATAACAACAATTCACTTGTTTTAATCAATGAAAATCTTACTAACCTGTGTAAAGTTAAATTAGGGTATTTGTCATCTTTTTTCGCACCACACCACAAAATTGAACATTTCATATTGAAAACTGCTTGCACTTTTTGCAGATATTAACATATAAAACACAAATTTGAAGCCACTTAATTAGTAAATTGAAAAAACCTTTCAGCAAAAACACAATTTGACATCTTAAGTACTCTGAATTCTGAAACACAACATGGCGACAAGGCACTCTAGTGACATTCGTATGACGTCATGCCTTTAATTTTTTCATTCGGTAGGAGAATGAAAATAGTACTATCTCTTTTTTTCTTCAATGGTTTTTGTATTGGGAGAGTGAGATAAAAGAGTTTTAGTTATACCTACTTAATATCTATATAAATATAAAGTATGTATAGAAAAATAGAAGATCTCCTTGTGGTTATCATCTCACTGATACAAGGTGCTTCAATTTGACATGTTCAGGAAATATATTTTTTTAAAATGATTTTATTATTCTTACAGTTTTTTGACAATTTTTAATTTCGCTGGGCAGTTTGTTTATAAGTTTCGGTATCATATAATAAGATGTTCTTTGTCCGTAGAAGTTTTTTAATTTAGGTACCGATAAGATTTTATTTGTAACATTTTTAGTTAATATGTAATGGTTATTTGGAATTAATATCTCATCTCTATGATATTGTTAGAGTAGCAAGCTGTATTCTACTTTTTTGTGTACGGGTATTATACCACATAACTTAAAGAGTTCTACTGGATCGTCTCTGTATTTATTTTTAATTTTTTGAGGTACAATTAATTTTAAGACCCTATGTTGCAAACTATAAATTTCATTAAGATACGTTTTATAAGTTCGTCCATAACTACTTAAGCCGTATGAGATTACACTTTCCACCAGAGCCTTATAGATTGTTATCAGGACGTCAAATGGAATTCGGTTTTTAGTAATGTAGAATTCGGTCATGATAGCACGCAACCTGGAGCTTGTTTTATCAATATGTTTTGCCCAACATAGCCCGTTATCGATCACTAATCCCAGATATGTATGCTCGGTGACTTGTTCAATTTTTTGACAGGTGACAGTGCGAGAAGACAAGACGAAACTACGTGCCGGTGAACGGCGAAACTAATGCACAAACTGCGCTGTAAAAAAGAACGACCTAGTACGGACCTATTCCTGATAAACGGCGAACGATCAGGCTTAGTTGTCATGGTTACGTATCCACCTGATCAGCGATGCTTTGGCTGGCAGCAATCGGGTCCGCCCTGGAAAGGGCAGATGAATGACCCCGACACCACACAACCTCTGCGAGGGAAAACTTTCCGAAAAGAGCTTGGCTTGGTAACAAGGGCAATGCAATACGAGCACTCGGGAGCGACCGAAAACACGACCGCTCGCGAGCGGAAGCAAACGGGAAGTGTGCAGGAGATGATATTTTTTTTCCTGCCAAAGAATGACACTCTACTGTGACGCCCCAAAGGGCGACCACAGATAGGGAGTGGGTGAATACTCCTAGTACGCACTGGGCCCTGCACGGGAATAAATCCTCGCCGACAGTAGCAACCACTCGCCGACGGAATGCCACCGTATACCCAGTCAGTGTGGGACTTCTACCCACTAAACACCCCCTTCTCCGATCCCTAACTCAAGAGACTCTAACTCACTATTCCTAGATCGTGTAATGAGCTACCACCCCGTGGGATCTGGGGTGCGCATCAGGCATCCTGACGGATGACCCGTAGTAAGACACTGTAAAGCTCAATGGCAAGTGTAGAGAATGACTAGGGCTGGGAGCCCAAAAGGTTGACCAGATCTGCGGTGAACTGGTTAGGGGGGTCTGTGAAAACGTCTCTCGGTCTGCGGCAGGAGTGCCGAGTGGGAGGTTTGACAGTATAGGAGACTGTCGCCCTAACAAGATTGTTAGGGTGGGACTCAGCACGTTGGAAGTGACCTGTTGCCAGGACTTTCAAGTGCTGCTGAATAGAAGGGAGCTCCAGGTCCCTGTGCAGGTCCGTGTTACGCACGTACCAGGGCGCGTTAGCTGCCCTTCTGCAGAAAAGATTTTGGACCACCTGTAGTTTGTGAAGGTGTTTGGGGTTCGCTTGGGCAAAGACGGGAGCCGCGTAAGTCATGACTGGTCGTATGCAGACTTTATAAAGCGTACGCTTGTTACATGAGATGATATTAAGCGGCAGATTTTATATGTAGGGTGGTTGGTTGCCAGGCGGATCCTAAAGGGTACCTACCACCAAGCGGGGGCACTCGGATTAGTCGCTTTTAACGACACGCTTATCCACGGGCGGTAGGGCTATTCTAAACTGGCCCTACAGGAATAAAATCTTCTAAATATCGATTTTACACTACACTATTATTTAATGAATTCACGGGATTTTCGATATTTCGATGCTGTCACAAGGGTAAGGGCGTGGATCCATCTCTACGATACGGCGTCGTATGCCGTGCCGAACGATGCAAATCAATACTTTTCTACAAGAAACCATGATGGAGATAATTTTAAGAGCTAATATGAAGCGCTGAGCGGTGCGCCGTACACGACGCCGTGGAAGTTGCGGCGGCGCGCCGTGCGCCGTAGAAATGGATCCACGCCCCCAAGATAAAAATCCCTTGAATTAATTAATTGTCAAGTAAAATCTTCTTTATTAGCTTAACACTACTAGCAACTGACAGAACTTTTGACGCTGACTTCAAATGAAAGACTAAAGTTTATTCCCGTAATATTTTGAACACTAAAAGTCCCGAGAAAACTAAAACAATATGTGTCAAAATGATACATTTGATTGTTTCTAAACAATGTTTCAATAAGCAAACATTATTTATTGAATAACTTTCGCTAACGGCACCAAAATGAACAGTTATCTATAAATTATATACAGGGTGCGCTGTGATTAATAAATACAAACGAAGTAGGGATGTTTAAGAGAGGAAAATAAAATACGTTTGGTTTTATTGAGATTACGACCCAGCCCAAGAGTCTTATCTTGTCAATAGTGATTTCTATAATCCCTGCAGTAGTCAAAGTTTCTTAACGGACAACGATATATGTTATCTTTTAATGAAGCTAAAGCATTTATTTATTTGTTTACTCGCGCTAGTCTCTTAAACAACCAATCAGATTTGTTTTTTTTTTGTTTGCATTTGATAGATTTACTCTTGATAAAGGTTATGAATAGGTAGTCTCTCATTATTCAAGAACTTAGGTACGGGAAACCTTCACGGGAAAAGTGTGAACGAAGAGTGACAAAGACCAATTGTTTTTAAAACCGTATAGTTGACCCCTGTACATTACAAAGTTGACAAAATACTTTTTTAGCCGGATTTATCGCTTAAAAAGAGTTTTATTGAGGATTATAAATGGTGAAAATTGTATGTGCCCTGTTAAAACTTAAAATGGTACAAAGAAGCGGCCATTTAGTTAGTTAGATTAAAAAAACCCAAAAAATAATACTTCCTAATTGTGATTTATATCATACACAAATACATTTTTTTAAATTCCCTCTCAATATGATAATTTAAACATGTAAAATAGATTATGAAAGTTTGTTGTGAATATATAAATAATAACTTTTACTTAAAAAACTTCGGCCAGCCTCTAAGTGTTTGTAAAAGCAATTTATTACAAAGGAATGGCTCCCAACATAAGACTAAGTTTGAACATTTCATTAATCACTCGGTTCCATCAGAAAGAGCCATTATTAAATTGCTTGTTTCGATGTCAACGACACAAAAAATCTTTTCAAAATATTCTATAACCCGTTTCCTAAAGATAAAATAATTCTTGTCGTTTATTGTATAATACTGTGGCATAAGCTGCGCTTGACGGTACTTGGTCAGATAAATAAATTAGGAATGTGGTTACCTGTGCAGGTAAAGGCAAGTCTTACAAAGAACGAGCTATAGTTGAATTGTTTTCAAATGATTTTCTGGACAGTTCTCATTTTCCATTAAACGCAAACTATTTACAACTAATTCAATATAAATAGGCGCGATAAAAATTAAAAAACTAAGTACTTAAATAAAATTGTTTATACTGAAATGAGAAATTAACCAAGTGTAATTTTTATTATTAACTGTAAATAAATTAAGTAAATGTCATAAAAAATATTCATCTCAAATGGAGATATTCAAAGAAACGGAACGTTCAGATGATAGGGATTGACACTACTGAATCGACATTGAATCGCTGAATATGAGCGGCCATCTTGTAATCGTAAGTCTCAATACATTTTTTTCACCAACTGCAGTGCTAGCACGGATCTTTTGTCGATCGTAAGTTTACGAATGCTCGTATAGTATGGAGACGGTTTTGCAAGCAATAATTGAAATCTATCCATTGCCGCACGGTCAGCTTAAATAAATGTGTTCCTTGTTAATTTTGAATGTTTGTTAACAGGTTCTACTCTTAAATAACTGTGAAATAAAAAATTACATTGTTACTAAAAACTTGCAACCGACTCCATACTATACGAGCATTCGTAAACTTACGATCGACAAAAGATCCGTGCTAGCACTGCTGATTCGATATGTAAAAGCAATCGAATGGAAGATCGAACAAATTCGTTGCGGCAACGTCACTGAGTTGTCAATTTTGAACTGTCATGAAAATCATTTGAAAACAATTCAACTATATAAAGAGGATGTGCAGCTAGGTAGCTTATCTCCTGGTGTCGTGAAGGCAGAAACTTGATTCATCTGTATTTGGTTTAGTTGGCATGCTGATTAAAGTGCCTACTTTATAAAAGTTATTGTAGTTTATCAAAACTTCAATTTGTGTCTAGTGTTGGTTATAGATCCATGTAGAAAAATAACAACAGTGAAGTATGCAGCTATATATGATTTTACGCATGATTATATGTAAGTAAATTTCTGATTCATCTGTGGATGATTCATATGATCAAACCCTAATAAAAAATAAATAAGTTTTTACCTTTAGAACGCTTTTATTGCTTAATTTTTCTCCAAGAGAAACATTTACTAAAAGAAATTTTCTTGAAACATATTTTACGCAGTAAATAAATATTTTAAGCAAATTTACCATAAAGGCCTGCAATTGGATTCAAGGTCTGAAAAAAGTCACTAAAACTCCCGGAAAACTAAAAAAAGATGATAACAGATCAAACATGCATAAAAGAGCACGGAAAACTCCGTGTAAAGAGCAGCGCTGCAGTGCTATGAGTCTCTCCTCTGGGTGACGAGGAGTTTTAGGCCGTCATCCACATATCTGGCAGGGTGCTGGTTGATGGATGTCAGATATCTCAAGTTGCCGAAATGGCTTCTGACAAACCATAACGAATACTGTATACAAGTATACAGCACCCGGGATCGACCGACCGAAGCACGGAAGTCGTCGCAAAAATGAATGGTCGGCGGTCACCCATCTTAATACCGGCCGCACCGAGCGCGCTTAACCTGCGATATCGTTTGATATGCACAGTAACCACGGCGCCACAACGACTTCGAAAGAATCAACTAATTTTGATTAATCTGGACATACTTAGTACATTTAAACATCGATATCTCAAAAATGATAGTAAGTGAAGATGAGGTTGAAGACGAAAGCTCACAGGCTATGTAAAGTTTGACATCGGAGGGTACAAAGCAGCAAGTCGAATTTGGCTCTTGAAAATTAAATTGTAATCGGAATAGACCCCAAAGAGCCGGAATACTGAATCTCAAACCTCAAAGATAGTGGATAGCAATTAACAGATGAAATATTTGTCGTTTTTACAAACTTCCTATAAAATCACTATTACAAGTATTTGGTATTCAATGGAAAAGGAACTTATAAACTCTCGCATATCAATAGGTTATTCACCCTCTACGTTACGTAGACTGATATAGCTATAGGTTCAAATCCGGTCAGCCAATTCTACTTTTCTGAATTTTTTCTAGTCTAATACATATATTCAGTATAGCTATCTTTATACGAACGAATACACAAAAGCTGAAACACCCTGTGAAGTTCAAAACATTATCAGGGTTCAGCGATCATCGGTTTAACGTTTATAAATCGTTGGGTTCCGTATGATAGGGTGGCCACTTTCGGAACCTCGATATTGCCCGTTATTTTTTATGCCTTCAATGTAATATTCGGGTTTTTCCGATGTATGAAAATCTGAGGTAATGCTTCGGGTGTCAAAAGATAAAGTTTTACTTTTTTTCAGATTTATTTTATGAATAGTTATCAATAGAACGATTTGGATGTGATTTTTCTGTCTTTAGTTCTTTTATGTAAAAGACTTTGCCTTTGCTTCATACATTGTCCGCCCTGATAACAGGAACAGTGGAAATATACTTTTTGTACTCTAAATTATTGTTGATTTCATACCACGTAGCGTTTTTGAAACGGTCAATTCGCTGAATGTTATTATAACCCTAAAATTCCGAAATTCCAAAGAACCGAAATAACTGAAAACAAATATGTGTCGTAGCATTATTTATAGAATAATGAAGGCGACTAACCTTTTAAATAAATAAATAATTTAATAATTCGAAAACCTTGTGTTTATTTGGGTGGATTTCGAATTGAGCAATGATTGACTGACTGATGAAGTAATGTATTAAATAACAAAAGTCATCTGATTGAATCAAACTGTACCGATATTATATTCGATAGAAGAGGGAAAGATTTCAATTTGTTGGTGTACAAAATTGCTTAAATTAATAGGTAATATTGTTATGCAAATTGAAGACACTGACCATAAAGAATAATTGTTTTTTTTTACAAAATGTTGGTGTGAAATTATAAAGTAAAAAACCTATAATAGATGCAATAAAAGGCAACAAAAATAGTAGTTCCACCCTAATGACAGTTTTGTGATTACAGTGACGTCGTTTTAACAAGATGATGATGGCGAATTTGAAGAGTTTCAATAAAATACTTTTAAAATGTCTGTTTTGGATAGCAAATTGTCCGTTCAATATAGGAACTCGTAACCAACTGAATGAAATATATAAATAATTACTTTTAACAGTTTACATTGCCTGGAGCCAGGGCGAGTTTGAACAAAGAAATTTCATTTATTTACGTTTTCAGTCGTATTTTTTTTATATATAAAAAGGAATATTCAAAATGTAATGTAAATGTAATGAAGATCGAGGATGATTTTCTGTATTGGGACAATATGATCGAATTTTCATACATATAATATTGTAAGAACAAGCGAAGTCTTTTATGTTTGACAATAAATAAATAATAAATAAATTTCCCTAACAAGACAATCACACTAACTACATGGCCCCAATCCAAGCAGAACTTGTGATATGGGATACTATGTAGCGAACTCGGGGGAATCTAGAAAAATTCATATATAGGTAAACGCCCAGACCTAGAACATTTTGTTTTTTTTATTGTTCCGTGCGGGAATTGAATCCGCTTCCACTGGCGTCTGAGGCAGACAGTGTTACCCCATCGCCAAAGTCGTCGTCAACAATAACTATATGCAGGTAGATCTGACGGTAGAGGCAACAGTAAAATATATATGAAACCCGCCAAAAATGGATCTATTAAGGAAATACCTCAAAATTCGATAGGTTAATGATATTGTATGGAAACCAGAAAGGGGTACTTTGTATGGAGTATTACAAAAAAGTTTCACAAAAGGCTCGGGAATATTTGTTCGCAAGTTTAGGATAGAGTGTGTGGAATATGCAAAAAGATTTTGTTTGAATAGCTTTTTTAATGTTATTTGTTGGGTTTTCATAGTTTTAATAGTTAACAAAAAAGAATCTTACATAACAAAGCTTGACATAGATATTTTTTTACTCTCACTCGTGCCTCCTCTCCTTTTAAGCGACACAATCACATACTTCCACATTTTTGGGCAAATTGTTTTTTGTCCGATCGGTGTCATTATGGAACGAGCTGCCGATGGAGATCCGCCTAGCTCGCAATCCGTACACTTTTAAAAGACTGCTTAAACTGCATAACAGCGCGTTGACACATAGTCCGTTTGACTAGATACGTTATACTGGATTCATTTTTGAATACTGTGCCATATGTGAAGTCGATCATACAACTCCATGCGCTATCGATGAAAAAAAAACGTATCCGGTAAAACGAATCCAGCAAAACGGATACGTGTGAACGGGCTGTTACCTTGTGAAACATTGTTCATCTTAATGCTCTCATTGTGATTATCAATATGTATATGTGTCATCTGTATGTATTATTAGAACATACATTTTTATGTATTATTTGAATGTATTTGTATGTAATATTAAAGTTTATATGTATTTGTTAGTAATATGTAGGTTTTTCTAGCTTGTGTCCCAACGCCTATCCTAATTCCCACTAAAACCCATCAAAACTCGGTTGCCTGGAAGAAATCTTTCTACAGCGATAAGGCCGCCTTTGTTTAACTTTCTTTTTTATGCTGTTGGTTTACAATAAAGAATGTATTTATTTATTGTGTATACATGCAAAGACTGAAATGTCGAGTTGGATGTGAATGAAAGAATAAAATTTGGTTTGTTTGCGAAAACTTCCATGCTGGACTGGGAGCAAAGGAAAAACATATAATGTGCCAGGAGCCTCTCTTCCCAGTCATACAGTAAAAATCAGTTAAGGGACAGAGAGCTTTTTGGAGTTTTTTGCGGGCGATAGGCTGACCCCGTGTCACCGCAATAGTCCATCATTATAATGCCTACAAATTTGTCAAACGTTTTATAACCTCTGATATTTTGCCTGCGCCATAAGAGATACAGACGTAAAGTTAAGTAAGTTTGTTTCGTTTGCAGAAAAAATTAAAACTATCGACCAGTGAAAGTAATCGGTCTTTGCTAAAACCAATCTAATAATTTCAAAAGAGCTTATTAACAAATATCTATTCTAACGTCACTGGTGGGTTCGGTTTGAATGAATGAATGAATGAATGAGAAATTTATTGACACACACACAACAAAATAATAGAAAAATTACAAATTAATATTAAAACAAAAGAATAAAAAAGTTTTGGTAAAATTCACCATTTTTTTGCCATGCCCGTCAGTGGGCTCCGGCTCAGCATGGTGTTGCAATATAAAACTGCAACGCTGGTATTCTGACGGCAACCCAAACAGAGACGCACGGAATCAGCGACAAACGCAGCGTCACTTAATATGGACTGACTTGTTTAATTAAACTATGTATAAGAATATAATAAATAAGAAGTAAAGCGGGTAATATATGTATGTACATATATTATTAAATGTGTATAACTTTATCATAAATTTTTGACGAAGGGCAGGTTAGTATGGATATAGGTGTTAAGAAAAGGTAAAAGTATAAGAACTGTTTCAGAAATTAAATTTAAATTTAAGCATCGTTTACAAATCAAATCAATGTTTGTTTCTGTTTTTCTAGAAGATAGTTTTTAAATTTAGCTTTAAAATTCGTCTTGTTTGTACTTATTTGTATTAGCTTTGTACTTATTCAATTTGTTTCGACAGAAGAAGAAGCTATTGCTAAATTGTATACAGAACTTCCATCTATATGAAGTAAATATACCAATAATCAATGAATGCAGAGCATTAATAAAAAACCGACTTTACGTCAAAACTTTGGCTGTCGTCAAGGTAAACGATCTCCGAATTCATACATATTTAAAAAAAAAAAAAATTTTCATGAAGTATTCAATCGATTTCAATGAAATTTATAAGGGACCAAATGAGACTTATCCTCAATCATATGAAGAATCATCAAAATCTATTCAACCGGTCAAAAGTTGTGTTGTAACAAACATAAAAAAACATACAGACGAATTGAGAACCTCCTCCTTTTTTGGAAGACGGTTGAAAATTGGAACAAGAAGACTCCACAGTTCCGTTTTGCTAAGGGTTGTCAACGTGTGGAATCTGTTTGCTGTCTGGGCTGCATCTGTTTTGTCTGACCACTACAGTCCTGGTACTTTAAGGTGTTGAACTGTCGAGTGAATAGGTTTCTTTTGTCTGACCACTACAGTCCTGGTACTTTAAGGTGTTGAACTGTCGAGTGAATAGGTTTCTTTTGTCTGACCACTACAGTCCTGGTACTTTAAGGTGTTGAACTGTCGAGTGAATAGGTTTCTTTTGTCTGACCACTACAGTCCTGGTACTTTAAGGTGTTGAACTGTCGAGTGAATAGGTTTCTTTTGTCTGACCACTACAGTGCAGGTACTTTTAGGTGTCGAGTGAATAGGTTTCTAATGGATGGACTTTCGCCACCAAAGTCTTCATGCGCTTTTACTTCTATCAGTTGCCCTAGTATACAAACATACTAGTTAGTTGACAAAGAAAATTACCTCTGTAATAAAGTATCAAACAATTGTTTCCCGAAATATTATTAAAAACCAATTATTAAAACCGAACATTTTGGCGATAGGGTAAACCTGTCTGCCTCAGACGCCAGTGGTTGCGGGTTCGATTTCCGCACGGGACAAGAAAAAAAAATGTTCCGTATCTGGGTGTTTATCTATTTATGTATTTATATTCTAGGTTCCCTCCTAGTTCGCTACATGGTATCCTATAACACAAGCTATGCTTACTTTGGGGCCATGTAGTTGGTGTGATTATCTGGGGATTTTATTTTTATTTTATTTTATTATTTAATCCTATTAATTCACCAATTTAGTTATAATTTATCATGAAATTCCAACTTAAATTGCTCTTCAGACCAATCTCTAGAAAGTAAAGGAATATAATCTTTTACAAAACTCAGTTGAACTTACTTATATGGCTTCCGTAATCAAGACAAACATCGCAACGATATGAATTTTATTCCATACTAACTTAAGTCCAACTTCAAGACTCGATAAGTTTTTATTTAGTTTAGAACTCAAGATTATTGCTTCCTAGGAACTTTATAAAAAGACGGTTTTGTTCTTCAGTTGCTGTAATAATTCATAAAACTTTTAAACCTTCGGCTTAGTGCAGCCCTACTACGTAATCGGTAACGTAATTGATAACAAGTGATCACCTCATATAAAGAATACCTCCAATTATCACTGAGCCAGAGATAATGTGCTCCGGCAATATTTTTAAATTTGTTTGCTTTCATTTTTAACTTTATCATCACTTACGATAAGGTAAAAACGAGGAGAAACGATAGTTTGGTCACTTATAAAAAAACATTGTTAAAAGAGTGATTGTTGACATATAGTCCGACAAGGATCTTTTGGCGCGTAGCAACAATCGGAACTAACCACCGTCTTGGGAAATGTCACTTCTTGACTTTTACCACTCATATTTATTAATGTACTTTTAAATTCAATATTAAAATATGAAATACGCCAAAATTAACAAAATGTGGGTTTAATTATTTTAGTTATAAAATTAAAGAAGTTGTTTTCAGAAAGAAAAACAATTTAACGTCTCAATAAATCCCATTTTAAGAGTAAAGAAGCAAGTTGTTTACATATTGCCGTACTTTGAATAGAAAATAATTCATATCATTTTTTTAATCTTAATAAAAAATACGATTTCAGGAGAATTGTCTCTTTAGAAATACTGTATGAAAAGTAAAGGAAAAGTAAGCAGATTTTTTACAAACCTTTCAAAATACGAGCATTTCTAGATACGAGTAGGTACCTTATAAAGAAAGTAGTGGTGACGAAGACGACGAGGAAAATAATTTGTCATTAAAACATGATATTATTTTTAATACTCATATTTTCTTGCTTACCCTTCTATTTATATCTTCAACACTGTGTTTTTGTACCACTAACGTTTTTCTCAAAGTTTACGCGACACAAAATGTAATAATTTCTGTTTTTAAACATGAAAAAACTTAAAGATTATTCATTCATATTTTTTCCTGAGAGGAGGGAAATGATACTGTAATGGCAACGAGAATAAAACCAGTGGAGAGCGCATCGGCACGTCTTTGTTCTATATCCAAGTCACCAAAAAGCGGCGGGGGCAGAGGTATCCTTTCCCCGCTGTCATTGGGCGATGACTCGACAGCCAAAATACATCAGATTCACTAGGGATTCCAAAAAAAATATCGATATCGATAAAAACTGGAATAATTATTATAACGGCCATTTATAGATTCACTATTTTTAGGTACGCGCGTATGCCTTTATTTGAATTAAAAACAAATCATATTTTATCACATAAATTATGGTTTGATTTATTATTAGAAAGAAAGAAAGAAAGAAAGAAAGGAAACATTTATTTCCCACAAAGACAACACAGACATATAACTTCATTTTTACATTTAAACATATTTAATATTGTGTACAGTGGGGAAAAAGGAACAGACTCAGCATGTTGCTGGCATAAGTATGTAGTCATACTTAATAACCAGCGCTGGTTTTCAGTCAGTCCCAGAACAAAACAAATACTTAACCTAATTTACACAAATAAAAACTTACTTTTCTAATTTATATATATATTGATTATCTTATCTAATTAATTATAGAATTCTTAAAAAGGTACGTACATTAAAAACTAGAAATAATATTACTTACATACATACATAGTTCCATATTTATTATATTAAATATATATTTATATATACATACCAACATATAGAATTAGTAGGTATAATGATTTTTTAGCGTATGTTACTATAGACCTAAGGGGTTACTATAACCCAAATCTGTAACCGAACATTATTTATTCATTTTTCATTAAAGTTTTACGTTAAAATGATGGATTTGATTATTTTGAACATTAAATGGCAATTCATGAAGGTGGAATTTCGGTTGAAATTCTCAGGCATAAAAATAAAAATAGAAAACCATAAAAAAAATTGCGAAATGTACATGGGCGTGATTCAGGTACTCTAAGGATCCATCTATATTTTAACTACTTGACACTATTTATTGGGACACCATGTATAAAACCATTTTTCAACCACCCCAAAAAATAACAACTACAATAATTATTAAAATCCACCTCTGTCAAAATCCATCAAGCTATTCGGACTGTAGGCTTGAAATATATATTTTTTATCTATATTTCATACCAGTATTTTGTATTCAACTTAATCCTTTTTCCATAAGGTATCTATATTTTAAAATATCTATATGAAACGTAGCAATCCTGCGAACAGCACTATCGAAATAAAAAGAGACAACTGCTAATATGCAAAACAGTGTATCAGAAAGAGATAGCAAGAAAGACATCAACGCGAGCATTTCAGAAATGAAAATATTTTACTTTGTTTAATTTTTTTTATCAAATTGAATAAATAGAGTAGAAATCCACTGAAATATGAAATGATACCCCATCTTTTGTGTAGCTTGAAGTCGTAGTTGACTTTCCACACCATTTAATTGCACAATTAGGCATTATTTCGAGTTTTAATTTGCTTATAATCAGGAGCGCGGGACGTCCGTACGTTAGCCTACAGTTGCTGTGACTGACTCAAAATTTTTTTTTTTTTTTTTTTGTTTTTCCGCCACAGAAAAATTTTGGGCACCCCCTAAAACAAGCTTTAACCAGTAAAGCAAGCTTTAGCGGGAGGAGGATGAATCCTATTACGGACGAATGGGCATTCTATAAGCTGTTAACCCCGGTGGCTAACGGCAAATTGAATGCCCAGACAGTGTGGAGACTCACTCAGTGAAGCCGAGCATACCCACTAAACATCCCCCTTTACTGACTCACCTTGATTGAGGCCATTAGTCTTCATCGGAGCGACAGCCAATTGGAGAGAGAGGCTGCGCAGTGAGCGGCATCCAGACGGCTGCCACCAAAAGGAACTGAAAGTGAGAAAAAACAAAGCTAAGATTAGCAGAAATGACAAAGCTGAAACTAAGATATTATCTAGAGTGATCAGACTCACTCTGAGATAGGAATGCTGGAAAGAAGGACTACGTTTAGAAACGTTGAGCTTGCTGGAGTTTCCTGATAAGGGGAGCGAACTTGGTTAGGACCGGAAGAGCACCGTTGAAACCCTCTGGGCTGGCGTCGAGAGCGGCGCCGAAAGCCAGGATCTCGTCGATGGGAGCGAGCTGGATCCAGAACGCCATGCGGTCTTGAGAACCTTTTGCGTTCTGGCACTGGGAAGCCGATTTGGCGGCCGGTTGCGATTGAGTCGCGACCCGGCTGCGCTGACCTGAAACGATAGAAGTAAAGGCCTTAGGGGCCTTTGAACTGACTGGAGGGGCGTCCGAGCTGGGCTGCGGTCGCTCTCTCCAGTTCTCGATGGGCTTCACGGTAGCCCTGGCAGCACGCGGTGCCTTGGGGCAGCCGCGAAAGTTTGCTGTGTGGCCTGACTGGCCGCACAAGACGCAGGACGGAGCGGTGGGCGATTCGGGAGTGCGAGAGCACTCCTTAGTCCCATGCGGTTCTAGGCACTTGACGCACCTAGGGGAAGCATGACAATTTGCCGCCGCATGACCATACAATTGGCAGCGGTGGCACTGACCTGGAAAACCACGCTTGTGTGGTACCTCGACGCGGATGTTGGAGAGACCGCACACGGTGAGCTTGCCTCTGAAAATGGACTGCCCTTGCGGGCTCCTCGCTAGGATTACTAGCGCTAGTGGGAACTGCTTGCCTCGGCGGCTGTGCATTTTGTGCACAGATTCTACGGGGAAGCCTTGAGATGACAAGTCCTCTTGGATTTGCTCGTTCGAGCGCTCAAACGGCACGTTCCTGAGGACAGCACGAATCTTACGCTCTTCAGGGAGAGCGTAGGTGTGATACTCGAGCTTTTGATCAGCAAGAAGCCGAGTAAGATTCCTGAAATCGGGAATGGAATTGACAACGACCTTAATAGAGTCACCCACGTTGGATGCCTTGCTATACTGGATCTTGGGATTGTGTCTACCGCAGAGAGCTGAGACCTCGGTCCAGCGGCTCTTGTCCCGTAGAAAGACGGGGGGCGGAGACTTGACTTTCGGCGGAGCCGAATCTGATTGCGACGCAGGCTGTGACGCCGGGATCGCTGAAACAAAAGGCGCAGGAGCAGACGCCGGTGCGACATTTTGCGGAGCAGGAACAGCGGCTGGAGCAGCTGAAACAAATGGAGATAAAGTCGAAGAAGCATCTTGCTTCTTCTTCTTTGACTTTGACTTTTTGCGAACCTCTGTGAACGGAGCAGGAGATTCTGAAACTAACGGAGCGGAGTCGGAATCGCTACCTGGCGGGGTAGTTTTCCGTTTGCATGCGGTGGAATCCACCGACATGCGATCTGAAAGGGGATCGACGTACTCAGATGGATCTGGAGACGCCGGAGAATCGGTTTGGAAACCCTGAGAAAAGGAGGCGATCTGAGGACGAGCGGATAATTGCTCTTGCAAGGACTCGATCTGAGCGAGAAGGGCATCCTTCTCGGAGAGAAAGGCTTCCTTCTCGGCGGCAAGTTGAGCTTCCAGTGATTGTTTTTCGCTGGACAACTGATTGAAATCAGAAGACATCTGACTGAATTCTGAGGACGAGGGACGCGCAGATAACTCCTTCTTCAAGGAGTCGATCTTATCGGACTGATCATGATACGTTCCAATCGTTTTCAACTCGGAACGATGAAGTTTTTGATTGTCCTGTTTAAGGCGTAGGATAGCCGCCTGGAGATCATGAATACGACGGCGATTGTTTTCGCATTGATGCTCGTTACACTCGGGGTGACGAGGCATAATGCTGGGCTGAAAGGAAGTCTAACGAAGACAAACTGCGCTGAAAAAGAAAACGACCTAGTCCGGACCTATTGCCGGTGAACGGCGGACGATCAGGCTTCGTTGGCACGGTTACGTATCCACCTGACCAGCGATGCTTCGGCCGGCAGCAGTCGGGTCCGCCCTGAAAAGGGCAGATGAATTAGCCCCGACACCACACAGCCTCCACAAGAGAAAACTTTCCGAAAGAGCTTAACTTGGCACCTGACCCGCACGAGTGCGGGGGAGGGAACAAGGGCAGCGCAATACGAACACTCGGGAGCGGCCGCAGACACGACCGTTCGGGAGCGAACGCAAACGGGAAGTGACTCAAAATTCTGTCGCATGCCCTACATATAGGTCAAATTGAGCGACCGCGGTAGCCCCGCATGCACTCTCCACTGGTTGTATGCTCGTTGTGTAATGGTAACCCTTATTTCACCCTCACGCCTCTCTGACGTTATCATCCAAGCGCCAAAAAGCCTTGTCGGACTGTACAGTGCAAATAATAGCTCATGTTTGGTTCATTTGCTTGGTGGTAGGATCCCTTCTGGGTCCGCCTGGCTATCGACCACCCTTTATATAAAGTCTGCCGCCAAATGTTACCGCTCCGGCGGTAATGTGTTCCGGCAATATTGTATAAAGAGCCAGTTCCTTCCTAAGCCCGTGTGCTTTCATCTTCGACCTCATCGTCACTTACCATCAGGTGAGATTGAGGTCAAACGCGGGTTTAGTCACTTATAAAATAAATAATTCCAGATCATTTACTTCTATTAGAAACCGCAACAAGGATTTTAATATTTCACCCTCTCAAGTTACTCAATAGACTACACGTATCATCCACTTTAAATGAAAATCCCGATATCGTTTCTAAGAAATTACATCAAGTCTGCACCAATAGTTTAGATATAAACAAGCAGGATTTCAATGAAAATATCATCTTTATACATTCACATACTTACCTAACAAAAAGTAGTTTGACAGGTCAGAGACTGTATGCACTGCGAACATTACTCTTTCCAACTATTGATATTTGAAGCAATTTTATAAATAGTACAGGTCTTTGAAACTTATCTGACAGAAAGACACACAAAGATATCGAACTTATTTTAATAGTAGACCTGTATAAAACCCTAAAATAGTCGCTAAGTACTGAAAACGCTTTAATTTCAAAAAATTCCAGTCGAAAAATCATTTAAACAAAAATAACTCAGTTAATTCTGAAACTGAACAACTAAATTAAAATTGTACCAACAACGAAAGTAGCTTTACAAGTCACTTGCATTCATAAAATGTTGTTTCAAATATGGAAATAAATTTAAATAGAGCCAGGGATTTTATTTATTTCTGCTGAAATCCACAAACTGGCGTATTAAATAATTATGTGGGAATTTAAAATATAACGCAGTAGCAATTCCGTCTAATTTAAATTAACTTCAGTTAAAATACGTGCTTTTATGTTGTAACTGAAGTTATTTCCCGGATTTCAATAAACGTGTACTAAGCAGAAAATATAATAATTTGGGATTGTTTGTTGCTTGTCTTATCCAGAAAAGATTTACCGTGTGGGTCTGATTTAATTTATCACAGTCATTACTGATTATTATGAATGTCATCATCATCATAATCCACAGCCCGTGGACGTCCACTGCTGGACATAGGCCTCCCCCAAGTACTTCCGCGTCGCTCGGTCCCGCGCCGCCCTCTTCCAGCGTTTACCGGCGACTTTGACCAGGTCGTCGGTCCATCGTGTGGGGGGCCTGCCTACGCTGCGTCTCCCAGTACGTGGCCGCCACTCGAGAACTTTTCTGCCCCACCGGCCATCTGTTCTGCGAGCTATGTGCCCTACCCATTACCACTTTAGCTCTGCAATCCTTCTGGCTATGTCGGTGACTTTGGTTCGCTTGCGAATTTCCTCATTCCTTATTCGATCCCACAGCGCTTAAGCTTAATTAGCTCTAAGGTTATTTATAAGGCCCATAGTTAGCGACCACGTCTCAGTGCCGTATGTCATCACTGGCAAGGCAACACACACTGGTCAAAAACCTTTGTCTTCAGACACTGCGGTATTTTTGACGAGAAGATTTTACGGAGCTCCGAACGCTGCCCAGCCGAGTTGGATTCGACGATTGACGTCTTTCTCAAAGTTGGACCTACCTAACTGGATTATGAATGTGGTACAGCTGAAATGATTAGTCATAATTTATAAATCGCAACAACTTTCAGGAGTGTGACGATACGTTACTGGAAGTGCCATCCGCACCATGCTAACAGCGCAAGTATACGAAGCGTTGAGGACTGTTTACCCTTATTAGTCTCTTATGTCAAAAAAAGGCCTATACACATTACACTCTATTATAAATCTCATTTAATGACAAACTAAGCTTCTAGCGTCAAATTCAGTTTTTTAGCAACCGATGAGTGTGAAATTTATTTTGACATCTTACTATCTTACTAATCTTACTAATATTAGAAATGTGAAAGTTTGGATGTATGGATGGATGTTTGTTCCTCAATCACGGGAGAACGGATTTGGATAAAATTTGGCATAGCCATAGTGTAGAGTCGGAAATAGCACATAGACTACTTTTTCCCAAAATTCCCGCGGAATTCTAAATTGTGCGGGTAAAACCGCGCGCAACAGCTAGTAAGAAAGATCTAAAATTCGAAAGTGTAATGACGAATTAGGTTGATCATGACTCAGGCATAGATTCGCTTTCAAATTCACATAGAGAACTGTCAAAAGTCTATTCTTAAGTAGAGGGCTTTCATAGAAAAAAATATGACCACTGATTATTTAAATTTGAATTTGGTTTAAATCTGTATTTTAATGTTATAATTCTGCTTCCATCCTGGATTGGGAGCGAAAAAATAACATAGAGCTGCTGCTGCTGCTTCTCTTCTCTAGCCTACTTTAAAAGTCAGTTACGGGACAGAGGTTTTATTGACGTTTTCGAGGGCGATAGGATGACCCCCTGCAATAGTCTCTCTCCATAATTATAACAGCTCTAAATCTCGTCAAACGGGACATCAGATGGTTTTGTAGCATTTGTTGTTCTGCCTACCCCATAAAAGGATACAGGCGTTAACTTATATTTCGAATGTTATATTTATAAATTTAATGTTGATGTTTCTATTGTTAGCGACTTACTATCGGAGCAACAGCTGGAATAATAATTAAAGCTCGCTAAAAACCAAAGATTATCATATCCACACAGATAACGTAAACTCTTTGAATGAAGTGTATATAATTGAATGTTTTTTGCATAAAGTTTATTGAGTGACCTCAGTATCGCAATGTAGAAATGGTAATTCAAACGTAAAAATGCAGGGAAATTTCCCCGCATATAAAATGCATAAATTTAAAAAGCGTTTTGACCTCAGGAGCCTTCGCTTCAGTTTAGTAACAAATGTGTATTCGCACCTGGTTTTGTAAGGCTGTGTTCATTTTTGATATATTTAAAATTAAAAATAGGTAGTTTAAATTTTTGAAAATCAAGCGCCATTCATCAAGTCGAATTTAACGTTTGTGAATGTTTCATATTAATTGTTTCACGATTTAATAAAATCGATAGCATTCAAGGCTTTTTGGTGCAATTTGACGCAGGCTCGTTACGGCGCATTTATGACATTGTAACAGGTGATGAATCCTGGATTTGTCAATACGATCCAGAATCAAAGCGTCAGTCAACAGTTTGGCTGATTCAAGATGAACCAACGCCTACGAAAGTGAAGCGATTGTGGGCACAGGGAAAATTTTGATTGCTAGTTTCTTCCCTCTGGCCGAGTATTTATTTATTCTTCATTGTACACATGGAGTAAGAAACAATTTGAATACTTAACTACTTAGAATAATTCTATAGGTACAGTGCACAATAGGCGGCCTTATCATCTTAAAACGCTGGCAGTCTTGGGGTACCTAATTTCAATTTCACTTCAAGACTACAAATGCCACAAATTGCCCACCAGAAGTCTTTTCTGCAACAAGCGACCGAACACCGGCCTCCGACAACGCGCCCGCGCCCTCTGCGATCAAAATAAGGGGCTTCCTGGACTCCACACCGGTCATAGTCTAGGGACACCCTCCTTTTAGCACTGATTAGGCTCCGTGAGACTTTTGTTATTCCATAATATTAAAAATCTGCTGAAATGGCTACAGTTCTCATCGCCGGAAGACGCGCTAGCAGCGTTTCAAAAGGCCGTGGAAGAAGTGTCTGCGGAGGACTTTGTTTGAAAAATTTTGAGGAAAAATGTTTGAAAATTGGAATCTGGAAAGCTTTTCGAATACCTAAATTATTTTTTTAGTTTTTCAAAACTTTCTGAGTGTCCCACTTGTGTCACAAGCGAGCAACCCCGACTTCGCTAAAAATTTTTCGTTTCATATACGTGACATTAAAAATTGAATCACGAACAGTTACTTCATTTTCAACTACAATCTCATTAAATTGAGATCAAACTTAGGCCTATCTATCCTTGTAGGATTGGCTTAGAATAAGTTATAACCACCCCTTGTTAAACGTGTCGTAAAACTTTTCTAAACCGAGTGATCCCGCTTGGTGGTAGGATCCCGTCTATCACTCTTCATATAAAATCTACTGACAAATATTACCGGTCCAGTGTGATTTGTTCCGACAGTATTTTATGAGGAGTTAGTTCATTCCTAAGCCCGTGTGCTGTCATATTTGACCTCATCTTCACTTATCATTAGTTGAGATTGAGGTCAAATGCGGGCTTAGTCTATAATATAAAAAGTGTAGTCTCCAATAGCAAGTTTTGGTTGCCTGGTAGAGATCGCTTGAATATCCGTAAGTTTATAAATTTACCACGAGACGTCGTATGTTGATAAATTCTCGAAAATGTAAGCGTAAAATAATACAATTTATGTCTCGTTTATAATCTTACGAAAGTTTATAAATTTACGAGGAACTTTATAAACTTACGGTTTTTATTCTTCTCCGGTAACATATGTACAATAAAGGGTAAATAAGTTAATAACAAATAAAAAAAATGCGAGCTGCCTAAAAAACCTCTGCTTTACTACCACGCCTTTACTTCACTTGCTGAATATCGTCCGAAGTATGAAAATTTGCCTAAATGGCACGTCATGCAGATGAATGTGTGTTTCAGATGCTGTTTATGAATAAATTCGAAGGATGGAAACGAATTTTCATTACATTTCAGTTACTGGACTGCATTTTGAAGCTATGAATAAAAAACTTAAGCGCTCGTTCTGTTTTTAGGTATAATTCAAATTGTTTATTATGACCAACTTGACAAACAGGATACATTAAGAATTGTTTGAAGACTGGTCGCCAGTCAAGCGGGATCTGAAGGGATTTGAAAATATTTTGAGTTCATGCCTCTATAATACAAAACTTGGCAAAACGTCGGTCAGCTTGGTAAAAAGACTTACTCCTTCACTTATCTTCCTAAATAGTTTAGCATGCGTTGCGTAATAAATTCTTTAACTAACATAAACCTCAATAGAAAATAAAAAACAAAATGTGCCTAAATAAAAAAAAAATGTTTGAGTAAATATTGTTTAACTATATTCTTTATTGTTCATGTGTTAACCACTTAAATTACTTGGGATAATAATGTGTATCTAATATATAAAATTCTCGTGTCACAGTTTTCGTTGCCATACTCCTCCGAAACTGCTTGACTGATTTTGATGAAATTTTTTGTGCTTATCCGGTATCTATGAGAATCGGCCAACATCTATTTTTTTTTATTTATATGGCAAAACAACTTTTGCCGGGTCAGCTAGTAAGGTATAAACTTATCATGCTGTGAAACTCTGTTAGTGGCTTAAGTTTTATGTTGTAAGATTAAATTATTATTATTATTATTATGTACACTTTGTTTGCTGTTGAGTTTCCAATAAATAAATAAAAATAAATAAATAAGTTTACTCAGTAAATAATTGATATTTATTTTTCATTTTATGCTTTTCTCTTCATTTAAATGATCTCAAACTATCACATCCTGGGATTTCGAAAATGACCCACCAGTCACCCTGTATTAAGCGGGAAATTAATGGGAAATATATACTAATAGCTTTTTGAATGTGTAATTAAATGATACAATACATTTTATGTAACTACCGTAATCAAACTAACTAATACATTAATTTTGCTGTAATCAATTTAATATTTGTTAATTACCTACTAACATTAATTATCTGCGTCGATATTTGTATCAAAATCGGGGATAATATGTAAGAATTATGTTGACTATCAATTGATTAAAATATTCACGATACAAAACGATACTAAAATTGTTTTTCGGTAGGTATTTTGACAGTATTGAAACTAGTGATAGAGCTCTTTAATTTGTTACTCACAATATATAAAGTTATTAGATCGGAATCTTTTAAGGTGACATAATTTAATTTTAATTTAATTTCGAATCATTTGAGCCCAAAGCTTGTAAACCGGAAGTGTACCAGCTTGATAAGGTTAAGGACGCATGTGCGGGGGTAATCCCTATGAGTTCAGTCCTCATATCAGAGGAGGACGTATGTGCTGCAAACCGCCGGAGTCCAAACTGGAAAAATCCGGGCCCTGACAGAATTGGCTCAAGGGGTTTTCTCAGCGCCATGCAAATTTGACCCATCAATTCTAGGAAGCCTTGGAAACTGGAGCTCTCCTGAACTTCCTCACTACTGGGGTCACTCAATTAGTTCCTAAGTCCAACGATACTGCGGATCCATCGACTGGCTCATAACGTGTCTATCAACCACCTACATTACTTACCTCGTAGGAGTTTTGAAAAAAGAGAGCTAAATTCATCAGCAATATTTTGGAGAAAAAAGCTGTTTTTTCTAATAGTATTTTTGTAATATCCTGCCTTTATTTTTTGTGGTTTATTACCATAAACAAAATAAACAACTGTTACAAATACCCCAAGCTTAAAATATAATGAAATCGGACTTTTACTATTTTACAACCTATGTTTGAAGGAGTAAAACTGGATTTTCAATAAAAAGAGAAAAAGTCACAAATATTTTAAAACTAGTTTACTTTCAAATTACATTAAACTCAAACTCAAATATTTTTATGCCGTAAGTATTTCAATACGTTTGAAATAAGTCAAACAATTTACAAATTGAACTGAATCTACCACCACTTCGGAAAACCGATCTGTTGAAGGAGTGGCAAGAAACTCAACAGCAATCATCTTTTAAAAATAAGAAAAAAAAATACACAACAATTTACAGCCAGGGAATCCCATCCTCTTGCATACAAATATCTTATAGTAAACCTTTTCACATAACACTTATCTTTAAATCTATCGAAGGGTTAATCTTAAATACTTTGGAATTTTATTATAAAATGAAGCGTATACATTGACCCATAAACGAGTTGGTGATCTTCTGGAGTCTACTATTATATTTATACACTAGCTGTGCCCGCGGCTCCGCTCGCGATAATTTCGGGATAAAAAGTATCCTATGTTACTTCTAGTACCTCTCATGATTCGTCGAGTAGTTTTTGCGTGAAAGCTGAACAAATCTACGCTTTCATATTTATAATATTAGTAAGGATAAGGATTGACATTTTATAATATTAGACAATTAATTGTTTAGATCATTTTCCCATTAGGCTTAAGTATCTATGGAACGAAAATACTTCAGCGCAAAGCTTCCGAGTAAACTATGTTGAAAGTTGACCCGTCCGGCACGTGAACATGAAGATTTCTAGAACTGCTAACTTGGGAAAGAGCGACGTATAACTGACCATGCGAGAAACAACTGACACCGAGATCTACTCCAGCAACACGAAAAGTCTGCCCTTGAGCCTTATTAATGGGGAGTTTTCTGACAGCTCATAAAAATTAGTTCAAAAAACCTCTATAGATGGCACTTTTAAAAAGCCGAAGGCGTTAAGTCTGTAAACTATAATGTAGGTAAGTGGTATCTACCATCTATGGTTATTTATACGTTTAATTTCTGATACAGACGTCAATTAATTTATTTTACTTTTAAAAACGCAGTGTGGAATAAATTCTTCGCCTTCGCCTTTTGTAGAGCGCCATCTATCGAAGCCTTTTGTACCAATTTTGTACAGTTTTGTTTTTTTAATGAGCTGTCAGAAAACTCCCCATTGTCATTGCAAAACACACCGATACTGGGAATTGCGTTCTTTTAAATTGGAATGGAAAATGATTTGGTATTATGGGAATTCTGGGAATGAAGACGTTTTCTCCTGCACCGCAACCTGTTAAAATTTGAGATATCCAAGTAGAATTATACCCAGAAATATGTACAACTTACAACAGAAAAAGAAATGAAAATAAAGCTGAAACGCCTGTGCAATGCTATCTACCTATACCTACTTCACTTAAAAATAAATACCTATAACTGCAATAATTAATAAAAGTACCTACGCTTTTACCTAAAAAATAGAAAAAAAAACTGAACATAAATTAGCCAAAATTTGGAATTTGACCGAATATTTAAACACTACCAAAACAACTAATAAGTAAGTACCTATTTTATAAAATAACAACGAAAGAAATTCAAATAAACTATTTAAAGACTAAAAGTCGCGCTGATAAGCACGGTTTATAATATCAATTATTGTCTGTCAATAAAGTCGAACGCTCTGAACGCATCAACAGCCAAATATTGAATGAATTATAAAGCTTGCGCTCGCCTCCCGCCTTGTTATTCCCGACGACGCGAGCCACGTCGAGCGCGGCAAGGGCAACCGTTACGCAAAAATAATCCTTATATCATTCAGTATTCACGCGCGATGGGTTATTAGCGTATTTCATGTATAAGTTTGGTGTTTCTATACCGATTTCTATGTTTTTTTTTACTGAATAGGTAATAATGTTAATTTTTTTTTAAGTAGGGATGAGTGAGAGTATTATAAACGTAAGAGTAAACAAATATAATCAGAAAGCTCCGAACTGCTAAGCTATCGGGATTTACACGTGTTATTGTGAGTCAACCATAAAATATAGACATATACCTACTGTTGTGAGATATTTTTTATATAATTTTATGAAAAATATTTCTGTCATACATGATTTCTACGTAGCTTTAACCATTAAGGCTGCACACGCGACGGAAGCTTAAAAAATGAAGTAATTTCTCCCGTTTTCCCAACACTTCCCTTCACTGCTCTGCTCCTATTGATTGTAGCGTGATAATAAGTATACTATAACCTGCCCAGAAGTATGAAGAATAATTTTACCAAGTTTCGTTAAAATCCGTCGGTTAGTTTTTGTTTCTATAAGGAACATACAGACAGACAGACAAAAATTTTACTGATTGCATTTTTGGCATCAGTATCGATCACTAATCACCCCCTGATAGTTATTTTGAAAATATATTTCATGTACAGAATTAACCTCTCTACAGATTTATTATAAGTACAGAAGATAGATAGATTAGGCAATCAAGTACTAGACAGAAACGTAGACATAGATAGAGAGGTAAAGATAGAAGTAGAGGTAGACGTAGCGATAGAGGTGAGAGAGAATACAAATAATGTGGATGGAGATCAGGATAGTCGTGGACAAAAACAGGACGTGGACGTAGACATGGAGATGGGGAAGACAGAGTCAAATTCAAAAAAGATATTCATAATTTGGGCTCAAGTTATTGGAAATTACCTTATATGATTCTGGTCTAATAACCCTGTGTAGATGTTTTGTCTATTTGTGGATCGCATCATTTACATTATTTAAGTGTTTTTTTTTGATTATAGTGGTTACTATTTTATTTATTATACCTACAACATACATACATACATAACCTGACGCCTGTCTCCCTTTGGGGTAGGCAAGGGAACACCAATTGTTATGATCCTTTTTCGTTTCTTCCAAAATGACCGCCAGTTACGGGTACTTTTCACTACTTCCACACTTTTTAAGAATATCGCCAATTTGAGCGGCTTACGTACGTCTAGGGCGGGTGGCTCCTTCCTACAACACCATCCGCTATTGCTCTGTACACCTCTTTCGTAAATCTACGTTTCCTACAAATTGACAAATGAACAGTATCAATTATACTAAGAATATGTTTTTCAAAGTTTCTCATCGGATAGTTGATTTTGTATCTCATGGATTTTTAATTTGATTAACAATAATAATTATTATATTATCTAATCTCAATCTTTATTATATAATGACATAACATTGCATGCCGTTAAACAAGTGAAAGGTTAGTTATGTGATAACTACTTACTTTTCTCTTAACATAAATTGTTTACCTACCATATTTTTTGCAATAAAGCATTGAATTTGAATTGTTAAAGCCGTAACGCCAAAGCTGACAATAATTTGCATCTTATAAATGGTCACGTAATGGTCATGTTATAGTCATTGGCTGCAACATATAATTCTTGAGTGCCTTAGCATAGGCTATACTTCTGTCTATTCTGTGTGTAATCTTAAATATTTTCCATTCGTTTTTTTTTTATGTTACGTTTTATTTCGACGACGTTAAACGACAATTCAACAAATCATTTGTTCACGAGCCACTGGGTCTGATTAAATTATAAATTATACTCTATAAATCCGTTATAAAGTGTACTTTTTTAGATACAAAGATCTTAAAGCCTTTTCTAATACCTACTGAGTACAGTAAATTGAGTTCCTTACCAGTATACCGTTACGTTAACTTACCACGGCTTGTTGACAGTACCTAAACTCTGCTTAGAACCCAGGTTCTAAATGGTGTGTTGTAACTCACGATAAAACATAGTTATACACAGACCTAAATAGTGTAGACTCAGCAAGCTAACAAGGTAATATCTTGCTTTGTTATAACGGCCTGTTTTAGTATAACCTCACAAAATTGAGGGTGATTGGTAAATTATTTTCTTACATAAATTAACGTTACTTAAGATCGCTCTCAGACGCATTTCTTTCTTATTTATTAGTGTGAAAAAATAAATTAATAATATTTTTCACAGTTGGATGCGCCCTTGGTCAGTTCATTTTTGATCGGTTTCTCCAGACCGAGCTCCTTTGACATACTTTGCGGATATAAACTACGATCATTGATCGAATTTAATTTTGTTCTAAGTCAGTGTCACTAATCTCGATGTCACAAAAATGTTTTAGAACCAGACATGTGGGATTTAATACAATACAATTGTAATACAATACAGTTGTGTTAAATTAAAAAACGCCTGGCTCTCAAACATTTTTATAAATAAACATCTACTTTAAATAGGTCTGTGCAGTTAAGCCTTTAGTAGTTGCCGCTGACCAATGTAAACACAACGTATAATTCGGTGTTATTCGATGTGGTTTGCGAACAAATATTGTATGTTGAATGTATACAGGTTGCATTTTAGCTCATATTTTGTAAAAACAAACACAGTACTATGTAAAATTGCATTAAAAATAACTACTATTCATAAAAAAACACGGCCATAGTGGAAATATTTGAGGGCAGACCTTATTTTGGCTCAAGTCACGCTGTCACTGAAAAGGTCCTCTCACTTGCATGACCCTATAGCCTTAACTCGTAAAGCGGAAGACCATACACGGGCCGAATTTACGAATAAATTATGATAACCTACAAATAAACATATAGATGTAGAAAAACATAGGCCGTCACCTTATAATTAAAGTGCTAGTTGTGTTAAAAGTTAATTTGTGTAATAGTAAGTCGACTTCCTTTTATCCCTTCAAGTCCTTAACTTTTGAGAAAGTCTTACAATTCGAAAGAGAACAAATTTAGTTCTTCAAACAGCTTCTTCGAATAGTTAGTTAAGGGTGTAGTCATACTTGAGATTATTTTACTTTATATTTATTTGTTAAGTCTGATTATAGTAAAATCATTATATAATATCTCAAGTCTCAGAGAATTTGTATCTTTTTTCAATTTTGGAGATTTAACTGAGTTATATTACCTTTATAAGCACAAATTGTTGACCATCAAGAATCCTTTCATCCATCCATTTACGTAGTCTTATATATGAGCAATGAATTTCTTCAAATTTGAATGAAGGGACGTAGCCGGGATCAACTATTTGACGTAACATAACTCTCCAAAACACAGCAGTTGCCGTTGGAAATTAATGTTACCTTTTCTTTCACCAAATGTGAGAAAAGATTTTTAACTCGCTTTATAAGAGTAAAAATATTCAATAATCTGCCTAATGTATTAAAATCTTAAACAAATGAAAAAATATTATTTATACAGCTCAAAAATTTATTAATTACAAAAAGCTATTATACAGTACAAGAATACTTAAATGATAAATTTGTAGTAATAAGACAGTAAATTTAATTTATCTATAATATCTTTACGCCTCCTCTCTCCTAATATTGCAATACCCATTAGGGTCATAATGTATCCTAATGATTTGTGTATATTATGAAAGCAATAAAGAATTGAGAATTGAGTAGAAAAATATTATTGTCAAGAGCCACAACGCATACTTATACACACAAAATAAAAACAAACATAAGATAGTCTTTCAAAACGCTCCATATGTAATCTCCCTTATTGTCTAAGTTGACTGAACTCATGTGCTGTTTGTTTGTTTATTGTTCACTTCTCAACGATGTTGACTATCTGTGAACTTTTATTATTGTTTCCCTTTAGTTCAGTTCTCTTCAAAAAGATTTTCGGTTAGTTTTAAGATGTCTGTTATAAAAATAACATGGTAAAGCAGCCAGTATTTTATTTAAATATCAGAAAAGATTTTGTATTTCAGGTTTCGAGACATGATTTTGCAATGTTAAAGAAATGTTTTGCAAGTTTACAGTGTGGTGGAATACATTTTTAGTTTATATAGTTAACATTTACATTTTTTATAAATGATATTTCAGGGTAGTATGTACCTAGTATAATATGCAACTAATTATGAAAAAAAGGGAAAAAGTATTTTTTATCCGTTGTCTAGTAGGTACCTTTAATACAAACATAAGGGCTACTATAGATGGCGTTGAGTAAATAATATCCAACAATCAGTAAATAAAATAGTACTTTATTTAATGTTTAAGATGTTTTAATGTATTGGTTTGATATTTGCAATTTTAACAGTACTCTTCATTTTTACTAAACATTTATGTACCTTATAAACTACTGTCCCATAAATACTAATATTCAAAGAAAACTCTGACAGTATTTTTTCATGCAATAACTCTAGTATTTCAGTAGGTAAGTTACCTATTATCTTAAGAAGAAGATTTGATTCTGAGCCATGGACAAAGAACATGAATTTAGTTCGTTTGTTTTTAAAGCCACCATGAGTTCAATCAAACAAATCTCACAGAAAGCGAGGTAACGTTGAAAAATGCTCAGATCACAGACATACATCTACATAGATAACGCAAATGTACCTCGCGTGTCTGAAGCCCGAACAAGCGTCAAGGTTGTTTGACGAAAGATTCAGTCCGCGCGTATGTATATCTATTAGAAAATCGATATCACAATATCGATATCTTTAAATAAAACACTTTTTAACCGGATTTATCGCGTATATTGAAATTTTTTTAACTCGACATTTCGGTGTTTTTGCAGACTCCGTGGTCATGAGCTCGTGTTTTATTTAATAGTATGAATCGCGAAAACGTAAGACAATATTATGGATATTTTTCTTATTACCTACATCAGCTTCTTTGAATCGATTTGCATTTCCCATCACTAAATATCTGCTGTGACGTCTCAGTAGGTATTAAAAAATTGGCCAGTTTGGTTTCAATGCAAATCGTGACAATTGCAGTTTCTATGTAGATATATGTCTGTGGCTCAGATACTACTGACAACGGGCAAATCACTTGACAACTGCCATCCCGTTTTACACTACAGAAGCAGATATGCAAAGTAAGGTAGAAACCTACTCTGAAAATTGAAAAGGATTATAGAAATACGAGCGTTTGCCCGCGACTTCGTACACGCAAAAACTCAAAAGTCCTATATTTTCCGTTCCCGTGGGAATTTCGAGAATTCCTTCCATAATACAAACAGACACTTATTAAGGAACCTTTATACCAAGTATCACATCCGTGCACTCAAGGAATAAGGCTTTTTCATACAAACTAAAACATCATATATTTCCCGTTCCCATAATTTTGGGAATTCCTTTCATAAAACAACCAGTCACTTTTTGAAAAACCTTTATGTTAAGTATCGTATCCGTACACTCAAGGAATAAGATTTTTCATACAAATAAAAATGTCCAATAATTCCCGTTTCCATGGGAATTTCGGGAATTCCTTCCTTAGTGCACCCGTACATCGCCTAAAGAATGTATGTTCCAAATTTCAGCTCTCTACGCCCAGTAGTTACGGCTGTACGTTGTCTGTCAGTCACTCAGTAACTCAGTCAGTAACGGAACAGTTTTATACATAATAGGTTGGGGAAAAAGTCTTTTCGCATTATAGTACGTATGAACTTGTAATAAAATCTCTTTGGCTATAGTATTTATATCTGGCTAGTTTTGGTATCATTGAAAGATAAAATTTTAAAGAACATAATTCCAAATTCAAATTAGGAAAATGTGTGATTTTCATTTGTTTTTCGTACTGTCAAGATGAGTGAATTTAATGAAGAAATTCGATACATTTTAAAATTTTACTACAAAAAAGGTAAAAATGCAACGCAAGCCGCGAAAAAAAATTGCGATGTTTATGGACCATGGTAGGTAGTAATAGACAGGAGATGCCCTTAGAATGAAAACCATGAAACACTTGACAGTTGCTAAAAAATGGCTGCTGAAGAGTTGAGCCCTAATTAAAATTACATGTCGATATCGATAAAGTTTTCGTAGTCATTGTGTACATACAACGTGTCCAAAAATTCAACGATAAGCTGTCATAACTACTCGAAAAAAAAAAATCTTCCTTTTTTCCTATGTGTACATTTTTTTGAATTTTATAGTTTTTTTTTGTTATTGTAAGTCTGAGTAGTATAGCTTTCCTTTAAAACCTTTAAAAGTTCCAGAAAACTAATAGTTTTTTTACTACAGTTAATCAAAAAAATTTTGAAAGTTGTTTCATTTCCACTCACTTTCGCTCACTGTGGTGTAAAAAATGTATGAAACCTACTACGGCAGATTTTTTTAAAAATTAGCGCCACTTTTCCCAATTATAAAATGGTATAAAACATAAAGGAATATTGGAGTTAAAAATGTATTATACTATTTTCAAGTGGTGACATAATTTACATTTACCTGCTCGGTGCCATTTGCCATGAACAAAGAAAAGGGTTTTTGTTGCTGTTCTCAGAATTTAAAAGGTACCCCTGCGTAAGTAGTTAAGAGTGAGATAGACCGGGGTTACTGGTCGTTAGAGAGAGTAAAAGACTAAAAAAAGATGACTTAAAAGAGGTATGATATGATACGCGATAGCAGTCTCGATTTTTGAGCATAGATAAGAATAAGTACTAAAGTATAGATGGCCATCTTATGACTTGAAAAGTACGTTATCGCCATCTAGCGCTCTTACCCCGAACTAAATCGAACATTCGAATCAAACCCGCCCAAAAAACGTAGTGCTAGCTACTTTTAAAATCATTTTAAATTTTAATTCTATGCGTCCACCGATTTTGTTTCACCGATTTTTGCCATAAAAATGACAAAATGGTTTTTGTGATCGAAAAAGGGCGCATTACATTATTGAAGGAAATCGTGGTCAAAATAAAGCAACACACAAAATTATTTTCCATTTTTTTTATTATGTCTTCTCCATCCCAATCTACTGTTTTACCACATAACAAATTGTTGAATTCATGGCACCAATCTTTTATACATAAAGAAATACTTTTTTATAATAATATTCTTAATCTTCGAATTATGTTCCTCACAACATACAATCAATTAGTACTTAAGCACAAGATGAAACACAGCACAATTTTTGAGGCATTTCTAATTGTCAATATCACACAAACAAACTTATCAGAGCCTACTCAACAAAAAACACCAACACATCACCCAAGTTCTCGTATTCCTTCGCTGTAAAGACAGGAGGAGTTACACTCTATTCAATGTTTTTTCAGGCAAAATGGAGAAAAATATTGTTTAGATTGTGAACAAATCCGGAACAGCAAAAACAGATTTCTCTATCTGAAAAATCAGGTTATCTTAGGTAGTGGAAAAATCAAAACTAGTCGAATTAAAATATTAAGATGAACTTAACTACCCACACCGAACGCAATTTTTTAGAGTTGTAATACTTCGAGGCTTGTCAACTAGATGGCGATAGTATCCTTTAAAAACTTGAAATTATATGAAAGACAAACTAGCATGTTTTTGAGTCGTGGATTATCTAGTCTTTACTACTTAGGTACCTATTCAGCTATGGCCGCAAATTAGTGCTTACATCAGATGTTTCAAATTTAAATAAAATAATATTACTTGTATTTTTACATTTTTATTACACAAAAATACATTATAATAAATGTTCAAATTGCTTGCCACCACTACCATATACAGCAGTGCTAGCACGGATCTTTTGTCGATCGTAAGTTTACGAATGCTCGTATAGTATGGAGTCGGTTGCAAGTTTTTAGTAACAATGTAATTTTTTATTTTACAGTTATTTAAGAGTAGAACCTGTTAACAAACATTCAAAATTAACAAGGAACACATTTATTTAAGCTGACCGTGCGGCAATGGATAGATTTCAATTATTGCTTGCAAACCCGTCTCCATACTATTCGAGCATTCGTAAACTTACGATCGACAAAAGATCCGTGCTAGCACTGCAGGCTCGACATCGCCTTAAAAATGATCGTTTTATGCGTCGCGCGTGTCTTTTATTATTTATTTCGTTTGCAGCTTCCTGAATACTTTCGCGGAGTTCATTTAGTGTCTCAATAGGTTGGGAATACACCTTGTCCTTGAGACAGCCCTAATAACAGAAATCCAGGGAATTTAGGTCAGGTGAACGGGGTGGCCATAAGATAGGGCCAAGTCCAATCCAACGCTCTGGGTAATTTTGATCAAGGTATTCTCGAACAGGACGGGCATAGTGAGCTGGACAGCCATCGTTTTGGAACCACATGTTTTGTAAATCCCTTAGTGGCGTATCTTCTAATAATTCAGGTAATTCATCCCGTAAAAAAGTTAAATATCTATTGCCATCTAAGTTTCCATTGATTTCAAATAGACCAATTACTTTCCCGTTTAATATGCCCGTCCACAGGTTGACTTTAAACTGGTATTGGGATTTATCTTCCCTCATCAGGTGAGGATTTTCTATGCTCCAACTAAGCAAATTATGTAAATTCAAATAGCCATCCTTCTTACAGGTAGTCTCGTCGAACCATAAAATCTTATCCAGGAATTCCGGATCTTTTCTGTGTTTTTGGAGAATCTGACGGCAAAATGCAACACGCAGTGGATAGTCTCTTGCTAATACTGTTTGTACACGCCTGTAGTGATATGGATGAAACCCTTGGCGTTTTAAAATTAAATGTGCAGTGCTTTTGGGAATTCCCGTAGCTGCTTCTATGGCACGCACGGATGTAGCGTGGGATTCTTTCCTGTGAAGCAACGCTCCAAACAGTAGTAATAGTTGGAGACTGAAAATGAAAACAAAGTTTGTATTAATAAATAGCAATTCTCCAAAAATTAAATTTTCTTTTAATTATCATCATGCAAAAGTGATATCCTTCCATGACTATGTAATTTTAACAATATTGAAAAAAATTCAAAGAGGTACAAAGTAACAATTCTTTACAAAACACTTACTGATAAGTAAAGTGAGGGCACTGCATCATCTTTTAGCCTGATGACTCCAAGTGTTCTATTGATGTTATCATCCTCAAAATGTAATGAACATATAAACAGATTCTTCCTATGACGTGGGCTTATATTTTCTAATCCAATTGCGTTTATCCACCTTCGCCGCATTTTTAAATTAGTGGGAAAACTGAAAAATATCGATAAAAAAGACGGATTACGGATGCCCATCACTATGTTTACACTTGGTAACTAGGAAGCAAGGTTATAAATTTAAAACCTTCTAAAAATTCACTATTACTCAATTATTATCGCTTATAGGTACTTGTTACAGTAAACCAGATGATGTTATACGCAAATAATTACAAAACATAAGAATTTTGAGATAACTTACTGGTGTAAACTTATGTTTTGCGACTTTTTAGCGCCACAGCCTAAAATCGAACACTTATGCATATTGTACACGATAATTAAAATCAAACTTATAAAATTGATATTTATTAAAGCATTTCATAGTCAAATCTCTAAAAAATCCCGAATATTTTGCACTTTTCCTGAAAGTAAACAAAACACACTGACGCAAACGCGTCTAAGTAAAATGGCGACTGCATTTCACCAAGCTGACAAGATAGCGTAAAAAGAAAATCAAACCAAAAAAAGGAAAGGAAGAATTTGACTTCGAGTCTTTCACTCATGTCAAATGTACGCTTGTTAGAAAGAAATAAAGATATGTCCGTAAATTCATCGCACGTTTGCCCCATATATCCTACAGTAAACAATTATATGGGCATCTCCTGTCTATTACTACCTACCATGTTATGGACCTAGTGTATGTCTGTGAGAGTAGCACAAATTTGGTTTAAGCGTTTTCAAACCGGAAATTTTGATGTTAAAGATGCACCTCGCTCTGGTCGCCCTATTACGGATAAAATAGAGGCCATTTTTGAAAAAGTGGAGCAAGATTGACATATCAGTAATTACGACGTAGCTGAAGAACTGGGCATTGACCACAAAAAAGTTTTGGCGCATTTGAAAAAAGCTGGGTACACAAAAAAGCTCGATATTTGGGTACCTCACGAGCTCACTGAAAGAAACCTAAGTGTACATTGTGATTCTTTATTACAACGTAACGAAACCGAATCATTTTTGAAGAAGCTGATAACTGGTGATGAAAAGTGGATCACGTACGACAAGAACGTGCGAAAAAAGTCGTGGTCAAAGGCCGGTCAGGCTTCACAGACTGCGACGAACCCCGGGTTAACTCGCAATAAGGTGATGTAGTGTGTGTGGTGGGATTAGAAGGGCATTATTAATTATGAGCTGTTACCACCAGGCAGGACTATCGATTCTGAACTCTACTGCGAACAACTTATGAGATTAAAACAAGAAGTTGAGAGAAAGCGGCCGGAATTGATCAACAGAAGGGGTGTGGTGTTTCATCATGATAACGCTAGACCTCACACATCTATAGCCACCCAGCAAAAATTAAGAGAGTTTGGCTGGAAGGTGTTAATGCATCCGCCGTATAGTCCTGACCTTGCACCTTCAGATTTCCACCTGTTTCGGTCTCTTCAGAATTTTTTTGGCAGTGTTAGGTTAACATCACGAGAGGACTGCCAAATCCACTTGTCGCGGTATTTTGATGAGAGGTCCCAAAATGCTTATAACCAACAAGATGCCAAAAGGTTATCGAACAAAATGGTACATACATATTTTAGTTAAATGTCAATAAACTATATTAAAAAATGTTTTGAATTTTCTTAAAAAATGCGAAGAAACTTTTTCCCTAACCCAATATATATTGATAAAAAACAGACAATTATGTCGAACATAAAAATTTGAAAATGTTAATTTTTATTATATGACGAAGTCCCTTGATGAAATTAAATTGTCTTAATAATATACAAAAAATAAACCAAGCACAGAGTAATTCAGTGCTTAAAGCACTTGCCTAAATTGCAAGAGACGCAGCAGATACAAACCATGCTAACGGCAGCCGATTTTATTTAGTGTTTTTTAGTTGGAAAAGTGCCCATAGTTAGAGAGACATGAATAATTTTGAATAAAGTAAGCGCTAATACGCACGATTGAGAGGAGGATCGGTATCAAACATTTGATAGAAAGAAAATTTTATAATACAATATTTTTAGAAATGTTGCCTATTATGAGAGGTTTTTAGAGCAAATACATAACTCATACCTGAAGTATACACGAGTACCTCAGTTATTACAGACGTATTTACCTGGCATACAGTTACTAAGTTATTACTACGTAGAAAATAGAAATAAAAATATTGGTATATTAAAATAATTAGGATGAGCAATGGAAAAGAATTACAAAGGGAAACATTAGGTGTTCACACAGCTCCGCGGGTAATGCCATTGGCGGTACCGTGAGCTCCACTTATGGCGGATGAGGTACAACTGGAGGTTTTTAGTGGGTCGATCCGGCCCTCTGCCGAGTCATCCCCACATACCCCGCCGCTCCCCCTTGAGCGGTCGGGGACGTGATTGCACGTTTTCCTACAGAGAAAAAAAAAGGTGTTCACACAGCTACATGCACATTACTCGCACTATAGGATAAATCAGCTAGTGAGTAGATAATATTGATAATAATGCAAATCATTAATGAATGAATATGAAGAACGTCTACCTCTCTATAATGTGAAAGCATTCAAGTCTATACAAAATGCAATCTAGCAAATATTTGAAACAATATTCTCACCCACATTCAAACCCTATGGTCTGGTTGATATTTATCCAATACAACACGAAGTCTTGATATTAAGCTTCGGATAATTCTTGAAGACCGAATGCATAGGTCGTGAGCTGTTGTATGCGGCAAAGCCTCAAGCTTTACTGATTTCTCGCATGGCTGATTCTCAATACCATCTATTGAACAAAGAATAAGATGGATTTCCCGAAGCAAATTTATTTAATTCCTGGTTCACACATAACCAAAGTCGTGGGTGCAACTAGTAGTCTAAGATATTCTTGTTATAATTTTAGACTCCAACTTTTGAGTAGCTTTCTCCAACACAATGCCCATCGCTACTATATCATTCCCTCACTTTGGGAAGTTTCAAAAGAATTGCCTATTAATAATAGCTCCTACGTAATTAATCACAAAGTATTGATTGATGGTGTCTGAGGCGTCGGAGTAAACAAAAAAGGTTTTAGCACGCAGATTGTAATGGATTTTGTAAAGGCTTTTTGAAGTTTCAATATTTTATAATATTTCACTTTTGATCACAAGTAATCTACCGTCCTTAGTATCTGATAATTCTATAGTTTTATTGAAATAGCATAACTTGCAGAAATACAACTACTTTTGGTAGTCACTCAATATGTGGCACAGATTGCTTTTTTATTCTTTTAATATTTTTAATGCATCTTACAAATATTTTTATACAGCGCGGCACGTGGCTCACCCCACATCACAAACCTTGTTTATGAAATTGCACAAAATATGCAAAAGCTTTTTGAATAAAGCACATTTATAAAAGTATGACAAAGCAACAGCATAAAACAGCTGAGTAAAGTATTTGTAAAACTTTATGACATCCAAAAACATTTGCGAAGTAAAGACACGACACGAACTTTGCAACAGTTATGGCACTCGGGTACAATTTTATTACAAACAATAAATTTACTTTGTAATTAGTGCAAAAGTTTCCTAAAGTTGTCCCCGCCGGGATTCGAATTTAGTACCTGAGTGGTAAGAGGACAGGTTTAAGGATACCTATACGACCTAAGTTTTGGACCTGCGTTAGATTCGGAGTTAAGTAACTATTTTACCTGTGAATGTAAACTGTAAACAAAAGTGTTTTCAAACAAAGTGTAAGGGAAACTTGTTTCTATGCGAGCGTTCATTATATTTATTTTATAGTTTTCAAATCAGGAGGATAGAACTGACTCTATAAGGGATATTACCATAGCACATCGTACTTGCCAGAGCGATGGCATTTGGCCGCAGATTTTATATAAAATTTGGCAACTAACCATTCAGAATCTGCCTCCACGTTGGTGTCAAAAACGTAAGACTAATGAAATATGTGTAAGAAGATAAATCTTACATGAAGGCCTTGTATATTCTTCCTTTACCAAACTTCAAGACACAAGTTCATTGAAATTCAGAGTTTTGTAATAAATTAAAATGAGTTACAACGTAGTAGAAATTCTATTTACAAAAGGTATATTTTTCAAACTTAATAGAATATTAATAATGTTAATGCAATATGCAGACGTTATTTTCTCTATACTGTCATTCTATGCACTCAGGTGTCAAGTCACAAATGCTGATATGTACCCGTGGCTCTTAGTTGATTGAACTCCAAGCAAGAAGCAAAATGAAATGTAAATTTGTTTGCGTAAAACTTTAGTTTGTTTAGATGAAAATTTAAATACATTAAAGCAAAATGTCATTATGGTAAAAAAGGACACGAATACAGAATTATGCGTTGTAAACTTTTGAATTGAATCAAGAATTTGAGTCCCTAAACTTCAAATTTGGAATAAAAAATACAATTTTTCAAACTATGTTCGCATATCTTAGAGGCCAAGCAAAATAAACATATTTTATTAGGTATTACCATGACTACAAATACCAAGGCTACCAATATAACTAAGATCAAGTGTTACTTATCAAAAATTGATATAACAGTCTTGTTATTCATCAATAAACAAATTGAAATTGCTGAAATTGCTGTTAATTAAGTAGGTAATTTTAATATTATCTAAGCAGGTACGAAACAGAGTATTTTTTTTAAATTAGTTATATTTACCATTCCTGCAATCTGTAGATTTTTTGTTTTTAGAATATTGAAAAAATAAAGTAATCTGTAATGCCTGAACGACACGTATCTTGCGATAATTCAGCCAATGTCAGGTTTAAAGTCAAAATAGTGAGTGGCTAAACAGTCGTGCAGTACTTGTATTTTTTATGTATACTAAAAGATTTGAAATGGACAAAATCTATAAGAATTCAAAAGGAGTTCTCTACAGGATCTTCACTTGACTTGGTCCTATGAATATCAAACCTTTAACAGATATTTTAGCCAATTCTCGGTCAACGCGTGTTCACTCTTGAATTACTACACAACTACACCAACGGTGATTTATTTTGCAAGATATATGCTCACACTCCTAATTGCTAAAGCTTAATATTTTTGATATACCAGTAAGGTATAAATTTAATAATGTTTTTCAGTTTTTGCATTTAAAATGCTCAATTATTCTTAAATAAATAAAAAATGTGATAAATAAAAATTACCCGACCAGGATTCGAACCTGGGACCTCTCGTTTGCCGGACGAGTGCTCTTCCACTGAGCTACCGGGGCCTGGCGGTACGCCTCGAAATTACTTACCACATTTTTGTTTTTACGTTATATTGCTAACGTAGATCCATCTAAACAGTATAGCTTTGCAGCTAAGACCACCCGAGACTAATTTCGTTACAGAAATTGTGAATCCCAGTTAAAGTGCAGCATTGCAATGTGTTTTAATAATGTTTATCAGTTTTTGCATTTAAAATGCTCAATTATTCTAAAATAAATGAAAAATGTGATAATGTTTTTGCTTGGTGGTCCAAGCACCATCCCTTCTGGGTCCGCCTGGCTAGCGACCACCCTTTATACAGGGTGTGGCGTAATAAGTGGATAATCCTTTACCGACGGTTACCTTAAATGCAATATTTTTAAATTGAGAGCTAGAAATATCGTAAATTAGAGCATTTTGGAATCGTAATGAAATAGGCTATAATTTCATCAATTGGGCACTCATGTCACTGTACATTTTTTTTACATCACGAGCTACAAAAGTTAGGGATAAAAATAGAACTTAGCACAAACTGTACGTTTAAAAATAAAAATAAAAAAAACTTTGGCTATCGTACAATATTGGTAGTTTACGTTTGATAGCACCACTATCAGTGAATGCTGTTGAGAAAACAGATTGTGAAAATTCTGTGTATTGTAAATTTGGCACTTAAAAGAGGGGGTAAAGGCATAACTTTTTTCAAATTTTAAAAAATGCCCAAAAAATCGAAAACCGAGACACTTATACTAAACACAAATTGTCATTTTCCGAACAGCCACAATGCCCCCCAACCGTCGGTAAAGGATTATCCACTAATTACGCCACACCCTGTATAAAGTCTGCCGCCAAATGTTACCGCTCCGGCGGTAATGTGTTCCGGCAATATTGTATAAAGAGCCAGTTCCTTCCTAAACCCGTGTGCTTTCATCTTCGACCTCATCGTCACTTACCATCAGGTGAGATTGAGGTCAAACGCGGGTTGAGTCACTTATAAATAAAAAAATTTTTTTTTTTTATTTATCACATTTTTCATTTATTTAAGAATAATTGAGCATTTGTTCAGTTGCAAAGTTCCTCAAATCTGAATCGATCCCGCAATGTGACTCCGAATGTTGCCGGTAATACTTCTCTTCTTCTCTTTAGGTTGTCAGGAAGTTGTTTATAAATATTCACCTAGCGAGTTCGTCTAGCTCGATGCTGTAAATAACGTAATACAAATGTTTGCTTAAAATATTTTTTTTAGACCCTGCACTCATATCATATAAATAACAATTTGATAGAAAAGAGCAACGCTGCCTTACTGCACATGATTCGATTATAGACCAATTTCTAAATAAAAAATGAGCTTATGATAATTTCAAGTCAAATAATAACGAGGAAAAATAACTCCACAAAAAATGTATCCCGATTGAGCAAATTCTTCTAAAGGGAATTATTTTTGTTTATTTTCCTCCTAACAATATGATTCTGATTTTTTTTTTTTTTTATAGGCTATACATCATAAAGGCTAAGTCAGCCTTACACTTTCAAATATTACAATTAATTATAATATTTGAAAGTAATATATGTAATATTTTTATTAAAATATTACATTAATTCTTAAACATTCCAAAGTCCAATATTGTTATAACAATTCGCCTCTTTTTTGGGCACAGTGCATTCCAAAGTCCGTGATCACGTAGGTACTCTTAATACTAGTCGGTAAATAAGCTGCATTCATCTGATGTACGTTTTGGCAGATTGCCACAGAACATCGATTTAACGTGATTGTGCAAAATCTGCAATCGCTGAAAAGGTATTGTGAGCTTATCAAAGTGGTCCAGTTCATGTTGTAGATTTTTTGCCTTATGAATTTCTAATCAACATTTTGTAAGTTTTTGTTGTTAATTACATATATTTACATATTACATACTATTTCTGTTTATCTTAATTCTTTTTTTTTTTGGAATTTGAATTTTTTTAAATGAAAACATTTTAATAGTACCTGTCAATATGCGGTTTTTTTTGCAATATATTAGGGGTTTTACACTGATATGTATACCTGTTGTAGCCCAATCACTGAACGATTTACACAGGTTCGGAGAGATTTCTTTCTAAATAAATTCATCATTATAAGCTTGAAACTTGCCGAGATTTTAAGATAATATTACGTTTTCAATACCGATTTTTACATGGCCCCAATGCAGCAAAGCTTGTGTTATGAGATACCATGTAGCGAACTAGGGAGGAACCTAGAATATAAATACATAAATAGATGAACACCCAGACACGGACCATTTTTTTTTCTTGTTCCGTGCGGGAATTTAACCCTCAACCACTGGCGTCTGAGGCAGACAGGTTTACCCCATCGCTAAAGCGGTCGTCATGTGTATGTATATTATGTATATCATCTAATATCACAAGCTTTGCTTAGTTTGGGGCAATGTAGTTGGTGTGATTTTATTATTTTTTTATACATTTTGGTTTTTAATTAGACGTTTTGGTATTTTAACAGACTTCGTGAGCACAAGTGAATTAGTCATTGACCTCGGGAATAAAAAAAATTAATTAATGTTAATTTTGATTCCTAACATTTTCATTCTTGGAAGTCTAAAAAATAGGTTTTGTTTTTTTCTTCTATTATTATTGAATAAATATTTATAAAAGGCGTGAGCATCTGAAAGAGCTTCGTAACGAAATATACCACATCGTACTAGTATATACAGCCTTCAACCTCAACTGAATATGTATCTATCATAGGCGTTTCAGCTTAACCAAATATCTTTTAATGTAAAGCAATAAGATTATGGAATGATCAGTCCTAATTTGCATAATACTCTAAGCCTTTAATGCTCCAGATATTAGGTGCCATCAGATAATAAGTTATTTTTGACCCTCAGGCGCAAAAACAGGGTTTTATAACTCATATGAACTTTAGTAAAGGGATACTTACCAAGTTTTTTTTTATTTATTTTGAGTTGTTAATATTACGGAAGGAATTTCCGAAATGCATGGAGTAACGAGGAATATAGTATTTTTAGTGTATGCGCGTACGACGTGCGGAATGCGCTTATAAATAAATAAATATTTCACAGAACATTATCTAGCCCAAATTAAGTTTCTTAAAGAACTTGTGTTATGGATACTAGATAACTGATATACTTAAGAAATATATAAACATACATATTTTTTTTAGAATAAACTTAAATAAACATATAAAAATCCATGACTTGACGACTGTTCATCACACAAATATTCGCCGCCGCCGGGATTCGAACCCAGGACCTCTGGCATAGATCTGGCAATGTATGTTACCGCTACACCAGCCGGTCGTCAATCGTCCGGCTTGTTTCGTAATATATATTAGGTGTATTTAATTTTCGTAGCTAGTGTTAATCAAATAAATCGATATTGCAGGTTAAACAACGTTCGGCCGGGTCGGTACAAGGACGGTGACCAGCGACCATTAATTTCTCACGGTGACTTCCATCCTTCGCAGGGCACGTTACGCAGTCGGTCCCGGGTGCTGTATAATACAGTAGTTGTTAGGATTTATCAGAAGACATTTTGTTAACTTGAAAATTCTGACATCTACCGACCAGCACTAAACTAGTTTGGTGGTTGACAGCCTAAACCTCATCGTCATCCAGGGTAGACATATAGTACTGCAGTGGGCTTATTACAAAGAATTTTGGTGATGATTATATTATACACATCTTTCTTTAGTTATCAACAAAAAATCCATATTTTAAACGCACTTTAAAAGCAAGTTTCGGCGAAAATTACGAATAAATATTACCTATTATTACAATTATGCAGTGTGACTGGTGACAAATTTAAGATACTGATTGGTGCTCTCCTTCTCCCTCTGAACTCGATTCTGATCATAATTATGTAATTAAAGTAGATATTTAAGTTTTCACCAGAAGTCCCTATGAATAAATTAAGATACCTTACTATGTACACTTTTCCCGACGTGCTGCCTCAGTCCATACGTACACAGCAGAGTTCTCGCCAAACGAACGTCAAAACCCGCTAAGTATATTGCATTACGCTTATGTAACCATGCGTTGCTTAATAAATTCTTTAACTTTCGGTTAAGTTTACTCAGTAAATAATTACTATTTATTTACTGAGTAAAATTATATTAATTATTAATTATACTTTATTACTTATACTGAGTATAGTTAATTATTAATATCTCTTCATGTATGAGCTCACACTATTACGTTCTGGAATTTAGAAAATGACCCACCTCATGACTCACTCACAATATCGGTAGTTTTCAAAATTTCCATAAAATTATACATACATTATTAACATAGAAGATAAATCGTATTATATTTTCATGTGTGATATTCATATAAAATAACAATGTAATTGATATTGAGATTCTTTAATAATGCGCTACCACATTCTCATCACCTGACGATTTTAGCCTCCAAGCGACAACCGCAATACAAATAGATACAGGTTTGTCGCCGACATTTTGTCGAAACAAATGTTGCTGTGATTTCCAAGATGGCGAAATAATTAATGAATACTATATTTTGAATCTACCTATCAGCTCTTCTAAGTAAATATTTAACGGCTCATTAGATTTAAATGAAAAACAGAATAGTGATAGTGTAAAGCCTGAAATAGCTATGTGCTACTTTATCCCAATATTCTGGCGGGTTTTGGAATAGCACAAGTAAAACTGCGCAAAACAGCTAGGTAGATTTATGTAAGTAGCTAAAATGACAACACCACCAACCTTATGGTAATACGGATCTATGACAGTTTAAAGTAATAATTAAGATAACCATGACGTTCAGTAAATTCAAAAATAAGTTAATGAATCATCAAACAACATATTTTGCACATTTTGCCTGTTGTTACGTCCACATGTTTAAACTAAAGCTAAACCGTAACATGCCTATATTTCTATTTCTTACGGTCGTAAGCATCCAGTGTATATTTGTATAACTGTTAAAAGTACCAGAAAGAACATACCTACTTTAATATTTGCTATTGTAATAAATAAATCAATCAGAATGTACAAACGAATTGAAATTAGAAGACCTACATAAATAAATGCAGTATGCTTCCAAAATACAAAACCAAGGACGAGTTGACGAAATCGAACCCAAAATACTTTAGGTTGAGTACGGTCCACGCAAAAATCTAATTTACTAATGGAATCCAACAAATGTCAACGCTATATTCCCTTGAGATATATCCTTGCGATCCCTACTTTACGGAGCGATTGTTTTTAAATTACGCCAATTTGGAAGAAACGAGTGGTAGAGGGAAATATACCGATGTAAACATCGTATTTCAAAAATCGTGTGATGGAAGCACTTGAAAGGGTTTGGTGATATTTTGGGGAATGCAATATGATTAAGTTTTTAATAATGTGGCCACGAAGTTTGCTTGTGCTATGGAGACTAATTTCATTTTGGAACTTAGTGGTATCTTAGTGAATACTCTGACGCGAACCAGTTTAGGAGAGTGTTCTAAATTAGACCAACTAGGACTCGATTCCAAATATGTTTCATACCACTAACAAACTATCGACCAATGATCCTAGGAGTATTATAAAATAGTTTTATCTTCTTTTGTTTCTGAATTAGTATGTTATTCCACTACAAGTCTTGAATATAAAAAAAAATTAATGTAAGATACAATAGTCGTAGTATTTTATAAAACTAACTTTTTGTTAAAAAAAAAAATTTAAACATCAGACAATTCCCTTCTGCTTACTTGTAGAGTTAAAGTAAAAACTCATTTGATGAATTTATTCCCAAACTGACGAAAGTAGTAGAATCCTTTCAAGATCACTTGGCTAATTCTAGAATAACTTATTAGGCATGCTGATAGGTATAATAACTTCCGTGATTATTTTTGCAATGTCTTTCGCATTGCATGTTAGGTTCTCCTAGTATCCATGTGTCAACTTCAAATAAAAGACACAAAGGAAGAAGCAAACAAATAATAATTAAAGTGGAAAAGGCTATTGCAATGAATCATGTAACCAAAGTTTAATTATCTACTGTCAGCCTGACGCATGTCATTTCAATCTTTCGTAACCACAGTGCGCGTGATCACCGAAACTAAAAAATATGAAAAGAATTACCAAATCCAAATTTGGTTAAATGTCTTTCAGTGAATTGTGTAAACTTGAAACAATACTATAATCTTACTTTTATAACTGGAGAAAACTCTATCGCTTACTCTAATGATGACTGCTTTGATTTCCACCAAATATAGCCGAAAAACTTCCCAGCAGACTTTTGATTAGAAAACCATCCTCAAATCGTATCACAGATACATGCGTCGAACTACAAAAATAACACCTCCCTTAAATCGAAGGTTGCGAAATACAAAAATGATTCGGGGTAATTACACATATTTCATCTCACCTTATCTTAATGTAAATCGAAAATAAGCTTCGCTTCCGATGTGTTTTGATTTCCTTATTGCCCCAGTTATAATGTTTCCGCCAAGGTTCAACTTCCCTGTTATGATTAAATCAAAGCAGTTCTCATATTTCATAATAATAAACAAAATTATTAATAAAGAGCAGTGTTCTAAATTACAATTAAAAGTCCTAGTTTAATAATTTAACTTTATATTTTGAGTACTGAAAGTACTCTGCTTCTCAAGATCATTCACATCAGAGCAAAAATACGTAAGTTTACAACCTGAGCTTATCACAACTTGTTCACATAGTCAAAGCGCATCCATCTTTCTAGCAACTTTAGCTTTCTCTTCTTTGGTCGGTCTAGCTTGGGCAACTATCATGGATTTTCATTTTAGCGCTTTTAGCATTTTAGCATAAAACCACTAAATTTTATTTTAGTGGTTTCATCAAAAATCTTTCGCAATTTGAATTCAAATAGCTATAAATTCTTTAACACATTAATGCACTAAGCGATTTAACATCAGTAATTCTTCAAAATATGATTACTACGATTGCTTTTAAATCTAAGAAGATTCATACCGATTATATTTCGAAGTGAATTTTCTTAGGCCTCTTTATGACACCTTTGGGTATTCTTGAACTTCCTTAAGAGGCCCACTGTGTGCAAATACGACCCAATTACAAAAGTCAACAATAGGGAACAACCCTTAGTATAGGTAGATAGAGGTAACAGTACACACCGTACCCTCTGGCTAAATTTAATATTATTTGCTCCTGTATTATTTATTACTATGCTTATACAAATTTAGTTTACGCACTTCCTGAGCCCGTGTGTTGTCATATACGACCTCATCTTCACTGACATCTTTATCAGTTGAGATTGATCAGGTGAGGTCAAAGGCGAGATTAGTTAGCAATAAATAATATTTACAAAAACTAGAAATAAAAATTTTTTGCAAATGATATTGATTCATTGTTCTTTATGTCGTCGATTTAAAAATTCACGTTTGACATTTTGAGATAACTGTAATTTTACAACAAACTCTATATTAATAACTAGCCACCGCGCGCGGTTTTAGCCGCGTAACTTTTGATCCCGTGGGAATTTCGGGATAAAATATAGCCTATAACCTTCCTCAAGAGTTGGGCTATGAAATGCAAAAATAATTTTTCAAATCTCACTTGTAGTTTCTCAGATTAGCGCGTTCAAACAAACAAACAAAAAACAAGTCTTCAGCTTTATATATTAGTATAGATATAATAATTTATTTATTTCAGGCAACTTAAGAATAGTACATGATGTTAAATACTTTATCTAAGGTCCATTGAAAATATATACCTTAACCTAAAATACATACAATATATTAAAACTACACTAATTCACACGTATGGGCTGCGACGTGGGACGCGACATCCTTGTGTCAAGTATCCGTCCTCGGAAGCAAATATTGCTTATTAAAACTTTATTACCGATAAGCTTGTTTAAAATTTTATTTACTTTACTGAGAACATCAATATCGTTAGCAATTTAACAGTTCTCTTCAACTTTTTTTATATTTCCCGCGGTCGTTTATTCTGGCATTCGTAACAATTTTATTTAATATCATAAATATTTAAAAAAAACTCATTTATACGGGCCATTTTTTTTGAAGATGAAAACATATTAAGAGAAGATTAAGAATAATAATATGTGGATTCAATTTATGATAAAAAAAAATTTTTTTTTTTAGTTGAAATTTTACAATTCTTCTAAGTGACCAAATTTTTTAAAATTTACAATTAAATTTAAATTACAAACTATTGAAAAATCTGGGCTTAGCGTATTTTTGCTATTTAGTCGTAAAATAACAGATTAATCAGAATTAACAGAACAGATTAATCTAAAATTTTGTTAACTCATGAGAATTACAAAATATCAATTTACTAAATGAAAAAAAAAAATTTTCATACATTGAATCCACAAATCATTCTTAAGCTTCACTTAAAATATTTTGATCTTCATAAATAAAACCTATATAGTAGTACACGGAATACACTCACAAATAATTATTAAGTTGTTCAATTTTAGGTCACAGTAAATCTCATATCTACCGTTACATTCTAATTACATATTCTAACTTAAACGTTAAATCCTTATTGATCCTTGTTTTATTATTCAGGACAGCATCGAGTTAGCATTAATATAGAAGCCTATGGGATAACAGATGAATATTTAAATTTTACCTCAAAATTTCGCTGCTGACATTATATCTGTTTATGAAATATAATCTTCTAACATTCCACACTAGTAAACAATTTGTCACGCTATGTAGGACGGTTGTAACTTAATATACAGGGTTGATTTTTCGTCACCAGCCAAAATGTAAGTTTCTTTGATACGATTTAAACGTGCCTGCATATTTAGTTTAGCGTCGCTCAGTACAAAAAAGTAGAAATATGGAACCACAAACTTTTTAAAAAATTGTCGCAGTTTATGAACATAGCTACTACGACGCGGTATTTCCTTCATAATACTACCACGTGTGTCGTAGTATTATGAAAAATATTATGAAAAAAATGTGTGTAGTAGAGCGTAGTCACCTTTATTTTAATAGTAAGTTAGAGTGACCATGCCTTGGTTAATATGTTAGCGGATAAATTAATTTCCTTGTAAAAAAATAAATACTTTTTTTTGCAAAAATCGTTTCTGTTAATGACACTTATTGTGTAAAAAAAATTTGACCGGTGACTGCAAATCAACCCAGTATATATGTATTATACAATTCTTGTTTTTTTCCTATTTTACTACAACTTTCATTTCATCATCAATTGTTTAGGAAAGACCTGGATCTTCATACAATATTATCGGAAAATACAAGTTATAATAAATAGCTTTGATATATGGCATCTTGACATTATATCAAGTGTGGTCCAAGCGGGTGAAAGGTACAAAAAGAAACAGGTTTCCGGTATAGATAAATAATTATATGCAAATCAATTTTGGTCCGTATGGGTGCTTACATAGAATGCTTTCATAAAGAAACAGATAACCGGTACGGACAAACCAATGAATAGGCAGCGTGTGTTTGGAATCGACACCTTAAAAAGATTCATTCAGTACTCATTTGCTTGATTTAACTGGCATTTAAATAAAAATAACTTAAAATATAAAACAGTCTGTTACTGACTGAGGGACTGACAGACAACGTACAGCCAAAACTACTAAGAGTAGAGAGCTGAAATATGGAACATACATTCCTTAAGAGGTGTAGGGATCCACTAAGGCGGGAATTCCCAAAATTCCCAAGGGAACTGGTAATATTGGACAATTTAGTTTGTATGAAAAATCTTATTCCTTGAGTGGACGGATGTGACACTTAGTTAAAAGGTTTTTTAATTGGTGTCTGTTTGTATCTTAGAAGGAATTTCCGAAATTCCTACGGGAACGAGAAATATAGGACATTTAAGTTTATATGAAAAATCTTATTCCTTGAGTGCGCAGATGTGTAACTTGGTATAAAGGTTCTTTCAATGGGTGTCTGGTTGTAGTCTGGAAAGAGTTTCTCAAATTCCCACATTCCGAGAAAAAGCTATTTATGAAATAAAAAACAAATACTTACTTTTAATTAGATTTTAAAATGTTAAATTATATCTTACATTTCAGCTTGATGTTTTGCTGTCTTTATAGACCGCTGAAGTGGTAGGTGTCAAGAAAATTATAAATCATAACCGTTTATCCTTTGAAATTCTTTTACACTGTGACCTTAGCATGTTCTATCGCATCCGTACTATCTAATACATACATACATAACTTCACGCCTGTATCCCTCATGGGGTAGGCAGAACACCAGAGGTTACAAGACCATCTGATGTCACATTTGACAAATTTGGAGGTATTATAAAGATGGAGAGAGACTATTGTAGTGACAGGGGGTCAGCCTATCGCCCACAAAAAAGCCTTTAAAACCTCTGTCCCTTAACTGACTTTTACAGTATGCCCGGGAAGAGAAGCAGCTGGCACATTCTACGTTTTTTTTTGCCAGTCCAGCATGGAAGTGTCTATCTTCTATCTAAATATATGTTATAATCAAAAAACCAGTTTACTCCCATGGTTTACAATAACGGTTTCTATTTATCAGGTGCGTAGTATAATTAATTTATTCCAGGTTGGTCAACAAGGTTGTATTTAACCGCGTCCCTTTGTAATAGGGAAACCCGTAGGTACTAACCACCACCATAATTTAAATTAGTAGAACAATAACTTCCAATTAAGAATCATTGTTGTGCTTCCCGAAATTCAGATCTGTATTTAAATCATTAAATTGTACGCCTTTTTTTGTTAAAAATATTTAAAATTACAGTACAAATACACTTTATTTCGAGAATCAAATAGATACAAAAACCTATCATAACTACAAATTAAAAACTAGTGAGATACTAATATAAAAGAAAATCATAAGCGGTCTGTTTTAAAGTTATTAGTATATTACTGCAGCGGCCAGCAAGAGAGGCATTGATGGATGAACGTATGAATAAGTCTGTCAATTCCTAATTGCCGCCAAGGCTTGTATAGTACTTTTATCAAATAATGCGCGGAAATGAAATAATTCATGATCACACTCATTGTCTTCACTTGAACTCATTTTGTCAAATACAAAAGTATTTAAAACCAATGACGAAGTTGACGAACAAATAATAACAATAATAACAATTTTGACCAAATTGAACCCACCCCTTTTTACCACCGGACTACCAGACGCAGACAGAACTTCCATCCCTATATAGTGGATTTACCAAGAAGTCGAACAAAACGCTTCGATAGTTCCTTTTTGGTAAGGATTGCCAAGGAGTGGAACAATCTGCCTGCGTCTGTTTTTCCTGACCACTACAGTCCTGGAACTTTTAAGTGTCGAGTGAATAGGTTTCTCGTGGATGGACGCGTAACACCATAGTCTTCATGCGCACTTTCCATCAGGTGGCATGGAAGACAAACGTCCTATCCTTACAATATAATAAAAAAAAAAGTAGTTTTTTACGCGCCAAAGAATTATTTTTCTTTTTTTTTCTATTTGCTAGCCAGTTCGAAATTTAAATTAAACCTTTAATAAATTACCTCTTTGGTCGCCTAGTAGAAGATCGTTCAGTGTTAAATTACACGACAAATATTATTTTACATATAATTTATTTGGCCGCTAAATACGACAGATATGGATTTTCATATAACTATTACCGGCCGCTGCTCGAGCAGTATAGCAAGTACGATTTATCTCGAAGAAGATTGTCAAAATAACGCTCAAATTTCCAAGCGTGTTTAAGAAATAAATATTTGATGCCTCTTTACACCAAAGAACGTATTTTTTTTTGCAAAAGTAATTTGCTCCATTATGTCGTATTGCATTTTATGTACCTAACAAATATTGCTAGGGCAAAATTATAAAGCTTTATACTAGAACGCACCATCATTACTGGCAGTCAAGAAAAAACCCAAACGCATAAAAACTTATGAATAAAACATAAATCTATTTTAATTATCATTCCAAATTCAAATTTATTATAAGAAAGTCCGGTTTTTCGAATTTCGAATTTCTAATAGACAATTGAATTTAGTACGGACCATGCTCCTTGGTTCAAATGCACTCGTGTGGACAGTCTGCCAATATAATTCCTGTTCAGTCTAGTAAAATAAGGTCGCATGCTGTACCAAGTGCGGTCAGCCGTTAACACTGTTTGATAGGTTTGGTGCATTATCAGCGTTGTTATATAATTGTAATAATTACTTACCACGCAGTAATTAATACTATATCGTATACAGTATTATTATTATTATAGCACAGTTATGTACGAGACACGTGATCTGGCTCCTAGGTGACGAGGAGGTCAAAACCGTAAACCACCATAACACAGCTGACCTAACTGCTGGTTGGTGTACGTCAGAGATTACAGGATGGCCGAAGTGGCTTCTAAAAACCTCTTACGACTACTGTTTACATATACTGTTTACAGCACCCACGATTGACTGCTTAACGTGCTCTCTGAACTCATCATATAAATTAATGATCTGCGGTGACACATTTTTATAAGTAGGTACCGTAAGGTTTATGTGCGTCTTGCATTTTGTAAATAAAGAGTTTATAAGCGCAAACCAACCTTACGGTAGATAATATAAGAATTACATTTGAAAGATTAAAAGTAAAATAATAAAAAAATGACGCGGGTTGTCTGTCAGATAATATTTTCATTCTACACAATTGTTTTTTCTCTGAAAGTAGAAGGATCCCGAGATTCTGCTACGCCCTCCTTCACGTTTTCTAAATAAAAATCCGATAATGTAGTATGAGTGATCATTTTAAGTTGAATATAATAAAATAGTGATTTCTAAATAACTGAATTTGTATAGTAATGTTTTTAAGTTTTTGCATTTAAAATGCTCAATTATTCTTAAATAAATGAAAAATGTGATAAATAAAAATTACCCGACCAGGATTCGAACCTGGACCTCTCGTTTGCCGGACGAGTGCTCTTCCACTGATTTTATTATTTTTTATTTATTTAAAATTAAATGCAAAAACTTAAAAACATTATTAAAACATTGCAATGCTTCACTTTAACTGTGATTCACAAATTCTGTAAAGAAATTGGTCTCGGGTGGTCTTAGCTGCAAAGCTATACCTACCATGAGATGGAGCAACGTTAGCAATATAACGTAAAAACAAAAATGTGGTAAGTAATTCCGAGGCGTACCGCCATGCCCCGGTAGCTCAGTGGAAGAGCACTCGGCCGGTAAACGAGAGGTCCCAGGTTCGATACCTGGTCAGGTAATTTTTATTTATCACATTTTTCATTTATTTAACTGAATGTTCATTCGGTAGTTAATCTGCTTCTCAGAATTGCCGCCTATCGGTCCCGCGTTATGGTACCACGTTGCTTAACCTTCTATCGTATGATAGATAACCCACGAAGCCACTTATTGAACGTGGCTTGTTAAACTTATTTAGCCAATTATTATTACGACTTGGAACATCACATTTTCAAATAAATTTCTTTTTTCATCGGTGACTGAACCAGCGTTTGACCTTCATCTCAAGAGGGGAAGATGAGGTCAAAGATGACATCACAACGGATTGGGAAGGAACGGGCCATTCATAAGCCATTGCCGGAGCGATGAGATTTGGTGGTATATTAGATATGAGGGGTGGGCTAACCAGGCTAACTCTGAAGGGATTATTCCATTAAACGTGCATTTCTTGAATTAGCCACCTTTTATGGCTTATCCAGGGGCGGTAGGACCATTCTAGGCCGATCTATACGGCCAAAAACCTATTTCGTTATTAATACTCGTACTAATACACAGGGTTGTTTTCTAGCCACCGGCCAAATTTATCTTACACAATAAGTATCATTTACAGAAATGATTTTTGCAAAAAAGTTTTGTATGTTTTTACAAGGAAATTAATATATTCACTAACATATTAAGCAAAGTATGGTGACTCTTAATAATGAATAATACCATTAAAATGCGTGCTACTACAAAACATTTGTAGTTCTACGTCGTAGTATAATCAATGAAATGAGGCTTCGTAGCAGGTAGCTATGATCATCAACAGCGACTAATTGTGAAAAAAATTATGGTGCGATATTTTTATTTTTGTATGTAGCGGCACCAAAATAAGTATGCAGGTACGTTTATGTCGTATCAATGAAAATAGCATTCAATTTTGGCTGGTGACTAAAAAACAACCCTGTATATTGAAGAACAATACTGTTGTGTAGTCCTTAATATGATCCGGTAACTTCAAAATTAATAAAAAACCATAATGAAACCGTCTAAATAGGAATCACATACCCTTCTCAACCAGCCTTTAACTAAACCAGTAAGAGAAACTCAGTTAAACTTTGTAAATGCAAGTACTTACGAACCACTTCATTACAAAGGAAAATTAAATTTAATTGAATTAAATTTAAAATTCAATTACTATGTTTTACATATTGTCGACAGTCAAAAGTTCCAAGCTTGATTACAAAGAGAACTTAGCGGAGTCAAGGATTCAAAATGTACCGAAGTTAGAGTTAAGTTAAAATAAGTGAGACTTAAGTTAAGAGAAGTTTGGTTGTGCTTTAAGTCATGAGTGGCAGTTTCGGGAGAGCGGTGGTCGTAACACTCTAATGCCGATACAACTTTACTTTAGTTGTAAACGTGAAAGTTTTTCTTGAAAGATGTATGGATAGATGTTTGGATATTTTAAAAGCTTAAATAGCTTAACTGATTTAGCGGACATTTTTCCAAACAAAAAGGCATGGCTGAAAACTTAACAAGAAATTTTATAGTGGTACGGTACTATTATATCAAGATTTCCACGGATGAAAAAAGTCTCCACATTTTGAAAAAAAATAACCCGTGGTTAAAGAATTTAAAGATCTAGACAGTAGAATAAAAAATAAACTCTGTACAATATAACCTATCTGCAATGGATCATTGAAATAGGTGCAGTTGAAGGCAGATGAGTGAAAAAGTGATTTTCTTATTCAAAAATTATTTTTAAATTTAGTATTTAAAATAAAGACAGATTTAAATATGCTTTCGATATCGCAAGCTAAGTTTTAAAAAACTACACAGCTTCATTTCAAGGCCGCTTTCTCTGTGGTGTTTATATATTTATTTACTTGCTTTCTCATAATAAAACATTTTATAAGTATCAGTTTATTCATAACACAAGTTCGTAAAATATATTCAATTTGGAATTTTTTGCAAAATCAATAAGCTTGTAAATTAGGCCACGAAGACACTGTAAAGATCGTATTTTCGGAATCTGTTTTCTTAACGAAGGCTAACTTAAATTAGAAATCTTTAAGGCGAGAGTGTGGGTGCAGGAATTGGCACTTAATGTGTCTTGAGCCTGTTGTTCCTTAGTTCAGCCTTGTTGGCTGAGTGTGTTTATTGTTGCAATTAAACTGGGATTTTGGGAGTTTTGGAGTTCTTTTAAAAGTAAGTTCCATAAATGTCTTGGTTACTACTGCATCTGAATTCTATTTAGTATATTGGGAATATAATATATAGGGACAAATGAAGTACTTGTTTGTGTTGGTGAATGTCTGACTGTAATGTCACCCATTAGGGTTGAAGTTGAGGTTGAAGATGACTGTACATGGGTAAAATTACATCACTAATGGAGCGATAGTAGTTGGTGGTACACTTTATAAGTTTGCTAGTATCGTTGACCCTAGTCTTAAATGAAGGTATTAATTGAAAATACGCTTTATAGGACATGCTTATCTAGAAGAGGGATTGGGTTATTTTATACCATACGTGGATAACTAGTATGCTAATAGTGTACATTAAAATTTTTATAGTATTTTTTTATAGTTATAGTACCGCGAAGCTAATATTGTTTGATTCTTAACTGATACTAAATATACGGGTAAAATACAATCCGGAACTACGTGAAAAATACAATATAGTTAATCTCTTTATGCCTTTAAACTCCTAACAAGAATAAGTCCAACTATATTATATGCACAAAACCAACTATTAAAAAAAAAAACAAATCAAACATACAACTAACGGGAACATTACCCCAATCAAATTTTTATACGCCTCTTTAAATACCGTATAATACACGAACGGTTCCATTCAAAACCGTTTTAAATAAGTTCACATTTGAATCTGCAAAATTTCCAAAAGTAAATACAGTGCAGCGAACTTTTCGACCTTATTCTTGTAAAGCAAACGAATTTTGTGCCGACAAACTCGTTGCACGGGTTTCCTGAAGAAAGATTGGGCTTCTGAATATATTTTTAGGAATAAATAGTTCGAAATAACGAGTTGTAGTGACATCTTTTTGAATGTAGTCGTAGAAATGTTACTTTTTTAAATACCTATCTATGCCTCGAGGGTTAATTTTTACTGAGGTATCAATAATTTTAATAAAATAAAGATTGGTTTGGTTTTATTGCCAAAACTAAACACTTTGTTAATGAATGTCAACTGTTAAATAATTTATGCATCTAAAGAAATGACACATTTTTTTTATAATTTGAAAACGATTTAATAATTTACAGATAAATAATCAAGACGAATTGTTGGTTTCTAAGAAAGCAACATACCTATATTAAGCTTAAGATGGAGATATGTACTCGTAAGCATTGTTGACCCTCAATTAATTTAAATTTACGAACAACTTTAGTCTGAGGGCAAGTCTGTAAACTTACAGTACAAGGTAACTGTTTTATTTATTCATTCATAGGAAGATTATTACTACAAACTGAGAAATAAACCCAAATACCACGTAGCATACATTTTTATTTGAAATAATAATGACCTTATTTGTTGAAGGTCGTAATGTGAGAAATAAGTTAGATCACGAGCAAATTCATACGGTGCCAAGATGGTTCAAAACCCACCCGAAGTAGTTTAGGTAACAAACTTTTCTATGCTGGATTGGGACTTGTATACTAGGATACCCTCAATTTCCACGGTGTGGTCTCCAAAACACAACTGATATAAGCTTTATTTGTATTCGTATTTTTAGAACTACCAAAGGTAATGGTGCGTACAGATTGCTAGTAATGCGCAGAATGTTACATTACAAGTTCAATTACAGCAATCTGTACGCACCATAACATAACACTCGCGAGTCGCCAGGGTCAGCTTAGAATAGCCGCACCCTTATTATAACCGCCTTGGATAAGCGTGTCGTAAAAGGCGACTAATCCGAGTGACACCCGCTTTGTGAAAACCTTCAGGGTCCGCCTGGCTAGCGACCACCCTTCATATAAAATTATTACCGCTACTGCGTTGTTGTGTTTCAGGAATAGCTTAAAGAAGAGCCAGGTCCTTTCTAATCTATATGCTGTCATCTTTGACCTCATCTTCGCTAACCATCAGGTGAGATTGAGTTCGCAGTTTCATACCAGGGTGGGTGAATCGGCGAATATGGTTTAATTCATACCACCCGGTATGAATCGCCGAATCATAAAAATGATATGGGTGATTCATACCATGGTATGAATCCACCCATTCAAAAACGCTATTCGTCGATTCATACCATGGTATTACACCCCCCCACTGGTATGAAACACCGAACTCCCCTTAATTACCAATACAAAAATATAATATAAAATAGGTGCTGCATAAAAAGAAAAAAAGGCAGCTGACCAAAATTATGTGCAAATTCATAGTAAAGTTTTAATATGAAAGTTTTTAAAAAGAAATAATTTCAATACGGAAACTCTAGTTATTAAGTTTTGAATTCAGTATTCTCGAAGTTCTATTTAGTCGCCGCTGCGTTTTCTCTGACCATTTTGAGAGTTATATAAAGAACTACCCAAGTAAGACTGTAAATAAATCTGTATGGTTGGTAGAGGGCTGGGAAAAGAATTACTGTTGGGTATTTTTTTTATAAAGTAAAGATGGGATGTTTGTCTTCCATGACGCCTGGTGGAAAGTGCATATGAAGACTATGGTGGTACACGTCCATCCACGAGAAACCTACTCAATCGACGCTTAAAAGTAACACAATTATACTGGTCAGGGAAAATAAACGCAGGCAGTTCATTCCAAACCTTGGCGATCCGTATTAAAAAGGAACTGTCAAAGCGCTTAGTTCGACTTTTTAGTATATCCACTGCATATGGATGGAAGTTCTGTCTGCTTCTAGTAGTCAGATGGTAAAAGTGTGTGATGAACAAAAATTAAATAAACTATCAATTTATGGATTTTAGTATCTTTATTTAAGTTTGTTAATAATGTTTCTGTATTAAGAGTGTATATTTATAATTATAAAACTGCGTAAATCTTAATTATATAAAAGCTGTTGTATCCGCATTTTATCTCGTTTTCATTATTCTACATATTTTATAGTGGAAGTTCCGATATTTTTTTAGATATCATGACCTCGTCTTTTATTTATACTTAATTTTGCCATATTACAGACCTTTTCAGACTTTGGCTTTCGTAATAAGTCAGGACTCCAGACGCAAAACTAAAACAAAACAATATTCAAGTAAGTTTTCTTAACTAGAATAACATCAGCATAGTTGCTTTGTTCAAGTGATTAACGACTTATCTCCAGTAAGAGATAAGTTAAATGCTGAAAAACTTGAAAACTTAATAAATATAGCTTGAGTTTTATGGGCGGAGGTAATTTGGGAAGTTCAGCTCTTGGTTATATTGTATTTAATTTTACCAGACTATTCAGGAAAGGGAAACTATTTTCACATGTCTATTTGTTTGTGATACTCTACAAATTAAGTGACAGCATATTTTTTTATTCTTCGCCTTTACGCTTTCTTTTTACATACATACATACATAACACCACGCTTGTATTGTTTATGGGGTAAGCAATAAAACCACATGATGTCACGTTCGATACGTTTGAAGGAATTATAATGATGGAGAGAGACTATTGCAGTGAGAGGGAGTCAGCTTGTCGCCCACAAAAAGGTCAATCAAACTTCTGTCCCTTAACTGACTTTTACAGTTTACTTTTACTTTTACCGCTGGTACATTCTATGTTTTTCTTTCGCTCCCAGTCCAGCATGGAAGGTTTCTTTTTACAGGGTGACTGGAGATTCACTTTTGAAATTCAAGGAAGTGATAATTTGAGAACATACATAAAGAAAAAAAAATACAATAAAATATAAATATTTATTATTTACTGAATAAACTCAACCGAAAGTTAAAGAATTCATTATACAATGCACCTAGCGTTGGCAGCGATCCGCGTGTCAGGTCACGTGCTGCGATTGACTCAGGCATAAGTAAAGTAAATAGTGTTTTTTTTTTTTTGTTTTTCTGCCAAGGAAAGTCGTTTGGCACCCACTTAACCAGTAAAGCTAGCTTTAGCGGGAGGAGGATGAATCCTATTACGGACGAATGGGCATTCTATAAGCTGTTAGCCCAAGTGGCTAATGGCAAATAGAATGCCCACACAGTGTGGAGACTCTCTCAGATAGGCTGAGCATACCCACTAAACATCCCCCTTTTGACTCACCTTGATTAAGGTCCTTAGTCATCGTCGGAACGACAGCCAATTGGAGCGAGAGGCTGCGTAGTGAGCGGCATCCAGACGGCTGCCACCAAAAGGAACTGAAAGCGAGAAAAACAAAGCTAAGACTAGCAGAAATGACTAAGCTGAAACTAAGAGATTATCTAGAGTGATCAGACTTACTCTGAGATAGGAATGCTGGAAAGAAGGACTACGTTTAGAAACGTTGAGCTTGCTGGAGTTTCCTGATAAGGGGAGCGAACTTGGTTAGGACCGGAAGAGCACCGTTGAAACCCTCTGGGCTGGCGTCGAGAGTGGCGCCGAAAGCCAGGATCTCGTCGATGGGAGCGAGCTGGATCCAGAACGCCATGCGGTCTTGAGAACCTATTGCGTTCTGGCACTGGGAAGCCGATTTGGCGGCCGGTTGCGATTGAGTCGCATCCCGGCTGCGCTGACCTGAAACGAAAGAGGTGAAGGCCTTGGGGGCCTTTGAACTGACTGGAGGAGCGTCCGAGCTAGGCTGCGGTCGCTCTCTCCAGTTCTCGATGGGCTTGCCTCGGCGGCTGTGCATTTTGTGCACAGATTCGACGGGGAAGCCTTGAGAAGATAAGTCCTCTTGGATTTGCTCGTTCGAGAGCTCTAACGGCACGTTCCTGAGGACGGCACGATCTTACGCTCCTCAGGGAGGGCGTAAGTGTGGTACTCGAGCTTCTTGTCAGCAAGAAGCCGAGTGAAATTCCTGAAATCAGAAATTGAGCAGACAACGACCTTAATAGAGTCACCCACGTTGGATGCCTTACTATACTGGATCTTCGGGGAGTGCGTTCCGCAGAGAGCTGAGACCTCGGTCCAGCGGCTCTTGTCCCGTAGGAAGACGGGGGGCGGAGACTTGACTTTCGGCGGAGCCGAATCTGATTGCGACGCAGGCTGTGACGCCGGGATCGCTGAAACAAAAGGCGCAGGAGCAGACGCTGGTGCGACATTTTGCGGAGCAGGAACAGCGGCTGGAGCAGCTGAAACGGATGGAGATAAAGTCGAAGAAGCATCTTGCTTCTTCTTCTTAGACTTGGACTTTTTGCGAACCTCGGTGAACGGAGCAGGAGATTCTGGAACTAAATGAGCAGAGTCGGAATCACTACCTGGCGGGGTAGTTTTCCGTTTGCATGCGGTGGAATCTACCGACATGCAGTTTGAAAAGGGCTCGACGTACTCGGATGGATCTGGAGACGCCGGAGAATCGGTTTGAAACCCCTGTGAAAGAGAGGCGACCTGAGGACGAGCTGACGATTGCTTTCGCAAGGACTCGATTTGAGCGAGAAGAGCTTCCTTCTCGGCTGCATATTGGGCTTCCAGTGATTGTTTATCGCTGGACATCTGGCTGAAATCTGAAGACAACTGACTGAAGTCTGAAGACGAGGGACGAGCAGATAATTGATCCTGCAAAGAATTGATTTGAGTGAGAAGGGCATCCTTCTCAGATGCATGTTGTGCTTCCAATTATCTGATTTTAGATGAATGGGAAGGGGGACGAGCGGCTGGTTGCTGCTGAAAGGACTGCTGCAAGGACTCGTTCTGCTGCTGCAAGGACGCGTCTGCTGCTTTAAGGACTCGATTTGGTCCTCGAGACGGCCTGCGCCGGCTTGGTAAGTTGATTTGAGGCCTTCGAAGGCCATCAACAAACGACGAGAGTTTGCGCAATTAGCTTCGTTACACTGAGTGTGACGAGGCATAATGCTGAGCTGAGAGAAGAAAGTCTATCGAAACCAGACAGAGCTTCGTGCCGGTGAACGGCGAGACGGCTGCACAAACTGCGCTGTAAAAGAGATCAACCTAGTCCGGACCTATTGCCGGTGAACGGCGGACGATCAGGCTTCGTTGGCACGGTTACGTATCCACCTGACCAGCGATGCTTCGGCCGGCAGCAGTCGGGTCCGCCCTGAAAAGGGCAGATGAATTAGCCCCGACACCACACAGCCTCCACAAGAGAAAACTTTCCGAAAGAGCTTAACTTGGCACCTTACCCGCACGAGTGCGGGGGAGGGAACAAGGGCAGCGCAATACGAACACTCGGGAGCGGCCGCAGACACGACCGTTCGGGAGCGAACGCAAACGGGAAGTGTAGTAAATAGTGACATAGTAGTATTTATTTATAGGGAATTCTAGTGAAAAATTAAGTACCTACATTATTACATAATTATGATCAGAATCGATTACAGAGTGCTCTCCTTCAATATCTCAAATTTGTCACCAGTCACCTTGTATATTAAATAAAAGCCTTGTCGGATATTCTCCCACATAGTCAGCTTAGAATAGTCCTACCGGTACCACCCTTGGCAAGCGTGTCTTTAAATGCGACTAGTCTGAGCGGTCACCACTTTCTGGTAAGAACACATTTTTTCAGTTATTTAAGAGTAATTAAGCATTTTAAATGAAAAAACTTCAAAATATTATTAAACATTGCAATGCTTCACTTTAACTGAGATTCACATGTTTGAAAAGAAATTGGTCTCGGGTGGATAGCTATTAGCTGCATAGCTATATCATTAGATGGAGCTACGGTAGCAATATAACGTAAAACAAAAATGTATTAAGTTATTTCGCGGCTTACCGCCAGGCCCCGGTAGCTCAGTGGAAGAGCACTCGTCCGGCAAACGAGAGGTCCCAGGTTCAAGTCCTGATCGGGTGATTTTTATTTAACACATTTTTTTCAGATATTTAAAATTATTATTAGTTTTAGTAACACATCAAAAGTTGTGCATTACTAGGTTTTTTCTTAGAAGGATATTTGGCTCCTCCTTCAGTCATTGCATTCATGTGTCGTAAAAGGCGTCTGATCTGAGTGACACCCGCTTGGTGGTAGGATCCCGTCAGTATCGGGCGTGCTAGCAACTATCATTCATATGAAATATGCCGCCAAATATCGCCGCTCCGGCTATGATTCCAACATTATTTTATGAAGAGCCCGTGTGCTTCACATTTTCGTCATCTTCACTTAACTTCAGGTGAGATTGAGGTCAATGGCGGGCTTAGTGTAAAATAAAAAACAAATCCCGTGCGTCGCCGCCCCCAGTCGAAGTTTGCTCTCGACCTGGGGTCTTTTGTCATTCGCGCCAACAGCGAATACACAGCTATCAATAGGGAGCTTAAAACTGCCCGATCCCTCATCGAGGTCCTCAGCGTCTCGGAGGCAAAATTTTAACTCTTCTTAATGGCCACCAATAGTTTGTCACGTACTAACACTGCAGTCATAACTGGTCGCTCAAAGACTAACCTAGTAGAAGCTGTTACTAGGCTTTGATATAGTTTGCGAGGTCTAAGATATTAATCTGTTTTTCTCGTATAAAATATGTTCTATTTTTCTGTAAAAGTTGGTAAAAACACTTACTAGGTTTAGAAATGGGGCTTTGTGCTACGTGTTCTAATTTTCGTATTTGATTTTCTTTCATCTTTAGAAAATCCCCAGAAGTTCCCACCAAATACATGGCCTAAAAGTAAGCAAAGCTTGTTTTTCAAGATACCTTGTAATGAACTACGGGGGAACCTAGAATATAAAATACATTATAGATTAACGCCCAGATCTGGAACATTGTTATTCGTGTTCCGGGCAGGAATCAAACACGCTACCTCACGATTCTGCTGATCCTATTCTGCATCTCTCAGTTTTATCACTGTAATTTAAATTTACTACGAGACGCTAATATTAAATTATTGAAAATTTTTTTAGCCACAAAAGCATTTTTTATTTGGGAAATTCGAAATATTATCCCACTCCGTTCTTTTTTTATTGAGGCTGGCCACTACAGCCTGGCGGATTCTGAAGGTCTTACACGTGGCATCTTATTTCTACAGTTCCAAGAAAACTATTAAGGAAATCTTTTGCACAAAAGCTGACTATGAAATCAAAGAGCGTGGGATTGATGTCGCTTTAGTTCATTTAAAAAAATTGTAATGAAAATAGTCTGTGGATGCAGCCCGGCTTTACCTCACAGGAAAAGTTGTCGTCTGTTTGTTTTTGTCATGTTTTAGTCTAGCTGTATTTCTACTAATTTTTAAAATAAGCTATTCTTATAAAATAGTACCGAGGTTCCTTTTAGGCTGATTTTTTGTCTTCTGTGTGAAATATGAGGTTACAAATTCTGATGTTCAATAATTTATACTTATTTTTCATTTTGATTTTCAAAATAATGAATTAGGTACGATTTTTTTGCAATAATACCTGAAAATCTTTTAAAATTTCAGGTAATGTTAAAGTTATAAAAATCCATTATTTGAAAATATTTAACATCAAAAATTACCTATTAAAACCTTTTTTAACAATATTTGAACGTGGAATATTCTATTTGCAAACCAAAAACTTTAACGCCGAAACTCCAGACGGTTCTATAATGCCGTCATACATTACAGCTAAACGCTCCTAGAAGTACAATTCATAAGTTAAAGATATAAGACCCAAAGTTACCGTTTTTGAAAAACTTGTCTACTTAAGTGGCAATAACTTGGGACGAAGAGTTTTCGGATGCATAAAAATTAACGTGGAGTGTTATGTAATCGAAAATGTTGTTTAAGATGGATATTAATACGTTGGAAGTAGTTTTTTTTTTGGTTTTTCCCTTTGAAGTTGTGGATTGTATTCGGATACGAAAATTTCGTTTGTATTTTTCCATTAGCTGATAAACAAATAATTCCTCCACGTAGGTATCCACTGCATAGTGCAAGGTTTTTAAGCTATTGCATACCTTCTATCGCGGGCCTTGAGCGTGGGGACCGAATCCAGTAATTCCGTAACGAAAAAAACCTAACACCCCCTACTCCGACCGGCACAGCGGTGATACTTTGATTGATGCAGTAAATTAATAAAATAAATAATAATAATTGCATAAGTTGATAAAAAATGCTGTGCAATAGCTTTACCGCGGCAGTCTCCGAGTGCCACACGTCTTTTTTATTGGTCAATCGATGTAATGATAGAATTGTCGTAATTATGTTAAAATATCCTGTTTTATTTAATCTCGCATGTTTACTTTGTTTGATGTTTATATGCTCGACGATTTCTTAGTCTCATATTACGAAACCTTAATCAGATTTTAACTGTAGGTACTTTAGTTTTAAGTTTTTTGAGTGTCCTCGGCGGTGGTGAAACTATTCATAATACGTGTCATTAGGTCCAGTAAAGGTGGATAGACATAGGCAAGCAGTGTCTATGTTGTATGTTTTGAAGGTCAAATTTAATCAGCAAGTTAAAAACTTAATGTCGTTTGAAAAACCATAAATTTGAAAGCCATTGTAGACCGCATACCAAAAGTTATACATTAGTGCGAATTGCTTAGATTCTATGATCTGCGGAATTGAAAAAATGTCATTTCCAAATATATATTTGTTTCCCCATATTACAAGGGTTATTCCATCGAAAAATATACGCACAACCTAGTCATCTATTACCTACAAGTGGCAGGTCTCGAACAAAATTTATCTCATTAATTGATCACCGTGTACTTAAGGATAATCGTCAAAGTTGAAGGATTATAGATCTTGTTTTCTAAAGGCTACGGCTTAATTTCTCGCGGGGAAAGTATCATAGCTAGGAAATTGAGAGCCTGAGGCTGTAATAAACTGGTATATTGGTCATAGGTATTTTGACTAAAACAGCTATATCAAGAACTAACTTGGATTCTCGTTTTTTCGTGATTTATCGTAAAGTATTTTTTGTAATAATTTATCTATTATTTTTTTCCTTTAGTTCATCGAGGGTTTTTTATATTTTCTTTTATAAATTAGTAATCTAGCGTTTCTTTTATTCATCTTTGGTGGAGGATGATTATGAGGTCAAAGACTTTAGAAGAAGCTGATCTTTTAGCGAACTGAACTTGAAAAATTACGTAAGCACAGAAGCAAATATATTTGTCGGTAAGCTGTACTAATGGGCGTTGGCTAACCCTTAAGAGATTCTATAAGCAAGAGAAGGCCTGGTGATTGTTTGGCTGATATCAAGAATCCAGGAAAAAAGTGATTTGTGAAAGTGGAACGGCTAGTTCTTTTTCCACAGAGATAAGTATATTCAAGAAGGCAATGGTTTCTCCATTTTCAGTGCTTCATTTGTTTTGTACGTGGGATATCAAATTATTTGTTATAATTGCATAAATATCTGTATCAATATCTGTGTAAAGCAGTAATTTATTAACTATTTCAAGACATCTTTCTATGTTATGACAATTATTTTACTAAGACAATGACTTGAAACTTGTAAATAATCGTATCCTTAAATTAAATAATATTGATTCTAAATCAAAATAATTACAAGGTATAAATTTAATTGTAGCCCAGTTTCTTATTAATTTTTTATCTATATTAATTTAGCAATCCTGAAGACTTTGTGCCTTTGCTTGAACTCTCCAAAGTATTTTACATGTGATATCGCATATGAACGATTAAGAATGAAACGCACTACATCCGATGCTGATCCAACCTGAATCCGAGAAATGACGGTCCCTATAGTGCGGCCGGTGGGAGTTTGCGTTCCTGACAGCTGTCAAAATCATAGCTTTCTTAACTTTCGAATCGGAAATAAACTTTATTCAGTGGACATAAGGAGCTATCAGGAACGCATTCTCGCAACGGCCGCACTCTAGAGCTATTTCTATGGTAACTTCCGCACTAAATTCGGCATCCGTCATCGGTTATTTTATACGAGATTTCTTGATTCTCATTTTCTAGGACTCAGATCGGATAAAAATCAAATGTAGTGCGTAACCACTTTAAAGGCGACTTTTTCAAGAAATTGTAGTGGAATCAAAAATTGGGCGGAGAAAACTGAGATAAACCGCAATTGGCTCTTTAAAATCTAAACGATAACTTATAAAATAAAATATAATCCCCAGACAATCATACCAAGTACATGGCCCCAAAGTAAGCATAGGTTCTGTTATGGAATATCATGTAGCGAACTAGGGGGGAACCTAGAATATAAATTCATAAATAGATAAACACCCAGACACGGAACATTTTTGGTTTTCTTGTTCCGTGCAGGAATCGAACCCGCAACCACTGGCGTCTGAGGCAGACAGTTTTCACAGTTTTAGACTGTGAAAACTGTCTGCCTCAGACGAATCATTATAACCATTTTATGATATATGTTTATTTATAAATCCATAACAAATTCAATAAGTCGACCAATTAGATTTGAAGAGCTGCGGTTTTTGTACTGTTATTTTCTTAGTATAATTAAAAAAAAACTGTTAAAAACAATTAAATTATATTTTAAATGTTTCATAACAGTAGTAGGGGCAACACATATGTTATCTACTAACATAGAGCAAACATAATATTATTTTATTTGTTGACTTCACCCTTTCGTGAGTTTTGGCAAAGATTTGAGATACAACGGTGACTGCTGCCAAGCTTTATGTATGTCATTCAGTTTTAAGTAAATAGTAATATGACAGAAATGCTAACTGTATTGCCTTGATGAAAATATGATAAGTATGTTTGGTAGAAGTCGTATAACAGGTTAAGCAACGTTCCGCCCGGTTAATATAAGGATAGATGACCGCCAATGCTGGTGGTCTAACGCTACGGCGATTTCACCAGATGGCGGCGCGGCTGGGGGGGGGTTAGATTCTGGTGATCTAACGCTACGCGATTTCACCGGTCCCTAACCCTTTCCAGCCATGGTGAAGTCCCTGGGCGGTGGATACGGGGGTATCTGCCGCACCTGCTCAAGGGAGTTCGCTGAAGTGCGGCGTGTCTGGTGTTCTCGACATGCTGCATTTGGGGCGGGTTCGCTGAAGAATGCGTAAGGGTACCCGTGCTCCCGCCATATGGTGCGTGGTGGAACACAAAAAAAAGGATAGATGACCGCCGACTTATATCGACTTATAACTCGCATAACGACTTCTGAAAGCACGCTTAGCAGTCGCGTGTTGTATACGCAGACAGTAGTCGTAATAGTGATGATCAGAATGTATTTCAATGCCTAGAAAATGCTGATATTCACCAACAAGCTTTGGGCCTTGGTCAAACAGAATTCATTTCAAAAGTTTTCATTTTCAAAAACTCATTACAAGTGAAACAACCATATTATTAATGAAAATGTGTTAATTTCTATCGACTATTTGGGTTAAGCTTAAAAACTTTTTTCGCAGACTGAGAAACAATTGAAGATCATTGACAAATTTATATTAGATATTTATTATAAAATACAAATATAGACAAAACACCGCTCATATTTGTTATTTCCATAAATTTTAAATAGCAACATTCAGAGCTTGCCTTTTCTTTAAATCAATTTGCTGATCCAAAATCTTGTAATTCATGTTTTCTGCTACAAATTAATCAATGAAAAGCTCAGAAGCGCAAAGCTCGCGTTAAATTCTCAACAGGAACAAAGCTCTGTGCTAAGGTTCAAGCGATCCGTTAATCTAATTTGCTGCAGTTTAGGGCTGCCCTTATTTCGATAAAGTATCGATAGTTTTTCACAAAAAAAATAGAGATTTTTAAATTAAATAAAACTATCTTTCAGTTGCTTTATGCACGCACATCTTGATCCCGTAAATGTCAAAATAAAAAGTGTCATCAAAAATTAAAATCAAAACTCTCTCTGTGGGTATGTGATATACATAAAGGTACTTAATGAACGTCATAATACAAGGTATAATCTGTTGATTTCTCCAGGGTATTAATGGGACCATGTAATAGAATCAAATAACATGTGAATAATTTTTCAATTTAATTTCTTTTTGTGTTTGTTTTTCATACAAAATAATTCAAAAAAGTCAAAAAATCTTATGTAAAACACCTTTAAGCGAAGTATTTTAAGGCGTGGCATTTTCTATTTCCTTTTTCATCGCTATGCACAGGTACAGTTCGCAACGTTTTGCGTTGTAAGTTATATGCAACGTTCCTTCAACGTTTAAAATGTGTGTTGTTTATTGCATGGCTCTAGTGACACGCGTCTATTGAATGAATGTTAAAGAAATTTTACAAGGATGATAATTTATGAACTCATAACATTAAGATTGATGATATCTTGGAAAGTATGCACTTTTGAACCACATCGTTTCGGGAAAAAGTATAATTTTTTAGTAAGAAACAATATCTTAAAGTTATGGGATATCAAAAAGAACATCTTGTATACCACTTTGTAGGCTATGCAAAACCATCTTAAAGTGAACTGAGTGGAAAAAAAGCCGGCGGCCGTAAATTATGAAAGTAGATCGAGAAGAAATGAGCCAGCGGATAAAAACTATTATATTAAAAGTGCTCATTATAAAAATTGGCACAAATACTACTCTGCTACGACATGAAAGAATAAATACATCACACCTTTTAATTGAATGTGCTCGTGACATGACACAGTCATGTTGATTACACAGTGATATAAAAGTCTTAAAATTTAATACCATATGAAGACATCAATACCAAATTCTTTTATCATCCAAAATATCTTCGATAGTACATAAAAGTCTAACTAGTTGTGCGTAGTTTTAGATCCCAGCAATATTTCTTTCCTCTCTTACATAAGCTTACCTTAACAAAATTCATGGAAAGTAGGATAAGACATAGGATAAATGTATATTGCGTGGTTTTTTTTAGTGCGATACCGCTTATTGAATTTTTAAGGAGAAAAAATTGATTCCATAACATAAAAGGTATTGAACTGTTTATATCATTTCTTGCGTTTAAAATGATCGACAGATGATAGGTTATGTCAACTACAAGTAGGTAATATTTTTTTCAACACACTTGCTCGTAAAGTGAGCCTTATTCTATTGAATTTAGAACTATAAACTGGGCTATAAGTCACGCGTGCATAATATATTATACCCTGGTGCATAATATAATGAATCCTACAAAGTTGAATTGTACCTTAGTGCAAATTACATGCGAGTGAATAGAGCATATTTTATTGATCCGGGTTATACATTAAATATATGAGCGCGCGCGGCCAGGCGGCGCGCGTGCAGCAGCAGCGGCACGCACAGCGCCTCCAAGCAACAATAGCGTGTGTACGTGTAATGGGGTGTGAGCTAAGTTGCTAATTACAGCCTCGACTGCAACTGAGCTCACTTGTTACATAATATACTATTGTATTTTGTTTAAATTGACATCAATAAAAGAAAAGCATCGTTCTATCGAATCTGATCTGATCGAAAATGTCATTGCCTGGTACGTGAAATACAGGCTGTCAATATAAATCATTAAATTAATTATTACTATGGGCGGTATCGATATTTTCTCCATATTTCATGATTGCACTATAGGACGTTAGGACTAGAGCCCTCCTTTATAAACGGAAAGCATATCTGAGAACTAACAAGAATAAAAAATGTATCATCAGGCGTCTTTTGTTTCGCTATTTACTTGGTAATTATACTGTTTTAAAAAAAAATGTTGGGCAATGAGTTCGCCATGAAACTATAGCAGTGTAACTTACCTTCATTTTAAAAGTAGATAGATTGAAGGCGTGGTGAACTTATACATACTTTTACAAAGAAAAACGTATATTTTTAATAGTTATAATCAGTTATAACAGGTATTATCTTTTTTAATATATAAATGAGTGAATGAAAGACAACGCACAGCCAAAACTACGGGCCGAAAGTGACTGAAATTTGGAACATACGAGTACAATCTTTGGAGGTTGTGGGGGAGAACTAAGGAAGGAATTCTCGAAATTCGGGAACGGGAATCATTAGACTTTTTAGTTTGTATAAAAAAATTATTCCTTGGGTGGACGGATATGATACTTGGCATAAAGATTCTTCTATTTCTATTAGATTTCTCATGGGAACAGGAAATATATGATGTTTTAGTTTGTATGGTAATATAATATTCCTTGAGTGCATGGACATGAGTGCTTTATACTTGGTATAAAGGTTCTTCTATAAGTATCTTTTCATATTATCGAAGAAATTCCCACGGGAAGGGGTTGAACTTTTTAATTTGTTTGAACTGTGTGTGTTGTGAAAGAAATTCCCGACATTCACACGGGAACACGAAATATTTAACTATATAGTTTGTTATGAAAAATCTTATTCCTTGAGTGCGCGGATGTGATACTTGAAACAAAGTTTCTTCAATGAGTGACTGGTTGTGTTAAATATAAATGTTTATGCGCATATGAAGTCGCGGGCAAAAGCTAGTTAGTACATAAAAATATTAACCTCTACTGTATTAACTACTAAAGCATGATCGTAATTTAAGTGTAAGGTACTACTTTTTCATATGAAATGACTTTGATGAAGGGTTAAATAAAATATCCCGTTTATAGATATACAGGTGTTTATTAAGGCGACATTTTAAAAAATTGCATTGACTTTCATCGCATACTATGAGAATATGATAAAACGAGCGGATCTGAGATTTTGATACGTGTAAATTCATATCTTAATCTATAATTTGGTTGCTCTAAAACATGATTTAATGATTTCGAAAACACGTTTAAAAAATACTTTTTCTTAAAGTACAACTTAGTTATGAAATCCATATGCCTACAAATAACTCAAATACAATCTTAACATTATTGTCCAAACTTTGGTTGCTCAAAATTTACATAGCATATTACCATTATTTTTTATATAATATTTCAAAAAAAATAAACATTTCGATGAGCCATCTTCAATAAAAAACACAATATCGAAGTTTAAGGCCCGTATTTGTAGCTGCATTTTAGGGACATCTTGGTGAAATTTCACATGTTTAGCTCAACTTAAGTCTAGCTCAACTCATAACCAAATGATCTTTAATGTGGACGTAAATGTTTGACAAGCTTTCTCAAAATCCAGTCTTCATTTCCAATCATCGATACTTATCGAGTGATTTAATAAATTTCTGTTACAAAGGCTATAAATATTCTCAGTGTAATAAGATCTGAGATTGACGACGGACTCAATGTAAGATCTGACCAAAAGATTCATCAGACAAGCTTTTGTAGTTCCACTTTTGTTTTATGGTCAGAAGTTTCTTTTTCTTTTATGTTTTGTCTCTGAGATGCCTTGCTCTTAAGTTGAGCTCCGTAGACGAAAAACACTATCACGAAATTGATGGAAATACCTGGAAAATAACAAAAAAATATATTTCAATGAATGCAGTTTACAAAGTGAGGATGAAACTCGGCGTTGGTTGTTAATACATTGGTTTGATTGAAGCCTTGTTTTAAACGCCTAAACTGGGGCTTCACGTGTCTCCAGTAACACATGCTAAATATCCTCGCACTGGCCGGACCCAAACTTTTTAAACCTTACAGACTGTTTGATATAAACAGGGAGTTACTACGACAAGAGTATTTTAATTTTTTTTAATGAATTTTTGGGTTGCTCGTAGAATATTTGGCAGTTTGTATGTTTAAAGAATTTTTAATATTTACTCTATTTATAAATAATTATAAACCCTGCCGATGCCACTAGCACGAGAGTGCATGAATGGAGTAAAAAATTTGCCCAAACCCCCTTGCCTCTGTCTGAACACCTCCCGCCCGGAAAAGATTTGCCATGGCCAATTTGGCAGTCCCTTAACAGACTCCGGACCCAGGTCGGCCGTAGTAAAGAAAACATCGTGAAATGGGGTTTCAGTGTTGATGGAGATGAGCATTGTTTGTGCGGTGCGACTCCACAATGTTACACCTTCTCTCCTGCCCCATGTGCCTGGAAACCTGCACTACCGAGGACCTCGCACAAGCCACCGATAACGCCATAAAGGTGGCAAGTTTCTGGGCGGGCAAAATGTAATATATAATTTCATATTCATCGACACGCTAAGAAGAAAAATATTTACTCTTTGTTATTATTTAGTTAGGTAATCAATTTTGACATACAATCTACTTTTGGAATGAATTTCCATAATTTAACGATAAATAACAAGGTTATATTAAACTGTACAAATTTTGTTAGAAACACAATATTTCCTTTAAAAATAAGAACCAACCTTTGTTAATAAATCAAGAGTTATTAGTTTACAGTGAAAGCACAGAACCCTTTTAGGTAAATTTGTTTCCATACATAATTCTCTAGTTCGTCCCGTAAATATTAGTTTTCATAATTCATGCAGAAAATTTAGAAGTACAATAATTTAACTCAGGTACTATTACAGTTTTTTCAGGTAAATATTATTACAGACTTAGCTTTCTCTTCAGATTTATCTTAATATTCATGTATATTTTATATGAAAAGTTTTGTGTGGAATTGTTTTTGGGGGAAAAAGAGATAATATTCACATGTTTTATTGAAAATGTTTTGTTTCTTACACTTCTTGTTCGTTTCGTTGCTCGTTATTTATAAAAATAATACAACTTGGTTAGTTATTAGTTTTTGTTTTGCATGGGTTTTGCTTTTGGTAGCCTTTGGTAATTTACTTACCTCTCAATGTTTTTGTCACTTTTTTGTAGTGTGCATAAATTTAAATATACAATAAATAAATTACTTCTAAAGTATTGAATTTGAAAAATTATTATAGTAAAACAACATTTAGGCACCGACGCATGACGCTCGTGCAAAGACAGTTAAATTATAGTATATTATGTAACAAGTGAGCTAAGTTGCTAATTACAGTCTAGGCTGTGATTTGAGGCGAGGGCTTAATAATGAGCCGAGACTGTAATTTGCAACGCTCACGAGTTACATACGACGTTTTTCAACACACTTGTGAGTAAAAGACAGACATACGTGGTCATAAAATAACAAAAACACTTGATTACAAAGCTGTGAATGTGTGAATGTGCTGCCAAATGTGTCAATGTCTGTATAGCATATACAGCCTATTTTAAGTGAAAATGTTTAATTTGGAGTGGTAAATGCAAATATTTTATAACAAATTATTGTAAATTGTGATTAATTTGTTTGATATACAAATTTGTTTTACTTATATAAGGCGCAAACATTTAAAAATGTATATGGATTTGAAGTGGTATAAAATCTCTTTGTTGTTTCTGAAAATATTTAATGTATAACCCGGACCAATAAAATATGCTCTGTTTAGTCGCATGTAATTTGCACAAAGGTACAATTCAACTTTATAGGATTCATTATATTATGCACTAGGGCATAATATATTATGCACGCGTGACTTATAGCCCAGTTTATAGTTCTTAATTCAATAGAATAACGCTCACTTTACGAGCAAGTGTGTTGAAAATAAAGTTAAAAAAAACCATTACGCACAGAAATACACCAAATAGTCAATTCTGGATCCAAATAATTTAATTGAATATGACATCATTAGTACAAAATATTGTTACTCAAATATTTTATCAAGGTTTACGATAACACCAACTAAAGTGTCTCACTAATCGAAATGCCATGACATGCGCTCAAACTTTTTATAGGAAGGGTTTTTTTGGGAGTTAGGTATACGAAATTGAATTTAAAGTTAAATTGTTTTTTTGAATAAAACCTTAAAATTACACAGGACTTCTTGCCGATAGGACTAGAATGATGGTATTAAATTATAAATGTACATTAAGATAAATTCCAACTATTGACAATAATTAAATAATTGTACAGAAAGCAGCACAGCGTTACAAATCTGTCAAAAAAAAATTGCTTGAAACTGAACACTACGCCCTCGACAAGAGTTCTTATATTATTAATGGAAGTTATTTTATGACCTACTTGACCAAAACAAGATATTTTTTTATCTAAACGGTATTTTCTGGAAGTATCACGATTTAATTTATAAAATAGGAGTTCCCGGCAAAAAGACTGAAAATAAACCGAAACGTGTTACGTTAAAAGGTAAATAATTAGGCGCGATAAATTCCGGTTACAAATACTTATACTTTTTGGACCTCGTAAATTTAAATTTTCTCTAACCTTACTGGGTTAAAGTAAGCGAAAAATATGTTGATAAAGTTCGCTGTTTTTAGCTACTAACAGTGAAATAGTATCGTACATTTCTATGAAAACTTTCATCACGAATAGAAGAAGGAATAGTAGAGCAAATAGTAGATAAATAGATAATTTTTCAAGGAATATGTAGGGAATCGAGCCATTTATATGAGTAGTGGTTACGGCATTAATTACTTGAAATTAATCTGTTATTGCTAAATTAGTTAAACCGATTAATTAAAAGTAAAGCCTGGTTTAACTGGATATTTAGGCGGTGAATACAGAAAATCTTCGTCAAATCATATAAAATATGGCTGGTCTTATATTTTATGTAAATGTATCCATTAATATAGATAATGTGGTGTCGATATTAGAAACATTTATTTATTTTAGTTTATTTTTATTCTATAATTTAATGCAGAAACTTTATTGACAAAATAGACAAAAATAATTGAAAAAGTAAAAAATACAATGCAAAATAATTAGTATTTTTAATACTGAATTTTAATTTAGTCCCTTATTTGAATAATCCCTTCTATGTAATAAAATAAAATGCTTACCAAAATCAGCTAAGATCAAAGACATATATTGTGGCTTGAATGGTTGAGTCAACATGCCGTAGAGGAAGCCGGAGAGAAGAACAGTCACTCTGGATGCTACGAGATAGACCAATTTTCGCATTGCTCCAGGTTTATTCTGAAAGTAACCGTTACATTGATTATTATTCAGCGACGACTTCCGCTGACTTGTCACGTAACTTGCAAGAGCAAAGCGATGGCCTGAATTGCGCAAGATTTGCCAAAAAAGAACTAATTCGTATTACGTTACAGCAAAAACAAAGCCATAGCAATCCGACGACTGTGCTGCCTCTATCGTACAATCGATGTACTAAAAGTGCATATAATCATTCTATTAGTTTCTTTTTAGCTAGCAAATTGTTTTTGGCGCTAGTATCGTAGCAATAAATGCATTCTGCGATCAACGAACGATTTAATAACAGCTATCGCTTACATAATACGATATAAAGCAATGGATCGCGCGTCCATGGCGTGATGACTGCGCCATTATAGCTGATCGCTAATATTTACGTGATAAGGCAGCCGTGGTGGAGTGGTTCCGTGATTTCGTCACAGTACAGATATCTACAGTAATTCAACTCGGCTGCATCTTTGAAATAAATAAATGCCTACAACGCTGCGGTCCATTCACATGTGATAGGCCTATTATATTTGCCTACTTTGTATTTACTTCCATTTAGTTTTGTGACTGCAAATATACTATTTTTATATAAAAAAATAAAATAATTTGTAAATTGTCTCAAAAACCATGTTTACGTTTGAATAACAAATCAGCAGTGCGATCACAGAACTTTATCGAATCGTTTGTTAACGAATGTTCGTATAGTATGGAGACGGTTTTTAAGAAAAAATTGAAATCTATCCATTGCCGCACGGCCAGTTTAAATAAATGTGTGCCTTGTTAATTTTGAATGTTTGTAAACATGTTGTACTCATAATATCTGTAAAATAAAAAATTACACTGTTACTCAAAACTTGCAACCGACTCCATACTATACGAGCATTCGTAAACATTTGTTAATATACGATTCGATAAAGTTCTGTGATCGCACTGCAGTCTTATAAATTAGCGACCGAAAAATACTTGTGCTTCGACTGAGACGCACGAAAAGATGTATCATTAAATTTTAAAGTACAAACAATCGGAATATTAACGTAAAGCTCAATCAACAATTGTTTCGGCATACTGACACTCGAGACTGGCCGCGAAAACCTTGTCATTGGGATTGGCAAAAATATCTTGCTATTTCACTCAGCTTCACACACAGGTTGACATGTTTGGTAAGACGCACGACGTGTTCTTACAGATATCGATATTAAAAATAAATAAATAAAATCCCCAGACAATCACACCAACTACATGGCCCCAAAGTAAGCATAGCTTGTGTTATGGGATACCATGTAGCGAACTTGGGGGGAACCTAGAATATAAATACATAAATAGATAAACACCCAGACACGGAACTTTTTTTTTTCTTGTTCCGTGCGGGGATCGAACCCGCAACCACTGGCGTCTGAGGCAGATAGGTTTACCCCAACGCCAAAGTGATCGTCATTTGGCGGAACTTAGGCGGAAGGTTTCTTGAATAAAAGAGGTTCAGAAGGTAAAATGTGGAATGTATTTTAGTAGTAAAATGTGCTATTTTTATACATAATTATCAAGGTCATTTGAGTAAGACAACAACAAGTGTGTGAATAATAAAGCAACACAAATTAGGAGAAAACGCGCTTCAATACACGCGCGCTGCCGCGTCTCCCCGATTGTATAAAAGGAGCAGCGTCGCCGCCGCTCGTTCAAAATCACTTCCCGTTTGCGTTCGCTCCCGAACGGTCGTGTCTGCGGCCGCTCCCGAGTGTTCGTATTGCGCTGCCCTTGTTCCCTCCCCCGCACTCGTGCGGGTCAGGTGCCAAGTTAAGCTCTTTCGGAAAGTTTTCTCTTGTGGAGGCTGTGTGGTGTCGGGGCTAATTCATCTGCCCTTTTCAGGGCGGACCCGACTGCTGCCGGCCGAAGCATCGCTGGTCAGGTGGATACGTAACCGTGACAACTAAGCCTGATCGTCCGCCGTTCACCGGCAATAGGTCCGAACTAGGTCGTTCTCTTTTTCAGCGCAGTGTGTGTAGTCCTTTTGCCGTTTACCGGCACGTAGATTCCTTGTAAGGAATAGGCTTCCTTTCAGAATAGTTCAGGTTCCCAGGGTTCGATGGAGTCCCCCACCGAATCCGGGGTTAGCCAACGCGAACACCAGGAATTCCAGAAACAGGTAGGTGAGGCTCTCCTCCAACAAAGCCAAGAACTGCGGTCAATCAATGCTATGATTTTGAATCTCATAGCATTACTCCCTCAGGCTCAAACTGTGACCCTCCCGGCCACTCCGCCTTCTCTTAGTTTTCCAACAGATTCTCCGGCGTCCCCAGATGTCGAGTGTGTTGATACTACGTCAGACTTCATGTCTGTTGATTCTTCCGCGTGCAAACGGAAAACTACCCCGCCGGGTAGCGATTCCGACTCCGCTCTTTTAGTTCCAGAATCTCCTGCTCCGTTCACCGAGGTTCGCAAAAAATCCAAATCAAAGAAGAAGAAGAAAGAGGCTTCTTCGACTTTGTCTCCATCCGTTTCAGCTGCTCCAGCCGCTGTCCCTGCTCCGCAAAATGTCGCACCGGCGTCTGCTCCTGCGCCTTTTGTTTCAGCGATCCCGGCGTCCCAGACTGCGTCGCAACCAGATTCGGCTCCGCCGAAAGTCAAGTCTCCGCCTCCCGTCTTCCTACGGGACAAGAGCCGCTGGACCGAGGTCTCAGCTCTCTGCGGAACGCACTCCCCGAAGATCCAGTATAGTAAGGCATCCAATGTGGGTGACTCTATTAAGGTCGTTGTCTGCTCAATTTCTGATTTCAGGAATTTCACTCGGCTTCTTGCTGACAAGAAGCTCGAGTACCACACTTACGCCCTCCCTGAGGAGCGTAAGATTCGTGCCGTCCTCAGGAACGTGCCGTTCGAGCTCTCGAACGAGCAAATCCAAGAGGACTTGTCTTCTCAAGGCTTCCCCGTCGAATCTGTGCACAAAATGCACAGCCGCCGAGGCAAGCAGTTCCCACTTGCGCTAGTATTCCTAGCGAAGAGCCCGCAAGGGCAGTCCATTTTCAGAGGCAAGCTCACCGTGTGCGGTCTCTCCAACATCCGAGTCGAAGCTCCACACAAGCGTGGTTTCCCAGGTCAGTGCCACCGCTGCCAATTGTATGGTCATGCGGCGGCAAACTGTTTTGCTTCCCCTAGGTGCGTCAAGTGCCTAGAACCGCATGGGACTAAGGAGTGCTCTCGCACTCCCGAATCGCCCACCGCTCCGTTCTGCGTCTTGTGCGGCCAGTCAAGCCACACAGCAAACTTTCGCGGTTGCTCCATGGCACCGCGTGCTGCCAGGGCTACCGTGAAGCCCATCGAGAACTGGAGAGAGCGACCGCAGCCTAGCTCGGATGCTCCTCCAGTCAGTTCAAAGGTCCCCAAGGCCTTTACTCCTATCGTTTCAGGTCAGCGCAGCCGTTCTGCCTCTTGTGCGGCCAAAAGGTTCTCAAGACCGCATGGCGTTCTGGATCCAGCTCGCTCCCATCGACGAGATCCTGGCTTTCGGCGCCGCTCTCGACGCCAGCCCAGAGGGTTTCAACGGTGCTCTTCCGGTCCTAACCAAGTTCGCTCCCCTTATCAGGAAACTCCAGCAAGCTCAACGTTTCTAAACGTAGTCCTTCTTTCCAGCATTCCTATCTCAGAGTGAGTCTGATCACTCTAGATAATATCTTAGTTTCAGCTTTGTCATTTCTGCTAATCTTAGCTTTGTTTTTCTTACTTTCAGTTCCTTTTGGTGGCAGCCGTCTGGATGCCGCTCACTACGCAGCCTCTCGCTCCAATTGGCTGTCGTTCCGAAGATGACTAAGGACCTTAATCAAGGTGAGTCAAAAGGGGGATGTTTAGTGGGTATGCTCAGCCTATCTGAGAGAGTCTCCACACTGTCTGGGCATTCTATTTGCCATTAGCCACTTATGGTTAACAGCTTATAGAATGCCCATTCGTCCGTAATAGGATTCATCCTCCTCCCGCTAAAGCTAGCTTTACTGGTTAAAGCTGGTTTTAGTGGGTGCCAAACGACTTTCCTTGGCGGAAAAAAAAAAAAAAAAAAAAAGCCGCTCGTTCACTTCCCGTTTGCGTTCGCTCCCGAACGGTCGTGTCTGCGGCCGCTCCCGAGTGTTCGTATTGCGCTGCCCTTGTTCCCTCCCCCGCACTCGTGCGGGTCAGGTGCCAAGTTAAGCTCTTTCGGAAAGTTTTCTCTTGTGGAGGCTGTGTGGTGTCGGGGCTAATTCATCTGCCCTTTTCAGGGCGGACCCGACTGCTGCCGGCCGAAGCATCGCTGATCAGGTGGATACGTAACCGTGACAACTAAGCCTGATCGTCCGCCGTTCATCGGCAATAGGTCCGCACTAGGTTGCTCTTTTCAGCGCAGTTTCGTTAGTCGTCTTCTCTCAGCCCAGCATAATGCCTCGTCACCCTGAGTGTACCGAGCATGAATGCGAAATCAATCGTCGTCGAATCCGAAACCTCAAAGAAGATAAAATAGGTCTTCGAGACCAAATCGATCGCACTCTTCTCCGCGAAAAGGAGATGCAGGTTAAGTTACAGGCTCAGATCTATTCCTTGCAGGAGGAATTATCCGCTCGTCCCTCGTCCTCAGTCTTTAGTCAGTTGTCCAGCGAAAAACAATCACTGGAAGCCCAATATGCAGCCGAGAAGGAAGCTCTTCTCGCTCAAATCGAGTCCATGCGAGAGCAATTGTCAGCTCGTTCCCAGGTCGCCTCTATTTCTCAGGGGTTCCAAACCGATTCTCCGGCGTCTCCAGACCCATCTGAGTTCGTCGATTCTTTTCCAGATTGCATGTCGGTAGATTCCACCGCATGCAAACGGAAAACTACCCCGCCAGGTAGTGATTCCGACTCCGCTCCGTTAGTTCCAGAATCTCCTGCTCAGTTCACAGAGGTTCGCAAAAAGTCAAAGAAGAAGAAGCAAGATGCTTCTTCGACTTTATCTCCATTTGTTTCAGCTGCTCCAGCCGTAGTTCCTGCTCCGCAAAATGTCGCACCGGCGTCTGCTCCTGCGCCTTTTGTTACAGCGATCCTGGCGTCACAGCCTGCGTCGCAATTAGATTCGGCTCAGCCGAAAGTCAAGTCTCCGCCCCCCGTCTTTCTACGGGACAAGAGCCGCTGGACCGAGGTCTCAGCTCTCTGCGGAACGCACACCCCGAAGATCCAGTATAGTAAGGCATCCAATGTGGGTGACTCTATTAAGGTCGTTGTCTGTTCAATTCCTGATTTCAGGAATTTCACTCGGCTTCTTGCTGACAAGAAGCTCGAATACCACACTTACGCCCTCCCTGAGGAGCGTAAGATTCGTGCCGTCCTCAGGAACGTGCCGTTCGAGCTCTCGAACGAGCAAATCCAAGAGGACTTGTCTTCTCAAGGCTTCCCCGTCGAATCTGTGCACAAAATGCACAGCCGCCGAGGCAAGCAGTTCCCACTTGCGTTAGTAATCCTAGCGAAGAGCCCGCAAGGGCAGTCCATTTTCAGAGGCAAGCTCACCGTGTGCGGTCTCTCCAACATCCGAGTCGAAGCTCCACACAAGCGTGGTTTCCCAGGTCAGTGCCACCGCTGCCAATTGTATGGTCATGCGACGGCGAACTGTTTTGCTTCCCCTAGGTGCGTCAAGTGCCTAGGTCCGCATGGGACTAAGGAGTGCTCTCGCACTCCCGAATCGCCCACCGCTCCGTTCTGCGTCTTGTGCGGCCAGTCAAGCCACACAGCAAACTTTCGCGGTTGCTCCATGGCACCGCGTGCTGCCAGGGCTACCGTGAAGCCCATCGAGAACTGGAGAGAGCGACCGCAGCCTAGCTCGGATGCTCCTCCAGTCAGTTCAAAGGTCCCCAAGGCCTTTACTCCTATCGTTTCAGGTCAGCGCAGCCGGGTTGCGACTCAATCGCAACCGGCCGCCAAATCGGCTTCCCAGTGCCAGAACGCAAAAGGGTCCCAAGACCGCATGGCGTTCTGGATCTAGCTCGCTCCCATCGACGAGATCCTGGCTTTCGGCGCCGCTCTCGACGCCAGCCCAGAGGGTTTCAACGGTGCTCTTCCGGTCTTAACCAAGTTCGCTCCCCTTATCAGGAAACTCCAGCAAGCTCAACGTTTCTAAACGTAGTCCTTCTTTCCAGAATTCCTATCTCAGAGTGAGTCTGATCACTCTAGATAATATCTTAGTTTCAGCTTTGTCATTCTGCTATTCTTAGCTTTGTTTTTCTTACTTTCAGTTCCTTTTGGTGGCAGCCGTCTGGATGCCGCTCACTACGCAGCCTCTCGCTCCAATTGGCTGTCGTTCCGACGATGACTAAGGACCTTAATCAAGGTGAGTCAAAAGGGGGATGTTTAGTGGGTATGCTCAGCCTATCTGAGAGAGTCTCCACACTGTCTGGGCATTCTATTTGCCATTAGCCACTTATGGTTAACAGCTTATAGAATGCCCATTCGTCCGTAATAGGATTCATCCTCCTCCCGCTAAAGCTAGCTTTACTGGTTAAAGCTGGTTTTAGTGGGTGCCAAACGACTTTCCTTGGCGGAAAAAAAAAAAAAAAAAAAAAGCCGCTCGTTCTTTCCATCGGCGGCCGTCGCGTGAACAACACGTCGCGCTGGGAGCGCGCGCGTGGCTTGAGACATCCAAACGGCGGCGTGCGTGTGCCGGCGTGCGGAAACATTCGAACGCCGTGTGTGTGACCTGTGCTGCTTGCTTCTAAACTAAAAGTTCTTTTCAGAACTACTTCATAATTATTCATTCAATATCTGTGCGTTTTATTTAAATCCTATACCAATTCTGTCGTGTGCCTTGCTGCCTTCTTAATTCATATGATAGTTCTTTTCAGAGCTGCTTCATTTTCATTAAATATCTGTGTTTGTTTTATTTAACTCCTACACCTATTCTGTCGGTAGCCACAGTCAATTTGCTTTTGGGATTTGTGTTCTCATGAAAAAATTATCTCATTTATATCCCAAAAAATTACTTATTTAATGTAAGTGATAAGTAAACTAGGTCCTTGAATTATATAATTTTAATACGTTCTTGGATAAATACGAATTATTTACGCCAAAAGTTGCGTTAAAATTGGGTTTGAAATATGATTTTTTCAATTATCATAATCTAATAATGTATTCATTAACCATTATGTCGACTAGCAACAAACTTAAACATCGACAAGATTAAATTATATTTTACTAATTTTTTGGAGCTTAGCTGCAGATACTGACGCCATGAGGTTCCTATGCTTGTATGGCAAAATGTACGAATTGAAAGCTCTTAATCTTGCGTCACTTACCATCAGATCAGATTAAGTACACTCACGTGTAATACTATGTATACACTTAGCAACTTATTCGGTTGTATTAAGGTTCAAAGTCCAATGAAAATGTATACATAGTATGACACATGACTGTACAAGCGAGAATATCCAATATATTTTCTCATTATAAGTAAATATTACTTAGTATCTAAACTATCCCAAAAATTAAAAAAAAATGCAGTGTTATTTATTTACACTTTATTGTATGCCATAAATAAGTACAAAAAAAGGAAATACATAATAACAATGTAGTGACTAAGATTGAAAAGGGTATGCTAAGGTGGTTTGGGCATTTGGAAAGGATGAATGAAAGTAGATTTACGAAAGAGGTGTACAGAACAAGAATGGATGGTGTTGTGGGAAGGGGCCGGCCTAGGCGAACGTATGCCGATGAAATTGGCGACATTTTGAAAAAGTGCCTGTCAAAAGTACCCGTAACCGGCGATCATGTATGAAAAGATTGATGAACGTGGAAGAAGCGAAAGAGGTATGTCTGGATCGCAGCAATTGGTGTTCCCTTGTCTCTGCCTACCCCAAAGGGAGACAGGCGTGAGGTTATGTATGTATGTACAATTTTGAATACAAATAAGTCTTATCGCGATCTCTACCAGACAACCATGAGTTATTTAGTACTGAGAGTGTGGGCTTGGTTATAATACCGGTTTATTCACAACACAATATTTATATTCGCTGGTACGCACGTTAATTACTTACAATTACAACTCTAAAAATAATTAATACCGAGCTAATATTAACCGTCAGTTTAAGATACGTTTAAGATACTAGATAGCCTCGACGCTGCAGTCGAATGTCAAACAGCCATCCATTGCATTCAGCGTCCTCCATAGCATACTACCAACAAACTTCCGTTACCATGAAGTCAGGCAAACATCCTAATATCGCTGACATGCTTATATTATGCAACTTTATGCTCACGTGGCTTTACCCTCGTAATTTCTGATTCCGCGAAAATATCAACATGTAAAGTATCCAGTTTGTTATTCCAGACAATTATCTATATCTGTATCAAGATACTTAACTTTATTCAGAACTATCAACCCCTTTTTGCGCGAAAGTGTCAAACAATCCGTAAATAAGACTACTTATATTCTATATTATAAATATATATTTAAATAAAACTACTTTGTAACCGGATTAATCGCGTATAATATATATTTTACATTTTAACTCGACGTTTCGGTGTCGTCTCAGTCGCTCGTGACCACGGGGTCTGTAAAGAAACCGAAACGTCGAGTTAAAATGCAAAATATAAATTACACGCGATTAATCCGGTTAAAAAGTAGTTTTATTTAAAGATACATTTATAATATAGAATATAAGTTGTCTTATTTACGGATTGTTTGACACTTTCTCGTAAAAACGGGTTGATGGTTCTGAATAAAGTTAAGTTAAATTATGAATCGTGAAAACTTAAGACAGTATAATGTATCTTTAATTTGGTTTTATATTTTTTTGTATTTATATATCATTATAACACGTGCATTAAAACTACTTACCAAATGAAGAACAACCAAGCATGCTATGCTCACAAATAGCCAAAAGACACTAAGGCAGATGACAGCTATAAAAAGAAATCCAACATTTATTTTTCTTCTAGGGTTTTCACCAAGCATAAGAAGATCTTCCTCTTCAAAATCAAGTTCAGAATAATCAAAGTCTTGAAGTTGGAGACCAAGTTTAGCAATAAATATAACGCTAAACGTATCAAAAGCGTTTAGTGTCTGAAAATAGAGAAGAAAATACATATACAGGGTGGAATTTTTGAATGCCTCTGGAAGGAAAGTATAGTGATAGCAAATTTTACTCGAAAGGAACATTCCTTTATTTTGGAAAAGAAATAAATCTGCATTCAAAGATTTTTCGAAAATTTGCTTGCTTTACCCAGAAATCGAACCGAATAAAATCTAAAAATGAAGATTTCATGGTTTTTCTTTCATTACATTAACCTAGTATGTCATAGAGATTTCATGTGATCGACCCTAACGTTCGATTCCCGGGTAAAGCGAGCAAATTTTCAAAAATATTTGAATGCACTTTTATTTATTTTCCAAAATAAAGGAATATTTCCTGGGAGTAAAATATCCTATCTCTATTACTTAGAGTACTTTCTCTCCGGGGGTCATTCAAAAATTCCACTCTGTATAACTGATTCTGGTAATTTGATTTTCATTCAACATTATGAGAAAACTTATTTCACGTCTTGGCAATTCACGTTAAAAAGGCCATCAAAACATTTGATTCGACCTTCATGGATGCGTCTACCTTTTATAGTAAATAAATAAAGAGTTTTATACTCTCTGGTGTTTTTTTTTCCATTTATGTAGTATATGCATCGATAATATAAAATCCTTTCACGCATATTGACTTTGATATATTAGTAACCGTAAATTAATTTACAATTAATATAAATTATCGAAACTGACACTACAAACTTGATTCTAAGTAAGCTTTAAATAAAATAAATAGGATGAAGGTTGTCTGTTTGTCTGTAAGAAATTATCTTTCGATGACAAGGCCGCCTATTGTGCTCTGTATCTATAAAATTGTACTGTAAAAATATTCCTTATCTTTCTGTACAATGAAGAATAAATAAATAAAGAGGCCATCATAGTGCAGGTTGCTTTCAAAAAAATAACAATAATCGTATACCATATGCGTATATCCAAGTAAAAGGCACGAAGTCCGTATGCTCATACAGCAGCAGCAGCATTTTAAACACTTTAAAAGATTTGCTTTATAATAATTCGCCATTCTGAAAAACAGAAGATTTAGTTAAATACTCATCCAAAGTTCTATAGGGTATCCCGCCATCCCTACCTTCATGAAGGTATTCAAGTAAGTATTACAGAAATAATAAAAAAAAATCTAAGGTTGGCGGGACACCCTGTATACAATTTTTCAGTTTCTTTAATCATTATTCCTCTTTAAAGAGAAAGGCGCCGTGGCGCCGTAGCTACTGTGTATATCAACCGATATCGCGAGTTATGCAAAGCTCGCCGCGGTAGGTACTTGGATGTGTGACCGCTGATAATTAATTTCCTACGGCGACTTCCGCCACGGAGGGCACTTTAAGCAGTGCTGTATATTTGTATACAGTAGTCGTTAGTGTTTGTTAGAAGCCATTTCAGCGCCCGGAAAATTCTGACATCCACCAATCAGCACTGGTATGTACTTGTCACCAACCAACTCGAGTGGTTATGGCCTAAACCTCGTCGTCACCCAGGGGAGAGACATAGCCCTGCAGGAGGCTTGATGATTTGATGATGATGAATTTTAAAATTTTCTCAAATAAAAATATATGTAGGTACAAGACGGAATCAGTATCGTTGTGAAAACGAAGTTATCTCTATTTTCTACGTCACAACGATAGAAAGTGGTTTGCTAATTTTTTGTAGGTAATCTAGAAATATTTAATATTCGTGTCAGCTCCTAAATAATTATCTTGAACTTTAAAAAAACTACTAATCCAAGGAGCAATTGCTTTGTGATAAGATCTTGGCTGTAACATGAAATTATCATGCTCAGATGTATTGTGTTTGTATTCCTCATGTTCTCTAAAAATCCTTTATCATGCAAAATTTGGTAATTACCTATCTTTTTGAGAAAAGTGCGTTTTTTCTCTTGCTCTAATTTTTTACCTAACGCATTCAGCATTTTTTATGGTCATTGATTTCAACCTAAAAAGTACTTCAAGGAAGCACCATGATAACACGATAACACGACAAATAAATGAATAGTGATGTAACAAATAGAATGAAATCATAGATATTTGAAGTCTATACTAAAACTATTGACGAAACACGAACTTGGTCACGTTCCTGCAATATCTAACGAATATTGTAATGTGGTTGAGGGTTGCAAACTGTACGTTTTACAATAACGTGCTCCTCCGATACGCTATCTTTATTATGTCTAGTCTAACTTTTGAAATAAAGATAGATAAAATTATTTTGAACTTAAAGAAACTTGTATTTCAAAAAACTATCTGTCTGCGGCTATTTTGAGTTTGAATTAGAAAGAAAAACAGAACTTCGTAGTAGGAATACTTATTATGCCAAAAGTACGTATGAATGATAATTTCTTTGTTCATGCAAAACTATTTAGCATATTTAAATGAAACTTTAGGTACAGTAAAATATGATATCAAATATAAAATTAAATAAACATACAAACTTAAACTTTTTTTTCCACCAAGGCACAGTGTCATGCCTAAAACAAGCTATTTAAATTAACTTTAGAAACGGGATATTTACCATGTTTTTGATTTATTTTGAGTTCTCGATATTTCGGCACTGTTACAAGCGCCATGATCACGACGGTACTGAAGATGCGGGTTAGCGTGTTTTTTATTCACGGGCAAACAAATCTGTCTACCCGCTTTATTTTGCGTTTCGATGAATTATGAATATTGGCGCTTGTAACAGTGCGGAAATATCGAGAACTCAAAACAAATCAAAAACATGGTAAATATCCCGTTTCTAAAGTTAATTTAAATGTTAATGACCATGCCAGTTTAAAAACTTATAAAACAAGCTAGCTGGACAAAAACAACATTTACGGTTCTGAAAACTGTTAATGAGGTTAATCAGAGTTTATTGCTTATTAAAATTAATGACGAGAGGGCTTGAGCGGCCCAGGCGGCGGAAACGGAGCGGTCGCATAAGGGACCTGAAAGTTCAGGGCGACCGGAGAGACCGGAGCCTGAGCGAGCAGGATGAGCGAGTAATTGATCCTTAGCGATTTTTTTTGCTTTTTTAACATCCAATTGTTGATCCTTATAAAGCAATTACTGCTCCAAAGACTGGATTCGAGACCTGTAATGAGCTTTAAGGTTAGCCTTCTTGGCTTAGAACCAAGCCTGGAACTGGGCGATGCGTTCATCAAAATCTAACTCCATCTTACTGGGCTGAAAAGAATCCTATCTTAAACGAACCTACGTTCCAGTGTACGGCGTGAACACAGAACTGCGCTGATATAAAGTAATAAAGTACGATATAATCCGCAACTAAGTGCCGGTGAATGAGGGATGATCAGGCTTAGTTGTTACGTATCCATCTGATCAACGATGCTGGTAACAATCGGGTCTGCCCTTAAAAGGGCCCCACGACGCCACGCATCCTCAGCAAGTGAAAAACTTTCCGTATTATATAAAGAGCCTTGATAATAAGAAATAATTGAAATGATAATAAGAAAGAGAACTTGGATAATCCGACCCGCACAACTGCGGGCGGTGACAAGTGGCAGTGAAACACGACCTCTCGGGAGCGGACTCAAACGGAAAGTGAGTAAAGTTATTATCATAATATTCCCTGCTAAGAGTAGAGGTTGAATGCTCGCCTTTGAAACGAGAGGTTCTGTTTGACTGCATGACTTCCGGTCAGGCCAGATTATGAAATAAATTTTAAAGGTATTTCGACTCAGGTTTGGGTGTATTTTATGCATCATTAGGACACTCCCTAGTTCCAGTGTGCGGTCTCCATAATACCGTTTTTTAAATAAGGGTCTCTTCCATTTATAAATAATATTCCTTTATTTATTTCAATAATAAAGCTCAGGTTTTTAGTAAGCCTAAAACGAAGTACTGTTTTTAAAGATAACACCCAAAAATTTTCTATTGCAGCATCACTGCGCAATTGGATTTGGACTTCCTATTGGATTCGTTCGAAATTTTTCACCAGAGGCTTCCTATTTTTCTTTTTTTATTATTCCGACCGGTTTGCAAATTTTTAGTACATTCCTATTGCCAAAAATAAAAGATTTTCGAATATTTCCAGAGGAATCTAGATACAGGTTGTTCGTTTAATATAAAGAAGCAAAACGTGTCATATTTTTAACTACAATTCTTCTTAATTCGAGAACGATTAAGGAGTTGTTAGAGTTTAAAATATTGATTCAAATTTTATTAAGACGACTAACTCTTCCTAGTCTATGCCAAAATAATTTGATATAAGTTTCTTAACACTCAGCAATCATGATCTTCTTAAAAAAGTACCCAAGAAAATCCCCAAGAAGGATATGAACTATTTTCTAAATCAGCTTTAAAAATCCATTTTGAAATTATTTCTGAGTCGATTTTAAAAGCTGAAGATGGATGGTTATTCGATGCTCAATCACGATGAAACAGTTGAGCAATTTGACCTGAAATTACGCTTTTTATCTTCATTTACTAATCAGCATGTTTTTGTTTGGAACAAGCGTTTAATTTTTACTTCTGTTAACGAAGTAATTAACGAAGCAAATATAAATATATGCTGCATTTCTTTGCACTTTTTATGAAAACCTTCAAAGCAAATAAGGCATCTCCAAATCAGAACACAAACTGACAATCGCCTAGTTGTTTATTACATAATTTTGATGCATTTATAAATAATGCCATGTAATAGCCAATTAATAGTAGTTGACTCATCAAATGGATAATTTAAATTTATAAACTTATTTATGCCTTTTATTTCAAAGGAACTGTAATACAGATAGACTTAATCCATCGGACAATTTGGCACTATTGTGGATTCGGTTAACAAACGTCAACAATCTATCCATATTGTCTTCTTCGAGGGCTTTTAAGACTTTTACATGGGATTCAGCAACTCCAAGAGTTGTTCCAAATTTTGATCTATACAAGGTGACTGGTGACAAATTTTATATATTGCAGGAGAGCACTCTGTACTCGATTCTGATCATAACTATGTAATAAAAGGAGGTATTTAATTTTTCACCAGAATTTCCTATAAATAAATAAAGAGACATTACTACAGTATTCCCGACGCGCCACCTCAAACAACACGCTCTCAGTAGTGTTCCCGCCACAAGCACACCACCACCCGCTAATTATCTATTGTATTACCCTTATGTAGCCATGCGTTGCGTAATGAGGTCTTTAACTATCGGTTAAGTTTACTCGGTAAATAATCCATATTTATCCTTTATTTTATTTTTTCTCTTCATGTATTATCTCAAGCTATCACGTCATTCAATTTCGAAAGTGACCCACCAGTCACACCAGGGAATGTAGGTACTCATGTTTGAGTTCAAATGTTAAAGAGTTTCAAATATATGTACTTACTTAGTTTAGAAGAATACTTCATCTGACAGTTTGTAGAATATATCACTTCATTTTTACCCTTTGAAAAAACTAGGCATTTGTTAATTAAATATTTATAGGCCACAAAACTTTTAAGTTACCTACCAGAAAACCATAAGGGGAAACTAGGTACTTCTAGACACGGCAAGTAAATTTAAACTGTCAAAAGAGCGCAAGCGTGAGATGAATTCATTTTAGCAAGTATCGATATTATGACACCAGGAAACAAGAATACTTCAAACAATTAATTAGTTAGCTACTCTTTGTAGTTGAGAACTCACCAAAACGAAAACATAATATTATTGCAGTAAGAGATAATATTTTGAAAATGAAATCGTTTGGAGTATTCGAATAATAATAATACACATACATACATAACTTACGCCTGTATCCCTAATGGGGTAGGCAGAACACCAAAGGCTATAAAAACCATGATGTCACGTTTGACGAATTTGATGGTATTATTATGATGGAGACTAAAGCAGTGACAGGGGGTTAGCCTGTCGCCCGCAAAATCGCCAATAAATCCTCCGTCCCTTAACTGAATTTTACAGTTTGCCCGGAAGAGAATCAGCTGGCACATTCTATGTTTTTCTTTCGCTCCCAGTCCAGCATGGATAATATTTTAATAATATTATAATCTCAAAACTTAATATACAAGTATTTGTTATTATATTTGATTTTATGGCAATGCTCATACATATTAGATGATTTTTGATTGGTTTTAAGTTTTAAGCCTTTAAAAAAGACACTTCAATGAAAAAACTACGAGCTCTGACAATGGAACGTTTAGTTAAAATAGAATGGATTAAAGAATCTAACTACAATTGTCTATCCATATTAAATACCAATATCTCTCCTGTTTATATTTCTATCCAATAAAGTTTAATACTTATTTCTTTTGTTATTCGAAGCTTGACCTACTTTGGCCAACTTGAAGACTTCATTGCAATACTTCACTTCAATTCAGTTAGTCGTTTCATTATGGGATAGTAACAAACGTCTAATTATTCAATCTTACAAACTTTTACGCATATTATTTTAATAAGATATCGATAATAAGTATGATGACATTGAAAATTTATTACCATGGCTGTTTACTCGATCTCAACCTGATGTTAAGTAATTGATCATTAATCTATAAATCTATGTAGAAGGATCAAAAGAATTCAGAAGAGATCTGGCTCATTTTTAAACATTTATTTATAAATGTATAAATATCTTCGCCAGACTGACACTATTTTACGGCGGTCTAAGCATAAAGGGTAGTCCTTATTTAGGCTCATTTAAATTAAAATTAATTTCCCTACAAACTCATTTCATAACAGTTAATTGAATATAAAAGCTCTGCTAAAAAATATGTAGGCTTCATTGCCACGAAAAATCAAAAAAGCGGCGCCGTAGCTTACTTTAAAAAAACAAAAGACTAACAATCTGACCGCCACAGCTTTTGAACAAAAGCTCCCGAAATGAGAGCTTCGCTATGGAAGTTGCACTATGGTTGCAAACAATAACTTTCGCATCTGCACACAATAGGAACAATATAACAATATGTTTTGGTTCATGCTATTTATTACAGTAATGGAGTCGAAATGGGATACTCCAAAATTTGATTCCACAAAATTGGCGTCCAAGTTTTAAGTTGGTTTAAAAGCTTTCAGCGAGTCTTATGAGAGGTCTGTGTTATATCTGATTCGTTCTTTGAAGAGGTTTTTCTTCAGTTTTTTAAAGAAGTTTGCTGTGTCTACTGTCTCTTTACTTTCAGTTTTAAGTAACTTTTAGTAACAACTAGTAAAAAAAATTGTAGTGGCCTCAATTCTCCTGTGCATATCATTTAACACATGATGACTGGTGAGTAATTTCCGAAATTCCAGGACGTGATAGTTTGAGGTCATACATGAAAAGAAAAAGTACAATAAAAAATAAATATTAGTCATTTACTGAGTAAACTTAACCGAAACTAAGAGAATTCATTACGTAACGCATGGTTGCATACGAGTTAGGCTGCAAACTGGACGGCAGCGACACCAACAGCGAGAACGACAGCGGCGCGGGCAGCGTTTGCGTGACACTTCCCGTTTGCGTTCGCTCCCGAACGGTCGTGTCTGCGGCCGCTCCCGAGTGTTCGTATTGCGCTGCCCTTGTTCCCTCCCCCGCACTCGTGCGAGTAAGGTGCCAAGTTAAGCTCTTTCGGAAAGTTTTCTCTTGTGGAGGCTGTGTGGTGTCGGGGCTAATTCATCTGCCCTTTTCAGGGCGGACCCGACTGCTGCCGGCCGAAGCATCGCTGGTCAGGTGGATACGTAACCGTGACAACTAAGCCTGATCGTCCGCCGTTCATCGGCAATAGGTCCGTATTAGGTCGTCCTTTCTTACAGCGCAGTTTGTGCAGCCGTCTTGCCGGTCATCGACACGCATCTTCGTCTTGGGTAGATAGACTTCTCTCTTTCAGCCCAGCACAATGCCTCGTCATACTGAATCCAGCAGCGAAGCCGCTCGTCGTCGTATTCGAGAGCTTCAAGCTGACAAAGAAGCCCTTGAGGCTCAGGTCAATTCCTTGAATGAGCAATTAGCCATTCGTCCTGATAACTATGCCATCCTCGATCACTTGGCCAAACAGAAATTTCAACACGATGCCGAGAAGGATACTCTTGTGGCTCAAATCCAGTCCTTGCAAGAGCAATTATCCGCTCGTCCCTCGACCTCAGAATTCAGACAGTTGTCTTCAGATTTCAGACAGATATCCAGCGATAAACAATCACTGGAAGCTCATTATGCAGCCTAAAAGGAAGCCCTTCTCGCTCAAATCGAGTCCATGCGAAAGCAATCGTCAGCTCGTCCTCAGGATGCCTCCTTTTCACAGGGGTTCCAAACCGATTCTCCGGCGTCTCCAGATCCCTCTGAGTACGTCGATCCTTTTTCAGATTGCATGTCGGTAGATTCCACCGCATGCAAACGGAAAACTACCCCGCCAGGTAGTGACTCCGACACCGTTCTTATCGTTCCAGAATCTCCTGCTCCGTTCACCGAGATTCGCAAAAAGTCCAAGTCAAAGAAGAAGAAGCAAGACGCCTCTTCAGTCTTATTTCCATCCGTTTCAGCTGCCCCAGCCGCTGTTCCTGCTCCGCTTAATGTCGCACCGGCGTCTGCTCCTGCGCCTTCTGTTTCAGCGATTCCTGCATCACAGCCTGCGTCGCAATCAGATTCGGCTCCGCCGAAAGTCAAGTCTCCGCCCCCCGTCTTTCTACGGGACAAGAGCCGCTGGACCGAGGTCTCAGCTCTCTGCGGTAGACACAATCCCAAGATCCAGTATAGTAAGGCATCCAACGTGGGTGACTCTATTAAGGTCGTTGTCAATTCCATTTCCGATTTCAGGAATCTTACTCGGCTTCTTGCTGATCACAAGCTCGAGTACCACACTTACGCCCTCCCTGAGGAGCGTAAAATTCGTGCCGTCCTCAGGAACGTGCCGTTCGAGCTCTCGAACGAGCAAATCCAAGAGGACTTGTCTTCTCAAGGCTTCCCCGTCGAATCTGTGCACAAAATGCACAGCCGCCGAGGCAAGCAGTTCCCACTTGCGCTAGTAATCCTAGCAAAGAGCCCGCAAGGGCAAGCCCACCGTGTGCGGTCTCTCCAACATCCGCGTCGAAGCTCCACACAAGCGTGGTTTCCCAGGTCAGTGCCACCGCTGCCAACTGTATGGTCATGCGGCGGCAAATTATTTTGCTTCCCCTAGGTGCGTCAAGTGCCTAGATCCGCATGGGACTAAGGAGTGCTCTCGCACTCCAGAATCGCCCACCGCTCCATCCTGCGTCTTGTGCGGCCAGTCAGGCCACACAGCAAACTTTTGCGGCTGCCCCAAGGCACCGCGTGCTGCCAGGGCTACCGTGAAGCCCATCGAGAACTGGAGAGAGCGACCGCAGCCTAGCTCGGACGCTCCTGCAGTCAGTTCAAAGGGCCCTAAGGCCTTTACTTCTATCGTTCCAGGCTAGCGCAGCCGGGTCGCGACTCAATCGCAACCGACTTCCCAGTGCCAGAACGCAAAAGGTTCTCAAGACTGCATGGCGTTCTGGATCCAGCTCGCTCCCATCGACGAGATCCTGGCTTTCGGCGCCGCTCTCGACGCCAGCCCAGAGGGTTTCAACGGTGCTCTTCCGGTCCTAACCAAGTTCGCTCCCCTTATTAGGAAACTCCAGCAAGCTCATCGTTTCTAAACGTAGTCCTTTTTTCCAGCATTCCTATCTCAGAGTGAGTCTAATCACTCTAGATAATCTCTTAGTTTCAGTTTCAGCTTTGTCATTTCTGCTAGTCTTAGCTTCTGAATTTCTCGCTTTCAGTTCCTTTTGGTGGCAGCCGTCCGGATGCCGCTCACTGCGCAGCCTCTCTCTCCAATTGGCTGTCGCTCCGATGGCCTCAATCAAGGTGAGTCAGTAAAGGAGGATGTTTAGTGGGTATGCTCGGCTTCACTGAGTGAGTCTCCACACTGTCTGGGCATTCTATTTTCCGTTAGCCACTGGGGTTAACAGCTTATAGAATGCCCATTCGTCCGTAATAGGATTCATCCTCCTCCCGCTAAAGCTTGTTTTAGGGGGTGCCAAAACTTTCTGTGGCGGAAAAAAAAAAAAAAAAGAAGTTTGCGTGACACTATAGAAAGTATTGAGTTTGTATGAAACCGCGACAAATCGCTCGAGCGCCCGCTGGCGTCGAGAACGACCCAGAATCCCTGCGTCGCTGTCCACGCCGTTGTCGTTCTCGCTGTCCCTGCCGTTCAGTTCGCAGCCTAATGTAATAGATACTTAGCGGGTGGTGGTGTGCGTGTGGCAGAAACACTACTGTGTGCGTGTTGACTGAGACAGCGCGTCGGGAAAATTGTAGTAAGGTTTCTTCATTTATTCATAGGGATTTCTAATGAAAAATTATAAACCTACATTTATTACATAATTATGATCAGAACCGAGTCCAGAATGCTCACTTTCAGTATCTAAAATTTTTCACCAGTCACCCTGTATATGGATGGGAATCGATTAGTTTGTTATCATGACGACTTCCAAACTTACAAGCAGTCATTTTCGGATGCTGTTTACAAGTATACAGATTGTAACAGCCAGCGGTGAATTTGTAGGAACAAGATTCCTTGTTCCCGATCTCCCAGAAAAGGGATGGCAGGCCACGGCCCACGGCCCGACGGTTGTTGTCGGGAAGTTGCATATATACAGACGCTATTAAATTTATTGATAGCGCGATGTAGGAATTACATCGTGTCGTCACCGTTCTATAAGGCGTCGCTATATGTCGCTACAAATTGAACGAAATGAGGCAAACAATATAACTATATTACCATCTCTTCTAGCAACTCTTGGGAACCCTGTGATTTTTATTCAATTATTTCCCTTTTAATTGGAAATATTCATTTCAAGCAAATGCATTAATCGGATGGTGGTGGTTTTCGTTAATGCCATGACTGTAATCTTTAGATACTACTATTCACATAGGTTTCTTTGTCCTTGGTAATTTTAATAAATAATACAACATAAGCTAAACAAAATCCCCAGACAATCATACCAACTACATGGCCCCAAACTAAGCAGAGCTTGTGATATGGGATACCATGTAGCGAACTGGGGGGGATCCTAGAATATAAATACATTATGTAGATTCCAAGACCCGGAAATTATTTTGTCATGTTCCGTGCGGGAATTGAATCCATGACCGCTGTCGTCTGAGGCATCGCCAAAGTGGTTATCATCCTTACGTATTTACTGGAACTATTATTATAGTTTCGGTTATTTTTATGTGGTATTGGTATAATACAAAGAAACTGCTACACTGAAAACCTGTGCAACTTCTCATAAACTACATATCGTTGCCTTACTTTCTCAAACTCGTATCTTAAAAAATATGTTTTTGACCTTTTCACGATTAAAATATAGCTTGTCTTTTGTTTTATAACTGCAACAAACTCTCATCTCAATACGCTGCATCTATAACGTAAAAAAGAATAAACACCATATAGGTATCTCTTTTCCTCCTGTTTTCATAACTGCGTCAAACTCGTATCTTAATACACGCGGTTGTGAAACTTATTACTAAGTGAAGAGCGCTAATTTCAGTTTACGCGTCCACAAGATGCGAGGTTGCCGCTCTTGTCGCATGAAATCATTGGCGCCAAAATTGTTCGTTTCTCACCAAATTAATATGTACTGTATTATTAAAAGTGCAAGGTGCAATATTGACCGTATGGTTACTCTGGTTTGGAGAACTTTCTAGCAAAATAGTAAGTGTGATGGTTATTTCATGTAATTGTTTGCATTTAAGTCGTGATCGTAGGTGTTTTAATTGGCGAAAATTGATTAGTGTGGAGTTTATTTGTATTTGTGGCAACTTTAATGTGGATTTATTGACATAACAATACCATAAGGGCGTGTAAGCATTGTTGGTAAGTTAATATATACCTACCTATATAGTTAAAGTAAGAATAATTTAAAAGTATGTACTGGCTTCGTAACTATTTTTTCTCTCTCTTCAAAAGAGCGTTGTGTAATTAAGTACTTGTGTTAAGATTAGGTTAACATCGTCAGTGGTGTGGTCAGGATTCGAACCCGAGACGTCATTTGGCAAAGCCGATGCAGTAGCCATTGCCGCCGTTTTTAACGCAACCTATGTTTTCAAACTTATTAATTAGGTATTTATTTCTAATAATGTAGGTTACATATTTATACCTGTGCTTAATCTTTTTGTGGCAATGTGTGATTATATTATGTTGTTGTTTGCAGTCGACAATGCAGTCTTCCCGTTGCAAGAAACTTGTGAATTTAGCTATCCAGAATGAGAAGCCTGTGAACAGCACTATTGAAAGAGGGGAGTCTTCGTTGAACAATCAGAATGAGGCGTCAATGAACTGCAGAATTATTGAAGAAAAAATTGCCGTCCTTGATCCTGAAACAGGGTTTTTCGTTTTCACGAACCATTGCCCAGAACCCAATAAACAACAAACAGTAAACTATATTTTGGATGAAAAAACAGGACAACTTGTTTCACCTAGTTCTGAAGACTCGAGCTTTTCATCGGAATCCGACTTTTCAGCAAGTGAAAGCGAGTACCGTCCTAGCACTGAATCTGATTTATCTGATTATGGTCCTGCTTCTTTAATATTGGATGAATTATCTGGTGTAATTACAAGGAAAAGAGCACGAAAAGGTCAAGGAGATAAGCAAAACTGGACTAGAAACCGGCAAAAACTTAAGCGAATGCGAGGTCAGGAGTATACTTCAATTAATAGAAGCAAAGAAGGGACTGGAGTAATGGAAACGAGAAAACAAAGAACTTTGAAGGCAAGGTGTTTTTCAGAAATATGTGTAAAAAAATTTGGTAAGCAATGCAATGAAATTACAGAAGAAGACAGAAAAAAAATTTTCGAAACATTTTGGTCACTTTCATGGGAAGAAAAAAAAGCGTATGTCGTTGCTATGGTATCTCATAAGCCGGTCACTTTGCGAACAACAGGCGCTATTTCTCGGCGATCAAACACCTTAATCTACACTTTAAAAATTTCCGGGGAGATTAAGATTGTGTGTAAGAAAATGTTTTTAAGCACACTCGCTCTGGGGGAATGGAGCGTATTCAAATGGGTTACAGGCAATCCAGATACAAGCGACATTGGCATGGCAAAAAAAAATAGGTCAGTAAATCGTCAAAGCAAAACTAACATTGCCAAAGTAGAGCACGTTAACACTTTTCTACAGAAGTTACCTAAAATGCCTTCGCATTATTGCCGACAAAGTACCTCTAAAGAGTATCTTGACGTTCAGTACAAGACTTGGGCTGAAGTATACGCAGATTTTAAAAAATATTTGACGGAGCGCAACATTAATACGGCCGAAAAGGCAACGTACAAATGTTTCTTAGACGCAGTACACAAAACCAACATAAGTATATACAGACCCAAAAAAGATCAATGCGATGTCTGCTTTGCCTTTAAGAATAAAAACGTCCCAGAAGATGAATATCAGCTTCACATAAAAAATAAGGAGCGAGCTAGGAAAGAAAAAGGCGATGATAAGGAACGTTGTTTAAAAAATGATATTCACATGTTCACGGTGGATTTACAAGCCGTGCAAACGATTCCTCTACTTTCCTCCAGCTCAAACTACTTTAAAACAAAGCTATGTGTGCATCAATTTACTATGTATAATGAATGTGACAAAAATGTTTCTTGCTACGTCTGGCACGAAGCTGAAGGAGGCATGGACTGTAACGTCTTTACTTCTTGTTTGTTGGACTTTTTAGAGAAAATAGAAGACAAATCCAAACCAATCGTAATTTACAGCGACGGCTGCAGTGCTCAAAATAGAAATACTACACTTGCGAATGCCTTGCAACATTATGCTTCTACTCACCATGCAGAAATTCAACAAAAATACCTCGTAGTTGGCCACACTCAAATGGAGTGTGATTCTGTCCATGCTTCTATAGAACGAAAGAAGAAAGGAAGAGAACTCTATGTGCCAGCTGATTTAAATACTGTTATCAAGCAATCTAGATTGTCGAAACCGTACCAAGTTCATTATTTGGATCACACGTTTTTTCGAGATTTCTCTGGACTGAACTACTTAAAAGCAATTCGACCAGGCACAAAGAAAGGTGACCCTTGCGTTGTTAATTTACGAGCCCTAAAGTACACCCGCGATAATGGTGTTCAATACAAACTGAACTTTGATGATGAGTGGCAACTATTACCATATCGTAAATTGCGACAACAAGTACAGGTAAATGAGAATATCACAATACCCGGCCTTTATATGCATCGACTACCTATTTCTAAAAGAAAATATGATGACTTACAGGATTTGAAACAAATGATTCCTGCCGACTATCATACATTTTATAATGACTTACCACACGAATAATTAATTTATTTTTTAATAAACATTTATTTTATACATAATATTGTTTTTATTTAACTATTTAGAACTAGCTGTGTTATTTATTTGTATGGATACAAATGTAACAAACAAGTAACTTATGTATCAAGTTACAAGAAAGCGGATAACTGTTAATGCTGCAAACTCGTATCTTAAAAAATGCATCTAACACTAAAACTAAGAAAGATAATTTTTTTATTTTTGCTTCTACAGTAGCTGAAATCCATCCCCAAATAACTGCTTTTGAATTATTACCAAATCTTCAAAATATTAAAAGATAAACAGTTTTTATTGTCTCCTGAAAAGTAGCTTTTTCAAAGATACGAGTTTGAGAAAGTAAGGCATCGATATGTCAAAAGAATATTGATGCTGCAAAGCAACATATTAAATGATTTTTTATTTAATTTCTTGCATATTATTTTCAGTATTCGAATTCGAATATCTTTACTGAAGAAAATGTTTTAATTTAACAATAAACACAAACGTAAAAATCTGTACTATGCATTCGTTATAGTTTCGGATTTTAATTTAATCATGTGTTAAACATATTACTTCCATGCTGGACTGGGAGCGAAAGAAAAACGTAGAATGTGCCAGCTGCTTCTCTTCCCGGGCATACTGTAACAGTCGGTTAAGGGGAGGTTTTATTGGCATTTTTGTGGGCGATAGGCCGACCCCCTGTCACTGCAATAGCCTCTCGCCATCATTATAATACCTCATTAGTCAAACGTGACATCAGATGTTCTTATTATTATATATTATTACCTCTGATGTTCTGCCTACCCCATAAGGGATACAGGCGTGAAGTTATGCATGTATGTATGTATTAAACATATTATTGAAAACTTGAAATAAACGTGGAGGAAGCGAAAGAGGTATGTATGGATCGAAGCAATTGGTGTTCCCTTGTCTCTGCCTACCCCAAAGGGAGACAGGCGTGAGGTTATGTATGTATGTATGAAATAATATTTAATATTCGATCAAAGCTTCAACTTTATTATTATTCACTGTGAATATTATAGATCGTATCAGGGAGTCCATAACCTTTTTAAAAGCAACCATTTTATGTGTTTTCCCATAAACGACAGAATCTCTGATATGCTACATTGTATATTTTGTTACCGATTTTATTATGACACTTTACTTTACTGGCAAGGTTGCGAGTTCACTTTTAAATAAAAGTATTTTTTAAACGGTAGCAACCTTTAGATGGGTCGTATAATTAGTAAGTCGAAAAATAAGTGTAGGATTTTTTTATAGAGTTCTAGTCGTTTTCGAGTATATTTAACTAATGCTAAATACTTATCATCAATCAATATATATAAAACTGTTCCGTTACTGACTGAGTTACTGAGTGACTGAGTGACTGACAGACAACGTACAGCCGTAACTACTGGGCGTAGAGAGCTGAAATTGGGAACATACATTCTTTAGGGGATGTAGGGGTGCACTAAGGAAGGAATTCCCGAAATTCCCACGGGAACGGGAAATATAGGACTTTTTAGTTTGTATGAAAAATCTTATTCCTTGAGTGCACCGATGTGAAACTTGGTGTAAAGGTATTCCAATATGTGTCTGGTTGTGTTATGAAAGGAATTCCCGAAATTCCCACGGAAACGGGAAATATGCGATATTTTAATTTGTATGAAAAAGTTATATTCCTTGAGTGCATGGATGTGATACTTGGTATAAAGGTTCTTTAATAAGTGTCTCTTGGTATTAAGGAAGGAATTCCCGAAATTCCTACGGAGTCGGGAAAAATAAGACTTTTATGTTTATGCGCGTACGAAGTTGCGGGAAAAAGCTCGTCACGATATAAAAAACTTCAGGTTTTGCCTGGAATTATCCATATCAGTGAAATTTTTCAGTACTCCAAAGGTAAAGTATGGGCTGAGACAAATCCGTACAATATTTTATGATATTACCTATCATAAATAATGATAGGTTAATCACGGCGTAGATATTTAGTCTATAATTAACAATTAAGGAGTAAAATAAAATGATAGAACTAGGTTTAAATGACAGAATTAAAGTAAATTATAGATTATTGATAGCTCATGGATCTGAGCAACCACCGCGGACACAACTTGTGCACTAAACTTAAAACGCCCTAGTCGCATTAAATGCAAGTTCGGCGTAAATGTACGGCTGGCCCATATACTACCATCATACAAAAAAACATCATTCCTGACAAATTTTCACGTTTATAATATGATTTATATTGTGGATTATAAATACAATTATTCACCTTTATTACAGTCTCGATGTTTTTAACATTCCTACATAGAATTAAGATTATTTCAATAAATACATAAAAATCGGTTGTGTTTAAGCTTACTTATGGTTTCCTGAAATATAGGTTAAATAAATTTCAAAATATTTTTTTTCTGTCTTAACATAACAAATTCATTCTTAAAACTTCAAAAGCAAAATCATTTGTTATTTTAGAGAGTAACGTTTCGCTCTCTTATCATCACTATCGTTGATTATTTTAGCGATCACTTAAAACAATTTACAGCAGCCATTTAATCAATAAAGCCTACCTGCCAAATGATCATCACCCCTGTCAAAAAGTTTGATTTTAAAATCACTCAGTTTTCTTGTCGGTTTGAATCCGTGTATACCATCTATAAGTTCCTCGTCAGTTCTCATCTGATGGAAGGTTAAGGATGAGGTCAGTAAAAGGCGATTAATAATTCATAATGTTTTTAAAGTAACGTAATCTCGACCATACTAAGCCGATATAAAAAAGCAGTTAATCACATATTTCTTGTAAAAACATAGGATAACTACTTATTATTCATAGAAAAATACCCTAATCCACAAGAAATATCTGCATATCGTACAAATATTTGTCAAAGAACGGGAACAAAGACCTTATCCCTTAGCCTCTTCGTCTCTAATGTTGTAGGAAGGCTGTTTATAACGTACGTGATCTGAAAGTTTCGATGCAAAGAAATATTAATATTTGTTGGAAATATATTCACAAATTCTCCTTAAGCAAGCAATCACTTTGTTGTTTTAGTACCAGATAGCAGATATAAACAGTAATACTATTTTTTTTCCTAAATGTAACCATGGCATACATGAAACACCCAGCCCAATATGTTAAATCACAAGTATGTGTAATGAGCCTACTGCAGGGTTATGAGTAATCAACCATGCTGGCCCAGTGCTGGTTGGTGGATGTCACTAAGTTCAGGGCGCCGACATGGCTTCTGAAAACCCTAACAACTACTATATACAAGTATACAGCACCCGGGACCGACTGCTTCACGTGCCCTTCGAAGCACGGAAGTCTTCATGAGAAATAAATGATCGTAGAACACTCATCCTTTTACCGACCGCGTCGAATATCGCTTAACCTGCGGTATCGTATGATATGCATAGTTACCACGGCGCGGCGGCGCGCGGCGCCACAACGACTTCTAAACTACAAATATGTATTTGCACACAAATAAAATAATCATTAACTTTTAGTCTCTGAGGTAGATGTTGTGCATCTACCTCTTGTAAGAAGTGAGTTCAACATTCTCTCCTATCCTACATTTCACTAATACTATACGATAATTTCAATTGATTTTTATCATATATAAAATATCTTTACATAAGCGCGATAAACCTATTTAATTAATATAATGCTTAAATATGTTTGTTATATTTCATTATTCAAAAGATTAAAAGAAACGCAACACTTTAAAAGCTTAACTTCAATCGTTACTAACTAACAACGAGGTAAATGAAATATTGTCAAACGTTACTGCATATATCCTCAATCTCACTTAATGGTAAGTGAATGAGGTCGAAAATGACAACAGTCGGGTTTAGGAAGGACCTGGCTCTTCATAAAATATTGCTGGAAAATATCTGTGGTAGCGGCAGATACGTGGACGCTAGCCAGGCAGATTCTTAAAGGGGTTTTACCATCATACATACATACATACATAACTTCACGTCTGTATCCCGTATGGGGTAGGCAGAACACCAGTGGAAATAAAACCATCTGATGTCACGTTTGACAAATTTGGAGGCATTATAATAGTAGAGAGAGACTATTGCAGTGACAGGGGTCAGCCTATCGCCCACAAAAAAACCTCCCAAAACACCTCGGTCCCTTAACTGACTTACAGTATGCCCGGGAAGAGCAGCAGCTGGCACATTCTATGTTTTTCTTTCGCTCCCAGTCCAGCATAGAAGCAATCTTTCTTTTATATCTTCTTTTTTTTTCTTTAGAATCTTCTTTTATAACACGCTTATCAGGTAGGGCTAATAAACTCCTACCGCAGACCTAGGAATGTTTTGTCTGATCTTCCTTACCAGCTTTCCTTAGATCTGGATAATCTCCTATCTGCCAGCTCCTAGCTGAAAGATAACAATGTAGTTGATTAAGCACGTTGTGCTTCCTATATTTATTTCTACGTGCAGCCTTTAACGCCAACTGGCTGTCGCTCATTTCTTTGGTCGATTGTCGGTAGAAAGGCATAAGACCACTTAAGGGTGAGTAAAGTGAGTAGAAGTCTCACACAGTCTGGGATCATGTGTCTGGGGACCTGTACCCTGGCAAGTGCCCTTTCGTACTTCTGATGTATTCTCCTCTTTCCCTCTATGAGCACTCGTACGGTCAATAGGCCTAAGAGCTAATAATTTTAAGTCGACTAGTATATTACATGAGGGACCGACCCAAGAGAGAGAGAGAGAGTATATTAATCTTCATAATATGTATAACTACAGTATGGAGTTGGCTCAAATTTGATTCACAAGTAGGCTATTAATTCAGTGTATTAAAACAAATTTAGTTAATTTTCTGTCGTGGGATGATTTGTATGTTACTGGGGCAAGCCCGTGGGTGGCAGCTTGTTAGAAATATAACTCTCATTAAGCCTCTTATTAAAATATACCTGAGTAGAATTGTATTTACTTACTGAATACAGTTTTAATAAGCATGGCAATGATCTTTTTGAATATTTTTACTTGAGGGAGAAAAAATTAACCGTTTCACCATGTAGCTTAAAAGAAACCTTTCACATTAGTTAATTTATGAAGTCTATTTAATGTGCTATAGGTATTTATAAAACATATATTGTTATTTGTAGGTATTTGTGTGTCTTGAAAATATTCCTCATTTCAGACCAAGAAGGTGGCAAGAGCGTGGCAGGCGCATGGCCGGCGCTGCGAAGGCGCTAGGCGAGCGCTGTGCTAACGCTAGACGGTGCTCTCCGGGCGCTCTGGGTGATCACTACGGGCTCCGGGCGGTTCGATTCTAGCAAACAAATGCTGTTCATTAAATATTACAAGGACAATTAATAAACACACAATTTCTACATTTACATTCACAAATAAAATTAAATAAAGAGCTTATTAATTCTTTTGATAAACACAAACTTTTAGATATAAGCAGCACATATTTTGCTTTTAATAACGTTTTTAATCGAAGCAAAAAATTAATAGCTCTTGTACCCAAAGGCATTTCTATTTTATCAAAAATAGAACTTAATTATGTTTTTTAAAGCATGTTTTGTATTGTTGCTTCAGACTGCTTATTATAAGGGTCTAAAAATAGTACTACTATGATTCAAGACGAATTTATTACAGGTTTTATCGAACTTTTATTTAAGTTTTCTTTACCCACGTTTGACCTTTATCTGATAGGTCAAAGATGATAGACAAGAGTTCACGAAGAAACTGACTCGTCATAAGATGTTACCAAAATACCTACATCAACAGGGAAGTGATATATTTGGTTGCAGACTACGGCAACAAAAAAAAACATAGAATGTGCCAGCTGCTTCTCTTCCCGTGCAAACTGTAAAAGTCAGTTAAGGGACGGAGGTTTCATTGGTGTTTTTGCGGGCGATAGGCTGACCCCCTGTCACTGCAATAGTTTCTCTCCATCATAATAATACCTCCAAATCTGTCAAACGTGACTTCAGATGGTTTTATAGCCTCTGGTGTTCTGCCTACCCCATTATGGATACAGGAGTGAAGTTATGTATGTATGAACTATGGCAGTAATAAGTACATGTTACCTATCAAGGTGTAATTTGAACATATTAATCGTGATAACAACGGGTTATCTCTCAGGGTGCCTGATGCGCAGTCCCAGACCCACGAGGCTGTAACTCATTACACGATCTAGGAATAGCTCTTGAGTTAGGGTTCGGAGAAGAGGGTATTTAGTGGGTATAAGGCTCCGCAGTGGTATCGCTCACTGCGGGGAGTCCTACACTGTCTGGATATGGCTCACCGACGGTGGCAGCCGTTGTGACTGTCAGCGGGAATTTATTCCCGTGCAGGGTCCAGGTCATACTAGGAGTATTCACCCCCTCGCTATCTGAGATCGGCCTTTGTGGCGTCCGAGTAGGGTTCTTTCATCATCATCATCATCACAACTCTTTGTAATGAGCCCACTGCAGGGCATGAGTCTCTCCCCTGGTGATGAAGAGGTTTAGGCCATAATCCACCAAGCTGGCCCAGTGCTGGGTGGTGGATGCCAGAATTTTCAGGGCGCCGAAGTGGCTTCTGACAAACCCTAACGACCACTGTATACAAGTATACAGCACCCGGGACCGACTGCTTAACGAAGCACGGAAATCGTCGTGAGAAATGAATGGTCGGCGGTCACCCATCCAAGTACCGACCGCGCCAAACGTTGCTTAATCAGTGATATCGTATGATAAACACAGTAATCACGGCGCCACAACGACTAGGGTTCTTTGGCAATTTATATTTCTATTTTACAAATCCGATCAAACAGTTTTTGCTTGGTTCACAAATATAAAAATGAAACTTAGCACATCCTAATATTTCGATGATGTTGCTGTCATTAGGTACCTGTCTACATCTATCAGTTCGCGATCATAGTGCTTGTAACAGCATCAAAATATGCGTGATATAATCGAAAATTGGAGTAAGAATCCCGTTAATTCTATAAATTATATTAATAAAAAAGAAAATAAGTAAAATGTACCTTATTTTTAATTTGCGAACCAATCAAACAAACTTATATGGCCAGCAAAAGTTAACACCAAATAAAATTCATGAACATCCGCAGCTGCCGATAGCAAAGGCAGATATTTATTATTAACTTCACCAACATCCTTTGTGGCGGCTAACTTGGATAATTGCAACTCATTTTCGGCTTCAGTGAACAGGAATTTGTTTTTTAGTTTACAAAAGAATAATTGGTATTGGCATTTGAGAGAATTGATTTACTTTTAAATTATAAATGGTGTAATAGGAACGATATGAAGGTATAGGCAAAAAGTGATCTGCTGTTTTCGTTTGTCTAGTACATACACAACTTCACACATCTATCCGTTATGATGTTGGCGGAACACCAGAGACTATAAAACCATCTGTAGTCATGTTTGACTTTGGAGGTATTATAATGATGGAGAGAGACTACTGCAGGGGTAGAGGTACAGATGAAAGGACTTGAGGTTTTTAAGCTCTTTAACAGGAACTCGACTCAATTCATACGGTTAACAACTCAATGAGTCTTTAAACCCTGAACCTTAACCCTTATTTGAGTCCAAGACTGGGGCCTCTAAGTCTCTTTATGACTTGAGTCATTTTGTAATGACTCCAAATTTTAAACGACTCGAGTCTAAACGAAAAGGTTCGAACCTTTTTAAAACGACTCGGTTCGCGGGAGTCTTAAGTCGTGAGGCGCGCTCATACATCTTATTACTAGAGTAAATGTGGATATGGGAAACGTATTCCTACGCTAATTATTACGGGTAAAAGAGGTTTATAAGTAATATACGCAGATTTAGTTTCTTTTTTATTTTTAAATTTGAAATAAGTTATTTAGATTTGGAATAAGTTAATTCAAGTTTGATTCAATTAATAATAAAAGAAAAAAAATATTTAAAGCTATTTTTGTCATTTTTAGTTATTTATTGATTCATTGCAATTATGCTATGTTATATATTTATAGAAAGGAAAAATATATAATGAGTGATGCAAAATTAGAAAACTTAATTAAAATACAATGATCAAAGCACTGAAGTTTATTATTTTATAATCCCACGTTAAACAGCTCATCTTATGTTAAACGACTCGAGTCCTTTACTAAAAGGTTCGCGACTAAGTCGTTACAACTGTTATTAAAAGACTCGAGTCGTTTTATTTCAGAGTTCAACTCTAAATTGAATGAAGTCTCCTAAATTAGTAAAAAGCCTCAAGTCGTATTTTTGAGTCGAGTCCTAAAAAATTGAGGCGAGTTTCGATTGAAAAGGTTTAAAAACCTCGAGTCCTTTCATCACTGAGAGGGTCAGCCTATCGCCCACAAAAACGCAACTAAAACCTCTGTCCCTTGACTGAATTTTTTTCCCGGGGAGAGAAGCAGCTGGCACATTCTATATTTTTCTATTGCTCCCAGTCCAGCATGGAAGAATATTTTGAATACATTTTTCCAGTGCGTATAAAATAAGCTGCTTTGAGTTTAAATAAAAGCACTTCTTATAAGTTTTAATTAGAAACATGTTTGGAAATGTATGGGGTAATTCAAATACTTCAGTTTACTTTAAAATTTCCAGTTTTCAGATTTTATTTTTTTGTTACAAGGAATTCAATAATTTAGGTGACGGTGTAATAGGAGTTGGAACAATCAGATTCAGGATTACGAAATGGCTCATATTTTCGAAGGTTACCTACCTCGAACGATTTTCCTGAACATAATAGCCCTTTCAAGTATCCAGGGATTAAGTATTCCGTAAATGATTGTTGATAATTTAATCTAAGTCTTCATCACAACTCTTTGTAATGAGCCCCACTGCAGGGCTATGAGTCTCTTCCCTGGGCGACGAGAAGGTATAGGCCATAATATACCAAGCTGCCCCAGTGCTGGGTGGTGGATGTCAGAATTTTCAGGGCGCCGAAATAGCTTATGACAAACCCTAATGACTACTGTATATAAGTATGTAGCACTCGGGACCGACTGATTACCGCCGTGAGAAATGAATGGTCGGCGGTTACCCATCCAAGTAGCGACCGCGCAGAACTTTGCTTAACCTGAGATATCGTATGATACACACAGTAACCACGGCGCCACGACCTTTTAAAACTCAGTATTATCATAAAATAAATGGAATTTTACTAATTTTATAAATGTGAAAGTTTGTATGTATGGATGGATGTTTGTTCCTCAATCACGGCAGAACGGCTCAACGGATTAGGATGAAATTTGGCACTGTGCAAGTGTACAGTCTGGATTAGCACATACGCTACTTTTTATCCCAACATTCCTGGGGATTACAACTTGCGCTGGTAAAACACCTAGTACCTACTACACAGGGTGACTGATGGGTCACTTTTGAAATTCGAGGACGTGATAGTTTGAGTTCATACATTAAGAGAAAAAATATTATAAAAACTAAATATTAATTATTTACTAAGTAAACTTAACTGAAAGTTAAAAAATTCATTACGCTATGCATGGCTACACTAGCGTTGGCAGCGATCCGCGTGCCAGGTCACGTGACGCGATTGACTCCGGCGTAAGTAAAGTACATAGTTAACAACGTTTATTTATGTATAGGGAATTCTAGTGAAAAAATAAGTCATCATCACGACTCTTTGTAAAGAGCCCACTGCAGGGCTATGAGTCTCAACCCTGGGTTGCGAGGAGGTATAGTGCTGAGTGGTGGATGTCAGAATTTTCAGGGCGCCGAAAATGGCTTCGACAAACCCTAACGACTACTGTATACAAGTATCAGCACCCGGGACCGGCTGCTTAACGTGCCCTCCGAAGCACGGAAGTCGCCGTGAGAAAGGAATGTTCGGCGGTCACCCATGCAAGTACCGGCCGCGACGAACGTTGCTTGACCTGTAATATCGTTTGATACACACAGTAACCACGGCGCCACGACGACTTCTTACAATATAATTAACTACTTTTATTACATAATTATGATCAGAATCGAGTACAGAGTGAGTTCAGTATCTAAAACTTATCACCAGTCACCCTGTCTAAAAAGAAGTCATGATCAAAAGTGGTATGGAATGTGACGACAGATTTAAAAATGGTTATGATTTAATGTATTTACGGGATTCTTACCACGATTTCCGATTTTATTTTCGCACGTCCGATATTTCGATGCTGTTACAAGCACCATGATCGCGGACTGGCAGATGTAGGTAGGTGGCGATGACAGTTAGAGGCAGATATATCGATCTACCCCCTTTCTTATTCGTTTTGATCTGCTACTACTGGAACTCACATGAATGTCACTTTTGCAAAACAAGCTCACAGTATCACTGGGTTTTTTGACCGGACACACCACTTTCGCTGTTTTTTGGTTTAGTAAAAGTCCTAACCAATGGGTTCCACGTACTAGACAATTTAAAACCGTCTTCTCGATTAAAGTTATTTTTGCACTTTTTTATTTCTAACACTTCTTTAACGATTCGCGGTATGTAGTGTCGTTCCGTAGATAAGATCCGAGTATTATGGAATTCAATCCAATGATTAGGGCCCGATTCTAACAGATGTTCGGCGATGGCTGACTTGTTTGTGTCTGAGTTTTTTATGGCTTTGATGTGTTCCTTAAGACGGCATGAAATAGTTCTCTTCGTTTGGCCTATGTAGGAGCTGCCACAACTGCAGTCAATTTTATAAACACCCGGTGTCTCAAGCGGTATGTGATCTTTTGGTGAGCGCAGACACTGATTGATTTTCTTGTAGGGAGTGAAAATCGTGTCGATAGAGTACTTATTTAATATCCTTCCTATTTTATCTGTGACTCCTTTTAAATATGGCATGAAGGAGGGCTGGCGCTTTACCTTGGGTGTATTTGGTTTGGTTCTCGTTGTTCTCTTTATATTTGACACCTTCACAGTGTAGCCATTGTTTATTAAGACTTGTTGCACATGCTGTAGTTCGCTTTGAATATGGTCATTATCGCAAAGATCATAAGTAGTATTTTAGTAAGAATTGTAGTATTTTTTGACATGAGCAAAGCTTTTGACTTTGTGGATCACTCAACACTACTAAAAAAATGTGAAGCTTATGGGATTCGTGGAATAGCTTTAGAGTGGATTACAAGCTATTTAGAAAATAGACAACAATTTGTGCAGATCAAAAGTACAGATTCGACTTCTTGTCAAAAAACATGGTGCTCTGCTACAAAATTTAATCGCAAAGGTGTTCCCCAGGGCAGCCTATTAGGACCCCTCTTATTTCTCATTTATATAAATGACTTACCATTAATTACAAATTTTGACATGACCCTTTATGCTGATGACATTTCAATTATAATTCCGGATAATAATATAAATAACAGTTTTAATGACATTATCAATACTACTATTTGTGACATTGTTAATTGGCTAAGTGATAATAATTTGACGGTAAATATGACGAAAACTCGGTATATACAATTTATGAATAAAGGAGCAAAAAAACAAAGTTTGGACATAAAATATCAAGCGGAAACCATTAAAGAAACTGACTGTTACAAATTTTTAGGTATTACATTTGACGAACATTGCTCTTGGAAATTGCAAATAGACAGAGTGTGTTCCAAAATTAATAGATTTTCTTTTGTTTTGTGGAAACTGGCAAAAGTAACTAATAAAGAGACTGCGCTCAAAGCCTACCACGGTTACGTTGCCTCAATCTTAAGATACGGCTTACTTATTTGGGGCAACTCAGTTAATATAAATAAAGTATTCTTAGTGCAAAAACAATGCGTTAGAGCAATTGCCGACATTGATTCTTGGACTTCCTGCAAACCTTGGTTCAAGGCTTTAAAATTGTTAACGGTCCCTTGCTTACATATCTACGAAACTGTTTTATTTGTTAGGATGCATCCAGAATGTTTTACACAAAAAAAAGATGTATTAAATTTTAGCTCTAGACATGCAAACAAACTATGCCTCCCTAACATTAAAACAGAGATTTGTAGCCGAAATAGTTTCGTTTTGTGTGTTCGAATATACAATAAACTACCAGACAATATAAAGACATTGCCACTTAATAAATTTAAATCCACTCTGCATAGATGGCTATTGGAAAAATGTTTTTACAGTTTAGATGAGTTTCTCAGAGAAAAATGTATAGATATAAAGATAAATTAATTGTTCAATATATAATAATGTAAAACTATATTAATAAGAAGATAATGTGTATCTAAATATGGTAATATAATGAATATGATGTAGATGTGATTACCACAAATGAACATTATTATACATTAAATTAAAATAAATAAAATAGAATTACAATTGGAATTAGAACATAATAATTTTTACATTTGACATTTTTATTTCTGTACAAGCCAATTATAATGTTATTTTCATGTTAATATTCTTTAGATCGTAAGAAATATGTTATTTATTGCATGCTGTATAACAGTGAAATATGAGACCTATATATAAGCTGACCATCAAAATGTAAACCATATTTGACGCAATAAAATGATTTGATTTGATTTGATAAGCGCGATTAGTGAGTGACGAGACTACTGCATTGAGATGACGGGGGTGGTGGTGAGAGGATGCGTGAAGGTATCTGTCAGTGTGTGTTGGTTTCCTGTATACTGAGTAGTTTAAATAGCCATCACTCTTGATCGTTAGTTTTACATCCAAGAACGCCAAAGATCTTTTATTTTCAAGTTCTACAGTAAAGCGCATTTTAGGGTGTACACAATTTATATGGTTCAAGAACAAATCAACTTCCGGTGGCCCACCTTTCATAATGCAAAAAATGTCATCAACATATCTCTTCCACAAGGTAGCACAAACTGGAGATGTACTCAAGGCTAAGTTCTCGATATGTTCCATCCACAGATTCGCGATTACAGGGGCTACTGGACTTCTCATCGCTACACCATCAATCTGCAGAAAGAATTCGCCCTTGTAGATGAAATAACTTGAAGTTAAGCAGTGTTCTATTAGCTTGATGTATTGCAGCGAGATTTTACTATCTTGTAATTTGGTTTTTACAATGTCGAGACATTCTTGTATGGGCACATTGGTAAACAATGATTCAACGTCATAGCTTACCATTGTTTCGTCGTTTTTAACCTTAGTGTTTTTTATAATCTCAATAAAATGGCGAGAATCTTTAATAAATGATGACGAGTGACCAACTAGTGCTTGTAAAATACCTGAGACGTGCTTCGCGAGGTCGTAGGTGGGCGAATCTATTTGGCTGACAATAGGTCGTAGAGGAACGTTTTGTTTGTGGACCTTAGGGAGCCCATATATTTTTGGTGGTTGAAATATACGAGGTCTCAATAGGTGTTTATACACGTCATCGGGTAAAATAGTTTGGCATTCTTTGATTATTGAAGTGGTACTAGTGGGACTAGCAGTTTAGTTTTTTCTGTATTTAACACAATGCCGTTGTCGTGAGACCATTTGACCACCGCGTCAACATCTCTCTGGAGTCCAGAGAGATGTTGACGCGGTGGTCTGGACCATACGACACGTTTCTTCCAGGTCTGTACCTGCACGCAGTGTGCAGAGATCATCTGCAAACATATGAGCTGTGCAGTACTGTAGTACACTACATAAGCTGTTGACGTGTAGTAAGTAGCAAATGGGTCCACACGTGGATCCTTCCGGTACTCCGTATTTCAACCCCGTCGTTGCGCTAAACGTATCCCCGACCCTGACAGAGAAGTGGCGCGATGTGAGGTAATCACGAAACCATTGGTTTAGTGGTTGGCCCACACCGCATTCGATCATTGCATTTAATAAGGTGTTTTTATCTAAGGTTTGAAAGGCTTTTTTAAAATCGTAAAATATTGCAACCACTAATTTCTTTTCATTTAGGTAACTATTTATTTCGTTAGTAAAATTTGAAAGTAGAGTATTAGTGCTCTTGCCTTTTTGGAAGCCATGTTGGCATTGATTTACGACTTGATTTGACTGTATAAAATTGCTAAGTTGGTCAGTTATGCATTTTTCAATAATTTTGTCCGGGCTGGATAGTACAGCTATGGGCCGGTAGTTACTATAAACGTTACGCTCACCTTTTTTATGAATGGGTCGAATTATTGCCTCTTTCAGTTTATATGGAACTGTGTGATGCTTTACAGACAGATTAATCATATTAGCCATAACTGGGCTTACTTTGTTAATTAAGAACTTCAAGTCAGACATTCGCACGAGATCATTTCCAGGTGCTTTATTTTTATTCATTTTTGATATAACACGCTTTACCTTATAAGTGCTGACTGGTTGCCATCTCATGCTGACGTCCGACTGCTTGACGTAGCTACTTCTTTCTAAAAATTGTTTTGAACATAAGTGTTTGACCTGATCTACTTCCCTTACGAAGCTTTCCGCAAACTTATCACAGATATCTTTTACACTACCTTGATTTTTCATATTACTAATTATTATTTTATCTAAGGATTGTTTTATACTACCTAGTAGACTATTTATCTTATCCCATATTTTTTTAATATTCTTTTTACAGTTTATTATACTTTGTTTATCATATTTGGTCTTACATTTAAGTATTGTTTTGGTACATTTATTCCTATATCTAGTGTAGTCTAATCTTTTTATCATATCTTTTGGTTCATTACACCATATTGTATATAATCTATCTCTTTCTAAAATCATATTTTTTAAATGATCGTTTATCCAAACCTTATTATTTCTACCGCTATAATTTATTTTAATATTTTTTATCTTATAACACTCATTATATATTTTGTCTAGTACGTGGAACCCATTGGTTAGGACTTTTACTAAACCAAAAAACAGCGAAAGTGGTGTGTCCGGTCAAAAACCCAGTGATACTGTGAGCTTGTTTTGCAAAAGTGACATTCATGTGAGTTCCAGTAGTAGCAGATCAAAACGAATAAGAAAGGGGGTAGATCGATATATCTGCCTCTAACTGTCATCGCCACCTACCTACATCTGCCAGTCCGCGATCATGGTGCTTGTAACAGCATCGAAATATCGGACGTGCGAAAATAAAATCGGAAATCGTGGTAAGAATCCCGTAAATACATTAAATCATAGTGAAAATAACCGTGATAGTTTAAAACAATTATTAAAAATGGTTGTACAGATTACAATGCATTTTCTACCTATTTCTGACGGGTTCTAATTATTTGCCTAATTATTTCCCTAATTTCCCTAATTATTTGTTACTCGCTATGATCACCCCTTAAGACAAGTCTATCTAATAGGGAGAAGTTTATTCTCACGCAACCCGGTACGAATTTACGCAATATAAATACTTAATTTCCCATTCATTCTTATTACCGAATTACCTACTGTGTAAAACTTTTGCCGTAAGTACAAGTAAAAGTACCCTAAACGTAAAACAAAACTAATCCACAAAATCGCTGGCACCTTTAAATAGTAAAACATACAGAACCAAGAACTCGGAAAATAAGAGTGGGCCATAATAAAAATTTATAGGCAATTTGGCCTTAGAATTACTGCCTACCATTGTCCTTTTTGTTCGCCTAATGAAAGCATCTTTACTGTACACTCAATAATAAAAGTGGGTTACAAAAACAAGCCTGTTTTTTCAACGATTGACTTAATAGTCTGATAGTCTGAAGTCACAGTTTCAATGTACTTTGAGCAAGAAATTTCTTAGCCAGACTATTGATTTGAAGAAATTGATTATATCTAATATATAAAATTCTCGTGTCACAGTTTTCGTTGCCATACTCCTCCGAAACGGCTTGACCGATTTTGATGAAATTTTTTGTTCTTATCCGGTATCTATGAGAATCGGCCAACATCTATTTTTTTTTATATGGCAAAACAACGTTTGCCGGGTCAGCTAGTTTTTAATATAGTATTTATTTCTGTTATTGATTTGACTCTAAAACCACAACCTTCCAAATAGGTAGCAAAAAGTGAGATTGCGGTCATAAATAACTTAAGTTTTTAATTTAATTAATATACATTTTCAGTTATGAAATCTCTTAGAATTAGTGATTTTGATGCTATCATTCGTTAACTACTTTAACAAAGTTACTTTGCTAATTCCGCGACTTGTACTTGCACTAGAGATGCAGGATTTTCGTGCATTGGTTCACCGCACTCCCTCCCTCAAGCAAGAAGCAAGAAATGCAATAAACACACACTTGGAAAACTGTAACCCACACCAACAAGCTACCTTTAGTTACTACACCTAGGTAACTCTAACTTATTGAAATAAGCGTGTCGTAGGTACTCAGTGTAACTCAGTCGCCAAAGGCCATAATAAACTGACTACCTTCTTTTAAAGCAAAATACACTTCAAAGATTAGCTAATGATATCGTAGTTTTTCAGAAATTTGTCTCTATCTCTAGCATAGTCAAATAACACCAAATATAGGCAAACACGGAAATAATTTACGCAGTTTCTTGTGCGCTAAACGTTGCGTTTTCAAAACAACATGATTTTTTGCCACCGATTTATAAATTTTCTCGGACTACTGTATATAGTGAGCACTGACGCTAACTGTACCAAATCTTCCTATACTGTCAAGGAGCACCCACTTCACTGCTTCCGTAACGTTTCAATCGGGGGTAATGGCGGTTAGTCTATCTGGATTTACACCCAGATCTGAAACGGAACTGACCACCAAGTTAAATGTGATCTTTTGACATATGACACAGTGCACAAGCGAATGAATACATATGAATTTTTGCAAACTGTTAAGCAAGGCAACAACAATAATATAGAGCAATCGAAATGAATATCATGTTTATAATCCGTTTGAACGTTTACTGCTTAGGTACATAATCATTTTCGTCATAGTATTTTTTGGGAATTCAAATAATAATAATAATTAGGTGCACACTTGGTTTAGGCCCGTGTGTACTTTTATGCCGGTGCTTACCTAGCACCGAGTACACTTAATGTTTTAAATAAATAATAATAATAAATATTCTTAATTGTTACAGAACTCAAAAAAGAAACATTTTAACAAAATTAGCGATGTCAATGTGGGCGGCCTTATCGCTTAAAGCGATTTCTACCAGGCAACCCGGTAGAATCGCTTTAAGCGAAAAATATGATATACGAATGTTTAAAGGCACATTAAATATTCAAATATATCAATAAAATATCAAATTTAATATAGGTAGTAGTATCTCGGGACAAAATATGGGAAACGTAAATAAAATTTTATGTTTAAGAGATATTCGTCAATGTAAAACTCGTAGTAAATTACATAAAAAATCATTTTTCATCTACTCAAGTTTATCATAAAAAACCTACTCAATTCTATCATTAATCTTTTACCTACAAAGATATCAAGCTGCTTTTGTGTTCATCGAATACGATATCCTATTTAAGGATTAACAACAATGTCGGCACAGGAGTCGAACCCAAGTCGATTGATTATTATTTCCACGTCATTAAACTTTAGGGGCTTCAGTTCCCTTGATGATGGGGGATATATTTTTCTTATTTTTTTGGAAAATTTGTAAAATATACATTTTTGAAACTCCAAAGTAAATAAAAGTTTAAACCTTACTACTCAATAAATCACGCTCTAAAAATAGTGAAGCCAAATATTATTTTCATTTTAAATTGTGTGTACAAATTATAATATGTATTGAAATAAATACATATTCAAAATGTTTTCACATGGTACCCGTGGTATGCCACTTTACCCTAAAGTTTATTATCTTTTACTATTACATGTATTGTTATATCCCTCAGAGGGTGCCATATTCAATTTAATATGACGTCACATAGCTAACAACTAAAGGACAACCAAGACGCTTTCTATGATATCCCATTTGTTAAATTACGACCAGTAGTTATAAGGTTATGAGGCATTATCTGAACATACTCGTACATACATGGCAGTCGAAACCGTAACCTTCCTTTTGCGTCGCCATAGTTTAAAAATGACGGTTCAAGAACTTAGCATTTACAAAATATCGAGTTGAATAGACTAATGGTCATCATAATATATTGGGATAGAAGGATCAATAATGCATTGCCGTCTCCTATTGACCGATTTTTCCATCAGTTTTTGTCGTTCTTGTTAAAAGAAACGCCGGAGTAGGAGCACCCATCGTCTGATTATCTATGGAAGGATTTTATTTCTAAAAGTAAATTCAACAAATTAAAAAGGCAGTGGCTTTGCGTTTTAAACACTTCTTTTTTGTTATTCAACGACTCTTCAACTACCTATGTGTTCTGCTTTGAGCATAAACTAGTCACATCTTCTAAACTTGAAAGTATACAAGCGAGAGGATCTCAACAAGAAACTTAATACATACATAACTTCAGGCCTGTAACCATTATGGGGTAGGCAGAACACCAGAGGTAATAATCTGATGTCTGGTTTGATTTTGGAGTATTTGATGGTTATTTAATTAGACTATTTCAGTGAGAGGTAGTCAGCCTATCGTCACAAAAAGGACAATAAAACCTCTATCCCTTAACTGAGTTTAAGAGTATGCTCGTTAAGAGATGCAGCCGGTACATTCTTTGTTTTACTATCGCTCCCAGTCCAGCATTCCAGAAGAAAAACAAAAAGTCGGTAAAAAAATCATTTTTCTTCTTAACTTTTTTAGTTGAGCAATTATAAGACGTAGTCCATTCAAGTTCAATTACTTCCTTAAAGACCTGTGTTTCTTAAAAGGGAAAGTCAGATTAATTCAAACATACAGGGTTGATTTTTTGTCACCAGCCAAATTTAAATGTTAGTTTCTTTGATACGATATAAACGTACCTGCATATTTATTTTAGCGTCGCTCAGTACAAAAAAGTAGAAATATGGAACCACAAACTTATAAAAAAATAGTCGCTGTTGATGAACATAGCTACTACGACGCGGCATTTCCTTGATAATACTACGACGTAGTATTACAAAATGTGTGTAGTAGCGCGTAGTCATCTTTATTTTAATAGTAATTTAGAGTGACCATGCCTTGGTTAATATGATAGCGGATAAATTAATTTCCTTGTAAAAAAAAAAATACTTTTTTTTTGCAAAAATCGTTTCTATAAATGATACTTATTGTGTAAAAATAATATGGCTGGTGACTACAAATCAACCCTGTATAGTATTTCAAACTATGTGATTTTATTAATAGTTCTGATTTTAAAGGCTCTGTAGATCACCACTCATTACGATCCAGTAACCCTTCATATGAGTCGTTTTATTTTTTAGCTTTTTTAAGTTGCATTTATAATGTAGCGCGGTTTCACCTGCGCCATTTCAAATACTGCGGGAATATCAAAATTTTCCTATTCGCTATTCTAGACTGTAAACTATCACTATGCTAAATTTCATCCAAATCCATGTAACCTTTTTGCCGTGATAGAGTAACAAAAATCCAAACATGCATACATCCATCCATACAAACTTTCACATTTATAATATACAAATTTTTGGTTTGCTTTCATTCGATAGAAGTCGCTGTACGTCTATTAAATCGCGTATGAAGAGTTTTAAATGACTTAGCTATATTTACTTTGTAGGTTACCTTTATTCGTCCTTATATAATTATGTGCACGTGAAGGATTTATTGTGCACGAATTTGCATAGTGTTTAATAATAACTTTCCACGATTTTTTCCAAAACTTACGAAATAGCACAACTTTTCTAATCCACAGTTTGGGTGAATAGGAAAAGGCAATTTCAACCAGCTTCAACCCTAGTTGGGTGTTTAAAAAAGAGGAACAATCGTTCTTTTTGATGGTAAAATTGCTACGAAAATCTGAGAATTAATACAGAAGAAAACAGACTTTGACAAAATTCTGTAACTATTTTCTATTCACTCCTTGAATTCGAATCACCCCGTTTTACCGGTATATCCAAAGTTCTTTAGGAGCTTTTGTAAAATTCAACTTCAAATATGTTTTACCCCCGAGCAAAGTCAAACGCAACAAAAGAATATAAATATGAATTCCAATAAATACCCATTCTTGGAGATGCCTATTTACGTTAGAATCTTCAACAAAAAGTCAAAAGGCATTGAGTATTTGTTTCAAAGTTTGTATCCGTTAGTTGAACTGCAAAATAAATAAGCTAAGAATCAAATAAACAGCACAAAACAGATAGATACAGAAGTTATTCAGAAAGAGCGCTAGAGCAACACACACAAAGATACCGCTAACGGATACCTACGATATCTCGGACCAATTGAGACTAGAATAAACTTAAATTAACATATAAACATCCATGACTTGACGACTAATATCTGTGTTCATCACACAAATATCCGCCGTCGCCGGGATTCAAACCCAGGACCTTTGGCATAGAAGGCAATGTATGTTACCGCTACACCAGCCGGTCGTCAACCAATGTTTAAATAGTCTCATCCGCTTTACACACGCATTGAGCTACCGTTTATTAAATTTTTCAAAATGAAGGTTTTCGTTTGTGCAGATATTGTGTATTTTTAGTGCCCTGTGATAGGATTATATTTAAATTGGATAGAGAAAAAAAATTGTGTAAATAGGGTAATTTGTAAAGAAGTTATTGGGGATAAAAGATACCTAATGAAATTTTGTAATTTTTTAAATTATAGTTTCATACGTTTTTGTGCATATCCTAACTAAATAGTTTAGCGCGAGAAACTAGAAGACCATACATATGTGTGACTTCTGTACTTATGGGTTTTGTGGATACCTACAAAGAAAAATGTGAAGTTTAAAACTGTTAGCAACTTTCAACAATGCAGGTAGAAAGGAATTGAATGGACAACTGAGATTTGTTACAGAGATGTCTTAAAACTCGACACAGCGGAAAATCATAAATGATAAGTGAAATAAATAATAAGGGATTTTCGACGAAGTATTATGGATTTTTGGGAGGTGTTATGGGAGGCTTTTTTGTGGGCGATAGGCTGACCCCCTGTCACTGCAATAGTCTCTCTTCACTATTATAATGCCTCCTAATTTGTCAAACGTGACATCAGATGGTTTTATTACCTCTGGTGTTCTGCCTACCCCATACGGGATACAGGCGTGAAGTTGTGTATGTATGTATTATGGATTTTTTTAGTAATGACGTGAATTTTTCCCGATATATTTGATAGATTATATTTCTGCTTTAAATTACTGTTTTAAAGTTAAAATGAATAATTTTGTGAATGTATTCCAGCCATTAACAATAACTGCAGCGATAAGATCGCCAACTGTGTAATCTAAGTCATTTTGTTTGTATTTTAAATTATTAACAATAAAGTGTATTTAGATAAATAAAAAGATAAATGCTTTTTGACATTATAATGCTTTTGAAAAAAGACACTGAATACATATTACGAAACGATATAAATAACGCGTAAGTTGAGTTAATTTAATATTACAAATACAAAGCTGAGAAAACTCATTGTGGGGGCAGAGCCTTTTTTGAACTCTGGCTCAAAAAAAATTCTAGCAAGCTTGACATACTTACCTGGGCCATCGTAGCCCCAGAACCATTTTTATTGCTTTTTTTGTTTCAATTGGTCCCGAGAAACGCATCCTGCTGCTGGACAGAGGCCTCCCCCAAGATTCTCCTTATCGTCGTCCGGTCCTGCCCTCATCCAGTGTTTGACGTCACTATTATACCTATGAAATTGTCGTTTTTCACGAAATAAATGAAGCGTATTTTTTTATATATTTTTTATTTCTATTAATCAAAGTAATCACCCATGCAATCGATGCATCTTTGCCAACGCTTATTGATGCCTTTCTTGAAGAAATCAGCTGGACGGGAGGCAACAAATTCTTCAAAGGCATTTTGTACTGCCTCTCAGGTATTGAATTTTTTTCCCGCCAAGAAGTTATCCAAATTCTGGAAAAAGTAGAATTCTGTAGGCGCAAGGTCTGATGAGTACGGCGGATGACGGAGAACTTCCATTCCCTACTCTTCTAGCTTGGAGACCGTCTGCTGTGCAGTATGAGGTGCGCGCGTTGTCGTGCAGGAGCAGTGAAGCCGAACGATTGACCAAAGCTGGTTGGAGACGTGCAAGCTTCTCCATCATTGTGTTCAGTTCTTCACAGTACACATCTGCAGTAATGCTTGTCCCGTTTGGCAAGAAGCTGTGATGAATTACACCCGCGTTAGACCACCAAACAGTGACCATCACTTTTCTAGGGATAAGTTTTCGTTTAGGGCATTGTTTGGGTGCTGAACCAGGGTCCAACCAAGCTGAGCGCTTACGATTGTCAAATAGGATCTATTTCTCGTCACAAGTAACAATGCGGTTCAGAATTCCTTCATTTGTATGCCTGCTGAGCAGTGCAAGTCTCCACGCGTACTTCGCGCTGGCGGTCATTGAGTTCGTGGGGTACCCATTTGTCAAGCTTTTTTACCTTGCCAATTTGACGCAAATGGACCAATATTGTTTTGATGCGAACGTCGAAACCTGCTGCTAATTCAGCCGTGGATTGAGTTTCATCAACTTCCACAATTGCCTTTAATTCGTCATTGTCGACCAAAGTTTTCGGACGACCACGGGGTTCATTTTTCAGGTCAAAATTTCCAGAACGGAAGCGGGTAAACCAATAACGGGTGGTGCGTTCGTTTGTAGTGTTCGCTCCGTAAACGTCGTTGATGTTGCGTGCCGCTTGTGCCGCTTTACCGCCACGACGGTACTCATACTCCATACCTAATTACTCGAATTTTTTACTTATTTTTATGACGAAAAATGTTCGAATGCGTTGAAAACAAAACACTAACTATTAAACAAATGACGATTTTAGAAAAAGAATTCCATGTTTGTCAAATAAAATTAATTTGAAATTAGAATTATCATTCAAAAAAAAATATTTTCATTTGAAATGGCCAGTACGGCAAGGTTCATAGGTAAATACCTATTACATAACAAAAGTTACTAAAGCCTTTTTTTAAGTAATGTTGTATGAATATTGTTTTCAGATATCATTTTATTATTACATTGCCAAAGCCATATTGACGATAAGTGTTCATAAAAAAAAACAGTACTCTCCAGGACCGAGAAAGATTTCATCGAAAACAATTATCAATAACTTTCACAACTAAAAATGCTACTGAATAAATAAATAGTAGCAGTAGCTCCTAAACAGCGAATAGTATAAAAACAACTACTTAGTTGTTCCCGGTAGTTTCACCGACGTGAATTTCCATCCCGAGGGATTTACAAGGTTTAAAGGAATCCCTTTTGGTTATTCCAAGCTGTAGTGTATGCAAAATTTCAGCATGAAATTGTAACAAACAACTATACATACATTCTCACTTACCTTCACGTTAGTAATGTTACTTACGATTAATAATATTTTCCAAATGAAAATATACTTCCTTGTGTTACTACCGTTTTACATATTTTTACTTTAAAACTTACTGAAACATATTGGGAAATGGACTTAGCACTTGATTTAGAAAAGTCTTTATGAGGTCTGATTAAAAGTCTATTCTTAACTAGGCGACTTTTAATGCTATTCATTGCTAAATTGACGTCCACCGTAGCGCAGTGATCTAAGATACTACGCAAATCGTGAGGTTGTGGGATCAATTCCCGCACGGAACAAGAAAAAAAAAATGTTCCGGTTCTGGGTGTTTGTGTATCTTAATATTTATATTCTAGGTTACCGCTTTATGGTTTTTCTTATCACAAGCTTTGCCTAGTTTGAGGCCATGTTGTTGTGATTGCCTGGGGATTTCATTTATAATTATTATTCAAGTAAATATAAAAGAGCTAAATAAATAAGTAGACCAACAGCAGATTCCCAAAAGTAAGCTGGCCCAAGATTGTTTTTGGTAGACAGCACAGCGTTTGTGAACAACCTTGTAAACACTCGGATCTGAGCCAGTTAATAAAATGCATTCACCGAATAGGCTCGGCTGGGGCACGAACGCAAACGTTCTCTTAGTAAACAGTCACCAATGTAACATACAGGCTGATTTAAGATCATCATCATCCACCATCTTTTGTAATGAGCCCATTGCAGGGCATGAGTCTCTCCCCTGGATGACGAGGAGGTTTAGGCCATAATCCACCATACTGAGCCATTTCCTACGTGGGAGGCGCATGGCTCCAGCCGAGTGCAATCCGCCAGGGCTCGCGGGCAATTCCACTGGCTATACCGTGGGCCACACCTATGGCGGGGAAGGTTTTTACGGGTCGGTTCGGCCTTCTGCCGGATCATCGCTACATACCCCACCTTTCCCCCTTGGGTGGTCGGAGACGTGATAGTAGGTTTTCGTGCATAAAAAAAAAGGTCATAATCCTACTAGAAGTTGTACAAGTTTAAAGTAGGTTTTAGGCCGGACTACCAGTACCAAACGTACACTTAAACAATCTTAACTAGCCGCATTTCTCTTTATAAGAATGATCTTATAAAAAACCACCATTAATAACCACATTTTTTAATAAAATCAGTAAACAACACCTGTTCACTGCAATATTAAATTCATGGTAAACCCATAATACTGTTATACTCGGAGGTAATCAAAACGATTTCATTTGACACTCAGACTGAAAATATCAAACCAAATACCGCATCAAAAACCGTACAAACATCATTTTAAAATCGAATTTATGGTAATACTCACATAAAGATGTTTGTGGCTGGATTCATATTACACTAGCAGAATAGCGGCGCATATTTTACAAGGTTTTATAGCTCGCAGCAGATGCATTGTAACGGCCTTATTAGAAACTTTGATAATAGTTTGTTTTGAAAACGTAACAAAATGGAGCCATTCTAGGTTTCAGTTTAAGAAATATTAGTTTTATTTGTAGCTTGTATTTGTTTTAGAAAATATCGATAAATATTTGACCATAACGTTTAAAATTTTTTGTTCCTTCAATTTTATAATTGACATACTATAAAATTACTCTGACAGTTACAACTAGCAAGATTTCATGCAGAAATTAAATATTAACCTCCTTGCAAGATATACTTTGTTGCATTCAAATATGGTCATGATCTAGTGCTACAATTTTATATTTGCAACAATGTTTCTGATAAAGTAGGTACAGTAAAAGCTCCATGCTTGCTTCCATGCCGGACTGGGTGCGAAAGAAAAACGTAGAATGTGCCAGCTGCTTCTCTTCCCGGGCATACTGTAAAAGTCAGTAAGGGACAGAGGTTTTAAAGTCGTTTTTGTGGGCGATAGGCTGACCCCCTGTCACTACAATAGTCTCTTTCCATCTTTATAATACCTCCAAATTTGTCAAACGTGACATCAGATGGTCTTGTAACCTCCGGTGTTCTGCCTACCCCATGAGGGATAAAGGCGTGACGTTATGTATGTATGTAGTAAAAGCTAAATAATTTAGTTATTTAGTAACATCCATGACTTGACGACTAATATCTATGTTCATCACACAAATATCCGCCGCCGCCGGGATTCGAACCCAGGACCTCTGGCATACAAGGCAATGTATGTTACCGCTACACCAGCCGGTCGTCAAATATGTTTCTATAAATTCTAATAAAAAATATGTATTTATTCAATATTTATGTTTATATATTTCTTAAGTATATCAGGTATCTAGTATCCATAACACAAGTTCTTTAAGAAACTTAATTTGGGCTAGATAATGTTGTGTGAGTGTCAGAAATATTATTTTATTTATCAATAGATCATTCGAGTGAACTCGCTTGGTGGAAGGATCCTGTCAGAGTCCGACTGGTTAACGACCATCCTTCATATAAAATCTACCGCCAAATATTGTCGACCATATCGTGTTCGACAATACTTTATGAAGAGCCAGCTATTTTCTAGGCCCTTCTGCTTTCATCTTCGACCTCATCTTTACTTACCGTCAGGTGACATGACATTGCGGTCGAACGCGGGCTTAGCCTTTAATATAAAAAGGATTAAAAAAAGTAAAAAATATTCATTTCAATTAAATAAAAAAGGTTCCATGCTGGACTGGGAGCGAAAGAAAAACATAGAATGTGCCAGCTGCTTCTCTTCCCGGGCAAACTGTAAAAGTCAGTTAAGGGGTCGAGGATTTATAAGCGATTTTGCGGGCGACAGGCTGACCCCCTGTCACTGCTATAGTCTCTCTCCATCATAATAATACCTCCAAATTTGTCAAACGTTACATCAGATGGTTTTTGTAGCCTCTAGTGTTCTGCCTACCCCATTAGGGATACAGGCGTGAAGTTATGTATGTATGTAAATTACATTATTAATTATTTTAATTGAAGCGCGTCTAAGAATGTTAGAAATTTTTCCTGTAACACCCTTTACAAAAGTTTTAAAATGCAGGTCTGCGTTCGACGGTCTGCGGCTTCACGTGGTCACTACGCGACGAAGTGGTTTGAGGCTGTTTTCACGAAGCATCTTGACAACATTTTTCAGTTAATCATCAATGTGATGAGGCTCGCAGACCGCGTGCCAGCTAACATCCAGCAAGCTGTACGACCTAAAACTCAAGATACCGTCAGCTCGTTTTGTGTCAATCCAGAATGCTACGCTCGAAAACTGAGAAACAGATGGAGGTGATGATGTATAACTTTTTCCACCTATCAATCTGACGCTTGTCACTTGAGTCGCTCGTAACCACGGGATCTGCAAAGACACCAAAACGTCGAGTTAAAATTTAAAATGTATACGCGAGAAATCTGGTTTCAAAGTGTTTTATTTCATAGTATGAATAGCGAAAACTTAAGACAATATTACTTTAAACTTATGAACAAAATGGTATCTAAACAATTGTCAAATTCACTATTATTCAATTTGATTACAATCTTTACCTCTCCAAGTGACATCCCCTTTTGATACCTCTAAGATAGTGCCTCAGGGATCAATACACCATACACCATAAGTTTTAAACTCAAATATTTCGAAATCCTTTGAAAATTTCTATTGCTGTAGGCATCGTGCATTGACTGCGTACGTATATTGTACAAAAAGTCAGGAACTTATTAGTATTAAACAGTTTTAAGAATTGCACATGAAAGAAGTTTATCCCATTATATTATAATACAATATTATATGCTTCAGTTTGTTGCTGACAGCGTCATTTTAGTTACTGACTCCTTTTCTGTCAAGGTCAAATATCCTTTGGTCAAATCTTAAGAAATATAATATTGCCTTTAGATAATCATAATCAATACATATAATAAAACAGTAAAAAAAACGTGTCTGTACATTTAATATTTTTACAAAAAAAATTATCTATGGTTATAAAGAAATGAAAAAAGAGTAAGAATCTGAAAAAAAAATTGTCTGTTTGTTTGTTTGTAAGTTTGTCTGTTTGCACACGCTAATCTCTGGAACCGCTGGACGGATTTGAATGAAACTTTTTTTGATGTATAGCTGTGAAGTCGGGGCAACATATAGGGTATATTTTATTTCGGTTACTGGAACACCTGATGCAGAACCCTTGAGGGATCATCAAAACCATAAGAAATATAGATATGATGCCTTAACAAAAGTTGTCCAGGATGATGAGCAGATTCTGCAGATATAAAAAAAATATAGGATCTAAAAAAATTGTAATAGATTTTGAAAAGTTATGCCTAAAACTTACTACAATATAGTGGAGATGTTCGGTATACAGATCAGAAGTACTCATAGCTCAGTTGCGCGTAGACCGACCATGAGTCTAATCATTAATAAAGCTTCTTGCGCGATTTAGGTAACGTATATAGGTACAGAAGGCAGCAGATCAAGCGTCACCTGTCAAATTTCCCCAACCAATTTTAACTTAGGTAATGTCGAGGGCATAGAGTTCAGATTCAATAAAAAAATTGACAGATTTGTAACGCTTGATGTGCTGCCATCGATACATGCAGCGATATATCGAACGCCGCAATCGGCCCGAAAATAGGAAAGTTAGTAACAAATAATCTTTTACAAAAGTCTACCGAAGCGGCTTTGTTCATACTAAAGTTACATACATCGGTATCCGAATATTGTAACAAAACGCCATCCGACCTCGCTCTTTTTGTTAAATATCGTTATTTCAGGTTATTTGCACCATAGTTTCAGCAGTAGTTTCAGCAAAATTTTCAAGATTCATATCTCTTACTATCAACATTTAGCAATTTCCTATAGTATAATTTCAAACCTTAGTTTCATAGTCATCCTGTAAACTTTCTCAATCCGGACTTGTAGTTATTTTGCAATACCCATTGAGGCGGTCCTTATAACACCTCAAACGTCTACCTTATTTTGTAGGACCTTGGAAAATAACCTAATGCAAACAATGCAAACAAAGAAGTAGCGGACATCATCTATGTAATATACCTACCTACCTACCTGTAATTTTTAACAAAACCTACGTTAAACTGCGGATCACAGCTTTGTTGTATCAGTTTTAGTTTGTTGTAGTTTTGTTTTTTAAAGTAACTTTGTCTGTTTATCTATTAGTACCTAACGCTTTCACAGCTGATTCGATTTGACAAAATTTAGAATAAGGTTAGTTTAAACTTCAAGCAGGATATAATAATAGTATTTATCCAACTCCAATTACCGGTATCCACGCGGACGAAGTCGCGGGTCACAGCTAGTAGGTAAATAAATAAAGGACAACTTTTGTTCTAAGAAAATCGTTTAACAAGGCTTTATTTATTACAATGACTTTGTAAAAACAGTTAAAACTGTGGAATTTACTATTAAAAACTTATTCTCTTCTGCAGAAAACCAGTGCTGAATTCTAAATCTCTTTTTAATGCTAAATAACTGCACCAAAGTGAAAACAGTTAGAATTAATGCAAATGTTTTAAAAACATGGTGTTTTCGTTTCGAAAAAGATCAAAAGCAGAGGGTAGTTGATGATTTTTCAAAAGCTTTGTGATATTTTCTTTTGTACCTTCAAAACATTATTTTAAGGACACGGATTAACGTAAGCTTCACAAACAAAATAAAAATACAACCTTTGTTTATGCTAATTTAATACTTTTATACCTTATTTACACATTTTCACTAGAAGTGACTGCATAAATAGGAGCGAAGTGTCCTTTGGCTTAGATAGGGATTTACAGGACTGAGAAAAATAGATATTTCAAAAATAACCTAAGAGATTTTGTATTTGAAGATGTTTTTTTCTGGAAACAAAAGCTTCAAATAATATAACAATTTTTGTTTTCTTTTCGTAAATTTTATTGCTCGTATGAACAAGAGCGCAATGGTTAACAAGTGACAGCATCATACGGCGTAGATGATATGAGCAGGACGTTTCCAAAATCATTTTCGAAATAGATAGCAATTTAACGAATAAATTTAACTAGCGAGAGGTTCACAATGTAAGTAACAGGAATCCAAATGCCCATTTGAGTTCAAATTGTCAGGGTATTTCATTTAATATTTACTCCGTGAACAAATTCTTCGAGAAGATATAAATGTTTTATCTATCATTATTCGGGAACGAATTTGACGGACTCAACATTAATAAGTAATTTTGACATGATTTGAGGACTGAAACATTTAATTTAAATTGCTTAAAACTCACTTACGTATTTAAATAGCCACCCGATTCAATATCGCTAAAGTTCTAAATAAGTAGCAACTTTAGCTCCATCGATCAATGTCACTTAGCCAGATTAAGTTGCGCAATTCACAGCAAGTTGTGCAGAATCTTTGTTGCTTGCTGTCCTGGGTATTCTCGCAAACACAGGAGTTTCTAGAGCGAGGCGTCGATATTGAAACGATATGATGTGGTGTTGCTAAGTACAAGTTTTCAATTCGAATTTGATCTTTATTTAAACTAGTGAAAATTTCATACTGATTTAATTCCTGCCTTGAAGTCACTTTTATAAATATTAGCGATTCATTGTTTTAATGCAAATAATTGAAACTGCTGATACTAAAATAAAAGCAATATGATGTGCAAAAAAAACAGTTATTAAAAAAAAACCGTTTTTCAGATATAATGCAATGATTCTTCAGTGATTTGAACAATGCTTTATAACAAATTAATCCTTCCTAGAACATGATATCTGAAATGAGTGTAAGGTCAAATTAGATAAAGCTAAAAACCTATACCTATTTTATATTCAGCCGCGTATTTTCGGCTTACACTGCCACTGCCTCTGTAAAAGCGTATCTTTAAAGGCGTCTCACTGTAATTTTTAATGGAGAGACTTTCCAGCAGGTGAGATTGAGATAAATGTTAGGTCACTACTTTAGTAAAAATATTGCTGTAAGTTTTATTTATTTTTCAGAATTATATTTAAATCTATTATCGTTTTATTGTCGTTAATCTCTATAGCCTCTCCAGCGACCAATTCCACCACAGAAACTATTACTGTAAAAGTTAAATCAGTTTTGTTGCAACCTTAGAGCCAGTTTTCACTGGTTCTCTCCGGTACACATACAAGTCTGTATACACACATATCATAAAGATAAAATATACCTTGCTCTCACGCTATAAGGTCTATACTTTTATAAAATAGAAAAAGGCTGAACGTACTTAGTTTGGCCCCTGAGCTCTTCTCGTATAGACAAACCAGTTTATATCGACTTTCTGAATATGATTTTCTCGGTTTAATATTAACATAGAGTGGTTTGTACATGAGATATTAAAATAACATCGATAGTAACTGCAATACAATCACTTCAATAAAAATATTATTAAAATACGCAATACAAATTTCAAGTGAAGCCAATAAATTTTGTAAAAGATGAGTGAAAGTAGATTTACGAAAGAAGTGTACAGAACAAGAATGTTGTTGGAAGTGTTGTTGGAAGGGGCCGGCCTAGGCGAACGTATGCCGATCAAATTGGCGACATTTTGAAAAAGGGCCTAGTCAAAAGTACCCGTAACTGGCGACCATGTATGAAAAGATTGATGAACGTGGAAGAAGCGAAAGAGGTATGTCTGGATCGCAGCAATTTGTGTTCCTTGTCTCTGCCTACTCCAAGGGGAGACAAGCGTGAGGTTATGCTATGCTATGCTATTCTAATAAATTAATATTTTTCATGGAGTTACAATTGGGTATAGTTGTCTTTACGTACCTATCGGTTTCTGTGACATGTTGTGCACGTAAGCAACGTTTATCTACATTGGTACAAGGACCGGTGCCGGACAACTATTATTTTATGTATAGCTTCCGTCTCTACGACTTCTTCGCAACAACGTTAAGCCGTTTGTTCCAGATTTTAATCAAAGACTCTGCATTGGACGTATTTTACAGGTTTGTGATGATAATAAATGTTTGCTATAAAGAGAATTAGATTTCAAATAAGTTTTTTTTCTAAGGATATGTTGAAAAAATATTTAGGTATCTATTTCAAAGACTAGGTTCATAAGAAGTGAGTTTATGCCTCTCGTTACGAAGGCTAAGGTATAAATGTATAAGTCCGTAATTTATGGCTCGAAAAAGTTTTTAGATATTCTAAAAAGTTACTTTTTTATTATCAAAAAAAGCATCTTTTGTAAACAAATCCCATGAGTTTTTATTGACATTCTGAAAGGATATTTTTTTGTGAAATTCCACACTTTGCGTACTCAAGTTACTCGCTGTATTGCCCGGGTGCAGTTTGGCTTTTTAGGCACTCTGTGCAGTAGAACAGGCCTTAAAGAATTCACATTGTTATTAGAGAATAAAATAATATTAGAAAATCTCTAGTCAAGTGTACATTATCGAGGTGATAAATAGGAAGTGAGTGTAGATAAAAAATCCTATTATTCACCTAGTTCAAGGTAAATTCTCAGATATACGTTTCCCAGAATTCACACTAGGGTGAATTCTTTAGGGTAATAGACCGGAATAACCGAAAACCATGAACTCGGCTCGTACGTAATGTAAGTATCGTGATGTTTAATGGCTTATTGTAAGGACGGCTTCTGTGGTGGATTGAGAGCTCCTTGGTTCGAGTCCCAGCTGATCCAGCTTAGTTACCCGAACCATCTGGGTGTTCACTAAGATACCTCCAAATTCCGCTATGTGAGGTCTCTATGCATATACAGGGTGACTGGTGACAAATTTTAGATACTGAAAACACTCTGTACTCGATTCTGGTCATAATTATGTCATATAAGTAAGTACCTATTTTTTATAAAAATACCAAATACATAGATAAAGTTGTGTAACTTTTTGCTGCACTTACGCTAGTGTAATCATGCGTTGCGTAATCAATTCTTTAACTTTCTGTTATGTTAAGTCAATTTATTTATTCATTGTGATCGCAAAGATCTATTTTAATAGTGCATTAAGATCAACCATGGGCCACATGGAAGTCGTTAAAAAGACTTCGGTCAGGTGTTGGTAGGTGCAAGGAACTTAGGACTAGATGGGGTTTCTGCACGAATGACAAGTGTGACTTCAGGTCAACGCAATCTATGGCGCATTTGTTGTCTTGTCCTATCTCTCCTTCTTCCTGCACCTACAGCAAATGCCCTTATTATAGCCAAGCACTGGGCTAAGACACTGTAAAATTCACTATAAAAAAAGTTTACCACTGACTCGTGAAGAAGAAGATCAAAATATTCTGTGGAGTGGTTCCAAAAATTACTCTTGACATGCAGCAAGACGTTTTCTTTAGAGATAAACAATTTTTCTAGTGACGTAACGTTCCGTCTTGTGTTCATTATTCTAGTAAAACCATTTTACTATATGAACTTCTAGACAAGGCGGATATTACCAAGAGTCAAAAGAATTTCTTTGACAGGTTCCTTTTGATATTGGGTTCCGTAGGTGTGAAATAAACTACATACGTCTGTTCTCCTGACCATTATAGTCTTGGTTCTTTCAAATATAAATTGAACAAGTATTTTGTAGATAGACGGGTAGGTAGGCAAGATGCATTTTCATTCATATTTTGCTTTTCAAAAGTCATAAAAGTCAAGTGTTTCATCCATTTTCATATTTTATACTTCGTTTATGTACTATTTATGTCAAGTGTTAGGTTTGCTAATGTCACTATCATTTGCTTAGTTTAATTAAAATCTATTTCCGACACTGTGTAAAAATAATCCTAGTTCCTTCAGTAGTTAATTTTTATAATAAGCTGTAAAGAAAACTGGTTTTAACCACGGTTTGTCAGGCAAGAATTATTCTACATCCATACACATGTTTATAATCTCTTTAATATTCGAAGTCAACATATCAACAGGTAAAATTCATAACGTGGATAAAAGCTATCGTCGACTAAAATAAAGCTATACCTAGTTTTTTTCATTTAATATAATGAATATTGAAAACGTAATACAATATTATCTCATTATAAAGTTAGCCCGATCAAACACTTACCTTATTAATTCGTGTTAGCTTTGAACTTAATTTCAAAGAGCGATAAGGTTATTTTATCAACTAAAAGTTCAACTACTAACCGCTTCTAGTTATATAATAAATACCTACTTTAAACTTCCAAAACTAGCCCTTTTAATCAATCATTGTACCTTTATCAAGTGGCAGGGGCCCTTTTCAGGATGTTGTTATATGTGTAGCCCTTTTACCGTATATTACCATACCCGTATATACCATACGAGTATGTAAGTAACGCATCATTAACCACCTCTAAATAAACAATGATATGAAGTGAGTTTAATTGGGCCTATGGGTTATTTTACATTTGATCAATTAGAGAGAAAATATAGTATATTCGTAAGAGTAAATGTTTTTATAACTTTAAAAGATCTCAATCCCTGAAAGGTCAGCGGATTGGTTTTACGGCTACAAGAAAGTGGACGTGCGCAAAATGGAACCTACAGAATTGTTGCAGTTTTCTGCTTTTATGGAAAGTACCCGAGCTGGATCTGTTGTTCTGTTTAAAAAAAAAGTACGTGCTCAATTAAATTGAATTGATTCTGGCACCATAACATGGTGCATCTGATACTGCAAGTAGTTGTGGTCCTAGATATGGGAGCCAAGAAGGATGTGTCCTACTTTGAGAACAAAAAAGACTTCAAGATGGTGGATAACGGGATACAAGCGACGTGCTACTTGCAAAGCTGACTGCTATGGGTTGACAATGATACATGTATGCCAACTACACCTACAAGGCTAATTACGACTAAAGACATCTCTCGGAACCGTATTCGACGCGCTCAAACGTCAGTCAATAGAGTAGCTAAGGGCCTAGAAAGGCCATCATGATAAAGTACTAACCAGATTGCCTCCAATTTCCACGTACCTATTGGTTGTTGACGAAACTTGCTCCGTTAGTAAACAGTGTCTGAACCCATTCCAGCCTACAAAGGCACATAAATAGTGTAAAGAGGGCCATATTAAGAGATCACATTTGACGTTTCCTTATGTCAGCCAAATAAAGTTCATTTTTGGTTGTGTTGTAAAAACATGTATAAACTTCACACTTGTCAAATGTTACCTATTAAAATGACTGCACTTTAGTACCATGCTACTCAAGAGCACGAACACCAAAGGTTTTTTATAAGTATGTGAAATAATTATTTATGGAGTTTATCTTTTAATGAAATGTTTTGAAGTCAGTAAATGTGACTTTTGCAAATCGTAAACCAGTGTACTCGTAGGATGTGGAAACTGCGGCTGTGCATGCGTATTCGTTAATGTGATAATCTACTGCAATAAAAAGGAATCTCTGAAAAGCACATCCGTATGTGATCTGAATAAAGAAACTATTCTGCAAGTAAACATTACTTTTTCAAGTTTAAAGGAATGTTATTGCACATTACATATCATATTTATTACAAAGTCTGTTTGTATACTTCTTTAAAAAAATTTACGTGAAACGAAATAATGCACTATCTGGGAGAATTTCCCCAGCATAAAAAATCGTGTCCGCAATGAAAATGCAAGTGTGGAGGGTTCAATTTAAAGTGGGATATTTCTTTTTAAATAAGAGTCTACAATTGTCAACCTGAGGTAATAAATAACTTCTAATTTCTAGTTTATTTTATAACATTGAAACAACATTTTGTGTCCGCTTTTTCATTCTGGTGGACTGTCCCACGACCAGTTTCATAGTGTATTAGATATAATCTGAAAGACTAAGTGTGAGATGATCATCGAATCCGTTAGTTGTACTATTGGCAAAAAGGCTCTTTATATTTTTGAATAAGCTTTCGACGACTTGAAATATAATTGTCCCCCGAAAATTATTAGGTGAAAATATTTAGGTGCGAATAGTTTTGCACAGAAAAATTCCAACTTGCTTCTGAAAAGTGCATGTGTTTTTTTTATATTTTAATGATTAGATTAACTTGACTCAAATTTGATTGTATTTTTTTTGTCTTATCCATGTGTAAGGGTAGCGGCTACAGCTTACTTGACAGCAATATTTAGGTCACACCTATCGATATTTTTTTATTGAGTATCTATATTTGTCTGAAACCTCATTCCGGTGTTCTCATTTTGGTCAAGGACCGGAACCGCTTACCCTTAAAGAGGTTTTTGATTGGGTTTTTCATAGACTTGTTTTAAAAAACCCTATCAATTTGGTAACCGTATCGAAGACTTACCCTAATTTAAGGCTTACCATATCAATAGAGTTAGCTTCATGTAAGCAGTAAGCCTATCGAAAACCCTATTGAAGGTTACCGATTCAATAGGGTTTTAAAACCTGCAGGCAAATTTAATCTCTAAGAATATCAAATTATCAAAAATATCACCATCTATTCAATCTCGCACTTCGAATTATACTTCCGAATTCAACAGCATGCGCGGAAAAGAGAAAGAAATAGGCAACCCTATCACAGGGTAAGCGCATCCGAAAGTAGTTAACTTTATTCAAAGTGTTACCACGTCGATAGGCTTACCATATCAATAGGGTACACTTCCATATGGTAAGATTTTGATAGGGTTACCCTATCAATAGGCTTAATCAAATAAAGGGGTTTTCCGGTCCCTGATTTTGGTGACATTGTTGGAAAAATTTTGTCATTTTGCTGTATTTTTCAACATAATGATGGCAAAGGTCATCACGGTGGTTTGAATCTAATTTTGGTGTAGGTACATTTTTATCAGTATGGTGAAAAGTTATTTTTCTTGAAAATTAAAATTCCCTATATTCAATGTGCATATCTGTACATTTTACTTATATTTCATACAGATTGTTAATTGTTTTTCTCAGTTGATCATTTGGTGGATATTTTTTTTTTCCTTTTTAGTAAATAGTTTTATCATATTGGTGGCATAAAAAATAAAGATGTTTATTTCATTAGTGCCTTATAAAAAATATTCAAATATATAAGTAACTTAAAGTTTAAAATACAATGAAAATAAAAAATATCACCTTGTTGAAATTGACCCAATTACGTGATATTTAGGTAGTTATCAGTAAACACATATTATTTTCAATATGGCTGATGAATTTATTTAAAATTAATAACAAGCCGCTTTAGTGATAAAATATAAATATTACCTTAACCTACTCGGAAACCATTATCAATAAATCCTCAAACCTGCTGTATCCTAATTTGGTGAAAGGACTTTGTTCAAGCTAACCGAACATTAAATAGTGTCAGCGTATTTAGTACCACGTCGTCGCTACTTAGCGACCCAACCTACCTGAGCAGTGCATATTTAACCGTCAACCACACCGAGTCAGCATTATTGTATCGTATCGTATAGAAACTGTACTAGTTTCTATACGAGCAGCTTGTGGGAGTCTTATACACAAAAGACTTATAACGCACTCCGCGTTCAATATAATAATGCGTTCAGGGTGCTGATGAGGCTCCCTCGCTACTGTAGTGCGTCAGGGATGTTTGCGGAAGCCCGGATTGACTGCTTCTACGCTACCATGCGCAAAAGATGTGCGTCTCTGGTGCGGCGCGTGCGAGGGAGCACCAACAGCATCCTGTGTATGATAGCGGGCAGGCTTGACTGTCCTTATGTGAGCAATTGTTGCAAAGCCCATGTACCCATCTCATATTGTTACTTTTAATTTCAAAATTTATAAATCTGACGTAAATGCTTTATTATTTTTACAAACATGAACTTTGAATAAATTTTAATGAACTAATCCAATTCCTTATTTTATCTTGTTTTTAAATTACTGACATTTTGATACTATTATTACCTAATTATTTTATTTTCATGTAATGTTTGTAATGCAATGTAATTTAAAACCTTTTGCAAATTCAAATTTTATATTTTTATGCTGACATTAATTCTTAAATTCAATGTTATTATTAATTGTTTACCATACTTACTAACATAGTTTTAAGGAGTGTTACTAACAATATTATATGGATGTGAAATCTGAAATAAAATGATTATTATTATTATATTATTATTATTAGATTTTGCATTAGGCTTGGGTATGGTGAAAAAATAACGTTTCTGCGATAGGAACGTAATTTTACTTATATTATAAATGTGAAAGTTCAGACCAGTTCCATGCGACTGCAAGCGAAAGAAAAACATAGAAAGTGCCTCTGCTTATTTTCCCGGGCATACTGTAAAAGTCAGTTACGGGACAGAGGTTTTATTGGACATTTGTTTTGTGAGCGATAGGCTGACTCCCTGTCACTGCAAGAGTCTCTCTCCATTATAATGTCTCTAAATTTGTCAAAAGTGATATCAGATGATTTTATAGCCTCTGGTTTTCTGCCTACCCCGTAAGGGATACAGGCGTGAAGTTATGTATGTATGTATGAAAGTTTAGATGGATGGATGTTTGTTCCTCAATCACGGCTGAATCGATCAACGAATTTAGATGACATTTGGCATAGTGAATTTTATTTATTATTTTTCATTGTATCTACTGTTATCGTGTTGATTTTATCTTTTTAAAGCACTTTACACATATTATTTTAGCACATTATTAAGTATATGTTTATATTGTATTATGTTATTAAAATATTTTTCTTCCTGTCGCCGTTCCTTGGCTATGGATTAATAAGTGATTTGTTCACAAGATCAATACCTCTCACTGAGCCCTTTTGTGCTGCTGCAATACATACTTTTTTATAAGTAAATCTTAGTAATGTATAAATTTTCTTTCTAGTGCACAAGTACCTATTGATTTACCTACTGTGTTTTTTATACATACATAACGTCATGCCTGTATCCCTTATGGGGTAGGCAGGACACCAGAGGTTACAAGACCATTTGATGTCACGTTTGACAAATTTGGAGGTATTATAAAGATGGAGAGAGACTATTGTAGTGACAGAGGGTCAGCCTTTCGCCCACAAAAACGCCTTTAAAACCTCGGTCCCTTAACTGACTTTTACAGTATGCTCGGGAAGACAAGCAGCTGCAACATTCTATGTTTTTCTTTCGCTTCCAGTCCAGCATGGAAGCAAATAAATGAATATTATTATTATTTTATTATAACAGTGTTATTTGTACGGTCTGGAAGCAATACTTCCGCGGGATTCGAAATTGCGCGGCTAAAACCGCGCGAATCGCCAGTCTTAAATAAAACAGTTGCTTACCAGATTTATATTGTTGAATTACATTTTGTTGACTGAGGTCTCGGGCGTCTGTTTGATTGTGGATTGTAATTGAAAATTGAGAAACAGATGGAAGAGATTATTTGTAGGAAATTTTGTTGAATATATTCGTGAATTTAATAAGCTGAATGAAAATGTACTGGATAATTTGAATCGAGAAACTTAAGACAATATTAAAGTTGCAATCATCGTATTTTAAAAACTCAATAAACTTCTTCATGATTTTCCTCCCTTACGTACAATTACGCTGGCAGAATCAAATTGCGTTTAAAACCAAAATTCCTTTAATCATCAAAACATCAACAATATCACAAACTGCGTTAACCAAACACAAACTCCTAATTAGTTCAGCGAGCTACAAATCAGAACAGATTAACCGTCAATTTATTAACCACAGTTAAATTCCAAATTTGACTATCAGCAAATGTCAATATAGCCAGTCAGGCATGATTGACCAATAGTCGAGTTCCGAAGAGACAACAGTGGGACGTGATCTTAGCGTTGTTTGCAGGATCTTAAATATTGATTTAGTGTTTCTGTGTATTGGATTTGATAGTAGTTATTTGAGAGTTGCAAGGATGTAAACAGTTAATGCAATAATTATTATTGTATTTTAGCAGACTTTAGCATCAATCATAGTTAATCACATCATCATCCAATTGCATAAGATGCTAATTTTGTACAAATTCTCATAATTCACTCCGTCCTTTAGTTCATTATTTATTTATTTACTTTAACTTAAACCATATAATACCAATAACATAAGTTAAAGAAAGTCACAATTTTTCATTATAAAAAAAATTAAATACAACAATAACATACCTATGTCAAAAAAATAATAATTATGAAACAAAAACAAAAGAAAAATAATAATGATACAATGAGAAAAAAAAATTGATAAGAAAAGTAATAAAGAACTATACAACGGAATGTAAAAATTAAAGTTAATTAAATATACCTAAATCAAACAATTTTAATGAGGACAATTTTAATAAAATTACATTCTCGCAACATTTTAAGCAAACGGACATAAATTTGTTACAATGTATATCGCAGTCAGGGTTTACGTAGTTAAAACGATATAAAATAAATAAACATAACAAACTATGTAATATTTTATTTCGGATAACTCAATCCATATCGTGTTAGTAAAAAATTGAAATCTTAATAACGAGTGCTAGTACTTATTATACTCTGCAATGGACTTCGTAATTTAGATTCAGTGGCCGTTCAGCGGACAGTCCCCACCGTCGGTAATCGCCTTAAGGGCATCGTTGTTGCTACCACGGACCCTGCGGAGCAGCTGGCCTCGCCTTCATCCTGATAATCGCGTCGAAACTAGCCAATATGAAAATATTTACAAAAATTATGGCTTATCGCAGTTCAACAGGCACGCAGAAGTGAAACGTAATTCGAACAAAAAACTATTAAGTATTAGTCATAGTTGTTATACTAGATTATTTAGTATAACACTATAAATTAGTATAAAGACGACCGGCTGGTGTAGCGGTAACATACATTGCCTTCTATGGTGGGTCTAGGTCCTGGGTTCGAATCCCGGCGGCAGCGGATATTTGTATGGTGAACACAGATATTAGTCGTTAAGTCATAGATGTTTATATGTTTATTTAAGTTTATTCTAATAAAAAATATGTATTTATTCAATATGTATGTTTATATATTTCTTAAGTATATCAGTTATCTAGTATCCATAACACAAGCTCTTTAAGAAAATTTGGGCTAGATAATGTTGTGTGAGCATCAGAAATATTTATTTATTTATAAATTACACTCTTCAGTTTGAGATACATATAGAAGCTAGTAAATTCCTTAACAATCAAATAAATTCTCACTTATTATTTGAGTTTAGAAAATCTCGATCTATTGGTATGAAAGTCTATTCAGAAGTTTTTTGGTTATCTCGTTTAGATAAGCTGCATTTGACGCAGAAGAATATCTACAGTAATTTCAAATAAGTTGTAAGCATTTAGTAATCTAACAACAAACAAAATTTTGGATACTAAAAAATATTAGGCATGAATATTTCCTCCAAACATAGGTACACAAGGCAGCAGATCGAGCGTTACTGTTAAAGTTTCCCAAACAATTTTTAACTTAATGTTAAGGGTATAGAGTTCAGATTCAATTACAATTTTTTACAGGTTTGGAAGGTTTGATATGCTGCCTTTTGTACTATGTTATCAAGCCCAAATTGAGTTTCTTAAAAAAACATTTACTGTAGATACACTGGGTAAATTAATTCAAGAAACATGTAAACACACAAACATATTATGGAAAATATAACTATTAAAAATAAACTTAAATAAAGTATAAGCATCCATGACTAGACAGCTGCTATTTGTGTTATTCTCACAACCACCCCACTGGGATTCGAACATTTTAATTTATTTGGAAAACAAACAGTGATAAATACATATAAAAAAACAAAGTCTATAGGTACGCCATTTAAATGTTTTCTCAAGAAAATTCCAAGTTTTTGTTCTTGCTAAATCGGCATACCTTCATAGAAAAATAATGAAAGAATTGTACAATATTCTCAAAGTGAAATACCAAAAAAACTCAGTATAACCACAGCAATATTATTATGAGAGTTATTTTTTAATAAAAAAGGAACATAAATTACAAATAGCTCACTTAAATACATAAGGAAAGATAGAACAATGATGCCTGAATTTGGATAATCCTGTTTTTAAGGCTGAAATATGCTAAGATAACATTTCAAAATTATTGAAATTTAAAATATCTTAAATTAAATACGGATCTTGAACTAGTTAATATAAAAACTAAATTATTCATTATAACACTGTAACTTAAACTCAATGAGTAGAAACGCAGGTAAGAAACTAGTAAATTTCTAAACAACAAAGTAAATTCTCAACTCAAACGAAATATTAAACTTGAATTCAACTTTCAAACTTAATGTCAACAATTTCTACATATCAAAGCTATCTAACTACCAAAATCTATCGCAAACTTGCAATTCAAACAATTACACAAAGTTATCTCAGTGTACTGAGAACATAAAGTTATAAATGTTTGTGCGATGGTCTAGTATAAAATGTACATACCATTTAAACTTCTTATTAGTGTCTGTGAGGCAGTTTTAGAATCTGAATTAAAATCCGGATAATGCTACTGTTACATATGCTTGAAAGTTGGCTATTCAGTTTGCTCAATACGAGTATGCCAAGGAACAGTTTATATTTGCTAGAATTAATCATGCTAGTTTCAAGTATGCTCATATATTTAAGTATGAACGACTGGTCGAAACTAGCATATTCAATTAGCAAAGCATGCTCCTTTCCACCCGCGTCGCTGGTGGCAAATTACAAGCCTGTCGATTGAAGAGCGTGCTCGAAATGAGCATGCTTATTTTGAGTAACATTCCGATACACATCCTCAATTAAATGCTCAATTGAAGCATGCTTTTGTGTTTGAAACGAGCATGTGTAACAGTAACTTAGGAATGGACGAAGAAAGAACCGAAAAATCAATTCATTGCGACCTGCCAAGTGAGTCGTGCAGCAAAATGTATGTTCTGAAAAGTAATAAGAGCTTATCTTTATAGTAACTACCACTACATGACGACCGGCTGGTGTAGCGGTAACATACATTGCCTTCTATGCCAGAGGTCCTGAGTTCGAATCCCCACGGCGGCGGATATTTGTGTGATGAACACAGATATTAGTCGTCAAGTCATGGATGTTCATATGTTTATTTAAGTTTATTCTAATAAAAAACATGTATTTTTACAATATGTGTGTTTATATATTCCTAAGTATATCAGTTATCTAGTATTCATAACACAAGTTCGTTAAGAAACTTAATTTGGGCTAGATAATGTTGTGTGAGTGTCAGAAATATTTACTTTTTGGTGTACTTAAAATAATTGTGTAGCCCAGATACATAACTTCTCGCCTGTATCCCTTGTGGGGAAAACAGAGCACCAGAGGTTATAAAACCATCTGATATCACGTTGGACAAACGTGGAGGCATTATATGGTGAAGAGGGACTATTGCAGTACAGATATTCTATTTCATGAAGTACGTTCGGCTTAGATTGTAGTGGTGACGAATCCTGACAAGCGCGTGTGTATGTAAAAATAATTTCATTAATTAAGCGCACTTGTGTGTGTAACATTAGGCGCTCTCGAGGTTACGCAACAAAAACAAAGTGCATCTGCACGCTTGACAACATTCATAGCCAACCGGACTTCGTGACATAGAACATCTGCAGGGGGTCAGTCTACAAAAAAAACTTCCAATAAAACCTCTACAGTATGCCCGGGAAGAAAAGCAGCCTTAAGTGAATGTTTTAATTTTTTTTTTTTTTTTTATAAGTGACTAAAATGCGAATGTAGGTTTCATTCGGTTTAGATTAAAAACATTCTGAAATACGGTTTATTTTTCATGCTGAAGCACATCGTAAATCCTTAAGATGTAACCTATTTCGTTTATTCACGTTAAAAGACACGCTATTGCGTGAGATCAAGGTCTGTTCTAAGCTGATGATCAGTTCAAAGATGAAGCTCAAAACAGAACTGGCTTTTTGATTTTCGTTTGATGAAGTTATATATATAACGCGTCACCTCTTGCAGGCAGCCTCTTCACATCAATCCCAACAACAACATTTTTTACAAATAAATAACACAAAAATAAAATAAAAAAGCGTTTCCTCCTAACTCTACACTTTGTTAGTAGTGCCTATTATTATTTTGAAGCTATATATTATCACGCAAGGTACGTGACATACCTACGCTCAGAGTAAAGGTTCCGTTGCATTCCTGGCCACAACCTGTGCCAAATTTTAGGATTGTGGAAATCATTCACAAATCAAACAAAAATAACACATTTAAAGTTAAATCAGTAATTTAGGTATACAAATGAAAAAAACAAAATATCGTTATTGCCATAAATCTCCACAGTTATATCAAATGGCCGTAAGTACTTACTGTATGTACGTACTATCTATGAATAAAATGTGTTCTGAACCTAAAGAGATTTTCTTTTGTTCTTAGAAAGTATAAAAAATAATAACAAAAGCTTAAAAAAGATATAATTACTTTGAAGCATACGAATTTTTAAACAAAAAGTTATAAACTCCAAATAAATTACTTTGCTGAATTCGAACAACTCCTAGAAGACTTGGCGCCGTCATATCAACACACCGTGATTATGGGCGACTTTAACACCTGCCTGCTGAAAAATGACCACAGATCAGCCAAACTGCTGTCAGCTGTTAAGTCCAGTAATTTACATCTAGCTAAACTTAATGCTACACATTTCTGCCCAAATTGTGATCCCTCCCTTCTAGACTTGATAATAGTCTCATCAGAAAACAGCATTGCCAAACATGGTCAATGCAGTGCTGATGCTTTTTCCCATCATGATCTATTGTTTTTATCTTATAAGATTCGTTTCCCTAAAGTAAAGCCAAAAATTCTGATGCAGCGTAATTTTGCCGGTATGAATCAAGAACGACTTCGCATAGATGCAGCAAAAATTGATTGGTCTGTAATAGATCAAATTACGAATGTAGACGATCAAATTAACATATTTAATACCTTTTTAACTGATTTGTACGATTGCCATGCTCCGATCCGGCCAGTAAAAATAAAACAACTCCCTGCTCCTTGGCTAACACCGGAAATCAAACTGCTCCTAGCAAAAAAGAACTCTGCACGCTGCAAATATAAGAAAAAACCTACAGATCGAAATTTGAAACGTTACAAAGCGTTGAGAAATCATTGCAACAGGATGTGTAGGGATGCACAACGCCGCCACTTTCACAAGTCTGTGGAAAATGAAAATCCAGGTAAAGTTTGGAAATTTCTCAAAACATTGGGTATTGGCAAAACAAAGTATGACAATAACTCCTCATCAGTTGATTTAAATCTTTTAAATAAGCACTTTTCCTATACTACTTCTATGGATGGTTCTTCAAGAGACCAAACCCTAAAATATCTTTCATCATTGCCGTACCCAGACATACCTTTTTTTTATTTTCGTCAATTTGCCGATTGTGATATAAAGAAGAATATTTTATCAATTTCCTCTAACGCTGTAGGATGTGATTGCATTAGCCATAATATGGTCATACCCTTACTAGATATCCTTTCTCCTATCATCACCAAAATCTTAATAAATCCATATCCACAAATACTTTCCCAGAAGCCTGGAAATCAGCTAATATAATTCCTTTGCCTAAAAAATTGAACCCTACCTCCTACTACGATTACCGTCCAATTTCAATCCTTCCCTTTCTTTCTAAAGTATTTGAACGCCTTGTCCATCATCAGATCCAAATGTTTCTTAACAAAAATAACCTAATGAATCCTTTCCAATCTGGTTTTCGTCATGGCCATAGTACGGTTACGGCACTCGTCAACATTACTGATGACATACGTCGAAACATGGATCACACACAAACAACTCACACTTTTGAGCTTACTCGATTTCAGTAATGCATTCAACACAGTGGATTTCGATATACTTCTTGGTGTCCTAAGCACACTTAACATATCTCCAACGGTGATTGACTGGTTTCGTAGTTATCTACATGGCCGTCAGCAGCGTATTTTTGTGGAGAACATTTTTTCAGACTGGTGCAAGACAACTGCTGGCGTCCCTCAAGGTGGCGTGCTATCTCCTCTTTTGTTTTCAATTTATTGTTAATTCTATAACTCTTTCCTTATCTTCTTCCTACCACCTGTATGCAGATGACTTACAAATTTATACCCAAGCCCCTCTCAGCGAAATCAACGTAGCCATTAACACCACCAATAACGATCTTAAACACATCTCGGAATGGAGCAAACGCTTTGGACTAATTGGTTAATGCCTCCAAAACTCGGCTAATTTTAATCGGTAGTTCTAAAATGCTAGCAAGAGTTGACATCGATGAACTTCCACCTGTCACGTTTGAGGGTGAAATAATAAATTACCGTTCATATGTTAAAAACCTCGGAGTGCTCATGGACAGCAATCTATCCTGGAGACATCAGATTGACTCCGTTAGTAAGAAGATGTTTGCTGCAGTCAGGTCTCTGAGACGCCTACGAAACTTCTTGCCAATACCGACAAAAGTTGCGCTCGCATGGTCCCTTTTATTACCCATACTGGATTACGCAGATGTAACGTATCTCGATTTGACCGAGGAGCAATTAGATAAACTTGAGCGCCTCCAAAATATATGTATAAGGTTTATATTTTCTTTACGTAAGTATGACCACGTATCAGACTTCCGCAATAAGCTTAAGTGGCTTCCAATTCGCCTTCGCAGGAATACACACGTTCTTTCTCTGCTTTACGGGATACTGTTCAATCCTTACACACCGCTGTATTTAAAAAACCGTTTTAATTTTCGTCATGAAGGTCTTGAGAGAAATCTACGTTCTACAAATAATATGCTCTTAGCGACTCCTCTGCATTCCTCTGATTTCTTCCACAAATCGTACACAGTAAATGCAGTAATCCTATGGAATAACTTACCATCTTACATTCACAGTGCAAAATCCATCGCTTCTTTTAAAAAACAACTAAAGGCTTTTTATTTTTCACTATAATTTATATTAGACCTTGTTGTATCTTTTACACAAAAATAATCTTTTTTACATATAATTATTCTTTTTGCTTCTTATATATATATTTTTACTTATTTTATATATGTATACTTTTATTCCATTATTTAAATCATTAATTAAATTATTAATATTTGTAACAATCCTTTATATTCATAGTTGTTATATATTTTGTCATATGTAATTATTGTCTTTAGGTATTCTATCTATCAACTCAAATGCTCTGCCCTCTTATTATTATAAGTTTGTGATATTTTTCCTTTGCCCCGAGTTGCCTGGTAGAAATCGCTTTAAGCGATAAGGCCGCCCACATTGTCGTCGCTAATTTTGTTAAAATGTTTATTATTTAAGTTCATTGGCAATAAAGAATATTTATTATTATTATTATTACGTATGCTTACAGCTACACGCCTTTCGGCGGAAAGACCCGACAATTTATTATTATTATTATTATTTCAATTTGTATAAAAATATATCTCCTTTGAAGGGGTGATTTATTTTTTACGCGGGAATTAATACCAAGCGCAAAAATATTATTATGTTGTGATTATAGAATTTTTATTGATTAGTGATAATGGAGTGAGAAATTTTCTAGTGATACGACAGGTGTTCAAAATTATTGCTTTTTGTATGGTGTGTAGAATGTTATGAGGAAGGTTAAGGGCAGTGAAACTATTTTTGATGGACTTAGGCACGATTCCAGTTGAAGATACTACGATTGGGATAATGTGAACAAGATCGGCTTTCCACTGTTTTTTTATTTCGATAGCCAGATCTTGATATTTAGCCAGTTTTTCGGTAATTGTTTTCTGTACATTATTAGTATTAGGAACTGCAATGTCAATGAGGTATATACTTTTATTTATTTTATCATGGATAGTGATGTCTGGTCTATTGGCTGAGACAGTTTTATCTGTTATTATGGTTCGATCCCAGTAAATTTTTACTGTATTATTATCCAGCACGATGTCAGGTTGATATTTATAATAGGGCACTTTCTTGTGTATAAATTTATATCTGTGTGCTAAGTACTGATGAACTATTGCTGCAACCTGATCATGTCGATGTTTGTAATCAGTTTGGACGAGGGCTTTACAAGAACCCGTGACATGTTGAATAGTTTCACTCCCTGAATTGCATCGTCTACAATTATCTACTAAGTTAGGTTCTTTAAGGATGAATTTTCGGTAGTTTTTGGTGTTAATGACTTGGTCTTGGATTCCAAGCATGAATGCTTCCGTCTCAGGGAACAAATCCCTGCGTTTAAGCCATGCGTTCGACGCATCTTTATCGACATAGGCTTCAGCAAGGTCAGCAGCATGTCGACCATGTAGAGACTTTACTCTCCATTCTGTTAGTCTTTGTTCCCTGGTGACTTGGCATTCATTGGACTGTTGTGCAGATGAGTGAAGATTTAATGGAGTAAGTTGTTTGTCAGTTATATTTATCAAAGAGTGTAGCATGGAATTGTCGGATTTTGAGTGAAAGTAATGTCTTAAGTTTGTTATCTGTTTGTTATGTAGATTTTTTATGGGGATTAAACCCCTGCCACCATCTGTGCGTGAGAATGTAAGTCTTTGAGATCAGGTTTTTGGATGATGTTTGCGCTGTTTAGTCATTAAAGTGTTTATTTTTCTTTGAAGCCTAATTAAATCTGTATTGGACCATTTAATAACTCCAAATGAGTTAAAACAGGTATGGCATATGTGTTTAGAGCTTTTATCAAATTTCGGGAGTTGAGATGGGTTCTAAGTATTTTATTTAATCTTTTTGTGAATTCAATAGTTATTTCAGATTTAGTTTGTTTATGATTGATGAGTTTAGATTGTTTAAAACCTAAGTATTTATATGTATTTCCTGGTCCCAGAGATTCTATTTCTGCGCCTGTATTGAGCATAAATGTATTTTCTTCTATCTTACCTTTATTAATCGATTGAATTTTACACTTATCGATACCGAAATTCATAAAAATACTACTAGAGAAACGTTGTGTGATATCGGCTGACTTAAAGAGGTCATTCTTGCTATTTGCAAACAGCTTAATGTCATCCATATACAATAAGTGTGACAGAATATATCGACTACTAGCTTTATCCCGCAACTTCGTATGCGCTTAACTACCCTTCTCGTGGAAATTTCAGAAACTATACAACCAGACACCCACTGAAAGAACCTTTATACCAAGTATTACACCCATGCACTCAAGGAAGAAGTTTTTTTCATACAAACTAAAAATCATATATTTCCCGTGCCCGTGGGAATTTTGGGATTTTTTTTCGTAGCACAACCAGTCACTCTTTGAAGAACCTTCATGCCAAGTATCACATCCGTACACTCAAGGAATATGATTTTTCATACAAACTAAAAATTCCAACCCTTTCCCGTGGGAATTTCGGGAATTCCTTCCATAATACAAACAGACACTTATTGAGGAACCTTTATATCAAGTATCACATCCGAGCACTCAAGGGATGGGATTTTTTCATACAAAATAAAACATCACATATTTCCCGTTCCCGTAGGAATTTCGGGAATTCCTTTCATAACACAACCAGACACACATTGAAAAACCTTTACACCAAGTTTCACATCGGTGCACTTAAGGAATAAGATTTTTCATACAAACTAAAAAGTCCTATATTTCCCGTTCCCGTGGGAATTTCGGGAATTCCTTCCTTAGTGCACCCCTACATCTCCTAAAAAATGTATGTTCCAAATTTCAGCTCTCAACGCCCAGTAGTTACGGCTGTACGTTGTCTGTCAGTCACTCAGTCACTCAGTACCTCAGTCACTCAGTCAGTAACGGAACAGTTTTATATATATTGATTGATGTTATTTAGTTTAAATCCTACCGCAGCGTCATTTAGTAGCTGTGAAAGTGGGTTCAATGCTATACAAAACCAGAGAGGGCTGAGGGCGTCTCCCTGAAAAATGCCTCTTTTTATACAGATAGGTTGCGTGGTTACGGTTGTATTACAGGTTTTAATTCTTAGTTCAGTTTTCCATGTTTTTATAACGGTTTCTAAAAATAATATTAAGGAGGGATTAACTTTGTATAGTTTCAGAACAAAGACAAGCCAGCTGTGGGGTACGGAATCAAATGCCTTGCGATAGTCTATAAACATAGTGTGAATGCTACTTTTTGTGATGTGGGCTTGTTTCATGACTACTGAGTCAATAATTAACTGTTCTTTACAGCCTCTACTTGCTTTAATGCACCCCTTTTGCTCTTCATTAATTATTTTATGATCTTTCATATGTTTGTATATTATTTCACTGATGACGGCAGTTACAAGTTTATAAAAAGTCTGTAAGCATGTAATCGGGCGATACTTTGAAAGGATTATTTGTATCATTATCCTTTGAGATCATGTATGTTATTCCCTGTGTTATAAAATTTGGTAGTGTATCTGGTGATTTGATAAATAAGTTGATATGATTATGGATGAAAGGATGTAAGTAAGTTAATTTCTTATACCAATAGTTATGAATGTTATCTCCTCCTGGAGTTTTTCAGTTATGGCTACGTTTTAAGACTTGGTGGAATATTTCTGGTGTAACAAATTCAAATGTATGATCATGAATGTGATCTTGTCTGATTTTCTTGATCCACTCAGCCTCGTTGTCATGGTCGACAGGGTTTTCCCAAATCTCTGCCTAGAAGTCTCTAAGCACTTCAGATGGTGGAGGGTTGTTATTGTTTGTCATGTTGGTACCTTTATTGAGATTACTTCTGTAGAATTGCTTTTCAGCATTAACAAAGAGTGAATTTTGATTTTTGCGTTCAGTGCATTTAATATATCTCTTGAGGCGGCTAGCTAGTGAACTGAGTTTTTGTTTGAGCGTGTCAAGATAATCTTTAATTTCTATGTTGTTGTTTTCGTGACTTGCGTGGATGCTATACTTTTGCTTTATTTCATTTACAGTTTTAGTTATTTTATGATTTCTGTTGCCTGCTATGTATTGAGTAGTGTGACCAATGTAGTACCTAATTGATTTTATCCTCTGTTCTAATCTTTTTTGCCAGGGTTTTTTGATTATTTGCCTATGATGTGAGTTATCGGTTGTTAAGTTTTTGATTTTGTTACCATTACAAATAGCTGTAGTGTAAGCAGCTGTGTATATCAATGTGTGCAGTAATCGGAAGTCCATATCAGAAAATGCATACAAGGGTAGTATGTGATTATTTAGGCATTGAACTATATTTGACAGTCTTCTAGATGGTTTCAGTTTTGGGATGGGAGGTCTATTCAATGGGTTCGAGTTATTAAATTGTTGAAACACTGATTCAAACTGGGTTTTGATATCATTTGCGAGTTGTATGTCGAATTGCTGGTCTAACTCTGATGGGACGGTAGGAGGTTCATATTGATTATCTGATGTTAAATCTGTACTATTTGTTACGATGTTTAAATCTTCTGCCCTAGTATCCTGTGTTAGTGGTGATGGCGTGCTTTGAGTGTTAATTGTTGATGGTGTGTCTTGATTAGTGTAGTCGATTTCAGCAGTTTGTTTTATATCATTCAAGGTTGCGTCGGGTATTACTTTTCGGGAGATAATACTCCTTGCCTGAGTTGCTAGTTTGTTGCCACTAAAATGTTTTTTCTGGGAGTTCGGGTTTCTTTCCTTAAATATATTTTCTAAATGGCTAATATATCCTCCGCCTCTAACTCTAGATAAATAAAAGCAGTAAAGTAGTTCGTGCTGTTCACTTGTGGTCCATTTCAGTTTAGTATTAGTACGTAGGATTTGTGAGCTACTTGAGGCTTGACTGCGGGTGGGAGGGAGATTACTTGCACGTGTTGGGCTATTTTCTTCTATTTCTTATCTTATTTCGCTATGGATTTTATTGATTTCAAGGTCTGTTAGGAGTTTATTTCTTACAATCGATCGTCGTTGATTTGCAAGTTGTTGGGGGGTTACAGTTACCTGAGGATATTGTTTTATAAATGAAGAGTGGAGTGGTGTTACATATTTTTTTGTGTCAGTATCTAAAGATGTAATACGCAGATATTCACGCAGTATGAACTGATTCATATCATTTGTCCATTTTCGGCGTGTTTTGATCTTGAGTTGAGTGCAGGTATATAAGCTTCATCAGCTACCTGCACAGCATCCCCAGGATTTGAAGAACTTGTGCTAGAGTATGAGCTTGGCGGTCTGTAAATCGCCTCATCATCAGAGAAGTCGTAGATATTTTCTTCTTGTCTATTTGCTGTTAAAGACGCAGTTGAGTGAAGGCATCTTCTTAAATTATATCTTTTATTATTAATATTTTCCATTTTGGTCCCACGAGAAGCTAGGGAATCTTGTGGTCAGTCTCAGCAGAGCCCCGCTTGCCAGAGATAAGAAATGAAAAAAAAAATGAAATGAAAAATGAAAAAATGTTTTATTATTTTCTCTCACATAGAAAGTATTTAAACTTAAAATTAATTAAAAATATTATAACAAATAGCAACATATAATGATATCGTAACTAAGAGCTAAACAGTTCCAAATTAAATCTAAGTGCAATTCTATGCGAGAGACTGGTGTCTGTACTAGGAGACCTGTATGACAGATTACCAGCCTCTCCAGGCTCCGGACAAGTGGTCAGTAAAAGGAAATGAGTTACAATATTAAACAAAAATAAAAATAAAAAATAAGAGAAATACAATGATAACGGCGGTGCTTGTGTATCAAGGTGTATGTGTAGTTTGTTATAGTGTGACGACTGACGTGTATTACCGATAAAGTGCGTGAGGTTGCGTAAGTGCATGTGTGTGAAGATGTGTGAACTTAGGAATATGTGTACCTACATTAATGAAAATCCCACTACTATTAATATGCTATTGCTTCCTTAAAGCTTACTTTTTACTTAAGAATATGTGTTAGGTTTGATAATAAATAAGTAATAGATTGATAATATAATATCTATGTAATGCTTATAATAAATAGATAAATGATAACAGAAATTAATAAACTGAGAAATATTGACATAAGTTATTGTAGTATTCGAAGGATGTTTTCGGTTTCCTCGTACGATAGAGATTTAAGCCAATTAGTGATAATTCTTTTACAGGAAAACTTTGTTAAGCTATAAATTGATTTAATTTTATTAACTTTATTGTATATATAGCCTCCTAAGAATCCAAAAAATTTACTAGAGTAGGCAGTGAGCCATTTTTTATCTGTTGGGCATACTTTGTAGTTCTTTCGTTTTTTATTCATAGGTAAGGCGTCATATTTAAGAAGTGAGTGTTGTTTGAGAACTGTGTTTAATATAAACAACTGTCTTACAGTAAGAACGTCAGACATCTGGTATAAATCTTTCGTTGGGAAGAGAAACGGTAAAGATAGACTGACCTTTAGCACTGCACGTTGGGCTCTTTCTAGTTTGATAAGGTGAGATTTGCAGGTGCCGCCCCATACCGTGATACCGTAGCTCAAGATTGATTGACATACAGCCATGTATACCATTTTTATAATTTTTTTGTCTGCTATGTGGCGCAAGTTTTTAAAAATAAACATAAGCTTTCGGGTACGTGATGATAACAGGTCCAGGTGGTCATTGAAATTTAAGCTGCTGTCCACAATGATACCCAAGTACTTAATGTTGGAAGTCAATTCTATTTTTTCACATGTACAAGGAAGGTCTTGTGAGCAGGAGTGAGGAATGATGGGGAAATTATGTGTCTTAGATGTTTTTTTTATTGAAAACGGTATATACTTAGTTTTTCCAACATTAAGTGTTAGATCGTTTTCATTTAGCCATGAAAACACTGTGTTAAAGCCCACGCGAGCGTCGCTGTAAACATCGTCCCAAGTGTCTCCATGGAAAGTCAGTGCAGTGTCGTCAGCAAAGCTTACAATTTTACAATTACGTAATTTTATGTTACATAGATCGTTAATGTAGATGAGGAAAAGCGTCGGAGCTAGGGCGCTGCCCTGCGGCAAGCCAAAGGACATTGGCAAGTCCTCACTGACGACCTCGCCAACCCTTACTCTTTGACATCTGTCTTTGAGGTAATCGGTGAAAAGTTCGTGTTGAGTGCCTCGTATTCCTATTTTGTTTAGCTTATCTAACAAGCGAGGGACAGAAACTGTGTCAAAAGCTTTTTGTAGGTCCAGAAAAATAGTCACTACCTTTTTCTTTTGATCTAAGTTATTTACTATGTGGTCTATTAATTCATGGATAGCATCGTTTGTTGATAGGCCAGCTCTGAAGCCAAATTGTGATTTTGACAGAATGTTTTTTGTCTCAAGGTACTTTACCAATCTTTTGTTCAAGAGCTTTTCTATTATTTTTGATAGAGTTGATAGTATAGAGATCGGCCTATAATTGTTAACACAGCTTCTGTCTCCTCCTTTATGAATCGGGATTACTTCAGCATACTTAAAGTCCTTAGGGAACACACCTGTACTGAAAATTAAATTATATATATGTGTCAGTGGTGGTACCAGAATCTGATGGTAGCGTTTCAGGAAAGCTCCTGAAATACAGTCTCGTCCGACACTACTTTCATTTTTTAGCTGCCTGATTGTTGTAAGCACCTCTTCTTCGTCAGTGGGAAACAGCACGAAAGAACAAGGCCATGGCTCTACATCCGTTATGTATTTGTTTGTATTCGTTTTATTAATTTTGTCAGCTAGGTTTTTGCCGACCGATGCAAAAAAGTTATTTATTTTGTTGATGGAAGTGCAAGGGTTTAGTGGAGAAATTAACTCTATTGCTGGTTTGTTATTTTATTTGAATGCGTCACTTTTTTTATTGTATTCCATAACACTTTGTTATTAGTAGTAGCTGCGTTACTTAGAAGATTTTTCTCGTAGTTATTTTTTAGTTTTTTCAATAAAGAGTTACAAAAGTTTCTGTATTTTAAATAAATTTCTTTAATAATATGGTTGTTTGGGTCTTTTTTAGATTTTTTGTGAAGATTGTCACGGTTTTTCATACATTTAAGTAAGCCGACAGATATCCAGGGTTTCTTTATCCTTTGGCGATTGGAAACTCTATAGGTTATTATGTTAGAATTAATTTTATTTTGAAGGTCAGAGATAAGTAATGATGTCGCGGCGTTGGCATCATTTGATTCTAATACGGGTTTGAAGCTTCCATTTTTCATGTCATTGTCTAGTCTTGTATAGTCGATTTTTTTCATTATTTTATGGCTATTACTAAGTTGGGTGCGTAGTTCTATTGTAAGGATCACACAATCATGGTCGGTCACGGAGGTTTCCGCAACATAACATGAAGCCGGCAGTTTGCTTTTGAGCATGACGTGGTCTAAGCATGTTTTATTGTGTGTTGGTAGTAAGTGTGCTGGCAGTAAGCCATGGGAGGCCAGAAGGTTTAGGTAGATATCTGAGGTGGCATCTCTGTTATTTGCCATAATGTTTATATTAATGTCACCTGTAAGTATAATGTTTGGAGATTTTAAATTGACCAGAAGATTATTGAGAGACTCTATGAAAAGATTAGGATTTTTATAGCCAGGGGGTCTGTAAATTGAAATAACAGTTATATTGTTACCAATTTGTGTCATGAGGCAATTAGCCTCTTGTAAGTTTGGCTCAGTTATTTTTACTTGCATATTGTTTTTATAGTATATAATGACACCTTCATTTTGTGTAAGATTTTTATTCGTTTTAGCATAGCTGTAACCATCCATTGCTGGAACACAGTGAGTGTGTCGTAACCAACACTCTGTCAATATAATAAGATCCCAATCTATATTGGATCTTTGGAGTAGTATGGAAAGGTCCGAGAAATTCCGTTTTATACTGCGAATGTTCTGATGAAGTATTTTGAGGTTCTTGTCAGGTTTAATAATTAAATTAGAAACATTTTCTATGTCACAAAAAGCTGAATCCGCGACAGCAAAAGTGTCTAGATCGGCATTTATGAGGTTAGTATCGAATTTTAAAACTATACGTATATATAAGTGAATTCAAGCGTGGTGCATAGGTAAGGTTTATTAGCTTTAAGGAAGCGACGAAGAGCAAAGAGTTTACAGTCTTTAGCGGGGTAATGGAAGATAAAAGCGTAGTGTTTGTGATATGGGTACCAGTAGATTTTATGTAGGAGGATTTATATATGTGATAGTAACATAACCTATAGTGGGGACGGTTTGTTTTTAATATAGTGATATTGTCAACAGTAGGTAGTTGTGTGTATGAGAAAGTGTAGTATATTTGAGTAAAGCAATCGTCATTAGAAATATAAAGGAGCCGTTTCATTAAACAAAAAACAAAAAACAAATTTAAAAGCCAAATAAATAGTAAAAGATAAGCTTAATAATAAGAATAGTCATACAGAAAGGAGTTTGGTTAGGTCCTGTTCGCACTTTATAGGAATCACTGGAGAGTCTTGAGACTTTTTAATAAATATTTTGCCATAGGAGGTCCATGTGCTGGCGTATTTGTGCTCTTTGACAAACTGTCTAGCTAGGAATGCTAATCTCCTTCCTAGGCTTGTGAGTGACTCGTCAATATATACTGGTTGAGATGGGCCCGGTAACAAAAGGTAGCTAGCTTAAAGAAAGCTACACCTGGAGTCCGCTCACTACTCCCGGCGTGGCGCGCTAGCGACTGGGCTCGCCCCCGGCCATGCATCCCTCGGCACGGCAGACCTTGGATTGGCGGATATAGGGATGGGGAAATGGGGTATCAAGGATAGGAGTAGTGCAATATTGGGGATTCTGCATCACTTGCCCTCGCTGCGCTCGAGCTGCATGATGCAGAATCCCCAATACTGCCCGCTCAAAACCAGATGTATCCTACACTGTCAACTTCAGTTGCCTTATTTAAATAGTTGTAGGACCTCGGTTCGCAAATGGAGAGTGCCCCAATAACACTACTAATATGAGACAGACACATTATTGATACTATTGGTTCAGACACTTATCGATATAATATCTTCCTTTCACAGCGTTCAAATACAAACAATCAGGAAAGTTTATAGCATGTTGCCTCCAAGGATCGTCGTACATCTCCCATCCTTCAATAACGCCTCCACATGAGAAACATACAGTTTTATCATTAATTCCATTACCGCCATAAAATAATCCAGCATCAACCATTTCCATCACCAGCCTTTTCTGAGTGTCACTTGCCCAATAATATTTAAATGAATGTTTGCGCATTTCATGTGTATTGTACATATCATATCGAGGAATGTAGTTTTCTTTTAACATTTTCACCATGCAATACTTCAAACCAATATTAATGAAAATATAATGAAGTCGCATTTCATTGTTAACAATTTATATAGAAATGTAATAGCTGACGTTCTAGGACGTTTAGGGGGGAGGTGAACTATTATGACAGGTATGTTCAGGAATAAAACGTATATATTTTTTATTTTAAACATTTATTTTCTCAACACCACTTTTTTAAACATAGGACATTTCTTAAAGCACATATTTTTTCATGATAAATACAACTATATACAGCTTGAGAATGTAAATATTGATCATAAAGACTTAACAAACTAGGACAGCCTTCGTCTTCTAAATTATATATATTATTATTTTCTAAAATACATTTTAACCAAGACACTTTTTCTAAACCTTTGACGTAGATATATTTATCTTTTACAATATCTGTGATTAATTTCCGATAATCTGAATAGAATACAAGTCCTTCACTCCAATATATCTTTCTATTACGTTGAATCCAATTTACTTGCCTCCGTTCTTGTTTTGTTAATTTATGATATGGAAAAGGCGGTTTAATCAAAAACACCTGTATTTTATCATCACACAATATTGCAATTTCTTTTACTATGAATTCATTTGCTTCTGTTTTAAAACCTTGAACATCTACGATAGCAGTCATGACAATTTTCGCACTATGTTACTCAAAGGTTTATATTCCACAAGCCGATCGTTAATTATTAAACAATATCCAGTTGTATTATCTGGTATCGGCGAAGAGCATTCAATTTCCAGCCGTACATCTACGGGACCAGTTTTTAAACTATCGTTTTGTCTTGAACAGTCTATGATAAAAAGAGGAGCCTTTTCCTTAAAATTGATTATATCAAGCAACGGGTCCGCAGGACAGTTGTAGTACGTCTGACGAAATTTTACATACATCTCGTATAATATATTATATTTGCTCTCAGTAAATTTTAAGCCTAGAGGCTCGTACGGATAATACTGTGAATTTAAAAATAGCGTTATATTTGTTACTCCGCAATGATCAAACAACGAACTACTCGTATCTTTCGTTTTATTATTTTTTCTATTAGTTTGTAAGCAAAAAATGACATATCGTGGTTTTTCTAACTGAGATGCAGTCTTAACTGACCAAGAATGCTTAGTAGTTTTAGGAAGTAATGGATACTCGTATAAATCCCAATTTCTAAACGCAATCTGAATAGGTTTATCTCTTTCTAAATGTTTTAGAAGTGTCAGTCGTTCACGGTCAGACACTTTTATGTGTGGTACACGCCATTGTATTCTTTGCACATCTATTTGAAAATGAGCAACATCATCAGTCAATATGATGCTGTTTAAGTTAGAGTTACTTCTGTTTAGTATAAGCTCATGTTTACAATTTATCACAATTTTATTGTAATCCTCTGCAAACCCTAAAATCTTATTAAGAGGTATGATAGCACTAAAACGACCATCACTTTGAAATCCGTCCATATTCCAGCCCCATAACGCAGCAACTTTATTTTCTCCTTCATTCATTGATACGTATGACTTTATTGTTGATGTTATTCCAGAATTTTTAATACGATCTATTTCAATACCGTTTATTTCGTATCTGATATCTTGAAACAAGAACATAATAGGGTTATTACTAAACGTTATAGATTTTTTTAACGGATTCCCATCTTTACCAAAGACTTTTGCTTGACCTTCGATGTAAATTGAACTGGCCGATGGTAGCACGTATATGTCTTGCTGGTGTATTGGAATTCTGATTTCATCATTTTCTCTGAAGCTGTTGTTGTAGGGATTGTAAGAATGGACTTCATAACTTTCAATAGAAGTATCGAACTGTGGTGATTCAGTAATCTGCAGCATATTCATACTTTAAAACCTAAGGCTTTAAGGAAATCTTTATTTGTTCTAGTCAATTTCTTAACTTTTTTCTTACGTCTTTGCACTTTAGTGGCTGTAGAAGAAATAGAGTGCTTAATATTAACTGCAGGGTTTTTATAATATAATATCATATCGTTTTTTTAAATGAAGTTGTAGTTGAATATGTGCCTCTTTGAAGTTAATGCAATAACCAAATTGATCAACAATCTTAATAGATATAGAGGATATTATATTTTTGTTTACTGGAAAGTAAATAACGTTTTTCGGTATTTCTATGTACTGATGAGCTGCTTTAGTATTAGATATGAATTCATGTATTATATGGGTTGGTAATCCGTTTGAGTATGAACCATGAACTAGATCATATTCAATTCTAATCACAGGCAAAATATTGTTTGTAATATATCCTTCCGGTGTTGAATTTAATACTGAAAAATATAGCAATCCGCACTCGTAATGACCAGATAAACTTAGAGGTGGTTGAAAGTATGAATCCAGTTCTGATTTATTTCCAGAGATGGTAACCGTTAAAGACATGCTCGCATACTGAGCACTTCTGAACGATACTGTTTATTTTATTTCTTGACCACACCAAAAATTATTTAAAAACTTTAAAGAAAGATGCCCACAATTGAAAGGGTGATCGCGTTGTACATTATCATAATTATAGCGAACTTCATTACCTACGTATTTTATAAATTCTTTAGGGGGTTTAAGATTTCCGTAACTGTCAAAGTATTCTACATAATCATTGTATTTTACATAGGCTACCCAATGAGAATCAGGATTTTCAGAATTATCTAAATTGATTACTCCACACTCTATTTTGAAAGGTTTTTTGGGGAGCTCATCTCTCATAAAGACACCTCGAAAATATGGAATATTATTACCATACTTCAGAATGTCAATGTTTGTTAAGGCTCTCTTGGGTAGCCGATATTTTATTTTTTTTCTTTCGATACAAAAATTCCAAGCCCATTTTTATGAGGTTTAAGATGTAATCCCCTTCCGATGCGAATAGCCTCCATCTTTTCATTATGTCGCTTCAATTCATCAAAATTCTTTTTTGCCATTTTAAATTCGTTTATCGTTTTAGCTATTCCAGCAGCACCTCCTGCTAAAGCTCCTGCTGCCGATAGTCCCGCAAAAATTGGGATCAATGGAATCCGCCAGTTTTTGGTATAGGAATAACTCGCGGGAGTTCTATGGATGAATCATTAACTAATTCTCTTGCAGCAGCCATAGCTAATTCAATTGCCATTTTCTTGCCTTTTGGTTTCAATTTCCGTATGTGTCTTTTTGTTTTAGTAATAACATTTTTTAATTTATTTTTTAATCCATTGCCAGACGTTATTTTTTTTGAACGTTTTTTATCACTGCTATGATTTTGTAAGCCCGATCCAGTTTTAACTTTAGTCAACATAGCTTTGTTTACTAGATGTGCTGCGAATTTTTCCCCTACACTTGCGTCAGAGGCAACGGTCCGCTCTTTAGCCATTTTTAATAAAACTAGATCCGCCTTATGCCGGTCCCTCAAGTTTTTTGACTTATGATAGGCAATATCGTGTTCTTTACAATATTCGTCTAATTTATTCACACCTTTATCTCCTCGTCTAAGTCTTTTAAACAGATTTGTACCGGGACCACAATAATTATATCCAGGTAAATGTAATTCAAATGGTAAATGATTTATAAGCCAATTGAGAAGACTGCTCTCTTCAATACACATCGTAAGACTGATCAATCATAGATTAAACACTTAATAAAATATAACGAACTACATACATCAATGGTTTTAAAGTGTAAAAATGTTTTTCATTGTTATAATATATTAGACTTATTAATCCAGCTATTTTCAGCAGAAGGTAATCCTAACCATTTTACTAAAACCTTATTTCCTCTCCGACTAAGAACTTTTTCAACTAGATATACATCAGGATATTTTGTCTTTTGAAGCTCTTGTACATAAAATGCTCCTAAAATAGGCCGACTTCTGATAGCGTCTTCGATTAAATAGGTTATAGGACTTGTATTCTGTATTTTACGAATTTTAAATATTTCTGTCGACCAGTTGGGAGTATACCCCTTTTCAAACGCTCCTTTGTATTTACTGATACGCACATAATCGCCCACCTTAAACTTACTTTTTAAAACAACTTTTTTTTCTAACTTTACATATTTTTCTAATATTCGTTTTTTATTAATATTATTCACATTTGCTGGAATTTCATCAATTGTTCGATGATGAGTATGATTATATTTATAAATAACGTTATTAAGAGTTTCATTTATCCAATTGTAGTTACCTTTTAAACTAAACTCTTTGTACAACTTAGACTTCAATGTTCTGATGAATCGTTCAACGATTGATGCTTTTTTTGTTGAAAAGGTTGAATATTGGTTAATGTGCAAGCATTTCATGAGTTTATTAAATTTATTATTATAAAATTCTGTTCCATTATCAGTTTGTAGATTCTTAGGCACTCGACCTTTATCCAGCAACATCTTAAAAGTGTCACATACACTATCCATGGATTTGGTTTTAAGAGGAAAGGCCCAGCCATATTTTGAAAATGTATCGATAATGACAAGAATAAACCTAAAATTCTTATTTTGGGTGGCAACAGATTGCATATCAATTAAATCTGCTTGCCATAGATCATCTATGTCTCTCATCATAACACGTCTTCGAGGAAAGTTCACTCTTGCGTTTTTATGAATTTCATTTACCACATCTGCTTTGCTCATGATGATATTTTGCAACTCTTATTATTTTACAATCTCTTCGACTTGCATGTGTTACATAAAATGTAAATATTATGTTATTTAAGCTGATTCACTAACGGGCTTTGCCAATGCTCCTGACGAATAAGTCTGTAATACTAAATCAAAATCTTATCAATATCGCTATTTATTATTTAATTATATCAGCTTCTTTTAATTCCTCAATTATAGATAAAATTTCATTATCATGATTTGTATTGCCAGCATCTCTTGAAGCTACTAGTAACTTCAATCTCTCGACCAATTCATTGGGATCGTCCCAATATACTAAATCAGCATTTTTTTATATTTTTTTAGTTTTGGCAAGTTACCTCCAATTTTAATCTCACTTTTATCATTTAATGTTTCACAAAATAATGGCTTGATTATCTCACGATATTTTATCCCTTTATCGCCTCTTATTTGACCTTTAGGGTTAAAATCTCTTTTATGCGCATTTGTGTAATATAACATATCCTTATAGACAATTTTATCTTTATTTGATATTAGCTTTAAATCAGGTTTTTTTCGTAGTAGAAGCTCTTTCAGACCAGGGGTCAAATTATAAGCTTTATCACCAATTTTTATCAAAATTATATCATCATTATTTACACCATCAATAGTAGAAAATGATACAATTGAATTACCCATAAATATTTTTTTGTGTTCACTTCTTATTCCGAACGGAATATTAACACCATCATATATACCATACATGTCATCACCTTCTAATGAAATTTCCACATTATCTGTTAACTCTCTTTTATAATTTTGTTCCGACGATTGAGCAGAGTTAAATTTTGATTCGTAATTATCACCAAACTTCGTAGATGATCTAACATTATTTTCATCCCATTCTACTTCTTCAGAAGTAGTCAGAGTTGTATTTACATTATTTTTTATTTTTTCTATAAAACTATTTGAATCAACTAGAGTTTTAAGAGGATCAGTCACCGGTTTTAGCATTTTATTAAGGGACAAGTTTATCGTATGTTCCTGAGTTTTCATTTGTTTTATTTTATTTTTAATGGATTCAACAGACTTAATCAATTCCATTTTAACGTTTTTCTCCATCTTATGCAAACACAACTGTGTTCAACTGGGAGAGGAATAACACTAATAATTTTTGTAAGTATAAAATTCATTTATAAGTAAGTGCATTTTCATTCAAATTTAAAAAATATATCAAAATTCTGTCTGTACGTTCCATTATTTAATGATGACTCTTTGTTAATAAGAAGAAAGTTATAAGGGTTACTCCAAACAGTTTTACAAATATATTTGAACTGATTCCACGTTAGATCAGAGTTTATATGTTCTTCATAGATATGCTTTAAGTTCACATCATCTTGTTTAAATATTATAATAAAGTTAGCATTATCACGTAACAACTGTTTAGCGATTTTTGAGTAGGTTTGCGATAAGTAAAAGCAATCAATTTGTTTATGTCTACCCATACAGAAATAATTACGAATGTTTTTTTGATTTTCACATACGACGTCATCAAATATAAACACAGAATTTGGTAAAGCTTCACTCGGAGATATGACATCTTTATCGTCATTGAACTCATTGAATTTTATCTGAGGCACTCTTCTTAATACTTCTCGCAAAAAACAATATTTTGGCTGAAAATTAGTCTTTGAGTAAAGGTACAGGTTTTGAAATTTCAGTCCATTTTCATGTAATAACAAACTAATCACAACGTTTGTTTTACCGCAATTTGAGGGTCCGCAAATTATACAACGAATCGTATTTGGCAACAAAGCGCTATGTCTAATTTTTTTAGGAGTCTCGCCAAGATTTATATTTTTAACGTTTAGTGATAGGGGTTGTTTGATCAGCTTCATCTTATCAATTAATTCAATTATTACCTAACATAGACATATATACTTTATTTTGGATTAACTTTAGACTTGTCACTACAAGAACGCTTGTAGTCTCATCTTACAAGATATAATATATCATGCGTTCTTAAATATGAGCTATGTATCATATTTAAAAATGTATATGTTTGTGCCTAATATTTTTGAAGTGTGTGTAAGTTTATACCTAACAACATTTATTTTTCTTTATGTCATCATTAATTTGTATTATTGGCGAAAGAAATAAAGCGTTTCCATTCATTTCAACGATTGACTTCGAATAAGACAGTTATTGCTTTTGATTGTATTAAAAAAAAACTATTTAAAGTATTATTGGTGAGTGTAATATTTATTTATAAATTTATTCGTACTAGTACTTATGTAATAAGTTTAATATTTATTGTATACTCATGCTACTTAATTTTTCGTTTTTACAGAAAATGTCGCAGAAAGAATTTGATCCATACAGCGTAAGCCAGGACTATCCTGAAATCAACGAATTTAATGCTGGTGGTTATGCTCAAGATGTCGATAGATGGCTGGATAAAGTAGAGAAAAGACGTATGGAATGGCTCGCCACCAAAAAGGAGAAAAATATACTTTTGGCTAGCAAAAAGAAAAAATATACATCTTCTTTTATTAAGAAGGATGAGAATAAAAGTAAAGGAAGATATCTTATAAAAATTAACATTGTTCCTATGGACAAAAATGAAGGTGATCGGTCGGTGCATGCACAATATTTGGTGACGGATTTATATGATGAAGTGTTAGACGAGACTGAGGCATTAGTTAGAAAAATATCTAAAAAGATTTCTGGCAATCAGTGTTAGTTATAGTGTTTTTTGTTTGTTTTAGTTTACAGTGTGTTATATTGTTATTTAATTATATGTAAATAAATATTACAAATGAACATGAGGAGCATTTTTTTTTTCTTTTAAATTAGTTATGATAGGTAGTTAGTCCAATTGGAACTTCAATAGCCGCTGTGCTATATAATACTTGAATGATATCAATGTTCTATACATTGATATAATTTAATAATTATAAAGCATTTAAGTTAAATTCAAATCACTCATCAAATGTGTAAAAATTTACTTGTTTTAAAAGTAACATAATATTTATTTAACTGTCTACTATTTAAAAGAGTGTAGATAACTTATGTATAAAATAAAAATAAAACTCTGTTTCTATTTAGGGTCATTCAATTTATTTCAAATAAAAACCTTAAAAGTATCATTTTACAAAAATAGTAAAATAAAAATATTTATTTTTAATCACATCAATCAAAATACAGCCTAGTACTTAGATAAACATAAGTTGATTAGTAACATTATCTCTAAATTTTTTAAATATGCAAATTATAATTTTTTTTAACAGTATACAACAACAAAATAAAAATAAAAAAGTCTCAGAATGTTTCTTAGCGAATTATTAGAATATTGTGGAGTAATGACCCCCAGGTAATGTAGAAAAGCTATCTGGCACTATTTGTCTTTTATCATCTTTTGCATTTAAAACAAGTTTATCAACTTTTTGCGTATATAAATTATGATTTTTAGATCGTATTATGTACATTGAATCTCTAAAACTTTCATTGAACAAAAGAGCATTCTTAAATTTTTTGATATCCAGTCTATTAACAATACTTTTTTTTACACCTTTAGCTTTTTTTATTAAAGACCTATTCGTATGTATACAATACAACTTAGCTCGCAAGCCCACAAACTCGGATATTACTTCACCACCCATTTCATCCTTAAAATAACCTGGAATTTGTTTATTGAGTTGGGAAACACCATATACATTATAAGGTTCAAAATTACTGGTATCAAAGTACTGACTATTCTTTTTTAAATCTTTATAAAAATCTTTTGTATGCAATAAATAGAGAAGACTGTCTGTATCAGTGTAGCAAAGTTGAGCATTTCCACCATAAATATGTTTCATTATAGAGTAATGAAACTTGTATAAGTGAGTTTTGGCTAGTTCAAGGATAGTAAAACCTATATAAATAGGTCTATCCAGAACAATTTTTGTAGGATCTAGTTGCACTGCTACCAAACTTTCAGAAATAATTGACAGATTTTTGAAATTAGGTGCACTAATGTACTTTTCAGCGCCGCAAAATTTATTTGTTTTGTTAAAACGATCAGTCCAAATATTAGCAAGTTTCACATCAACTTGATTTCTTCGGTTTTCTATAGTTTTTCCAAAAATAGAGTTATTTTGTTTTTTGAAAAAATCTTTTTCAAATACAGATTTGGCTTGCTGTCTTAGAGTAGTATTCAAATTAATATATGGCGCTAAAAAGGCTGTCTGGTCAAAACAAAGAACTTTATAAATTTTAAGCAGCTCTAAACCATTTCTTAAACATTCTTGTAAATGAACAAAATGTATAATATATTTATGTTTGTCATACAAATTTGCTACTAATTTTTTATTTGTACCTGATGGTATTGGCACTTTTAACTTTTCCGCGGCAAAAGGCAAATCAGAATGATTATCATGAATTTCTGGTGGATAATATAAATCAACTTCAAGAATATAGCCTTTTTCACCATCAGACGGAACAGACTGAACATTGAAATTATGTGTTTCATGATCATCTAAAAAATTGAAATTTCCAATAGGTAATTTTGACATCATAGCGTAGCCATATAAATTCACACAATCTAAATATGCTAAAAATGTTGAGGGAGATGTAGGATCATAATCTGGCAGATATTTGTTATTTGCTTTGGCATGCCGCAAAGAACACTGAGCAAGCCCTCCGCGTATGCCTTGCTCTAGCATTTGGTAAACTTCCACATTTGAAATTAAGTCCATTTCTACGCCTGTATACAATAACATTGCATCCCAGCTTAAAGATGCTGATGACACAAAAAAACAGGGGTCTAAACTGTAAAAGTTTAAACTCATGCACCTAAATTTCTCAAACACATCAGCAAGCAATAAAACATCGCATTTCAAGTAGAAATCAGTATACTCGCCTAAGTTTTTAAACCTAAATGTCTCCCATACATTTACGGCATGAGTATAATCATCATTAGAAATTGACTCGCCAGATAGTTTATTGAAAAAACACTTTATATCTGGTAATTGAGTTTCTTCATATCTTTCCCAAGTGTTCACATAATCATAAAAATATGTGCCTTTTCTTCGAGCCAAATCAAATGATTTTTGATCAGCATAAAAGTATCTTAGATTTTCAAAGTCATTAGAATCGAGCGTTCGTACTAAGTTTTCCAAACTAGAACTTAAAAAATTGAAAGAGTCGATAAATTTTAACTGAGCTATTTTTTGCGTATCAATTGGAATAAATTTAGTGAAGGATATATATTTTTCCTTATTTTTTGCCAACAGATTTATTCGCCCGCAAATCTTTGAAAGTTCGTTTATAAACAAATGAGAATCATATCCAGAAAGATTATGAAATATTATGGGAATAAAGTTGGCTGCTTTGCAATTCAAATTACAACTTTTATGTGCAGGTCCTTTGAATTTTCCGGTAAAATGATCATGATCTAAAACAACCTGATCGTTAAGAGCGAAAGATTTCTTGCAAATATGACAACAGGTTGCATTGTTAACAACTAATTGTTCTTCGTCTGTTAATGGCAACATATCTCTATATATAGACAATATTTCATACAACCTTTGAATGTCTTTGGATATCGATTCAACAAATTTTTGAGAACAGTTTGGACCGCGATAAGCTACATATTCATTTAACTCAGGGTTAGATTTACAACAGACGTAATAACCAAAACAAGTAGCTTCATGAATTTGCACATTTTCTACATGCGTTGACTTGTTCTTATCAGAGTACTCCCGCAGTAGACTTTCAAAGTCACCATAGATTACTATTGGTATACGCTGAGTTCTTTCGTAGTGAGAAAAAGAGAGTTTACATCCTTCCTCGGGAAGAACTGTTTGGATCCTAGCACAACTATGGTTCGATAATTTTTGTTCTGAACTGAAATACATAAAACACTCATCACATAAATGGATTTTAGATTTATGTCTAGTTAGCTGATTTCTCAAAAGTTTTTCAATGTTTTTGATCAAACAAAAGTGATTGTGACCATTTCTACTCAAAAATAACAAATTAACGTGCTCTTGTTTCCGTTTGAGTGTTTTGTATAAGGGACCTGTAACATTATTTTTTTCATCCAAACCATATACATTAACACTTATGTTGTCATTTTTTTTTTCAAAACATTTAATATTATTAAAGTTGGGGGGAAATGATATGTTTGAAATATTTAATATTTCTGAATAATGAGGATACGATGAAACTCTATTTGGATTTTGTTTGGCAGGAAACATATGCGCAACAATACACCAAAGAAAACAAAACTCATCAGTATTATAAATATTAAGACAAGATTTGGTATTTTGAATTTTTTTTGGGAGAGGAAGATACGAACCTGCTTTTAGCGGATTGAATTTAGCAATATTTATCTCTAAGTGACTTATAGACTCAATAGTCTGCCCAGATTCCGACTGTTCGATGTCTGAACATTTACATGAAAGAACATTTGAATGTTTATAATACAACTTTGATAGATCTGTGTTTTGGAATACCATAGAATATTTTGTGTTAAAAGATTTCAAAGATAAAGCATCATTTTTTGGAAGTTTGAATGTAATAAAAAGTTCTAAATTCACTTTTACTGACTTATGTTTCTTTATCAACTTTTGAATAATATCACATACTATTGGAGAAGCTTCTGATAAAAATTGTTCAGGAAAAATATAGTTCGTAGTAGGATTGATTCTGTAACTAATTATTCGATTTTTAAAAGCAGAAGCTATTATTTGAACGTTGCTAAATTCAGTTTGTACTAAGCAGTTTAGTTTATGCGCGCTACTTTTCCTATGAGAAGATAATCGATAGACTTTGACCTGACAGTTATTACAAAAATCCATTTTGACTTTTTCAACTACAAAAAGTTATAATTCCAAGTGAAAAATGTTAAAAATAGCGCGTATTTTAATCATAAAACCATATACGAAGTATTTAGGTAATAAAAAAATGATCAAGTCACAATAATTAGGCAAATTAGTGAATTATGATAAAATATATGAAATATAAGTTCAATAATATTACTACCTATTACCTAACTATATACTACTACCTAACCTACTACCATATAAAAAATTAAAAAAACTTGAAAGAAAATAAAGTATTAACAGTTTGAAGACATTTCCAATAATATACCAACTCATGAAACATACCCATTGAAAAAATAAAAAACAAATTAGCAAATGTTAGATGGGTATACTACTGGACGAATGCCTTTAAACGTAGCCTTAGTATCGGTTACTAATTTAGCTACCGATCGCCATACGGGGCTGTCCAAATTTACCGCCGTTTTAAACTGCACCAGGGCATGCTTGCTCTTCTCAAACTCGTTCATGTGCCGATGCTCAATGTCCTTGGTATTGAACACTCTGCATTCTATGTAAAAATCGCCCCGGCGAGCAGGGTCCGTCTGATACGAGTTGCCGCTACCAGTACGTCTTATAAAAAAGTTTTTTAAAGCCGAAACCCTCACTGGCTCCTGTTCATCCTGTAAATATAAAATACTAACATTAAAAAAATATAAAAAAGTCTTCTTTACTTACCTCAAATAAAATTTAATAGTGCCAAGTCTCGACTATCGGGACTCGATGTTTAAGTAAAACAAATCACATAAAGAGCTCTTAAATTCATGAAATACGAATTTTAATAATCCATTCATTTAATATAAAAAAGTTGAAATTTTATAGAAACTCAATTAAAAGTAGGTAAATCAGCCTAAGTATGATATTTGCAGGCAATTCATGAAATTATCAGTAAGTACATTTTACCTTAATAATAATAAACAACAGATAGTTTACGATCTTTCTTTGCGACTTCTTTAATATCTGTTTGCCTATATTTCCTTAAAAGTATAAATATACATTACTAGTTTTAACCATATTATGACAGGTATTTGCTAATTTTTAATCGATGAATATTACCAAGCTTTAAAACCATACACATATTTAAAGACTATCATAAAAGGCTAGTACAAAAAAATAAAATAATTATTTCTAACAATCACAACTTATGAAGCCTAAATTAGATTTCATTTAGAATTTTTGTTATTGAAACTAGATAATCTAATCAATAAAGAACACCGAATAAACTGACCTCAGAATCAGGGAATTGTGAAATTTTCCTTCTTTTCTTGTTGGCCTGCGCACAGGACAGCTCTTCGTCCGACTCGGAATCAGCAGCATCCAGCAGTGGGCTCTCGAGCACTGGGGCGCTGCTCGTAGAAGGAACGATTTTCTTCGCCTTTGCTTTTGTGGCTTTTTTCGTGGTAATGGCAGCCTTTTTCTTTGGAGCAACCGGTGGCTGCTCTAACTCCTCACAGTCCGATACAAAAGGATTGGAAGACCTGAAAATTATTGAACAAAATATAGTTATTGCGTTTACACACTAATGAGGCATTTCAAATAGCTAAAACCAAACACTTATGATACATACATACTTTAAGTCACTAATTTTTTTAAAATTTTAATAGACAGTCGACACAGGCATCTACTAGGAACAGAAAAAAAAGCAATGATCATGAAGAAAATAATTTGTAAAGATCGATATCATAGGGCAGCATTCACACTTCTTTTGATAAAATTTATTAGCAATAATTACAAAAGCAATATTATAACTTACTTACCATTCTAGTCCATATCATACAAATACATATGGCTCAGTTTCGTTTGTCGTACTGTAATTTTACAATATAAGCTTTAGTGCGATCACTTGTTTAGGAGCCGATTTTGGTCGATGTTTACCTAGTGTTTACGCTGAATTTGCTCGACGGCTCCAATTCGATACGAAAATCTAAAAAGGAAGTGGCGTGTAGGTACTGACTTTTAAGAAGAATCGCCAGCAGCACATTGGTTTAAATAAACCGCTTTGATTTAAGGTCTTGGTTTTGATGCCTGGTGAATACCAATGATCCTAGTGCAGCGAGCTAATGGGCCTACAATGTGTATTTTCGGATCGTATAAACGTGAAGTAATAAAGTTAATGTATTTAATACTACTTAATATTTCCTTCCAACCTGCTCGTACACTTTCATAACAACCCGTATCAAGTTTCAGCTCAATCAAATGCTCAGTTCAGGAATTCATACAAGACGAACATACTAATATAATATAATATAATAGGTAACAGATTGCATCTATACAAACTTAATAAAATAAAAGCGAAGAAACCGCGTAGAATTACTATTCGTTGCAGGAGTCGAACCTAGGATCTCTTTCGATCTGGTTTTAAGTTTGTCACTTTTATTCTATTTCATAATTTGTAGTGTGAAATAAATGCATTTTCTTTCATTCTTAGCGGGCAGGAACGCTAAATAAAACTAAAATAAAAATCTTTTTTATTCAATATTGGTACATGCGCTTACAGAACGTCATAATATTGCAATAATGCACTTTGTTGCGCTCGCCGATAATTATGCCAGCCCAACAAACTATCTTATACTGCGAAATTACGGATTCTGTTTGCGCTAGCACCATGGCAGTCCAGGTTCGAATCCTGACCCTGCCTGATAATAAAATAATGTAACAGATGTTTGGACTTGATATAATAATTATCTTTAAAAGTTTACACGTTTATTGTAAAAAAAAAAAAAAAAAAAAAAACAGAAAACGTCAGACATTCATATTATCTTAAAAAATATGTCTATGCATTATACATAGTCAGAAAGTTAAATAAAAAAAATCTATTACAAACAGTATGTGAGTTGCAGTATAGAGGTAGTAGTTGCCTACTTGATAATTCCCGATCGCTAGGTTTTGGATTCGATACTTGCAACTATCATGCGCACCGGTGTATTTTTTTTAAAATGTAGGTTTATTTTTTTTTAAGCTGAATGAGATCTTACTTTATTTAGTCAAATCTTAAATAATTGCTTATTTTAATAATTAAAATCAGATTTTTTTAGAAAGCATAGATACATTTTGTGGTGCCATCTACATATTTTTCTCACATACTTACTATGTTTCATGCAATATGATGATTCTTAGAACTAAGTGCATACATTAGGTGGCGTTAAATGATATTTGACGAAAACATTTCAATTATTAATGATTAACCCGTCTTATTTAAATATTATGCAGTTTATTTATTCAACAATAGAAATATATTGAAGCGATGCATTTATAATAAAAAAAAAATGATTCAATTTATTACGTTTAATGAGATATTCGCAAAATTCCTAAATCGCGCTATCACTGTTTTTATTGATTATTAGTATATAAGAAAAATAACATTGCTTGTCAAGTGGCAGTTGGATATGAGATTCACTATACGGATTCGCCCAAATCCTATGGAGTTGATCATGTCTGATGTAGTCACGTGCTGTCAGCGAAAGTTAGTAAGACTTGGGCAATCTGAAAACCTTCAATGACATAGCACAGAAGAAGTCTCTATAACAATTAAACAACAATTATAAAAACATACTCGGTGGTTGCCGTGGTGTGCTTTTACAATATCTCGAACTATAAAGCACACCACGGTGACGAGGGTTTTGCTACTTTTTCCTTTTTTTTACGATAACGTAACTGAAGCAGAGGATAAATCTGGTTTTTGAGCTGGCAGTATTGGGGATTCTGCATCATGCAGCTCAAGCGCAGCGAGGGCAAGTGATGCAGAATCCCCAATATTGCACTACTGATAGGAGAAGGCTGGATAAAGGAGTTTGGGACCGTTGGTTGGAAAGGGTAAACCTAGATGTTTGTGGTTTTGCAGTACCTCGTACAGGTTAGTCTAGTTGGTAAAGGACTTTAAATAGTGCCTGCTTTCCTCAAGCCCCCCCACCACGGCAAGGTGGTCCCTCAGGGGGGTTATTATTATTATTATTATAAACGTTTAATGAGAGATGCTCCTGAAAGGTCAACATAATGTACGCAAGTGACATTTCACTACTACTACTATCTATCAAAAATATTTTATGAATTCAGTTTGTTTTTCTAGTTTTTTTTAATGAAATCATCTTTTACGTCCAGGCAGAGATCAAAAATATAGGAATTTTAGTGAAAATATGACTTGAATATGGCCTCGTCAGTGGCCTGTGGTCATTGTCGATTCAAGTAGTTTTTCTTAATGTACACGAAAAGCAACTAACAATTTAATTACCAGTTATTTTAAGTGTTTTCATAATGATATTCCACAACTATTTTATTTGGCACAGGTGCTGGCCAGACGTCCATACTAAAATGAAACGTGTTATTTAAGCCACTAAATCGAGACCATAAATATTTTTTGTATGGGAGAACATTTTTTTTTTAACTATTAATTTTAATAAGTTGTAGATCAAATGTTGTTGGGATTGCTGTGGAGAGGCTGCCAGCAAGAGGTGATGTGCTAATTAAAATTAACCCTGTATAATTAAGGTTTTCTAGTCAAGTCTAAAGGGGTCCTGCGATCTAGCAGGAGACTATCCTGTTGGATACTTCTTACGATTTGTTCATACAGGATACTTGACCCATTCCAAAACGAATTTAAAAGAGTATAATCATATCATAATACAGTAGCTTTTTTTCCAATAATATATCCCACCACTGAAATAGCTAGTGTATTTTTAAAATCATCATTTACTTATAAATAAATAAATAATATTTCTGACACTCACACAACATTATCTAGCCCAAATTAAGTTTCTTAAAGAACTTGTGTTATGGATACTAGATAACTGATATACTTAAGAAATATATAAACATACATATTGAATAAATACATATTTTTTATTAGAATAAACTTAAATAAACATCCTTGACTTGACGACTAATATCTGTGTTCATCACAAAAATATCCGCCGCCGCCGGGATTCGAACCCAGGACCTCTGGCATAGAAGGCAATGTATGTTACCGCTACACCAGCCGGTCGACTTATGAATTAATTCAAGGTATAATAAAGTATTCTTGTCAGTTAAATGGATATTTACCTGACAAGAATACTGACAAGAATACCTTGTACTTTAAACAGGTATCCTAGCGCAATTTCATAAGAGCTATGTCCATTTTAACAGCGATATAATTTTAAATTTGTCTTATGCCAGGTAATGGGGCAGTTTGAAGGCGGAAAAGTTCAGCTTTAAGTAAGTATACAGTGACAACGGAATTAAGTTTTTAACCCCCGACGCAAAACGAGAGGGGTGTTATAAGTTTAACGTGTCTGTGTATCTGTGTATCGGTGTATCTGTGTATCTGTCTGTGGTATCGTAGCTCCCAAACGGATGAACCGATTTTCGTTTAGTTTTTTTTGTGTTATAGATAATTTTATCCCGAGTGTTCTTAGCCATGTTTCATGAAAATCTGTTCAGCCGTTTGAAGATCATCAGCTCTTTTCTAGTTGATGAGGGGATCTGACTACCTTCCATATGTCGTATCGATTCGAAATTTGGTGCCGTATTACAACAATGATATTAAAAGTATATGGTAAGGTAACCATGACCTGATCAGCCAATTGAAGATCATCAGCTCTCTAATAGTTGATGAGGGGATCTGAATAGCTTCCATATGTCGTATTGATTCGAAATTTGGTTCCGTATTACTACAATTACATTGAAAGTTTATGGTAAGGGAACCATGACCTGATCAGCCGTTTGAAGATCATCAGCTCTTTAATAGTTGATGAGAGGATCTGACTACCTTCCATATATCCTATCGATTCGAAATTTGGTACCGTATTACTTCAATAAAATTGAAAGTGTATGGTAAGGTTACAATGACCTGATCAGCCGTTTGAAGATCATCAGCTCTCTTATTGTTGATGAGGGGATCTGACTACCTTCCATAATGTCCTATCGATTCGAAATTTCGTACCGTGTTACTTCAGTGAAATTGACCTAAGACTACCTACTAGTTAAAACTTAATCTAGTAAATTAAAACTAATATGATATCTAATACCTAACTAAGTTACTAACTCAACTAACTAATTACTTTAAATACCTTCTTAATATTAAAACCTACTTTAAAAAGTACAAAATAAAAGTAAAATTAAAAATTTAAAAAACCCCCCGACACAAAAAAAGACCTTAAAAACTAACAAATAATATTTTAAACCTATTCTAATTATTATCGTCCCATATATAATTGACTGTAAGACTTGTACTTTAAAATATTTTTATTTTCCGAGCGTCGTCGCCGCGTCGGGGGACCGCTAAGTGAGAAAAACAGTTGTCAGTTCCAGATTGCATCAAAAGATTTACTCCAAAAATTCGTAAAATCGACAGAACCGTCAACGACGTCTGCCCTCACGTGTCTGCCCGTTTGGGTCGCCGCACTTGGTGACGCCCACCCCCGCGCCGCAAGCCGCACACCGAGCTCGCCGCGCGCGGCATCACGTAGAGCGTAGACTATGCATGAAACTTAAGATCGCTCATACCTAAATGTAATAATAAATTAGCTGTTGTTGGCTAAATACTTTATATACTTGAGCGGTCCCCGGCGCGGCGACGAAGCTCGGAAAATAAAAATATTTTAAAGTACAAGTCTTACAGTCAATTATATATGGGACGATAATAATTAGAATAGGTTTAAAATATTATTTGTTAGTTTTTAAGGTCTTTTTTTGTGTCGGGGGGGTTTTTAAAATTTTTAATTTTACTTTTATTAGAGCTTCAATTTCGACCTCACAATGACTTCTTTTGTTTGAATTCTCGTTTGCGGCGATAAAGTTCGAGGGTGGTTTTGAAAACGATTTAATTTTACATATTTACACTGTATTTGTAAAAGGATTATGTTGTTATTATACTGTCATAATTGGCGGTCTTATCGCTAGCAAGCCAGGCAACGTAAGCTTGTGAGTAGGGTTTGAGACAAACGTAATTTAAGTATACAATTGAAAAGAATACACATAAATAAAATAATATTTTTTGATTTCCTTACCTGTTTCTATAAAGCACCATCTAGACTATTTTAAACAAAGCATCAAACCAAGGTGATTTTGCAAGTTTACAACAGTGAAGACGGCTGTTTATAACCAAATTTCGCATGACCTTGGCGGGACCTTGGTTGGCGGGGGCTAGTTGTAAACGGCGGTGTTTAGAAACACAGACATACATCATATATACATAGAAAACGCAAGTGTCACGATTTGTAATGAAACCAAGCGTGTCGACTTTTTAAGACCCATTGTGACGTCACAGCTAATATTTATTACTGGGAAATACAAAAAGATTCAGAGGCACCGATGCCGCCGATGAAATCGATTATTAAGAACGATATCGATATTGTGGAAGCGATTTTCTAACAGACATACATACGCGCGGATTAAATCTAGCGGCGACCAACCTTGACGCTTGATCGGGGTTCGGACACGCAAAATACATGTATTTGCGCTATCCGTGTAGATGTATGTCTGTGTTTAGGACAGTGTGTATGCACGTTATTTTATATTTTACTATATAACTATAAATGACTCGAGTTTTGTAGCTTTTTAGCCTGCGTTTCATTCAACCTTTCCTCCTTTATATCCTCAATTGCATACAAAACTGCCATCGCGAAGATGTTGCCGACGCGAGAGATCAAAGCGCACTGACAATTTGGGGCGTACAATCATGGAGTGGTATTGTTATTCTAATCAGAGCTTAATTTTTAGTTTAGAGAAAATTTAATTGATGACTTTTGAGAAAGAAAGAAAGACTTATTGACAATATTTCACCAGGAACACGGTGTTTTTAGCAAACTTGAAATATTGAAGGATATTTTGGAATGGCACAGAATTGCATGCTGGTTGTACATTTAATAATAAACTCTTGACTGTCCATCAACATGGTTACACAGTAAAAATATTAAGTTGACTAAAATTTTAAAAGTATGTATACCTACTATAAGTACATAATAGTGAGATGTAGAAACTTCTCCGTTCTGCCTGATTTTGTCATCTTTTTGGCCATTTAGACAGGTAGTTCCTGTGTCACTAAAATATAATAAACTACAGTATAATAAACCAGAAAGACATTTTTTGTCATTTTATTTTCGTTACTATTTTATCAACAAATATTAGATTTAGAACTTTGTAAACTTTGTGTCAACAGTTTCCAACTAGTGTTCGTTTTCAAAGCAAATTACATTTTGAACAAAATTTTTTGTACCATACTATTTACTCGATAATTTTTTTTTTTGGAAAAAAGACACAGCAGTTCTTTATGTCATTATATTTCTTTATAAACATTAAAAGAAGAGGTAGGTACTCAATTCGTCTGTATGTATTTTTTTATCTTTTATACCTCATAACTTTTGACTGGGTGAACCGATTTTGATGATTTTTTTTTATTAGAAAGCTGTTGCTTCTTATGTTGTCCCATTTAGTTTAGTCTAATTCTGACGTTAAGTCGTTTTTTTATGGTCTGCATTTGTTGATTTGTCGATTATTATTAAATGAATAAGTATATTTTTATTATAATAATTCCCCCTCTTTATTTTTTCATACCATTAATATCAAAACTAAATATTCCTTTTATAAATTAGTGAAGATAGCCTTCGTACCTAAAATAGCCAACACTATTTACTATGTTAAACTGTGATAAGACGCGAAACTGATGCTTCCCATAAAAGCAATTATTAGTCAGTCGAGTGTGGTAGATGGTGTGTATATGTTTCAGTAAACTGGATTCAGATCACGATATAGAGATGCCACTCATCTTAATTCACGAACTTTTAATATCAATTTAAAAATCTATTGACTTAGATTTATACAGCTTTAATAATAAAACCTTTCGTAGAAATATTGCTATGTGTATAGAATGTATGCACTGACTTTCGATCTTTTCTAATCATTTTTGTAAAAATATTGATACCTTCTTTTAATTAAAACTTAAAAGTGATTTGAGATGTTTGTGCTTAGCAATTTTATGCATGTTATGTGTTCTATTAAGGTTCGCATTCTAGATTAAGAAAAATTGACACTAGAATAAGTTAGCTTTAAACTGATTGCAAACTGTTTGTACAATCAATAAAAAAATAATAAAAAATATTAATATCAATGATAAATATCAATTTGCTGTTTGAGGAAGGCTCCTGAGATGCCATAGACAAATAACTGGCTAAGATTTACCACATTGCTGTTTGTAAGTTTTAAAATATGTACCTTCAAACATAGCCGTGTACCTATAAACGTACCTTTATTTCGTCATTACTTTGCTGGAATAATATACCTAAATATTATATACTTTACCAAATAATTTATAGCTGATTCGCAACTGATAATACATACATAACTTCACGTTTATATCCCTTATATATAGGGTAAGCAGAACACCAGAGGCCATAAAAAGAATCTAATGTCACGTTTGACACGTTTGGAGGAATTATAATGATGGGGAGAGACTATTGCAGTGACAGGGAGTCAGCCTATCGCTCGCAAAAGAGTCAATAAATCCTCTGTCCCTTATCTGTTACAGAATACGCGAGAAGAAAAGCAGCTGGTACATTCCATGTTTTTCATTCGCTCCCAGTTTAGCATGGAAACAGGATTAAACTGGGTTTTATCGCATACAGTTATTATGTTATTTAAAAAAAAAAACAGTTATTTAAGAATAATTGAACATTATTAAATGTAAAGGATTAAAAATAAAGAGCCAGTTCCTTCCTAAACCCGTGTGCTTTCATCTTCGACCTCATCGTCACTTACCATCAGGTGAGATTGAGGTCAAACGCGGGTTTACTCACTTATAAAAAAAAAAAATATATTATTAAAAAATGCGATGTTTCACTTTAACTGAGATTTACAATTTCTGAAAAATAATTTGTCTAGGTTAGTTTATCACCAGGTCGGGTGATTTTATTAAGCACATTTTTCAGTTAATCTTTAAAATGCCTTTTATTAAATAGTGAATAATGAAAACTTCTCAAGTATAATATAATTAAGTGTATATAATTCTCAATTAAATACATGTGAGGAGATAAGGGCCTAGTGGTATGCAGTTCCTTAGAGGCAATTTTCTATTACTTTACGTCATCTAGCTGACATCTACAACTGGAGACTGCGTGCCACCTTGTTTTTAAGAATGGGCTCCCACAATCCATAGTCTGATCGTAATTTGTAAATTAAGCATGGGACTTTTATCTGCCATGACACCTGATGGTATGTGAACATGAAGACAACTAAGAGAAATCAATTCACTCGATGCTTAAAACCAGCAGGGCTATTTTCCTGAACAACAGCATCGAGTTCATTAATGCATCAGCGACGAGTGGCATAATTGGTATTCACATAACACATCATAACTCGATCCCAGCGCTCACCGCAGATGACGGCGTCAGTAAAAACTGACATTCGTCGAACTATTTGACATTTCGTGTCGTCCTGGACTATACTATTCAGGAAAAATTGAGTAGCGTTCTTGGTAAAATAATTTGATGTATTTTGCAATAACATCAAAAGTCATCCACACTATTGTAAGTAAGTCGTCGTGACGCCATGGTTAATGCGTGTATAATATGATATCACAGGTTAAGCAACGATCGGCGCGGTCAGAACTTGGATCGGTGACCGCCTACCATTCATTTCTCACGATGACTTCCGTGCTTCGGAGGGCACGTTAAGCAGTCGGTCCTGGGTGCTGTATACTTGTATACAGTAGCCGTTAGGGTTTGTCAGAAGCCATTTCGGCGCCCTGAAAATTCTGGCATCCACCACTCAGCACAGGGCCAGCCTCAACACCCAGGGGAGAGACTCATGCCCTGCAGTGGGCTCATTACAAGGAGTTATGATGATGATGATGAAGTAAGTAAGGTATAAATAAACAGTTTGTATTACCTACTACTGTAGCTCGTAACGGATAAATTAATGTAAGGACACTGGTATTATCACAGTAATCATACAAATTCATAAAAAATAAAATGAATGTGGACATTTTGTAATATTCGTCTCTTACATACAAACATTTTAATCCTGTTATATTTTATGGGGTGGGAAGAACACCAGAGTGTATATTCGTTTCGTAGTAAAAAAAATGTATTTGTAAAATTGTAAAAAATTGTATCATATGATATCACAGGTTAAGCAACGTTCGGCGCGGTCGGTACTTGGATGGGTAACCGCCTACCATTCATTTCTCACGATGACTTCCGTGCTTCGGAGGGCACTTTAAGCAGTCGGTCCTGGGTGCTGTATACTTGTATACAGTAGCCGTTAGGGTTTGTCAGAAGCCATTTCAGCGACCTGAAAATTCTGGCATCCACCACTCAGCACTGGGCCAGCCTCAACACCCAGGGGAAAGACTCATGCCCTGCAGTGGGCTCATTACAAGGAGTTGTGATGATGATAATGAAGTAAGTTAAGTATAAATAGTTTGTATTACTACTGTAGCTCGTAACGGATAAATTAATGTAAGGACACTGGTATTATCACAGTAATCATACGAGTACAAATTCATAAAAAATTAAATGAATGTGGACATTTTGTAATATTCGTTTCTTACATACATACATTTCAATCCTTTTATCCTTTATGGGGTGGGAAAAACACCAGAGTATATATTCGTTTCGTAGTTTAAAAAGACGAAAAACTTAATTTAAAAAGACGAGGGACTCGTTCAGTTTAGACTCTACAGAAAATAGATAGAAATGATCTCATAAACAAAAACTTGAAATTTGAATACCTTTCAATAAAATTTTTGTTTTAATAAACAAAATTAATTGAAACGGAGTCAGATTGCTGATTGCTTTTACTTACTTAAATGAATTAACAACTGTGCTTTCAAAATAAAGTTACTGATAGATTACACCAAAGTTTTACTTGTTGGACTTTGGAAGTTTTTAGATGGGTGCTTTCTAAGGTAAGTAAATAACACAAATATTTGGGCTCAAGTTTGGAGATTATACCTTAGTCACTGATTTGGACTCGAAAATTCTTGCTAAAATCGCAACATTTAATGAAATTCGTAGAAAATGTTGTCAATTATCTATTTCAGTTTTCATCACAAACATATCAATGTTCAATATTTTTAAGTGACAATCCAATAAACTCTTACATTATTAATATTAATGGCTAATAATAGTAGCGCACAAGTGGGGAAGTGGCCTCGTATGCTGGGTCATTTCCTACGTGGTGGGCGCATGTCTCAGGCTGAGCGCAATCCGACGGGGCTCGCGAATAATGCCACTGGCGATACCGTGGGCCCCACCTATGGGGAGGTACACCCGGAGTGGATCGGTCCGGCCTTCTGCTACTTCTGTTGGAAGTGACTACTAAAATCTCAGGATCAGCAACACACGGAGAGTTGCTCTTGAGTTGCAGTTTTCCATAGGCTATTGTGAATATCTAACATCCGCTAACCAATATGTTTTTTGATCTCTAATATACCTACATTGTAATAGACCACAAGTTGAAACTATATATATATACATAACCTCAAGCCTGTCTCCCTTTGGGTTGGCAACAAGGGAACACCATTTACTTCGATCCAGACATACCTCTTTTGCTTCCTCCACGTTCCTTAATCTTTTCATAAATGACCACCGGTACCTACTTTTAACTAGACCCTTTTTAAGAACGTCGCCAATTTCTGACAGCACCATCCATCATCCATTCTTGCTTTGTACACCTATTTCGTAAATCTACTTTCACTCATCCTTTCCAAATATCCAAACAACCGTAGCATACCCTTTTCAATCTTAGTCACTACATCTTCTTTCAATCGTCTCTTTCTTATTTCACTGTTGCACAACCTATCACTCAATTTCAGTCCACACATACTCCTCGAAGCTCTCATCTCCATAACGTTAATCCTGCTTTCATGTCTCTTCTGCCACACCCAAGATTCACTACCATACATAAGCGTTGGCGCCTAAACTCCCTTAAGTACGGCAAGACGAGCCTTTTTAGGTATAATTTTGCTTGCCATATTCGAGTATAAGGCGCCATTAGTACAATTTCCTGCTTTTAGGGTAGAAACTAAAAAAAAGTAGAAACTATTCAGTTATTATTCAAGAAGATTTTCAATTTCTATCAAATAGTGATGTGTTATATAGTGCTCAATTATACGTTTCAAGAGTGTTTAACGAAAATCCAGTTCCTTCTTATTTAAACTCATCTTAAATTTTCGTCCTGTAAATTAACAGTCATGAATTTATTGACAAAGCAAAGGCTGAGTATTTTTCACTCAATATTTTCTACGAACGTAACGCACGGATATCTCCTATATCAATTTTTATTATTCTGTTATGAAGTTCAGCTAACAAGCACTGAAATTTCTTGATAGTAAAGAAGCCATAAATGTAAGTTTATGATCGATAGTTTAAACTGGAAATTTCTGCTGTTCCTGTAATTTGACGGAGCAGTGACATTTAGCTGCAGATTTCACATGAAGAGTGGTCATTAGCCGAGCAAACCCAGCATGGGTGCTACCACCAAACACTCACTCACACACCAAAGGTGACTCGGATAAGTCACCTTTTACGACACACAGAGATGTAAATATATAAACTGAAATATATTTTAAAGGACTACAAACAGGATCAATAACCATACTTACATAACTTCACGCCTGTATCCCTTACGGGGTAGGCAGAACACCAGAGGCTATGAAACCATCTGAGGTCTCGTTTGATAAATTTAGAGTTATTATAATGAGGTATTTCTTCCATGCTGGACTGGGAGTGAAAGCAAAACATAGAATCTGCCAGCTGCTTCTCTTCCCGGGCATACCGTAAAAGTCAGTTACAAAGGTTTTATTGACAGTTTTACGGGCGATAGGCTGACCCCCTGTCACTGCAATAGTCTCTCTCCATCATTATAATACCTCTCAATTTGTCAAACGAGAGGATCAATATAATAAATCCTTTATGCTACTTACTCATGCTCTAAAATATCGAGCTTTAAAACTTGCTATTTAGTATGCTCCATTAGAGAATGCCTAGGAGCAGTTTACATTTGCTAGAACTATGCATGCTAGTTGTAAGCATGCTTATATACCTATTTAAGTATAAACGACTGGTCGATACTAGCATGCTCAATAAGCAAACCAGTGCTAGCACGGATCTTTTGTCGATCGTAAGTTTACGAATGCTCGTATAGTATGGAGTCGGTTGCAAGTTTTTAGTAACAATGTAATTTTTTATTTTACAGTTATTTAAGAGTAGAACCTGTTAACAAACATTCAAAATTAACAAGGAACACATTTATTTAAGCTGACCGTGCGGCAATGGATAGATTTCAATTATTGCTTGCAAAACCGTCTCCATACTATACGAGCATTCGTAAACTTACGATCGACAAAAGATCCGTGCTAGCATTGCTGTTTAGACATGCTTCAAGCACGTCCCCTTTCACCTGCGCCGCTGGTAGCATGCTCAAAAATCGCAGGCCTGCCAATTCACGAGCATGCTCGAAATGAGCATGCTAATTTAACTAACTAACAGTAGTTCAAGCCTTAGTTAAATTTGAATTCTTCTAAATAATAATAAATTTAATCACCACAGAAATGATCAAGAAAGCTTTATAAGAGTCGAAAATATAAGATAAATGTAAGTCGAACTTACAAAGATATCGATGAGTTAAAATTTCGGAACTAAAACACCTTTTCTTTTTCAGCAGACAAAGAAAAATTGGCCTAAAATGCTCCATTACCCTTAGAAGCAGGGTGTTTTTACGCCCTTTTCTCATAACTTGTACATTAAAAGGCTTAACGGTTCAACGGAGTTAGAAACTTTTACGGGCCATTAAGATTTCCTTGTGAATTCTTGCAAAATAATATCTTATATTGACATCCTACTTATGCTAAGTGGAGGAGTGAAGATGTGGGTGACTTGATGGATATGTATTGTAATGAGACATTGGTTGCATTGGAGCTCAGCAGACTTTTATTCCAATTTTGATTCAGATTTATTGTTTTACTAGCTTTTGTATTTGTCAATATGAAGTCTCGATTGTTTACTGAGTAAATATTTTCTAAATAGTTTCAGCTTTCGTTTCATGCGATTTTTCGGAATCAAAATATCTTCTTTCTTTTGAAACTGGTCATAATTTATCAGTATTGATCAACTTAGTTACATGAAACTGACACATCTCAATCATTAAAAATAGAAAGAAATAGCGCAAAAGGTATTAGCGGCATTATGTAGTAGTTTTAAAAATTTTGACTTGAAGACATTATACTTGATATAATAAGTTAATCGCCTTAAATATTACAATACAACGATACCAACGATGCTCGGTGCATTTTTATAAATCTAGCGATATATTTTTTGGTCACAGATGAAGAAAATTTGGACATATCAAGAAATATTGCAAAGCTGAAGTGACAATAGGCATATATAGTAGAATGGTCTAGTGGCGGCCACGGACAGGGAGACAGAGCGTAGCCAGGATTTCCTAAACTGGGCCGCCAATTTGGTGAAGGTCACCGTTAAATGACTAATCTCTAATGATGATGATCAAGAATAATATATTTAGCAGTTAAATATTATAAGAATTATTTATGTCACAACTATACAAGATTAATGTCTGCAACCTGTACCAGATTTACCTTTAAAGTGAAATATTTAAAGCAGAAAACTTTATTTATACAGCGAGAAATGTCCACAATTCCGAGTTAGCAATTGCATTGTTGGATAACAAGAAAATATCTTTACACAGTCACCTTTCCTCTTGAGACTGTGGAAGGTTTGATGCCAACATAAAATGCAACCTACTAGCTGATCATATTGTTTACTTCATACTATTTTGGTTTCTAGGAATGTAAAGTGGGTTTACTTTATTTACCTAACTGTGTTACAGGAAAAGAGGGTATTTTACGTTTCCGAAAACTTGAAAGAAAACGTCGTAGAACTTTCTTTTGTGAAAGCCCGATTCCAGGATACTGAGGGTCGTGCCTTGCCACCCTTTTTCATAAATAGGGGGGCATACAGGAACTATACCTAATGAAAATAGATTCAATAAGTAATTTCCAATACCGGCATTGTTTGTAATAAAGAAAATCTAAATTTGCAGTTGTCTGCGTGAAAAAAAAAACACAACTTTCTTGGGAGTAGGATCTCAACAGGGTCCGTCTTTATCTATACATATAATAAAATGGTAGGAAAGTCAAAACTGTACATTGAATATTTTTTTAAAAGAATACTTGGGGTATGATCTACAATCGAAACAGAAACAAAAAATATAGTTTTAAGAATTTTTGTCTGTTTGTCTGTTTGTCTGTTTGTCTGTTTGTCTTTCCGGGATAAACTCAAAAAGTACTGCATGGATTTACTTCAAATTTGGCATGAAGAAAGTTAAGAAGTCGGGTCAACATATAGGCTACATATTATCACGCTAGCAGTGTTATAATCGTAGGTGCGTTTGGTGCTGCATAGCGTTCACGCAGACGACGTCGCGGGCAGCAGCTAGTAGTTCGTATAAAATTTGTCGCTAGCACCATTTAGATTGTTTTAAACAAGGCTTCAAACAAGGTAACTTTGCGAGTTTATAACAGTGAAGATGGCTGTTGGTTGGCAGGAGCTTAGAGATACAAATAAAAACTTGCAAAATATGTCATAATATGTAACCCAAAACTGGCTATTTCATTTTTTACGTGGATGCCAGGTAGTATCTGCAACTAAGGCTGCTTTTTAAGTGTTTGACTCGGGTGGAAAATGGTCGAGTGAGGTTTGATAAAATAAAACGTTTATTCACAGCGACTGGACTCGATGTATTCTTTTAAAAAAGGCTCATATGTTAAGACTTATTTACAAAAGCTTTTGTGACAGAACCTGATTTAAAAAAAAACTCTGCTTGAAATTCTGTTATCATATTGAAGAATTTTGTTGCAAATACTTTTAAAAATTTAATTCAGGGCTCAAACGGTTAAGAACAGTTAATGCTTCGAGGAAATGCCTATATTGTTTTTCATGGTATTTGTTATGTACTTATTTGCTTCAATATTAAAAATATTTTTTTACCCATATTGCTTTTCTTTGATGAGTGATAAGATCGTCGGTTCTTAAGAAATTCAATCTTATGTCAAGGCAGTATTTACGCATTTTTTTGCCTTATACTCGTGTACTCCCAATAACAAGTCGAAGATAGGAAAAACAAAATAAAATGAAATCTTTTTTCAAACACAGGTACCTAATACCTTATATAGTGGTGATAATCAATAATAGTGTATGTACGATTGAACACTTTTCTAGAAGTGGATTCTACAAATGAATTGCAAATGTTGTTAAATAATTGGTGCAAGGATAGCCAATCTGCCTAATAATTAAGTAAAGCCAAAGCACCCGCTCACCTGGAAAATTCTAGATCTGCCATGCCTTTTACATATAGTCGTACACGAGATAACTCTCTTAATTCTTCATTTTACACAACTCAGAAATAAATGCAGTTTAATTTAATTAGTTTTCGGTAGCTTTGCTAAGTATTTTGAGGATGTTGTATTTAATGGACTAAACACGAATGGACTGGTGCTTAGACTGATAGACGTATGTCTTTACTGTTGGAATTCGTTTTGCAAATCCTCCTATTATTCAGATTGAAAGGATAGGTTTGAGAAAACTGTGGTACAAATGGATGGCCGACTCATGATTATACAAATGTATAAAAAATACGTTTTAAATGATAATAAAAATTACAAAAACAACCGTTAAAGAAAAAACAGTAATACTAACAGAAACAAAATAAAACGAAAAAAATAGTTGACATGTAGTTGTGTATGAGTGTTCTAACCATATTGTATGTGCGGAATATAAATAAGCATATCACTTGCAAATTAAACTTAATTTCTCTTCCATGTAATACTGCACGCATGCATGCGGTCCGTAAGCTGTACAAAAATCCTTCATGACTAAATCTGGGCATGAGGGAAACGGAACGGACTAGGGAAACTACGTCTTCAGCAATTTTGAGAATCGAATCGAATCCATATAACATGAGCCTTGTTATCTTTCGATTTTCATTTCATGAAGTTGGTCTAGATCAATATCAACGTGACCTCACTCTAGGTCCGGCGCTTCTAAGTGTTCAATAGTTGTAGCAGATTGCATTATTCATGCACACCTCTGGCTATCAAAGGTTTAACACGTCTGCCGGATAATAGTTTTGTACCATAGTCCTAAAGTGCATATGAAACTTCTTTGTGGTCGCCGCCGTGGAGGGAGCAAGATGCGATGCGAATCGTCTTGTTAATCCAACAGTTTTAGTAAGATTATACAAAATTTAATAATAAAATAATAAATAAATGAAACCCCCAGACAATTACATCAACTACATGGCCCCAAAGTATGCATAGCTTGTGTTATGGGATAACATGTAGCGAACTAGGGGGGAACCTAGAATATAAATACATAAATAGATAAACACCCAGACACGGAACATTTTTTTCTTGTTCCGTGCGGGCATCGAAGCCGCAACCACTGGCGTCTGAGGCAGACAGGTTTACCCCATCGCCAAAGTGGTCGTCATTCATCATTGAAGGCATGATAGTCCTTCCAGATGGAAATATCACAATTCGCTGATTTTCAAAATTAAGGGTGATATCTTAAATGTAAGTATGTGACTTTTAGTCATGACCAGTAAATTATTGTTTATATTTGTATGCATTTTTTACCTTTCCAAACAAAAAGTAGGTACTTTAAATATTGAAAGACCGCCATTTTGCGGACTAAACATTTTAGCCAATTTTAAGGACCTAATACGAGGCTGTAAGTCAGCACGTTGGTAGGCTCCTCTGTCTCCTGGGGCCAAGGTTGTAGGCATAGCTGGTGAAGAAAACAATGGGAATCATCGCCAGTGTAGAAGTGGTAGATAATTTTTAGGCAACTTCTATTCTCGTCTTGATAGCTTGTGTCTTCGGTGTTTTTAAGACTTGAAAATCTTGCAGTCACTGAAATTGAGTGCTTTTCAAGTTTCCTAGCTAATGCTGAGTAACTACTTTCTGTCTCGAAGGCAATTCACACACTGCTTCATACCAGGTTGTTATTGTGAGTTGATACACCTGCGCGAACTTGCAGGAGTGCATCCCATATCAGCTTTGCTTAGTTTGGGCTATGTAGTTGGTGTGATTGTCTATGGTTTTTTATCAGGCAGGGTTGTCCACTTTTTGCGTTACTTGCGTTTTGTGCATTCACGGCGGCTCAGGCTCATCTCATTCAAAGTCTTCTGAAGTCACACAGCACTGTGGGACTCACTGCGCCATACTTTGCGTGTCGCCGCGCATCCGCGCGCGGTTGTTCATGTTTCTCTGCTTGGGCGCTTGATCTTCATGAGCATGCGTGGATGCATTTTCAGTGTGTTGGACACTCCGAGTTTTATATACAAATAGCGATATTTCAAAGCAATGTAAGAAAACTCTTTCACACGCTACTCCATGTGGTGCAGGGCAGTACGCAAATCATCTAAAGTTTACATAATTTATTATTAGTAAATATTTTTTGTTAAGTAGTTAATTTAAGGTATTTGTAATTATTTTGTTACCTTTAAAGTGAAAAAGAGTTTATATCTATCTATGGGGTAGTTTGTAACATATTTCACGAATACATTATTTAAATTACAAATATAAATTAATTTATACTTTCAAAAGCATTGCATTTTATTATAAATTTACACACTTCATATTTTCTTCAATTAGTTTTTTATGTTGTTTATCGAGTTTGCAGGGCGTCTTATTTTATTAAATAAATTATAAATACAGTTTTTCATTAGATTTTAACTCAAAATTTAACTCAAGCTAGGCTTTGCATGAAAACACTGGATATGTATAAAATAGATAAAAAATAGTAGGTCAGTACTTATACAATATATAAGAGGTATTTTAACTTTAAGATCCAATATTGGACAACGTAAGATTACTTCCTGCTACAAGGTTTCAGCCCGATTCAAAATTCTTGTTTCGGGCTGGATTCTTTGCAAGTTTCGGCTCGAAATTAAGATAAATGAATAATTTATTATTTTACGCTAGTTTCAGCTCAAATGCTATTGATGTTTCGGGTCGGATAGTAATAGTAGTAATATTCTTTATTTAAATGCCTTGCAATATCTTGTAACTGTGATTTAGTAATAAAAACTATTAATTTAATAATATGATGATGACAGTGTTTTATTTATGCATCAAATCCTAAATTTTGGTTTCCATACCCCATACCATGCGAGTTTGCATGAATAATGTTGATGTTGCATGCATAATGATAATGTTGATGCGTGAACGTAGATTCAAATTAAATTATTATTAAACAGGTACGACTGTTCATAAGACTGTTATAGTTTGATTTTTTTCTATCTCTACTAAATCAACTTTTTAAAATCCGACCCGAAACAAGAATGAAAAATAAACCGGCCCGAAATAATAATTTTAAAGAATTAGAGTCGAAATTCGACCCGAAACAGGAAGAAATCCAAGGTAATGATACGGTCCTCTACCTTTCAAAATGGTCGCCATTTTGATCATAATATGTTTCAAATTGTTGAAAAGAAACTCTTTGAAGGTTAGTTGTACCTGAATTTTATATTTTCGAATATGTCATCTGTTGTGTTCTTTGTGATGACACTTTGTTTTGTATGCCACATAGGTAACCATATCCCATTCTAGATATTTTTATTTATTTTAATTCCACAGCGATGCTCTCTGCTACAACAAATTCCCACAACGTTCATATACAACAGACAAATAATTTAAAATTTGTTCGCAATTATAACTCTTCAAAATAATGTCCTACATAATTTAACAATGGCAACGATATTAAACATCTGTTTTACAATGTAACAATGTATTTGACGCCCAAATGATTTAAATGTTACTAATTTTAATAATTTCACATATTAAAATGAATAAATAGTGTTTTATCATTTATAGGATCTTTTAATAAGGGCGGGTCGATTTTTTTTAAATATTATGACATTTCAACTGTCCGCCGCGTTTTCGAATGGTGGCATAATCTGGGAGGTTTAATATTTAGGTACGAATAGTTTTGCACAAAAAAGTTCTAACTCGCTTCCGAAAAGCGCATGCACTTCTTGCCAGTCCATATTGTTGAATATTTTAATGATTGGATTAATATGGCCCAAATTCTATTGTAATGTTTGGATCTTATGCATGTGGCAGGGTAGCGACTTACTTCGCACTAATATTTAGGTCCCACACGTACCTATCGACATATTTTATACAGTATCTTTGTGTGGAACCTCGTTCTGGTGTTCTCATTTTCGTGAATTTGGTGGCAAAAAATTTGTCATTCTAGTAGATTTTCCACCATAATGATGAGAAATGGTGGTTTGAATTTCTATTTGGTGTATATTTCTATCATTATGGTCAATTATTTCATCATTTTGGTGGAGGTCAACTGATATTTTACTTACTTTCACTTCTAAATAATTAAGGTAGGTAACTAAAGTTCTTATCACTAGAAACCTTAATATAAAATAGATTCCCTACATTCAATATAATTATCTGTAACTTTTACGTTTATTATTACCCGAGTACGGCGAAGTGAAAAGGAGGGTACGATTTTGACCTGTATGAATGTATGTATACATATATAATAATAATAATAATAATACTCTTTATTGCCAAATAAAATACAATTTTACAATTACTATGAATTATACAGATAATGACAATGAGGCGGCCTTATCGCTACAAGCGATTTCTACCAGGCAACCAACAAAAGGAATCCATTTAGAATTAAATTTACAAAAAGAAACAACATAAAAGAAAAATAAACAGAAATCTTTGGGCAGAGTATTTTGACGGTAAAACGTTAATCGTATACATTACATAATTAATAGTATAAAATATAAATTAACAATATAATAAAAAATAAACTTAAATAAATATAAATTATATATACCTATATAATAAAATATATATACATATATATATATATTGTCCTCCTTACGGCAAACGTTGATCAGGCCGAAATATGCATTAAATGTTGATCCACCTTTAGAGGCTTGTAGCTTAGATAATTTTGATAATATCATGCCATACTTCGAATATAAGAATTCCCCTCATTGCGATCCAGTGCCTAACTACGCCGCAAACACTCTAGCTCGTCACCAACTTACACGGCAATTGTTGGTTTTGTAACCGCCATTTATTTTACACTTTGTGTGACTTTGTTGATCAATATAAACTTTGGGAGATCAACAAATGCTGCGGAAATGTACACCGATGCTGCGGAGTGGCAACGTCGCAAACGAAACAAAAGATAGCGCAAGATGAGATAGACGCTAGATCACCGGTTCAGTCAACGCTTGAGTTTGAATTTGAATTTTCTATACCTTAACTAAATCACAAATGTAACCAAGTGCTGCTAAAGTTACTAATTAACTTTTGCGTTTATAACTTTTGCTAATGCTAATTAATGTTGCTCATTTTTGTTGCTGGACGAGTGTTTAAAAAAATATCATTTGTTTATTTATAATAAAAAATTAAATAAATAGTAAAATAAAAATAATATATTTCAAGTTCACACCCATATTCGCAGCTTACATTACATTAAATTAAATTCACTTCTGTATGTATATCACTATGTAAAATATGACTTACTTCTAAAAATATTACTTTTGTGATGTTTCATGTTGAATATAGGTACACGGGCCGTCAAAACTACACCACTTTGAAAATCGCAGTAACTTTTAAAGTACACAAGATAATAAGTGCCAGAAACACAATTTAATTATTTAACTATAGTTCATAGAAAATTGTTGAAATTCGCCACAAGATATTTTTTATTTCAAGACTAATGTCTATAGTAAGGATTAACGTGTGGTAGGTACTTAGTTTTGATAGCCAGTGTATTTTGATCTTATTAAGGAAATGTCACCGAAGACAAAAATCAAAGTTTAACGTAAAAAAAAATTGTTCATAATTATGGAAATTAAGTATGTTTTTTATTACCTTTTTCTTGGATAAATGTTTAAATTCATAAATTTTGTTAGATGTTCATTCTTTATTTTGAGACTAATTAAAAATTAATAGTACTCATTTAGCGGATACCAAAATAATACTTAATTCATGGTTAAAGAAAAGAATGGGCCTTAGTTAGCAGGCCCTTAGTCTGTTTCACAATTTACAAGTAAGTGTATAGTAACCTAATCGTAAGGCACTTGACTTATGTCAGAAATGACCAAAGTTACGATCTCGACACTTACTTAAAGATTGTGAAACAGGCCCCATAATATTCTTTTCCTTAACCATGGCTTAAGTATTATTTGTTATCCGCTAATTAATTATTTAGAATACAATTTTGATGTTTTTTTATAATGTTAATAAGAAAGTTGTAGAGTGCGCTAAGGAGTAACTCAACGATTTCTTCAGAAACATGCTTGTGTTGTACTTAGAAGGTTTACATATACTATAAATCCCAACGTCTAGGAGAGCCTAAGTATCCTCAACATTTTTCTGAAGAAATCGCTAAGTTACTTCCTTAAGTTAGTACAAGGTTTAGTTTTAATATTTTAGACTGTGGATTACTTGCTTTAAAAAAATCTGAAGAAAATAGTACTTAAAATTAAAGTATTAAGAAGAAGTTTTATTTTTGTTATTGTTTTTGTTTCTTTGTTAATTTTATCTTGGATAAATCTTAAACGATTAATAAAAATCAAAGCACGTTACACCTTCTTTATTATTTCTCTTGCCGTCAAATACCTATAGGTATAACACTCTTCTATTAAAAAATAAATTTGGTTTTAGTGTAGGTACCTATAAAATAGTATAAGTACTCGTATTTCTTATCAGAATTAAATTATTTTTAACCTTTTAGTTCATTTTATATACAAGTAATAAAAGCTAATTAAAAAAAAAATACATTTTGTTTATTTACTTTTTAGTATTTATGATTCGGGATTTACTACGGCGTAGTTTCCCCCAGAGGTTCATTGTAGGGGGAAGAGAGCTTCAGTACAACAGCGTTTGCCCTGGTACCCTGAGGCGCAACATTAGTGATATGACATGTTTATACACCCTCATACCATTCAGCTTTCGGCTCGTGCTCCCTTTGGCATTTGGTCATCCATCTAATCAAATAGAATTTACATTCATAACAAATGTAACGAATTTATTTAATTTAATCTGATGGACTTGCATATCATATGGATATTATCTAGGACGAAAGTACTCGTCAAGACGAATCAAACGAGCCCAAACTCGATGGGATTGTGTCGTTTTATTACGGACTTCTTATGGCCACCTTCCAGCTTCATCATCAGACCCTGGATACCATCTACAGACAAAGTACTCATTGAGACAAACCATACGAGCCCAAACTCGATAGGGTTATGTCGTATTATAACGGGGTTCCTATGGCTACGTTCCAGCTCCATCATTAGATCAGCTCTATGTCATCATAATATTGCATTGTCACGCGATATACATATGCGTGCAAAATTTTTACTCAATCGGAAACCGGAAAGTGTGTCAAATTTAACTTGCAAGATTTGATTACAGACAATGGGACAGGTGAAAAAAAGAAGGTTGTAATAAAAAAAAGTTATCGAATCTTATGGAGAACCTAGCTCCTACTGTACATGCCGTAACATAACACTGTCTTGCTTTCATCATAGCGTATAGATTGCGAAGCGAAGTAGCAACAGCGCATAACAAAACCAACCAATCATGGCAATGGTGACCTCTGGTTGGTCCATTTGAATCAGATCAACAATTGATGGAGCGGATTTGTATAAATAATGCAATGAGTAGTTCTTATTTGTGTTGCTACTGGGTCAGCAATTGTTGATCAAATTGGAGCCACATTTGTATGCCGAATCATACATTAGATCAACAAAAGCTGTTTTGATCAACAATTGCTATGTGATCAACAATTAACTGATGCTACAACCCGTCTGATCAACATTTGCCGAATGGGTATATCTACACAAATACATATATATATATATATATATATATATCAATTTATATATATAAAAAAAAAAAGATAATTGTTTAATGCAGGAAAAGTATTTCAATGCGTTAATGACGTAGTTGGCGTAAATAGAACTCTTTCAGATTGCGTTTGAACGAGTGGATAGTTTTAGCTGAAAGTATAGAAGGAGGTACAGAGTTCTACAAGCATGCTGCGCGGACGGTAAATGACCTGTGAAATGCTTCCGAAGAGTGTTGTGGTGTGGATAGCAACAAGTTGTTACAAGACCGTAGGTTTCGGTCGTGACCTTCGTGTCGAAACCTAAAGCACCTCCTTAAGTACTCTGGTAGGCATGGGTTGAAGAGTGTTTTATAAAGGAGAGAAAGAACGTGTGTATTCCTGCGAAGGCGAATCGGAAGCCACTTGAGCTTATCGCGAAATTCTGAAATGTGGTCGTATTTTCGTAATGAGAATATGAACCGTATGCACAAATTTTGAAGGCGCTCAAGTTTATCAAGTTGCTCCTCGGACAAATCAAGATAGCTGACATCGGCATAATCCAGTATTGGGAGGAGAAGAGACTGTGCTAACGCAATTTTTGTTGGTATGGGTAAAAAGTTCTGTAGACGCCTTAATGATCCAGCTGCAGCGAACATCTTTCTGCGCACAGTATCAACATGGTGTTTCCATGACAAGGTAGTGTCAAAATATACACCAAGGTTTTTAACTATATTGGCATAAGGAATATGCACACCGTCAAATTCAATATGTGGTAGCGAATTTACATTAATTTTACCTAGCAGTTTCGGACTACCTATCAATATGGTTTGAGTTTTGACTGGGTTTACTTTTATGCCGTAACGTTGACTCCATTCCAATATTTTATTCAAGTCGCTGTTCATCGTATGGATTGCCATGTGAATGTGATTAGGGTGAGCTTGAGTATATATCTGGAGATCATCTGCAAATAAGTGGTAGGAAGAAGCTAAGGAATTTGTGATAGAATTTATAAAAATAGAAAATAAAAGAGGAGATAGCACGCCGCCTTGAGGGACACCAGCATTAGTGGTACACCAATCGGATACACAATCCTCTAAGCGTATTCTTTGCCGGCGTCCTTGTAGATAACTACGAAACCAGTCAATTGTCGTCGGAGATATGTTAAGCGAATGTAAAACACCAAGAAGAATATCAAAATCCACCGTCTTAAAAGCGTTACTAAAATCGAGCAGGGTTAACAAGGTTAACTGTTTGTTTTCCATGTTAACTCGCACATCATCAGTTATTTTGACAAGGGCAGTAACCGTGCTATGACCAGGACGGAATCCGGATTGTAAGGGATTCAACAGTTTATTGTTGTTTAGGAAAAGTTGGAGCTGATGGTGGATAAGGCGTTCTAGGACCTTCGAAAGGAAAGGAAGAATAGATATCGGACGAAAGTCGGAAAAGGATTCAGGGTTGCACTTTTTAGGTAAAGGAAGTACATTGGAGTTTTTCCAGGAATCAGGGAAAGTGGCCGAGGAAATAGAGTAATTAAATATTTTCGCAATAACAGGGGAAATAATGTCGAGTAGAGGAATAATCATAGCACGACTAATGCTGTCATGTTCTACGGCATTGGAAGTCATGGATAGGATATTTTTCTTTACATCACAAACCGAAAATTTACTAAACTGAAATGTAGGATAATCTGGACATGGCAAAGAAGAAAGATGTTGAATGGTTTGATATTTATCTGATCTATCCATTAGAGTACTTGAGGAAAATGCTTATTCAGGGCATTTAAATCTATTTTAGGATTAATACATGCAGGAGGCTTGCCAATGCCCAATGTCTTTAAAAATTTCCAGACTTTTCCTGGAGTTTCATTTTGAACTGAATTATGAATGTGGCGGCGTTGTGCATCCCTACACATCTTATTGCAGAGATTCCTAATAGCTTTATAACGCTGTTGATTCTTATTACTCGGATCTATTTTGTATTTCGAGCGTGCAGAGTTCTTTTTCTTAATGAGAATTTTTATTTCATCAGTAAGCCAAGGAGCAGGCAGATGCTTTACTTTTACAAGTCGAATTGGAGCGTGGCGGTCGTAAAGATCTATCAGAAAGTTATTCAACAAATCTACCTGTTCACTTACACTTGTTAAGCGTTCGATAGATGACCAATCTATTGTAGCTGCATCCGCACAGAGTTTATCTTTATCCATACCAGCAAAATTACGTCGAAGGAGGACTCGGAGCTTGATTTTAGGAGAACGGATCTTATATGATAAATACAAAAGGTCATGGAACGAGAAAGCATCAGCAGTGTGCTGGCCATGTTTGGCAATATGATTGAGAGAAGAAACGATTATCAAATCTAAAAGTGATGGAGCACAGTTGGGAAAGAAATGCGTAGCATTCAAAGGGGCTAATTGAAGATTACTGGATTGCACAGTTGATTTGAGCTTAATAGCTCGATGGTCGTTTTTTAACAGACAGGTGTTAAAATCTCCCATGATGATCTATACCCACATACATACATATGTATGTATGTATGTGGGTATAGATGCTCATCTGTTCCCTCACAACTTCTTAACTAGTTATCATAATTGGACTAAAAGATGTGTCCTTGGAAGCGTCTTGATTTTCCGCTGGTTATGAGCTATATGACATTTACGTTAAATTTACTACAGCGCCCTCTAGAGGACTTAGAGTCAAGAACTGAAAATTATAATTTTCTCGACGGTTTCCTTTGGGGTATCAATTGAAAGAACATTTTTAGCATAGTTCCAATATGTAAACACTATTACTCTAAAATATATGAAATAATAATTAAAGTAAAAAATAAAATTCTTGATTGTTTCGTATATGTTACCCAATAAAAGAGCTTTGTTAGCACATTTTAAATATGTAAACACTATTACTCCAAAATTTATGAAAAACAAGATTAAAAACTAAAATCCTACCACTAAACACGCTCTAAAAAGTAGGAAACAAGAACCTAGTTATGGTCTCCGATGAAATATTTATGTATTTTATTCGTCATACTTGCTTCCATGCTGGGCTGGGAGCGAGGGAAAACGTAGAATGTGCCAGCTGCTTCTCTTCCCAGGTATACTGTAAAAGTCAGTTTAGGGACAGAGGTTTTAAAGGCGATTTTGTGGGCGATAGGCTGACCCTCTGTCACTACAATAGTCTCCCTCTATCTTTATAATACCTCATTTGTCAAACGTGACATCAGATGTTCTTGTAACCTCGGGTGTTCTGCCTACCCCATAAAGGATACAGGCGTGACGTTATGTATATTTGTATGTACCTACTAAAATAAAATCGAAGTGGCATACGATCATCGCTATCCTGTAAACATACCTCTATCAGTATGACGTATAAAATACATAAATATTTTAGCAGAGACTATAATTACTTGTTTCTTACTTTTTAGACCGTGTTTCGTAGTCGGGTTTTAGTATTTTATCTATACTGGTTTTTCTCAATTAGTCATTTGTATAGTCATAACCATATGTTTATTATTTTGGTGGATAGGTTTTATCATTTTGGTGGATAGTTATATAATATTGGTGTAATAAACATAAAGAACTTCTTTTCATTATTGCTTTATAAAAAACTATTTACCGAACATTTATTAAGATAACCATATAAGTAACTTAAAGCATAAAATACGAAGAGAAACTTAAAATAAAAAGTTCCCTAAAATGATAAAAAATATCGCCTTGTTGAAATTGACCCAATAAATAAATATTTGTGATACTAACACAACATTATCTAGACCAAATTAAGTTAATGCTATAAATACTAGATAAAGGATAGTTTTTTTCTTTTTTTTATAAGTGACTAAACCCGCGTTTGACCTCAATCTCACCTGATGGTAAGTGACGATGAGGTCGAAGATGAAAGCACACGGGTTTAGGAAGGAACTGGCGGTTTAGGAACATTTGGCGGCAGACTTTGTATAAAGGGTGGTCACTAGCCAGGCGGACCCAGAAGGGATCCTACCACCAAGCAGTAAACTAAATTTTTAAACAAATAGTAAACTTAAGAAACTTACATAAACGTACATAATAATAAAAACATATCACTTTTTTAGGATTCGGGCCCAGGACATCGTGCAATGTATGTTACCAATACACCTCTAGTCGACAAAAATCTTTTCACTTAACTCCCAGCTTGCAAGAAATGAGATAAATAAGTTATTTATTTTAAATGGAATATAACGTTACAAATACGTTAGTTCCATTTATTATTATTATTATTATTTTTACATACAATATCAGATTCAAGTAATTTAACCTGCCATTAATTCCTGATTAAAAATCCAAATTTGATATTTACTTTACATAATTGGCATATTAAAAAAATGGAGGTTTCGATGTCAAAATTTAATAAAATCGCTGACAATTTATACAGAGTGAAACGTATTAAATCGTTAGGTAACAGAAATACGTATGTGTTAAAATAAATTAAATACAGATAAAAACATGCACGTTTGATATAAAGTTATTTAAAATATATTTAAATTTACTTCGTATCATGTCTATCATTCTAATTGCTACGTTCATTAAACTGCCATAGACCCATAACACGGTACTATTATCTATACATCTATAAGGCAACTTCATACAAACGGACGAAGTGCGAGCTATACATATGCGGCTCGATCTCGGCGGCTTCAAAAATTGTTTCAGCATGCAGACAGCCGCGACTGTCTACATGCCGAAACAATTTTTTATTGAGTTTTATATTAGAATGCAGATTTTATACATAAAAAAAAAAAATAATAAAGCATTTCGTACTTCTCAGTCGAGGCACAAGTATTTTTCGGTCGCTAATTTATAAGACCGATTTGTTATTCAATCATAAACATGGTTATTGGTTGAATGACAAATGCTTCTATGCTGGACTGGGAGCGAAAGAAAAACATAGAATGTGCCAGCTTCTTCTCTGCCCGGGCATACTGTAAAAGTCAGTTAAGGGATTGTTAAGGGACTGTTATGGGAGGCTTTTTTGTGGGCGATGGGCTGACCCCTTATCACTGCAATAGTCTCTCTCCACTATCATAATGCCTCCAAATTTGTCAGACGTGACATCAGATGGTTTTATTACCTCTGTTGTTTTGCCTACCCCATACGGAATACAGGAGTGAAGTTATGTATGTTTGTATGTATGACAAATAGGTTAGGGTAGTCACATTTTTATTGAACATTTTTAATCAATGCACAAAGTATTTTATTTGTTTATATGAAAAAGTATATTCATAATTACAAAACTCAATGGAAGTAAACACAAAGTAGGCAAATGTTATTAAAATGCTGCAGGCGGGCAGCCCTCAGTAGGCATTTATTTCAAAGATACAAATACTGTATAGTTAATATTACCGTGCCCAAAGGATGCTTCTAAGATAAGTTATTCAACCTCAGGGTGACCAAAGGTTTGTTTTTCTTTTTAGGTAAAAGTATTTATCAATATCTACGGTTCAATTGATTCTAGAGTAATGTAATAAATTTTCCTTGAAAAACACACATTACTTGACGCCTGTGTCTCATATGGGGAAAGCAGCACACTAGAGTACCATGATGATCGAGAGAGACTACTGCAGTAACAGGGGGTCAGCCTATCGCCCGCAATAACGTCAATAAAACCTTTGTCCCGTGACTGGCTTTTACAGTATGCCCGGGAAGAGAAGCAGCTGGCACATTCTATGTTTTTCTTTCGCTCCCAATCCAGCATGGCGATATGATCTTTTCCTTAAAATACTGACAGAAATAAAAATGTCTGTTTGTGGCTAATGTTTTACCTAATGTTTCTAAAGGTATTTGTTTACAACAACTAGTAGGTACTGGGAAACAAAGTTTAGTTTAATACTAATGTGGGAAACTTTGTTGATTTCTAGTTTAGCCAGTTTCAGAAACTATTCTACCTTGAGTAGATTTTGGTTGTTTCAATTAAACACCTGGTATTGCTGCCGAGCGTCTAAAACATTAGGGTTTCATTGTGGTTTGAAAGGTATTAATATTAAATTATAATCTATTAGTTCATTAACAAAACTCACATGTCTGTGTCTGTTATCAATGCTCTGTGCACAAATGTCTATAGGCCTAGATGCCACATACCATCATCAGATGTATAAAATCCACATTCGCGAGTTCACTTAATATAAAAAAATATCCAACTATGTGTTTTATCTTGACGTAGAAAATCAAATAAGAAAGTTTCCAAATATACAGAGTGTCCCGCCAAACCTATATAATACCTTCACGGAGGTATTCTTGTACCCATAAGGATTACAAAAAGAAAATCAAAAGAAAAATTAGTACTTAATTTATTTTTCAATTTTCGTATGAAAGAAAATGTCGAAATGTATTGCTTTCATAAAAAATTGAAAAATAAATTCAGAATTATCCTTTTTTATATTTGTTCTGTAATCCTTATGGGTACTAGAATACCTCCGGGAAGGTATTGCATAGGGTAGGCGGGACAGCCTCGCGGGAAATGCCAATGGCGGTACCGTGAGCTCCATCCATAGCAGATGAGGTACACCTTGAGGTTTTTAGTGGGTAGGTCTGGTCTCTGCCGGATCATCCCTACATACCCCGTCGCTCCCCCTTGGACGGTCGGGGACGTGATAGCACGTTTTCCTCAAGTAAAAAAAAAAAAGCGGGACAGCCTGTAGTATATCTCATCATTTAATAAGAATTTTATGCAACTATGAGTCCTTTTAAATGCAACTTAATCATAAGAAAATTTAAACTGTAATCGATTGCTATGGAAACCAAAAAGGATAAAATTTAATACGCTTGTTCGCAGAATTCATCACGAACAAACCAGTAAAATTAATGGAATTATTATATTCTCCTCTTTTGATCGCTACAAATCAAATTATTTACGTCGTCAATTCTTTGAAAATATGAACAAGACAAGTACCAAGAAGTCGATAACGACATTACTTGATACTCATTTGAACAATATTTTTTTATTTGGGTACAAATTAATTTACTCTTTTACTCTGAAAATTTTTTTTGGTTATTTTCATTATGTTTCCATTGTTTACCATTAAAGACTGAAATCAATCAACTACATGACCCAAGCATAGCTTATGTTATAGGATACCATATAGCGAATTAGGGGGGAACCTAGAATAGACATACATAAATAGATAAACACCCAGACACGGAACATTTTGTTTCTTGTTCCGTGCGGGAATCGAACCTGCAACCACTGGCGTCTGAGGCAGACAGATTTACCCCATCGTCACTTACTTAGTGAACTCCTGCAAAATTCCGAAAAAAATCATCTACTCCTCGTCTTCTTTACTTTGATTTAAATTTTCGAATTCAAGACACAACTTCTTGTATAACTGTAAATTTCGTAATTTTTTTTTCATCACTACTAGTTAATTGTTAGTTTTTTGTTTTTCATTTCTTCATAATTGATCTTATTAATTTATAGTATTATATTTCTTAACTTAATTTCAATTTTATTTTATTTTCACCTGCCTAGAGAATTCTGTTCAAAAATTCTTGTTTTTTAATATTGTCTTAAGTTTTCGAGATTCATACTATTAAATAAAACACTTTTTAACCGGATTTTTCGCGTATTTTTACGACTCTCGGTCGTGACCACTAAAAGTTGAAGTTTAAAATGTAAATATACGCGATAAATCCGGTTAAAAAGTGTTTTATTTCTTGTACTTTACTAATTTAATTTTCGGACAATGTCATTTTAAACTAACCCGGGCATTATAAAGTTTAAAACTAGTCCAATTTTAAAATTGTTACAACATACAACGCTCAGTATGGCTACAGATGTTAGGCCATGTAAACATAAACGTTGCTCAAAGAACCATCATTCATAACTTGGTCCGTTGCCATACTGGAGTGTTAGGCAAACAGGTGATCGGGGCTATGCCTCTCAACTCTCAACCATGTTTGGACTCTATTCAAACATACCTTAAACTAGCAAAATTGTATACACACATTCCATTTTCTTGTTTATGAATTTAAATTTTAACTTTAACTATAGTAACAGGAAATAATATTACATAAATATTTTTAAATAACCGACTGCTTAACGTGCCTTCCGTGCTTCGGAGGGCATGTTAAGCAGTCGGTCCCGGCTGCTGTATACTTGTATACAGTAGTCGTTAGGGTTTGTCCGAAGCCATTTTCGGCGATCTGAAAATTCTGACTTCCACCTCCCAGTACTGGGCCAGCTTGGTGGATTATGGCCTCCTCGTCACTCAGGTGAGAGACTCATAGCTCTGCAGTGGGCTCTTTACAAAGACTCGTGATGATAATGATGATGATGAAAGCCGTAGTACCAGATTCTGATCTGGTGGTATATGTAGAACTATACATACATTATTTTGAATATATCACAGTCTACTTGTCAACCCGGCCAAAACACAAGGCATTATTATTGGTAGCACAACAATGATTAACAGAATTGAACTGACTAATCTTCCAAATTTAACTTTCGACGGTGTCAAAATACAACTCCGGGAGACTGTTAAAAACCTCGGTGTCATTTTCGACCGCACTTTTAGCTGGAAGCCACAAATTGATGAAGTGAGCAGGAAGATTTTTGCCGCTACAAATTCTCTAAAACGCTTGCGCAATCTATTGCCTTTGCCTACCAAAATTTCCATTGCCCATTATCTCTTTCTCCCATTACTTGATTATGCGGATGCGTGCTATTTGGATATCACTGTTGACCAACTTAATAAACTTGAGCGCCTCCAAAATCTCTGCATACGATTTATATATGGTTTGCGGAAATATGATCATATCTCTGAGTATCGCACTAAGCTCAAGTGGCTTCCAATTCGCTTTCGCCGGAATATTCACGTTCTTTGTCTACTGTACCGAATACTGTTCAATCCTACTGTCCCTAGCTATTTTCAAAATTACTTTAGCTATCGTCATGAGCAACATAGTCGTAATTTACGATCTTCTGACAATTTAATGCTCAGTACACCGGCTCATTCAACCGATCTTTTCGGCGATGCATTTAAAATTCGCGCAGTATCCTTATGGAATCAGTTACCACTTTGTATTAAGTCAGCTAAGACCATCGTCACATTTAAAAAGCTTTTAAAAAAACACTACTTATCCTTAACTGAAGAAGTCAATGTGTAGTATATGTATGTATATCTTGTATTCGTATGTATGTATGTTTACATACCTATAAATTAAGAATGTCTAAATGTCTGTTACAAATAGTCGACATGTTTTTGGTTTTTTTTTGTTATTTTTTTTTTTAGTTCTTATTTGTTTTGTAAGTAAACCCCATTTGTTATAATTTACTTTATCATGTTATTTTGGTTGCCTGGTAGAGATCGCTTTCTAGCGATAAGGCCGCCGATTGTGTTTTCTTTTTTTTATTGTCCTTTATTTTCTATTTGTACAATGAAGAGTAAATAAATAAATAAATAAATATATATAGTTTTGGTATTATATTTTGAATAAAGTATATAATGTTAAATAATGTTCTTGTTTTAGAGTCAGTAATAAACCCAATTTTTTCTTCAGTACCCGATTATCTTTTGATACTGTAAGAATTTGTTAATAAAATAAAAAAACTTTATTTACCAATAAAATATACTTAATATAAACATATATAAAATAAACAAAATGAAAACTTTAAACTAAGTACATAAATGACCTTTCTTAGTGCCTAAATATATAATAAATCTAAGCATTTTTCTAATTGAAGAGGCCTCTCCGAGTCATACCGGGCGCAAAGGTACCCATCACACTAGCCGCATTGCCTCTCTGTACGGCAATGGACAACCTCTGCGCCAAGTAAGACCCAGAGCGGGCACCTAAGCCTCTCTTCCTCAATCGGCAACCAATCTGCTTTATGAAGGCTAATGCCTCCGACCCCCAACACCCTGAGGTCTCAAAAGCGAGGGGCACAAAGTAATAATTAGGCTCTAAATTTTCTAAAAGCTGAGCTATAACAATATATTAATTTCGACTAATAGCTTCTGAGCGCAGTCAAACAAAAATGCCTTTGGATTCTTTGTTATATTAATATGAGAAAGAATCCGAATGTGTTATAAATTTTAATTTTATTTATAAACAAAGTAATCCTTCAGCATAATAGTAACGAATGGATTTTTAAGCTTAAACCTTTGGAACATAATATAACTAATCCTACAATCGTTACTTAGTCTTGAGCCGTGGGTGAAAAAATTGTTAAACTTTACCTGATAAAGCAAAAAATCTTAATTTAAAAAGATAATAGCAGAGCGTGGTTTCGATCCACGGACCTCTGGGTTATGGGCCCAGCACGCTTCCACTGCGCCACTCTGCTTCTTACTCAGACAGTCGAAATAACTATACTAACTTGCGAATTATGTATGTTCAATAACTAAGGTTATAAAACTAAATTAGCGCTAATCAAAACCTTAAATTTCTAAAATTTTAGACATACTATTTAAAAACGTAGGTACCTATTAACTTTCATAATTCTTAAGTTTCATATATTTCATATTATAAAACATTAAATTAATAAATAAGACCAGCATCAAATTTTAACAGAGCTTATCATTTTTATAGGTTTTCTCTTAATTTAAGTGAAACTTGGTTTTATTTTATTATTTTATATTTTACAAAAGATATTTTTAAAATTGTTAAGGAATAATTGTCGTAAAATAAAAGAAAAACCCTAAGAAACAATTGAAAAAATAGTTCTATTAGGTTTTAAATTCAAAAATATGACTTTTCTAGCATTTTTATAAAAAGTGTTGATTTTAAGTTATCGTTTGTTAGAGTCTTATTCGTGTGACAAAACAAAAATGAAAGATAACACTTTTAATGAACATTTTCTTTTAGTACATTTTGTGTAACAAAAGTAAAGTTCCGGGTGGCGGCGGGTGGAATGGTGGGAATTCATCTATAGGTACCTATTATGTATATATAGGTTCTCATAGTTCGCTACATGGTATCTCACAACACAAGCTTTGCTTACTTTGAGGCCATGTTGGTAGTTGGTATGATTACCTGGGGATTTTTTTATTTTCCAGTAGGTAGATAAGCCGACGACGATACGATAACGTTACCATATAGTGGAAACGCGCACTTAAGGTAAAGTTGTGAACACCTGCTTGAATTACTGTACCCCGCTTCAACAAAGGAATTTCCTAACCAAATGAATCACAACGTAAATTGTAGTATCAATAGCCTTATTGTAAAACTTACTTAGCAATTGTAACATTCTGTAATTGTTGTAAACGTTCTTTTGAAACTGCGTTTTCATTGAAAGTTTTGTAGCCTAATGAAACTTAAAACTAAGCTTAAATTTTAGAACAACATTTTTCATGCTTCTATACATTTTTCTCAAAGGTAAAACTCTAGAAAACTAAATAGACTCTCAATCTTTCTTGTTTTAAAAAATCACAGTTAAAATAAAGCCAACCGATTTTATGGCGTAACGGGTAATAATAATAATAAAACTGCAATTCTAATTGACATAGCAATACCGAACACTCATAATTTACAAACAACCAATCAGGAAAATTAACAAAATATATTGAACTGAAAGAGGAACTCAGCAGAATGTGGAATCTCCGAAAGGTTACAATAGTTCCCATTGTCCTATCTACTACAGGTGTAATTCCCAAACAACTACACCAATCAATTTTATCATTAGAATTACCGAAACACATATACATCAGTATGGAAAAATCTGTCATCCTAAATACTTGTCGCATTGTCAGAAAATTTTTGCAACCTAGTCCTGAAAATCCGACAAACACATGAGTAAAGTAGACATTGTTGATTTTAACTTGGCCTAGGCCCGTTAAAATCTACTAAAACCGGTAGTAATACCGAGCTTAAAATCCTGAACACAAATAATAATAAATCCTTTATTGTACACCAACATAAAGTACAAATTAAAAAAGATACATTTGTACTCACCGTTTCGGTGTCCGCAGACTCCTTGGTCACGAGCGACAAAGATATCAGGCATCAGATTGATAAGTGGAAAAAGTTGTACATCATCCCCTTCTGCATCTCAGTCTTCGAGCGCAGCGTTCAGGGTTAGCGCAAAATGACATAACAATCCCTAATTTTAAGTCACACGAATGTCAAATTGGGAGTCATATAATTAATAATCAAAGAATGCAGAGCATTAAAAAAACCGACTTCACGTCAAAACTTTGGCTGAGTTATAATGTCATCAACGTAAACATTGTCCGAAATAATACATAAGTTTTCAAAAAATTTTACTTTTCAAAGAAGTACTCAACCGATTTCAATAAAATTTATATGGGACCAACTATGAAGTATCCTATATCATATGAAACATTTTTCAAACTAGATTCATAATTGTCCAACATATCGCGTAACAAAGACACAAAAAAAAATATGCAGACGAATTGAACTCCTCCTTTTTTTGGAGTCGGTTGAAAAAATTGCTAACAAAAACTGTTTGACATTAGAGAGACTTAAAATTATATATTGTAATTTCGAATACGGCCTAGTTTCAGGTTGTGCCATTTGTGGCTGATGAAGTTGAGAAGTGTTTTATTTAAAATTATGTAGCGCGAAAACTTTAAGATTTCAATATAATAACCACCAGCAGGGCTAGCATGCAACCAGCGATAAATAGTCGAATCGACAAGATAAATATTATTTTGTTATTTTATCCTATTATGTAGGCTAATATGCGCACCATAATAGATAGAATTACTCGATTTGATACCATGAGTAAGACCACAGAAACAAATATGTCATAATCTTAATAAATTACATACACTTAATACCATATTCTAGGAAAATATCGATAAAAGGCCCGATTAATCGTTGTCGACGGTAGCATGCTAGCCCAGATGAAGTTGAATTGTAATCGCACACAAAATTATATCAGCCGTTAATTACCATATTTGAATGTACAGCAAAAAAAACAAAGGGAAACTTTTAATAACATCTTATCTTATATTCCGTATCATGAAAATATATAAAAAATTGTGATCCAAGTACGATTAAAACTGTTTTGAATATTCCTGAACGCGACAGTATATTTACAATCCCTCTGGAGTACAGTCGCAGCGAAATGTCACTGAGCCCTTCGATTGTTTTCCAATAGGATTAAAAACACTTCTTATAAAACTGTGAGCTATTGGAAAAATATATCTTTTTATTGCGAGTGTTTGCAATATTTTTGTAGCTAACAAAGTTGTGCATAGTGTTTTCAGAAGTTTTCAACTGCTCTTATGGACAAATAATGTATGTTTGTAGCAAGGTTTTATTGCTCTATCATCTTACTATACATAAAGCTTATTTTGAGTACGTGGGCAAGAAGCAGAGTGGCGCAGTGGAAGCGTGCTGGGCCCATAACCCAGAGGTCCGTGGATCGAAACCACGCTCTGCTATTCATTTTTTTTATTGTGTATCCGCAAAATATTTTTTGGAGGAATAATTGTAAAAGGCTACATATTATTATGTTCGATAGAAACCCTTTGTTTAATTTTCTGCATAAGTAATGTATCTTGGAATTATTATATGAATAACCAGTTCCTTTGTGATTTAATTATCAACTTTTCAGCGGCCTTTATTAGTCAACAATACAAAAAAAATAGGAACCTCTATTTTTTTTATAAACTATCAAACTATCTTTGATAGTTTTATCCTTATATGCCTTCTTTTACTCCACAGCTTTCATCCGTGTATGTGAAGGCTCCTTTTGAAAATGTACTATTAAATTCAAAATTCTAATATCATTTCGGTTGCTTTAAAGATCTCGATTTAAGAGATCTATGTGACATTCAACCATGTACTGTTTGTAATATTATTTGATAATAAAATAAGAAAAGAATTGGACTGGTGAGCATAAATTAACAACGGAACCGTCGTTGTATATTCAGTGACATAATTGATTGAATCAACTAGCTTTACTTTGTGGAAATCCATTACAACTACTATAACTAAACTATCTTGCTAATTTCGCGACTCCAATGATGTGTCGTAGAGTAGTGACGAAGTTCGGTGGTGGTCGTTGCACCTTGAGGATGCTTCTGGTTGAAAGCAAAACACGTGTCGATGGTGCGGGTTATAGTGTTCCGAGTGCGTGTTCGTTGCATTCCTTGCGTCTTGAGGGAGGGAGGGCGGTGAACCAACGCACGAAAATCTTGCATCACTAGTGCTTTGGAGTCGCGGAATTGGCAAGGAGACTTGGTTATATAGTTAGTATATTCAGTGCTTTTCAGCGGCCTTTTTTTAGGTACCAACTTGTATTTTAGTTCGTTTTACCTTCTGGTGCCTGGTGGCATTTTGAAAGTCTTCCTGTTGCAACAGCTATTGTATTTTTGAGCTCCAAGTGCTACAAATAATAAACACAATGACAAGTTGATTTTGAATTTCCAGATTTAAATCATTTCTCTACATACATTTTTTTCAGAGTGTTTCAGAGTGTATCTTGTAAAATTGATCTGTTTTATTTGCATGTTCTGTTTATACTTATTGTAGAGTTGGCACAGTTTCACAAAAAAAAATGTGACTAGACTCATTTAAAAGTCAATGCAGAGGAGAACAAATAAATAAAAGGATCCGGGGTGCAAATATATTCTGGACACGCCTCGATAAAGTTACTGTGTGATGCGTATTTTTATAGAGAAAAATCGCCTTTCCTTACTTCTACCAAAATAAAACAAGCATTTCCTTACCCAGAAAAGGCTTACTTTACAGATCGAAGGCATAAGTTCCCCTCTTACAGGTTTATTAGATCACAAGTATAAAATAATCGATGCATGACTGGGAGTGAAAGAAAAACTTAGGATGTTCTTCTTCTCGGGCAAACTGTAAAAGTCAGTTGAGGGACAGAGGTTTCATTGACGTTTTTGCAGGCGATAGGCTGTCACTGCAATCTCTCTCCATCAAATCCGTTCAAAGTACAAGATTTTGTCTTCATACATTTTGGCCCATATGTGTACCGCGAGGTACGTAGACAACAAAATGTAGGGCATAAACCGAGGAACTGTAAATCAGAAGAAAAAAAAAACTTCGAAGTTCCATTGTAGAGCTGTGAGTCTCTCCTCTGGGCGACGACGACGAGATTTGGGTTGACACCAATTTGGGCAGACACCAAACTGGCCCAGTACTGTTTGGCTTCTGGATTCTGAAGTACATAACTTATTCATTATCTAGAAAAAAAAATGCAATTCATTAAGTTTTCAAAAACGGAACTGCTCTTATTATTTTTCCTTAAGCAATGTTGTGATGTGCATTTGGCCTTTATTATATTTCCAAATTAATGCCGCAAAATACACCTTTGCATTCAACAAAATTAAGTTACACGACTTATTTTATTGCCATTAAAAAATCGAACGTCCTCGTCGAAAATCCGGTAATAACTTACCATCAGTTGCTCAACGTTGGTTAAGCTAAAGTAATCACTTGATTTTAAAATTCCCTACCGATGCAGCAATACAGTGACGTGTATTTTTTGCAGAAAATATGTTTTGCTAGGTATTTTAATGAGTGTTTATCTCTTCGTGTTTTACTACCTTTTCTATGAATAGTCATGAGTTTTTTATGTAATGAATAATGATACACAATATACTGAAATTAGTTCCACTACTATTTAAATAAACAGGGTTATTGGTTATTAAGCCTTTTAAGGTGACATAAGGTCCTTTCCCATGAGTTGAGCCCAAATCACAACATTTTGGAATTTTCCTTTTTTTCTGAAAATCAAGCTTTACTCTTTCAAATATCGACTGTAAAAAATTAAATAGTCCGATTTCAAATCTCTTTCTCTCATTATTTTTTAACATATAAGATAAAATTCATAGTAAAGCAATAGAAGTCATGTATTAATAAAATATATTCTAATAATGTTTTTAAGTTTTTGCATTTAAAATGCTCAATCATTTTTAAATAAATGAAAAATGTGATAAATAAAAATTACCTGGCCAGGATTCGAACTTGGGACTCGAATGGGGAGAACCTTAGCTCAGGCTCCGATAGCCCAGTGGAAGAGCACTCGTCCGGCAAACGAGAGGTCTCAGGTTCGAATCCTGGCCGGGTAATTTTTATTTATCACATTTTTCATTTATTAAATATACTCTATTTTTATGTAGGCAAATAAACAAATAATCCATATTTTTGTGCTACTTTACGTTAGCCTCATTCATCAATGGTTTCACAAATTGTAGGTATTGTTCATACTAAGTCTCAGGGCCCGCACTTAATCTTCGTCTTAATACATATATGTATAAAACTGTTCCGTTACTGACTGAGTGACTGACAGACAACGTACAGTCATAACTACTGGACGTATTATTTGCGTACATTACTACTGGTAAATTTGGAACATACAATCCTTAGGTTGTGGGGGAGCACTAAGGAAAGAATTACCGAAATACCCACGGGAACGAGAAGTGTATGATTTTATACATTGTATGAAAACCCTTATTCCTTGAATGCACAGACGTGGTATTTGGCATAAAGGTTCTAGAAAGAAATGACTGTTTGTGTTAGAAAAGGAATTCCCGAAATTCCCAAGGGAACGGGTTGGACTTTATAGTTTGTGTGAAAGATCTTATTCCTTGAGTGCATGGATGTGATACTTGGTATAAAGATTCTTCAATGGGTGTCCATTTGTATTATCGAAGGAATTCCCGAAATTCTTGCGGAAACGGGAATTATCATCATCATCATCATCACAACTCCGTGCAATGAGCCCACTGCAGAGCTATAAGTCTCTCCTCTGGGTGACGAGGAGGTTTAGGCCGTAATCCACCAAGCTGGCCCAGTGCTGTTTGGTGGTTGTCAGATATTTCAGGGTGCCGAAATGGCTTCTGACAAACTCTGTATACTAGTATACAGCACCCGGGACCGACTGCTTAACGTGCCCTCCGAAGCACGTTTTTTTTTTGTTTTTCCGCCAAGGAAAGTCGTTTCGCACCCACTAAAACCAGCTTTAACCAGTAAAGCTAGCTTTATCGGGAGGAGGATGAATCCTATTACGGACGAATGGGCATTCTATAAGCTGTTAACCATAAGTGGCTAATGGCAAATAGAATGCCCAGACATTGTGGAGACTCTCTCAGATAGGCTGAGCATACCCACTAAACATCCCCCTTTTGACTCACCTTGATTAAGGTCCTTAGTCATCGTCGGAACGACAGCCAATTGGAGCGAGAGGCTGCGTAGTGAGCGGCATCCAGACGTCTGCCACCAAAAGGAACTGAAAGTGAGAAAAACAAAGCTAAGATTAGCAGAAATGACAAAGCTGAAACTAAGATATTATCTAGAGTGATCAGACTCACTCTGAGATAGGAATGCTGGAAAGAAGGACTACGTTTAGAAACGTTGAGCTTGCTGGAGTTTCCTGATAAGGGGAGCGAACTTGGTTAAGACCGGAAGAGCACCGTTGAAACCCTCTGGGCTGGCGTCGAGAGCGGCGCCGAAAGCCAGGATCTCGTCGATGGGAGCGAGCTGGATCCAGAACGCCATGCGGTCTTGAGACCCTTTTGCGTTCTGGCACTGGGAAGCCGATTTGGCGGCCGGTTGCGATTGAGTCGCAACCCGGCTGCGCTGAACTGAAACGATAGGAGTAAAGGCTTTGGGGACCTTTGAACTGACTGGAGGAGCGTCCGAGCTAGGCTGCGGTCGCTCTCTCTAGTTCTCGATGGGCTTCACGGTAGCCCTGGCAGCACGCGGTGCCTTGGGGCAGCCGCGAAAGTTTGCTGTGTGACCAGACTGGCCGCACAAGACGCAGGACGGAGCTGAGGGCGATTCGGGAGTGCGAGAGCACTCCTTAGTCCCCTGCGGATCTCGGCACTTGACGCACCTAGGGGAAGCAAAACAGTTTGCCGCCGCGTGACCATACAAACGGCAGCGGTGGCACTGACCTGGGAAACCACGCTTGTGTGGTGCTTCGACGCGGATGTTGGAGAGACCGCACACGGAGAGCTTACCTCTGAAAATGGACTGCCCTTGCGGGCTCTTCGCTAGGATTACTAACGCAAGTGGGAACTGCTTGCCTCGGCGGCTGTGCATTTTGTGCACAGATTCGACGGGGAAGCCTTGAGAAGACAAGTCCTCTTGGATTTGCTCGTTCGAGAGCTCGAACGGCACGTTCCTGAGGACGGCACGAATCTTACGCTCCTCAGGGAGGGCGTAAGTGTGGTACTCGAGCTTCTTGTCAGCAAGAAGCTTCTTTTTCTTCTTAGATTTGGACTTTTTGCGAACCTCGGTGAATGGAGCAGGAGATTCCGGAACTAAAAGAGCGCAGTCGGAATCGCTACCCGGTGGGGTATTTTTCCGTTTGCACGCGGAAGAATCAACCGACATAAAGTCTGGCGTAGTGTCAACACACTCGACTGTTGGGAAAGTAAGAGAAGGCGGAGTGGCCGGGAGGGACGCGTGAGGGACCTCGGTGGTCTGGGGTGGTGAGGCCTGAGGGGCCGGGGAGAACGATGCCTAAGGGGCTGACGCGGTGGAGGCCTGAGTGGCCGAGAGGCTCGTGAGTTGTGCCTGAAGGTTTGATGCGAGTAGCGCGAACATATGTTGCACACTATCCCGAATTTCGGTTTGGAATTGATTAATTTGGAATTGCAAGTGCTGACTTACCAGATCCCGGAGTTCTTGCTCTTCTCCGGGCTTAACCCTGGATTCGGTGGGGGCCTCCATCGAACCCGGGGAACCTATCCTACTCTGAAAAAGAAACCTAATCCTAACTGGAGGGGGACCTAAGTGCCGATGAACGGCGAAGTGGCTGCACAAACTGCGCTGAAAAAAAAGGATCAACCTAACACGGACCTATTGCCGGTGAACGGCGGACGATCAGGCTTAGTTGTCACGGTTACGTATCCACCTGACCAGCGATGCTTCGGCCGGCAGCAGTCGGGTCCGCCCTGAAAAGGGCAGATGAATTAGCCCCGACACCACACAGCCTCCACAAGAGAAAACTTTCCGAAAGAGCTTAACTTGGCACCTGACCCGCACGAGTGCGGGGGAGGGAACAAGGGCAGCGCAATACGAACACTCGGGAGCGGCCGCAGACACGACCGTTCGGGAGCGAACGCGTCCGAAGCACGGAAGTCGTCGTGAGAAATAAATGATCGCTGGTCACCCATCCTAATACCGGCCGCACCGAGCGCGCTTAACCTGCGATATGGTTGATATGCACAGTAACCACGGCGCCACGACCACTTGAAGTATTGTATTTTTTGATTTGCTTGAAAAGATTTATTACTTGAGTGCACGGATGTACTACTTGGCATAAAAGTTCTTCAATGAGTGACCGGCTGTGTTAAAGTCGCGGGCAAAAGCTATAATATTAAATTAAAATGTATCATTTTTAATTTTTACTTTATGATGGTGTACAATAAAGGGTTTATTATTATTAAAATAAACTAATTTTTTCCATGAGACCAAGCAGCAGAGTAGCACAGTGGAAGCGTGCTGGGCCCATAACCCATGAGTCCACGCTCTGCTATTATTTGGACTACAATGTCCCAAAATAATAGCATGATTGGATGATTTAATTCAAGATTCCTGTTTTGGCCATAGTCTTTTCTAGTTTGCCTACCACCCAATGTAAGATATTTTTATTTTATGTGCTGTTAAAGTTAAAATATAAGTTCGTTTAGAAAAAAAATACCAGACCCAAATATTAGCTCGTTATAAATGTTTTCAATGCTTATCCTGTCAATATTTTTTCAAACCCCTTTGAGTACAGTCACAACGAGATGGCACTGAGATAAACAAACTGTATTTCTTTCTTTAACTGTATCATCATGTACATTGAAGTGTAAAAAAAAATAACTATCTCACTTACCCTTATTTAGCAATAGTTTGCCAAAGTGTAGGTACTGTTCATTAAGATTGTCTTAAGTTTTCGCGATTCATACTATTAAATAAAATAATTTTTAACCGGATTTATCGCATATAATTTACATATATTTACATTTTAAATTCTAACTCGAGGTTTCGGTTTCTTTGCAGACCCCGTGGTCACGAGCGACTGTCGTAAATATACGCGATAAATCCGATTAAAGAGTATTTTATTTAACAGTTCATTAAGGCCGCGTGCCGACCATACGTTCCAGCCTAGCTCCCGCACTTTCCTAATCTTATCTTACTTATATTATAAATGTGAAAGTTTGGATAGATGGATGGATGTTTGTTCCGCAACACGGCACAACAGCTAGATGGATCTTTTTATCTCGAAAAAATACTGGTTCTTAGAGAATAGATTAGTTTCAAGAATTTCGTATAACGTTTTAACACTAGATGGCACTATAAGTATTTTTCTTTTCATGCTATGTTAACTTTTGTTTACGCAATTACTTTTCAAAATGTGAGATATTACATTATACTAACGAAAACTTTAACGTGGATGAAGTCGTGTATACAGCAACAGCAAGTGTATAATAACCTTATTTCTTACATCAGATCAAGAAGCAGAGTGGCGCAGTGGAAGCGTGCTGGGCCCATAACCCAGAGGTCCGTGGATCGAAACCACGCTCTGCTATTGTTTTTTAGTTTTTCGCAGTACTATTTCTTGACGTTTTTTATGTTTTTTTCTATGAATTTCTGTAAGATTCCTGAGGGGAAATTCAGCTTATTTATTTCTCATCAAAATGACATTGGGAAATTAAACGTCAAAATGGTGTTCATGTGACTTTTGTATGCAAATTAGTTATTTAGTGTAGATACAACAAAAGTAAAAGTTAAATATAACCCTGATATAACTGCAAGCTGATTCAAAAAAATTTTAAACTTTTATTCATTATAGGTTTACAAAAAAAAAACACTTAATGAACGTCAAACGGTAGACGAGGGCTACGCGACTGGAGAATCTTGGGGGAGGCCTCTGTCCAGCAGTGTGCGTCTCTCGGCTCACGAAAATGATGATCGCCCATTATCCTTCAATATAGCTATCTACAATTTGACAATTAGTATTGATTCACAATATGATGTCAAAAAATTGTCCAGGGCTCCACAATTCCTGCTAGCTACTCATGGCTATTCCTTTGTTACCTATCTGACTCTGGTATCTCGCTGCGTTACCTAGCTCTTAGAAATAGTTCTTTAAAGATCCATTCATTTACACTTTATTTTACACCAAAGTAGAAAGTTAGACAATATAACAGTTAAAGTTAAATAACGAAAGAATGTAGGATTTCACATTTCATATAACTTGTCACAGTAAAATAAAACTTCCAAAGACTTGTAACTACTGTCTCCACTTTATACTTACTTATTTCATACAACTGTACAAGCAGCAGAGTGGCGCAGTGGAAGCGTGCTGGGCCCATAACCCAGAGGTCCGTGGATCGAAACCACGCTCTGCTATTATATTATTTTATTATTTATTTATATTATATATTATAATATTGAATAACTTACATTTCAGTATTATTTTATTGAAAAAATGCCTTATTCTAGTTATTGCTATATAAAATAATAGTCTTGTATAATGTTAATTTAATAATCCATAAACATATCACATCGTGAATTATTTAATGTCAAAAAATAAGTTTTATCAAATAAAAAAATACATATTTTTTATAAATATTTTACTTTTTTATTCACTTTTGCGTATTTATTCGTTTTTATAAATGTCACTTGTCGTAAATATCGCTTTCATTTGCAGATTTTAGGGAATTACCGAAAGTCGCATAATGCGCTACGCAGCGTTCATTTGGAAATGCGAATGCAGCCTACGAAAAAAACTTTTTTTTTTCGCTTTAATTTTCGCTCAAACTCGTATTTTACTAAATGGTTTTTTGGTTTTTCATCCCTAATGGCCATCGATGAGAAGACTAATAAGTAGACTCTCCAAATTACATTTGTCTTTTCTTTTGAGCTTATTTTAAATCTTCTTTTTAGGAAAGTGCAAGACTGGTACTATATGCATTATATTTCGGGCCTTTAACCTACATGCCTACATAAGTAATATGAAATAAAATAAATATATTAAGGCATCAAACGAAATCAAGTAGAATATAATATAATACAATTTATTTAATATACATTTGTTTTTTTTTTAAATAAAGTAAATAAAATCCCCAGACAATCCCACCAACTACATGGCCCCAAAGTAAGCATAGCTTGTGTTATGGGATACCATTTAGCGAACTAGGGGGGAACCTAGAATATAAATACATAAATAGATAAACATCCAGACACGAAACATTTTTTTTTCTTGTTCCGTGCGGGAATCGTAAAAGCAACCACTGGCGTCTGAGGCAGACAGGTTTACCCCATCGCCAAAGTGGTCGTTCCTTTGGCGATGGGTAAAAATCACACTTTCGTATCGAAAATAACCTGAATACTTACCGTCAGCTGTTCAATTGTCAAAATAATCATATGATTTTAAAATTCTCTACTGTTACAATATTCACTTTTTTTCAAGCACAAAGTTCACGATCCATACAGTCACTGACCTGTCAAACTACTTCTGTATAAAGATGATATTGTCATTACAATGCTGCCTGTTTATATCTAAACTATTGGTGCAGACTTGATTTAATTTCTTAGAAACGATATCGGGATTTTCGTTTCAAGTGGATGATACTATTAGTCTTTTGAGTATCTTGAGAGGCTAAAATATTAAAATCCTTGCTGCGGTTTCTAATATAAGTAAATGGTTTGGAATTATCCAAACATGAGCTATTATTTAAACTATATGTTGTTTTATTACATTTCATGAGTTGTCAGAAATGACAGGTCAACTATGAACGTTACTCTTTTAACGTATGGCATGTATGGTAGGCTCATTTGTGTAAAATAATTGTCAATTGACTGTTGACTTTTAATTGACTGTAGATAAAAAGCAGCTGTAAAAGATCCCTCATTTTACTTCAAATTGACAAAACTTCTCGTAATGAAATCGATATCCAATTTTTTCTAGCTTTACCTTACTTAAAAAAACTTATAAAACTTACCTATTATGAAGAAATTTGAAATCTTAAAGTATTGTTAGCTTCTACAATTTAGTTTCAATATATAATCATCTTTAAAAGCATTATATCTAGAAGTCAATATCCTTTGTCAAAATACGTCTATACAGGATATCAAAAACGCGATACCGGAGATTCCAATGGATTGCACTATTGCAATTTCCTTTTGACAAATATTTTTGAGCAGTTTTAGTTCCGTACATTGCAATGCCGAACGAATTTTGTTCCAGGTTTTTTATTTAAATGCCTGTTAACGGCGCGCTTTGAAATGTTTGAATAAAAAAATATGAACAATAACACCACACAAATTAACTCAAATTAAATGTCATAGACTTTGATAATAATATTTACAACTAGCTGCTGCCCGCGACGTCGTCTGCGTGAACGCTATGCAGCACCAAACGCACCTACGATTATAACACTGCTAGCGTGATAATATGTAGCTTATATGTTGACCCGACTTCTTAACTATCTTCATGCCAAATTTGAAGTAAATCCATGCAGTACTTTTTGAGTTTATCCCGGAAAGACAAACAGACAAACAGACAAAAATTCTAAAAACTATATTTTTTGTTTCCGTTTCGATTGTAGATCATACCCCAAGTATTCTTTTAACAAAATATTCAATGTACAGTTTTGACTTTCCTACCATTTTATTATATGTATAGATAATTAATATGAGAAGAGCATCTTTATAACCCTGACTCCTAAACAATGACGGCTTGACGGTTAATATCTGTGATCATCACACAAACAAAACCCATATAAGGATTCGAACCCGGAACCTCTTATCATAAAGGGTAATGTTGTGTACAGTCACGTCTAATAATATGTATAAATTTTCATTGTAATTTGAACCTTATCACAACACAATAATTTGCAAAATGTGTACATATTAATGCACGTGATTGTACCACTCGTCACTGTATTTTTTGTATACCTAGAGTCATTTTGATTCATTTTTTCTAAGTAAGCCAGGGGTCCAGCTGATGGTATGTGGCTCCATTGATTAATTATATTTAAAAAGTAAGACTTTGACAATTAACATACTCCTAAACTCCTCGTGATAGCTATAACAAAACAAACTTTTGTATGCAGCTCAAAACAAAAGTTCTATAAAAACTTAAAGCCATTATAGCCAAGGTCAGAATTAATAAAACACGATATCAAATTACTTAATTTTAATTAAAAGCAGTCATTTTCTGGTAAGTATATCATTTTTGAAACTCAAAAGTAGGTTAAGGAGTTCAAAAATCTAAAATTACTTTGACAAATTATAACATTACCTTAGATGTTACAATAAATTAATCACATAAGTTAATTAACTTTTACAGATAACACATAATCTTAACTTTGGCATCGTTATATGGCATTTTTTAACTTAAGTTTTACTCTTATTTGATATGTAAGTTATAATTTATTATCTTAATCACTTTTAAGAGTATTTATATAATATAATTCTTTAATATTTACAACGAAATACAATTTATTTTTTAAATATTTTCCAATCAAATTCCAATTTATTACCAACCGACTTTTTCCACTTATTGGACTAAACAATTCTGATAAAAATAACAATACGTTCCCTCCACAAAAAAAAATAAAGTTCCATGAAAATTTTCTATGGAAAAATTAAATATCAGATATTGAATATTGGAAAATAATGATATTTAATTATGAAAAAGCTTGCAATAACAAACTACGATTTTTATACAATCAATTTCATATTAATGAAATAAAAATTTATTTATTAAATACAATATCTTTGACATCATGTCGTGACTAGTGTTGCATTATAAGGTTGTACAAATTTTGGCAAAATGTTACTGACAATTATTCAAAGCTGAGGTTTTAAGTACGTCCAGTCTTTAACTTCATTTGATGGCTTTTAATCGCATGTTTATCAGCTATTTCAATACTGGTAAAACTACACAACTATGGTCCAGGGTCTCAACTATGGGCCACCGATCTCATCGAAAAAAAAAACCATTTTGTTGCGGTAGGAAACGACATCTACTTTATTGTTTTGTTCTTTTTCGTTTGCTTAAGCCACGAAGAGATTAGTGCATTTGACAAGTGGCGCCATGGATTGATGCCATTTGATGTTCACAAGAAGAACTTGTTTACGCGGGTTTTGTGAGTGTTGAAAACTTTTGTTTTTTAGTTTTGGTTACGGTGTACAAAAAATACCTAATTGGACTTAAATTGAAGGTAACTAATTAGTGTTTTTGTCTTAGAGTACTCAGTATTCTATAAAATAAAGCTCTCATCATCACAACTCTTTGTAATGAGCCCACTGCAGGGCATGAGTCTCTCCCCTGGGTGAAGAGGAGGAAAAGGCCATAATCCACCAAGCTGGCCCAGTGCTGGGTGGTGGATGCCAGAATTTTCAGTTTGCCAAGATGGCTTCTGACAAACTCTAACGACTACTGTATACAATTATACAGCACCCGGGACCAACTGCTTAACGTGCCCTCCGAAGCACCGAAAGCTCTCAGCTATGGTAAAATTGATCGTAATAAGCAACTATAGCCATAAGTTTTAACCTGGACCATAGTTGTCAACATGCCATACAACTATAGTCCAATATTTATTAAATAAAAAAAAATACAAAAGATGATTCAAAATACATTTGACTACATATGTACTCAATGACTACGCTTTACTTAATATAAAAACGTCAACAGATATTATATTAATTCTTAAATAATTAATTCTAAAAGAAAGTAAACATCGTGTAAAATCTGGACCATACTTGTGTAGTTTTACGGTACATTATATTTTAGTTTAATTATCTTATATAAACAAACAAAGAAATGTATCTACATTCATTCTATCACTAACAAAATATGATTTTGTACCCATTTCTGAAACTTTACACAATTTAAGTTGCAATTTTGCAAATATTATATCACTTACACAACAAATTTGCAGTTTATTTTTGGCAAAAAACGCATTCGCTTAAGTAAGCATTTTTGAAATTGTCGGGACGAGTAATGAATAGTTCAGATTTTTAAAATAAACAATGTGTTTAATTTATAAAGCGTATTTCCTTCGTATCGTCTTTAAATTTAAAACTTACGATAAACCCTATAAAAATCCAAACTTTTAACTATTTTATTTACAAAACTACAAAGCTGTAAAATCTGTTGAAAATGTTGAGAATGGCATTGTCAAAGGTGTTTTACTACGGTCTTCTGATTTTTCAACGTTTGGTCCTGGTAAAGACCAAGTGGAACTTCCAGCAGCAGTTATACGAGGGCCCATGTTATCATACGGAGCCCTTATAAGACAAGTTCTGCTTCTTCTTGGTAAAGTAGCTCCTCCACCAAGCAAATCTGGATATTTCTCATTTTGTCCTGAAACTTGTACTGATATAAATATATTCCCATAAGGAGCCGGCAATGCAAACTCAGCAGGCGGAGGTGGAAACAATCCTGGAGGACCTTCTATTGTTATTTGCATTGGTTCCATTCTTGGAGTACCCTCACTATCAATTGATATGGATCTGTCTATCATTTCAAACCCATATGAAGATCCTAATTCACCGCTATTTCTATCGTAACTTACTGCTATAGATGTGTCTAAGAGTTTCTTTTCTTGATCTGTAAAACTTCTGCTAGGTGGAACTCTACGGCGTCTTGTTTTCCAACATACGAAAGTAGCAATAAAACCAACGCCAGTCATAGCCAGCATGGCAGCTGCTACCAAAAGAAACGTGGAATAATTTGGAGGAACCCTGGCAGTTGCAGTTCTAGCCTTAGGCATAACTATAATAACAGATGCCTTTTCTTCGTTTATTTTACTTTTGGCATTGCATTGCCATTCTCCTGAAAGGTCAATTGTAATATTGGTTATGGTAATATTCACCCATTGCGCAGATTTATTTACAAAATCATGTTTATACTCATCAAATTCACTACCGTGAGATCTATGAACAAGTACTTCGCTAAATTCAGAAGAATTGTATATTTCATTTTGATGGTGATGCCAAGTAACTTTTGGTTTCGGGTCACCTTGGGCAAAACAGCTGAAAGACACGTCAGCACCATTTTCTGTTCTTATCACACCAGGATATACAGACGCTGATACTGGACAGTAAATTTCGGAGCTTTTTATATGTCTCCATGATATCTGTGCTAAATGCTCTGGGCCATTACATACGACCTCTTCCCTTCCTAAATTATTTTGTAACCACCATTCGTGGAATGATCTTATTCTACAATCACAGTACCAAGGATTATCAGTTAATGTCAATGTTTTTAAAAATGGTATGTTAAATGCATCTTGATGAAGATAAGTAAGAAAGTTTTGATGTAAAAATACAGTTTCTAATGAACGTAGATTTACAAAAGCAGTAGGGTGAATTTTCTTCAATCTACATCTTGAAAGTTCAATCTTTTTTAAATGTATTAGCGCGGGAAATTGTTCAGCGACTAATGCACCTAATGGATTGTCGTTTAAAACTAATAGTCGTAGACGATCGTTGCCTTTGAAGGTATTAGGTAATATTTGCGTTAAATCGTTCTGTGAAAGGTCGAGTTCGACTAAAATCATTAATTCTTTGAACGCGTCTTGGTGAAGATATTGTAGCTGGGTTGCACTGAGATTCAGTCTTTGAAGATTTAACAAATCTATTTTCGCAAATGCATCTTTTTCTAAAGACTTTATAGGGTTTCCATGTAAATCTAATGTTTGGATGTCTGAAGCCAAATGCGGTATTGATTCTAAGCCAGCATTTATACAGAATGCTGTTTTTTTTCCTGATGACCATTTGCAGTTGCATTCTGGGATACAGTTCAGCCAGTCGCTCTCTGTCGTTTTGATCATCAAAAATACGTAGAATATCCATTTTACTGTATCCATTTCATTGTTATAGGGGAATTTCGTGAAAATCTACCTGAAACAAAGAGACCTTTGTTAATTGAGATGACAATATTCGGGATCAAGTCGGGCTATTGGAGACAAATGTAAACAATTTGAATACCTCGTGACAAAATAAATAGAGGTAATTAATTGTAGAGTACAAGGCTTGGGTATTGTTATTATCCTATATAAAATGTCAGGGTAACTGTTTGCCGAACGGGACTGTAGTATACAGGCATTTATAATTAAAGTAACAGTAATATAAAGTTGTGCTCTAAATATAGTAAATTTTTGAAATAGTTAAAGCACAACTTGTTCTTTTTTAATATAAATTTAAATAAAAAAGAGGTATATCTGGATCGCAGCATGTATGTAGGTATGTATTAAAAAAAACATAGCTCATTTTTATTTAGTCTCTTAATATAACATTAAGAGACGTATTTATTTGTTGCTTACATATACCTACAGGGTTAAGGGTTAAGCGAAACTAAAATGCAAGAAACATTAATACGCTTATTGAAGATAAATACTTAAATTAAATTAAATAAACAATATAAGTGTCTTGAATAAATTTAAATAAAAAAAATATCGATCTAAATTAACTTTAGAACCATATTTCCCAAGAATTATATTTAATTTTAAGTCTCGATATTTCCTTTTTACATAATTCTCTAAAATTGAGTTTCGTTAACTAAAAATACATCCTCTCCAAAATAAATTCTTCGTGCAAAATAATTAAAGTTCACCTAGCTCATGATAAAACTAATTTTGTTTTGCATTAGCGGACGTAGAGCAGCCATGAAGCAATAAAGTGTTCATTTTAGAACATAAAGGTTTTAGAAGTGGGAAAATCAACTTTATTACTCTACCACTATGATATTTAGTTCAATATTTTGTCTATTTTTATTAGATATACGAAAAAAATTAATCTCCTTCTGGTAGTCCTTTAAAATAAATGTATAAAAAAAGATTCTACCTATGTTGATTTTTATGTTTTCATAGACAAATCTATTTATTTTAGAACTATATCAGATATTAAACAACCATAAATGTTTGGTACTATTTCATATAGATGATTCAAAGAACTGTTGTTGAATATCCGTACTTCGGAGGGCACACTAAGCACTGTCCCGGTCCCGGGTGCTGTATACTTATATACAGTAGTCGTTAGGGTTTGTCAAAAGCCATTTCAGCGCCTTGAAAATTCTTACATTCACCTCCCAGCACTTGGCCAGCTTGGTGGATTATGGCCTATACCTCCTCGTACCTCTATACCTAACCTAACCTAACCGATTTCGATGAAATTTATATGAGACTAACTATGAAGTATCCTCTATCATATGAAACAATTTTCAAAATCAATTCATAATTGACCGAAATATCGTGTAACAAAGACACAAAAAAACAAGTCGGTTGAAAATTATCTACAATGGTGTCTAGTTAGAATGTCTTGACATCGTAATAACTTTAAATATTTTAACAACTTTATTACTGCATTGTTTTCATTCATGTCTGGCTGCTGGTTTTAACATTTTGCCGTCAACCGAGGTAAACATTAGAGCTCGTTTAAGGACAGGCGGCGCGTCACGCGATTTCGTTACATTGCCGATTTTACTCTATACTAGCGGATGGTCACACAGTAACGCAGGCGCGGTGTAGTAAAAACGCTTGTCGCCCATGCTTAAAAACATAGTACCACGCATATACAGGGTCCGGTTATAATAGTCAATTATATTTTAATAGCAGATTAGGAATGATGAGTGGGTCTGAATTTCGAAAAAAAAATATTAAATAAAAATATTTTTTTATAAATAAAAATTTCAAAATTCTTCTCTGGGAGTAAAATTTAAGATTATTCTACATTTTATGACTACATACAATTAGAAGGAAAAGTTTTTATTACTTGATGTGTAGTCATAAACTACAGATCGAACATAAATTTTGATCACTTAGAAAACTTTTAATTTTTTTTTTCGTAATTATGACCCACACATCAGTCTTAATCTGCTATTAAAAGATTATTGACTAATACAAGGTGACCCTATACAAATAACTTTACATATTTTTACTACTTTTTACTAATTTTGACACTTTTTCTTAAAGTATAGTCTGAAGTAGCTATCGTCTAAATTCACATATTAGCTACTAAAGATATTGTTTTTGAGACTTTTTAAGGATTATTTATTATTTTATAAATTATGACATAGCAGGGTTATTCTAAATCGTTGGCGTAGAATAGGCCTACCGCCCTCAGATAAGCATGTCGTTAAAGGTTACCAATTAAATGAAGTCCCGCTTTTTTCTAGGACTCTTTGAGGGTTCGCCATAATAGTGACCACCCTTTATACTCGTATAAAATCTTCCGCATAATATTACCGCTTCCATAATCATATGTTCCCGTAATGTTCTATGAAAAGTGGATTCCTTCCTGAACCCGTATACTGTCATGTTCGACCTCAGCTTCATCAGGTAAGATGGTGCTCAAACGTGGATTTAGTTTCTCAATGAAAGTCATTTGAACTAAGTTGTGATGGTGTTTAACATTAGATGATAATTTTGATAAAGATGATAAAATCCCCTGACAATCACAACAACTACATGGCCTCAAAGTATGCAAAGCTTGTGTTATGAGATACCATGTACCGAACTAGGGCGGAACCAAGAATATAAATACATTATAGATAGACGCCCAGACCGGCTGCCTTATCACGTAAATATTAGCGATCACCTATAATGGCGCAGTCATCACGCCATGGACGCGCGATCCATTGCTTTACATCGTATTATGTAAGCGATAGCTGTTCAATCGTTCGTTGATCGCAGAATGCATTTATTGCTACGATACTAGTGCCAAAAACAATTTAGTAGCTAAAAAAGAAAAGTATGAAAGTCAAAGGGATTATATGCACTTTTAGTACAACGATTGTACGATAGAGCCAGCACAGTCGTCGGATAGCTATGACTTTGTTTTTGCTGTAACGTAATAGTAATAATTAGTTATTTTTTTAGCAAATCTTGCGCAATTCGTGCCATCGCTTTGCTCTTGCAAGTTACGTGATAAGGCAGCCACATATTTTTTTTCTTCCGTGCGGGAATTGAACCCGCGCCCTAACCATTGGCGTAGTGTCGTCAAGAATACTGCACCACGAAGACCAATTTACTGCTGGACAAATGTTTTAAATGGTTTGATATGCTTGGATGACATGCGGTATAAGTAACGGGACCATACGATCAAATTGGCGACGTTTCCAAAAAAGGGCCTGGTTAAAAGTACCCGTAACCGGCGATCATGTAAAGATTAATGAATGTGGAGGAAGCGAAAGAGGTATGTTTGGATCGAAGCAATTGGTGTTCCATCTGTTTCTCAATCTTCGAGCGTTTATGAGATGATGTATAACTTTTTCCATCTATCGCTCGTGACTACGGGGTCTGCAAAGACTCCGAAACGTCGAGTTAAAATTTAGAATATAAGTATACGCGATAAATCCGGTTTAAAAGTGTTTTATTTAATAGTATGAATCGTGAAAACTTAAGACAATATTATGGTGTTCCCTTGTCTCTGCCTACCCCAAGGGGAGACAGGCGTGAGGTTATGTTTGTATGTATGTACTTTTTTAAGCAGAAAATTTAAAAATACGTCTTAGAAATCACGCAAATACTGGGCCTTAATAATTCGTACCTATTTTTTTATTATATAGTTAGTGGCAGTAATTTGATTAAGTTGTGTTTTTCAATCTTCTATGTTAAAAAATTGTAAAACTCGAAATAAATGGGTATATAAGGTAATTCTGCAGGTGTCCAGCTCTGGCTCAAAAAATATATGGTCACGCTAGGTATGTCGTATGAGGTATGTAAAAGAAAACGAACAACTTTAGTTTTCCCTTCTAATAAAGTTTACACGATAATTATATTATTTTAAATAAAATATTTTATTTACCGGATTTCTCACATTATGCTGCCTGTAAAGACTTTGAAACTTTGAACTCAAATGTAAAATATACGTCATAATCCGTTAAAAGAACTTTGCTTTTCATTTTATGTTAAGTTTGAATAAAGATATTTATCAAAGTATTTAAAATTCGAAATTCTAATAGAACAAAAGCACTACGTTGCTGTTGCCAGTTAAAACCGCAACTTGCTAAGCAAACAGGTTTTACTGGCACAAAATAAATACTTTTTAAACCGTAAACGTGGCATTTCTTTAAAGTATCCACTTAAAACCTACATACTGAAACCTCCACAGAGTATGCAGTGCGCATTTCATACTGGCTGGAATAAATAGTTCTTTTTATAAACCTTCCTGATGCGATGTGGTCACAGCCAACTCAGTCTATCCCCTTGAGCTTAAGTAAACAGAAAGCTGTTAAAACTATAATTGGTTACTTGTTTGTGGCCGCGTCATTGTTTATTCTTTTTACTCGAGTTTTAATCTGTTATTATGCTAAAACTTTCAATGTTATTAATGAAGTATGTTGGTGAAAGACGGTTTAATTGAAAGTTCCAATTTAAGTTTCAATAAAACTTTTATCAGTGAAAGCAAATAAATGAAAATCTTTCGTTTGCTTTCTTTAAATTCGGTTTTTGATGTTTGAATGAAGTTTTTTTGTGAACAATAACTAGTTAGTTTAATTTAAAAAGTAATTCCTACGGGTATATTTTTCTAAGCTCTTCTATGGGAGCTTTTTCAATTGCTGGCACTTTTCGCAGTGCAAATACGGGTGAAAGGATAAATATCATATTTGTTTTACGGACCAGTGGAAAAAAATAATAGAAAAAACTGACTCAGTGCCATTCGAATTCCAAATTAGAAGTTCCGTGAATAATAAATATTAGGTATATTTAACAAAGAATTTTTGAGGATCATGCTCTTAATATTAAACATTTCTGAAAACGTACCAGAATGTTCCAGCTGCTTTCCTTCCGGCATACCGTAAACATTAAGGGACAAATATTTTATTAGCGTTTTTGTGGGTGACCCCCTGTCACCGCAATAGTCGTCATTATAATACCTCCAAATGTATGTGTATATAAATTAACGCCATATACAGGGTGGATCATTAAGATTATTCAGTATAAGAAAGTCTGAAACTAATACACATATCATCTCAATTCTTTTTGTAATGAACCCAAAGCAGGGCATGAGTCCTGTGTGACCAGGAGGCATAGGCCATATAAAGATCTGTTTTAGGAACCATTACATCCTTTATAGTAAATACAAAAACTACAAACACAAATTTAAAACCCGTCTTCAACCGACTTCCAAAAAAGGAGGAGGTTCTCAATTCATCTGTATGTTTTTTTTGTGTCTTTGTTACACAATATTTTGGACAATTATGTATAGATTTATATGATAGAGGATACTTCATAGTTGGTCCATATACATTTCATCGAAATCGGTTGAGTTGAGTTCATTGAAAATTTTAAATTTTCGAAAAAATATTTATGTTTACGTTGATGACATTTTATCTCAGGCAAAGTTTTGATGTAAAGTCGGTTTTTTTAATGCTCTGCATTCGTTGATTAAACCTAAATGCTTTTTAGTCATAAAATAAAAATAGGAAGAACGCCATTTATTTCTTGTTTTGTGTTTAATTAATAACCAAAACGTTTTTGAAACAAATATTACTAAAGGGTTTTAATATTTTGTTATATTTATTAATAATATTTAAAGCTTTTGCTTCCTGGTTTTGCAAGCGGTAATTACCTTTCGGCAGCACTCGGTTAAACCAGCTTCATAACTTAATACAACTTTAAGGTTTTGCATTAAAATTCATTTTCGCATGCAGAAATCGAAGAAGGCTATTTATTCGATAGGCGAGAAAGGTTTTGAGGGAACAGATAATTTATTTTTAATCACAAGTTCAATGGAGAATTAGCTGCATCAGAAAGTCGAATATCACATTGAAAAATAAAAAACAGATACAGAGTCATAATAGATGATAAAAAGTTGACAGAACGAAAAAAAAAATTAAGAAAAAACTGTATAAGGTTACGGTTGAAGCTGAAAATCAGCGCCATGGGATAAATGCCTTGGTATTGTGCTGAGCTTCGACCATTTCGGCTTTCTACTAGTTCTTTTTTATGCTTTATATTTCCTTATTTTTTACTTTTGCTAAACTTTTTTCTTTCTTTCTTTTTTCAACAGTTTTGACAATTTATAACGTTGAAAGCCCCTAAAATGATACAAGATTTCAAGAATATAATCCAGAAAAATAAGTTCAAATTTAGTTTATGACCGAATGTTTATATACGACGCTGTTATCTCTATTATTTAAGCGACCCTAAGCACTTTCACAAGTAAATTTATAACCTAGATCTGATATACTAATAGATGGCAAAACCTACAGAATATTTAATTAGGATAATACCTAGTACTTATCCTTAAAATTGGGTTTTATAGCTCTTTCACTTTAATGTTTTACTACAAATTATTTTTTTAATTAAAACACACGAATTTAATTTTACTTCAACTAACCATGAATCTTCATGACAAAAACTAGTGTTCATAAATAAAAGTATAAAAATATTCAATGAATAATGGAAATTGTAACAAATGCACTGAAATAAAATAATTTCAGACACCTTCAACCTTTCGTCTGCAATTTTTTTGGATAAATTAATGGAAAAAACTGCTACAACCTAGAAACACCGATTAACATGGTCTTGCTAATCCAAAAAATAAAAAATAAAAAGCAAAAGCAAAAAGATTCATGACTTTTAAAACTAAAAACTACCATATTTATTTATTTATTTATTTTTCCTTTAATGCAGAGATAGTTTAATACAATTGGATACAGATTGCAGAGTATAAATTCATATTCAACGAATGCAAAGCATTAAAAACCGTCTTTATCGACAATATCCAGTCCTCACCATACCTATACAAAAACGTCATCTAAGTAACTATTCCCTGTTTTTTGTAGTTTTTCAAAAAAGTACTAATAAAAAAGAACTACCTATTGATTTGATGGAAATATGGGAAAATAGCTGAAGTTCTAATAAAAAATTCTGGTTGAACCCTTTTGAAAAATGAAAATAAACAGGCTACTTTCATTCGCACTCAGTACCTTCTTACAAAATGGTGCTATAAGGAGATAAATCTCTCAAGTGATAACTTTTGACAATCCGTGGACCTCATCGTCTAAGTTATTCAAATCTTTAGAAATTCAAAATCACTTAGGCAACTTTGTCTTTAACTACATCGTTCCGTAGGTTTCACAAAGTTCACATAATAATTAATCTCATGTATTTAGCTGTGAACAAGTTTAAGTCAAAGCTTAGCTAAGTTGAGTTAAGGTAATAGGGAATAGCAAGCAAAATTCGTGAAGCTAATCTCATTTAAGATGGCTAGAACAGTTTAGGGAAATAAACTGCTTGGAAAATAGAATGTCATATTTTATTCAGAATTAATTTAACCCATTTCTAGTCAAAGTGAAAATATACAGTGTCTTAGGGATCGGATTTCTGATACTTAAGAGCTTTAATTTCGTATATATTGCCGTACAAGCATAAGATCCTCATGACGTCAGTATTTGCAGTTAAACTCCTAAAAATAAGTATAGTATAATTTAATCTTGTCGATGTTTAAGTTTGTTGCTAGTCGACGTTATGGTTAAAGAAAACATTATAAAATTCATATTTCAACTCCAATTTTAACGCAACTTTTGGCGTAAATAATTCAATAATTTAATTAAGTAAAATTTTGGGATATAAATAAGGTAATTTTGTCATACGAACATAAATCCCTAAAGCTTTTTTAGTATCGATATCTGTAAGAATATGTCGTGCGTCTCGCCAAATATGTGTGAAAGTAAGTGAAATAGCAAGATATTTTTGCCTTACCAAGTATTCAGTATTTTGTCAATGGCAAGTGACACAGAGGCGGTAAGAAGGCTAGGTTAGGCGCGAAGACGCATCTTAAGTTTTGCGAGCTAAGCCCGCGAATAAAGTTTTGGTTGACAACTAAGACAGGTTACCCATAATCAAACCCACACTCTCAGTACGAAGTAAGTGTACAGTGACAGGCCTATTATGGATCTCAAAACCATGTGATGATATCAGGAAATAGTTTTGACGTAAAACACATCATGCATCATTATTCGGTATTAATCGACAGCGAAATCTCCCAGCTAAGCTCATGTCATGTAGACTGAATACAATAATCCCAATATAATATAATAATAGTATTTATTTATTATTTATGAACACGAAACAGAAAAACACAAATGAAATCAAGAAAAAACATATCATAGAAGTGGGTACGATCTCACCTTTTTCAAATGACGTTTTTAAGTCATAGATGATATCATTGAAACTGTAATTTCAAATTGCCTATTGCATGCAATGAATTGCAATGTATGTATGTATAAGGATTTCGTTCATTCATTATAATACCATCATTGTATCATAGAAATCTTAGAGTATTTATTTATTTCCAAAAAGTAGTAACAAAGTTGAACAGGTTTTACATAGTTATAGGAATTACGATAATGTACATTATAATTATATATTCTTCTTTTTTTTTCTTTATACAACAGACCCCGAACTAGGAACTTGTCCTGTATCTCGGGAGTCTATAATTATGATTACTTACAAAATTAATATAATTTTTTTTCAACTGAGGAGCTAATAAAGTAACAAACCTTTTTTTTATGGAGATTATTACATACGGCGGATCTCTTGAGTGTGAGTGAGCGTTTGTTTGTGTGTGTGTGTTGAAACTACCCAGTGTTTGTGCAGGTATGTTTTTGTGTGCGTGAAGGGCATCATGTAGTAGCTGTTGGGAATTTTATATTAGATATGAAATGGCGAATGTTCAATTCCGAATCTGTGACCAAACTCTCTGTAGACAGGTAAGAAAGATGGAGCAACAGATTGACTACTAAAGTTTTGGCCTCTCTTATGCTGCATTCACTTATGTGGCACAGTTCATGCATGCGATTGTACACAAATGGATGAATGAAACTGTAAGTAAGAATAAAGTATAATTATTACTCTATGATAGAAATCTTGTTCATCATGTCATGTCATGGAAGAACTGTAATAGGCCTACTGATCGTTTTTCTAAAACTCATTCCTTAGTTTAGCTTTTTGTCTTGTGAATACCTATGCTTATTGTTTTACAGCATCGTCATTTATCGTCAGGTGAGATTGAGGTAAAACGCATTACCTAAAATTACTTTAATTATGTTTATATTATAGGTGCTGTAATATAAAGATATTAAAAAGCTACTTACAAACACACAAGTCACGTGAACATTGTGTATGATTAAACACCGATATAGCATGCAATGCACATACAAAACACGATATCAATATTAGATATGATTTAATTAGATATAATTCGTTAAAGCTTTCTATCTTAAATATCTGGAACGTGAAAAGTTACGACATTATAAAGAGTAAATGAATCGTAGTTAAAAATATTGCAAATTGATATTATTCATGGCTTGTCGATTACTTAGTTGCTGCAAAACCAATATTTGACCTGCATTTTGCTTCATGAAGGATAATAAAGTTAAAAACAGTGAATATGATGGGTTAAGAATGACCTGACATTCATTAAAAGCTTGAACATAAGGTAAACATAACGAGTTGATTAAAGATATTAATCACGCATCAACATTTTGAGATACCAACTTTGATTTTTAGAAGGTTGCCCGATAATATTTTGTTCCATAACTATTTCTTCTGACTATTGTAACATTACCAAGTTCCGTTTTAAATAAACTTTCACTTTTTGCCTCAAACTACTATATCGTTTAGTCCTTCCTTACAATCAAGGAAGAATAAGTCACCTGCAAATCAGTACATACTGACTGATTTATCAATGTGAACTTGTTGAAGATTTCTTATTAAGCACTTTTTGAAGTTTCAAAAGAAACCTTCGAGGGTAGAAACCTTAACTAACTTACGGAATACCCATTACACTAGCCACTTTAGTAAATTCAAGTAAAATTAAATCAAGCGTAGCTGCAGCAGTGCGGCTGGCAGGGGGCCAAAAGACCCTCCATATAGACTCATACGATCTTTTCGAACCATTGCTCTTTTGGCTCTCTGATCGGAATTGTTAAAAGCCTTACAAGTTTATATAAAAAACTTAATTCTGATTGTAAAATGTTCAATCGTACCAGAAACTCCTTGGTTTTATTGTCTTCTGGAACTTTTGATTGGTGATCGTACTATTGGAATTTATTAATTTATGGGGCCATTTTTTATGCTAGTTCAACTGGAACGCGGCGTTGCAAGAGGCATCTATTGTTTTGCTCATTTTTCGGACTCAATGAGTATCTGGAAATTATCTTCCGCATTTATTTTTAATATTCTATTTTTGGTTTATTATGAAAAGTTATATTAACATTATCTTTGGAGTATTTAATTTGCTCGAGATTCAATTTAATAACTTTTTGTAGCTATTGAAGTATTGATATGGTATTCCCAGAGTTCAAGATTCATTTGTTTCAAAACTTTGATACCATCAAGGATTTTTTATTGATAAAATCTATAGAATTGATCTAAACTAAATATTTTTTACCAAGCAGTGGAACAGGATAAACATTTTTTCCTAATGAAATAATTTTACCTAATAAATATTACTTGCTAAATATTGCGTGGTTTTATTTAAAAATAAATAATTATAGCTAAAATCCCGTTCTTGATTGGCTTCGAAAATTGTTATACATAAAGATAAGAAACTTAATATTAAATTTTGTTTTATTTGGTTGGTATCATAAAAACCCATTATTGCTTTAAATCATGAATTTTTATTATAAACCCTGTTATCAACACTTCAGTGATGCTCATACTTTGTTCCCATCATAACGTAAAAATGACCTACCTATTATCATTTTCTTTGATTAAATACATACATAACTTCAGGCCTGTATCCCTTATGGGGTAGGCAGAACACCAGAGGTTATAAGACCATCTGATGTCACGTTTGACAAATGAGGTATTATAATGATGGAGAGAGGCCATTGGAGTAACAGGGGATCAGCCTAACGCTCACAAAAATGCCAGTAAAACTCTGTGCCTTAACTGACTTTTACAGTATGCCCGGGAAGAGAAGCAGCTGGTACAATAATTTTGTAATATTTTCAATTCTTGATTTATTCTTGAAAAATGACATTTTTTTCAATAGTCTCAGATTTATGCGGATCTCTTGTTATTGTATAACAACGTAAAGAATCACCTTAATAAAATATTTTTTCTATGTTTTTCTTTCGCTCCCAGTCCAGCATGGAAGCATCTTTTATTTTGCTCTTAAAAAATCTAAAAAAGATAGAAATGTAATATCCTACAAGTTATTGTATTATATTTATTACAAGAAAAATTTAGACAAGAAATAACAAATAACTTCAAAGGAATCATTCATTTTCATCTTCAATAAAGAGGTTGTTGTTTATTTTCCTCCTTTCTATAGTTTTTTCATTATATTTGTTATAACGTAAGCACTAAAACCTCAAGAACATGACTCAAGAAGGCTGGAGAATAAGAGCCCTTGAGAGCTAGACGACCTCTTCACACATGCCAAGCCTTTTGCTCTATTATGACATAAAAACATTCGATAAAAAACCTTTGTTAAACTAAATTTTGTATCGTGGTAAATTAAATTACAAGTTTAACTCGACGTTTCTCGACAACAAACTCTTGTCTCAATTTAATAATCGTATAAATTTAAGGCTGCACTGAAAAAAAAAAACTTTAAATATGCATTCGTAAATTACAATATTAATAAATCGATTTTATTTAGTTTGTTCATTAGGGTAAATATAACCTTATTAAAAAATATCGTTTTTCCGGATTCAAAACCTTTCATCAAGACTTTTTGGTGTTATTAAAAAAACTTGTCCCTCTTGTTATAAAAAAAAAACTTTTAGCAATGTTTAGTATAAGCTGTTCATAAAAGCAACAACAAAGAAAACACTAACACAAGTCCTATAAAGTATTTCATACAATAATTTTCTCCCTAACTTGTACTAAATTCGTATATTTCCTTTACCTCATTCATATATCTAAATAAGGGCAGTGAAGCAAAAAGCATAGTTTCCGACTGGGTAATGCGTAGAGGCGTTCGTGTACATTCGGGTGGAGTAGCGTGTTTCCATACGATTAGACTTGCTTAGCAAAATACGAGCCTCATTTATTTCGGACCTCAAATGTTTTATATTAACGAAGTTGTGCTTTGATCACTTTGGAACTAATAAGGATTTACCTTTTGGGTATGTAACTAACGAAAACAAAGTATTGCAATTAAGGATCATCCATCATCGTTTTCCTTTTATCAGTATGATAGTTCGTTCAATAAATATTATTCAGTTATTCAAGAATTAAATTGGTTAGCCATTAAAAAGTTTTTAAACTAGAGATGATTTTGAAAAAATACATTAATTAGGCACACATTTATCTGTCATAAAAAAGAAAATATTAAAGGACTACTCTTGAAATATTTCCAATTTAATAAAAAAAAGCTAAACAGGTCTATAATTGGCGAAAAAAATCGAGTATCACATATCAATGTCAGAAAAGGAGGCGAATTAAGAAACTCTCTTTCTTTTTCTCTCTCTTTTTCGCCATTAAGCTGCACTGGTGGTGTACTTGTCTTTGTTAGGCAGATCACATAAGAGATCTTAGTTTTGAGTGTTATTGAGATAATTTGATAGCTATAACCGTCTTTGTGACATTTACGATATTATTGCATTATCATCATCATCATCATCACAACTCCGTGTAAATGGGCCCACTGCAGGGCATGAGTCTCTCCTCTGGGTGATGAGGAGGTTAAGGCCATAATCCACCGAACTGGCCCAGTGCTGGGTGGTGGATGTCAGAATTTTCAGGGTGCCGATATGGCTTCTGACAAATCCTAACGACTACTGTATACAAGTATACAGCACCCGGGACCGACAGCTTAACGTGCCCTCCGAAGCACGGAAGTCGCCGTGAGAAACGAACGGTGGGCGGTCACCCATCCAAGTACCGACCGCGCCGAACGTTGCTTAACCTGTATATCGTAAGATACACACAGTAACCACGGCGCCACGGAGTATTGCATTAACTCCCCCTTAATTTTAAGAAACATATTGCTACTTTAAAAGATTTTAATTACTTAGTCTATGTTTGACATATTCCTCTTTTACGAGTATGTTTTAAGTTTTAATTGTAATAGCAGAGTATACTGTTTTATTTTTCTGTGAATTATAACGAGAATATGACACATATGAATATGAACGAGGTTTCAAAATTTTTTATTAATCTTCGTATGTATTGGCAAATGCTAAGTTTGAAGTTCTTACTCGATATTATATTCGATTCGACATTATCCTACTAATATTATAAATGTGGAAGTTTGTATGGATGTATTTATTTATTGGAAACCCAATAGCTTTTTTACAAGGTATACATCGAAATTAAAGGAATGTTTCTTTGGAACAAAATTTGTTATCTCTATTATTAAGAGTACTTTCCCTCCAGATGGCATTACAAAATTCCACCCTGTATATAATTATATCAAACAAAGAGTATCGAAAGTAATGTGCCATTATATTTCTAAATTACCGATTCTATGAAGATTTATATTATTATTTCCAGTTATGAATTCTGACTTCTTCTGTAACTGAAACGTTAATTAAATTTCCATGAAAATACTGCAATGAACATTTTCTGTGAGAAAAAAACCTAAATTATAAAAAGAAAAACAGCCAAGTATGATTCAGAGTCATGCGCTGAAGTCAGTCATAAATAAAAAAATAAATAATAAATACATAAATATTTCAGACACTCACACAAAATTATCTAGCCCAAATTAAGTTTCTTAAAGAACTTGTATTATGGATACTAGATAACTTAAGAAATATATAAACATACATATTGAATAAATACATATTTTTTATTAGAATAAACTTAAATAAACATATAAACATCCATGACTTGACGACTAATATCTGTGTTCATCACACAGATTCGAACCCAGGACCTCTGGCATAGAAGGCAATGTATGTTACCGCTACACCAGCCGGTCGTCAGTAGGTATATACAAATACAACAATGTTGTTTGAATTTATAAAATCGCGGTAAAAATAAAAAAAAATTTTAGTCCCCAGACAATCACACCAGCTACTTTGCTCAAAATAAGCAAAACTTGAGTTCTGATAAACAAGGTAGTGAACTCGGGGTACCCAGAATATAAATTAACGCCCAGACCTGTAACACAAAACAAAAACGTACCTACGATAAGACATTTAAATTGCTTCCGACGACGTTAAATATCAAGGACCGAGTCACGGTAGTGGACGGTCAAGGACGACGTTTTATGGAGGTGGTAGGTTCGACTGCTTTACCATTTACATTTTATTACATTTTACCGATCTAGCTAAAGTTGCTCCCTGTTTGTTTTGATTTAATAACTATTTTTTTTTTATATTTGTCCTATTTTTCTTTTGGATTTTAATTGTAAAGTAACAAAAAATAAATAAATAAAGGCCGCTTATAAGTAGTTATACATATAGTTTAATATCATATAATTTGTGTTTAAAGTATCTAGAATAAGTATTTGCTTATGAAGCAGGTAGCTTCTTTGGTGTATTTAATTGATTATTTTGGTGTAGGTATTTTTTTTATATTCTTTTTTTTCTGTAGGGGAAAGATGTAGTATATTTAAGTGGGTATTTACTTTTAATAACATTGTACTACCTTCAAGTATCAATAAACAGTGTTCAACCAGCTGCTTGCGTTTCACTACAACTTTTTTTCTTGTTCGTGTGGGAATCGAACCCGCGACCACCGTAGTAGACCACTGCACTTTATCACGGAAAACGTCAATATAGTTTGCTTCTATGGAAACACTTTTACTATAATTAATAAACCAACAAGTGTGTACAATAATGTTTTTTATTTTTTTTGCATTTAAAATGCTCAATTATTCTTAAATAAATGAAAAATGTGATAAATAAAAATTACCCGACCAGGATTCGAACCTGGGACCTCTCGTTTGCCGGACGAGTGCTCTTCCAACTGAGCTATCGGGGCCTGGCGCTACGCCTCGAAATTACTTACCACATTTTTGTTTTTACGTTATATTGCTAACGTACCTCCATCTAATGGTATAAGCTTTGCAGCTAAGACCACCCGAGATCAATTTCTTTACAGAAATCGTGAATCCCAGTTAAAGTGAAGCATTGCAATGTTTTAATAATGTTTTTTAAGTTTTTTGCATTTAAAATGCTCAATTATTCTTGAATAAATGAAAAATGTGATAAATAAAAATTACCTCGAACCTGGGACCTCTCGTTTGCCGGACGAGTGATCTTCCAACTGAGCTATCGGGGCCTGGAGCTACGCCATTTTTATCAATGAAAAATATATGTCAAAATTTTTTTCTTCCGTAATTTAGAGCCACTAATCATTCTTACTCTGCTTTTAAAATTAAATTGACTATTATAGGAGGACCCTATATACCTAATATCTGGCGCGAAATATTACCGCTTTGGCAGTGATGTGTTCCGGCAATATACAGGGTTGATTTTTCGTCACCAGCCAAATTTAAATGTTAGTTTCTTTGATACGATATAAACGTACCTGCATATTTATTTTACCGTCGTTCAATAAAAAAAAAGTAGAAATTTGAAACCGCAAACTTTTTTAAAAATAGTCGCTGTTGATGAACTTAGGTACTACGACGTGGCATTTCCTTGATAATACTACGACGTAGTACTACAAAATGTGTGTAGTAGCGCGTAGTCATCTTTATTTTAATGGTAATTTAGAGTGACCATGCCTTGCTTAATATGTTAGCGGATAAATTAATTTCCTAGTAAAAAAATTTTGCAAAAATCGTTTCTATAAATGATACTTATTGTGTAAAAAAAATTTGGCCGATGACTACAAATAACCCTGTATTATGAACAGGCAGTTTTTTCCTAGGTCCGTGTGCCTTTGTCTTCGACCTCAGTTCACTTCACTTACCATCATGTGAGATTGAAGCCAAAGGCGGGCTTAGTTTTCAAACATTTTTTTTAAATCGTTGAGCTTACATTATACTGGCCCATGCCGTACGTATACAAAAGTTAAAATATTTTGTAATACATACATATATAACGTCACGCCTGTATCCCTTATAGGGGAGGCAGAACACAAGAGGTTACAAGACCATCTGATGTCACATTTGACAAATTTGGAGGTATTATAAAGATGGAAAGACACTATCGTAGTGACAGGGGGTCAGCCTATTGCCCACAAAAACGCCTTTAAAACCTCTGTCCCTTAACTGACTTTTACAGTATGCCCGGGAAGAGAAGCAGCTGGCACATTCTACGTTTTTCATTCGCTCCCAGTCCAGCACAGAAGTCATATTTTGTAATAACATTAATAAATACAAAAAGTTGATTGTTGACAATTTTAAATCAAAACTTTGAATAAATTTTATTTTGCACAAGTCTGTTTCATAAAACAAAATGTATTAGTATTCAGCACACACTTTTAAGTTTACTTTGATATAATTGTATTCCATTGTTATTGTAAAAGTTACATTATTATATTTCTGTAATTTTTGAGTATTTATGCATAAACTTATTAATAGTCCACTCTGAGTGGTATAACTTCGCAATATTTGTATAAGCGACCCATTCGGTTCTGATCACTCATTAGATTTATATAACGTCAAATATTTATATACTTCAATGTTGGCACTCAAGGTCCGTGAGTAGTACCTACTATTACTCAGGCGCGGTCCCAGGGGGGGGTCACAGGGGACATGACCCCCCCAAAATCATGAAAAGATGAACCCCTTATAGAAGGAGCAAGAAAAAGATACTTCTGATACAAAAAAATTGTAGTGACCCCCAAAAGTTCAGTTGTGACCCCCCAAAATTTCAGTCTGGGACCGCGCCTGCTATTACTATACCATTACATTATAGATATGACTGTCTGTTGCCCGAATAAAATAAATAAAAAAATATGAGGGAGATCTCTTTCTTGAATTATATAAACCTTTGATACATCCACGTGTATCAAGGGTTTATATGAACAAGGAGCTTGACAGACTGACAGACAGACGAACAACAAAGTGTTCTTACAGGGATTCTGTTTCTTTTTTCAGGTATTTTAACCCTTTCAATTACATTTATTTTTAATTGCAGCATTTTTTTGTATTACCAAATTCAGCAAATCTTTATGAATTAAATATTTCCCTGCATTCGCATTAAGCAAGTATAGAACGTAAGTATGAAACAAGCAAGTATTGAAACAAGTTAGTACTAAGTTAAAAAATATTCCTTACATCTAGTTCACATACCATCACTCAAACTCAAACTCAAATATTCTTAATTTCATAAGTATTTAAATACAATTGAAATAAGTCAAACAATTTACAAATTGAACTGAATCTACCACCACTTCGGAAAGTCGATCTGTTGAGAAGAAGTAGCAAGAAACTCAACAGCAACCATCTTTTAAAAATACACAATAACAATTTACAGCCAGGGAGTCCCATCTTCTTGCATCCGGATTTTGAATCTTAAATATTTTGGAATTTTATTATAAAATAAAGCGTATCCATGAACGAGATCACCAATCTTCTGGAGGATCTATTATATTTATACATTAGGCAATCAACTACTAGATAGAATAATAGATCATTATCCATAATAGACCAAACACCATTAACACCATATCTGTAATATTTTCTGTATTTAAGAAAAAAGCCAATACGAAATGAGACCGCATAGGCAAGTATTCGTCTTCATAAGAAAACTCAAAAATACAGTACAACAGTATGCAGCGAAAAAAGGTAATTTGCTAAACTTGGAACTTCCAAAAGTGAGGCAAACTCAGGCAAGAGACAAAAAACCTCGCCTAGTTAAAAAATAAATTAAAAAATAAGTTAAAAAGTACTTTGAAAATACGCAATGCGGTATCTAATAATGTAAGTCTTAACAAATTGTTTTAAAATTCATCCCCTATGTACGGTTGTCTAGACTTTTGGCGTTTGTCCAGAATATACAGTATTTAACAGTTAAGTTTGAGTGAAATTAAGTTAGTAATTAGCTTTAAATGATCGTAGGCTGTTTATCAAATTACGTGTAAAGACTTAATTGTTTGGTACAGTCAGTGGCGAAAATCGCTCGAACAGTAGAGATATGATTGAAGTCTTTAAAATATGCGTAGCAAGCTAGCGGACTACCAGACGCAGACAGAACTTCCATCCCTATATAGTGGATTTACCAAGAAGTCGAACAAAACGCTTCGATAGTTCCTTTTTGGTACGGATTGCCAAGGAGTGGAACAATCTGCCTGCGTCTGTTTTTCCTTACCACTACAGTCCTGGAACTTTTAAGTGTCGAGTGAATAGGTTTCTCGTGGATGGACGTGTAACACCATAGTCTTCATGCGCACTTTCCATCAGGTGGCATGGAAGACAAACGTCCTATCCTTACAATATAAAAGAAAAAAAGATATTAGGTTTTTGAGACTTTGCTGACCTTACTTTCTTTTGTTTCAGCAAAGGATATTTAAAAGAAGTTTAATAACAAAATAAAGAAACAATAACCGTTCACGGATACTTCTTTGTGGAACTCAAAAGCACGCTACAAGTATCTACAGTAAATCAACTCGGCCGCATCACATGTGACAGGGCTGCCCACCTTCAGCGTTTAAATTACATTTGCCTATTTTGTGTTTACTACCATTTAGTTTTGTGAATGCAAATATACTTTTTGTTATATAAAAAAAATAAAATACTTTGTGAATTGAATAGGAAGTGTTCAACAAAAATAATGTATGTCTCAAAAAACCATGTTTACGTTTGCATACACAGTTCGAAAAAATAAATAGGTCTTTTAAATTAGCGACGAAAAAATAATTGCACCTCGGCTGAGACGTACGAAATGATGTCTTATTAAATTTTAAAGTTTAAATAATCCGCATATTAACGTAAAGCTCAATCAACAATTGTTTCGGCATGCAGACACTCGCGAATGGCCACATGCCGAGATCGAGCCGCGTAGGTATAGCTCACGTTTCGTCCGTTTGTATGAAGTTGAATTACTGCATACAGTATTACCGTGTCTAAAGGGTCCGCCTAGCTAGCGTCAAATCTTCGTAGTTAAACATCATTCAGGAAAGGATTAATGTCCCCATCTTTTTCTTTTTATATTGTAAGGATAGGACGTTTGTCTTCCATGCCACCTGATGGAAAGTGCGCATGAAGACTATGGTGTTACACGTCCATCCACGAGAAACCTATTCACTCGACACTTAAAAGTTCCAGGACTGTAGTGGTCAGGAAAAACAGACGCAGGCAGATTGTTCCACTCCTTGGCAATCCGCAACCAAAAAGGAACTATCGAAGCGTTTTGTTCGACTTCTTGGTAAATCCACTATATAGGGATGGAAGTTCTGTCTGCGTCTGGTAGTCCGGTGGTAAAAAGGGGTGGGTTCAATTTGATCAAAAAGAGCACTTGCACACTCACCAAAATGTAGCCGATAAAATACTGTCAAACAAGCAACCTTATGACGATGCTCCAGGGTCTGCATTTTTTTATTTGTAAGGTTGTTGTTATTTATCAGTCTCTTTTAATCGTATTTTGGGTTACATCGAGATCTATCAAAATATACCAAAACGTATAGGTACACGCATTACTAGCTGTCATGTAAACATTGGCTCTGTGAATTTAATTCCTTAAATATATTTAAAATACGTAGTTTTCAAAATAAATTGTGAAAAAGTTATTGGTGTTACCTAAATATTGCACAAAATTGTTATCCAGTAAATCAACCTACTAATTATATGATTTTGCAAGTAATAATCAAAACGACAATAGCATCAAGAAACAGCTGACTAAGTGTATCTTTGAGAACTTTAACGTGTAACAAACGGAGTTTTTTTTCAATTGTGTGACAGTGAAATCATAAATTCTGTGCATCTTTAAATTGTTTATCTCGAAAATAATGTCATTATCAATTAGTCATCATTCCAACGGAAAATAACGGGACTTGACGAACAAAATATGCTAACACTTAAACACCAGTGACATCTAACGGCTTAACATTGAACTATTTTGTAAGATATAGATCGCCCTTAGACGCAGCTTATCGAGTAACCAACGGATGCGGATAGAGGGCGTTATATTTAATATTGCTCACACTGACATCTAGCGAAATTTAAGACTATGTTTTGAAGTGAACAGGAACATCTATATTATTGACACTCTTAGATGAATGACATCAAGTTATTTGAAAACGCGAACAGAGGGCGTAACTAATATTGAATGCACATTATTTTTTCTTAATCGTATAACTTTTATTAAATTTTTCATTACATTATAATTAACAATATGAATACATCGACGTGCTCAAAATGTAAAAAGAAATACTTAGACGGAGAAGGATTGCAATGTAATAAATGCAAAAAATATTATGACTTAGATTGTGCAATCATTTCGAAAAGGCGGTTTCTACTATTTAACAAAGAAAAAAGACAAAAATGGAACTGCCCATACTGCCTCTTCAAAAAAGGTAAAGTAGTAGATATAAGTACAACGAGCGATAAAAATACACATATTTCCGAAATACCAGCAATAAGCAAAACTACGACTCCATTAACTTCCCGAGATCCACAGGAAAATGTCACTTTAAGAAATCGAAAAAAAGTATGTTCCACTCCAGTTGTAAATAGTCAAGCAAGTAGGCTTGTAAATAATAGTAACGACAACTCTATACTTTCTACGAATTCTACTCCAAGACGCAGCTTGCCTGACTTATCAACGCGGTATGATGAGGAAATAGATGACATAAAAAAATATAATCTCGATTTAATATACAAACTAAAAATAGCTGAAAAAGAAATAGAAAATTTAACCCTTGAAAAATTAGCTTTAGAGAAACAACTCGCTGACAAGGAAGCTACTATAATTAAACTTAAACAAATTTGCTGCAAAACTCCTATGACAACCAAAAAAGAAAAAATAAATAAACAATCAAATAAAAAGATACTATCCGATATACCTAAAGATGACTCATTTATACAGTTAATTAATGAAATAACAGACATAAATCTAAAACCCGCAGAAGAAAATGTGAAATTAAAAACAGAAAAAACTATAAAAATATTTGGATCCCAGCAGTGCTCTAGACTTGCACCAAATCTAAGACGCTCTAGGCTGCATACAAATTACGAAAAGTATCAGATTACTTCTATGATAAAACCTAATGCCTGCACACAAGAGATATTAAGGGACTACGACAAGAACATTGCTGCATCGGATATTTTTGTTATTAGCGTTGGCGAGAATGAAAAAAACCCACTTAAATTGACGTCAGAACTGTTTTCTACACTAAACACCCTTAAAAATAATATAGTGCTTGTATTGAGCGTTTTAGATAATCCATACCTTAATGAGACTTTGCTCAACAAAGAAATTACTCGGGTTTGCAATTTATTCCCAAATAGTTATTTTATTGAATGTAATACAAATCTAAGACTTTATGATAATAACAATAATAATATTAACATTTTTAAATTATGTAAAAAAATAAACAGGATTATAGACTGCATATATTACGAAAAAAATTTTATTCACGGTTTCACTAAAAATAAGGGCTTGCAAATATCAAAGAATAATAATAAAACCGTTAACAGACCAAAGAATAAACTCAAACAGACCACCATACCTTACTTATTCGAGGCAATACGTCATAAAAATGCTAAAAATAATAACACACAAACATCTGATCAACTAAATACCGCTAAAACTCCTATAAAGAATGATTTTTTTCGTTGACGATGAAAAAACTAACCTGACACTTTTACACCAAAATATAGCCGGCTTAGTAAACAAAAAAGAAAATATACTTATTGAACTTCAAAAATTATCAGAATCAAATTGGTACTTTGATATTCTGTGTTTTTCAGAAACTTTTATAAAAACTGGGCATGAATCCAATATTAATTTTCATAGTTACAACATGGCTACCTGGTATAGTAGAAAAACAAAAGTTAATCGTGGAGGTACATGTATATTTTGTAAAAATTATATTGAATTTACAAAACTTGACCTTTTAAATGAATTTAATTGTGATTTTATATTTGAATCCTGTGGTATTGACATTCCTGAATATAAATGTTTAATAATATGTATATACAGAACACCTAACAGTAATCCGTATCTCTTTTTAAATAAACTTGAAAAATTACTCCAAATTTTACGTAAAAAAAGAAATCGTCAAATAATTATATCGGGCGATTTTAATATTGATATTCTAAAAAATAATGATATATCTACAGAATATGAAAGAATAATTAATACCTATAACTTTAACATTCACATAAGGGAGCGTACCAGGAGGAATGCCTGCCTAGACCAAATAATTAGCAACAAACCTGAGTCTGTAGGAGGTACACTCCCCCTAAACCTTTCTGACCATGAGACAGCTCAATACCTGAAAACGCCACTGCTGAATAAAAGAATACCTCCAACTATAATTTACACACAAAAACGGGATATGAATAACGAAAATCTTCGTAAATTCAATCAATATTTATCATCACTGAAATGGCAAGACGTATATACAGAATCAGATGCAAATAAGGCGTTCAATATGTTTTTTGACATTTATTCTTTATTATTTGAGCAATGTTTTCCATTATACACCATAAAAAAGAAATTTAAGCCCAAAAAATATAGATGGCTAACAAAAGGCCTGAGAATATCTTCAGGGACTAAACGGAAACTAAGATTCACATATTATCGAACAAAAAATCATTCTGACCATATTAAATATATTAGGTACAATAAACTATTTAAAAAATGTCTAGCTTCAGCTAATAAAAATGCTAATATAGCGTTTTTAAACAGTGCCACTAATGTATCCCGTGCCTCCTGGAAATTAATAAAAAATAATGCAGGCACTCAAAAAAACCAACATGACATTAAAGAAGTAAAGTATAAAAATAAATTGTACAACAACCCTGAAGACATATGTAACGTATTGAATGAGCATTTTATTAATAATACATCAAATATAAATCCGACATCGCATACACTAACGGAAAATAACATTAAGTTCAATAACGCTACAATGTTTCTATTTCCAACGGATGCCGCAGAAGTATCTAAGATAATAAAGTCTTTGAAAGATACAAATTCAGTCGGTTATGATGAGATACCGACAAAAATAATAAAACAATCAAGTATGTACATAGCCCCAGTATTAGCTCATATAATTAATATATCTTTCAAACAAGGAATTTATCCTGATAAACTCAAAAATACCGTAATTATACCTATTTACAAAAAAGGCAACAAAAATGATCCTTTAAACTACCGACCTATAGCCTTAATAACTGTTCTATCTAAAATATTCGAAAAATGTATGCATAATCGCTTGACCAAATTCATATCCACATTTAATATTCTTCATCCTAACCAGTATGGCTTTCAAAAAGGAAAGTCAACAACTCTTGCTGCATTTAATTTAATTGACGATATTATAAAATTGACAAACAAAAAAATTAAAGCTGTAGTGGTGTACTTTGATATGAGCAAAGCGTTTGACTGTGTCTCTCACAGCTTACTTTTGCGAAAATGTGAAGCTTATGGCATTCGGGGCTTAGCGGCTAACTGGATAAAAAGTTATCTAGAAAACAGAACACAATTTGTCCAAATAAAAAATACGGATAGTTCTTTCCTAGAGACTACTTGGAGATCTGCATCTAAAGTAAATAGGACTGGCGTGCCCCAGGGTAGCTTACTGGGACCCCTTCTCTTCCTATTGTATATAAATGACTTGCCACTTATAACTAAATTTCACATGACACTTTATGCAGATGACATTTCCATTTTAATTCCAGATAACTCAAATAATAATTTCAACGACATTATCAATAATACAATTCTTGACATAATCAATTGGCTTAGACACAATAATTTGACTGTTAATATGACTAAGACTAAGTATTTACAATTTTTAAATAAAGGGGCAAAAAAATTAAAACTAGAATTAAAATATAATAACGAAACAATTCAAGAGGTAGACAGTTACTCATTCTTAGGCATACATTTTGACCAACACTGTTCTTGGAACTTGCACATAGAATATGTTTGTTTGAAAATAAACAGATTTGCATATGTTTTATGGAAATTAGGTAAAATGGCTGATAGGAAAACAGCACTCAAAGCGTATTATGGCTACGTTGCCTCAATTTTAAGGTATGGAATACTCATTTGGGGTAATTCGGTTAAAATAAATAAAGCCTTTCTATCTCAGAAACAATGTATTCGAGCAATTGCTGATGTAGATTCTTGGACGACTTGCAAGCCTTTGTTTAAAAGCATGAAAATCTTAACTGTACCCTGTTTATATATCTATGAAACGGCATTATTTGTAAAAATACATCCTGAATGTTTTGTGGAAAAAAAAGAAATCTTGAAATTTAATACAAGATTTCCAAATAAATTATGTTTACCAAATGTCAAAACTGAGATATGTATTAGAAATAGTTATGTCATGTGTATTAAAATATTTAATAAATTACCAACAAAGTTAAAAAACTTGCCGCTGACAAAATTTAAATTTATCCTACGCCAATGGCTTATAGAGCAATGTTTTTATACAATTAATGATTTTTTTAATAGCAAATTTGACATGTAATAAATAAAAGTATCTGATTTTTTTTTTCTAACCTAAGAAAACATAATATTAAATATTTAATTAAATTGTATGCATGTATGATTTTTTAATTTGATGAATTTTAATTGAATTATATAGTTATTAATTGTTTACACACTGATATTGCATGCTGTAAGACAGTAAAATATGAGCTCAATAACGAATATTTACCACCAAATGTATATACCACCATATTTGAAGCAATAAATTGATTTTGATTTTGATTTTTGATTTTGATTTTACTCTATTTAGTACTAGCAATAGTGAAGTTCGCATTTGTATACCTAAATATAACCTTACCCAGTTATTTGAAGCCCCAGTTCACAAGTAAGTATAGAAGTAGAACTCTCACAGGCCACTTCTTCAATTTGTTCATTGAAAGTTAACGAGTTGATGGTAACTTTGGCAGGCGCCTGAGTGTGTTGCAAACTTTGCAAGCTGAACTAAATCTATTCGGTAAAGAATGCAGCGTAAAAAGAAACATGAACACTGAGGAGTTATCTATTACAAGTTGATCTTTTGTGAGGTTAAGATTTCAGCATTTTGTTTCTTACTAGAGCTTAAATTAAATAGCTTTAGGACTTTAGAGTTGAGTTCATGTTACTGTTTCAGTATACGGGGGGTATTTCAGTATATGCCGTAAACTGAAATATACATACATACATAACCTCACGACAAGGGAACAACAATTCAGACATACCTCTTTCGCTTCCTCCACGTTCATTAATCTTTTCATACATGATCGCCGGTTACGGGTACTTTTAACTAGGCCCTTTTTAAGAACGTCGCCAATTTGATCGGCGTACGTTCGCCTAGGGCGGCCCCTTCCGAAAAAAAACATAGTAAGAAATACTGAAATATATTATGTTTTCTTTTTTTATTTAACTTTTTTTTTTATAATTCTATGCTCGCACTGCTGATTTGGAAGTTTCTAAGTTTGGCATAAGAGAGACACAAGAATATAATGTGGAATGCGGCGAATTGTCTATTAGGTCTAGATTGTGTAGAAAGTAGAAAGCTTGAGATCATACATGAAGAGAAAAAATAAAATAAAAAATAAATATCAATTTTTACCTGAGTATTTATTTTTTAATGTAATAAAAGTGTACTTAGGCCTCTTTATTTATTCATAGGGAATTCTGGTGAAAAATTAAGTACCTACTTTTATTACATAATTATGACCAGAATCGAGTTCAGAGTGCTCTCCTTCAGTATCTAAACCCTGTATCGCTATGCAAGTTCTTACTGTGTCCAGTACTTAGTTCAATGATCGTCGACAACAATGTTCAATTTATATATTTATTTCAAAGTATGTTCAATTTGCTCAGTTTGAAGTCGTCGTGGCGCCGTAGTTACTGTGTGTATCATACGATATCGCAGGTTAAGCAACGTTCGGCGCGGTCGGTACTTGGATGGGTGACCGCCGACCATTCATTTCTCACGACGACTTCCGTGCTTCGGAGGGCACGTTAAGCAGTCGGTCCCGGGTGCTTTATAATTGTATACAGTAGTCGATAGGGTTTGTCAGAAGCCATCTAGGCACCCTGAAAATTCTGGCATCCACCACCCAGCACTGGGCCAGCTTGGTGGATTATGACCTACACCTCCTCTTCACCCAGGGGAGAGACTCATGCCCTGCAGTGGGCTCACTACAAAGAGTTGTGATGATGATGATGTTCAATTTATCATTAAAATTATGCAATTCATATTGATTTATTAATACAATCAAGTTCAATGTTAAGCAAAACGGACATATAGAACAAGTGACGTAAGTACCAGCTTAGAACACTGCCAAAAATTCTTAAAGCCAAGTGATAATGTTTGGCAACAGACCTTAAACGGGTGAGTGGTCGCTACTCTGGCAGCCTCTGCAAAGGTTCCACCATTGAGGATGGGTCAATCTAAGAAGTTGCCTCTTAAAAGACATGTTTTAAACAACAGAACTTTAGGTGAATACAGGCTGATCTATTAGAGGTATTTAATGTATTCCATCCCTTATTTGGTTCCCATATCGTAAGCTCATTTTAGTTTTGGTGCTATATCAAGGTTATGTGTGAAACATAATTAAGTTTTACGAAAATAAAAATATCAAAGTTTCAAAATAATAAAAGGGTATACTAATAACTGTAGTTGTCAAAATAAAACCAATACGATCCCGAAAAGAAAAAACAAAGGAAAATAAATCTTGAGGTAATCCTTTGTAATCCTTTTTCTTTAAACCGTAACGGAAACTAAACCCTTATTTTTCAAAGAAACAATCCTTAAGCTTATTTCTTTTCAGATTTTCTACATGTTGCCAACAACTTCATCCAATCTACGAGTGAAAGAGATAAACAATGATGTCTCTGGGGAGGTGGGTTGTATTGGATGGTCAGCAAAACAAATTGCTTTTATCTATACTAATATATAAAGCTGAAGAGTTTGTTTGTTTGAACGCCCTAATCTCAGAAACTACAAGTGGAATTTAAAAAAAAAACATTTTGCATTTGATAGCCCAACTCTTGAGGAAGGTTATAAGCTATATTTTATCCCGAAATTCCTACGGGATCAAAAGTTACGCGCGTAAAACCGCGCGCGGTGGCTAGTTTCAAAATAAATTGAAAAAGTAAACGTACCTTAACTTTAAAAAGTTTCATAAAAAATTAAATTACGTATTATCTGTGACCAAAGCCGCTTTAATCATAATCTCACCTCAAGGTTGACGATGGAGATAATGACGAATAATGACAGTGAGATCTACGGTGAAAATGAAGAAAGGATGAATATCAGTAGCGTTGACTTCATAATAATGGGTGTTTGCCAGCCCAGAAGGCAAAAAGAAGTCCCAAATGGGATCAATTGTCTTTTACGTCCCAGTTTTTCAAGGGCTAGGGCAATTTTAAGCCGATTCTACTAGGTCAAACACTCTTGACAGAATCCACAATTGCCTTTAATTTCACTCGATGATTAGCGATCACCTAAAATGGGTACTGAGAATGCTGAGTTGACTTTAGTTATATCAGTTAATATGAGTAGTATAGTTAGTATAGGTAACAAAAACTGAAACTCCGGATCTATTTGTTTGCACTGTGTGAATTTAAATTAAAAGTGAATTTAAAGGTCAATTACGAAATAGTATGAGTGTGTATATCCGTTCTATTGTAGCTCTGTGCTTTGAACATGATGTAGAAGCACTATAATATTGTTATGTACAAAAGCTCATAACCCAATGTTGGCTGTATTAGATTTATATTAGAATCAAATATTGGATTAAATATCTGAAAACTATAAGTGACCGGCACGGATATAAAAAAAGCCTAAGTGACTTCAGTTTTTTTTACTAAACCTTAAAAATCTTGTTTTATTCTGATTAGATATCGTCCTATAATTTATGACAGGAATAGGAGAACCCTGACTCTGAAACTATTTAGAATGTATTATCAGAGTGAGTGTTTTAATCATCCGGTAAGTTTTTAATTCTTAATTTATCCTGGGAAAAGTAAACTTGTATGTTAACAGTTTGGTACAGTAAGACATATAAAAACTGAATGTGGTTGCAGTCAAAACTCTAAAGATAAAGGACGACGAGGATGACGAGGATGTATGGGTCATATTCCGTCAAGCTGGCCCAGTGCTGCGTGGTAGATGTCAGAATTTTTACGGCGCCGCAATTGCTTCTGACATACCCTAACGACTACTGTATACAAGTATATACCACCCGGGACCGACTGCTTAACGTGGCCTCCGAAGCCCGGAAATCGTTGTGAGAAGTGAACGGTCGGCGGTCACCCATCCAAGTACCGACCGCACCGAATATTGCTTAACCTGTGGTATAAATTTTTATAAATAAATAAATATAAATATTTCTGACACTCACACAACATTATCTAGCCCAAATTAAGTTTCTTAAAGAACTTGTGTTATGGATACTAGATAACTGATATACTTAAGAAATATATAAACATACATATTGAATACATACATATTTTTATTAGAATAAACTTAAATAAACATATAAACATCCATGACTTGACGACTAATATCTGTGTTTATCACACAAATATCCGCCGCCGCCGGGATTCGAACCCAGGACCTCTGGCATAATTAAAAAAAAAAAAATTCAAAAAGTTTTATTCATGTTAGGAATTTCACAAAACACTTGATGAAGTCAGTCATCACATACTTCGGCTTTAACTAGTTGTTGATAGTTGTTAAATAAGATATTACAGTAGACCAAGAGACAAAAAAAGCCGGCGGAAAAAAACTCTTGGCACTCTTTTTCAGTCAGATTTATCAAATTAATACAAATAGGTACAGTACAAATTGACCGTGACATGAAAAAAAAACAAACACAAGACAGCTAATTGTGAGAGCCAATGTCATGCCACAACCAAATTGCTTACATAGCAGATGCAATTAGCTATGGATGCACAATACGAATATGACAAACTGGGACCAGAGTATTTGAACAAGAATGGAATAAAATAGTCATAGTATCATTAGCAAAACGACCTGGCACCGCTAGCAGCACCCGTTCACGAGTTAACGCAAGCACCAGCCATCACCCTCCTCAACCATATTTTAGGGAAGAGGGTGACCCGATACCCGACGCTACCACTAGCCATGCCGCCTGAGGGAGCATGACGTTCTTGCTGATGTCTTGACAAAAAAATAAGTGAATGGGACAGTCACCAGCATGTCATACATATACTGCACAGCCAAGCTGTAAACAAAATTATTAAGTAATTAGAAACTTTTAGAAATATCCTGTTGTGCTTAATCCCATGCCTTTTAATCATCTAAGTAATCTTTAGTTTTATAATAAGCTTTTCGAGATAGAGTGTTTTTAATGATTGATTTAAATTTATTGAATGGCAGGGATTGAATTGACTTCGGAATTTTGTTATATATACGTATTGACATTCCAATAAATGATTTGCTGCTTTTAGCAAGCCTTAATTTAGGAAACGCTAACTTATGGTCGTTCCTAGTCCTTACAGAGTAATTTGTATCATGATTATCTTTCCTAGTTTTAAATTTATTACTATTCTTATAAATATACATAATGTTTTCATAAATATATTGTGATGCAAGGGTCAAGATACCAATCTCTTTAAACTTTTCTCGAAGAGATTCTCTGTTTCCAAGTTTATACATTCCACGAATAGCCCTTTTCTGCAGTGTAAATACCGTGTCAATATCTGCGGCATTGCCCCAAAGTAGGATGCCATAGGACATTATACTATGAAAATAACTAAAATATACCAACTTCGCTGTATTAACATCAGTCAATGAGCGAATTTTCTTTACCGCGAACGCTGCAGAACTAAGTCTACTCGCTAGTTGTGAGATATGGGCGCCCCATTGCAATTTAGAATCTAAGGTAATTCCAAGAAAAACAGTGTTATCTACTAGATTCAATCTGTTCCCATTAAGCCGCAGATCAGACTCTACTTGTTTTACATTTGGTGCAGAGAATTTTATACATTTAGTTTTTTTATCATTGAACGCTAGATTATTTATATTGAACCACTGAACAACATTTGCGAGAGCATTGTTTACATCGTCATAGTTTATTTTCTGTCTTATCATTTTAAAAATTAATGATGTGTCGTCAGCAAACAATACAATCTCATGATTATTGCCTACCATATAGGGTAGATCATTTATATAGACTAGAAACAGAAATGGGCCCAGAATTGATCCTTGAGGCACTCCCATTCTCACAACCGACCCAGCCGACCTTTTTCGGTTAACCTCAACCTTCTGAATTCTATCACTTAGATAAGAATTCAAAAGTTTGAGGTCAGTGCCTTTGATGCCGTAGTGATGGAGTTTCCTGATGAGAGTGTCATGCTGAACACAGTCAAATGCCTTAGATAGGTCACATAGAAGGCAATGTATGTTACCGCTACACCAGCCGGTCGTCTGAAATGTCGTCTGGTATCGTATGATACACACAGTAACCATGGCGCCACGACGACTCCACGAGTAGTATTAGTAAATACACTGTAGAATGGTCAAGTGTACTAGACTATCTTTGCCTGGGAGTTGCAAATGTCGCTGGGGCTCGTGGGTAATGGCACCGGCAATAACGCGAGCCTCACTAACCGCGGACCAGTTGCACCTTTGGATCATTGGTCGAAGACAGTCGGCATGATCCAAATTTCGCCACTCCCCTCGAGAAACTGAGTATAAAAAAAGTTAACTGGATCCACCTCATGGTAAGTAAAAGTCAGGCTCATGGACATTATTAATTAAATATAAATGATGCGTAGCCGAACCAAAGCTTCAGCTGTTAAAGCTTTTAAAAAAAATCCCCAGACAATCACACCAACTACATGGCCTCAAAGTATGCGAAGCTTGTGTTATGAGATACCATGTAGCGAATTAGGGGATGACGAGGACCTAGAATATATACATATATAGAGAAACATTAATTGTTTTTTGTTTTGGGCGGGAATTGAACCTGCAACCACTGGCGTCTGAGGCAGATAGGTTTAATATTGTCTTAAGTTTACAGATAGGTTTACTCCATCGCCAAAGTGGTCGTCAAAGTGGTCGCCTTTTGTTCCTGTAATTTCGCTGTCTGTTCCTCCCCTTTAACCGGAACTATGTATTTACAACCATAGTTACTATTGTGAAGGGCAAATATAGATTTTATCATTATTTAATTTATGTATTTGAAGACCGCTACAATTTAGAGTAATTTCAGGATAAATGATCTATAATTAAAAATGATATTTCAATTACAATTCCGTTGGACTATTTACTCACTTAAATAAATGAAAAATGTGATACATTAAAATTACCCGACCAGAATACGAACCTGGGACCTCTCGTTTGCCGGACGAGAGCTCTTCCACTGAGCTACCGGGGCCTGGCGGTACGCCTCGAAATTACTTAGGACATTTTTGTTTTTACGTTATATTGCTAACGTAGCTCTATCTTATGCAGCTAAGACCATCCGAGACCAATTTCTTTACAGAAATTGTGAATCCCAGTTAAAGTGAAGCATTGCAATGCTTTTTAATAATGTTTTTAAGTTCTTGCATTTAAAATGCTCAATTATTGTTAAATAAATGATTTTTATTTATCACATTTTTCATTTATTTAAGAATAATTGAGCATTATAAATGCAAAAACATTATTATTTACTCACTTTCCTGACTTATCCGTAGCGCTATTACGTAATGCCAACTTAGCGGAACAGTACGCCGCGTGAGCAGCTTACTCCGCGCGTCTGTTTGTGGCACAATAACAGAATTGCAACATTTAGTTGCAACACGATGCTAAACTGGAGCCTTTTGATAAGCTTGGCAGGGAAATATAAAATAATGAAGCTATTCTTTATTTCTGTTCTGATTTTATTAAAAAAAAGTATACCTAGCTTATGAATTCTTTGATTCAATATTTAGAAAATACTTATATACTTATCTTCGTGAAGAACTTGGTGTAGTAGTTTGAGATTAAAGAAGTCTTTATAGGAATACTGTTGTAGTTGTATTGTTGTTCTATTACGAGGTATGACTCTAAGCTACGTCAAACGCCAGTGTGTGATCGTTGCCCAATGCAATCATCACTGTTTTACATGTTAGTTATACTGGGAGCACCTACTATATACTAACCATGTTGGTGTACAATAAAGAGTTTTATTATTATTATTATTATTATATAAGTACGAATTTAAATAGATTGTACAAGTATTTATTTATTTATTCTTCACTCTACAAAAAGATAAGTAATATTTTATTAACTCTCACCCGGGTAGGCAGTTTGGCAATGAACTCTTGCTATTCTGTAAAGAACAACAGTGGTTGTGTGCAGACATAGAAAAATATTGGTATTGACTCTGGTTGTTATACTTATGTTAGTGAGATACACGGAACACATAGTTGGCTCGATCATTACCTTGTGACGAAAGCGTTAGTCAAAGTCAAAATAATCTTTATTTCGTAAGTATTTCAATACATTTGAAATAAGTCAAACAATTTTCAAATTGAATTGAATCTACCACCACTTCGGAAAGTCTATCTGGTGATTACATGTATTGTAAAATTTTAAAGATTTTTGGAAAAATGTAAATAAACTAAAAAGCAAGCCGCGTCTGCCCGTGAGTGTTGATGGGGTTAGTGAACCTAATGCCATTGCCGAGATGTTTAGGGAACACTTTAGAGTGCCAGCCCAGCCCTTAAGTACTAGTAAAACAGCTGAGACCGGTGCAAAATAAACACTGTTTAGTGATATGCCGCTGGTTCTTATCACAGCCAAAGAAGACGCTAAGGTTGTTGGGCACATGTCTAGTCTCCTAGTCTCCTAGTCATGACGGCCTAAGCAAAGAACATTTTAAGAATGCCAGTGTTCACCTACCTAGGGTTCTAGCGCTGCTTTTTAACCTCTGCATACGACACTCGTAAATGCCACCAGATTTAATAAAAAGCCTTGTTTTTTTTTTTATTATGCCATCATGCGCAAAAAAGTAGTTTCTATTATGAATAGAGTATGCGGCAGCAACAATAGTATCCTGAGGGCAGTGGCATTACGAATGGTGGAAAGAGACTATTGCAGTGACATGGAGTCAGCCTATCGCCCTCATAAAAAAATGCCAATTAAACCTTTGTCCCTTAACTGACTTTTACAGCTTGCCCGGGAAGAGAAGCAGCTGGCACATTCTATGTTTTTCCTTTGCACCCAGTTCAGCATGGAAGAAATGGTGGCACTAGGTAGTGTGTTGAATCAATTATTTTCTTTATTAAAGATTTTACGTAGGCCGTAACAAAGAAGTCGTCCTTGCGCCGTGGTTACTGTGCATATCATACTAGAGGTGTGACTAATATTAGTAAATACATAACAGTTACACGGCAGAAATTTTATATTCGGTAATACGAACATTTCTTTATTAATAGGTTGCGGAAAAAGTCTTTTCGCATTATAATATGTATGAACTTGTAATAAAATCTCTTTGGCTATAGTATTTATATCTGGCTGGTTTTGGTATCATTGAAAGTTAAAATTTTAAAGAACATAATTCCAAATTCAAATTAGGAAAATGTGTGATTTTCGTTTGTTTTTCGTACTGTCAAGATGAGTGAAACTAATGAAGAAATTCGATACATTTTAAAATTTTACTACAAAAAAGGTAAAAATGCAACGCAAGCCGCGAAAAACATTTGCGATGTTTATGGACCTAGTGCAGTGTCTGTGAGAGTAGCACAAATTTGATTTAAGCGTTTTCAATCCGGAAATTTTGATGTCAAAGATGCACTTCGCTCTGGTCGCCCTATTACTAATAAAATTGATGCCATTTTTGAAAAAATGGAGCAAGACCGACATATCAGTAGTTACGACGTAGCTGAAGGGAATTGAACCCAAAACCATTTTGGCGCATTTGAAAAAAGCTGGGTACACAAGAAAGCTCGATATTTGGGTACCTCACGAGCTCACTGAAAGAAACCTTATGAACCGTGTAGTCATTTGTGATTCTTTATTAAGACGTAACGAAACCGAATCATTTTTGAAGAAGCTGATAACTGGTGATGAAAAGTGGATCACGTACGACAAGAACGTGCGAAAAAGGTCGTGATCAAAGGCCGGTCAGGCTTCACAGACTGTGGTGAAACCCGGGTTAACTCGCAATAAGGTGATGTTGTGTGTGTGGTGGGATTGGAAGGGTATTATTCATTATGAGCTGTTACCACCAGGTAAGACTATCGATTCTGAACTCTACTGCGAACAACTTATGAGATTAAAACAAGAAGTTGAGAGAAAGTGGCCGGAATTGATCAACAGAAGGGGTGTGGTGTTTCATCATGATAACGCTAGACCTCACACATCTATAGCCAGCCAGCAAAAATTAAGAGAGTTTGGCTGGGAGGTGTTAATGCATCCGCAGTATAGTACTGACCTTGCACCTTCAGATTTCCACCTGTTTCGGGCTCTTCAGAATTCTTTAGGCAGTGTTAGGTTAACATCATGAGAGGACTGCCAAATCCACTTGTCGCGGTATTTTGATGAGAGGTCCCAAAATTTTTATAGCAATGGGATCATGTTCCTACTTACAAGATGGCAAAAGGTTATTGAACAAAATGGTACATACATACTTTAGGTAAATGTCAATAAACTATATTTAAAAATGTTTTGAATTTTCTTAAAAAATGCGAAGAAACTTTTTCCCCAACACTATATGTTATACAATAACAGTCAAATGTTAACCAAATTACATGCAGGCATCAAAGCGCGCGATAATATCATTATGTAATAATATAATAGAATGACTATAGTTTTACGAACTAGATCAGAAACTCTCACTTTTATTTGACTGTTACCCAGCAACAGTTATGAATTCATGTTATTATATATTAGTTAACAGGCATATGAAAATTCGATCCTAATATAACATCTCTCTATCATACGATATCACAGGTTAAGCAACGTTCGGCGCGGTCAGTACTTGGAGAGGTGACCACCGACCATTCATTTCGCACAACGACTTCCGTGCTTCCGAGTATACTTATGTACAATAGTCGTTAAGATTTCTCAAAAGCCATTTTGGCCCCTGAAATTCTGACATCCTCGATCCAGCACTGGGCCAGCTCGGTGGATAATAGCATATACCTCCTCGTCACTCAAGCTCTGCACTGACCTCATTACAAAGAGGTGTGATGACGATGATGTAACAAAGAAAATGTTTTATTTTTTAAACGTCAATTTTTGATCATACAAATTAAGTTGCAATTTATCAAAGGTAAGTGACACTCATGCATAGGTACACTATAGGTTGCTGCTTGCAAGTTGCAATGAATATTGATACCTGTTCCATACTAAATGCGGTCTATTTCTAAAGTGAATGTTTCACAAGTTTCTATGTTGACAAATGAAGGGTTCTATTTACTTTTCCATACATACGGAACACCATACTTTACTTTTTGTCGTGAAATTCCAAAATTATCATTGATATTTTTTTGACTTGTTAATTTTGGCCTATTGATGGTCACTATAATGTCATCAATAAAAAAGTCTGATTTTTGAAAAACCTCTTTCCAACCACGTTCAAAATTTTGCAATATGAGAATATGACTGTTGAGAAATACATTTCAACCTCTAAGTTATTTAATTATTCGAACATACATTAAGGGACATATTGCGTTCCGATTTCTTTAATATCTCGTACAACTTTTAAAACATGTCAACTTGGACGAGAAGCCGAGTGTAATAGCAAAACTTTTAAACCGAGGCCCAAAGACGAGTTTACCTTAGCAGCTATCCATACTAATATTATAAAAAGGAAAGTGTGTAAAATTTGAATAAAATTTGGTTCAGAGATAGACGTGATCTTAAAGATGGACATATTGAGAAATAGGGTATGAAATTTTGTTTGGCAAACCACAGAACCGATTTCAGTGAAAGGTACGAATATAGACTTAATCTAAAGCAAAAGAGTCCAGACTACTTTATATTGCAAAAAAGGGGTTGAGGGGGTAGAAATATATGATGGATTTTTTTGAAATTATTGAATTATTTAAATAATTGTTGCCTAAGGATTGTTCAAATTTTTTTTGTAAACTAGCTCCTCGATCGGTTAAGCACGCTTAATCACAAAGTTTCCGCGCGTGAAACCGCGGGTAAAGGCCATATTTCTAAGTTACTTATGAAGTTAACAAGCTTATCATGTCTAATACTAATAACCTTACTTTTAACGTCATGATAAATCCCATAATCCACATGTTATCCTATAAAGATTACAAAAGCATATGGGAAGGGGCTAAAACAAGACTCATAACTATTACATATTCGAAGACCACTTTGGCGATGGGGTAAAAGTGTCTGTCTCAGACGACAGTGGTTGCGGATTCGATTCCCGCACGGAACAAGAAAAAAAATGCTCCGTGTCTGGGTGTTTATCTATTTATGTATTTATATTCTAGGTTCCCCCCTAGTTCACTACATGTATTTTTTAACACAAGCTATGCTTACTTTAGGGCCATGTAGTTGGTGATATTGTCTGGGGATTTTATTTTATTTATTATTTATTCATATCCGTAAATGCACACTTTGGTGTAATGTAACTTCCAGTAAAACCAAATATCAACAAGGCGCGGTCCCTGCGCGTGAGTCGTTTTAAGCATGAGAATCGGTTGCATTGCCAATTCTCTGTACTCTGTATGAACCGCTTAACCGTATGAACAGTTTTCCTTATCAACCTGCGTCTAAAACTGTTAGTCTACAATTTAATGAGTTAACATTTGAATGAATAACAGTTTTACTGTAAAAGTTTCACTTATTAGTAGTGCTAAAAAGTGTAACAAACATCTGAAAACTTGCCAGATTACCAGTTAATAAGTGTAATAATTAGCACTGCAACTTCCTCGTGCAATAAATTGGCTGACCTATAAAACAGTTCATTAAGTAGCAAAATAAGGGTTAATAACTTAAAACAAATTAAAATTAGACTGAAAACAAAAAACCCTTGAGAAAAAAACTTCAATTAGGTAAAACGGCATCTTTTTTCGATAATTATAGTATAATAGGAAATAAGTTTTTTTTAGTTAGGCAACACCACCCCTTTTCCTGCCAGGTATAAACTTTAGTTATAGAGGCTGATCTGTAATGAGGCTCTGTTTCTCTTTGACGGCCAATATCAGATTGGTGAAAGCTTTCATATTTTACTACGTTTGTTATTTTGTGATTTTGTTTTAAATCAGCTCTTTAAGGATAAATAAGTTTCGTTAATTTGTAAAATAAAGTTATTGATGTTTATGTACTTATCTAAATAAGTATTTGAAGAAATGATTCCTGTTGAGTTTCTTGCCAATTCTTCTCAACAGAAGGACATTCCGAATTGGTGGTAGTTCGTATTAAAAAAATAAAGAATGTTGAATAAGCAGATTTAGTTTCTACAAGACTATTCGTGCGTACTAATGACATTTCACAGCCAAGCTGCTAAGACGGCGATTTATATTTAATCCTATAAAGTCTCTAAGTACAAGATTAAATCTTGTTGAGCTATAAATAAAACACATTTAAATAAACTTCCTACGAGAAATACTGCGTCAAATCCACCAATCGATATTGAGTGCTAAGCAGTGCACTCAAAGGTTTAACTGAGAGCGCCTTGTGATAGATAATCCCACATACGTACGTCCACAAAATACATCCATCCTTTTGTAGCAGTCGGTATTCTACTTCTATTATACACATGAAAGTTTCTATGAACCTTTGAATACATGTTTGTAACTTACGATGAAACGGCTTAAGAATTGAGAGATTTCAAAGAAATGCACATAGGTTGAGCAAAGCTTAGAATCACACAAAGACTAGGAAGATTCGGGTGAACCACAAACTTAGAATGTAGAAGACGCAGGTTTAAGATACGGATAAAGTGCCATATTTCTTATGGTTACTGGGAACTCGGTCACGTTACCTTTAATTTTGCTCAAGATTTCGAAGCTTATATTTCTGTGAATAGTCTTTACTGCAACAGTGTAGTGAGTGACGCACCTCCACATAATGTATTTGAGGATTCACAGTCGACTTTGAACCGTCGTACTCTCTTTGTGTACTTTGAACCGGAGTACTCGTCTTTTATTTGGCTCCCGGTCGTCCAACATGCGCCGCCTGCGCCGCCCTCATCCAGCGTTTACCGGCGACTTTGACTAGATCGTCGGTCCATCTTGCTAGGGGCCTGCCTACATTGCGTGGGTCATATCGAAATTACAGGACGTGATAGTTTGGGATCATACATGAAGAGAAAAAATAAAATAAAATAAAAATAAATACAGGGTTGGTTTGTAGTCACCGGCCAAATTTTTTTTACGTAATAAGTATCATTTATAGAAACCATTTTTGCACAAAACAGGTATGTATTTTCTTAACAAGGAAATTAATATATTCGCTAACACATTAAGCAAAGCATGGCCACTTTAAATTACGAACGAATACCATTAAATTAAAGACGACTACGCGCTACTACAAAAATCTTGTAGTACTGCATCGTAGTATATTCAATGAAATTCCGCTTCGTAGTAGCTTTGTGTTGCCATATTTATTTTTTTTACTGTGCGATACTAAAATACATATGCAGGTAGGTTTATATTGTATCAAAAAAAATAACATTTAAATTTGGACGGTGACTACAAATGAATTGTATTATTTATTTACAGAGTAAACTTAATCGAAAGTAAAAGAATAGATTACGCAACGCATGGTTACACTAGTATTAGCGATTTGCGTGTCAGGTCACGTGCCGTGATTGACTCAGGAGTAAGTAAACTCTATTTATTTATAGGGAAGTCTAGTGAAAAATTAAGAACCTACTTTTATTACACAATTATAACCAGAATCGAGTACAGAGTGCTGCACTTCAGTAGCTCAGTCACCTTGTATATGTTTCGGCCTGGATGTTTATCTGTGTATGAATTTATATTCTAGGTTCCCCCTAGTTTGCTACGTAGTATCCCATATCACTAACTTTACTATGTTGTTGGTGTGATTGTCTCGGGATTTTATTTATTATTTACTAATTTAATTTTCTAAGCTGAGTCTATTAGGACCCGAATCTCTTAAGACGATGCAGGCAAACTAACCAATTCACTTATGTCAAACCGAGATAAAACCGCAGTTTATACAATAAGTCATATTTATCAAATAATATTTAATTGTCTTTAATATTAATCAGTCCATGCTGAACTGGGAGCGAAAGAAAAACATAGAATGTGCCAGCTGCTTCTCTTCCCGGGAAAACTGTAAAAGTCAGTTAAGGGACGGAGGTTTTATTGGCGTTTTTGCGGGCGACAGGCTGACCCCCTGTCACTGCTATAGTCTCTCTCATAATAATACCTCCAAATTTGTCAAACGTGACATCAGATGGTTTTTATAGCCTCTGGTGTTCTGCCTACCCCATTAGGGATACAGGCGTGAAGTTATGTATGTATGTATGTATCAAATAATTAGATTAACATACCTTACAATGCAGATTCTTAATGTTAAATGCAGAGGATTTTAGTTTTCACGTAAAACGAAGTAAAACAAAATTCACATTAGACACAGAAATCACATAAAACGCACGAAAAGTAACAAAACTAATGGCGGGTAGACAGTTAATTGAATTAATTTGAGTATGTTATTTACTACTGTGTTGCCGAAATAAAGGTTTAGCACCGTTACATAATAAACAGTTTTTTTTGTGAATTACTTTATATATTTTAATTCACCAGATAGGTAAATAAATTAATTCAGATACAAAGAATAATCAACGAATGCAGAGCATTAAAAAAACCGACTTCACGTCAAAACGTTGGCTGAGTTGAGAATGTCATCAACGTAAACATTTTCCGAAATCATACATATTTTTTTCAAAATTTGAAATTTTCAATGAAGTAACTAATTGATTTCGATGAAATTTATATGGTACTAACTATCATATGAATCCAAAATTTAAAAAAAAAAAAACGAAAAAAAAACACACAGACGAATTGAGACCTCCTCCTTTTTTGGAAGTCGGTTGAAAAGGTAATATAAGGATTCCTATAAACATCATTTAACTTTTTTTGTTTTCCTTGATTCTATTGGATTTACTATTCTAAGAATTTCTTTATGTAACAGAAAAATTCTTCCGATATTGTTACCCTCTGTTACATATACATACATAATATTATGTCCCTATCTTACTATCGCAGACTTATCAATATAAAAATCCACGGCAAAATTAAGCGAGTCTCTACCGTGAAAAAAGCAATTAGCTTTATCCGACTTAGTAGGATTCCCTCCAGGCTTTACCGAATTATTCGCTAGGTAGAGTTTGGCTTACGTCTGAAACTTGAGCTCTTACAATATTGAGATTCTCAGACATACTTTTTTAACTTCGAAATTAAAGATGGCGCTTCACGTTTTCTTTTTTTAGCAGGTGTGACGTCTCATGGAGAAATACGTAGTGTTCATTATTAAATAAAAATTATGACCTCTTACTAATATCACATACATACATAAGTTTGGGGGAATAAAAACATATATAATATTTTTTTGTCGTAATCTTCAATTTTAATGAATTTTTAACACGATTATCGATTTTTAGCGTCTTAGATATTTTGATGCTTCGATTACAAACACCACGAAAGCCACTGTTAAGATTTTTTTTAAACTTACATTTCCAAAGAATGAGTATTTACGCAGATGAAACCGCGCGGAAAACTTTAAACTTTATACATAACTTCACGCCTGTATCCCTTATGGGGTAGGTAGAACACCAGCGGTTATCAGACCATATGATGTCACGTTTGACTTTAGAGGTATTATAAATATCTCCCATAAATACGCCTAAATATCGGCGTTTTTATGCGTTTAATACGCATAAAAACGCCGATATAAAACCTCAGTCCCATAACTGAATTTTACAGTATGCTCGGGAATAGAAGCAGCCGGTACATTCCATGTTTTTCTTTCGCTCCCAGTCCAGCATGGAAGCACTTCATATAAAGTATTCAAAGTCCTGAACAGTAGGTTTGACGACCGGCTGGTGTAGTGGTAACATACATTGCCTTCTATGCCAGAGGTCCTGGGTTCGAATCCCGGCGGCGGCGGATATTTGTGTGATGTACACAGATATTAGCCGTCAAGTCATGGATGTTTATATGTTTATTTAAGTTTATTCTAATAAAAAATATGTATTTATTTAATATGTATGTTTATATATTTCTTAAGTATATCAGTTATCTAGTATCCATAACACAAGTTCTTTAAGAAACTTAATTTGGGCTAGATAATGTTGTGTGAGTGTCAGAAATATTTATATTTATTTATTTATTATTTATATTTATTATAGGTTACTACTACTCAGGACTTTGAAGGAGTCACTTGAATTGTTTTTATTGATACGACAGTCATATCTCAGAGCTGTAAAGCTGTTCATACATAACCTACAAAAAGGGACAAAAGGAGACCAAACAAACCTAGAACTATGAAGATTCCAGTATTTAAATGATTATATTAATTTATGCTTCCATGCTGGACTGGGAGTGCTTCCATGCTGGACTGGGAGCGAAAGAAAAACGTAGAAAGTGCCAGCTGCTTCTCTTCCCGGGCATACTGTAAAAGTCAGTTAAGGGACAGAGGTTTTAAAGACGTTTTTGTGGGCGATAGGCTGACCCCCTGTCACTACAATGGTCTCTTTCGATCTTTATAATACCTCCAAAATTGTCAAACGTGACATCAGATGGTCTTGTAACCTCTGGTGTTTTGCCTACCCCATAAGGGATACAGGCGTGACGTTATGTATGTATGTATGTAATTTAATGGTTACGCTTAATTATACATTAAGGGATACATTTAGTAGGTTATAAAATAATCAACGAATGCAGAACATTAAAAAAAAACGACTTCACGTCAAAACTTTGGCTGTAGTAGAAGTACGTTAAGGTAAAAAAAACATGAAATGCTCCATCGATTTCGATAAAATTTATATGAGACCAAATAAGAAGTATATTCTATCATATGAAACAAGAATCATCAAGATCGGTTTACCCAGTCAAAAGTTAGGATGTAACAAACATAAACAAAACCTAAAGACGAATTGATACCTCCTTCTTTTTTGAAGTCAGTTGAAAAATCATAGCCAACAAATGACGTTTGAAATACTTATAAGTGCTTTTTATTATATCTCAATTGACGCTTAGATCAATTCCGTACACCTAAATAATAAATGCTATACGCGTCACGTTAATTAAACATGTAAAAATCCGTTTTTGAGTCAAAAAGATTTGCTTACATAGCTTAGGAAAGTGCTAGAATATTCTGTACTTAACTGTGCCATTTAAGTATGCTCATATGGTCAGTAAATGATGCTGTCGTCGTATACTTCATGAGGTTTAAGTGTACTTAAAAAGGCTCTTGGGGTTTATTAACAGGGAGAAATCTTCGTTGTTTTGAAAATTAAGATGGGTTAAAATTGAAACCTTTTTTAAAGATGATCAGTTTGAATTACCATGAATTCTCTAACATCTTATTTTATTATAATGGTGTATTTATCTCAAATTAAAAATACAGTAACTATTGTCATTACGCATGTTTTATAATTTCACTGAAATTTCAAGATTACATTAACCAATAGATTTATAGTGGATCTATTTTATTTACCTACTTAATTGTATTTACTTATTCAAGTAATTATAACGTGCTTAAATATTAAATTGTTAAATATTAATTTAAAATCGTTTTTATCATTTAATTAATTGGCTGCTTCAATCTGAAGTTGTGATGCTAAGCGGCCATTAACGAACTTTTTTGAAAACTGTTTTAATTCGTTAAATATTAAATAAATTCTTTTATTATGTATTTTTAAATAAATTCTCTTTTACGCGTCTAAAATCTATAGTAAGGTTCAAAGTTAAATAAGTGAATTGTTTATTATCAAGGTTCCAGAAATAATTTAAAGGTTTTAGAATTATCATAAAGCTTGAATTTTTCTAGTTTATTTTAGCAATCCCTCGAAGAGGGCTATTAATATAGTACATACTGAAAACACGTTATAAGTAAAAGATATTTTTTCCATTAAAAGTACATCCTGTACAGAATAACAAAACCCGAAAAAAATACAACATGAACAATCATAACAACCATAAACAATAATATTATTGCAACTGTTAAATATAAAGATTTCACCAAAAAGGCCAAAAACTTGTTTTCAAAAACAAAAAAAAACAGGCACAAAAAAAGCATTTAAAAAAGGTGCAAATCCACTTACTTTTCCATTGCACGCCAAGTTTTCCGCCAATCCATAACACAATATCCTTTCACCAAAAATAACGAAAGAAAAAAATAAAACTCGTGAAATCTTTTTCAGATCAGTCGCTCGATTAGTCGGGCGAGCAGTCGCGACTTTACAAACACGTGCGAACACTGAGCTACCTTCGCCCGTTCTGGTTGCAACGTTACAGTACATTATACAAAGTACAGTTATAACTTCTATGATTACACCTACAGGCTTATGAGATGGCATTTTAAGGGTTAATAGAAAACAATGGGCTTAAAATGAGAAGTTTTGTTCAACGGGATTAACTGAAAAGCTTAGTTTTCGGCGGTTTCGTACCGAATTTGGTGCAAGTTGAGACTGTAAGTTAAATTTGAACTTAAAAGGAAAAAAATGAAAATTGAACTTTATTTATAGGAAAATTCGTATATATTTACTGTGTTTGAAAACAATGGACCCAATTGGATTTTGAGAGTTCTGCGCAAAATTAATTGAATTTTGAAATAACTTAACTAAATTTTTTCTTATTATGTTTGAAAAGTGCAAGTTTTGAGCACTAGATAAACTTTTCAAATGTATTTTTTGGCTCTTTTCGATGAAAAGCAAAGTATTATGCATTGTAGAAACTTCTATTTTATATTTCGGATTCATAAATACACGTAAAAAAGACATGTGGAATTGTGTTTATCGCTAAGGTAAAAATATTTCTCAAATAAAAAAAAGTATCTTTGAAACCTTAAGTTTTGTTTCTCATTTTACTTGTTTAATAAATGAATGAAACATTATTAAATCATGGGTTATGTTTTTGTGGTGTTTGTATCAAGCAAAAAGCACGCAATAACTATTATATTGCAGCTTTCTTTTAAATTAAGTTTTAATTCGGTAATAATTAGAATGAAAATAAAGTTAAGAACATTAAATTAAGGCTACTTATTTTTTTTTTCTTTTGCTTTTTGGAAGTTGGTAAGAAATGATTGTCAAACAAAACTGCAAACTTTTACTAAAGAATTTACTGAAATTTAATATTTACCTAATTTAAATGTTTTTACTGTTCATCATCAAAATTTATTCATATTGTTGCGGTTAGTTATACGGGTCCTACATAATGAGGTTTGTATTTGAATTTTGGTAGAGTTTAACTACACTTAATTGCTTATAATAAGTTTGGTTTTTTAATTTTATTTTCAATTACATTGTAAATTAAAAAATTAAAGAGAAAAAAATAAAATTAAAATTAAAAAGTAATTGAGGTAATTATTTCAGTTACCTATCCAAATTACAGATGACTACAAAAATATTATTATCATTGATTCAATTTAAAAAGTAAATTTTTTTATTTACTTCATTGCACGATATTATTTTTAAGTGGGAAGACGTATATCAAATTCGAAAATGTCTATCAATTAGTAAACAACATTTTCAATTTTTTTTTGGTTTATAAAAAAAAACAGATGATCTCAAGATAAGAATGACACTTAATTCCACATGTTGGCAATTATTATTAAGAAGGAACTAAATGTTTATTCAAAAAAACTTGATTTTAAACTCGTTGTAAAGATTGATGAGTTGTATGTAATTTTAAGAAGCACCTTATCTAGCTATTAAAAATGATATTTAAATCAACAAAATATTCTCGAAAACAACTGAAATACGATTTCAAATAATATACGATTGTTAGAATCGGTCCTAACGAATAACATTTAGTCAAACTATAAATAAACTTCAAAGAATGTTCTGGAACAATAAATCAAAGTACAGTAAATATCATAAAACAGTGACTGCTACCCTTTTCATGTTGAAAGACAAGCGTGTTTATGAACTTAGGATGATGGCCTAAGTTAAATGTGAGGTGCTATTTATAGCGGATAATGTTCTAAGTAGCTCTTGAAAGAATTAACTTCTAGGCTAAATAAAAACAACTCGTATAGGTACATCTTCCATGCCACTGGGTGCAAAGGAAAAACACAGAATGTGCCAGCTACTTCTCTTCCCGGGGATTCTGTAAAAGTCAGTTAAGGGACAGAGGTTTTATTAGAGGTTTTTTTGTGGGCGATAGGCTGACCACCTGTCACTGCAATCCATCATTATATTGCTATTAACGTCGCGTCGTGTCAAACGTGACATTAGATGATTGTATAACTTCTGGTGTTCTTCCTACCCCATAAGGGATACAGGCGAAAAGTTATGTATGTACAAAAAGAGACCACAAAAGATAGACCTTCAATTGACTTGCACGGAAATCAATTGACTTAAGAACTTTTTATGATAATTACTTTTAGATAAAAGCCTTGTTTTCAGATTTCATCTTGTATAATATTGTCAATCTGCAAAAACACCGAGTAGAGTGTATTTAAAATCTAATAATAATTCAGTATTCATATAACGAAATTGTATATTGATAATGTAAATTAATTTTTTGTTCAACTAAAGAAAATATTAAATAATAACTCAATCAAGAATAATTGAGCATTATTAAATGCCAAACTTAAAAATATTATTGAATAACTTTGTTTTTCAAGACAAAAGCGGCGTTTAACCTCTATCTGTCACATGATTGTAAGTATTAAATGGTTCTAATTACGATAAAAAAAAACGATACGAATACGATAATTACTTACGATCAAAACAATATTATGATCGTAGGTAAGGAGTTCGAAAATACAATCAGTTTAAGGAAGGCATTAGCATATTATTTTTAACACACACCTAGTTTTGTGTATTGGAAGTCCGTTCGTTATTATGATAAATGGATATGCCAAATATAAATGAGGTTAAACATCCATAAATTTGACTAAGAGAATCGCGATTAACTACAACCACACACTATCACAACTCTGGTAACAGCTCAAAAAGATAAAAGATGGCACGAAGTAGTTGCCGGAATCCTAAGCTATCCGAAATCAGTATCTTCCAAAAAATAACTTTTTTGACTCGTCTTCTAATAGGAAAATCGACTGTGATTAAAGGCTCTATTCCTTGTATTTAACGAAAGTGATGTAATACTGTTACCCTGACGAGGGTAAGTAAAAGATACCAGAATTGATGCTGTTGTCTTCCAAAAGTTGAGGTAAATCTTTTTTCTGTACCTTTTTCTGGTTTCATTAGTGAAAGAAAGTTAGTAATTTGTTTGTGTATTAAAGTTTTATCTGTTCCTTTTTCTTTGTTAGTTGTTTCTTAACATGTAGGTCGGATTAAATGCGCACATTGATTGTCTGTTTTTGGTTTAAGTGATTTCAGGAAAGAGCGACTAATTTAATTTGTGTTCATTTATTTGTACACGCAAAAGGTTGTAGGCCAAAATACAGGAAAATTGTAAGTTGGTTTAAAAAAGTCGTTTGTGTGAATTTATAGCAAATTCATTATTAAAAACTTATTCTTTAAACTTATCCGCCACCAAGCACTGGGCCAGCTTGGTGGATTATGGCCTATACCTCCTCGTAATCCAGGAGAGAGTCATGCCCTGCAGTGGGCTCATTACATTAATCTATATTACTCGTAAAAGTTTCGTTGTGTGAGTCCAACTAGCACCTGGCCATTTTTTTTTAAATAAAAAACAATATCATTATTATCAACTCTATTAAGTTTCTGTGATAATTTCCACATTCAGTGATGGTAGGTCTTTGTTTCAATGCTCAGCTGGGCCAGTTTTAGAAGAAGGTATACGAAATTGCAGATTAATTAGTAATTTGAAAGTGATAAAAAAAAAACTAAAAAATCTAGACAGAAAAAGAACGGAGCGCTTTGATTGTTTATTTTCAGAACTCTGAAAAAACAGGGGTGTTTGTGAAATGAAGTTCTACTCTTAATTTACATCCATAGCAATAAATAATGTTTATCAACACGACCTAGGTTTGAATAGAACAGAGCACTTAAAACGTGATATTTCATTCTCTTTGCGGAGAATGGAAAACGTACCTTTCACTTTCAAACCTTCGCCAGTTGGAATAGCCTTTAAAACGATGTCAGGTGTTAAAGAAAATTTCTGACAGAATGTACGCTAGCTCAACATGAGTAAAATTATATGGGATATCTTCATCAAAGAAACTGACTAGGGTGTCAGACAATGAATTCCAGTTAAAATACTTAAAATACAGTTAAAATATATATATGTATGTATTTTAACTTTTTATCAAGCCTGTCTCCCCCTGGGGTAGACAGAGACAAGGGAACACCAATTGCTGCAACCCAGACATACCTCTTTCGCTTCTTCCACGTTCATGAATCTTTTCATACATGATCCCGGTTACGGGTACTTTTGACTAGGCCCTTTTTCAAAATGTCGCCAATTTGATCGGCATACGTTCGCCTAGGCCGACCCCTTCCAATAACACCATCCATTCTTGTTCTGTACACCTCTTTCGTAAATCTATTTTCACTCATCCTATCCAAATGCCCAAACCACCGTAGCATACCCTTTTCAATCTTAGTCAGTACATCCTCTTTCAATCCGCATCTCTTTCTTATTTCACGTTAAAAATGTGTTGCTTTTATAATATAATCTATACCAATAGGTACATAAAGCTGAAGAGTTATTTTTTGTTTGTTTGTTTGTTTGAACGCGCTAATCTCAGAAACTTCAAGTGGGATTTGAAAAATTCTTTTTGCATTTGATAGCCCAACTCTTGAGGAAGGTTTTAGGCTATATTTTATCCCGAAATTCCCACGGGATCAAAAGTTACGCGGGTAAAACCGCGCGCGGTGGCTAGTTTAGGATATAATTGATCACGATATATAATCTATCTACTAAAAGCGCATTATACCTTTTAAATAAACAGAATCATAGTTTGACTTATCTTTTATAGCAGAAAACGAGAAAAATAATTAACATACCCAATGTTTAAAGTAATTTTAACTTTCACACCATCTAGTCCAAATTAAGATTAATTAAGAACTTGTGCTCAGGGTTACAATGGAAGCGGGCAATGGAAATTAACTGCCCTAATGGGTCTCTGCGGTATCGAATCAGGAACATGGAGAGTGGCAAGCGAACCAAAGTCCCCGACATAGCCAGAAGGATTGTATAAGTACAGTTCAACCGCCTGGTGAAATAGTAACTGGGCACTGTCCGTATAACTAACAATAAATAAATAAATAAAATAAATAAATATAGCCTTCTATGCCAGAAGTCCTAGGTTTGATTGAATCGCCCAGTAGTAATGTCTATTCGTAGTCTGTCAGTCGCTCAGTCAGTAACGGAAAAGTTCTATATACGAGCATATTGATAAATAAAATCAATTGCCTTAGCTCGAACTTTCATTGTATTTTGCGTTATTTTGGTTAATTTTTCTTTTAATTTCTTGATATCGCTTTATTATGTTAATTTATTTTATAAGAGATGTCGAAAAATAAAACTGGAACAGCTTTACTCTCCTACAAGAGAAAAGCTGGAACAATTTACTAGTAGATTGATTGCTGCAAATTGATCATGGCGCCATCTTGCCTTGAGCCATCAAAACACGTAATTTACTAGTAGTTATTAGGTACCGAGGATAACATAGATACTACTTTAATATATTTTATGAAATTCCAAATAACCGGTTATCACAAACACCAGGAAGTAGATGCAGGTAATGTGTCTCGCACGTCGATTATACAGGGTAATGAAGGAGAGCACTCTGTATTCAATCTTGATCATAATTTTATTATGTAATGAAATTCGTACTTAATTTGTCACTAGAATTCCCTATAAATAAATAAAGTTTTGTAAATATTTGCTTAACTTACGTCTGAGTGCCAACGCTGCGTTACGCGTTCGAACGCGTATACTGTACGTCCGTATCATACGCGTAACGCAGCGTTGCTAGTACAATTTCATAAGTGTGCTTGCACAGTCGTACGTCGAACGTCGAACAGTCGAACGTTGCAGTTTTGTATGAAAAGCGCGTTCGAACGCGTGACGCAGCGTTGGCACTGAATCAATCGCGGATGGCACGCGGATCGCTGACAACGCTAGTGTAACTATACGATGCGTAATCAATTCTTTAACTTTCAGTTAAGTTTACTCAGTAAATGATTTATATGTCGATCACTTTGGCGATGGGGTAAACCTGTCTGCCTCAGACACTAGTGGTTGCAGGTTCGATTCCCGCACGGAACAAGAAAAAAATGTGTTCCTTGTCTGGGTGTTTATCTATTTATGTATTTATATTCTAGGTTCCCCCCTAGTTCACTACATGGTATCCCATAACACAAGCGATGCTTACTTTGGGGCTATGTAGTTGTGATTGTCTGGGGATTTTATTTTTATTTATTTATTTAATATTTATTCTTCTTTTATTTTTTCTCTTCATGTATGATCTCAAAATATCACGTTCTCGAAATTCAAAAGTGACCCACCAGTCACCCTGTACATATTTTGCTCTATACGTAGATTATGTATAAACATTACTAAGGCATACCGATATACAGGGACATACTATCTTACTTTTAAGTTTCGGCAACACACAGGCAGTTCTTCCTGGGTTGCAAATGCCAATGGCAGGTGGAGTGAATTGAGGTCTATCACAATCTTGTTTAAGCCCCAATTGAAGCACAATCGCACTTTATAAAAAATTGTAACTTTTATTGTAATTTTATCAAATGAGAAGTTAAGTTAAGCTAACTTTATATACCTACATATAAACATCTCAATATACCTACATATAACATGTAGAGATATGACAACAGCTAGGCCATTTAAATGCTTATGGGTTTAGAAACATGAAAATAGAAAAATGTGCTAATGAATGAATGTATGCTCTTACACATGTGTACGATTTAAGTGCCAACGCTGCGTCACTTTTCATACAAAACTGCAACGTCCGTTCCATACGCGCGTTCGACACGGATGTTCGGAATGCGTCAAGCGCCGCGTGTGATACGCGCGTTCGGTAAGGAAAATGTTATGAAATTTTGTATGTTTGAATCTGTTTTAGTAGGTGTTATAATATAAATCTATGGGTAGGTGTTTCTATTTGAAGATACGGGCGTAAGGTACGCGCGTTCGAACGCGTAAAAACAAAGTTGGAACTAAAGAAACAAAAATATACTTCCAAACCATTTTCAGATTTTGTTCACCAAAAACTAAAAAGCTATTTACGTCTTTTACGTGACGATAATTTTTAAAACCAGTTTCCCTAGAACTCGCATTACGTTGCTTGTTGTAGTAAAAGTATACTAGTAAGTATTCTGGTCACGATCAGAACTGTTTTTACTTTGAAGTGTAACAATAAGTTTGGTTGCTATTGAAAGAAGTCGGCCCTTGAGTTTTACGACAAATCGTGCTTCTGTAGTAGAAACATATTGATTTATTTTCGACGGTTTTATAATAGGACGTTGGGAACGTTGCTAAGTACAGTCGTTTCGCTAAAAGATTGTTGTTAAAAATGTTTATGGCAAGAATAAAATATATGCATGTATGTATCGATTGAATCCAAAGATTTTGTATAAGAAATAATACATTCATATATACATATCTTCACGAATTTATCCCTAATGAGATATGCAGAACAACAGTTTTTTTTTTTTTTAAAGTATAAATAGATTGAGCAGTAAACTAATAGTTTATCTTTAACAAGATCACTATGAAAATTAAAACTATACTCTTTACTTACCTTCAGTTGGGGTTGAGGTCAAAATAAAAAATAATGCTTACTGAGGTAATCCCTACTTTTCAACATTTACGTAAATATTCATTAATAGATTACAAAAAAATATAAAAACTTTACCTACGTAAATCCCGAACATGTGAATCAAATAAAAATTATCTTTTTGTATGTTATTCCTGCGTCTGCCTTTGTGCGTACCTATTGAATCAAGCATTTTCATATATATATCGAAAATGGGAGATCGCCTGGGTTTTTAAAATGGGCAGAACCGGCAACCCCATCAGGGTTGTCAGTCCTGCTAGGCGATTGACTCATATTAAAGCTAGTTATTTAGAACAATACTGGTTAAGTCAAATCTATAGACTTTAAATTAGGTATTACTGATTATTAAAAACACTAAAGGATCGCAAAGCAAACAAATATGAAAAGAAAGGAAAACAACTATTCACATTCGAGTCAGTAGAATTTATTCAAAGTTAGCATTTAACAAAAACAACTAAGATGAACACTTACAGTAGTCTTTAATTTAAAAACTATCAACAAGCCCTAACAACAAGAAAAGTACTCACCAAGGCAAAGGCCGCCACAAAAGTGACGCCCTCTCCATCTTGGTTTTCGTACCGCCAAAACCTTCTACCGTCTGGTCTCCTTTTGGCCGGATTCTAGCCAGAGACCAGCCAACAGAAAGCCGGTAGTCATAACACATACTGAATAATCCTTTTTATCAACATCTTCTATTATCAAAGCAATTAACAAAGCAATAGGAAACATCTTAATTATTTAAGCTTAATTAAAACAAACCACATAAGTAATGATAACAATAACCAATATTGAACTTACTTTAACATTGCGCTTGATCTGTACTAAATCTTTATCTTTAGTAAACACAATTACTTATTAAAACAAAACACTTATTACAAACGGTATTTGTTGATTTGAATACTTATCTTTTATGATTAGATTTAATAATTTTACTTTAAAGCATTCTCAAAACATTACCATGAGAAACCAAAATAATCAATAATAAACGTTGGATTGTTTTGCTATCCAAACATCACAGATAATAAAGGATTCAATATGTTGATTGATAGCAATAGTTCGATTGATAGACCTAATATTGGATTACAAATATTCAGAATCAATTAATTTAGATTTCTTAATTTGAGCTTACAGCAAAACGATTCAATAATTTACGATAATCATTTCGATGAGGCTCGGCGAAGCCATCGCGGCGACACGGCCATACTGATGGACGCTGCGTGCTCTGCAGCGCAACTTCCGTCACGCTTTATCTCTTCAGAGTTGTTCTGTAAGAAAAATTCATATGAGAGTATAGGTGCTACTTCCACAGTAACCCTAAAGTAAGATAAGCTAATGCATAATGTTATTGAATGCAATTGCTGCTGTTCATTCCACATGACAACAGCTCAGAAATATTTTGAATATATTTTTTTTTAAACACACTTACGCAATATAATTTCCACTGCTCATTCCACATGACAACAGTTTATAGAAATATTTTCATATTTTGTATCGTGAAACTGCTCACTCCACGTGACAACAGTTTATAGAAATATTTTGATATTTTGTATAGTGAAACTGCTCACTCCACGTGACAACAGTTTAGATGTAATATTTTAATCAAGGGAAGGATAGACGTAGAAAAGGTCGATGCTGTAATTAAACAGGGGTCCTAAGGAATATTGGGAGAGATCGATGCTGTGCTCTGGGCTGTCCTGTTGGCCGTGGTACACAGGGATTTTAGATATTCATTTTTTTTTCTTTTTTTTTTTTTTTTTTAGGGGATTTGTCTTTTTGTAAGACTTCTTGTTATATGCCATTATACGTCTCCACCCGTATGCAGCATTTTTTTATTATTTTGTTTTTTTTTCATATTTTTTTTTGTTTTTGTTTTTGTTTTTTTTTTTGTTTGTTTTCTCTTTTTTTTTTCATAATAAATAAAATTAATAATAAGAGTTATAGCATGAAAGGAGCTCACCGTATTTGGATCAGCAATATCACCCAACTGGGGTTGAGCGACGGCTACAATGCCCGATGGCCCAGGCTGCGGTTTTGCATTGGGCGACACGGCCGACTGCGCGTCCATGCCAGGTTGAGGAGCTTGGCGAAGTTGGTAATGGGCAACCTTTCGCGACCGTCCATGATGGCCAACGACCTTTCTCACGAGGTAGCGGTCGTTTTCAAGAACTGTTAACTCCGAGTAAGGAGTTTCCTTAGAAAGTCCGTATGTTGCATCCGCTCGCCCATCCTGTGTTTTTAATTTTGTGGTTGGGCTGCTGCAGAAATCGATCACTCATGTTCTGCATCATCTTCATCATTTACATGAAGAACTTGTCGGAAACATGGCTTGATTTTGATTGCAGCAGCGAGGCGGATGAAGGCAGTATATTCGGCCTGCCATTATCTGAAACAGTAACATGACCGGCAGTATCGGATCGCTCAGGCGATCCCACTTCTGATATCGGAAATGGGAGATCGCTTGGGTTTTTAAAATGGGCAGAACCGGCAACCCCATCAGGGTTGTCAGTCCTGCTAGGCGATTGACTCATATTAAAGCTAGTTATTTAGAACAATACTGGTTAAGTCAAATCTATAGACGACTTTAAATTAGGTATTACTGATTATTAAAAACACTAAAGGATCGCAAAGCAAACAAATATGAAAATACAAAAAGAAAGGAAAACAACTATTCACATTCGAGTCAGTAGAATTTATTCAAAGTTAGCATTTAACAAAAACAACTAAGATGAACACTTACAGTAGTCTTTAATTTAAAAACTATCAACAAACCCTAACAACAAGAAAAGTACTCACCAAGGCAAAGGCCGCCACAAAAGTGACGCCCTCTCCATCTTGGTTTTCGTACCGCCAAAACCTTCTACTGTCTGGTCTCCTTTTGGCCGGATTCTAGCCAGAGACCAGCCAACAGAAAGCCGGTAGTCATAACACATACTGAATAATCCTTTTTATCAACATCTTCTATTATCAAAGCAATTAACAAAGCAATAGGAAACATCTTAATTATTTAAGCTTAATTAAAATAAACCACATAAGTAATGATAACAATAACCAATATTGAACTTACTTTAACATTGCGCTTGATCTGTACTAAATCTTTATCTTTAGTAAACACAATTACTTATTAAAACAAAACACTTATTACAAACGGTATTTGTTGATTTGAATACTTATCTTTTATGATTAGATTTAATAATTTTACTTTAAAGCATTCTCAAAACATTACCATGAGAAACCAAAATAATCAATAATAAACGTTGGATTGTTTTGCTATCCAAACATCACAGATAATAAAGGATTCAATATGTTGATTGATAGCAATAGTTCGATTGATAGACCTAATATTGGATTACAAATATTCAGAATCAATTAATTTAGATTTCTTAATTTGAACTTACAGCAAAACGATTCAATAATTTACGATAATCATTTCGATGAGGCTCGGCGAAGCCATCGCGGCGATATATACTATCGGTAGGACATGAATTTATGAAATATTATTAAAAAGTAAAAATAATACCACAAAAATTTAAAAAAAAAGCTTTGCAATTGCGAACCGATCTCGCGCACCGACGACGGTTCTATAACTACTTGTAAATATGTAAAAGCACGACATCTCCTCTTCCATTTGAATAACTGCAAAAATATGTAAGTAACAAATTAGCATCTCATTGATATTTTTCTCAGTTTTCAAAAAAAATCTGGTTTTCGTACTGTTAGTTAATACTTGTTGCAAAATTTCATGGCTCTAGGTGAACGTGGGTTGTTCTTTAGGTTTCACTACCTTCCGAGCGTCGAAATATGCGGAATTAACGGAGCATAAACAGCCGTATCCTTTGATTGTGTCGACAGAAAATTAATTATTTTCGCGCTTCCAGTCTTGAGTAGGTATTTGATATTAATATCCTGAGAGAAAGAGTAAATAGGTTTATCGTGTATGGACGTGTAACACCATAGTCTTCATGCGCACTTTCCATCTGGTGGCATGGAAGACAAACGTCCTATTCTGACAATATAAAAAAAGAGCCTTGAAAGACTGACAGACAGACGAACAATAGGCTACAAATACAAGGCTGCTGCTTTGATTTTAAGGTGATGAAATCCTAAAAATATAGATCAGTATTTGCATAAATTTCGATACATGTAGAATTATAAAGTATGATATTATTTCCTGCATTGTACATCCTGATCGGTGATTTATACAGGGTTGATTTGTAGTTACCGGCCAATTTTTTTTTTACAGAATAAGTATCATTTATAGGAACGAATTTAGCATTAAATAATTTTTTTTTACAAGGAAATAAATTTATCCGCTAACATATTATTTTTTTAATTTGTAGTTCCATATTTCTATTTTTTTGTACTGAGCGACACTTAAATAAATATGCAGGTACGTTCTTCTTCTTGCGAGTCGACACAAATTCAAATTTTGTTTGTCCAAAATTTCGCCACCTCTACAGCACCATCGCTTGCCTCCATCAATTCCTCGAGTGTGCAGCTATGTGGACATGCTGGGCAGGTGAGTAGGTGCGTCATTGTTTGCGGGGAATGTTTATTATATCGGGGAATTTGCAGGGTACGTTTATATCGTATCAAAGAAACTAACATTTAAATTTGGCTGGTGACGAAAAATAAACCCTGTATGTAAACAAAGGTAAAATGAAAAGCGATTATGTTGACTAGCTGTTTGTGTTTACGAATACGACTAAACATTTATAAGCGCTCATACTTCTTAAAAGAAACCGAGTGACACCAGACCTTTTTGTTTGTTAGGGTAGCGAAAACGTTTTTTTTTTTTTTTTATAAGTGACTAAACCCGCGTTTGACCTCAATCTCACCTGTTGGTAAGTGACGATGAGGTCGAAGATGAAAGCACACGGGTTTAGGAAGGAACTGGCTCTTTATACAATATTGCCGGAACACATTACCGCCGGAGCGGTAACATTTGGCGACAGACTTTATATAAAGGGTGGTCGCTAGCCAGGCGGACCCAGAAGGGATCTTACCACCAAGCAAACGTTCTTATAAAAACCACTGCCAAATATCACTGGCGGTGATGTATCCCCAAAATGGTTTATGAAGTGAAGTTTCCGCCTAAATCCGTGAGTTGTAATCTTCTATTAACGTCAGATGAGATGGAGGTCTCAGCTTATGATTAACACTTATTGAACCTTAGACCTTACATCCTCGGTTTTAAGAACATATAAGAAGGTAGCGAGAAAAAGAATTACACAAATGAACAGACAAAGAAGTTGTCGAGAAGATGAAAGAAACAAACGAAAAAAATCGAATTTTATAAAAATGCTATATTTACTAGACTTTGAAGCCATGTCTTTGCATGAAACTTTAATATTCAGAATTATTTATATTCGTTATAAATACCTATATCAAAAAGCTGTTGAAGACTAAAATAAAACAAAAATAGAAATCTGTGAAAACAATTTTCAAAAGCATTTTCGTTTGCACCTTTATTATTGCCTAAGGAAAGCCAATACCCAAGATTCTTCCACCACAAGAACTAATTAACTTGTTAATGCAAGATGGTAGATAAAACTATGTCATTGCAATATACCTAAGGTCTATTTTCGATAAAAAGTTATAAATTTAAACTAGCAATTTACCTTATTCTTACCCGATGCTCTTTATAATTTCTTCCCTTGAAAGACCTTTTTATAGTTCAAAGGTTATCAGCGCTTATATACACATAGTATTAAAGTGTCTTTAAGACGCTCTGTCAGAAAATTGAGAGCTAATAAAAATGGAACGAGTAAATACCTATATCAAAGCCAGACCTATATTTTTGTAATTTATTAAGTGAAGCAAGCAAATCTAATAATAGACGCAAACTGTAATCAATTTTCAGACATGCTGTATAGAATTCAGTGTCCAGTTAAGATAGCGTGACGAAGCCATACAACTCGGATTGAGGCAGCCCTGACCATTTCCAATTAACAAAGAAAACCAACTTGTTTTCAACTCTATTCATAACAGTGTAAGAGCTACGGTAAAATTGAAATCTGAGACGTTGCTGAGTTGGTGCAAAAGGCTAATCTATACTTTGTCCCGTGGAATAATTGCTTGGAAAATAACAAAGGCGTATTATGTTACGTCTTTTTTACTACTTGATATTTAAACCTTTTCTGGAGCTTAGTCTAAGCGTCTTCTTGTATTAGAACTGACTTATGTTATGAAAATAGTTAAAGCTATTGTAGTTTTTTTTTTAGATAAACGGCCTGAATGGTTTGCAGTGAAACGTGTTGCACATAGTGCTTTGAATACAATTGAAAATGCCAGTCCCTATACAGGATGAACCATAGAAAAACTGAATTCACAAATTTAGAAAATAAAAGCTTGTACTCGGCTCGGGAATCGAACTCGGAACTTTTGAAAAATAAAAGTAACACTGTAAATAATTTCAGGGTACCTAAGAATAGATTTTTTTATGTCTTGTAGTTTCAGATATTCCCATAAAGCCCAATTTTAATGGTCCACCCTGAATAGATTACGGCCTAAACCTCCTCGTCACCCAGAAGAGAGACTCTTAGCCCTGCAGTGGGCTCATTACACAGGTTTGTGATGGTGTTGATGAACCTAAACTGTAATACTGTTATATTCTGTCATATTGACATTCATAAAAAGGCAAAGTACTTTTTATAAAACCATTATTGTCTTTCCTTTTTTTATTTTCTTTCTTGGGTGCTGTTTACCTGTATGAATGAAGTTGTTGTTAGGTTTTGTCTAAAGCCATTTTGTAAATTCACCATCAACTCCACAATAAAGTAAAGCTTGCTGATTTCTGGGAAACTCTCCACTAAATATACTCATAGCCTTGCATTGGCGTCTAATACAAAGGGTTGGACAAGGAAACACAACTATAGGTACCTTGGAAAATAATTAAATGCTGTAAAATGACAGTTTCAGTATAAGTTCCACTTTAGGGAGGAAAAAATGGTGATGCGGTTTAAGTGAACGAATGTTTTTCTGTACAATAATGTCGTCAAGGGGAAAAAAAAATTTTTACTCACAAAATATTTTATACTTTCGTTTTCTCATTTTTAGAATGCTTAACGTCACTTACTTTTCCGTTGACTTAGGGCGGCTTGCGCATCGTCGTTAAATACAGTTTAAGAGCGACGTAAACGCATTTAGTCTGCTAACTATAATTAGCGTCTTGCACAACAAAAATTTAGGCACTAATCACGTTTAACGAACTGTCAAACCTTTTTTATTGTATTTAGGCTAAACATATTTAGCAAGATAAACTCATTTAACTAAATTCTGTTTAGACCAAATGTTACGCAAGCCGCCCTTAAACTTTGAAGTTAAAAATAGCAAAAAACTCTCATCACTTTTACGTTATCCTTTATATGCACTAGGTATGTTTGGTGATTAATTATTTTCATCAAAGTGTTACAAAACGTCTCAAAGGGGAGTCACTCAATCAATAATCTACCACTACCACCACTTTGGAAAATCGATCTGTTGAGAAGAAGTGCCAAGAAACTCAACAGCAATCATCTTTTTAAATTTTTTAACATTTAACATACAACAACATGTTTACAAACATTCAAAATTGACAAAACACTCATTTATTTACATTTATCGTGCGGTAGTAGGTAGATTTAGATTTAACCAGACCAATGTTGCTTACAACTTGCAGCGGACTTCACACTAGGCGAACCTGTATCGTGGAGTCCAAGCGAAAGCGATTAGCGGAAAGATGCGATAGCTGTTTGTGTATTACGTGATGTGTTATGTGTGTGATATGTACGTATACGATAATGTATATGTAAGTATATATTGTATTTTGTGAATTTGTGCTATTGTAATATTTTGTATGTACGTTTATAATGTAAGGGTTTTACTTAATTTAATATTAATATTATATTTGATATATTTTATGGGCATATTGTTTTGCGTCATCAAAACATAATTTCGCAGGTTTATAAATATTGATTCTATATTTTAATTGTTTGTGTATTATTTTGCTTGATATGTATATAAATATTGATATAGATAAATATTTATATATATACATAAATAAATGTTTAGTGTATAAATTAGTGTTTATTTAAATAAATATCTTTTCATCTAGTTATTCGTGCTGACAATAAATTCTACATCATTATAATTTAAATTATGTAAGTAAATCTGCACTTTATTTCTTACCTCCTTGAGTGAGACACCTTTTAAGTCACATCGCCTGCATATTTTATTAAATACATTAGGTAGCATGAAATTTCTTTGTTTTTGGGCAAATTTTGTCTTTACTTTATTGATGGGGGCTTTGTATACCCGTTTATTTATATAATCAGGATAATCTGAGCGAGAAGTTAAGGCTTTTTGAGTGGATATGCAAGCATTTACCAAAAATAATTTTCTAATACTCATTAGTTTCCAATGCTTGTAAAGCTCTTCTGTAGGAAAACGTCTTTTGACACCCAGCATAACTTTAAGCACGGATCTTTGTGCTCTTTCAGCTTCAATTAGAGTTGTTTTGTGTGTTCCGCCCCATATTGTTATGCCATACGAAATTACTGGTTGACAAAGTGCTAGGTACACCGTTTTAAGTAAGTTTTCATCGGCACAGTGTCGTAGGGTTTTCATAATATTTATCATTTTTCTAATTTTGCTTGATAAGTTATGAACATGGGCAGCGTAACTAAGTCTCTGATCTAAAGTAATGCCTAGGTATTTTATATTAGAGGTCGCTTGCAGAACAGGACACTTACAAACACGTGACTGAGGATTAAAATTACAGTCTTTGTGCATTTTAATATCCAAGGGGCCTTTTGGAGAGGAGTGTTGGGTCTTGAAAAATGTTATGTATTTTGTTTTTTCTACATTTAGCGTCAAAAGATTTGAGTTCAACCAGTAACCTATGGACGACATACCCAGCTCAGCTTTTTGGAAAACTGAGGTCCAACTATTTCCCTTGAAAATCACCGCAGTGTCGTCAGCGTAACAAAAAAGTTCCATGTCTTGGCTGCATTTGCTTGCAATATCATTGATGTAAATGAGGAATAAGCTAGGAGCCAAGACACTTCCCTGTGGGACGCCGTATTCAATGGGAAGAGCTGAACTCACGTGTTGATCTATTTTGACACACTGTTTACGGTCAGTCAGGTAAGATATGAACCAGTCCAAAGCGATTCCTCTTATCCCGAGTGATTGAAGTTTCCTTATTAATATTGGGATTGAAACGGTGTCGAAGGCCTTGGCCAGGTCCAGAAAGACGCCAATGCAGGCCTTACCTTCATCCAGAGAGCTGGATATTGAGTTTGTCAGCGCTGAAATTGCGTCCTCTGTAGACTTACCCGATCTAAATCCAAACTGCCTAGGATTCAGAAGCTGATTGCATTCCAAGTATTTTAGCAGTCTCCTATTCACAAGCTTTTCCAATACTTTAGACAGAACAGATAACAGTGCGATTGGCCGATAATTAGCAGGTTCGTCTTTAGGTCCACTTTTGTGAATGGGGCAGATAATAGCCGTTTTCCATAATGCAGGAAATATTCCCTCTGACAGGCTTAGATTATAAATATGAGTAAGCGGCAACAATATATGCTTTCTTATGATCTTTAGGAGTGTGTTGCTAACCCTGTCAAAGCCTGCAGAGTTTTTATTTTGTAGCTTTTGTATCACGGTATCTACTTCTATCTCATCTGTAGGCTGTAGGAACAGTGATTTAGGTATTTTTGCTGATATCGAGATTTGCTTAGCCAAGTGATTTTCTGTAGTATTCATTTCGTTTAGGATTTTTGATGCTAATTTTTCACCTATATTTGCAAAATATGAATTACAGTTTAAAAGAGAATCTTGGGCTGTTGGGTGGGTAGAGATTAAGGCCGATGTTATAGATTCCGATTTAGAATGGCAAATTGATTTGATAGTATCCCATAGGCTTTTCATATTTTTGCTATTATCTTTAAGCTGTTTTTTTTTGTAGTCGTATTTCAGATTATGTATCAAATTTATGTAGTAGTTTCGGTATCGTTTGTATGCTATCTGCAGATTTTCATTGTTAGGGTTTTGTTTGACTTTTTGATGTAGTCTGTCTTTGAACCTGGCGCAACGTCTCACGCCCGGTGTAATCCACGGCTTAAGGATAAATTCACGTCTACTAATTGTTTTTTGTGTAGTGTGGTTAGTTATTGCGTCAGAAATTTTATTTCCTAACATTTCAGCAGCTTCGTTTGGATTATTTGACATAAGGATTGGTGACCAGTCTATACTCTCAACCTCCTTATCTACTGACTTGTAGTCTATTACAGTTTTAGTACGGGGTTTAGTATTTCGGGTCATATCAGTGTCCGAAATACCAACCATTGCTATATCATGGTCAGTTATTGATGTTTGGTAAATAATAGCTAAGGTATTTTCTGCAAATTGTGAGCTAATTAATATATGATCTAAGCAAGCACTTTGTCTCGTTGGTTTTGTTATTGCTGGGATCAGATTGTGCTCTGCTGCTAAACATAGGTAATTCGAGCTTTTTTCAGAATCCGTTGTGGAGAGTATATCGATGTTAATGTCCCCAGCCACTATCGTACATGTTTTGTTCTTGCATATGCCTAGTACCTCATTCAAGGAGTTTAAAAATACAGACACATTGTCAATACTAGGAGAGCGGTATATACCTATAATTGAAAGTTTATTTGGGACTTCTACTACAATACAGTTACCCTCCTGAAATTTAGGTTCATAAGCATAGGCGTTCAAGCTTGATTTTATATAAACAACTACACCACCAGCCCTGTTAATATTATTGGAAGTGTGAAATTCAGTGTATTGAGATAATTTTTCGATTACGCTGCCATCACTTAACCAGCATTCCGTTAGGATTAGAACATCAATTTCTACATTCACGCTGTTAAGGTATACCAGAAATTGGTTAAAGTTACGTTCTATACTACGTATATTGAAGGTAAGGATTCGTAATGAGGTAGATAGTAATAGGCTCTTACATCGATTGGGGTTTTGTACTATGTGGTTTTTTATGTGAAAGATTTGTTCTAATTCAGTCGATATATCAAGTGATGCCATTTCTGTAGTGTAAATATTTAATAAGACGAGGATTGCTCGAATTTGATCTATTACTATCAAACGAATTACATTTGTAAATATATATTTCAGGACAATGTTCAGTCAGCAAAAAAGCCATGATGAAACTACAGCACAGACTAATTTTGGAATTGGCAAGAAGCAATGAACTATAATTGTATTTACATAATATAAATAAATAATATAATAATATGTACATTATTAGTGTTATGATAATAAGTGTAAGATGTATAAAAATTATATGCAATATTACCGTTATCAACAAGCAATTGAGTAGCCGATAAGTGAGAACTTCCAAGTTGCAATCAACAGTGGCCGAGTTATTGAGGTTGCCTAGGTCCACCAACTTTTTCGTCAAGTACTTTTTCATTTCGTATATTAATCGCTGGCTTGTTTTCACCTTTCTTGACGTAGATGTATCCGTTTTTGACCCAGCAGAACCTATAACCATACAGTTTTGCCCGCTCTCGTGTTTCACGAAATAACAACCGATTTTTCTTTGTGAGTCTCTCATTGATATATATTTTATTGTCGGATTCCGGTACTACATTTTTTGAGTTTAGGTTGGTTCTCTGTTTTGCTGCTTTAAGTATTTGCTCTTTCACTAATTTTCTATTAAGTTTTATGACTATAGGACGAGATTGATTAGCATTTCCAGATCTACGTAGGCCTGCTCTGTATATTTCCTCGATGTCATTTTCTGTGACGTTAAGTCCTAACATTTTTGTGGTTAGAAGTCCCACATGGTAGAGGTTTTCATTGCTGTTCTCGGGGATTCCGATTAATTCCACTTCATTACGTATGTTGTATTGATTCTGATGTTCTAGGGCTTCCTGGAGGCTGGCGACAGTTGATTTCAGATCCTCGACTTCTTTATTTTTGGCTGTTATAAGTTGTTCAACCCCTTCAAGTTTTGTGAGAGCCCCCATTACCGATTCCAGTCTCGTACTCATGTGGTTCATTTCTTGTCGCATTTGCTGCATCTCCAAAATGAGGACCGATATATCAGTCTGCTTTGGAGAGGCAGTAGGACTTTCAGTATATATTTCTTTGGTTTTACTACCTCGTGTTATATTGACATTACTTATGCTATCTTTAGTGAACGTATTATTCGCCATGTGTCGAACGGGGGTATTAGAGTTGTCTCCTTTTCGTTCTGAAGATTTACATACTGGACATTTCCAAGCATTTTTAAGGTCGTCGGAGAAGTCCTTAAAGGCTTCAGTGGTGATATTTAAGCATGGTAGATCAAATAGTTTAGTGCACTTATTGCACTCCATGTATTCTAGTGTAAGTATTTGCTTACCACACCCAGTGCAAGTGGTCGACATATTCGCTCCGCTTTTGCCCTTGTGACGACGTGATTGATGGACCGCTTTCTTCGTTATTATAGTTGTAGTGAGCGGGATAAAATATGTGACTTTACTGATGTGCGAGAGAGATAAATATATTATAGGGCAGAGGTAAGCTCGGAACCGAAAGCCTGAACTGGATCGCCGAAAAACTGAATCGCTCGGAACCGAAAAATTAATTGCAGCAATGTCCGATTTTATCTGTGGCAGTACTCAGTCAATCAGAATTTAATTCCAGTATGGTCCGATTTTGTCTGTGGCAGTACTGAGTCGATCACTCTGTGCATTAGCAGTTGACGGATGCTGTTAGGACTGATGACATTTGGCAAGCTATGTTCATTCGGTTCGTTGTTTGTTTATTATTAAAATATGTTGGTGATGTTGAATTTGATGAGTTTATTCTGCTATGCCATTGGTCAGAAACCAAGTATTTATCAAGATGGTTGAAAAATGGAATGAGCACTGACCGATTGTTTGCTGATTTGTCTTCGAAATCCCGGCTCTTCGTTTTCTCGTGCGGTGAAGTAGCTTTGCACACGAAGACCTTGTGGTTTGATCTCGACAAATATTGCTGGTTCGAGGTAATTCAATAACAGTACGAATTTATATCACTTAATTCTTGAGGAGTGCGTAAAAACAGTACAAACAGTATCGCGGCGGGGGGGTGACAATATTTTATAACAGTTTACAGCCAGAGAACAATAAATAAATATGACAATCTTAACGACACTGACCTTTATCACAAAGCGGCTCGTTCTCAACTCCGCCATTAAAAAAAACATCCAAAAAAAAACCAACATATTCGGAAAGTAAAAATCATGCCAACTCTTCAATGCTACCAACATACCAATTCTAATTAAGTCAAATCAAGAACTTTGGTTTTATGGGTTCAATGCTTACATCTTGTATTTCCGTATTTTTATGAAAGCTAATAAAAGTTACTGTAAACATAAAGTGCAAACCTCAACTTCGCGCACTTTTTCATTGTTTATGACGAACGAATGAAAAAATAGCATTCAATTTCGATCATTCTCATTTAGTACTACACTAGGAAGATTAATTTTTATTTTTGACATTTCGAACTTTCAGTTTCATCATCAGCCAGTAGACGTCCACTGCTGGACATAGGCCTCCCCCAAGGCTTTCCACGTCACTCGGTCCCGCGTCGCCCTCATTCAGCGTTTACCGGCGACTTTGCTCAGGTCGTCGGTCCATCTTGTGGGGGACCTGCATACGCTGCGTCTCTCAGTACGTGGCCGCCACTCGAGAACTTTTCTGCCCAACGGCCATCTCTTTTGTGAGCTATGTGCCCTGCCCATTGCCACTTCAGCTTTGCAATCTTTTGGCTATGCTTGTGACTTTGATTCGCCTGCGAATCTCCTCATTCCTGATTCGATCTCGCAGGGAAACTCCGAGTATAGCCCTTTCCATTGCCCGCTGAGCGAGTTTATAAGGCCAATAATTGTTTATAAGGCCGATAATTAATTCGAAGCAGTAACTACCAGTTTACTGCATTGAATTATTTGCTAAGGTATAGAGTCCTCTGGCGGTCGAACTTCGCTCTTTAATTTTATATAGAACTAGCTTTTGACTACCTCCGCGGCGCAGTTTTATTTGTCGCTACTACCTATTTGGCGAAGGTAACAGATTCAATTCCCGCAAGGGACAAAACAGTTCCTGGTCTGGGTGTTTTTTTATATACGAGCTGTTTCCGTCAACTTCGTAGGCGCTAAACTACCCTTTCTGTGGGTTTTTTTTTTTTTATAGGTGACTAAACCCGCGTTTGACCTCAATCTCACCTGATGGTAAGTGACGATGAGGTCGAAGATGAAAGCACACGGGTTTAGGAAGGAACTGGCTCTTTATACAATATTGCCGGAACACATTGCCGCCGAAGCGGTAACATTTGGCGGCAGACTTTATATAAAGGGTGGTCGCTAGCCAGGCGGACCCAGAAGGGATCCTACCACCAAGCAAATTTTAGAAATTCCTTGCATAATATACCCGGTAGTTATAGCTGTAGGTAAGTTGTTTGTCAGTCACTCAGTCAGTTACGGAACATCTCATTATATAATTCAATAGAGAGTAAACTGAAAATAACAAAGCAAAAAACGGTTCGCAAAAAGATAGAAATAAAACAATAATAGAAAACCATAAAAACATAATTATTTATGCACATAGGTATTTTGATAAATGTGTTGAATGCTTCTATGCTGGACTGGGAGCGAAAGAAAAACATAGAATGTGCCAGCTGCTTCTCTTCCCGGGCATACTGTAAAAGTCAGTCAAGGGACCGAGGTGTTATGGGAGGTTTTTTTGTGGGCGATAGGCTGACCCCCTGTCACTGCAAAAGTCTCTCTCCACTATTATAATGCCTCCAAATTTGTCAAACGTGACATCAAATGGTTTTATTACCTCTGGTGTTCTGCCTACCCCATACGGGATACAGGCGTGAAGTTATGTATGTATGTATGTGTTGACTGGGGATTTATCTATTACATTTTATTCATCTTACAAATTAAAACAAATCTCTTATAACTATCACCTGAGTTTGGCAAATATTATAATGAAACAAGTAATTGATAAATCTGCATTGTGATACCAAAAGAAAATTTGATAGATAGATAGACTTCTATTATAAAATGTACTTTTAACGACTTGTAGCGTATGTTAAATAGCGTATGTTAGGTACGTATAGTTAAAATTGATAATATAATAACCTCATACATAACACAAACGAACGTTTTAACAAATAAGCCTAAAGTAAAGTAAGGTTCGTCCAAACCGATCGACGAAATTAATAACCAAACAAATTTATTCAAATATTAACTAATGTGAAGTTGAACCATTGTTTATGTTAAACTTTGGGTATACTGTGGTAATAAAGTTATTGTTTAACGGTTGCTTTCAAGAATTATCGGAATAACGTTGTTTATTTTGGAAATAGTTTAAAATATGAGCTAATCTAGTTTGAAGCAATATTTACTCTGTTCATCCTGTTGGAGAAACTCAACTAAACTAAAGGGTGTGTTGAATTTAAGTTTGATTTGCACTGGACCGGTATTTAGTAAGAAATTCAAAGTCTCTCAACGGGCAGTAAAAAGGTATATAATCTGAGTTTCTCTGCGGGATCGAATCAAGAGTTAGGAGATTCGCTGGCGAACCAAAGTTACTGACTGTTAGCGTTTATTCCAAACACTTCCAGTTATTTAGTTCAAAAAGCAACCACTAGAGTATACACTCAATATAGTCTGTAGTAATATGTAATGCACCAATAAATTATTTTTCTTTCTTTCTTTCTTTCTAGTCACTCACTCATATTTAGTTCCAAATGTCGCCACTTGGCGCTGCTGGAATATTTTTATAAATGTTCTCTTGACTGAATTCCGGCCGCGGTGCCACTTGGCAACTCAATTTAAAAAAATACCTAATCAATATCCGTAACGGCAATCTAATGCTGCGCATGGTTACTGACAGTCGTCTCCTTACTAATCTTTGAAAATTTCATTAATCCCAGAGACCTGTGGCAGAATTGTGAATTATTTAATAAGGAGTTTAAATAAACTCAACAGATCTAAACTTAAATAAATGAAAAATGTGTTAAATAAAAATTACCCGACCAGGATTCGAACCTGAGATCTCTCGTTTGCCGGACGACTGCTCTTCCACTGAGCTACCGGGGCCTGGCGGTACGCCTCGAAAATACTTACCACATTTATTTTTTTACGTTATATTGCTAACGTAACTCCATCTTATGGTATAGCTTTGCAGCTAAGACCGCCCGAGACCAATTTCTTTACAGAAATTGTGAATCCCAGTTAAAGTGAAGCATTGCAATGTTTTAATAATGTTCGAATCCTGGTCGGGTAATTTTTATTTACCACATTTTTCATTTATTTAAGAATAATTGAGCATTTTAAATGCAAAAACTTAAAAAAAGATCTAAAGTTCTCACCTTCGGAGCAGGCCAAAATGACATAGCCAGAAGGGATAGTCAGGAATTGTATTGGGCAAGGCTCTTAGCTCAGAGAATAGATGTCCGTTAGGGTAGTAATGTTCTCGATTGGCTACTACTGGATGACGGAGCGTATATTATAGGACTTCTGAGGAGCGATGATTTATTCAATATTACCGGTAAACGCAGGATCATGACAGCGCCGAGTAACGTAGATAACCTTTGGAGAGGCCTTTGATTAGTAGTGGAGGTCTCACAGATAATGATGATATAAGTCCTACTATAATACAAAGTTACATACAATCTTTATTTTATAATTTTTTCTTATCAAGTACCTGCCTACGCTGCGTCTCCCAGTACGTGGCGGCCACTCGAGAACCTTAATGCCCCAACGGCCATCTGTTGTGCGAGCTATGTGGCGTGCCCATTGCCACTTCAGCTTAGCAATCTTTTGGCTATATGCTTGTGACTTTGATTCGCCTGCGAATCTCGTCATTACTGATTTGATCTCGCAGGGAACGTAGATACGTAGGAACGTAGATAACCTTTGGAGAAGCCTTTGTTTAGTAGTGGAGGTCTCAAAGATAATGATGATATAAGTCCTACTAAATACATAGTTTCAAGCTTTATTTTATCATTTTTTTCTTATCAAGTGAATAGTTACGAAGGTTTCGTTATTTACATACCGCGCAATTAGTCAAGTAGAATTTTAATACAGAAGTAACATAGTAATAATTATAATAATTGCTTTATTTGCTAACTTTTTTACATTCAAGTGACATTTTATACTTACTTACTAATAAATGGGTACAACATTAAACTTTATGTACCTATAACAAAATTAATATGCTCTAGCTCCCACACTAGGATAACCTTTGTCGTGGGTAGCTAGTTTTATCTTACAGTTTTAGTTTTATCTTTACATTGACTAACTCGAAATGTCGAGTTGAAATGTAGAATATATTGTAACTCGTAAATTTATTTTCTATGAGGTTTTTCATAAAAATGGCTATGCCCATATAATTTAATTTTTATGAATGATTTAACAAATCGAAGCATTTTTATACAGATCACAAACGGTCTCTACAAAACAAAGTAAAGATATTTGTCACAATTATCGCGCGTAAAAGGGAAATAATAAAACAAGATTTATGATTTAAAATGTAATTCAGGAGCATACTTATATACACATATGGGAATTTCATTACCAAGTTGACAGGGAGCAGATATTTGTTGATTTACCTGAAAAACAAAACAAAATAAGTAAACAATCAACAGTCAGTCAATATGTCAATGACCTTTTTGAGCCTTTCATTTTTTGTTTTCTTAAGAGGTCATTTTTTACGAGAAAATGTTTACCGTAAATATTCAAATGGTTTTTTAATATTAGAAATATCTTGTGTTTGATATTTTATTTAATAACGTTCCTTCCATGAAATTAATTATAATATATTTTATATGCATTCTCAAAAACTAAAATCCGACTACTAAAACACGCTCTAAAAATTATGAAACAAGAAAATAGTCTCCACTGAAATATTTATGTATTTACGTCATATTGATAGAGATATGTTCAAAGGATAGCCGTGGTCGTAAGCCACTTTGACTTTATTTTATTTTTAAGATGAATCTGTTTTGCTATAAAAGGTGGCATACGACCACTGCTATCCTTTGAACATAGCTCTATCAATATGATGAAAGTAGGTACATCAATATTTCAGCTGAGACTATTTTCTTGTTTCATATTTTTTTAGAGCGTGTTTTAGTAGTCAGGTTTTTAAACTTTATTTTTTAAATTATTTTGGTGTTTACATATTTGCAATGTACTAACGAAGTTCTTTTATTTGATAACCCACACGAAACAGTCAAGAATATTTTTTTAGTTCTTTACTATAACTATTATTTCACTTATTTTCGAGTTTTATTTTTTATATATTTGAGCTGTGCTCACAAAGCTCTTTCATTTGATACCCCAAACGAAACTATAAAGAAAAAAAAATGTTCAGTTCTTTACTTTAAGTCCCCTAGAGGGCGCTGTAGTAAATTTAACGTAAGTTTATATAACCTTTAACCAGCGGACAGTGAAGAGGCTTCTAACGACACCTCACTTGTCCAATTATGATTACTAGTTTAGAAGTTCTGAGGGAACAGATGATCATCCATACCCACATACATACAGGTCAAAATCATAACCCTCCTTTTTGCTTCGCCATAGTCGGGTAAAAATAATGCAAGTCATCATATTGCTGTGTGTTTTAAAGTGGTAGTTCCATTTTTAGTACGTTTCCTTATTTTCCAGCGTTATTGTCCCTTATTATTAGTCCTTATTACAAATTAAAATATGCATGAAATATTTTTGTATCAAAATGATTCTTAAATCTTTTTAAAAGAATGCTTAGAAATGATAAACCTATGCTTTATCAGAATCTAACTTAACAAGACTATCATAAAAAAAGTCCCGGCTGGGATTCGAAATATTATATTTCATACTACAAAAAAGGCATCATGGCTTGATGGCTCCGTTACAAATCATTCGCGGTTAGGCAACTTCCGGTCATCTCGGTACTAGGATCGGTGACCGCCGCCCACTAATTTATTACGGCGACTTTTGACGAATTACTGTACATTTAGCTGTCAGTCTTGGGCACAATTGTAAACAAATAATAAATAAATAATTATTGGATATAATTATGTTGACACAGCCAAAACTAAACCAAGAGGAAGGAAATAACTTTTGTTATATGTGCAGACTAGACAATGGATAAACATACTTTGATTTTATTTCTCGTATCTATGTATGAACCAATACAAACAAATATGTATATGCACACAAATATTTACAATAGCTAGGATAGAACTCACAACCCCTAGTTTCTGAGGCAGATAGTGTTGTGTTAGCCCATTTCCA